>CM062942.1:82386201-87186201 GCA_031878705.1 Tapirus indicus | reverse complement strand
AGAATTCAGAGGTCACCTCAAAGTCCTTACACTCAGCAAGGCTCTGAGAAAATCAGGGAGCAAGCCCATCAGTCAATAAATATTTATTGAGTGTGTACTATGTACCAGGCACTGTACTAGGCCATGGAGAAATGATGGGAAACAAAAACAACACAGTTCCTTGTGGATCTTACAGTAAACATATTCCCTCTTGTTCTGATTTGATGGGAACCTGGCCCTGTGATTTCCCATCTCCTAGGGCTTATTCCTAAGAAGACATTCACTGCAGACTTAAACAGGGGATAATCTGGGCATCCTTGGGGAATTTATGGATTTGCTGTATGGGAGCAGGGGACATGTGGTGGTTAAGAGCAGGAGATAAGACTCAGGCAGATTTCAGTTTAAGTCTCATCATTTGCTAATGGTGATTTTAGGTAAATTCTTTAACCTCTCAATCTCCTTGCCTGTAAAATGGGAATAAGAATATTACCTCTCCCATAGGGTTATTGCAAGAATTAAATAAGATAATGTATTAACACAGAGAACAGTGTTTGGCATATAATAGCCACTCAATAAATTGTAGCTATTATTATAATTATTAGGTGTCTGGGTGGAAAGAATTGAGTGGTGGACCTAGGGCTATAGCAGCTGGTGGTGTTCCCAATTACTTTTTGAGTTGCCAGGAAGCCTTTGAGTTGGTCCAAAGCCCTCTAGGAATACATGATGACAATACTCAGATTAGGATCAAGATCAAAACTCAGATCAGGGGAAGCTGTCAGAGACTATTTCCTATCAATGTGTTTCCTAAGTGGATGGGGATATTGAAGAGGTTCTGAGAGGCAGACTGGGCTCAGGCAAGGGCCACAGGACAGGGCAGGGCCGTGATGACCCTGTTGTGGTAGTAGTTCAGACCTGGGAACCCTGCCCTAGTTCATTTCCGCTGCCACACAAGGAGATTCTTCTGTAACTCAGGGAGGTGCTGCAATTTATGCCTTATTCTTGCCAAGAGAACTTCCTTCTCCAGTCCCCTCTTGTGTGCTTAGGTGAGCAAACACAATCCATCTACTCTCAGGAATCACTTAGTTTCCTCATTTGGAAAAAAATGGACTTTGTTGGAGGGGTTTTCTGCAGTATTTGGTGCCTTTTCATCAGATTTTGATGACCTTTTCATGGCCTCATTGTCCAGTAAGCAGAGTATGTAGGTATGCACCCAGAACTAATTGGCTTCATTGGCTAGCTCCACTGAACAACGAACTGAGTAAGTCAGGGAGCTTCTGCTCACTCCTGAGTTTGTGCAACATTAGATTTGGTAGGAGCCCTAAGGAAAGAGGTGGGGCCAGGTCAAGGGCTTCTGAAAGCCACACCAATCCCACCCCCAATACAACTCCATTGTCCAGGATGAGAGAAGCAGAGGCTCATTTTGTAAGGGGACTCAGCTGGGATGGCCGTTTCCCATGCTCCAAGGAAACCACTCTTTTGCCTCTGTGGGGGCTCTCAAAGGCGCCAATCTCTGTCTCCTTACCAGGCTCTTGATCTACACAACTGCAGGTGGCTCAGTGCAGAATGGAAGAGCTAAATGGAAGTTTCTACCAGAGACTGACAGATTAAACCTAAAGTTGGAGCACGGAGGAGGGGCCCAATTCTCTCAAGATCCTATAATCTAAATGGCCCACAGCTCTTGGGGCAGATAGAAGCAAGGAGGGCAAAAAGAGCAAATAGAACCAGTAGAGACAAATGCATTGCTAAACCATCTCCTTGGGAGACTACTGAAATAGTTCACCATGGCAGGGTCATAGATTGCAAGGGGCGAGATGAGGCTGAAGAAGTAGGCAGGGGCTAAATGTCATACGAAGGGGAGCATAGATTGTATTTTAAGGGTAATGGAGAGCCACTGAAGGGTTGTTAGCAGGGGAGTGATATGATCAGATTTACATTTTGAACACAAAACTCAGGCTGCTGTTTGGAAAACAGATTGGAGGTGGCAAGAAGAGATGCAGGGAGACCATTTAGGAAACTGTTGCAGTCCTTCAGATGAGCTAGGAGAGTGAGTGGATGGATTCCAGAGATATTTAAGATGTATTATTGACACACTCATCATTAACAAGGCTTTTCTCCTGCTGCTTATGGTGTCCTTTACTTTTGATGGCCCAAAGCCTTTCATGGACCTCCCTTGTCATTACCTCATTATTGATCTTCATAGCAGACTTGACGACATCCCTGGGGGTACAGTGGGACTGGGAGATGGTGAATGAAATTGGATGCCCGCGTAGTAGGTGGCAAAGTGGAAATACCAAAGGATGCTTATTCAGAGTTGCCTAGCAACCCACCACCGCCACTCACCTCAGTGGAATTGCCCTAAAAGAGACAGAGCAGGGTTTCTCAACCTTAGCACTAATGCCATTTGGGGCTGGGTAATTCCTTCTTGTGTCTGGGGGAGGGGGTCCTGTGCATGGTAGGATGTTTAGCAGCATCCCTGGCATCCACCCACTAGATGCCAATAGCTACCATCACCCCAAAATTGTACAACCAAAACCATCTCCAAACATTGCCAAATGCCCCTGGTAGGGGGCGGGAAGAGTCATCCCAGATTAAGAACCACTGAGGTGGAAGATTTATCCAGTGAGACCTGCTTCTTACCTGGAGTCTGCAGCAGCCTCACTGTACAACATAGCAGAGGCTGGTGAAAGAGGTTGTCTGTCATGAGCCCTACTCCTGCCAGGGAGCCCCATAGAGTGAGCTCAGCAGCTCAAAACTATGTAGGGAGTCAATCTGATTGAGGAGGTGAAAGGACTTCATAAGCTTGAGTTCTGGCCCCCATCTCCTGGCCCCACACAACTGCAACCCTGTTCCAGGGTTGAAATGGGAGAGAAAAGTATTTAAAGGCTGCTAAAGCAGGTAGTGAGAGGATAGAACTAGGGACTGGATTGGCTGATGCCAACAGTGCCTTGAAATTAAAAAAGTGTTCATAGCTGAGGGTGGGTGGTGCTCCCTTGGGATCCCTGCCCTGTTCCACTCTCCACTGTGAGGGATGAGGCCTCAGCTCACCACTGTGCTCAATTCTTCAGCAGAACCTCTGACAAAGAGCAGCAGGGAAAACCACAGGGTCAAGGGAAGAATAGGGGTGGAAGAGAGAAAGGAAGGAACTCCTAGTCTGATATTGAGACTGCAGCCTAGGCAAATGGCAGTGCCACTGAATAGATAGCCCAGAACCCCCAAGTCCTAGTGCCACCTTCTCACTGGGTAATCTTGGCTAAGACTTTTCCTCTCCAGGCCTCAAGTGTCCTCACGTGTCTCACATGGAACTACCAAACCCTGCCCAATTACCACCATGGCTATGAGGACACTAGGAGATAACAGAGGGCAAACAAATGCACCATTCTTGTTCATTGCTGTTTATTGAAAGAAAAGAATCAGAAGATGATAAGAACGAAAAGAATAAGAAGAAGCAGAAGTAGAAGTACAAAAAGAATAAAGAAAGAGAGGAAAAGAAGTGTAGGGAGGATAGGGAGATGGAAGTAGAGGGTGGAGAGTGCAGAGAGGTGAAGGATGATGGGTAGCCCGATCTCCTTGACATGGGCCTTCAAACAATGGAACATATCGTGGAGAGCTTCTTTAAAAACCAGAAAAAATTCAGGATAAAACTGAAGAACAGGCGGCAGTTGATATGGGCTGGCAACCCACTGGAAAGACCATGGAAGGACTCCAAGAAGGTTGACTCCTCTGTTGGTGGATGTTGCAGGTGTCCTACGTGAAGGCAATCGACATCTGGATGGCCGTGTGCCTGCTCTTTGTATTCGCTGCCCTGCTGGAGTACGCTGCTGTCAATTTTGTCTCCCGTCAGCATAAGGAATTCATGAGACTTCGAAGAAGGCAGAGGCGCCAACACATGGTGAGTATAACTAGGGAGGGGCCCATTTCCTTTCTCCTTTGGACTCCTTCCTCCTTACTACTCCTCCCACAAACCAAGCCCCGACTTTGGGCTGCGAGGGCTAGCGAGGGCTAGCGATGGCTGCGAGGACTAGCCAGGCAATCAGGAACCCTGGATTCTAGTCCCAGGCTGGTCACAGATAAGCTAAGTACTTTAACCCCTTTGATCCCCTTTCTTTATCTGTCCAATGGGACATTAATCTCTGTAGGGCAGTCTAGTAGAGTGATTAAGAGCATGGGCACAGTGCCTGGCACATAGTAAGCACTGAGAAAATGTTAGCAACTATTAGAACCTTATCAAGTTAGTCAATATGAGATTGCTTTGAGAATTAATAATGGTTGCTCCTGGCTCTCCCCCCACCCAGGAGGAAGGTACCCCGGGTCATCATACACTGATTGGTGGTTAAGAATTAAAGGGTGAGGCATTAGTGCCTTTCTAGGGGAGCATTATAAAAGGGTCCCCATAGCTAAGCTGGAATTGAAAAACCACTACTTGCCTCTTCTGGCTGTTGGATTTCTTCGCCTTGATCTTCATTAGGTGCATCGGAGTTGTTGGGTGTGAGTTGTTGTTCTTCCTCACTCTTGTTCGCTAACCCCATTTCTTTTACAGTAGAATGATAACCTGGGGAAATACAGTAGAGATCTTGTTGTCATGACAACAGAGGCAGTTTACCCCCAATTGCCCAGACAATAGGCACTAGGTACGTTGTCATGACAACAGAGGTGCCTGGGCCACTCTCACAGAAGCAAGTGCCCAATTATGAGCAAAGCTGAAAGCCTATCATCAGACACAGAGTTCTAGTCTATCTTGAGCTCTGATTCCTTGTTTTCTGCCTAATCTGGAGGCTCTAAGGCCAAAGGGGCAAGCACATTTGATCTCTGGGAGGAGAGGAAACAATGATATGAGCCCACTGGCTCTAACCTGTTGGCCATTCTAGCTCTAAGGCTCTTCTCTCCTCCTAACACCCCACCTCCCACCTCAGCTGCTCCTAGGGTATCTCTACCATATATCCAAGCTAAAAATAATTCACAAACTACCTCTGAGATTTCATGTCCCTTCCTAAGGTCCCTTTCTGCTGAGAGCAGAGCTCCTGTCTCATCTAGTGGTTTGTTGGAATTTGTCAATTCTTGCCTGGCTTTAGTCCTTTAGATGGACCCTGAGAAACCCGCCCTCTAGTGGATTGATCCACAACAGCATCTCCTTGAGTAAGACCCATTCTTCAAGAGACCTAAAAGCCTTTTCCTATCCCAAGATGACTGAAGATTAGAAAAAATATACAAACTTGGCAGAAGGGCAAAAAAAGAGGATGTACCATTTTCTAAGCTGTCTCCACCCCCTCTTTAGCTGTGTCAAGCCTGCCTGCAGGTACCAAAATCTTATCTTTATGGGGGTTTTGATCTTGATGCCTTCTCAATGCCTACCTTGGAAAAGAAGAGCAAGCTGCCAACCAGTTACAGAGTTCTTTTGCCAGCTGAATCGCCTGTGTGGTTGTCCTGGCAACAGAAGACTGCTGCAGTTTCTGTAGAGCTACTCCAGGTTGACACTAGTCCCACTCCTTCCCCTGCACCTCTCCAACCCCCAACTGCCCACACCCTATCCCCTCCTGGTCATATATAGGCTGATCCTGACCTCATAATGGAGTCTCTCATAACCAGTGCTCAACTGTTACAAAGTTATAACAGCAGCCTGGGCCCACCCTCCTTAGGCTCCTGGATCCTGCCTGAAAGTGGGCTGGGCTTATTATTAATGTAAATAAAACCTGAAAATTAAAACCTGTGCCATTAGTCATGTCCCTTTTCAAGTCTCCTAAAGCCATTGCCATCTCAGTGGAACTGTAGTGGGAATCCTGGAGGTCACTGAGCAGACTGAAAAAGTTGATGCAGAGTTAATCCATTTCTAGAAACTCTCTCTGGTCCCTGCTGTTCCAACTAGAGGAGCAGAAGTCTTCAATCTGAGAGGAACCCTCTTGAGGAAGGGGAGAGAATCCATATGATTTTCAGGGACCCTTTAGCCAAGAGCAAGTTAGGAATATCCTAGGAGCCAGGCAGCAGTTCACTCAGCTCCAGGCTTACTCCTGTTCTTCTCTAATCTCTCTTCAACCACCCATCTCCACTGCATGGTGGTCTCCTTCCACGTCACTGTCTAAAGTAGTTTATTTATTTATTTGCTGAGGAAGATTAGCCCCGAGCTAAGAGCTGTGCCAATCTTCCTCTATTTTGTATGTGGGTCACCACCACTGCATGGCTGGTGAGTGGTGTAGGTCTGCACCCAAGATCCAAACCCGAGAACCCAGACCGCCAAAACAGAGCATGTGAACTTAACCACTAGGCCACGGGGCCAGCCCCAAAGTTGTTTAATTTTTCTCTACATATTTCTGCTTTGTCTTCAAAGCTAGTCTATAAGCTTCACAGGAAAGAGTCTGTCTCTCTTTTTCATAGCCTCAACATGCCCTAGAACCAGGCTCTGGACACAGCAGCCATGTAACCTAGTCCACCAACCTTTGCAGGCTGACTGACGAGGGCTCTCTTTCAAGCTGGACAGAGAGGAAGCCTTGCCATTATTAATAGAATAACTTGAGAAATAGAAGAAATTTCAAAATACTGCCAAGTCCTCTCAGGGGCTTGGGCCCTGAACCCTGCTTGCTTTCTCTCCATCCCCCAGCACCCTCCCCTATTTTTCCAATCTCTTCTCTTCACTTCAATACATATCACTCAATACCTATCACTCTTTCCCATCTCCACACCTCACCTCCCACACTGTGCATTCCCTCTCCAGCTTGGTTTTGGAATGTCTTCCCTCCCTTACTCACCAGCCCTCCTCCCCTATAGATGGCTGCAACAAAAATGTTCTATTCCAACAGCCATGGAAGCCACAAAGTGGTGTTTAAGTCTCCATTGTTCCTCTTTAACACACACACACACACCTTAGAATTTGACTTAACTAGATGATACACAAATTCAGGACCCTCATCCTTGGATTATAGACCATTTATCTTTGCTCCCCCAACTACAAGTGGTACAATATATTAAAATCAAAAAGAGCCAAGGATAGCTTACTCTATTGGCTATATTTTCTATCCCGTATGGAATAGCTTTTTCAGCCTGGGAAATATTTTTGAATAATTCCCTGTAGATTTACTGGTTGGAGAAAAGGGGAAATAACTAGATCTGTAAAAACAGAAACACCAGTTGGATTCATCTTTCTCTTTCAAAGTTTTTTGAAAACAAATATATTCCGTGCTTGTATCTTCTAGCTGGGGGGCTGAGGGGATCAGGACGAGCAGTGGGGAACAGGGGATCTGAGGGACCCTGAACTGGAAAGCAAAAGAGAAAATCATTTTATTTACCCCCTCATTTTTCAATTACTTGGGAGAGATTTTGTTTGCCTCTGGTTCTTTGTCTCTAAAATGGGTCCAGCACAACCTCCCTTGTAGGAATGGTGTGAAAATGAATTACAGAATACAGGTGAGGTAAGCCAAGGCCTTTGGTGATTGAAGCTATGTAAATAACTTTGAGCAGAGAGCTAAGGCTGCCCCACTACAGCAACTCAGGGGCAAAGCACAACCACAGTAGTGAATTGCCTCTGGCCTACACATGTACAACTCTACCCAGAGACTGGCAAAATCAAGAATTGTGTAGCAAAGCTCCCTGGTGGGCAGACTTAGAGAGATTTTTTTCCTATACCAAAGGTGCTACTCTTTGTAGAGGCTGAAGGGCATCGGGCCATTGTGCGGAAGTGGAACAAAGAGTAATCCTTTTCCCTGCCAAGCACTTTGTAACTGAGGAAGATTCTCTAGTGAGTAGACTCTTCAGTTTGAGACCCTGAGAGGATGCTGGTTTCATGAGAACAAAGCCATTCCCTGTCCTATATTCTGAAGCATGTGGCTCATCAGTCCATTCATTCATTCAACTGATAGCTACTAAGTGCCTACTAGATGCCAGGCGATATGCTAGGCACTGGGGATACCACAATGAACAAGACAGATGCCCTTCCCCAAGTTTGTCCTATGAGCCCACAGAAAGCAGAGAAAGACATAGGATGTGTTGGTGAATCTGTGGCCTGAGCTTGCCTGCCCCTAATGTCCAGTGACAGGCCAGGCCTTCTAGTGATGCAATAATCCAGGGTTACTGGGACCCACCACACCAACATCTCATCTATGAAGCCACTTTTCAATGTGATACCATAGCTGCAGAGTTTCCATTATAAAGACCCTATGATGTCTTTCTAACTGCACAGTGGGTGTAAAAATCTACTTTATCCACATTTTATGTATATCTATGTCACATCCATTCACTACACATGTACATTATTCTTGTATTATAGTAAATGCCTCAGGTAGCTGTAGGGTGACCAACTCTTCCTGGCTTGCCTTCAACTTCCCAGTTTTAGCTCTGAGGTCCCGAGTCTCAGGAAGCCCTCAGTCCTGGGCAAACTGAGATGGTAGTTGACATCATCCCTCAGGGGGCATTTCACTTTAGGTGATTTCTTAGATAGCTGAGGCTTTTACTCCTGTAAACATCAGAACTTTAAAAAATTCTAACCATGTTTGAAGGATGTATTTCTAGGTTCTGGTATACGTTTACCTTCCTCTGTCTAATTTCCAGGCTGTGAACCATCACTTCTGATGGCAGTGTGTTTAGAAACAGACAAAACTAGGCATGTTTGGGTTGTATTTAAACTATGAGTAAATAGCTCTGAGTGGAGCTCTGATGGGCTCTTATAGCTCTCAGCTGTGCTATAGCTACTTAGGGTTTTCACCTGACTATTGGATAAATTGTGTAGTCTGCTACATTACTTAGTGCTTATATAAAATTTACCTCCTCAGTGTTAATGTGTTCATCATAATGCACGTATTGTACATGAATGGAATGTGTATTGGGTAATAAATGTTACCCTAGATGTACTGACCCCTATGTCAAAATCTGCTAATCGGCAGAGAAGCACATATATCTGCAATAGAGTAATCAGCTTTACCCTAATTTGGACAACCCACTAGGTTGTTTAAAACTTTTGGAATTTTCAGCTTTGAGTTGAGATAAACAATTGTTTAAATGATACTATGTACAAGGAGAATTAATTCTGCAGCTTTTGAAAGTCATTAAAGTCAAGTTCACCAAGTCTAAATATCTCAGCTGTGCTTTCCAAAGGTTTCATTATCCTGCTTATTCTGTTTATTACCATTCAGAGATAACTTGACTTTGCGATGTCCCTCTCACGGTGGGTTGGCACTTCTCTGGTTTTTAGATGGCTCTAAATGACGCTCTGCATTTTAAAAAGGCAGCTTGGGGCTTATCTGCAATTGAAATCACAACATATACCATACATACCATGTATAGCTGCTTAGCATACATCTACCTCATGAGGGGTTTTCTGGCCATAAAAAAGCATGCAATGGGCCTGTGTACCCAGCCACCCTGTCTGCACAGCAGCAGCTATGAGATATTTGTGTGTGGCCTGGTCCCTATCCCTCTGCCTTAGAGCTGTGACCTCAAATTCTGCCTTTTCTTTCATGTAATTCCAGGAGGAAGATATCATCCGAGAAAGTCGCTTCTATTTCCGTGGCTATGGCCTGGGCCACTGCCTGCAGGCAAGAGAGGGAGGTCCAATAGAAGGATCTGGCATCTATAGCCCCCAACCTCCAGCCCCTCTTCTAAGGGAGGGAGAAACCATGCGGAAACTCTACGTGGACCAAGCCAAGAGGATTGACACCATCTCCCGGGCTGTCTTCCCTTTCACTTTCCTCATCTTCAACATCTTCTACTGGGTTGTCTATAAAGTGCTACGGTCAGAAGACATCCACCAGGCACTGTGAATAGGGTGGAAGCTACAGAGTCCAGTTGTTGGCTTCCTTCCTTTTGGGTAGGCTTTCCCCCTCCATTAGATTCCATCAGGGGTTTGGACAGTTCCTTCCTGATCTCCCACTCAGAACTTCAATGGCCAATCCCAAAGCTGTGGGGGTCTACACTGCATGGTGCCAATAGTGGCTGTACTTAGAAAGATGGCTTATCTACCCTAATCCAGCTCTTCTCCATGCTATCCCATTTCTCATGAGAGTAAGGTTTGGCCATGTTCCTGGGGCCAGGATGACCTTCTTCCCTTGCTGGAGCCTCTTCTGCTTTCCAGTTCTCCAGTGGAGAATATTCAGACTGCTGCTACTAGATTCTGGCATTTGTCATCTTAAGCTGCACCACTCTTCACCCTGCCACCTCCACCTAGAGCTTGGCTTTTACTGTGCCCTCTGTTCCTCCTACCACAGGCTCAAATAGAGAGTCTTTCCCACCCACAAGTGCTGCCCTGGGTGACCCAGTCAGGTTTCCTTGACTATGGGAGGAAGGCAAGGTGACAGGTTCCCTACCTGTCAGCAAGGTTGGAACAGTCATGAGCTGCACTGGGGTAGGGCATTGCTATATGACCCAATAGAGATGTTTAAGTCTCCTAGGATGCTCAACACTGTCAAAACAGGGTCAGGAATCTTGGACTCTCAGAAAGCCCACCCTTCCAGATCCACCTGAAGTTCCTGGTCTCAGAAATATTTCTTTTATTCTCTAACTAACTAGCATGGTGGCAGGGGGTGTTTGGCTGCTGGGGAGTGTAAAAAGAGAAAAATGCTTACTTTTTTTTTTTTTTTTTGGTGGGGAAGACCAGCCCTGAGCTAACATCTGCTGCCAATCCTCCCCTTTTTGCTGAGGAAGACTGGCCCTGGGGTAACATCCGTGCCCATCTTCCTCCACTTTATATGGGACGCCACCACAGTATGGCTGGCAGGCAGTGCATCCCCGGGTGCCCAGGATGCGGGCTCGCGAACCCTGGGCTGCCAAGCGCAAACTAAACCACTGCACCACCGGGCGGCCCCGAAAAATGCTTACTTTTTAAGAAACTTACTCAATGATGCTAGAAAACTTTCAAGAAAAGTGAGATCCAAGGTAGTAGGCCCCAGGAGGATTAGGATACAGAAACTATCCTCAGAGAGATTTTTGTTGGCTGGGCTTTCATTTGTTTCCTCTTTTTCTCCAAAGTCTCTTTATTTCCCAGGACCCCTCATTTTCAACTTGCTCCTTCACTTCCTTTTAGTGAGCAAATAATAGTGCCATGCAACCTTGTCCAGGATAAAGTGGGCTTTGAGGTTTCTGGGGAGGAACTAGGCATATAGAGGACCCAGGCATATAGAGGACCCCTATCCTGGACAAACACTGACTTGGCCAACCTTAGGGTAGTAGTTGAAGAAGGTAGAGAGCCATAAATTGGAGTCCTTTCTTAACCCTTCTCTTGCTTCCCTTCTCCTTCCACAGTGAGGAGGGGGAGCCCATTTCAGGCCTGACATACTACTGGGACATGGGGAAGCATGGGCCTGGTACACTGAGTCCTTTGAAATGACCCAACTGTGAGGAATTGAAAAGGGAAGATTAAAGTGTGGGGCTAACAGCTGGAAGACAGAGGTGATCAAATGATTTCTTAAACATCTTGTCCTTTTCTCTGGACCTACAATAATTAACTATGTGAGTCCAATCTCTCTCTCTCTTTCTCTCTCTCTTCTGCCCTCCCTCCCTCTCTTCCTCCCTTCCTCCTTTCATCAAAATGGTGTTCCAAATTGAAAGTCAATAAATCCAATGACCAAAGCAAATCCTATAGTCAAACCAAGAGCTCAGCTTTCTTTCTCCATTTTTCCTATTGAGCTTGTCTGCTCTTTCCTGTTCACTGAGATACTCCTCTTGTCTGTCTCTTGGCTTTGAGGAGAGCATTATTCTGGGCTGAGCAGAGTAACTGGACCAGAAATTAATCTTATTGACGATATTAACTATGACTCTGGTGCAAAGGAGAGTCAAAACTAAAGGACCGACTTAAGGGAGGGGATTGAATTGAGAAGGCAGAGAGTCCCTGTTTTCCCATTTCTGCCCAGGTAGTGCCAATCAATGAGAAGCCACAAGCAATACCCTTTTGAAAGGAGCAGAGAGTATCTCTTTGATACTCTCCATTGCGGGGCTGGGGTGTCAGGCTGCTGCAGCCCGAAGGCGGGGATAGAGGGGGGTGGACTATGGAGATGAGCTTATTACACAGAGCTCTACTTGTTATAGATCTTGTCCAGATGGGCCAACTGCACAAATCTGCCCTGTTGGAAGTCTCAAGAACAATGCCCTGGAGACAGCTAGCACTGAGCAATAGAGCCTGCCCAACTGGGACTCAGCTCAGGGCATCAGCTGGTGCTGGGAGCCAAAGAAGCCAAAGTACCAACCAACATAATAGCCCAAAGGAGTTCACAGAGCTACTCAGAGGCAATGCCAGGTGGAAGGTACTGTCTCTCTCCATCAGAGCCACCAAGTGGAGAAGGGAGACACATGGTGTCAGAATCAGGTGCAAATGGATTTCATTTTCCTCACCCTTCCCACACATGTGGTCGGGGGGTATGCTGAGTCCCACTGGAAGCATATGACGCCTAGCAATCCATTCAATCATAAAATTCTTGAACTTGGACCCTTCTCACCACAGTGGTAGGAGATGATGTGAGAAGATGATATAAAAAGAGGGTAAAAAATTTACCCTCATTCTTATAGTACTCACTCCTCCAGAGACCCACACTACTTTCTGCCTGGATCACATATGAAGTGATTTTGAGTTTTAAAACAGCATATTTTCTAAAGGGGAAAAAACTTCCTCTTCCTACATTAATAAAGGGTTTCGGGTGTTTTCATTAATTCATTGTTAATATTTAATGTCAGTTAAATATTTTAC
This sequence comes from Tapirus indicus, assembly GCA_031878705.1. Classification (NCBI taxonomy): domain Eukaryota; kingdom Metazoa; phylum Chordata; class Mammalia; order Perissodactyla; family Tapiridae; genus Tapirus; species Tapirus indicus. The sequence goes on along the minus strand of CM062942.1, from coordinate 87,173,567 downwards.
ACATATATTTTTTTCCAGAGAAAGGGCTTTATTTATTCAGTTGCCATTAAGGCTCTCAGCACCTCCATCTTCCCTTCAGTTTGCTCTGCTCTTTGGAAAACTGGTGGTCTGTCTTCCTCTTTCCCCTCAATCCACTAGCAGGGCCTCTTGCTCTCCCAGAATTCACAGTCAAATCCAAAAGAGCTTTCTATGTGGAAGAAAAGTAGTGAACACAATTTATTCCTTTTACTTTCCCCATGAGCCTTTTTCCCCCACCTATCACGAAAGAATTGACACTCTTCTAGTTGAAATGTTAAGTTGACCCTTGAGCTATTTTTCCTTTTCACCAAGGCATGCAAATATCTCAATTTAGTCCAGAATATATTACCTCCTGGGAATCTTTATATGTGTCCCCACTTGCCTTTCTCCATTCTCAATTTACTATTATCAATGTTGTAATTATTGTTATTATCTTGTCATTTCTGGCTGTCAAAATCTTAAATTCAAATTCACTATGTTGGTATCAAAGATCTTCAGAGGCTGCTCTGCTGATGAAAGACTAATCAGCCAAGCATGGGAACCACCAAGGGATTAGGAATGCAAGTAGTGTTACCATTTGTTGAATGGAAGAAATGTAGAACAAGCTCCCTGAGGGCAAGAACTGCCTTTTATACAACTGTTTAGTCCACACAGCTTCGGATACATAGCAATACTTGGTATATATGTATAGAATGAAAGTATGACTTCTCACGTGGTTTATTATATACTACCTTTCTATTCATTCTCTTTCCGTTAATCTACTGATCACAGAAAAATAGACCTGGAAGGGAACTTATAAAATCAGATAGAGCTCACACACACAAATGTGCAGGCACGCACACACACTCAAGCTGGTCCTTGGGTAAAACAGAACCAAAGTTATGAAGACATCAAAACCTGGTAAATTGCATTGTTGAATAAAGAATGATAATATCTGATTAAACATTAATAATATTCCAAATATGAAGACTAGTATCAAGCCACATCTCAAAAGCCAATCATCAGATGAAAACTCTGGCAGTGACAAGTGAGCACAGTAGCAGGGATTTTGGCAGTACAACCGTCTGCCTTTCTCTGCTCCACATGCTGTTCCCACTGGACAGCCAGTCATTCCCAAAGGGATAGCAATTAGGCTGTTCTTCCCAGCCTCACACTCCATGCTCCATTAGACCTCACATCTAGGATAGCATTTACAGTGTGCAAACTTGGACTGGTGGCATCAGAACAGCTTGTTAGCAAATCTTAGACCTGAAGGAGGAAGGACATCTGAGCCAGGGGCTTTCTTGTTCACAGAGCATTCTCCCTATGAATAAACGAAGTATGGCTGCTGTCATGCAGCCACCTGAAAAAGTCACATGAGAACTCAGCTATTGCCACCCTACCTGAATAGCTTTGTTTTTCTCAGTCTGCTTTCACCATGAGGCTTTCTACAAATTCCCTGGCTGCATTATACTGTGCGGTGCATTACCAGGGAAGTATATGCTGTCACTATCAACTGCCTGAAATAAGGGCAATTCTTACTATCATTCAAGTTCAGGGAACATTTTGCCTTACAGAGCTAGGTCTAGAAAAATATGTGCATATTCTCTATTTTAATAGCTTCCATTCATGACAGTGTGGTGATTAAGAGCATGGCTCTGGTACCAGACAGAGCCTGGGTTTGCATTACAAGTCCAAAACTCACGAGATAGGGGTCCTTGGACAAATGACTTCACCGCCCTCAGCCTCAGATTCCCCCTCTAAAGGGTCATTTGAAGTCTCTGAAAGATCTAGCACACAATAACTGTGTGGCCTTGAGCGAATCATTGAACCTTTCTGTGATTCAGTTTTCACATCTGTTAAATGAAGGCAATAACAGTACCTACCCCCATAGGTTTGTTGTGGGAATTAAATGAGATCATGTCAGTAAAGTACTTAACTCAGTGCTTGGCCCATAGTAAGTGTTCAATAAAGATTAGCTATTTCATGACCAGACCACATCATTGTAGTTTCTCTTATTCTCTGTCAAATTTCTAGCACATGGGCCTGGTTGGAACTTCAGATTTCCATTTTGTGTGTCTCATCTTGCTGAGTCCACGCTCACAAAAAGAGTCAAGTTAAAATCACCTCTCTTTTATATTTTCAGTCTCTCCACTGTCACTGGGTTCCTCCTGTTGGCATATAACATGCTTATAAACTATGTAACCATGGCAAACTGCTTAATCTCTCTGAGTGTCAGCTTTTTCATCGAGAGCGCAAGAGAGGGAGAGGAAGAAGGAGGAGGAGGAGGAGGAGGAAGGAGAGGAGGAGAAGTAACAGGAGAGGAGGAGGGGAGGGGAAAGAAGGAAAGTCTCTCCTGTTCAAAATGGAAAGTAAAAATAAAAACCACCCTCTGTTTAACTGTGAATTTCTCTCTAACTATTGATCTACCCTTCCACTCATCACCAAGTTTCATAAAGGAATATCCTTATTAGACATTTCCATATCCTCGCAACTACTATTTGCTCCTTAACACACTGTAATCTATTCTCTGCCTTCTGCCCCTAACTCCCTCCCGAAAATGATTTTTCCATGTTCTTCACACTGCCTTCTTTATTGCTATATCAAGTCAACACTTTTCTGTCTTAACCTTTCATGACTTCCTGTAACATTTGTCAGAGTTGTCACACCTTCTTTGAAATTCTCTTCTCCCTTGGCTTTCATTCTCCAGTTTCTTCTCTCGCCCCTCTGGCCAGTGCTTCTTGGTGTACTTATTCTCCAGGATTTCGTCTTTGGCTTTCACCTCTCCTTGTTGCATACCTACTGCTTGGCTGTTCTCAACTATTTCCATGGCTGTGAAAACCTGTATGCCGATGATTCTCAAATTTCTACCTTCAGTTCAGACTCTTCACAGCTCTAGTTCTATTTTCCAATTCTCTGTTGAACGTTTCCCCCAGGATATCCCACAAGTACCTCAAACTCAACATGTCTAGAGTCAAACAATTCACAGTCTCCTTCAAACTTCCTCTTCTACCCTCTCCTGCAATCTTCCCAATCTTGATGAGTGGCACTTCCACATACCCAGTCACCTAAGCCAGAAACCTGGGAGTCATCCTTGACAACTCCTTCTACAGCCCCCAGATCAAATCAATCACCAAGTCCTGTTGAGTCTACCTTTCAAATATTTCTGAAATCTGTTCCTCTTTCTCTACCCTCCCTGACCTCATCTTGATTTAGCTTTTGATTCCAGTATCATTTCCTATCCTCCACACTATTGCCAATTTGACCTTTCTAAAACACAAATCTATTTATGACACTTCCTTGCTTTGAATCCTTCAACAGGTCCCTATTGTCTTCAGGAAAAAGTCCATATTCCTTAGATTGACCTCCAAGAGATTTTTCTGCTCTGGCCTCTGCCAGTGCCTCCAGCCTTTTCTCTAATTATTCCCCTTACTCCCCTAAATGCACCCTGCATTTGGAAATGCCGATTCACCCACAGAACCCTGAACCCAATAACTCATCCCCTCTGATGCTCTGTGCCTTTGCACATGCTGTTCCCCAGACTTTAAATGCCCTCCTCTGACCTCTTCCACCTGAGGTACCCCTACTCATCTGTCAAGACTCTGACCAGATATCAAATTTTCTGTGAAGTTTTCTCAAACCCTTGTCACCCCAACATCCAGACAGATTTGAGTTCAACTGCACCCTGTACACAGCTCTATATTTGTACTTGGAAGATTAGATAGTGTTCTTTTGTCTGTTTCCTCACATATAAATATGAGTTTGAGGTTAATATATTTATCTTTGAATTCCCATACCAAGCTCATAGCATGAAAAGAATTAGTGTTTGCTAGATAACTTTTTAATGTAGTGAGCACTGTAGTTCTTCAAAACATTTTTTCCAACCACCCAATTGCAGCATTAGTTCTTACCAACTATACTTACTTTGCAAAGGCAGTGTCATGAAGGACTATATTATCAAGGTAACAAGCAGCCTTGTATTCTTTTCCTTTTCAAAGCACTTAAGTGGCGTGTCATCCTCAAAACAAACCTTTGAGGTAAAATAACCATGTATCCATGCAAGAGATGAGAAAATGAGACTCAGAGAGACCAAGTGACTCACCCAAGTCTCACTACTAGCTAGTGACAGTGGCAAAACCAAAACCCAAGTTTCCTATTTGTCAGTCCAATGCTTTATCTTCTGGGCAAGGGATTTTCAAAGTCAACTTCAAGGAGCCCTAGAACAGGCGGCCACCCCCCACCCCCCACCCCCTACACTATACACACATTTCAGTCAGACTAACTCTACTTTCAGCTGATATATTTACTTCACTATAATATTTTGTTTGGGGTAGGAGTATGGGGAGGGGCAAGGAGAGAGTTTATTACTGCTTTAAAAAATTTGAAAAACAAAACTGCATCATCTACAACTTTAAGAGGTAATCCATTTAACAGGTCAAAGGGTGTTACAACTGTATTATTTGAATAATAGTATAGAAAGACTTTATTTTTTGAGAATAGGCCAAAATGGAGGGCAGTCATGACAAAGGAATCTAACAATTGGGCGTCTTTCTGACTCTAAGCTTCTCTTCAAATTATCAACCTACAAAAGTCCTGAATCCTTATCAGCCCCCATCCCCTTACACTTACTAACAATGTCTTTCTTACTGATCTCAGTGTTATAAATCCTCAATTTAACACCAATCCTTAACTACTTCAGGCAGTGAGAATCGTTGTTATAAAGACAGCCCTGACCATCAGAAGGGCAAGAATGCTTGGGACTTTGGTCACAGCAGCACATTTACTATCTTGACTGCATTTAGCACTATTCCCACACAGAGAAACAAACAATTGGCTCTTTTAGAAAACTGATCTCTCATGGGATTTCCCATAAGGCAACTGGGTCAACAGATCACAATGTCTTAGAATTCTAAAACCTGGCACAATAGAGCTGGAAGGGCCTTCTCAGATCATTTAGATTGGTCGGCTCATCTGACAACATGGGGACACCAGGGCCTGACTGGGCAGAGTACAGGCCATAGGTGAGGTTTAACTTCCTTTTTTTTTCCAACTTAGTTGAAGTTATGAAGGGAAAGAATGGAATAGAAAGTGAAGGACCAAACTGTGTCATAATTTATTAGCTCCAGAGGCTCAGTTCTGAGACTACTCTGACATGTACACTGTGGCAGATTCAAGGACAAAAGTAATATGTAGCTAGGAAACTGTCCCTCTGATAACCATTCAGTCCCCAACCTCTGCCATGTTAATCTGTTGACTAACACCCATATTAGATGCCCACAGCCCCCACAGAAAGAGGATACCACAAATCTTGGCAACAGTTATGATATTACAGGTGTAAAATGGTCATGCCAAGCTCCAGATTCTACAAACTCAGGGTATCCTTTTCCAGGGATCCTTTGTGAATTTATTTGTGAATCCCTTAGACTTGTACTTCTTTTAGCCTTTTCCTAATAGAAACATAACCTGTTATCAGTGTTTGATTGGCCTAAGCTTCAGGTTGGTCCTTTAAGGAAGGACACAGTGTGGTTTCTCATTAACACATTGTTATCCTTCTATACAATACACTTCATTGATTTTGGAGTTAACCCTTCCTGTCCCATCTCTTAGGATTTCAAATTCCAGGTGTATGAACTCTCTTCACCCAAGGCTGCCTAACAGAGTAGAGTGATGAGTCATAGATATTGATCTCATTCATGTCCTTCTGCTACTTATGCAGTCTCTCTCTCTGATATTCTGGTGGTGGATTTGTGTTCAGAGTAAGGGATTCAAGGGAGAGAGAGAGGGTCAAAACTAATGAATATATCTTCAAAGTGTCACTGATACTATGTTTGATGCTATCCCTCAACCAAGAGATAACCAGCTAGGACTGCAGCCACAAAACAATATCTATTTCTTCCCTTTACCCTTCCATGGGGTGGGGGTAGGGGTGCACTGCCTCTCTGGCATCCTGATTTGCTATCTTCCTAACCACCTGAGAACTGAATCTAACATAAAAAGAAACCATTCCCTGGCATCAATATCTACCCCAGGGTGGGGTTGGGTGCTTTCTGACTGTCTTTGGAAGGTTTCTTGGAATCACATTTTTGTTTCAGCCCCCCTCAGGGGGCAGGACAAGTCCTCAATTTTTATTGGGAAATCTAATTCCTCTTCCTGTCATTCCTTGAGTTCCTCCACTCTGCTTTACTCAGGGGGTGCATCTTGGAGACCTATTTGCCTTATTAAGCTCAGCCTCATAAGGTTAAGGAATGGCTGCTGCCTGACTGCCCTTCCAGACATTCTCCACCCTGCCATTTAACCTCTTCACGGGAGGGTAACAGTCTAGTGTGTATTGGCATAAGCATCCATTCTCTGAGTGTCACTGAGTCCCCAGTTTTACAGAGGACCTGTCCCTGAGGTTGAGGTCCTTTGTAGGCTCTTAGTGCCCTAAAAAGTCTCCCTAATTGAGCTCAGGTAAAGCAAAGCCCTTCACCAGAAATTTGAAGCTATCAAGTGAGTGATCAGTATGAGGGGTTCACTCAATTCCGAACTCCATTAAGGTAGGAATAAGGTCGTCTTCATCTGTAGCTAAGAGCACAGTGCTTGAAGCAATGGAAGTGGGCAACAAATGCCACCCGAATGAACAACTGCACATGTGGAAGTAAGTGCACTTGGCCCTACTGTCAAATCTCTCTAGTTAGAAGGACCAATGAGTAAGTTTCTTGTGTATCTAGAGGGCGGAGTGGTGGGGGAACAGGTAAGGAGAACACATGAGTCCAGAAGATAATTGGGAAGCTAAAGTTTGGGGTAAGTTGAGGTTGGATTCCTCTGAGTTTCGTTTGAATTGTTTTTTGTTTTTTCAAAAGTCAGTGTTGTCTAATGATTTCTTTGTCCTGTAATCAAAAACTTTTAAAGGTTTCCCTTTGCCCATAGATGTAAGAACAATCTCTTCAGGCTGGCTTTCACCTACCAACATTGCCTCATCTCCCTTGGATTCATTCACAGATTTTTGTGGAGCACCTACCACAATATGTCAGGCACTGTACTAAATACAAGGGCAACACACTGAAGAAGAAATATAGCCCCTGTCCTCAGAGGGCTTATATTCTGGTGGGGGAGACAAACTTTGGCTAAATTGTTGGAGAATAGTAAAATGGGGGAAATGTGGAAATATTATGGAAATATATAAGAGGGGGATTTGACCCAGTTGTGGTAGAAGTTCGGGGAGGGGATGTCATTGAAGGTTCCCTGAGACAGAGACATTTAACATATGACCCGAAGGAAAAGTAAGAGGGAGGGAAGCAGGAAAGACATAAAGGGAGGCAAAAGAGAACCAAGGGGTTAGGGGTAGGAGAGTTTTAAAGAGGGAAGTGATATAACAGATTTGCATTTTGCAAAGAATGTTCTGAGTGCGGTGTGGAGAACAAATTGTAGGGAGACAAGAGTAGGTCATCAGGTGAAAATGGTGGTGGCTTGAAAAGGAGAAAGTAGTGGGTGCCAGGGGAACATAAAGCAAGGGTACTTAACCTGGTGCTGGAGATCAGGGAAGGCCTCCCTGAAGGAATGACATTTCAAGTGAGACTTGAAGGCTGGGTCAGCCATGGTGAGGAGTTTGAAGGGGTGAAGAGGTGAACAGAGTCTCTGGCCCAGTAACCTTCTGCTTTAGTCAAAGCAGTCCTCATCTTTGCTAATACCTTGGTCCCAACCTGGAATGCCATGTGCCTTTTCCTTCTAGCGAAATCATGTCTATCTTTCTAAGGGCCTCTCAAATCCCACCTTCTCTGATCATGGCCAGATATGGCTTCGCTTGCTTCTAAACTCCTATCCATGTTTGTCACTTAGCATTTAAAGATATACTATTTAGTACTGTGCTTAACTTTACACATATCCCCAAACTCCTTGTAAGCTCCTTGACTTTATGAAATGTCTTCTATTACTTTGGCATCATCCAGGGTACCTAGCAGTGATGGGCACATATGGTACTCAATGAATGAACGAGGCACTAAAGTCCCTACAGGCCTCCTTTAGTAATTCACTATCATTTGTGAAGTTGACACAGAAAGGGGTCCGCTTTCCCTAAAAGATTTCTGCTACTTGCATCCAAAGACCTAAGATTTGAAATTGACAGCTCTTTCCCATGGTCACTTCTTCTCACTCCCTTCCAATCCTGCCCCCCTCCCACCACCACCACCTTCTATTGTTTCTTCTGTCTTCTGGTTGTCAGCCAGTATGAGAAAATGGTCTAGCTGTCCTCAGAGACTTACGCCAGCCTGGACTGCTCTGCAGTGCCATGAAGGGCCAGGACTTTTGTTTACAGCTGGGACCATGGTTAGGCGGTGAGCACAGCTGACAGCCCCACTATGGAGCAAACATCAATCTTCCTCTGTCCTCTCAGCCAAGTTTCACAGACCAGCTCTATTGAAAGCTGGCTGCACCCGCCTGGGTCTCACTGACATACCACCCACAATTCTGGCCTGGGAGCAGCTGGGTGAATCTCAGCTTTGTACCTTTCAGGAACTGCCCTTGCTCTCTTCTCTCTACCCACTTTCTAATCAGGTTACCTTGACCTCAGGGCCTTGAAAGAACATGTCCTCCTAGAGCTCCACACCCTAAACAATGCCCCACCTCTCCAACCATATCTTCTCATTCCCAGCAGTGTATCAACACTCTCATTTGCTCAGTCACACAGTAAAAACACAACAAAAAAGAACCAAACCATACAGTTTTCAACGTATACTTTATGGAGCCTGCCTTTCCAAGCTGAGGGTACAGGTTCTAGGTCCTTGGACTCGTGTGTGTGTGTGTGTGTGTGTGTGTGTGTAATCTCTGCCTTCAGAGGGCTTTTCCACTATTTCAAATCCTGCAAATCAGATGGGGCCTGGAGCCTTAAAAGAATATCCTTTGAGATCCCAAGTGAGGGCCTCTTTGCCACATATTCTGCTCTCTGGTCTCCTCCTTCTTTAGCAGCTTTGCCCTCTCCAGCACTCACCTGTGGTTAGAATGAAGCCCTGTTACACTACTAGCTGTCTCTTGCTCCAAGGTTCCCTTTGCCTGTTTCTCTGCCTGCTGGCTTACACAGTTTTCACCAAATAGCTGAGAAATGTTTCCTTGGCTTTCAACCTTCCTCCACTCCCAAATGCCAAAGGGATATGATACACTTCTTTCACTAACAGTGGCTCATTATAGCAACTCTTCTTTAGGGGTCTGGTGGAGGGGGACTGCAAGTCAGAGGAGATTCCTCTTCAAGGAGACCTTATCAGAATTTCTGGTGTAGGGGCTTTTTCAATCTAAAATACCCTACTCCCAGGATGTAGAGAAAAGGGACCCCTCATGCACTGTTGATGGGAATGTAAATTGGTGCAGCCACTATGGAAAACAGTATGGAGGTTCCTCAAAAAATTAAAAATAGAAATACCATAGGATCCAGCTATTCCACTTCTGGGTATATATCTGAGGAAAACGCAAACACTAATTCAAAGAGATATATGCATTCCTACGTTCATTGCAGCATTATTTACAATAGCCAAGATATGGAAGCAACCTAAGTGTCCATCAATAGATGAATGGACAAAGAAGATGTGGTATATATGTATGATGGAATATTGCTCAGCTATTAAAAAGAATGAAATCTTGCCATTTGCGGCAACATGGATGGACCTAGAGGGTATTATGCTAAGTGAAATAAGTCAGACAAAGAAAGACAAATACTGTATGATTTCGCTTACACGTGGAATCTAAAAAACAAATGAACAAAACAAAACAGAAACAAGCTCATAGATACAAAGAACAAACTAGTGGTCGCCAGAGGGGAGGGGGATGGGGGGAAGGGCAAAATAGATGAAAGGGATTAAGAGGTACAAAATTCCAGTTATAGAATAAATAAGTCTTGGGGATGTAATGTACAGCATAGGGAATATAGTCAATAATATTGTCATAAGCTTGTATGGTGACAGATGGGAACTAGACATATTGTGGTGATCATTTCATAATGTATAAAATATTCAATCACTATGTTGTAAACCTGAAACTAATATAATATTATATGTCAATTATACTTCAATAAAAAAATAAAACAAGTAGAATAAAGTCACTAAATTGCAAGAAAATAAAACATCCCCCCTCCTAGATTTTTACATGGTACATGCCCACAAAAGGGGTGTACGTTCAACCCAATCCCTTGGTTAATAACTACTCTTCTAAAAAGAAACCCTTGTGTGTTCTTCTCCCCAGGGCTGATGAAGCACTTTTAACTTTTTTGTCTTTTTAAAATGTTTTGTTACAGAAAGCTTCAAAAAAACCCACAAAAGTAGGAAAAATAGTATAATGAACCCCCACGTATTCATCATTAAGCTTCAAGAATTTAGATGCAACACTTGAAGGACTACTAGCTTGTCCTCTTTAATAATATGACAGCGGAAATTTTGAAAGACATAGTTTTTAGCATTCCCAGTAAAGTAGGGACTGTAGGGGCAAGTTATAAGCATAAACAGTTATCTCTGGAAAACTGGCTCAAGGCACCCTCCTGAGGCAGTGCTCAGATTGAAGGAGTCAGCACACACTGGTGGAAATCAACCCTCATCTCTGTTGGTTGATTTGTAACGTGGATGACCTGAAATGATCATTCCAAGTGAAGTCTGTGGTTCACAAAACCACAAATTTTGGTAAGCTGTATGCTAAAATATTGATTCAGAAAGGGAAAACCAAGGGATTATGTGCGAGTCCAGCACCCACAAGGTCACCCAAGGACTACATTGATTACTTTCGGGTCCTTAGTCATTTGAAGTAACCCCTTTTTGCCAAATGGCTGGGTCAGTAAGGGCAGGGAGAGGTTGATTACAGGAAAAGAGAGGATCTAGAAGAGAACAAATATCTTTAAAAGTATAAAACTTTCCCATTACTATTTTCATCATTTGCCCTGTCTCTCATGGGCTAGCAAACTAGACTGATCCAGACTAATTTGCTGAACTGGTTTTATGAAATCCCTACAGAATGAGGCAGGTATAAATAGATAGAAAAACATTGTTATTAAAGGAATACCATTTTGCTTAGCCTTGAAATACCAGGGTTTTTTTTCACTTTTAAATTAACCAAACATTCTTTTAAAAATCATTCAATAAGCTAGTCAGAATCAAATGAAAAAAAATATCAAATTAACCTTAGAATGGACCAATATCATCTACCACCCAGAAGCCATGGGAGGACACTGGTGTCTCTCTCCGCCCTCCAGAACAGACCGACCACTACCTACCTGACCTAGGAAGGCTCTTAGCCACTAGGTAAAACAAGCAAAGCCAGCATATACTGTTGGGCAGGGCAGGTTGCACCCTGCACAAGGGTGCCCCATTGAGAGGGAACAAGTGGAGGCTAAAATTCATTCTCCAGCTGCCCTGGGAAGGCTTCAACATCCCCGAGAAAGAAAAGTATGTTTCTCATTTTCCACTGGAGTGGACAATTCTCTGCAATTTTTCTGCCCCCAGGTGGCACATGTTTCTAATTAGCACAAAGGTATTGTATGAGCAAATAATGGCCTTGAAAATTAACAGAGAGATCTTGGAGCCATTGGGTGTTCTGTGAAAGCTGGGGCCATAAATAGTCTCTGTTTGGCCTTAGGCCTTGAAACCAAATATTGACCTAAACTATCCTTTGCTTCCACCGGAAACAGATTATGAAGACAGTGGTTCAACTGTAAATTCGAGACAAAGAAGAGTAATTTGGATTTTCTGAGGACCCACTAAGAGTCAGGAATCTGCTGAAGTTTTATCCCACTAGTAAGTGGAAGGGGCAGGAGAGTATTCACATTTGAGAGGGTGGCATGGCATAATGGGAAAAAGCATGGGCTTTGGAGTTAGAGAGAAGTCTGAATCTTTGCTGTGCCATTTACCTGCTGGCAACTTGGAATGAGTATTGAACTTCTCTGGGCTTCAGTAAGGGTTCACTAAGATAACAGATGTAAAGTGCTGAGCACAGTGCTGCCTGGTACATAGAAGGCATTCAGTTCCTATGTACTTTTCTGCCACTATCCTGAATCCAAAGTTAATTCACATTATTCACACCCTTGGCCCTGAGTCTTCAGTCAGTAGAGCATAAGGATGGTTTTACTTGACAGAATATTGGAGCAAGAGTCAGGAGACGTGGGTCCCAATGCCAGACACATCCCCTGTTATAGAGCATTGGGTAAGTTACTCCTCTTTCCTGACCCCAACAATAAAACAGAAGAACACCTCTAGCTCCGATGCTGAAAGAGCAGAAGAAATCACCTTTCTTGGGCACCTGCCATGAAATATAGACTATGCTAGGCCCTTTTACATATATGCTAGGCCCTTACATGCACTAAATCAGCACTGTCCAGTGGAACTTACTGTGATGGTGGGAATGTTCTGTATCTGTTGGCATGTAATATGGTACTAATGCTAGCTGTAGGTAGCTACTGAGCCCTTGAAATGTGGTTAGTGTGACTGAGGAACTGAATTTTTAATTTTACTTAATTTAAATTTAAATAGCCATATGTGTCTAGTGGCTACCATATTATATAGTGCAGCTCTAAGATTATAAAGCAGGAATAATTGTTCCCATTTAACATATGGTGAAACTGAAGCTCACAAAAGCTAAAGAACTTGTTGAAAGTCGCATTAATAGTATGTAACTAAACCAGATTCGAAACCAAGCAGTAGGAAGTTTAGCAGGATAGTAGGGTCGGATATACCAGGAATTACCCAGGCTCCACTACTTACAACTCATATGACCAAAGAAAAATAATTATAGTCTCTAGAACTCACTTTCATCATGTATAAAATGATGATAATCATCAACTCATTTACGGGCCTATTGTTGGGATTAGTGGAGAGAGAGCTATAGAGAGTGTGTGGCCCATAATAGGCTTTCCACAACTGTGTTTCCTCACCACCCTGATTCCTTCCTCACACATAGGAGAGGTTCACACATAAACTCAAAAAGATAACTGCAGAGTGGAGAGCATTTGGGAAATATAAAAGCAAGAAGGGAAACACTATGAGCTTTTATGTGATATCTTATTATAGAATGGAGATGGGGGGGTATGAAATTATCAAAATATTTCCATTTATTTGGTTTGCTTTCCTGCGTTCTTCCTGACACTGTAGTCAACATTAGCCAAAGCAGGGAATAAGGTATCTGTAAGGTAGTTTGAGGCCCAGAAAGACAAGCTATTATGGCTGAACAACAGAGTACTGTGAAGGGCTTGGACTCCAGAGGCAGGTAAATTTCAAATCCTGGTTCCCATACTTTCTGTATGTACTGGGAAAATAATTTGACACCTTTGCACATTAGTTTTTAATCTGTAAAAGGGGACTGATAATATGCAGGGGGTCTCAATAAAAAAATAATAATTTTGCTTTACATTCTGTAGCACCCCCTAGTGGAGTGTACAAAAATAAGCATTGCATTTCCACCCTCCAAAGCAGTGGTTTTCACTTCAGCGTGCATTGGTATCACCAGAAGTTTGTTATAACACAGATAGCCAAACTCTACCCCTAGAATTTCCAATTCATTAGGTTTGAGGTGAGGCCTGAGAATCTAAATTTCCGACAACTTCTTGAAAGGTAATAATGGTGTTACCAGTGTGTCTGGGAAACACACTTTGAGAACTGCTCTAAATTCTGCCCCGCCTCCCGTGTGTATGTGTGCACACACACTCGTATATATGATTGATAACTGAAAGAGGTATAATTTTTGTTGTTTGATTTTGATTTATTAGTACTCATCTAATAAGGATTTTGTGAGGAATAAAAGAATATCCATGTGAAGGATATGACACAACATCTAAAATATAGACAGTATGCAAAAAACTGAGAATCACAAAACATAAATCTCAGAGCTAGTAAGTGGTGGAATGGGGTTTAAAATTAGGTCTCTGACTCCAAAAACATAATAAATTTTAGCAATACCACTTTAGAAAATAGGGTGCAAACACACATATCTAATAAAAATTTCAAGAGAAAAAGAAGATCAGTTTTCAATATCAGGGTCCAAGTTCTTATCCATCTTTACTGACTAAACAGCTACCTGTATTTTCCATTGTGGGGGTGAGCATTTGAAAAGAAGGTGCACAGAAAGGGTTAGAATCTTCATCATCATCAGTGCCTGGGGTCATTGATCAATTCTGATCCCCCAAAAAAGGCAAGCAAGAAAGAAAAGAGGGATGGAGGGAGAAATTTTTTTAAAGAAAAGAAATAAGGAAACACATTTGGTTCTCTGCCCATAGTCCTCTGCCTGGTAGGACTATTTACAGAAGTTAATTTGATTTTACCCTAGCAAAGAAAGATATACACGATCCCCATAGATTGAAGAGTTCAGCAAATCAGAAAGAGGGGGGGACAAAATCCCATAATTCCAGGGACCAAACAGCCAATCCTTTGCTGGGATTTGGCGGCATCTAGTGGCAGAGTCAAGAGGTATAAACCTCACCCAGAGAACTTTCTGGAAAATTAACTGAGTGCGTACTTGCCTGAAGGGCACTGTGCTTGGAGCTCAGGACAAAAAGGTAAGAGAACTTCAGCCCCCACAGAAACTCAGAGTCTCTAGTATAGGGGAAGGCTGTCATATGTAGATATTCTCAGCAGAAAATTATGTTTGTGCCAGGAGAATTGCACGCAACTTTAGGGGCGAGGGGGGAAAGGGTGGGAGGCAACAGGAAAGAAGCGGCTTCTTGGAATTGCTAATATGGGAATGGGAGGGTTTGGCTCTTAACCACTGGAGGGGTATGGTTTAGAACAGGAATTTTGGCACGGAGAAAAACGTGGGAAGAAAGTGTATTTTTAGAGTCTAAAATTAAATCGATAGGGGAGTCCGAAATATTTCTAGCAAAGGCCCTTTATTTCTGTTATGTTCACCTTGACTTTATTCTCCTTTTCATTAGAACAATTTTCAAATGTATACAAACGTAGAGAACGATCTATACAGAGCGCGCGCACGCGCGCGCACACGTACGCTCTCAAGCACGCACGCCCTCGCTCCGGGACACACAGCGGCCCAAACGCTAGAGGCGCACGCCTGCGCACACCCACCACCTCCAGCGCCACGAGGGCTGGCGCGCGCACACACCCCAACCTCAAGTCCATACGAACTCGCCTGTACACGTACACACTAGCCCCAACACCACGCGGCCGCAGCACCCACCACCCCCACTCGTACACATAGCAAAACCCCCATTCTGCCTTTTTTTTCCTCCAAGAGTTGCGCAAGAGGTTCGCGGGCGTGGCCCCAGGTTTGACCTCGCGCTTCCCCACTCGCGGGAACCTTAGCTCATTTCCGCCCATCCCGTTTCCGCAGGCCACGTAGACACTTCCTTTCCCATTGGAAAAAAAAAACCCATAATGCCTCCCTGCAGGAGGAAAAAAAAAAAAACACCTCTGGTCAAAGCGGAACTCTGGGTCGTGAAAATAGGTCACGTGAACACCCTGCCCTATAGACTTATGACCCAACGACTGTGGCGCTTTTGGAGGGCGGGCTCAGAACCTAAGGGGGCGAACGTCATTGGCCAGAGCCTGCACTAAAGGAGGAAGATGATTGGTTTGCCTTAAGCCTTAACCGTGAAGAAGCAGGTTGCTAGCGCCCGCCTTTACTGCGGCGGAGTGTCATTGCTGACGTGGTGCGCCTCGTCCAATCATTTGATAATGGAACATTCTAAAACTTAGACAAGACGATTTTGATTGGCTGAAGGGCATAAGCCCGCCTCCAGGGTGACGTGTCTGCCTATGGATATCAGTTGCCAGAGAAACCTGGCTTTACTATGGCGGTTGGAGGGACGGCAGTGATCACACGTCGGCTGCTGGAAAGAACTGGATTCTCGTTTCAGGTTTCGGGGTGGGGGTGGGGAGAAAGGGTTGACGATTTCCTCTTATCGTCGTGTATATAGACAAGATTAACTAATGGCTTCACAATTGGGCAGAGCTGGATTCAAATTCCTACTTGCCAACGCCCAGCTTAGGCTGACTCCTGTTCTTTCTGTGTCTCGGTTTCCATGTTTGTAAAATGGTGATAATAATAGTATCTCCCTCAGAGACGTGTATTTCAGAGGCGTGTACTGTATATTCGTGTATATAAGGCAGTTAATACGAAGCCTGGCCCCGAAAGATATTAACCATTATTGTGAAGCGAAAAACCCGCGTAACAGAATGAGGAGAAACATAAATTATGTAAATTCGTTCATTATAGTGCTTTTCCTGCCCATCACCTTCTTAGAAGAAATTAGAGACATATTAGTCTTTACTGATGAAATAATTTGCTATTTGGGAATTACCTCAAAATAGGGGGGATTGGAATTTTCCATATTGAAAAGTTTAAAAAGCGGGGGGGAGAAAGAGAGATGGAGAACGAGAGCGAGCTGGAGATGAACCACATGCAATAAGTAGGCCTTGTTTGGATCCTTATTCGAACACACCATCTGTGGGGAAAAAAAACTGTTTAAGATGCGTCGGGAAAATTTGAAGACGGGTTCGATATTTGATGTTTTTTTAAGGAATTGTTGTCGATTTTTTAGGCATTATAAGGGTATTGTGGTTATGTTTTCAAATAGTATTTTTCTTGTAGAGATGTATATGAAAACATTTAAGGGTTAAGTCAAAATATCTGGAATAGGTTTCAAAAATACATTGATGACTAGGATTTGCTTCAAAATAATCTCAGCAGTAGGGAGAAGAGGGGAGGGGTATATAGATGGAATGAAATTGGCCCTAAGTTAATAATCGTTTAAGCTGAGTGATGGGCATATAGGGTTCCTTATATTATTCTGTCTTTCTTGGTATGTGTCTGAAATTTTCCATAATAAAATACAGAAAGTCAGCTATTCAGTGAACTTAAAAAAAATCGGAGTGGGGGGGAGCGGTGGGTGGGGTTATAGATGAAACAAAATGGCCTTCAGTTGGTAATTGTTGAAGCTGGATGATAAATTCGTGTAGGTTTGTAATATTCCCTCTACATTTTTATCCATTTGAAATTATCCTTAATAAAAAGTTTTTTTAAAAAGGCAAAAACAAATTACTTTGCTAAAAGCCAGGATGAATGTACAATAAAGTAAGTTTAAAAATATAACCACAAGAAAGGAAAAAGAAACACTTGTACATAATTTATCAGCTCTGGTGTCCTTTGTGTGTGATAAAATGCATTCATTGATAGAAAAAACCATCATCTCATGTCTTTTTATTTTATGTCCTTTCCTGTCCCCTTGTTTGACCTTCTAGGCTATCATCAGAAAGGCTAAGTTTGCTATATAGTAAGGATCAGAAGATCTGATCCTGATTGCAGAACCATCCCTGATTACAGAAGCTTGGGTAAGTGCCTCCCTTCTCCTGGCCTCAGTTCTCAAACAAGATAATTTCACATAACGTTCCTAAGTATCCAGAAATATTTTGAAGATAAGTTCCTATCTGGGAAAGCACTCTAAATTCTAAGGGGAGGATGGAGCTAAGTCCATTGGTGCTTCCAGTATAGAAAGTGGCTAAACAATGAGGGTTGTGTAATTTTTAACTCCTTGATAAAAGATACTACAATTGATCCCCTATAGTTAGTTACATAGATTCATATATTATTTTTCTTAACTTTGTGGCATCTCACATGCAGCATAATTTAGTGGTTGAGAGCAAATGCTGACTTTCTGAATTTAAATCCTGGCTCTACCACTTATGTGATCCTGGGCAAGATACTTACACACTTTGTCCCTAAATTTCCTCATATGTAAAATAAAGATAATAATATTTCCTACTTCATAGGATTCTTAAGGGGATCATATGAAAAGTACCAGGACAGTGCTTGGCACTGTGTTTGCTTTAATCATAATTGTGGCTCTATTAGTCTTTCTGGTACATCCTGTTTTACACACACATGCACACTTACACTTCTAAAAGCAGTGGATACCTCTTTGTGGAATTGTAAAAAAGTAATAATAATAATACTGTTGGTTTCTCTCCTGATTTTCCAGAAGCAGCAGTTACCACTAGAACTGAATTATGACTTCTGGCTTGTCCTAACAATCTAGAATGATTTTGAGTATATTGATCATATTTATTTGTAAGGGGATTTCCAGGAGCTATAATTTTAACTAGCAAATCATAACTATATTCAGTCTGCTAACAGCTTTTATATCATTCCTCCTTTGTCTCAGACTCAAAAATATGTGTTAAACATAAAGGAAGTGTTCCAAGATCAAGAAGAGAGAATTGATATAAATGTAACTGACATGATGTATGTGCATTTAATGGTTCATTCCAACAAACTGTAGCAGATGTTCACACTCATTTGTGACACACCCATACACAAAGGTGTTAGCGTTTGGAGTCTGCATTTCTGAATGATCCATCACTTGCATGAGGAGATGAAGGAAGGTTTTTTCATTCTCTTGACAGCTTCATTTTCCTACGGAGTCACTATATTTTTCTTACATTTTTTCCCTTCTGAAAGCTGGGTTGCAGAGGAGGGCACTGCCCTGGTGGAAGAGATGCAGTAGATGGGTAGGCAAAACATCCCTTTACAGAAGGCCATTTGGAGAACAATTAAGGGCTAAAGGGAGGGAGGTGGACCATTGGGCCAATAGGAGCTCAGAGAAGGCAAGGGCCAGGGTAGCCTGAAATGGAGAAAGCTCAAGGAGGAAAAGAACCTTGACCTGGGCCTCTGAGGATGGGCAGAACCTAGATGGAGGGAAACCAGTCCAAATGGTATGCCTGCAAAGTATATGATACACAGTGATAATTAACTGAACTGTCCAGCTTTGTGTGAGGTTGATGGATAAGAAAAAGTCAGAAAATCATTGTGAATTTTAAATATATGTATTTTAATATAAATTTTTAGTCACATAATTGATAAGTGAATACATTCTTATAATGTAAAAAGTTGAATTATTACAGAGTAGGCTGAGATTTTCTTTTGTCACCAGCCCCAATTCTCTTACTCTCCCCAGAGTTAACCACTATTACCAGTTCTATTTCCTTCTAGATCTCTAAAGTATGTACCTGTTTAAAAAATGTATATGGATATATATAAAATATTGTTTTGTGTTTTCTTTTACATAAATGTGGTGTCATGCTATAGGCATTGTTTTACAACTTGCTATTTTTATTCAACAAACTGTCTTGGATGTCTTCATGTCCATTCATACAGTTCTGTTTGATTCCTTTCAAAGTGACATTCCTTTAACTAGTTTGATATTCCATATTATGGATATATCACATTTTATTTTGCCAAATCACTATTGATAGTCTTCTAGGTTGACTCTGGTGTTTTGCTACTTCAAATAATACTGCATCAAACATCCTTGAACCCATTTACAAGTGTTATTCTAGGGCAACATTTATGTCTTTTAACTATGATAATGAAACCAAGGTGATATTGGTGTGAGAACAGACATATCACTGTGACGGAACAGATGACCTAGAAACAGTGATACCTTTTAAAATCAAATCATCAGAAATCATTGGGAAGAGAATACCTTAAAAGACCCATATACCTCTAGGAATTTAGAATGTTATAAAATAGCATTTCAAATCGGTGGGGAAAGAATGGATTCTTTAATAATTAATATTAGGAAAAATTATTTGTGTATTTGGAAGAAACTATAAAAATACAAGAAATAATATAGGAAATCATTTTTAGAATATTGATTTAGGAGCATTTTCCCAAGGCATGACATAAATGCCAAAGTTCACAAAGGAAAAGGTTGGCACATTTGTCTTTGTGATATGCATATTTATATATATACTTATACACACAGAAACCCACCTAGAAAAAAAATGACAGTTTGGAAAAAATATTTCTAACGTACCAAAAAAACTTAGTACTTCATTATTAGAAATCAATAAAACAAGCAAACAACCTAGTAGAAAAGGGGACAAAAATATTCATATAAGAAAAAGACATATGAATGTATGAGATGATGTTTAGTATCATCAATTCAAGTAAAAATAGGTTATTACATATTAGATTGGCAAGAAAAATTCTTCAAAAAGTTGTTTATCCATTGTTGCTCAAGCTGTGGGTGAATGAACTTTCACTTTTTTGCTGGGGGTACAAATTAAAGTGGTTCTTTACAGATTGAATTTGCCTCTATCTCATCAAAGTTGTAAATAAGCAAATCCTTTGAACAGTTCCACTTCTGAGAACATATCCTCCAAAAATACTTACCTAATGCTCTAATATATCTGTACACTGATGTCTATTAACAGCATTTCTGTAATGAAGTAGGGGAAACAGCCTAAATTTTCATGAATATGGGACTGGTTAAATTATGGTACATACAGATTATAGAATGATATGGATATTACAAAGAAGGAGCTAGGAGGCTGGCCCTGTGGCTTAGTGGTTAAGTCTGCACGCTCTGCTTCAGTGGCCCAGGTTTGGTTCCTGGCTGTGGACCTACACCACTCATCAAGTCATGCTGTGGTGGCAACCCACATACAAAATAGAGGAAGATTGGCACAGATGTTAGGGCAAATCTTCCTCAGCAAAAAAAAAAAAAAAAAGAATGAGCTAGGTATGTGTGAACATAGAAAGATGCCCATGAGAAAAGGTGCAGAGCGATACATACCTCACTTTTGTCAAGACAAATTAAGTAAATGCATCATACATATTCACATGTATATAATACACATTTACTTTCAAAGATATATTTTTATTTGTGTGAATGTGTACATAAAAAGATTTGGAAGCATACACACTCATTCTGGGGTTGGGGAGGGGAGGTGCTAAGGGGAGAATCCCCACATCTTTATATATCTTGGTATTTATAGATATATAAAGGAAAGATTAATAAATGGTGCCACAAAATTAATTACTTGGGAAATAATACAGATTTTCAGTTCATAACTTAGAAAATAAATTCTGGTGGATTAAGGAATTACAATATAAAACAAAATTCATCTTTTAATCTTAATGGAAGGAAAAACTACATATTTCATCATATAAAATCTTAACATACACTATGAAAGAACACACTAGGAGAACTATTTGCCTAAAGAATGGCAATTCCTGATATATAAAGAGCTATAAATGTCAAAATCACTAAGAACCAACTCAAAATGAATGGGAAAAGGACAAGAGCTAAAATATAAATGACCAATAAACACACTTTTTAAAAGCTAAAACATCACAAATACAGACTGGACAACTAAGACCATTTTTCTTATCAAATTCACAAATACTTTTTTAAAATGAGGATAATCATAGCCAGTGCTGACCAGAGTATGAGGTATGATAGACGTTTTTTACACAATACTTGTGAGATTGGATATTGGTACAACTTTTGGGGGAAGTAATTTGGCAACATATTAAATGTTATTACCTCTTGACCTACTAAACCTGCATCTGGGAATCTTAATATGAAGTGAGGGCAAAAAATGTTTTAATAATTTATTATTGTAGGATAAATTGAGGGGAGTCACACTGCTTCCAGAAGGGATGGTTAAGGAAGTTAAGGTATGCGCATTTGATGGGATGTCATACAGCTCTCAAGATGTATGCGTATTATAACCTTACTAACATCAGAAAATGATTAGTTGTAATAGCAAACTTTTTTTAAAGGGAAGACCTAAGATTTGATATCCCGCATGAGTTTACTTCTGTTTAAATGAGTATTTACACAGATTAAAGGTAGAAACTAAGGCAAACATACAAATGTGTCTTCTCAATGTCTGGCCTACCCTAGAGCTGACCCGTAGGGAACAAGTGGAAAAATATTTAATGACTTGTCCCTAATTTCTGCCTCCATTTTCCCCATATGTTGAATCACCTCCTCATTTTGATTCACTATTGTATACCCCCTAAGTGATTTTGCAAAAGATGCAAGATATGTATAACACAAGACCTATGACAAGTGGAGATTAATGGTGTAGTTCTATAAACAAAATTAACACATGAAACATTTACATAATTAAATACCGAGCTCTGGAGTACTAACGTCAGCTTCACATGGTACTGGAGATGAGAGAGAAACGTGGGCTAGAGTAGTTAGTGGAGATTTAAAGAGGAAATGGGACTTGCATGGTATTTAGATGAGAGACGACGGGAGGAAGCACATTTGGAGCAGAGTAGGTATACTAAGCCAGTAAACAATAAAGCCTGAAACTCAAGACAGAAACTGGCAGATTCAAAGTTTTATTAAACAGCTCAAAATAAAGCTATATATAGTGCCAAATTTTTAAATGAACAGTGCACAGCACATCTGTCACCAGTCCATGGAGCAGTGTAAGCTTCTGGAAAGGGGTACAAAGAGCAGTGACCACTAAAGCTATCCATAAACTTTTATGGATACGTGTTACAAGTAGGACCCAGACATCGAAAGGATGGGTATTCCCTTCCTTTGATATCTGGCTTTTGACTCCCAGGTAGTAATAGTTGCTTGCTTGGTCTGTAGGATACTGAGATGAAAATAAAGGTACTGAGGCAATTCTTAGAAAGGCTGCTGCCCTGGCTTTAGTCACGCTGGGCACAAACGACTCGTGGTGCAGTTATTTTTCCGTAAAATGTCAGATATTTTATTCAACTCGGGACTCTATATGAATGATAGAAGAATTTGTAGAGAATGACAAAACTCGCCCGCTTAATGAGAACCAGGTAGAATTCCTTTCTGTAGTTTCCTTATGCGTGAATATATGCAGTCAGTATCAAGACTATACAGTAGGTTCAGCTGTCATTCTCAAGTTCCTCCTCAGTAAGGAATTGCTGATGACCAGTATGACTTCCAAAATACTTCATGTCCAGCTTAGTTCTACTTCTCTGTGTTTTACACAGTCTGGTTGGCACTGGGCTGTCTTGCTTTCTTTAAGTTGGTATTTAACTATCCCCTTGTTTTGTGGAAGCTGTACACTGTATTAACCCCCGAGGTGGGTTTTCTGGATTTCACCTATACCGTATTACTTAACTGAATTCTCTGATATCTTCAGATACTGTGTCCTCTCTGTTCCAGTCACATTGAATTTTCTTTTTGAGATATTATTTTGTAAGCATGATAGCTTACGATATAATGCCCTGACACACTGGCCACTGATCCTTCACAGGATGTGTCTGTATACCCCTCTCAGCCAGAAGGTTTCTGATTCCCACAGGGTCAGTGTCTGTATTCACAGATTTTGATGCTCTCTGAGGACCACCTTCACTCTTTAATTTGTACTCAGAGCTTTGTGCCCTTTCAGTTAGAGGATGTCGTTTGCTTAGTGAAAGCACTAGCACCCAGGCTTCTTCCCAATAATTGGCTTCTCTAATTCAGAGCTCTAGTTTTCTAGCATCTCTTACCTCGTACTTTGCCCTTAGGGCTTCCCTAACACCTGCCCACATCATCCTAAGAGCTCGAGATTGACGGAAGGGCTTTTTCTATGTGTGAAAGTTGTAGTTACCAGAGAAACCTGATTTAAGGCTGGTCTACCATCATCCCTCGTTCTTCCTCAGAGGTTACCCCAATTTTAACAGTCTGATACTTATCCATCCAGATACTTTCCTATGCATTTATACACATCAGTTTAAAATACGGAAATTGGAACACACTGCATAAGAACTGTCTGAGATTGATGTTTATTTTTCCACCTGTGCTGTCTGTTTAGGATCCTATTGTACATATGCAACCTATTTACCTAATAATATATATTGAACATGTTACCATGTCAGTACATGGATCTCTGCTTTTAATTCATTTGAATGTTTTTCCATAGTGTGCGTAAGTAATTATATTATCATTTTCCTACTGAAGAATGTTTAGGTGTTTCCAGTTCTTGCTTCAGTATTACAAGCACCACTGCAACAAACATCTTTGTATCCATGTTTACGTGTGCAGGTATTCCTGCAAGGTACTGTGCTGGCTCTTCAGCCACATCGTATTTATGAAATTCTTAACAAGAATCTGTGAAGGCTAGGGGGAATTGGCCACATTCTATAGATGAGAAGAAGAGGCTAAGAGAGCTTACATATCTTGTCCAAGGTGTCACAACTCATAAATGGCAGAGCCTAATTGAAGTAGAAGTATGTCTAACAGCAGAACTCATGTATTTTCTCTGATATCATAATTGTAAACCACATGTTTATAAATTAGATAATATTTTTCTTTTCCCTATATTATTTCACAAGAGTTCATCTTCATTGCAGATACCTGCTTTCCTTTCTAGGTTCTCTCTCCCACCTCATCCTTCCAGACCATCCCAGAAGATCTATAAGATTCCATCTGGGAAAACACTAGGAGTTCTTGGAAGGGAAAGAAGGAAGAGGATTGTGTAAGTTAAAGGAATTTTTTCATCTGTCACACCATAAGAATCATAGAACACTATTTTTTAACTTTATCTTACTAGCCCTCTCTGCTGCATTTTACAGTGTAAATTATCCCTTTCTCTTCTTGAAACTCTCAACTTCTTGGCTTCCAAAATAACATTCTCCTGTTTCTCCTATGGCTGCTCTAACCATTTTTGTTTTATATGTGGTCTCCCTCTGCTTACCCCTTAAGTATCATTCTTTCTTAGGTTTTTCCAGAATTCCATACTTGGTTCGGTTTTTCTTCCTCTATTCTCCACGAATGATTTTTTTGGCTCTCACAGTTTCCACTACCAGCTGTATGATGATTACTGTCACATCTCTATTTCTGGCTCTGACCTCTCACCTGAGCTTTAAAGTCCTATGTCTAACTGCATACCTCACACTTAAGAGATCCAATACTGAACTACTTCTTTCCTCTCTAATCCATTTCCTCCTCTAGATGCAGTCTCATTTGATGATAATACTAATGACCTAATCACCTATCCTCAAAACCTGGGAGTCATCACTGACTTCTTCCTCCAGTTTATTGCCTCCTCCAACAAGCTATTGCTGAAAGTGGTGTCATGTACCATTTCTTGTTTGCTCCTCCAAAATTCTGTGCCTATAACTATCATTGTACTAACCTTGGTGTTTTATAATTGTCACTTTAGATATTTGAATCCTTAATACCTAGCATGGTACCTGTCCTGAAGCAGATATGCAGTAATGTTATAATGACTAACTGAATGGATGAATTACCTATATCCTATTATTTTATTGATTCCAAACTAACCATCGAAAACCAGTGCTTTTACTAATGCATTAATGACCGAGGCTTAAAATTGCAGAGCCACCTTTGACTCTTCCCTCTCCATTTACCAAGTTCTATATTCAGTTTCTCTTGACTCTGTTATCACCCTAGTTCAGGCCTACCTGAACTTACACAAAAACCTTCAGTTACTCATTTTGCCTCCAGTCAACTAAATTACTCTTTCTTATCTCTTTAATCTTGTCATTTTTCCTGTTCAAGAGTCTTGAATTTCAACTCCACTGCCTTTTGTAGTTTCTTTCCCATTTAATTCTTTCTCTAAAATTATATTCGTATCTTTTGAGTGGCATCAAAAAAACTCATTTTGGGCAGGTCTGAGAGTGATTGGGTAGGGTGAGAGTAGTGGGTGGTGGTGAGGATCAGAGAGAGAGAGAGAGGAGGTAGTAAGTCACTTCCACATGGTCCTGAAGTAGGATTTGAAATCCAGGCTCCAAGAGAGTAGCATGTGTTGTGCTTTGATGGGCCTTTATGAAGCACAGTGTGTTAAAGGTCACCATAAGAAGACAACCAAGTAAAATACTTTATATATTACAGTGGTTGGAATAAAAACAAGGTTGAATGAGTTCCAGAAAGCAGAGTTCTCAAACTCGTGGACAACAATCTGCAGAAGAAGACAACTTCAAAAAGCCAACTAGAAGCAATATGCAGAGAAGTAAGATGAGAGGGGCCTCCTCAGGAAAGAAGACAGCTGGTCCACAGCAGAAGAATCTGGAACCGGCTCTCCCAGGCAGGTGGGGGGGTCGCTCTGCGGAGAACCCACCTTCAGGATCCGTGAGGAAGACAAGAAAGAACAAACAGAAGACTCCTGGAAACGGAGATGGTGGCAGTACCAGCGAAGCACCTCAGCCTCCTCGGAAGAAAAGGGCCAGGGCAGACCCCACTGTTGAAAGCGAAGAGGTGTTTAAGAATAGAATGGAAGTTAAAGTGAAGATTCCTGAAGAATTGAAGCCATGGCTTGTTGAGGACTGGGACTTAGTTACCAGGCAGAAGCAGCTGTTTCAACTCCCTGCTAAGAAAAATGTAGATGCCATTCTGGAAGAGTATGCAGATTGCAAGAAATCGCAGGGAAATGTCGATAATAAGGAATACGCGGTTAATGAAGTCGTGGCAGGAATAAAGGAATATTTCAACGTGATGTTGGGCACTCAGCTGCTCTACAAATTTGAGAGGCCCCAGTATGCTGAAATCCTCTTGGCTCACCCTGATGCGCCGATGTCCCAGGTTTATGGAGCGCCACACCTACTGAGATTATTCGTAAGAATCGGAGCAATGTTGGCGTATACGCCCCTTGATGAGAAGAGCCTTGCATTATTGTTGGGCTATTTGCATGATTTCCTAAAATATCTGGCAAAGAATGCTGCATCTCTGTTTACTGCCAGCGATTACAAAGTAGCTTCGGCTGAGTACCACCGCAAAGCCCTGTGAGGGTCTACTGACCACTCACTGTTACGTCTGGTATCTGTAAACACTCTTTTTGTTCTTAGTCTTTTTCTTGTATAATTGATGTTCTTTAAAATTGTTAATGTATAACAGGGCTTATGTTTCAGTTTGTTTTCTGTTTTGTTTTAAACAGAAAATGGAAGGAGTACAAGCTCCTTTTCTCATTTCAAAGTTGCTACCAGTGTATGCAGTAATTAGACAAAGAAGAAAAATTAAGTAGAACATTTTATTGCCTAGTTGACAACATTGCTTGAATGCTGGTGGTTCTATCCCTTTGACACTACACAATTTTCTAATATGTGTTAATGCTACGTGACAAAATGCCCTGATTCCTAGTGCCAAAGGTTCAACTTAATGTATATACCCGAAAACCCATGCATTTGTGCTCTTTTTTTTTTTTTATGGTGCTTGAAGTAAAACAGCCCATCCTCTGCAAGTCCATCTATGTTGTTCCTTAGGCATTCTATCTTTGCTCAAATTGTTGAAGGATGGTGGTTTGTTTCATGGTTTTTGTATTTGAGTCTAATGCACGTTCTAACATGATAGAGGCAATGCATTATTGTGTAGCCACGGTTTTCTGGAGAAGTTGATATTTTAGGAATTGTATTTCAGATCTTAAATAAAATCTGTTTCTAAATTTCAAAGCAAGTAATGTGCAGTGTGCCTTTAATGTTACCAAGGCTAACAAGTCAGCAGGTTCAGGAAAGATCTGGGTGGTACCAAAGGAGAGAGTTCTGACTCCTCCTGAAAGAATTACTTTTTCTTTTCTGTGTGGCTGCCAGGAGTATGCCCTGTCAGGCCAGTTCTCGCCTCTCCCCTCTCAGTGGGATTGCTTTCTAGTGCTTGTAAGAGCCAATTTTGTTCCTGATGTTCCTTGCCCCTATGAGTTGGGCTGGTACAATCAGATATTTAATGGGTACTATAACAGTCACTTACATTGACGCAGAGCTTGGCTCTTTCCCACCAGAGGAAGCATGGGCAGCCCCCTTCAGTATTATATCTATCAGAAATACTTGTAGATCTGGGGCCAAGGATGGCAGCTTTCCCTAGTTCCAGCATTGATGTCATGTTCCCTCTGTTTTTATAATCCCTTGGACGTAACATTGGGAATCCTAGAGTAGGGGACCTGTGGAGGAGAGGGATGGTGTTGGATGTCTATGATTATAAATCCATCTTATACGGAGATTTCCCAGTCAAACCAACTTTTGTTTCATGACTGTTTTTTTACTTCTTAAGTGAAAAGTAGTATTCTGTGGTTACTGCAGAAATTTTGAAAAATATAGTAAGAACATATATGGAAATAAGAATCATGTATACTCCTACTGGATCAGTCAGGGTCCCAGCAGAAAATAAATGAGACTCAAAATGGATGATTTGAGCAGTTTAATAAAGAATTTTTTCCCCAGTCAGCAGAGGAGTAGGGTCATGGTGTGTATTAGCTTGCTAGGGCTGCTACATCAAAGTACCACAGACTGGGTGCCCTAAACAACAGAAATTTATTTTCTCATAGTTCTGGAGGCTAGAAGTCTTAAGATCAAGATGTTGGCAGGGTTGCTTTCTTCTGGGGGCTTCCACTTCCTCTCCTTGGCTTCTCCTTGTGACTTCACATGGTCTTTTCCTCTGTACTTGTGTCCTAATCTCCTCTTATAAGGAAGCCAATCATATTGGATTAGGGCCCACCCTAATGACCTCATTTTAACTACCTCTGTAAAGACTGTCTCCAAATACAGTCACATTTGGAGGTACTAGGGGTTAGGACTTCAGCATGTGAATTTGGAGGTGACACAATTCGGCCTGTAACATGGTATTACTACCTCTAGGCAAAGAAGAGAGGAGGGGAAGGAGCAGGGTGAGGGGAAGGAATGGGAGGAGGGAGTGGGGGAGGAATGAAGTGGGAGCGAGGAGGGGAGGTGGAGAGGGGAGGGAGTGGTTACTGGAATGGTATACAGCTGTGTGGAAAGGGCCACCTGACAGCAGCTGTGATCAGGATACAGTCAGCTCACAGAGACCTCGAACAGAGAATCCAGGAGGGGAGCGAAATACCTGACCTCACTCTTTCCTCCTTTTTAACTCCTGCTGGGTATTTCCCTTTGGCCAAACTGGAAGCCCAAGGGCACGGAAGACCTTTGACGTAGTCTATATTGGTAAGACTGGAGGACACAGAGCAGGAAGGAAAAGTGGATCGGGGGGGGGGATAAATGAGGGATTTCTAGCATACATATACCTGAAATAACCATTGTTCATACTTGGCCATATATTCTTAGAATTATTATGTCCTCTGTGGGACCTAAGGCCGGGGCAACTAGAAGAGTTATTAAGAAGGACTCATCCATTGAGGACAGTTGTGTAACAGCTCGTGACACTCATGAAACACTCTATAAGGGTTTGTTTCCTTTGTTATTGAAACTTTGAATAGGAGGGCTAGCAACAGATGCATCTTAGCTTACATGCTTGAGCATGTTAGAAATACCACATTTTAAAATTGCTTTTAAATGAACATAAATATGACCCTGCGATCCAACCATAGCATGTTGGTGCGATACCCACTTCAGTTATTATTGGGGATTCCCCATCTCCATTAGCCGTGCAAATATCCTATGGTCTTATCTAGCGCCAAAGCTTGAAGAGATTCCCACTGTCATTAGATGTCTGTCCACACTGGTTAGGGATGAGATGCTCATTTACTGAATTGACACGGTATCTTCAGATCCCTTGTCCATGCTGCTTCCGTCCAACCCTCTGGGTAGGGAAATCTTTGGCAAGACTAGGTGCCCAGCTTCCCTGAGCCCATCACAGAGTGAGTCTTCCTTTGGTCCCGATATGGAGAAATACTCATGTCTCTGCTACTGGAAGGACCCACAAACCCTGACCTCTCTTCTCTTGCTGCCTTCAAATGCCCTCCATTCCCATGCAGGGACATCTCACTTGACTTCATCAAGGAATATACTCCTTTTTAAAATAGAAAAGCCACTGGCTACAAGCAGCTTCTACTTCCAGCTCTGCCACAAACCTCCCTCTCCTGGATCTCTGCAGGAAATGGGAGGAGAGAAAAATAAAAGAACACAATACATATGTTAATATCTCAATGACTGATAATTCAGTATTTTCCAGTTAAGTTCATAGGTGGTTTCTTTTCATTTTAGCTGACTTCTTGTTAACTGTTTCATTTTTTAAAAACAACACCTTAGGAATATTCCAGAGAGGCCTAAAGTACTTTATAAGGATCTAAACCAGGCCATCCAATTGATAAGAGGGCAATTGTAATAAATGTACTCAAACTATTACCCAAATCTCTGCTAATTTAGCAAGTTTCTCTATTCTGAAACTACACAGGTGATATAGTTTCATCTAGCCATCTAGATGACTAAATGATTACTAGCCATCTAGATGACTTCTAAAACTGAAGGGTGGTTTTGAGAGTATATTTTACCCCAAGAGATTCAGTGCCTAGCTAACATGGTGGTTCCATAATAAATAGCTATTATAATTATTTTTTATTATTTTCGTCAACATCATTATCAACATAAATAAGCCCATTTTCCATTCAGGAGAATGTATGTGGATTGGTACTGAAACGTGAAATATCTCTCATGACACCCAGAAAGTAAAGAAGGTAGCCATTAAATATAAGGCTTGCCTTGCCTAAGACAAATTTCTGGCACAGAATAAATGTTCAACAATGATAAATCTCTCTCTCCCTCTCTAAAAGGAAAGGGTGAGGAATATACTCTTAAAATCTGTGGTTCTCAACGAGCAGTCTCCAGACTCTTAAGGGTCTTTAAAGATGCCATTAAGCATTGAAGAGCTCTTTCCTCTTCTCTCCTCTTCTTTCCTTTTTTCCTAATTTATTACGAAGGTAACATTAGCTGAGCCTTTTGTAGAATCAAATGAGATAACATATTCAAAAGTGCATCATGAACTGTGAACTATCATAATAGTTAACAGTTTGCTTGCTTATAGAAATGCCAATTATCAGAAGTTGTATATGTTTTCTGTGAAAAAAGATTTCAAAATGTAAATGTCTGTATAAGGAAAAGAATAGAAGTTGGAGATAGGGGCCAGCCCAGTGGCATAGTGGTTAAGTTCATGCACTCCGCTTCGGTGACTCGGAGTTCACAGGTTCAGATCCTGGGTGCGGACAGAAACACTGCTCATCAAACCATGCTGTGGCAGCATCCCACATACAAGAAATGGAGGAAGATGGGCACAGATGTTAGCTCAGGGACAATCTTCCTCAAGCAAAAAAAAAGGAAAATTGGCAACAGATGTTGGCTCAGGGTCAATCTTCCTCTCGCATGCACACACACACACACACACACACACACACACACAAAATGAACGAAAAAGTGGGAGATAGTCTAGATTTTGTTTAAAAATAGAAAGTTAGATAAACAATTGAGAAAAATCTTAGGATAAGCACTAAAAGATTAAGAATAGAATATGTAAATTCCAAAACTCCAAAGAAAATGCCATTGGTCCAACAGAAAGCAGGAAAGAAGAGGGGAAGGATACAAAGAAAAAACATGATGAACAGAAAACACAAAGTGGAAAGGTAGAAATATACCTCCCATATGTCAATAATCATATTGAATGTACATGGATTAAACTCATTAAAAGAAAGAAAACCTCAGACTGGACTTTTTTCAAGGCACAGAATCCAGTTTCATGCTTTTTCTCAGAGGTGCTCTTAAAATTATCCAGAAAAGTTCAAAAGAAAAGAATGGAAAAATATATACCAGGCAAATACTAAGCAAAAGAAAGCTGGTGTAGCAAAATTAATGCAAAAACATTAATAGTATTCACCCATAGGAACAGGCAGGTCACAAACACCGTACCAAGCAGATGTAGTCAATATACTGAACAAGAATTACTAGTGAGATATAGTCAAAATGCAACTTTACTTTTGTCTAATCCTGTACCTTTAAAATTAAGTTTTCCCCAGGCCCCATGGCTTTGCTGCTCACTCCAAGGACGACTCCAGTCACTTTAAATCACAAATTGAGCCTTATTTCAGTGACTAGAACCCCCAGTCTCAAATAATAAAGGACCCTCTGAACACGATTTAGAGTTAAACCTTCTCTCCTCCCTCAACTAGCACCAACTTCAGGGGGACCTACTATTTGTGGGGAAAGGAAGCGCTGGGTTTCTTCTCTTTCCCATCCTCCCCAGCTTGCTAATTTTGACTTCAGGCCTGTCTGGGGTTGAAGGGAGGGAGTAAGCAGAAAGTTCTTTACCGGTCGCATATTAAGTTGGCTTCATGCTCTCTGAGTCTAGCTGATATTTAACTCTGACTCTTTCTCACCTGAGGCTCCCCTACTGCAACTCCTGTGTCATGAGCAAAACATTTTATTGCTGTTTCCCCTCAGCTCTGTCTTCCAGTTGTGCATTCCAACCACTTTCTCTGGTGGAATCCACAGCACTCCCAAACAGTTCTCTTTGGCCATACCAAGCAGCTTGCTCTCCTGCATGGCCCACTTCTGGTACATGAGAAACACCCATATATCTTTTGCCCCCCACAAATTGGGAATGTAAACATCCCAATAAAGTCACCTCTCCTTTGCTCCCACCATCACCACAGTCGCATTCTCTAGCCCATAACATTTCTCCTGCTGGAGTCAAATTCCATTTCACTATTCCTCCAAACTCCAGGAGATACAAATCAAGCTTCAAGGGGTCCAGTTGAAGTCCTGGGGTGAATGGGAAAGCATTCCAACTCTTCCCCCTTGGAAGCTCACTCCAAAGAAATCCTCAAAAAATTCCTTCTCCAAATCTCCTCTCTCCTGACCCTTTTAATTCTCCTTGTAAGTTTTAGAGCTACTGCTTTAAATTTTGTAAGGTTATTTCCTTTGAAAACCTGGCTTTAGAATTTCATATCTATTATATCTTGATGTGTAAGAAGAAACTTCCAATTTAACATCCTGTCATGTGAATTTAAACCAATCCCCCAGTCCTGGAAAGTTACCATCTAAAGTGTAAAAACATTTAAAAGGTAAAATATGGGCTTTGGAGTGTGAGGAACTGGGGTTAGAATACAAGTTATGTAACTTACTAGATTTAGGGCCTTGGGAAATACACTTAACCTCTCTGAGTTGTTTCTCCTTCGTGCAAGGGAAGTACTGCTCCGTGACTCACAGGACTGCTATGGGAATTAAAGAGAGAATCAACCCAAAACACCAAACACTGCATCTGGCCCTTAGTGAGCACTCAAGCAAATGTTAGTTCCCCTCCCACCCTGCCTCTTCCCTTCCTTGAAAAATATGCCTTTGACACACTCTACCATAAAGAGCATTTGTAAATGTAACAACAAAAAGGGGAAACACAGGTGTCATCTTCAGTGTCATGTCTGTATTACAGAATCGATTGACGGATACAGTATAGGAAAAAGGAGAATATTATCACACAATTCTCCTTCTGGAAGTTACCCACCCAGTGGAGTTGAAGGTAGAGGACACAATCATCATGCCATTAACTGGTTAATATGTTTTCCTGAACCTTAATTTAGCTTCTAGGTTAAAAATCAATAGAGCATACGTACTTAGAGCTCCAGAACTTTAGATGGAGAGTTTCAACACCAAACACATCAGTAGCTACAGGACCTGGTAAGATCCTGTCCCTCTTCTGTCTTCACCTATCAAAGATGGTAAAATAGCTGATATTACTTAATATGTGTGGGACACTAAGTGGTCTGTATAATAATTCATATAAACCTCACAACAACTCTAAAGGGAAGTAATGTGATTATGCCCATTTTAGAAAAGGAGCACAGAGGCCAAGGACACACAGCTAAAAGTGGTCAACCTGGGACTTGAATCTAGTTAGTTAAACTCTTAACTACTATACTATCCTGCCTCTGAAAAATAGTGCAGCTAATGAGAAATGTGAAACTGGAGATCTCATCTGTGAAAGCACCCTGACCCTATTATCAGTTCAGGCCCTCCTAGAAGCAAATGCCAAGACAAGCTTAGAGATTTATTGAGGAAATACCTGTGAAAGATAAAGGGAGAAGGAGCAGGAGGAGACGGGGAGAGCCTTCAGACTGTGATGCACACTCACGCCTGTGAAAGGAGAGAGGGAAGGCAGGAGGAAAGGCAGGAAGAACCTCAGTCTGCAGTGCAATAATGAGAAAGTCTGCACCAGGCCAATGGAGAGTACAAGTAAAGATTAAAGGAGTCCTCCAGTGAGCAGAAATGGCCCGGCTCAAGCCGCCCAAACCTGCTCAGTTATGTTATGGGAGCAGTCTGGGGAAAGTGGGGCCTCAGCATAAATGTCAGAAGAGATCCAAAGGTTCTTTTGAGGAAATATCTGAGCTATGTGACTCCATGGCCACCACAGACCTGGTGACTTTTTCCTGGCAGTCATCCAAATACCTTCTACTGCCTGAGGCCTGAGTGTTTTGCAAGGACCCTGAACCGGATCGCTCTGCACTGCCTCACCACAGGGCTCCCCCTCTCATGCCCTGTCCCCTAAGACCTAGGGCATCCTGGTTACCAGAGGACTCTCTCTCCAGAGTCTGGAACCCTCAGTGAGTTCTGCTCTGGAGTTGGCCAGACAAGTCATTTCTTGGACATGATTGAGATACCAACCTTCTGCCCGGGCAGGGACGTGGTGAGGGGCCCAGAGAACCAGGCTCTGGATGCTGCTGATCCTCCACCACCAATGCCTTCAAAAGCATCTTTACACCAATTCACAGCTTGACCGTCCTGGCCCCCAAGTCGTGGGCTGGGCCTGCAGTGCATAGGGGTGTTCACGCAGGAGGTGAAGCCCCTTTTCTCCTGAGTGCAGGACCACGTGCCTTTGCAAGCTCCCTTTCCCTGGGGTCTCCTAGGTCTCTGGGCCTGGGCTGACGCAGACAGCAGAAGCACTGCACCAGGCACACACACAGCTAAAGTCACCGCAGAACCACCCAAACAGGCCAGGGCACATCCGAGGCCCTTCTGGGAGTCTGAGAAAGGTGGGTGGGAGATGGATGGGTAGATCTAACCCCATTTGGGGGGGCTACTTCACTGGACTCTGAGAGAAGGGCCAGCCCCTTCTGCTTCAGCCCCAAGTTACCTGATCAGATGCAATTTGGACATCTGCTTGCTCACAGACTATCCCAACCAATGTTTCCAGTTAGGAATCCTTGGGGCCTTATCTCCTCCCCTACAAAAGGTTCCCCAAAGAGAAAAGGAAATGGAGGGAAAGGCAGAGTTCTCTGACCTGTGATGGGGACAGTCGTCGTCCTCCAGGTAAGTCTGTCCAGGACAGCCCAGCCATCAGCCTAGGAGGGTGTGGTGCCTGCTGCAGGCTGGAGCAGAGAAACCAAAGTCAGACCACCCTGGACAGGAGTGTGGCTTGAGTGAGGCCTTCCCCATTCTACCTGAGCACCACCCCTCGGAGCACCAGGGGGCTGGATTCATCCTGTCTTGTAAAACTGCCACAGTGAGCCCCTGGACCCTCATCTCACTCCAGCCAGAATCCAGCCCAACCAGCACCCATCAGACTCCATAACCTTGAAGACTGGTTTGGAGACATGAAGATCCCTGAAATGACATCTTAGAGAAAACAAAAAGCCAAGGGCACATTCATTCTTGCTTTGCTTCATAGAAACTTAATTTTCTTATACTACACTTGTCACTTTTTGTTTGTAATTTTTAATTTTTTGTTTTAGTGCTTCACAAATGCATTCCTCCCTTGAATTCTCACAAATATTTCCTTTTTCTCACTTTATAGTTTACAACCCCTCTGGGCACACAGAAAACTGTACTTCCTAGTCCCATAGCCCCCCAGCCCCTTGCTGTTAGGTGAGGCCACATTACCAGTTGGGGCCAATCAGCTGTGCACAGCAGTGATGTATGTCACTTCTGAGGTTACTTTAGAAGAGTGGCTGAGAGATCTCCATGACACTTGCACTTTGCCACAGTGACCAGCAATGTTCCAGGTTGTGGAGCCTCTGTCAGTTGGCGTCCCTGACAGACTAAGGGAAGCAAAGCCCCCTCACCCCTGGCCTTCACCAACATATGTTGGACATTTATTGTATGCTGGAAATCAACCTTTTCTGTGTTAAGCCACTGAGGTTTGGGGGTTGTTACCCTAGCATCATAAGCTTAGCCTAACTTTACAAACTCAGCAATGGCTCTCAAAGTTCAGAGTGCAATGGAGTCACCTGTGATACTTGTTAAAATGCATATTGTATGACAAAAATATATTGGGGGATAGACTTGGATTAATGATGATTAGAGAGAACTGCTCCATTATCTTATTAGCAGACTGACAAATCCTTTTTTTTTTCTTGGTAAGGAAGACTAGCCCTGAGCTAACATCTGTTGCCAATCCTCCTGTTTTTGCTGAGGAAGATTGGCCCCAGGCTAACGTCCTTGCCCATCTTCCTCCACTTTATATGTGGGACACCCACCACAGCATGGCTTGATAAGTGGTGCATAGGTCCGTGCCTGGGACTGGAACCTGTGGATCCCAAGCCGCAGGAGCAGAGCTTGCGAACTTAACCACTATACCACTGGGCGGGCCAGCCTGACAAATCCTTTAGAATTGTATAACTTTTTCATTTTTTTAACCTTATAATAGTATTTGTTACCCAGGTAATTGATATTCTATTTGGAAAACTGAGAAGGCACAAACAAAACGGAAAAATTAAGATAAAAATCCAGAACTCTGTCACACAGATATTAACCTTCTGACCTTCTGATGTGTTATCATATCAGGAATTTTCTTTTGAAAAAAGACCATCTTTTCCCTGAAGGAGAGGAATGGAAAAAATCCATAGCACTCCTTTCTAGAGAGCTCCATCAACTCCCCCTAAACACACACACACACACACACACACACACACACACACACACACACACACACACACACACACACACACACACACACTGACGAGCGGCAGGGCAAAAGTGCAGGGAACGCAGTCCTGGAAAAGGATTCGCTTGCATGTCTGCCCGCCCGCCCCCACACCTGAGGACCCATAAGCAGGGAACAGGGGTGCTTACCTCTCTTTCGTAACCTTCCGCTCGACACGCCCACATCCTCCGCAATAAGAAGCTGGACGCACGCAGGGTTCCCGCCCACCTCCCCAGCATGCCCTATTGCCCACCATTTTCTGAATCAAAATGGATAGAGGGCGTGGCAGTGGTGTGAGAACTGCCGTACAGGACCTGCCGCGGGGTCCGCTTACACCCCCTTTTTCTTTTCAGTGGTTTGCAGGTGGCTCCCACCTTCGCATCCACCTGCAGGGAGCTCGGGTATTTTCCTCCTCCTCCTCTTTCCTTGGGCCAGAAGCCGGCCTGATTTCAGTGCGATATGGAGCTGGTACCCAAACCTGACCACCGTCCCCTCGGATTCCTCCCCTAAGCCCACCTTTTTTTTTGCCCCAAAATGGACCCGAGCAGGGGCAGGAAAGGGGTATGGGCAATGCAGTTCTGGACCTGCTTTGGTGTTCGCCCTCGCCTTCGGATAGCCTCTGCGCTGTCAAACCTTCTCAGATCCGGGGCAGGAGGTAGTCTCCTTCTCTTCTGTCTGGCGTCCAGAAGCGCGCCTACCTGCCTCCAGGGTAATAGGGAGATGGTGCTCAGGGGGGAGAGAGGACTCAGACTACACAGTGACTTAAATTCACGTCTGCCCTTAGTCTGGCGAGGCCCGTGTTGGCAGTGAGCTAGGGTCCCCAATTAACCCTCCGAACAGCACTGCAGCAGGAGCCGGGTCGTCGCTCCCCGCCCCCCTCCCCGACTTGACACTGTTAATCTTTTCAGTCTTTGCCAGAGACATGAAAAGTGTATCATCTCCCTGGAATCTCTATTTGCCCTTCTCAGATTATCATGGAGGATCAGTCCCTTGGGGTTAATCGACCATGTCTTTTCTTCTCTCCCGCTGCCTAGACCCTTCACCTCCACTTCCCCAAGACCCGAGGGTCTACCATTTCCCTTGCAGTCCTGTCCAGGCATGAAATGGGGTTCAGGAAGTGAGGCTCAGAGTGACGAGTCAGAGATTTTTACTAGTTCTTTTTAATTTTTGCCAGTTCTGTTCCTTAAGGTTATTATTATAATTACTGATAGTAATATCAGCTGACATCCTCTTCATCTTTAAAAGATAGAAAAGATCTATTGTCATTTGAGAAGAAGTGGATTCCAGAGTATATGTGAGTAAACAATAATCCAGCCACCTGTTTTCCCTACTCACTGATAATACAAATATAGATCCTTTAGGCAGCCACTTTTTTTGAAAGTTTGAAATGTACAGAGCAGCTGGAGGCTCCCCTTGTAAGGGGCCTCTGGTTGGGGGGTGCTTTCCATGAAGTCAGCCTCCCAGGTCACATAATCTCACAGTACCAAGGACACATTGGAATTTCAGATTTTAAAAGCTGGTCACAATGTTCTGGTCTTCAAAATTATTAATTCAACCTCCACAATTGCTCTATTTCCCAGTTCTCTACTGCATCCATATCCCTATTAACCCTTTCCAATTGTAGCCAAAATTCCCTACTACTTCTTACCATCTCAGGGACAGATCTATGTCGTGGGGCCTGAAATTTACAATTTGGGGGTCGGCACCTCTTTAAGAAAAAGGATATTAAAAAGGTATGGGCAATGAGGCAATTAGGTACCAAAGTTAAAATTTATTTATAATGAGAAAAGAAATCACAACAAATTACAAAATTTGAACAGCTGCCATATACAGAACATCCCAATTTCCATACAAATAGCATTTTTATTAACTGCCAGGCACACCTCTATGATTTTTTTCCCTACAATTTTTGGCTACGAACTCTTTGATCCTCTTCGTATGACATTTTTTTCCTTTTTTTTTTTTTGCTGAGGAAGATTAGCCCTGAGCTAACGTCTGTGCCAATCTTCCTCCACTTTATATGTGGGTTGCCACCACAGTGCAGCTGATGAGTGGTGTAGGTCTGCGCTCGGGATGCAAACCCATGAACCCAGGCCACCAAAGCAGAATGCCCTGAAGTTAACCAGTATGCCACAGGGCAGACCCCAATATGACATTTTTTTTAATATTGTTTTTCCTAGAGAAAAATGTAAAGGTAATTTAATCTTTCCTTTGCATGGTTAATCAGTTTATTATTATTATTGATAAATATTCCAACTTTACAACTCATTATTGGTGATGGGTAAATTTTTAGTACTGTCAAATTTGAGTAAACTGCTGTCAACCTCTGTCAAGTTTCTTATATGGGCTTAAAATTTTAAGTTTTCTTGTGCAGATTCTTGTCTTAAATATTCTTAATAATGACACTCACAAACCAGTTTGATGTCACTGTCCTGAAAGGGAGCAGAATTTGCCACCTCAAAATATGCCTCTTGGCCATAAAGATTATTTTAGGCTGATTATTTTTAAGAAACAGCAGACATCGAAGCTCAAAAAACAGAGAAGTTACCCTTTCTAAGAGACAATTACATTTGTAAGGGAAATCTCTGTTGATAAGAGTGTCTCCCTCTCCGTACTATACCAGGGAGAGAAGGATGACTCTAAATCTCTAGAAAGTCCTATCAACGGAGAAGGCAACGATTTAAATCTGCTAACAACCTTACCCTTGGTTACTGTGCTTTGCCTGAAAACCTCCCCTAACTGCACCCCACCAACATCTTCTTTTGTCTGTAGCTGGTGATGGTATTTAAAGTGGTGACTTGGGCCATTTCAGGGAGTTACTCAGTTTTCCTGGGTCTCTCCCATGTATCCAGGAGGTATACATAGTATTAAACTTGTTTGTTTTTCTCTTGTTAATCTTTTATTACAGGGAGTTCTCAGCCAAGAACCTAGAAGGCGAGAGGGAAAATTATTTTTCCTCCCCCACAGTCCTCATTGTAGTAGTGATTTTGAGTTTCACGGTACCTTAGTCAATTACAGTATTTCATGCCAAATCACGAAGACATTAATATGGACCTGTGTAGGGGCTGGCCCGGTGCGTAGTGGTTAAATTCACACACTCTGCTTCAAGCGGCCTGGGGTTTGCTGGTTTGGGTCCTGGGCGCGGACCTACCCATCGCTCATTAAGCCATGCTGAGATGGCGTCCCATATGGAAGAGCTACAACTCTACAACTATGATATACAACTATATGCTGGGGCTTTGGGGAGAAAAAAGAAAAAAAAAAGAGGAAGATTGGCAACAGATGTTAGCACAGGGCCAATCTTCCTCCAAAAAAAATATGAACCTGTGTAGATGTGATTGGGCAAAGCCACAGGTATGGCTGGTGTAGCAAAGACCAGGAATCCATTTTTAATAAATCATATTGTACTTATAGGGCAGCAATGGGAGCCAAGACTAAAAAAGTATCTTGGAATCAGGTAATGAAGTGGGAAATAGTAACAAATGCTGGGAAGTGGCTGGTGTTAACCCATCATGCTTTTAATTTGAGCTATAAGATTTGTTTGTGGTTCACTAAGCATATGAAAGGCAAATATAGCATTAGGCTCATTAGCATTAGAGTCAGGCAACCCTAGTTTGAATCCTAGAGCTTCTATTCACTACCCTGTGAAATCTTACTAGTACTTACAGCCATGCACCACATAACAATGTTTCAGGACAGACCACATATACAACAGTGGTCCCATAAGATCAGTACCGTTTAGCCTAGGTGTGTAGTAGGCTATACCATCTAGGTTTGTGTAAGTACACTTGATGAGGTTCACACAACAAAATCACCTAACGATGCATTTCTCAGACCATGTCCCCGTTGTTAAGCAACACATGACTGTACCTAATTATACATGGAAGGGACTGAGAAACACATGAATAAATTATCCAGTTAAACTGAAACTAAATGTAATTCCAAATCAACTTCCCCTTAGCTTGATTCCAAACATGCCCACATCCATCTTACCGCCAACGTGAGGGGAAGTCGGAGTGGAAAAACAGAGTATGTAGTCTTAAATTGTGGTCAATATTCTTGCTTTTGCTAACTTTTACAAAAATATATGAGACATGGTATCAGTTTTCTATTGTCCCTATATTCGTTTTCTATTACCATGTAACAAAATACAAAACTTAGCTGCTTAAAATAACACCCATTTATTTGGTTCACAGTTCGGTAAGTCGGAAGTCCAGACAGGTTGTGGCTGAGTCCACTGCTCAGGATTTCATAAGGCTGAAATCAAGGTGTCAGCCAAGCTGTATTCTCATCTGAAATGTAGAGTGCTTTTCCACGCTTTCATGTGTGGAACTGAAAAAAGATGGAGTCTCTGATATTAGAGCACTAAAATGGAGCCAGCAGACATGAAAAGGAGAAGAACAAATTCCTCCTTCAGGATGAACTCTTGAACTCATTAGATGCCTGAAATGCATCTGCAAGTCTTCTCAAAGAAGATAAGACTATGGGGACAAAGACCTCATTCCTGTCAAGGTCATCTTCTACATTCCTAAGTTTTAATGGCTTGTTTCAACTGACCCTCACCCCATGACTACCTTGGGCCTGGAATTTGTTCAAAAACATTCCTTTCCCACCCACCCCCCTTTTTTTGCTTTTGTTAGCCACTACTGTAAAACCTTCCTTCTCCCTTCAACAGCCAGAACACAACTAGAACACAATTCAAGTGCTACTTGAATCTGTGTTCCAGGGCTGCAGTCCTAATAAAACCCAGATAAACTTCTTTTTATTTAAGTCTATCAGAGTCTACCTCATAATTGGTCAATACATGGTTGTGGCAGAATTCAGTGCCTTGTGGTTGTAGAATTGAAGTCCTACTTTCCTCCTGGCCATCAGCTGGGGGCCACTCTCAGCTCAGATGTCACCCACATTCCTTGCCACATGACCCCTCTATCTTCAAAGCCAAAAGTGGAAAATCTCCCTCACACTGAATCCCTTTCCTACTTCAAATCTCTCTGACTTAAGGAAGGGCCATCTCTTTAAGGACTCATCCAATGAGGTCGGGCCCACTTACTAATTGCTCTTTTGATTAACTCAATGATTTGGGATCTTGATTGCATCCGCAAAATTCCTTTTGCCATATACCTAACATAATCATGGGAGCGGTATCTCATAGTCACAGGTTCCATCTACAATCAAGAGGAGGGAATTATACAAGTGTGAAGGTCATTGCGGACCATCTTAGAATTTTGCCTACAATACCCCTTCCTAGAGGCCTCAGATGATGCCCATACAAATGAAGGGGCCATGAAGCTTAAGATTCGTTAGCTTCAAGGTGAATTCACCTCTGCATTACTTTCACCCTCACCCTTTCAGAGTTTTTCACTTCACCCATACAACTGTATTCTGGTAATAAGCCCCCCAAAACTCACCCATACATAATCATGGATTAGTTACTGCTTACAGCTCTAACAAGTTACAAGCTGAATTGACCAACGTTGTTTTTGCTGCTAAGATTTTTAGCATTTACCAAAATTGGGGATGATTTACATCTTGGGCATGCAATGAAAGGCAGTCGTGATTTCTTGTATATCCACCAGGGTATGTTAGGTTGAGGGTGGTTAGGTTGGGGAAGACACAAAAGCCAACCACGAGGAAATGGCACTTGTCCTCTAGAGACCTCTGGGAACTTCATCGTTACTGTGCCTGCTATGTGCCCCACATGGGGACAATTGCTTTGTATAGGCCAGTGGACTATCCCACATGCTCCCTCACCAGTTTGTGAGGTAGAGATTATTAGCAGGTCAATAGAAACCTGGAGAAGATAATGTCCAGTGTGGACTGGAGTTATTAGAGAAAAATTCAAAGAACAAGTAAATGACTAAATTAATCTACCTTATTTCCTGATATCATCTTGCCATTATCCTGCTCAAAGGCTCTGGATGGTAACCTCACAATCCACTGAATAATCTTAGATTCTCTATCCTAACAGGGCACCTCGGGATCCAGCCTGAGTCACATATTCTAAGCTTTGCCAACCATTTTTCCTCTGCTCCAGCCAAAAGAGATCCCTAATCAGTGTGACCCAAATATGCTTTATACTTACCCACTCTGTGCTCTTGCTGTGCCATTCTCCTAGAATGAGTAATTCCCCCAGGCCTGGTACCATACAGGAATAAGAATAGGTAATATAAAGAAATGTACATCTCATGAAGGAATTGCTCCTTAGAATGTTTCAGGAACATAAAAATAGAGCACAGGTGCTGAGAGGAGTAAGCAGCCAGTCCTATGAGAGCAGAGGCTTCACGCCACCATTCCTTTTGGAGAGAACCAGAGTTTAGCTCAGGCTAGCGAAAAAGGGATTCTTTCAGAGCACTCTGGACCATTGCTTGGTTTGTAGTCTACATCTGACTTCATCACTTCTCGTGGTACATACAAGATATCCTTCACTTTGAATACCTTTGATCTCTTTTTCCATCCTTCTTCGTGCCTCTCCTTATGCTATATGTTCAATTCCTTTCCGTGTGCTCTATGAATAAATATCCTAGAAATTTTCTTCTGCCAAACTGAGCAGAGGTGGGAATATTCTCCTCTTAATGAAGTAGATCATGGCCACCCTTGCTCACAAAAAAGCCCCTAAGTTGACATGCATTGAAAACTCCCTCCCTGAAGAGCAAACACAGAAGAGAGGCATTCCCAGTGCTGTCACAGAAAGAATGTCAAGGCCTAGAGCCCGGACATTAGGCCTTTGAAGTGGCTCATTGAGTAGCAGATGTATCGCCTTGTAGGTTAGTCCAAAGTTCTTTCCGAGAGCTGACAGGACTGGAAGTTTAAAAAGCAGTGAACTCACAGTTCTGTGCTCCTCTGATGTGGTGAGCATCTCATGATACCTGGGCTGCCAAGACCACTGAGCTTTGACCACACCATAGTGACATACAAGACACAGAATGAGTTTTCTGCATTCAATCAGTTGCACTGCCACCTCTTTTATATCCCTTGCATTGTATATTTGCTACTTTAGTAGTAACCAATCTAACACCACTTTGAACCAAGTCCAAATTGTCATTCTTGCACATCTCTGAATTCAGACCAGACTAAAAATTTATAAATATGTATTTGTGAGTGCTATAAGAACACAATTTTATAAATCTTCTTTTGACCTCATTTACAGATGAGAAAATAGAGGCAGAGAAAGATTGAATGTATTGCTAAGTTCATCTAGCAAGTCAGGAAAGAGATTGGCTTTGGAACACATGTCTGTGGACTCCCAGCTATTCTTACTAGAGTCCTTGACTAGCTTGTACAATCCAGGAGGGATTTGCTCCCCACATCTCACTTTCCAGACTTTTTCAGAATATTACAGGGGTCTTCCCTTGGTGAAAGCTACTCACAGGGAAGTGGGCTCCAGCCAAATTTACACGCAGCCAGGGTGTGCAGCACAGGCCTTTTCAGGTAGCAGGAGCTGAAGGCATCAGAAGGCAGGCAGGGCAGCCAGGCAGGCAAGGGGGAAGGCAGACAGCCCCTGGCAGCTGCTGCCATGACAACAGTCTCCAGGGCCGAGGCCTTTCTCTGGGGATCTGAGGAAGCCCAGGGTGGGTTTCTGGTTCAGGGATTCCTGTTCCCTCGTGAGGCTGCACTTCTGTGGCAGAAGCAGAGCCCCCTCCCTCTGAGCCCCTCTACAGCACAGACTCCATAGAGGTCTGGTTTCACTTTGCAGAGCCTGTCTGCCTGGAGTTGAGGAGTCCTGCCCTCTCCAGCCCAGAGGCTCCCCCTGCTGCTGCTGTGGCCTCTGCATTCTTTCCTAATGACACCCATGGCAGTACTTTGGTCTCAAGACTTGCTGCTGTGGGCTGCAGCAGGCCCTGTCCAGCCTGTGGCTCTCAGGCTCTCCTCCCCCACCCCCCACCCCAGGGGAAATAGCCAAGTGAGAAATGCAATGAGAGGAGCCTTCTCTTTTCTGCTTCTGGCCTCACACTCACTGGGTCTAGACACACACACACACACATCCTGTACATGCCCAGAGAAACAAGGAAGGGGCTCTGAGGAAAGGTGGGGTAGCAACTCAGGCTGCTGGGAAACACTCAGGGACAGGGAAGGCGGGTCCAACCTTGGCCCCAAGGGAGGCAGTCCCAGGCTCTGGCTGGGCAGGACTCAGACTGTCACTCACTCGCTGGAGGCCTGGAGGCCTTCTACCCCTCTCCTTGCCTCTGATTGTGTCCTCCTTCGCCCTAAAAGGTGGGGGGAGGGGCTGTGGAAGAACAATGAATGAAGTCCCTCCCAGCTCTAGGATGCTATGACTCCACACTGCCCACCTCGGTGACCAGGGGCTTCTCTGAGGAGCACCATTTGGCCCGAGTGGGGACCTC
Organism: Tapirus indicus; assembly: GCA_031878705.1. NCBI lineage: Eukaryota > Metazoa > Chordata > Mammalia > Perissodactyla > Tapiridae > Tapirus > Tapirus indicus. The sequence continues at coordinate 87,128,906 of CM062942.1, read as the reverse complement.
TCCAGACTGTGGCTGCTGCTGCTTTTTCCAGAGTCCAGAGGAGCCCGGAGCACAGAACTCCTCCTATGCTGGTCTTCCCTGCTGGGCTCCAACACCCACAGACTTACTCTTGGCCTCAGGGACTCTCAAAAGGGCCCACAACAACCCCAATCTGACGTCTGGGTGACAGAGGTTGGAATAGAGAAGACAGTCACAATCTTGGGTCTTTGGTTCAACAAACTTATATTTAATGAGTGTTCTGTCCTCTGACTTGTATACACTGACAAATAAGCCACAAATGTCCCAGAGGAGCTCACTGATTTATAGGGGAGATAGATGTGTAAATATAGCTTTAATACATGATAATAATAAAGTCTAAGTCACCTGGTGATTTAGGAGCACCAGGAAAGAACCGGCCAAGACATCCTGCACTCGTGACTGTCAGGGAAGTCCTCTGGGAGTGGTATCTCACTTGAGTTTTAATAATTGAATAGGAATTTGCTTAACAGAGAAGGGGAGGGCAGTCTAGACAGAAGGAGCAGAATGACCAAAGGCATGGAGGTTTGGCCTCAAAGGTCTGACTGGACCAAACCAGTCAAAATGTGGCAAGAATTCAGATGACAAATATCCATTACAGTGGCCAGTTTGGCAGTGTACCCTAAATGTACACTGTGTTAATCTCCAAAATATATAAAGAACTCATGCATTTCAACAACAAAAAAAAACCTGATAACCCAATTAGAAAATGGGCAAAAGACCTGAACAGACATTTCTCCACGAAGATATACAGATGGCCAGCAGGCACATGAAAAGATGCTCAACATCATTAATTATAGGGAAATGCAAATCAAAACTACACTGAGATATCACCTCACTCCTGCCAGAATGGCTATAATTAACAACATGGGAAACAAGTGTTGGAGAGGATATGGAGAGAAGGGAACTCTCATACACTGCTGGTGGGAGTGCAAACTGGTGCAGCCACTATGGAAAACAGTATGGAGATTCCTCAGAAAATTAAGAATAGAATTACCATACGATCCAGCTCTTCTGCTGCTGGGTGTTTATCCAAAGAACATGAAAACACCAATGCATAAAGATACACGCACCCCTGTGTTCATTGCACCATTGTTCACAATAGCCAAGACTTGGAAGCAACCTAAGTGCCCATCAGGGGACGAATGGATAAAGAAGATGTGATATATATACACAACGGAATACTACTCAGCCATAAGAAACAATGAAATCCAGCCACTTGTTACAACATGGATGGACATTGAGGGTATCATGCTGAGCGAAATAAGTCAGAGGGAGAAGGTCAAAAACTGTATGATGTCGCTCATAAGTAGAAGATAAAAATAACAACTAACAAACACATAGAGACAGAGATTGGATTGGCGGTTACCAGAGGGCGAGGGGGGAGGGGGGAGGAAGGCGAAAGGGATGATTAGGCACATGTGTGTGGTGATGGATTGTAATTAGTATTAGTGCGGTGAACACGATGTTATCTATGCAGAAATAGAAGTATAATGATGTACACCTGAAATTTATACAATGTTATAAACCAATGTTACTGCAATAAAAAATAAATTTAAATAAATAAATAAATAAATAAATAAAGGTACCCTATGACCCCACAATTCCACTTCTAGTCAGCAATCCTGGAGAAATACTGACACATATGTGAAAGGAGGCAGGCACAAAAAGGCCACTGCAGCATGTTTGTAACAGTAAAGCATGGCAACCACCTAAATCTCTATCATTAAGGAATAAACTACAGTATGTTCGCACCCTGCAATATATGCAGCAGGTACATATGAACCAAATAGAAGTCTAATGTGTATTTTTTTCAACACACCAAGCAATGAACTCAATTCTGACACTGAGGGAGTGTCAGATCCCACAGATTAAGGGCTCGGTCCCACAAGACTGCACCCCTCCCACTTCAGATGCCAACCTTAAGTCCAGGTGTCACCTGTGCTTCTGACCAACCGGTTATAGATTGGAGGTCCCCTCAACCCCCTTTCTCTTCAGGTTCATTAACTTGCTAGGGGTTCGATTAACTTGGTAGATTGGCTCACAGAACCCAGAGACAGATTTACTTACGTTTTCCAGTTTATTACAAAAGATATTATAAAGGATACAGATGAATAGCCAGATGAAGAGGTACAGAGGGTGAGGTCTGGAAGGGTCCTGAATGAGGGCACTTCTGTCCCCAAAGAACTGGGGTGCGCCATGCTCCCTGCATGTGGATGCATTCCCCAACCTGGAAGTTCATCAAATTTTGTCACTCAAGAGTTTTTATAGAGCTTAATCTGCAGCCCTCCCCACCTTCCCATTCCCAGAGGTAGACGAGTGGGGCTGAAAGTTCCACTTGGTCTTTCAGGTCACCAGGCTCACCTTAAGACTGTCTAGGGGCCCCACCCTAGATCACCTTAATAGTATAAGCTCAAAAAGGGCTCCTTATGAATGACAGAAGACACTCCTATCAATCACTCAGGAAATTCCAAGGGTTTGAAGAGCTTTGTGCCAGGGACCCGGACAAAGACCAAATATTTCTTATTATACCACAATAGGTAACAGTATGGATAGATTTCCAAGACATACTATCCAGTGAAAAAAAGAACATTTTTTGTCAAATGAAATGTAGGGTATAATGCCATTTGTGCCACGTCATTTAGATTCTATGAATATGTGTGTGTGTGATTTGTTTTTCTTTTCACGTGAATTACTTCTCCATGTATTCTGCTCATTTTCTATTGGGTGAGTAGAGATTTATATTTTTCAAAGATATCTCAAAATCTGTAATATATGTTTTAAATATTTCATCCCAGTTTATCATGTTCCATTTAATATTCTTTGAGATTTTTTTTTAGTTTAAAGATTTTGAAAGAGATAATTCTTTACTAATTTTTCTTATTGCGAAAGCATTCTTGTAGCAAATTCAAACTCAACAAGAGTGGGGCATGAGAGTGGGGGAGTTGTCTCAACTTTTCTGAATTGCGAAAGATGAATGCCACTAGACTTGGCAATAAGAGAGAAGGTGTGAAATTTTCAGAGTAAGCAAGGCATAATAGTTAAGAGGTCTGACTTACGAGTCAGCCAAATTTGAGTTCAAATCCAGGTTCCTCCACTTACTGGCTGTGTGACCCTGTGTAAGTCACTCAAACTTTCTGAGTTTCAGTTTCCTCATCTATAATAAGGTAATAATGCCTTTCTCAAAGAGTTGTAAGGATTAAAGGAGAACCTAAATATAAAACACCTGGCCCAAAGTAGATTCTTGATCATTTTGAATATTTTTCCTCAACTCCAAACAAAGCTTGTGCTCTTTCCTCTACCTTATGCTTTCTGGGGGACCTGTCCATTCACGTGGCCTTCAGACATAGGCCTCTGAACTCAAGGGGAACAATTCTATCTTCATTATGGACATCACCATCAAGGGGTGTGGGTGATGGAATGCCCATATGGATGAATGTCATGGCATGTGTGCAAAGAAAAATAAAGGAATACTGTAAATAAAATATATGCTATATAAGATATAACCACAAACATATAAATGAATACATAAAAGTATTTGCATGTATAATATATAAACATATAAAGTAATATACATATATACTCTATATAAAAGTAAATTAACATGGTAAATAAAAAGAGATATATACACACACAGTGTAAGTACATGCATCTGGAAAGAGAGGAAAAATAATTTTCCCTCTACCCTTCTAGGTTCTTGGCTGAGATTCCTCTGTAATAAAAGATTAACAAGAGAAAAACAAACAGAAATTTGGGCCGGCCTCGTGGCGCAGCAGTTTAGTTCGCACTTTGGCAGCCCGGGGTTCGTGAGTTCGGATCCCGGGCGCCCGCCGACGAACTGCTTGTCAGCCATGCCGTGGCGGCATCTCATATAAAGTAGAAGAAGATGGGCATGGATGTTATTCCAGGGCCAGTCTTTCTCAGCAAAAAAAAAAGAGGAGGATTGGCAACAGATGTTAGCTCAGGGCTGGTCTTCCTCACACACACACACAAAAAACCCCAGAAATTTAATAACATGTATACCTCCTGTATACATGGGAGAGACTCAGGAAAACTGAGTAACTTCTGGAAGTGGCCTAAGCCACCACCATAAATACCATCTTCAGCTAAAGACAAAAGAAAGATGTTTGAGGGGGGGAGACCAGTTATGGGAGACTATCAAGCAAAACACAAAACCTCAAAGACAATTAATAGGACTAGAATCTGATATCCAGACAGGCATATTACAGTTTCTACTGAAAACATAATTTTACTGTCTATGGTCAGCCCCATTTCTATCAGAGATAATCAAAATAAGACTAATTTGTTTGAAAAATAAGTCTAGTCTCATTAAACTTGGCCTGATTATTTACATATGTGCAGCAAGAATAGTGATCGACCATATAGACTCTTTTAAATCTGCTTTCCTGGAACTTTTCATAAGATGTCTCAGAGTGAACTTTTAAAAACCTCTTGAGGCCAGAAAGCCAAGCCAAGAACTCACCAGCAGACTTTGCCTGCAATAGCTATAGATTTGGGTGAATTCCTCTCTTCTTGAAGTCCCCAAAATATCCTGAGGTTACTGGGCCTGCTAGGAAGCGACCTTCCTTTATCATCTGGTAAGGCTGCAGCGAACCCTGTAAGCAAGGTACCAGGCTGGTTTTCCAAGGGGCTTTATTGGCTAAATAAAGTCAACCTTAGTTCCTTAAAGCTGTCTGGTCATATCTGAATCTAGATGCATTCTCAAATATGACATTCTAGTTGTAAGTGAACAGAATACGACACCCCAAAATATGCCTCTTTGGCATGAGGATTATTTTGGGCTGATTATTTTTGAGAAGCTACAGACACAGGAGAAGCTCTGAATATCAAATAGAAGTTATCCTTTTGTTAGGGACATTTATATTTATGAGAGAAATCTCCATTTGTAAGGGTGTCTCCCTTTCTGTACTGTACCCGGAAGGGAAGGATGACTAAATCTCTAGAAACTCTTATCAATGGAGAAGGCAATGACTTAAATCTGCATGACAACCTTACCCTTGGTTACTGTGCTTTGCCTGGTAACCTCCCATAACTGTGCCCCCCAATATCTTCTTTTGTCTTTAGCTGGTGATGGTATTGAAGGTGGTGGCTTGGGCCATTTTGGGGAGTTAGTTTTCCTGGGTCTCTCCGGTGTATAAGGAGGTATGCATGGTATTAAGCTTCTGTTTGTCTTTCTACTGTTAATCTGTCTTTTATTACAAGGAATTTTCAGCCAGGAACCTAGAAAGGGAGAGGGAAAAATTATTTTTCCTCCCCTACACAGTCAAAGCCTTGGTAATACAGCCAATGTTTCTAATTGTGTCCTGTTACAAGAAGAGATTCTTATTGAACTTATGCACATAACTAAATTGCCATGAAAATAAGAATACTCACTAAGAGTTTCTGAATTCTGGAGGCATCAAGTCTAGTGTGAGTCAAGGTTGAGGCATTCCCCTCCCTAACATCATCTCCTGTCCCCGCCACACTTCCCAATAGTTTCTCTCCTTCCCTCTCTCCTTTGTTAGCTGTGTTCAACTCGCAGTTCTGGCTCTGGTCACCAGATGGCGAGCTTACTCCTATTTTCTAAATATTCTTCAAAACAGGTATTGTCTTGGTAAAGCGAAGGTTTAAAGAAAAAGTTAGTTTTTTACACACTGGTCATGAATTAGTGCATTCAGTAGAATTCCACTTCTGTTTGAAAAATACATATTCATAGAAAAGGATAGAAGGATATAACACTGGATTCTTCATTCATTTAATTCAATAAATATTCATAGGGTGCTTACCATATACCAGGTACCACCAGCCACAATCCATATTTCCATATGTCAATGTCTTTTCCAAACTCTAGACACTTATATCTAACTGTCTACTGGACATTTCCACCTGAAGAAAGATAATAATGTGAAAACTCACCCAAATGTACAAACCAATAAGGACACCATACTTAGCAAGTCTAAATCAGTTATTTCCTAAGCCCCCTAAGCCCCAGAAAGCTACCATCTAAATTGGAGGCAGTGTGGTAAAGTGGGGAAAATATGGAATTTGAGTCAGACAAATCTGAGTTAGAACACAAGATCTACTTCTTATTTATCTGTATAATTTTATTCCCCATTTGTAAAAATAATTGACTTTAAATTAGTATTTCTGAATGAGAGAAGGAGGAGTCTCTGGGCATTTTGCAAGGCCCCTGAACCGGATCACTCTGCACTGCCTCACCACAGCACTCCCACTCTCATTCTCTGTCCCCTTAGAGCGAAGGCATCCTGGTCAGCAGAGAGCTCTCTTTCCAAGGTCCTGGACGCTCAATGCATTCTGCTCTGGAGTTGGCCAGGCAAGTCATTTCTTGGACATGATTGAGATACCAACCTTCTGCCCGGGCAGGGACGTGGTGAGGGGCCCAGAGAACCAGGCTCTGGATGCTGCTGATCCTCCACCACCAATGCCTTCAAAAGCATCTTTACACCAATTCACAGCTTGACCGTCCTGGCCCCCAAGTCGTGGGCTGGGCCTGCAGTGCATAGGGGTGTTCACGCAGGAGGTGAAGCCCCTTTTCTCCTGAGTGCAGGACCACGTGCCTTTGCAAGCTCCCTTTCCCTGGGGTCTCCTAGGTCTCTGGGCCTGGGCTGACGCAGACAGCAGAAGCACTGCACCAGGCACACACACAGCTAAAGTCACCGCAGAACCACCCAAACAGGCCAGGGCACATCCGAGGCCCTTCTGGGAGTCTGAGAAAGGTGGGTGGGAGATGGATGGGTAGATCTAACCCCATTTGGGGGGGCTACTTCACTGGACTCTGAGAGAAGGGCCAGCCCCTTCTGCTTCAGCCCCAAGTTACCTGATCAGATGCAATTTGGACATCTGCTTGCTCACAGACTATCCCAACCAATGTTTCCAGTTAGGAATCCTTGGGGCCTTATCTCCTCCCCTACAAAAGGTTCCCCAAAGAGAAAAGGAAATGGAGGGAAAGGCAGAGTTCTCTGACCTGTGATGGGGACAGTCGTCGTCCTCCAGGTAAGTCTGTCCAGGACAGCCCAGCCATCAGCCTAGGAGGGTGTGGTGCCTGCTGCAGGCTGGAGCAGAGAAACCAAAGTCAGACCACCCTGGACAGGAGTGTGGCTTGAGTGAGGCCTTCCCCATTCTACCTGAGCACCACCCCTCGGAGCACCAGGGGGCTGGATTCATCCTGTCTTGTAAAACTGCCACAGTGAGCCCCTGGACCCTCATCTCACTCCAGCCAGAATCCAGCCCGACCAGCATCCATCAGACTCCAACCTTGAAGACTGGTCTGGAGACATGAAGATTCCTCCCAAATGGCATCATACAGTGAAAAAACAAAAACGAAGTCAAGGCCACAGGGTTGGCTTACAATTTTGTGAGCTGATTACCAAAGGAGAACTTTGAATTGATTTCTGATGCATTTTATTCACATCGGAAGGAAGCAATGTGAGGCATTACATAAGGTCAATCGTGGAAAATATGTCTCACTATTTTGTCATCTCTCTTAGCTTTTTATTCTGTGTATGGTCTTGCTTTGCTGCAAAAAATCTAAATTTTATGTACTAAAATTGAAGAGTTTGTTTTTAATTTCTTATTTAAAAATATGCTTGGAAAAGACTTTCACCCTTTTAGTTCTGATATAATCATCTATATTTTCTTCTATTTACGTCACAGTTTATTCTTACTAAAACCAGGAGTATATTGTATATAGCAGTGGCTCTCCAACTTGTGTGCTAATTTACAGAAAAGCAGATTTAGTAGGTCTGGGGTAGCGCCCAGTCTCTGCATATTTGATAAGAGAAACATTGATATATAAAATATTTAAATAATGTTAATGTTGAATTTGGAGAAATAATCCCTCCCCCCACTGTGATCCTTTTAGAATTGCAAATCATACTTTCTAGAGAAGTGAACACACTTACTGAAGGTTACATAGCCAAACAGAAACTCAGGGTTTATGACTGGGTCATAATTTTGAAAAATTGTTAACCACTATCTGTGTTTTTAGACTTAAAAGGATGAATAAAACAAAATCAATAAACAGGATCAGTAAAACAAAATCTTAGGTTTTATAAGGATAGTTTAACAGAGAAATCATATCTGATACACACACACATATATGTATATGCATACACATATACTTGAATGACTTTAAGGACGTCAATGACTTACAAAGTATTTTTGCATGTTTCTTGCTGGTGTGGGGCGGGGTAGAAGAGAAATGTCTTAGCTTAAGCCTAAGTCTTACTTTCCTCTTTAATTTATACAAGTTGAGCAAATCAGCTGAATTGGTAAGGCAAGCCTGACAGAGGCTCCTGGGAGGTAACTCACCCTAAGGCAAGTGTTAGACAATTAAAACCCTAGTTAACCTTGGAGATTATTTGGGAGGGAGGGTCCAATTCTGAGCACACAGCATTGTGTCTGGCTCACCAATTTTTCTTCTAGCCCAGGTCCCAGTGAACTCATGTTTGATTCCAGTGAAGAAAAGGGAAGCTTTCAGAAAAAAAAAATGGGAAGGACAATTTTGCTAAGAATTCTTTAAGATATTGAGATTTAAGCAGACTGGGATAGTATCCACCTGGAGAAGTGTAATATTAAAGCTGGAGGAGGGGCATTCTCCATATATCAGTAGGAGACACAGTGTAGCTTTGGCCCAGCAGGGACTCCAGAGCAATCAGTGAGGCTTTGCCCTGGCACTTCGGACCAAGGAAGGAGCAGGACCCAGGAGATGGGGCAGCTGTGCCCAGCAGACATGATAGTATCCAAGGGAAGAGAATAGCACGACAGAAATAGAACGTGGCACTCACCTGGAATCTCACAGGAATTATTTGCGAGCGCAAGTGAGACCTCCTTTGGGTACTATTCTCTGTATTTGAAGGGAATCTATAGGGGCTGGGGTCCTGCATGTGCAGGTGGGGGAAAAAACACACAGCTCACACAATCTTTACCTCATTTGGTTCCACAGCAGCCTTGTAAGTCAAGTATTATTCCTATTTAAATGGGAAAGGAATGACCCTTAAACAAATATAAGTACCTGGTTTATATTTCTGCATAAGAGATTCAGAAGAAACATGGGATTTACTTTTCTTTTTTTAAGTTCTGACAAGTATTTATTAAGTGCCACATTGTCTTTATAAGCTGATTGACAGTTTTTTAAATTGCTTTACAATTTTTCATTATATTGGGGTTTTTTTGCAACACAAGTAAAATGTGTTCGTATTGAAAAACTGAGAAATTCCGATAAAGCAAAAGTGAAAAACCAAAAAAAATCTCCTATTATCTTACCACAGTCACTGTTAAGCCTTTGAAGTATATACTTTCAGTTTTTTCTTTGCATATTAATATATAAATATACATTTTCTTACAAAAATGGGATACTACATATACTTCTTGAAAATTGCTTTTTTCACTTCACAATATATAATGGACATCTTTCCATGCAAATGGGTGAGACTCAGGACTGAAAGAGAGGGACCTGCACACTGTGGGGGGGAACCTAATTTTATGCCAGTTACAAGCGAAACGCCTAAAAGAAAGCCACACAAAAAGTTAAAAGTAAGAAGATGGGGAAAGGTATATGACAAAAATGCAAAGTTCAGGTGGCAATACTTGTATCAGGCAAAACAGAATTAAAGGCCGAACACATTAAATGGGATAAGGACGGTTCCGTCTTGCCTTCCAATGCATGATCATCAATTTGTTGCGTACTCTTTTCATCTCTTCCATCTCCTCTGCTACCTTTATCATCTCCTCGTTGCTTAAATTTCTGCCATGTATGTCCCCTCTAAATTGCGGGCGAGAGCGAGCCAGCCTTTCTTTAAAGCTTCCTTCTTCCAGCTTATGTTTTCCCACTCCACAAGGAGGCTGTTCCATGGGAGGGCGCTCCTCGAAAAGGTCCTTCCCAGAAAGGCGCTCCTGCGGAGGGCGCTCCTCGGACACGAGCATCTCAGGAAGGAGCTCGGGAAGGAGTTCCTCAGGAAAAAACTCCTCCTCCGAGGATTGCTCCTCCGAAGACGGCTCCTCCGGAGAGTGATTTTCAGGAGAGTGCTCCACAGGAGGCCGCTCCTCATCTGCCTTGGGCGCGCTCTGTGGCTGTTCTTCATCCTCTTTGCAGGATTTTTCCATGTTGAGAATGGTCTTTTTTAAGCACAGTTATTCATAGGAGACAAGAAAGGCAGAGCTGAGTCAGAATACTTGGTGGCTGTTCCAAAACCCCAGCCATGGATTCCAATAATCTGTCTTTTCCTGATTCGGGGCCCACGTCCTCCAACCTACGCTTCTGAGAGGCTCTCTGGCCCTGGGGACCCCGCCGCGTCTCGGCCCCCCCGCCCTTTTCGCCCCCTCCTTCCCGAAAGCCCACCATTTTCCCGGCAGGCCTTGCCACAGGCCTCTCCCGCAGTGGCAGGGGCGGGGCGGTGGTGCCGCGGACTCCATTCCCATCAGCGTCCTCCCTCGCACCCCATCCTGGCCCATTGCCTACCCCTTTCCCCGACCTGGACCTCTCCTGGCGGTTTGTTCCCAGGCGTCCTCTCGAGGTGCCCCGCTGCGACCTGCAGAGCTGCAGACAGACGCAAGACAGGGTAGGGGGCGGGGAGTAGAGAGGAGGGAAAGACTGACTGACACACACGCCCCTTTTCTGGGCACCAGCCGCCGCACCCACGCCAGCCCCCTTCTGATTCCCTTCCCCCCCGATGCCCCATCTCAAGCTTAGTCCTCCGTGCCCCCACCCCTCCACCTCGCAATGCTCGTCATTTCTTTTCAGACGGGAAGTGGAAGCGAAAGATTGCTTAGAAACTATTTCTGAGTGTCTGTGTCTCCCTCCCGGGGGGGGGCCCACTCACCTCCCTACTCCACCCCTAAGACCACCATTTTTTGCACCGAAACTGGGGCGCCGGGGGCGGGGCTGGGCATAGGGAAAGGCCTGGACTCTGCCATCCCGATCCCAGGAGTTACTGGGCAGCACCGACACTCACACCGATTTAAGAGGACCAAGGGGACTTACTTCCTTTTGCTTTTCCCCTCGACCAAAGGGCAATAGGCAGACGCTGTCTGGACAGGCAAAAAGGACCAGGACGAGAGGGACTTGGGCAGACATAGGCTCCTGGTCACGTGAGGGCCGCGCGTCACCGCCGAGCTCAGATCCCCAGTTACCACTTTGACCGGCGGCCGTGCTGCAGCAACCTGACAGTATTTCCTGACCCCCAACACACCAAGCATCGTCACTCACCTCTCTTTGTTTATATTTGCCTTTTCCTGGTTACCAGAGACAATCGGCGTCTAGTCTCGGGGATTATTGCCTCTTCCTCTCGGCCGCTTCGCCCGGTACCCTCTCCCTCATTCTCCCGTCGTCAGCCACCAAGGCCCATTATTTCCCCTACAGTCCCGATCCTGCGCTGAAATTTGACTATTTCTCATTAATGAATCAAGAGCATATGCCACCTCTCCCAGTTTTAATCCACATTCATAACTCCACCATGTCCACTTAGGCTCTGTCAACATGGTTTTCATCTCTTGTCACTTTCACTTTTCCATGACTTCAGGATTTTATTTTTTTTGATCCCCTGATTTCTATATCACAAATAGAAGCTCCATTCTAAATTGGTAATCATTCAATTCTAGAACTCTAGAAAAAGTTGTTTGTAAAGTCTGTAAATCTAAAAAGATTGAACACTGATTTTCATAAATCAAAATACACATTTGTCCATCTAAGTACAAATAGTCTGAAAACTTGCTTATCTGAAATGGAAGCATATTTGGTGGAGAGCGTGGCATTATTATATATTTATGTATATATATACATATATACACATACTATTATGTGTGTGTATATGTATGTATATACATATATTCAGTAGTTATTATTCATAATAGAAGAAAGAGGTTTTGCTGGGACTCTAGATCCTTAACCAGCCACCTTTGGTGTTGCTGGTTGAGAAAGTTTATATTAGTTCACCATTAAATCAGCAAATATTTGGGTCCTGGGACTGCTGGACTCAAAAAGATTCAGCACAGAGGACATTCATATTAAACTGTGCAATAATTCTGTTAATCACACACTGAGTAGCAGGATTAAAATCATGCTAACATACTCAATTGTCATTACAAGTATGTATTTTTGGATCTAATGATGTTTTATGGTCTTCAGCCTCATGCCTGCATCTCACCTACTCACATCAGCTTGGGTGCTACTTTCTCATGCAGATGCCCTTGCTTCCAGAGAGCAGACTATACCTCTCCTCTGTAGTTTACACTTTCAGGGTAGGTGGCCATCAGATCCGTGACGATCCTGGGACTGTTTTTTTCAAACCCAAGCTGTCTAGTAAGTTTCCAAACAGAAACTCAAACGTGAAATTTCCTGTTTTAAGAGCTTTTTGTCACTTTTCTCCAACATCTAATTTACGTTGTGTTGAGATAGCAGCAAGACAGATATTAGTTCACTTTTATATCTTTTCCACAACGATTTTACTTTTCAACTTTTCAGTGATGTGTCTTTTAAACCAAGTTTCACTATACCTTTATTCTTTTCACCAGTGGTTGGCTTCATCATTTGCATGGTTTCTTTCCAAGAGGAGCCCCATTTCATTCATTTCTATCCTTTTTTTCCTTACATCCTGTGATGGGGAACTCACTACCTTAAAAGACATTCCATTGAAATTTCAGACAGTTCTAATCATTCAGAGTGGTTTTTTTCTTTTGTTTAGCTGAGATCTGCCTCCCAGTAGTTTACACACATTGGTCCTGGTTCTGCCCTCTGGAGTGGTACAAAACAAGTATTTTATAACAAAAGTGACTTTTACCATTGATAGCCTGGCACTGCCAGAGTTAATGTTCTGGTTCTTTCCCCTTCCCATCTGTGAGACACACTGGGCAATCTACTTGACCTTTCTGTGACTCAGCTTCCTCATCTGCAAAATTGGAGACAATAGTACCTACCTCATAGGATTGCTAAGAGGGATAAATGAGTCAGTATATGTAAAGGACCTGGAATTGTGCCTAGCACATAGAAAGCACTGTATAAGCATTAACTATAATTATAGTAACAATAATAATTGAATGACTTAGTGCTAATAATACTACTAATCATTCTTTTATTATTAACATTAATTGAGCACTTATGCCAGGTGTTGCACTAAGCACTTTCAATATGCTATCTCATTTAATCCTTCAACAAGTATATTCTCACTAAGACTTTCTTTTAGGTTTAATCTCCCCAGTTATTTCAGCTTTTTCTGATGTAATATATTTTTTCAAAGTCACTCACCATCCTACGTGCTTCTGAATTTGTAAATATCTCTGAAAACACTGAATATTCTGCCTAGTGTAGAATGGCATGATCTTATCACAGCTCTCATTCTAGAATAGCCACTATACATCTATAGATGCATCCTAAGATCATGGTACATTTTGTGGATGCCATATCACATTTTAAGGTGAAGTCAACTGAGACCCCCAAATCTGTTTCATACATCCCTGTTAATGCACTTGTGTAAATCATTTTAATTTTAAACAAGTACAGAAGCTTCTATTTTTCTGGGTTAAATGTTGTCCTATTAGATTCACTGCCTCGTTCTTTCAATCCAGATTCTGTCATTCAGGACATGAGCTACAAAATATTAATTTAAAGTATGACATTTGTTCTAAATAGTATGATAAATTCAGCAAGTTCAGGAAAGATCTAAAGGAGATCTCAGCAAAGACCTCTGACTCCAAATGAAAAAATTCCTTTTCCCTGTTGGGTGTGCCAGCCAGGAGTGTGCTCTGTCAGGCCAGTTCCCCTCCTTTCCTATCTCAGTGTGACTTCTCAGACTGGGATTACTTTCTATTGCTGCTGATAGAAGACACAGTTGCCCCTGAAAGCTCTCAAACCAGTATATATTAACCCTTGGCGAGAACTTGGTAAACTGGGGGCACACAAGAGAGGTTTGAGGATTAGAACCCGGAAAGAAGGAATAAAGACAGTATCTTCATATTGGCTCTGAGTCTCTGCCCTGATTTGGGGTTCCCTTGAGAGAAAGCGCTCTCAACAGGGAATAAGGTGAAAGTGGTTCTGCCGTGGTGACAACCATTTGTTACAAAGGAATGTGGTCTGCTACTTGTCTGTGTGTGCTCGGGGTGGGGGCTGTGAGATAATCCTTCCGATAGATTTGATGTGATCCTGCTGATCTAGGGTCCTGTGAAGACATGGTGCTTGGCTCACTAGTGCTAGTGAGAGTTTAAGTCTAAGGAACTCCATTTTAAAGGTGAGATAACTAAGCCTCTGAGAAGTTACAAATTATTCCCATGGAAACAGATCATAGTAAGTAGGCCAGATGGGATTTAAACCCTGGCAGTGTGACATGAGTGATTGAACCTTTAACCACTTTGTTAAACTGCTCCTGGGCAGTGGGCTCCAGACGCCTTTACATGCAGCCGGGGTGTGCAGCACAGGCCTTTTCAGGTAGCAGGAGCTGAAGGCATCAGAAGGCAGGCAGGGCAGCCAGGCAGGCAAGGGGGAAGGCAGACAGCCCCTGGCAGCTGCTGCCATGACAACAGTCTCCAGGGCCGAGGCCTTTCTCTGGGGATCTGAGGAAGCCCAGGGTGGGTTTCTGGTTCAGGGATTCCTGTTCCCTCGTGAGGCTGCACTTCTGTGGCAGAAGCAGAGCCCCCTCCCTCTGAGCCCCTCTACAGCACAGACTCCATAGAGGTCTGGTTTCACTTTGCAGAGCCTGTCTGCCTGGAGTTGAGGAGTCCTGCCCTCTCCAGCCCAGAGGCTCCCCCTGCTGCTGCTGTGGCCTCTGCATTCTTTCCTAATGACACCCATGGCAGTACTTTGGTCTCAAGACTTGCTGCTGTGGGCTGCAGCAGGCCCTGTCCAGCCTGTGGCTCTCAGGCTCTCCTCCCCCACCCCCCACCCCAGGGGAAATAGCCAAGTGAGAAATGCAATGAGAGGAGCCTTCTCTTTTCTGCTTCTGGCCTCACACTCACTGGGTCTAGACACACACACACACACACACATCCTGTACATGCCCAGAGAAACAAGGAAGGGGCTCTGAGGAAAGGTGGGGTAGCAACTCAGGCTGCTGGGAAACACTCAGGGACAGGGAAGGCGGGTCCAACCTTGGCCCCAAGGGAGGCAGTCCCAGGCTCTGGCTGGGCAGGACTCAGACTGTCACTCACTCGCTGGAGGCCTGGAGGCCTTCTACCCCTCTCCTTGCCTCTGATTGTGTCCTCCTTCGCCCTAAAAGGTGGGGGGAGGGGCTGTGGAAGAACAATGAATGAAGTCCCTCCCAGCTCTAGGATGCTATGACTCCACACTGCCCACCTCGGTGACCAGGGGCTTCTCTGAGGAGCACCATTTGGCCCGAGTGGGGACCTCTCCAGACTGTGGCTGCTGCTGCTTTTTCCAGAGTCCAGAGGAGCCCGGAGCACAGAACTCCTCCTATGCTGGTCTTCCCTGCTGGGCTCCAACACTCACAGACTTACTCTTGGCCTCAGGGACTCTCAAAAGGGCCCACAACAACCCCAGTCTGAGGTCTGGGTGACAGAGTTTGCGACAGAGGCAGGGTAGACTACATAATTTGCAGGACCCAGTGTAAAATGACAATGCAAGGCCCCTTGTTCAAAAAGCAAGAAAAAAAGTGCCATTAAAGTACTAAAAATATACAGCTTTTCTGTCTCCTGTGGTCTCTTTCAACTTTTCATGTTTTTTTAATAGCCTTTATTCTCTAGAACAGTTTTAGATTTACAGAGAAATTGAGAAGATGGTATAGAGAACTCGCATACTCCATCTATCCCATATACCCAGTAGCATCTTACATTAGTGTGGTACATTTGTTATAATTAATGAACCAATACTGATATATTGTCATTAACTAAAGTCTATATTTTATTCAAATTTATTTTGTTTTTACCTAATGCCCTTTTTCTACTCCTGGATCCCATCTAGAATACCACATTACTTTTAGTTGTCATTTCTCCTTAGGCTCCTCTTGGCTGTGACAGTTTCTCATATTTTCTCTGATTTTGATGACCTTTACAATTCTGAGTACTAATTAGGTATTTATAGAATGCCCATCTACTGGGATTTGTTTGGTATTTTTCTCTTGGTTAGCCTGGGGTTATGGGTTTTTGGGAGGAAGATCACAGAGGTAAAGTGCCATTTCATCATATCATATCAAGGCTAAATGTTATCAATATGATTTATGACCACTGATGTTGACCTTGACATGGTGCTTTTTATTTATTATTTAATGTTGTTCTAAGTAGAAGAAAATTAAAATGTTAAATTATTAGCATGAATTATATAGTTCATCCTTACATTGTACAATGTCATTTTTAAATGCAAATACAAGAGCATTTGACTCATATGCAGAATCACCAAAATTGCATAATTCATATTTTGTAGCTCATAAGTGCATTGTGTTTACTTCTTACCAGAATAGCGGAAATGCGGCACAAAACCAACTCAACTGTTTTTATTTCACTTCTTGATTACGTGCACATGTGCCCATTTTATAGAGGGACTGAAAGGAAAATGAACTGTGGGTTGCTCTATCTTTCCCTTTCCTTCTTTGTCATCATTTTCAACATAAGTGGTTGGCAAACACAAGGAAGTAACACATGTAAGAAAGGATATGATTGGGTTTCTTGGTCCTTTGTGTTTCTTAGAATGTGATTCTGTGTTGCAAGTAAGTTCTGAATGAAACCAAATGGATGGCCTCTCCTGGCTGTCCTCAGTCGTAGAAGTAATATGCTTACCACTTACTTGCTTTGAGTCTTGCTGAACTCCCAGGCATCAAGGGTCCACTGTAATTTTGTGCTCGTGGGGCTTAGGGAATGCAATATGCAAATGGGGCAGCAAGAATGGCAGACACACATATTTCGTATGTTCTTTCCTGTCCTTTTGCAAATACCATGCTGTCTTGATCACTGCAGCTTTACAGGAAGGCTCAAAGTCAGGTATTGTCAGTCCTCTGATACTGCTCTTTTTCAAGATTGTTTTGACTGCTACAGATCCTGTGCATATCCTTACAAATTTTAGAATCAGCTTGTCAATTTTTACACAAAGAGCAAGGTAGGATCTTAATTGAAATTATACTGAATACACAGATCAATCTGGGGAGAATTGCCACTTTGGCAATCTTGAGTCTACTATATGTGAACATGTATACGTCATAATTTTTTTAGGTCTTCCATAATTACTCTCAGCAATATATCATAGTTTTCAGTGTACAAGTCTTCATGTGTTACATAAAATTTATCCCTAATTACTTCATGCTTTTTGATGCCATTGTAAATGATATTTAAAATTTTTCATTTTGTAATTATTTCTAGTACATAAGATATATACTTGATTTTTGTATATTGACCTTTTATCCTGAGACCATGCTAAATTCACTTATTAGTTCTAATAACTTGTTGTAGATTCTTAGGGCATTCTGTGTACATGCTCATGATATTCCTGCAAATAAGGACAAGTTTACTTCTTTTCCTACCTACATGCCTTTTTTTCCTTGCCTTATTGCACTAGCTAGGATTTTCAGTACATTGTTGAACAGCAGTGGTGAGAACAGACATCCTTGCATTGTTCCCCATCATAGGAGGAAAGCATTCAGTCTTTTACTAATAAGTATGATGGCAGCTGTAGTTTTTTCATAGGTGCCCTATTTTAAGCTGAGGAATTTCCTTTCTATTCATAGTTTCCTGAGAGATTTTATCATAAATGGGTATTGTCTTTTATCAAATGTCTTTTTGCGTGGGGGGGGGGGAGATTGGCCCTGAGCCAACATCTGTTGCCAATCTTCCTCTTTTTGCTTGAGGAAGATTGTTTCTGAGCTAACATCTGCACCAGTCTTCCTCCACTTCACATATGGGACGCTACCACAGCCACGGCTTGACGAGCAATGTGTATGTCCACGCCCGGGATGCGAAGCTGTGAACCCCGGGCCACCAAAGTGGAGCACGTGAACTTAACCACTACACCACCGGGCCCGGCCCTCAAATGCCTTTTTGTATCTATTGAGATGGTCATAATTTTTCTCCTTTATTATGCTAACATGTTGAATTACTTTGTCTTTTGAATGCTCAACCAACTTTGCATTCCTGGGATAAACCTCACTTGGTCATGATGTATTCATTATACTTCTTATACATAGCTGGATTCAATTTCCCAAAAATTTTTAAAGAATTTTTGCTTTTATGTTCATGAGGTATATTAGTCTTAGTTTTCTTGTAATGTTTTTGTTTTAGTGTCAGGGTAATTGTGGCCTCATTATATATAGAGAGGAGACTTCTTCCTCTACTTTCTGAAAGAGTTTGTTTAAAATTGGTATTATTTCATCCTGAAATGTTTAATAGCATTCACTAGTGAAGAAATCTGGGCCTGAAATTTTCTTAAACGTTTTTAATAAATTAATTTTCTGTTACAGATATAGGCAGTGGCATGCTGGAGCTGGCTTATATCAGCTAATGAGAGCTGATTGTTATCATCTCTTAACAAATCTTCATTCATTGATGTCATATTGATAGCTTGAAATTGGCCATGGTTTACACCATGGAAATTAATATGCTTACAAATCAGGGGCTTTACTTTCTTCTAGAGACCTGGTGCTTAAACACCACTCTCTTGTTCAGGTTTTCTATTTATTTCTTGAGTGAGTTTGGTAATTTGTGTCTTTCAAGGAATTTGACAATTTTATCTACATTATTGAGTTTATTGGCATAAAGTTGTATTCCCACACTATCTTTTAAATGTTTGGAGGATCTGTAATGATGGCCCCTTTTCATTCCTTTTTTTAAACAGCTTTATTGAAGTATTGCTCACATACCATACAATTTACCCATTGAAAGTGTACAATAAAGTGGTTTTTGGTATATTTGCAGATATGTGCAACCATCACCACAGTCAATATTAGAACATTTTCATCACCTCAAAAAGAAAGCCCACACCCTTTAGCTGTCACCACTCACTGCCCCCATCTTCCCCAACCCTAGGCAACCACTAATCTACTTCCTATCTCTATAGATTTGCCTATCCTAGACCCTTAGTATAAATAGAATCATGTAATATGTGGTCTTTTGTGACTGGCTTCTTTCACTTAGCAAGATGTTTCTAAGGTCCATCCATGTTGTAGTGTATATCAGTACTTTATTGTTTTTTATAGCCAAATAATATTCCATCATCTGGATATACCACATTTTTTTATCCACTCATCAGTTGATGGATATTTGGATTGTTTTCACCTTTTGGCTAATATGAATAATGCTGCTATAAACATTTATGTACAAGTTTTTTTGTGTGTGGACATATGTTTTTGTTTCTCTTGGGTACATAACTAGGAGTGGAATTTCTGGGTCATATGGTAAGTCTTTGTTGAATATTTAGAGTCATCTTGTCAATTTCTACAGAGATGTCCACAGGGATTCTGACAGGGATTGCATTCAATCTGTAGATCAATTTGGGGATTATTGTCATTTTAACAATATTAAGTCTTCCAATCCATGAACATGAGATGCTTTTCCATTTTCAGATCTTTTTAAATTTCTTTCAACAATGTTTTTTAGCTTTTATGTACAATACTTGTACATCTTTTCTTAAATTTATCCCTAAATATTTTATTCTTTTTGATGCTATGGTAAATGGAATTGCCTTCTTAATTTCATTTTTGAATTGTTCATTGCAAGTATATACAAATACAACTGATTTTTGTATATTGAAATTGTATCCTGCCACCTTGCTGAACACATTTATTAGTTCTAATAGTTTTTTTTAGTAGATTCCTTAGGATTTTCTATATAAAATCTCGTCATCTGTAAAAAGAGATAGTTTTACTTCTCTCCTTTTCAATCTGGATGCCTTTTATTTCTTTTTCTTGCCTAACTTCCATGGCTAGAACCTCTAGCACAATGTTGAAAATAAGTGGAAAGAGCAGACATCCTTGTCTTGTTCCTGGTCTTAAGGGGGAAACATCCAATCTTTCACCATAAAGTATGTTAGCAGTTCATTTTTCATAGATGCCCTTTGTCAGGTTGAGGAAGTTCTTGTCTGTTCCTAGTTTGTTGTTTGTTTTTATCATGAAAAGGTGTTGGATTTTTAAAAATGCTTTTTCTGCATCTTTTGAGATCATCATGTGGTTTTTGTATTTTATTTTATTAGTATGGTGTTTTACATTGACAGATTTTTGGATGTTAAACAAATTTCACATTCCTGGAATAAATCCAACTTGGTCATGGTGTATAATTCTTTTTATATGTTGCTGGATTCAGTTTTCAGTATTTTTGTGGTGGATTTTTGCAACCATATTTACACAAGATATTAGTTTGTAGGTTCTTTTCATGTGATGTCTTTGTATGGTTTTGGTAACAGGATAATACTGGCCTCATAGAATGAGTGAGGAAGTAGTCTCTCTTTTATTTTTTGGAAAAGTTTGTGAAGAAGTAGTATTAATTCTTCTTTACATGTTTGGTGGAATTCATCAGTGAAGCCATCTGGGCATGGGCTTTTCCTTCTTGGTAGCTTTTTTTCCTAATTAATTCTCTTTACTTATTATAGATGTGTCCATATTTGCTATTTCATCTGGAGTCAGTTTTGGTAGTTTGTGTCTTTCTAGGAATTTGTCCATTCATCTGGTACCTAATGTATTGGCATACAGTTATTCATAGTATTCCTTTAAAATCCTTTTATTTCTATCAAGTCACTAGTAATGTCCTTTCTTTTGTTTCTGACTCAAGTAATTTGTTTTCTTTCTTTTTTTCCTGGGTAATCAACTTAAAGGTTTGTTAATTTTGTTGATATTCACAGAGAACCAGCTTTTGGTTATATTGACTTTTTCTGTTGTTTTTTCTATTCTCTGTTTCATTAGTTTCTGTCTCGTCTTTATTACTTCTTCCCTTCTGTTTTCTTTAGCTTTAGTTTGCTCTCTTTTTCAGGGTTTTATGGTGGAAGGTTAGGTTATTGATTTGAGATCTTTCTTCTTTTTTTAATATAGGCATTTATAGCAATAAATGTCCCTCTAAGCATTGCTTTAGCTGCATCCCATAAGTTTTAGTATGTTGTGTCTTCATTTTCATTCATCTCAATTTATTTTCTAATTTCCCTTTGATTTCTTCTTTGATCCATTGGTTATTTAAGAGCATGTTGTTTAATTTCAACATATTTGTGATTTTCCCAAATTTCTTTCTGTTTTTGTTTTCTACTTTCATTCCATGTTAGCAGAAAACATACTTAGTATTATTTCTAATCCTTCAAATTTATTGTGGTTTGTTTCATTGCCTAGCATATGGTCTATTCTGGAGTATGTTCCATGTGCATTTGAGAAGAATGTATATCCTGTTGTTGTTAGGTGGAGTATTCTGTAGATGTCTATTAGGTCTAGTTGGTTTATAGTGTTGTTCAAGTCTTCTGTTTTCTTGTTGATCTCATGCCTAGTTGTTCTATGCATTATTCAAAGTTGAAAGTCTTCAACTATTATTGTTAAATTGTCTATTTCTCCCTTCATTTTTGTCAGTTTTTCTTCATGTATTTTGATGCTCTCATTAGGTGCATATATGTTTATAATGATTATATCTTCCTGATGGATTGACTCTTTTATCATTACAAAATGTCTCTATCTCAACTAACATTTTTGTTTTAGTCTATTTTGTCTGATACTACTATAGCCACTCCAGCTTTCTTGTGGTTATTTTTATGATCTATCTTTTTTATCCTTTTACTTTCAATTTATTTGTATCTTTGAATTTAAAGTGTCTCCTGTAAATAGTATATTATTAGATTTTGGTTTTTTATATCCAGTCTGACAACGCTGCCTTTTATTGGATACTTTAATCCATTCACACTTTGTTATTACTGATATAGTTGGATTTACACCTGCCATTTTACTCTTTGCTTTCTATATGTTCATCTTTTACATTAAGTGAATATTTTCTAATGCTGCATTTTAATTTAACTAATGATTTTTTGCTATATTTTAAAATATTTCCTTAGTGTTTGCTCTAGTGCTCACCACATACATATTAACTTATCATAATTAGCTTCAGATTTATACTAACTTAATTCTAGTGAGATACAGAAATATTACTCTTATGTAGCTCTATTCTCTTTCCCCTCTTTTTGTGATTTTATTGTCATATATATTACACCTATACATCTTACAAACCCAACAATACACTGTTGTAATTATTACTTTATGTAGCTTTATATATTGTAAAGACTTGGAGAGAAGAAAGGAAAATGAGTATATGTTCATAGTTTTTGTTATATTAACCTTCTTATATATCATTTCTGGATCTTCTCACTTGGTTCCTCTGGATTTGAGTTACCACTGGGAATCATTTCCTTAGCCAATATAGCACTTAATAGTGTCTCACCTTTCTCTGAGTCTCTGTACATTTTTCTTCAGCCTTTTTCTCTCTGTTGTTCAGATTGCTTAATCTCTATCAGTCTATCTTCAAGTTCACTAATTAGTCTCCCAGTTTTACTCTACTGTTGAATTTTTCATTTCAGTTATTGTACTTTTCAACTCCTCAATTTCCATTTGTTCTTTTTTAAAAAATAATTTATCCTTATTGATATTCTGTATTTGATTTCACATTGTCATCATATCTTCTTTTACTTCTTTAATCACGGTTTTCTTTAGTTCTGTGATCACATTTATAGCAGCTGCTTTGAAGTCTTTGTTAAATCTTACATCTGGTTACTCTCACAGGCAGTTTCTTTTGCCTACTTTTTTTCTGATATATAGGTCATACTTTCCTGTTTCTTTGCACACCTCATAGTTTTTTGTTGGAAACTGGACATTTTAGATAATATATTGTAGCAACTCTAGGTATTGGCTCCCCCTCCCCATCTGGGGCATGTTATTGTTATTTTCATGTTTATTTGCTTAGTGACTAGCTGGATTATTTTAGATAATTTAGATTATTTTAGATAATTCAGCTAGTCTTTAAACGAATAATGTCTGTGCCCACACACAGTGTGAAACCTCTTATGTTGCCCCTCAGTGGGCACAGCTTTAGGGATGCCCACAGTCACCCTGGGATAACTGGTTTTGGCAAAGCTCTCTCTATTTCCCTGACCACGCACAGCTGTTAAATGCCACTAATTGCCTGCTGATTGCTCTTTTGTTTTCAACAGTGCCCTGAGGCATAAATTGTTCTACAGACTAAGATTAGTTCTGCTCCTAGGTCTCCTTTTAGCTCTCTCTTTCCCAGGTTTTTTTTTTTTTTCTGGTAAATGAGCTGACCTACAGTTTAGCCTATATCTCCAATGAATCTACCAATATCCTCTCAATTACTTTTCACCGTGTGTGGTGTTATCTGACACTACTTCTGATACGAAAGGCATTGTATTTTTCAATACCAACCAATTCTCTGATTTTCCAACACCAACTGGGTGTCCTATAATTCAATTAACTTCTGACACTAACTCATCAGAGTTAGTGCAGGCCCCATAGGTTAAGGACTCAGTCTTACAAGAATGCCTCTACTTCACACATCAGTCACAAATGGGGTGCCCAAGCTAACCACACTTCTGCCCAGCCAACTACAAATTTGGAGGTTCCCAAAACCCCTTCCTCGGTTTCGATAATTTACTAGAACAACTCACAGAACTCAAGAAAGTGCTTTAGTTACCGGTACCAATTTATTTTAAAAGATACAACTCAGGAACAGCTAAATGGAAGAGAGGCATAGGGCAAGGTATTGGGGGGAGGGTGTGGTGCAGGGCTTCCATGCTCTCTCCAGGCAGACCACTTTCCCAACACATCAATGTGTTCATCAACCTGGAAGCTCTCCAAACCCTGTCATTTAGAGGGGGTTTATGGACCTTTCATGACATAGGAATGATTGATTAAACCATTGGTCATTGGTGATTGAACTCAATCTCCAGCCCCTCTTCCCTCCCCAGAGGTTGCATGGGAAGGGGGGACTGGAAGTTTCAACCCTGTAATCATTTGTTCGGTCTTTCTGGTGACCAGCCCCCATCCTGAAGCTATCTAGGGGCCCCACCATGAGTCACCTCATTAGTATAAATTCAGATATGGTCAAAAGGACTCATGAATAACAAAAGACATTCCTATAATTTAGGAAGCCCCAAGGGTTTTAGGAGCTCTGTGCCAGGAACTGGAGGCAAAGACCAAATATATGTTTTTATTATACCACACACCACAAGCTCCAATGTTTTCAAGAGCTCCCTTAGGCCTGATCTTCTCCACACTCTGTCGCAAATGAAGTCATTTCCTTCGGGAAGAGATTTAGAGCTATCTGTTTTATAGCCTGCTTTCCCCCCCAGGTAAAATATCTGAGCCATGGTGCTAGAGTTTGCAGTATTTATTTTCTATTATCACAGTATACCTTCAATTAATATTATATGACTCCATGGATAATGGAAGAACTTTACAACTGTGTATATTCTCCCTCTCATCCTGTTTTCTAGTGTTGTTTTACATTTTACTTCTAGATATGTTATAAACCCACAATACATTGTTATTATTTTTATTGTATAATCATTTCTTTTTAACAGTGTTATTGAGATATAATTTATATGCCATATAATTCACCCATGTAAAGTGTACAAATCAGTGGTTTTTAGTACATACACAGGGTTGGGCAACCATCACCCAGTCTAATTTTAGAATGTTTTTGTTATCCCCAAAAGAAACCTGGTATCCATTACAAATCATTTCCTATTCCTACCCTGCTGCCAGCCCCAGGCCAACACTAATTTACCTTCTGTCTCTATAGATTTGCTGATATAGGAATTTCTTTTTTCTTTCTGAGGAAGATTTGCCATGAGCTAACATCTATGTCAATCTTCCTCTATTTTGGATGTGGGTCACCACCACAGCATGGCTGATGAGTGGTGTAGGTCCACGCCTGGGATCCAAACTTGTGAACCTGAGCCACCGAAGCAGAGCATGCTGATCTTAACCACTATGCCACAGCGCCAGCCCCCAGCAATTTCTTATAAATTGAATATTATTATAAATTGAATATAAAATATAGGGTCTTTTGTGACTTACTTTTTTCACTTTAGCATATTGTTTTCAAGTTTCATCCATGTTGTAGCATGTATCAGTACTTCTTCCTTTTTATTGCCAAATATATTTTATTATATGATATACCATATATTGTTCATCTATTCATCAGTTGATGGACATTTTGGTTTTTTTCCACTTTTCTATTGGCTATTATAAACAATGCTCCTATGAACATTTGTGTATAAGTTTTGCGTGGCCATATCTTTTCTCTTGCTTATATACCAAGGAATGGAATGGCTGGGTCACATGGTAAGACTATGTTTAACATTTTGAAGTACTGCCAATCTATTTTCCAAATTGGGGGCAGCATTTTACATTCCCATCAGCAATGTTTGAGGGCTCCATTTTCTCATTATCCTTGCTAAAACTTGTTATTTTCGGTCCTTTTCATTTTAGCTAGCGCATGGTATGTGAAGTGTTATCTCCTTTGGTTCTAATTTGCATTTTCCTAACAACCAATGACATTGAGCTTTTTTTCATGTGCCTAATGGTTATCTGTATATCTTTAGAGAAATGTCTGTTCAAATCATTTGCCCATTTTTAAATTGGGTTGTCTTTTTATGGTCAAATTTCCAGAGTTCTTTATATGTTCTGTAAACTAATTCCTTATCAAATACGTGGTTTGCAAGCATTTTTTCCCATTCTGTGGGTTGTCTTCTCACTTTCTTAATGGTATCATTTGAAGCACAAAAATTTTTCATTTTGATGACAACTTATATATCATCTTTTGTCACATATGTTTTTGTTGTCATATCTATGAAAACATTGTGAAACCCAAGGTCATCAAGATTTACTCCTATGTTTTCTTCTAAGAGTTTTACAATTTTAGCTCTCAATTAATAGTTTTTACCCACATTGAGTTAATTTTGGTGTATGGTATGATGTAGTGGTCTAAATTCAATCTTAGAAATGTGGATATCCAATTGTTCCATCACTATTAGTTTTAAAACTATTCTTTTCCCTTTGAATTGTCATGATACATTTGTCAAAAATCCATTGACCCTAAATGTGAGGCCTTACTTCTAGACTCTCAATTCTTTTCTATTGACCTATACGTCTATCCTTGTGGAAGTACCACACTGTCTGATTACTGTTGTTTTGTAGTAAGTTTTGAAACTAGAAAGTATGTAACATCCAATGTTGTTCTTTCTAAGATTGTTTTGTC
Source organism: Tapirus indicus (assembly GCA_031878705.1). NCBI lineage: Eukaryota > Metazoa > Chordata > Mammalia > Perissodactyla > Tapiridae > Tapirus > Tapirus indicus. Next base: position 87,102,713 of record CM062942.1, on the reverse strand, counting down.
TATTCTGGATCCCTTGAATTTGGAATCACCTTGTCATTTTCTACATAGAAGCCAAATGGGATTTTGATAGGGACTGCATTGAATCTATAGATCAAATAGGGAGTATTGCTATCTGAACAATATTGCCTTTCAATCCATGAACATTGGATTTATTTTCATTTGTTTAGGTCTTCAATTTTTTTCAACAACATTTTCTGTTTTTAGTTTATAAATCTGGCATTTTTTGTGAAATATATTACTAAAATGTTCTTTTTGATGCCATTGTAAATGGAATCATTTTCTCAAGTTTATTTTCAGGTCGTTAATTTCTAGCATAAAGAAATACAATTGATTTTTGTATATTGATATTGTTTCCTGCCACATTGTTCCACCCATGTATTATTTCTCATAGTTTTTAAATGGATTTCTTAGGATTTGCTATATACAAGATTATGTTATCTTCAAATAGAGATCCTTCTACTTCTTCCTTTCCTAATGGGATGCCTTTTTATTATTTTTGTGTGTGTGAAATTGCCCTGGCTAGAACCTCTAGTACAACCTCTAGAAATGGCAAGAGAGGACATCCTTGTATTGTTTCTGTTCTTAGAGGGAAAATTTTTAGTCTTTCACACTTAAGTATGATGTAAGTTGCATGTTTTTGGTAGATGTCCTTTATCAAGTTGAGGAAGTTCCCTTATACTCCTAGTTTGTCAAATATTTTATCATAACAGGGTCCTGGATTTTGTCAAATGTTTTTTCTGCATCTGTTGAGATGATTGTGTGGTTTTTGGCCTCCATTCTGTTAATAAGGTGGTTCATATTGACAGTTCTTTTTTTGGTGAGGAAGACTGGCCCTGAGCTAACATCTGCTGCCAATCTTCCTCTTTTTGCTTGAGGAATATTGTCACTGAGCTAACATCTCTATTTTGTATGTGGGATGCTGCCACAGCATGGCTTGATGAGTGGTATGTAGGTCCATGCCTGGGATCTGAACCCACAAACCTCAGGCTGCTGAAGCAGACCATGTGAACTTAACCACTATGCTCCCCGGCCAGCCCACATATTGACTGATTTTTGTGTGTTATACAAAACTTGCAATCTTGGGATAATTTCCACTTGGTCATTGGCTATATTCCTTTTTATATATTGCTAGATTCAGTCTGCTAGTAATTTGTTGAGGATTTTCCATCTATATTCATAAAAGATATTGGTCTGTAGTTTTCTTGTTTTGTTTAGTCCTGTTTTGTTATCAGGATGATTCTGGTCTCATAGAATTGTTCAGTTCCTCATGGAACTGTTCCTTCCTCTTCTATACTATTAAAGTTATCAAACAAGAAGGCCATTAGACTGAGGTGGCTCTAATGACTTGGTAGCCTATGTGAGTGTGGGGAACTGGAATTGGTTACCCCCAAATGGGAAGATTATTTGACATAAAGATTTTGGGCTGAAATCTCCAGACAGGGAAAAAACTCTGAAAAACAAGTAGAAGTTACCCTTTGTAAGAGACATTTACATTTGTAAGGGAAATCTCCATTTGTAAAGGTATCTGCCTCTCCGTACCAGGAAGAAGGGAGGATGACTTTATCTCTAAAAATCTTATCAGTGCAGAAGGTGAAAATTAAATCTGCATACTCTTGTTTACTCTGTTTTTCTTGTAATCCCTCATGGCTGACATTTCAAACCCCCCCCCCCCCAAATCCTCATTTGTTTATATAAGAGGAGAACCTCCTCCCTTCTGGAGAGAGATACTCAGTTTCCCTGAGTCTCTCCCATGTATACATGTGATAAAGCTTTGTTTGATTTTCTCCTGCTATTTGGCCTCATGTCAATTTAATTTGTAGCCCAGCCATGAAGGACCCAGAGTGGGTAGAGAATGCTCTTTCTCCCCTTCACTTAGTATAAGGTTTCAAGTTACCAAAAAGATATTTGAAATTATTTTTTATGTAGACATACCATAAAACATAATTACTGTTGAAAAATCCCTATATAAACTTTAATCTTACTTACATCTACAAAGCTTTATAACATGTATACATGGGAGAGACTTGGAGAAACTGAGGATCTCTCAACAAAATGGCAGAGGTTCTCCTCTTAAATAGACAAATGAGGATTTTGGGGGTTGGGTCAGTTATGGGAGATTACAAGAAAAGCACAATAAGGTTATTGTGCAGATTTAAGGCCTTGCCTTCTGCACTGACTAGTTTCTAGAGATGAGGTCATCCACCCCTCTTCCCAGTACAGAGGAGATACATTTACAAATGGAGATTTCCCTTACAAATGTAAATGTTTGGTAAACAGAACTTTGATAAGAATGGGTTTAGCAAAGACTCTCCCAGTCTATCAATACCCAGAGTTATCCAAGGTGATGGCCCATCCCAGGGACATGTCTTCCCAAATCCCTTTAGACATTTGGGGGTGGTGAAGGTCAAAGCCTCCTCCAGAGCAAGGTAAAGAGAGACACATCTTGAGGTGGCCAATTCTGATCCCCCACATAAGTTAAGTTAAATGATGGATATTCATTGGATATCTAGATCATTTCCAAATAAGATAAAATACTGAAAGATTAACTAGGCAGTATAAGTTTATCTACTTTTGGCTGCTTTTATACAGAAACTGAAGATATTTGGGTCTATTAGTAAACATGTCTTGTGCCATATTGAAAAATTTACTACAAGGGAGAATACAGTTCTAGAAATTATGAATTTGCCAGTCTACAGAATGCTAGTGTAACAGGCAGTCCACAATTGCATACTTCTTATTTTTCACTAGAAATTAAAGTTTCTAAGGGTTAAGAATACTAATCAATATATGTAATTAAAACTACCAGAAATAATAAGGGTTAAAGGAAACAACTGTGTATGAAAAGTAGGTAGGTAAGGAAAGTAGAATGTGTTTCTTAGATAAGGAAAGGTATGAGAGACATATTTTTGTTAAGGGAAAAATAGAGTAATTTTGCCCTAAAGAAGAATGACTGGTTGTTCCAGAATGAGAAATAGGAAAATACATGACAAAACTTGAATGGATAGAAGGCTTGTGGAAAAGGAATCTTGGGAAAGGAATTTTATGTGTGGTCAAGCTGGCTAAGATTAGAATGGATTTGTTTTTAAGTTTTTAAAGAATGAGACTTAATATCAAATTACACTGGTGCAAAATTAGAATTTGGCTTTCTCTCTGTTAAAAAGACAAAGTTTTCTTGGACTATTGGTCTGCTCTTGATAAGAGATTGTGAAATAGTTTTATTTATCTTTTGGGTAATCAGCAAAGATTTTCTGTCTTGCAAAAATAATTTCCTGTGCTTCCTGTTGTCTTTATCAGGTCTCTGATTACATGGGAGAACTGAGACTTCTCAATATGAAAAGAGCTACATTTTATTAACAACTTTGTAACCTTCTGCAATTGCTTTAAAAATATTTTATTGTCACTTTGGCTAAATAGATAATTAAATATTGTTTCATAATCAAATGTTAGTTAATCAAATGTTCCAACTTTTTGATATTTTTGACAACTTCTCCAAATCAAATTCTAGATGGAGTCCTTTTTACCTTGAACTAACTTTGAGATTTCCCAGAGGGCTCCTGTCTCTCACCTTGTAAAAGAAAGATGTTAAACTAATGAGGTTTATTTGGCATGTTAAGTTATATGGAAAGCATTATCAAATAAGAAGTGATGATAAGCCTTCTTAGATTATATGGATATGGATATATGCTACTAATATAGGTATTCCAGAATTGTTTTAAGTTCACAGAAACTCGTCAATACTCTCTTTGTCCAATTACTATCTTAAATTGTCATATGCCACAGAAATAACAAAATTTCCTTTTCAAATGAACTCTCATCAGATCTTGAACCATGGCCATTTTTTAAGTCATTTTTGTCATTTACAGACAGTTATTGTTTTACTCTGATGGTTTTGCAAAAGTGCTTTGTTTTCAGAGAGAGTCAGGAAAGGACTCTGACAAGTACTCTGGAATCCATTTTTCTGATAACATTATGATCATACCACTGAACTAAGAATTTCTAGAACTCTAATGGAAAAATTGGATTCAAGCAAAACAAGAATTAGCATGGGATTAAATAAACTGATAAGGATGATTATAATTTTTATGACTTTTTGTTTGAAATAATGCTGGTTCTTTAATGTTTTGTCTTCCAGATTGAAGGAAATCTTTTTCTCTTTTAAGCTATCTATAACTTATCACAATGTGGTAAATTACACCTTTTTAAACAGAATTGAAATATTTATCCTTTTTTCCATACCTGATCCCTCTAGAATTTGGAAACTCTTAGTGAGTGTGTTTTTATTTTCATGACAATAAAGTTATTTGCATACATTCAATAAAAATATGTTTTCCTTGTAACAAGACACAATTGAAAACATTCATTATATTATGTAGGCTTTGACTGGAATGTCATATTTGAGAATGATGTGCATAAAATCAGATATGACCAGACAGCTTTAAGGAACTAAGTTGATTTTATGGAGCCAATAAAGCCCCTTGGAGAAACTGCCTGATATTTTGCTTACAGGGTTCCCAGCCATACCAGGTAAGTACAAAAGGTCACTTCCTGGAAGCCCCAGGAATACCAGGATATTTTAGGAACCTCAGGAAGAGAGGAATTCACCCAGATCTATAGGTATTTCAGGTGACATCTGGCAAGTCCTTGGCTTGGCTTCCTAGTCTCAAGAGGCTTTTAAAAGTCCAATCTGAAATTCCTTATGAAAAGTTCTAGCAAAGCAGACTTAAAAATATGGCCAATCACTATTCTTGCTGCACTTATGTAAATAATCAGGTTAAGTTTAGTAAGATTAGACTTATTTGTAAACAAATTAGTCTTACTGTGATTATCTTTGCTAGAAATAGGGGTGATTGTAAAGAGAAAATTTATGTTTCAGTAGAAAACTATAACACACTCTTGTGAATATTAGAGTCTAGTCCTGTTCATTTTTTTTGAGGTTTTGTTATCTATCTATAACTAGACTGGATCCTGAATTTTTCCATTTTTTATAAATATCTGGCTATGATTCTCCAAACTAATGTTTCTAACTTTCTCTCACCTTTCTGATTTGGAATCAGTAAGAACAGAGTGCCCTCGATCCTTGTTGAGAGGGACCACACCAGATCCTCCTCACTACCCAGATGGCACCAAACTTCAAGGCCTTGAAACTTGAGTCCACATCTCCCAATTAAAAAGGGATCCTCCAGACTCTCAGAACTGCACACCAGCTGGAGATCTAAAATTAAAATTAACTAGGAAGGTTCCTCCCTAGAATTAGACAGCATCTTGAGGTGGACAGCTCTCCCAAGATCATGGATCAAGATCTTCATCTTCAATATAAAAACTTTATTCCTTTTGCCTTTTTGTTACTTCCTTTTTCTCTCCGTTAATGCACAGAAAGATGATGCTCCTTAACTCTGGCAATTATTGCTGAATCTAACATTAAGGCCATAGCTGCACAACAAAAGTCCCTAGGCTTTTTTATTATGGTGGTTTTAGATAATGGAATTGCTTTACATTACTTGTTGGTTGAACAAGGAGGAGTTGGTGCCATGGCAAATACCTTCTACTGTACCTGGATCAATACCACTTGTATTGTAGCAAATACAAGGAATTAACAAGCCACTTGGCTAAAACAGGTTGATGCCTTTTCAAGTACACTATTTGATATCAACTGTTTTGGTTCGTGGGGGCCCTGGCTAAGGAGTATATTTCAGTCTCTTGGTATTATCCCCCTGATGTCATCATTGTAGTCTCCCTGGTGTGCTCTGTTCTCTCAAGGGTCTTACATGCATGTTCACAGCCATCAGCAGTACATCAGATGGTCTCACTTTGCTTGGAGAAACAAACAAGATGAACAAAAAGTGAACAGCAAAACCAATTCTTCCACAAACCTGACATCATAACCTATGAGTTTCACAATGAGACAAGAACAGTTTAAACATGATGGTGACTGAGAGTGGTGCTAATACCAAAATTTTGGTCAATCTCTCAAGTATGAGAAGATGACCAAAAGGGAGGAATTATTAAAGTAATCAAACAAGAACACCATTAGACTGAAGTGGCTCTAATGACTTGGTAGCCCAAGTAAGCAAACCAAAACATAAAGCAGAGTCAATTCCTGTAAATGCCTCAAGGTTAAGAAGAACAACGAATCAAAAACAGCCAACTAGGCTTCCCAAATAATGCAACCACTTAAGATATATCCAAGTCAGTAATTTCCTTGCTTTGCAATCTTCTCTATAAAAACCTTGCCCCTAGTTCCTGTCTATGTAGTATTCCTAGCTTCTTCCCATTTGGCACTTTCTGATTTGAATTGATGTTTGCTCAAATAAACTGTTAAAGTTTTTAATATTTCTCAGTTTACCTTTTAACAATACTTTGTGAGATTTGTAAAGTGCTGGCGTTTATTTTTCTTTAAACGTTGGTAGATGTAAATTAAAAACACACTCCTGTGTTTCTTTTCTACTCTCAATACCCTACTAAAACACTAATACTACACTTCTGACACCAGAGGTGTGGGTTTTCCACACATCACGCAATTTTGCAACACCAGCTGGGTGTCCTATGTTTGACTCAATTCTGACACTATCTACCAGGAGATAGCATCAGATCCCACAGGTAGAGTATTCAGTCCCACAGCACTGCCCCTACCCCCACTTCAGATGCCAATCTCAAGTCCAAGTTACCTGTGCTTCTGACTGACTTGCTATAGATTGGAGGCTCCCATGACCCCCTCCTTGGGTTTGATTAATTTGCCAGAGCAGCTCACAGAACTCAAGAAAACATTTTACTTACCAGGTTATCCATTTATTAGAAAAGGATATAACTCAGGAACAGCCAGATGGAACAGATGCATACGGCAAGTATGTGGGAAGGGGCATGGAGCTTCCATGTTTTCTCTAGGAGAGCCATTCTCCCAGCACCTCCATGTATTTACCAACCAGGAAGTTCCCTGAACCATAGTTCAGGGATTTTTATGGAGGCTTCATTACATAGGCATGATTGATTAAAACATTGGCCATTGGTGATTAACTCAACCTCCAGCCCCTCTCCCCATCCCTGAGATGGGGTGAGGGGAAGGAGAGAGGGACTGACAGTCCCATCCCTCTAGTTATGGTTGGTTCCCCTGGCAATTAGCCCCCATCCTTAGGCTACATAGGGGCTTTCCAAAGGTCACCTCATTAATATAAACTCTGGTGTGGCTGAAAGGAACTTGTTATGAATAACAAGACACCTTTACCACTCTCATAACTTAGGAAATTCCAAGGGTTTTAGGAAGTTTGTGCCAGGAACAGGACAAAGACCAAACATGTATTTCTTATTATAAATCACAATATCACAGTAGAATTCATCAGGGCAGCCATCTGGTTCTGGGCTTTTCTCTGAAGGAAGTGTTTTTTTTTTTTAAATAACTAATTCTATCTCTTTACTTGTCTATTTTGAATTTTTATTTCTTCCTTTCTCAGTTTGGTAGTTTGTGTCTTTCTAGGAATGTCCATTTCATCAAAGTTATCTAATTCATTGTGATACAATTGCTTATAATATTGCCTTACAATCCTTTTTATTGGTGTAAGGTTTGTAGTGATGTTCCCTCTTTCATTCTTGATTTTAGTAATGTGAATCTTCTCACTTTTCCCCCTCTTTTTCTTGGTCTGTATAGTTAATTATTTGTTGCTTTCATTGTTCTTTTCAAAGAACCAAATTTTGGTTTCATTGATTTTTTTCTATTGTTTTTGTGTTCTCTATCTCATTAATTCCTGCTCTAATCTTTATTAGTTCCTTCCCTCTACCTGCTTTGTGTTTAGTTTGGTATTCTCTTCACAGTTTCTTGAGGGGGAAGATTAGGTTATTGAGATCTTTCTTCTTTTTAAAATATGGGTGTTTACAGCTACAATTTTTCCTCTAAGCTCTGCTTTATCTGCATCCCATAAGTTCTGGTATGTAGTGCTTTCACTTTCTTTCATCTCAAATTATTGTGTAATTTCCCTTTTGTTTTCTTTTTTTGACCCATTGGTTATTTAGGAGTATGTTTTTTATTTCCTACATATTTGTGAATTCACCAAGTATCCTCTTGTAATTGATTTCTAATTTCATGCCATTTTGGTTGTAGAACATATTTTGTATGATTTAAATCCTTTTAAATATTTTAAGACTTATTTTTTGACTTAAAATAATTACTGGAAAAAGTAGAACAAACTAAACCAAAGCATAGAGAAGGAAGGAAATAATAAAGATGACAGTGGCAATAAATGTAATAGAGTGCAGGAAAATAATAGAGACAATCAATGAAAACAAAATTGGTTCTTTAAAAAGCAACAAAATTTACAAACTGTTATCTACCCTGACTAAGAAAAAGCAAGAAAACTCTCATTACTAAAATCAGGAACAAAAGCAGGGACATCACTACTGACATTACAGAAATGAAGAGGATTATAAGGGAATACTATGAACAACTACATGTCAACAAATTAGATAACCTATAAGAAATGGACATTTTCTGAAAAGATACACCGTACTGAAACTGACTCAAGGAGAATTAGAAAACCTGAAAATACCTATATCAAATAAAGTGATTGAATTAGCAATCAAAAAATCTCACAAAGAAAAGCCTAGGCCCAGACAGTTTCACTGGTTTATTTTACCAAACTTTTAAAGGAAAATTAATAACAAATCTTTATTTCTTCCAAAAATAGAAAACACTTCTCAACACATTCTATGATGTAAGCATTACCCTGATACAAAACCAGATAAAAACATCACAAAAAAAGAAAACTACACAACTAAATCCCTTATGGATATAGGCACAAAATTCCTCTTCAAAATACTAGCAAAATAATCCAGCATCATATACAAAGGATACCATGACCAGGAATACAAGGCTGGTTTAACATCTGAAAATCAATCAATATAAAATACCATATTAACACAATAAAGGAAAAAAACACATGATTATCTCAACAGACACAGAAAATGTATTTGACAATATGGGAATTTCCTCAACCTGATAAAGATATACCCAAATGTAACTTACATTATACTTCATGGTGAAAGATTTAATGCTTTTCCCTTAAGGTTAGGAACAAGACAAGAATGTTAGATCCCCATAATTTTATTCAATATTGTACTGGAGGCTCTATCCAGGGCATTAGGCAAGAAAAAGAATAAAAGTCATCCAGATTGGAAGGAAGAAGTAAATCTATCTCTATTCATAGCTGACATCATCTTGTATATAATGTTCCTAAGGTATCCATGCACAAAAAGCTTTTTTTTTTTTCCTGAGGAGGATTTTCCCTGAGCTAACATCTGTGCCAATCTTCCTCTATTTTGTATGTGGGTCACCGCCACAGCATGGCTGACAAGTGGTGTAGATCCATGCCCAGGATCTGAAGCTGCAAACCCAGGCTGCCAAAGCAGAGCTTGCCAAACTTAACCACTACACCATGGGACCGGCCCCCCCAAAAGCTTTTAGAACTAATAAATATTCAGAAAGGTTGCAGAATATAATATCAATATACAAAATGAGTTGTATTTCTATACACTAGCAGTAAACTATCTGAAAATGAAAATTAAGAAAATGATTCCATTTACAATAGCATCAAAAAGAATAAAATACTTGAGAATAAATTTAAGAAGTGCAAGAATTGTACACTGAAAACTAAAAAACATTATTTAAAGAAATTAAAGATGACCTAAATAAATGTAAAGATATCCTATGTTCATGGATTGGAAGACTTAATATTGTTAACTTGGCAATACTTTCCAAACTGACCTGCAGATTCATAGCAAACCTTATAAAATTTTGGCTGACATCTTTTCAGAACTTGACATGGTGATTCCAAAATTCTTATGGACATCCAAAGTATCCAGAATAGTGAAAACAATCTTGAAAAAGGAGAAAGTTGGAGACCTCACAGTTGTCTGTTTCCAAATTTATTACAAAACTACAGTAATCAAGACAGTGTGGTACTTCATAAGGATAGACATATAGATCAATAAAATATAATGGAAAGTCTAGAACTAAACCCTCACATTTATGGTCAATGGATTTTCAACAAATGTGCCAAGATAATCCAATGGGGAAAGAATAGTTTTTTCAAGAAATGGTGCTAGGACAACCGGATATCTACATGCAAAAGAATTAAATTGGACCCCTGCCTCACATCATATAAAAACTCAAAATGGATTGTAGTTCTAAGTGTAAGAGCGAAGCCTATAAAACTCTTGGAAGAAAACATAAGAGTAAATATTTATGGCCATAGGTTAGGCAATGTTTTCATAGACGTGACACTAAAAGCATAGGGGATGAAAGATAAAATAGATGAATTGAACTTACTCAACATGAAAAACTTTTGTGCTTCAAAAGACACCACCTAGGAAGTTAAAAGACAACCCACAGAATGGGAGAAAACACTTGCAAATTATATATCTGATAAGGGCCTTGTATCCAGAATATATAATTGTCTCTTACAAGTCAACACTAAAAAGACAAATAACCTAATTTTAAAATGGGCAAATGCTTTGAATAGATATTTCTCTAAAGAAGATATTGTCACTATGCACATGAAAAGATGTTCAATATCATTACCTATTATGGAAATGCAAATCACATCACAGTGGGATACTACTTCACATTCACTAGGATAGATAGGATTGAAAAAACAAATAACAAGTCCTGGTGAGAATGTGAAGAAATTGGAACCTCATACGTTGTCAGTGGGAATGTAAAATAGTGCAGCCACTTTGAAAAACATTTGGCAGTTCCTCAAAATGCTAAACATAGTTACCATATGACCCAGCAATTCTACCCCTATATATATACTCCAAAGAATTAAAACATGTGTTCAAATAATAACATTTACATAAATGTTCAGAGCAGCATTATTCATAACAGCCAAAAATTTTTTAAAAATCCCAAAAGTTCAAACTGATGAATGGATAAATAAATGTGGTATACCATATAATGGAACATTATTAGGCAGGAAAAAGGAATGGAGCACTGATACACGCTGTAACATGGATAAGCCTTCAAAATATTATGTTAAGTGAAAAAAGCTAGTCACAAAAGACCACATATTGTATGATTACATTTATATGAAATGTCCACAATAGCCACTTCATAGAGATAGAATGCAGATTAGTGGTTGCCAGTAACTGGGTAGGGGGGTGATAGTGGTGGAGGGGAATATGTAGTGTTTGCTAATGTCCAGAGTTTCTTTGGGGGTTGATAAGGATATTCTAAAAGTAGATAGTGATGATGGTTGCACAACTCTGTGAATATACTAAATACAACTGAATTGTATACTTTAAAGGGTTGAATTTTGTGGCATGTGAATTATATCTCAATAAAACTGGTATCTAAAATAGTGTCATTGTTTCCATTTAAAGACAAATCATTGTCTGTCTGTTGTGGAAGAGGTCCACCGTAATCAACCTTTCCCAAGTGGAGAGCTGATACTCCCTGGAAATGGCACCATATAAGGAGCTCAGCATCAGCCTCTGGTGTTGGCAGGTTCTGTTACTCAGCTGTGACAGCAGTCAGATCAGGCTGGTAATGGGAGACAATATTGTTGAGATCTTGCATAGCTCTACTCCTGTTTCCATGGCCACTTTGCACACGGGTTTATTGAGCAAACACTGGGATTCCTGGGAGGAAAGGTTGAATGACATCTACAGAGATAGTCATTTTTTTTCTCTCAATTATTCAGTTTCCTCTGCAGTGGATGCCCCCAGTGGGATACTCACTATCTGAATAGATAGTGATAGGCTATTTAGAAGGGAATGTGGCCTGGTAGCCTTTATATCTGAAGATCCTCCCAGTGGTTAGAAACAGGCAGAAACTCGGTCAGGGCATCCACTATGAGGGAGCCCTGTGCCCCTGTTTCTATGTGACCATCCAGAAACTTTCTGTGAGCTGGTACCTGAACACTTCAGAGGATGAGCCTGATCTCTCTTATGCTGCCTCTTCAGAGTAGCCGCCATTTGCAAATAAGATTTTTCCAAGAGCCTGGGAAAACCGGTTAGCAGAGGGCTTGCTCTCCTGGGTCCTGAACCCTAAACTTCTCTGGGTTGGATGGACAAGTCCCTCCTTGAAAAGGTAATTGAGATAACTGGATTTCTGAACAGACAGGGAGGGGCCAGAGAACCAAGCTCTGAACAATTCTGACCCTCTACTAATGAGTAACAATCAGGATGCTATAACCTTAAAGAACAGTCAGTAGATGTAAACAGTCCAGAAAATAAAATCACAGAGAAAAAATTATTTTTTTAATGAGCGCACAGGCTGGCTCAACCATTTTGTGAGCTGATCACAGAAAAAGAGCTTTGAATTTATTTATGATAAATTTTAGTAAAATTGGACAGAGGGAATGCAAGGCATTAGGTGTTCAGTCAAGGAAGACGCATGTTACTATATGTATTAAGGTACTCAGTTACAAGCCACAGAAACCAACTCTGGCTAATTTAAGCAGAAAGGGAATGTATTAAAGGGTATTCGGTAGCCTTGGGATGGGGATGGGGCTAGGAGAGGCAGAGGACAAGGCGTAAATTTTCTACAGTTTGGAACAATATCCAAAATTACACTTGAGAATCAATCCGATTTCTGTCCCTATAGTTTTGCTTTTTCCAGAATGTCTTATAAATGGAAGCATACTAGAGGGTAGCCTTTTTTTGCCTGGCTTCTTTCACTCAGCCTAATGAATTTGAGTCATTCATATTTTTGCATGTATCAGTAGTTTTTTCCATTCACCGTTTGGGGAACATTTGGGTTGTTACCAGTTTGGAGCTGTTATGAACAAAGCTAATAAATTTTCATTTCTCTCAGGTAAATACCTAGGAGTGGGATTTCTGGGTCATATGGTAACTGTATGCTGCCAAACTTTTCCAAAGTGGCCATGCCATTTTGTATTCCCACCAACAATGAGAGTTTCAGTTGTTCCATATCCTTGCTAGGACTTTATAACAACAGTTTTTTGTTTTGTTTTTTTTACTTGAGCCACTACAATAGTTGTGTAGTGGTATCTCATTATGGTATTAATTTTCATTTCCCTGATGATTAACGATGTTGAACATCTTTTCATGTGATCATTTGCCATCTTCATCTCTTCTTTGGTGAAGTGTCTGTTCAAATCTTTTGCCTATTTTTAAATTATGTTATTTGTCTTATTATTACCGAGTTGTAAGAGTTCTTTGTATAGTCTGGAGACAGGTACTTTATCAAATACCTTCTTCCAGGTGGAAGCTTGTCTTTTCATTTTCTTAACAGTAGCTTTGAAGAGAAGTTTAAAAATATTTTAATATATACGTGGTCCATTTTATCAGTTTTTATCGTTAGTGCCTATGTCCCTTTATGAAATGTTTGCCTAACCCAAGATTACCCCCTTTTTCCTATCTTTCTAACAATCAAAAATACCTTAAATTTTATTGTCTGCATTTAAATGTTTTATCATTAGCATTTGCCTTTTTCCATTTCTTAGTGGGAGAAACCTCTGGAACTTATTAAGTAGACAGTGGCAAAAAAATAATTTCAAAACCCTTTAGATCACTACAAAATCAATAAGCAATAATGTTTTACTTTGCAACTACAAACTATTCCATTTTTTTCTATTTTTAAAAGAAGTTTTTATAATTTTAGATTTTACATTTGGATCTATGAATCATCTTGAATTCATGTTTTGTATATGGTGTGAGGTAAAAGTACTTTTTTTGTACATGGATGTCTGCTATGGATTGAAAGTTTGTGTAACCCCCAAATTCATATGTTACATCTTAACATCCAATGTGATGGTATTTGGAGGTGGGGACTTTGGGAGGTGATTAGGCCATGTGGGTGGAGCCCTCATGAATGGGATTAGTTCCATTACAAAAGAGACCTCAGAGAGCTCCTTTGCCCCTTCTGCCATATGAAAACATCTGTTCATGAACCAGGAATCAAGCCCTCATCAGACACCCTATCTGCCAGAGCCTTAATCTTGGACTTCCCAGCCTCAAGAACTGTGAAATATAAATATTGTTTAAGCCACCCGGTCTGTGCTATTTTTGTTATAGCAGCCTGAACTAAGACAACATCCAATTGTTCCAGTATCAGTTGTCAAAGTTTGTCTTTCTCCATTGAAGTACTTTAGGACCTTTTTAAAAAATGAATTGACCATATACATGTGGGCTTATTTCTGGACTGCCTGTTTTATTCCATTGATCTCTATGTCTATCCTTATGCCAATACTATACAGTCTTGATTACTGTAGCTTTGTAGTTAATCTTGAAATCAGGCAGTGAGTCATCCAACTTTGTTCTTCATTTTCAAAATATTTTGGCTATGCTATGACCTTTGCTTTTCCATATAACTTTTAGAATCTCAGTTTTCTGGGATTTCTATTGGGACAGCATTGAATTTATAGATCAGTTTTGGAGACAATTACCATATTAACACTATTGAGTATTCCAGACCATGAATAGTATATCTCTCTAAACTCAGGACTCCTGTTTCAATCATAATTTAAGTATATGTGTCAAGTACAATGTAAGGGATATCAGAATAAGAAAGTTTCTGTTTTGAGAAAGGAATGTACTAGTAGGTTAAATAAAAATGCCCAACACTGAGAGTTTTTAATATTCTTAAGAGCACTATTACCCTTTTCAGTTGGAATTGATTTGGAATGGGAAGGGATATTTTCAGCTTGAAACTTAGTTGTGGAACCCTCTATGATTATGTGTGGACAAGTCCCTTGATTTTGTATAGCAAGCAAGCTAGGAGACTTTTTAGAGAGAAATCACACTAAGAAAGATATGTTAGTTTAGATATGGTTTCCCTGGGGTATTGTGGTGTGGTATTCAGTTCAAATCACCATCCACTGGCAAGTCCATAGGTTAGTCTTGGGACACAGCCCCCAGTGGACTCAAAATATCAAAGTCCTACAAAGAGAAAAGAAACTATAAGCAAATATAAAATGAACTAAAAGTGTTAATGACTACTTTGCTAAGAACTGTGTAATATAGTGAGGCCCAAGCAGCCCTGGGACAGTACCACTTGGGTAGGTACAACTCTGTAGTTGAGAGAAGGGCTTTATCCACATTCATACAGGCGTCAAATAGAGGCTTTGGCTCTTTAAGGACTACCAAGAATCACAGGGGCTTTGTCACCATGAGGACCCATCATATCAACAGCTGTCAGCAGAGGGTACAAGGCACAGCAGGAGTGTTCAGCAGATATGGTAGTATCCAGAGAAGCATGGCACCCTCTTCTCAGCTGCTTGGACTTGTTCCTTGGCACAGGTAAGACCTACCTTCAGCCCTCTCCTGAGTGTGTGACAGGGTCCAAGGACCTACTACCGCAAAGGAGCCAGTCCAACACAGTCTGCACATTCAGAACCTCATCTGATCCACTCAGCAGTCTGTGAGGTAAGTTTTACTTCCAGTTCACAAATGACGACTGACCCTTACAGCATTGGATCTGCTGTTATTATCGCCAGGTTGATTCCTCTAGCTACAAGTCTGAGAGGTAATGTGTTTTACTTATCATTTTACATTTTGACAACAGGAATTTTAAGTGTCTTCATTGCCATCATAAGCTCATTGAACAGTTTAATCTCTTATCATGTATTGTTTTCTGGTTTTAGTTACTTTTTTATCATGACAAACATAATCCATACATCTTTTAGGGAAAAGTGGAGATGAGTGAGCAAAGAAAAAGAATCACACATGGTGGGAGCCATAGGACGGTAGAGGATCCAGGAGAAAGGGCAGCAGTGCCCAGTGACACGGTTACACCGAGGGGAAGAGACGGGGATGTGCACTCGCAGAGGAATGGCATGGGGGTACCTAACCATCAGGTGATTGGCCTCAGCTTTGAGTAGAGGCGAGGCCTATTTTTGGCTACCACGAAGGGAAAACCATCACCTACTTTTTAGTGTACACACTCTCAGAGTTTTCTCTGTGCACAAATGCGTTATGCAAACATTTATATTTTTACAAAAATGGGCTGATGCTGTATATGCGGTTTTGAAAACTGTTTTCTCTTTATTGTTATTTTACAATGTACCATGAACATCTCTTCCATGCACATGGGTGAAAATCCCCTACTCACAGAGCACTGTAGTTGGATCAAAAGGCTGCTGGTAACAAGAGTGACACCTAAAGCAAAGTATCAGCTTAAGGTTAAAGCACACAGCCTGGCAAATGCCTGCCAGGGAAAGCAGGGTTGGCAATATTCCCATCAGAGAAATCAGAATTAGAGGCCAAAGGCATTAAAGATAGGGGATATCATGTAAACCCCTTTGGCCCCGACCTCCGCCCCTCACTCCCCTGACACCTCGTTGGCCCCTTGGGGTGAATGGATCCTGTACATCTCTCTGCATCCAATGAAAACCACCCATTTTCTGTTTCTTCCTTAGCTCTTCCTGAGCCCTTGACATATCTCCACATTCTCTCATCATCTCCTCACTGCCCAAATGCCTTTCCTGTAGGTCCTCCTGATAGTCCCTGGGGGAGTCGTCCGTCCCCCTGTCGGTTTTTCTTTTTGCTTTCCGGGGCACATAATCTTCAGCCGGGCGCTTCTCGGCAGCACGCGGGTCGCTCTCTGGCTTTGCCTGGGATTCTGGCTTCCCCTCACCGCCACGTGGTTTTCCCTCATCTTCAGCCTTGCCCTGCTTGTCCTGCTTTCCCTCATCTTCTGGTTGTGCCTCATCATCTGGCTGGCTCTCATTCTGGAGCTTTCCCTTGTGCTCTGGCTTCCCCTCCACTTTCGGCTTTTTTTCCTCATCTGACTTTCCTTCATCTTCAGGCTCTACTTCATCTTTTGGCTTTCCCTCGCTTTCCAGCTTTCCTTCATTTTCATTGCAGAGTTTTTCCATGTTGAAATTTCCTCTCTTTTTCCTGGCCTGGGGGTGCGGGGAAGAGGAGACCAAGAGAAAACGAGGGAGACTGTGGGTTTGGGGGTGGAATGCAGGTCCGGATAGTACTTGTATCTCCTCCCTTGTCAGGGCTCCCCTGACCAGGCTCAGGCCTCCAAGTGTGCCTTCTGCCCACCCTTTACCCCATCACTCCTCCCACACACGAGAGCCAACCATTTCCCTGGCAGGCCCTACCACCTTCTGTACCATCCTTCAGCGTGGCGGGGTGTGTGTATATTATATATGCTGGTGGGATGCGCAGCGGGACCCTCCAATTCTGCCCAGACTCTGCCCTTCACCCGCCCCCGGCCCCAGTCCCTGCTCAGTGCCCCTCCCCCCTTTCACTGACCTGCAGGGATTCTGGACAGGTTCCTCCTCCTTTTCTAGCCCAGCAGAGTGCTGGGAACTGACACGAAGACCTGCAGACAGACAGCAGACGGGGGCAGGGGCTGCACGCTCAGGGGACTGAGGTTTCTTTTCCGAATCGGGGCGCTCCTCATCCAACGTTTCCCTCTCCTACGTCCCCCGCATCCCAGCCGCCATTACCTTTCAGGCCTCGGGCGCCAGACCAGGATGCTTTCCAAACTGTTTGGGTCTCTGTGTCCCCCTCCCCTGCAGCCAAGCCGCCCCCATCCCCACCCCCTTTTCGCGGAGGTCGCTGTTTCGTCATAGGCGCAGAGTGTGAGGGGTTATGTGCAGAATATGTCTCCGTTTCACTGTCGCACTGCGGGGGCGCCCCCTCCCCATTTCAGGCTCGAAAATGGATGGAGGGCGCAGAGGACCGGCGTCGAGCAGGAGGCGGCGGGGCCCGTTGCGGGGTGCTCCTTCCCACCTGCCCACGCCCGCGCCCCGTCCCCCCCGCCACCCGTCCCCCGGACCCCTTCCCCCGCCTCCTCCCGGCTGCTCCCGGAGCCTACTCACGCCCACCCCCACCCCTGCCCGGGGCCGCCCGCAGCGCCCACCTCCACACTGACCTGCGGGCCCGGGACGGCCTGCGCCTCCTCGGGCTCGCCGAAGCCCGCTCGCCCCTCGCCCGCCGCCCGGGCAGCTCAGGGAGCTGGTTCCGCGCGGGCGACGGGACCGCAGGGCGGGCGGGCGGGTGCGCGGGCTGCTGCCCACGTCGGCGCCCGGCCGGTCACGTGAGCGCCGCGTCACCCGGGCTCGGCCCCCGCCCCGCCCCCTCCCCCCCCTCCCCAAGGGACCGGGCAGCTGCGGAGGGTGGGGAGTCGGAGGGCGCGGGTGGCAAAGACGGAGTCACCGAGAGAGCAGGAGGGAGGAGGCTTCCTGACCGCAGGTGCTTTACCTGGCGCATCTCAGGTCCTTGCGCAGCATCCCTCTGGGATGCCCACTATTGCCGCGTGTGGCAGCTGATCACGGGAAGGTACCAGACTTAGCCCAAAGTGCTCAGCAACTGAGCCCCACAGCCCGCTTTCGAGACCTGCTCTGCCTGACTCCAGGGCCAGGGTGGCCATGCCGGCCAGGAGGCTGCGCTGCCGCCTTGAGTAGCGCTGTTCCTGGGCCTCCTCTCTCCTCAGTCCGCATGTTCTCTCCTCTGGGCGATCTCTATTCAGTTCCCTCCAAGCACAGATGATTCCCACATTTCTTCTCCAGGCCGTTCCCTCCCCGGAGCCTCAGACTCGTTTTTGCTTTCCTACAGCAATACAGGAGAGTGCTTGTTTCCCCACACCCTTTCCAACATAATGTGACATACTTTTAATTTTCACTAATATGATAGGTGAGAAGTAGTATTTCAATGGCATTTTATTTTGCCTTTCTCTGTGTTTAATGACAATTTTAATATCACTGTGAATTATCTGCTCATGTTTTTTCTATATTTTTCTATTGGGTTGTCTATCCTTCTACCCTCATTTTTCAAGTGTTGCTTATACATTATATTAGGCCTTTATCTGTTATATAAGTTGCGAATATTTACTTCCAGTTTGTTAGTTGCTTTTTCATTTTATGGTGTTTCTGCCATGCATTAAAAAAGCAGTAAAATTTATCAAACTTTTCTTTTATTGCATCTAGATTTTGGTTCATGGTTGAGAACTCTTTTCCTACATGAGATCAATGAGGAATTCATCCACATTTTATTTTAGTACTTATATGGTTAACTATATTTGTCTTGAGGGCATCTGTGGTTAAGGAATAAACCAGTGCCAAACTGAGCTGAAACTATGGCAGATTCAAGGCAGTAGAGTAACAAATATGAAAGCCCAAGACTCATTAAAAGGGGAGGGCATTCCTAACAAACCATCACCCATATGATGCTGGAAATCTCAAATGTTTCACTTTAAGAGTAATTATAAACTGGAAATAAACTAGCCCTCATAAAGTCTTTTAGCTTTGCTTTGCAATATCTAGGTGAACCAGTAAACTTTAAGCTTTGAACATAGATTATGGTGGTTCCAGACAGGAAGAACTCTTATGGGCCTGAGCGAAGCATACAAAATCTTCTCTGGAGTAAGATTCTATCATCCTAGACCTCAAATTATTTCGGCAAACAATTGTTCAAGTAAAATGACTGCATACAAAGATAACCAGAAACACAAAGAAAATAGACATCATAAGTAACAAGCAGTACAGACAAAAGGCAACACAAACAGATTCATTAGCTTTGAATTATTTGAATTATCAGATACAGACTATTAAACCACAATGCTTAGTGTATTCAGATAAATAGAATCTAATCTTGAAAATTTCACAGGGAGCTAACAACCAGAAAAAGTAAAAAAAAAAAAAAAAAGGAAATTCTAAAAATTAAAATTAACTTAGCTGAAATTAGAAACTCAATGTATGGCTTTAACAGTAGATTAAATGCAACTCAAGAGAGAATTAAAGAACTAGAAATTATGCTCAGAAGAAAATATCCATAAGGCTGCACAGGTAATCAAAAACATGGAAAATACAGAAGGGAGGGTATGATAAGGTCTAATATATGTTTACTTGGAGTTCCAGAAGTAAAAGAGAACTGGAATTGTTTAGAGGCAATCTTTGAAGATATAATAGCTGAGAATTTTTCAAAACTGATGAAAGACATTGATCCATAAAGCCAAGAAGTCCAAGAAATCCCAAACAGGACAAATAAAAACTCACACACAGATGCATAATAGTGAACTTGCAGAAAATCAAAAACAAAGAGAAAATCATAAAAATAGTCAGAAAAAATAGATTATACCTTAAAAGGAACAAAAGTTAGGTTGCCTGCTGGATTCTCAACAGCAACAATGGAAGCATGAAGATTGTGGGATGATATCTTTAGTGTCTTGAAAGAAAATAAATGCCAACCAAGAAACTGATAACCAGCAAAAATACCCTTCAATAATGAAGGTGAAATAAAGACCTTTACAAATAAACAAAAACTAAGAAAATTTGCCAGCAGCAGGCATGAATCAAAGGAAATACTAAATTCTACAGGACATTTTCCAGATAACAGGAAAATGATTCCAGATGAAAGACTGGAGAGGAAGGAAGGAATAAATGGCAATTAAAAGGATAAATATCTACTTAAATTTAAATCAATGCTATATAAAACAATAATATTATTATTTTGTTAACTCATATTGACAAATAACATGAGTCAAGAGAGCTGGAGTAAGTATTTAAAGTTCTGGCATTATCTGGGGAGTGTGTAAAAGTATAAATTAATATTAGCCTTTGATAAGTCAAAACTGTGTGCTATAGTTGCCAGATGACCATTAAGGAAAAGTAAAAGAGTGTAAAACTTCTAAGCTAATAGAAAGGCAAAAATAAGAAAATAATCAATCCTAAAGAAGAGAAAACTAACACAGATTAGATAGGACATGGAGAAGGAACTTGGTACAATAGTTATCTTATATCTATTAATATCAGTAAGTACATTAAATGTAAACGGTTTACATGAAGCAATTAAAAGACAAAGATTTACAGACTGGAAAAAAACCCAACTATATCCTGTTTACAAAAGACATATCTGAAATATAAAGATACATAAAGACTGAAAGTAAAAGTATAGAAAAAAGTATAACATAAAAACACGAATCAAAAGAAGGCCATTATAGTTTAACAACAAAATCGACTTGAAAGCAAAAAGCATTAGGACACATAAGAGTGTCACTTCATGATATTTAAAATTTGTATGCACTTATTATCTTGACCTCAAAATAAAACAAAATTTGAAAGAACTACAAGAAGAAATAAACAAATCAGTGTTGATGAATAAACATTTCAGTGTTAACATTCCTATCTCTGTAACTGTGGAAATACTTAAAGTGTTGAAAGAAAAAAAACCCATCAACCTAAAATTCCATATCCAGTGAAATTATCCTTCAAAAGTGAAGGAGAAATGAATAAAGACTTTCTCAAACAAAAACTGATGGAATTCAGCACCAGCAAACCTTCTCTTCAAGAAATATTAAAAGATTTTCTTCAAGCAGAAGAAAAATGATACAGGTCAGCAACTCATATCTACATAAAGAGCACTGGAAATGGAATACATGAAAGCAAAATGAAATCTTTTCTTTTTCTTATTCCTAATTGATGTAAAAGATAACTTTGTCTAAAGTAATAATAGTAACAATGTATTGAGTGATTATAGCATATGGATAAGTGAAATGAATAATAAATACTCTGTAATAAGGTACCTGCGCTACATACAAGTGAAGCAGAAAAGTGTTATTTGAAAGTGATCTTAGTTAAAAATGCATATTGTAAACTGATTAAAAATCACTAAAAATTTTTTAAAAGAAATATAATTGATACACTAACAGAGAAGACAAGTGGAACCGCAGAAAATACACAATTAAAAATAGAGAAGTAAAAAAATAAGTTTCTGGCAACAAATAGAAAACAGTTATAAACATGGTCGATATTAATCCAAATACATCAAGAATCATTTTAGATGTGAATGATTTAAATTGTCAGAGTGGATTAAAAAAAAATCCCGACTATATGTTGTATATAAGAAGCCCACTTTAAATATAGACTCTGAGAGGTTAACAGTAAAGCAATGGAGAAAGATATACCATACTACACTAATCAAAAGAAAGCTGGACAAAAAAAAGAAAGCTGGAGTAGATATATAATTTCAGACAAAGCAGAGGCCGCCCAGTGGCGCAGCAGTTAAGTTCGCGCTTGGCAGCCCAGGGTTCGCGGGTTTGGATCCTGGGCTCCTGCCGACGCACTGCCTGTCAGCCGGGCCGTGGCGGCGTCCCATATAAAGTGGGGGAAGACGGGCACAGATGTTAGCCCAGGGCCAGTCTTCCTCAGCAAAAAGAGGAGGATTGGCAGTGGATATTAGCTCAGGGCTGGTCTTCCTTGCAAAAAAAACATAATAATAATAATTTCAGACAAAGCAGACTTCAGAACAAGGAAAATTATCAGAGATAAGAAGGGGCACTACATAATGATAAAGGGATCAATTCTGAAAAAAACACATAATAATCCTAAACATGTATGCACCTAACAAAAGTGCCAAAATACATGAGGCAAAAACAGAACTGAAAGGAGAAACAGACAAATCCGTGATTAGGGTTGCAGACTTCAATGCCTCCCAGTCAGTAATTGATAGATTAAGCAGGCAGGATATCAATAAGGATTCAGTCAACCTGAACAGCACTATCAATCAACTTGATCTAATTGGCATTTATAGAACATTCCATCTAACATCAGAACACATTTTTTTCAAGTTCACATAGAACACTAACCAAGATAGTCCTTATTCTGAGCCATAAAATACACCTTAACAAATTTAAGGGAATGGAAATCATAAAAGTATGCTCTCAGTGGAATTACATTAGAAATCAATAACAGAAAGATGGACGGAAAACCAAAATATTTGGAAATTAAACAACACACTTCCAAATAACACGAGTCAAAGAAGAATTCTCAAAAGAAATGTAAAAATATTTTGACCTAAATGAAAATATATCAAAATTTTTGAGATGTAGCAAAAGCAGTGCTTAGAAGGAAATTTCTAGCTTACATGCATGTAAGAGAAAAGAAGAAAGATCTAACATCAATAATCTAATCTTCTCCTTAGGAAACTAAAGAAAAAAAGAGTAACTTAAGCCTAGAGCAAGCAGAAGGAAGGAAATAATTAAGAGAAGAAATCAATGACAGTGAAAACAGGAAAACAATAGAGAAAATCAATGAAACCAAAAGCTGGTTCTTTGAAAAGATAAATAAAATTGATAGATCTCTTGCCAGGGTTACCAAGAAAAAGAAAGACTCAAATCAACAATATTGGAAATGAAGGTGGGGTTATCACTACTGATCCCACAGAAATTAAGATAATGAAGGAATACTATAAATAACTCTATGTCTACAAACTTGATAACTTAGATGAAATGAACTGATTCCTTGAAAGATACAAACCACTAAAACTCACACAAGGAGAAAAAGATAACCTGAATGCCCTGTATTTATTAAAGACATTGAATGCCTCTGTGGTCCTCTTCCCAATAGTGTTCCAAAGATTATAATCACCAGGACCAAATTCTACCAAATATTTAAGAATAACCAGTGAACATTTACGAATCATCAGTGAATTCTACCAAACATTTAAGGAAAAAATAATTCCAATTCTCCATAATCTGTTACATAAAATAGAAGTAGAGAGAACACTGGACTCATTCTGTGAGGCAAGTATTACCCTAATTCCAAAACCAGATAAAAGACATTACAAGAAAGACAACTACAGACCAATATCCCTCATGAACACAGACACAACATCATCAATAAAATATCAGAAAATTAAATCCAGTGTATAAAAAATTATGCACCTAACTAGTGGAATTTATTCTAGGTATGTGAGGTTGATTCAACATTTGAAAATTAATATAATCCACCACATTAACAGACTAAAGAAAAAAATCATATGCTCTTATCACTTGATGCAGAAAAAGCATTTGACAGAATCCAACACCTATTCATGATAAAAGTTCTCAAACTAAGATTAGAGGGGAACTTTCTCACTTTGATAAAGAATATCTACAAGAAACCTACAACTAACATCATACTTAATGGTGAGACAAAGTGGACAATTCACCTTAAGATCCAGAACAAGGCAAGGATGTCCTTTCTCATTGCTCCTATTAAACATCATACTGGAAGTCCTAGCGAGTGCAATTAAGACAAAAAAGGAAATAAAACGGATACAGATTGGAATAGAGGAAACAAACTGTCTCTATTTGCAGATGACATGATTGTCTATGTAGAAAATGCCAAAGCATTGACAAACTCTTGGCCACAAGGTCATAGGATGTAAAGTTAATACACAAAAGTCAATTGCTTTCCTATATACCAGCAATGAACAACTGCAATTTGAAATTTAAAAATACCATTTATAACAGCTCCCAAAATGCAGAATATGACTGAAGAATCTAAGTGTATTACAAATGTATGAAACAACCTCACTGAAAAAGGCAGGAGAATAAGGTGCTGACATAAGTAACAGTGGAAACAAGTAGAGTCTGTAAGACTAAAGACAAAATTTTCTCTATATGTAAATAAATAAATATTTAAAAAACATAAAGTCATAAATACATATATAAAGATGCATATATATAAATGGGTTATTATATACCCATATACATCCTTGCTTTGTTAACTGAGAGGGCCTAGAAGCAATGATATCCCAATAGTACAAGTACACCTAGTGCCCAGATCTTGGTTTTTAATACTATTCTCCAACCAAAGGTACCAGGGCTCCTTGGAGAAGTGGTTGATTCTAGGACTTGGGGAGGAAATGTGCAAGATGAGACTGAAGTAGTGCCTGAAAGAGAGTGTTAAAACACACACACACACACACACAGTGATGGGGGTATGTCAGATTGATATAAGAGCCAACTGAAAGAGCTCCCAATGACCAAAGCTGGAGAATTTAAGCAATGCATAAATATAAAGTAGTATTAGATTATAATTGGAAGTATAAAATAAATATTAATGACTCAATACTGATATAAATAAACACAAACAAATGAGGGAGAAGAGTCAAATATCCAGTACAGAACTCCAAATAAATTTTGTAGATACTTCCCCCTCAAGAAGGTGAAGCATAACACCCCACTCCTTAAGTGTGGACTGCAAATAGTGACTTTCTTCCAAAGAGTACAGTATGGAAAGGGAGAAATAAAAGAGTAACATTACCGTGGAGAAACCTGACAAACACTACCTCAGCCAGGTGACCAAAGTTAACATCAACAGTGATAAGGAATACTGATAGTATGTACCCTTTATATGATGTGATGAGAATGGTACTTTGCCTCTGTGGTCCTCTTCCCAAAAACACTCAACGCCTGTGTAACCACAAGAAAAAAGTCAAGCAAATCGAAACTGTGAGACATTATACAAAATATCTGATCAGTACTTCTTAAAAGTGTCAAGGGTGTCAAAAACAGGGAAAGTCAGAAACTGTCACAGCCAAGAGGAGCCTAAGGAGAAATGATGACTAAATGTAAGGTGGGAACGTGGATGAGATCCTGGAACAGAAAAAGGACAACAGGGAAAAACAGGAAATCTGAATAAAGTATGTACTTTGGTAGAAAACAATGTATCCGTATTGGTTCGCTGTGACAAATGCACCACACTAATGTAAGATGTTAATAATAGAGGATACTGGGCTTGGGGTATACAGAAACTCTGTACTACCTTTGCAATAATTCTGTAAATGTACAACTGTGCTAAAATAAAAGTCTATTTTAAAAAACACTATGAGCAAATAAAAGGCTAGTGAAGAGCCAGGGGAAAAAAATCACATAGGTAGATGGGTCTGTTGAAATGGTAAGGCAGGGCTTAACAGGAATTTCCTGGGAGACGACTCCTTCTAAGAAAAAAGTCTCAGCAGACAGAGGATTAACAGGTGAGAACAACATAGCATCTGGTTACTCAGAGTTTTCTCCTGGCTCAATCTCCAGTATCTAAAACCAGTGGAGATGGCTGTATGCAAAGACACACACAAACCAACAAAAAACTTGGAAAGGGGTGTTTTATAAGAACTTTATAAAATATCAAGCCCCAAGTGACAACTGTGTACTATCCACCTGAGTTAGGGTAACTCTGATGTGGGTAGAGAAGAATTCTCCACCCTTCTGTTGAGACACTGTTTTGCTTTAGTCCATCATGGTCTCCAGCCCACCAGTAGCAATGGGGGCCTTAAGAGGGTACAGGATCCATGAGAAAAGGCACAGTCAGTGCCCAAGCGACAGGGCATTACCCAGGAAGGGTGGCACCCACCTTTCAGCTGTCTGGACTTATTCCTGGACACAAGTGAGAGCTCCCTCAGCCCTCCCCCAAACATCTGGTGGGGTTCTGGTCCTGCAAGTGCAGGGGAGAGGGCAGGAGCAGGCCCAACACAGTTCACACACTCAGTACCTCATCTGATCTTCTCCACAGCCCTGGAAGTTTTACCCCCATTTCACAGATGCCAAGACTGTCCTTACAGCAATGGATCTGCAATAACTGCCAGGTTCATTCTTCCAGCTTTGAGTCCCAGAGGCAATGTGAATTTTATGCATCATTTTACATTCTAACTCCAAGAACTGTGTCTCCACTGCCTTCATAAGCTCACTGAACAGTTATTTTGATTGCTTGGTATATACTGTTTTCCTATTTTTTATCTTCCATTGTTTTTATGACAAAAGAAATCTGTGTTTTTTAGGAGAAAACATATGTTGAACAAAAAAAGAATAGGAAAAAAAAATCACCTACAGATAACCACTGATCATCTTTTAGTGGACATGGCTTTTAGAGTTTTTTCTGTACATAGATCACTAGCTAAATATCTTTGTAGTTTTACAAAATGGACTGATGCTGTATATATGGTTCTGCAAACTGTTTTCTTTTTAATTTTACAATGCACCGTAAACATTTTTCCATGCAATGGATGAAAATCTGCTACTGAAACATAAAGGGCTGCAGTTGGATAATGAGTGACACCTAAAGTATTAGCCTAAGGTTAAAGCACAGGGCCTGGCATGTGCTGGCCAGGGCACTACACAAAAGGAATGTCTTCAAAGCCCCTTTGTGGGGCCCTGCAGCCACCCCTCAGTTCCCTTGGCCCCCTCGGGTGGAAGGGGTCCTGTAAGCTTTTTTGCATCCACATAAACCCCCCCAATTTCTGTCTGGTCTTCTTCACCTCATCCTCCACCCTAGCCATCTCGTCAAATTCTCTTATCATCTCCTCATTGCTCAAATGCATATCGTGTATGGCCTCCTTATATTCCTTGAGGCACTGAGCCAGCCCCTTGTTGGTTTTTCTTTTGGCTTTCCTGGGTACATCATCCCCAGCTGGGCGCTTTCCTGCAGCCCTGGGTTCGCTGGCTGGCTGTCCTTCTTTTGGCTTTCCCTGGCTCTCTGGTTTTCCTTCTTCTTTTGGCTTTCCCAGGCTCTCTGGCTTTCCCTGGCTCTCTGGTTTTCCTTCTTCTTTTGGCTTTCCCTGGCTCTCTGGCTTTCCCTGGCTCTCTGGTTTTCCTTCTTCTTTTGGCTTTGCCTCACTCTCTGGCTTTTCCTTATCCTTTAGTATTTCCTCATCTTCTGTCTTTCCCTTGTGATCTGTCTTTCCCTCCTTTTCTAACTCTTCCTTGTCTTCCAAACTACAAGCTACTTCCGGCTTTTCCGTATCCAGTGGCTGTTCTTTGTTTTCCATCTTTTCTTGGTTCTCCGGCATTTCTTCATTTTCATTGCAGAGTTTTTCCATGTTGAGATTTCCCCTCCTTTTCCTGTCCTGGGGGTGGGGGAAAGAGGAGACAGAGGAGACAAGGGAGACTGAGGGCTTGGGGGTGGAATGCAGGTCGGGATAGTACTTGCATCTCGCCCCTTGTCAGGGTTCCCCTGACCTGGCCCGGCCCCTAAGCGTGCCTTCTGCCCACCTTTTTACCCCATGACTCCTCCCAAGCGTTTTTCTGGCAGGCCCTGCCATTTTCTCTCTGTTTGCTCAGCGTGGCATAGTGTGTGTGTAAATGTGCTGGGAGGTGAGCAGTGGGGCCCCAAATTCTGCCCAGCCCATGCCCGCCACACTCCCCACCCCTCTGGGTCCCTGTCCAGCAACTGCTCTCCTTCACTGACCTGCGGGAATTCTGGACAGGTTCCTCCTCCTTTTCTAGCCCAGCAGAGTGCTGAGAACAGCAGACACGCAGACCTGCGAACAGACAGGAGGCAGGGGCGGGGCGTTCGGTGGATGCACAGGGACTCGGGTCCCTTTCCTGAATCCCGGCCCTCCACACCCAAGGTTTTCCTCCTCCACCTCCTCCGCCCCCTCCCCGTACCCCAGCCGCCATTTATTTTCACGCCTCGAACGTCAGACCAGGATGTTTTCCAAACTAATTTTGGATCTCTGCGTCCTTCTCTCCCGGAGGCAACTCGCCTCCCCACCCTCGAGGTCAACTTTTTTCTCTATGTACGTTGTGGTAAGGGGGTTTATTTCCACTGTCTCACTGCTGGGGCGCCCCCCAGCTCACCATCTCCGGCTCCAAAATGGACGGAAGGCAGAGAGGAGGAGGTGCAGAGAAAAGGGGCACGGGGACTTGGGGTGTCCACCTTCCCCACCTCCGCCCATTGGCCGCTTGCTCCCCCTTAGCCATTTTCCCACCGCCATCTCTATCTGCACTCGGGCCAGCTTCCCTCAACCCGGACCCCATCCCCAACCTTCTTCCTTCCCGTGCTCGGTCCTCCTCCCCCGTTCCAGTGTTCCGCAGGCAGCGACGAAGGCCCTTACACTGACCTGAAAGAACCTGGAGCAACAATTAGGAGCTCGCAGACAGCTCCGGGTCGGACGGCGGGGAGGGAGGGCGGGCACCCGAACTGGTGCCCACATCTGCGCCCAGGCGATCACGTGAGCTTCGCGTCACCCGAGCTCACCCCCCACGCCCCGCCCACTAGTCAGCGTCGGCCTGCCACCCCCACTTCTCTAGGGCAGGTCCCCCTCACCTCTCAGGGCTCTTTTGTCCTTTTCCTCTTCTTGAGAAGCTGGGCAAAGAAAGAATTTTAATAAAAACCACAGAGGCTTTTTTTTTAATGGGTTAGGCGGTCCGGAGGAGTCTTGACAATGTTGCTCTTAAATGCCATTGACAGAACGTAGACCCATCCAATGAAATCGTATGAATGTGAACTTTAATACTGTACAAAGGGTGGAATGTTGCACTTTAAAAAAATTAGGAAAACTGTTCCCCTCAAAATGAAATTGTCCCTTTTTCTAGACATGCACAAACATAAATTTTCTAATGAATTAAATATTTATATCCAAAAATGAAATTATATTTGAAGCAGAATAAAAACGATTTTTTTAAGTGAAAGACTGAACATACAACGGACAATGACCAGACCATATACTGCAATAGAACTGTGACCCACAACCTCCGCAGCAAGCAGCCCAGGAAGCCAAACCACAGCCTCTGCAGCAATCTTCAGGACGGGATCAATGACTGACAGCTTCCCTATTTTTGCCCCACCACCAACTAGAGCAAGCTTCCCAAACCAATCACATAAAATGCCCTGCTTCTATTTAGCCTGCCTACAGCTTCCCCATGCCGACAACCTCCAATCAGAGAATACCTGGTCTTCCCTTTTTTCACTCTAAAGCTTTCCCGTTCCCCTGCCTGCCTTTAAGTCTCCGCCAAATACAAGTGACGGTGACTGACTCCCTTGTTATAACAAGTTCTGAATAAGTAGCCTCCGTTTCCACATAAGGTTTCTGTGTGGAAGGCCTTTAAAAATATAACAAAGAGATGAACAATTAAGGAAAATGTTGATAGATTCGATTACATAAAAATGTGTGCCAGATTTGCTGAGAGATTGAGGACACATGGCACTCGTCCCTGCTCTTGTTGAGTATATTGGTAAAAATTTTCTGAAGGGCAAGTTTGTAAATTGTTTAAAAATAAAAATATTTGATATTTTGGCTCAGCAGTTCCACTTCTAATATTTACCCATGGAGATAATAAAGTGCTAAAATATAATCTTACGTTTTAAAACGTTTTATGTTTTAAAAATTCCCATGACAATTGTTTATTATGTATTTATTCTTTGCTGGAACTGGGGCTACAGTAGTGATTCTGTAGGCTTTGATTATAATGGGAAAAAATGGAACACCACAGTTGTCCATCTGTGTCCATCAGTACAGACTTAGTTACATAATCTTCTTAGTACATTTGCTTACCTTGGTTATCTTTGGATGTTTGGTTTAGAAAAGTAATTAATACTTTTATGTTGGGTGCTCAATACTCAGTAACAATAATGATTAACTATTAGTAATCCCAAATTGCTATGGGTGGTGGGACACAAAGGATGTAGTTTTGCCCTCTAGAGAATGCTACCTATGTGCCAGGCACTATGCTAGTTACCTTATCTTATCTGGTGTGGATTTCATTTATACCTGATGGAGGAACCCATACTTCAAGGAAGCAGAATGATTTATAAAGCTACAATCTTAACTCAGTGTAGTACTGGAATAAGCATAGTAAGAGGAATGAAACAGAGAGAGTCCACTAACATCCCCAAGTATAAAAGTTTTTAGTATGTGATAAGGAAGCACTTCTGAATCAGTAGTAAAAAATAGGTTATTATGGGGGCTGGCCCAGTGGCATAGTGGTTAAGTTTGAGTGCTCTGCTTTGGTGATCTGGGGTTCGTGGGTTCGGATCCCTGGGCATGGACCTACACACTGCTCATCAAGCCATACTGTGGTGGCATCCCATATTACAAAATAGAGGAAGATTGGCACAGATGTTAGCTCAGGGACAATCTTCCTCAAGCAAAAAGAGGAAGATTGGCAACAGATGTTAGCTCAGGGCCAATCTTTCTTACCAAAAAAAATGGAAATTGTATTTGTATTATGGAAATTATATTTGTGTAATTAGTTAAAGGAAAGTGAAGATCATTATTTTATGACATACACTCAAATTCTTTTCAAAGTAGGCAAGAAAAATGCAATAAAAGGCATCCAGATTGGAAGGAAAGAAGTAAACCTATCTCTATTTGCAGATGACATGATATTGTATATAGAAAATCCCAAAGAATCCACTAAAGAACTATGGAACTAACGAGTTCTGCAATGTGAAAGAATATAAGATCAATGTACAAAAATCAATTGTATTTCTATATGCTAGCAATGAACAAATCAAAGAGAAAGGTAAGAAAACATTTCTATTAAAAATAGCATCAAAAAGAATAAAATACTTAGAAATAAATTTATTTTAAAAGTCCAAGACTTGTACACTGAAAACTAAAAAATTATGTTCAAAGAAATTAAAGAATACCTAAATAAATTGAAAGACATCCTGTGTTCATAGATTGGAAGACTTACTATTGTTAAGATAGGCAATATTTCCCAAATTGATCTACATACTCAACACAATCTCTATCAAAATCTCAGCTGGCTTCTTTGCAGAAATTGACAAGCTGATCCCAAAATTCATATGGAAATGCAAGGAACTCAGAATAGACAAAACAATCAGGAAAAAGAAGGACAAAGTTGGAAGCCTCACACTTCCAGATTTCAAAAGCTATAGGAATCAGGACAGTGTGGTACTGGCTTAAGGACAAACAGACCAATGGAATAGAACTGAGAGTCCAGACATAAACCCTCACATTTACAGTCAATTGATTTTCAGTCAGAGTGCCAAGAAAATTCAATGGTGAAAGAAAAGTCTTTTCATCAAATGATGCTGAGACAACTAAATATTCACATGCAAAAAATGAATTTGGACCCTCACATCTCACCATATACAAAACTTAACTCAAAATAAATCAAAGTCCTAAATGAAAAAGCTAAAACTATCAAACTCTTAGAAGAAAATACAGGTGTAATTCTTCATGACCTTGGATTAGGCAATGGTTTCTTAGATATGACACCAAAAGCTCAAGAAACAAAAGAAATATAGATAAATGGGACTTTATCAAAATGTAAAACTTTTGCGATTTAAAGAACACCATTAAGAAAGTAAAAAGACAATCCATAGACTAGGAGAAAAAAAAAAAACCAAAGAACCCAATTTAAAAATGGGCAAAGGATCTGAGTAGATATTTCTGCAAAGAAAATATACAAATGGCCACTAAGCATGATGGTCAAAATCATTAGCCATCAGGGAAATGCAAATCAAAACCGCAATAAGATAAAAAAAGACAGAATCGTCCCACTTGCAACAACATAGATGGACCTGGAGGGTATTATGTTAAGCGAGATAAGCCACACAGAGAAAGACAAACACCATATGATTTCACTCACATGTGGAAGATAAACAAATACGTGGACAAAGAGAACAGATTAGTGGTTACCAGAGGGGAAGGGGGTTGGAGGTGGGCATAAGGGGTAAGGGGGCACATACATATGGTGACTGACAAATAATAACGTACAAGTGAAGTTTCACAATGTTATAAACCATTAAGACCTCTATAAAATTTAAAAAAAAACTTCAATGAGATACCACTTCATACCCACTAGAATGGATATAATCAAAAAGACTAATAATAACAGGTATTGGCAAATATGTAGAGAAATTGGAACCATCACATAGTGATAATAGGAATGTCAAATGGTGCAGCTACTGTGGAAAGCAGCCTGTCTGGCAGTTTCTCAAAATGTTAAACACTGAGTTACCATATGAGTCGACAATTACACTTCTAGGTAAATACCCAAGAGAAATAAAAAACTATGTCCACACAAAACTTATATGCAAATGTTCTTGGCAGTATTATTCATAATAATTAAAAAGTGGAACTATCCCAAATGTCCATCACCTGATGAATGGATAAATAAAAGGTGGGATATCCATATAATAGAATATTATTTGCCAATAAAAATGGAACGAAGTGCTGATACATGCTAAAACATGGATGAACCTTGAAAACATTGTGCTAAGTGAAAGAAGTCATTCATAAAAGACCACATATGGTGTGATTCCATTAATATGAAATGTTTAAAATAGGAATATCCATAGAGACAGAAAGTAGATTAGAAGTGGCCTAGAACTTGAGAGGAAGATGGGGTGAAATGGGTAGTGACTGCCAATGGGTATAAGGTTTCTTTTTAGGGTGATAAAAATGTTTTAAGATTGATTGTGGTGATGGTGGCACAACTCTGTGAATAACTAAAAACCATTGAAGTACGTACTCTAAATGGATGAATTATATGGTATAAGAATTATATAAAGCTGTTATTTTAAAAATCTCATAATTTTGATGATTTCAAAGTATTTTATTATATAGATTTTCTATACAGCAGATTAAATTAAGATCATATAATATTTTTTCTATTAAGGATACTTTTGTATTTCATATCTTGGTGTACTTGTCTGGTCATTTTCTCTGGATTTATTCTAAGAAATTGAATTGACAGACCAAAAGTTATGAAAATTTTAAGGTTTCTTGATACATGTAGCTAAAAGCTAACTCTGTTGTTAATTATAAGAATTTCAGAAAAACACAAACATGTATAATGTAGAAAGCAGATCTGCATGCTGTATATTATTAAATTTTTTCTGTTTATTTCATACATACAACTTACATATTTAGTGGAATTATACCATATATACTATTCTGGTACTTGATTCTTCCACTTAAATCTTCAGCACATTCCAATGTCAGTATAGATAGAACTACCTTATACATTTTAATGGTTGCATGTTATTTTACTCTTTAGATTTATTACAATTTATTTAATCAAACCCCCACTGACCAACATTAGAAATATTCCATACTTTTGCTATTAACAACATTGCTTCAGTGAATATCTATATACAGGTTGCATTCATTTATTCACCTGGGGGACAGATTTAATTTCCAAAGATGATATATCCCGTTCTACATGTGACCTTGCCACTGTTTTCACTGAGAAATGTGGACTATGTCTCCTCTCTTTGAATCTGAGAGGACTTGTGACTGTTTTGGTCAAGAGAGTACAGTGGAAATCACTCTGTGACTTCTGAGGCTTGGTCAGGAAACACCTTTGAAGCATCTGTCTGGTCTTTTGGGATGCAGACCCATGTAACAATGGTCTGGGGGAAGCAGCCATCATGTAACCATTCCGCCTACCCTGAGATCATTATGCTAGAAAGACCATGTGTAGCCTCTCTGGTTGACAGCTCCACCTGAGCTGTCATCCAACAGCCAGCAGTAACTGCCAGCCATGTGAATGAGCCCTCTTGGATGTCCATCCCAGTCCAGCTTTCAGATGACTGCTGTCCCAGCTGGCATCTGACCTCAACACCATGAAAGACCCCAAAGAAGAACCTAGCACCTGAACACTTCCTGAATATAAATGATTATTTTAAGCTGCTAATTTTTGGAGTAATTTGTTATGCAGCAATATTAACCAGAACAAGATATATGTATAAGATGTAGAAAAGATATAATAATACTAGGAGTAAAAGAAATTATAAATAGATAGCCTGCAAAGCCCAAAATATTTACTATCTGGTTCTTCACAGAAAAATTTTGTTAGCCCAGGTCTTAGACCAAAGGGAACAACTAAATCTCCACAACCATCATCATTAAGATATGATGTTGAGTGAGTACTAATATAGATGCATATCAGGGTATAGGTACCATTCCATTCATTTGGGGAAGTAACTTTTTATTTTAATATAATTTTAAACTTACAGAAAAATCATTCTGTGTATTTTTGAAACACTTAATTCTTGAGTTCTGGAAACCCATACTGTAAAAGTGGATGGCCTGGTGTAGTGTGAAAAGTCTAGAATTCAGACTTGGCACTTACTTTAAAAAAGAGATGTAATCTCTTTTAGGCCCAGTTGGTTTGCCCATCTATGAAATGGGAGAATGGATAATAGTCAAAAGACTAACAATATCAAATGTTGGCAAAGATATAGAGTAACTGAAACCCAGATATATACTCTAGGTGGAAGTGTAAATTGATACAACCACTTTGGAAAACTGTCAATATCTACTAGGGCTAAACATTCATGTTTATTCTGACTCAGCAGTTGCAGTCCTGGTGTATTCCAATAGAAATGAGTCCTTGTGTCACAAGAAGACATAAACAAGACTGATGATTAAGCTCAAAACTTAAAGCAATGCAAATGCCCATCAACAGAAAAATAGTGTTATAGTCCTACAATGCATTACAACACAGAAATGAAAATGAACAAACTACAGCTACAAACAACACAGGATAAGTACCACAAATATAACACCAATACTTCCATTGTAATCTCTCCATTTCCTCCTGCCTACAAACCACATACCCATGGAGTCACCCATGGAGTCACAAATAGGGGCACATTCAAGGCCACAAGAAAGATTCAGGGAGAGGGAAAAGCAGAAGCAGCTCCTGGAACTCAACCTGATGTCTGACATCCCTAGCTGTTGGAATTTGTTAAGAGAAAATTTTAATTTGAATTAATTACACAAATGGAGATTGAGATGGGTCAAGCAAATTAACACTGCATTAGCTTTTATTTTAAAGTATTTCCTGTCAAGCAGATTAATGCAGAGAAGCACAGTTTCTATAAGCCTCTGATAGGTTCAAACACTCAAAGGCTAATACCATGTCTGATGGACCAGACACTAGAGTGAAAGTCAGGAGATCACCTGGGTCCTGGTGTCAGTCCTGACCCAGTAGCTATGTGACCTTGGGTAAGGCCCTTCACCTCTCTGGGAAGATCCCATCTGGGGAAAAACAATGAGTTTCTAGAAGGGATAGAATTAACTCTGTGAGTCCAATTATTTTAACAAGAACAATAACTATGAATCTTATGCTTCCTTAAAACAAAATTCCCAGTGGTGCATGACAAAATATCTGGTCAAACATCTTGTCCACCAAAGTCATATGGTCTCTGCCTAACTTCAATTCCCAAGAGCTGACATTGTTCACACTTACCTCTGTGTAGGAAGACTTCGAAGGAAGACTTAGTTACATTATGGACAGGTTTCAGGATTTCAGAATTTTGGGGCAAAAGCAGGGGCCTTGGGGGCAGGACTAGCCTTGTCACAACCCTCAGATGGACACTAGGCAGCATGACAAGGACTGGAGCTAACTGTTGCCAATCTTCCTCATTTTGCTGAGGAAGATTTGCCCTGAGGTAACATCTGTTGCCAATCTTTTTGTATGTGAGCTGCCACCATAGCATGGCTGCTGCTGGGTGGTGTAGGTCTGCACTGGGGGAACTGAACCCAGGCTGAAGCAGAGTGCAACGAACTTAACCACTAGGCCACCAGGGCTGGCCCAGGAGAAACGATTTTAATCTTGGTTAATGTTTAAGGATATTTTACATTTTTGTAAATATACCTATTTCTGTTTCTGTAGACTGGTTTTGCCATTTTTACTTTTTTTTCAATTGCTGAGATTTTTTTGTGAGTGAGAAAGATTAGACCTGAGCTAACATCTGTTGCCAATCTTCCTCTTTTTGCTGAGGAAGATTGGCCCTGGGCTAACATCTGAGCCTATCTTCCTCTACTTTATACGGGACGCCGCCACAGCATGGCTTGACAAGTGGTCCGTCTGTCCAAGCCCGGGATCCGAACCTGCAAATCTGTGCCTCCGAAGCGGAGTGAGTGAACTTAACTGCTACACCACCAGGCCTGCCCCTCACTGAGGTTTTTGACTAGAATTGGAGGCAATGGCTTGTCAGCCAGGAGCTCCTCCCCTAACCCTGGAACTTTTTTCTTTTTTGGCTGAGGAAGATTAGTTCTGAGCTAACATCCCTTACCAATTCTCCTCGTTTTTTTTTTTTTTTTTTTTTACTGTGCATCTTATCAGATATTTATTTGAAACAGTCCAAGTGCTACAACATATTAGAGATTAATGCTGCTCTATTTCTAACATGTATAAAATAAACTAAATAAATTTCAGTTTGAGCTGCCAGTTACACTACACCTAATGTCAATGGAGCTACAAATTAAAATTTATAAGTATTCTTTATTGAAACTACTAATAACAGCTATGCTATAGATAGCAGAGGTACCCAGTGCTTTATTTCTTCATTACCTTATATTCTTGACTGAAATTTACAAAAGGTGAATCTTAGGTCTTCAAACACAAATTAGTAAACTCAGGAAGCTAAATAGGCATATAGATTTGACTGGTTCCTGATGGGGATATATGTTGATTGTGTAATATTTGTGGTTGCCTTTTCATCCCCTTTATAATTTAAAAACCAGGTCAATTCTCCTCGTTTTTTGCTTGAGGAAGTTAGATTCTGAGTTGGTGGACAAATGGCCCAAACATGGCTAGCGTCATTCTTTTAACATCATGGACCTTGGTTACAGAGGTCAAACTCTCGAGAACCCCAAGCTGAAATTTCTACAACTGAAGTGCCGTAGTTAGCGTCTTCCAAGTGCTCTCTGCAGAGGTCACAGGAAGCTTTTAGATAGTGTGATTATTCCATGCCTTCTAATTGGCTCTTGCCAGGTAGAACTATCCAATCAAATTTAACAACGTGGTGCTTACTGACAAGGTTTCCTGCTTTACATATTTCATCCAATCAGATATTGCATATATCAACAGCTTATTTGAATACAGGGAATATAGACACCACCCTATTACCAACCACCTTTCTCTTTCATGCCAGGGTAGTGGAAAACTACTTCCGTCATGGCTGAGTATTCCCCTAAATGTGTCTTTGCAGAGAAGCGTGTCAAAAAAGCCACTTCCAAAACAAAAAAGGGGAAGATGTGGAAGAGATGCCCTGAGACAAGTTACTCCACCTATGTCTACAAGTTTCTGAAGCAGGTTCAATTTAATATCGGTATTTCACTTAATGTCATGCGCATTGTGAATTATTTTCTTAACGATATCTTTGAATGCGTTTCAGACCACGTCTCTCTCCTGGTCCGCTCCACCAAGTGCTCCACCGTCTCGTCCAGAGAGATCCAGACCGCCGTGCGCCTGCTGCTGCCGGGCGAGCTTGGCAAGTACGCTGTGTCCGAGGGCACCAAGGCCCTCATCAGGTACATCAGCCGCGGATGAGCTGTCTCAGGACCACCTGAGCATCGCGACCCAAAGGCTC
The DNA here is from genome assembly GCA_031878705.1 of Tapirus indicus. NCBI lineage: Eukaryota > Metazoa > Chordata > Mammalia > Perissodactyla > Tapiridae > Tapirus > Tapirus indicus. The sequence continues at coordinate 87,064,914 of CM062942.1, read as the reverse complement.
TTTTCAGAGCCACCTTAGTTTTCATAATAAGAACTGTATTCCCGTAAAGTTTAATCTGCCTTATTTTTTGAAGTGTGGCGTCCTGCTAATTTTAAAACAGCTTTTTTACAATGAGGTAAATATTATCGATTTTATTTTAATATATCTATGGTCTAATTTGTTCAAAATAAAATAGTTTTGTTCAGTAATTTTGCATTATATCACTTTACTAAAGAGTCAGTTTTTAGTTATTTTTCTAGATCAACCTTTCAGGGTCTGTAAGATAATGTTCTTTACCTTTTTCACTCTCATTCTCTCCTGAATGTATGGCAAAATTTTCCAGAGATACGTTATGTACCACATGACATTATGACAACAGATTTAGTGCAGAAACAGATATAAGAATCCAAGAGACTTCTATTGGGACAGATATTACAGAGATTTTCAAATATTTTTTTAAATGTCCATCTCCTCATGACTATTTTTTAGGAAATATACTTTTCATATGAATTTACAAATATCTTTATATGATGTAATGGATATGTTATAAGTTTTAAATGAATTAAAAATTTCAATTTTAATATAGTAAATATTGACAGATATAGTTGACATAAAAAATTTAAAACTCCATAATCTTTAAATCTGTAAAGTGCTCTGAGAACAAAACTGCTCTGGGTATTATCTGCAGTGTGATCAGATCAACTGAAAATACTTAGCCTCTTTTTCAGTGGTTTTTCTGCAGGAGGGAATGGCTGTCCTTTCACCACCTTGCCAAAGTTCATTTGCATATTTCTAGACAGGAATGATTTCCACTGCTCTAAGTTGCTTAAAGCTTGCAGTTATAAATAGCTCCCATAGAATCAGAATCAAATATCCCAGAAGGTTATACACATAATTTTCCTTTGAAGAACAATATTTTCCCTATAGTCTTCCCATTTTTGATAAACAATAATCTCAAAGAAAGATTATTCTTTTTTAATTGAGATATAATAGACATACAATATTATGTTATTTTTGGGTGTGCAACATAATGATTCAATATTTGTATATATTGTGAAATGATCACCACAATAAGTCTAGTTAACATCCATCACCATACACAGTTACAGAATTTTTTTCTTGTGATGAGGACTTTTAAGATTTACTTTCTTAAGCAACTTTCAAATATGCAATACAGTATTATTAACTATTATCACCATGCTGTACATTACATCCCCATGATTTATTTATTTTATAACTGGAAGTTTGTAGTTTTTGACCACCTTCACCCATTTTGCCCATCCCCACCCTCCGCCTCTGGCAACCACCAGTCTGTTCTCTGTATTTATGAGCTTGGGTTTTTTTTTTGTTGTTATTTTTTTTAGATTCCACATATAAATGAGATCATATGGTATTTGTCTTTCTCTGTCTGACTTATTTCAGTTAGCATAATGCCCTCAAGATCCAGCTATGTTCTTGCCAAGAATAGCAAGATTTCATTCTTTTTATGGCTGAATAATATTCCTTTGTCTATATATACCACATTTTCTTTATCCATTCATCTGTCAATGGACACTTAAATCCTTTGCCCATTTTTCAATCCAGTTGTTTTTTGTTGTTGAATTGTAGGAGTTTTTTAAAATATATTCTGGATGTTAACCCTTATCAGATATATGGTTTACAAATATTTTCTCCCATTTAGTAGGTTGCCTTTTCACTCTGTTGATTTTCTTTGCTGCACAGAAGTTAAGTTTGGTGTAGTTCTATTTGTCTATTTTTGCTTTTTTTTGGCCTATGCTTTCAGTGTCATATCCAAGAAATTATTGTCAACTCCAATGTCATGAAGATATTCTTCTATGTTTTCTTCTAGAATTTTATAATTTCAGGTCTTACATTTGGGTCTTAAATCCATTTTGAGTTAATTTTTATATATGGTGCAAGTAGGGATCCAATTTCCCCATCACCATTTGTTGAAAAGACTATTCTTTTCCCATTGAATGGTCTTGGCACCCTTGTCGAAAATCAATTGATCATATGTGTGAGGATTTATTTCTTGGTTCCCTATTCTATTCCATTGATCTGCATGTCTGTCTTTATGTTAGCACCATACTGTTTTGATTACTGTGATTTTGTAGTAAGTTTTGAAATCAGGAAGTATGAGACCTCTAACTTTGTTTTTCTTTCCCAAGATTGTTTTGGTTCTTCAGTGTCCCTTGAGATTCCATATGAATTTTAGGATGGATTTTTCTATTTCTGCAAAAAATGTCACTGGGATTTTGATAGGGATTGCATTGAATCTATAGATCATTTCAGATAGTGTTGACATCTTAACAATATTAAGTCTTCTAATCCATGAACATAGGATGTCTTTCCATTTATTTCTATCTTCTTTAACTTCTTTCAGAAACATTTTGTAGTTTAGTGTGCAAGTCTTTTGCCTCTTTGGTTAAGTTTATTCCCAAGTACGTTATTCTTTTTGATGTATTGTGAATGAAATTGTTTTCTTAATTTCCTTTCAAATTTTTCATTATTAGTGTATAAAAATGCAACTGATTTTTGCGTGTTGATTTTGTATTCTACAACTTTGCTGAATTAGTTTATTAGTTCTAACAATTCTTTTGTGGAATCTTTAGGTTTTTCTGCATATTAGATCCTGTCATCTGTGAACAGAGATAATTCGACTTCTTCCTTTCCAATTTGGATGCTTTTAATTTATTTTTCTTACCCAATTGCTCTAGATAGAACTTCCAGTACTATGTTGAATAGAAGTGGCCCACGTGGGCATCCTTGTTTTGTTCCTGATCTTAGAGAAAAACTTCGTCTTTCACCATTGAGTATGATGTTAGCTGTGGGTTTTTCAAATTGGATTTTTAAAAATCTCTCATGGGGCCGGCCTGGTGGCATAGCAGTTAAGTTCGCGCACTCTGCTTCTGGCGGCCTGGGTTTCGCAGGTTCGGATCCTGGGCGTGGACCAACGCACCGCTTGTAAAGCCATGCTGTGACAGCATCCCATGTAAAGTAGAGGAAGATGGGCATGGATGTTAGCCCGGGGCCAATCTTCCTCAGCAAAAAGAGGAAGATTGGCAATGGATGTTAGCTCAGGGCTAATCTTCCTCACACACACACAAACTCTTATTATTTGCTTATCCTGAGGCTAGGAATGAAAGCCAAGAAACTCTCTCCACCAGATTCCACATGTAGTATGTATAAATTGGGTGAGTTTTTTTTCAAGGTTACCAAACTATCTCAGAGTTCCTGGCCTGCCAGTAAGTGACCTTCCTTTCTCACTTATAAGGCTGGAGACCAAGTATCAAGCCAGTTTTTCTCAGTGGGCTCCCTACATTCAACCTTAATTCTCTAACTGTAGCTGGTCGTACTTAATTAAATGAACATCATTCTCAAATATGACATTTCAGGCAAGGCTTTAGTTGCATAACCAAAGTTTCCAATTACATCCTGGTAAAAAGGAGGACAGATTCTTATTGAACCTTGTCAACGCAAAATAACCATAACCATCCTGTAGATAAGAGAAATAAGGTGAGTTTATTTGAGCCAGAGTGAGGATTATAACCCGGGAAGGCCTTAGAAAGCATTCCGGAGAAGCATGGTTTTCAGTATAGTCTTATATCTTTTTAGAATAAAGAACATACATTAAACATGCCCAGGATACATTTTCATCAAAATTTCAAAAGGTATTCAGTTGCAAATTAGCAGGTCAACATGATCCTGATGTCAGGAAAGGGACTAATCCAGGCGCTACCAATAGGGCATTACCAATAGGGTGTAGGAGGGGCAGTATGCATTCTTATCTTGAGAATGCATTCTTTAATGGTTAAGCAGATGTACAATGTATGTTTGATAGGCCATAAGTCAGGCTTTTTAGTTCAAGCCAAATCAATTTTGAACCCGAATAGTTACCCCATATACCTCAATATGTGAGAATCTCTTGTCAACCTGTACAAATCATATTGCCATGAAAAAGTAAGAAGATCCAATTAGAGTTTGTAAATTCTAAAGAGGGTTGAGAATCAGTGAGAAAAAAAGTCATTTACAAATGTTTCATTTCAGTTAACAAATGCAGCGCCTATTAAATTGTTATGGGTTATAGATAGTGTAAGAAAGACATAGGCCACATTATATATCCAGAACATACATGATTAAAACATATCAACACTATTCCAAACAAAAACTACAATCATCCCTCATCAGGTCATTCAGTCCTATATAATTAACTCCTGTTCTGCTGGTTCTTGGGTTGGTAGTCTCATGAACCCATCTGCTTCTCAACTAAAAAGCATTCTGGAAATCATGACTCAGCCCATTGGTATGGTTTTAAAGTTGTTGAAGCAAAGACTTCAAAAGCCAGTATCCACAGATGTACTCTTTCAAGTGTCAGTAGGCTGAAATACCTAGCATAGTTCCTTTTGAGGAAACAGCTCCCTTCTAGCACCATAACAACTTGCGTGTATCCACACTGGCCATGTAGGCAAGACTTGAACCACTGCTCATCTGTCTTGGAAGAACGTCTTTTTGTCTTTCCAGAGCACAAGCGCATGGAAGGCTTCTGAGCAGCTATCACCACCACACCATTTCCCACTCACCCCTCCTATCTAGCAGGAGGTTATCATGAAAGTTTCCTGTTGCCTCTTGGATTCCGATGAGGTGTGTCTTTCTACCGCTCTCCTCTGAGCACAGCTGTAGGCTATAAAACTTTAGCTACAGGACAGCATTGACTCCTCAGAAACAGTGCTGTACCATCCATGTTGCAGTCATCTGGCCCCTTTTGTTTTTCCATGCACGGGAGAGGCGAATTATGTATTACCTTTGGCTGCTCGTCCTTCTAAAGTCTATGTAAGTAATGCACCGTCTGAATCTAAAAAGGGCTCACTGTTTTCTTTACTAGCCAAATTGCTTAACATCCATTTCCACAGGGCTCTGAGACAGTCCTTCTTTCTTGAAAACACAAACTCTGGCCTGTAGCTGATTTCAGAGTCTTCAAGCAAGCATCTGAATAAAACAAAAATTATTTCTAGATGTGATATTGTAATTTATAATAAGAAATATATGTTTGGTTTTTGTCCCCGTTCCTGGCGCAGAGCTCCTAAGACCTTTGGAATTTCCTAAGTGATGAGAGCGATAAAGGTGTCTTTTGTTATGTTAATGGATGATTTTGGTAGCCCCTAGGTAACCAAAGGATGGGCTGGTTGCCAGAGGAACCAATCCTGTGATTAGAGAGTTGTAACTTTCAGTTGCACCCCTCCCTCCACCTCTGGGGAGGGAATAGGGGCTAGAGATTGAGTTCAATCATCAATGGCCAATGATTTAATCAATCATGCCTAACGTAATGGAGCCTCCATAAAAACCCAAAAGGACTGTGTTCGGAGAGCTTCCGGGTTGGTGAACACGTGGAGGTGCTGGGAGAGTGGCAGGCTGGGAAAGGGCTTAGAAGCTCCGTATCCTTTCCCCATATCTTGCCCTGTGCGTCTCTTCCATCTGGCTGTTCCTGAGTTATATCCTTTTATGATAAATTGGTAATCTAGTAAGACGTTTCTCTGAGTTCTGTGAGCCACTCTAGCAAATTAATCGAACCCAAGGAAGGAGTCGTTGGAACCTGCAATCTATAGTTAGTCAGAAGCACAGATGACAACCGGGTCTTGTGATTGGCATCTGAAGTGTGGGGGGTGGGCAGACTTGTAGGACTGAGCCTTTAATTTGTGGGATCTGACGCTATCTCCAGTTAGTGTCAGAATTGAGTTGAATTGTAGAACACCTAGCTGGTGTTGGAGAAGTGCTGGTATGTGGAAAAAAATACTTTGGAATTGATGTCAGAATTGGAATAGATGACTGAGGCTTAAAATGGCTGTGGTTATTTTATTGATGGTGTTGATACAAATAATCCACAGTCAATCTATAAATCAAAATTGGGATGAGTTTATTATAAGTTCTAGCAGATTGTACTTGTGGGTCCATTTGAAGTGTCATCAGATAGGTACAATCTGGTAGACATGACCAAATTGCTTTGCAAAGTCGATGTACCAGGTCAGAATCCAACCAGTTGTGTATGGGAATTCCCATTGGCATACACTGTCCATCTAGAAAGGAGGCTAAATGCCTGGTTCCAAACACAGGCCTTGGAGTCAAACACATGGGGATTATGATAGCAGCTCTTTCTCTTAGTAGCTGTGTGACCCTGGAACATGTACTTAACCTCTCTGAGCCTCACTCTTATAATCTGTAAAAGGATGTCTTGATACCAAACAGAATATCTAGAACATATAGACTGGCAGCAAATCTTTGTTTCCTTTCCATTCCATCTTTTCTCCTCTTTAAGAACAGAGATTTTATTTTAACCTCAAGATCATCACTGTGTCTTAGAGAGCATTTGGGGAATGTTAAAAGAAGAAGGAAAACAAACACACTCATGCACATTATGTAACAGATTCAGGGCCATATCTGTGATAAAGAATGCTACAGAATGAGTTGTCTGATGGAGTGTGTGAGAGGGAAATACTTAGTCTTTCCTATTGAATGATTATGCCTTTGCTGTGGTCTTTTTGGGTCCAGTAGTTTCAATTCAGGCATGTACATGAGCTGGGAGTCTGGGACCTCCAGAAAGATGAGGCATTTGGTGACTGGGAATCCGCAGGGAAGGACACTGGAGCAATATTCAGAAGCACTGTCTATCTCAGTGCCTGAGCCTTCACTGTTGACAGGACCTTGGGCGAGTCATTTCCACTCCCCTCTCCTCAGCTACCAAAGAGAATTGCACCAGAGAGCCAGGTTAATGAGGGTATGATACCTGGATTGCATATCTACTATGTTCCAGGCACTATGCCATCTGCTTTACTTGCATTTTTCCCTTTTTGTCAGGCATTTTTGCTTAAGCAGCCTTCATGGGGCAAAGTCCAGCATCCTATGAAAAAGAACAATATTGGGGATCTAATTTAGATGGTAAGGGGGCACAGAAATCCTCTCTGAGAAATTACATTTAAAAGGCAATCTGAAGTGTGAAAAGGAGAGAGTGAGGGTGGGAGAGACTCCCAAGCAGGGGGAGCAGCATGTGCAAAGGCCCCGGGGTGGGGAGTAGCTTGGCCCTCTTGGAATGGAATGAGGCCAGTGTAGCAGAGTGAGTTGTGTGTGGCAGGCGGAGTGGCCCCAGACAGGGGTAGTGAGAAAGGCAGAGACAAAAGCATGCAGGCCCTCTAGGCCATGTCAGGAGTTTGCATTTTACCTGCTGAGCTCTGACAAGGCTGGAGAGTTTGTAAACAGGGTGAGCCCACTGGCTTTTGGCGGTCAGGAAGGTGTTGGACTCTGAGTGTAAAAATGCCTCCCTTTCTTGTGAACAGAGCAGAGCAGCCATGAAGAGCAGCCTCGTGGAGCCTCTGTTGCTGAGGTGATGGGACTGTGTCCTTGTTACTATGGAAACCTGACATTGGGCTGGTGACAGTGGTGATGAGGACACGTGACAGGCCTTGGGCTGGCTGGTGAGACTCCCCTGATTCCCCCACCCCAGTGAATGTATTGCATGAGGTAAAGAGGTTTGGGGGCAGCTGATCCTTCATGGAGTTCAGGCCAGTCTATCAGCCCTGCTAAGGGAGGACGGAGGTCACTGAGACGCACAGCCCCACCTCCCTTGTCTGGGTCTGAAACACCTAGAAATTCTCCTTCTGTTCACGACAAGAGGCCCATATTTCCCCATGACATTTTCCCGATTATAATCATGCCCAGCCACAGTTCCTGGTCACTTGATTTTCTTTAAAAGGTACTGTTATTATTCACTCAGGGCATAACATGTCCCCTTAATGAACTATAATTCAGAAGGAACATAGATCACATTTATTTACATTTTTAGCTGTATCCACTGAACATGATTTTATTTTTTGCATTTTTAGATCATAAACCATATGGAGCTAGCTATCATTCCTACATTAATTTTAGTGGAACAAAGACAGACAAATGTGTTTTAAGTGTGTATTGCCTATCATTTTTATTCTCCTCAGTACTCTTACTGCTTATCAGATATTTTCCAGATATGCTGTTTCATGATGGAGCCTAAATATGAATAATTTATGTGTGGTTTAAAATGCCTCACAGCCGGACAAAGTGAAAGTCTCCTTCCTGACCAATATTCCCCCAGCCCACTCCCCAGAGGTAACCACTGCTATCATTTGATCTGTGCTTGGCGTACATTTTCCTATGCATATTGAAATATATATACATTGGTCTCTTCATCAACTGATTTGTTTATTGTTTTTAGATATAAAATTGGAATCACAGAATAACACTGATCTGCTACTTATGTTCTTCACTTAAGGTGCATATTTTCAAAATTATTTTCATTAAGGTATGATTTAGAGGAAATAAAGTTCACTTCCTTTAATGTACAATTCTGTGAGTCTTGAAAAACGCATACACCCCCACAATCAAGGTATCATGCCAAAAAATTCTGTACTCCTTTGTAGTCAACCCATTCTCCCCACCTCTATGACCTATTTGTTTTCTGACTCCCAAATTTTGATAGCTGTAGGTTTTCATTTTGTATTTTCATTTTAATACTGTTCTATGTATTTTTGATTTCCCTTGAGACTTCCTCTTTTGAGTCATTAATTAATTAGATATGTGTTATTTAGTTTCCAAGTTCTTGGAGATTTTCCTGTTATCTTTCTATTATTGATTTCTGGTTTTATTCCATTATTGTCCGATAACACATTCTGTTTGATTTCAATTCTTCAAATTTGTTAGGTTTGTTTTATGACCCATGATATAGTTTTATCTTGCTGAATGTTTCATGTGCATTTGAAAAGAGTGTGTATTCTGCTGTTTTTGGGTGGAGTGTTCTATAAATGTCAATTAGATCCAGTTGGTTGATGGTGATGTTCATTTCATTCATAACCTTGCTGATTTTTTTGTCTGCTAATTCTATCTACTACTGAGAGAGGAGTGTTGAAGTCCCCACTTCTAATTGTGAATTTGTTTATTCTCCTTTCAGTTCTGTCAGTTTTGCTTTATGTATTTTGAGACTCTGTTGTTAGATATAATACACATTTTAAATAGTTATAGCTTCTTGGTGAGTTGACTCACCCTCTTCTTTATCCCTGGTTGTCTGATAATATAGACGCTCTTGCTTTCTTTTGATCAATGTTTGCATGGTATATCTTCATCCATCCTTTCACCTTTAAGCTACCTATATCATTATATTTGAAGTGAGTTTCTTGTAGACAACATATAGTTGGGCCATTCTGACAATCTCAGTCATTTAGTTATGTATTTAGATCATTGACAAATAATGTAATTATTGATATGTTTTGATTTAGATTTACCACCTTATTATTTGTTTTCTGTTTGTCTCCTCTGTTTTCCATTATCCTGTTTCCCCTTTCTTGCCTTCCTTTGGCTTATTTGAATGCTTTTTAGTACTCCATTTTAATTTTTCTTTTGTGACTTTGAATATATCTCTTTGTACAACATTTTTATGATTGCTCTATGGATTACAAACTGTCTACTTAACTTTCCACAGTCTATTTAGAATCAGTACTTTACCACTTCAATTGATATGTAGAAACCTCACTTTAATAGGTCCCCTTACCTCCCCCTTTATGCTATATTTGCCTTATGTCGTATATCTACATAGATGTCTATTATAGCTACATTATTGAAAACTCCATCAGTCAATGTTATATTTTTCTGTGGTTTTCCGATATGTACCATGCTTTTGGAAACCCGTTCTACTGTATTTTCATATTCACTTCCTCTCTAAATCTCCAAAAGTCCCAAATTGGGGTAGGAGGCAGTGAGAATGAAAATTTGCATTCATAGTGTTTTAAAATTCACAAGAACATTCTAATTTAAAAGTAATATAGGTCATTATTAATAAATTAACCAATATGCTCGACAGCATGAAATGCCAGTGCCCAGAGAGATTAGAGCATTCAGAGCCCTGGTAGCTTCAGGACACAACGGGCAAAGCCTTAGAGTAATTCCACATTCCACTACTGAGCAGGCATTCAAAGCAGTTTCCCTGATTTACTTAACCTCTTCTAACTTCCTACCCTGATCTGAATCATAGGATTAAATAGATAACTTGAATTGAATTGAAGATAACTTGAAGTGTTAAGATTAAAGGAGATACAATTTAGAGTACCACTTGTATACATTAATTTCATAAGTATTAATTTCCTACCCTCCATATCATCTTTCTCAGAGGACACAATTGTTCTGACTGATCCCTTTCTGTCTACCATCTTAAAAACCAGTCAATTCACATAACCCCTACACCCAATTCTCTTGACCTCAGGGACAGGATTTAATTTTATCATCATCATCACTATCACCAACACCAAGAGTGGTTGTTGAGTGAGTACCCATGGGGAGGTTTAAATGACCTGTCCCTAACTCCTGGTGGCCCATCATCTAGATAAGAGGTCACTGTGTATATGAAGTGTTCCTCAACCTTCTTTCATTATCACCTCCCCCCAGGAGCCTCTTTAGAAATTTTTTGCCTAATCACCATTTCCCAGAGGAATGTGAAATTTTTAATACTACAGATGTAGTTTATCTCTTTATATACTGTGGTCCTTTGGAGGTTCACAGACCATTGTAATACCTATGAAAATCCTACCCCAAGAACCAATCTTTGGCCCCTTGGGGGCGATGTCACCTCTGTTGAGAATGCATGGTATATTGTGATTAGGGCAAAAGCTGTAATCCCATTCCTGCTGCATCCATCCCTTGATCCACACTAGAAAATCTGTCATGACTAGATGCCCAGCCTCAACAGACCATCCCTGGGGCCACCCAAGCGTTGATATGGAGCAGTGCTCAGGTGACTACTCCTGGAGGGACCTGTAGACCTCCAACCTCATCCCTCTCTGAGAGAAATCTCCCTTCCCTCTCTGTGTCCTCAGAGGCCTTTTCCTCCCTACTAGGTACAAACAGCCCAAAAGTTTAAGTTTTTAGAAAGGATGGAAGAAACATGGGCTTCAGACATCTTCTGCTTCCAGCCCCCAGACAAACCTCCCCTGCAGCAGGGGGAAGGGGCACCAAGCCTGGTTCCCTGGTGCAGGGAAGGTAAACACAGGGAGAACAGAGATTAAGCACCTCAGCAGACTGTGTCCTGATGCCTTCACTAAAGCTCTGCCACCAGCAACTAAAGGTGTCCAGGCTGCCAGGTCCCATGCCTGGCTCTGGCAGTGGGCGTGGGAGCAACCTCTTTGCCATCCCTCTCTGTGCTCAGGAGCATGTGCTTTATAGTCACACACATCCATGAAGAGAGGGTAGTGATTCCTCATCACCATGGTTGTCTTGAGGATTAAATCCAGTCACTAACATGAAGAGCCTGGAGCGGGGCCCCTCTAAACAATCTGTTTCATAAATAGTCGCTGTCTTTCTTCCCTGGATCAGGGAACTCATGTGGTCCTGACCTGCCCCCTCAGCCAAGGCCCCTCAACCAAACTGCAGGTCAGAATCACCTTGGGGATCCTTTTCTAAACCTTCCTATGAATTTCCCTTGTTGGTGGAAATAGGATGTCTGTATCAAAGGCCGTTCACGTTATTGAGCCATAATAATATGGGCCTCAGAAAACAGATATGCCTATCTGTCACCAACAGTGTATGCCAGTGTCCATTTCCCCTTCATTCCACCAGCATCAGATATTAAACAGCTTTTTATTGCCAAATGTGATCTCTGCGTTTTTCCCAGACCAGCCCCACTGGAAGAGTCATCTCAGGTCTGTCATTAAACTTATATAGATTCACAGTCTCCTCCCCTAGGGTTGCCAGATTTAGCAAGTAAAAATAGAGGATTCCCAGTCTAATTTGAATTTCAGATGAACAAAGTAATAACGCATGCGACATACTTACACTAAAAATTATTTGTTGTCTATCTGAAATTCAAATTTAAATGGGTTAAATTTAATCTGCCTTACACATGGAGCAATCTGGAGGAGAATCCAGATGCTCCAGTCAACAGCCCCAGGGGAGACCCCAGCAGATACCAGCACCAATCCTCATCCGTGTGAGTGAGCTCTCCTGGAGGTACCAACCAACTGGAGCCACCAGACAACTGCAGCCCAGGTGACAAGACTCTACACGAAGCAGAAAAGCACACAGCTGAGCCCAGTCAACCCACAAAATCCTGACAGATAAAAAATGGCTATTGTTTTGGTAGTGTTTGTTAAACAGAAATGGCTGTCTGACATGTGATTTTGGTGAACTCTCCCTCTTTTTCTGTGGTCTGTAATCATTGGATGAGATACGGATTTGCTGATCCTTAAAGATTTGGTAGGAGTTTATAATTTTGGCTATAGTCTGTGTTTGGGTTTATGTGTGGGTATAGACTTTGGACATTTCCTCAATTCCTTCTTGAAGGGATTTCCAAAAGAAATTTTCATGATGTATGATTTTCATCCTACTCTTGGAATTTAGAAATTTATTCCAATCCCTTCTACAAGACAAGCCTCCACTGCAATGATGCTTGTGAAGGGAATGAGAGAGTATTGTTATGAACTGCTCCCTGAGACACATAAGAGTCATATCCTCAGAAGGTGGCTTGGTGAGTATGCAGTCAGAACAAGGGGTATTTATTCATTTTGAGAAGTGTTTCTCAAAGAAGGGGTTTTGAAACACTTTCTCCTGCCACAAGGATAGTCTCTCAAGGAAGCCATTTTTCTTGAGTACACGTAGACAGGACTCCTTCATCAGACAGCAGAAGAGATATGCATCGCAGTCCTTGACCTTTCTGACTGTCCCAGTGCAGCACTGCTGGGTGTATAAGTTTGTCCAATTCTAGGGTTCATTACTAGGAAGCCCACTTGCCTTGTGGCAAATCTAAGCCACATTCTCCAATATCACCTTTATAAGGAATAAAGTCAATGTATTTTTCTTCCTATTCTTTTGTCATATTTCTTAGTTGGTTTAGACACCAGATGTGGAGAAGGGGTGTATTTGGGGGCCTCTTAAAGACTCAGGCATTTTTGGAGGAAGACCATAGGAGTATATAGGGAGCCAGCAAGACACAGAAAGGGGAGAAGAGCTGTGAATCTATTTTTAGACCCACCCCTGAGGGCAGAGTAAAACATGTGCCGCAGAAGGGAAGCTTGCTACAAGCGCTTTGAAGGGAGAGGGCCTGGGCCGTGCAACCCGTTTGTCCTTCCAACCTCACTAAGCAGGTAGTGATTCTCTAGGTAGAGGAATGAGTGTGTAGAGAGGTTAGATGTGTTTGGTCGTGGATGTCCCTCCATATGGAAGAAAATATCGGGAATGGAGGATAAGAATTCTCCAGGAAATACCAATATATGTATGATTCAATTGACTAGGTTTCTGCCTACTAAATGACTGTAGTTTTAGGTTTGCCTCCCTGAAATAACTCTGAGATTACTTAAATGACATTTTTTGTGTGTTCCTAGATCATTCAGTCACATGATTATAGACATGTGACTATAGACTATAGACTTAGTTCTCTCCCACGGATGGCTAACTGTTCAGCATGGGTGTGATTTTACTCGTTCACGTGAACTTCCTAGGCTAGCTCATCTCCAAGAACCCTTGTACTGATAACACTCCCCTACTGTCTCTTTAAAGCAAACAAAATTCCTGACAACAAGGACATGCTTTGTTCCAACAACATGGACAGAGTTCCGCCAACTGCCCAGGTCCTAGTCTAGTGCCTGTAATTAGTATGCTTTCTCATGTGGCAGCCTGAAGAGTGAAGGTGTTTTGCTCTCAGCCAAGGGCGTGGAGGCGGGGGGTGGGGAGTAGGGGTGGAGTGTGCGGAGGCGTTTCCGGCGGGGAGGATCTGCCGGCGCTTCACGGTTGCCGTAGAAACTTGACGTCATTGTGGCGACCATGACGACTTTTTAACGGAGACAGATGTGGCCTGGCGAGAAGAGCCGGTCTCGCCCTCAGGTGTTTGGGACCCAGCTGAGGATGTGGGTCCCCGCGGTGGGGACTGAACCGTCCCAGGGTGTGCGGGAGACGAAGGGACCCAGATGCAAGTCGCCTCTTTCCCGCTTTGGGACTCGGAGCCCCGGCGGTCTCGTAGGTAAAGGCACTGGGGTCCCGCCGGTCCCAGTGAGTGTGGCGTCCCGCTCCAGGGTGTCCTGCAGATGCTTTCCTTCTAAAGGCAGGGCTGCGGGAGGTAAGACAGGTATAGACTCTCTCTGATCCCCAGCTCCCCCTCTGACAAACGGGGATAAGCATGGTTAACCCACAGGATCTCTGTGAGCATTCAGTGATAACACGTAAGTCCCCCTGTGGTCACTGCGGGACCATGGATGTCTGTATGAATTTAGACCACTCGTTATTGTTTTCAACTTTGTTGTTAGGGGATAGAGGAGAAAAGAGAGAAAAAAGACCCTGGTGAGAAGCCCATTGTACTTTCTGGTTGTTATGATCACTTACCCACTTGTATCAGTGTCATTGTCACTAACCCAGTGCCTAGCATGGTGGAGGGCACAGTTCCTCCAGTGAAGCATAGTGATTGCTGGATCTGTCTGTCCCTGTGCAGCTCCTCGTGCCGGTGGCCGAGCTCCTGTGAGGTGTCTGAAGGAGGCAGATTCTGAGGATCTGTGTCCTGATGGCTGCTGAAGCTTCTGCTCCAGATTCAAGGGCAGGAGTCCTCAGGAGACCCCAACACTTCACGTCCCTAGTAGGATCTGACACCTGGCTCAAGTGAGTTCATAGATCTGTTAAAAGCATGTTGTGGAACAGCTCCTGTGAGGTTCACAAAGGAGCCTCAGAGGAGAGAAGCTGCTTTGATCCCATCATGGGAGAAGAGGTTTAGCGGGTGGAATTCATGTCTTCAGCAGCTACATGCTTTGTAGTAGCCCTGAGACCCATCTTAGAGAAGTCTCACTTTTTTTGCTAAAATGCAGTGAATTATTCGTTTGGGAAGGAATGTGGTCTTTAACATGCATTTTCAATAAATATACCTAAATTGTTCTCACCGTATAAATACTAATCAGTGATGCCCGTGTATCTCTCAGATGGATGTGGAAATATGAAGTTGTTAGATCTTCCTCGCAATTTGACATTGTAATGTAGATTCTTCCCTGGTGAGCAGGGTTTTTTTTTTCCATTATATGATCAAATATTTTAAAGAGGCAGAAAATTTCAATTATTGGTTTAAAGTCAGCTAAGAGAACTTCATATTTTTCAAAAATATTTATTACTCTTGAGCTTACCCTATTATAATGATACTCAGCCACATTCCCTAAAATAACCAGTTCCTCTCAAATATCATTATGGTTATTTTCCTTGGATATAATATTTCTGTATTTCAGAAGGAAATGGACATCAGCTTTCCCTAAATATTTGGATGTATTTCATTGCAAATGATTTTTCTATTTTGGTTATATGTAGTGTGGGCCAATTTGATAGGACATAGTGCGGACCTGTTAATACTACAAGAGCAGAATCGTAGGACTCTTTCATATGATTAATTTAATTGCATCAGAGACTTATGAATATATAAATATATTTCAAATAGTTTATTGAGGTTTGGATGATGTACATACACTGTGCATATTTAAAGTATATGCTCTAATAAGTTTAGCTATATGTATGCGCCTGTGAATCCAGTACTACAGTCAAGATAACATATCCATCACCTCAAAAAGCTTCTTCGTGCCCCGTTGTAATCCCCCCACCTACCTCTCTCCTGCCTCTCTCTCCACGTCATCCTACCCCATTCCCAGGCAACCACTGATCTGTCACTATAGATTAGTTTTTTCATATAATTTTATGTGAATGGAGTCATACAATGTGTATTCTTTTTTTGTCTGTCTCCTTTCCTTCAACCTAATTATTTCTAGATTTATCCATTTGTTGCATATACAAATAGTTCCTTTTTTTCTGTTGTTGACTAATATTTCATTACAGTCATGCATCACTTAAGGACAAGGATACGTCCTGAGAAATTCATTGTTGGGGGCATTTCGTTGTGCGAACGTCATATTGTGTATTTACACAAACCTAGATGGTATAGCCTACTACACACCTATGGTATTAATCTTATGGGACTACTGTTGTATATGCACTCCATTGTTGACCGAAACATCATTATATGGTGCATGACTATAAATGGATATTCCACAATTTGTTCCACCCATTCACCTGGTAATGGATATTTGCGCTGTTTCCAATTTAGGGCTCTTGTAAATAAAGCTGCTTTGAACATTTGAGTATAAGTCTTTGCTTGGACATAATGCTTTTTTTCCTCTAAGTCAATACTTAGGGGTCCAATGGCTGAGTCATATGGTAGTTGTAAAATTAACTTTGTAAGAAACTGCTAAACTGTTTTCCAAAGTGGTTGCACCATTTTTCATTACCACCTGCTGTGTATGAGAGTTCCATCCTCCACACCCTTGCCGGGACTTGGTATGGTCAGTCTTTATAATTTTGGCCTTTCTCAGAGGGGTGTTGTGGTATCCCATTGTAGTTTTCACTTACATTTCTCTAATGGCTAGTGATGTTGAGCATCTTTTCATGTGCTTATTTGACATTTGTATATCTTCTTTGGTGAAGTATCTGTTCAAATCTTTTGCCCACTTATTTACTGGAGTGTCTTTTTCTTCTTATTGACCTTTGTGAGATTTATTTATTCTGTATACAAGTCCTTTATCAGATATGACTTGGGCATATTTTTTCCCAGTTGGTGGCTTATCTTTTGATTCTGTCAGTGGTCTCTTGGGAAGAACAGAAGTTTTTAATTTTGAGGCAGTCTAGTATATCAATTTTTTCACTTATTATTTTGATTTTGCTTTTGATGTCATATCTAAGAAATCTTTACTTAACCTAGGGTCACAAGAATTTTCTCCTGTTTTTTATTTTTAGAAGGTTTATAGTTTTAGCTTTTATATTTAGGTCAGTGATCATTTTGAGATCACTTTTGTATATGGTGTGATATATGGATCGCAGTTTGTGTTTGTGCGTATGGATATCCACTTGTCCCATCACCATTTGTTGAAAAGACTATCTTTTCTCTACTGAATTGCCTTTGTAGCTTTGTCCAAATCAGTCGTCCATATATGTGTGGGTTTGTTTCTGGACTCTTTATTTGTTCCTTTGTTGTACATTTCTACCTTCATCCCAATATCACACTGACTTGATTACTGTAGATTTATAATGATCTTGAAATAAGGTGGTGCTTATCCTCCAACTTTGTTCTTTGTCAAAGTTGTTTTCATAGTCTAGGCCCTTTGCATTTCCACCGAACTCTTAGAATAAGCCTGTGAATTTCTTTTAAAAAATGTTTGCTAAGATTTTTCTTGGTATTGCATTGAATCTGTGGATCAGTTTGGGGAGAATAGACATCTTAACAGTACCAAGTCTTCTGACCCATGAAGATGATATGTCTCTCCATTTATCTAAGCCTCCTCTAGTTTCTCTCAGCAATGTTTGGCAATGTTGAGAGTATAGGCCTTGCACATCAGTGGACATAGATGGGCTACATAGATTACCTCTGTGTATTTCATACTTTTTGATGCTATTGTCATTGGCAGTATTTTTTATTACAGTTTCCAGGTATTATATTTTCACTGAATGGTGAGAGGTCAAATGTTGCCAGGGGATCTTTTTGGTTGAAAGCACAGGTTATTCTAGGATGGAAAAGATTCTTGATGCTTAACACCTGTATTAGTCAGGGTTCTCCAGAGAAACAGAGCCAATGGATGTTTATATATATAGAGAGATTTATTTTAAGGAAGTGACTCATGAGATTGTGGAGGCTTGGCAGAATCTGAGAGGGGAGGCCAGCAGGCTGGAGACTCAGAAAAGAGTTACAGTTGGAGTCTGTAGGCAGTCTATTGGTGAGCCATGAGGAGCTGATGTTGTAGATGAAGTCCAAGGGCAGTCTCCTGGCAGAATTTTCTCTGGCTCAGGGGAGATCAGCCCTTTGTTCTATTCAGGCCTTCAACTATTTGGATGAGGCCCACTCGCATTCTAGAAGACAGACTGCTTTATTCAAATTCTATCCATTTTAATGTATATCTCCTTCAAAAACAGTCACAGAAACATCCAGAATAATATATTTTTTTTGTTTTGGTGGGTTTTTTTGGTGAGGAAGATTGGCCATGAGCTAACATCTGTGCCAGTCTTCCTCTGTTTTGTATATGTGATGCCGTCACCGCTGCGCTTGATGAGTGGCGTGTAGGTCCGCGCCCGGAATCTGAACCTGTGAAACCTGGGCTGCCGAAGCGGAGCGTGTGAACTTAACTACTACACCACCAGGCCATCCCCGAGAATAATGTTTGATCAAATATCTGGGAACTGTGGCCCTGACAAGTTGATGCATAAAATGTACCATCACAATATTCATTTGCGTAGATTTCCATATTACCTTTTAGATGTGTTTCACAGTGTACTAAAACTAGGGAGAGAAATGTCCCAGAGAAAATTCTACAGGTCATCTCCAGAAAAATCAATCACTAAAGTGAAATAGTTGGTAGCTTTCAAGTTTTTTTGTGTGGTTAGAATTGAATTGTGGATATTTCTTCTTTATCCCCGAACAATCCACCTTGATGAATTCCTGGGTTCTTGGGTGGTAAGAGAAAGGGAGAGAGCATGTGTGAATGTGAGTAGGCATGTGTCTGTGTGTGTGTTTATTGGTGAGGCTCTGAGAAATATTTGTTGTGAGGAATATTTGAGGTTAATTACTGTGTTATGTCAGTCCTGCTCAGTTCCTAGAACATGTTAGCAAACAAATCAGGGTGGTTGCTGTTTGTTTTCCCAGCTTTCCTTGGCCAGCATGGTTACCACGGTGACTCAGTGATTGCTGTGGGATTTGGTACAGACTGAAAATCTATTCATGATTCTTGCCTGAATCATGCATTACTATGATAGTTGTTAAGTGTTGATTTTATATTTCTGTCTTTCCTTCTGGATTTCTAAATTGACATTCAGATGTTCGGTAGAGCTTTCCCTTCTTCCCATCATGTATTTGTTTTTTCATGTGTTTATTTATATTAGTGTGACTCATAGATTCCTGTTTTGCTCAAAGGGTTACCATCTGACATTATAATTATTTATTTTGATACTCATATTTTCCCAGAGTTGGCCAGTGTTAGCCCCTTCAAGTTGGCCTCTGTGTCCATTTGATGCCTCCCTAGAATTCTTTGAGCATGTACTTTGCTCCCTGACCCTGAGTGTCTCCCCATCTGTAGGAAGAAAGTAATGATGCCCACCTCAGAGTATTGCTTTGAGCATATAAAGAGAAAAAGTCTGAAAATAACAACCTACACTGTGTAGCATCTACTAGGCCCTCAAAATGCTAGTTCCCCATTCAACTTTGCAACCTTAATTCTGTTAGTGTGATGCCTCTGACATTAACATAATAGCAGGACTACCAGAGAGAATACTTGGACATGTAACAGCCAGCAGGAATAAGTCCCTATTTCCATGATGTGTGAACTTCAATGTCACTGCGTGTGCGGGAGGGGGCTGTCTGATGGAGCTGGGGAGAGGCAAAGCATCATTGCACAGCTTCCAGTGCACTGAGTGGGGACAGACAAGGACATCCTCACCCTTTTCCCCTGCGTTTTGTGGGTTTTCCCATCCTCTCACTTTCCTCTCTATTCCATGTGCTGTCTTATCCCCTGACTCTCCTTCTAGTGGAACATCAGAGAAGGCTGTGGACTCTGAGCCCCAGAAACAGGAGCTGACAGAGAAGAACCAAGTGTGATGTCAAGTGTGCAGACAGGTTCCTGGAGCAAGAGTGAGGAGATCAGGGTCCCATCACTGGGACACTTCAGGTAAGTCACTACCCTTCCAGCAGCCTCGTCTAAACAACAGGATAACAATACCCAATGCGCCCGACCACCCAGGAATATTGTGAAGTTTAAGTGTGATCCATGTGGGAAAGCAATCTGTGGTCATAGGTTGGAGGGAAGGACCAGTGCACTTTTGAGTAATTACATTAACAGAGACACCCCAGATATCACAGAATTCTGTGTGGTAGACATTAAATTAATGGCACAAAATGTCAGATATTTAGGTCGGGATTTCTCCCAGTGGGGTCCATGGAGTAGTTCACCAAATCGTCAGGGGGTGCATGTTAAAATAGCAGGTACAGGGCCCTCCCTACGTCTGCTGTATCCAGAACGGGGAGGTGGGGTGGGAGGTGTGTACACGTTGAATAAGTTCTCCTGTTGGTGGTGGTATTTGTCCAAGTTTGAAAAGGACTGCTGTGGATTTGCAACAGGGTGTTCTTAAAATTTTGAATCCTTTAGTGTCTAATTTTGGTGTTAATTTCTCCTGCAACTCAGATTTAAATACCTGTGCCTACTTACAGTGGGTCAAAAAGGGAAGAATTCTTTATTTTCAGTAATAACTTATTCAGTGTTTTCTATGTGAGGGACTGCATTCATCTTCTAAGGCTGCCATAACAAAGAACCACAAACTGGGTGGCTTAAATAATAGAAATTGATTGTCTCACAGTTCTGGAGGCTAGAGGTCTATAATCAAGGTGTTGCCAGGGCCATGCTCCCTCTGAAACCTGTCAGAGGATCTATCTTGTGCTTCTTCCTTCCTTCTAGTGGTTGCTGACAATGTTTGCATTTCTTGGTTGCAGCTGTATGACTCCAATCTCTGCCTTCTTGGTTGCGTGGTGTTATCCCTGTTGTTCTGTCTTCACATGGCTCTCTTCTTATAAGATCACCAGTCACATCGGTTGAGGGGCCCATCCTACTCCAGTATGACCTCATCTTAACTAATTCCATCTGCAACAACCATAGTTCCAAATAAGGTTATGTTCTGAGGTACTCCGGGTTAAGACTTCGTCTTATCTTTTTGGGGGGACAGAATTCAACCCATAACAGGCACTGAACTAGTCGCTAGGTATGCAACACAGTGAACAAGACAGGCAGTGTCCCTGGAGTTTTTATTCTAACTTGGGAAAACTGCTAATAAGCAGGGAAACAAATCAATATAGTGAGGCAATTCCATATGGGGATAAGTCCTTTAGAGAAAATAATCCAATCCGTTGAGTAGAAAATAACGGGAGAGGGGTTATTATAGATGGGTTGTTAGTGTCACTTCTCAGGAAGTGACGCTTGAGCTGAGTTCAGAACAACCAATACACTCAGTAACAACATGCCTCAAATGTCACTGATTGTGAATAAACATCAGTCTGTATCCTATTTTTTCATGGCTGCAGGAATAGTAATATCAGTTAAGATAGAGAAAAAGAAATAAAAAATTAGCTGAAATGTATTATGTGCCAAGTGCATTTTATGTATGAGTCATCAAGTGCTCACAGCACCCCTATGAGGTAGGTAACTGTTGCTCATCCCCATCTTATCGATGATGAAGTGAGGGACAGAGACATAAGGACTTGGCCCAGGACTGCACATTAGGGAGCAGGGCTCCTTGGGTTTGTACAGCACCTCGTGCTCCAGAGCCTGGAAACTGTCAAAGATTTGTTGTTAAGTGACAGAAGCACTCTGCACAAGCAGGTGTATTATGGGCGGTTATTAAAAGCAATATCCATATATTAATATAGTTCTACAAATAGCTGGATCTAGTGACAAGAAGGTGGCTTGTGACCTTGGTGAGAGCACGTTGATTGCCACCATGGGGACAGAATTGATAGTGCAGTGAGATGAGGAGTCAGTGTCAAGGGAAGAACATTAGCAGAGAATGTAGAAAACTCTTCCTGGAACTTAAAGGGTAAGGGAGAGAGGAAGAGAGGTAGAGGTAGTTGTTGATTCTGTGACTAAATGGAGATATGGAGATGACAGGACCAACAAGGGTTTTTTTTTTTAATATTCAATTCCTTGAAACTTGAGCAAATTTAAAAGTTAATATACAGGAGCCATCTCATCTCAGATTTAACTCGTGAATTTACCTAAATTTTCCTCGTATTTGTGCTATAGAGTTAACGAGACGTTCCAGTGGCACAGTATGGTTTTTAAGCTCAATATGTATTTTGTTATTAGTGAATGAAAGAATGGATAATTGGGTGTCCAAGAAATGCTAGTAATTTTTGGATTTTTGCCTCTCAGGGAGGCAGCAGATGGCTGAAATCCTGGTGTGACGTGGCTGGATCATGCATGATCGGAGGACCCCTGCACTGGTGACTGGGGGACGGGTCCAGATTGAAATCTATTATGCACCAAGTGCTCTGTATGTATTGAGTCATTCAGTGTTCACAGAACCCCTAGATCCTGTTGCTAGTCTCCATTGTACAGATGAAAAGCTGAGGGGCAGAGACATAAGGACTTGGCCCAGGACTGCACATTAGAGAGCGGGACTGCTTGGGTTTGTACAGCACCTCGTGCTCCAGAGCCTGGAAACTGTCAAAGATTTGTTGTTAAGTGAGGGAAGCACTCTGCACAAGCAGGTGTATTTTAGGTGAGCACTAAAAGTAACACTCACGGTGTTAATATATTTATACAAATATCTGGACCTAGTGACAAAAGGGTGGCTTGTGACCTTGGTGAGAGCATGTTCATTGCCACCATGGGGACAGAATTGATAGTGCAGTGAGATAAGGAGTCAGCGGGAAGTGAAGAATGTTAGCAGGGGATGCAGAGAACTCTTGCTGGAACTTTGATTTTGAAGGTAGAGGAGAGAGAGACAGGGAGGGAGAGGCTTGTGGCTACATGGGAATGAAGGGACCAAAGAGGGATTTTTTTAAAATCTTCTGTTCCTTGGAAGTTTGCAAATTAACGCACAAATGCCATCTTATCTCAGGTTTAACCCCTGAATTTGACCATGTAATCATTTGCCTTCTTACCCTCTGTTTTCCACCGTAGAGTTAATGAGATGCCTCCAGTGGAATAGTATACATTTTAAGCCCAATGTATGTTTAGTTATTAGTGAATGAAAGAATGGATAATTTTATGTCAAAGACATGCTAGGAATTTTAGGAATTTTGCCTCTCAGGGGTCAGCACATGGCTGAAATCCCGGTGTGACGTGGCTGGATCATGCATGATCGGAGGACCCCTGCACTGGTGACTGGGGGACGGGTCCAGGTTTTTCCTGTGCATGTATTAACATACAGAGCAGTCCAGGAGCAGCAGGTAGGCCAACACCACACCTTGCTGCCCAGGTGCCATCTCTCACCGAGCTCACCAGGTGAGTCAGACAAGCCTGACTTCCCAGCGTGGGGCACTGGAGCAGAGGCACGATGTGAAGCAGCTCCTGGGAGATTCTGAAACATCGGAGACAGTAGAGAATCTTCTGTCTCCAAAACTTTCAACTCATGGCCTATCAGAGAGAGATTTGCTCCCTTCATAAAGATATGTATAGTCTCATCGGGGAAACAACGAGAAGTGACTCCTCACAATGCCTGCCTCATCCCCGAGGCTCAGCCCGCCCCTACTGCTCTGTCTCCACGTCGAAAGGGCCACTGAAGTCCCACCACACGCCATGTACTCTGGGCAGGTTTTCTCATTTACCCCTCACGACAGCTCTGTGACTGAGGTATGAGGCATCCTGAGTCCCATTTCACGGATAACCAAGCGCTGGCTCAGAGAGCTGAAGTCCCCTCTCCATATAAGTGTCCGCATGGGAATGAGGGTCCATCCCTCGCCCTCCCTAGAGGACACAGAGCAGCCTCCCTTTCAGAAGATGGGCTTCCAGGGCTGGAGAAATGGTCGATCACAACCCCTGCTAATGTGGCTGCTACTCACCCAACAACCCATCTGGGAGATGAAGATGACAGAGGAGATGAAATCCTGCCCCTTGTGCCAAGAGACCTGGGTGTTGGGCCACATCCGTTGGCCGGTCCCTAAAGGGGGGAGTGGGGCTCCGGCAGAAGCACATATGGGACAAGTGATCTAGAGGGAAGGAAAGTGATATGAACAGAGCTGCTTTAAGCAAATGCATTTTATGTTTTGTCTCCTTTAATCCTAACAGCTATTCATGATATATATTATTCAAATTAGGGTACTGACTTTAAGAGAGTTTAAATAAATCAGGGAAACTTTATTTTCTCAGGATCAACAGCTAACTGCAGAATTATTCTAAAGTTTTTCACTTTTTGTCTTGAATCCTCCTGGGCTGCCTTACGTGCTCTCATGGTGTTTTTCACTTTATTTTAGAATTGAGAACTGTATAGTTTGTAAGTCACAATATTACTGAAATTTAAAATACATTCTAAATGGAGAATATACTAAGAATTGTGTGAAAACAAAGGAGAAATCATTTGCCAACTACAACTCAGCCACTGGGTTAGTATCCGTGGTTTGTGATACACACGTAGTAACAAACAAAGAGATTGGTTCATAATTTAAGCAGCAAATTCATGTAAAATTTTAAATGAACAATAAGCATGTCAAAATATGCCAAAACCACAAGCATTAATAAGATGCAAATATAAATCCTGAGAATTCATATTGAGTGGAAAAGACAATATGTAAGAAATGAGTACTGTGATTCCTCTTTTGGAGGAGACCCTGTGCATGTGCACGTGTCTGTGTTTGTGTACCCCTCACCTACGGGGACGCATCTGGAGAGCAGGCACCACTCGATGACAACAGACCCCTTAGGGTTAGGAGGTGGGAGTCAGGTCGGTGAGAGATGCAGGATAATTTCATTTTATAAATGTACTTTCATATATTGTTTGAAATGTATTCAGGAAAAAAGTATTTTGATGAAAATTCGAAAGCAAAATATACTTGTAAACAGGTTCAGAAAAGTAATATACACTTGTATTCATTACTATGGAAAAGCATTCATTTTATTCAATTACATGGAAGAACCAAGTAGGAAAAAAATAGACTTGAAAGTATTTCTGCCTGTACCTGTGTGTGTTTCTGTGTCTCCTCTAGCTCTGTCACCCCAAATACTCACACTCACAGGTGCAGCTTTATCTTTAGTTCAAGCCAAGGCTGGACTTCCAATCTCAGGTTTAAATATCCCAGAAAATGATGGATACAGCTGGATGGCTGCTAGTAGGTAAAAAGTTCCATACAACTCTGGCTGAAACCATTAGACCAATATCTGAACTTCCGTCCCTCCCTCCCTCTTGCTGAGCCCCCCCAGGTCTGAGGCTCTCAGCTGACATCCTGGATCTGGCCATCTGATGACATCCATCTCCATTTTTCTTTTTTAAGGAAAAGGAGTGCATTTAGCAAAGGGGAATGAATGTCATCAGTTTGTTTACTAAGATATCAATTCTGTTTGGAAAACTTATATGTGTATTAAAGCAGTTCTATCTGCTGTTGACCCCAAATCAACATCGAGTTCACTGAGTTGTCTCTTCCCTCACCAGTGGAGGCTGACATGTCCACACTGTAGAGGGCGTCCCTCCCAGAGAGCAGGGTGTTGACCCTCCATTTCCTCACCCCCGTACAGGCTGCCAAGACCTTCTTTCCCACCTTGTCCATCATCCCCTGTCCAGAACACTGGACACAGCTGCCCAGACCCCACTCTGACGCCCCATCCCCCCTCAGTCACCTCCCACCTGCCCTGCCCTGCCGGTCGCCTGCCCCCCAATCCACTGCCAAGGCTCACTACTGCCACCTGGTGTTTCATCATATGCAGGTTCCAGAGTATATGTTTTTTAGTCTTTTTTTTTTTTACATCTATCAGTTTTTTTCAGACAGAATTAGAATCATTCTGTACAAAGGTTCAAAAGCTGGGTTTTGAGGAAGGGTATTGTGTTTTTTTGCTCCAAGCTGACCCTTTTTTGTAAAATTTGAAGATAGCGGTATGTTGGTGCCACCTCGTGACAGAAAACTGAACTGCAGCTTGAACATTGAGGAGCAAGACGGTGGGAGGGAGGGGCTGTGCCCCACTCTCACCAGGCAGAGTTTTCTGGAAGTCTGGGTGGAATGGGGGCATTCCTAGGGTACAGGGATATTGAGATATCCAGACAGAAAGTGCAGCCTCCTTTTATGTTGAAGAGAAAGCTCTATGTGAATGGAAGTAAAAGATCATTTTTTATTTGTACTCTTTGAGACCTCTGGATAAGTAGAGATCTATATTAGCAGAAACAGATCAAGGCCACTTACGGTCTTTGTAACCTGCGTTTGCACTTATGAACATCTTTCCATGTAAATATATTTCTATGATAATATTTTAAATGTTTTTTCAAAATTTCAATTTATTTTTATCAATTGGATATTTCATCATATGATGCTCCAAACTATTTTACCAGTACTCAGGTGGTGAAAATTTAGTTCCCTTACCATACTTCCTGTAACCAACAATGGTATACTTAACACCCTTGCTCATATATACACAAATATCTTTGCAGGAGTTTTTAATAAGTTCTTGAAAATGTTCTTTATAAACCAGGAAAAATCTAATATTTTATATTAACACACTATTGGAAACGCTATTACTAATTTATATTCCTAACATCGTTGTAAGAAAGTATCTGTTTTTCCACACATTAGAAATAATGTGACTCATTGCTTATCTGATGGGCAGCAAACCATCTCTCCTCCCTGTTTTGATTGTAACTTGTTTTTGCTGCCTGTCTAGAATTCCATCCTATGGATGTGACATATTCAGTTCTCACAATCCTGTGTTATAGAGTGTTTCTGATAGTTCCTATTATCAACTCTTTTCAGTGTCTGTACACTGGTAAAGGTCACTGTTCAAAGCACATTTCCCGTGGCTATTTGCACTGATGAGCTGAATGTGTTCTCTTTGAGTCCAGAAAACTGTCTTGGGAGGATTTTAGTATTGTGATAACAGTGTATGAGTGTGTCACTGTGTGTGTGCTGACAATCACATTTCCCTCTGCTTCCTTCTGCCCTTTCATGGCATGGCTTCCCGTTTGGTCTTCCTTCCTAAATTCAGACCCAGATGTGAATCTAGGGAGTTACCAGGATGGCAATCCTTATAACCAAATCCTTGTCACCATCTTTAACTACATCTTGAAGATAAACTTCTAACAGGGAATTTGCTGGCACAAAGGGTGTGCACCTATGTGGCCCTTTGAGAAGTCCTGCCATACTGACACCTAGAAAGGTAGTTCCAATGTAGTCTCTCCAAAGTGGAGTCACGTGAGAAAGACCACAGAAGAGTGAAGAAAGTAGTAATGCTGACATCGTGTCACACAGGCCAGGCCCTGGCCTCTGTCATTGACCCATTCTCAAGCCACCACCACAGTCGAAAGATGTGAAAGTGATCAGAAATAAATCAAACTTGACACACAAGCGCAACCTGAGGTGGCATGTGTGGGGGGAAGATCATTGCTTAAAGGGACACAGGACATAGAGTCAGCAAGCCTGAGATACAGCCACAGTTTTCTATAAATGAATATTTATATATAACATGTGGTCTATATAAGTTAATATAGATAACATAAGTTAATATTTATATAAACCATGTTTTATATAAATTAATATTTATATGAGACGTGCATCTTTGTATGAAAAAGCTCGGTCGTTACTGTGGTACAACAGAAGACCTATATCATATTTTCAACAGCTTACTTGCGATATAATTTACAGAGAATAAAATCCCCGCATTTTAAGGGTACAGTCTGAAGTTTGATCACTTTTAGTAACTGTTTAGAGATGTACAACCGTTATCATAACTGAGTTTTAGATGTTCCCATCACCCTAAAAAGTCCCATTGTGCTTGAATGCAGTTAAAGCCCACACCCACCTCCAGCCCCAGGAACCACAGATAAGCTTTCTCTCCATGGATTTGCCTATTCTGGACGTTTCACATAAGTGGAATCACACATTATGTGGTCTTTTGCATATTTGGCTTCTTTCACTTGGCATACTGTTTTCAAGGTCCATCTGTGTTGTAGCGTGTATCAGTACTCCATTCCTTTTTATTGCCAAATCACATACCACATTTTATTTATCCATTTATTAATTGGTGGACTTTTGGATTGTTTCCACTTTGGGCTATTATGAATAATGATGCCATGTACATTTGTATACTAGTTTTTATGTAGACATATGTTGTCGCTTCTCCTGGCTGTGTACCTAGGGGTGGAATTGATGGGTCATGTGGTAACTCGCTGAGAAGCTGCCCCACTGTTTTTTTATGACTCTGACAGTCTTGAAGAGTGCAGGCAGTTTGTTATTTTTCTCATGATTAGACTGTGGTTATGGATTTTGAGAAAGAATATCATGGAGTTGAAGTGCCCTTCTAGTCACATCATATCTGGGAGGACATGATGTCACAGGGGTCACTGGACATTCTGACCCACATCACTGGGTTAAGGCGGTGTTTGTCGAATTTCTCCAGTGTCTAGTAACTATTTGCCATTCCCAGACTCTGTTCTTTAGAAGTGAGTCACTAAGTCTGTCTTGCCCTCAGGGATGGGAGGCTGAATTAAGGTTCTCTTCATGGAGGCGGGGTATCTACATACATTATTTGCAATTATTTGATAAAGACAGTTTGTCTCCTCTCATTCACTTCATTATTATTTTTTCTTTTTTTTATTGATGTCTTAGTTTATAACACTGTGGGGTTTTAGTTGTACATTTTTGTTTGTCCGTCACCTTGTGGATGTAACCCTTCACCCCTTGTGGCCCCCCCACCCCCCTTCCCCTTGGTAACCACCAGTCAGTTCTCTCTGTCCGTGTGTTCACTTATATTCCATATATGAGTGAGTTCATGCAGTGTCTGTCCTTCTCTCTCTGGCTTATTTCACTTAACATAATACCCTCTAGGTCCTTCCATGTTGTTGCAAATGGGACAATTGTGTCTTTTCTTATGGCTGAGTAGTATTCCATTGTATGTATATACCACATCTTCTTTAGCCAATCATCAGTTGAGGGACACTTGGGTTGCTTCCACTTCTTGGCTATAGTGAATAATGCTGCAATGAACATAGGGGTGCATACGCCTCTTGTGATGGTTGATTTCACGTCCATTGGGTAGATGCCCAAGAGTGGTATTGCTGGATCATATGGTATTTCTATTTTTAATTTTTTGAGGACTCTCCATTACTGTTTTCCATAGAGGCTGCACCAGTTTGCATTCCCACCAGCAGTGAATGAGGGTCCCCGTTTCTCCACAATCTCTCCAGCATTTGTTGTTATTTGTCTTTGTGATTATAGCCATTCTAACCGGTGTAAGGTGATATCTCAGTGTAGTTTTGATTTGCATTTCCCTGATGATTAGTGATGTTGAACATCTTTTCATGTGTCTATTGGCCATCTGTATCTCTTCCTCGGAGAAATGTCTGTTCATATCCTCTGCCCATTTTTTGATCGGGTTGTTTGTTTTTTTGTTGCTCAGTTGTATGAGATCTTTATATATTACTGAGATTAATCCCTTGTCAGACAAACGATTTGCAAATATTTTCTCCCAGCTGGTGGGTTGTTTATTCATTTTGATCCTGGTTTCATTTGCCTTGTAGAAGCTCTTTAGTCTGATGAGGTCCCACTTGTTTATTTTTTCTTTTGTTTCCCTTGTCTGGGTAGACATGGAATCTGAAAGGATCCCTTTATGTCCAATCTCAATTAGTGTACTGCCTATATTTTCTTCCAGGAGTTTTATAGTTTCAGGTCTCACTTTCAGGTCTTTGATCCATTTTGAATTGATTTTTGTATATGGCGATAGGAGATGGTCTACTTTCATTCTTTTGCATGTTGCTGTCCAATTTTCCCAGCACCATGTATTGAAGAGACTTCCCTCTCTCCAGTGTATGTTCTTCGCTCCTTTGTCGAAGATTAGCTGTCCATAGGTGTGTGGTTTTATTTGTGGGCTTTCAATTCTGTTCCATTGATCTGTGTGTCTATTCTTGTACCAGTACCATGCTGTTTTGATTACTGTAGCTTTATAGTATATTTTGAAATCAGGGATTGTGATGCCTCCAGCTTTGTTCTTTTTTTTTCAGAATTGCTTTAGCTATTCGGGCTCTTTTGTTGCCCCATACGAATTTCAGTAGTTTTTGTTCTATTACCGTGAAGAATGACATTGGGATTCTGATTGGGATTGCATTGAATCTGTAGATTGCTTTAGGTGGAATGGACATTTTAACTATATTTATTCTTCCAATCCATGTGCATGGAATATTTTTCCATTTCTTTATGTCCTCCTCGATTTCTTTCAATAGTGTCTTATAGTTTTCATTGTATAGGTCTTTGACCTCCTTGGTTAAATTTATTCCCAGATATTTTATTCTCTTTGTTGCAATTGTAAATGGGATTGTCTTTTTGAGTTCTCTTTCTGTTGTTTCATCGTTAGTGTATAGAAATGCAATTGATTTTTGTAAGTTGATTTTATACCCTGCCACTTTACTGTAGTTGTTGATTGTTTCTAGTAGTTTTCCGATGGAATTTTTTGGGTTTTCTATGTATAGGATCATGTCGTCTGCAAATAGTGAGAGTTTCACTTCTTCATTGCCTATTTGGAGTCCTTTTATTCCTTTTTCTTGCCTAATTGCTCTGGCCAGAACTTCCAGTACTATGTTGAATAAGAGCGGTGAGAGTGGGCAGCCTTGTCTTGTTCCTGTCCTCAAAGGAATGGCTTTCAGTTTTTCCCCGTTGAGTAGGATGTTTGCTGTAGGTTTGTCATATATGGCCCTTATGATGTTGAGGTACTTTCCTTCTATACCCATTTTGTTGAGAGTTTTTATCATAAATTGGTGTTGGATCTTGTCGAATGCCTTCTCTGCATCGATTGAGATGATCATGTGGTTTTTATTCTTCATTTTGTTAATGTGGTGTATCACGTTGATTGATTTGCGGATGTTGAACCATCCCTGTGTCCCTGGTATAAATCCCACTTGATCGTGGTGTATGAGCTTTTTGATGTATTGCTGTATTCGGTTTGCCAATATTTTGTTGAGGATTTTTGCATCTATGTTCATCAGTGATATTGGCCTGTAGTTTTCCTTCTTTGTATTGTCCTTGTCTGGCTTTGGTATCAGCATGATGTCGGCCTCATAGAATGTATTGGGAAGTATTCCATCTTCCTCTATTTTTTGGAATAGTTTGAGAAGGATAGGTGCTAAATCTTCTTTGAACGTTTGGTAAAATTCTCCAGGGAAGCCATCTGGTCCTGGGCTTTTATTTTTTGGGAGGTTTTTGATTACTGTTTCAATCTCTTTACTTGTGATTGGTCTGTTCAGATTCTCTATTTCTTCTTGGTTCAGTTTTGGGAGGTTGTACGCGTCCAAGAATTTGTCCATTTCCTCTAGGTTGTCCAATTTGTTGGCGTAAAGTTTTTCATAGTATTCCCTAATAATCCCTTGTATTTCTGTGGTGTCTGTTGTAATTTCTCCTCTTTCATTTCTAATTTTATTTATTTGAGTCTTCTCCCTTTTTTTCTTAGTGAGTCTGGCTAAGGGTTTGTCAATTTTATTTATCTTCTCAAAGAACCAGCTCTTTGTTTCATTGATCCTTTCTACTGTTTTTTTGGTTTCAATTTCATTTATTTCTGCTCTGATTTTTATTATTTCCCTCCTTCTGCTGATTCGGGGCTTTGTCTGTTCTTCTTTTTCCAACTCTGTTAGGTGCAATTTAAGGTTATTTATTTGGGATTTTTCTTGTTTGTTAAGGTGAGCTTGTATTGCTATGAATTTCCCTCTCAGGACTGCTTTTGCTGCATCCCATATGAGTTGGTATGGTGTATTTTCCTTTTCATTTGTCTCCAGATAGCTTTTGATTTCTCCTTTAATTTCATCAACGACCCATTGGTTGTTCAGTAGCATGTTGTTTAGTCTCCACATCTTTGTCCCCTTCCTAGTTTTTCCCTTGCAGTTGATTTCTAGTTTCCCAGCATTATGATCAGAAAAGATGCTTGTAATGATTTCAATCTTCTTAAATTTATAGAGGTTTGCCTTGTTTCCTAATATATGGTCTATCCTTGGGAATGTTCCATGTGCACTTGAGAAGAATATGTACTCTGCTTTTTTGGGTGGAGTGCTCTGTATATATATCTGTTAAATCCATTGCATCTAGTTTCTCATTTAAGTCCATTATTTCCTTATTGACTTTTTGTCTGGATGATCTATCTATTGATGGAAGGGGGGTATTAAGATCCCCTACTATTATTGTGTTATTGTTAATATCTCCTTTAAGGTTTTTTAGCAGTTGTTTTATGTACTTTGGTGCTCCTGTATTGGGTGCATAGATATTTATAAGTGTTATGTCTTCTTGGTGAAGTGTCCCTTTGCCCTTCTTTGTCTCTCATTACCTTTTTTATCTTGAAGTCTACTTTGTCTGATATAAGTATGGCTACTCCTGCTTTCTTTTTGTTTGCCATTAGCTTGGAGTATTGTTTTCCATCCTTTTATTTTGAGTCTGTGTTTGTCTTTAGAGCTGAGATGTGTTTCCTGGAGGCAGCAGATTGTTGGATCTTGGTTTTTAATCCATCCTGCCACTCTGTGTCTTTTGATTGGAGAATTCAATCCGTTTACGTTTAGAGTGATTATTGATATATGAGGGTTTCATGTTGCTATTTTAT
Organism: Tapirus indicus; assembly: GCA_031878705.1. Classification (NCBI taxonomy): domain Eukaryota; kingdom Metazoa; phylum Chordata; class Mammalia; order Perissodactyla; family Tapiridae; genus Tapirus; species Tapirus indicus. The sequence goes on along the minus strand of CM062942.1, from coordinate 87,032,623 downwards.
TGTTCATCTTCTGGTTCTTTTGCATTTCCTTCGTTTCTTGTCCCTTGTGTTTCGGACTGCAAATTCAATTTGGTATTTCTGCATGCTCATTCTCTTGGTTTTCTCTTTATTTGTCATGTGTAGTTCTCTTCTGGTTGTTTGTTTAGTCGTTACCGTGCGGTTTATATAAGCGATCTCCTGGATAAGAAAGTACATTTTCAGATGTCTCCTTTTTCCTGAGGCTGGGTCGATTCAATCCCTTACCTCTTGCCCTCCTTATTTGTTATCTCTTTATTCCAGGTTGTGTCATGAATGTGTGTTTCCAGTGATGAGCTTGAATTAATTTTTGATGTTTTCCAACTGTAGTTTGTTCTGGTTTAGTCTCCTTGCTTTTCTCCTTGCTGAAATCTTTGTATCCCCTTTCTCATTTGTTTTTTTTCAGGCCTAAGGGCCTTCTTGAGCATTTCTGGTAGTGGGGGTCTTGTAGTGACGAACTCTCTTAGCTTTTGTTTATCAGGGAGAGTTATTGTTTCTCCATCGTATTTGAAGGATATTTTTGCTGGATAAAGTATTCTCGGCTGAAGGTTTTTGTCTTTCATGATTTTGAATATATCATTCCAGTCTCTCCTAGCCTGTAGAGTTTCTGTCGAGAAATCAGCTGAGAGCCTAATGGGGTTTCCTTTGTATGTTATTTTGTTTTTTTGTTTAGCTGCCTTCAATATTATTTCCTTGTCACGGGTATTCTTCAAGTTTGCTACTATGTGGCGAGATGATTTTTTTATTCCTGTTTATATATTTAGGTGATCTATTGATTTCATTCACTGTTATTTCCCTCTCGTTCCCTAGGTTGAGGAAGTTCTCAGCTATTATTTCTTTGAACAAACTCTCTGCTCCTTTTTCTCTTTCTTCTCCTTCTGGAATACCTATTATCCTTATGTTGCTTTTCCTCATTGAGTCTGATATTTCTCGAAGAATTTCTTCATTTCTTTTTAGTCTTAGCTCTCTCTCCTCCTCTATCAGGAGCATTTCTGCATGGCTATCCTCAATAGTGCTAATTCGTTCCTCCATATTGTCAGTTCTGCTCTTTAAAGACTCCATTTTTTCCACTATCTCGTTGATTTTGTTTTTCATCTCCAATAATTCTGATTGGTTTTTCTTTAGGGTTTCAATCTCTTTTGTGACATAATCCCTGAATTCGTTGATTTGTTTCTGTGTGTTCTCTTGTATTTCGTTGAGTTTGTTTATGATAGCTATTTTGAATTCTCTGTCATTCAGGTTATCAAATTCTGTGCCTTCAGGGCTGGTTTCTGGGTGTTTGTCATTTTCCTTTTGGTCTCTAGCCCTGGCAAATTGTCGCAAGGATCCGACGAGGACATCCTTATTTTTACCCTTCATGATAATTTGGTCCTGCAGTTTCCCCCTGCTGCCACTAGATGGAGATCGCGAGTGCTTTGCTCTGAGGCGGCTGCAGCCCCCGGAGGGATTATGCTGAAATGCCGGGTGTGTGTGGGGGGAGGGGTCCTCTCTTTCTCCTGCTTGACCCGGGGGTTTCCTTTCTGGCTCTCTTAGGGTGTTTGCTACACCCCCTAAACAGTCCGTCGTCGCTTCCCAGTGGGGATCTCGCGACAGTCTGTGAGAGCACCTGGACGGCGATAGTTTTCCCCACTGTGGGCTGCCCCTCCCCCCTCTGCGAACCGCGCTGTCTTTGCCGATAGATTGGGGAGGGGGAGTACAACCTCCTACCTCACCTCCCGTCCTCCTGGGCTTCCCACGCCTCCACCGTCCGATGTATGGCAGCAGGGGTTTCTCAGAAGTCCTTCGTAGTGTTTGATTGAGCTCTGTTGGAATGTGAATGATGTTTTCATTGTGTCGTAGGGGGCAGAGATTCAAAGAGGGAATCTCTCTCCGCCATGATGCTGACGTCAGTCCTCATTCACTTCATTATTAATTCAAATATTTATATCAGTATGGCTTCATGTTTCTGTTTAATTCCTATTTTCTTTCTTTTAGAATCATTCCATTCTTTTTGTTTTCCATTCTAGAATCTTTCGTTTTTCAAACCAGAAACCTTCATGACTTGCATTTATGCATCACTTGATTAAGAGGAACTTCCAGTGAGAGCAGCCCCCTCCCCACCCCACTGTCTACTGGCCTAGACCATCAGGACTTGGAGCCCCTGAGCTCCAGCTATTGCTTCCAAGTGTGGGAAGGTGACCCAGACTGAGTCAATAAGAGACTTTCTGAGATGTTCAGAATCCGTGTGGTACTTGCTTATTGTTTGTTTGTTTGCCTGCTTTTAATCATGGAGATATAAGGACGTGACTCTAGAGCTGCCAGTGGGCATACCTCTCTCTCTTGCAGCAAATTACTAGAATGATGGTGACCAATTAAGACAGGTGGCACTCTTTCTTTTTCCTCAAACAATTAGAATGTTGAGTTATTTTTCACTTTCAAGCATGTATTTTCCCAAATAAGACTCACCACATTAATGTGGCACAATGAAAATTATACCCCAGTTCAAAGCCCAATAAAATGAATTGGTCTTGATTCCATGCCTGACACATCATCAAACTGTTTCTCTTTAATCACGGACACCAATTATCCATAATTGAAGGAGCATTAAGCGTTGGGAGTGTGTGTGTGTGTGTGTGTGCACATGTGTGTATGTGTGTGTGTAGTCTAGGGAAAAGCAAGGGTAAAGAAAATTCTAGATACATGGAGAAGAAATCACATTAGTCCATCAGGACAATGCTAAATGTGTTTTAGAACTCAATGAAAATGGTCTTTATAACCACAAAAACATAAAATGGCCAGCAGACATACAAAATTATGCTCAGTTCTACTGATGAGGTTAATTCTTGTGAGTTCATACTTTAGAAAGTCTGTGTGGTAAAACATACATATAACAAAAACCTATGTAGATTTTAATGATATAAAAATAGCTCTACGGCCAGCCCTGGTGGCTTAGCGGTTAAGTTTGGTGCATTCCGCTTCGGTGGCCCGGGTTCAGTTCCCTAGCACAGACCTACACCACTTGTCTGTCAGTGGCCATGCTGTGGTGGCAGCTCACATATAAAAGGAGGAAGATTGGTAGCACATGTTAGCTCAGGGCAAATCTTCCTCAGCAAAAAAAAAAAAAAAAATCTCTAGACAGACTTAAAACTTGTTGTTATGGGAAGTGCTATGGTCTGAATGTTTGTGCCCCCCAAAATTCGTATGTTGAAATCCTAACCCCTAAGGTGTTGATATCAGGAGATGGGGCTTTGGGGAGGTGATTAGGTCATGAGAGCAGAGCCCTCATGAATGGGATTAGTGTTCTTTTTTTTTAAGAGACCCCAGAGCCCCTTTCCACCATGTGAAGATACAACAAGAAGTCTGTGACCTGGAAGAGGGTCCTCACCTGACCATGCCTGCACTCTGATCTTGGACTTCCAGCTTCCCGAACTGTGAGAAATACATTTCTGTTGTTTATAAGCCACGCCGTTTATGATTTTTTTGTTATAGCAGCCCAAATGGACTAAGACAGGAAGTTATGGCTTCTACAAGAAATAAAATGGTTTCTGTTAAAAATGACAAGCCAGAGATTGTTAGTTATTTAAAAGCAAGGAAATCCCGAAAAAGAACAAGCAAGGGAATTTCAAAATGAACAAAAATGCACTAATTGGCCACAACTCACTTTTTTTTAGTGGCTTAAAACAACAAAAATTTACCTTATAGTTTTGGAGGTCAGAAGTCCAAAATGAGTATGACTGGGCCAAAATCAAGGTGTCAGCTGGGCTGCATCCCCTCTGGAGGGTCTAGGGGAGAATCAGTTTCTTTGCCTATTCCAGCTTTTAGAGGCCACATGCATTTCTTGGCTTGTGGCCCCTTCCGGCTCATGGCTTGAGGCTTGTGGCCTCCATCTTCAAAGCTGGTACAGTAGCACCTGCCAATCTTTTTCTGACTGCTACCCCTGCGCCTGCCATCACATCTCTTTCTCTGACTCTCCTGCCTCCTTCTTTCCCTTGAAAGGACTCTTTTTAAAATTGTGGTAAAATATACATAACAAAATTTAACATTTTAACCGGTTTTGAGTGTACAATTCAGTAGCAGTGGGTGCAGCCATCACCAGTATTTCCAGAATGTTTTCATCATCCTAAACAGAAACTGTATACCCATTAAACACAAACTCCCCATTCCCCACTCTCTCTAGTCCTTGGTAACCTCTATTATACTTTCTGTTTCTATGAATTTGCCTAGTCTAGATCCCTCATATAAGTGGACTCCCACAGTATTTGTCCTTTTGTGTCTGGCTTATTTCACATAGCATAATTTTTCAAGGTTTATACGTGTTGTAGTGTGTATCAGAATTCCATTCCTATTTAAGGCTGAATAATATTCCATTGTACGTGTATCATGATTTTAAAAGTCCATTCATCTTGTTGATGGACACCTGGATTGCTTCCACCTTTTGGCTATTGTGAATAATGCTGCTATGAACATTGGTGTGCAAGCATTTGAGTCCCTGCTTGCAGTTCTTTTGTGTATATACCTAGAAGTGGAATTGCTGGATCATATGGTAATTTCTATGTTTAATTTCTTGAGGAACCAACATAATGTTTTCCACAGAGGCTGCACCATTTTACATTTCCCCTAGCAGTGCACAAGGGTTTCAGTTTCTGCATAACCTTGCGAACACTTATTCTCTATTTTTGTGAAAATAGCCATACCAATGGGTGTGAAGTGGTCTCTCATTGTGGTTTTGATTTGCATTTCCCTACTGACTAGTGATGCTGAGCATCCTTTCATGTGCTAAATGTCCATTTGTGTATCTTTGGGGAAATGTGTATTCAAGTCCTTTGCCATTTTTGACTTGTTTGTTTTTTTGTTCTTGAGTTGTGGGAGTTCTTTATATATCCTCGCTATTAATCCCTTATCAATATATAATTTGCAAATATATTCTCCCATTCTGTGGGTTGTCATTTCACTCTCCTGATAGTTTGCTTTGATTCACAAAAGTTTTTAATTTTGAGCAAGTCCAATTTATCTATTTTTTTCTTTTGTTACCTGTACTTTTGGTGTCGTATCCAAGAAGTCACTGCCAAATCCAATGTCATCAAGCTTTTCTTCTATGTTTTCTTCTAAGAGTTTTATAGTTTTAGCTCTTATGTTTAAGTCTTGGATCCATTTTGAGTTAATTTTTACATGTGGTGTAAAGTAAGAGTGCAACTTCACTCTTAGGCATGTGGCTGTCCACTTTTCTCAGCACCGTTTGTTGAAAAGCCTGTTCTTTCCCCATTGAACGGGGTTGTCAGTGAAGCTCTTTAATTGAGTTAATATTTCTTTTTTTTTTTTGCGAGGAAGACCAGCCCTGAGCTAACATCCATTGCCAATCCTCCTCTTTTTCCTGAGGAAGACTGGCCCTGGGCTAACATCCGTGCCCATCTTCCTCTACTTTATATGGGACGCCGCCACGGCATGGCTGACAAGCAGTGCGTCCGCTGGCGCCCGGGATCCGAACCCGCGAACCCTGGGCTGCCAAGCATGAACTAACCCGCCGCGCCGCGCCACTGGGCCGGCCCCTAATTGAGTTAATATTTCAAATCATTATGTTGTACACCTAAAACTATTATAATATTGTATGTCAATTTTTTATCTCAATAAAAAAAAAACCCAAAGCAAAAAATATGCATCAGTTGATAAATGTGATTCAGTTATAAGGTTATTAAGCTGTATTAAAGACACATGAAAACTGTAAAGCTATCAAAACTATAAAAATATCAAGTTTCACATATTTATAAAAACATCTAGCATTTATTGAGCTGTTACTGTGTACCTAGGTCTATTCTCAGGGTTTGCATATATTAACTCACTTAAATCTCAGAGCAACAACCCATCAGAAACAAGACAAGGATGCCTGTTTTCGCCACTTCTACTCAACCTAGTATTGGAATTTCACTGCGTGGTAGGCGTCAGGTTAATGGTACACAGAGAAAGAGCTTCACTGACAACCCGTCCATGATAATCCCTGTCCTCATCTTTTCTACTCTATTCATGCTTACTTTCGTCAAAGCACTCATCCCCATATGGAATTGCCCTGCTTATTGATTTATTTACCTGCTTATTGCCAGTTTTCCCAAACTAGAATGAAACTCCAGGGACCCTGCCTGTCTTGTTCTCTGTGCTGTGTCCCCTGTTCCTAGTTCAGTGCCTCACATATAAATCATTGAATAAATATTACTTACGTGAACGAATTGTTTCCTATTTGACACATAGGAGCAGACAGATATGTAAAGCTAAGTGACAGGAGATGCTGACAAAGAAATTAGACATCAAAGGATTCAAAATTTTAAGAACATTTTGGAGTAAATCCACGGCAGTGCTTTTCAAACTTGGATGAATACCTCAACCAACTGGAGAAATTGTTCAAAAGGCAGACATCTCCCAGCCCACCTCCTTGTTTTGGATACAGCAGATCTAGGGTGGACCTAAATTTGCAATTTAAACAAGCACCTCTGGGTGATTTTGATTAGGTGGTCCATGGACCACACTGGGAAAAATCCTGACCTAAACAGCTGACATTTGTGTTGCATTAATTTAATGCCTACCACGCAGACTTCTATAATTCCTGGGGTGTCTCTGTTAATGCAATTACTCAAAAATGCACTGGTCCTTCCCTCTCACCTATGACAGATTGCTTTCCCACATGGATTACACTTACACTCCACAATATTCCTGGGTGGTCGGGAGCAATGGGTATTGTTATCCTGTTGTATGCACCAAGCTGGTGGAAGGGTAGTGACTTACCTAAAGTGTCCCAATGATGGGACCCCGATCTCCTCACTCTTGCTCCAGGAAACTGTCTGCACACTTGACATCACACTTGGTTCTTCTCTGTCAGCTCCTGTTTCTGGGGCTCAGAGTCCACACCCTCTGATGTTCCAGTAGAAGGGAGAGTCTGGGATAAGACAGCACATGGAATAGAGAGGAAAGCACATGAAATGCAGGAGAAAGGGGTGAGAGTGTCCTTGCTTGCCCCCTTCAGTCCATTGGAAGCTGTGCAATGATGCTTTGCGTCTTTCCCAGCTCGGTCACACAGCCCCCTCCCATGCAACATTGAGACGACATTTTGAAAAGAGTAATAGATGTCTTGGAATGGTTTGTCTACTGTGGTACCAATTCTGTTTGGAAAACTTCATTTGTATGCAAAACAGTTCCATCTGTTGGCCCCAAATCTACATTGCGTTCATTGAGTTCTTTTTCCCTCATCAGCGTAGGTCGACGTGTCCACACTGTAGAGGGGTCCCTCCCAGAGAGCAGGGTGTTCACTCTCAATTACCCCACCCCTATACAGGCTGCCCAGACCTTCTCCCACCCCCTGTCTGTCATCCCCTGTCCAGGACACTGGACACAGCTGCCCAGACTCCGCTCCGACGCCCCATCCTCTCTTGTCACCTCCCACCTGCCCTGCACTGTCGCCCACTGCCAAGGAGCACTACCGCCACCTGGCGTTTATCGTATGCAGGCTCCGGAGTATATGTGTTTACAGTCTTTTACATCTGTCTGTTTCTTTCAGGCAGAATTAGAATCATTCTGTACATAAGTTCATAGGCTGTGTTTTAAGGGAGGGTATTGTGGTTTTTTACTCCTAGCTGACCCTTTTTTGTTGAAAAGTTTATTGATGGTGGTACGTTGATGCCGCCTCGCGACAGAAGCCTGAACTGCAGCTTGAACGTCGCGGAGCAGGGCGGTGGGAGGGGAGGGCTGTGACGCGCACCCACCAAACAGAGCTTTCTGGAAGTCTGGGTGGAAGGAGGGGGCATTGCCAGTGTACAGGGATACTGGCGGCCTCCAGACAGAAAGTGCAGCCTCGGTCTATGTTGAAGAGAAAGCTGTATGTGAGTGGAGGTAAAAGATTATTTTAGTTTTTATTTTATTGGCCCATTAATTGACAGAAAGGTTAATGAAACAATAGAAAATAGTGATATAAGCCCAATTATATTTAGAATTTAGAATGAGTAAAGCAGCATTTCAAAGCAGTGGAGATATGGTGGACAATTAAGAAGTGGTATTGAGATAGCTGGATAATCATAAGGTTAAAAAGGTAAAAAGGGATCAATTTTCTCTATCTTACAGCAGGGTAAATTCCAGATGGTTCTGAAGGAAATAAAAATAAATAAATAATAAACAAATAAATAAATAAAAATTAAAAAACCATCCATGTAAATATTAGAAGAAAATATAGGTGAATTCATCTATAATCTGGAAGTGGAGGAAACTTTCCTAAGTATATATCAGTATCCAGGAGCATTAAGGAAAAAGATTGATATATTTGACAATATCAAAATGAGAATGACAACTCTGCGTGGCAAAAACATGCTAGTCAGTTAAAGACACTGGGGAAAACATTTGCAGCTAACATCCTTAGCAAAGCATTGATATCCCTCCTATATAAACACTTACCAATATAAAGGCATGAAAAAGAAACAGCCCAATCAAAGACATGTAAGAAATACAACCAGTTAAGAAAAAAATGTAAGTTGCCTTTAAACGTATGAAGAGTCTCTAGCTTGTTTTAATTAAGAGAGATGCAGTTAAAACTACACTAAGATACCATTTCTTAACTATTAGATTGGCAAAGATCCAAATGTTCGTCAGCATACTCAGTTGCTGAGGATGTGGAAAAACATTTCCTTTCATACCCTGCTCACAGGGATGCAAAATGGTATGATCGCTGTAGCAGGCTTCATAGTGGTCCCCAAAGATATCAGGTCCTAATCCCTGGAACCTGTAAATCTTACCTTATGTGGAAAAGGGTCTTTGCAGATGTGATTAAATTAAGAGTCTTACAATGGGGAGATTACCTTGGATTGTCAAAATGGTCCCTAAATGCACACCCAAGTGTCCTTATAAGAGGAGCAGAAGGAGAGTTGACACAGACAGGAGAAGGCTGTGTGACCAAGGGTGCAGAGGCTGGAGTGATGGAGCCGTAAGCCAAGGAATGCCAGCATCCACCAAAAGCTGGAAGAGGAGAGGAGCTCCCCTAGAGTCTCTGGAAGGAGTGCAGCTCTGCCAATACCTTGACTTTGGCCCAGTGAAACTAATTTTGGACTTCTAGCCTCCACAACTATGAGGGAATATTTCTGTTGTTTAATGACACCACGTTTGTGGTAGTTTATTGCAGTAGTCATAGGAAATTACTACAATCATTATGGTGGGGAATTTGATAATACTAGCAATTTTATATATGCCCTTACTCTGACTCAGAAATCGTATTTCTGGAAATATCGTAAGGATATACTGGCAATGTCACAAAAAGATTTTAGATATAAATATAATAATAAATATAGACAAAGATATTCACTCTGGCACTATTTGAATAGCAAAAGAATGGGAACAACCTAAATGTTCATCAATTGTGTGATGGATGAATTAAGTATCATGCAACCACACAAAGGTGTACACTAAGTAAGACATAAAGAAGAATGATGACAATCTCCCCATGGGCTATAGAGGGATCTCCAGAATATAGTGTTAAGTGAAAACGTCAGCATACATAAAGGTGTAAATAGCATAGGGCTTTTTATCTAAGACAGACGGGAATGCAAATATACAAATTTTTACTTATATTAAAAGTAGAAGGAAAGGACTTCTGTTTTGGGGACCAGAAGGAGTAGATACATTTCTCCCTGTTACTCCTGCTAGGTGCAGCTAAATCTCTGGCTATTATATGTAAAACAAATACAAGACTGAAAGGTGGAGAGAAAAAAGACAGACTGGCTTGGGACTTTGGGATCCAAGTAACGACAAGGCAGTGAATTCCCTTGGTTGTATTTTCACCTCATATATCCCAGGCTGGGTGATGGAGAAGCAGAAGACCCAAAAATGCCAACAGGAACAGACAAAAAGAGCTCCAAGAAAAGCCTGCTGTATCTAGACAAAGAACCAGAAAAGGGGAAACCTAGCAAGAAAGAAAGATTTTAGACAACTGCCCTACCTCAGACAAACACCACAGAATGCAATACAGCTCCACCCCCACCACGCCAGCAACAGCTGAGTGGGGAACGTGGATTCCATGTTCAGATTATTGTAACCACGCGCCCCTCCCCACCCTCTGCGGTGGTGTCAGAGAAGACTGCATGTGGAACAGGGACTTTCATCCCTGCCGGTGGAAATGAGCATCCCCCCATGGTGTCAGTGGAGACCCTGCAGGAAGCCTGACTTTCACCCATACCCAGTGATAATGAGGCGCCTTCCCCTCCTCTCCAGGCTGATGTCACAGGAAGCTGAGTGGGACGGTGGAACTTTCATGACCATCTAGTAACGAGGAGGCCTCCTTCCCACCACGGTGTCAGGGGAGGCCACGTGGAGGGCAGTAAGGAAGTGTCTTCCCTCACCTGCCAGGTGGAGGCCTGGTAGGGAGTGAAATCCCACCTCCACCAAGCAGCAACAAGGTACCCCTTCCCTTCCACTCCCATACCCTGCCCCCCTTTTTTGTAGAGGCTGAATGGAGAACCTGGACTTTTATCTTTGCCATCTGTCTCTGTGTTTAGGAACACATGCTTGAGTCACCAACATCCATGAAGAGAGGATAGTGATACCTCACTAGCAAGTCTGTGGTGACGACTAAACCCAGGCAGCAACGTGAAGAACCTATCCCTAGGCCCTGCTTAAATAAAAGCTTCATAGATATTAGCTGTCTCTCCCTCCCAGGTTAGGGAACTCACATGGCTCCTTTACCTGCCTCCTCAGCTAGGGTGCCTTGACCTGGGCGCGAGTCAGAATTGCCTTGGGGATCCTTTTCTAAACCCTCACCTGAAAGTCTCTTGGTGGTGGAAATAGAATGTCTGTATCAAAGGCCATGCAAGTTATTCAGCTGTAATAATATAGGCCTCAGAAGATGGATACCCCCATTTGGCACCAACAGTGTATGTGAGTGTCCATTGCCCCTTCATTCCTTCAACACCAGGTATTACCATCTTATGTCTTTATTGCTGATCTGATTGCTTAGGGTCATCTCAGACAGCTGGAGGGGTGGTGGTCTGAAGAGTGAAGGTGTTTTGCTTTCGGCGAAAGGGGACATAGTATGCGCCGGGCACACAGTTACACCAGTGAAGCATAGTGATTGCTGGATCTGTCTGTCCCTGTGCAGCTCCTCGTGCCGGTGGCCGAGCTCCTGTGAGGTGTCTGAAGGAGGCAGGTTCTGAGGATCTGTGTCCTGATGGCTGCTGAAGCTTCTGCTCCAGATTCAAGGGCAGGAGTCCTCAGGAGACCCCAACACTTCACGTCCCTAGTAGGATCTGACACCTGGCTCAAGTGAGTTCATAGATCTGTTAAAAGCATGTTGTGGAACAGCTCCTGTGAGGTTCACAAAGGAGCCTCAGAGGAGAGAAGCTGCTTTGATCCCATCATGGGAGAAGAGGTTTAGCGGGTGGAATTCATGCCTTCAGCAGCTACATGCTTTGTGGTAGCCCTGAGGCCCATCTTAGAGATGTCCTCTTTTGTCTGAAAGCAATGAATTGTCCAGCTTGAGGAAGAAACTTGATCTTTAACATTCATTTGCAGTAAATATGCCCAAATTGCTCTCACTGTATAGATGATAATGATTCCCGTTGTATCTCTCAGATGGGTGTGGAAACATGCAATTGTTAGATCTTCCTAGCATTTTGACATTGTAATGTAGATTCTTCCCTGGTGACCAGGGTTTTTTTTTCCTTTCATAATGACATTTTTCTAAAAGACAGAATTTTTCCAAGTGTTACTTTAAAATGTCAGTGCCTAGAACTTCATGTTTTAAAAAAATATTTGTTACCCTAGAGTTTGCTCTATGTAATGATAGTCAGCCGTGTTCCCTGAAATAACCAGTTCGTCTTAAATATCATTATGATTGTTTTCCTGATATAGTATTATTATTTCTGTACTTCAGGAGGAAATGGACATCAGCTTTTCCTATATATTTGGATATGTTTCATTGCAAATGATTATTTCTATTTTGGTTATATGTAGTGTGGGCCAATTTGATAGGACATAGTGCGGACCTGTTAATACTACAAGAGCAGAATCGTGGGAATCTTTCACCTGGTTAATTTAATTGCATCAGAGACTTATGAATATATAAATATATCTCAAATACTTTATTGAGGGTGAATGACATACAATACCCTGTGCATAAAGTATATGCTCTAATAAGCTTTGCTATATGTACGCACCTGTGAATCCAACGCTGCAGTCAAGATAATGAACATATCCATCACCTCAAAAAGCTTCCTTGTACCCCGTTGTAATCTCCCCACTGATCTCTCTCTCCACGTCACCCTACCCCATTCCCAGGCAACCACTGATCTTCTGTCAGTATAGATTGGGTTTTTTTCGTATAATTTTATATGAATGGAATCATACAATGTGTATTCTTTTTTGTGTGCCTCCTTTCCTTCAACCTAATTATTTCTAGATTTATCCATTTGTTGCATGTACAAATAGTTCCTTCTTTTCTATCGTTGACCTAATATTCCATTACAATCATGCATCCCTTAACGGCAGGGACACATTCTGAGAAATGTGTCGTCAGATGATTTTGTTGTTGTGCGAACATCATAGAGTGTACTTACACAAACCTAGATGGTATGGCCTACTACACACCTAGGCTATATGGTATTAATCTTATGGGACCACTATCGTATATGTGGTCCGTCGTTGACTAAAACGTCATTATGCGGTGCATGACTGTAAATGGATATACCACAGTTTGTGCTACCCACTCACCTGGTAATGGATATTTGTATTGTTTCCAGTTTGGGGCTCTTGTAAATAAAACTGCTGTGAACGTTTGGGTATAAGTCTTCACTTGAATATATGCTTTCTTTCTCTTGGGTAAATACTTAGAGATGCAATGACTAGGTCGTATGATAGTTGTAAGATTAACATTATAAGAAACTGCTAAACTGTTTTCCCTAACGACTGAATATTTGAGAAGAGGTGTTTAGCGTCTTTTCATATGCTTATTTGACATTTGTATATCTTCTTTGGTGGAGTGTCTATTCAAATATTTTGCCCATTTATTAATTAGAGTGTCTATTTTCTTCTTATTGACCTTTGTGAAATTTTCTATATTCTGGATACAAGTCGTTTATCAGAGATATAATTTGCAAATATATTCTCCCAGTCCATGGCTTGTTTTTTAATTCTCTCAACAGTGTCTTTGGAAGAGCAGAAATTTTTAACTTTGATGAGGTCCAATATATTGATTTGTTCACTTATGGATTGTGGTTTCAGGCTTGCATCTATGAAATCTTCATCTAACCCAAGGTCACAAGGATTTTTTACTGTGTTTTCTTCTAGAAGTTCTGGGTTTTGTACTTAGGCTTGTGATCCATTTTGAGTTGACTGTATATAGTGCGATATGTGGATCAAAGTTCATGTTTGTGTGTATGGATATCCATTTGTCCTGGCCCCATTTGTTAAAAAGACTATCCTTTCTCCACTGAATTGCCATTACAACTTTGACAAAAATCGGTTAACCATGTAAGCGTGAGTCTATTTCTGGACTCTTGATTCTGTTCCATTGATTTATTTGTCTACCATAATACCAATACTACACTGTCCTGATTCCTAAACGTTTATAATGGCTCTTGAAATCGGATAGTTTTGATCCTCCAACTTTGTTCTTCTTTTTCAAAGTTATTTTTCATAGTCTAGATCCTTTGCATTTCAACATGAATTTTAGAATCATCCTGTCAATTTCTTAAAAAACAAATGCCTGCTAGGATTTTTATTAGGATTATACTGAATCTATAGATCAGTTTGAGGGAAATAGACATCTCTACAATACAGAGTCTTCTGATGCATGAAAATGGTATGTTTCTACATTTATTTAGATCTTTTAAAATTTCTGTCAGCAATGTTTTGTAGTGTTCAATGTATAGACTTTACACATATGTGGAGAGATTGTGCCTAAGTATTTCATACTTTTTGGTGCTATCATGAATGACAGTATTCTTTAATTGCAATTTACACATACAGTGGTCCCTTGGGATCCGCGGGGGATTGGTTCCAGGACCCGCACAGATACCAAAATCTGCACATGCTCGAGTCCCTTATATAAAATGGCATAGTATTTGCATATAGCCTACACACATCCTCCCGTATACTTTATGTCATCTCTAGATTACTTATAATACCTAATACAATGTAAATGCTACATAAATAGCTGTTATGCTGTATTGTTTAGGGAATAATGACAAGAGAAGGAAGTCTGTATGTGTTCAGTATAGACGCAACCATTGTAGGCCTTTGTATCCTGGGTTGAGTTGCCTGAATCCACGGATGTGGGAACCTGTGGGTATGGAGGGCTGACTGTATTATATTTTCACTAAACTGTCAGCAGCCAAATATCAAAAAATAGCCATTGAGGAATCTTTTTGGTTGAAAGCTCAGGCCACTTACTCTAGGATGAAAAAGGTACTTGATGTATAACGTGCATTTGCTTGTATTTCCATATCAGCTTTTAGAGGTTATTGGCAGTGTGCTGAAACTGGGGAGAAAAATGTCCCAGACACAGTTCTACAGTTTATCTCCAGATAAATCCATCACTGAAATAGTTTAGTAGCTTTCAGCTTTGTATGTGTATTTAGAATTGAATCCGTTGAATTGTAGTGTTTTTCTTTTTTGCCCTCCAGCTATTCCACCACAATGAATTCCTGGGATCTCGAGAGGGGAGAGGAGAGGAAGAGAGCATGTATGTATGTATGTATATATTGCTAAAACTGCCAGGAATATTTATTGTCAGGAATACTTGAGGTTAATTATTGTGTGTTATGTCAGTCCTGCTCAGTTTCTGCCTGAACCAAATCAAGGTGGTTGCTGTTTGTTTTTTTCCCAGCTTTCCTTGGCCAGCATGGTTACCATGGTGACTCAGTGACTGCTGTGGGATTTGGTGCAGACTAAGCATCCATTCAGGACTCTTGGCTGAATTACTTGTTGCTATGATAGTGGTCAAGTGTTGCTTTTCCAATTCTGTCATTCCTTCTAGATTTATTAGCTGGCATTCAACTGTATGGTAGACCTTTTCCTTCTCCCCTGTGATTTATTTATTTAAGTATTTATATCAGCATGACTTTTCCTGTTTCACTAAAAGAGCTTATTATTATTATGTATTTTGATGCTCAGATTGTCCCAGAGTTGGCCAGTGTTAGCCCCTTCAAGTTGTCTTCTGTGTCTGTTTGATGCCTCCCTAGAATCCTTTGAGCATATACTTGCTCTGCGAGCCTGAGTATCTCCCCATCTGTAGAAAGGAAGTAATGACTCCCACCTCAGAGCATTGCTTTGAGGATATAAAGGGAAAAAGTCTGAAAATAACAGTCTACACTGTGTAGCATCTGGTAGGCTCTCAAAATGTTAGTTCCCTATTCCAACTTTGTCTCCTTCATTCTGTCAGTATGATGTCTCTGGCATTAACATAAATAGCATGACAACCAGAGAGAATACTTGGACATGTAACAGCCAACGGGGATAAGCCCCTGTTTCCATGATGTGTGAGCTTCAGTGTCACTGCGTGTGTGGGAGGGGGCTGTGTGATAGAGCTGGGGAGAGGCAAAGCGTCATTGCACAGCTTCCAGTGCACTGAGTGGGAACAGGCAAGGACATCCTCACCCCTTTCCCTTGTGTTTCATGTGTTTTCCCATCCTCTCACTTTCCTCTCTATTCCATGTGCTGTCTTATCCCCTGACTCTCCTTCTAGTGGAACATTAGAGAAGGGTGTGGACTCTGAGCCCCAGAAACAGGAGCTGATAGAGAAGAACCAAGTGTGATGTCGAATGTGCTAGACAGGTTCCTGGATCCAGAATGAAGAGATCAGGGTCCCATCATTGGGACACTTTAGGTAAGTCGCTGCCCTTCCAGCAGCCTCGTCTATACAACAGGATAACAATACCCAATGGTCCCGACCACCCAGGAATACTCTGAAGTTTAAGTGTGATCCATGTGGGAAAGCAATCTGTGGTTGTAGGTGGGATGGAAGGACCAGTGCACTTTCGAGTAATTGCATTAACACAGACACCCCAGATATCATAGAACTCTACATGGTAGGCATTAAATTAATGGTGCGCAAATGTCACGTGTTTAGGTCAGGATATTTCCAAGTGTGGTCCATGGACCACTTTCTCAAAATCGTCAAGGGTGCTTGTTGAAATTCAGATCCCTGGGCCCACCCTAGGTCTGCTGTATCCAAAACAGGGAGGTGGGTGGGAGATGTGTGCATTTTGAATAATTTGATTCAAATAGTTGGTTCTGGCTCATCCCAGTTTAAAAAGCACCTCTGTGGATTTGCCACAAGGTGTTCTTAAAATTTTGACTCTTTGATGTCTAATTTCTTTGTCAATTTCTCCTGTCACTCAGCTTTAAATATCTTGTCTACTCTTGTGTGTCAAATATGTAACAATCCCTTCATGTACGTAAAACTTTTTCAGTGATTTATATGCGAGGCACTGAACTAGGAACAGGGGTCACAGCACAGAGAACAAGACAGGGAGGGTCCCTGGAGCTTTCATTCTAGTTGGGAAAACTGGCAGTAAGCAGGTAAGTCAATAAGTGGGACAATTCCGTATGGGGATGAGTGCTTTGAAGAAAATGAACACATAAATAAAATGGAAAATGACGGGTCAAGGATGATTGTAGATGGGGTTGTCAGTGAAGCTCTTTCTCAGGAAGTGACATTTGAGCTGAGTCCTGAACAAGAAGAAGCCAGGCCTGGACAGGCCTTTTGGTCAGCGGCCCTTCAGTGTGTGTGAGCGCCAGTTGTTCCAGGAGCAGACGACGAGCTCGAGTGCCTGGAGCCTGGAAGGCAAAGTGCAGGTGGTAGGAGATGAGGTCCAAGGGCAGACAGGAGTCAATCCAGCGTCTGAAAGGTGAAGTAAAAGTATTCACACTCACACAGTTTGTAAGTGGCAGAACTAGGGTTTAGACCTAGTCTGTCTCCGGAGCCCACACTCCTAACCAGTACACTTCGCAAGAAGGAAAAGACGTGTTAAACTATGTCAACCCATGGTGGTTGATATTAGGCTGGGGCCATATCTCTTTGGGTGAAAACTATGCTTCAGTAGGCATTTTTCCATATACAGAGGGTATTAAGCAAAACAAAAAGGTAATAATTATAAAAACAAAGCAGGGAATAATCATCATAGTTACTGTGCATTAGACAACTTGGCTGTTAAAATAATTCCTTGGACTTGTGTGGTGAATCCTTTTCCCTTTTATGAACTCAGTGCTTTTCAGATGGGAATCACATTGTTTTGTGCTCCAGTTTTTGTTGGTTGGGAGGCGGGGCTGATCTGACCCCCTTAGATAAGTGAGGCCAGAGGAAGTGTGATGACTTACCTAAGGTCGCCTAGAGCTAGTGGGTTAGGTCTGGCACTGGGGCCAGGAGTGTCTCCTGTCTCACACCCAGTTGCCTGTCCATCAGACACAGCACTAGCGTTGTTCCTGTGTGTAGTAAGTTACTTTTCAAGGACTCAGAGGATTCATGCTTCTCTGAAGTTACTCTGCAGGTAATAGAAGAGGACATGAAGTAGCTTCAAATAAAAGGATATGGGATATTGATTTTCCTCTTTCCCCAAACTCAATTGGGAGATTAGAAGTAAAATTCCTGAAGTTATATAGCATGTTCTCTTTTATGTCTTTCAATGAACATAATGTGTGTGTGATTTACGGTATTGTCTGTAGTTGTGGATTATTCATTCTCATTGGTGTGTAATGTTACATTGTGTGGATGTTTCACAATATATGTGTCTGTTATGGGGATTTGGATATTTTCCAGTTTTTGACTTGTTACGAATAATGTTGCTCTGAATGATCTTGTACTTGCCTTTCGGGTGGACGTTTATTTTCCTTTCTTTTGGGCATGTACCTAAGAGAGGCATTTCCGAGTCATAGGGTATGTGTATGAGGCGCTCAGCAGATACTGCCAAGCAGTCTTTCAAAGTATTGTTCCAGGCTATATTCCCAACCCTCACCAACACTTGGTGTTTTCCATCTTTTTCATTTTTGTTGTTTATATGAGCATGTTGTAGTGTCTCAGTGTGGTTTTAATTTTAATTCATCTGAAGTCTTGTGTCTTTTAATGTAAAAAAGGCACCCCCCCCTTTTTTCAACCTGCCAGTTATTTGCTTAAGAAACTGCATCTTTTGTCCTGTGGAATGTGCGTTCTGGATTATGCTGATCATATCCTTCTTGTGTTGTTTATGTTCTCCTCCTCCCCTCCCCCCATTTCCTTTAAATTGTTGAGTAGATTTAGGAGCTTGATCCAAGTCAGATTTTTTGGCAAGAGTAGTTCAGATGTGGTGGTGTACTTCTTATAGCGTTACACCAGGAAGCTCATAGTGTCTGGTTGTCTCTCCTCTTGTGATGCAAAGATTGATCACTGGGTTCAGGTGTTGTCAGCCTGACCCATCTGTTATAAAATTTCCCATCTGCTTTTTACCTCATGTTTGTTGCAGCCTCTGAAGATAGTTGCCTAGATCTGCATTTCATTAAAGGTTATAGAAGGGTGATGTTCTAATTCTATGATTTCTTCTGCATTCATTAGCTGAAATTCTTCTATAAAAGGAACTTCCCCTCATAAATTATTAGGTTTCCCTGAGGTATGGTTTGCACAGGAAGGGAAGGATGAATGTTTAATTTTTTGCAGTATTTCTACCTTTTAAAATAATGAGTTGTTTCGCTAGGATCCTCCAAAGGTGAGCAGTGAGTTGGTTTTATTTGTTTTGCTTTTCTTTTAGAATGTCGTCATGACTCATAGATGTTTGTGTATTTGATGTGCTTTAGTCCATTGTGGTCATTATTTTACTTGATGTCAAAATGTTCTGTCTTTGGCCATTGGGAGACCCTTCAAGTTGGCTTCTGAGTCTTTTTGACATGCCTTCTGGTGTGAGAGTTTGGGACAGACACAGCTGTTATGATTCCTTCTGCGGAGCTGGAATCAACTATTTCTCCAAAGGAGCCTGATCTCTTTTAGTGGGATATATGTTTAGAGGATTTAATCTGGGGACTAGAGTCATTCATTGCTGCTTGATTGGCCATTGTTTCTTGCCCTTTTTAGTGCATGAAGTCAGTAAATTTACATCATATTTTCAAGAGAATGTACATCATTCGCTTCCATCCTGGGCTGCTCCTCCATCTCTGTATAGGTTTTTATCAGTTTTTCTTGACCTTCCAGTTTTTAAAATATAAGCAAATATAACATATCTATGAGTTTTCTCCCTACCTCATAGGTAAAAGGTGGCATATTCGAGACAAGTAAAGTCCAATAGAAATTTTTGTGGAGATGAAAATGTTCTTTGTCTATTTTCCAACACAAAGAGCCGCTAGGTACCTGTTAAACATCAAAACCTGGTGAGTGTGAATGAGGAACTGAATTTTTAATTTCATTTCAATTACATTTAAATAGCCATGTGTGGTTGGTGCCTACTGTATTGGACAGCAGCAGCTCTACACATTTTTCTGCACCTTGCTTTTTTCACTTAGCTATATATCTTGGGGATTACTCCATACCACTATAGAGAGGAAGTCCTCATTGCTTTATTTAAAAATTTTTGTTTGTATTGAGGTAAAACACACATCACATAAAACTGACCGTCTTAACCATTTTTAAGTGTATGGTACAATAGTGTTAACTATGTGCACATTGTTGTGCAGCAGATCTCTAGAACTTCCTCATCTTGCAAAACTGAAACTCTGTGCTCATTGAACAACAACTTCCCTTTTTCCCCTCCGCACAGCCCCTAGCAACCACCATTCTACTTTCCGTTTCTATGAATTTGACTACTTTAGACACGTCATATCAGTGGTATGATGCAGAGTCATGCAGTATTTATGTTTTTGTGACTGGCTTATTTCACTTAGCATTATGTCTTCAAGGTTCATCCATGTTGTAGCATATGACAGGACATCCTTCTTTTATAAGGCTGACTAATATTCCATTGTATGTACATAACACATTTTGTTTATCCATTTATCTATAGGTGGACAGATAGGTTTTTTTCCACCTCTTGGCTATTGTGAATAGTTTCACTAAACATGGGTGTGTA
The DNA here is from genome assembly GCA_031878705.1 of Tapirus indicus. NCBI lineage: Eukaryota > Metazoa > Chordata > Mammalia > Perissodactyla > Tapiridae > Tapirus > Tapirus indicus. The sequence continues at coordinate 87,012,587 of CM062942.1, read as the reverse complement.
AATACCTCTTCAAGATCCTGTTTTTCATTCTTTTGTATATATACCCAGAAGTGAGATTGCTGGATCATATGTTTTAATTTTTCAGTAACCTCTATACTGCTTTCCATAGTGGCTGCACCATTTTACATTCCCATCAACAGTGCACTAGGGTTCTAACTTCTCCACATTCTCACCAACACTTGTTATTTGTTTTTTTTTAAATAAGGTAAAATGGATATACAACATTAGTTTCCGGTGTACAACATAAAAATTCCATGTTTGTATACGTTGCGAAATGATCACTACAATAAGTCTAGTTAACATCCATCACCGTATATAGTTACAGAATTTTTTTTCTTGTGATGAGAACTTTTAAGAATTATTCTCTTAGCAACTATAAATATGTAATACAGTATTATTAACTATAGTCACCATGGTGTACATTACATACATGACTTATTTATTTTATGACTGTAAGTTTGTACCTTTTGACTCCCTTCACTCATTTTGCCCACCCTCCGCCCCCAGCCTTTGGCAATCACCAATCTGTTCCCTCTATCTATGAACTTGTGTTTTTTTTTTAATTAGATTCCACATATAAGTGAGATCATATGGTATTTGTTTTTCTCTGTCTGACTTATTTCACTTAGCACAATACCCTCAAGGTCCCTTTGGTTGTGGCAAATGGCAAGATTTCATTTTTTTATGGCTGAATAATATTACATTGTATATATATATATATACCACATCTTCTTTATCCATTCATCTGTCAGTGGACATTTAGGTTGTTTCCCTATCTTGGCTATTGTAATATTTGCTGTATTTTGATAGTGGTAATCCTAACACGTGTGAATTGATATCTTATTGTGGTTTTGATTTACATTTCCCTGATGATTAGTGATGTTGAACGTCTTTTCATATGCTTGTTGGCCATTTGTATATCTTCTTTGAAGAAATGTCTATTCAAGTCTTTTGCCCTTTTATTAATCCAGTTGTTTGTTTTTTTGTTGTTGTTGGGTTGTAGGAGTCCTTTATATATATTGGATATTAACCCCTTATCAGATATATGATTTGCAAATATTTTCTCCCACTTTGCAGTTTGCCTTTTCACTTTGTTATTTCTTCCGCTGCACAGAAGTTTTTAAGTTTGATGTAGTCTCATTTGTCTATTTTTGCTTTTGTTGCCTGTGCTTTTGATGTCATATCCAAGAAATCATCATCAAATCCATTGTCATAAAGATTTCTTCTATGTTTTCTTTTGGGAGTTTTATAGCTTCAGCTCTTATGTTTAGATCTTTAATCCATTTTGAGTTAATTTTTGTATATAGTGTAAGGTAGGGGGTCCATCTTAATTTTTTTTGCATGTGTATATCCAGTTTTCCCAACACCACTTGTTGAATTGACTGTCCTTTTCCCATTGTGTAGCCTTGGCACCCTTGTCAAAGATCATTTGACCACATATGCAAGGGTTTATTTCTAGGCTGTCTATTCTGTTCCATTGGTCTATATGTCTGTAATTATGCCAGCGCCATACTGTTTTGAGTATTGTAACTTTGTAATATGTTTGAAATCAGGAAGTGTGAGGCCTTCAGTTTTGTTTTTCTTTCTCGAGACTGGCTTTTTCATGTTTTGGGAGTCCTTTGAAATTCCATATGAATTTTAGGATGTGTTTTTCTCTTTCTGTAAAGAATAGCATTGGGATTTTGATAGGGATTGCACTGATTCTGTAGATTGCTTGGGAATTATGGACATTTCAACAATATTAAGTCTTCCACTCCATGAACATGAGATGTCTTTCCATTTATTCATGTCTTCTTTACTTTCTTTCAGCAAAGTTTTGTAGTTTTCAGTATATTAGTCTTTCATCACCTCCTTGGTTAAGTTTATTCCTAAGTATTTTATTCTTTTTTGATGCTATTTTAAATGAAATTGTTTTCTTAATTTCCTTTTCAGATTGTTCCTTGTTATTGTATAAAAATGCAACTCAGTTTTGTGGGTCGATTTTGTATCCTGCAACTTTGCTGAATTTGTTTATTTGTTCTAACAGTTTTTTTGGTGGAATCATTAGGATTTTCTACATGTAAGATCTTGTCATCTGTGAACAGAAATAGTTTTATTTTCCCTTTCCAATTTGGGTGACTTTTCTTTCCTTTTCTTGCCTAATTACTCTGGCTAGAACTTCAAGTATTGTGTTGAATAGAAGTAGTGACAGTGGGCATCCTTGCCTGTTTCCTATTCCTAAAGGAAAAGCTTCCAGTTTTTCACCACTGGGTATGATGTTAGCTGTGAGCTTTTCATATATGGCCTATATCATGTTGAGGTAATTTCCTTCTATTCCTAGTTTGTTGAGAGTTTTTATCATGAAAGGGTTTGGATTTTCTCAAATGTTTTGTGTGCATCAATTGAGATGATCACATGAGTTTTTTCTTCATTCTGTTATGGCGATATATTACATTGATTGATTATCATATGTTGAAACATCTTTGCATTCTGGGAATAAATCCCAGTTGGTCATGGTATATATTCTTTTCAAAATGCTTTTGAATTTGGTTTGTTAGTATTTTGTTGAGGATTTTTGTGTCAGTATTAACTATGGATATTGTTCTGTATTGATTTTCTTTTCTTGTGTCTTTGTCTTGTTTTGGTATCAGGGTTATGCTGGCCTCATAAAATGAGTTTGGAAATGTTCTCTCCTCTTCAAATTTTTGGAAGAGTTTGAAGGGGAATGGTGTTAATTTTTCTTTGAGTGTTTGGTGGAATTATCCAGCGAAGCCATCTGGTCCTCAGCTTTTCTTTGTTGGGAGTTTGTTGATTATTTATTCAATCTCCTTACTAGTTATAGGTCTGTTTAGATTTTTTATTTCATTATTATTCAGTCTTGGTGGTTTGTATCATTCTAGGAATTTGTCCATTTCTTCTAGGTTATCCAATTTTTTAGTGAATAATTGTTCACAGAAATCTATGATCCTTTTTATTTCTGTGGCATCAGTTGTAATGCATCCTCTTTCGTTTCTGATTTCTCTTTGAGTTTTCTCTATTTTTTCTTAGTTAGTTTAGCTCAGGATTTGTCAACTTTGTTGATCTTTTCAAAACACCAACTCTTAGTTTCTTTGGCTTTTTATACTGTTTTTCTATTCTCTGTTTCTTTCATCTCTGCTCTAATGTTTATTTCTTTCCTTCTGCTAACTTTGGGTTTAGTTTGTTCCTCTTTTTCTAGTTTCTTGAGGTGTAAAATTGGGTTGTTAATGCTTCTTTTTTGATGTAGACCTTTACTCCTATAAACTTCCCTCTTAGTACTGCTTTTGCTGCATCCCATAAATGTTGGTCTATTTTGTTTTCATTTTCATTTTGTAACAGCTAGATCTTAAGTTAACATGAGGGAAGCCATCTTTGGGAAAGGAAGCAATATTGTAACTGTGATCCTGACTCACTAGTCTCTGTGAATACATTCTAGCCTGCACATAGCCTAGATGATTAAGCACCTTTCGCTTTTGCAAAATGCATGATCTGCTAACTCTATGACTCTTGCATACATATATCTCCCAGCTGTGATAAGATGATAGCTTTGTTTTCTGAATCCGCCAGGAGCATGAAGACCTCCAGAAAGAAAAACTCTGCATTGGTACCCATCATGGATGACAGAAGAAAGAGATAATGAGGCACCTTGAAGTCCGTCATACCAGATGGTTGACATTCCTAAACCCCCTCCTTCCCTGCCCATTTCCCCTATATAAATGCCTCAAGATTCTGTATGATTTTAAGATGGCTCTTTAGGACACTATTCTGCCATCTTCTGATTGTGCTAGCTAATCGTGTAAATTTTCCTTTCTCAACCACCGACTCATTTGCAATTGATTGGCATTGGATTGCGGCAAGCAGAATGAGCCCCTTTTGCTCGTTACAATTTGTCTCAAGGTATCTTCTAATTTCCTTTGTGATTTCTTCTTTGACCCATTTGTTGTTCAGGATTATATTGTTTAATTTCTATATATTTGTGAATTTTCCAGTTTTCCTTTTGCTATTGATTTCTGGTTTCGTTCCACTGTGGTCAAAAAAGATTTCAACCCTCTTAAATTTGTTAAGACTTGTTTTGTAGCCTAACAGGATCTATCTTGGAGAATGTTCCGTGTGTGCTTGAGAATATGCATTCTGTTGTTGGGTGGAGTGTTCTTTGTATGTCATTAAGTGCAATTGATCTAGATTGTTGTTCAAATCCTGTTTCCTTATTGATCTTCTGTCTGGTTGTCCTATTCACTACTGAAATTGGGGTATTGAAATCTCTTATTATTATCATGTTACTGTTTATTTCTCCCTCTAATTTTGTCAATGTTTGCCACATATATTTGGGTGCTGTAATGTTAGGTACATATATATTTATAATTGTTATGGCTTCCTAATGAATTGACCCTTTTATCATTACATAATATCCTTCTTTGTCTCCTGTGACAATTTGGATCTAAAGTCTATTTTTTCTCGTGTAAGTATGGCCACGCCTGCTGTCTTTTGGTAATGATTTGCGTGGAATATCTTTTTCCATCCTTTTACTTTTTGCCTATGTGTATCTTTATTATCTAAAGTGAGTCTTTTGTAGATAACATATAGTTGAATCTTACTTTTTTTTCCATTCAGCCACCCTATGTATTTTGGGGAGCTTTGTCCATTTACATTTAAAGTAATGGGGTAGGGAAGGACGTACTGTTGCCATATTTTAATTGTTTTCCATGTGTCTTGCATTTATTTTGTCCCTCTTTTCCTCTTTGCTGCCTTCCTTTGTGTTTCATTGATTTTTTATAGTGATATGCTTTGATTCTATTCTCATTTTTTTGTGTATGTTCTATAGGTAGTTTCTTTGTTTTTACTGTGGGGATTATATAAAACATCTTATAGTTATAGCAATCTATTTTAAAGTGATAAAAACTTAACTTCAATCACATGTAACAGCTCTGCTCCTTTACATCTTTCCCCCACTTTATGTTATTTATGTCACAAAATACATCTTTTTGTATTTTGTATCCATTAATGTAGTTTTATAGTTACAGTTATTTTTATGCTTTTATCTTTTTAAATTCTATACCAGAAATAAAAGTGTTTTATGCACCACCATCACAGTATTATAGGATTCTGTATTTGTATATAAACATTTCACAGAGAGCTTTGTATTTTTATATGCTTTTGTGTTGCTGTCTCACATCCTTTCATTTCAACTTGAAGGACTCCTTTTAGCATTTCTTGTAAGGTAGGTCTAGTTGTGATGAACTCCCTCAGCTTTTGTTTATATGGAAAAGTCTTTATTTCTCCTTCAATTGTTTTCTTTTTGTGTGAGGAAGACTAGCCCTGAGCTAACATCCGTTGCCAATTCTCCTCTTTTTCCTGAGGAAGACCAGCCCTGGGCTAACATCCATGCACATCTACCTCTGCTTTATGTGGGACACTGCCACAGCATGGCTTGACAAATGGTGTCGGTCCGTGCCTGGGATCTGAACCTGTGAACCCTGGGCTGCCAAAGCAGAGGACGTGAACTTAACCATTATGCCACCAGGCCAGCCCCTGTCCTTCATTTTTGAAGGAAAGTTTTGCCAGATATAGTATTCTTGGTTGGCATTTTTTTCTCTTTCAGCACTTTGAATATATTATCCCACTCCCTTCTGGCCTGTAATGTTTCTTCTGAGAAATCCACTGATAGTCTAATGGGAACTCCCTTGAACATGATGGTTCACATTCTCTTGCTGCTTTCAAGATTCTTTTTGTCTTGACTTTTGACAGTTTGATTATAATGCCTCTCTGGGTTCATCCTAGTTAGAGTCGTTTGAGCTTGTTGAATTTGGATGTCCATATGTTCCTCAGATTTGAGAAACTTTTGGCCATTATTTCTTCAGAGAAACTCTCTGCCCCTTTCTCTCTCTCCTCCTTCTTGGAATGCCATAATGTATATATTGGTCTTTTTGTTGGTGTCCCCATAAGTCCCTTAAACTTTCTTCACTTTTCTTCATTCTTTTTTCTTTTTGTTCTTCTGACTCAATAATTTCAAATGACCTGTCTTTGAGTTCACCGATTCTTTATTCTACTTGAGTAAGTCTTCTTTTGAACCCTTCTACTGATTTTTTCAGTTCACTTGTATTCTTCAGCTGCAGAATTCCTGTTTGGTTCTTTTTTTTATAGTTTCTATCTCTTTGTTGATATTCTCATTTTGTTCATGCATCACTTTCCTGATTTTGTTTAGTTGTCTATCTGTATTCTCTTGTAACTCATTGAACTTCAAGACAATTATTTTTGAATTCTTTGTCACATAATTTATAGATCCTTGTCTTTATGATTGCTTTCTTGAGATTTATTTTGTTCCTTTGATTGGACCATGTTTCCCTGTTTCTCTGTATGTCTTATTACTTTTTGCTGAGATTTATGCATTTGAAAAAGCATTCTCCTCTCCCAGTCTTTATGGACTGTTTTTGTACAGGGGAAGATCTTCACCAGTCAGCCTAGATAGAGATTCTGGGGCCTCTCAAACCTTTTTTGGGGATGCTGCTTAGCTAGAAATAAGTGACAAGGAAAGGGAAATAAAATAATAATACCTCAAAGCCCCCCACACAAAGTAAAGCCCTTCTAATGTTTTCATCTACATTATATTCTTCCAGGAGTATTCTTATACAGGCATTTATATATTTATGCATGTATGCATACACATATATTTCATACAAAACATAAGATCTCATCTTACATTTAATCGTAACTCACTTGTCTCACTGCAGTAGATTGAATGTACCCCCCAAAATGTTCCCTAATCCTATCCCCCATACTTTATTTGGAAATAGGGTCTTTGCAGGTGCAATTAAGTTAAAGATCTCAAGAAGAGATCATCTTGGAATTTAGGATGGTTCCTAAATCCAATGACTGGTGCCCTTATAAGAGAATGGAGAGGGAGATCTCACACACACAGGGAAGAAGAGCATGTGAAAACAGAGGCAGGGACTGGAGCTATGCTGCTGCAAAGCAAGGAAAGCCAGTAGCTACCAGAAGCTGGAAGAGATAAGGACAGAGTCTCCTCTCAAGGCTTCGGAGGCAACATGGTCCTGCTGACCCCTTGATTTCAGATTTCGGATCTCAAAAACTATATGATAACAAATTTGTGCTGTTCTAAGCCATGAAGTTTTTGGTAATTAGTTACAGCAGCCCTAGGAACTCATACACTTGTTACCAAACCAGGTTCGTTTTGCTCATGACACGATATATGCCAATCACTGAGATGATGAGTTTGCAGCAGAGAAAGGGTTTATTCACAAGGCAGCCAAGGAAGGAGATGGGAGAACAAATCTCAAAATTCCATCTTGAAAAATCGGGATTAGGGATATTTATGAGATAAAGGGGCAGGGTGGTCTGAAGTATGGAAATAGAAGATTGGCGGTAAGGAGGAGTGAGGTATTTGATGATCTGTGTAAGCATAATCAAGCTTCATGGCTCTTCATAGGATGTGTGTTCATGAAATGGAGGCATTAGTGTGATCTGAGGGTGGAAGTTTTAGCTCCCTGAGGTCAGGAGGTCACCTGTCAGACACCTGGGCAAGCCCAGTTGGTAGATTGGTGGTCCTGACCAGCCTGAACCGGACAGGGGTTGACTCTTATTTCCTGAAAAACAAGTTAAGCATCCATTACCATGGTGACCCAGGCGCCAGGGAGATGTTATCTATAGGGTGGGTTTTAGTAATGCATTATCTAACTAATTTTGCAAACAGAAACTGAGTATAGTTAAAGCAAGTTGGCCCCTGGTTTCACACTCCCTAACCACATACCCCAAATGCCATTCATTGTGAATAAACATCAGTCTGTATCCTACTTTTCCATGCCTAAGGAGATAGAAATGCCAATAAAGATAAATAAGAAAAACAAATGTGGCTAAATTTTTCTTATGTGCTAATGATTTTTTTGTATTTATTCATTTAATGCTCACAGCACCCCTATGAGACAGACACAGTTGCTAATTCCCATTCTATAGTCAAAATGCTGAGGGACAGAGACATAAGGCCTTGGACCAGGACTGCACATTAGGGAGCGGGACTGCTTGGGTTTGTACAGCACCTCGTGCTCCAGAGCCTGGGAAACCATCAAAGATTTGTTGTTAAGTGACGGAAGCACTCTGCACAAGCAGGTGTATTACAGTGACCACAAGCATGGTCATTAAAAGCAATATTCATATATTAATATATTTATATAAATATCTGGACCTCGTGACAAAAAGGTGGCTTGTGACCTTGGTGAGAGCACGTTCATTGCCACCATGGGGACAGAACTGATAGTGCAGTTATGAGATAAGGAGTCAGTGGGAAGTGAAGAATGTTAGCAGGGGATGCAGAAACTGCTTTCTGGAAGTTTGATCTTGAAAGGGAAGGGGAGAGAGGGCAAGAAGGCCTGTGACTGAATGGGGTGAGGGGTCCAAAGACGGAATTTTAAAAATCTTCAATTTCTTCAAAGTATAAAAGTTAATGTGAAGGAGCCGTCGCATCTCAGATTTACCCCTTGAATTTTCCCATATTTCTCTCTTATTTCCACTTTAGAGTTAATGAGAAGCTCCAATGGAACAGTATGGGTTTTGAGCTTGATATATATTTAGCTATCAGTGAATGGAAGAATGGATAATTGGGTGTTCAAGAAATGCTAGTAATTTTTGGATTTTTGCCTCTCCAGAAAGCAGTAGATCGCTGGAGAAAGGGTCCATCACACTCCCTGCTAATGTGGCCACTACTCACTCAATGACCTGTCTGGATGATGAAGATGACAGAGGAGATGAAATTCTGCCCCTTGTGCCAAGTGACTGGGTGTTGGGCCACATCTGTAGGCTGATCCCTGAGTGGGGAGTGTGGCTCGGGCAGAAGCTCAGGTGTTGCCCTTGGGACAGGTGACCTAGAGGGATGGAAAGTAATGTGTATGGAACTGCTTTAAGAAATTGTACTTCATATTCCATCTCCTTTAATCCTAGAAGCTATTCAAGTTAGCCTTCATTGTGACCAGTATTCATACCAGGTACTACTGACTTTAGAGGAGTTTATGTTAATCAGGGAGACACTTCTCGTGGTCTCCCATCAGCGGCTCACTCTGGAATTACTGAAGTTTTTCTGTTTTGTCTTTATGCCTCCAGGGCTCTGAATGCTCTCGTCTCCCTATAGGATGCCGTTACATGCTCCTGAGTGATGTTCAGTTTTTTTTAAATTATGATGCATAAGGGTTTTAAGTCACAGTATTATTGAACTTGAAAAGCAAATTCTAAATTAGAATAAAAAGAATTTTGTGAACACTTTGGGGAAGATATTTGCAAACTAACAACTCAGATACTGGGTTAGGAAGCACCATTACATGACAACAGGAGTAGGGCTAGTGAGAGATGCAGGACAACTTCAGTTTATAACTACAATTTCGCCTATTGTTTGAAATGTTATACTCAGGAAAAATGGTACTTTGGTGAAACTTTGAAAACGAAAAATAATTGTGAACAGATTGACAAAAGTGCACATATATTCACTACTTTGTAAAAGTATTCATTGACTTCAATTTCATGGGGAAATGAAGTAATACAAAAACTAAATTGACCGTGTGTGTGTCTGTGTCCCCTCTGGCTCTACCACCTCAAGTACACACTCACAGTGGCAGCTCTACCCTCATTCAGACCAGAGCTGAACTTCCAATCTCAGGTTTAGATATCCCAGAAAATGTGCTTTTTGTATCCTAGAAGTGATGGGTACAGAGGGATTGCTCCACTTGAGTGAAAGTCTAGAGAACGCTGGCCGATCCCATTAGGTCAAGCTCCCAACCTCCATCCCTGGCTCCCTGTTGCTGAGCCACCTGGTTTGAGGCTCTCAGAGCTGCAATCCTGGATCTGGCCACACGGTGGCAACACATCCGTCTCTATTTTTGTTCTTTTTTAATGAAAATGAGTACATCGTGCAAAATAAAAAATATCATGAAATGGTTTGTTTACTATGATACCAATTCTGTTTGGGAAATTCACATGTATGTTAAAGCAGTTCCATTTACTGTTGACCACAAATCTACATCATGTTCACTGATTTATCTCTTCCCTCATCGCTGTCGCCTGATGTACAGTGTGGACTGACAGAGGGTAATGCTTCGTTCTTCTTCAGTACCAGCTGTCCAGTCCTTCTCCCACCCCCCTGTCTGTCATCCCCTGTCCAGGACACCGGACACAGCTGCCCAGACCCCCTCCGACGCCTCATCCTCTCTCTGTCACCTCCCGCCTGCCCTTCTCTGCCCTTCACCAGCCCGCTGCCCACTGCTAAGGTGCAGCACTACCACCTGGTGTTTCATCCTAGGAAGGCCCCGGAGTGTATGTTTTTAGTCTTCTTGTACACCTATCAGCCTTTTCAGACAGAATTAGACCATTCTGTGTCTAGGCTCGTAGGCTGGATTGTAAGGGAGGGTGTGTATTTTTTTACTCTTTGAATAAATTTCTTTTTAGAGAAATTTGAAAATGGTGGTGGTTAGTGCCACCTCGTGACAGAAGCCTGAACTGCAGCTTGAACATAGTGGAGCAGGAAAGTGGGAGGGAGGGGCTGTGGCCCAAACTCACCACGCAAAGCCTTCTGGAAGTCTGGGGGAAAGCGGGGAATTCCTTGGGTGCAGCTATACCGACGGCCTCTTTCTGGACATTTTGTATAAACAGAATCATACAATATGTGCTCTTTTGCATATTTGTCTTTTCAGTTGGCATGATGTTTTCAAGGTTCACCCATGTCGTAGCATGTAGCAGTACTTCAGTCCATGTTATTGCCAAATAACATACCATAATTTATTTGTCCATTCCTTGATTGGTGAACATTTGGATCGTTTCCACTTTTGGCTATTTTGAATAATGATGCCACGTACATTTGTGTACCAGTTTTCATGTAGACATATGTTGTCATTTCTCCTGGCTGTGTGCCTAGGAGTGGAATCGCTGGGCCATATATGGTAACTCTCTGTTTAACTGTTTGAGGAACTTCCAGACCGTTTTCATGACCCTGACAATCTTGAAGGGTGCAGGGATAGTCTGTTATTTTTCTCGTGATTGGACTGTGGTGATGGGTTTTAAGAAAGAATACCACAGAGTTGAAGTGCCTTTCTCATCACATCATATCTGGGAGGACGTGATATCTACGTGACATCATTGGGTCAATGGAGATGTTGACCTTCATCATTGAGTTAAGGTGGGGTGTTGAGATTCCCTAGGGTATGGTAACTATTTTCCATTTCCAGACTCTGGTCTTTAGAAGGGAGTCATTAAGTCTTCCCTGTCCTCAGGGGTGGGAGGCAGAATTAAGGTTCACCTAGTAGGGACAGGGTATCTACATACATTATTTGGAAATATTTGATAAAAACAGTTTGGTTCTTGTCACCCATTTCTTTTTTAGTTCAAATATTTATATCAGCATGGATTCAGGTATACTTATTTTGTAGGTTGTTTTTTTACTTAATGAATACATCCTAAAAGAAAGTCCAGTATCATGATTTCTACAGTGCAGTAAAGGAATTTTGACTTAACAGTCAGGAAACTGCAAAAGAGTTCTAAATATGGCATATCAGACAATATATTTAATCATGGCAGAGTATGGAAACATTATAATTTCAGATTATGTTATTTAATACCTGGTAATCCCTTGACAAAGAAATAAAAAACAGGTAAGACAAAGGTTATTGAAGAGACTATAAAAAATTATTGCTAACATGCACTAAATGTATTTCCAAAATCCTTTTCAGTGAAACAACAGTATGAGACATGTCAGAGAAAATGTATGCTTCATTTGAAGGCCAGTGTCTAAAGCACAGCTTTCACATTATCAGACTCTGACTCTATGGAAGATATTTACAACTCTAGGTTTTACATAACTGATCACACTGCAGTGTTATCCTTGTCTATACCCAAGCAATTGAATTCCATCCTGTGGAAAGGAAATGCTTTCCTCTTGTAGAAATGCCTGTTTGTCTCCATTTGAATACTTATTTCAACATTCTTTTTTTTCTTTTTGCTGAGGAAGATTAGTCCCTGAGCTAACACCTGTTGCCAATCCTCCTCATTTACTGCTTGAGGAAGATTAAACCTGAGCAACATCTGTGCCAGTCTTCCTCTACTTTATATGTGGGTCACTGCCACAGTGTGGCTGGCAAGTAGTGTAGGTCTTTGCTTGGGATCCAAACCCGCGAAGGTGGGCTGCCAAAGTGGAGCGCGCAGAACTGAACCAGTATGCCACGGGCCAGTCCCATCAACATTCTTGATCTATAAATGTGACAGAGAGGTGGTTGTTGACCTTGTCAAGGTTAATTTTAGTGGCAGTTGGGGGAACACACCTCCATCAGATGAAGGATGAAGACTGAGTTGGAGGGGAGGTGCGGGAGGATCAAAGTTGAGTATCGAGAATTCCTAGTAGAACTTTGGTGCAAAGAGGAGAAAATATGTAAAGAGGACAGTAACCAGAGGTGTGGAGAAGAGTCGAGAGCATTAAACTGTATTCTAAAATCGTCAATTATAAGAGAGTTGAGCAGGATGAAATCTTAATGGTAAGGAGCCGTCTCTTCTTGGATTTAACATCCGAAATTACCACACCACCCTTTCCATGCTTTACTTCCTTGTTTCCATTCTGGAGAAGCTTAAAACTTAACCAAAGAGATGGTGTACCGTTTGGTTTTAATGACTGTTAACTGCATGAATGGATGGATGGAAGCAAAATGTGTCAGACATGTACTGAGAATTCATGGGTTTTTATCTTCCAGGGCAGAGCTCTTCATGCAGATGACAGAACCCGTGGTGTCGGGTGGCTGAGAGGATGCAGCTTCTCAGGACTCTGCAACTGATGGCTGCAAGATGAGAGGACCTGCCTGCCCTTCACGGTTGCCATAGAAACCTGACATCAATATGGTGACCATGATGACTTTTTAATAGAGACAGACGTGGCCTCGTGAGAAGGGCAGGTCTCACCTTCAGGTATTGGATTCTCAGCTGAGGATGTGGGACCCTGTGGTGTGGACTGAATTATCCTAGGGAGTGGGGGAGACGAAGGGACCCAGATGCAAGTCGCCTCTTTCGTGCTTTGGGTCTCGGAGCCCCGGCGGTCTCGTAGGTAAAGGCACTGGGGTCCCGCCGGTCCCACTGAGTGTGGCGTCCCGCTCCAGGGTGCCCTGCAGATGCTTTCCTTCTAAAGGCAAGGCTGCGAGAGGTAAGACAGGTATAGACTCTCTCTGATCCCCAGCTCCCCCTCTGACAAACGGGGATAAGCATGGTTAACCCACAGGATCTCTGTGAGAATTCAGTGATAACACGTAAGTCCATGGCCCTGTGGTCACTACGGGACCATGGATGTCTGTATGAATTTAGACCACTCGTTATTGTTTTCAACTTTGTTGTTAGGGGATAGAGGAGAAAAGAGAGAAAAAAGACCCTGGTGAGAAGCCCATTGTACTTTCTGGTTGTTATGATCACTACCCACTTGTATCAGTGTCATTGTCACTAACCCAGTGCCTAGCATGGTGGAGGGCACAGTTCCTCCAGTGAAGCATAGTGATTGCTGGATCTGTCTGTCCCTGTGCAGCTCCTCATGTCGGTGGCCGAGCTCCTGTGAGGTGTCTGAAGGAGGCAGGTTCTGAGGATCTGTGTCCTGATGGCTGCTGAAGTTTCTACTCCAGACTCAAGGGCAGCAGTCCTCAGGAGACCCCAACACTTCACGTCCCTAGTAGGATCTGACACCTGGCTCAAGTGAGTTCATAGATCTGTTAAAAGCATGTTGTGGAACAGCTCCTGTGAGGTTCACAAAGGAGCCTCAGAGGAGAGAAGCTGCTTTGATCCCATCATGGGAGAAGAGGTTTAGCGGGTGGAATTCATGCCTTCAGCAGCTACATGCTTTGTGGTAGCCCTGAGGCCCATCTTAGAGATGTCCTCTTTTGTCTGAAAGCAATGAATTGTCCAGCTTGAGGAGGAAACTTGATCTTTAACATTCATTTGCAATAAATGTAGATATATATTTTCTGACTATATGAGTAATAATTAATGATTCCTTTGTTTCTCTCAAATGGATGTGAATATATGCAGTTATTAGAAAGTCTTCCTAGCAATTTGAGATCATAACATGGATTCTTTCCTGGTGACTTTGGTTTTCTCCACTCTATAATGAAATCTTTTTAAGAGCCTGAAATTTTCTAAGTGTTAGTTTAAAATGTCAGTTATAAGAATTTAGAATTGTATAAAATAATAATTACCTATGTGTTGCCATATTATAGTGATATGTAGCAATGTCCCTTTTAATAACCAGATATTCTTACATATCATTAGTATTATGTTCTTAGGACACCATGTTTTCAGTTCTCTAATTGCTGACCACCCTGTCCCTCACCATGCCCTGTCCCCAAGCAACCACTGATCTTCTGTCGATAGATTATTTCAGTTTCCTATAATTTTATGTAAATGGAACCACAAAGGTTGCATTTTATTTTCATCTGGTTTGTTACATTCAGCCTTATATTTATAGTTTTAAAATTATCTTTTATTTCACATGAATATGTTATTTATGAACACGGGAAACACTTTCTTGAATATTTAATACCTAATATCCACTAGAAGAAGACTTGTGTTTGGGAATCACGTAGATTACCAATTCTTTTTTTTTTTTTTTTTGTGGGGAAGACCAGCCCTGAGCTAACATCTGTTGCCAATCCTCCCCTTTTTGCTGAGGAAGACTGGCCCTGGGCTAACATCCGTGCCCATCTTCCTCTACTTTATATGGGACGCCGCCACGGCGTGGCTGACAGGCAGTGCGTCGGCGGGCGCCAGGGATCCGAACTCGCGAACCCCGGGCTGCCAAGCGCGGACTAAACCGCTGCGCCACCGGGCGGCCCCTAGATTACCAATTCTTTTGTCAATCACCAAATCATTTATGTCATATACACTGAAGTAGAAAAACCTACAGAATTATCTTCAAATTTCAGATATAGTAAATATTTAATAAATGAATATAACAAGTTGGAGTTATTAAACTGCCAAGAAGGGACAATAAAAATTTTAGTATTTTTTTCCAGTTGTAAAGCAAAATTTTGTGCTTTGATGATGATAAAAACCAAAGCATAGAAATGGGTTGTTTTTGTTGCCTATATACATATTTAACTCCAAGAATAGGAAAGTTAGTAGGAAAATAATAATCAAATGAATATTTTTAATTTCAGAAATTTATTTTATAGATATTTCATGTAACATATCTTTTGATACAATTTCTTGCATGTATATGGGATAATAAATATAGAAATTTTTACCCTGCACACTGAAGAATATAATAAATAAATTGTCTTATGCCTAGGTAATGTTAATGTCTTTATCAGAAATTTTTACTAGCTATTGTAGACTGGATTCTTTTCAGTTATTTTTTGGAGCAGAATTCACAAAACTATATTTTACATCTTGACTTAGTACAAACATACATATGTTTATAGCTGAAACCGGTATAAATACCTACAACCTAGTATGTATTTAATTTCATTCATCTTTAAACTCTCGTTTAGTTTTCTTTAAAAAATGCTGGTGGTAGTGCTTACTGAATTGATGTTACAACCCACTAACAGGTTGTGTCTCCAATGGGTTGATCTCCAAGACAGAGATCAGAGTTCAGCAGCTGGTAATTGATGGACCCTGCCTCCCTTCATAAGCGTGGAGGACTGATGGTAGAGGGACCTCTTTCATAAGGGCACTTCCTCCCATTCATGAGGGCTCTGTCCTTAGGAACTAATCTCCTCCCAAACACCCCATCTCCAAATACCATCACATTGGATATTCGTTTCAACATAGGAATTTTGGAGGAACACAGACATTCAGTCTATATCTTAGTGGTTTCACCTATTTCTCCTTGCAGTTCTGTCAGTTTCTGCCTTGCCTATTTTGATGCTCTTTTGTAGGTGCATACACATTAAGGATTGTTATGTCTTCTTGGGAAACTGACCTCTTTATCACTGTGTAATGCCCCTCTTTAACGTTGATAACTTTCCTTACTCTGAAGTCTGCTCTGTTTGAAATTAATATACCTACTCCCACTTTCTTTTGATTATGTTAGCATAGTTTATCCTTCTCAAAACCTTTTAATCTCTATCCTTATATTTATAGCAGGTTTATTATAGACAACATATAGTGGGGTCTTGTTTTTTGTTCCCCTCTGACATCTCTCTTTCAATTAGTGTATTTAGATTATTCACATTTAAGGTGATTATTAATATAGTTGGATTAATAGCTACCATGTTTGTTGCTATTTTCTATTTATTGTCCTTGTTCTCTTTTTCTGCAGTTTGTGGGTTTTTTAAATTTTATTTTATTTTCATTTTTATTGATGTCTTAATAGTTTATAACATTGTGGGGTTTTAGTTGTACACTATTTTTTGTCTGTCACCATGTGGATGCATCCCTTCCCCCTTTGTGACCACCCCCACCCCCCTTCCCCTTGGTAACCACCAACCAGTTCTCTCTGTCTTTGTGTTCATTTATATTCCACATATGAGTGAAATCATGCAGTGTCTGTCATTCTCTCTCTGGCTTGTTTCACTTAACATAATACTCTCTAGGTCCATCCATGTTGTTGCAAATGGGACAATTCTGTGTTTTCTGATGGCTGTATATATATATCACATCTTCTTTATCCAATCATCAGTCGAGGGACACTTGGGTTGCATCCACTTCTCGGCTATAGTGAATAATGCTGCAATGAACATAGGGGTGCATAAGCCTCTTGTGATGGTTGATTTCATGTCCATTGGGTAGATGCCCAAGAGTGGGATTGCTGGATCATAAGGTATTTCTATTTTTAATTTTTTGAGGAATCTCCATAGTGTTTTCCATAGAGGCTGCACCAGTTTGCATTCCCACCAGCAGTGAATTAGGGTTTCCGTTTCTCCACAACCTCTCCAACATTTGTTGTTTTTTGTCTTGGTGATTATAGCCATTCTAACAGGTGTAAGGTGATATCTTAGTGTAGTTTTCATTTGCATTTCGCTGATGATTAGTGATGTTGAACATCTTTTCATGTGTCTATTGGCCAGCTGTATCTCTTCCTTGGAAAAATGTCTGTTCATATCTTCTGCCCAATTTTTGATGGGGTTGTTTGTTTTTTTGTTGCTCAGTTGTATGAGTTCTTTATATATTACGGAGATTAATCCCTTGTCGGATAAACGATTTGCTAATATTTTCTCCCAGCTGGTGGGTTGTCTATTCATTTTGATCCTGGTTTCATGTGCCTTGTAGAAGCTCTGTAGTCTGATGAAGTCCCACTTCTTTAGTTTTTCGTTTCCCTTGTCTGAGTAGACATGGAATCTGAAAGTATCCCTTTATGACCAATGTCAATTAGTGTACTGCCTAAATTTTCTTCCAGGAGTTTTATAGTTTCAGGTCTCACTTTCAGGTCTGTAATCCATTTTGAGTTGATTTTTATGTATGGTGATAGAAGATGGTCTACTTTCATTCTTTTGCACATGGCCATCCAATTTTCCCGGCACCATTTATTGAAGAGACTTCCCTTTCTCCATTGTATGTTCTTCGCTCCTTTGTCGAAGATTAGCTGTCCATAGGCATGTGGTTTTATTTCTGGGCTTTCAATTCTGTTCCATTGATCTGTGTGTCTATTTTTGTACCAGTACCATGCTGTTTTGATTACTATAGCTCTATAGTATGTTTTGAAATCAGGGATTGTGATGCCTCCAGCTTTGTTCTTTTTTTTTTCAGGATTGCTTTAGCTATTCGGGGTCTTTTGTTGCCCCATACGAATTTCAGTATTTTTTGTTCTATTTCCATGAAGAATGACATTGGGATTCTGATTGGGATTGCATTGAATCTGTAGATTGCTTTACGTAGTATGGATATTTAACTCTGTTATTCTTCCAATCTATGTGCATGGAATATTTTTCCATTTCTTTATGTCTTCCTCGATTTCTTTCAATAGAATCTTATAGTTTTCATTGTATAGGTCTTTCACCTCCTTGGTTAAATTTATTCCCAGATATTTTATTCTTTTTGTTGCAATTGTAAATGGGATTGTCTTTTTGAGTTCTCTTTCTGTTAGTTCATCATTAGCGTATAGAAATGCAAGTTGATTTTATACCCTGCCACTTCGCTGTAGTTGTTAAGATTATTTCTAGTAGTTTTCCAATGGATTTTTTGGGGTTTTCTATGTATAAGATCATGTCGTCTGCAAATAGTGAGAGTTTCACTTCTTCATTGCCTATTTGGAGTCCTTTTATTCCTTTTTCTTGCCTAATTGCTCTGGCCAAGACTTCCAGTACTATGTTGAATAAGAGCAGCGAGAGTGGGCACCCTTGTCTTGTTCCTATGCTCAAAGGAATGGCTTTCAGTTTTCCCCCGTTGAGTAGGATGTTAGCTGTAGGTTTGTCATATATGGCCCTTATTATGTTGAGGTACTTTCCTTCTATACCCATTTTGTTGGGAGTTTTTATCATAAATGGATGCTGGATCTTGTCGAATGCCTTCTCTTCATCGATTGAGATGATCATGTGGTTTTTATTCTTCATTTTGTTAATGTGGTATATCACGTTGATTGATTTGCGGATGTTGAACCATCCTTGTGTCCCTGGTATAAATCCCACTTGATCATGGTGTATGATCTTTTTCATGTATTGCTGTATTCGGTTTGCCAATATTTTGTTGAGGATTTTTGTGTCTATGTTCATCAGTGATGTTGACCCGTAGTTTTCCTTCTTTGTATTGTCCTTGTCTGGCTTGGGTATCAGGATGATGTTGGTCTCATAGAATGTGTTAGGACGTATTCCATCTTCCTCTATTTTTTGGAAGAGTTTGAGAAGGATAGGTGTTAAATCTTCTTTGAATGTTTCGTAAAATTCTCCAGGGAAGCCATCTGGTCCTGGGCTTTTATTTTTTGGGAGGTTTTTGGTTATTGTTTCAATCTCTTTACTTGTGATTGGTCTATTCAGATTCTCTGTTTCTTCTTGATTCAGTTTTGGGAGGTTGTACGCATCCAAGAATTTGTCCATTTCCTCTAGGTTGTCCAATTTGTTGGCATAAATTTTTTCATAGTATTCCCTAATAATCCCTTGTATTTCTGTGGTATCTGTTGTAATTTCTCCTCTTTCATTTCTAATTTTATTTATTTGAGTCTTCTCCCTTTTTTTCTTAATGAGTCTGCCTAAGTGTTTGTCAATTTTATTTATCTTCTCAAAGAACCAGCTCTTTGTTTCATTGATCCTTTCTACTGTTTTTTTGGTTTCAATTTCATTTATTTCTGCTTTGATGTTTATTATTTCCCTCCTTCTGCTGATTCGGGGCTTTGTCTGTTCTTCTTTTTCTAATTCTGTTAGGTTCAGTTTCAGGTTATTTATCTGGGATTTTTCTTGTTTGTTAAGGTGGGCTTGTATTGCTAGGAATGTCCTTCTCAGGACCGCTTTTGCTGCGTCCCATATGAGTTGGTATGGTGTATTTTCCTTTTCATTTGTCTCCAGATAGCTTTTGATTTCTCCTTTAATTTCATCAACGACCCATTGGTTGTTCAGTAGCATGTTGTTTAGTCTCCACATCTTTGTCCCTTTCCCAGTTTTTTCCTTGCAGTTGATTTCTAGTTTCATAGCATTGTGATCAGAAAGGATGCTTGTAATGATTTCAATCTTCTTAAATTTATAGAGGTTTGCCTTGTTTCCTAATATATGGTCTATCCTTGAGAATGTTCCATGTGCACTTGAGAAGAATGTGTACTCTGCTGTTTTTGGGTGGAGTGCTCTGTATATATCTGTTAAGTCCATTGTGTCTAGTTTTTCATTTAAGTCCATTATTTCCTTATTGACTTTTTGTCTGGATGATCTATCCGTTGATGTAAGGGGGTGTTAAGATCCCCTACTATTATTGTGTTATTGTTAATATTTCCTTCTAAGTTTTTTAGCAGTTGTTTTAGGTACTTTGGTGCCCCTGTGTTGGGTGCATAGATATTTATAATTATGTCTTCTTGGTGAAGTGTCCCTTTTATCATTGTATATTGCCCTTCTTTGTCTCTCATTACCTTTTTTATCTTGAAGTCTACTTTGTCTGATATAAGTATGGCAACTCCTGCTTTCTTTTGTTTGCCATTAGCTTGGAGTGTCATTTTCCATCCTTTTATTTTGAGTCTGTGTTTGTCTTTAGAGCTGAGATGTGTTTCCTGGAGGCAGCAAATTGTTGGATCTTGGTTTTTTAATCCATCCCGCCACTCTGTGTCTTTTGATCGGAGAATTCAATCCATTTACATTTAGAGTTATTATTGATCTATGAGGGTTTAATCTTGCTATTTTATTGTTCATTTTCTGTTTCTTGTGCATTTCCTTCATTTCTTGTCACATGTGTCTCGGACTGCCAATTCAGTTTGGTATTTCTGCCTGATGATTCTCTTAGTTTTCTCTTTATTTTTCATATGTGGTTCTCTTCTGGTTATTTGTTTAGTGGTTACCATGAGGTTTATATAAAAGATCTCCTGGATAAGATAGTCCATTTTCAGATGCCTCTTGTTTCATTAGAGTGAGTTGATTCGATCCCTTTCCTCTTTGCCTGCTTATTTGTTGTTGTCACTACTTATTCCATCTCGTGTCGTGAGTGTGTGTTTACAGTGATGAGCTTGAATTAATTTTTGATGTTTTCCAACTGTAGTTTCTTCTGGTTTAGTCTCCTTGCTGAAACTTTTGTATCCCCTTTCTCCTTTGTTTTTTTTCAGGCCTAAGGGCCTTCTTGAGCATTTCTTGTAGTGGGGGTCTTGTGGTGATGAACTCTTTTAGCTTTTGTTTATCAGGGAGAGTTATTATTTCTCCATCATATTTGAAGGATATTTTTGGTGGATAAAGTATTCTTGGCTGAAGGTTTTTGTCTTTCAGGATTTTGAATATATCATTCCAGTCTCTCCTAGCCTGTAGTGTTTCTGTCAAGAAATCAACTGAGAGCCTGATGGGGTTTCCTTTGTATGTTATTTTGTTTTTTTGTTTAGCTGCCCTTAATATTGTTTCCTTGTCATTGAGTCTTGTTAACTTAGCTATTATGTGGCATGACGTTTGTCTATTCCTGTTTATATATTTAGGTGATCTATTGATTTCATTCACTGTTATTTCTATCTCTTCCCCTAGGTTTGGGAAGTTCTCAGCTATTATTTCTTTGAACAAACTCTCCACTCCTTTTTCTCTTTCTTCTCCTTCTGGAATACCTATTATCCTTATGTTGCTTTTCCTCATTGAGTCTGATATTTCTTGAAGAATTTCTTCATTTCTTTTTGGTGTTAGCTCTCTCTCCTCCTCTATCTGGAGCGTTTCTGTGTGGCTATCCTCGATAATGCTAATTCTTTCCTCCATATTGTCAGTTCTGCTCTTTAAAGACTCCAGTTTTTCCATTATCTCATCCATTGTGTTTTTCATCTCCAATAATTCTGATTGGTTTTTCTTTATGGTTTCAATCTCTTTTGTGAAGAAATCCCTGAATTCCTTGATTTGTTTCTCTTTGTTCTCTTGTATTTCATTGAGTTTGTTTATGATAGCTATTTTGAATTCTCTGTCGTTCAGATTATAGATTTCTGTGCCTTCAGATATTGGTTTCTGGGTGTTTGTCACTTTCCTCTTGGTCTGTAGACATAAGATACGTTTGCATAGATCTCACTGATTTACCTTTGCCTTTCTTCATCTTGAAGATGGTCCTGCAGTTTCCACTTGCTGCCCCTGGATGGAGGTTATGAGCGGTGCGCTCTGAGCCCGCTGCACTGCCCGGAGGGATTGTGCTGAAGTGCAGGGCATGTGGGGGGAGGGGTACTCTCTTTCTACTGCTCGACCCAGGGGTTTCCTTTCTGGTTCTCTTGGGGCGTTTACCACACCCCCGAAACAGTCCGTCGTTGCTTCCCGGTGGGGATCTCTCCACAGTCTGTGAGAGCACCTGGAGGGCAATACTTTTCCCCACGGAGGGCCGCCCCTCCCCCCTCTCTGTCTGTGAGGCATGCTGTCTGTCTTTGCCGATCGATTGGGGAGGGAGAGTAAAACTCCTTACCTCTTCTCACGTCCTTTGGGGCTCCCTGTGCCTCCACTGTCAGATGTACTGCAGCAAGGGTTTCTTAGAAGTCCTTTGTAGTGTTTGATTGACCTCTGTTGGTATGCGAATGATGTTTTTGTTGTGTCTTAGGGGGCATAGATTCAAAGAGGGAATCTCACTCCTCCATGATGCTGACGTCACTCCCTCCTGCCATTTGTGGTTTTAATTGAGCATTTCATGTGATTCCATTTTCTCTTCTTTCTTAGAATATCAATTATACTTTTTTTCTTTTTAATAGCTCTCTGAGAGTTTGCAATATACATTTGTAGCTAATCCAGGTGCACTTTCAAATAATGCTATATTGCTTCACAGGTAGAGCAGGTACCTTCTTTTTTTAATTTTTTTTGCTGAGGAAGATTCATCCTGAGCAAACTAACATCTGCTGCCAATCTTCCTCTTTTTTTTGGCTTGAGGAAGATTAGCCCTGAGCTAACATCTGTGCCAGTCTTCCTCTATTTTATATGTGGGTCACTGCCACAGCATGGCTGACAAGTGGTACGGGTCCATGCCCAAATTCCGAACCTGCAAACCCAGGCCGCCGAAGCAGAGTGCACCAAACTCACCCATTATGCCACAGGGCCGGCCCCAGCAAGTACCTTCTAATAAAAAACAATCCTAATTCCTTCCTCCTGTCCCTTGTACCATTGCTGTCATTCATTTCACTTATTCATAAGCATATATATTTATGTAAAAGCATATAATCAAATTCATTGTGGCTGTTGTAATTTTGAACAAACTGACCTGTTAGATTAATTAAGAATAAGAAAAGAATGTTTATTTTACTTTCACTTATTCCTTCTTCAATGCTCCTCCTTTTTTTATATAGATCTGAGTTTCTGACCTATATTATTTTCCTTTTCTCTAAAGAACTTCTAATATTTCTTTCAAGGCTGTCTACTGGCAACAAATTTCCTCAATTTTAGTTTTACTGAGAAAGTTGTTATTTCTCCTTCACTTTTGAAGGATAGTTTCACAGGGAACAGATTTCTAGGTTGGTGGGTTTGTTCTCTCAACACTAAATATTTCACTGCACTCTCCTCTTGCTTGCATCGTTTATGAGAAGTCAGATGTAATCCTTATCTTTCTTCCTCTATAGGTAAGGTGTTTTTTCCCTCTGGCTTTTTTCAAGATTCTTCCTTTATCTTTTATTTTCCGTAGTTTGATAATGATGTGCCAAGGTATAATTTTTTTTGGAATATATCCAGCTTGGTGTTGCCTGAGCTTCTGGATCTGTAGTTTGTTGTCTGATGTTAAGTTGGGGAAATTCTTAGTGGTTCTTTCAAATATTTCTTCTGTTCCTTTCTTCCTTCTCCTTCTGCTATTCTCATTACATGTATGTTACACCTTTTGTATTGTTCTGTGGTTCTTAGATGTTCTGTTCTGGGTTTTTTTCAGTCTTTTTTCTCTTTGCTTTTCAGTTTTGGAAGTTTCTATTGATATACCATGAAACTCAGAGATTGTTCCCTCAGCCATGTCCAGTCCTACTGATAAGCCCATTAAAAGCATTCTTCATTTCTATACAGTGTTTTGGATCTCTAGCTTTTTTTTTCTCCCCAAAGCCCCAGTAGATAGTTGTATGTCATAGATGTGCATCCTTCTAGTTGCTCTATGTGGGATGCCACCATGGCATGGCTTGATGAGTGTTGCATAGGTCCGTGCCCAGGATCCAAACCGGTGAACCCAGGGTCAGTGAAGCAGAGCGCGCAAACTTAACTGCTACGCCACTGGGCCAGCCCCTAGCATTTCTTCTTGGTTCTTTCTTAGAATTCCCATTTCTCTACGTGTGTTGCCCGTCTGTTTTTGCATGCTGTCTACTTTATCCATTAGTGCCCTTAGCATAATAATCATAGTTGTTCTAAATTCCCAGTATGATCATTCCAACATCCCTGCTATGTATGAGTACGATTCTGATGCTTGCTATGTCTCTACCAACTGTATTTTTAACCTTTTAGTATGTCTGAAAATTTTTTTAATAGCCAGCCGTAATGTCCTGGTTAAAAAGGAACTGGCGTAAATAGGCCTTTGGTCATGTGGTGATATGGCATGGGTGGAGGGAAAGCATTTTATTGTCCAGATTAGGTTTCAGTCTTTTAGTGAGCCTGTGCATCTGGACTGCATACTTCACACACACTGCTTCTCAGTTCTTTTATCCTCCCCTTCAGTGGGACAAGATGGTTAGAGCTAGCTGGAGTTGGGTATTTCCCTTCCCCCAAGTCAGTTAGGATCTGATAAAATCTCAGATGATTAGGCTGTGGATAAATAGTTTCTCCTGATGGCTGACCTTGCTTGTTAAGAACAGAATGCTCTGGCATATTTCAAAATGGTTCCTTTTCCCTTCCCCCAGCTGGAAACACAAGGGGATTTGGTTTCAATATTCACAGTGAGAACCTAGTAGAAATCCAGGAGATAAAACACATAAAAGTGGGGGGGCCTGCCAATGACTCAATTCCCCTGGAGTTTTTAACTCTCAGACATGTCCACTGAGCCTCTAGAAATTTGTTACTTAACATTTTAGGTTTTCCTACCTTGGTACTGATTCCTGAGGAGATTTCTGCTCATGCGTTTCTGCTCTGGTAAGTTGTGATTCTGTATATTCTCCCCGTCTGTCTCTTTAATTTGGGGTTCTGTGTTCTGTGGGGCACTTGAGCTGAGATTTCCAATACCTGAGCTCATTGTTTTCTTTCTCCATTTTGTCCTGTGACATTAAGACCAATCAGCCCATCTCATTATGTTTGTTAGTTTGCCAAAAATGTTAGAAAATATCATATACACAGTCACCCACCTCCTTTCTCCATATAAGTGGTTGATTAGGCGTATCCAGTGGTGCTACTTTTATCTCTATTCTCAGATGACACCATGGACTATCAGTGCCCTCCTTACCATTGGAAATGGATTCATTGGCATCTTTAAATATCAGACTAGGTAGCCAATTCCAGAAACCCCAGAACCAATTCCAAAAACTCATCCTTAAATTTCTGTTCCTTTAGAACCATTTTTGGTACCAAAATCTGTATTAGTCAGGCTTCTCCATGGAAACAGAACTAATAGAATAGAGAGAGAGAGAAAAGATTTATTTTAAGGAACTGGCTCACATGATGATAGAGGCTGAGAAGTTCCAAGAGCTGCAGTCAGCAAGTTGGAGACCCAAGAGAGCCATTGGTGTAGTTCCAGTCCAATTCCAAGGCCTGAGAATCAGGAGAGCTGATGGTGTGAGTTTCATTCCAATAGCTGGTAAGCTCCAGACCAAGAAGAGCTGATTTTTCAGTTTGAGTCTGAAGGCAGTAAAAGACCACCTTTTTGTTCTATTCAGGTCTTCAGTTGATGGATGAGGCCCACCTATGTTAGGGAGGGCCATCTGCTTTACTTAGTTTACCAAATCAAATGTTGATCTCATGGAAAAACACCCCCACAGAAACACACAGATTAATGTTTGACCATGTGTCTAAACACTCTGTGGCCCAGTTGAGTTGACACATGAAATTAACCATCACACCTTCCAAAAGTATTTGCTTAAGGGACTGCATCTTTTGTCCTGTGGAGTTTGCATTCTGGATTTTGCTGATTGTATCCCTATTGTGTTGATTATGTTCAGCCTCTTTCCCCTATTTCCATTAGATTGATGATTAGATGTAGAGGCTTGATCGCATTCAGATTTTTTTGGCAAAAGTACCTTAGATGTGGTGTTATTTATTCTTACAGAGTTATACCAGGATGCTTATCATGTATAGTTGTTTCTCTTTTTGTGATGTTGCAATTGATTACTGTGTTCAGGTGTTGTCAGCCTGTTTCATCCATTATAAAGTTTCCTATGTGCTTTTCAATTCAAGTTATTTGTAGCCTCCAAAGATCCTTCCCTAGATCTGCATTTCATTAGAGATTGCAAAAGGGTGATGTTTTAGTAGCACGGTTCCTTCTGCATTTGTTAGCTGGAATTCTTGTATAAAAGGAACTTCTGCTCATTAACTATTAGGTTACACTGAGGTATGGAACACACAGGAAGGATAGAATGAACGTTTAATTCTTTTGCAATATTTCCACTTTTCAAAACAATGAGTTTTTCCTTAGGGTCCTTCAAAGGTGAAAGATGGGTTGGTTTTGTCAGGATTTTTTTCTTTTAGAATGTCATCACGAGCTCTAGATTTTTCTATATTTGATGTGTTTTAACCCATTGCATTCATTATTTTATTTGAAATTCAAATTGTTCTATCTTTGACCAGTGGGACCCTTTTCATGTTGGCTTTCGAGTCTTGACATGCTTTCTGGTAGGAGAGTTTGGTCCACACTTACCTAATACAATCTCAACCCAGACCTGGAATCAGCCATTTCTTCAAGGATGGCTGGTTCCATTAAGTGGAAAATATTTTTGAGGATTCATCCTGGGGACTACAGTTGCTCATTGCTACTGGGTTGGTCACCGTTTCCTGCTCTTTTCAGTGCTTGGGGCCTATAAATATATACTATATTTTAAAGAGGATATATACATCATCTGCTTCCATCCTGGACTGCTCCTCCTTCCCATTATAGGTAATAATTTTTGTCAGTTTTTTGTTTTAACTTTCCACTTTTTAAAAATATAAGCAAATATAACATGTATGCTGGTTTTCTCCCCCTTTCATAGGTAAAAAAAAAAAATGGCATATTATACACCAGCACCATCCCACAGAAATTTCTGAAACAATGGAAATTTCTGTGTCTTCATTGTCCAACACTGTAGCCACCAGCCACCTGTGGCTGTGGAACACCTGAAACATGATGAGGGGGACTGAGGAGCTGAATTTTTACTTTCATCTCAGTTTAATTAACCTAATTTAAATAGCACATGTTGCTGGTGCCTACCATATTGCAGAGCAGCAGCTCTACACTTTTTCTGTACCTTGCTTGTCTCGCCTGATGTATCCTGGAGATCACTCCACAGCAGTATAGAGAGGGAGTCCTCATTCCTTTTTATGGCTGCATAGTACTCTAGGATGTAGATGTACCTTAGATTATTCAACCAGTCCCTTATTTGTCGACATCTGTCGTGTTTCTAGTCTTCTGCTGTTATGATTTGTTCTGCCAGGGATGTGGCAGATGTGTTGTGCTTATGACTTTTTATCTCTTTGCACAGTATCTCTTGGATAGATTCTTAGAAGAGAGTTTCCTAGTTCTAAGAAAAAGTACATACATCCCATAAAATAGAAGGTCTGAAACAGAATGCATCTGGAAATGTAGCAGCAAGAAGTGAACTTTGGTTCTATCTCATCATTCCTTTTATTCCATGTGCTTTCTGGTCTCTTACTTTCTTTCTAGTTTGCTATGGCTGAAGCAATTTCATATTGAGCCCTAGGAAGAAAAAACAGGACAGAAGAGCAAAGAATAATAATGAGTCGGCTAGCTAGAAGATGGGAGTCAGCAAACCTGTATCCCAGTTGCCAGACCCTTTAACTCACCACAGGGCCTTGGTGTGTCCCTTCCCTTTGTTGACCTCCAGGCTAACACAAAAGAACACTCAGTATAGAAACAGTGATTAGGGGCATGGGCTTTGGGGTCAGAAGGACCAGGATGTGACACTGAGAATTATTACTTGCCGGTTGCATGATCTAGTGCAAACAATTTATCTGCTATGTGCCCTGTAATCTTTGGTGTCTTTTTTTATTGTTTATTAATAATAATCAAAATCGTCCCATTTACAACAACATGGATGGACCTTGAGGGTATTTTCTTAAGCAAAATAAGCCAGACAGAGAAAGACAGACACCATATGATTTCACTCATATGTGGAAAATAAACAAACACATGGATAAAGAGAACAGGTTAGTGGTTATCAGAGGGGAAGGGAATGGGGGTGTGGGTGAAAGGGGTAGAGAGGCACAAATGTATGGTGACTGATAAAAACTAGACTATTGGTGGTAAACACGATGCAGTCTATACAGAAACTGATATATAATAATGTACACCTGAAATTGCACAATGTTATAAACCAATATGACTTCAATAAAATAAAAAAATGAATAAAATAACATTTTTATTCCTGCCACCCATCCAAAGGATGAATTATAGGAGTGAGGATTACATTGCCGGGTATCACAATGTTCCATGAGCCTATAATTTTATAAATTCTGAATAGATTGGTTGACATACAGATTAAAGGAAATCTATAGAAAGCTCATGAGCAGACCCAGACATATAACATTATTTAAAATGGTATGGCATTTCCAATCAGATGCATTGTTCAAGAATTGGGGTTGGGTCAGCTGGTAAAGTGTTCATTAAAAAGCTAAATTAGATCATATCTTATCCTTGTCATCTAATCAGAACATTTCATCCACTTTTCAGTACTTAAAAGCAAAACCAAAAATAATAAAAAATGCAGGATACTAATCTATACATATGGTATGATAATAGTTATATGAATTGTATATGTGGCGCATATGTAGTACATGTGCATACATCCATGAACAAAAAACCCACAACGGAATGGAATAGCACAATGTGAATTTCAGTCGTGATGGGATTGCTGGGTATTGATATTTTTAACTTCTGCACTTGGCTCAATGTTAACCATTTGTTAAAATGAGTATAAATAACATTTATGACAAAAACTGTATCCTCTAAAGCTCTTTCACTTAGCAAATATTTCAGTTCAAAACAGAGAGAGCTATCAAATTGATTCAGGTTGAGAAAAATCTTTACTCTTCCTTCTTTCTCCCTTAGAGATAATCACTAACCAGAATGGGGTGATTATTATTCCCATAAATTGCTTTATCCTTTTGCCTCATATGAGAGCCTCCCTAAACAAAATACAGTATTGTTTTGAATGTTTTCACTACACACACACACATATAAAGACAGTAGGTGTCCTTATCCTCCAACTTGCTAAAGAAGCTGGAGATGATTAAGAAACTGCATTTACTGTGTGAGAGTTTCAACCCTTACAACCTTTCCAAAATGTTTGTGTGTGCGTGTGTATGTATACATACACTCATATATATACACATGTACATGTGTGTGTATACATAATATATGTATATATAATGTGTATATATGTGTGTGTGTATATATATATATAGTGTATATATACACTATATATATATATACACACACACACTATATATATATAGTGTATATATGTATACACACACAAATCTGATCCTTACCCTCAAGTGAGCATTATGAGTAGGTCAAGAGGAAACTTCCCTCCAGATCGCAGCACAGTATTTGGCGCATCACCCACAACGCCAATGTTTGCTGCCTTCCCATCCCAACTGCTCTGATCTTTAACATAGATGTTCTTTCTTAACCCATTCATTTCTTCTTTTAGCTTTAAGTCTTCTTTCCACCTCATTGTTTTTGTTTGCATTATGGTTCTTTATAATGCTTTCTGAATTGAATGTTTAATTAGTTTATTTTCATTTTTATTGATATAGGTATTTAATGTTTTAAAATATCCTCTGACGGCTGTTTTAGTTAGATTCTGATACATTGTGTTTTCATAATCATTATCCTCATTAAATTCTGCAGTTTTAATCTGCAATTTCCATTTAGGCCCAAGATTTGTTTAACAGCCTTAGATAGAGTCAGTTTTCATGAATGTTCCATGCTCATCTGAAAAGTAAGTGTATTGTCTAATAGGCTTCACAGTTCAGTATATCTGCCTATAAGATGTGCCCTTGGGATTAGGTTGTTTCGGTCTCCTCTACAAGTATTAATATCTCTCCATGACCATTTTTGGATGAAAGGAAGTGTGTTAGAATCACCTATTATTAGTGTGTCTCTTCCTGTTTCCCCTGGCACCTCTTGTAGTTTTTGCTCTGTGAATACTTTAGCTGTGTGATTGGGTGCATATGTATTAATGTCTCGTATCTTCCTTGTGAATTTTAGCCATTAGCATTCACAATGGTGCTTTTTTGTCTTTTTAAAATCCATTTTGGTCTCAATTCTGCTTTCTTAAATATCAAGATTATAACCCCTCCTTTCTTGCTATTGGCATTTGCCTGATACATATTTCCTTATTTTAAAATTTTTAACCTGACTTCCTTTCTTTTAGGTATGTTTCTTGGAAAAGCATAGTTTTGGATTTTGCTTCAATAGACAACCGGAAAACACGTTTCTTTTCATAGGGGAGTTAAGCACATTTACATTTACTGATATGATCCATGTCTTTGATCATTTGTGTTCAGTTCTGTTGTATTGTTTATAAAAACACAGAAATTATTCTCACTTACACTAGACTGTGTCTTTTATTTACTCTCTCTCTTTATTTAGTATTGAGAATGGTGGTTGTTTGGTTCTAGTGGCACTTTTATACTAAATCCTTAACTACCCTACTCAATATCCTTGATGCAGAATGATGTCTTACTAATAAGTAGAGAAATGGTCAAATGACATGAACAGATAATTCACATAGCAAGCAATATACAGACCATTAAACTTTTAAAAATATGCCAAGTTACAATAACTAAAGGAATGCCAATTATTATCCTGGGCTACCATGCTGAGTGAAAAAGACAAGTTGCTTAAAATATGTATGACATAATAATTTGGGGAAAGAATATATGTAAATGAACATATTTTCAGAGATATATATATATTCCTCATCATTTGTAGAATTCCATTCCTGCCTCTATGTAGATGTACTCACACTGGAGTAGTGAGTTACCTTTTGTGAGCCTGAACTTGCTCATCTGTAAAAAGGGGATATTGATATTTACCTCGGAGAGCTGTTAGGAAGAATGAGAAAACCTTCAAAAGGCATCTAATTCATAATATTTCAGCAAATATATGTATGATTTCCCCTGTGTTCTTCCCCCCACAGAAGGGATGACTTAAAAATAAACATCTCAGAGATCACTCGGATTGAAGCAGCAGAAAAGGAAATGTATACATGTTTATATGACAGATAAACTTTGCTGACGTTTCTATGTTAGGATGAGTTAACCTGTGGATGGTGGAAATGAGGAAGCAAATCATCACCTCTTTAATTTTTATTTGATGTTCTCTCTACTCCTTTTACCTTCCATTTTGACACTGGAATGGCAAGCATCCTTTGAGCCCCAGAAAGGAGACAGTAAAGAATGACAGAGTGTAAAGATGGATCTGCAGTACAACAGACTGAAATCAGGAGACCTGAGTCTAAAATACCAGATTGGTCCTTGCCTACAAGACCATGGGTAGTCACTTCCTCTGTGCTGGCCTCAGCCCTAACACAGAAGAAGATTGAATATGCTAATGGTTGGAGATGGGGTATTTGGAGTCAGATAGAGTTATTTGTAAACTTGGGATCATTTAATAACTGGTTTCATGACCTTTAGCAAATATTGAGTCTCTAGTTATGTGAAACCCACATGTAGTGAGCATATGTTATATATGCATGCATAGGGAATGTAATGGGAGGAAATGCACTAACATGATATTCTTTTTAAAATTAATGAATGGTAGGGCTGCTGATTGATTATATGTTTCATTCTGGACTTAACTATATTTTACACAATTTCTAAATTAATAGGAGTCATTTTTAAAATCAGAATTAAAGCTCATAAAAACATTGCTTGTTATGAAATATTTCAGACATAAACTATAAAGATAATATAACACACTCCTATCTACTCATATTGAATAATGAAACATTACATATACAATTCAAACTCACTTGAAGTGCTTTTCTGGCTGCATTAGCCTCCTTATCCAGGGGTAACCACTCACAAGAATTTGGACTTTTCATTCTTCATACATTTCTTTGTAGTTTTATTACATGTGTATATATCCCTACATGAAATATGGTATTATTTTGTTGCATGTTTTATCTGTAGTTGCCTGGCTATAGTCTGTGTGTGGGTTTATGTGTGGGTAGAGATTTTGAACATTTCCTCAACTCTTGAAGGGATTTCCAAGAGAAGTTTTCATGATGTAAGATTTTCATCTGACTCTTAGAAATTTATTCCAATCTCTTCCAGAAGATAAGCGTCTATTGCAGTGATGCTTGTGAAGAGAATGAGAGGGTATTGCTATGAACTGCTCCCTGAGACACATGGAGAGCCATATCCTCAGAAGGTGGCTTGGTGAGTATGCAATCAGAACAAGGGATATTTATTCATTTTGAGAAGTGTTTCTCAAAGAAGGGTCCTGAAACACTTTCTCCTGCTACCGGGATAGTCTTACAAGGAAGCCACTCTTCTTGAGTACACAT
Source organism: Tapirus indicus (assembly GCA_031878705.1). Taxonomy (NCBI): domain Eukaryota; kingdom Metazoa; phylum Chordata; class Mammalia; order Perissodactyla; family Tapiridae; genus Tapirus; species Tapirus indicus. Next base: position 86,980,390 of record CM062942.1, on the reverse strand, counting down.
AGACAAGACTCCTTCATCAGACAGCAGAGAGATATGCATCACAGTCCTTGACCTTTCTGACTGTCCCAGTGCAGCACTGCTGGGTGGATAAGTTTGTCCAATTTTCGGGTTCATTGATAGTAAGCCCATTAAATCTAAGCCACATTCTCCAATATCACCTTTGTAAGGAATAAAGACAATGTATTTTTCATCCTATTCTTTTGTCATATTTCTTAGTTGGTTTAGAGACCAGATGTGGAGAAGGGGTGTATTTGGGGGCCTCTTAAAGACTCAAGCATTTTTGCAGTAAGACCATAGGAGTATATTGGGAGCCAGCAAGACACAGAAAAGGGAGAAGAGCTATGGATCTATTTTTAGACCCACCCCTGAGGGCAGAGTAAAACATGTGCTCCAGAAGGGCAGCTTGCTACTAGAGCTTTAAACGGAGAGGGCCTGGGCTGTGCAACCCATTTGTCCTTCCAACCTCACTAATCAGGTAAGTGATTCTCTAGTTGTAACCAAGCTAGGGCTCATTCTGCTCACCACAACCCTGGAGCCAATCAATTGCAAGATGAGTCAGTGGTTGAGAAAGGGATTTATTCAATTAGTCAGCAAAATCGGAAGATGGTGGACTCGTGTCCCAGAGACCATCTTAAACAAGCACATAATCTTGAAGCAGTTATATAGGGACTAGTGGGCTATGAAGGAGGGGCTCTGGAATGTTGAGCGTCTGGCATCAGTGACTGGAGATGCAACACCAGGTCTTTCAATTGTCATTGATGATGGATGCCAGCATACATGTTCTTCTCTGAGGAGGTCGTCATATTCCTAAGAAACTCAAAGGAACAAAGTTATCTTCTATCACTACAGGGAGGTACATGCATCAGCCAGGATTGTTTCTCAGAGGGTACCTGTTTATCTCCTAGGCTATTAAGGGGAGGAAGACTACCCTCTACCCACTCTGGGTCCTTTCTGACTGGGCTACAAATTAAATTGACATGAGACTGAATAACAAGAGAAAATCAAACAAAGCTTTATAACATGTATACATGGGAGAGACCCAGGGAAACAGTTTCTCGACAAAATGGCAAAATAGAATATTCAGATAAAGACAAATGAGGATGTTGGGGGTGGGGGGAGTCACCTATGGGACATTACTAGAAAAGCACAGTAAACAAGGATAAGGTTATAATGCAGATTTAAGGCCTTGCATTCTGCATTGACAAGTTTCCAGAGATGAGTTCATCCCCCCTCTTCCAAGTGCAGAGAGGGAGATACCTTTACAAATGGAGATTTCCCTTACAAATGTAAATGTTTGGTAAACAGAACTTTGATAAGAATGGGCCTAGTAAGGACCCTCCCAGTCTCTCAATACCTAGAGTTATCTATGGTAAATTGTTTTAGGCAGTTACTGGGGAGGGGGGGTAGGTCAAAGTTTCTTTGAGAGAAAATAATCAAAGTAAAGAGACGTATTTTGAGGTGACCAATTCTGATCCCCCACAGTCCCACCTTTGAAACTAAGAAGTTTCACAGTCCTTTTGAAACCTAAAGACGTTTCACAGTCCAGAAGCTGAGTTGGTAGATTGTTCCATCTCACTGAACACATTTCTTAGTCTTGATAATAGATCAGTCCAGTTAAGTTCATTTTTGAAGGTGGTGATACAGGTGGGCTCCCAAAGTTAGGCCTATATTGTGGACCCAAGCAATCAGGTATTTAATAAGAAGCATTTCTATGGAAACAAAAGAAAAGCAAGGTTAATGGTTGGAGTAAATTATAAACCAATTTCTGAGCTCAGAGGACAGCCAGTTAAGAAGATTTCTAGATGTCAGCATCAAAGCATCTTTTGCAGCTTAAAATGTCTCTGATGATGTCATTGAGTGTTCAGGTATCCTTTGAGTGGCTTACACAGCAACAGGCATGCTATTATGGTGATCTCTCTTAAGATTATATCAAGTTGTCGAGCTTCAGTTTGCAGGGCTTCAGGAAAAAGTGTAGGTTCAGTTCTCAATGATTCCAAATGAAAATGATGGGAAAATTGAAAACATTAGTTCAGAGATTTGTAGCCAAATATTGCAGGAGACTAGAAGAATTCAGGATCCAGTCCAGTTTATAGGTAGAAAACAAAAAAACCTCAAAGGCAGTTAACAGAATTAGGATCTAATACCCACAAATGTGTACTATAGTTTTTACTGAAATATAATTTTTCTCTCTAAAATTACCCTCATTTTTACCAAAGATAGCCAAATTAAGACTAATTGGTTTGTAAAATAAGTCTAGTTTTAATAAATTTGGCCCAATTATTTACATAAGTACAGCAAGAATAGCAATTGATCATATAGGCTCTTTTAAATCTGCTTTGCTGGAACTTTTTATAAGGAATCTCAGATTGAACTTCAAAGGCCTCTCAAGGCCAGGAAAGCCAAGCCAAGGGTTTTGTCATCAGACTTTGCCTGCAATACCTACAGATTTCGGTGAATTCCTCTCTTCTCAAGGTCCCCCAAAATATTGAGGTTCCTTGCACCTGCCAGATAAGTGATATTACTTACTTATCCAGTAAGTGTTGCTTGGAATGCTGTACATAATGTACCAGGCTGATATTTTCACATGGCTTTATTCCATAAAGTCCAATCTTTGTTTCTCAAAAGCTGTCTTGTCATATCTGAGTCTGTACGTTTTCCTCAAATATGATATTCCAGTCAAAGCTTTGGTATTATAACCAATGTTTCCAATTGTGTCCTACTATAAGGAGAACAGGTTCTTATTGAACTTATGCAAATAACTATATTGCCATGAAACAAGAATATTCACTTATCTAAGAGTTTCCAAATTCTGGAGAGATCAGGTAAAGAGAAAAAGGTAAATGTTTCAATTCTGTTTACAAAAGCATAATTTACCAAATTGCTATAAGTCATAGTTGGCTTAAGAGAAAAGACAAAAAGTTTTCCTTAAATCTGAAAAAACAAAACACTTAAAAAATCAGCAATATTTCAAATGAAAAACCATAAAAATTATAATCATTCTCATCAGTTCAGTCCTGTGTAATTGATTTTTGATTTTAATTTTTTGTTAGCAGTTTTATGGGGCCATCGGTTTCTCCATTAGAGTTTTGTAATTTCTTACTCAGTTCAGTTTTATGATCTGAAAGTTTGTCAGAAACCTGTATTCCAGAGTAAATGTCAGAGTCCTTTCTGTGAACTTCTCTGAAAATGAATCATATTTTGTAAAAACATGAGAGTAAAACAATAACTGTCTGTAAACAACAAAAGACTTAAAAATGGCAATTGACAAAGAAATTTGGTTATTTTTGTGACATACAACATTTCAAAATAACCAGAATGATGACTGATAACTGGGATAGATCAGAATTTTAGTAATGTTATACAATTTCAGAACACCTATATCAACAATATTCACCAACACGGTATCATAGGTCCCCATGAAACAATGCATAGCTATCCATTTAACCAAAGTAAGACTCACTCAAAAGTAAAGAAAAGCTTTTATAATTTCTCTACCAAAACTAGACTGAAGTTCAAGCAAAGAATCAAATTCTAATTTTGTACCAGTTTACTTTTTGACATTAGAACTCATTTACTTAATTGGATTTACTTTAATCCCAGCCAACTTGACCAGGCATAAAACTCCTCAGGGTTTTACTTTTACAAACTTTCTGTAACTTTACTTTTTACATTCAGAATTTGTGCCATGCCTTCCTACTGTGGGGGATCAGAATTGGCCACCTCAAAATATGTCCCATTACCTTGATTATTTTCAAAAACAAGAGACTCTGAAAGAAACTTTGAACCCCCTCCCCAAACTGCCTAAGAGAATTTAACTCTGGGTATGGATAGACTGGGAGGGTCCTTGCTATGCCCATTCCAAGTAAAGTAGAAGTTATCCTTGGTAAGGGACATTTACATTTATAGGGGAAATCTCCATTTGTAAAGGTATCTCCCTCTCTGTACCAGGAAGAAGGGGGGATGACCTTATCTCTAGAAACTCTTATCAGTTTAGAAGGCGAGGACTTGAATCTGCATACTCTTGTTTACTGTGCTTTTCTGATAATCTCCCATAGCTGACTCCTCCACCCACCCCCAACATCTTCCTTGTCTTTCTATTTAAGAGGAGAACCTCTGCCATTTTGGTGAGTCACCCAGTTTTCCCTGGGTCTCTCCCATGTATACATGTTATAAAGCTTTGTTTGATTTTCTCCTGCTATTCAGTCTCATGTGAACTTAATTTGTAGCCCAGCCAGAAAGGACCCAGAGTGGGTAGAGGATAGTCTTTCTCCCCTTCACTTTCTTCCCTTGTAGTACTTTAGGACAAATTTGTCTGTCTTTTTTTGTGTGTGAGGAAGATTAGCCCTGAGCTAACATCTGTTGTTAGCCCTGAGCTAACAACTTCCTCTTTTTGTTGAGGAAGACTGGCCCTGGGCTAACATCCCTGCCCATCTTCCTCTACTTTATATGGGATGCCGCCACAGCATGGCTTGATAAGCAGTGCGTCAGTCCACACCCAGGATCTGAACCTGCAAACCTCGGGCCACCGAAATAGAGCGCATGAACTTAAGTGCTAGGCCACTGGGCCAGCTCCAAATTTGTCTTTCTTAACCAATAAAAAAAATTTCCATTCTTCTTACCTTCTTTACTAAAAAACATATATCTGTCATGTACATATTTTCCTTATTAACTTTTAGTAGCCTTAATCACATATATTAATTAGAATTTTTAACCCATGCAGCCCTTAGTAAAACTAAAAAGTAAACAATTATGAACTGTTTTATCGGCATTCTAAACACTTTTTGTAATTTCTAGAAACATGCTACTTCATAGTATAATTTTTAATAAAACATAAGACATGTTTACTAACAGATCCAAATGCTTTTTAGTTTCTCTGTAATAAGAAACCAAAGTAGATAAACCTATATGTAGCAATCAATGTCTAATGTCTTATCTTATTTGAAATGACCTAAATACTCTGAATTTTTATCATTGAATTTAATTTAACCTAGCAAACTTCAAAGTTTCAAGGTACCAAAGAGATTTTAGAAGTTAAGTACACATGTCACAAACTATAATTATTGCTAAAAGTTTATCTATAAACTCTAAACCACTTACATCTAAATCATTTTTTCCCAACAATTATGTTTACGTTACCCAAGAAAACTTCATGAGACATTGGACAAAATTAGCTATAATTTAAAGCCATTATTTTGCTGACAGATTTGTAACAGGGCCAACATGAGCTTATCTCACTAGTAAACCCAGGCTTCAGGTCTGCATCATATCCAATGCTGATAACTCTGATGACATGTCCATTTTAATCAAACCAACAAACTTAAACAAGCTTTCATTTACCAAAGATTATTTCCTACCATGTTAACTTGAAAGACATCTAAGCACTTACTTTAAGCCAATTAAACAGAGCTCTTAATTACATAAACAACAGACAGATGCAACAAAGATTTTATAGCCTCTGTTAAAAATTTTAGTAGTTTGTGTCTGCCTAAGCTACTTTTTCCATTTTCTTCCTTTCTTTCAGTCTTAGGACTCTCTCCTTTTGTTAAGCACTTGTGCAAATCTCCGGAGTTTGGAGGGGAGGCTTTGAGATTGGCCAATGAAATTTGAACTTCTTTCTGGAACCATACCTCTGGCCTTGCATAGATTTGTATGACAAAGATGGTTGCTTCCAGTTCCCCCAAAGAACTGGATTACAGTTTGAGTGACAAAGAAGTTGACCCACCCTTCCAGCTACATTTTTTTAATTGCCTTTTTTTTAAGTGTACAAAAAAAGAGATAAAATCACTTCACATAAAGCCCATAAATATATCAGTTTTTCTACAAAATTTCCTCTGAATTGCATCACCTCTTATACCTTTAATCATAGCTTTTCATTAAGACTTTATCAATAGGTCTTGGTCTTATAACCAAGATTTTGGACAGGGGAAACATTTCCAGTTGGGCATTTTAAAACATACTCAGGCAAAGTTGGTATAACCTCTTTATATAAAATTAGCTCAAACATTCCAACCTTTATAATCTTATCAACACTTACACTTTTACATTTTTTTCAATTTAATTGTAACCTGAGTCAAGGTCTTCTGGATAGTCATTTCATTTTTTTATCTTTTTTTTTTTTAATTTGGCCTTTTCTTAGGTACCAATAAAACAATATGGTGAGAGCTCTCGCAATTTTTTCCCCCAATTTAGAAGTTTTCCCAATTTAAACAATCCATCATCTGGCCACATTGACCAGTAGGATCTTAACAACGACTCATACCAAAGCTTAACCATGGATGCAAGAGGTGTCCCCAAAAGAGATCCAGAGAATTTACTCCCCAAAATAGCCTAAGACAGCAAAGGCCATTGTTGCACAATAGCAACAAAGGTTGAGATGACAAAGGCCCCTTCTGAAAGCAACTGGGTCCCCTTATGACAAACTCCTGAGAGCAGACATAGCTGGACAAAGAGAGCATCTCCTGGAACCCCAGTCTACTCAACTGGCTGCCAAGATGTGTGCTGGTACATGCATACTCTGGATGGCGGAGACCAGAAAGGTCACAAAGCCAAGCTCTAAAGTCATAGAACAAGATAAAAGAAAAAAGACAAGGAGAAGTAGTGACTATTTCTGGGAGGAAAAGGGTCAATTAACCAATGAGTACTCAACTAGATCCTAGAGTTGCTGAGTCCAAGAAGCTACCTTCACCAATATTTTCTCACTAATCTAAATTTAGAAAAGAAAAAAAGCATACCACTCTCACTTCCACTGGACCCTGCAGGCAGAGATCCAAGAGGCTGACGTAGGAACTCTCACCTCCTGCTGTCTCCTCTCAGGGGTCCAGGACCTCTCAGCTGCAGTAGTCCAGGAGCGACGAGTGTCCAGCCAGTGAAATTTTTATCCCATCCTCATTGCCAAACTGAAGGGGAGGAAGACTATCCTCTACCCACTCTGGGTCCTTTCTGGCTGGGCTACAAATTAGATTGACATGAGACCGAATAGCAGGAGAAAATCAAACAAGGCTTTTTAAACATGTACACATGGGAGAGACCAAGGAAACTGTTTCCTGACAAAATGGCAGAAGTTCTCCTCTTAAATAGCATATTCAGATAAAGACAAAGGAGGATGTTGGGGGGAGAGTCACCTATGGGAGATTGCCAGAAAAGCACAGTAAACAAGAATAAGGTTATTATGCAGATTTAAGTCCTCGCCTTCTGCATTGACAAGTTTCCAGAGATGAGTTCATCCCCCGCTTCCTAGTACATAGAGGGAGATACCTTTACAAATGGAAATTCCCCTTACAAATGTAAATGTTTGATAAACAGAACTGTGATAAGAATGGGCTTAGCAAGGACCCTCCCAGTATATCAATACCCAGAGTTATCTATGGTAAATTCTTTCAGGCAGTTAGTGGTGGGGGGGTGTCAAAGTTTCTTTCAGAGAAAATAATCAAGGTAAAGAGACATATTTTGAGATGGTGAATTCTGATCCCCCACAGCTACATGCAAGGTAAAACATATACAGTGTGGGTGAGTTACTCAGAGGTCATTCTGAGTTACAGCATGGCTTCCCTCATGTCAACCTTGTCCTAGGCCAGTATTAGAGTGAGTGTATAGAGAGGTTAGATGTGTTTGGTCATGGATGTCCCTCCATATGGAAGAAAATATTGCAAATGGAGGACAAGAATTCCCCAGGAAATACCAACGTATAGTTCAACTGACTACATTTCTGCCTACTAAATGACTAATATTTTAGGCTTGCATCCCTGAAATCACTCTGAAATTTCTTAAATGACATTTTTTTTGTTTCTATATCATTGTCACGTGATTATAGACAGTCTCTTAGTTCTCTCCCACAGATGGCTAACTGCTTAGCATGGGTGTGATTTTACACGTTCACCCCCTAGGCTAGCTCATTTCCAAGAACCCTAGGAAACCTCCCTGGGTCTCTGTGTACTGAGAGTACTTCCCTACTGTCTCTTTAAAGCAAACAAAATTCCCGACGACAGGGGCGTGCTTTGTTCCAACAACATGGTCAGAGTTCCACCAAGTTCTAGGGTCCTAGTCTAGTACCTTTCATTAGTATTCTAGTACCTTTCTTACGTGGTGATCTGAAGAGTGAAGGTGTTTCGCTTTCAGCTAAGTGTGTGGGGGTGAAGTTTGCCACGGTGTTTCCGGTGGGGGGACCTGCCTGCGCTTTACCGTTGCCATAGAAACCTGACATCATTGTGGTGACCGTGATGACATTTTAATAGAGACAGACGTGGCCTGGCGGGAAGAGCCGGTCTCACCTTCTGGTGTTTGGGACTCAGCTGAGGGTGTGGGTCCCCGCACTGGGGTGTGCGGGAGATGAAGGGACCCAGATGCAAGTCGCCTCTTTCCCGCTTTGGGACGTGGAGCCCTGGCGGTCTTGTAGGTAAAGGCACTGGGGTCCCACCAGTCCAAGGGACTGTGGCGTCCTGCTCCAGGGGTGTCCTGGAGATGCTTTCCTTCTAAAGGCAGGAGTGCATGATGTGAGACAGGGAATGCCTCTCTAAGCCCGAGCTGCCCCTCAGTAAAACAGGGATAAGAATGCTTAACCCACAGGATCGCTGTGAGCATTTGGTGATAACGCATGAGTCAGCCCATGGCCCTGTGGTTATTGTGGGATCAAGAATGCTTGTATGAAGCCTTGTTTTTGCTGGAAAGCAATGAATTGTCCAGTTAGTGAAAGAAGTTGGTCTTTAACATGCATTTGCAATAAATATACCTAAATTGTCTCACTATATAAATAATCAGCAGTTCCATATATTTCTCAGATGGGTGTAAAAATACTCAGTTGTTAAATCTTCCTAGCAATTTGATGTTGTAATGTAGATTCTTCTCTGATGACCATGGTTTTTTCCCCATTATATAATGAAAGTTTTTAAAAAGCCAGAAATTTTCCAAATATCAGTGACTACAACTTAATGTTTCAAAAAATATTTATTACCCTGGAGTATGTCCTATTATAATGATACTCAGCAACATTCCTTACAATAACCACTTACTCTTAAATATCATTATGATTTTTTTCATGGGATATAATATTATTATTTCTGTACTTCAGAAGGAGATGAACATCACCTTTTCCTAAGAATTTGGATATATTTCATTGCAAATGATTATTTCTGTTTTGATTATATGTAGTGTGGGCCAATTTGATAAGACATTAGTGTGGACCTGTTAATACTACAAGAGCAGAATCGTGGGAATCTCTCACCTGATTAATTTAATTGCATCAGAGAATTATGAATATGTGAATATATTTCAAATTCTCTATTGAGGTATGGGTGATGTACAATACCCTATAAAGTATATGCTCTAATAAGCTTTGCTATATGTATGCACCTGTGAACCCAACTCTACAGTCAAGATAATGAACACATCCATCACCTCAAAAAGCTTACTCATGCCCCTTTGTAATCCCCCCAATGACCTCTCTTCTGCCTCTTTCTCCACATCATTCGTCCTCATTCCTAGGCAACCACTGATCTTCTGTCACTATAGATTAGTTTTCCTATAATTTTTTGTGAATAGAATCATACAATGTGTATTCTTTTTTGTCTGTCTTCTCTCCTTCAACCTATTTTTAGATTTATCCATTTGTTGCATTTATGAATAGTTCCTTCTTTTTGTTGTTGACCAATATTCCATTATATGAATATACACAATTTGTTCTAGCATTCACCTGGTAATGGATATTTGGGTTGTTTCCAGTTTGGGACTCTTATAAATAAAGCTGCTAAGGAATCTATCTATAAGTCTTTGCTTGGACATATGCTTTCTTTTTCTAAATAAATACTTAGGAGTGCAATGGCTGAGTCACATGGTAGTTGTAAAATTAACTTTGTAAGAAACTGCTAAACTGTTTTCCAAAGTGGTTGCACCATTTTTCATTACCACCTGCTGTGTATGAGAGTTCCATCCTCCACACCCTTGCCAGGACTTGGTATGGTCAGTCTTTATAATTTTGGCCTTTCTCAGAGGGGTGTTGTGGTATCCCATTGTAGTTTTCACTTACATTTCTCTAATGACTAATGATGTTGAGCATCTTTTCATGTGCTTATTTGACATTTGTATATCTTTTTTGGCAAAGTATCTGTTCAAATCTTTTGCCCACTTATTTACTAGAGTGTCTTTTTTTCCTTATTGATCTTTGTGAGACTTATTTATTTGAATACAAGTCCTTTATCAGATATATGACTTGAAAATATTTTTTTCCCGGTTGGTGGCTTATCTTTTAACTCTCTCAACAATCTCTTAGGAAGAGCGGAAGTTTTTAATTATGAGGAAGTCTACTGCATTAATGTGTTCATTTATGGTTTTGATATTGCTTTTGATGTCATATCTAAAAAAATCACCTAACTGGGGGTCCCAAGAATTTTATCCTGTTTTGTGTTATTAGAAGTTTTATAGTTTTAGCTTTTATATATAGGTCAGTGATCATTTTGAGATCACTTTTGTATATGGTGTGATATATGGATCACAGTTTATGTTTGTGCATACAGATATCCACTTGTCCCATCACCATTTGTTGAAAAGACTATCCTTTCTCTACTGAATTACCTTTGTAGCTTTGTCCAAATCAGTTGTCCATATATGTGTGGGTTTGTTTCTGGACTCTTTATTTGTTCCTTTGATGTACATTTCTACCTTCATCCCAGTACCACACTGACTTGATTACTGTAGATTTATAATGAGTCTTGAAATAAGGTGGTGCTTATCCTTCAACTTCGTTCTTTGTCAAAGTTGTTTTCATAGTCTAGGCCCTTTGCATTTCCACATGACTCTTAGAATAAGCCTGTGACTTTCTTTTAAAAAATTGTATGCTAAGATTTTTCTTGGTATTGCATTGAATCTGTAGATCAGTTTGGGGAGAATAGACATCTTAACAATACTGAGTCTTCCAACCCATAAAGATTATATGTCCCTCCACTTATTTAAGCCCCCTATAGTTTCTCTCAGCAATGTTTGGCAGTGTTCAGAGTATAGGCCTTGCACATCGATGGACATAGATGGGCTACATAGGTTACCTCTATTTATTTCATAATGTTTGATGCTATTGTCCATGGCAGTATTTTTTATTACAATTTCCAGGTATTGTATTTTCACTGAATGGTCAGCAGTCAAATGTTGCCAGCGAATCTTCTTGGTTGGAAAGCACAGCTGACTCTAAGATGGAAGAGATTGTTGATGCTTAACACCTGTATTAGTCAGGGTTCTCCAGAGAAACAGAACCAATAGAATGTTTATATAGAGAGAGATTCATTTTAAAGAAGTGACTCATGAGATTGTGGAGGCTTGGCAGAATCTGATGGGGGAGGCCAGCAGGCTGGAGACTCAGAAAAGAGTTACAGTTGGAGTCTGTAGGCAGTCTGCTGGTGAGCCATGAGGAGCCAATGTTGTAGATGAAGTCCGGGGGCAGTCTCCTGGCAGAATTCCCTCTGGCTCGGGGGAGATCAGACCTTTGTTCTACTCAGGCCATCAGCTGATTGGATGAGGCCCACCCACATTACAGAGGGCTAACTGCTTTCCTCAAAGTTTACCCATTTAAATCTAAATCTCATTCAAATACACTCTCACAGAAACATCCAGAATAATGTTCGACCAAATTTCTGGGCATTGTGGCCCCGCCAAGTTTATACATAAAATTTATCATCACAATATTAATTAGCCTGTATTTCTATATCTTCTCTTAGACATGATTGGAAATATACTGAAACTAGGGAGAAAATATCCCAGAGAAAATTCTATAGGTCACCCCTAGAAAAATAAGTCAGTAAAATAAAATAGTTCAGTAGCTTTCAAGTTTATCTGTGTAGTTAGACTTGAATTGTGGAGATTTCTTCTTTATCTGAAACAAATCCACCTTGATGAATTCCTGGGTTCTTGGGTGGAAAGAGAAAGAGGGAGAGAGCATGTGTGAATGTGGGTATACATATGTGTGTGTGTATATTGGTGAGTCTGTGAGGAATATTTGAGGTTAATTACTGTGTGTTATGTCAGTCTTGCTCGGTTCCTAGCACATGTTAGGAAACAAATCAGGGTGGTTGCTGTTTGTTTTCCCAGCTTTCCTTGGCCAGCATGGTTACCACGGTGACTCAGTGATTGCTGTGGGATTTGGTACAGACTAAAAATCTACTCATGATTCTTGCCTGAATCAGGCATCACTAGATAGTTGTTTAGATTTCTAAATTGTCATTCAGCTGTTGAATAGAGCTTTCCCTTCTCCCCTATCATTTATTTATTTATTCATGTGTTTATTAATATTAGTATGACTCATAGATTCCTATTTTGCTCAAAGGGTTACCATCTGACATTATAATTACTTATTTTGATGCTCACATTGTCCTAGACTTGGCCAGTGTTAGCCCCATCAAGTTGGTTTCTGTGTCCACTTGATGCCTCTCTAGAATCCTTTGAGCATTTACTTGCTCTGTGAGCATGAGTATCTCCCCATCTGTAGAAAGCAAGTAATGATGCCCACCTTAGAGCATTGCTTTTAGGTATCAGGAGAAAAAGTCTGAAAATAACAACCTACACTGTGTAGCATCTAGTAGGCCCTCACATTGTTAGTTCCCCATTCCAACTTTGCAACCTTAATTCTGTTAGTGTGATGCCTCTGACATTAACATAACAGCAGGACTACCAGAGAGAATACTTGGACATGTAACAGCCAGCTGGGACAAGCCCCCATTTCCATGATGTGTGAGCTTCACTGTCACTGCTGTGTGTGGAATGGGGCTGTCTGATGGAGCTGGGGAAGAGGCAAAGCATCATTGCACAGCTTCCAGTGCACTGAGTGGGGACAGGCAAGGACATCCTCACTCCTTTCTCCTGTGTTCACGTGTTTTCCCATCCTCTCACTTTCCTCTCTCTTCCACGTGCTGTCTTATCCCCTGACTCTCCTTCTACTGGAACATCAGAGAAGGGTGTGGACTCTGAGCCCCAGAAGCAGGAGCTGATAGAGAAGAACCAAGTGTGATGTCAAGTGTGCAGACAGGCTCCTGGAGCAAGAGTGAGGAGGTTAGGGTGCCATTTTCGGGACACTTTAGGTTAAGTCACTACCCTTCCAGCAGCCTCGTCTATACAACGGGGTAACAATACGTAATGTTCCTGACCACCCAGGAATACTCTGGAGTTTAAGTGTGATCCATGTAGGAAAGCAATCTGTGGTTGTAGGTGGGAGGAAGGACTAGTGCATTTTCAAGTAATTACATTGACAGACTCAACCCATATATCATAGAACTCTGCATGGTAGACATTAAATTAATAGCACACAAATGTCAGATGTTTAGATCAGGATTTCTCCCAGTGTGGTCCATCGACCAGTTCATAAAATCGTCAGGGGATGCTTGTTTAAATAGCAGATACATGGGCCCACCCTAGTTCTGGTGTATCCAAAACAGGGAGGTGGGGTGGGAGGTGTCTACACGTTGAATAAGTTCTCCTGTTGGTGGTGGTATTTGTCCAAGTTTAAAAAGGACTGCTCTGGATTTGCAACAGGTTGTTCTTAAAATTTTGAATCCTCTAATGTCTAATTTTGGTGTCAGTTTCCCCTGAAACTCAGATTTAAATATCTGTGCCTACTTACAGTGGGTCAAAAAGGGAAGAATTCTTTATTTTCAGTAATAACTTATTCAGTGTTTTCTATGTGAGGGACTGCATTCATCTTCTAAGGCTGCCATAACAAAGAACCACAAACTGGGTGGCTTAAATAATAGAAATTTATTGTCTCACAGTTCTGGAGGCTAGAGGTCTATAATCAAGGTGTTGCCAGGGCCATGCTCCCTCTGAAACCTGTCAGAGGATCTATCTTGTGCTGCTTCCTTCCTTCTAGTGGTTGCTGACAATGTTTGCATTTCTTGGTTGCAGCTGTATGACTCCAATCTCTGCCATCATGGTTGCGTGGTGTTATCCCTGTTGTTCTGTCTTCACATGGCTCTCTTCTTATAAGATCACCAGTCCCATGGGTTGAGGGGCCCACCCTACTCCAGTATGACCTCATCTTAACTAATTCCATCTGCAACAACCATAGTTCCAAATAAGGTTATGTTCTGAGGTACTCCGGGTTAAGACTTCAACTTATTTTTTGGGGGGAGACACAATTCAACCCATTAATGGTTACAAAGTGTGATGTTTTAATTCTATAATTTCTTCTGCATTTATTAGCTAGAATTCTTGTATAAAACAAACATATCCTACTTACAGTTTTGTAAAATGCTTTTTTAAAGTAAACATCGTATTATGGAGATCAATCCATGCCAATCAATATAAGCCCATGTAATAATAAAAATGGCAGTAGAAACATTAATGGTCCATTCTGGTATAATAATAATGATGAGAATGGTTAATATTGTTGCTGACTCCCTCTGTGCCCCACACTGTTGTAAGTGCTAACCCTCTGCTTACTCACTTCATCCTCGCCACAACCCATGAGGAGGAGCTGTCGTTGCCCGACTGTAAACATCAGGGAGCTGACACACAGCAGGGGGAGGGCCAGCAAGTCACAGCCTAAGCTTTGAACAGATTCCGTGTGGCTGCTGAGCCCCACATCTAACCAGTGCACACCCCTGCTTCTCATCTGATAAGACCCTCAACCTTATTGTTTATCAGGGTGCAGCAAAATAAATCAAACTAGGTACAAATTTTTCCCAATTAAATACACAAAAATTTAAAATATTGATAATAATCATTGTGGTTTGGAATTGGGGTCAAATGTGTTCTGTTATAATCTAGAAGTGTTCTCAGACATCTTGTCTCCCTTACTGTGCATCAAGGACATTCATTCCCATTCTAAAGGCTTTTCTGTGAGTGGGCTAGGAATGCTCTTGCTTCTCTCTCCTTTTTTTTAAAATATAGTTCCAAGAGCAATAGGTATTTTTCTTTTTTATTTGCGGGGAAGACCAGCCCTGAGCTAACATCTATTGCCAATCCTCCCCTTTTTGCTGAGGAAGACTGGCCCTGGGCTAACATCCGTGCCCATCTTCCTCTACTTTATATGGGACGCCACCACGGCATGGCTGACAGGCAGTGCGTCGGCGGGTGCCCGGGATCCAAACTCGTGAACCCTGGGCTGCCAAGCACGAAGTAAACCTCTGCACCACCGGGCGGCCCCAATAAGTATTTATTATAGGTAAAAATAGATAATATAGAAAAAAGGGGAAAAAATCATTACCCTAAAACATACCAGCCAAAGATAAGTCCTACATATTTCTGTCTCCATTGTTTTTGTCCAGGAGTTTTCTTATGTAAATATTTATATATTTATGCATGTTTGCATATATGTATATGTTTAGCTACAAAAGATAAGCTCTCATCTTACCTGCAGTTTGGTACCTGCTTATCTCATTGTAGTGGGTTGAATTGTGTCCCCCGAAAAGATATGTCCAAGTCTTAACCCCCCCACATGTTTGAATGTGACCCTTACAAGAAATAGGGTCTTTGCAGATCTAATTCAGTTAAGGATATTGAGGTGAAATTACCTAGGATTTAGGGCTCACCTAAGAGAAAGGAGAGGGAGATTTCACCCACAAAGGGAAGAAGGCCATGTGAAGACGAAGCGGAGACTGGAGTTATGCTGCCACAAACCAAGGAATTCCGGAAGCTACTGAACACTAGAAGAGGTAAGGATGGATGGATTCTCCCCTAGACTATTTGGAGGGAGCATGGACCTGCTGACACCTTGATTTCATACTTCTGGTCCCCAGAACTATGAGAGCATACACCTCTGCTGATTTAAACCGTGAAGTTCATGGTAATTGTCATGGTGGCCCCAGGAAACTAATACACTCAGTAACAACATACCCCAAATGTCACCAATATTGAGTAAACATCAGTCTATACCCTATTTTTCATGCTGTGGGGAGAGTAATGCCAGTAAAGACATATAAAAAGAAAGAAATACGATTGAAATCTATTATGCACCAAGTGCTTTGTATGTATTGAGTCATTCAGTGTTCACAGAACCCCTAGATCCTGTTGCTAGTCTCCATTGTACAGATGAAAATCTGAGGGGCAGAGACATAAGGACTTGGCCCAGGACCGCATATTAGGGAGCAGGACTGCTTGGGTTTGTACAGCACCTCGTGCTCCAGAGCCTGGAAACTGTCAAAGATTTGTTGTTAAGTGAGGGAAGCACTCTGCACAAGCAAGTGTATTTTACGTGAGCACTAAAAGTAACACTCATGGTGTTAATATATTTATACAAAATATCTGGACCTCGTGACAAAAGGGTGGCTTGTGACCTTGGTGAGAGCACGTTTGTTGCCACCATGGGGACAGGATTGATAGTGCAGTGAGATAAGGAGTCAGCGGGAATGAAGAATGTTAGCAGGGGATGCAGAGAACTCTTCCTGGAACTTTGATGAGGAACCAAAGAGGGATTTTTTTAAAATCTTCAATTCCTTGAAACTTCGGGAAGTTTAAAAGTTAATGTGAAGGAGCCATCTCAGCTCAGGTTTAGCCCTTGAATTTGCCCATATAAATTTCCCTTCTTATCCTCTTATTTCCACCATAGAGTTAATAAGACGCCTCCCATGGAACAGTATAGGCTTTAAGCTTAGTATATGTTTAGTTATTAGTGAATGGAAGAATGGATAATTGTGTGTCCAAGAAATGCTAGTAATTTTTGGATTTTTGCCTCTCAGGGGTGAGCACATGGCTGAAATCCCGGTGTGACGTGGCTGGATCATGCATGATCTGAGGACCCCTGCACTGGTGACTGGGGGATGGGTCCAGGTTTTTCCTGTGAATGTATTAACATACAGAGCAGTCCAGGAGCAGCAGGTAGGCCAACACCACACCTTGCTGCCCAGGTGCCATCTCTCACCGAGCTCACCAGGTGAGTCAGACAAGCCTGACTTCCCAGCGTGGGGCACTGGAGCAGAGGCACGATGTGAAGCAGCTCCTGGGAGATCCTGAAACATCGGACACAGTAGAGAATCTTCTGTCTCCAAAACTTTCAACTCATGGCCTATCAGAGAGAGATTTGCTCCCTTCATAAAGATATGTATAGTCTCATCGGGGAAACAACGAGAAATGACTCCTCACCATGCCTGCCTTTTTGCAAGTCAGTGAACGTGGTTCAACCTCAGTTTCCTATTCTGTAAAAACAAGGGAATGTGAAAAGAACACAAGGAAATTTCTGGAGGTGATGGATATATTTAGGACCTTGGTTGTGGTCATTGTATTATGGGTTCATGTATAGGTCCAAACTCATGAAGATGTATACATTAAATGTGTGTAATCTTTTGTATATCAATTATACTTCAATAAAACTAAAAAAAAAAATCTCTCTGGGATGTAAGGTGTGGCAATCTGTCTAAATCTGCTTCTGATCGTTCAAGTTGAGGGCTCCCATCTTGCAGCCGTCAGTTGCAGAGTCCTGAGAAGCTGCATCCTCTCAGCCACCCAACATCATGGGTTCAGTCATCTGCACGAAGAGCTCTGCCCTGCGAGATAAAAACCCATGAATTCCCAGCACATGTCTGACACATTTTGCCTCCATCCATCCATCCATTCATACAGTTAACAGGCATTAAAATCAAACTGTACACCATGACTTTCGTTGAGTTTTAGGCTTCTGCAGAATGGAAACAAGGAAGTAAAGTGTGGAAAGATTGGTGTGGTAAATTCAGATGTTAAATCTAAGAAGAGATGGCTCCTTCCCATTAAGATTTCACCCTGCTCAAGTCTCTTCTAGTTGATGATTTAAAAATATGCTTTAATGCCCTGGATCCCTCTCCACACCTCTAGTTACTGTCCTCTTTACATATATTCTCCCCTTTGCACCAAAGTTCTATGAGGAATTCTCAATAGTCAACTCTCATCCCCCTGTACCTCCCCTCCAACTCCCTCTGCTTCCCTCATCAAATGTGTTCCCCCACACTGCCACTGAAATTAACCTTGACGAGGTCAACAACCACCTCTTTGTCACATTTATAAATCAAGAATATTGAAATAAGTATTCAAATGGAGATATACGGGCATTTCCCCAAGAGGAAAGGATTTCCTTCCCTCTAGGACAGAATTCATTTACTTGTGTATAGACAGGGATTATATTGCAGTGCGATCGGTTATGTAAAAGCCTGAGTTGTAAATACCGTCCATAGAGTCAGAGTCTGATAACATGAAGGCTGTGCTTTAGGCAATGGGCTTTCAAATGAAGCACACATTTTTCCTCACATCCCGCACTTTTGCTTCATTGAAAAGGATTTTGCAAGTAAGTTTGGTGCATGTTAGCAATAATTTTTTATGGTTAATTCAATAAACTCTGTCTTATTTGTTTTTCTTTCTTTCTCAAGGGATTTCCAAGTACAGAATAAAATCATCTGAAATTATAATATTGTCTCAGACTCTGCCATGGTTAAATGGATTGTCTATATGCATTGTCTAATATACCACAATTATACAATATAATGGTGGTGAAATATGGTGGTAATAAGGAACCCTTTTGCAGGTTCCTGACTATTAAGTCAAAATACTTCCACTGTACCACAAAAATCATAATAGTGAACTTTTGGGGATGTATCCATTCAGTAAAATAACAACATTTATAGTAAAAATATAGATGAATCCATACTGATATAAGTGTTTGAATTAATAAAGAAATGGGTGACAAGCGACAAACTGTCTTTATCAAATATTTCCAAATAATATATGTAGATACCTACTTCCATGAAGTGAACCTTAATTCAACCTCCCACCCCTGAGGGCAGAACAGACTTAGTGACTCATTTCTAAAGGATAGAGTAGCAGAATGGAAAATAGTTACAGTATACTGGAGAAACTGGACAGACACCTTAGCCCAGTGATGAAGGTCAACATGTCCAGTGACCCAGTGACATCACATGGGTATCATGTCCTCTCAGATATGATGTGATGAGAAGGGCACTTCAACTCTGTGGTATTCTTTCTCAAAATCCATGGCCACAGTCTAATCACGAGAAAAATAACAGACCATGCGTGCACTCCTCAAGGCTGTCAGGGTCATGAAAACGGTCTGGCAGTTCTTCAAACAGTTAAAAGAGTTACTATATATGACCCAGCAATTCCACTCCTAGTTACACAGCCAGGAGAAACGACAACACATGTCTACATAAAAACTTGTACACAAATGTGCGTAGCATCATTATTTGTAATAGCCAAAAGTGGAAACAACCCAAATGTCCATCAGTTAAGGAATGGATAAATAAAATGTGGGATATAATTTGGCAATAAAAAGGAATGGAGTACTGATACACACTACGACATGGATGAACCTTGAAAACAGCGTGCCAAGTGAAAGAAGCCAAATATGCAAAGACCATATATTGTATTGAATGGGAGCAGAATATGCTACCTCAAAATGTGCCACTTTGGCATGTGCATTTTGAGGTGAACACAATCAAGGGCCCAAAGACTCAGGGAGAGCTCCTTATCTCTGCCTTAATTGCCCAAAAGAATTTAGATACAGGGCCTGGTCTAGGAAGACAGTTATTGTCAGAGATAACTACAAAGAACATGGGCTAGGTGTGGTAAGCTGGGGGGAACTTGTCAGGGCCTGTTCAAAGTCCTCTCTGTGTCCCATTATCTCTGCATGGCATGGCAAACATTTGTTTAGCAAACATTTGCTCTTCCCATCCTCCTGTAGATTGTCTTCCATCTGTTTGAAGCTCCAGAACCCTATCCCCTTCTCCTTAGCTCAGAATGGCATATAAACCTTAATTGCCTGACTGTCAAGGAGCCTCTCATATCTTTCTGGGGCTCCTGTATGTATGAAATTAAACTTGTTTTTCTCCTGTTAATGTGTCTTATGTCAATTTAATTATTAGATGAGCCAAAAGAACCTAGAAGGGTAGAGGAAAATTTTTTTCTCCCCTACAGTATGATTCCACTTATGTGAAATGTCCAGAATAGACAAATCCATGGAGAGAAAGCTTAACTGTGTTTCCTGGGGCTGGGGATGGGTGTGGACTTTAACTACCTTCAGGCACAATGGGACTTTTTGGGGTGATGGAAACATCTAAAACTCGATTATGGTAAGGGCTGTACAACTCTACGCAGTTAACTAAAAATCATCAAACTGTACCCTTAAAATGCATGGATTTTGTTGTCTGTAAATTATATTACAAGAAAGCTGTTAAAATATGATATTGGCTTGGTCTTTTGTTGTACCACAGTAATGACCAGCCTTGTTCATACAAAGACCTTGATGTACATTTTATATAATTATTAATTTATATAAAACTGTGGCTGTATTCCAGGCTTGCTGACTCTATGTCTTGTGTTCCTCCAAGAAATGACCTATCTCCTACACACGTGACCTCAGGTTGCACTTGTGTGCAAAGTTTGGTTTGCTTCTGATCACTTCCACATCTTCTGACTGTGGTGGTTGCTTGAGAATTGGTCAATGACAGAGTCCAGGTCCTGGCCTGTGTGACATGATGTCAGCATTACTACTTTCTTCACTCCTCTCTGGCCTTTCTTATAAGACTCCACTTTAGGGAGACTATATTGGAACTACCTTTCCAGGTGTCAGTATGGCAGGACTTCTCAAAGGGCCACATAGGTGCACACCCTTTGCATCAACAAATTTCCCTGTTAAAAGTTTTAATTCAAGATGTAGTTAAAGATGGTGACAAGAATTTGGTTATAAGGATTGCTGTCCTGGTAACTCCCTAGTTTCACTTCTGTGTCTGAATTTAAGACAGGAGACCAAATAGGAATCAACACCATGGAGGGGCAGAAGGAAGCGGAGGGAAATGTCATCGTCAGCACACTCAGCCACCGACACACACTCAGATACACACACACACTCATACACTGACCAGGTTCTGCTATCATAATACTAGAATTATGCTAAGATAGATTTTTGGATTCAAAGAGGACACATTCAGATCTCTAGTGCAAGTAGCCACATGAACAGTACCCTTTAGCAGTGTACAGACACTGAAAGTTGCCATCCACTCAGTGTTGATAATAGGGACTATCAGAAATACATTGAATTCCAAATAACATGGGGTTGTGAGAATTGATGTCACACCCATAGCATGGAATTCTAGACAGGCAGTAAAAACAAGTTACAATGAAAACAATAATGAGAGATGGTTTCTCACCTATCTGATAAGCAATGATTCACATTATTTCTAATATGTGGAGGAACAGGCATTTTTATACAGCAATATTAGGAATATAAATTAGTAATAGTATTTTTCAATGTGTTCATATAAATATTAGTTTTCCTGGTTTTGAAAGAACACTTTCAAGAACTTATAAAGAAATATTTACAAAGATATCTGCATATATGAGCAAGAGTGTTAGGTATACTATTGTTTGTAACAGAAAATATAGTAACGGAATTAATTTTCATCACTAGGATACTGGTGAAACAAAGTTTGGGGCATGATATGATTAAAAACACAGTTGATATAAAAAATTGAAATTTATTATAAAGATTTAAAATGTCATAGGCATACATTTACATGGAAAGATGGCCATATAAGGGCAAAGGTGGGTTACAAAGATCATAAGTAGCATGGATCCATTTTTGCTTATATCAATCTCTAGCTATTTATCCAGAGGTCTCAAAGAATAAAAATATTTTTGTCCCTCTCACATACAGCATGGAAAGAAGCCATCAGTGTCCCTGTACCCTGAGAATGCCCCCTTTCTACCCAGACTTCCAGAAAACTCTGACTGGTGGGTTTAGGTCACAGCCCCTCCCTCCCACTTCCCAGCTCAGCAGTGTTCAAGCTGCAGTTCAGGTGTCTGTCACAAGGTACCACCATCATCAAACTTCTGTCCTAAGAAGCACTTGCAAGGAGTAAAAAAAAGAATACAATATCCTCCCTTAAAACCCAGCCTAAGACCCTATGTACAGAAGGATTCTAAGTCTGTCAGAAAAAGCTGATAGGTATAAAAGAAGATTGTAAAAACACTCTGGGGCCTGCATATGATGAAACATCGGGTGGTAGTAGCGCACCTTGGCAGTGAGCAGTGTGCACCAGGCGGGAGGGAGGTGACTGAGAGAGAGGGGCATGGGGGGGTGTCTAGGCAGCTGTGTCTAGTGTCATGGACAGGAGATGACAGGGTGGGAGAAGAACTGGGCAGCCTGGACAGGGATTGGGTAAAGGAGGGTGAATGCCCTGTCTTCTGGGAGAACCCCTCTACAGTGTGGGCACCTGAACCTACACTAATGAGGGAAGAAATAACTCAATGAACTGGATGCAGATTGTGGGTCAACAATAGATGGAGCTGCTTTAACAGTGCATATGAATTTTCTAAACAGAATTGGTGTCATAGTAAACAAGCCGTTGCAAGCTATTTGATATTCTTTGCAAAATGTGCTCCTTTTCATTAAAAAAGGGAGAGGTTGGGGGCCGGCCCCATGGCAGAGTGGTTAACGTTCTGTGCACTCCACTTCAGCAGCCCAGGTTCGTGAGTTTGGATCCTGGGCACAGACCTGCTGCACTCATCAGTCATGCTGTGGAGGCATCCCACATACAAAATAGAAGAAGATGGGCACAGATGTTAGCTCAGGGCTAATCTTCCTCAAGCAGAAAAAGAGGAAGATTGGCAACAGACATTAGCTCAGGGTGACTCTTCACCAAAAAAACCAGAGAGGGTTGCCACCTGGGGGCCAGATTCAGGTTGCAGCTCTGAGAATCACTGGCCCCCACACGGGTAACCAAAGAAGAGGGAGAGGTGAGGTTAGGAACTTGGCTTAAGGTATCAGCTAGTTTTCTGGAATTATTTACCTGATGGTACCAATACCTCTGCAGCCATCATTTTCTGGGATATCTA
Organism: Tapirus indicus; assembly: GCA_031878705.1. Classification (NCBI taxonomy): domain Eukaryota; kingdom Metazoa; phylum Chordata; class Mammalia; order Perissodactyla; family Tapiridae; genus Tapirus; species Tapirus indicus. Next base: position 86,957,608 of record CM062942.1, on the reverse strand, counting down.
ACCCAGACTGGACACTCAGCCTTGGTCAAACTGAAGATAAAGCTGCACTTGTGAGTGTGTGAGTGTTTGGGGTGATCCCACTAGAGACAAACACAAGACCACACACACTACACTGTCAATTCAATTTTTTATGTACTTTATTGCTCCATAAAATTGAATACAATGATTGCTTTTTCAAAGTAATGAATATATGTGCATATTAGTTTTGTCACTTTGCTCACAAGTATATTCGGCATTCACATTTTTATCCAAATACTTTTTTCCTGAATATCAAATTTCAAACACTATAAGAAAGTATACTATAAATTAATCTGCGTCTCTCACTGGCCCAACCCCCACCTCCTAACCCTAAGGGGTCTGTTGTCATAGAGTGGTGCCTTCTCTCCAGACATGTCCTTGTAGGTGAGGAGTACACAAACATAGACACCTGCACATGCACACAGTCTTTTCCGAAAGAAGAATCGCAGTATTCATCTTTTGCATCTTGTTTTTTCCACTTAATATTCTTCTTAGGGTTTATATTTTCATCTATTAGTTCTAGTTGTGATGGTCAATTTTATGTGTCAATTTGACTGGCCATGGGGTGCTCAGATTAAACGTTATTCTGGGTGTGTCTGTGAGAGTGTTTCTGAATGAGACTAGCATTTGAATTGGTGGACTCAGCAAAGTAGATTGTCCTCCCTGGTGTGGGTGTCTCATCCAATCTGTTGAAAGCCTGAATAGAACAAAAGGTAGAGGGAGGAGGAATTTGCCCCTTTTTGCTTCCTGCCTCACTGCTTAACATCTCATCTTCTATAGCCCTCACACTGGGATTTAAACCATTGGCTTCCCAGGTTCTCAGGTCTCTGGACTTGAACTGAATTATACCACCAGCTTTCCTGGGTCTCCAGCTTGCAATGGCAGACCAGGAGATCTCTCAGTCTCCATAATGATGTGAGCCAATTCCTCATAATAAATCTCCTTTTATGTATAAATACATAACCTACTGTTTCAATTTCTCTGCAAAATCTTAAGACACTAGTAGTTTAGGCATATTTTAACATATTTATTGTTCACATACATATAATATTTATTTGAATTCTCTATTAAAATTAGTCACCGATCATTTTGTTACCGAGTGTTCTTCACAAATCATGGATATTAACCCAATATCTGAGGTGTAGTTTACAAATGTTTTCTCCTGTTTTAACACAACTCTTTGTGTGGTTTTTTTTTTTTTCATTTAGAAAGTGTTTTAAGTTTCAATAACGTGACTTAAAAACAATGCAAGTGTACCTATGGGTCCTCCAGGACCAGTTCAACTGACCCCATCTTATCAACAGAGTAATTAAGAAATTGTCTTTCAGAAAATTTGCAAAGTCACATAGCCAGAGCATGTGCAGAAGAAGTACTCTTGACCTGAAATGACTGTGGAACCAAAGATTCATCTCCCCATGGAACCAAAGGACTGGGACATGACCAGAAGTTAAAAATCAGATTCTTATCAGAAGCAAGGGGTCCACCATTCAGAAATATCAGGTGTTAAAATTCCTTCTCCACCTTACCATAAATGTTTAGAACCTCATCATAAAAGTTTAGAACATTACCATAAATGTTTAGAACCTTACCATAAATGCTTGAAGCCCACCAATCAAAACCTGTCCCACCAGCATTTCTGTGTGCCAGCCAGTTCTCTCTTAACCTCTTAAATTTTACCCCCAAACCTGAATTGGGGAGACGGATCTGAGAGCACACACGCCCTTGTCTCCCTGCAGATCAATCTCGCCAAATAAAGCTGATTTCTTTTCCCAAAAGCTGATGCTGTAATTAACTGTTTTTTATACACATCAGGCAAGAGAACCCCAATTTTGTACGGTAACAGAAGTATTATTTTAAAAGGAAAGAATGTGGAGAGCATGTACTGTCAGCCTTCAGGGAGATTAGAGCATTCAGATCCCATGAGACATTGTTACTGCACAAATGGGGTTCTCCTATGCAGCAATACATCTGAAGGTGGATGGATTGGATCCCCAGGAAGCAGTGGAGATAGGTGAGCGCACCCCTACCCCGACCACCCAGCAGCAGAGAGTCGAGTCATGGATCCTCACACAGCAGACAGTGTGACTCTAAGAGGAGGACTGCACGTTAATGTTATCCTGGCCTGTGGGAGTGCCCACCATGCCAGGGCAGCCCTGCCAGTGGGAACACGCCCTGATGTGACTGTGAGAGGAGGCAGCAGCCCTGTGTGCAAACATGAACACTATCTTGAATTGCAGGAGTGCTCACCATGCCATCACAGCCCTGAGTGGGACTCCATGAAGGAGCCCTGCCCACCAAGCACAGTGGCTGGCACAACTGTAAGCAGAGGCAGTGGCCACCCAGCATGCATGTGAATGCTACCCTGGACTGCAGGAGTGCCCACCGTACCTGCACAACTTCCAACAGATGGGATGGGATCAGAAACACAGCTCCTGCTCCCCCCCAGTGGTGGCAGGTGGAATCTGTGACCTGATACCACCACAAATGTGCCAGAAAAGGATCAGTTAATCAAACATCACGAAAAACTACAGTAACACTTCAGAGCAGAAGGAAAATGACAAGTCTCCAGAAAGCAACACAGAAGTCACAGAAATTTGCAATCTAAATGATAGAGAATTCAAAATATTTGTCATAAAGAAACTCAACAAGTTATAAGAAAACTCAGAAAGGCAGTTCAATGAGCTCAGGAATAAAATTAATGAGCAGAAGGAATACTTCACCAAAGAGATTGAAACTCTAAAAAAAAAAACCAAACAGAAATTCTGGATATGAAGAACACAATTAATGAGATAAAAATAATCTAGAATCCTTAAAAAATAGAGTTGATGTTATGGAGGACAGAATTAGTGATTTAGAGGATAGAAATACTTCAGGTGGAGGAGGAGAGAGAACTAAGATTTTTTAAAAAATGAAAAAATTCTTTGAGAAAGAATTAAGAAAATCAACATAAGGATTACAGGTATTCCAGAGGGAGAAGAGGGGGAGGAAGGAACAGAGAGCTTGTTCAAAGAAATAATAGCTGAGAACTTCCCAAATCTGAGGAAGGAACTGGACTTACAAGTACATGAAGCCAATAGAACTCCTAATTACATCAGTGCAAAAGGACCTTCTCCAAGGCATATAACAGGAAAAATGGCAGAAGTCAATGACAAAGAAAAAATATTAAGGGCAGCAATGCAGAAGAAAATAATATACAAATGAACCTCTATCAGGCTTTCAGTGGATTTCTCAGCAAAAAACCCTGCAGGCTAGGAGAGAGTGGAATGATATATTCAAAATACTGAAAGAGAAGAACTATCAGCCAAGAATACTCTATCCAGTGAACTATCCTTCAGATACTATGGAGAAATAAAAGCTTTCCCAGATAACCAAAAGCTGAGAGGGTTCATCGCCACTAGACCTCCCTTACAAGAAATGATGAATGAAGCACTCATATCTGAAATAAAAAGGCAAAGGTCTACAAAGCTTTGAGTAAGGAGATAAATAGACAAAATCAGAAAACTGCAGCTCTCTGTCAGAACAGGTTAGCAAACAATTATAACATAAAAGATAAAGGGAAGGAAAGGATCAAAAATAGCTATAAACACTTCAATTTAGTCACAAACTCACAACACAAAACAGAATAATTTGTGACAACAATAACTCAGAAGGCGAAGAGGAAAGGGATGCGACCTTCCTTACCTTAGAGATAAGAAGCTATCAGAAAATGGCCTATCTCATCTATGAGATCTTTCACACAAACCTCAGGGTAACCACCAAGCAAAAAATCAGAGCAGAGCCACAATTCATAAATAAAAAGAAAACTGAGAAAATCAACATAGAAAACCACTAAACTTAAATGGCAGTCAGAAACACAAGGGAAGAGAAACAATGGAAAAATAGATCAACCAGAAAACAAGAGATAAAATGGCAGTATTAAGCCCTCATATATCAATAATTACTGTAAATGGAAAGGGACTGAATTCTCCAATCAAAAGACACAGAGTAGCTGGATGGATTAAAAAACAAGACCTAACAATATACTGCCTCCAGGAAACACATCTCAGCTCTAAAGACAAATATAGGCTCAGAATGAAGGGATGGAAGGTGATAATCCAAGAAAATGGCAAACAAAAGAAAGCAGGTGTTGCCATACTCGTGTCAGACAAAGCAGACTTCAAGGTAAAGAAGACAATGAGAGACAAAGGGGGCAGCATATAATGATACAAGGGACAGTCCATCAAGAGGACATAACACTTATGAATATATATGCACCTAACACAGGAGCACCAAAGTATATAAAGCAACTATTAACAGATCTGAAAGGAGAAATTAACAGCAACACAATAATAGTAGGGGACCTCAACACCCCACTTACATCAATGGATAGATCATCCAGACAGAAAGTCAACAAGGAAATAGTGAATTTAAATGAAACACTAAATCAGATGGACTTCATAGATATATATAGAATATTCCATCCAAAACCAGCAGAATACACATTATTCTCAAGTGCACATGGAACATTCTCAAAGATAGACCATATGTTGGGAAACAAGGCAAGCCTCAATAAATTCAAGAAGATTGAAATCATATCAAGCATCTTTTCCAACCACAATGCTATGAAACTAGAAATCAACTACAAGAAAAAAGCTGAGAAGGTCACAAATATGTGGAGACTAAACAACATGCTTCTTCATTGGATCAATGAAGAAGTCAAAGGAGAAATCAAAAGATAGCTGGAGACAAATGAAAATGAAAATACCATGTACCAACTCTTATGCGATGCAGCAAAAGTGGTTATAAGAGGGAAATTCATAGCAATACAGGCCCACCTCAACAAATTAGAAAAATCTCAAATAAGTAACCTTAAACTATAGCTAACAGAACTAGAAAAAGAACAAAGCCCAAAGTCACCAGAAGGAGGGAAATAATAGAAATCAGAGCAGATATAAATGAAATCGAGACCAAAAAAAAAAAAAAACAGTAGAAAGGATCAATGAAACTAAGAGCTGGTTCTTTGAGAAGATAAACAAAATTGATGAACTCTTAGCCAGATTCACTAAGAAAAAAAAGAGAGAAGGCTCAAATAAATACAATTAAAAATGAAAGAATAGACATTAGGACAGATACCACAGAAATTCAAAGGATTATAAAAGAATACTATGAAAAACTATATGCCAACAAATTGGAAGAAGAAATGGATAAATTCTTAGAAAGATGCAACCTCCCAAAACTGAATCAAGAATAAATAGAGAATCTGAATAGACAAATCACAAGTAAAGAGATTGAAACAATAATCAAATACCTCCCAAAAAACCAAAGTCCAGGACCAGATGGTTTCTTTGGAGAATTCGACCAAACGTTCAAAGAAGATTTAATACCTATTCTTCTCAAACTATTCTAAAAAAATTGAAGAAGATAGAACACTTCCTAACCCATTCTATGAGGCCAACATTACCCTGATACCAAAACCAAGCAAGGACAACACAAAGAAGGAAAATTACAGGGCAATATCACTGATGAACATAGATGCAAAAATCCTCAACAAAATATTGGCAAACCGAATACCATGATCAAGTGGGATTTATACCAGGACAGAGGGATGGTTCAACATCCACAAATCAATGTGATACACCACATTAACAAAATGAGGAATAAAAATCACATGATCATCTCAATAGATGCAGAGAAAGCATTTACAAGATCCAACATCAATTTATGATAAAAACTTTCAATAAAACAGGTAAAGAAGAAAGTGCCTCAACATAATAAAAGCCATGTATGACAAACCCACAGCCAACATCATACTTAATGGTGAAAAACTGAAAGCCATCCCTCTGAGAACAGGAACAAGATGAGGGTGCCCACTCTCACAACTCCTATTCAACATAGTACTGGAGGTTTTCACCAGAGCAACTAGGCAAGAAAAAGAAATAAAAGTTATCTAAATTGGAAAGGAAGAAGTGAAACTCTCACTGTTTGTGGACAACATGATTCTGTATATAGAAAACCCTAAAGAATCCACCAGAAAACTATTAGAAATAATCATTAAGTACAGCAAAGTTGCAGGGTACAAAATCAACTTACAAAATGCAACTTACTACTTGCATTTCTATACACTAATAAGGAACTAGCAGAAAGAGAACTCAAGAAGACAATCCCATTTACAATCACAACAAAAAGAATAAAATATCTAGGAATAAATTTAACCAAGGAAGTTAAAGACCTTTACCCTGAAAACTATAAGATATTATTGAAAGAAATCAAACAAGCCATAAAGAAATGGAAAGATATTCCAAGGTCATGGATTGGAAGAACACGGTTAAAATGTCCATACTACCTAAAGCAGTCTACAGATTCAACGCAATTCCAATCAGAATCCCAGTGACATTCTTCATGGAAATAAAACAAAGAATTCTAAAATTTATATGGAACAACAAAAGATCCTTAATAGCCAAAGCAATCCTGAGAAAAAAGAACAAAACTGAAGGCGTCACACTCCCTGACTTCAAAATATACTACAAAGCTATAGTAATCAAAACAGCATGGTACTGGCACAAAAACAGACACACAGATCAATGGAACAGAATTGAAAGCCCAGAAATAAAGCCACACATTTATGGACAGCCAATCTTCGATAAAGGAGCCAAGAACATACAATGGAGAAAGGAAAGGCCCTTCAATAAATAGTGGTGGGAAAACTGGACTGCCACATGCAAAAGAATGAAAGTAGACCATTATCTTACATGATACACAAAAATTAACTCAAAATGGACTAAAGACTTGAAGGTAAGACATGAAACCATAAAACTCCTAGAAGAAAATATAGGCAGTACACTCTTTGACATCAGTCTTAGCAGCATCTTTTTGAATATCATGTCTCCTCAGGCAAGGGAAACAAAAGAAAAAACAAACAAATGGGACTACATCAGACTAAAAACCTTCTGCAAGGCAAAAGAAACCATGAACAAAATGAAAAGACAACCCACTAACTGGGAGAAAAATATTTGGAAATCATATATCTGACAAGGAGTTAATTTCCAAAATATGTAAAGATCTCATACAACTCAACAACAACAAAAAAAACAAACAACCTGATGGAAAAATGGGCAGAGGATATGAACAGATATTTTTCTAAAGAAGATACACAGATGGCTAACAGGCACATGAAAAGATGTTCAACATCACTAATTATCAGAGAAACGCAAATCAAAACTAAATGAAATACCACCTTACACCTGTCAGAATGGGCTATAATTAACAAGACAAAAAATAACAAATGTTGGAGAGGATGTGGAGAACAGGGAACCCTCATACACTGCTGGTGGGAGTGCAGTCCAGTGCAGCCACTATGGAAAACAGTGTGGAGATTTTTCAAAAAATTAAAAATAGAATACCACATGAACCAGCTATCCCACTACTGGGTACTTATCCAAAGAACTTGAAATCACCAATTCAGAGATTTATGTACCCCTATGTTCATTGCAGCATTATTCACAATAGCCAAGACATGGAAGCAACTCAAGTGCCCATCAACTGATGATTGGATAAAGAAGATGTGGTGTATATATATATATATATATATATATATATATATATATATATATATATATACATTGGAATACTACTCAGCCATAAAAAAGACAAAATCATCCCATTTGCAACAAGATGGATGGACCTTGAGGGTATGATGTTAAGTGAAAAAGCCAGACATAGAAAGACAAACACGATATGATTTCACTCATGTGTGGAAAATAAACAAACACATGGATAAAGAGACCAGATTGGTGGTTACCAGAAGGGAAGGGGGTGTGGAGTTGGCAAAAGGGTTAAAGTAGCATATATATATATATATATGGTGATGGATAAAAATTAGACTATCAGTGGTGAGCACAATGCAGTCTATACAGAAACTGATAAATAATGATGTACACCTGAAATTGCACAATGTTATAAACCATTATGACCGCAATAAAATAATTGAAAAAAAAAAGAAAAAAATATAGTCAGTGTAGTTAGATGCCCTTTGGTGGTCAGATCCAGAATTGCAGCTCTGAAAGTCTCAAGTCAGGGGGCTTTAAGGGAGAGGGAGGAAATGGCTTGGGCTCCAGTGCACAAGCCAGAACTTTCTGGAATTTTCCACCCCCGGCAGCAATCCCTTCTTGGGTCTCTATGCCCTGAGAGGGGAGGTCCAGCCCCTGAGAGAGGTGAAGAAAAATTTGCACATGAGAGTGTGTGAACATTTCGGGTGAGGAAAGTGTAAGACAGAAATGCACACACATACACAAACTGTCAAGTCAAGAGTTGAAATTTTTATTTTTTATAAAACAGTATCATGTGAACATTTTTATAAACCAGTAAATATATGTGAACTTTTTTCAATTGGTTATTAAATATTCTAAGTGTTTCTTTCAACAATCTTATCCACTATAAAAATATTAAACCCTAGAAATGTATATTTAGAAAGTGAAATCATTCTGCACCCTCTGTCTATATGATCCGTCCCCTTGACCCACAGATATCCTCTATAAATACATTGGTGCACATTTTCCAGATGTATTTCTCTTTAGGTAATGTGATTACCTACCTTAAAAAATCTATAAGTATTTCATATGTATGTATATTCTTTTTAAATTATCAATCACATAAGTAATTTTATATGAATTGGCTTTGTCACTTTTTTTGACTTCTCCAGATGTTTGTTTCTTCAGCTAAAGTGTTTTGGCATCTGCCCAGGTGTTTTTTTGTTTTGTTTTGTTTTTTTGTGAGGAAGACCAGCCCTGAGCTAACATCCATTGCCAATCCTCCTCTTTTTGCTGAGGAAGACTGGCCCCGGGGCTAACATCCATGCCCATCCTCCTCTACTTTATATGGAACACTGCCAAGGCATGGCTGATAGGCATTGTGTCGGCCCGTGCCCGGGATCCAAACCTCTGAATCCCGGGCTGCCAAAGCGTGATCTAAACTGCTGCACCACCAGGCGGCCCCTGTCTAGGTGTTTATTGGAGAAGCATTTTCATATATTTTCTCTCTCTATTGACTGCTTAGCTGCAAGAGTCCTTTAGGTTCATGCATATAAACACAAGGCCTGTAATACTGTTTGTACATATTTACTCCCAGCTTTTCACATTTTTAATTTTTTTCTTTTGACAGCACAAAAATTGGTTCTAAATTTTCTTTGATTTTATGTTTTAAAAATAATATGGCAAGGGCTGCTGGCCTGGTGTCATAGTGGTTAAGTTCAGCATGCTCCACTTTGGTGGCCTGGATTCATGGGTTTGGATCCTGGGCACAGACCTACACCACTCATCAAGCCATGACCCACATACAAAATAGAGGAAGATGGGCACAGATGTTAGCTCAGGGACAATCTTCCTCAAGCAATAAGAGGAAGATTGGCAATGGATGTTAGCTCACGGCCAATCTTCCTCACCAAAAAAAAAAAAAGGGGGGGGCAAAACCCAGTAATACTCAATGTTTCATCAAATACCAGACCACTTGGGATTCTGGCATCCAAAGCCTTGCAGGCTTCAGGCCAGAATGAGAAAAGCATTATACCTATTCTACACTTGTGAAAAGTGGGGATAACATTTGAATCCTTCTTTTGGCTTAAAGAAAATATCATGTAAAATGCCTCTGGCTTAAAGTAATTCTATAGAGGATAATTTGTTTACTGCCATGGAGGTTACTGTTCCTGTGCTTCTGCCTGGGCCCCACACACCACCTTCCAGACAGGCCAATCCATGGGGCCCTATATCCAGGCCTCTGGGCCTAAAGGATAGGATTTCATCTCCACCATCACCTTCACCACCAAGACGAAATGTTGCTTGAGTACCCTGTGGGCGTGATATAGACACTAGAGAAATTTAAAATTAGTTGTGTGACCCTGGAAAGGCTTTTAACTATGTTACAAATTCAATTAGAAAAATTCAAGGGAAGTTTAAAAAGGCCTTGTCTATCTCAAAGAAAAACGTCAATTACAAAGAAATGTGAATTGGAAAAATATTTGGAACATCTTTTATAAGCAAATGTTTAATATTATGTATAAATAAAGCTCATTACCTAGAAGAGTCTTGTTTAAAGTCTACAGTAAAGTAATTCAAATAAGAACTATGCATTTCAATCAAATATGTAAAGATTAAAACCAGTTATATACATATATATGTGTATGTATATAAAGCATATTGAAGAACAATATATATATTGTAATCCAAATTTTGAAGAAATATATATGTTCATGTGAGTCTACCTCTATAGTACTTTACACACAAATATATCTGGAAAATATAAATTTAATTAGGAAGGAAGGGCATCTTGCTGTGTAGAGATGAAAGAAATATACAAGAAATATTCCCTGATAAATACACATTTCTGCACTGCATTTGTTTGGAACAAATATATTACTTTTGAAATGAGAAAAATAACTGAGATAAAATTATATAAGATTGTAGTATATTCCTTGAGAATTTCATTACAAAAATAATATTTGTATGCACTCAACTATGTATATGTGTGTATATGTATGTTTATATGTTCATATATATGTATACATGCTTATATATACATACATTTCACATTCTCTCTCACAGACACACACATACAGATTTTTGGCAATCATTGGTGGGAGAGACTGAACTAAACTTCCTGACACGTAGTTTGATGTCCCTGGACTCTGTCTGAGTCACCCTTTAATGCTTCATTTGTCACATGAATTTCCAGAAAGTTCTCTCTGATGGGGCTTCTCCCTCCCTCCTTCCAAGGCTTCCTGCTAAACAATGTCCAAGCTGCCATCTGGATCTGGTCACTAGATGGCAGTGACCTCCAATTTCTGAATTTTTCTCCAATGAAAACTATTATTTGAGAAAATGAAACAAAAATCTATTATATGTTATTTGCATTGTGAGTGGTGAAAGTGTATGTAAAACAAAACCATTATCAAGTCTCCTTACTCATCAGTTTTTGTCTCTGGTTCCACAGATGGAAAACGTAGTAATAGCATCACACCCTGCTGAGAGGAATGGTGAATATTATAGACCTGCAGTGGGAGCAAAGAGGGCAGAAAGAGTTCAGACACTTTCTACAATTGTGCTGTTAAGATTCACACAGTTTTCTAGATATGCCCAACTGCCGGGTAGTGGATTTCCACAGGGATGAAGCAGGTCATAGAGTGTTTCCTGACTGTTATATCGGGTTAGGGTCTCAGATTAGCTCCGTGCTCCCCTCTTCCCCTGGGTAGTGCCTCCTTACCCCTCAGGTCTCAGGTTAAACATCACTTCCTGTGGGAAGTCTCCTCAGAAACACCGTAATGGTTTGATTAACCTTAACCACCTAGTACCTCTACCAGCTTCCCCATTTCCAGACACACTTTTCCATTTGCAAGGGGTCCATTGAGAGTGAGTTCAAAATTTCTCATGGGCTGTGGATCCACACAACGGAATGAGGACTCTAGAGCTTTCAAATGTCTTATCGAAGTCTTACCCCAGGATTAGCACCTTCTGCCATATCCTGCCACATGGCATCCCAAACCCACGTCATTCTGACCCCAAAGCCCTTACTCTCCCCATGGAGTCTACTGTTATGGGCTCGTTTCTGACCATAACAGGAATTCTACTCAGTTTAGACAGTGTGGAACATACACTCAAGAATAGAGGGGAAAATACAGATAACCGGCAACCCCACAACCCATTAACAAACAGTTAATTTTGGGGGTTCCCTTATTGACACTTGAACACTATTTAAAACCTGATTTCAACTTACTGTGATGCTTTCATGCAACTCTTTGTCTTCATTTCTACTGTTTTAAACTGTATCACACGGATATTGCTTGTAACGGAGAAGGAAAACTATGTATTATTTACCTTTGAAAATGAACTATTGCAATAACATAAAAGGCAAAATCTGACAGAAACATTCAAGGAACATAAATCCTTGTTTCTCCAATTAAAGAGCTTCATTTTAAAGCAAATTAAAATTAAAGTCCGTATATCAACATATTCGGTTATAGGTAATACAAATTCCAGACTGCAGGAATTGAGTGAAGTCAAAATTAAGTTGCCTTCACACATACTCATGATTGACTTGGACCAAGCCCCCGAATCTGATTAATTTGGTGATGCACCAAGACACAGTTTAAATACTACCCATTACATTCTCAAAACAAGTATGGCTGGATACAAAGCAAGCTTCTGATGAGTACAGGGTGTTAAAGTGCAGGGGTGAATGCCCACAATGGAAGGGAAATTGACTTTCCACTGGCAAAACTGTGATGTACTCAAACTTTAGTATATTGAGTCCTATACTAAGCATGAGAAGAAAAAGGTTGAAAATTTGATTCATGACAAGCTTTCCCCTGTAGAAATCCAGATGTGTGCCATAGTGCACTGTATGAGCACAAACAGGCACACCTCACTGACTCCAACCAGGTCCTCAGCCTTAACTGGCTGCCACAGTCTGGGATCCGCCTCTTGTCTCACTTCCTTACACACACAAAAACACCCCTCCCCAAATAAACTGAATCCCTTCCCCTGTGCTGACCTCATCTCTAAAAGAGGCTGGCACCAAATCTCAGTGGTTAGGAGGGTGTGCACGGGAGTGAGGTAGAACTGGGTTTGAGTCCTGGTTCCATCTCCTTCCAGCACAGTTGTGCCCAAGTTTGCTCACCATGCACTCAACTCAGATGAGTGAAACTGTGTAGGGTCTTTAAAACTTGTGTCATTGGTTCCCTCTACACCTGGCTTCATCTAGTCCAGCACTCTCTGTCAGTTGCCTTGAGAATACACACAGTCTCACAAATTTACCTTGTTCTTCCCCCAACCATCCTCCATCGTGAAGTGCCCTGGCTCTCACAGCTGCATTGTGGTGTTCTCCTGTTGAACATAAACCATGTCACAGAACACCAACAACAGACAAAGCCACTCACGACCATGATGAAGTGAGACAAAGAACAAGATCACTGTGCAAACCACAGAAATGACCAAACACCCCCTTCTCCTGGATGATATGAGTGACCGCTGCTTCCTTACCAATTGCACCTTTAGACTTGCTCTATTTTCTCCTTCTAGAAATAATTTATTAAGATACCTAATCATAGAATTACTCCCATTTCCTGACAGCATTCAATATAGAACAATCTCCCACTTCATAGAACCCTCTTCAAAATCACCTCACACAAGCCCAAATCCTGTAATACTTCATTTCTAACGCCATCTCATTGAGACTCCCCATGAGTCTCCATGGTGTGCATTCTGCTTCACTGTAATAAGCAAAAAGCCCAGGTTTGTTTGGCTAAAGGCATGTTCCTGCTGTTTTCTGGCTACAGGACACTGACAGCAAGGTGGTCCTGAATTGGTTGGTCATCCCAGGGTGGCAATGCAGATTTTCTTAAGTTCTGTCACTCATTTTCTCCACAGTATTTGGTCTTCCTCTGATCAAGGATCTACGAGGGACAGAGTCCACAGTAGATGCCTGTACCAAGGAGCAGGTAGATGGTCTGCGATATGGTGTGAAGCGTGACGTGGGAAGAGGACGGAGAGTAGCAAATGGGAGTCCCAGCCAGGAGGGTCCAGTGGCAGCTGCTCTGTTCATTTCCCTGGGCCCTGGCACACTCTGCTGGCACACAGATAGGGTGGCAAGGAGGCTGGGGCTGTGGAATTCATGTGGGATTAGCGTCACGAAGAGGCACTGTTTCCTGTGTGTCACTTCTCTTCCTGCCCATCAAGTACAAAGGCATCAAGTTTATGAACACCTCCAATGAGGTGCACTTGTTACAAAAGTTGCTGGTGGGGGTGGGTGGTAGACCCTTCCCTGCCCCCCATCAGGGCACAGGAGCCTCTATGGAGAAGGTGCCCCAGAAGCAGCTGCAGGAACTGCAGGGGGAGTGGCCTGATGATGTCCTTTTCCGTCTCTCATCTCCAACTGACTTATGTGCCTTCCCTCAGAATACCTCTGACTCCTGTGTATCACTCTCTGCTCCAACACTTTGTCCCAGAACTTGTCTCTGATCAATCACCCTTACTCCTGGGATCCATGCCTGGGATCCCCACCTCCCACACTAGTACATAACTGCTGCTTCTCTTTTACAGATTCCATTGATCCTATGTGACTGCTCATAAAGCTTTAATGGCATCAAGCCCTTAATGATCACAGAATTCCCCTCCAGGCACCGCCCCTCATGATCCCACCATCCTGTAACCCTGGTGCTGGAGAAAGCCAGTGGTTGGATGTGAACACTTCACTCTCTCAGTGGCCATATCCTAGGGAAGAAACCTCAGACCTAGAGCAGACAATGTGAGACACTGTCCTGCATCCCTCAAAAATAAAATAAAGCAGGAAGAAGTCGTTTCTGGCTGTTCATAGCCCCCTAACCTGCATCAGAAAAGATGGTGAAGTAATGGTGGGAGCCAAGTGTCTCCTAGGTCAGGCGAGGCTTTGATCTCACCCAGGCTTCCTGGAAGCTCACGTAGCATCACAAAGTAGCAAATAAATCGTAATCCTACAATTGTCTGTAAACCTGGCTGGCCTCAGACCCCTGGAGTGCCCAATCAGCTACCTCTGAGCCCTGTCTGCTCACCTGGGAGCCCCCACTCCTCACTACAGTCAGGCTGGACTCCCCGCCCCCTCCCTCCCATCCAGCACCCATAAGTCCTGCCCACTGTCCCAGCCCAGCTCCTCTTTAAGGAGTCTCTGACAACTCCAGTGAGCCCTTCCTCCTCTTTATAAATTAAGGAGGTTCTACGGAGGTCACCATAACTTCCACAAGGAACTGGACCACGTGAAACCATTACTGTGACCTCTGCAGCCCCTGGCTCACTGGAGGTGTGAAAAGTGACAGATGCTCAGTTACACCTGTGTGATGGTGCAGGTCACGGCAGGGAAGGAACTCACCCTGGGATGGCTCAGGCACTGGGACCCAGAGAGAGCTCCTGACTCTCGTTCCAGTGTCCCTCCCTGCAGACCTCCAGTCACCTCTTTCTGGAGCCTCAAGTACGTCCCAGACTCCAGGTCATGTGCACACCTGATGTGAACATAGATGGCACCAACAGAGGACAGGAAAAGCACAATTATTTCACGGAAAAGATGAAGACTTTTCCCCAGCCCAGCTTCATTACACTGCATATCACAGAGATGGCACCAAATTTCCTACTCAGCATAGATGCGTGTGTGTGGTTCCCTTCGTACATTCCCAAGTACTAACTGAAAAAAGGTAATGCCATTGAGGTAAGAAACCTCTCCCCTATCAGAGACAGAAGCATTTGGGATGGGAAGGCAGCAGACACTGTCCTTGTGGATGACAGGCCAAATACCATGCTGGGACCTTGAGGGTGGTTTCTCCTTGAGCTCCTCACAGTGCTCCCGTGAGGCAGGAGTCAGGATTTCCTTTTACACATCAGGAAGGTGACTCAAGGAGGTGAAGTATGTTTGCAGGTTCACACAGCCACTAAGAGTCAGTGCCAGTATCATCTGGCCTGGTTGCCTGACTCCAGGGCCCATCCTTGGGATCAGGAACACAACCTACCCTTTAGATGCACGAACTGGGAAAGGGGAAGTGACAGGTCCTGCTGGGGAGTGTACAGCCACTCTGGAGAGTGATAAGGCAACACCTAGGAAGTATCTACTGAAACTGGAGGCGACCAGTTTGAAATATGAGGCACATGTTCTAACCAACAGAGTCATGGGCATAGGACAGCAACAGAGAATTCACTCAAAAATGTACACGCACAAAAACATTTTTAAATGCCAAAACCACAATCACCAATGAAATGCATATAATAATCAAGATGAATAACATTAAATGGGAAAGCAAGCTAAAGACAAGAATGTATAATGTAATTATAATTTTGAAGACTATGTGAATGTGAATATATATGTGTTCATGTAATTGTTTTATCTCAATATAATGTGTTTATCTGTAAGTACAAGTTAATACTCCCCTACAGATAACCACACCTGGAGAATAGGCACCAATCTATTGACAGAGGCCTCTTTCACTCAGAGCATGAGGATCGGAAGGGGGGAGATAGAAGATAACTTTATTTTATATATACACATTCACTGACTGAAACGTTCTGTCAGGAAAATCATCAAGGTAAGAATTTGGAGAGAAGTATGTAAATGGATTGACAAAGAAAAACGTACACACATACTTACTACTTTTGAAATATTACAAAATATAGTGCCCCTGAGGGACAAAGAGGGTTAAAATACTTGCTTACACATAGTAGACGTCTGTGTGCACTTACGTGTATGTGTGCATCCCTGTGTGTGCATATTTCTGTGGGTGAACCACCACAACATTGTGTGTGTCTGTGTTTTTATGTCTCAAACTCTATCACCCGGCACACACACTCTAAGGTACCGCTTTGTCTCCATCTCACACAGGGGCTGGGCTTCCTCTCTTGGGGCTTAGAGATGCCAAAGGTGGTGGATACACAGGGACTTCTGCCAGTGGGTGGAAACTTCCAGAGGGCTCTGTCTGGTACCATCAAGGACGGGTCCCTTCCTCTCTCTCACCACTCTGGCTGAGTCCCCGCCTGAGATTTTGAGAGCTGCAATTCTCCATGTGATCAGCAAAGGGGCATCTCCCTCCATTTTGCTTTTTGTTTTCTTTTCTTAAATGTTAACACCCCTAATTGTTGAAAGGAGAAAACAAATGTTATTCTTTAGAATAATTCATGGAACAGCATGGAGAGTGTGATGCCAATTCTTCTTGGGAAAGCACTTTGTATATTAAAAGACGAAATCTAAGCTTCATTTGGTGTTGACCCCATATCTGTATTTTGCTCATTGGCTCATCGCCGTTACCTACTGTCTTCCCTCATCGGTGTCGGCCGACACGTCCACACTGCAGAGAGGGCCACTCTGAGAGAGGAGGCTGTTGCCAGTACCCCACCCCTGGAAAGGCTTCCCAGACCTTCTCCCGCCCCCTCTCCACCATCTCCTCTCCAGGGCGCTATGGACACAGCTGCCCAGAGCAGTGTCTCCGAGTCCTGCTCTGATCTCAGAGGCAGAGTGTTGCACAGCAGCCGAGGCTCAGAGCCACACACAGCTCGTGTAAGGAACAGCAGTCCCAGGTAAGGCCTGAGAGGTCAGGGAAGTGGATAAAGACAATCATACCTCCAAACACCCTCAAAGGTAGCCCACCTTCTCTTCCTGCCAAGGCCCTCACCTCATGGACCCAGCCTGGACTTCTAGCCCTGTTTGCCAAGCACTCTGTGCTCTGGGAAACAGCACCACTGGCTGATCCCTCTATTTTCCTATCATCCCAGTGTCTCATTAACAGGAAGGGCTTATATTTGCACGGGGCTTGTCTCAAGCACACAGGATTGCATTACATCATCAGCACCACGCAGTAAGGGAGTGGTGTCAATCTTCCTTTTTTCTGAGATGAGGAAACTGTGTGTCAAAACTTGTGGCAACCAGGACTGCCTTTATTTTGGTGGGGAGGAAGGCTTTATATCTTTTTTTGACAAAAATCATATATATTTAAGGTGGGCAACGTGATGTTTTGTTGTATGTATACATCGTGAAATGATCACCACAATCAAACTAGTTAACATATCCATCACTTCCCATAGTTACCATTTTTTGTGTGCGTTTGGGGAGTACACTTGAGATCTACTCTCTTAGCAAATTTCAAGTACACAATACGTTATTATTAACTGTAGTCACCATGCTGTACATCAGGTCTCCAGAACTTACTCATCTTAGGACTGAAAGTTTGTAATCTTTGATCAATATGTCTTCTTTTTCTCCCATTCCCAGCCCTGGCAGCCACCATTCTACTCTGTTACTAAGAGTTTGACTTTTATTTTTTTTAGCTTCCACATATGAGTGAGATCCTGTGATATTAATCTTTCTGGGCCTGGCCTATTTCATTTAGCATGGTATTCTCCAGGTCCTGGGTGTATGTCCAGAAGAAATAAAATCACTATCTCAAAGAGATTTCTGCACTTCCATGTTTATTGCAGCATTATTCACAGTGGACAAAACATGGAAACAAACTAAGTGCCCGTGACAGATGACTGAATGGAGAAAACGTGGGGTGTGTGTATATATATACACACACACACACAACGGAATATTATTCAGCCTTACAAAAGAAGGAAATTCAGCCTGACCTTTGAAAGGCAGCTTTGCAGTAATTCTTGAGGAGAACACCGAGTTGCGAGTCAGCAGACCTGAGTCCTAGTTCAAGTTTATGAAAGATGTAAACATGCTCGACAGTCCCCAGGCCAGCATCTCACTCAGCCAGATTTGAAGGCCCAGGTCCTCATTTCACCAGATGTGCTTCTTGCTGTAGGAGACACCTACTAAACAATGCAAATATTCCTACAGTCATAGTAAAGCAGCAGTTTATTAAGCTATGTTTTATGTTTTATAAACTAGGAATTAGAGTTGGATTTTATCGTATGTCATTTTCGTATCTCTGGAATTAACCGTCAGACTTTGGCTTCTTCTTAGAGTGATATGTTAGATCTTCTTCCATTTATATTATTATTTAGAAGATGCCCGGTATATTTTCTCACACGAAATGCAAGCAGGCTCCTTCTCTAGCTGTCCTCAGATTAATGTGTTGAGGGGTATTACTATACGGACATGCAAGTCTAATGAGAAAGAGATGACCAAGAAACTTTAGATGTTCTTAAGAAAAATAAAAGACACCTATGCCTACCTAGCTTTCTCTGCCGTCCTCCTCTCACCGGAGGAGGCTGTCCTGCCCACAGGCAGTGGGGTCTAGAAAGGAGCTCTGACTACCTGTGTCCTTCCAAGGAGTCGACCCTCCCCCACAACCGCCCCCTGCCAGGTGAGGACAGACACTCATGCTGCCTTTGCTCACACTGTCAGGAACCGCCTTCAGACCAGGTTCCAAGGCACACAAACACGGCAGTGTCACCCCCTCTGACCCGGATCTCAGGTGCCTCTGAGGAGGTGAAGGGTGCCACCCTCATGATTATGCATCGCGTTCATAACTGACCGACCTGATTTAGGGCCCCGGTTCTCACTCCTTTCTCACATCAGCCTCCCCAACGCTCAGGGCTTTCCCAGCAGCTGACAGCTCCCCAGCAGTCCTCTCTCTCCCTGCTGCCCAGAAAGCACACGTCCTCAGAGCCACACACAGAGCATATATTAGTCCACACAAAGTAACTCAGGAGGTGAGAGAAGTAGAGCCAGCCTCTGGAGCCCACGCTGGGCCACCATTCCCAGTCGGTGGTGTCTTGTTAGGAAGAACAGGGCATCATCAGTCATCTGCCATCTCATCTCCTCATTCATGAAGTTTGGGGTCAGGGATTAAAATCAACACCCCATTTCCCCTTAAGTAAGGAAGGTTGCGTCCTCCCATTTTACCTGCAGGTTAACATCAAAGAAGCATGTTTTCCCTTTGGGCTCTTGGAGATACCGCAGAGGAACAAGAGCTGTGAATCTGTAAAGTGAACGACCCTACCTGCAAGGACTCTCCCACAGGACACGACTGGGAATATGAGCAGATCAGATGGGCGAGAAAGACAAGAGCTGGTCATACCTGGTGTTGCTGGTATGAAGGGGACAGGGCACTCCCATACACTGTTGGTGCCACATGTGCTGATTCACTTTCTCAGGCCCATATTGCTGTGGATTAATAACTTGAATGGGCTTTGATACAACAGTCCCACTTCCACCAATTAGGGAGTTTCAGACGAGAGTTAAGAAAAGAATCAGCAAGGTGACTCTGATGCTTCCAGGTCAGGGGCCCCAGTGAGGGGGCAGGTAAAGTCGGCACAGGAGTTCCCAACTCCAGGGAAGAAAGACAGCTACTCTTTATGAAGAAGAATGGTTAGAGGGGCCCAGCTCCATGTTCTTCACTTAGTGGCTGGATTCAGTCTCAGGACAACCATGGTGAGGAGGAATCACTACCCTCTCTTCATGGATGTGTGTGACTACAAAGCACATGCTTCTGAGCACAGAGACGGATGGCAAAGAAGTTGCTCCCCACGCCCACTGCCAGAGCCAGGGATGGGCACTTTTAGTTGCGGGTGGCAGAGCTTTAGCAAAGGTATGAGGTGCCTACTGCTGAGGTGCTTAACCTCTGTACTCCCTGTGTCTACCTCCCTGCACCAGGGGGCCGGGCTGGGTGCCCCTTCCTCTTGCCTCCAGGGGAGGTTGGTGGCAGGGCTGGGAGCAGAAGCTGTCTGAAGCTGGTACTTGTTCCATGCTTTGTGAAAACTTAAGCTTATGGCAGGGATTGTACTGTTTGTACCTGGTAGGGAGGGGAGGGCCTCTGAGGACACAGAATGCAGAGAGGAAGGGAGATTTCTCCCAGACAGGAGTGAGGTCGGAGATCAACAGGTCCCTCCAGGAACAGTCACTTGAGCACTGCACCGTATCAACACTTACAGTGGCCCCCTGGATGGTCCATCGAGTCTGGGCATTCAGCCGTGAGACAGATTGTCCTGTTTGGATCAAGGAAGGAATGATGCAGGGTCAGGGGGCCTGAAGGCACAGAGCCAGCTAGGGCAATGGTCAGCTCCGCCCTGAGCAGTGTGGACTGCTTCATCTACACTGGATAAATTCCCACAGGTGGGACTGCTTTGTGAAAGAGCATAAACATTTAATAGTTTTATATTTACTGTGGAGTTGAACTTTAAAATGTTTTTACTAACGTGCATCACAACCCACCACAAGGGTAACTTTTTCTCCAGATCTGTGCAAATCATGGGTTTTACAACATTATTAATATTTGCTAATGTGATATCATCTTGTCAGGATGTTAGAATAATTCCACTTTCCTCTATGAATGACATATTTCCCACGAGCATTTCTAAATGCTTAGCCAATGGTCCCATTTTTATGCCTCAGATTATGTCCTGGAATAATTCTCGAGTCTGAAAAGAAAACCTCATCAGTGAGTTTGTGTTCCTGCTGCATACCATTTAAATGGAAATTGGAGGTCCTGAGAACTCCATACACTGATGAGGGAGGAAAACTTGATACAACCTCTTTGACGAGACATTTGCAAACTTCTACGAAAGAAGAAAGTGAGGCCCCCGTCAGCTGCTGCACTGTTAGGTCTGTCCTGCAGGAACTCTCCAGCACACGTGTCCCACAAAGCAAGTATCCTAGATGGGATCGCACATCAAGTAAGGGTAGGGATGGCTTTTGTCCTCATCACAATATTCCACGCATTCTCAACGGGGGCAATATCACTACCCGCCCTCCCAAGGGGCTGAACGTAGTTTTTGAGGGTAAAGGAGTGGTAGACATTAGAATAATTTGTGTCACTCAAAAGACCACAGTACAGAAACAGTTAACAGCTCATGTGTGGTATTAAAATTTCAAGTTCTGGGCAGAAAGGGTAAGACAAGGAAGAAAAAGCCTACAGGACATCCATAAAGGGGACAATAATGGCAGAAGGTTGAGTAGAGCTGCATATACCCAGTGCCCTGTTATGTAGATGATGGGCCACCAGGTCTTGCAGACTAGTCATTTTACACTCCCCCATGGGTGCTCACTCAACAACCCCTCTTGGTGATGAGGATGGTGATGATGGTGGTGGTGATTGAAGTGAAATCCTCCACCTGGGACCAAGACCCCTGGGTATGAGGACTACGTCAACTCACTGGTTTTCTAAAGCGGTGGACAGACTGGGGTCGACTCAGAAGAACAGGTGTTCCCTCTGGTCAGATGACCTGAAGGGTAGAATATCAATGCTGACAAAACTCATGTAAGCATGTAGTACTCTAAATTGTATCTCCGTTAGCTTAACATGTATTTGAGGAAGCTATTATTAAATCCATAGTTTACATTAGGGTATAAGAGGTTAGGAGCGGTTTGGTATATGGGGGAACAGCTTTGTTAATGCCTGCTCAGTAATTTGCATTTCACTAAAGCTTTTCCCATTGTGTCTTGAAGGCACCAGGGCTCTGAATGTCCTAATCACTTTCACTGCTCATATTTCATGCTCCCAGGGTATTAGTTAGTTTTTAAATATAATAAGCTGTATTACTTTTAAATTACAATATTGAAAAATTTTAAACACTGCATGGCAAAATAAATCATTAAAGCTTGTCTGATGAGGCTACAGTAATATTCACAAATTATATGGGGCTAATTCTCATAATATATGAAGCATTCCCAGTAACCAATATGGAGAGATATTGATGATAAACTGTCTAATGATGATGTGGTAGTTAGCCCCTAAGACGACCCCAAATGATCCTGGCCTCCCAGTGTTCACTTCCTTGTGTAATCTGTCCCATTGCGTGTGGGCTGGAGTTAGCGACTTGCTTCTAACACCCAGGATATATGAGGAGAGACAGGACATCACTTCTGAGATTAGGTGACAAAGAGGCTGTGTCTTCCTTGTTGGGCACCTTCTCATGCTCACTCTGAGAGAAGTCAGCTGCCATGCTGTGAGCTGTCCATGTAAGAAGGAACCCATGTCTCTGGCCAGACCCAATGAGGCCCTGAGTCTGGCCAACAGCCATGCGAATGAGCTTGGAAGAGGAGCCTCCCCGTGTTGAGCCTTGAGATGACACTAGCCCCTACCTCTGCCTTCATTGTGGTCTTGTGAAAGACCCTGAGTCAGAGACTCCCTTCCAAGCCACTTCCCAGCTCCCGACCCAAAGAAACAGTGTTGTAATACATGTTTGTTGGTTTAAGCAGTGAAACTTTTTGTTACTCAGCAATAGATTCATGTAAAGTGCAAGATACATGCCCAAGAAACATTTGAAAACACATTAACTAATGAAATGCAAATGAAAACCTGGAGAAATGCTATTTTTGATGAAAAATGGCAAGTTGCAGAACAATGTAGGTGGTTGATACACAAAATCCCATAGAAAGGCGGGAACCCCGACCTCAGAGAGCCATGGAGACTCAACTTTCCCGAGTGCTGGTCCTTTTTCAATCTCACACATTTCCCACAACATTCCTGGGAGGTAGATGATATGGTTTCTACTTCATATTGTAGCTAGAAAAAAGACAATGTACAGAGGTTAGGTAACCTGGCTGGGGTCATCCTGCTACTACGAGGAAAAGCAGAGACTGCCACCTCGTATGTCCAAACTCAGACTGTATGACGCTCAGCCGCACATCACATGAAAGTCAAGAAAATCTTGCTTCCTGCCTGTACTTCTGCATGTCAGTGAAACTCGTTGGACCTCAACTTCCTATTCTGTGAAAACAAGGGGGTGTATTTAGGTCAGTTCTTTTGAAAGTGGCATCCACACACAACTATATCATAAGGAATACGATATGTCCCTCTCTAATGGAGGGACAGGTGTCACTCTGAGGATCTAGACTTGAAGGAGGAAACCCCAGATACAAACAGAATGGCAATGCACAAATTTCTTTATGGACACTGACAAATCAACCTGGAAAGAGGCTGTACTGATTGACATTCCTACCTGCAGTATCACAGAGTGTAGGCTTCCCCACAAGTGCACACACACTGGGTTACTATTGTGTAAGTAAATTCTCTCATCATCATCATATTTAACTGGACATTAAGGAAGTTTTTAAACTTTCCCTAGTATACAAAATGCTGAGTTAATCATCAATTGTCATTCTTTATTACTGCAATAAGGTCTGGTTACGTATGCAGATGAACGAACAATGAGCCATGGGCACATGAGCCTGCTCGTTCTTCTAGTGCTACTGCACGCATGTAGGCTCCAGGTTGCGTGTGTGTACTTATGTGGCCCCTGGGAGTTCCTAATGACAATGCATATGCCCAGAAGACTACGAATATCTCTCTGTGAACATATGTTGAATTCAAGTTTAGAGAGGAGCCAGATCTACACTTTGTTAAAACTTGCTGAATGGCACAAGAGCTGGACCACAACATGCTTCTGAGCAGACCGTAATCCTGTTCCCAGAATAGAAAGCAAGTATGTTTGCAAACTCACCTGCTTAGGTCAGGGTTGGATCCCTCCAGGACGTCAGGTGTGGCGGTCTGCCTAAATCTGCTTCTGATCGCTTAAGTTGAGGGCTCCCATCTTGCAGCCGTCAGTTGCAGAGTCCTGAGAAGCTGCATCCTCTCAGCCACCCAACATCACAGGTTCAGTCATCTGCACGAAGAGCTCTGCCCTGGGAGATAAAACCCATGAATTCCCAGCACGTGTCTGACACATTTCTCATCCGTTCATCCATCCATTCATACAGTTAACAGACATCATGACCTAACTCTACACCATCCCTTTCATTGAGTTTCAGGCTTCTCCAGAATGGAAACAAGGAAGTAAAGTGTGGAAAGGGTGGTGTGGTAAATTCAGATGTTAAATCTAAGAAGAGATGGCTCCTTCCCATTCAGATTCCAACCTGCTCAAGTCTCTTATAATTGAGGATATGAGAACATAAGTTAATGCCCTGGACCCTTCTCCACCCCTCTAGTTACATGTATTCCCCCCTTTGCACCAAAGTTCTAGGAGGAATTCTCAATAGTCAACTCACATCTCTCTGCAGCTCCCCTCCAACGCAGTCTGCTTCCCTCATCTGATCGGGCTGTGGTCCCCCACACTGCCACTGAAATTAACCTTGACAAGGTCAACATCTACCTCTTTGTCACATTAATAGATCAAGAGTGTTGAAATGAACGTCCAAATGGAGACAAAAGTTTCCCTCTCTAAGACAGAATTCATTTATTTGTGTATAGACAGGGATTATATTACAATGCTGTCAGTTACATAACTATTTCGGTTGTAAAATACTTTCCATAGAGTCAAAGTCAGATAATGGGGAAGGATGTGCTATAGACAATGGGCTTCAAATGAAGCACACACTTTCTCTACATTCCATACTTTGGCTTCATTGTACGTGATTTTGCTAATAGGTTTATTGAACGGTAGCAATAATTTTTCATGGTCCTTTCAACAATCTTTCTTATTTGTTTTTCTTTCTTTCTCAAGGGATTTCCAAGTACGCAATGAGATCATCTGAAATGAAAATGTTATTTTATACTGTAGCATGGTTAAATGTATTGTCTAAAAACATTGTCTAATATACCATTATTAGACAATATAATAGTGCTTGGTACAGTCTGAATGTTTGTATTCCTCCCAAAATGCATATACTGACACCTAACCCTCAACTGCTGGTATTAGGAAGAGGAGCCTTTGCAAGGTGATTAAATCATGAGAGTGGAGCCTTCACGAATGGGATCAGTCTCCTTATAAAAATGGCCCCAGACAGCTTGCTTGCTCCTTCCACCATGTGAGGACACAGGGAGAAACTGGCAGTCTGCAACCCGCAGAGAGGGTCTTCACCAGCACCCTCCCTTGCTGGCACCCTGAACTTGGACTTCCAGACTCCAGAACTGTGAGAAATAAATTTTTATTGTTATAAGCCACCTAGTCTGTGGTATTTTGGTATAGCAGCTCAAATGGACTAAGACAGAGCTGAAATAGAACTCTTTTGCGGGTTCCTGATTCTCAAGTGAAAATACTTACCCTGCACCACAGAAATCATAGTTCTGGACATTCTTTCGGGATGTCTTTACTGATGTCCATTCAGTAAAATAATCCAACCCATAGAACAAATATACATGAATCCAGGATAATATAAATAAATGTTTGAATTAATAATGAAATAGGAGGGAGGAGTCAAATCGTCTTTCTGAATCATTACAAATAGTATATGTAGACAGGATCCCTCCACGAGGTTTGTGATGGTTCATTTCATGTGTCCACTTGACTGGGCCATGGGACGCCCAGATACCCGGTTAAACATTATTTCTGGGTGTTCACTGACGGTGTTTCTGGATGATATTAGCATTTGAATTGGTAGATTGAGTAAAGCAGATGGCCCTCCCCAAAGTGGGTGGGCATCACCCAATCCATTGAGGGCCTGAATAGAACGGAAAGGTGGAGGAACAGAGAATTTGTGCTCTCTGTCTGACTGCTGAGCTGGAAATTGGTTTCCTCTTGCCCTAATACTGGGACTTACACCAGGTGCTTGGGTTCTCAGGCCTTTGTACTTGGACTGCAACTACACCGTCGGCTTTCCTGGGTCTCTTGCTTGCGGACGGCAGATCGTGGGACTTTTAATCTTCCAAAAGGGCATGTGCTAATTCTTCCCAATCAATCAATCAACCTCTCTCTCTCAGTCTGTCTTCCCCTATACAAATATATATAACAGGGCAAAATTAATGCTTCACTTGTAAGGAATAGAGTAGGCAAATGGAAAACCATTACTGTCTGCTAGAGAAATTCAGCAAACGCCACCTTAACCCAGCAATGAAAGTCAACATCTCCAGCGACATCATGTGGATAGCATGTCCTCCCAGGTAGGTTGTGACAAGGGCACTGCAACTCTGTGGTATTCTTTCTGGAAACCAGTAATCCTAGTCTGATCATGAGAAACACGACAGACTAAACCTGTCTCCTCAAGACTGTCAGGATCATGAAAACAGCCTGGCAGTTCCTCAAACGGTTAAACAGAGAGTTACCACACGACCCAGCAGTCCCATCCTAGGCACCCAAGAGAAGTGAAAACACGTGTCTACATAAAAACTTGTAAATGAATGTACATATATCATCATCATTCATAATAGCCAAAAAGTGGGAACAACGCAAATGACCATCAATAGATGAATAGCTAAACAAAATGTGGCATATTCACATGACAGAATATTATTCAGTTATAAAAGTAATGAACTACTGATATATGATACAACACTCATGAACTTTGAAAACATGATGTAAAGCGAAAGAAGGCAAATATCCCAAAGACCACATATTGTATGATTCCACTTACATGAAATGTCCAGAATAGGCAAATCCATAGAGACAGCAAACACATCAGTGGTCCCTTGCACTGAAGGCGGGTGCAAGAGATAACAGCATTCAAGTTCAATGGGCCTTTGGGTGATGGAAACGTCTAAAGCTCGATTATGGTGGTGACTGCAAAGTCCATATATCTCTTAAATATCATCAAACTGTACCCTTAAAATGTGTGAATTTTATTGTCGAAATTATACCCCAATAAAGTTGTTTACAACATGAAGTTGGCCTGGTCTCCTGTTGTACCACAGTGAATATCAGCCTTTTTAATAAAAATGATTTTGAGGCATGTGTTTTATATAAACACAAATTTATATAAAACTGTAGCTGTATCCCAATCTTGCTGACTCTATGTCCTGTGTTCCTCCAAGCAGTAACCTTCCCCTGACACGTGCTACTTCAGGTTGCACTTGTGTGCAACGTTTGATTTACGCCTGATTCGACATCTTTCAATGATGGCAGTGGTTTGAGAGTGGGCCCATGACAGGGTCCAGGGCCTGGCCTGTGTGACAGGATGTCAGCATTACTACTTTCTTCACTCCTCTGTGTCCTTTCTCACGTGACTCCACTTTGAAAAGACTACACTGGAACTACCTTTCCAGGTGTCAGTATGGCAGGACTTCTCCAAAGGCCACATAGGTGCACACTTTCTGCACCCACAAATTCCCTGTTAGAAGTTTGTCTTCAGGACGTAGGTGTTCAGGGTGTTGATAAGGACTCGGTTATAAGGACTGCCATCCTGGTAATTCCTTACATTCATTTCTGGGCCAGAATTTAGGGAGAGAGAACAAATGGGAAGCAATGCCATGAAGGGACAGAAGGAAGCAGAGGGAAATGTAGCTCTTAGCCCCCACTCCAAAACACATACACACTGACACCAGACACACACACACAGACACACACACACACACACACACTGAATCACTGACAAGGTTCTGTTATTCCAGTACTAGAATTCTCCCAAGAGTGTTTCTGAGCTCAAAGAGGACACACTAAGGTCTCCAGTGCAAATAGCCACGGGAACTGTGCCCTTTAGCAGTGCACAGACACTGAAAAGGTGCCTCCCACACTGTGTCAATAGTAGGGAATATAAGAAACACTCTGAATGCCAAATAACAGGGAGTTGTGAGAATTGACTACGTCACATCCACAGGATGGAATTCTGGTCAGACATTTAAAAAAGAGTTATAATGATGAGAGACGATTTGTTGCCTATCAGATTAGCAGTGATTCACATTATTTCCAACGTGTAGAGAAGCAGACACTTTCACACCATATTTTTAGGAACATACATTAGTAATAGTATTCTGAATGTATTAATATAAAATTTTCTAGATTTTATGGTTTTGAAAGAATAGTTTCAGGAACTTAATAGAAGAGAGGCTAACAAAGATATTTGCATACATATGAGCAAAGGTGGTAAGTATAGAGTTGTTGGTAATAGAAAAAAATGGTAAAGGAATGAAATTTTTATTGCTAGGATACTAGTGAAGTAAATTTTGAGGTTTCCATACAATGAAACACCCAGACGATGTTAGAAAATAAAAAACTGAAATTGTGTTGTGAATTTGCAATGTTGTCCTAGGCATACATTTACATGGAAAGATGGTCATAAGAAGGGTAAAAGTGGGTTACAAAGGTCATAAATGGCATGGATCCAGTTTTGTTTATATTGGTCTCTAGGTACTTATGGAGAGGCCTCAGAGGATAAAAATGAAAACGTTTTTGTCCTTTCACAGACAGCTTTCTCTTCAGCATGGAAAGAGGCCGTCAGTATTCCTGTGCACTGGGAATGGCCCCCTTCCAGCCAGACTTCCAGAAAGCTCTGACTGATGGGTTTGGGTCACAGGCCCTCCCTCCCACCTCCCTGCTCAGCGATGTTCAGGCTGCAGTTCAGGCGTCACAAGGTGGCGCCAAGGTACCGCCACCATCAAACTTCTAAGCCGTGCCTGCAAGACGTAAAAAAATACAACCACCTCCCTTAAAACCCAGCCTGTGAACCTCTACAGAATGATTCTAATTCTTCCTGAAAAACCTGATAGGTGTAAAAGAAGACTGAAAAGATACACTCCGGGGCCTGCATACGATGAAACACAAGGTGGCAGGAGTGCGCCTTGGCAGTGGGCGGCCGGTGGGCAACTGGCAGCACAGGGCAGGCGGGAGGTGACAGGTCGGATGGGGCGTCCGAGTGGGCTCTGGGCAGCTGTGTCCAGTGCCCTGGACAGGGGATGACAGACAGGAGGTGGGAGAAGAGCTGGGCAGCCTGTACCGGGGTGAGGTAATGGAGTGTGAACACCCTGCTCTCTGGGAGGGACACCCTCTACAGTGTGGACATGACCTACGCTGATGAGGGAAGAGAGAACTCAGTGAACGCGATGTTGATTTGGGGTCAACAGCAGATGGAACTGCTCTAATATACATGTGAATTTTCCAAGCAGAACTGGTATCTTAGTAAACAGTTAGGTGACTTTTGTTATTATTAACAAAACATCTTCTTATTCCTTAAAGAAGAAAAATAGAGATGGATGCAATCCGGTGGCCAGATCCAGGATGTTAGCTCTCAGAGCCTCAGAGCAGGGGGCTTGGCAAGGGGGAGGGAGGGATGGAGTTTGGGATTTTGGGTTTAATGGTTTCAATCAGAGATTCCTAGGGTTTTCCACCAACTGGCTGTAATCTGTCTGTAGCTTCATTTTCTGGGATATTGAAACACGAGGTTGGAATTGAGCCACGGTCTGAAGTGAAGACAAAGCTACACTAATGAGGTAGGTTGAGTGAACTAGAGAGACCTAGAAACACATATACACACACAGATACACACACGCAGATACACTGTCAATACCATTTTGAGTCTACTTCGTTTCCTCACGAATTGAATACAACGAATGCTTTTCCAAGGTAATGAATGTATGTGCACACACATGTGCACTATCATCTTCATCATCAAGAGGAGCTTTTGAGTGAGGACCCAGGCGCCACAATACCAGGGGAGGGCAACATGACCATTTCTCCAGCCCTGGAAGCCCATCTTCTGAAAGGCAGGCTGCTCTGTGTCCTCTAGGGAGGGCGAGGGATGGACCCTCATTCCCGTCCTCCCACTTTTCTGGAGAAGGGACTTAGGCTCTGTGAGCCCGACCTTGGGCATCTGTGAAATGAGACTCCAGATACCTGACACCTCTGTCACAGAGCTGTCCTGAGGGGTAAATGAGAAAACCTGCCCAGAGTACATGGCGTGTGGTGGGACTTCAGTGGCCCTTTCGACGTGGAGACAGAGCAGTAGGGGCGGGCTGAGCCTCGGGGATGAGGCAGGCATGGTGAGGAGTCATTTCTCGTTGTTTCCCCGATGAGACTATACATATCTTTATGAAGGGAGCAAATCTCTCTCTGATAGGCCATGAGTTGAAAGTTTTGGAGACAGAAGATTCTCTACTGTCTCCGATGTTTCAGAATCTCCCAGGAGCTGCTTCACATCGTGCCTCTGCTCCAGTGCCCCACGCTGGGAAGTCAGGCTTGTCTGACTCACCTGGTGAGCTCGGTGAGAGATGGCACCTGGGCAGCAAGGTGTGGTGTTGGCCTACCTGCTGCTCCTGGACTGCTCTGTATGTTAATACATGCACAGGAAAAACCTGGACCCGTCCCCCAGTCACCCGTGCAGGGGTCCTCCGATCATGCATGATCCAGCCACGTCACACCGGGATTTCAGCCATGTGCTGACCCCTGAGAGGCAAAATTCCTAAAATTCCTAGCATGTCTTTGACATAAAATTATCCATTCTTTCATTCACTAATAACTAAACATACATTGGGCTTAAAACGTATACTATTCCACTGGAGGCATCTCATTAACTCTATGGTGGAAAACAGAGGGTAAGAAGGCAAATGATTACATGGTCAAATTCAGGGGTTAAACCTGAGATAAGGTGGCATTTGTGCGTTAATTTGCAAACTTCCAAGGAACAGAAGATTTAAAAAAAATCCCTCTTTGGTCCCTTCATTCCCATGTAGCCACAAGCCTCTCCCTCCCTCTCCCTCTCCCTCTCCATCTCCCTCTCCCTGTCTCTCTCTCCTCTACCTTCAAAATCAAAGTTCCAGCAAGAGTTCTCTGCATTCCCTGCTAACAATCTTCATTCCCACTGACTCCTTATCTCACTGCGCTAGGGCTTCTGTCCGCATGATTCAATGAACGTGCTCTCACCAAGGTCACAAGCCACCCTTTTGTCACCAGGTGCAGATATTTTGTAAAAATATGTTAATATACTGAGTATTACTTTTGCTGACCACCTAAAACGTGCATGATTGTGCAGATTGCTTCTGTCACGTAACAAATCTTTCACAGTTTCCCAGGCTTTGGAGCATGAAGTGCTGGGTACAAATCCACTCTGTTCTGCCCCCTAACTGTGCAGTCCTGGGCCAAGTCCTTATTCTCTCTGCCCCTTAGCTTTCTGTCTACAAAATGGGGATTAGTAACAGTATTTACCTCATACGGGTGCTAAAAGCACGGAACGACTCAATACATAAAAAGCACTTGGTACATAATAAATTTTAGCCATGTTTCTTTCTTTTTATCTGTGTCTTCTTGGCATTACGATCCCCACAGGCATGAAAAATAGGGTATAGACTGATGTTTATTCACAATCACTGACATTTGGGGTATATTGCTACTGAGTATGTTAGTTGCCTAGGGCCACCATAACAAATCACCATGAACTTCATGGTTTAAATCATCAGAGGTGTATGCTCTCATAGTTCTGGGGACCAGAAGTCTGAAATCAAGGTGTCAGCAGGTCCATGCTCCTTCCAAAGGCTTTAGGGGAGCATCTATCCTTACCTCTTCTCGTGTCTGGTAGCTTCTGTAGCTCCTTGGTTTGTGAGCATAGCTCCAGTCTCTGCCTCTGTCTTCACATGGCCTTCTTCCCTGTGTGTGTGCAATCTCCCTCTCCTTTCTCTTAGAAGGACACCAGTCTTTGGATTTAGGGCTCATCCTAAGTCCTAGGTCATTGCATCTCAATATCCTTAACTGAATTAGATCTGCCAAGACCCGATGTCCTATTAAGGTCACATTCACATATATGAGGAGGTTAAGACCTGGACTTATCTTTCTGAGAGACAAAGTACAACCCGCCACAATGAGACAAGCAGGTTACCAAGGTACATGTGGGATGAGATCTTCTCTTTCCTAGATAAATATACAAATTATGCAAACTTGCAATAATATATAAATACCCACATAAGAAAAATTCTGGAAGAATATAATGCAGATGAAAACATTCAGGGCTTATCTTTGGCTGGTATGCTTGGGGTAATGATTTCTCCTCTTTTTTAATGTTGTCTATTTCTACCTAAAATAAATATCTATTTCTCTTGCACCTATATAAAACAATTATCAGGAAAGCAAGCGCGTTCCTAGCCCACCCACGGGAATGCCTTTAGAATGGAAATGTCCTTGAAGGACAGGAAGGAAGACGAGATGTTGGGAACGTTGCTAGATTATAAGAGGTCACATTTCCCTGTAATTCCAAACCACAGTGATTATTATCAATATTTTGAATTCCTGCGTATTTAACTAGGTAAAAAATTGTACACAGTTTGATTTACCTTGCTGTGCCCTGATGAACAGTAAGGTTGAGGGTCTTATCAGATGAGAAGCAGGGGTGTGCACTGGTTAGATGTGGGGCTCAGCAGCCACACGGAATCTGTTCAAATCTTAGGCTGTGACTTGCTGGCCCTGCCCCTGCTGTGCCTCAGCTCTCTGATGTTTAAAGTCGGGCGACGACAGCTCCTCCTCATGGGTTGTGGTGAGGACGAAATGAGTAAGTTAGGGTTAGCGCTTACAACAGTAAAAAAAAGAACAAAGTTGGAGGTATCACACTCCCTGAATTCAAAATATTCTACAATTACTGTAGTAATCAAAGCAATATGGTACTGTCAGAAAAACAGACACAGAAAATTGGAACAGAATTGAGAGCCCAGAAATAAAACCACACATCTATGGACAGCTAATCTTCCGCAAAATGTCTTTTAGATATAGAAACCGGGAAGAACCCCAGATCTCCTGACTCTCAATTTGGATAACTTACAGTCAATGTTAATCCATTTTTCAACACTGCTAAGTGTTCTGCTAAGCCCTATATATGTGTTACGCAGATGAAACCCCATCAACAGCCTTATCGATTGCCATTCTCATTTTAAAGATGGATAATGAAATCTTGGAAGAGTTAATGTACCTGGCCAAGGTCATGTAGCTACTAAGCGGTAAAGCCATAAAGCCAGGGATCTAATCTTAAGCTATCTGATGCCATTATCCCATCTACCAAAAGATGACATTGTACTGCACAACTGAAAAGTCATGGCTGGTCTACTTCTTTACCTGCCATAAGAACGTAAGAAAAAAACATTTATGAAAGAAAACAGAAAAACAAAACAAAATGAAAAGACTAAAGCAAAGCAAAGAAACCAAAAACTCTGATCACATGCTAAGTGTCAGATAGACAAGTAGGACTTGTCTGATAAGGTGACCAGAGATGTGACTAAGTAAGGAAGGTGGTTATAGTGCTATCTGGGGGCAGGCTGTTATGGGAAAACGCATAATGGCATGGGAGCATGCTTCATGAGTTAGTGTTGGTGGAACACAAAAGAGGCTCGTGTGGCTGGAGAAAAATTCATTTATTCATTCAACAAATATTCAAGTATCCGTTGAGCCAGGCTCTACTATAGGCACTTAGGACACCTTAACGAACAATAAACAAGGATTTCTGCCCTCTTGGAATTTATATTTTTCACTATGCGAGATGGACAATTAAAAAAAACCAGCATATGAATGAAATATATTGTATTCCAAATACGTAAATATTGTATTGAAATATATTGTATTCCAAATACGGTAAATAACGTGGAAAAGAAAAATAGGGAAGAAGTGGAATCAGGAGTGTGGGGTGAGGGTTGGAAACGAACAAGTATTAGCTCTCCTTGTAATTGATAGGACTATTATCACACGGGCGGAAATTCTCTCCTTTGGGCTGCTTTTGTCAGGTGTCAATGTAAATGCTATGCTGGCTTCACTGCCCAGAGGTCAGAGCACATTTTTCCTATCTTTGGTGGGGACTCGACTCCCTGTTTAACATATCAGAGGGCCAGGGACACTAACGTCGGACAACTTTTTGTCATCCAGCGGCCACTCGTGTTTAACACCCGGTGCAGCATAGCCGATAAATCTGAACGTTAGTTCTCTGGTTTTGAGACGCGGCCTGGCAGAAACCCTGGCAGGGCAGTGCCCAGGCCACAAGCGGAGACACTGCGCCTGGCTTTCCACCCAAGGAGATCTCAGCCGGTGGGGGGCGCACGCGTAATCACAATCCCTTCACCCCTGCCGAGCTCCACGGAACTCGATTCCTCAGGGCGGGTCACGAGTCTGGCCCCGCCTCCCAGGACAGACTGACTGATTGAAAGGGGGCACCTGACCTAAGCTGCACCAATTGAAGTCCTCTTCGGGCTAGTTGAACTTGGAGAGGGAACCGTTAAGACGCCGGGCCTACCAAGATTGGGTCTTTGTGGGAAGCTCGGGAGAGAAGGTAAGGGGTTCCCGCTGCCGCAGTTTCGGATGGCTTCCAAGGTTTCCCCAACTCTTCTTCCAGTTACGTCAATTACAACAGTATCCTTTCTATAACTTACACCTATATTAGCCTAAATTACCCAGGGTCAAGGTTTAGGGATTAATAAAAAAGGCAATCCGACTGGATTGCTCAGTAATTTATTCTCCTCTCCACCCTCTATGCATCTGTCTATCCCCAGGTGTAGTTGGCTTCGGGTGTATGGCTAATCATTTCGTGCTCCCTCTTTAAAATCCCTCAGCCTTTCTCTTCTTAAAAAAAAAAAAATTACGTTTCTCCTTTGCATCCTAGGTTTGTTTGCGCTTAGTTTTAATATCCCAGGCTTTAAATGGTAAATATTGAATTACATACATATATATTTCTTTTTCTATTGCATTTCATTTCTTTTATACTTAAAAATGCTTTTCTCATATGAAGAGCAAAATATGTTCATCTACATCTTGGAGATGACTAGTTTCATTTATTATAATAGGCTCCCTAAAGAAATTTCAATTCATTGTTTAATGGATGATTGTGATAGGAGCATTTATGCATCTTTCTATCCATCCTCCTAACTATATTTCAGTTGGTTAGACTGTTATTAATCAGTGTCATTTATAGGATAACCATTCCTTATAACTACTGATTTTGTCTTTTTAAATTCTTTATTTTGAAATAATTTTAGACTTACAGAAAGGTTACAAAAAATAGTACAGAGTCTTCACTCAGATTTCCCTAATGTTAACATCTTATATGACCATAGAAAAATCATCAAGACCAGGAAGTTAACATTGATGCAGGACTATTAACTAATCTAGATACTTTATTTGAATTTCACCAGTTGTCCCACTAATGTCCTTTTTCTATTCCAGGATCCCATTCAGGATATCACATTGCATTTGGCCATCATTTCTCCTTAGTCTCCTCCAGGCTGACAATTCCTTGGTCTTTCTGGGTCTTTCACAACCCTGACGCTGTTGAAGATACTGGTCAGGTACTTCATAGAATGTCACTTTGGCTTTGACTGATGTTTTCTTATGATTAGATTGAAGTCCTACATTTTTGGCAAGAATTCCTGTTTTATTCTCCTCCCCTTCACTCCACTGGTGATGGAGGGATTTCCACCCTAGTGTTATGGGTGTGGCTGAACACATCATACCCGACACTGGACAGATGAGATCCGTAGCAGTTTATTAGAAACATTTACTCACAGCCTGGGGGAGGAGGACACTGCACACCAGGTAGAGCCTCATGGGTGCCATGCCCTGGAAGAGAGTGAAGAAGCAGGGGCTGTGGAGGGGGGGCGGACAGTCTTTGTAGTGACAAGAGGATGAAGTGACCCTTGGTTCACCTGGGGGAATGTAATTGGCTTGTTTGAATAATTCTGGGGGCTGGTGGGGAACTGAAACCTGCTCCTCAGGGATAAGCAGGCACAGTGCCTAGTTCCCGTGATAAGGAAGGTTCTTTGGCTAAGGGACCTTATTCGTGGGAGCACAGGAAGGAGGACAACCTGTGGTTAGGCCGTTCGAGGCCCTCTGGATTTTCCCTAGATGTTAAGGCATACATATTTTTGGGCCTTCACTCTAGGTCTTATAAGACAATACTGCAAAAGTGATTTTCTTCCCTTCTCTGTGCCTCATGTCAGGGGTGCATGATGTTCTTATGTTGTATTACTGATAATGTTCATCTTGATCACTTGATTAAGATGGTGGCAGTTATATTGCTCCATTGTAATGGTACTATTTTCCCACTTGTAAGTAATAAATATCATGTAGGAAATATTTTAAGACTATGAAAATATCCTATTTCTTCTCAGACTTTTATTCACTACTTTTATAATCCATCTGCGGATCTTACCTACAACAACTATTACCTAATGATGACTTTCTATTTTCGTCATTCCTACTACATTTATTCATTGGAATTCTCCTGAAAAGCTGTCCTTTCACCCTCCTTCATTTATTTATAAATTTTCAAGTTATTTATAAAAATTGTTTTATAAAATTTATTTCAAATTATTTGTATCAGTATCGACTCATGACTATGTTTTGCTATGAGTTATAATCAAATTATATCATTATTGATTTTGTTCCTTGGATTGTTCCAGCCTTGGTCATTGGGATCTCCTTTTGATTGGTTCTGTGTTCTTTCGACATGACCCTATCTATCCTTTTTTGTATATTTCCTTCCTTACTATAAGATGTTCCTGTTCATCTGGTGGTTTTTTTTCCCACCACAGCCCTGGAATCAAACCACTTCTGCAAGGAGCCCTGGTTCCTTTTCTTGGGGAAGGACATTTAGAAACCAGTATGTCAATGTGTGTTCATTGCTACTGGGGTTTCATTGCTGCTAGGCCATCTCCATCTTCAAAAGTAGGAAATATATTGTATGTGTATACACCCATGCTTACAGATACATCTGCATTTATTTCTGTACCTACCTATATGTATAGATATTAAAAGCCAGGAGCTCATACTGGTACTTCTGATTTCAATCCACTCTAGCTTTATTTGTTAAGTTCTTTCTCTGACCTGGGCTGTCATTATCTACAAAATTTACTTCCTGATGTATACATAAAGTAGTTGCAGAAATGCTGACCAAGACCCCTGTTAGAAACAGATTTACTAACTTGTATTTGTGTACGGTTCTTTTTGTCTTTAGCCTCAGAGGGTGCAATCAAAGTACTGTTTTCTCAGGTTTCTTAGCTTAGCTATTCTTCCTCACCTCTTGAGCGTGGTTAAGATATTGATTGGTAATAAAGTTAGGATAATTTGTTGGTGCTTGAATTTGAGTTTGGGTTCCCCCCACATCCTTGTTGATTTTAATTGTTTATTTAATTTTAACATTACTATGATTCAAAAAGTCAGAGCTATACAAAGACGTCTCCTCAGAGAAATGTCACTCTATCCTCATCCCTTCTACCCCTTTCCCATCCCCCACTTCTTTCCACTGCTTTCCCACACTCCCCCTGTAGATAACCAATCTCTTTAGTTTCTGGTTTAATCTCTCCTGTATTTATTTTGCACAAATGAGTGGATACACGTGTGTGTTTTTATATGCCCTTGTTTGTTAAGTGAAGGATAGCATTCCATACATACTCCTTTGTACTTTTTCTTTTTCATTTAACAGCATTCCAGGAAATCACTCATCATTCCACAGAGTGCGTCATCCTTTTTTACAGCTGCATTGGAATCCATTGTGTGGCTGGATCACTCATATTCAACCACTCACCTATGTATGGGCATTTAAGTTGTTTTCAACATTTTTCAATTACAAACAGTGCTGCAATGAGTAACCTTATGTTAAGTATTTATTAAGTATTTAAGTAATACTTAAGCATAAGTATTTTTGTATCAGTGGACATACATATTCAAGTTATATTCCCAGTGGGGGGATGATTGGGCCAAAAGTTAAGTGCATATGTCACTTTGTTAGGTATTTCCAAATTTCTCTCCAGAGGGTTTGTACTGGTTTTTAGTCCCACTAGCAATGTATAACGGTGACTTGCCACACATTCTCACTAACAGAACATGTTGCCCTACTTTTTAAACTTTTGTTGATGTGGTAGGTGAGAATTGGTATCTCAGCATTGTTTTAATATGCATTTGTCTAATTGTAAGTTTTAACTCACCATATATTTGAAGATCGTTTTATATATTTTTTGTGAATTATCTGTTCCTATCTTTTTTCTCATTTTTCTATAGAATTTTTAGCCCTTTGTCCTTCTATATTTAAGAGTTCTCTATATATTTGGGACATTATCCATTTGCCTCTGGTGTGTGCTGTAAATACTTTATCCCAGTTTGTCAGTTGCCTTTTGATTTATTTATGATGTATATTATGATGTGTTTGCCATACACAAAAAATTTTCGTGTGTTCAGCTTGATCATTCTTTTCTTTCATTGCCTCTGGAATTTGAGTCACAGTTAGAAAGCCTTTTCCTGCGCTGAGGTTAAAGAAGAGTTCTGCCATATTTTCTTTGAGAGCTTGTTATGGTTTCATTTTTTATGTTTAGATCCCTAACCCATTTGCATATGGGTTTTTGTATATGGTGTGTCATATGGATCTACTTTAACTTTTCCCAAATGTCTCCATTGTCCCAGCACCATTTATTAAATGTCCATCTTTGCCCCAGTGATTTTACATGTCCTTTTATCATGTACTAAAATTTCCGTATGTCCTTGAGGGTATTTCTGGGTTTTCTGTTCTATTCCACTGGGCTACTTGCCTTGTCATGTACCAGAACCAGAGCGTTGCAGTTACAGAGGCTTTATAGTATGCTTTAATGTCTGACATCATTGCTCCCCTCTCATTGGTTTTCTTTCTCACCTATATTCTGGCTATTCCTGCATGTTTTTTTAAAAAAATATGAACTTTATTGTTGACTAGTCTAACTCCATAAAAATGTTTGCTGATATTTTTGAGAGTGTATTAAATTTATACATTAACTTAGGGAGAACTGACATTTTTTAAATGCTGAGTTATTCTATCCAAGGACAGTGAATGTCTTTCCATTTATACAAGTTTCTTCTGTGTCATTCAGGAGCGTTTTAAAATTTTCCTCACAGAGATGTTCTGATTAAGTTTATTCCTCTGCATGTAATCTTCTTTGTTGCTATTGTGTATGAGATTTTCTCTATGTGTCTTCCAACTGGTTTTTTTGTGTGTATACAAAGACGATTGATTTTTGCATGTTAACTTTATATCCTGCTACCTTACTGATTTCTTTGATTGTTTCAGTTAATTTGTCATTGTTTCTATAGGGCTTTTCAGGTAATATTATAATATCATCTTCATGGAGAGATGGCTTTACTTTTTGTTATCCATTCTTATGAATCTAATTGATTTCTCTAGTCAACTGACTAATACTTACAGTACAAGATTGAATAGGAATGAAGTGGTGGGCATATTTTCTTTATTCCTGACCTTAGTGGAAAACTGCTCATGGTCCCCCATTAAATAAAATACTAGCATTAGGAATTAATTATATATTTTTTTTCATGTTAAGAAAGCATCCTCTGATTCCTATTTTCTTGAGTTTTTTTTTTTAATGTGAACAGGTATTGAATTTTCCCAAAGGTTTCTTCAGCATCTGTGGTGATAATCATATGATATTTGTCCTTAACTATATTACTATGGTGAATGATATCAATGGAATTCCTAATATAGAACCAACCTTCTATTAATGGGATAAATCCCACTTGGTCACATTATGTCAATTTTTAAATGTATTGTTCAGATGTTTGCTGATATTTTATTTAGTATTTTTGTATCTATATTTTACCTATCAGTGTCATACTTGCTTGATAAAAAGAGTCAGGAAATTTTCCTTTTTAATGCTCTTGAATAATTTATAGAGCATTGGTAGTATCTGATCTTTGATGGTTTACTAGCATTCACCTGTAAAACCATCTGAGTGAGATGTGTCTTGGGGGTAATTCCTTGATAACTTTATTTTTTCTATGAAAATTGGCTAATTTAAGCTTTCTAACACTAGAATTAAATTTTGGTAATCTGTATTTCTCTAGGAAATTATCTATTTCATGTATATTTTCAAATTTCTTTGCATAGAGGTTTATGAAATAATTTGTTTTCTTTTTTCTGTTTGAATGGTTATCTTTTGTCTTTTATTATTTTGTATATTTGTGGTCTCTTCCTTTCTTCCTTTATCAAGCTACCTTGTGGTTTGTCTGTTTTAAAACACAAGATTTTCATTTGTTTTTCTATTCTGTATCTCATTCATTGCTGCTTTTATATTTATTATTTCTTTCCCTGTGCTTTCCTTTGCATTTACTTAGTTTTTTTTTTTTTTTTTTTTAGTTTTTGAGGCCATACTTTAATTCATTAATTTTAATTCTTTCATTTTTACTCATAAGAGTATTTAGTGCTCTGAATTTTCCTCTGATCACTGCTTTAAATGTATCCCACAGATTCTGATGTGTAGTTTTCCCTTGTCATTCTTTTTAAAAATTTCTGTAACTACATTTTGTATCTCCTCTTTAACTCACCATTTTTAAGCAGAGGCTTTTAAAAATTTTCCAGGTGGAAAGGCCTTTCTGTTCTCAGTTTCTGTTAGTAATTTTAACTTTTTGTGTTTTGATTCGAGAGGATTGTTTGTAATATTTCCACCTTATGGAAATTATTGAGGTCATTTCTGTGAGACAATTATGATCAATTCTGACACAAAAATATACTCTCTAGTCTCATTATATATATATGTATATGTATGTATGTATACAGTTGACCCTATTGATTATGTTGTTTACATTTTCTGTATCTCTGCTCTTCTTTTATACCACTTGATCTGTCTTGTACTGAGATTGGTGTACTCCTACTATCACTTTGTTCTTATCTAAATCTCCCTGCCTTTTTCTTTTATAAAGGTGATTGCTGTGTTATTTGATGCATAAATATCCCTAGGTGTTTTATCTTCATTGTGAATCTTGGCTTTTATCATTAAGACACGTTCTTTGTCATGGTTAATGCTTTTTAAAAAAATCATACTGAGCCACTTGTTTTTCTTAACACTTTACTATCTGGTCCATTCAGTTTTTTTCTCCCCCCAGTATCATTTAAAACTCACCTGCTGTGTTATGACAAAAAGTTTTTCTGTTTTCTTCTATTCCTCTTCCTTCTCTCCTTTTTAGTTGCACAATTTCTGTTTTTTCACAACATAAAGCATTTGTACATCAGTCTTCCCCCCTTTTCTCTGCCTTGATTTTAGTATTCTATGTAAAATGCTCACCATCAGATATTTTGGTGAAGTTTTTTCTGTCATTCCATGGGGGATGACAATCCCAGTTCATCTTTTAGAAGCTTACCTAGCAAACATTCTGTAAGGAGACATATAGTAAATATTTTATGTTTGTGGGCCACAGTGCCTCTGTCACAACTACTCAACTTTGCCATTGTAGTGCAAAAGCATCCATAGACAATATGCAAATGATTGATCATGGTTTTGTTCCAATAAAACTTTATTTACAAAAATCAAGCAGTGGACTAGATTTGGCAAAATGGGCCACAGTTTGCAGACCACTGCTCCAGTAGATTCCTCAGGAAGGGCTGAGGGGTGCCGAATTTCCTAAGTTCCTCTGTGTTGAAAAACTATTTGTCTATAGCCTGTGATATTTGCAGGACACCCCAGCTGGATATAAAATCTTCATTTCAGGCTTTCTTTTTAGTCCATTTCTGTTTGTAGATTTTTAAAAATATTCTGATTCAAGATAGGTTTCATATCCTCAAATGCTTGCTTGAGTATAATTAATTCTGTTTGGAGTGTTGACTTACCGTCTCCTTCTGCTTTGTGGTTGTTAAATGTGTGAAATTTTGTTTCCTCAACTTTTTTTGCAATGTTTTTCTATGCAATTCCCCTTCCTTTTGTTCGTCTGTATGAAATTGGGTTGTTTCACAAGATTCCTAGTTTAATGATGTCATTTTCTGCCAGTATAGCAAAGTCCAGATCTTTTATTCATTTTGTTTGTTTGTTTTGGTGATGGAGGGAGAAGTCGTGAGTGCTCTGATTTTGTGGTTCTCTTAGTCTTGCAAGATCCTTAATTTTCCCCTTTTGTTTCATTTCCCCACCATTTCTCAAATGCCAAAGGACAGTTCTCTCTTCCTCTTTGCATTTATTCTTCCCTAGAAGTTATGTCTTTCAAAGACTGCACCTTTAAAGCATCCCTACACATTTCAATGTTCTTATTTTGGAGTCCCTTCCCTGTAGTCCCTGCTCTCATCTTCCAGGACAGCTTTTTAATATT
Organism: Tapirus indicus; assembly: GCA_031878705.1. Taxonomy (NCBI): domain Eukaryota; kingdom Metazoa; phylum Chordata; class Mammalia; order Perissodactyla; family Tapiridae; genus Tapirus; species Tapirus indicus. The sequence goes on along the minus strand of CM062942.1, from coordinate 86,915,516 downwards.
TCAAACTTATTCTGTGCTTAGCCATTCTGCTGTAGTTTTAGACCAACTTTAAGCCCCTCACTATCTTCCTTGTTCTGCACCTCTTGCAGCTTTTCTTAGTTTGTCTTTGCTTTGCCACAGAGCTTAGTGATAGGGGTGTGACAGATTGTGTGCCAGGAATTCATGTCTTTTCTTTTTTTACTCACAATCATTTTGAAGTTTTGGCATTCTCCATTTTAAAGCAATGATGAGGGTGTGGATTTTGTGTAGATTTACATTTTGCTTCTTATTGGTTTGTAGCCATTTGGGAGGAAATATTGGGAGGAAGGCAGCTAGGTGGTCAACATTGTCTTCTGCCAACTTATCACTGATTTCACATGGCATTTTATCTTATGTAAATATGTGTGTGTATGCACATATATACTTAGATACACACAAGTCTATTTTTATTCTATTCCTATAGTAGAGGTCATCGGAGGTGTCTGTCTGGTTCACCATATGTTCATTCAATAAATATTTTATCCATAGCCAACATTGGAGGCAAACAAACAAGAGATTGTAGATGTCTTCTCAGCATTTCAAAAAATTCCTCACCCCGAAGCAGGTTTACGAAGATGCACCAAAAGGCCACAGCCACGCTGCTAGAGCTTGCGGCAAAGAACCTACTGAGTAATGAGCCTGCAGCTAGCCATGCCCTGGAAGAACTCCCAAGAGACCTCTTTGTTCCATTGTTCACTGCTGCCTTCTTGGGTGGTCATAAGAAGATACTAAAGGCAATGGTTGGGGTTTGGCCCTTTCGCTGTCTCCATATTGGGACATTGAGTGTGCAAGAGTCACACTATGAAATCTTGGAACCCATGATTGATGGTCTACAGATCCTCCCTGTCCAGAACTCCTCCTCTTGGTAACACTGTGTCCGAGAGAGACATTGTGCGTCAGCAGGAGGGGATGCTGGAGCCTGGGGCAGGGGAATACCTAACAGCCTCCCGAAAGTAGCCAATGGTGAATGCTGAGGAGCTCTGTGGGCCTATTGGTCCAACAATTGGGGTCACCTTAGGGACTCCAGTGTCTTACAGAGTTGATTATAGAACAGAGGTGATGGAGGATACTGTGGTTGGATTTACATCCTGAGTGTGATTACATAGAAGAAGGACATGGGTATTAACACTGGGGAGGCCCAGCGGTGAAGAAAGTATGGGGAAAAGAATAAAAGATGCTAAATTTGTATAGAAAGGACTTCTTGGTGAATGGTATATGGAGTGAAAACTAGGGATAAAGAGTTCTGTCCTGCTTCTCATCATTGATCTTGCTGTGTTATGTTCAGATCGTCTACCTCTCATGTGTTCTGTCTCCCCCTCTCCTTACAGGGGGCCAAAACTGAGGATCCTAGATTTAAGGCAGGACCTGGACTGTGAGACAACATGCTTGGAGATCAGGACCACATTCCCTTTCTGTTTTCAGTCTTGTGCTTATTCTCAGCGCTCTATCCTTAAAAGAGAAGAAGCCCAGCATAGAGCCAGGTGCCTTGGAATTGTTAATTCAGAGTCTGAGCTCCAGTCAGCCTGGGAACCAATAGAATTACTAGTGGACCTTTCCCTCAATGACACCCTGAGAACAAAGCAATTTCTTTCTTTTCTTTGGAGTAAAGTGGAGCAGAGCTTTGTGTCCCTGCACCTCTGCTGTAGACATTTGCAAATCGACAAAATGTCTGCCCACAGACGTATCCTGCAGTTTCTGGATCTGGGATGCATTGATCACCTGGAAGTGGATCAGGCTTGTCTGAGTGGAGTCACCACCCTTTTGGCTCGGACGATCCACCTGAACAGCCTTAGTCTGTCTAACGTCCCCTTTAAATCTTATAAGGGGAAAAGTTTCAGAACCTTTCTGATCCGGCTCGGGCAGCTGGACAACCTCCAGGAATTCAGCTTGTCTTTCTTCTGCCTCATGGATCAACTGTGCAAACTGCTCAGGTGAGAGGGTGGGAAGGAACCTGGGTTCCCTGAACACCCCGTCATTAAGACAGGAGAAGAGACCATGCTTGGATATTCCTGAGCTCCTGGTAACCTATTTCTCCTTCCACCTCAGCATGGGCACTGCTGGGATCTTGAAACTGCCCAGGCTAGAGAGGAACACCTCATGGTGAGGAGAAAGACAAGATTGGAAAAGGAAGCTGTGCTCATTCTTTCATTCATTCAGTCAGTCACTCAACTATGTGCAGACACTATGATAAGTCTGTAAATATACTGGTGAAAAAGACCCCGTCCTTCTCCTATTGGAGTTTACAGCTCCCTAGAGAGGAAGGGGAGGCATTCAGATGGAGAAACGGTTTATGCTGTTGCACCGATGCACATCCCCATGGACTGACCACAGTAGTTAACACTGCCCAGTCATTTTCCTCTGGTAGTTTCCCCAAGGCTTAGACCCTGAATGGAGAACTTGTCATCTGGGAACTAGTCAAAGGGAGCCCTCAGTTGGCTGCTTTCCCAGACCCATCCTCACCAAATAAGCGAACAAGACTCACCACTGAGTATGTTGTATATCCTGTGCATACAATTTTTTTTTCACTTAGTCTTTTCCACAACCCTGTATAGTAATTACTTTTGTACACAGTTTAAAGATTAAAAACCTGTATCTCAGAGTGGAAAAGCTGTATCTCAGAGTGGAAAAGTAACTTCCTCAGCGTCCCAGATCTCTTAAGTCTGATTTCAAAGCCCACATGATTAACCACTGTTGCAAAATATGTACGTTTGTTTATTCTAGAGCCTTAGGTACCTATCATTCAGGGCTTGCTGCCCTGGTCCAATCCTCATTCTTCTGAAATAAGCTTTCTTTTTTCTCTCTATAGAGTTCTGCCACCTCAGTTGGATACATTGGATCTATCTTTCTGTGGTCTTTCTAACAGAGATGTCACTGTCCTGTCCCAGAGCTCTCAGGCCACCCACCTAAGGCTGTTGAATCTCAGTAACAACCAGATATTCTCGGAAGACCATGAGCCCTTCCCGACTCTGCTGGAGAAAGTCTCCGGCACCCTGCAGCATCTGGAGATAAGTGATTGCCTGATGACTGATTCTACTCTCTCTGCTGTCCTCCCAGCCCTGAGCCAATGTTTCCCATCTCCGTGTCCTTAGCTTTGCCTTCAACCCCATCACAATGCCTGTGCTCACCAGCCTTCTGCAGCACTTAACATCCTTGAGGGAGCTGAAGCATGTGGTTTATCCTGTCCCTGTCCATTGCTACAGACAATGGAATTTTCGTGGCAGTTTGGACCCACAGAAACTTGCTGAAGTGCAGGCCCAGTTGAAGGTGATGCTGCAGGCAGTACAGCGGGACGACATGAACTGGACCACTTGTTCTGAGTGATTTCCACGGTATGAGGAGTTTCTCGATACTGTTGTGTGGCCATTAAAGGGTTCGCTGTTTTGCCTGAAGCCCAAGTTTGTGGAGACACATGTATAAAATTCTACTGTTCTAGGACACTGGGGCTAGGAAGGTTGACTATGTAACTGACCTTGATGAAAGAGGAACTCTGAAAAAAAAATAGAGGATTTTGGGAGATCCTGTGGATCTCTTGCCCCTGGCCCTCGACATCCTCTTCTGGTTACTAACCACAGTGTTGGGTATGTGATGTAAGCTAACCCAGTCATGGCACATCATTTCCCTGTCCACACGGATTGGTCCATTTATCCACTTCTGGGCCCTTGACACAAGTCAGATCAATTGAAACTCTTCCTGGATGTGGTAGTCATTGAAGCCAATAATTTTGCCCTCTAGGGTTCTGCAAACATCTTGTATTATGATTGCCTTAGGTTGCTTATGAGAAACCAAATGCAAGTAAAAGGAAACAAACTATGCCCACTACCTACTGGTGTCTTCATCAGCATGCTGTTCCCTGCTTTCTCGGGTCTGAGACCCCTGGCTCAGTTGTTCCTTATTTCACACACATTCACCAAGTATCTGTTATGATTTAGCTACTGTTTCAGGTGCTAAGAAAAATAAAGTCCCTGATCTCAAACCACTCAGAGTACACATGTCCCTGCAATTTATCAGTTTCTCCACTCTTTCTTAGGGCATTTAGCAAAATTATTCCCCCAAACCCCAGATTTTTTTCACTTTTCCCCTTACATACTCTGCTCAATCCATGTTGGCCTCGTTATGCTGTTGGATAGCTGCTCAACCCTCAGGTCATGGCTTACGTGTTGGCTCCTCAGATAGGTTTTCTCTTACTTCCCTATTTACGTAGCTTTACTCCGCTGTTGCCCTCTCTTAATGTACCATGTACATTTCCCTCAGGGTGCACACCATTCCTTATGTATTTGCTCCCTCTGCTCTTCTGCTAGAGTTGCACTGTTCAGTGTGGTACACACTAGCCATATGTGGCTACTGAGCACTGGAAGTTTGGCTGCTCTGAAATGTGATGCACTCTAAGTGTAAAGTGCACCCTGTGTGTCTCAGACTTAGTAAGAAACAAAGGACGTAGAATCACTGGTAATTTACTTACATTGTTTACACATTGAAATGATAATATACTGCATGTCAAAGACTGTAAAGAAGAAATTATGTAAATTAACTTGTTTATATTGTTTACATGCTGAAGTGCATGTAAACTGCATTTCAAAGACTTTTAGAAAAAAAACTTAAAATAACTAATTAATGATCTGTTTACATGTTTACATCTCAAAATGATGAAACATTGCATTTCAAAGACTTATTGAGAAAAAAGAATGCAAAATTAATAGTTTGTTCCTATTGCTTACATGTTGAACTGATAACATACTGAATTTCAGTGACTTAGTAACCAAAAAGAATGGAAAATAATTAATAGTTTGGATATAGTGTTTCCTTGTTTAAATGAAAATCGACTGCATTTTAAAGACTTAGTGAGAGAGAAGAGTGTAAAAGTAATTAATGGTATGTTTATATTGTTTCCATGTTGAAATGATAACACACTCATTTCAAAGACTTAGTAAACAAATAATTTAAAATTATTTTCTTCTTATTGCTTGCACCTTGAAATAACAAACTGCATTTCACAGGCTTAGAGAAAAGAATGTAAAAATCAGTCACTGATGTAGTTAATAATTTGTTCTTATTATTTCCATTTTGTGATAATACACTGCATTTCTGACTTAGAGAGACAAACATGTTAAAATAACTAATAAATGAACAGTGTATATTGTTTCTTTGTCGAAATGATACATGCCATTTCAAAGACTTTGTGAGAAAAACGAATGCAAAATTAATAATTTGTTCATATAGCTTACATGTTGAAATAATGCACTGTATTTCAAAGACTTACTAAAAAGTGTAAAATTAAGAATTTATTTATAGTTTTCATGTTGACGTTATAATTTGTTTTTACTTTTGTGTGAAATAGAATAATTATTACAGTTAAATTCACCTGTTCCTTTTAACTTTTTCTTTTGGTTTTCACTTTTTTTTGATGTGGCTCCTATTATATTTCTGTTGGACAGCATGGCACTAGACCACAAGCTCCAAGCAGGCAGAGGCTGTTTCTGTTTAGTTTATGTATTAATCATGCCTTTTTATTTCCTGTGTTTTGTGATGTTTTGACATCTGGGGCCTTGCTGACACCGGAGAGCCTGCCCCTCACAAGGCTAGCTAATTCCTAGAGATAGCAAACTACTGGCCTGTGAGGATGCCTTTTTTATGCAGGCCAACCGATACAGTACCCTAGTCCCTAATCACTTTCTTTATGGGCTCTCACAGGGCTCTTACACTCTGGGCTACTAGTCCCCTGCCCTAATCACCCCAAGTACAGGTACCAAACCACTAGGGAAAAGTCCCATGCCCCGGTGCCCACTGAAAACACTCAAACTAGCTAATCCTAACCCTATTGAACCTGCCTTGCCTTGCCTTTCCCTTAGAAACCACAATAAAGGTGAAAACTTCTATAGCGCTAAGGGGCTTAATTAGGAACACTACTGGTGTGGTGTTGACAACGTGAATGGCACGTTTAGACATTTCTTTTGCAAGACTGGTGGTTCCCAATTCTTCGCTTTCAGCAGATTGGAAGAATGATCTAAATGACTTGTCAGATAGGGGCTCATTAAAAATAATTTGGGGGCCTAACCCCATGCCTGAGAGGTTCCAGGTCCACATGCTCCACTTTGGGGGCCAGGGTTCATGGGTTTGGATCCCAGGCACAGACCCACTCCACTCACCAGCCATGCTGTAGCAGTGTCCCACATATAAAGTAGAGGAAGATCAGCACAAATGTTAGCTCAGGGCTAATCTTCCTCAAGCAGAAAAAAGGGGAAGATTCACAGCAGATGCTAGCTCAGGGCAAATCTTCCTAAGCAAAATAATAATAATAATAATTTTGGAGGATATCATAAGACATTCAAAGAACTGACTGCTATTTCTACACAAAAGTCCTCTATTACTGTTAGGGTCACAAACACAGACTGACATAGCCCAGGAGTTCATTTTGTTTCCTTCAGGAGGCCTGATTACTTAGGACTCATTTTAAAAGCACACTTCGTTAGGAAGCTAGAACTGCTACGTTACTTCCCATTAAAGCAATAGAGTAAGAGAGTCTCAAAGATAAGGAAGCTTCAGGGTGAGGAGTTTCCCTTTGATGTAAGCTTCAGAAAGATGGAAAGAGCATCATTCCCACCCGATCAAGAAGAAAAGGCCAAATAAACTACACAGTCATCATCTTACTTGACCCCATCAGAGAGCTGAAGTCATTATAGAGCTGAATTCGGCCAAGTAGACTGAATTCCAAGGAGGGTCAGGCCTCTCCAGGGAAAGACTGGATGCATGGGGTTTTGACACAACACAGGAAGGAGCACTGGCCACCTGTACAAGTGGGTTAAAAGAAATTAACTAACATTTTTAATGAATTGCTAAAGATCAAGTGTGGGCTAGTCTGACAACATAAAACGCCTGAGAGTGCCAGACACAAAGGCAGTTCACAGTCATTTGCAAGCTCTTATCCACGGACATCTACTAGGTGCCTACAAGAAAGATTGGGGACAGGGTAGATCAGAGAGAACCCTCCTGAGTGGCGCAAACTTGCTGGAGAGGATAAGTCATTGCTGCAGAAAACTCATGAATCTTCAACCCCTGCCCATAAGCCTCCTCTCAAATGAATCAAAAACATCAGGCAAACTTTATCACCAACAGGTCACAGGTAAACACACATTGCTGTCATGGGAAAAGCAGAAGAAAAGAACCCTCTACCATTAGACGAGATGCAGGAAAGAGCCCAGGGCTCATTATCCTTTACCAACAACATTAGAAATCTCCTACCACCGAGGAGGGGGAGGAAGGAAACACTTTCCTGCACACAATCAATCACAAATACAAGGCAGAGTTTGGCTGCTACGTGGAGGGGAGACAGGAATGCTGAGAAGACCCAACCCCAGAAGCCTAGGCACATAGGGCCTGCTTGAGACTGAGCTTGGGTGTGATGTCAGCAAGATGGCGGAGTAGGAGACTCCAGACTCCATTCCCCCACAAGAGCAACAATTAGACAGCTATCCATGAACTAAAATAGCTCTGGGAGAACTCACGGGTCCACTTAAGGACCTGCAGCAACAGGGTGGAGCAAAAAAACCTGAGAATAACCACACAGAAAGGGTAGGAAGAACAGTTTCATTTTGCCTGCATCATCCCATCCTCCAGACCAGTACTGCTCAGTGTCAAGAGGGAACTCCCCAGCCGGAGAGTTCCCCTCGCAGGGAAAAGAAGAGCAGAATGAGTGACCAGCTCCCCCAGTCCTAGAAGGCATGAAGGACCTGCTTCAGTTTCCTCCACCCGGATCACTGGGAAGGCCAGGAGAGTGAGATCTCTTGAGATATCTAGGAATAAAGAAGGGCAGGGGCTATTAGTATCAGCCACATAGCAGGAGTGACCACAGTCCCCAGTGGCCTGCTCTGCAGAGGACCCCAGCGGCCCTCACCATGGATGGCCACAACAGGCCCCCAGAGACCCTCCATAGCTTTCACCACTGAAGACCCAGAAGTGTTAGCTCTTGCTAACATTCAAAAATCAGTTGCACTTTCTATATACGAACAACAAACTATCTGTAATAGAAAACAATCCCATTTACCATAGCATCAAAAAGAACAAAACACTTAGGAATAAAATTAACCAAGGAGGTGAAAGATCTGTACGCTGAAAACTATAAAACATTGATGAAAGAAATTGAGGAAGACACAGATAAATGGAAATACATCCTACGGTCATAGATTGAAAGAATAATATTGTTAAATGTCCATTCTACCTGAAGCAATCTACACATTCAATGCAATCCCTATCAAAATTCCAATGGCATTTTTCACAGAAATACAAAACAATGCTAAAATTTGTATGAAAGCACAAGATTCAAAATAGCTAAAGCAATCTTGAGTGAGGAGAACAAAACTGGAAGCATCAAATTTCCTGATTACAAATTATATTACAAAGCTATAGTAATCAAAACAGTATGGCACTAGCAGAAAAATAAACATATAGACCAATGCAACAGAATCAAGAGCCCAGAAATAAACACATGCATATAAGGGCAACTTATTTTCAACAAAGGGTGCCAAGGATACACAATGGGGAAAGGATAGTCTCTTCAATATATAGTGTTGTGTTAAGTGGATATCCATATGCAAAAGAATGAAATTGGACCCTTTTCTTGGGCACCATACACAAAAATCAACTCAAAATGGATTAAAGACTTAAACATAAGCCCTCAAACTATAGAATTCCTAGAAGAAAATATATGGGAAAAGCTCCTTGACCATGGTCTTGGCAATGATTTTTTGCACTTGACAGCAAAAGCACAGGCAACAAAAGCAAAAATAAACAAGTAGGACTACATCAAACTAAAAAGTTTCTGCACAGCAAAGGAAACAATCAACAAAATGGAAAGGCAACCTGCAGAATGGGAGAAAATGTTTGCAGGCCATTTATCTGATAAGAGGTTAATATTCAAAATACATAAAGAACTCATACAACTCAACAGCAAGAAAACCCCAAATAACCTAATTAAGAAATAGGCAAAGAACCAGAACAGACTTTTTTTTTAAAGAAGACATAAAATGGCCCACAGGTGCATGGAAAGGTGCTCACCTCATTAGGGAAATGCAAATCAAAACCACAATGAGATACCACCTCAAACCCGTTAGAATGACTTTTATCAAAATGACTAGAGGCAACAAGTTTTGGTGAGGATGTGTAGAAAAGGGAACCCTTATACATTGTTGGTGGGACTATAAATTGGTACATCCATTGTGGAAAACAGCATGGAGGTTTCTCAAAAAATTAAAAATAGAACTACCATAAGATCCAGCAAATCCACTTCTGGACATATATCCGCAATTAACAAAATCAGTACCTTGAATATTTGCACTCCCATCTTCACTGCAGCATTATTCACATTATTCACAGCAGCCTAACTGAAAACAACCTAAGAATCTACTGACAGATGAATGGATAAAGAAAATGTGCTAGATATATGAATAGTATAAAGCCTTAAAAAAGGAGGAAATGCTGTCATTAGTGACAACATGGATGAACTTGGAAGACATTATGCAGAAAGACAAACACTGTATGATCCCACTTATATGTGGAATCTAAATAAATTGAACTCATTTTTGGTAAAATGTTAAATGTGGAATCTAAAAACAATTGAACTCGTTCTACTCTGGTAATACAGGGTAGAACGGTGGTTACCACAGGCTTGGGGTTTGGGGAAAGAGGGGAGATATCAATTAAAGGGTCCAAACTTTTAGTTATAAGATGAATAAGTTCTGGAGGCCTAATGTACAGCATGGTGACTATAGTTAGAAATAATGTATTATATACCTGTAATTTGCCAAGAGAGTAAATCTCTAGTGTTCTCACCACAAAAAACGTAAGTGTGAGCTGATTGATATGCAAATTAGCTTGATTGTAGTAATCATTTCACAATGTATACATATATCAAACCATCATGTTGTACACCTTAAACAGATACATTTTTTATTTGTCCATCCTACCTCAAAAAAGCTGGAAAAAAAATCTGAGCATGGGGGGCCGCCTGGTGGCGCAGAGGTTTAGTCCGCGCTTGGCAGCCCGGGGTTCGCGAGTTCGGATCCCGGGCGCCCGCCAACGCACTGCCTGTCAGCCATGCCGTGGCGGCGTCCCATATAAAGTGGAGGAAGATGGGCACGGATGTTAGCCCAGGGCCAGTCTTCCTCAGCAAAAAGGGGAAGATTGGCAACAGATGTTAGCTCAGGGCTGGTCTTCCCCACAAAAAAAAAAAAAAAAATCTGAGCATGGACCAAGAGAATGGAGAAAACCCCCACCCACTACCATCAGGCTGGCAGGCACCACAGGAAAAGCAACACAAGTTTACTACTGGGGGAGGTGTGAAAGTGAGGAAACAACCCCTGTCTGTGGTGCAGGCATACAGGGAGGGCTGAAAGTGGAAGATGGAAGGGGAACACTGAAAAAACAATAAGAAACCAACCTGTGTCACCCCACCAAGAACTGTACGAACAAAGTAACTCTAGAGGAATTTGAAGCCTGTGGTGCACCACAGATAATCACATTGACAACAAAAGTTTGCTCAACTCAGCTCAACTCCTGATTGGATTTGACTCTAAACTATAATATAAACAAACAATAATGGTGTTAGGAGGCAATTCTCCATGAGTTTCTCACATGTCTGCCTGTTTTCTGCACTGGGATATATTTCTCAGGACTTTTATTTTCAGTGAACCATCTTAGAAGGGACAGATAGTTTCCCTCCAGGGAAGAGAACAGAGCTTTTTGCTGTCCAGGGTAATGAAGACCATGTCTCCCTCTGGGGCAAAGGTGAGGCATGATTGCTAGTAGTCCCGTTATAAAAGATTGGAGTTTCCTAATCTCAGGATTCCTCATCTGTGATGCAAACCCACTGTGTGCAGTTTTCACCTGGGCTACTCAGCATCACCTGTGTGGGAACAGGGGGAGGAAAAAGCAAGGGGAAACAGCACAAACAGAAAATGCATGCTGCCTGCTGTACTGTGAGTAATAAATTCCTTCTTCTCTGACCCAGAAGTCTCATGTCTTCTCCAGCGTCTATGAAACTATGGCAGGCTAACTTCTAACCTGCAAGTAGAGCAAAATCACACACCCTTCATAGTTCTTGAAAGTTTTGATGGCAATGATAGGATGTTGACAAAGACATGGTTTTCTGAAAGAAGAAAGGGCAAGGGCTTTTGTCCTGGGTTAGAGGATATGAGAAGGCGCCCCAGGATCTGGTGTTGAACATTCTCATCCCAAGTGGTACATGAGGGTGATTAAAGGCCCCCAACTGTCCAGCTGTTAATGAACGCATAGAGACGGAGTGGCGAGAGGTAGGGTGAAACAAGCTGCAATGAGTGCTTCTTTGCTTGATGCTCACTCTCCTCCCTGGGAGAGGAGGAAAGGATGTTCTCATGATAATAGGCCAGCAAGCCCTGCAGCCCCATTCAAAAGGCAACATGGCTGTCACTGCTGAATCAAGGGGCCCCAAAGACAAATCAGACGGTGTCAGCATGAAGATATAAGAACTTCGGGTGGAATAAAAGGAGAATTTCATTTAGCTGAGCTTGGCCCACCACAGGACAGCTGAAAATAAAAATAAATGCAAAGCCTCTCTCACTGGTGGGATGCTATTCACCCTTCCATGTCACGTGTTCGTCCCTCCCCATCTACCGTAATATCAGTGACTTTAACGAAAAGTCTGCTTGTACTGAGAAACTTTGGGGGAGGGAAGGGACTCAAACTTTGTCTTAACATGGTAAAATATACATAATGTAAAATTGGCAATTTTAACCATACTTCAATGTATAATTCAGCGGCAGTAAAAACGTTCACATTGTTGTGAAACCATCACCACTATCCATTTCCAGAACTTTTTCATCATCTCAAACTGAAACTCTGTGCACATTAAACAGTAACTCCCCAATCACACCTCCCTCCAGCCCCGGGTAACCACTATTTTACTTTCTCTATCTGTTAATTTTACTATTCTAGGTGTCTTATGTAAGGGGAATCATACGTTATTTGCCCTGTTCTGTCTGGCTTATTTTCCTTAGCATAACATTTTCAAGGTTCATTCATGTTGTAACATGTATCAGAATTCCATTCTTTTTTAATGGAGAATATTATTCCACTGTGTTTATATGCGACATTTTGTTTATCCTTTCATCCATAGATGGAAATTTGGTTATTTTCACTTTTTGGCTATTGTGAATAACGCTGCTATGAACATTTTTGTGCAAATATCTGTTTGAGTTTCTGATTTTAATACTTTTGAATGTGTATCTAAAAGTGGAATTACTGGATCATCTGTGTAATGTTTTGGAACTGCCATACTTTGTTCCATAGTGGATCCACCATTTTAAATTCCCACCAGCAATGCCCAAGGGTATCAATTTTTCCACAGCGTCAACACTTGTTATTTTCTATTATTGTTATTTCAGGGGGATAATAGCCATCCCAATGACTCTGAAGTGGTTCATCATTGTGGTTTTGATTTGCCTTTCCCTAATGATTACTGATGTTGAGCATCTTTTCATGTGCTTATTGGACATCTATATATCTTCTTTGAAGAAGTGTCTATTCCACTCCTTTGCCCATTTTTAAATTGGGTTCTTTGGGGTTTTTTGTGGTTGAGTTATAGGAGAACTTTAAAAAGAGTATTGATCCCTTGTCAGACATGTGATTTGCAAATAATTTCTCCCATTCTGAGGGTTGCCTTTTCACTTCATTGATAGTGTCTTTTGACACACAAAAGTTTTTAATTATATGGAAAAGTCCAATTTATATATTCTTTCTTTTGTTGTCTGTGCTTTTGGTGACATATTTAAGAAAACATTGCCAAATCTAATGTCATGAAACTTTCCCTCCAGGTTTTCTTCTAGGAGTTTTATAACTTTAGCTCTTACATTTAGGTCTTTATTCCATTTTGAATTATTTTTTGTATGTGTGGTATGGTAAGAGTCCACCTTCATTTTTTGCACTGGATATCCAGTTTTTTCAGCACCATTTTGTTGAAAAGATTAACCTATCCCTACTAAGTGGTATTGGCACATTTGTCAAAAATCAATTGATCACATATGAAAAGGTTCTTTGTGGGCTCTATATTCTAGTCTATTGGTCTTTATGTCTGTCCTTATACCAATACCATGCTAATTACTGTTGCTTTGTAGAAAGATTTAAAGTCAATATTTGTGAGTCCCTCAACTTTTTTGTTCTTTTTCAAGATTGTTTTGGCTACTCAGGTCCCTTGAGATTCCTGAATTTTAGGATGGGTATTTTGATAAGGATTGCATCAAATCTGTAGATTCCTTTGAGTAGTATCAGCATCTTATAAATGTTAATTAAGTCTTCCAGTTCATGAATATGGGATGGCTTTCCATTTATTCATGTCTTCTTTAATTTCTTTCAGAAATGTTTTGAAATTTTCAATGTAAAAGTCTTTTACTTCTTTGGTTATTTTTTTCTTAAGTATTTTATCATATTGATGCTGTTGCCAATGGAATTGTTTTCTTAATTTTTTTTTCGGATTCTTCATTGTCAGTGTATAGAAACACAACTGATTTTTGCGTGTTGATTTTGCATCCTGCTTCTTTGCTGCATTTGTTTACTTGTTCCAATTGTCCTTTTCTAGAATCTTTAGTTTTCTACATGTAAGATCATGTCATCTGTGAAGAGAGAGATTTTACTTCTTCCTTTCCTTCCATCTGTGTGTCTTTTGCTTCTTTCTCTTGCCTAATTGCTCTGCTAAAGTTTCTGATACTATACTTTTAAATTTTTTATTTTATTATTTTTATTGAATATATTTAAAGTGTACAACTGGATGATTTGATATACTTATGCATTGTGAACTAATCACCACAATCAAGTTAATTAACATGTCCATCATGTCACATACTTACCTCTTTTTTTTTCTAGTGAGAAAACTTAGGCTCTATCCTTTTACAAAATTTCAACTATACAGTACATTATTGTTAAATATATATAACACACACACACACCAAACTTATCTGTTGCCAATCTTCCTCATTTTGCCTGAGGAAGATTTCCCCTGAGGAAGATTTCCCCTGAGTTCACATCTGTGCCAACCTTCCCCTATTTTGTATTTGGGTCACTGCCATGGCATGGCTGCCAATGAGTGGTGTAGGTCTGTGCCTGGGAACTAAACCCAGGTGGCTGAAGCAGAGTTTACTGAACTTAACCACTAGGCCATGGGGCTGGCCCCTATACCACATTTTCTTTATCAATTCATCTGTTGACAGACAATTAGGTTGTTTCCATATCTCAGCTATTGAGAATACTGCAATGAACATAGGAGTGCAGGTATCTCTTTGACATCCTCATTTCAGAACATTTGGATAAATACCCAGAGATGGGATTGCTGGACCATATGGTAGTTCTATATTTTTATTTTTAGAGGATACTCCATATTGTTTTCCATAATGGCTGTACCAATTTACATTCCCATCAACAGTGCATTAGAGTTCCAGGGTGTATACAAACACACACACACACACAAACACACACACATGCAGTGGAATATTATTCAGCCTTAAAAAGAAGGAAATGCTGTCATTTGAGACAACATGGATGAAGCTAGAGGGCATTATGCTAAGTGAAATAAGCCAGATTCAGAAAGACAAATACTGCACAATATCACTTACCTATAAGTGGAATATTAAAAAAGTTGAATAAAGGTGAACTCACAGAAGCAGGGAGTAGAATGGTGTTTACCAGGGGCTGGGGGCATGGTGAGGAAAATTGGGAGATGTTGTTCAAAGGATACAAAGTTTCAGTTACACAGGATGAAGAAGTTCTAGAGATCTAATGTACAGCATGGTGACTATAGCTAATAATACCCTACTGTTCTTTGAAATTTGCTAAGAGAGTAGATCCTAAGTGTCCTACCACAAAAAGAAAGGTAACTATGTGAGGTGATGGAAATGTTATTTAGCTTGAGTGTAGTAATCATTAACCATTTCACAACACATACATATATGAAAACATTATAATTGTTATATACTTTTGGTGAATTGACCTGTTTATAATTATGTAATGACTTCTTTGACTCTTGTGACAGATTTTGACTGAAAGTCTATTTTGTCTAAGTCCAGCCCCTCCTGCTTTCTTTTGGTTAGCATTTGCATAAAATATCTTTTTCCATACCTTCACTTTCAACCTATGTGTCCTCTAAGCCAAAGTGAGTCATTTGTAGGCAGCATATATTTTGATCTCGTTTATTTTATCCATTAGCCACTTTAGGTCTTTTGATGGAAATATAGTCTATTTATATTTAAAAGAATTATTGATAGATAAGGACTTCCTATTGCCATTTTGTTAATTGTTTTCTGGTTCCTTTCTTCCTCTCTTGCTGTCTTCCTTTGTGATTTGATGATTTTTTTTGTAGTGCTATGCTCTGATTCCTTTCTCTTTATCTTTTGTGTGTCTATTATAGATTTTTGCTTTATTCTTACCATAATGCTTATGTAAAACATCTTATAGCTATGTCTATTTTAAGCTAACAACTTTGATCTTTACAAAAACTCTACACTTTTACTTTTCTCCCCCCCTCCTTTTGCATTATTGATATCACAGTTTACATCTTTTTATATTGTGGGTCCATTAAAAATTATTGTAGCTATACTTATATTTAATACTTTTGCCTTTTAACTTTTATACTAAAGTTAAAAGTGATTTATACACAACCATTACAGTGTTAGTGTGTTCTGAATTTGACTATGCACTTACCTTTACCAACAAGTATTGTACTTTCCATATGTTTTCATGTTGTTAATTAGTGTCTTTCTGTTATAACTTAAAGAACTCCCTTTAGCATTTCCTGTAAGGCAGGTCTAGTAATGAATATCTCCCTCAGGTTTTGTTTGTCTGGGAATGTCTTTATCTATCTTTCATTTCTGAAGGAAAGCTTTTATGAATAGAGTTGTCCGTTTTTTTCTTTCAGCACTTTGAATGTTTCACACTACTCTCTCCTGGCCTGCAAGATTTCGTCTGAGAAATCTCCTGACAGCTTTATGCTGTTCCCTTGTATATAAGTGACTTTCCTCTTGCTGCTTTCAAACTTTTCTCTTTGTCTTTGGCTTCACGTTTTGATTATAATGTGTCCTGGTGCAATCTTGTATGAGATGATTTTGTTTAGGGACCTTTAAGCTTCATGAACATGGATGTCCATATCCCTCCAATTATATGGGAAGTTTTCAGCCATTACTTCTATGAATAAGCTTCTGCCCCTTTCTCTCTCTCTCTCTTCTCCTTCTGGGACACCCATAATGCATATATTGGTTCATTTGATGGTATCCCAAAAATGCCGTAAGTTTTCTTGGCTCTTTCTCATTCTTTTTTTTTTTTTTCTTTTTTCTCCTCTGACTTGATAATTTCAAGTGACCTGTCTTTGAGTTCATAGATTCATTTTTTCTGCCTGATGGAGTCTGCTATTGAAGCTCTCTATTGTATTTTTCATTCCATTCATTGTATTCTTCAGCTCCAGAATTTCTGTTTTGGTCTTTTTTATCATTTTTATTTCTTTGTTGAACTTCCCATTTTCTTCAGGTATTGTTTTCCTGATTTCATTGAGTTGTCTATCTTGGTTGACTTGTAGCTGGCTGAACATCCTTAGATGATTATTGTGAATTCTTTGTCAGGCAATTCATGGACTCCATTTCTATGGGGTCGATTACTGAAAAATTATCTCATTTCTTCTGTGGTGTCATGTTTCCTAGATTTTTCGTGTTTCTTGAAGTCTTGTGTTGCAGTCTTCACATGTGAGGAAGGAATAACCTCCTCCAGTATTTCCTGACTTTCTTCTGGAGAGAAGACCTTCATCAGTCAGCCAGGCTAGGAATTCTGGGGGTCTCTGAGGACTTTTCTATGGATGCACTCACTCCACTTCTCTTGTTCTCTCTTATGGGGTTGGTGTTCAAGTTGTATGCCTTCTATCAATTATGCAGCGCCCAGCCACTTGCTGAGAGCCTCCTGTTTATTTTCATTAGGGCAGTTCCCTGAAGTGTTCAAGCTTATGTGCCTTCTCCCAATCCAGCAGAGTGAAGCCAGTTCACTTTGTGTTCTTGTGCATAATCTCCAGAGGTTCAAGTGCACCATCTGCATGGGTGCATGTGGAGCACTGGCTCTGGGGGGAAGTGGCATATGGAACGCTGGAGATGCTTGTGGGCTAGTTGGAGGTTCTGTCAGTGATGTGCCCTATGAGGTTTGTGAGTGGGCCTCCTGGTAGAGTCCATGAGAGGGTTAGTAGAAACTGCAGCCCTTTGTCAAATTTGGTGCCCTGTTTGCTGTGAGCCCTTGCCCCCTTTCCCTGCTCCTGGCTCTCCCCAGACTATTCAGCTGTGCTCATCCTGTGTTCTGGGTGGGGCAAGAAAGAAGTAGGCCTCTTGGACAGTGTCTAGCACAGCTGGGGAAGCCAAGCACTCACTACACTCTCACTTTCCCCCATGAGAGAAATTGCGGGCTGAGGGGGTCTCTCTTGGCATTGAGCTGTGCAGCCTTGGAAGAGGATTGACATTTGTAAAGTGAAGCTGTTCTTATCCACCTGAAAGTGTCTGTTCTTAGATTTTTTTCCTCCAACAGTGTGCTGGGACTTCACTGGACACCGGAGCTCCCACAAAGGTACTGTCTTTCATGATTGATTGGCAAAGTAAGTGTTTACTTGGGTATATGAGGGCTGAAAACTCCTGTCCTGCCAACTTCCTGACATCACACTCTAGAACTATTTTTTGAATGGCAAAAAATAGTTTGAGACAATAACAAGAGGCAATCCAGGGAAAAGTTTATTTTCTACTAATATGCAAATGAATGAACCACATTGTTTCTCTTTAATGTTCTGCACATGGAGGGGGTCATCAAAATGTACTGGAGAGGGATATAATCACAAATGACACAGCTCATGAATAAATGCCCTATATAGAATCCCTACCTTCTCACATCTCTCCATCCTCTGCCTGGAAGAAATTTATATTGTGGATGTAATTTTCTACTTCCATGCCATGGTAGTCCCCAAAGAATGAGCCTATTACCTAGAGCTGTTGAATTTTACATTGTGATGGGGGTGGGTGGGCATAGTCAGCACTTTGTCATGGAGCACCACCTGCAACTGTTTCTCATCTTTCCCACTGCTTAACACTGACAATAAAGTTACTTCTAGATAAGTTAATGAATTTCACAAAGGAACAAAGAAAAACATGGTTTGAATGCAATTTCCATAACGATACAGCCCCATCTGATGATATCGCCTGCATACAGTTGCTAGGTAAGTCAATTTTGCTTTCTGAAAGTAAATTCATGTAGAACATCTAGTTCAGTTGTACATATCTGTGTTAGAACCAAAGGCATTTGAGTATTTATATCTAAGTAAACAGCATCACAACTATTCTGTTGTTCCCCTTTCCCGCTTCTCTGTGTTAGATAAAGCCACTCCTCCTAAAGCCACTAGCTCTGACCTCCAAAATGTGCACCACAAAACAAAAAAGATGAAAGAAGGAAAAGTTGTTCCCGTTAAATCCTGCCAAATCACGTGCAAGAGAAATGGCTTATCATCCTGCCCTACCTAAACAAGCACAGTGCCTGATAAATGGAATGCCTAAATTGGACCCCAGACACAGAGATCTTTAATCATAGAGTTGTTTCCCTGCCCCTCCTCAGCATAGAGAGTGCTGACAGAGTCCCACTGATGGAACCAAATGCTTCCTAAAAGGTCCTAAGAAACTCTTGATAGTCATCTCAGAGAAAGAATGATTGAGTAGAGTATCGAGTCTGACAGGATCAAAATCTGACTTAAAGAGGAGTTATAATTAGAACCCCAGGATTTGTCTTTTGGTGAAAAATTTGATCCCAATCGTCATCAGTTGAGCATAGGTGGACTAGACAAAATTCTTCTGCATCTTACACTGTCAATCTGTTCATTTGTTTGTAATTATAAGAAATAGGTTTGGGACAGATGTCAGGTCTTGATGTCAGATTCCATCCTGTGACTGTATATAGATGCTTGTGAAATCCAACTTAAAGTTTCTTAATAGGCTCTATTGTAACTAAATATGTGCCTCCATTTTTGTATCCTGAATTTATGTGTGTCCCACAAATAATTCTCCACAATTACATGAGACACACCAACTTGCACAAATACTGTCTTCTCTCACTAGTCTTCACTCCAAACATTTTGACTTCCTTCAGTAGGCCTAGAACCCTAAACACAGTCTCTTGTCTTTACTAAATTCCTCAACTTTAACTACAGTGGAAAATTTGGTCTGTTGCATTTTCTTCAGCATATTTATGTAGCCATGTCACATTGCAGGGACCTAGCAAAAGAATCCCAAGACATGCACACCATTGTTTGCCTAAGCCAGCAAACCAGAAAGAGCAGATGACATTCTTTTTGGACATACAGAGGAAGCTGCAGTTTCCCACACTAATCAGCAAAAGATGTGTTTGTGGAATTGCAATTAAAAAAAACTACAATATATATTTTCCTTCTCCTTTATCTCTCCTTTCTGGGGAGGCACAGACTGAACATAAATACAGTAGAATCTAATAAATTCAGATTCCACTCATTTGTAATTGTCGTAGTTCAGGCAAGGGAACAGGTGTGACGTTTAAACTTTGCGATAGTTCCCTTTTCAGTGCTTACTTAAAAGGAAATGTTTTCAGCTAACATCAAGCATTTTATACACCACTCTTATATGCACACATTCCACGTATTAGTGATAGGTTTATATCTATACATAAACCTTAATTAGAGGTCATTAAGTAGACTCAACTTTGACTGGGTCTAATTACAGATAGTACTTAAAATTACTTAAGTGATATTTCAGAGATCTCCCATGATCTCAACTTTTCAGTAACTTGGGCTGGTTTTCCAGGTTTTCCGAATTAGTAAGGTTGAGCTAATACTACTCTTTGTTGAGGAACCTGTTCTGTGACCAGAACACAGAGTTGGAGCCAGACTGCCTGTGGGCAACTCTTGGTTTGACACCTACAATATCTGTGACCTCTTAGGCAAGTGATTTAACACCTCCGTACTTCTATATCCTCATCTGTAAGTTTCTGTGACAGTACTTACTCTTAGAGTCACCTCTCTTAAATGAGTTATCCTTTTAAAGTGCGTGGCCCACAGTAATCATTGTACAGTTTTTTTCAAATTAACAACTAAAACTCATTAGATTTGCTTTAATTTCCTTTAGACTTGCATGGAATTTAAGTCAAGAGCGCTTACCTGTAGCCACTGCTTAGGCTCTTACAGTAGTTTCTACAGTATGCCCACAATTATGGTTTTGGGGAGGATGTATTTCATTGTTATGTATTAAATTTCATGTGTTATTAGGGAAAAAGCACATAAAATTAACACATTAAACAGGGATGGGAGTAGGTAAAGCCCAAGCTTGTGTGCTGTGGAAGGTCACCTGGAGGCACCAGCATCACAGAGGAGACCAGGCATGTGCGCTATCTCAGATCTCCAGATCTCCTGAAGATGATGTTTTCCTGAAACATGCAGATCAGGAGAATCCTACTGTCTTGGACCCTACTGTCAGGAAGCTGACTCAGCCCTCCCAAGCACATGAGCACTGTGGGTTCCTAAGGCTATGGGTCATGTGGAGGCTGCCATCATGTGGACTATAGTTATGCAGCAGACCTAGTCCTATCTGTCATGTCAGCGCCATGGGCTCTTAAACCCTAAGGTCATGCAGTCTCTTTGGCCCTGCTTCTGCTATGGTCATGTGGTAGATCCAGCTCTTCAAGTCACTAGAGCATCCTGAACTCCTAAACCCTGCCTGTCACATGGATCCTTCTCTCATGTGACACTTACTGGCTACGAGCATGTGGGAAGCCTTAGCCATTGATGTCATACAGGTGACCTACTGCTTAGGGTCATGTGGAGGCTATGGCTATGTACCACCACCCCCCATGGTACATGTGAAACTCAGCGGTCTCTGTCACATGAAGATCGTGGGTTACTACACTCTGCAGATCCATGTACAGGCAACAATGTGGCTCCCACCACACGTGGCGGATGAAGTCCGTCCCGTCGCGTGAGCACCACAGCTACCGCTATTAGTCACGTGGATCCTGAGGTCTCGTGCCAGGATATGTTCACGTGAGACTCTCAGTCACGTGAAGATTGAGCGCTCCTGAAGCCTGACGGTTACGGGGATTCCGACGTCACGCGACCCCTTAGCCTTCTGAGGCGTCGCCGCCATTAGGCGCAGAAGACATTAGAACTGCCGTGTGCCCCTTGGCTCAGGTAGAACTTTGATGAGTTTCTGGCTCAGATGCCAACCTTTCCACCCACTTTTATATCCTGCCGCGGTGAGCAGTAGTCGGGTAGGGGGCCGGCAGCCGGGACTAGAAGTTTAGTCAGAGAATTGGGCTTTTGGGGGCGGCCAAGCGGCCTCGGGCCAAGCCCGGCCAAACGGCAGAGGGCCCGAGAGGGGGCGGGGTGGAGGTAGGGGGAGAACTTCAGAATGTGGCCTAACTTTTGTACGCCTGGCAGAGAAAGCCTGTGGGTGTGTGCGCCCTGATCCTGGACTCACGGGAGCTGTTGTCGGTGGCGAGTGAAGTGGAGGAGGAGCAGGTCCTGCATCGGAGGGTGGGGTGGCGGTGGAGGGGGCGGCAGGGGTTCATGGGCTTGTACGTCATCTCTCAGCAGCAGGGCTCTGGAAGCCAGATGGGACCCCCTTCCCTGCCCCCACACCAACACCTTTCCCTTGCTTATCACCCCGCCCTATTCACTGTCCCTGCGGTGTGATGGCCGCCTCTGACCACGTTGTGATTAAGGACGCCAGAGACCTCCTAGATGCCAGCGTGGATGGATGATTCCAAACCTGATCTTAATTTCTGCCACTTATTCGATTCTGTAAAGATTCTCTTTATTCCCTTGATGTATTTTCCCTCCACAAACATTCTAAACGTGTGCTCAAGAAAGAAGCAAAGCAGAGCCAGCCCCAGTGGCCTAGTGGTTAAGTTCCACGTGCTCCACTTTGGCAGCCAGGAGCAGACCGAAATTACACCACTCCTCTGTCAGTGGCTACTCTGTGGCCGGGCTCACATACAAAAAAAAAAAGAGGGAGACTGGCAGCAGATGTTAGTTCATCCTCCTCAGCAAAAAAAGAGAAAAAAAGAAGAAGCAGAGCTAGAGAGAGATCAAAGAGGAGGAGGAGGAGGAGGGGGAGAGAGAGCAAAGGAGAGAGAATTTATTTTCAAGAATTTGATATTTCAGTAAAAGTGTCAAAGTAGCCATGCTGTGAAGATGCAGACTTACTTTCTCATACTTAATTTGAAGTTCAGTAGTTTTACAAAGTACATCTGGGAGCTGGGCGACAATTTATTTTGTGCTTAGGACCTCTAAATGGCGTAAAGTAGTTCAACCAGACAGTATTCGTTTCTGGTTTCCCCCCTGATTTCCTAACCATTGCTTCTTAGATTCCTTGAAAACTCCCTCCTTTCCTTCACTTGGAAAATAATAGTGAATTGATTTAAGAAAACATTAGGTCAAATCGTACGTGATACTACATTCGGTACATTGTGAAAATAGTATTGAATGAGTAAAGCTGAGCAAATAGCAAGATTGTGCTTACATTTTTGGGGGATTTAAGTACTTCTTGACACGTGGTTCAAGAATATTGTGTGTGTGTCACTTGTGATAGTTTACATTACATGAAGCTTAAACAATACACTTAATTTTTCTCTCATTTCAGCATTTCCAAATTTGTTCTGCAAAACACTAGGGCCAAGAAATAGCAACAACAAAAATGTACTCTACTTTGGAGAAGTATAGGACAGACAGGACTGAAGGTAAATGAATTTCCATACAGTAGGAATTTGTTAGAGAATATGCTGATATACAACATGAATCTCAAAGGGAGGGATAGTTTCCCCAACTTATATGGGAATGGAACATTTTTCCACAGAGCGTCTGAGGTGCTAGTGTTCTTCAGAAAATATTTTGGGAAACCCTGTCCAAACTAAATCCTCCACCACTTTAAAACCTTGTGCCTTTGTTTACTAAGAGCATTGGAATGTGTGTTTATAATAGTTCTAATCTACTCTTCTTGTCATTAAGAAATTACTTATTGCTCTTTAATTCATTTTATCTTATTGCATTGGCCAGTCTCTCTCCTGCTTAAATCTTTTCAGCTTTTCATTCTTCAGAGATAACCCCAATTTCTAAGCATGTTTCTGATAGTGTGGTGGTAAAAATAAGTGCATAAGTGCAAATCATTAGGAAGTCTTATCTGTAGCAGCAAATATACTGCCCCCACTAGAAAGCAAGATACAACTTATCTATCAGGATCAGCAGACACAATGCCTCTCATTTTATACAAATATTCCACACTTTTTCAAAACAGTTTTATTATTATTATTTAATCATTATAGCTGCCATGTTTTGAGTCTCTATTATATGTCAAGCACTGTGATAACCTCGTCTTATAAGTTAACTCCTTTAATCTTCAGAAAAATCCTGAGAGGATTTATTTTAATTTACAAATGAGACATGTGAGTCAGGAGATGCTGGGTTATGCCAGGGTAACAGACAATCCCCAAATCTCAGTGGCTTATTCCTCACTCTTACTACATGTCCATGTCAGGTGCACGTCCATCACAGGATGGTGGATGCTGGGGGTCTGAGTAATTCTTGTTGGAATGATTTGAGGGTTTGAGCAGTTCTTACTGGAATGACTCAGAGACCCAAACTAAAAAAGCAGCCACCATCTAGAAGACTGTCATTCACTATGCCTGAGGGGAAGAGGGCCCTGGGGGGTCTCAAACCAGCATCCATAGGTTCTGGCCCAGAAATAATACATCACTCCCAACCCATTAGCTAGCACTGGTCACATACAGGGCCCTGCCCAAACGAAGGGGGTCAAGCAAGAAGTGAAGTTCTACCAGGTGCCTGGAACAGGGGAGAAACGGAAACACTTGGCAAACAGCTCCCCTGACCGCTCCATAATGGAACTGAAACTCAGAGAGATTGAGTACTTGCCTAAAATCACATAGACAGTAAGTGACAGAGCCAGGATTTGAATCCAGAGAAGTATGTTTTCACAGTCGAATGTTCTGTGTCTATACGTTTTCTGTCTATACTCTTTTCGACATTGTATGCTATTCTCTTAAATGACATTTATATATATTTATAATAGGGATTCCATTACTTCAATGCTCCAATTCCCTCTTCCTTAATCACCTGACCTTCCAACAGTGGAACTGAATAGACGTGATGGCACTGGCTAAAAACAACAGCATCGCTAAGCCACAGGTCTCTTCCAAACAAATGAGTGTACTGGACTTTTGAGTGTCCATTATATTCAAGAATAAAAATTAGAAAATAAAACCTGATGGTAGATGAAAAGACCATTCACTGATCATTTACTTAATAAAAAATAATCTCATGTCTTTCCACCATTGTCAAGAAAAAAATAATAAAAATAAGAGCCGAATGAAACTAACACATATGACAGAGTTCAACAAAAATGCTAGATGTCAGCACTTTAGAGAGAGAGGATAAGCAAGAAACCTCTGGGGACACGGGTCAAGAAAATTAGAGATAAGGCACAGATAAGCCACTTTTGGAAAGAAAAAACTGTCGTGCTTACAGTTACAGCAAAGATTTAAGAAGTAAGATAATATTATGAAAAATGTATGCTGATAAATTTAAAATTCAGGATAAATAGATAAATCCCAGAAAGGAATATAACTTTCCAAACTGAAGAAATAGAAAATCTGAATATTATTAAAAGTATTCTTGACAAGGAATACACGAGAAGGCAAAATTATTAGCCAATCTCAATTAGTTACATAAATGCAAAAAAGTATAAATAAATTAATAGCAAACTAAATCCAGCAGTGGCTAAAACAGATAATACAGCATGACAAAGTTGTGTTTAATCCCAAGCGTGCAACGTTGGTTTAACATTAGGAGATCCATAATGCAATTTAACACATAGTGGAATAAAGGAAGGAGGAAAGGACAATTATCACAAAATATCCAGTAAAAAAAGACATACAAAAAATCAAACAACCAATCAAGATTAAACAATAACAATAATAATTCTCAGCAATTAATGAATAGAAAGATATTTCTTTAAATGAACAAGTATTTAAAAAGAACAAACTACATCAAACATCACACTTAATAGTGAAACATTAAAAGCATTCCTTTTAAAATCAGAAAAGAGACAAAGATGACTCATATGACCACTTCTCTTCAGCATCATACTGCGTCTCCTAACCAGTACAGTAAGTCAAAATACATACATGCATATATACATACAGAAAGAAATAAGTGTATACAGGTGAAAATAAAGCTGTCAATACAATATCTTCATATAAGTTTAAGAGAAGCTACAGAAAGTTAAAATAAAAAATAGAGATTAATAAGTTTGTTGGGTGTAAGACTAATATACACAAAATAATTGTAGCAATTAGAAAGTACCATTTTCATTTTGAATATACCATTTGCAATAGCAAAAATTATAATATTCTGTGAAATAAACTGAATTGGCTCCCTTGGCAACTATTCCAATGTTAGTAGACACTCTTATGCTTTCCTGTTCTATACAGACTAGAAAGCTTAAAACATGGAAGAAAACTTGTGTGTGTGTGTCTGTATGTGTGTGTGACACACACATTAACCAGAGCCCCTTGCAGCTAGGGTCCCAAATGGGAACTCAGTTGTATCGAGCATAGGCACTATAGTGAGACTTGGAGGTGTAACTGAATGATGTGGGAGCCACATATGGCTCAATGATGTGGTTGGCTGTGTGTGATGGGAGAGGCCTCTGGGTTTTGTGGAGCAGCCATAGCAGACGCCTAGGATTCAGTTTCTGTCGTACATGTCAAGTAGCGGGCAGGCAGCAGTGGTGTTTCAGCTATAACAGTCCCATAGTGTGAGTGAGCTTCCCCTGGCTGTGCAATATCCGAGCCTGCTTTTTTGGTCCTCACAGAGGTTTTGTAAGCTATGTAATATATTTTATTAAGAGATCTTATTTTTATGTAACAGCTAGTATGAATTCTGGCACAGATAAGTGGAAACCTTGCTTAAGAGTGCTTGACACCAAAATTGGTTGCAAGCAAAGGGCCCTGAAGGAAATGGGGATCTGGGGTAGGTTGTGTGACCTACGTGGATCTGAAGATACTAAGGATCCAGTTGACATCAGAGGATGAAATATTGGTATTCCATGGCACGCAATGGTGACAGAGTGGCAAAAGTTATCACCTGTGGTCACTTGAATTAAAATGCCTTTGAAGTCAATGTGTCAGTGGACCAAGCAGCTGCTGTGAGGGACTCAGAGGAAACTCCTTTCCCCATGGTATTGAGACACGTAATGGTGAGGAGGGCATCTTCACCTCTGAAATGTTCTGAAGCGGCTGACTTGTGTAGGCCACAGATGAGAGGGGAGATCCTGCCATTGACATGGTCACTCTCATTTCAGTGCGGATGTTGGGATCCTGGAGTCGCAGGCCCAGTAGAAGCGCTTAACCTCCCGGAACAAGGTGAGTGCCGTTTACCTTAAGAGGCAGCAGAGATGGAAGGATAGTCACGTTGGTTTGACCTCCAGTGACATTTGAAGGTGACTAACTGATCAACAGATTCCTTGGATCTTGAAATATCTGAACATTCTCTAAAGTTGCATGTGATCAGTGTAAAAATAAATAAAATATAAATGAATATTTATTTATAACATATAAGAATGTAAAATATAAATAAATAAATCCCAAATCTGGTGACTTGAGCCATCTTGATGGCAAATGATGGTCCTTTACTCAATTCCCACACCTGACCCACAATACCGTGAACGAATCTCCCCAAGTGGCTCTAGTGTGTGAACAAGGTTCAGAACTACCTGAACAATTTAAATGATGAGAATGCAAGTATTTTACAATATTTACTTTTAAAATTTTATAATTGTGGTTTTAGAATAATAATATTCTAATAATAAATACATATAATATTCCAATAACAATAAATACGTAGCTATGCTGAAAGTATTAAACAAGAATTCGCATGTAAGAAATGGAGAAGACGCTCTTAAAAAAAAGAAAGTGGGAAAACACAGTGGTAAAGCAGAGGCCACCAGTGGTAGAGGAAGCTAAACCATCAGTGAAGCCAGAGCAAGGCGTAGATCGAAGCCAAGCACCCACGGGCCCAGGGCCCAGGGCTGACTCAGCAGTGAAGCCTCCTCCGCAGGAAACAGTCAGAACCCAGGGTAAGCATGGAAGGGATGGAAAAAACTCAACAAATGGAGTGATTTGTACTGAGGGAATAGAAAAAATTGACAAGACCTTAAGATAATATTTCCCCGGAGAGATAAAGGAGTGATAAAGGAGGAAACTATATCCGTTATATAAGAACAGAAGACTGACCATGAAGATGGCTAATTGAACACAAGGATCTACTTTCACTTCCTCCTGAAACTTCATTAAAACAACATGAAAGGTAAACAAATCAATACAGTGAGATATCACTCAGCAATAAAAAGGCAAGAACATGGATGGGTCTCAAAAAAAATTATACTGAGTTGAAGCCAGAGACAAAGGAATCCAGGGTGTATGATTCCATTTATATGAAATCATAGAACAGGAAAAACTAACACAGAGAGACTGAAAGCAGATCAAGGTTTTCATGGGGCCAGAGGATGAAGAGGAATTTAACTGAGAACCTTTTGGGGGTGTGGTATATGTTCTAGATCTTCATTAAGGTGGTGGTTAGCCCCAATCCCTGATTTTTACGCTTAAGGAACCCGGGACCAGGAGATGTTGGGTGAATCGTCTAGAGTGATGCAGCTTATTAATCAGCAAGAGGATACTCACATCTGCTTATCAGTGATACGTTGTTCCTGTTATGCTGCGTAACGAGACAGTAGGAATAGTGCTTCCCCCAAGCACGTGGCAAAACCCCGACCCAGGCATAAACATCCTTTTATACAAGTAAAGCAGAGATAAGAAAGTAAAACTCTTACGCGTTCCAACCACCCATTTATAGACACAGTTGACATTCTCATGTGTCCCTTTACCTTGGCTTCTTTGTGTTTACATTGACACATAAAAACATAAACATCCACTAATTTCTTTTGAGGAACCATGCTGTAATATACAGTTTTTCCCTGACTGTTTTTCTTATACATTGTTTCATGTGGTGTGAGGAGTATTCCATCTCGCTTTTTTTGTAATCTACCACTTAAGCCTGAACCATTTCTTGAAAAATAATGCTTTTTTTAAAGTTTAAAGTTTGGAAATGGGAGCTTAAGCCTCCCACTTAATCCTTCCATATGCCCAATTCAGTCTCTGATCTTTTAATTTTGGTTCCCTCAAACAGTCTGTCAGATTATTTTCTACCAGGGGTGCCCTGTTTCAGCATCTCCACTTTATAAAATACGTTAATAGCTGACACTGCAACCTGCCCCCATACACCCATCTGTTTTCATTCTCTTGCACAACAGAATGTGCAAGTAACACACATTCATCCATTACTAAACACCAGACGTTGTGCTAAGTGCCTGACTTAGTAATAGCCCACTTATCTGTGGTGCTTATTAGGTCACAGGCATTTCTCCAGGGGTTTTCTGTGTATTTCCATATATTAACTCACTTAATTCTCACAATTACGTCATGAGGTAGAAACTATTACAATCTTCAGTTTAAGGGGGAAGAAGAGAACTTGAGTCACTGTAAGGTCCAAGTTACTCACCGTGGACCATAAAATTTAGCAGCAGGGTTCCAACCCTGATTGATCTGACCTCAAATCCTATGCTCATAACCAATAATGTGTGGCTCTGTGTTAGGGCTGAGATGAGCACTGGGATGGGACTCACTCAAGTTCCGGTGGGCAGTGATGGGTGTGGTGCCTGGGACCAAGGTGCGGAGAACTCTAGCCTCCTGCCTAAGAGACCCGTCATTGCACGCTGTTCCCCTGTACTGTCGCTCCTTTCTCAGACTGTGGGAACTGTTTGTCCGGTGTTCAACTTGAAGGTGAAGTAACAGAGACAGACAGGATCTACTACAGGGAAATAAAGGAAGGTTTCTCAGAGGCTTTTTCCATTTGTGTTTCATTCTCTTCCCAATGCCCACCCTCATCTTTCTGACCTTACATCCATCCCTTGGCCTTTTCACTCTGTCAGGTACTCACATCCCTTCTTTCCCATCTATCCTTGATTTCAGGGACAATCATTTCTACCCATCTTGTGACACTATCAGCCACTCTCCAGCCCCATCGTCCTTCTGTGCCAAAGAGCCTGTAAAGCACAGCCATATAACTATAGGTATATATTTAGGCAGGAAATATTGTGTATGATAAATCTAAAAAGTGAAATGTCTGGGTCAAAGTGTAAGAATGACTTTCCAATGGTCTAAACATACTGTAGGAAGTTAGGCTCTCATACACTATTAGTAGAAAGGCACATTGGTGTAAATATCATCAAATATCCTTACATTTACAAATCATCAAATATCTCTTACATTTACAGATATATGTGTGCTTCTTCTGGGAAGCTGTAGAGCAGGGACTCAAATGCTGGACCTGCCCTGAAGCCCAAGCCGTGCTCCACTGGGTCCTTTGGCCTCCACCACAGGGGATGCTATCTGTGTAGCCCTGGTCAACCCATGGGTATCTTTCCACTAATTTTTTTTTGTACAGAGAACTCTATTACTTTTGTAATTAAAAATTTTATTCAAACACCAACTTTTTTAAAAGGGATTAAAAAGCATGTTAAGCACTGCATGAACTCACTCATATATGGAATATAAGTGAACACACGGACAGAGAGAACTGATTGGTGGTTACCAAGGGGAAGGGGGGGTGGGCACAAGGTGACGGACAAACAAAAATGTACAACTAAAACCCCACAGTGTTATAAACTATTAAGACATCAATAAAAAAAATGGTTAAAAAAAAAGCATATTAAGGCCAAGGAGCAAAAATCGGTCATATATAATACAGTAAGATCCAGAAAATGTACAGTGGGATCCAGTTTTGTGTGGCAATGCATTTACCAACATGATTTGGAATACATGGGTCTGTAAATGAATTATAAAAGCGTGTAATGTAAATATTAACACACGCCCATGCACACACACACTCTTCCCTTCCTCTGAGACAGTGGCTGTACTTACTGTCTGTCACAAAGCTGAGCACTCACAGACACGTCTGCAGGTTCAGACCTTTCTTCCTACACACACCAGACATCCAGGGAGCCATGTCTGCTGGATTCAAGCAAAGCTTCTCCTCGTTTCTGTCACCACTGTTTGCAAAAGCCTCCCTTCCTGAGATCAGAAAAGCTGTCATTTTGGCGTTAGTCAACAGGGAGGTACTTAGCTCTATTTCTAACTGGACACTAAAGAAAAATATTAATTTTGCAAAAGGAAATTCAACACAAGCTAGTTTTACAAGCAGGTTATGAAACAGTTCTGCAGCCCAAATTTTTCTGGAATAAATAGATGTGGATAGAAATGGTTGGGAGGTATGGATTCGCAAAAGTGGCTTTGTTGATGATCCCAAATCTACTTTACATACGTTCATTTAACAAATATTAACTAGGCCCCTGTTATATGCCAGACACTGCCAGCCCAAAGTGACTCCTGATCTGCAAATCCTGTGATCCAAGCAGATTTCTGCATCTGGTACAAGACAGATACTCCACTTGATCCAAGACACTTGGGCCCACCCGAGCAGGCGTGACTAGCTCCCGGTCACAAAACATCATCCTTGGTCTGCTTACAGAAATCTGTCCCTGAGGCCTGAAAGTTCTCCATTAAAGGAGAGCCAGTGCAGTAGCTGGAGGAACACTGAGGATGTGGAGGCAGACCAATAGGTGAGGACACCATTCCTGTTCTGCCACCTGCTTGGCTGAGAAATGCTGGGAAATGTACCTAACCCCTGTGAGCCTCATATTCGTGATCTGAAAAGGGACCATGGCTACAATCGTCATGGGGTTTCTGCGTGTGAGGAGGTCAAAGAAATCTAGTGGGTCTGCCCAACACTGAGCAACTGTTGGTTGCCGCTGGGCGAGTGCGGGTTTACTTGTCACCCCATTCTTTCACTACTGTAGCGGGGTGCTGTTGCCATGTACTCAGTGGCGTAGCAATCATGTAGGTAGAATTCCAAAATGACACAGGAAGTAGCCGTATGAACACACATGATGTCATAAAGGGTACTCATGATTATTTCTTCATGGGAGGATCAGCTAACATATGGTGGAGCCTGAGGGGGAACCCAGGCGGCCTGGGCGACAGGCTCCAGCTGCTTGATAACACTCCTGTCATCACGTTTGGTTCTGGCACAACAACTGTGAGACAGGGATTGTGTAGAGATGCAAACAGACCGTAAGTGGATGTCTGTCTATGTGTGGGTGTGGGGTCTGTGGTCCGCCTGTGGCTTATCACATGCCCACTCTCCTGTGAGATTCCCAAAACAAGGCCATGCCTGGGATTGCTCCTGTCTGAATCATCTGGATGAGGGAGGGCTCTGGCTCTGTTTAGGCACTCGACTTACTTCGTCAGTCTGGGGATGCTGTAGCTGTTAGCTAGCTCACTTGGACACTTTCCCCTTGGTGACAGTATTTCTGAAGTAATGTTAGTTGTGGAAAATGACTGACTCTTCCTATATGCCGTATGTTGATCGCGTGCCTTTACTCCTCCCTTTAATATTTGATTTTTTTCCTTTCATTGATGGATTTTCGGGAAAATGAGTTGGTTGCCTGGCATTCTCCAAAGGTCACCGATAAGGTTCCTCTTTGTTGTTTCGTATCATTATGAAGTCACAGCTTTTTAACATGCTGATGGGCTTCAAACCATTGTTAAATGGTTTTGAGCAGAGGAGTGAAATGATTTGACTCGTGCTCTGCTGCCAGGTTGAAAGCAGATGGTGAGGGAGCAAGGATGAAAGCAGAGGGACCAGTTGGGAGGTGGTATAATCCAGGAGATAGATGTTGGTGTCTTGGCTAGGGTGGTAGTAATGGAGCCGGTGAGAAGCAGCTAGATTCTGGATATACTTTGAGAAAAGGCCAAGAGAACTTCCTGATCAACTGGATGTGATGTGTGAGAGAAAGAGAACACTCCAGGCTGCCTCCAAGTTCTGGGGACTGAGCAGGTGGCATTTCTGGGTCAAATGCTCGATTCATGTCTAATTTCACTTCCAGTGGCACACAGGAAGGTCCCAAAGGTTGTGAGCAGCAGGATTGCCCTGACGGTGGGCCACACAGTGAAAGCAATGACTTCCCAGAGGAGTTCATCTGAGACCTGGTCATAATTACTACATCGTGGAGTGATCAGCACTGAACGGATTTTTACTCATAAGTGTGCCCTCAGACAACATAGAGTAATTGATGTGCAAAATGCACAACACACAAACGTAGAGAACCTTAAATATTAGAACCCAAAAGGAAGCTGGTTTCCAACAGCTTAATTATCTGAATAATCCTCCCTCCCCCCAAACCACTAGGATCATTATCTGCTGGTACACTGTTCCACTTGAATGTGGTAAAAATAAAATACCCCTAGTGAATCCACCTATGGGAGACAGAACTGAGACTATCTTGTTTCTGTAGGTGCCAAAAAAACTTCTGAATCTCTCCATATGGTGAATTACAAATGTTGGTGGGGAGTGTTTGGGGCGGTGCAGTGAACAGCAACACAAATCCTAGGAGTGAATACAGGGTGAAATACAACCAAGACATTTTACAAGCATACCTGTGGCTACAATATCCAGTAAACTAGGCATCAGAGCAAAGAAACTTAATAAGAGACAAAGAGAGGCATTACATAATGATAAAAGGATCAATCCACCCGGGGGGCATAACAGTCCTAAATGTGTGTGCACCGAACAACAGAGCCTCAAAGTACACGAAGCAAAATCTGATGGAGCTGAAAGGAGAAATAGCCATGTCCATAATTCTACTTGAGGCCTTCACCACCCCCCTCTGAGCAAGTGACAGAATTACTAGACACAAACCCAGCCAGGATATAAGAGATCTGAACAACACAATACACTAAGAGGATCTGCATGACATAAATAGAACATTCCACCCAACACCACCAGAGTACAATTTTTTTCCAAGTGTCTATATAACATTTACCAAGATAGACCATCTCCTGGGCCATCAAACAAATCTCAACAAATGTAAAAAGAATTGAAATCACGCAGAGTATGTTCTCTGACCATAATGGAGTCAAATTAGAAACCAATAATAGAAAGAAAAAAGAAGAATCCCTGAACATTTGGATAAGGTAGTTGATACATCATCCCAGTTGGTCATTCAGACCCTTGTTGTAGAAGAGCTGAAGGTAGAAAGAGTTGTCTCCTGAGCTGAAAGGCACGCCAGGCTGGGCAAAGAGAAAGCTTACACTGGATATTTCAGAGTATTGTCGAGAGCAGGGCTGGAGGCTGTTACATCAGTCCCACCTGACATTAAAGCTTGTCCTACACCGGCAAAGGAAGCACAGCTTGCTGATTGTTAGTGGAATCGGTTTGGTGGCTGATTGGATTTGGGAAGTGTGAGAGAGGTTCGCTCCCAGGTGTTGGTGTGGGTGTTAAAGAGGCCTGAGAGAAGGCAAGATTCAGGTGCCTTCCTGGTGTATGGCTGGTGTCCAGTCTAACCCATGGGCACACACACCTCTGTTCTTTATAAATCCTGCTCCATTTTTTAAAAGGTTCAACACAGTTTCCCTCTCCCCCTCCTCCTGCTCCTCCTCCTCTAAGATTCCTTCCCTGATAGTGCCATCTGTCATATAAGGCTCTTCAATCTGGACAGGCAGAGGAGTTTCCTTTCTGGGGTTTGTGGGATTGGTTCCTGATGGCAGGTTGGCACTTTCCTTGCCCTACCATGGTGTTAGCCTAAGATGTAGTACATGGTAAGTGGACCACCGATGTGTCTTTGAACTTGTATTTTTGTTCCCCTTTGCAGAATACAATGATGGTGGTAGTTCACCTCAAGAAAGAGATAAAAATTGCAGTTCTTTCCAAGGTAATTCTCACAAAAGGAACCCTCATTATGAACATGGTGGACAGGAGTCTTGGCCTTCACACCGCCAGGAGGATGATGGAAACATGGTGATGAGGGATGTCCAGGAGGACCCCCAAGTAAGACAGTAAGTGACCAGGCAGCCTGGTTTGCTTGTAGCAGCCCCTGGGACTAGGCAGCTCTTTCACTCTCCATGGTCTTTTTCTTCTCTCACTGGAAGACTGAAGAATACTGGAAGTGGAATAATGGTTGAGCAATCCTAATGGTGGTCCTGCTGTCAAAGAGGCAAAGGTGTATAGTAGACTGTTTTAGCATTTATGGTCACCCACTTTCTCTCCACTTCCCCCCTGCAGCACTCCCTGTACCATTCGACGCAAAAACAGAAGAGTGAAAAGGCATAATGAAGACTATATCTGTATGGCTGTGTGGAGAAAGAGAAAAGTTCTGCAGAGAGAAGTGAGGGAGAACACACAAGATGGAACCCCAGGGAGCTGGTTCAAGATCACAGTGAGTGTCCTAAAAAATGTATGGAATGTGCAGGAGAGAAAGGTCGGGGGGGTTGTGTTGGTCTCATGTAGAGACACTAGGTGCTTTGCCTGGCACAGTTTGTAATCTGTCCTTTTTATTACAAGGAGTTAACATTCTTGTTCATCTAAGGGCAAATTCAGAGAAGCCATATAAAGGGAACAGGCTGACTGTAGGGAGAACAGAGGAGACTGCCTAAAGGCAAAGATGGGAACTACTGACAAGAAGGTGGAGCGACTCCACAATGGATGTCTCAGTTTGGCTCAAGCTGAGTGTGGTGGATGGGGGGTCGAGTCTCTGGAAACCTTGTCTGAGGTGCAAGCAGGGTCTGCACTAGGCAGAATCGCCTGGAACTTTATAGAAGGAAGATCATGCCTAACACCTTATGTTGATTATTTGGAGGAGAGCTTTGGGTGGTGAGAAAAGGAATTTAGGAAATCCATATTCGGCACAAACATAAGAAATCATGTCAGTAGCCCCTTCTTTTGAAATCCTTTAAAGCTCAATAGAAGGTTGGAAAAGAACACCACAGGGTCTGTTCTCCAGGCTTAATTCCATGCTGTCTCTCTTCTCTCCTATTCCTTCTTTTCACCCTTAGATTCCCTATGGGAGAAAGTACGACAAGACATGGCTAATGGATTCAATCCAGAGCCATTGCAGTGTCCCCTTCACTCCAGTGGATGTAAGAGAAGATGGTGAAGTCAGCTGAGTGGGCGCAGGGAAGGGGGAGAGACCTGGCTCAGCAGGGGCCGTTGGCCTCTGACACTGTTGCTGTTGCCTTTAATCCCTGTAGTTCCACTATGTGAAAAACTGGGCTCGGTTCTTTGTCCAGGATGCTGGTGCTGCCTCTGCATTGATGGATGTCAGTCACAAGATTTGTGATGAGGAGAACCAAAAGGTGTCTGTTGAGGGCGTCACCTGTACCCAGTCCCAAGGGAGGAGGACAGGCCAGGGGCTGGTTGTCGTCTTTGGAATTAGAGTTCCTGGTGCTTACTCCACCTCTCCTTCCTGCAGATCTCTATCTTGGTCAGTCCTTCTGCTGAACCCTACTCCCTGCGGAATAAGTTGGAGCCCAGAGAAATGGAGCAGCTAAAGGTAATGCAGACTCAAGGTACCTTGTGTGCCCACACCCAGACCCACCTCTTCTTCCCCCAGGCCCCGATTTCCCTATCATCACCGCAGCCTCAGAGCGGCTCTCTCCATCTCTCTCTGCAGCTGACCATGTACAAACGATATGATGTCTCCCAGCAAGCTCTTGACCTCCAGAGGATTCGCTTTGACCCAGGTATGGCTGACAGCAGTAATTCTAGGGCAGGTGAGGAGAGGGGTCTGCCTGGGAGGGAGACTTAGGGATGGTAACATGGCGGGGAGTTGGTGCTGGCCCTCTCAGCCTTCTGATTCTCTCTTCTTGGCTTTCGGAAGACTTGGTGAACCATGATATTGATATAATCCTGAATCGAAGAAACTGCATGGCTGCCACCCTGCAGATCATCGAGAACAATTTCCCCAAGGTGAGGCCTTAGGCCTAGTGCTGATATTATGGTAGGGGGTGGAACAGATGGGATGGAGGGCAGCTTTGTCTCCCAGGCCCTAGATAGTAACCATCACTCTAACTCTTCTTCCCCAAAAGCTATTGTCTTTAAATTTGTGCAACAACAAACTGCACCAGTTGGATGGCCTCTCTGACATTATACAGAAGGCCCCCACAGTCAAGATCCTGAACCTCTCCAAAAATGAGGTGGGAAGAGGGAGTCAATCAAAGTTGGTTGAGAGTGGGTGGTGGTGCTCATCAGAGTGATGACAGGAGGCAGGTGAAGTTACCTGTGGGGGAGGGTCAGGGCTGGGGGGGGCAGGGGCCTGGGTGTCTCTCTTTCCCTGAGACTCCTTTTCTAGTTTCCTCCCCATATTTCTCAGCTGAAGTCAGCTTCGGAGTTGGACAAGATGAAAGGGCTGGGACTTGAAGAGCTGTGGCTGGAAGAGAACCCTTTGTGTTATACCTTTCGAGACCAGTCCAGCTACATAAGGTCAGTGTGAAACCCTGTCACCCTTCTTGGAGAGTTTCACCCATGGAATCCTGAATGACCCCTGACAATGCCCCTTTGTGGAAGAAGGTGGCAGCCTTGGCCCTCTGGGAGGACCACAGGCCCTGCCTTCTCTTTTCTGAGTCTCTCATCTGTGCTTAGAGGGCTACTTTCCTTCCTCTGACCAGCTCACTTCTGCAGGTGCTCTGGGGTCTGTTTCCTGACTCTGCACCTACCTGTCTCTAGCACGCTCTCCTGAGAGTGTGCTCCAGGCAGCAGGGCTCCCCCTACTCACCAGGACCAGGAGTGACCAGCCTTGAGCCAGATGCTGGTGCCCTGGACTGAGAAGGGTCCTCCAGACCAAGGTCTCATGCTGACAGAGGCCTTCCTGCTTCCTGCCCTGAGAGGGATTCTCCTTCCCTTGCTCCCAAAGGGTCCCCCCTCTAATCCCAGGCTGCCATGGGGGTTTTCCTGCCCCATGCTGAGGTCGAGGCCCCAGCTGGCTTCTGTTGTGACATCTGTTCCTCTGGCGCAATGCCAGAAGCTGCACACTCCTTGGGAGAAACCTGGGTTCCCTGAGTCAAGGGGCCAGAAGTGGGACATGGCCAGTGAGAGGGCTTCCTGAGGCAGGAGCGGAGGGCAGAGGACAGAGGTGGTTGAGGAGACCGAAGGACAGGCCTCTCAGGGGCACTGCCCTTTCCTCCATCCACACATCATGTCATCCTGCCTGGGTCACCCAAGAGGAGCCCTGGGTCACCCAAGATGGGTGTGATTCCTCAGAGAAGGAATCGACTAAGACAGGCACAGGTGCACAGGGGCCATCAGGAGAGAAGGCGGTGGTCATAAGAGGGGGCCACAGACCCACAACCCCATGCTGAGCTGGGGCCTGACTCTTTATTCCTTCTGGGGAAGGTCTCCTGCCCCTGTGGCTGCTCCATTTCCCATGCCCAGCTCAGACTGAGATCACACAGGTGACAAAATGTCAACCAGTATCCACTGGGCCCCCAGCCCAACAAGTGCATGTTTTCCATTCCTCCCTTGGGTCCAGGGCCAGCCAGGGCAGATGAAGGAAAGGGCTGCAGCAGGAGAGCCATTATCCGTTTCTTCTCTTTTCTTCCCCGACTTCCACCACCATGGCAGAGCTTCTTTCCCTTTCCTTCCCTTTGCTTTCTCTCTCTCCCTTGTCTCTACTCCCCTATGTCTCTCTCATCTCTCTGCTCCTACCTTCATTCCCTCTCTGTTCTCATCTCTCCCTATCCCTCACCGCCTCCTGAGCCCGGCTTCAGTCACCTCCCCGCCCCAGCATCCTGGGCCATCTCTGGGGGGTGTCCTGGTCCTGGCAGAATGCTGGACCCCCAGTAAGGTAGCATAGCCCTGGGACCTCACCCCATTCGCTCTTGTCTCTGGAGCCTTCAGTGGGGACTTGGAGGGAGGAAGGGAGGGGAATGAAGCCCTGGAGCCTGGGCTCCAAATGCTGTGTTGTGCACGGGAAAGGAGTCAGAGCAGTTAGGTGAAAGCTACCCAGGAGGGAGTAGAGGGAGGGAGGGATGAAGGGAAGGGAGGGAGGGAGGGAAGAAAAGGAGGGAGGGAGGGAAAAGGAAGGTGAAGGTGTGGAGAGAGATGAAGAGACTGTGCTTTTCAGACAGTCCATAAGGCAGATGCTCAGTGCTCAGTGGGGAAGTGAGCCCAAAACCCTTGAAATCAGAGGCTGAGGTGGGCACAGGGGGCTTCTGAATGGGCAGAAGACACTGGGCTCTGTTTATGGTCTCAGTGGTTTAAATCAAAGGAAGCATTGCAGCCCCGAACTATCAACCACTTCTTTCTGTTTTTGGTTTTGGACAGTGTCATCAAGGAATATTTCCCCAAGTTGTTACGCCTGGTAAGTGCCCACGTTCATCATTGTCTCTTACATTGATGACCTCCACACCTGCCCTCAAGCCCTTTGGGTGTCGCCTAGATTATATGTTTGCATCAGACCCTTATCCACTTTAGGGGACATGGACTCCTGAAAAAGGCATCAAAATACTCTCTGGGAAAATGTCCGTACACACACACACACACACACACACACACACACACACACACACACACGTTGCATATAATAGTAGAGCCTTTCAGGACCTCAAGATGTAGATGCCCACTGTAGCCTTGCCCATGGAATTTCCAGGGCCCTTTCACACCTGACCTCTGACCCTCACCCTCTCCTGGGCCCATCCTTTCCCCTGATCATCCAGGGCCACCTCCCTGGTCTGCACTGCTGACTTCCTCTTCCATTCTCCAGGATGGCCAGGAGATACTCCCACCGATTATCACTGACATTGACACCCCCTACTTGGTAAAGCCCTGCAAGGTGAGGAGGAAGGATCAAGCAACATATGAGGTGTTACAAGGGAGGCTTTATCAGCCACATAGTCTCAAATGTCTTTTGATTCCAGGAAAGCTATAAAGGATCTGAGACACTGAAGAATCTAGTCCTGCAATTCCTGCAGGAGTAAGTATTCCTGGGACCATGAGGAAAGGGGAAGGCTGGGACAGGCCAGGCCACCCAAGCACAGATCTGCTTGTGGGAGTTTCCAAGTCTCATCCGAGGTCCAGACCACATAGACAGACTGTCTTCTTTGCTCCCCCATAGATATTACTTGATCTATGACTCCGGAGACCGACAGGGTCTTCTCGGTGCTTACCATGACGAGGCCTGCTTCTCCCTGACCATAGCCTTTAACCCCGAGGACCCAGCCCCGTGAGTATCACAGCTCAGACTCTGCTCCTGGGCCCTGTGGCTCCCCAGCAGACACAGGCCAGCTTCTGGAAACACCCACTAGACAGACAACCACCTCCTGTTCCTCTCTCTCTCCTAGAAGCAGCTTGTGTGAGTACATGAAGGATAACAGGAATATAAAGAAGCTCAAGGACCCCTGTGCGTGTGTGATGGGGAAGACTGGGCAGGGAAAGGGGGCCTGGAAGGGTCAATCATAGGACACAGGGTGTGGCAGCCCCTGACCTTCACTTTCCTCCCCCCACAGACCTGCGGGTTCAACTGCTGAAACATACAAAAGATGACATCGTGCGCTCCCTCTGTGTGTTGCCCCCAACTCAGCATGACTTCAGCTCCTCCTTGGTGGACGTGTGGCACCAGACGGTGAGCACCTGCTTCCTCTCTCTGGAAGGCCCAGAAAGCCACAGGTGGGTAGGAGGTTTAGGTGATGACTGAGCACCTGGGCTCTTCCCTTTCAGGAAAGGGTGCTCTGCTTCACTGTCAATGGGATGTTCAAGGAAGGTGAGTGTGTATGGAGTCCCCACCTCAGATGCCCCACTGGTCCCACCCCTTGGCTGGGCTCCCTTTCAGAGCTCTCCCAGCTTCCCTGATCCTTTCCCCTCTCTCCCTGTTCCCTCTGTCTTCTTCAGTCCCCACTCTGTCTCCAAATCATCCTGGTCTGACCTGCGTCCATGCCTGTCTGCCCCTCACATTAGGGACACAGGCTGTGGAGTCTGATGCCTCTCATCCCAGACCCTTACTCTGTGAACTTGGGCCGGTTACCTAACCTCTCATTTTCCTCATTTGCAAAATGGGGCTAATAATACCCTCCTCTTGGGTAGCTGTGGAAAAGGAATCGAATGAACTTGTGAAGTGGTTGTCAC
Organism: Tapirus indicus; assembly: GCA_031878705.1. NCBI lineage: Eukaryota > Metazoa > Chordata > Mammalia > Perissodactyla > Tapiridae > Tapirus > Tapirus indicus. The sequence continues at coordinate 86,875,375 of CM062942.1, read as the reverse complement.
AGAGCCTGGCACATAGTAGGGTCCCTGTCACTGGGAGCAGATTGCTCCTATTGTTGCCCTCCCCAGTCCCGACACCCTGACTCCCAGTGAGCAACTATCCCCTTCAGCATGAGTATCAAGTCAGACCCTGACTGGGTAACACTGTGTGAACATGTAAAGCATGTGCGACTCTAAGGAGGTATTGTTTATTGTTTGTTTTTGAAGTGGTAGGAAAGTCTCAGAGTTCTGTCTGTGCCTTCACACGGACCTTCATCACTATCCCTGCCAGCAATTCCAGGTGAGTGCTGTGTTATGAGTGGGAACACCCATCCCAGCCTGGGCTCAGGGGTGTGGGAATGTGGCGATGCAGACCTCAGGGTTTTCTCAATATTGTGGAAAGCCAACAGTTAGATCCAAGGAGTGGACTAGCCTAGTGGGTAAGAGCATCAGCTCTGGAGTCAGAACACTGGGTTCTCTTCCTGGCCCCAGCACTCACTAGCCATGTGACTTTGGTCAAGTCACATGACTTCTCTGTGACTCAGTGTCTTCCTCTGAACATGGAGATTAGACTGTCCACTCCTTGGGCTGTTGTACAGAGTAAATACAAGTGTAAAATTTTCCCTGGGTTGCAGGTAAAGTACAAATCTAGTGAAGCTGGTAGACAGTCTCTCCAAGATGGGCTCTCTGAGAGGGGTAGAGGTACCAGCCAAGGAATCTAGGGAGCAAGCACGGTAGAGTATGGAAGGAATCTGTTTACTGAATGGAAGTGGGAGCAGGATCATTGTTGGGGGTGTGGGTTTATCCATCCATTAGTTGTCTGGGGGCCCATTTTTCCTCCAGTCTGTGCATCGTGAACGACCAGCTGTTTGTGAGGGATGCCACCCTCAACGAGCCTCAGAGTGCATTCTTCATCCCAGTGCCCACACCCACCTCCGGCCCTGTGACCACCCTCTCCCAGAAGCAGAAGGAAATGGTGCGGGCTTTCTCCACCCAGTCTGGGATGAACCTCCAGTGGTCTCAGAAGTGAGTGCTGGGTGTGCATGGGGATAGGGGCAATTTGGGACAGCTGGGGAGTGAATCAGGGAAACTCACAGGCAGTTTGGAAAAGTAACTTTTTGGATATTTTGCTTCCAAAAAAATTGGGCCCATGAAAAAGGTATCATACTATTATATATGTAAAGGATTTTAAAAATAGTATAATGCTCAATGACATTATCTTGTATATGCAAAATCTGAAAGAATCCACCAAAAAACTACTAGAACTAATAAGCAAGTTCAGCAAGGTTGAAGGATACAAGACCAATATACAAAACTCATTGTACTTGCAATGAAGTATCCAAAAATTAAATTAAGAAAACAAGCCCATTTACAATACCATCAAAATAGCAAAATACTTAGAAACAAATGTAACAAAACAAGCACAAATCTTATGCTCTGAAATCTGTAAAACATTGTTGAAAAATGAAGAAATAAATAAATGGAAAGACACCCCATTTTCATGGGTTGGAAGACAATGTTGTTAAGATGCAGTAGTACTCAGGGCAATCTACAGATTCAATGCAATCCCTATAAAAATCCTTCCATGCAAAAATTGACAAAGCTAACCTAAATGTCATATGGAAGTGCACCAAACAATCTTGAGAGAGGATAGCAAAGTTAGGGGACTCACACTTCCCAGTCTCAAAACTTGCTACAAAGCTCCAATAATCAAGACTGTGTGGTACTGGCACATGGACAGCATATGAATCAATGGAATGGATCAAAGATCTGAAAGTAAGAGCTAAAACTATATAAGTCATGGAAGAAAATATAGGTGTAAGTCTTCATGAATTAGCCAACCATTTCTTATATATGACACCAAAAGCACAAACAACCAAAGAAAAAATAGATAGATTGGACTTCGTCAAAATTAAAAGCTTTTGTGCATCAATGGACACTGTGAAAATCCCACCAACAGAATATCTGACAAGGATATATGAAGAACCCTTGCAACTCAACAATAAAAAAACAAACCAATTTAAAAATGGAGAAAGGGAGACGTCATCAGCATGGCAATGTGAGAGGATCCTTTTGTCTCTCCCTTTCAATCTACAGTGAATAAAACATCCATAACCCAACAAAGGCTACATTGCACAAGACACCAGCTTGCCAAAAAGATCTACATTTTGATTCATATAAAGGTGGGAGAATTGGAGCACATAAAGGAGGCTAAGTGGGGGAACAGGAGAGGCAGAGCCCAGGATCCTGGATCCCTAGCAGCAGCAGCTGAGCCAGCCACTCTCAGTCTCAGAGAACTCGGTGGGCAGCAGCAGAGGTGCAGGTGTGATGCCAGCCAGCCCGCTGCAGTGGTACCTGTGGCTGCAGGAAGCAGAGCAGCAGCAGAGGTGGAGCCCTATGATCCTGGTCCTCCAGCCTCAGCTTAGAGCCCGGTAGCAAAGGCAGAGGTGTGCACAGGACTCCTACATCCCACCTACTGTGGCACCTGTGACCAGACGGTAACAGGCAACAGCTGAAATGGTGTCCGTGAACCTGGCTCCCTCCCCACCTTTCCCCTCCCCCCACCACAGAGTTGGAGCTTCTGACCCAGGTGATCCCTGATGAGACTGAGGCTGTCAGCCATCCCTGTGCCCCTCGCAGCAAAGCCAGTGACTGACTGCAGGGACACCAGCAACAGCAAGGCATTGGTGACCCCCAGAAGCACAGGCAGTAATGACTAGAGTACCAGCAAAGCCCCAAATAGAGGCAGTGGAGGGTTGATTATGCAGATCCTCAAATATGGCCTGAGGCAGCTCAGGTAACAGAAACCAAAAACTAGCACTGTTGCACCACCTACCAAAAAACAAAAGAAAGGCTTCTAATATCCAAGCAGTTGAGAAGTTTGAAGCAAAACAAAGCTGTACCTAAGTTAAAAATGTGTTTGCTACAGGAAGTGTGCTGGGAGAGGAATAACTCAGCAAGCACCACAAAAAGCCAGGGTACCGTGACATTACAGAAAGAAAACAATTCTCCAGAAACCAAACATAAACAAGAATTCAAAATAGCTGTAATGAAGAAACTCAGCAAATTATCAGAAAACTTGGAAAGGCAGTTCAGTGAGCTCAGGAATGAAATCAATGAACAGAGGGTATACTTTACCAAACAGATTGAAACTTTACAAAAGAACCAAACAGAAATTCTGGACCTGAAGAACACCATAAATGAGATTAAGAATGCATTACAAAACACTGGAAATAGAGCAGATCATATGGAAGAAAGAATTAGCAAGCTCAAAGATAGAAACCTAGTAATGATGCAGGTGGAAGAGGAGAAAGAACTAAGACTTTAAAAAGTGTAGAAATTCTATGAGAATTATCTGACTCCACTAGAAAGGGCAACATAAGGATAATGGGTATCCCAGAAAGAGAAAAGAGAGAGAAGGGAGCAGAGAGCTTATTTAAGGAAATAATAGCTGAGTACTTCCCAAACCTGGGGAAGGAACTGAATATACAAATCTACAAAGCTAATAGAACACCTAATCATTTCAGTGTAAAAAGACCTTCACCAAGACACATGTTAAAAAAACATCAAAAATCAATGACAAAGAAATAATATTAAAAGAAGCCAAGGAGAAAAAGAAAACAACTTACAAAAAATACCCATTAGGCTATGAGCAGATTTCTCAGCAGAATCCCTACAGGCCAGGAGAAAGTGGAAAGATATATTCAAAATATTGTAAGATAAGAACTGTCAGCCAAGAATACTCTATCCAGCAAAGTTATCTTTCAGATATGAAGGAGAAATAAAGGCTTTCCCAGACACACCAAAGCTGAGGGAGTTCATCACCACTAGACCTTCCTTATAAGAAATGTTGAAAGGGGCCTTTCTTTCTACCTGAAACAAAAAGGCAAAGGTATACAAAACTATGAGCAAGGTTGATAAATAGATAGAATCAGAAAATTGCAAATCTGAATCAGAACAGGACAATAAATATTTAATTATAAATTAAAGGTTAAAAGGAATGGAAGCATTAAAAATAACTATAACCACTTGGATTTGGTATCAAACTCACAATACAAAAAGGGGTAATTTGTGACAACAAAAACAGAAGGGGAAGAGGGAAAGGACAGAACCTGCATAGGCAAATAGAGATAAGATGCTATCAGCAGAAAAAGGATTATCTTATCTATGAGACCATTTACACAAACCTCATGGTAACCATGAAACAAAAATTCAGAACAGAATCACAAAACATAAAAAAAGAGAAAACTGAGAAACACATAGCAGAAAACCACCAAACTGAAATAGCAGACAGAAACGCAAGGAAAAAGAAACAACAGAAATATAAAACACAAGGGGTGAATGGATGCATCCATATGGTGACAGACAAATAACAATGTACAACTAAAATCCCACAATGTTATAAACTATTAAAACATCAATAAAAATGAAAAAAATATAAAACAATCAGAAAACAAAAGATAAAATGGCAGTACTCAGTCCTCATATATCAATAATCACCTGAAATGTAAATGGATTAAATTCACCAATCAAAAGACACAGAGTGGCTGGGTGAATTAAAAAACAAGACCCAACAATATGCTGCCTCCAGGAGACCCATCTCAGCTCTAAAGACAAACATAGGCTCAAAGTGAAGGGATGGAGGATGATACTCCAAGTAAATGGCAACCAAAAGAAAGCAGGCATAACCACAGTTATATCAGACAAGATAGACTTCAAAAAAGATAACAAGAGACAAAGATGGACATTATATAATGCTAAAGTGGACAATCCACCAAGAAGACATAACATTTATTAATATATATGCAGCTGACATAGGAGCACCAAAGTATCATTAACAGATCTAAAGGGAGACATTGACAGCAACACAATAGTAGGGGGCTTTAATACTGCACTTACATCAATGGATATATAGATCATCTAGACAGAAAGTGAACAAGGAAACATTGGCCTTGAATGAAACATTAGACCTGATGGACTTAATAGATATACATGGAATATTCCATCCAAAATCAACAGAATACACATTCTTCTCAAGTGCACATAGAACATTCTCAAAGAGACCATATGTTGGGAAACCAAACGTCTCAGTAAATTTAAAAAGATTGAAATCATATCAAATGTATTTTCCAACCACAATGGTATGAAACTAGAAATCAGCTACAAGAAAAAAAGCTGGAAAAGTCACAAATATATGGAGACTAAACAATATGCTACTGAACAACCATTGGATCAATGAAGGAATCAAAGGAGAAATCAAAAAATACCTGGAGACAAATGAAAATGAAAACACAACATACCAAAATCTATGGGATGCAGCAAAAGCAGTACTAAGGGGTAAGTTTATAGCAATTCAGGCCTACCTCAACAAATAAGAAAAATCTCAAATAAATGATCTAACATTACAACTAAAGGAACCAGAAAAAAAGGACAATCGAAGCCTAATGTCAGTAGAAAGAAGGAAATAATAAAAATCAGAGTGTAAATAAATAAAATAGAGACTAAAAAGACAATAGAAAAGATCAATAAAACTAAGGGCTGGTTCTTTTTGAAAAGATAAACAAAATTGACAAATTTCTAGCTAGACTCACTAAGAAAAAGAGAAGGATCAAATAAATAAAATCAGAAATGGAAGAGGAGAAATTACAACAGATACCACAGAAATACAAAGGACTATAATAGAACACTATGAAAAGCTACACACCAACAAATCAGATAACCTAGAAGAAATGGATAAATTCTTAGAATCATACAACATCCCAACCTGAATCAAGAAGAAATAGAGAATCTAAATCAACCAGTCACAAGTAAAGAGATTGAAACTGTAATCAAAAACCTCCCAAGAAACAAAAGTCCAGGACCAGATGGCTTGTCTGCAAAATTCAACCAAACATTCAAAGAAGATTTAATACCTATCTCAAACTCTTCTAAAAAAATTGAAGAAGATAGAACACTTCCTAACTCATTTTATCAGGCCAACATTACCCTGATACTAAAACCAAGCAAGGACAACACAAAGAAGGAAAATTACAGGCCATTGAAATGTCCATATTTCCTAAAGCAATCTACAGATTCAATGCAATCCCTGTGAAACTCCTGATGACATATTTCACAGAAATAGACAAAGAATCCTAAAATTTATATTGAACAACAAAAGACTCCAAATAGCCCAAGCAATCCTGAAAAAAAAGATCACAGCTGGAGGCATCACACTCCCTAATTTCAAAATATGCTACGGAGCCATAGTAATCACAACAGCGTGGTACTGGCAGAAAAATGGACACACCGATCAATGAAACAGAATTGAGAGCCCAGAAATAAACCCACATATTTTATGGACAGCTAATTTTCAATAAAGGAGCCAAGAACATACAGTGGAGAAAGGTAAGTCTCTTCAATAAATGGTGTTGGGAAAACTGGACAGCCACATGCAAAAGAATGAAAGTAGACCATTATCTTACACCACACACAAAAATTAACTTGAAATGGATTAAACACTTGAATGTAAGATCTGAAACCATAAACTTTCTAGAAGAAAACATAGGTAGTATGCTCTTCAATGTCAGTCTTAGCAGTATCTTTTTGAATGTGTGTCCTCAGGCAAGGGAAACAAGAAAAAATAAACAAATGGGACTATATCAAACTAAAAAGCTGCACAGCTAAGGAAATTATCCACAAAACAAAAAGAACCTACCGATTGGGAGAAGATATTTGCAAATCATATATCCAAGAAAGGGTTAATATCCAAAATATATAAAGAACTCATACACCTCAACAACAAAAAAACAAACAACTCGACTGAAAAATGAGCAGAGGATCTGAACAGACATTTTTACAAAGAAGATACACAGATGGCCAACAAGCACATGAAAATATGTTCAACATCACTAATTGTTAGGGAAATGCAAACAAAACCACAATAAGATATCACCTCATGCCTGTCAGAATAGCTGTTATTAAAAAGACAGAAAATAAGTATTAGAGAGGATGTGGAGAAAAGGGAACCCTCGTACACTGCTTGTGGGAATGCAAGTTGGTGCTGCCACAATGGAAAACAGTATGAAGAGTCCTCAAAAAATTAAAAATAGATCTACCATATGACCCAGCTAGTCCACTTCTGGGTATTTATCCAAAGAACACAGAGACACTAAATTGCAAAGATATTTGCACCTCTATGTTCATTGCAGCAGCATTCACAATAGCCAAGACTTGGAAACAACCTAAGTGCCCATCAATGGATGAATGGATAAAGAAGATGTGGTGTATATATCTCTCTCTCTCTCTATATATAGAATGGAGTATTACTCAGCTATAAAAAAAGATGAAGTGTTGCCATTCACAACAACACGGATGGATCTTGAGGGCATTATGCTAAGCGAAATAAGTCAGAGAAAACAAGTACCATATGATTTCACTCATATGTGGAAGATAAACAAACAAGGAAACACATAGATACAGAGAACAGATTAATGGTTACCAGGGGAAAAGGGGAGGTGGGGGGAGGGCAAAAGGGGTAAAGGGGCATATGGGTGCAGTGATGGATAGAAACTATAGACTTTTGGTGGGGAACACGATGTAGTCAATACAGAAGGCAAAATATAATGATGTACACCTGAAATTTACACAGTGTTATAAATCAGTGTTACCTCAATTTAAAAAACGGGGAAAGATCTGAATAGACATTTCTCCAAGGAAGATATACAAATGGCCAACAAGCACATGAAAAACTTCTTAACATTGTTAGTCGTTAAGGAAATGTAAATTAAAACCACAATGAGTTACCACTTCACACCCACTAGGATGGCTTTAATCAATAAAATGGATGAGAAGTGTTAGTGAGAATGTGGAGAAACTGGAATTCTCCTGTATTTCTGGTGGGACTATAAAATAGAGTACTAGTTGGGGAAAGCATGTTGGCAGTTCCTCAAAATGTTAAACGTGAAGTTACCATATGACCCAGTAATCCCACTCCTAAGTTTCTACCAGGAGAAATTAATACATATGTTCACTCTCAAACTTGTACAGGAATGTTCACGGCAGCATTATTCATAATGGCCACAAAGTGGAAACAACTTAAATGTCCTTTAGCTGATGAACAGATAAATCTGGTACACCCATATAGTAGAATATTATTCAGTCATAAAAAGAATACGGTTCTGATATATGCCATGACATGGACGAACCTTGAAATCATGCTAAGTGAAAGGAGCCAGTCACAAAAGGTCACATATTGTATGATTCTGTTTATATGACGTGTCCAAAATAGGCAAATCCACAGAGACCAAAAGCAGATGAGTGGTTACCAGGGTCTGGGGGAAGGGGAGGAATAGGGAGTGATCTCCAATGGTTAAGGAGTTTCTTTTTGAGGTGATAAAATTATTTTGGAATTAGATAGTTGTGATGGTTGCACAGTCTTGTGAATATACTAAAAAGCACTGCATTGTACACTTTAAAATGGTATGTGCATTATATCTCAATAAAAATGAAGTGTGTATTTTTAAAATTTTCATTTGTGAATTTCTTGAACATCTTCCTTTACCAATGTCTATTAAGCTCCCTTGTTCTTTTGAACAGCTCTATTTTTCAGTTTTGCATTCTAGCAGGCATGAATGCTAGTGACAGACGTTTCAGTTTTCACTAGGTCTTTCTTCGTCATTACACAGTGTTCATTCTGGTAATGTGTCCCAGCAAAAATGTGGCATAGACTTAGCAGGGGCATTGCATGACCAGCGTGTCTGTACTGTGGTACTGATGGGGATCACCTGTTCTTCTCCCACTCCAGGTGCCTTGAGGACAATGAGTGGAACTACACCAGAGCTGGTCAGGTCTTCACTGTGCTCAAGGTGAGGTCTGGGAAGCAAGCGGGTTAAGATGGATGTTTCTGGGCCTTCAGGAAGGCCAAGAAGGTGGAGGCCAGTGGCCTGGGAATGAAACTCAGGGAGCTGGCTCTCCTGACATCCCGACTCCTTCCCTCCAGACCAAGGGCAAGATCCCAGAGGAGGCCTTCAAACAAATCCCCTAACAACTGCCCCTTGTCATCTTTGCCTTCATCCACATCGCCTTCGTTTCTCTTTTGTCCAGCCTAAGGCCATGCCCATGACTGGGGTTGGAGGCCTGTCTGAGCGAGAACCCAAAGTTAACTCATAGGCCAGGTAACATAACGACCTGAAGAGTCAGTTGTTCTGTGTATTTTCCCCACTTGTGATCGCTGTTTATTTTCATAATAAAGAGCGATGTTGCACGTTGTCTGCTGTATGTCCTGAATTGCTCTTCCCCTGCTCCAACCATGAGCCAATGGGTCCATAACTGAAAGGCCCTGCCTTCTCCTCCCGCCCTCCATTCAGCCTGGCAGTCCCTAGCAGATATATCAGGCTTGACTCCATAGGTAGTTTGTCAGTAAATCCTATGAGAAGGGACATGTGCTGCTTCCAGGGATTGGCCTTCGGAGATAATGTGACTCAGTTAGATGCTCTACCTGGAGGCAACCAGAAGCAGGCGTGTGACCTGGCACAAAGGGACTTTGCAAGGGATTCCTACTGGCTGGTGAGGGCTGTGGAAGGAAGGAGGGTGACGACTCCCATATTTTACTTCTTGTTCCCAATCATTTGAATGTTTTGAAAGACCACACCATGAACAATTTTATGATTTGCACACCTCTCACCATGCTTCCATTTGTCTTCTCATCCATCCACTGTACTGCCCCCTCCTCCTTTCCGAAGGTGCCCTGTGGGAGGGATCTCGCTTTAGCACCTGAGAGGGAGGGAGAGTCAGCCTGTCTGCCCAGCGCCTTTCTCAGAGAGCTGACCCCGGGTGCTCCGTGTCCATGTGCTGGAGGGGGTTCAGTCATTTATTTTCACTTCCAAACAAACAACAATGACACATAATCTCACATTCTGGTCAATTCTGTGGGACCTTTCTCATCGACTGGCAATTAGTAGTTCAGAAAGCAGGCAAGAGTTGAAAGGGACACTTGCACAATTTATTTTCCACACTTCTGTGATGTTTGCACTTCCGATGACAAGCAGGCATAATTTTTAAAATTAAAACAATAGCAGTACCAAATTTCAACTTGCAATCCTATAAATGATGACATAGGCGAGGTACCACCTATTTACACATTTTGCCTCTATTTTTGGGTCTCGTCCATGTTATTTTCTACCACTTGCCACTTTTCCTTTCTTTATGTCTATTTACATAAGGGATCCATATATTGGCGTGTGCACATCTTAGAAATATGAACTAAGGGGACAATTGCCGTTACATAAGGAATAATTCCACGTTATTCCACATAGTGTCTCAATGATCAAAGACTAGCCTCGGCCTTCTCACCTAGAGAACAGAGACCGCAGTGCACACTTCTCAGCCGCATTGTGAGGAAAAGAGGCAGTCTCACATGTTAGCGAACAGTCGCAGTGTCTGGCTCAACTCAGGCTCTCTGAGCTGTCTGAGTTCCCTCATGGGCCGGGACCGTGGAACCCATTGCATATGGCCCCTCAACTTCCTCTCTCTACATCTCAGGCTTCCACATCCTTGGACTCCTTCCCTAGCCAGCTCAGATGCCACAGTCTTCCAGTCACTCATTCTGCTGCCAATTCCCTCAATTCCCTTGGTCCCATGACCTGGGCAAATGCTAGCCCTGCTGTCTTCCTCCTCACACACAGGTCTCTGTGTAAACTGTCCTGCAGGACAGGTTTTTGGAACTATAAATGCTGAGGCAAAACGTGTGCTCTGCAAGATTATTTCTGAAGTTGGGGGGCAACAGATACTCCCATACGTTGTTTCTGAGGATGGAAATTAGCATATCAATGTATTAGTGTCATTTGGAACAATTTCATCATATAGGCACACATAAGTATGCATGTACACACATTTTATATAAATGGAATCATAACGCAGACACAGTTTTGTATCTAGTTCATTTTAGTTATCAAATGTATTGACACAAAACTGTGTATAATATTCACTTCTTATGCCTTAAGTTTTTGTAGGATGTCTAGTAATGACTTTCTTTTATTCTTGACAGTGTTAATTTGTGTGTTAATTGTGTGGAGTGTGAGATAGGAAGGCTGATTAGGAAGGAAGGCAGAAAATGGGAGCCCCAGCCAGGAGGGTCCAGCGGCAGCTGCTCTGTTCATTTCCCTGGGCCCTGGCACACTCTGCTGGCACGCAGATAGGGTGGCGGGGAGGCTGGGGCTGTGGAATTCATGTGGGATTAGCTTCATGAAGAGGCGTTATTTCCTGTATGGCACTTCTCTTCTTGCCCATCAAGTACAAAGGCATCAAGTTCATGGACATTCCCAACCAGGTGCACTTCTTACAAAGGCTGCTGGTGGGGGTGGGTGGTGGACCCCTCCTTGTCCTCCACCAGGTCCCACATCTGTGGGGAAGGAGCTCCAGAAGCAGCTGTGGGAACTGCAGGGGGAGTGGTCTGATGATGCCCTTTTCCATCTCTTATCTTCAACTAACTTGTGTCTTCCCTCAAAATACCTCTCTGGCTCCTGTGTGGTACTCTCCATTCCCAAAGCTTTGTCCCAGAGCTTGTGTCTGAACTGCCGCCCTTATCCCTGGGATCCCTGCCTGTAGCTCCCACCTCCAGCCCTGGTGCATAATTGCTGCTTATCTTCCTAAATATGGATTCCATTTATGCTATTTTCCTGCTCATAAGGCTTCAATGGTATCATTCACTTAATGATCACAGAATTTCCCTCCAGCCACTGCTCCTTATGATCCTCCCATCCTGTAACCCCTCTGCTGAAGAAAGCCAGTGGTTGGATGTGAACACTTCATCCCCTCAGTGGCCATATCCAAGGGCATAAACCTCAGACCTAGATCATGCAAGATCAGATACTAACCTGAATCTGCACCAAAATAAAATAAAGCAAGGAGAAGTGGTGTTTGGCGGTTCCTAGCACCCTAAGCTGCATCAAAGAAAGATGGTGAAGTAATGGTAGGAGGGCATGCCTTCTGGGGCTTGAGGAGAGCAAGTATCTGTGGCAGGACCTGAAATTCTGCAGTTGCAACAGGATCCCAGGAATGATGGTTAATTTTATGTGTCAACTTGGCTAGACCGTGGTTCCCAGATATTTGTTCAAACCTTATTCTGGATATTTCGGTGAAGGTGCTTTTGGATGAGATTAATATTTAAATCAGTAGACTTCAGTAAAGCAGAGTACTCTTATCATGTGGGTGGGTCTCATCCAATCAGTTGAAGGCCTACATAGGAAAAAGACTGAACTCTTCAGAGGAAGAGAGAATTCTGCCAGCAAAATGCCTCCAGACTTGAACTGCAGCTCTTCCCTAGTTCTCCAGCTCCAGTCTGCCAGCCTACCCTGCAGATTTGGTTCTTGCCAGGTTCTAAAATCACATGAGCCAATTCCTTAAAAAAAAAAAAAAAGAATGAACAACTATATGCCAACAAACTGGACAACCTATAAGAAATAAAGAATTTTTAGAAACATACAACCTACAAAGATTGAATCAGGAAAAAAATAGAAAATCTGAACAGACCAATTACTAGTAAGGTGATTGAATCAGTAATCGAAACACTCCCAACAGGGGCCAGCCCAGTGGAGTAGCGGTTAAGTTCACATGCTCTGCTTCAGCAGCCAGGGGTTCACAGGTTCAGATTCTGGGGGCAGACACATGCATGGCTCATCAAGCCATGCTGTGGTGGCATCCCACATACAAAACAGAGGAGGATGGGCATGGATGTTAGTTCAGGGCCAATCTTCCTCACCAAAAAAAAAAAAGACTCCCAACAAAGAAAAGCCAAGGAAGAGATGGCTTCACTGTTGAATTTTACCAAACAATTAAAGAAAAATTAATGCCAATCCTTCTCAAACTATGAGGCCAGCATTACCCTGATACCAAAACCAGAAAAGGACACTACAAGAAAATAAAACTACAGGCCAATATCTCTGATGAATATAGATGCAAAAATTGTCAATAAAATACTAGTAAACTGAATTCAGCAGCGCATTTAAAAGACCATTCACCATGACCAAGTGGAATTTATCCCTGGGATACAAGCATGGTTCAACAAACACAAATCAATAAATGTAATTCATCACATTAATAGCATGAAAGAAAAAAATCATATGATCATCTCAATAGATGCAAAAAAAAAAAGCATTTGACAAAATGCAACATCTGTTCATGATAACAACTCAACAAATTAGGTATGGAAGGGACGTCCCTCAACATAATAAAGGCCATATATGACAAACCCACAGCTAACATCATACTCAATGGTGAAAGTTTGAAAGCTTTTCCTATAAGATCAGGAATGAGACAAGAGTGCCCACTCTCAACACTCCTATTCAACATAGTACTGGAAGTCCTAGCCAGAGAAATTAGGGAAGAAAAAGAAATAAAAGACATCAGAATTGGAAAGAAGAAGTAAAATTGTCTCTATTTGCAGATGACATGATTTTATAGGAGAAAATCCTAAAGATTCCACACAAAAAAAAAAACCTGTTAAATCTAATCAATGAATTCAGAAAAGTAGCAGGATACAAAATTAACCTGCAAGAATCTGTAGTATTTCTATGCACTAACAATGAATTATCTGAAAAATAAAGAAAGAAAACAATCCATTTACAATAGCACCAAAACCAATAAAATACTTAGGAATAAGTTTAATCAAGGAGGTAAAAGATCTCTACACTGAAAACTGCAAAACATTGATGAAAGAAATTGAAGAAGACACAAAGAATTGGAAAGGTACCTGGTGTTCATGAATTGGAAGAATTAATATTGTTAAAATGTCCATACTACCCAAATCCATCTATAGATTCAATGCGATCCCTATCAAGAGTCCAGTGGCATTTTTTACTGAAGTAGAAAAACCAATCCTAAAATTTATGTGGTAGCACAAAAGACTCCATATAGCCAAAGCAATCCTGAGATAGAAAAACAAAGCAGAAGTTACCAGACTTCCTGATGTCAAGCTATATTATAATGCTATAGTGATCAAAACAGTATGGTACTGGCATAAAAGCAGACACATAGACTGATGGAACAGAATGGAGAGTCCAGAAATAAACCCAAGCATATATGGTAACTAATATTTGACAAGGGAGCCATGAACACTCAATGGAGAAAAGACAGTCTCTTCAATAAATGGTGATGGAAAATTGGATATCCACATGTAAAAGAATGAAACTAGACCCCTGTCTTACACCACTAACAAAAATTAACTCTAAATGGATTGAAGACTTAAATGGAACACCTAAAACCATAAAACTCCTAGAAGAAAACTGAGGGAAAAAGCTCCTTTACATGAGTCTTGGCAATGATTTTCTTGGATAGGACACCTAAAACACAAGCAACAAAATAAGAAAACAAACAAGTGGGATTATCTCAAACTAAAAAGCTTCTGCACAGCAAAGTTTCCATCAACAAAATGAAAAGGCAATCTACGGAATTGGAGAAAATTTTGCAAATCATATATCTGATAAGGGGCTAATATCCAAAATACATGAAGAACTCATACAACTCAATAACAACAACAACCCCCCCCCCCAAAACAACCCAATTAAAAAATGGGCAAAGGACCTGAATAGACATTTTCCCAAAGAAGATATACAAGTGGCCAACAGGAACATGAAAAGGTGCTCACTATCACTAACCATTAGGGAAATGCAAATCAAAACCACAATGAGATATCACCTCATGCCTGTTAGAATGGCCATCATCAAAAAAACCAAGAGATAGTAAATGCCAATGAAGATGTGGAGAAAAGGGAACACTTGTGCACTGGTGGTGGAATTGTAAATTGGTACAGCCACTATGGAAAATGCTATGGAGGTTCCTCAAAAGATTAAAAAATAGAGCTACCATATGATCCACTTCTGGGTATATGTCCAAAGGAAACAAAATCACTGTGTTAAAGAGATATCTGTACCCCCATGTTCATTGCAGCATTATTTACAATAGCCAATTCATTGAAACAACCTAAGTGTCATTCAACAAATGAATGGATAAAGAAAATGTGGTATATGCATATACAGTGGAATACTATTCAGCCATAAAAGAGAAGGGAACCCTGCCATTTGATACAACATGAATGGACCTTGAAGGCATTATGCTAAGTGAAATAAGTCAAAGAAAGACAAATATGCATGATCTCACTTATATGTGGGTCTAAAACAAACAAACTAACAAATTCATAGAAAAAGAGACCAGATTATGGTTACCAGAGGCAGGAGGTAGGAGGTGGGGAAATTGGATGAAGGTGGTCAAAAGGTATAAACTTCTAGTTATAAAATAAATAAATACTGGGGATGTAATGTACAACATGATAACTATAGTTAACACTGCTGTGTGGTATATTTGAATGTTGCTAAGAGAGTAGATCCTAAAAGTTCTCATCACAAGGAAAAAGAATTTTGTATCTATATGAGAGGATGGATGTTAACTAAACTTCTTGTGATAATCGTTTCACAATATATGTAAGTCTAGTCATTATGCCGTATACTTTAAACTTATATAGTGCTGTATGTCAATTATGTCTCAATAAAGCTGAAAGAAGAAAAAAAGGAAATATATATATACTCACACACACATATACACACACACATGCTATCAGCTCTGTTTCTCTGGAGAGCCCTGACTAATATACCATGTGATGCTGAAACTGCTATTGCATGGATCACTCTTTGAGAGCAAGGAACTAGAGACTATCTGACACATGGCACATGAGGTCATGGCCTCATGTATAATAATACCCATTTCAGCATTGTTTGTGAGAGCAAAACTGTAGGAAAAAACAAAATGTCCATCAACAGTGGTCCAAAAAACACATGGTGATTCACTCTTACAGTGGAATATTATATAGCAGTAAAAATTAATGCCCCAGACCTATGGAATTGAGGCCACATATACATCTGAAAAATGTAATGTTAAATCAAATTATGGAAGATAAGAACACCTACAGTATGAAAATATATATATTTATAAAATTTATGTATATATATTAAATATATATATAACATTTTTAAAGGATGCTTTCATTCACAGTAAAAGTATAAAGCAATTTAATTAGAGTATAAACACCTCATTCTAGTTATTAGTTACATCTAAGGTGGAAGGAAGGATGGTGCAATTAAGAGGATGGACTCAAAGCATTTGTCAAGTTTATTGCTTAACTTGGGTAGCAGGTACACAAATGTTCATGTTATAGCTTTTTATAAAATTTTGTGTGTTTGATGAGTAACAAATAAAGCTTTTAGGGGCTGAAGTTTTTTTAATCATAAATGTAATGTATATTCATTTTACCAAATGATTAAAATACAGTTAACTACAGAAATGAAAACATCAATAACCAGCAATCCCACCATCACTGGGGAAAAAAACTTAACATTTTCTGTGTTTCATTGCCTTATTTTTAACTTGCTTGCTTATGTGCAAATATATTGTATATAGATTACATTGACATTTCATAGAACTGTGATATCATCTATGAAGTTTTTATATTATTACTGTCTTGATATTTTTAGCTAATATTAAATCATGTGGTACAGGGAAAGTATTTAACTTTGATTTTTTAAAGACTATTGTTTTAGAGCAGTTTTAGGTTCACAGCAAAACTGAGGGGAAGGTATGGAGATTTCCCATATGCTCCCTGCTCCCACGCATGTTTAACCTCTCCTATTATCAACATCTCCCACCAGAGTAGTACATTTGTTACCATTGATGAACCTACACTGATACATCATAATCACCCAAAGTCCATAGTTTACATTAGGATTCGCTCTTGGTGTTGTACGTTCTATGGTTTTGGACAAACGTATAATGATATGCATTCATCATTTAAACTGATTTTTATTAAACCTTTACAGCTGTACCTGTCCCATTTCTTGAACAGTGCATCTTAATCCACATCTGTGGAAATGCCCCACCCATTTCATATTAAACAATGTATATACCTGGTCGTGCTCGTGAATTTTCTATAGTCTTCCCTTAATCTGCATGCCAACCAGTCTGTTCCCAACAGTGATGAAAGTACAGCACCAGAGAACAATTACATTACCTGACAACATGAATCCCATTTTCACGACTGTCCTGTTGGATGGCTAGGAGGAATAATGATCGTTACAATGAATGACGCAAACATGTTCTCAGCACTGAAGATGCTATGCTTGCTCTGAGAACTTGCAATGTAGTGTTTCATTTAATCTTCACTACAACCTTAAGAGGCAGGTACCATCCCGATTCCCACTTACCACAAGAGAAAAGGTGAGCCTCAGAGAAAGTAAGCTGCTTACTCAAGACCATGCATCCTGCAACTAAAGGCGCCCAAGGTCAAAGCTATGCCCTGAACCACCGTTTCTGTACTGAGCGCTCTTCTGTGTTAGGGCTGAGGCCAGCACAGGGGAAGGGTCTCCCCCAAGGTCCTGCGGTTCGGCATGGGCACGGGCCTCCGGAAGTCAGTCTTCCAGCCAGCAGACCTTTTATTGCTTTGTTCCCACATATGCTCTCTTTTTCTGAGGCTCAGTTGAAAACTGCTCCTCCAGTATCAAACTAGAAGGGAGAAGAAGGGGACAGGAAGTCACCTGGAATAAAGGCAAATTATTTTCTTCCCTTTCTCACAACTCCTTGCTTAATTGATCCCACAACAGAAATGACACCAAAGCTCATGCACCAGGTGAATGTTTGTACATCTCTTCCTTGGCTGCATTTCCAGATGCCCTCTAAGACAGATAGGCTCTTTGGTTTATTTATAAGTCATCTCTTTCATGGGAGAGAGGAGGCAGACTGGGTAGTACTAACGTTTGTCCAAGTCCTACATGTGCCAGACGTTTCTATAGATGTTCTCCTTTTCTTCTCACCAGAGCTCTGTGAGGAAGGTATCATTATTCCCATTTTGTGGAAAATCAAGGATAGGCCCACAGAGCACTATATTTTTCCAGGGCCATGCATTGAGTAAGGGGTGGGAATGGGGTTCTCTTTCTCTCCCCACCATATACCCGTCAGCTTCCTTTTTCAGGAATGGGCTTCCTAAGCTCAAGAACTGATGGTTTTAAACGCTCCCAGAATTGTGTCCACATGGGTCCTCACTCAACACGGTACCGATTACAGAGATCAAACCTTGTGCCAGGATGGTCGAGCTGGTCCCCAAGGAGTCAAGCAAGGCTGATGCGAAAGCAGGGCTGTTTCTCTCTCTGCAGGGAGACCTGAGAAAAGGTGACTGACATTCACACAAGAACTTTAATCAACAGGTACTTTCTACTTTATCTAATTTAATCCTTACAGCTATTCAAGTTGCTGTTCATTGTTGACATTATTGAGATCAGGGTACAGGACTCCCGAGAAGTTAGGCAACTTTCCCCAGGGAAAAGAAGCTTCCAAATTAATGCTCAGGAGCTCAAAACCTAGAATTATACCGAGTGTCAATGTTTTTCTGCTCTGTCACGCAGGCAGACAGTCAATGAAGCTAAATGTATTGTTTAGGGTTTCTCTTTAACCACGAGCTTTACTGCTTTTGTACCTGAACATATACATATACATGCATTGTGTGGTACAGATCTGTATCTATACACTGCATATACATATATCTGTATATGTGTGCCATACAGATGGTTAAAAACACCATCTGTATAGCAAAATTTAAAAGTACAAAGTATATAAAAAGGTGGGAGAAAACACTTGCAACCTGTATTGCAGATATGGGGTTAATATCTTCAATCAAGGGCCAGCCTGGTGGTGCAGGAGTTTAGTTCTCCCTTTGGCAGCCCAGGGTTCATGGGTTCACATCCTGGGCACCTGCCGACGCACTGCTTGTCAGCCATGCTGTGGTGGCGTCCCATATAAAGGAGAGGAAGATGGGCATGGATGTTAGCCCAGGGCCAGTCTTCCTCACCAAAAAAAAAAAAAATCTTCAGTCAACAGAAATAAGGCAAAGATTACAACAAATAATGCACATTAAAAGCAATATAAACGGCCAATGAAACACTTGAAAACATGCCAAATTGTACAACCGATGAAATGCCAAACGAGCTCTCATACTAAGTGAAAGAGGTGAATATCCCACATAGTGATCACAAGTTTGTAAAAGAATATGCTTTTATATTTGGACAAGTGTGCATTTTATTAAGCTACATACTGAAAAAAGTCAACAGAACATGCATCAAATGATTAATGATGAATGTCTTCTGGTTGCGGTGGGAGTCCAGGCCACAGGATTAATATCCTGATATATTAATTTGGCAAAATAAATAAAATCCAAAAAAATGTTATTTTCAAATACTGGCTATGGAACACCCTTTTCAACAAGATAGTGATTACTTCTATTCTGACATGACTGCTTTTCCTCCTTCTTTCTTATTTTAAAATACATAATTCATGTTGAGAGCTACCATATTTAAATGGCTACAGCCCTGTGCTGAGAAAGCCAGCGGACAAAACTGCCTAGGGTCAGAGAAAGAGGCCACACCGTGCGCAGATGTCATGCCCCTAGAGCAGTGGCCCAGATCTCAGAAGTAAACAGTGGGTGCCAGTACATGTCACCTCCCTGAAGGCAGAAGGCACCAGTGGCAGCTCAGTAGTGATAAGTCCAGCGTGGATGCCACACCACCCCTTCCCAGGAGAGCGTCCATAAAGTGTCTGTGTAGGGAGAAAGAAGTGGATACAGGATCAGCGCAGAGGGAGGGTACTGCACTGGACACAATACATTTGCAACATAATTTACAGACGTAATTAATATGCCATTAATTCCCATATAAGGAATTCTGACTAGCTGAAAGAGTCATGTTCACATGTACCAACAGGTAATTCAAAGAAGAAAAATGAATGGCAATCAAACATATGTAAAATTGCTCAACCACACCAAAAATTAAAGAAATGTAATAAAAGCATTGATATATATATAAATATATAAACAAGATACAGAACATAATGTACAACACGATCTAACTTTTGAGAAATACATATTTTCATAAGAACATACATGTGTCATATTTTAAAATATAAACAATCCCAGGCAAACATATCTGGAGAATATTTACAAATATACTGAGTGGTTACCTTGAGGCAGGACAAAGAAGTTGAAGGGGGGAGATACAAGATAATTCCTCTTATAAATGTATATTTCTCCAGTGGTTCCAAGGGCTTGGGGGAACATGCACACTGATTTTTACTTAGCAAAATAACTAAGACAAAACTATGACAGCATAGGATAAACCTAGTTCCGTTTTTATTTATAAAACTAATGCTGAAAATATTTTTCTGAAGGTTAAAAAATGTTAAATACATTGTAAAATAAGAAGATTACACACAGCTTTATATTTATAACCACACACACACATGCACTCCTTTGTTTAAGTTGAGAGACGGGCCAAGGAAAACTTCCTGTCACAGGAGTTAATATTCACATGCTCTGTCTGCATCACCGCATAATAATTCCTTTGCCATATAAACCTCAGAAAGTTTCCTCTGGTGCACTTCCACAGGAAAAGCCCTCTTTCTTTCCCTCTCTTCCTCCTTCCTAGGCCTCTTGCTGAAGTGATGTCAAACTGCACTTCTGGATTTAGACACCAGATGGCACTCACCTTGAATTTTAACTCTATTTTCCAATTAAAAACATACTCATTTAGCAAAATGAACAAATTCTACTTTGAATGGAGGTTATGAAACAGTATGTAAAATAAAATCATGATGAATTCCTTAACTCAGCAACAAACACTTTTCAAAACACTCCTTCAAAACTTTGACAATGAACTGTACTGATTTCTTCCTTATCAAAATCAGTGAGATTTAAAGATTAAAAGATGTATGAAAAATTGGAAGGAAAATTATCCACATATACCTCAGAAAACACTTTGTATACCAGGAACTCTCTTGAACTAGGAGAGAGATGAATAAATGAAAACTAAAAATCTTATAGAAAACTATAGGAATGCAATTAAACTGATGAAAAGATATCTAACAATAAACATACAAATAAAAGTTCCAGTGATTTTATTCTCAGCTAAAAAAGGTAAATTGCTTGATAAGGTTTTCTGTAATCCCATCCTCACAAAAAATGTGTGTGTATGTGCTCATACACATTGTGCATCTGCATGTATTTTGTACATATGTATCTGAGAAGCATCTGCAGAATGTGCTGCACACCATTAACAAAGCACATCTCAGCAGAGGGAAAGGAGGTAGATACAGGATCATTTCATTTGCCACATATACATATCTCTGTTGGATTTCTGTCAGTTGCAAACATACATTAGTTTTATATGTGAGGAAAGTAAATAAGATACATTTTTGAAATCAGGAAAAAACTTGTGATCTGATTCCAGAAGATGAATTCATATGAATCTACTCTCCTGGAAAGGAACTCACAGTTAATTAACTGGGAAAAAAAAAGATTGCATGATGTTTGCACAATATAATCCCAGTTATTGTTGATGATACATCTATGTGTATGTATAAGTACATGTGTAAAGCAAATGTGTCTAAAAGGATATGACTACAAATAGCCACACACACACACACACACACACACACACACAGATAGACGCTCCCTCAGAGACCCTCACGTTGGTAGCTTTTTCTTCACGAGACAGGGTGGAACTTCCTGCCAGAAGCTCAGCGAACCAGCATCTGATTCTGCAAAAAGCCCTTCCTGTGCCATTCAAGCCTCCAACAAACCCTGTTTGGTGGGTCAGACCAGACGCCCCTTCCTCCCCAAATTCTTGCATAGCCGCCTCTCAGATATTGAGAGGTGTAGTTCTGGATCTGTCCAGCAGGTGGCAATTATCTCAGTATTTGCTGCAAAGGAAAGGTGTCAATTTTTGCAAAGGGAGACAAAGACAGTATGAAATGAATAGTCTTAAATATATATGAAAAACTAATATATATAAAGACTTAAGTGTATGTACAGTTTCATTTGTTGATAATGACTCCCAAAGCTGAGTGTCTCACAACCATTCATTTATTCAGCACACATACGTGGAGAACTGCTAGCTTGAGTCCATCCCACTCTTCTCTCTGATCCCCAGACTCTCATTTCCAACTACCTATAGGACATGTTCACTTGGAGAAAGACTACAGTTCCTTTCCACATGTGTGGAGTGAGTGTGTGTATGTGTGTGTGTGTTTCTCTGCTGTTAAACTAAAGAGTAAAGAATCAGACAGGATCACTCACTAAATCATTAAAAGAAATGGCACAGATATCCTTTCTTCTCAGCTCCATCAGGCAACTTTCACCACCAACAAAAAAGCACCATAAAAGTGTGTACATTTCACGTCTCGTGTGTATATTTTCATATGTTCTTTGTTACAGTTATGCTATTTATTTTACATCAAAATCCCCTTACTTTTGGAAGGGAGGACTCTGGGACTAAATTTTATGACATTTCTTAAAGGCTTAGAATGTGCGAGACATTTTCTATAGTTTATCTGATATTCTCCATTAAAATCCTGTTAGGCAGGGTTTTTGCTACTTAGCAATATCTATTTCCCTCGTTATTAATTTCCATCTATAAAGATACAATTAACTGACTATGAAAACACTGTGTTGATGTTTTCACTGGGCTGGGGACAAAGCAGAAATGTCACAGCCAAGATTATACCTCAGCAGTCACCAGTGCAGGGAGCAACCTAGTGCCACAGAGTCAG
The DNA here is from genome assembly GCA_031878705.1 of Tapirus indicus. Classification (NCBI taxonomy): domain Eukaryota; kingdom Metazoa; phylum Chordata; class Mammalia; order Perissodactyla; family Tapiridae; genus Tapirus; species Tapirus indicus. The sequence goes on along the minus strand of CM062942.1, from coordinate 86,852,788 downwards.
GTAAGCCACCACTCACTGCCCCTTGCCTCCCCACCCCACCCCACAATCACCCCCATAATCAAAACCGCATGATGGAGAACGGTTGGGTGAGGGCAAGGCCAACCTGAGAGACCGTGTGTGTTCTCAAGGGCAGACAGAGAGTGCTGGAGTAGACAAAGCCCAGGTGCAGTCAGAGCCAATGAGGACGATCGGACCAGTTATACAGAGATACAGGCACTACATAGCTTTGCTCGTCTGAGTGCATAGTGAGCAAATCTGGGCACCAGTGTGCTAGAAGGTAATCAAATAGGAGTTCTCAGTTTAATGCCCAATGTATAAGTTCACATTTTCAAGTAGAAGGTCTATTGCCTTTTCATTCTGGACACTCTCCTCTTCACTTTAAAATAACCCCCTGTACTCATGCCTTCTGTCAAACCACTTCTATTCCCAGTGCATAAAAATGGATTGTCTCAATGGAAGAACAAGCGTGCTTTGTGTTCAGCCACATTTATCATGAGAATTTAATAGAGAGTATTCATAGTGAGACTGGGTTTTGTTTCTTTGTTTTGTTTTTGTCAAACATTCCTTAAATAGGAATGAAGGCAACCTAACTTTGTTCTCAATTTGTATGGTCTGAGTTTATATTACCCACAGTAAATATATTGTCATTCAATCTTTCATTGGTGACTGCATTAAAATAAAAATATTTAATGTTGAGAAAAATCATTCAGTAGGAAGTTATGTTTTTGTAGGCTTACTGCCTAGTTTTGACAATTGGTGAATGTTTTTTAGTTAAATGATAAATGGGGCTCTCTCTGTGTAAACAATGTCCATGTATTATCAGATAAAACTTTATAAATGAGGGGAAAAGGTGCCCCAAGTCTTTCATATTAATAGGACTTTAAAAATAGTATTCAAAGTTCAGCAAACACTAGTGCTGACTTTCTGTATTCTAGACATCCGGTTGACATTTCTGCCTTTACTGTGTGAACTTGTCATTGAGACTTGCGTGAATAAAAGTTTACTTATTCCTACTCCTTTTTCTGTAACATGGTTTATGCCCTTGATTTCCTGATGTGTGAAATATATATCATCACTCCTGGCCAAAAAGGGGACTGTGATCATGACACAAGAGCCTATAAACTGAGAGTCCCTTTACAACACAAGAACGTGATATTTACACTACTCATGGCAGGTCGAAAATGAGAAACATTCTCATTTTAGGAAGGCTCTTAGGGGCTGACCAAAGTCTCCCCACCTTTCTCATTGAATGTTATATTTACCCTTGATAGTTCTGACTTTTTGGTAAATGTTTTCATTAACCTCCATAATAACCCAAGCGATAAAAAAACTCTTCTCATCTCCTGTGTCTGGAAGAAGTATGTAATGTCAGCTTCTTTGTGTTTCTGCTCTTAGTTTCAGTCCCTTTCTTTTTCTACTTCTGATTCTCTAATTCACTTTTTTTGTTTATTAACAATTGTGAAATATTGATAAAATCTGTCTCTAGTCTTTTGATTTGCACTTATCTGGTTTTAGATGTCTCATATGCCTCCAATTAATATTAATTTACAACAGAGGATAAAAGCTGGTGATTCGAGGAACACAATTTTTTCTACATAATGTTTGACTTTTTAAATAGTTGCCACCAAATAAAAATTGGAAGATTTCATATATAAATACAGCTCCCTGACTTATCTCCAAACATAAGGTTTGACTACAAAGGCCTCAATTTCTACATCCCCTCAAGTAAACAACTGGCTGGAGCTGACAGCAGTCTCCTCATCCCATTCACTACAGTTCTTACCACTCCCTAGTCTATGACTCCCCACACCGACACAGAATGTTAGTTTCTATTTTGCTATTACTGCTATTGCTTTTCTTACAGTAAACAGAAAACTGAAATATTTCTTGCCTTCACTTAATCAATCGAAAATGGGGGACAAAAAGACTGAGGGTGTTGTTTACTTCAAGAAAACTGGAGGGAGCATCATGGAGGAGTGAGATTCCCTCTTTGAATCTCTGCCCCCTAAGACACAACAAAAACATCATTTGCATACCAACAGAGGTCAATCAAACACTACAGAGGAATTCTAAGAGAACTTTGCAATGGTACATCTGATGGTAGAGGCACAGAAGACCCAAAGGATGTGAGGAGAGGTAAGGAGATTTACTCCACCTCCCCAATCGATTGGCAAAGACAGACAGTGAGGCTCACAGAGAGGGGGGAGGGGTGGCACTCTGCAGGGAAAACTATCGCCCTCCAGGTGCTCTCACAGACTGTCAAGAGATCCCCCCTGGGAAGTGACAATAGACTGTTTTGGGGGTGTTCTAAGCACCCCAAGAGGACAGAAATGAAGCCCCTGGGTTGGGCACGCAAAAGAGAGAACCCCCACACACACACCCTGCTCCTTAGCACAATCCCCCTGGGGATTGCAGCAGGCTGAGAGCACACCACTCATGATCTTCACCCAGGGGCAGCAAGTGGAAACTGCAGGACCATCTTCAAGATGAAGACTAGCAAAGGTAAATCAGCCAGCTCTATGCAAAAGTATCTTAAGTCTCCAGACCCAGAGGAAAATGACAAACACCCAGAAACCAACCCTGAAGGCACAGAAATCTGTAACATGAATGACAGAGAATTCAAAGTAGCTATCATAAACAAACTCAATGAAATACAAGAGAACACAGAGAAACAAATCAACGAATTCAGGGATTTCTTCACAAAAGAGATTGAAACCATAAAGAAAAACCCATTAGAAATATTGGAGATGAAAAACACAATGGATGAGATAATGGAAAACATGGAGTCTTTAAACAGCAGAACTGACAATATGGAGGAAAGAATTAGCATTATCGAGGATAGCCACACAGAAACGGTCCAATAGAGGAGGAGAGAAAGCTAAGACTAAAAAGAAATGAAGAAATTCTTCAAGAAATATCAGACTCAATAAGGAAAAGTAACATAAGGATAATAGGTATTCCAGAAGGAGAAGAAAGGGAAAAAGGAGCAGAGAGTTTGTTAAAAGAAACAATAGCTGAGAACTTCCCAAACCTAGGGAAAGAAATGGAAATAACAGTGAATGAAATCAATAGACCACGTAAATATATAAACAGGAATAGACAAACGTCACACCACATAATAGCTACATTAACAAGACTCAGTGACAAGGAAACAATATTAAGAGCAACTAAACAAAAAGCAAAATAACATACAAAGGAAACCCCATCAGGCTCTCAGCTGATTTCTCAACAGAAACTCTACAGGCTAGGAGAGACTGGAATGATATATTCAAAATCCTGAAAGACAAAAATTTTCAGGCAAGAATACTTTATCCAGTGAAAATATCCTTCAAATATGATGGAGAAATAATAACTCTCCCTGATAAACAAAAGCTAAGGGAATCATCACCACAAGACCCCCACTACAAGAGACAATCAAGAAGGCCCTTAGGCCTGAAAAAAAACAAAAGAGAAAGCGGATACAAAGGTTTGAGCAAGGAGAAAAACAAGGAGACTAAACCAGAAAAAACTACAGTTGGAAAACATCAAAAATGAATTTAAGCTCATAACTGTAAACACACACTCACGACACAAGATGGAATAAGTGGTGACAACAACAAACAAAATGGGGAAGAGGAAAGGGATCAAATTGGCTTAGTCTAAGGAAACAAGAGGCATCAGAAAATGGACTATCTTATCCAGGAGATCTTTTATATAAACCTCACGGTAACCAGTAAACAAATAACCAGAAGAGAACCACACATGACAAATAAAGAGAAAACTAAGTGAATCATCATGCAGAACTACCACACTGAATTGGCAGTCCAAAACACCTGGGACAAGAAACGAAGGAAATGCAAAAGAACCAGAAATTGAACAATAAAATAGCAACATTAAACCCTCATATGTCAATAATCACTCTAAATGTAAATGGATTGAATTCTCTAATCAAAAGACACAGAGTGGCGGGATGGATTAAAAACCAAGATCCAACAATTTGCTGCCTCCAGGAAACACATCTCAGCTCTAGAGACAAACAGAGACTCAAAGTAAAAGGATGGAAAATGATACTCCAAGCTAATGGCAAACAAAAGAAAGCAGGAGTTGCCATAATTATATCAGACAAAGTAGACTTCAAGATAAAAAAGGTAATGAGAGACAAAGAGGGGCAATATATAATGATAAAAGGGACACTTCACCAAGAAGACATATCACTTATAAATATCTATGCACCCAACACAGGAGCACCAATGTACATAAAACAACTACTAAAAAACCTAAGAGGAGTTATTAACAACAATACAATAATAGTAGGGGATCTCAACACCCCACTTACATCAATGGATAGATCATCCAGACAAAAAGTCAATAAGGAAATAATGGACTTAAACGAAAAACTAGATGAGATGGACTTACTAGATATACACAGAGCACTCCACCCCAAAACAGCAGAGTACACATTCTTCTCAAGCACGCATGGAACGTTCGCAAGGATAGACCATATATTAGGAGACAAGGCAAATATCTAAAAATTTAAGAGGATTGAAATCATTAGAAACGTCTTTTCTGATCATAATGCTGTGAAACTAGAAATGAACTGCAAGGAAAAAACTGGGAAAGGGACAAAGATGTCAAGATAAACAACATGCTACTGAACAACCAATGGATCGTTGATGAAATTAAAGGAGAAATCAAAAGCTATCTGGAGACAAATGAAAAAGAAAATATATCATACCAACTCAGATGGGATGCAGTAAAAGTGGTCCTGAGAGGGAAATTCATAGCAGTACAAGACCATCTTAACAAACAAGAAAAATCCCAAATAAATAACCTTAAACTGCACCTAACAGAATTAGAAAAAGAAAAACAGACAAAGCCCCGAATCAGGAGAAGGAGGGAAATAATAAAAATCAGAGCAGAAATAAATGAATTTGAACCCCCCCCAAAAAAAAACAGTAGAAAGGATCAATGAAATAAAGAGCTGGTTCTTTGAGAAGATAAATAAAATTGACAAACCCTTAGCCAGACTAACTAAGAAAAAAGGGAGAAGATTCAAATAAATAAAATTAGAAATGAAAGATGAGAAATTACAATGGATACCACAGAAATACAAGGGATTACTAGAGAATACTATGAAAAACTTTGTGCCAACAAATTAGACAGCCTAGAGGAAATGGACAAATTCTTGGATGCATAAAACCTCCCACAACTGAATCAAGAAGAAATAGAGAATCTGAATAGGCCAATTACAAGTAAAGAGATTGAAACAGTAATCAAAAACCTCCCCCAAAATAAAAGTCCAGGACCAGATGGCTTCCCTGGAGAATTTTACCAAACATTCAAAGAAGATTTAACACCTCTTCTTCTCAAATTCTTCCAAAAAATAAAGGAAGATGGAATACTTCCTAACACATTCTACGAGGCCAACATCACCCTGATACCAAAGCCAGACAAGGACAATACAAAGAAGGAAAACTACAGGCCAATATCACTGATGAACATAGATACAAAAATCCTCAACAAAATATTGACAAACCGAACACAGCAATACATCAAAAAGATCATACATCATGAACAAGTGAGATTTATACCAGGGACACAGGGGTGGTTCCACATCCACGAATCAATCAATGTGATACACCACATTAACAAAATGAAGAATAGAAACCACATGATCATCTCAATTGATGCAGAGGAGGCATTCGACAAGATCCAACACCCATTTATGATAAAAACTCTCAACAAAATGGGTATAGAAGGAAAGAACCTCAACATAATAAGGGCCATATATGAAAAACCTACAGCTAACATCCTACTCCATGGGGAAAAACTGAAAGCCATTCCTTTGAGGACCGGAACAAGACAAGGCTGCCCACTCTCACCACTCTTATTCAACATAGTACTGGAAGTTTTGGCCAGAACAATTAGGCTAGAAAAAGGAATAAAAGGACTTCAAATAGGCAATGGAGAAGAGAAACTCTATTTGTGGATGACATGATCTTATATATAGAAAACCCCAAAAAATCCATTGGAAAATTACTAGAAATAATCAACAACTACAGCAAAGTGGCAGGGTATAAAATCAACTTACAAAAATCAGTTGCATTTCTATACGCTAATGATGAACTAACAGAAAGAACTCAAGAAGACAATCCCATTTACAATGCAACAGAAAGAATAAAACATCTGGGAATAAATTTAACCAAGGAGGTGAAAGACCTATAGAATGAAAACTATAAGACACTATTGAAAGAAATCGACGAAGACATAAAGAAATGGAAAACCATTCCATGCACATGGATTGGAAGAATAAACTTAGTTAAAATGTCCATACTACCTAAAGCAATCTACAGATTCAATGCAATCCCAATCAGAATCCCAATGTCATTCTTCACGGAAATAGAAAAAAAATTACTGAAATTTGTATGGGGCAACAAAAGACCCCAAATAGCTAAAGCAATCCTGAAAAAAAGAACAAAGCTGGAGGCATCACAATTCCTGATTTCAAATATACTTTAGAGCTATAGTAATTAAAACAGCAAGGTACTGGTACAAAAATAGACACACAGATCAATGGAACAGAATTGAAAGCCCACAAATAAAACCACACGCCTATGGACAGCTAATCTTAGACAAAGGTGTGAAGAACATACAATAGAGAAAGGGAAGTCTCTTCAATAAATGGTGCTGGGAAAATTGGACGGCCACATGCAAAAGAATGAACGTAGACCATCTTCTATTGCCATACACAAAAATCTACCCAAAATGGATTAAGGACCTGAAAGTGAGACCTGAAACTATAAAACTCCTGGAAGAAAATATAGGCAGTATACTAATTAACATTGGTCATAAAGGGATCCTTTCAGATTCCATGTCTACTCAGACAAGGGAAACAAAAGATAAAGTAAACGAGTGGGACTTCCTCCGACTACAGAGCTTCTATAAGGCACATGAAACCAGGATCAAAATGAATAGACAACACACCAGCTCAGAGAAAATATTTGCAAATCATTTATCCAACAAGGGATTAATCTCTGTAATGAATAAAGAACTCATACAACTGAGCAACAAAAAGACAAACAACCCGATCAAAAAATGGGCAGAGGATATGAACAGACATTTTTCCAAGGAAGAGATACAGATGGCCAATAGACACATGAAATGATGTTCAACATCACTAATCATCAGGGAAATGCAAATGAAAACTACACTAAGATATCACCTTACACCTGTTAGAATGGCTATAATCACCAAGACAAAAACAACAAATGTTGGAGAGGTTGTGGAGAAACGGAAACCCTAATTCACTGCTGGTGGGAATGCAAACTGGTGCAGCCTCTATGGAAAACACTATGGAGATTCCTCAAAAAATTAAAAATAGAAATACCTTATGATCCAGCAATCCCACTCTTGGGCATCTACCCAATGGGCATGAAATCAACCATCACAAGAGGCTTATGTGCCCCTATGTTCATTGCAGCATTATTCACTATAGCCGAGAAGTGGATGCAACCCAAGTGTCCCTCGACTGATGATTGGATAAAGAAGATGTGGTATATATATATTTCATATATATATATATATACACACACACAATGAAATACTACTCAGCCATAAGAAAAGACAGAATTGTCCCTTTTGCAACAACATGGATGGACCTAGAGGGTATTATGTTAAGTGAAATAAGCCAGAGAGAGAAGGACAAACACCACATGATTTCACTCATATGTGGAATATAAATGAACACACGGACAGAGAGAACTGGTTGGTGGTTACCAAGGGGAAGGGGGGTGGGGGGTGGGCACAAGGGGTGAAGGGATGCATCCATATGGTGACGGACAAAAAATAATGTACAACTAAAACCCCACAATGTTATAAACTATTAAGACATCAATAAAAATGAAAATTAAAAAAAGAAAACTGGAGGAAGAGCATTTACCTGTGGAAACAACGGCTCTTCCCATGATTTTCATATACACCTGTTTCCATAATTTACATTACCAACATGGCCTCCACTGAGTTTAGCTTTCCTGGGGTTAAAAGTCTTTCCACATCACATCACTAATGTGCCACATAGCCTTTCTGAGGAGAATATGATAAATATGCACATTCTAGAATCTTTAAACAAGAAAAGTACAAGCATATTTAAAGCAATTTTTTAATGACAGATTAGAAGAATGATAGGATATAATGAACTTTCATTTGACATATTTAGTGCTATAATATTTTCTTAACAGAAAAAGAATTATATTCTTCCTGTTAGCAGGTCACAATGGGGTATTTGTAGATAATAGGTATTAGATAAATTCAGTTCTGTGGCAAATTACCTCTGGCCATGATATTTTTCTCTGACCCAATGAGTGAAGTTATGTGGGGATAGCATTTCAATTGTGTCAGCTCACTTTCTGAGGTACATATTGGTCTGGATTAGGAAACTCTAAGACAGCCTTTGCCTATTTTCAGAGTGGTTTGCTTTATGCCCTTGCAAGAATTGTATTGCAAATATTCAATATAACTCTAAGTGCCTGAAAGCTTAGCGAATGAATTTAATGGATTTGGATTGGAGGTAATAGAAACAACTCCTGCTGCTTTCTACATTTGTAAACCATTTATTTGTGAACCATGGGAAAGCATTAACTTAACTGCTAAATGCCCTGTCTCAAAATTTCAGATATTTTATTTGTCCATATTCCCTGCTGGTCCTTGCTCATTTCCAGCCATTTGGTAATACCATGAAAACAGGTTTGTTTATTTATTTGTCCATTTGTTTTGATCAATTATGCACAGGTAATAGCTGCTTTGGTTTAGAAATGAACACCTGGCCTGCAATTCTACTCCTAGGTATATACAGAAGAGAATTTAAGACAGGTGTTCAAACAAAAACTTATACATGAATGTTTATGGCAACATTATTTATAATAGCCAAAATGTGGAAATAAGACAAATGTCTATCAACAGATGAATAAACCAATGAAATGTGGTACATCCATATAATGGAATATTATTCAGCCATAAAAAATACTGATACATGGTACACTATGGATAAGCCTTGAAAACAGTCTGCTAAGTGAAAGAAGCCAGACACAAATGGTTATGTATTATATGATTTCAGTTATATGGTATGTCCAGAATAAGCATAGCTATAGAGATAGAAAGTAGATTAGTGGTTGCTTAGGGCTAGGGGGAGAATGAGGGGATAGTAGAGTGATAGCTAAAGGGTACAGGGTTTCTCTTCATGGCGATGAGAATCTTCAAAAATTGACTGTCGTAAAGGTTGCGTATATCCGTAAATATACTAAAACCTATTGAATTGTACACTTTAAATGCGTGAATTGTAATGTCTGTGAATGACATCTCAATAAACTGTTATAAAAATATAAATTTTAAAAATGAACCCATGAGCCCATTGATCACTGAACTTCAGTTCAAGGAGTACTTGGGTCCCCCATGTTCAAGTTTTCAGATTGACTCCCAGTGCACTGCCAGCAGGACAGAGATTTCTGTTTGTTTACCACTCGATCTGCTGTATCTAGGACAGTGCCAGTGAATTCCCTTTTGAACACCCTAGGTAATTCTCCAACATTTAAAATCATTATCCAGTAGAATATAAGCTTCAGGATGGCAAGGATTTCTCTCTGTTTTCTTCACTGCTGATTCTTCTGACCTTGAACAAGGCCTGGCACAAAGTGGGCACTCAACAGGTATTTTGTAAAATGAACGCACTGCTTCTTATCCCCAGCTCATTGGAAAACTGTGCCTCACATCCAATCAGGCAGTAAAATGGTGGGAGAGGAAAGTAAATGCAAGAAAAGGAATTAGCACTGAATAAAAACAGATCACTCAAAGAAGAAATGGCAATCCAATGCGGGAAAAGTTTTCCAAACCTTTTAACAATTGATAGAATTAAAGGAATGCAAAGTGCAGGCTAACTGCTCCACGCACTTGCCGAAACTAAAGCTCCTGTCACCACTGCACTAAGATATTCAGTGTATGCCTCCCTTACAGACACACAAACAGCTGGAGAGACAGGCAGAAGAGACAAGGGCCTTCCAGCTTGGTGAAGGTGGAGGTGCATTAAGGGTGGTCCAGATAACTGACTCTCCAGATGGAGGGACGTGGTTGTCACACATTTCACGCATCCAGGTCCTCTGTTCTCCTCCTTACACTCGACACCACCCTCGGTATGTGTGTGCGTGTGTGTTTGTATTTATGCATCTGCCGTGGAGTGAATCAGATCCAGATCTTGGAAACCCACTTCAACTGGAACCTCTCGTCTCACGTCTGTTCTTCAGGTGAGATCCAGTGTAGGAAAGGTCTGCACCTGATGTTCTCAAGTGACTGCCTGCGCATCGTTTCCTTCATTGTCAAAAGGAGGAGACCGTGAAACATAAAGCCAATGTAAAAAACTCCAAGGGAACTTGAAGATCCAGCCAAATTCAGGGCTTTTACATGTAATTCAACTGAGGAATGAGAGGTTTAACGGACTGTCCAAGATGATACAGTTAGTCAGTCAGAGAGAAAAGTCTGGGACCTGATTATCAGAAATAACGCATATCCATTACCCTGCACAGCAAGTCAGTACGTTTATAGCACCTAATTTATGGCCATAGCATTTACAGTTGAGGCTCCGTCGTATCCTGAAAGGAACATAGGATTGGCAGGCAGAAGGACTTTGGTTCTCATCTCTGTTTATCCACTTAGTGGCTAGACGACTCCAGACAAGATAAACCACCGATTTGTGCCCCAGTCCCTTCATCTAGGAATTGGAGGTGATCATTCCCCACATCACAACAATGGAGAGGATGAAACTGGCAGCACAGAGAAGGCAGCAGCCACAGTGCCCGGCACGCGATAGGCCCTCGGAGTTCCCTCAGCTCCCAACAGGAAGAAGCCGTGTGTTCTATTTCTTGAATCCTCTGCTCGTTCCTTACACCGCAGCCTTCCGAGGTCCTAACTGCCCTCCCCAGCACCGTGACTAAACACAGAAAAGAAAATGACGTTCCTCCAGGAGGGACACTCCCAGGGAGAAACTAATGCCAGTATGAATCTGGCTCCTCATTCTCTTGCCAATTCTCTTGCTGACCTGAATATTAACCTCCAGACTGGGCACCTCCCTTTGTTCAACCCCCATGACCTCACTGAATACCGGCCCTCCCCCTCCACTAGGCAGCCTCAGTGCCACAACGGGCCATTGCTTCAACAACTCTCCTGCCTGTTTCCTCCGTTCTTTCACCCTATCCTCCTTCTGTTCCAACCACTGTTCCCCAAACCACACACAGCATGAGGTATGTAGTGGCACCATTTATCAAGCAAAAACCTGGAAGCAAGACAAGGATAAATTCCCCAAAATGTCATTATAGGTTCAGAGATTCTGCACACTTTAAGTTTTTAAATGATAGGACACTCTTCAAACATATTGACATTATGTTTGGGAAATGTACTCAAATTTTAAAAATAGAGACAATTATCTGAAAGAAGAAAAATCATGATCACTAGCCCTACTGAGCAATAGCCACTCTTTTCTTGTTCTTCTTGTGAGGATTTCTACATATGTGTGTACATGGATATGTAGAGGCGTTTGTATATGCATATATACAAATGTCACTGGCATGCATTGAGTACCTTCTCTGACCCTGTGTCGAGACGCTTGGCAGATGTAAGAGTCCTGGAGTCAGAATCAAGAGGCCAGAACATGTGTGGAAACTCTGGGACCCCACACTAATGATCAGAGCCACAGACTCCTGTATGGAGGATGACCGAGATGATTTCCTCTCCTTTCCCAACACCTTCAGAAGAGTTACCCCTGGTCCTCATTTATAACAGGGTGGGCTCACGTTCCTTCTTACGGTTAGATTTCCAGACATATTCCAGAAGAATTATGGTGTCAGGCATCCCTCTATGGGAGGATAGAGGAGGCAGGCTAAGTCCTGGACTAACATTGTTTGCGGGCCAGGTACATGCCGTGCTTTCTATGGGTTTTCTCATTTTCCCTGCACCTCGATCCTGTGAGAAAGATGCTGTTAGTCCTATTTTACATATAACCCAACCGAGGCACATAGGGTCACCACCCTATAGGAGACAGAAGAGGGGTTCTGGATCTTGACCCATAACACCCAGAAGCCTCCCTTCCGGAAGCCTTGTGGGCTTCCAGGCTCAAGGATTAGTTGTCTTAACTTGCTGGGTTGGCTCCATGGAAATATATGTTATCTACAGACAGTGCAGTTTAAGTATAAAGGTGAAACAGGCTGAAAGGAAAAGGAGAGAGAAAGATGTACCAAGCACACAGTAAGCATAAGAAAACTGGAGTGGCTCTATTAGTACCAGAGTTTTGACTGGGTGGCTACAGGACTCTCTGTGCCTCTGCCTCAGGATATAACCGTGAACAAAATCAACAAAGTCCTTGCCTTTATGGAGCTCATGGTACAGTGCAGTTGATACTAGAGAGTAAACAAGAAGTAAACTAAAGAGCGTGTGCTGGAATAGGTGCTTTGGAGAGGAGCAACAGGGCCACAATTCAGAGCAGGCGGTTAGGAACCAACATGATGAGTTTCAGCGGCAGCTCTGCCCACGCAACAGCTTTGTAACCTTAGGGAACGTCCTCAAACCTCTCATGCCTGCTTTCCTCATCTCGTAGATGGAGGTAATAATAATAACAATCATAACAGTGGTAATAATAACAGTACCTCCCTGTATGTGAGACTAAATGTGTTAGTACATGTGAAGCACTTAGTACATGGCTAAGAGCGAGCACTGCCTAAGTGTTTGCTGTCGTTTTTATTTTGGAAAAACTAATGCAGGGAAGGGGGAGAGGGAGTGCCTGGGGAGTGAATTTTTTAAGTAGTGTAGTCATAAAAGTTCTCACTGAAGAAGGCAACTCTTGAGCAGACGTAACTCTGTGTAGAGGGTTATTGTGTGTTAGAGCAGAGGCCGGCACAGGGCAAGTGACTCATGGAAAGTCTCACGATCAGTGATGGGTCTGGTATCTGGGGTCTAGGTATCTTGACTCCAGTCTTCTGTTCAGCATGACTACCATTTCTTTCTCAGACTCAACGGGAAATTGTTTCTTTAACGTCCAACTAGAACGCGACAAAACAAAGACAGAAAAGCACGTAGACTAAAATGAAAGTTGCAGGGGTGAATTCTGGTCCTCAGAGGTTTTTAACATTTCATTCTCATTACTAACGCTCTTCCTCACATTAACTTCTACCTTTCTCCTACTTATCACTTTCATAAACATCTTCTTTACCTTCCAAACTTGGTTCCCAAATCCACCATTTCACACATTCTCCTGACAAAATCCTCAACTCCCATATTATCAACAGACTCACACATTTTATTTTTACCAATCATCATTAAGTAGCAAATGGGCATTAATTGGTTCCAATTTTTTACAGTGAACTATATTATGAATTTATTTAGAAAAATTAAAGGAAAGTTTAAAAAAGGCTTTGTCTATCCAAAAACAAAAAAAGGCAACTTTAAGGAAACATGAATTATAGGAAAGGACTTCCAGCCTATTTTGCAGGCAGATATTTAATAATCTTAATATATAAATAAATCTGAATATCTAAAGATGTTATTCAAAGTGTACAGTGAAATAATTCAAAGAACTCTGCATCACACATCAAACATATAAGATTAAAGAACAAAAATTATAATGTATATAAATAAAAATTATATTAAAAATAGAATATATACACACACTATATATCTATCTATAGTGATTAAAATTTAGAAGAGCAATATATATGTTCATGTGAACCTACCTATAGGGTACTATACACTCAGGCAAACATATGGAGAATATAAACTAAATTACCAAGAATGGACATCTTGCTATGTAAAAGGATGAAAGAAATATAACAAAAACTTTTTCACTAATAAATCCACTGTATTTATTTTTGAAACAAATACATTAATTTTAAAATCAGAAAAAAACTGTTATAAAAATTTATAACAGTGTACTATATTCCTGATTGGGAATTTGATCATACAAATAATATTGTCAAAATGTATCTGGATATGAAAATATACATACATACACACATGTGTATATATATAATTTAAAAAGAGAGGTTACAGAAAGTTTTACAAAATATGTATCTGTATACAGGCATTTATGTACGTGTCTCACTATATATATATTTTTAACATTGTATCTCTCTCTCTCTCAGAAACACACACACACACACACACAAAGCTTTTTATATCCTGGAAGAAGAAGAAGAAAACTTTCTGTCACATGATTTAATGTTCGTGGGCTCCATCTGATTCACTTTATTTGCCAAGCAAACTTCCAGAAAGTTCCTTCTGATGGGGCCCTGCTTCCCAGCTCAATGACGTCCAAGTCACCATTCTGGATCTTATCACTAGATGATACTAACCTTCAATTTCTGATTTTCTCCAGTGAAAGATGTTATTTGGAAAAATAAACATCTACTAGTAGTTATTTTGCACTGTGAGTGTGAAAGAGCATGTAAAACAAAATCATGATCAAATCCCTTTACTCAGCAGTTTTCTTCTTTCCCATGGTTCCACAGATGTAAATCATATTACAGGCGTGGGGTCAGAGCACAGAGGGCAGAAAGAGTTCAGATATTTTCTACGATTGTGATGTTAAGTTTTGCAGTTTTCCGGACATGCCCAACTTCTGGGTAGTGGATTTCCAGACAGGATTTCCGCAGGGATGTAGCAGGTCATAGAGTGTTTTGTGACTGTTATATCTGGTTAGGGTCTCAGATTAGCTCTGCACTCCCCTCTTCCCCTGGGTAGTGCCTCCTGACCCCTCAGGTCTCAGTTTAAACATCACTTCCTGTGGGAAGTCTCCTCAGATAAACCCTAATGGTTTGATTAACATTAACCACCTAGTACCTCTACCAGCTTCCCCATTTCCAGATACACTTTTTCATTTGCAAGGGGTCCATTGAGAGTGAGTTCAGAATTTCTCATGGGCTGTGGATCCACACAATGGAATGAGGACTCTAGAGCTTTCAAATGTCTTATCTGAAGCTTTGCCCCAAGATCCTCTGCTTCCACTTTTGAGGGGGATGCCCAGGACACAGGTCAGTTCAGCAGTGAAACCCCAGAGCTGTTTCATAGAGAAAAATTGGGACATGTGCTTCAGAGAAGCTGTCGATTGATGTTTCCTCCTCTAAAAGATCTCATGAGAGTATTGAAATGACAATCTGTTCTTTTTGGCAGATATAGTTTTGCATGACAAAGTCCAGATGAATCTTCTAGAGGTAGAATTACAGGTTATATGACTTTAAACTATTTACTTTGTGCAATATTCTTTTAAATATAATAATTCCAAAATATTTAAATGAATTTGGAAAAGAGGAAAAAATTAAAGTAAGCAAAAAATCTCCGTTAACTCCTAGTTCGATATCATCATTCTTCATATTCTCACTAACTGTGTGCATAACATGACACTGACTTATCTTTTAATCTACATGGTAACATTTAATCCCTTGACATAACTTAAGATCCACATGGTGTTTCCCTCTTTACAGATGAGGAAACCAAGCCTCACATCTCAGGCATGGCTGAGGCCAAAGCACCTGTGTGACCTTCGCTGCCTTTGTGATTCCACCACATGCCGACAGGACCCTATGAGGGAGGGTCCTCTCCTCAACCCCTGGATGGGAGCCTGAATCTTGGGGAGCTTAGTGCCCTGTCTTGCCATATGGCGTCGGCAGAGCCAGATTGCAACCCACATCCTCCTGACCCCAACGCCCTTACTCTCCCCATACAGCATACTGTTATGGGCTTGTTTCTGACCATAACAGAAATTCCACTCAGTTTAGACAGTGTGGACAATACACTCAAGGATAGAGGGGAAACTACAGATAACTGGCAATCCCACAACCCACTGACAAACAGTTAACTTTTGGGGTTCCCTTACTGACACTTGAACACTATTTAAAACCTGATTTCAACTTACTGTGATGATTTCAGGCAACTTTTTTGTCTTCATTTCTACTGTTTTAACTGTATCACACAGATATTGTTTGTAACGGAGAAGGAAAGCTATGTATTATTTACCTTTGAAAATGAACTATTCCAATAACATAAAAGGCAAAATCTGACAGAAACATTCAAGGAACATAAATCCTTGTTTCTCCAATTAAAGAGCTTCATTTTAAAGCAGAATACAATTAAAGTCCGGATAACAACATATTTGGTTATAGGTAATACAAATTCCAGACTGCAGGAATTGAGTGAGGTCAAAATTAAGTTGCCTTCACACATACTCATGATCAACTTGGACCAAACTCTTGAATCTGACTGATTTGGTGATGCACCAAGACACAGTTTAAATACTACCCATTGCATACTCAAAACAAATATGGCTGGATACAAAGCAAGCTTCTGATGAGTACAGGGTGTTAAAGTGCAGGGGTGAATGCTCACAAGGGAAGGGAAATTGACTTTCCACTGGCAAAACTGTGATGTACTCAAACTTTAGTATACTGAGTACTATGCTAAGCATGAGAAGAAAAAGGTGGAAAATTTGATTCATGACAAGCTTTCCCCTGTAGAAATCCTAGGTGTGTGCGATAGTGCACTGTATGAGCATAAAGAGCCACACCTCGCTGACTCCAACCAGGTCCTCAGCCTTAACTGGCCACCACAGTCTGGGATCCACCTCTTGTCCTACTTCCTTACACACACAAAAACACCCCTCCCCAAATAAACTGAATCCCTTCCCCTGTGCTGGCCTCATCTCTAAAAGAGGCTGGCACCAAATCTCAGTGGTTAGGAGGGTGTGCATGGGAGTGAGGTAGATCTGGGTTTGAGTCCTGGTTCCATTTCCTTCCAGCACAGTCGTGCCCAAGTTTTCTCATCATGCACTCAACTCAGATGAGCGAAATCATGTAGGGTCTTTATAACTGGTCTGGTCGTCCTCATCAGTTCCCTCTACACCTGGCTTCATCTACTCCAGCACTCTCTGTCAGTTGCCTTGAGAATACACACAGTCCCACAAATTTACCTTGTTCTTCCCCAAAATATCCTCCATCATGATGTGGCCTGGCTCTCACAGCTGCATTGTGGTGTTCTCCTGTTGAACATAAACCATGTCACAGAACACCATCAGACAAAGCCACTCACGACCATGGTGAAGTGAGACAAAGAACAAGATCGCTGTGCAAACCACAGAAATGACCAAACACCCCCTTCTCCAGAATGATATGAGTGACTAGTGCTTTTTTTTGCCAATTATACCTGTAGACTTGCTCTGTTGTTTGCTCTTTCCAGAAGACAAATTTATTAATATATCTAACTATAGAAGTACTCCTGCTTCCTGGCAGGAGCCAATCCAGAGCAATCCTCCGTTTCCTTGAACCATCTCCAAAACAACCTAACACAAGCCCAAATCCTATAATACTTCATTTCTAATGCCCACTTATTGAGAAGGTGCCCCAGAAGCAGCTGCAGGAACTGCAGGCGGAGTGGCCTGATGATGCCCTTTTCCGTCTCTCATCTGCAACTAACTTGTGTGCCTTTCCTCAGAATACCTCTGACTCCTGTGTATCACTCTCTGCTCCAACACTTTGTCCCAGAACTTGTCTCTGATCACTCACCATTACTCCTGGGATCCCTGCCTGGGATCCTCACCTCCCACACTAGTACATAACTGGTGCTTCTCTTCTATGGATTCCATTGATCCTATGTGTCTGCTCATAAAGCTTTAATGGCATCATGCCCTTAATGATCACAGAATTCCCCTCCAGGCACCGCCCCTTATGATGCCACAGTCTGGTAACCCTTGTGCTGGAGAAAGCCAGTGGTTGGATGTGAACACTTCACACTTTCAGTGGCCATATACTAGGGAAGAAACCTCAGACCTAGAGCAGACAATGTGAGACACTGACCTGCATCCCTCCAAAATAAAACAAAGTGGGAAGAAGTAGTTTCTGGATGTTCATAATCCGCTAACCCACCTGGGAAAAGGTGGTGAAGTAATGACAGGAGGGCATATTTCTAGCCAAGTGTCTCCTAGGTCAGGCGAGGCTTTGATCTCACCCAGACTTCCTGGAAGCTCATGTAGCATCATAAAGAAGCAAATAAATAAAAATCTTACTAATGTCTCTAAACCTGGCTGGCCTCAGACCCCTGGAGTGCCCAATCAGCGACCTCTGAGCCCTGTCTGCTCACCTGGAAGCCCCCACTCCTCACTACAGTCAGGCTGGACTCCCCGCCCCCTCCCTCCCATCCAGCACCCATAAGTCCTACCACTGTCCCAGCCCAGCTCCTCTTCAAGGAGTCTCTGACAACTCCAGTGAGCCCTTCCTTCTCTTTATAAATTAAGGAGGCTCTACAGAGGTCACCATAACTTACACAAGGACCTGGACCATGTGAAACCATTGCTGTGACCTCTGCAGCCCCTGGCTCACTGGAGGTGTGAAGAGTGACAGATGCTCAGTTACACCTGTGTGATGGTGCAGGTCACGGCAGGGAAGGAACTCACCCTGGGATGGCTCAGGCACTGGGACCCAGAGAGAGCTCCTGACTCTCGTTCCAGTGTCCCTCCCTGCAGACCTCCAGTCACCTCTTTCTGGAGCCTCAAGTACGTCCCAGACTCCAGGTCATGTGCACACCTGATGTGAACATAGATGGCACCAACAGAGGACAGGAAAAGCACAATTATTCCACGGAAAAGATGAAGACTTTTCCCCAGCCCTGCTTCATTACACTGCATATCACAGAGATGGCACCAAATTTCCTACTCAGCATAGATGCGTGTGTGTGGTTCCCTTCGTACATTCCCAAGTACTAACTGAAAAAAGGTAATACCATTGAGGTAAGAAACCTCTCCCCTATCAGAGAGAGAAGCATTTGGGATGGGAAGGCAGCAGACATTGTCCCTGTGGATGACGGGCCAAATACCATGCTGGGACCTTGAGTGTGGTTTCCCCTTGAGCTCCTCACAGTGCTCCCGTGAGGCAGGAGTCAGGATTTCCTTTTACACATCAGGAAGGTGACACTCAAGGAAGTGAAGTATGTTTGCAGGTTCACACAGCCACTAAGAGTCAGTGCCAGTATCATCTGGCCTGGTTGCCTGACTCCAGGGCCCATCTTGGGGATCAGGAACACAACCTACCCTTTAGATGCACGAACTGGGAAAGGGGAAGTGACAGGTGCTGCTGGGGAGTGTACAGCCACTCTGGAGAGTGATAAGGCAACACCTAGGAAGTATCCAGTAAAGGTGGAGGCGACCAGGTTGAAATATGAGGCACATGTATTAACCAACAGAGTCATGGGCATAGGACAGCAACAGAGAATTCACTCAAAAATGTACACGCACAAAAACATTTTTAAATGCCAAAACCACAATAACCAATGAAATGCATATAATAATCAATGTGAATAACATTAAATGGGAAAGCAAGCTAAAGACAAGAATGTATAATGTAATTATAATTTTGAAGACTATGTGAATGTGAATATATATGTGTTCATGTAATTGTTCTATCTCAATATAATGTGTTTATCTGTAAGTACAAGTTAATACTCCCCTACAGATAACCACAGCTGGAGAATAGGCACCAATCTATTGACAGAGGCCCCTTTCACTCAGAGGATGAGGATCGGAAAGGGGGAGATAGAAGATAACTTTATTTTATATATACACATTCACTGACTGAAACGTTCTGTCAGGAAAATCATCAAGGTAAGAATTTGGAGAGAAGTATGTAAATGGATTGACAAAGAAAAACGTACACATATACTTACTACTTTTGAAATATTACAAAATATAGTGCCCCTGAGGGACAAAGAGGGTTAAAATACTTGCTTACACATAGTAGACGTCTGTGTGCACTTACGTGTATGTGTGCATCCCTGTGTGTGCATATTTCTATGGGTGAACCACCACAACATTGTGTGTGTCTGTGTTTTTATGTCTCAAACTCTATCACCCGGCACACACACTCTAAGGTACCGCTTTGTCTCCATCTCACACAGGGGCTGGGCTTCCTCTCTTGGGGTTTAGAGATGCCAAAGGTGGTGGATACAGAGGGACTTCTGCCAGTGGGTGGAAACTTCCAGAGGGCTCTGTCTGGTACCATCAAGGACGGGTCCCTTCCTCTCTCTCACCACTCTGGCTGAGTCCCCGCCTGAGATTTTGAGAGCTGCAATTCTCCATGTGATCAGCAAAGGGGCATCTCCCTCCATTTTGCTTTTTGTTTTCCTTTCTTAAATGTTAACACCCCTAATTGTTGAAAGGAGAAAACAAATGTTATTCTTTAGAATAATTCATGGAACAGCATGGAGAGTGTGATGCCAATTCTTCTTGGGAAAGCACTTTGTATATTAAAAGACGAAATCTAAGCTTCATTTGGTGTTGACCCCATATCTGTATTTTGCTCATTGGCTCATCGCCGTTACCTACTGTCTTCTCTCATCGGTGTCGGCCGACACGTCCACACTGCAGAGAGGGCCACTCCGAGAGAGCAGGCTGTTGCCAGTACCCCACCCCTGGAAAGGCTTCCCAGACCTTCTCCCGCCCCCTCTCCACCATCTCCTCTCCAGGGCGCTATGGACACAGCTGCCCAGAGCAGTGTCTCCGAGTCCTGCTCTGATCTCAGAGGCAGAGTGTTGCACAGCAGCCGAGGCTCAGAGCCACACACAGCTCATGTAAGGAACAGCAGTCCCAGGTAAGGCCTGAGAGGTCAGGGAAGTGGATAAAGACGATCATACCTCCAAACACCCTCAAAGGTAGCCCACCTTCTCTTCCTGCCAAGGCCCTCACCTCATGGACCCAGCCTGGACTTCTAGCCCTGTTTGCCAAGCACTCTGTGCTCTGGGAAACTGCACCACTGGCTGATCCCTCTATTTTCCAATCACCCCAGTGTCTCATTAACAGGAAGGGCTTATATTTGTACGGGGCTTGTCTCAAGCACACAGGATTGCGTTACAGCATCAGCACCAACAAGGGGATGAAGTGACCCTTGGTTCATCTGGGAGAATGTAATTGGCTTGTTTGAATAATGCTGTGGGCTGGTGGGGAACTGCTACCCAGGGATAAGCAGGCACAGTGCCTAGTTCCTGTGATAAGGAAGGTTCTTTGGCTAAGGGACCTTATTCGTGGCCCTCCGGATTTTCTCTAGATGTTAAGGCACACATATTATTGGGTCTTAATTTTAGGTCTGATAGCACAATACTGCAAAAGTGATTTTGTTCCCTTCTCTGTGCTTCGTGTCAGGGGTACATGAAGTCCTTGTATTACTGATAATATTCATCTTGATCACTTGATTAAGATGGTGGCAATTAAGTTGTTCCATTGTAATGGTACTATTTTCCCACTTGTAAGTAATAAACATCATGTAGTCTTATCATGTAAGACTATGAAAATATCCTATTTCTTCTCAGACTTTTATTCACTACTTTTATAATCCCTCTGAGGATCTTACCTACAACAATTATTACCTAATGATGACTTTCTATTTTTGTCATTCCTACTACATTTATTCATTGGAATTCTCCTGAAAAGCTGTCCTTTCACCCTCATTCATTTATTTATAAATTTTCAAGTTATTTATAAAAATTGTTTTATAAAATTTATTTCAAATTATTTGTATCAGTATCGACTCATGAGTAACTATGCTTTACTATGAGTTATAATCAAATTATATCATTATTGATTTTGTTCCTTGGATTGTTCCAGCCTTGGTCATTGGGATCTCCTTTTGTTGGTTCTGTGTTCTTTCGACATGACCCTATCTATCCTTTTTTGTATATTTCCTTCCTTACTATAAGATGTTCCTGTTCATCTGGTGGTTTTTTTTCCCACCACAGCCCTGGAATCAAACCACTTCTGCAAGGAGCCCTGGTTCCTTTTCTTGGGGAAGGACATTTAGAAACCAGTATGTCAATGTGTGTTCATTGCTACTGGGGTTTCATTGCTGCTAGGCCATCTCCATCTTCAAAAGTAGGAAATATATTGTATGTGTATACACCCATGCTTACAGATACATCTGCATTTATTTCTGTACCTACCTATAGGTATAGACATTAAAAGCCAGGAGCTCATACTGGTACTTCTGATTTCAATCCACTTTAGCTTTATTTGTTAAGTTCTTTCTCTGACCTGCCTCTCATTATCTAGAAGATGTACTTCCTGATGTATACATAAAGTAGTTGCAGAAATGCTAACCAATACCCCTGTTAGAAACAGATTTACTAACTTGTATTTGTATACGGTTCTTTTTGTCTTTAGCCTCAGAGGGTGCAATCA
The DNA here is from genome assembly GCA_031878705.1 of Tapirus indicus. Taxonomy (NCBI): domain Eukaryota; kingdom Metazoa; phylum Chordata; class Mammalia; order Perissodactyla; family Tapiridae; genus Tapirus; species Tapirus indicus. Next base: position 86,830,569 of record CM062942.1, on the reverse strand, counting down.
AAGTATTGTTTTCTCAGGTTTCTTAGCTAAGTTATTCTTTCTCACCTCTTCAGTGTGGTTAAGATATTCATTGGTAATACAGTTAGGTTAATTTGTTGGTGTTTGAATTTGAGTTTGGGTTCTCCCCACATCCTTGTTGATTTTAATTGTTTATTTAATTTTAACATTACTAAGATTCACAAAGTCAGGGCTATACAAAAACATCTACTCACAGAAATGTCACTCTATCCTCATCCCTTCTACCCCTTTCCTATCCCCCACTTCTTCCACTCTTTTCCCACACTCCCCCTGTAGATAACCAATCTCTTTAGTTTCTGGTTTAATCTCTCCTGTATTTATTTTGCACAAATGAGCAGATACACGTGTGTTTTTTCACATGCCCTTGTTTGTTAAGTGAAGGATAGCGTTCCATACATACTCCTTTGTACTTTTTCTTTTTCACTTAACAGTACTCCAGGAAATCACTCCTTATCATTCCACAGAGTGCTTCATCATTCTTTTTTATAGCTGCATTGGACTCCATTGTGTGGCTGGATCACTCATATTCAACCACTCACCTATGTATGGGCATTTAAGTTGTTTTCAACATTTTTCAATTACAAACAGTGCTGCAATGAGTAACCTTGGGCATAAGTATTTTTGTATCGGTGGAAATACATCTTCAAGTTATATTCCCAGTGGGGGGATTATTGGGCCAAAAGTTAAGTGCATATGTCGCTTTGTTAGGTATTTCCAAATTTCTCTCAAGAGGGTTTGTACTGGTTTTTAGTCCCACTAGCAACGTATAACGGTGACTTGCCACACATTCTCACTAACAGAACATGTTGCCCTACTTTTTAAACTTTTGTTGATGTGATAGGTGAGAAATGGTATCTCAGCATTGTTTTAATATGCATTTGTCTAATTGTAAGTTTTGACTCACCATATATTTGAGGATCGTTTTATATATTTTTTTGTGAATTATCTGTTCCTATCTTTTTTCTCATTTTTCTATAGAATTTTTAGCCCTTTGTCCTTCTATATTTAAGAGTTCTCTATACATTTGGGATATTATCCATTTGTCTCTGGTGTGTGCTGTAAATACTTTATCCCAGTTTGTCAGTTGCCTTTTGAATTATGATGTATTTTATGATGTGTTTGCCATACACAATAAATTTCTGTGTAGTTAGGTTGATCATTCTTTTCTTTCATTGCCTCTGGAATTTGAGTCACAGTTAGAAAGCCTTTTCCTGCACTGAGGTTAAAGAAGAGTTCTGCCATATTTTCTTTGAGAGCTTGTTATGGTTTCATTTTTTTATGTTTAGATCCCTAACCCATTTGCAATTTGTTTTTGTATATGGTGTGTCATGGATCTATTTTAATTTTTTCCCAAATGTCTCCATTGACCCAGCACCATTTATTAAATGTCCATCTTTGCCCCAGTGATTTTACATGTCCTTTTATCATGTACTAAAATTTCCGTATGTCCTTGAGGGTATTTCTGGGTTTTCTGTTCTATTCCACTGGGCTACTTGCCTTGTCATGCACCAGAACCAGAGCGTTGTAGTTACAGAGGCTTTATAGTATGCTTTAATGTCTGATATCATTGCTCCCCTCTCATCAGTTTTCTTTTTCACCTATATTCTGGCTATTCCTGCATGTTTTTTAAAAAAAATATGAATTTTATTGTTGACTAGTCTAACTCCATAAAAATGTTTGCTGATATTTTTGAGAGTGTATTAAATTTATACATTAACTTAGGGAGAACTGACATTTTTTAAATGCTGAGTTATTCTATCCAAGGACAGTGAATGTCTTTCCATTTATACAAGTTTCTTCTGTGTCATTCAGGAGCGTTTTAAAATTTTCCTCACAGAGACGTTCTGATTAAGTTTATTCCTCTGCATGTAATCTTCTTTGTTGCTATTGTGTATGAGATTTTCTCTACCAATGTGTCTTCCAACTGGTTTTTTTGTGTGTATACAAAGACGATTGATTTTTGCATGTTAACTTTATATCCTGCTACCTTACTGATTTCTTTGATTGTTTCAGTTAATTTGTCATTGTTTCTATAGGGCTTTTCAGATAATATTATAATATCATCTTCATGGAGAGATGGCTCTACTTTTTGTTATCCATTCTTATAAATCTAATTGATTTCTCTAGTCAACTGACTAATACTTACAGTACAAGATTGAATAGGAATGAAGTGGTGGGCATATTTTCCTTGTTCCTGACCTTAGTGGAAAACTGCCTGTGGTCCTCCAGGACATAAAATACTAGCGTTAGGAATTAATTATATATCTTTTATCATGCTAAGAAAGCACCCTCTGATTCTTGTTTTCTTGAGGATTTTTTTTAACGTGAACGGGTATTGAATTTTTCCAAAGGTTTGCTCAGCATCTGTCGTGATAATCATATGATATTTGTCCTTAACTATATTACTATGGTGAATGATATAGATGGAATTCCTAATATAGACCCAACCTTCTATTAATGAGACAAATCCCACTTGGTCACATTATGTTAATTTCTAAATGTATTGTTCGGATGTTTGCTAATATTTTATTTAGTATTTTTGTATCTATATTTTACCTATCAGTGCAATACTTCCTTGATAAAAGGAGTCAGGAAATTTTCCTTCCTTTTCCTTTTTAATGCTCTTGAATAATTTATAGAGTATTGGTAGTATCTGATCTTTGATGGTTTAGTAGCATTCACCTGTAAAACCATCTGAGCGAGATATGTCTTGGGAGTAATTCCTTGATAACTTTCTTTATTTTTCTATGAAAATTGGTTAATTTAAGCTTTCTAATGCTATAATTAGATCTTTGGTAATCTATATTTCTCTAGGAAATTATCTATTTCATGAGATTTTCAAATTTATTTGCATAGAGGTTTGTGAAATAATTTATTTTCTTTTTTCTGTTTGAATGGTTATCTTTTGTCATTTATTATTTTATATATTTGTGGTCTCTTCCTTTCTTCCTTTATCAAGCTACCTTGTGGTTTGTCTATTTTAAAAAACAGGATTCTCATTTGTTTTTCTGTTCTGTATCTCATTCATTTCTGCTTTTATATTTATTATTTCTTTCCCTGTGCTTTCCTTTGCATTTACTTAATTGTTCCTTTTAGTTTTTGAGGCAATATTTTAATTCTTTCATTTTTACTCATAAAAGTATTTAGTGCTCTGAATTTGCTTCTGATCACTGCTTTAAATGTATCCCACAGATTCTGATGTGTAGTTTTCCATTGTCATTCCATACAGAAATTTTTAAAAATTTTTGTAACTACAGTTTGTATCTCCCCTTTAACTCAACATTTTTTAACAGAGGCTGTTAAAAAATTTCCAGGTAGAAAGGTCTTTCTGTTTTAAGTTTCTGTTAGTAATTTTAACTTTTATTGCATTGTGATTAGAGCGGATTGTTTGTAATATTTCCACTTTATGAAAATTAATGAGATCGTTTCTGTGAGATAATTATCAATTTTTGACAGAAAAATATATTCTCTAGTCTCATTATATGTATATGTATATGTATGTATGTATACAGTTGACCCTATTGATTATGCTGTTTAGATTTTCTGTATTCCTACTCTTCTTTTATACCACTTGATCTGTCTTGTACTGAGATTGGTGTACTCCTACTATCACTTTGTTCTCATCTAAATCTCCCTGCCTTTTTCCTTTATAAGGGTGATTACTGTGATATTTGGTGCATAAATATTCCTAGGTGTTATATCTTCATTGTGAATCTTGGCTTTTATCATTAAGACATGTTCTTTGTCATGTTTAATGCTTTTTAAAAAATCATAATGAACCACCAGTTTTTCTTAACACTGTACTATCTGGTCCATACTTTTTTTTTTAACCCACCAGTACCATTTAACACTCATCTACTGTGTTACAGCAAAAGGTTTCTCTGTTTTTTTCTATTCCTCTCCCTTCTATTATTTTTAGTTGCACAATTTCTGTTTTTTCACAACACAAAGCATTTGTACATTAGTCTTCTCCCCTTTCTTCCACCTTGATTTTAGTATTAGATGTAAAATGCTCACCATCAGACATTTTGGTGAATTTTTTTCTGTCATTTCATGGGGGATCATAATCCCAGTTCACCTTTTAGAAGATCCCCTAGCAAATACTCTGTAAAGAGACATATAGTAAATATTTTAAGTTTGTGGGCCACAGTGCCTCTGTCACAACTAATCAACTTTGCCATTGTAGTGCAAAAGCATCCATGGACAATAAATAAATGATTGATCATGGTTTTGTTCCGATAAAACTTTATTTACATAATCAAGCAGTGGACTAGATTTGGCACAATGGGCCACAGTTTGCAGACCACTGCTCTAGTGGATTGCTCAGGAAGGGCTGGGGTACAGAATTTCCTAAGTTCCTTTATGTTGAAAAACTGTCTTTCTATAAACTATGATATTTGAAGGACACCCCAGCTGGATATAAAATCTTTACTTCAGACTTTCTTTTTAGTCCATTTCTGTTTGTAGATTTTTAAAAATGTTCTGATTCAAGATAGGTTTCATATCCTCAAATGCTTGCTTGAGTATAATTAAATCTGTTTGGAGTGTTGACTTAGTCTCCTTCTGCTTTGCGGTTATTAAATATGTGTGAAATTTTGTTTCCTCATCTTTTTTGCAATGTTTTTCTATGCAGTTCCCCTTCCTTTTGTTCGTCTGTATGAAATTGGGTTGCTCCACAGGATTCCTAGTTTAATGACATCATTTTCTGCCAGTATAGCAAAGTTCAGATCTTTTATTCATTTTGTTTGTTTGTTTTGGTGATGGAGGGAGAAGTTGTGAGTGCTCTGATTTTGTGATTCTCTTAGTCTTGCAAGACCCTTAGTTGTCCCTTTTTGTTTCATTTCCCCATCATTACCCAAATGCCAAAGGATACTTCTCCATTCCTCTTTGCCTTTATTCTTCCCTAGAAGTTATGTCTTTCAAAGACTGCACCTTTAAAGCATCCCTACCCCTTTCAATGTTCTTATTTTAGAGTCCCTTCCCTGTAGTCCCTGCTCTCAGCTTCCAAAACTCCCTTTTAATATTTTCAGACTTATTCTGTGCTTAGTCATTCTGCTGTAGTTTTAGATCAACTTTAAGCCCCTCACCATCTTCCTTGTTCTGCATCTCTTGCAGCTTTTCAGAGTTTGTCTTTGCTTTGCCACAGAGCTTAGTGATGGAGGTGTGACAGATTGTATGTCAGAAACTCATGACTTTTCTTTTTTTACTCACAATTATTTTGAAGTTTTGGCATTCTCCATTTTAAAGCAATGATGAGGGTGTGGATTTTGTGTAGATTTACATTTTACTTCTTATTGGTTTGTAGCCTTTTGGGAGGAAATATTGGAAGGAAGGCAGCTAGGCGGTAACATTGTCTTCTGCTAACTTACCTCTGATTTCACATGGCATTTTATCTTATGTAAATATGTGTGTATGCTCATATATACTTAGATACACACAAGTCTATTTTTGTTCTATTCCTACAGTAGAGGTCATTGGAGGTGTCTGTCTAGTTCACCATATGTTCATTCAAAAAATATTTTATTCATAGCCAACCTTGTAGGCAAACAAGACATTGTAGATGTCTTCTCAGCATTTCTAAATATTCCTCACCCTGAAGCAGGTTTACGAGGACCAGAGGGTGAAGAAAGTATAGGGAAAAGAAAAAAAGATGCTAGATTTATAGGGAAAGGACTTCTTGGTGAATGGTATATGGAGTGAAAACTAGGGATGAAGAGTTCTGTCCTGCTTCCCATCATTGATCTTGCTGGATTACATTACAATCGTCTACCTCTCATGTGTTCTGTCTCCCCCTCTCCTTACAGGGGGCCAAAACTGAGGATCCTAGATTTAAGGCAGGACCTGGACTGTGAGACAACATGCTTGGAGACCAGCACCACATTCCCTTTCTGTTTTCAGTCTTGTGCTCATTCTCGGTACTCTATCCTTAAAAGAGAAGAAGCCCAGCATAGAGCCAGGTGCCTTGGAATTGTTAATTCAGAGTCTGAGCTCCAGTCAGCCTGGGAACCAATAGAATTACTAGTGGACCTTTCCCTCAATGACACCCTGAGAACAAAGCAATTTCTTTCTTTTCTTTGGAGTAAAGTGGAGCAGAGCTTTGGGTCCCTGCACCTCTGCTGCAGACATTTGCAAATTGATAAAATGTCTGCCCACAGAAGTATCCTGCAGTTTCTGGATCTGGGATGCATTGATCACCTGGAAGTGGATCAGGCTTGTCTGAGTGGAGTCACCATCATTTTGGCTCCGACGATCCACCTGAACAGCCTTAGTCTGTCTAACATCCCCTTTAAATCTTATAAGGGGAGAAGTTTCAGAACCTTTCTGATCCGGCTCAGGCAGCTGGACAACCCACAGGAGCTCAGCTTGTCTTTCTTCTACCTCACAGATCAACTGCACAAACTGCACAGGTGAGGGGGTGGGAAGGAACATGGGTTCCCTGAACACCCTGTCGTTAAGACAGGAGAAGAGACCATGCTTGGATATTCCTGAGCTCCTTGTAACCTATTTCTCCTTCCACCTCAGCATGGGCACTGCTGGGAGTTTGAAACTGGCCAGGCTAGAGAGAGGTACCTCATGATAAGGAGAAAGACAAGATTGGAAAGGAAGCTGTGATCATTCTTTCATTCAGTCAGTCAGTCGGCCATGTGCAGACACTATGATATGTCTGTAAATATACTCGTGAAAAAGACTCTGTCCTACTCCTATTGGAGTTTACAGCTCCCTAGAGAGGAAGGGGAGGCACTCAGATGGAGAAACACTTTATGTTGTAGCATCAATGCACATCCCCATGGACTGGCCACAGTAGTTAACACTGCCCAATCATTTTGCTCCTGTATTTTCCCCAACGCTTAGACACTGAATGGAGAACTTGTCATCTGGGAAGTAGTCAAAGGGAGCCCTCAGCTGGCTGCTTTCACAGACCCATCCTCACCAAATAAGTGAACAAGACTCACCATTGAGTATGTTGTATATCCTAAGTGCATACAAATTTTTTCACTTAGTCTTTTCCACAACCCTGTATAGTAATTACTTTTGTACACAGTCTAAAGATTAAAAACCTGTATCTCAGAGGGAAAAGTAACTTCCTCAGCATCCCAGATCTCTTAAGTCTGATTTCAAAGCCCACATGATTAACCACTGTTGCAAAATATGTACAAATTAGTTTATTCCAGAGCCTTAGGTACCCATCATTCAGGGCTTGCTGCCCTGGTCCAATCCTCATTCTTCTGAAATAAGCTTTCTTTTTTCTCTCTATAGAGTTCTGCCACCTCAGTTGGATACACTGGATCTATCTTTCTGTGGCATTTCTAACAGAGATGTCACTGTCCTGTCCCAGAGCTCTCAGGCCACCCACCTAAGGCTGTTGAATCTCAGTAACAACCAGATATTCTCGGAAGATCGTGAGCCCTTCCAGACTCTGCTGGAGAAGGTCTCCGGCACCCTGCAGCATCTGGAGATAAGTGATTGCCTGATGACTGATTCTACTCTCTCTGCTGTCCTTCCAGCCCTGAGCCAATGTTCCCATCTCCGTGTCCTTAGCTTTGCCTTCAACCCCATCACAATGCCTGTGCTCACCAGCCTTCTGCAGCACTTAACATCCTTGAGGGAGCTGAAGCATGTGGTTTATCCTGTCCCTGTCCATTGCTACAGACAATGGAATTTTCGTGGCAGTTTGGACCCACAGAAACTTGCTGAAGTGCAGGCCCAGTTGAAGGCGATGATGCAGGTGGTACAGAGGGATGACATGTATTGGGCCACTTGTTCTGAGTGACTTCCATGCTACAAGGAGTTGTTTCAACACTGTTCTGTGGCCATTAAACGGTTTGTTGTTTTGCCTGAAACCCAAGTTTGTGGAGATGCATATATAAAATTCTACTGTTCCAGGAAACTGGGGTTAGGAAGGTTGAATATGTAACTGACCTCTATGAAAGAGGAACTCTGAAAAAAAAATAGAGGATTTTGGGAGATCCTGTGCATCTCTTGCCCCTGGCCCTCGACATCCTCTTCTGGTTACTAACCACAGTATTGGGTATGTGATGTAAGCTAACCCAGTCGTGGCACATCATTTCCCTGTCCACACGGATTGGTCCATTTATCCACTTCTGGGCCCTTGACACAAGTCAGATCAGTTGAAACTCTTCCTGGATGTGGTAGTCATTGAAGCCAATAATTTTGCCCTCTAGGGTTCCGCAAACATCTTGTATTATGATTGCCTAGGTTGCTTATGAGAAACCAAATGCAAGCAAAAGGAAACAAACTAGGTCCACTACCTACTGGTGTCTTCATCAGCATGCTGTTCCCTGCTTTCTCGGGTCTGAGACCCCTGGCTCAGTTGTTCCTTATTTCACACACATTCACCAAGTATCTGTTATGATTTAGCTACTGTTTCAGGTGCTAAGAAAAATAAAGTCCCTGATCTCGAACCACTCAGAGTACACATGCTCCTGCGATTTATCAGTTTGTCCACTCTTTCTTAGGGCATTTAGCAAAATTATTTATTACCCCCGAACCCCAGATTTTTTTCACTTTTCCCTTACATACTCTGCTCAATCCATGTTGGCCTCGTTATGCTGTTGGATAGCTGCTCAACCCTCAGGTCATGGCTTACGTGTTGGCTCCTCAGATAGGTTTTCTCTTACTTCCCTATTTACGTAGCTTTACTCCGCTGTTGCCCTCTCTTAATGTACCATGTACATTTCCCTCAGGGTGCACACCATTCCTTATGTATTTGCTCTTGCACTAGAGTTGCACTGTTCAGTGTGGTACACACTAGCCATATGTGGCTGCTGAGCACTAGAAGTTTGGCTGCTCTGAAATGTGATGCACTCTAAGTGTAAAGTGCACCCTGTGTGTCTCAGACTTAGTAAGAAACAAAGGACGTAGAATCACTGGTAATTTACTTACATTGTTTACATATTGAAATGATAACATACTGCATGTCAAAGACTGTAAAGAAGAACGAATGTAAATTAACTTGTTTATATTGTTTACATGTTGGAATGACAGCACTGCACTTCAAAGACTTTTAAGAAGAGTTCTTAAAATAACTAATTAATAATCTGTTTATATCTTTACATGTCAAAATGGTAAAAGATCGAATTTCAAAGACCTATTGAGAAAAGAGTGTAAAATTAATAGTTTTCTCATATTGCTTACATGTTGAACTGATATACTGAATTTCAATGACTTCGTAACCAAAAAAAGAGGAAAATAATTAGTTTCTATATAATGTTTCCTTGTTTAAATGAAAACAGACTGCATTTTAAAGACTTAGTAAGAGAGAAGAATGTAAAAGTAATTAATGGTATGTTTATATTGTTTCCATGTTGAAATGATAACACACTTATTTCAAAAACTCAGTAAACAATTTAAAATTATTTTTTCTTATTGCTTCCACATTGAAATAACAAACTGCATTTCAAAGACTTAGAGAAAAGACTGTAAAAATCAATCAATGTAGTTAATAATTTGTTATTTTTTCCATTTTATGATAACAGTGCATTTCTGACTTAGAAAGATAAACATGTTAAAATAACGAATAAATGAATTGTGTATATTGTTTCTTTGTCGAAATGATAACACATGGCATTTCAAAGACTTTGTAAGAAAATAGAATGCAAAATTAATAATTTGCTCATATTGTCTACATGTTGAAATAATGCACTGTATTTCAAAGAATACTAAAAAGTATAAAATTAACTTATATTGTTTCCATGTTGAATTTATAATTTGTGTTTACTTTTGTGTTAAATAGAATAATTATTACAGTTAAATTCACCTGTTCCTTTTGGTTTTTACATTTTTTTGATGTGGCTCCTATTATATTTCTGTTGGACAGCATGGCACTAGACCACAAGCTCCAAGCAGGCAGAGGCTGTTTCTGTTTAGTTTATGTATTAATCATGCCTTTTTATTTTCTGTGTTTTGTGATGTTTTGACATCTGGGGCCTTGCTGACACTGGAGAGACTGCCCTCCCAAGGCTAGCTAATTCCTAGAGAAAGCAAACTACTGGCCTGTGAGCATGACTTTCTTATGCAAACCAACCAATACAGAACCCTAGCCCCCAATCACTTTCCTTATGGGCTCTCACAGGGCTCTTACACTCTGGGCTACTAGTCCCCTGCCCTAATTACTCCAAGTACAGGTACCAAACCACTAGAGACAAGCCCTATGCCCTGGTGCCCACTGAAAATACTCAAACTAGCTAATCCTAACCCCATTAAACCTGCCTTCCCTTGCCTTTCCCTTAGAAACCACAATAAAGGTGAAAACTCATACAGCACTAAGCAAAGGGATAATTAGGAACATTATTGGTGTGGTGTTGACAACGTGAATGGCATGTTTAGACATTTCTTTTGCAAGACCATTGCTTCTCAATTCTTCGCTTTCAGCAGATTAGAAGAATGATCTAAATGACTTGTCAGAGAGGGGATAATTAAAAATAATTTTGGAGGATATCATAAGACATTCAAAGAACTGACGGCTATTTCTACACAAAAGTCCTCTATTACTGTTTGTTAGGGTCACAAACACAGACTGACATAGCCCAGGAGTTCATTTTGTTTCCTTCAGGAGGCCTGATTACTTAGGACTCGTTTTAAAAGCACACTTCATTAGGAAACTAGAACTGCTACATTACTTCCCGTTAAAGCAATAGAGTAAGAGAGTCTCAAAGATAAGGAAGCTTCAGGGTGAGGAGTTCTCCTTTGATGTAGGATGCAGAAATCTGGAAAGAGCATCATTCCCACCACATCAAGAAGAAGAAGTCAAATAAACTACACAGTCATTATGTTACAGAGAGCTGAAGCCATCATACGGCAACCAAATAGACTGAATTCCAAGAATGGTTAAGCCTCTCCAGGGAAAGACTGGATGCATGGGATTTTGACACAACACAGAAAGAAGGAGCACTGGCCACCTGTACAAGTGGGTTAAAAGAAATTAACTAACATTTTTAATGAATTGCTAAAGATCAAGTGTGGGCTAGTCTGACAACATAAAACCCCTGAGAGTGCCAGACACAAAGGCAGTTCACAGTCATTTGCAAGCTCTTATCCACGGACATCTACTAGGTGCCCAGAAGAAAGACTGGGCACAGGGTAGGAGATCAGAGAGAACTCTCCTGAGTGGTGCAAGCTTGGTGGAGAGGATAAGTCATTGCTGCATAAAACTCATGAATCTTCAACCCCTTCCCATAAGCCTTCTCTCAAATGAATCAAAAACATCAGGCAAACTTTATCACCAACAGGTCACAGGTAAACACACATTGTTGTCATGGGAAAAGCAGAAGAAAAGAACCCTCTACCATTAGATGAGATGCAGGAAAGAGCCCCAGGGCTCATTATCCTTTACCAGTAACATTAGAAATCTCCTACCACCGAGGAGGGGGAGGAAGGAAACACTTTCCTGCACACAATCAATCACAAATACAAGGCAGAGTTTGGCTGCTACGTGGAGGGGAGACAGGAATGCTGAGAAGACCCAACCCCAGAAGCCTAGGCACATAGGGCCTGCTTGAGACTGAGTTTGGGTGTGATGTCAGCAAGATGGCGGAGTAGGAGACTCCAGACTCCATTCCCCCACAAGAGCAACAATTAGACAGCTATCCATGAACTAAAATAGCTCTGGGAGAACTCACGTGTCCACTTAAGGACCTGCAGCAACAGGGTGGAGCAAAAAACCTGAGAATAACCACACAGAAAGGGTAGGAAGAACAGTTTCATTTTGCCTGCATCATCCCACTCCCCAGACCAGTACTGCTCAGTGTCAAGAGGGAACTCCCCAGCTGGAGAGTTCCCCTCGCAGGGAAAAGAAGAGCAGGATGAGTGACCAGCTCCCCCAGTCCTAAAAGGCATGAAGGATCTTCTTCAGTTTCCTCCACCCAGATCACTGGGAAGGCCAGGAGAGTGAGATGTCTGGAGACATCTAGGAATAAAAAAGGGCAGGGGCTATTAGTATCAGCCATGTGGTAAGAGCAAGGATGGTCTCCAGTGGCCTTCTCTGCAGACGACCCCAGCAGCCTTCACCACAGAGGACGTCAACAGGCCCCCAGAGACCCTCCATAGCTTTCACCACTGAAGACCCAGAAGTGTTATCTGCTGTTAACATCGAAAAATCAGCTGCACTTTCTATACACTAACAACAAACTCTCTGTAATAGAAAACAACCCCATTTACAATAGCATCAAAAAGAACAAAACACTTAGGAATAAAATTAACCAAATTGGTGAAAGTTCTGTACACTGAAAACTATTAAACATTGATGAAAGAAATTGATGAAGACACAAATAAATGAAATACATCCTATGCTCATACACTGAAAGAATAACATTGTTTAAATGTCCATTCTACCCAAAGCAATCTAAACATTCAATGCAATCCCTATGAAAATTCCAATGGCATTTTTCACAGAAATACAAAACAACGCAAAAATTTGCATGAAAGCACAAGATTCGAAACAGCTAAAGCAATCTTGAGTGAGAAGAACAAAACTGGAAGCATCAAACTTCCTGATTACAAATTATATTACAAAGCTATAGTAATCAAAACAGTATGGCACTGGCATAAAAACAGACATATAGACCAATGCAACAGAATCGAGAGCCCAGAAATAAACACATGCATATAAGGGCAACTTATTTTCAACAAAGTTGCCAAGAATACACAATGGGGAAAGGATAGTCTCTTCAATATACAGTGTTGTGAAAAGTGGATATCCACCTGCAAAAGAATGAAATTGGACCCTTATCTTGGGCACCATACACAAAAATCAACTCAAGACTTAAACATAAGCCCTCAAACTGTAAAATTCCTAGAAGAAAATATGTGGGAAAAGCTCCTTGACCATGGTCTTGGCAATGATTTTTTGCACTTGGCAGGAAAAGCACAGGCAACAAAATCAAAAATAAACAAGTGGGACTACATCAAACTAAAAATTTTCTGCACAGCAAAGGAAACAATCAACAAAATGGAAAGGCAACCTGCAGAATGGGAGAAAATGTTTGCAGTCCATTTATCTGATAAGAGGCTAACATTCAAAATATGTAAAGAACTCATAGAAATCAACAGCAGAAAAACCCCAAATAACCTAATTAAAAAATGGGCAAAGGACCAGAACAGACTTTTTTTTTAAAGAAGACATACAAATGGCCCACAGGTACATGAGAAGGTGCTCACCTCATTAGGGAAATGCAAATCAAAACCACAATGAGATATCACCTCATACCTGTTAGAATGTCTTTTATCAAAATGACTAGAGGCAACAAGTTTTAGTGAGGATATGGAGAAAAGGGAACCCTTATACACTGTTGGTGGGACTATAAATTGGTACATCCATTGTGGAAAACAGCATGGAGGTTTCTCAAAAAATTAAAAATAGAACTACCATAAGATCCAGCAAATCCACTTCTGGACATATATCCGCAATTAACAAAATCAGTACCTTGAATATTTGCACTCCCATCTTCACTGTGGCATTATTCACATTATTCACAGCAGCCTAACTGAAAACAACCTAAGAATCTACTGACAGATGAATGGATAAAGAAAATGTGCTAGATATATGAATAGTATAAAGCCTTAGAAGGAAATGCTGTCATTAGTGACAACATGGATGAACTTGGAAGACATTATGCAGAAAGACAAACACTGTATGATCCCACTTATATGTGGAATCTAAAAAAAATTGAACTCATTTTTGGTAAAATCTTATATGTGGAATCTAAAAAACAGTTGAACTCATTCTACTCTGGTAACACAGGGTAGAATGGTGGTTACCACAGGCCTGGGGTTTGGGGGAAGAGGGGAGTTATCAGTCAAAGAGCACAAACTTTCAGTTATAAGATGAATAATTTCAGGAGGCCTAATGTACAACATGGTGACTATAATTAGAAATAATGTATTATATACTTGTAATTTGCCAAGAGAGTAAATCTCTAGTGTTCTCACCACAAAAAAGGTAAGTGAGAGCTGATTGATATGCAAATTAGCTTGATTGTAGTAATCATTTCACAACGTATATATATATCAAAACATCATGGTGTACACCTTAAACAGATACACTTTTTATTTGTCCATCCTACCTCAATAAAACTGGCAAAAAAATCTGAGCCTGGACCAAGAGAATGGAGAAAACCCCCACCCACTGCTATCGGGCTGGCAGGCACCACAGGAAAAGCAACACGAGTTTACTACTGGGGGAGGTGTGAAAGTGAGGAAACAGACCCTGTCTGTGGTGCAGGCATACAGGGACAGCTGAAAGCAGAAGATGGAGGGGGAACACTGAAAAAACAATAATCAACCAACCTGTGTCACCCAACCAAGAACTGTACGAACAAAGTAACTCTAGAGGAACTTGAAGCCTGTGGTGCACCACAGAAAATCACGTTGACAACAAAAGCAAAACCCAGCTCAACTCCTGATTGGATTTGACTCTAACCTATAATACAAACAAACAATAATGGTGTTAGGAGGCAATTCTCCATGGGTTTCTCACATGTCTGCCTGTTTTCTGCATCGGGCTGTATTTTCTAGGACTTTTATTTTTAGTGAACCATCTTAGAAGGGACAGATAATTTCCTTCCAGGGCAGAGGACAGAGTTTTTTGCTGTTCAGGGTAATGAAGACCATGTCTCCCTCTGGGGCAAAGGCGAGGCATGATTGCTAGTAGTCCCATTATAAAAGATTGGAGCTTCTTAATCTCAGGATTCCTCATCTGTGATGCAAATCCACTATGTGCACAGTTTTCACCTGGGCTACTCAGCGTCACCTGTGTGGGAATTGGGGGAGGAAAAAGACAGGGGAAACAGCACAAACATCAAGCGCATGCTGCCCGCTGTTCTGTGAGTAATAAATTCCTTCTTCTCTGACCCAGAAGTCTCTTGTCTTCTCCAGTGTCTATGAAACTATGGCAGGCTATCTTCTAAATTGCAAGTAGAGCAAAATCACAACCCTTCATAGTTCTTGAAAGTTTTGATGGCAGTGATAGGATGTTGACAAAGACGTGGTTTTCTGAAAGAAGAAAGGGCAAGGGCTTTTGTCCTGGGTTAGAGGATACAGGAAGGCTTCTCAGGATCTGGTATTGAGAGTTCTCATCCCAAGTGGTACATGAGGGTGATTAAAGGTCCCCAACTGTCAGGGGAGTGACATCAGCATCATGGCAGAGTGGCATTCCTCTTTGAACCTCTGCCCCCTGAGACACAACAGAAACATCATCCACATAACAACAGAGGTCAATCAAACACTACAAAGGACTTCTAAGAGACCCACACCGTGGTTCATCTCATGGTGGACGCCTGGGAAGCCCCAAAGGACTTGTGGAGAGGTAAGGAAATCTACTGCCCCTCCCCATCTGATAGGCAAAGACAGACAGCCCAGCTCACAGATGGGGGGGGCTGCTCTCTATGGGGAAAGATATCACCCTCCAGGTGCTCTCACAGACAGTCAAGACATCCCCACCAGGAAGCAACGATGAACTGCTTTGGGGGTGTGGTCAACACCCCAAGAGAGCCAGATAGTGAGGGAGAAAGGAAGCCCCTGGGTCAGGCAGGCGAAAGAGAGAACACCTCCCCCATCATGCCCTGCATTCAGCACAATACCTCCAGGGACTGCAGCAGTCTCAGAACAAACAGCTCGTGACCTACACCCTGTGGCAGCAAGTGGAAAATGCAGGACCAGAAATTCTCAGCATGAAGAACAGCAAAGGTAAATCAGCCAGCTCTATGCAGAGGTATCTTAAGTCTCCAGACCAAGAGGAAAATAACAAAGACCCAGAAACCAACCCTGAGGGCACAGAAATCTATAACCTAAATGACAGAGAATTCAAAATAGCTATCAAAAAAAACCTCAATGAATTATAAGATAACATAGAGAAACAATTCAATGATTTCAGGAATTTCTTCACAAAAGAGATTGCAACCATAAAGAAAAACCAATCAGAAATATTGGAGATGAAAAACACAATAGGTGAGATAAAGGAAAAACTGGAGTCTTTAAAGAGCAGAACTGACAATATGGAGGAAAGAATTACCATTATCGAAGAGAGCCATGCAGAAATACTCCAGATAGAGAAGGAGAGAGAACTAAGACTAAAAAGAAATGAAGAAATTCTTTGAGAAATATCAGACTCAATTACGAAAAGTAACATAAGGATAATAGGTATTCCAGAAGGAGAAGAAAGGGAAAAAGGAGCAGAGAATTTGTTCAAAGAAATAATAGCTGAGAACTTCCCAAACCTGGGGAAAGAGATGGAAATAACAGTGAATGAAGTCAATAGATCACCTAAATATATAAACAGGAAAAGACCAACTCCACGGAATATGGTAGCAAAACTCACAAGAGTCAATGACAAGGAAAAATATTAACGGCAGCTAAACAGAAAGCAAAATAACATACAAAGGAAACCCCATCAGGATCTCAGCTGATTTCTTGACAAAAACTCTACAGGCTAGGAGAGACTGGAATGACATATTCAAAATCCTGAAAAACAAAAACCTTCAGCCAAGAATACTTTATCCAGTGAAAATATCCTTCAAATATGATGGAGAAATAATAACTCTCCCTGATAAACAAAGGCTAAAGGAGTTCATCACCACAAGACCCCCACTACAAGACATGCTCAAAAAGGCCCTTAGGCCTGAAAAAAAACAAAAGAGAAAGGGGATACAAAGTTTAGAGCAAGGAGAAAAATAAGGAGATTAAATGAGAAAAATTGCAGTTGGAAAATATCAAAAATGAATTTAAAGTCATCACGGTAAACATACACTCACAACACAAGATGGAATAAGTAGTGACAACAACAAATAAGAAGGGGAAGAGGAAAGGGATTGAATTGACTTAGTCTAAGGAAACAAAAGGCATCAGAAAGTGGACTATCTTATCCAGGAGATCTTTTATATAAACCTCATGGTAATGACTAAACAAATAACCAGAATAGAACCACATATGACAAATAAAGAGAAAACTAAGAGAATCATCATGTAGAACTACCAAACTGAATTGGCAGTCCAAAACACATGGGACAAGAAACGAAGGAAATGCAAAAGAACCAGAAATTGAATGATAAAATAGCAACATTAAACCCTCATATATCAATAATCACTCTAAATGTAAATGTATTGAATTCTCCAATCAAAAGGCACAGAGTGGCGGGATGGATTAAAAACCAAGATCTAACAATTTGCTGCCTCTAGGAAACACATCTCAGCTCTAAAGACAAACAGACTCAAAGTAAAAGGATGGAAGACAATACTCCAAGCTAATGGCAAACAAAAGAAAGCAGGAGTTGCCATACTTATATGAGACAAAGTAGACTTTAAGATAAAAAAGGTAATGAGAGACAAAGAGGGGCAATATATAATGATAAACGGGACACTTCACCAAGAAGACATATCACTTATAAATATCTATGCACCCAACACAGGAGCACCAAAGTACATAAAACAACTACTAAAAAACCTAAAACGAGTTATTAACAACAATACAATAATAGTAGGGGATCTCAACACCCCACTTACATCAACGGATAGATCATCCAGACAAAAAGTCAATAAGGAAATAATTGACTTAAACGAAAAACTAGACGAGATGGTCTTGATAGATACATACAGAGCACTCCATCCAAAACCAGCAGATTAGACATTCTTCTCAAGTGTACATGGAACAGTCTCAAGGATAGACCATATATTAGGAAACAGAGAAAACCTCTAAAAATTTAAGAAGATTGAAATCATTACAAGCATCTTTTCTGATCATAATGCTATGAAACTAGAAATCAACTGCAAGGAAAAAACGGGGAAAGTGACAAAGATGTGGAGACTAAACAACATGCTACTGAACAATCAATGGATCATTGATGAAATTAAAGGAGAAATCAAAAACTATCTGGAGACAAATGAAAAAGAAAATACATCATACCAACTCATATGGGATGCAGCAAAAGTGGGCCTGAGAGGGAAATTTATAGCAATACAAGCCCACCTCAACAAACAAGAAAAATCCCAAATAAATAACCTTAAACTACACCTCATAGAACTAGAAAAATCAGAAAAAACAAAGCCCTGAATCATAAGAAGGAGGGAAATAATAAAAATCAGAGCAGAAATAAATTAATTTGAAACAAACAAACAAAAAAACCCCAGTAGAAAGGATCAACGAAACAAAGAGCCAGTTCTTTGAGAAGATAAACACAATCAATAAACCCTTAGCCAGTCTCACTAAGAAAAAAAGGGAGAAGACTCAAATAAATAAAATTAGATATGAAAAAGTAGAAATTACAATGGATACCAGAGAAATACAAGGGATTACTAGAAAATACTATGAAAAACTGTATGCCAACAAATTGAACAACCTAGAGGAAATGGACAAATTCATGGTCTCGTATAACCTCCCAAAACTGAATCAAGAGGAAACAAAGAATATGAATAGGCCAATCACAAGTAACGAGATTGAAACAGTAATCAAAAACCTCCCCCAAAATAAAAGTCCAGGACCAGATGGTTTTCCTGGAGAATTTTACCAAACATTCAAAGAAGATTTAATACCTATCCTTCTCAAACTATTCCAAAAATAGAGGAAGATGGAATACTTCCTAACACATTCTATGAGGTCAACGTCACCCTGATACCAAAGCCAGACAAGGAGAGTACAAAGAAGGAAAACTACAGGCCAATATCGCTGATGAACGTAGATGCAAAAATCCTCAACAAAATATTGGCAAACCGAATACAGCAATACATCAAAAAGATCATACACCATGATCAAGTGGGATTTATACCAGGGACACAGGGATGGTTCAACATCCGCAAATCAATCAACGTGATACACCACAATAACAAAATGAAGAATAAAAACCACATGATCATCTCAATCGATGCAGAGAAGGCATTCAACAAGATCCAGCATCCATTTATGATAAAAACTCTCAACAAAATGGGTATAGAAGGAAAGTACCTCAACATAATAAGGGCCATATATGACAAACCTACAGCAAACATCCTACTCAACGGGGAAAAACTGAAAGCCATTCCTTTGAGGACAGGAACAAGACAGAGGTGCCCACTCTCGCCGCTCTTATTCAACATAGTACTGGAAGTTCTGGCTAGAGCAATTAGGCTAGAAAAAGGAATAAAAGGACTCCAAATAGGCAATGAAGAAGTGAAACTCTCACTATTTGCAGACGATATGACCTTATACATAGAAAACCCCAAAAAATCCATTGGAAAACTACTAGAAATAATCAACATCTGTAGCAAAGTGGCAGGGTATAAAAGCAATTTACAAAAATCAGTTGCATTTCTATACGTTAATGATGAATTAACAGAAAGAGAACTCAAAATGACAATCCCATTTACAACTGCAACAAAAAGAATAAAATATCTGGGAATAAATGTAACCAAGGAGGTGAAAGACCTATGCAATGAAAACTATAAGATACTATTGAAAGAAATCGAGGAAGACATAAAGAAATGGAAAAATATTCCATGCACATAGATTGGAAGAATAAGCCTAGTTAAAATGTCCATACTACCTAAAGCAGACTACAGATTCAATGCAATCCCAATCAGAATCCCAATGTCATTCTTCACGGAAATAGAAAAAAAAATAGTGAAATTTGTATGGGGCAACAAAAGACCCTGAATAGCTAAAGCAATCCTGAAAAAAAAGAGCAAACCTGGAGGCATCACAAGCCCTGATTTCAAAATATACTATAGAGGTATAGTAATCAAAACAGCAAGGTACTGGTACAAAAAGAGACACACAGGTCAATGGAACAGAATTGAAAGCCCACAAATAAAACCACACACCTATGGACAGCTAATCTTTGACAAAGGAGTGAAGAACATACAATGGCGAAAGGGATGTCTCTTCAATAAATGGTGCTGGGAAAATTGGACGGTCACATGCAAAAGAATGAAAGTAGACCATCTTCTATCGTCATACACAAAAATCAACTCAAAATGGATTAAGGACCTGAAAGTGAGACCTGAAACTATAAAACACCTGGAAGAAAATATAGGCAATACACTAATGGACATCGGTCATAAAGGGATCCTTTTGGATTCCATGTCTACTCAGACAAGGGAAACAAAAGAAAAAGTAAAGTGGAACTTCATCAGACTACAGAGTTTCTACAAGGCAAATGAAACCGGGATCAAAATGAATAGAGAATCCACCAGCTGGGAGAAAATATTCACAAATCATATATTCGACAAGGGATTAATCTCTGTAACATATAATGAACTCACACAACTGAACAACAAAAAATCCCAACAACCCGATCAAAAAATGGGCAGAGGATATGAACAGACATTTTACCAAGGAAGATATACAGATGGCCAACAGACACATGAAAAGTGTTCCACATCACCAATCATCAGGGAAATGGAAATGAAAACTATGCTAAGATATCACCTTACACCCATTAGAATGACTATAATCACCAAGACAAAAGCAACAAATGTTGGAGAAGTTGTGGAGAAATGGGAACCCTAATTCACTGCTGGTGGAAATGCAAACTGGTGCAGCCTCTATGGAAAACAGTATGGAGATTCCTCAAAAAATTAAAAATAGAAATACTTTATGATCCAGCAATCCCACTCTTGGGCATCTACCCAATGGACATGAAATCAACCATCCAGAGGCTTATGCACTCCTATGTTCATTGCAGCATTATTCATTATAGCCAAGAAGTGGAAGCAACCCAAGTGTCCCTTGACTGATGATTCGATAAAGAAGATGTGGTATATATATACAATGGAATACTATTCAGCTATAAGAAAAGACAGAATTGTCCCATTTGCAACAACATGGATGGACCTAGAGGGTATTATGTTAAATGAAATAAGACACAGAGAGAAGGACAAATACCACATGATTTCACTCATATGTGGAATATAAACTAACACATGGACAGACAGAACTGGTTGGTGGTTACCAGGGGGAAGGGGGGTGGGGGGCACAAGGGGTAAAGCGATGCATTCATATGGTGGCAGACAAATAATAATGTACAAAAAAATCCCACAATGTTATAAACTATTAAGACATTAATAAAAATTAAAATGAAAAAGGTCCCCAACTGTCCTACCTGTTAATGAACGCATAGAGACGGAGTGGCGAGAGGTAGGGTTGAAACAAGCTGCAAGGAGTGCTTCTTTGCTTGATGCTCACTCTCCTCCCTGGGAGAGGAGGAAAGGATGTTCTCATGATAATAGGGCAGCAAGCCCTGCAGCCCCATTCAAAAGGCAACATGGCTGTCACTGCTGAATCAACGGGCCCCAAAGACAAATTAGATGGTGTCAATATGAAGATATAAGAACTTTGGGTGGAACAAAAGGAGAATTTCATTTAGCTGAGCTTGGCCCACCACAGGACAGCTGAAAATAAAAATGAATGCAAAGCCTTTCTCACTGGTGGGATGCTACTCACCCTTCCATGTCATGTGTTCGTCCCTCCCCATCTACCCTGATATTGGTGACTTTAATGAAAAGTCTGCTTGTCCTGAGAAACTTTGGGGGAGGGAAGGGACTCAAACTTTAACATGGGTATCTTGCTCATGGGTATCAATTTTTCCACATCCTCATCAACACTTGTTATTTTCTGTTATTGTTATTTCAGGGGGATAACAGCCATCCCAATGACTCTGAAGTGGTTCATCATTGTGGTTTTGATTTGCCTTTCCCTAATGATTACTGATGTTGAGCATCGTTTCATGTGCTTATTGGACATCTATATATCTTCTTTGAAGAAATGTCTATTCCACTCCTTTGTCCATTTTTCAATTGGGTTCTTTGGGGTTTTTTGTGGTTGAATTGTAAGAGCACTTCAAATAGTCAGAATACTGATCCCTTGTCAGATATGTGATTTGCAAATAATTTCTCCCATCCTGAGGGTTGCCTTTTCACTTTGTTTTGATAGTGTCTTTGGATGCACAAAAGTTTCTAATTACATAATAAATTTCAATTTATATATTATTTCTTTTGTTGTCTGTGCTTTTGGTGAGATATTCAAGAAAACATTGCCAAATCTAATGTCATGAAACTTTCCCTCTAGGTTTTCTTCTAAGAGTTTTATAATTTTAGCTATTACATTTAGGTCTTTGCTCCATTTTGAATTACTTTTTGTGTGTGGTGTATGGTAAGAGTCCACCTTCATTTTTTTGCATGTGGATATCAGTTTTCTCAGCACAATTTTGTTGAAAAGATTACCCTATCCCTACTAAGTGGCATTGGCACCCTTGTCAAAAATAATTTGATCACATATGCAAAGGTTTCTTTGTGGGCTCTCTATTCTATTCTATTGGTCCATATGTCTGTCCTTATACCCGTACCACACTGTTTTAATTACTGTTGCTTTGTAGAAAGATTTAAAATCAGTATTTGTGAGTCCCTCACCTTATTTGTTCTTTTTCAATATTGTTTTGGCTACTCAGATCCCTTGAGATTCCTGAATTTTAGGATGGGTATTTTGAGAAATATTGCATCAGATCTGTAGATTCCTTTGCATACTATTGACTTCTTATAAATGTTACATCTTCCAATTCATGAATACGATGACTTTCCATTTATTTATGTCTTCTTTAATTTCTTTCATAAATGTTTTGAAATTTTCAATGTAAAAGTCTTTTACTTCTTTGGTTAATTTTTTCTTAAGTATTTTATCATATTGATACTATTGCCAATGGAACTGTTTTCTTAATTTTCTTTTTGGATTGTTCATTGTTAGTGTATAGCAACACAACTGATTTTGCATCCTGCTTCTTTGCTGCTTTTGTATATTTGTTCCAATTATTCTTTTTCAGAATCTTTAGAGTTTTCTACATATAAGATCACATCATCTGTGAAGAGAGATAATTTACGTCTTCCTTTCCTTCCATCTGTATGCCTTTTACTTCTTTTTCTTGCCTAATTGTTCTGCTAAAGTTTCTGATACTATACTTTTAAATTTTTTCTTCTTTTTATTATTTTTATTGAATGTATTTAAAGTGTACGACTGGATGATTTGGTATACTTATACATTGTGAACTAATTACCACAATCAAGTTAATTAACATATCCATCATGTCACATACTTACCTTTTTTTTTCTGGTGAGAAAACAGGCTCTATCCTCTTACGAAATTTCAACTATACAGTACAGTATTGTTAGTAATGTATATATGTACACCACACTTTTCTGTTTTTTGCCTGAGGAAGATTTGCCCTGAGCTAACATCTGTGCCAATCTTCCTCTATTTTGTATGTGTGTCGCCACCACAGCATGGCCACCGCTGAGTGGTGTAGGTCTGTGCCCAGGAACCAAACCCAGATGGCCAAAGCTGAGTGTGCTGAACTTAACCACTAGGCCACAGGGCTGGCCCCTATACCACACTTTCTTTATCAATTCATCTGTTAACAGACAATTAGGTTGTTTCCATATCTCAGCTATTGAGAATACTGCAATGAACATAGGAGTGCAGGTGTCTCTTTGACAGCCTGATTTCAGAATATCTGGATAAATGCCCAGACATGGGATTGCTGGATCATACTGTAGTTCTATTTTTTTATTTTTAGGGGAAACTTCATACTGTTTTCCATAACGGCTGTACCAATTTACATTCCCATCAACAGTGCATTAGAGTTCCAGAGTGTATACAAACACATGTACCCAAACACACATGCAGTGGAATATTATTCAGCCTTAAGAAGAAGGAAATGCTGCCATTTGAGACAACATGGATGAAGCTAGAGGATATTACGCTAAGTGAAATAAGCCAGACTCAGAAAGACAAATACTGCACAATATCACTTACCTATAAGCAGAATCTAAAAAAAAAGTCAAATAAAGGTAAACTCATAGTAGCAGGGAGTAGAATGATGTTTACCAGGGGCCGGTGGGTGAGGAAAATTGGGAGTTGTTCAAAGGATACAAAGTTTCAGCTACACAGGATGAAGAAGTTCTAGAGATCTAATGTACAGCATGGTGACTATAGTTAATAATACCCTACTCTTTGAAATTTGCTAAGAGAGTAGGTCTTAAGTGTGCTACCACAAAAAGAAAGGTAACTATGTGAGGTGATGGAAATGTTAGCTTGAGTGTAGTAATCATTAACCATTTCACAATACATACATATATGAAAACATGATAATTGTCATATACTCTTGGTGAGTTGACCTGTTTATCATTATGTAATGACTTCTTTGACTCTTGTGACAGTTTTTGACTGAAAATCTATTTTGTCTGATATAAGTACAGCCACCTCTGCTTTCTTTTGGTTAACATTTGCATGAAATATCTTTTTCCATCCCTTCACTTTCACCCTATGTGTCCTCTAAGCTAAAGTGAGTCATTTGTAGGCAGCATATATTTTGTTCTTGTTTATTTTATCCATTAGCCACTTTAGGTCTTTTGGTGGAGATATAGTCCATTTATCTTTAAAAGAATTATTGATAGATAAGGACTTCCTACTGCCATTTTTTAAATTGTTTTCAGACTGTTTTGTACTTCCTTTCTTCCTCTCGTGCTGTCTTCCTTTGTGATTTGATGATTTTTTTTGTAGTGCTATGCTCTGATTCCTTTCTCTTTATCTTCTGTGTATCTACTATAGATCTTTGCTTTGTTCTTACCATAATGCTTATGTAAAACATCTTATAGTTATAAGTCTATTTTAAGCTAACAACTTTGGTCATTTACAAAAACTGTACACTTTTCCTCTCCCCCTTTTGCATTATTGATATCACAGTTTACATCTTTTTATATTGTGGGTCCATTAAAAATTAGTGTAGCTATACTTATATTTAAAACTTTTTCCTTTTAACTTTTATAGAAGTTAAAAGTGATTTATATACAACCATTACAGTGTTAGAGTGTTCTGAATTTGACTATGGGCTTACCTTTACCAATGAGTTTTATACTTTCATGTTAAAAAGAAAAAGAAAAAAATTGATATTCTAAGAAAGAGAAAATGGAATCACATGAAATGTTCAATTAAAACCACAAACGGCAGAAAAAGGGTGGAAGACAAACAGAAAAACAGAACAAGGACAATAAATAGAAAATAGTAACAAATATGGTAACTATTAATCCAACTACACCAATAATCACTTTAAATGTGAATAATCTAAATACACTAATTGAAAGAGAGATGTCAGAGTGGATCAAAAAACAAGACCCCACTATATGTTGTCTACAAAAAACCCAATTTAAATATAAAGATACATAGAAATTAAAAGTAAAGGTATTGAGAAAGATAAACTATGTTAACATAATCAAAAGAAACTGGGTGTAGGTATATTAATTTCAAACAGAGCAGACTTTAGAGTAAGGAAAGGTATCAAGGTTAAAGACGGGCATTACACAGTGATAAAGGGGTCAGTTTCCCAAGAAGATATAACAATCCTTAATGTGTATGCACCTAACAAAGGAGTATCAAAATAGGCAAGGCAGAGACTGATAGAACTGCAAGGAGAAACAGGTGAAACCACTAAGATATAGACTGAATGTCTATGTTCCTCCAAAATTCCTACGTTGAAATGAATCTCCAATGTGATGGTATTTGGAGACGGGGCTTTTGGGAGGAGATTAGTTCCTAAGGACAGAGTCCTCATGAATAGGAGGAAGTGCCCTTATGAAAGAGGTCCCTCTACCATCAGTCCTCCACGCTTATGAAGGGAGACAGGGTCCATCAATTACCAGCTGCTGAACTCTGATCTCTGTCTTGGAGATCAACCCATTGGAGACACAACCTGTTAGTGGGTTGTAACATCAATTTAGTGGGCATTATCACCAGCATTTTTTTTTTAAAGGAAACTAAACGAGAGTTTAAAGATGAATGGAATTAAATATATACTAGGTTGTAGATATTTTTATTGGTTTCAGCTACAAACATATGTATGGTTGTAGTAAGTCAAGATGTAAAATATATTTTTGTGGGGGCCGCCCGGTGGCGCAGCGGTTTAGTCCGCGCTTGGCAGCCCAGGGTTCGCGAGTTCGGATCCCAAGCGCCCGCCGACTCACCGCCTGTCAGCCATGCTGTGGCGGCGTCCCATATAAAGTGGAGGAAGATGGGCACGGATGTTAGCCCAGGGCCAGTCTTCCTCAGCAAAAACGGGAGGATTGGCAACGGATGTTAGCTCAGGGCTGGTCTTCCCCACACACAAAAAAATATATATATATATTTTTGTGAATTCTGTTCCAAAAAACTGAAAAAAATCTAGTCTCCAATAGCTAGTAAAAATATCTGATACAGAAACTAACATTACATAGGTGCAACACAATCTATTTACTAAATTCTTCAGTATGTGGGATAAAAATTTCCATATTTATCAGCCCATATAGATGCAAGAAATTATATCTAAAGATATGTTACATGAAATATCTATAAAACAATTTCTGAAATTAAAAATATTCACTTTATTATTTTCCTACTAACTTTCCTATTCTTGGAGTTAAATATGTATGTAGGAAACAGAAGCAACCCATTTCTGTGCTTTGGTTTTTATCATCATCAAAGCACAAAATTTTGCTTTACTACTTATTGTCCCTTCTTGGGAGAGTTTAATAACTCCAAATTGTTATATTCATTTATTAAATATTTACTATATCCCAAATCTGAAGATAATTCTGTAGGTTTTTCTACTTCAGTGTATGTGACATAAATGATTTGATGATTCACACAAGAATTGGTAATCCACATGATTCCCAAACACAAGTCTTCTTCTAGTGGATATTAGGTATGAAATATTCAAGAAAGTGTTTCCCAAGTGTTCATAAATAACATATTCATGTGAAATAAAAGATAATTTAAAAACTATAAATAAATAAAGGCTGAATGTAACAAGCCAGATGAAAATAACATGTAACCTTTGTGATTCTATTTACATAAAATTATAGGAAATTAAAATAATCTATTGACTAAAGATCATTGGTTGCTTGGGGACAGGGCATGGTGAGGGAGAGGGTGGTCAGTGATTAGAGAACTGAAAACGTGGTGTCCTAGGAATATAATCATAACGATATGTAAGAATATCTGGTTATTAAAAGGGACAGTGCTACGTATCACTATCACAGGGCAACACACAGGTAATTACTATTTTATAGAATTCTAAATTCTTATAACTGATATTTTAAACTAACACTTGGAAGATTTCAGGCTCTTAAAAAGATTTCATTATAGAGTGGAGAAAACCAAAGTCACCAGGAAAGAATCCATGTTATGATTTTAAGTTGCCAGGAAGATTTTCTAATAACTGCATATATTCACATCCATTTGAGAGAAACAAAGGAATCATTAATTATTATTCATATAGTCAGAAAATATATATCTATATTTATTGCAAATGAATGTTAAAGATTGTTTCTTCCTCAAGCTGGACAATTCATTGTTTTCAGACAAAAGAGGACATCTCTAAGATGGGTCTCAGGGCTACCACAAAGCATGTAGCTGCTGAAGACATGAATTCCACCCGCTAAACCTCTTCTCCCATGATGGGATCAAAGCAGCTTCTCTCCTCTGAGGCTCCTTTGTGAACCTCACAGGAGCTATTCCACAACATGCTTTTAACAGATCTATGAACTCACCTGAGCCAGGCCTCATACCCCACCAGGGACGTGAAGTGTTGGGGTCTCCTGAGGACTGCTGCCCTTGAATCTGGAGAAGCCTCAGCAGCCATCAGGACACAGATCCTCAGAACCCGCCTCCTTCAGACACCTCACAGGAGCTCGGCCACCGACATGAGGAGCTGCACAGGGACAGACAGATCCAGCAATCACTATGCTTCACTGGTGTAACTGTGTGCCCTCCACCATGCTAGGCACTGGGTTAGTGACAATGACACTGATACAAGTGGGTAGTGATCATAACAACCAGAAAGTACAATGGGCTTCTCACCAGGGTCTTTTTTCTCTCTTTTCTCCTCTATCCCCTAACAACAAAGTTGAAAACAATAATGAGTGGTCTAAATTCATACAGACATCCATGGTCCCGCAGTGACCACAGGGGGACTTACATGTTATCACTGAATGCTCACAGAGATCCTGTGGGTTAACCATGCTTATCCCCGTTTGTCAGAGGGGGAGCTGGGGATCAGGGAGAGCCTTTCCCTGTCTTACCTCCCGCAGCCCTGCCTTGAGAAGGAGAGCATCTCCAGGATACCCTGGAGCGGGACGCCACACTCACTGGGACCGGCAGGACCCCAGTGCCTTTACCTACGAGACCGCCGGGGCTCCGAGACCCAAAGCAGGAAAGAGGCGACTTGCATCTGGGTCCCTTCATCTCCCCCACTCCCTAGGGTAATTCAGTCCACACCACAGGGTCCCACATCCTCAGCTGAGAATCCAATACCTGAAGGTGAGACCTGCCCTTCTCACGAGGCCACGTCTGTCTCTATTAAAAAGTCATCATGGTCACCATATTGATGTCAGGTTTCTACAGGAACCGTGAAGCACAGGCAGGTCCTTCCATCTTGCAGCCATCAGTTGCAGAGTCCTGAGAAGCTGCATCCTCTCAGCCACCCGACACCACGGGTTCTGTCATCTGCATGAAGAGCTCTGCCCTGGGAGATAAAAACTGATTGAATTCCCAGCACATATCTGACACATTTTGCTTCCATCCGTTCATCCATCTGTTCATACAGTTAACAGTCATTAAAACCAAATGGTACACCATCTCTTTGGTTAAGTTTTAGGCTTCTCCAGAATGGAAACAAGGAAGTAAAGCATGGAAAGGGTGGTGTGGTAAATTCCAATGTTAAATCTAAGAGACGCCTCTTTACCATTAAGATTTCACCCTGCTCATCTCTTATAATTGATGATTTTAGAAGACAGTTTAATGCTCTGGACTCTTCTCCACATCTCTAGTTACTGTCCTCTTCACACCTCTAGTTACTGTCCTCTTCACATATTTTCTCCCCTTTGCACCAAAGTTCTACTAGGAATTCTTGATACTCAACTTTGATCCTCCTGCACCTCCCCTCCAACTCAGTCTTCATCCTTCATCTGATGGGGCTGTGTTCCCCCACTCTGCCACTGAAATTAACCTTGACAAGGTCAACATCTACCTCTTTGTCACATTTATAGATCAAGAATGTTGATGGGGCCAGCCCATGGCGTAGTGGTTAAGTTCCACGTGCTCCACTTTGGCAGCCCACCTTCAAGGGTTCGGATCCCGGGCACAGACCTACACCACTTGTCACCCACACTGCAGCAGCGGCCCACATATAAAGTAGAGGAAGATTGGCACAGATATTGCTCGGGCTTAATCCTCAAGCAAAAAAACAAGGAGAATTGGCAACAGTTGTGAGCTCAGGGCTACTCTTCCTCAGCAAACAGAAAAAAAAAGAGGGGCTGACCCAGTGGTGCAGTGGTTTAATTCACGCTCTGGCAGCCCAGGGTTTGCGGGTTCGGATCCTGGGTGCCTGCCGACACACTGCTTGCCAGCCATGCCGTGGTGGCCTCCCATATAAAGTAGAGGAAGATGTGCATGGATGTTAGCCCAGGGCCAGTCTTTCTCAGCAAAAAGAGAAAGATTGGCAAGGGATGTTAGCTCAGGGCTGGACTTCCTCACACACACACAAAAGAATGTTGAAATAAGTATTCAAATGGAGACAAACAGGCATTACCCCAAGAGGAACGGATTTCCTTTCTGCAGGATGGAATTCAATTGCTTGGGTATAGACAAGGATTATATTGAAGTGTGACCAGTTATGTAAAACCTAGAGTTGTAAATATCTCCCAGAGTCAGAGTCTGATAATGTGAAAGCTGTGCTTTAGACGCGGGGCTTTCAAACGAAGCACACATTTTCTCTGACATGTCTCATACTATTGCTTCACTGAAAGGGATTTTGCAAATATATTTAGTGCATGTTAGCAATAATTTTTTATAGCCTCTTCAATAACCTCTGTCTTATCTATTTTTTATTTCTCTGTCAAGGGATTACCAGGTATGAAATAAAATCATCTGAAATTAAAATGTTTCCAAACTCTGCCATGATTAAATATATTGTCTGATATGCCATATTTAGAACTCTTTTGCAGTTTCCTGACTGTTAAGTCAAAATTCTTTTACTGCACCATAGAAACCATGATACTGGACTTTCTTTTGTGATGCATTCATTAAGTCAAAAAAACCAACCTACAAAATAAGTATACCTGAATCCATACTCATATAAATGTTTGAACTAATAAAGAAATGGGTGACAAGAGACAAACTGCTTTTACTAAATATTTCCAGATAATATATGTAGATACCCTGTCCCTACTAGGTGAACCTTAATTCTGCCTCCCACCCCCGAGGACAGGGAAGACTTAGTGACTCCCTTCTAAAGAATAGAGTCTGGGAATGGAAAATAGTTACCATACCCTAGGGAATCTCAACACCCCACCTTAACTCAATGATGAAGGTCAACATCTCCATTGACCCAATGATGTCACGTAGATATCATGTCCTCCCAGATATGATGTGATGAGAAAGGCACTTCAACTCTGTGGTATTCTTTCTCAAAACCATCACCACAGTCCAATCACGAGAAAAATAACAGACTATCCCTGCACCTTTCAAGATTGTCAGGGTCATGAAAACGGTCTGGAAGTTCCTCAAACAGTTAAACAGAGAGTTACCATATATGGCCCAGGGATTCCACTCCTAGGCACACAGCCAGGAGAAATGACAACATATGTCTACATGAAAACTGGTACACAAATGTATGTGGCATCATTATTCAAAATAGCCAAAAGTGGAAACAATCCAAATGTTCACCAATTAAGGAATGGACAAATAAAATGTGGTATGTTACTTGGCAATAAAAGGGAATGAAGTACTGCTACATGCAACGACATGGGTGAACCTTGAAAACATCATGCCAACTGAAAAGACAAATATGCAAAAGAGCACATATTGTATGATTCCGTTCATACAAAATGTCCAGAAAGAGGCCGTCGGTATAGCTGTACCCAAGGAATTCCCCGCTTTCCCCCCAGACTTCCAGAAGGCTTTGCGTGGTGAGTTTGGGCCACAGCCCCTCCCTCCCACTTTCCTGCTCCACTATGTTCAAGCTGCAGTTCAGGCTTCTGTCACGAGGTGGCACTAACCACCGCCATTTTCAAATTTCTCTACAAAGAAATTTATTCAAAGAGCAAAAAATACACACTGTCCCTTACAACCCAGCCTACGAACCTAGGCACAGAATGGTCTAATTCTGTCTGAAAAGGCTGATGGGTGTACAAGAAGACTAAAAACATACACTCCGGGGCCTTCCTAGGATGAAACACCAGGTGGTAGTGCTGCACCTTAGCAGTGGGCAGCGGGCTGGTGAAGGGCAGAGAAGGGCGGGCGGGAGGTGACAGAGAGAGGATGAGGCGTCGGAGGGGGTCTGGGCAGCTGTGTCCGGTGTCCTGGACAGGGGATGACAGACAGGGGGGTGGGAGAAGGACTGGACAGCTGGTACTGAAGAAGAACGAAGCATTACCCTCTGTCAGTCCACACTGTACATCAGGCGACAGCGATGAGGGAAGAGATAAATCAGTGAACATGATGTAGATTTGTGGTCAACAGTAAATGGAACTGCTTTAACATACATGTGAATTTCCCAAACAGAATTGGTATCATAGTAAACAAACCATTTCATGATATTTTTTATTTTGCACGATGTACTCATTTTCATTAAAAAAGAACAAAAATAGAGACGGATGTGTTGCCACCGTGTGGCCAGATCCAGGATTGCAGCTCTGAGAGCCTCAAACCAGGTGGCTCAGCAACAGGGAGCCAGGGATGGAGGTTGGGAGCTTGACCTAATGGGATCGGCCAGCGTTCTCTAGACTTTCACTCAAGTGGAGCAATCCCTCTGTACCCATCACTTCTAGGATACAAAAAGCACATTTTCTGGGATATCTAAACCTGAGATTGGAAGTTCAGCTCTGGTCTGAATGAGGGTAGAGCTGCCACTGTGAGTGTGTACTTGAGGTGGTAGAGCCAGAGGGGACACAGACACACACACGGTCAATTTAGTTTTTGTATTACTTCATTTCCCCATGAAATTGAAGTCAATGAATACTTTTACAAAGTAGTGAATACATGCGCACTTTTGTCAATCTGTTCACAATTATTTTCCGTTTTCAAAGTTTCACCAAAGTACCATTTTTCCTGAGTATAACATTTCAAACAATAGGCGAAATTGTAGTTATAAACTGAAGTTGTCCTGCATCTCTCACTAGCCCTACTCCTGTTGTCATGTAATGGTGCCTCCTAACCCAGTATCTGAGTTGTTAGTTTGCAAATATCTTCCCCAAAGTGTTCACAAAATTCTTTGTTTTCTAATTTAGAATTTGCTTTTCAAGTTCAATAATACTGTGACTTAAAACCCTTATGCATCATAATTTAAAAAAAACTGAACATCACTCAGGAGCATGTAACGGCATCCTATAGGGAGACGAGAGCATTCAGAGCCCTGGAGGCATAAAGACAAAACAGAAAAACTTCAGTAATTCCAGAGTGAGCCGCTGATGGGAGACCACGAGAAGTGTCTCCCTGATTAACATAAACTCCTCTAAAGTCAGTAGTACCCTGGTATGAATACTGGTCACAATGAAGGCTAACTTGAATAGCTTCTAGGATTAAAGGAGATGGAATATGAAGTACAATTTCTTAAAGCAGTTCCATACACATTACTTTCCATCCCTCTAGGTCACCTGTCCCAAGGGCAACACCTGAGCTTCTGCCTGAGCCACACTCCCCACTCAGGGATCAGCCTACAGATGTGGCCCAACACCCAGTCACTTGGCACAAGGGGCAGGATTTCATCTCCTCTGTCATCTTCATCACCCGGACAGGTCATTGGGTGAGTAGCAGCCACATTAGCAGGGAGTGTGATGGACCATTTCTCCAGCCCCAGAAGCCCATCTTCTGAAAGGGAGGCTGCTCTGTGTCCTCTAGGGAGGGCGAGGGATGGAACCTCATTCCCACCCGGACACGTATCTGGCGAGAGGACTTTGGCTCTGTCAGCCTGAGCTTGGTCATCTGTGAAAAGGGACTCAGGATACCTTTGTCACAGAGCTGTCCTGAGCGGTAAATGAGAAAATGTGCGCAGAGAATGTGGCATGTGGTGGGACTTCAGTGGCCCTTTAAATGTTGAGATGGAGCAGTAGGGGCTGGCTGAGCCTCGGGGATGAGGCAGGCATTATGAAAAGTCATTTCTCATTGTTTCTCCTCACGAGATTACAGACATCTAGAGGAGGGGAGCAAATCTCTCTCTGATATGTTTTCAGTTCAAAGTTTTGGAGACAGAAGATTCTCTACTGTCTCCGATGTTTCAGAAACTCATAAGAGCTGCTCCACATCATGCCTCTGAGCAGACCCTAATCCAGTGCCCCACGCTGGGAAGTCAGGCTTGTCTGACTCACCTGGTGAGCTCGGTGAGAGATGGCACCTGGGCAGCAAGGTGTGGTGTTGGCCTACCTGCTGCTCCTGGACTGCTCTGTATGTTAATACATTCACAGGAAAAATCTGGACCCGTCCCCCAGTCACCCGTGCAGGGGTCCTCCGATCATGCATGATCCAGCCACGTCACACCGGGATTTCAGCCATGTGCTGACCCCTGAGAGGCAAAAATCCAAAAATTACTAGCATTTCTTGGACACCCAATTATCCATTCTTCCATTCACTGATAGCTAAATATATATCAAGCTCAAAACCCATACTGTTCCATTGGAGCTTCTCATTAACTCTAAAGTGGAAATAAGAGAGAAATATGGGAAAATTCAAGGGGTAAATCTGAGATGCGACGGCTCCTTCACATTAACTTTTATACTTTGAAGAAATTGAAGATTTTTAAAATTCCGTCTTTGGACCCCTCACCCCATTCAGTCACAGGCCTTCTTGCCCTCTCTCCCCTTCCCTTTCAACATCAAGCTTCCAGAAAGCAGTTTCTGCATTCCCTGCTAACATTCTTCACTTCCCACTGATTCCTTATCTCATAACTGCACTATCAGTTCTGTCCCCATGGTGGCAATGAACGTGCTCTCACCAAGGTCACAAGCCACCTTTTTGTCACGAGGTCCAGATATTTATATAAATATATTAATATATGAATATTGCTTTTAATGACCATGCTTGTTGTCACTGTAATATACCTGCTTGTGCAGAGTGCTTCCGTCACTTAACAACAAATCTTTGATGGTTTCCCAGGCTCTGGAGCACGAGGTGCTGTACAAACCCAAGCAGTCCCGCTCCCTAATGTGCAGTCCTGGTCCAAGGCCTTATGTCTCTGTCCCTCAGCATTTTGACTATAGAATGGGAATTAGCAACTGTGTCTATCTCATAGGGGTGCTGTGAGCATTAAATGAATAAATACAAAAAAATCATTAGCACATAAGAAAAATTTAGCCACATTTGTTTTTCTTATTTATCTTTATTGGCATTTCTATCTCCTTAGGCATGGAAAAGTAGGATACAGACTGATGTTTATTCACAATGAATGGCATTTGGGGTATGTGGTTAGGGAGTGTGAAACCAGGGGCCAACTTGCTTTAACTATACTCAGTTTCTGTTTGCAAAATTAGTTAGATAATGCATTACTAAAACCCACCCTATAGATAACATCTCCCTGGAGCCTGGGTCACCATGGTAATGGATGCTTAACTTGTTTTTCAGGAAATAAGAGTCAACCCCTGTCCGGTTCAGGCTGGTCAGGACCACCAATCTACCAACTGGGCTTGCCCAGGTGTCTGACAGGTGACCTCCTGACCTCAGGGAGCTAAAACTTCCACCCTCAGATCACACTAATGCCTCCATTTCGTGAACACACATCCTATGAAGAACCATGAAGCTTGATTATGCTTACACAGATCATCAAATACCTCACTCCTCCTTACCGCCAATCTTCTATTTCCATACTTCAGACCACCCTGCCCCTTTATCTCATAAATATCCCTAATCCCGATTTTTCAAGGAGATGGATTTGAGATTTGTTCTCCCATCTCCTTCCTCGGCTGCCTTGTGAATAAACCCTTTCTCTGCTGCAAACTCATCATCTCAGTGATTGGCATATATCGTGTCATGAGCAAAACGAACCTGGTTTGGTAACAAGTGTATGAGTTCCTAGGGCTGCTGTAACTAATTACCAAAAACTTCATGGCTTAGAACAGCACAAATTTGTTATCATATAGTTTTTGAGATCCGAAATCTGAAATCAAGGGGTCAGCAGGACCATGTTGCCTCCGAAGCCTTGAGAGGAGACTCTGTCCTTATCTCTTCCAGCTTCTGGTAGCTACTGGCTTTCCTTGCTTTGCAGCAGCATAGCTTCCGTCCCTGCCTCTGTTTTCACGTGCTCTTCTTCCCTGTGTGTGTGAGATCTCCCTCTCCATTCTCTTATAAGGGCACCAGTCATTGGATTTAGGAGCCATCCTAAATTCCAAGATGATCTCTTCTTGAGATCTTTAACTTAATTGCATCTGCAAAGACCCTATTTCCAAATAAAGTATGGGGGATAGGATTAGGGAACATTTTGGGGGGTACATTCAATCTACTACAGTGAGACAAGTGAGTTATGATTAAATGTAAGATGAGATCTTATGTTTTGTATGAAATATATGTGTATGCATACATGCATAAATATATAAATGCCTGTATAAGAATACTCCTGGAAGAATATAATGTAGATGAAAACATTAGAAGGGCTTTACTTTGTGTGGGGGGCTTTGAGGTATTATTATTTTATTTCCCTTTCCTTGTCACTTATTTTTAGCTATAATAAACACCTATTGCTCTTACAATTAACAAAATATTAAAAAGGCTAGGAAACATAAGTATTTTCTGCCCCAAGCACAGGAAAGCCACTCACTTTAGAATGGGAACATCCCTGAGACACAGGGAGAAAGACAGGATGATGGAGGAGCCCCTTACACAGTAAGACAGGACACAGTTCCCCAAATTCCAAACCACACTGATTACAATCAATATTTAAAATTTTTACCTAGTTAACTGAGTAAACACATGGGACTTTAATTAATTGTATTTTGCTGTGCCCCAATGAACAGTAAGGTTGAGGGTCTTATCAGATGAGAAGCAGGGGTGTGCACTGGTTAGATGTGGGGCTCAGCAGCCACACAGAACCTGTTCAAATCTTAGTCTGTGACTTGCTGGCCCTGCCCCTGCTGTGTCTCAGTTCCCTGATGTTTAAAGTCGGGCGACGACAGCTCCTCCTCATGGGTTGTGGTGAGGACGAAGTGAGTAAGTATAGGGTTAGCACTTACAACAGTGTGGGGCACAGAGAGAGTGAGCAATAATAGTAACCATTCTTATCATTATTATCATACTGGCATGGACCATTAGTATTTCTACTGCCATTTTTATTGTTATGTGGATTTATATTGATTGGCATGGATCAACATCCATAATGTGACATTTGCCATAGAAGAGCTGTTTGCAAACTTACATGGTTATATATGCATAGTAAAATTTCTAAAAATTATATACACATTCAACTGTTAATGGTGCTTATCCATGAGTAGTAGAGTTTTAAACATTTCTAATGACTTTTTTTTGCTTTCCATGCATTTTCCATTTTTATCTACAATGAAAGTGTCTTGGTTTTGGAAGTAAAAAAAAAGTAATCAGAAAAAATAAATATCCCCAGCCCTTCCCTAATGAAAGTGGTTCAATGTCAGAATGGGGAACATCCCTAAGCCAAGGGAATGAGGTAATAGGGTGGTCACAGAGCTCATTTATGAATCTACCACATGACCGTCCCAATTGGGCAGCTTCAGGGAAATTACAGAAGCCAGAGGGCAAGCATGTTCCTAAAATAAACCTCACATTCAGCAGTCAGAAAGCATCTCAATTTCCCTGGATTTTAGTGAAGGTCACGAGTGGAAAGTAGTTTCACAACATGCTTCTTTCTGGGATCTCTCAAATATAGTCCCCTGAAAGCAGGCTCATTGGTTTAACCACCCAGTTAGCCAAGTAGTGAACGCCACAGGGGAGGGAAAGAGAGAGGGTCTGAATGAGATCACGCAGCACTCAGCCCCATGGCTTCCAGAGGGGAGAATGTTTCAAAAGCAGGATTCAGGAGAAATGTGTAATCACAGGCTCATTCATCCCTGGGCAGCAGGGCAATCAACACACGTGGATTAAAACATCTTTGAACAGATTGTTCATTTTTTGTTCTTCATATTTTCTCCCAGTTGGTGGGTTGTCCTTTCATTTTGTTCCTGGTTTCCTTTGCCTTGCAGAAGCTTTTTAATCAGATGTAGGCTCATTTGTTTATTTTTTTCTTTTGTTTCCCTTGCCTGAGTAGATATGGTATTCGAACAGATACTGCTAAGAGCAATGTCAAATAGTGTACTGCCAATATTTTCTTCCAGTAGTTTTATGGTTTCAGGTCTTACATTCAAGTCATTAATCCATTTTGAGTTAATTTTTGTGTATGGTGTAAGATATTGGTCTACTTTCATTCTTTTGCATGTGGCTGTCCAGTTTTCCCAACACCTTTTGTTGAAGAGACTTTCCTTTCTCCATTGTATGTTCTTCACTCCTTTGTCGAAGATTAGCTGTCTGTAGATGTGTGGTTTTATTGAACAACCCGATCAAAAAATGGGCAAAAGTCCTGAACAGACATTTTTCCAAAGAAGATATACAGATGGCCAACAGGCACATGAAAAGATGTTCAATAACACTAATTATTAGGGAAATGCAAATCAAAACTACAATGAGATATTACTTTATACCCGTTAGAATGGCTATAATTAACAAGACAGGAAATAACAAGTGTTGGAGAGGATGTGGAGAAAAGGGACACCTCATACACTGCTGCTGGGAATGCAAACTGGTGCAGACACTATGGAAAACACTATGGAGATTTCTCAAAAAATTAAAAATAGAAATATCATATGATCCAGCTATCCCACTAATGGGTATTTATCCAAAGAACATGAAATCAACAATTCAAAGAGATTTATACAGCCTTATGTTCATCACAGCATTATTCACAATAGCCAAGACATGGAAGCAACCCAAGTGCCCATCAACAGATAAATATATAAAGAATATGTGGTATATATACACAAAGGAATACTACTCAGCCATAAAAAAGACAAAATTGTGCCATTTGTGACAACATGGATGGACCTTGACGGTATTATGGTAAGTGAAATAAGTCAGACAGAGAAAGACAAACACTGTATGATTTCATTCATATGTGGAAGATAAACAAACACTTGGTAAGGAGAACAGATTAGTGGTTACCGGAAGGGAAAGGGAGGGGGAGGTGGGTGAAAGGGGTAAAGGGGCACATATGTATGGTGATGGATAAAAACTAGACTATGGGTGGTGAGCACAATGCAGTCTATACAGAGACATTTCAGTAATATATTTCAATAATAATGTACACCTGAGATTACTGAATGATATGAGCCAATATGACCACAATAAAATTTTAAAAAATCTTCGAAGTACCTTATTTGTACAATTAAAAATAATAAGAGGAAAGGGAAATATACACATGCCCAGCACTTGTAATATAAAATCAGCTAGCGACACCATCGATGGACCTTGAGGACATTATGCTAAGTGAAATAAGTCAGAGAAAGACAAATACTGCTTGATCTCACCTTCATGTAGAATCTAAACAAACAAACAAAACAAAACCAAATCAGAGATCATACTTGTGGTTGCCAGAGGCAGGGGGTGGGGCTGGGGGGAATTGGATGCCAGTGACCAAAAAGTACAAACTTCCAGTTATAAGATAAATAAGTACTGGGGACATAATGTACAACATGATGACTATAGTTAACACAGCTACATGGTACATTTGAAAGTTGCTAAGAGAGTAGATCCTAAAAGTTCTCATTACAGAAAAAAAAAAACTTTTTTCTTTTTTTTGTATCTGTATGAGATGATGAATGTTAACTAAACTTATCGTGGTAATCATTTCACAATATATGTAAGTCACATTATTATGCTGTACACCTTAAATGTATACAGTGCTGTATGTCAATTATATCTTAATAAAACTGGAAAAAAATAAAAAAGAAAAAGAAAAATTAAACTACAAAAAAATCAGCTCAAGCTCCAAATGGCATGCCTCCCTAAACCAACTGAGGGATTCGGGTATTAGTCTGGACACATGGTAACTAACTCCCTGCAATCACTGTCTTCTTTCACCTGGTTGGCCCAGATTAGGGTCCAGATGCTCAGGCCTAGATGAGTAACAGTGTGCATGAAAGACAGAAAATTAGCCCTGGACAAAGGGGAAGCTGCTTCATGTTCAGGAGACACTGAGACACTGTTTTAGGTTAGCTGGCACCTAGACATTGTTTTACGCTAGCTGGGGAACTCTAAGACTTGGAATACATCAGATGAAAAAGAAACTGAAAAAAGTATGTGCAGATTTTGTTCATGCTCCTCACAGCGCATAAATTGAGAAAATGGGTGTGTCTATTTCAGAAGCTCTGCATGAGAATACACACGGCAAGGAGGCATAAATGGCAGGTCACACTGTTGAGAAGTAAATGTGGATTTGTTGTCATATTTCTTCCTTTCTCCCTTTTCATGAGGTAGCCAGGCATCTGTAGATAAAACTATGCAATGAAACAATACCATATTTCGCTTAGAGATATGTAATAAAACTTCAAAGAAATCAAAAATGGAAAACCTAAATTCCTCCTAGTGGTTACCTCTGGGGAAGAAGGAAGCTAATACAATCAGAGAAGACTTCAAAATGAGATTCAACTGCATATGTAATGTTTTATTCTTAGCATTAGCATATAGAAGTCTGTTATTTTCTATGATTTTTGTATGTCTGAAATATTTCATAACAACCACTGTGTCTATGAGCTTTAATTCTGATTTTAAAAATGATCTATACTAATTTAGAAACTGTGGAAAACAGTCAAATCCAGAGATAAATGAATATTTAACCAATAATTCCACCACTCATTAATTTTGAAAAATGTATCATCATTGGGTATTTCCTCCTATTTATTCTCTATGCATGCATATTATATATATATATATATATTACATATGGGTTTTATATCTCTAGAGGCTTAACATTTGGTAAATATCATAAAACCAGTAATTAAATTTACCCAAATTTTCTCCCCACTTTGTCTGACTCTAAAGCCCATATCCTTAACCACTGGGATATACAGTCTTCTTCTATGTTACGGCTGAGGCCAGCACAGGGGAAGTGACTACCCATGGTCCTGTAGGCAACAACCAATCCAGTATTTGGGACTCAAGACTCCTAATTTTAGTCTGTTGTACAGCAGACCCATCTTTATACTCTGTTATTCTGTACTCTTTCCTTTCAATGTACAAATAGAAGGTAAAAGAAGATGGCAAGAAAGGACATCAAATAAAAGTAATAGGGGTGATTTGCTTTCTCCTCCACACCATCATCAGGTAACTTGTACTACAAAGAAGCAGCACTAAAGCTTATCTATCACATAAATATGTATACACATTCCATTCCCTGCTGCTTCAAATCTAATTGGTCTCTATGAGATGTTCATGTCAAAGTCATCTTTTGTGGAAGGGAGAACACAGGGGAGGCCATTCACATATTTGTTGAAGTATTACACATTAGACACTTTCTATAGGTTTACTTGGTTCTCATTTTCTCCTCACAACAGCTCTGTGAAGTAACAATATGGCCATTTTACAGGTGACCTAGGTAAGGCTCACAAAGGGTATCTCACTATTGTAGGGTCGCACACATCTAAGTAGAAGCAAGAATGGGGATTGACTATACATATACATATACACACACACATACATGCACATACATATATGAAATACACAAAACATGTTCACTTACATGTATTATTTTGCAAAACTGTGATCACATTTTTAAGCACTTGCCTTTTCATTCATTTAAGAGGGAAGAATGGAAACTAAAATGGATTAAAAGAGACAAAAAAGCACACTTGATAATACTAAAGGCTAAAATTCACTAGGAAGATGTTAGTTATTAACAACAACCTCAAGGGTAGAGCTTATGGATAGACATATTCAGCTCAGAAGCTTGATATTAGACAATACATCCACTTTTCAAATGAACATGAAACATTTGTGAAACATTCTACCTTAGGTTGTTAAACAAATTTCGTGTCCAAATGGAAATAGATTAAAATTGTAGCATTTAATGAGAATAATGATAATGAAAATACAACATATCAGAATCTACAGCTATAGCAGCTGTCAGAGAATATTTTTAAGCATTAAATACTTATTAATAAAAATGAAAATAAATGAATTAAAATATTCAATTCAAAACACCAAATTAAGAATCCCAATGTAAACTAAAAGAATGTAGATGGCAAGAATAATTCAAGGTAAAAGCAGAAATGAAGGAGTTAGAAAACAAAACTGTGGTAGAATTATACACAAAGATAAAGGCAGGTTTATGGGGGACTGGATAACAAAAACATGTAGAAACCACTGGGTAAATGAATCAAGAGTACGAGGGAAAAGACAAACACACAAAATTTAAAATGACAAGAGTGACATAGTCTTTAAAAGACATTTTCAAGTCTCTTTAGTAAACAATTTGAAGAAATGCATTCAAATACATTTGAAAACAGAGACAAAAAATGGATAAATTTCTAGAAAATTATAGCTTACTCAAATTGACTCCAATAGAGACAAAAAGTCTAAAAAAGCCAATTACATAGAAGAAACAGTGAATAAGGTTAAATAATTCTCCCATGAAAAAGCACTAGGCTCAGATCTTTCCAGGGGAGAATTTTAGCAAACCTTTAAAGGTAACACAATCCCATGCTACTTAAACTATTTCAGGAGCATAGAAAATATGTAAAATAATTAAGCAAGCATAAAATTGATTTAAAAGATAGCAAAAATTGTACCCCAAATGAAATTACATATTAATATCATATAAGAATATGAAGGAGTGTTCTTAAATAAAATATTAGCAAACACAGTTGAACAGCACATAAAAAATAAATCACGACCTTATGGAGCTTATTCCAAGAAAACAAACGTGTTTCAATATCAGGAAATCCATTAATATAATTGAGTGTAATAACAGAGCCAAGAAAACAATTACATGATCACCTCCATTTGCAGAAAGGTATCAACACTCATTCATGTTTAGAAAAACTCAATAAAATAGGAATTGGCGAATACTTTCTCAATATGACAATACGCATCCACACCTCAGATAAAAAGCTAGCATCTTCCTGAATAGAGAAATGCTAGAGGAATTCCTGCTAAAGACAAGGACGAGACAAATGTCCACTTTTTTCCTCTGATATTTGACATTGTATGGAAGTCATCTTGCCATTCAGTCGACAAGATCAGGCAATTAGAAACAAAGAAAGTGGTAATGTCTTTTTCTATTTGTTGATGATGTGAATACAAATTAGAAACTCTCCCCAAATTTCTATAAACAAAAGGAGAATTTAGTAAAGTACCAGGTAAAACTATGAACATCAGAAACCAAAGGCCTCCATGTGTACAAACAAAAAAAAAAAAAAAATAGAAGATATAAAAGAAGAGAAAGAAATGATTGGCCATAAACTTAAGAAGTAATGTTTAAACCTATGTGAAACAAAAATATAGACTTGAACAAATAGAAAGATGTATGGCAGTCTTCAGCAAGAAGATATAATATTATAAAGATGTCAATTTTCCTGTCAGTTTATTAATTTAATATGATCTCAATAAAAAATACCATTTGCTTTTTTATGGAGTTAAACGAGTTGATTATCAAATTTATTTGGCAGAACAAGCAGCAAGAATAGTCAGATAAACCCTGAAAAAGAGGAGTGATGGCTGACAGAAGGGGATGGCAGCTGGTCCTACTAGATATCAAAACATATAATAAAGTTGTACAATATAAGAGTGTGGTATGGGCCCATGAATTGGCAGAAAAACTAATGCAACAAACTAGAAAATACTGACATAGGTTAAATTATATTTGGAAATTTAGATTATGATTAAGACAGCATTTCAAATCATTGGAGATATGATGAATAATTAATAAGGGGTATTGTGATAGCTAGATAACCATATGGTTAAAAAGGTAAAAATAGTTTCATTTCTGTGTCTTAAATCAGAATAAATCCCATGGTTCAGATTTAAATGTAAAAAAAAGGAAACCATTCAAGTATTATAAGAATCTGGAAGCTCTAAGAAGCAAGGGACAGAGTCTCCCCTTGAGCCTCCAAAGGGAGCATGGCCCTGCTTATATCTGTAATGTGGAAGCGGAGAAAAATTTCTTAACTATGATCAAAATCCAGGAGCATAAGGAAAAGTATTAATAGATTGATTACATAAAAATAACAATTTTTCATGGCAAAAAAACATGGTAACCAATTAAAAAGACATCAGGAAAAATATCCATAACTAACATCCTAAAAAAATGTTGATTTCCCATCTATATACAAGCTTATAAATAGAGAGGCATAAAAAAAAACCAATAACTCTATCAAAGACATGTAAAAAGTATAAACAGTTAACAGGAAAAAATATACTTGTCTTTAAACATACAAAAAAGCACTAAGAGAGATACAATTAAAAGAGAGATACAATTAAAACTACAGTAAGATACCATTTCTAAATTATTAGATTGGCAAAGTTCCAAAGGTCTGTCAATACACTCAGTTTGTATGGATAGGAAAGAACATGTACTTTCATACACTGCCCATGGGGATTCAAAATGGTGTGACCACTGTATTAAAGCTTAATAATGGTCCCCAAAGATATCAGGTCCTAATCCCTGGAACCTGTAAACCTTACCTTGTATGGAAAGAGAGTCTTTGTAGATGTGATACAGTTAAAGACTGTGAAATAAGGAGTTTATCTCAGATTATCTGAGTGAGACCTATATGCAGTCACAAGTGTCCTTAAGAGGGAGGCAGAGGGCGAGTTGACACACACAGAAGAGGAAAAGACAATATGACTATGCAGGCAGCAATTGGAGTGTTGCAGCCACAAACCAAGGAATGCTGGCAGCCATCAGAAACTGGAAGAAGGCGAGGTACAGATTCTCCCAGAGCCTCCAGAGGAGGCATGGCCTTGCTGACACCTTTATTTTGACCCAGTGAAACTTAATTTTGGACTTCTGGCTTCCAGAACTGTGAGAAAATTAATTTCTCTTATTTTAAACAACTATGTCTGTGGTAATTTGTTACAGTAGCCATAGGAAACTAATATAATCACTATGGAGGGAAATTCGATAATATCTAGCAAAATTATATACACCCTTACCATTTGATTCAGTAATCCAATTTCCACAAATAAATAAATGTATATGTATGTGTATATATATATGTGCAGGCAACCCAGAAGTG
This sequence comes from Tapirus indicus, assembly GCA_031878705.1. Taxonomy (NCBI): domain Eukaryota; kingdom Metazoa; phylum Chordata; class Mammalia; order Perissodactyla; family Tapiridae; genus Tapirus; species Tapirus indicus. The sequence goes on along the minus strand of CM062942.1, from coordinate 86,786,275 downwards.
CCAACCATCACAAACAAAAAGAGCCAATAAAAGCCTGCCATCTCTATACAACAGACCAGAAAAGGGGCAACCTAGCAAGATAGAAAGCTTTTGTACAACAACTGCCAACCAAACACCACAGGAAAAACTACAGCACATCCCTAATTGGAGCGTACACTTCAATTTTCACTTGACTGTAATGAGGCACCCCTACCCACTATCTGAGGTGGTATCAGACAGATCATGCAGGAAACCGTGGAATTCATCCCCACCTGGTGGACATGAGCCTCTTACTCCAGAGAGTGAGACAAAGCTGAGTGGAGAACCTGGACTTTCACCCTCACTTGACAGTTAAGAGACAGCAACCTCTTTCCCTTACTGGTACGGTGTCACCAGAGGCTTTCTAAAACAGATGATTTAAATAAGATGCAGAGTCTCATATCATTAACACCCAAAATGTTCTGGATACAATAAACAAGTCCTTGTTCTAGTCAAGAACCAGGAAGATCTCAAACTGAGAAAAGACAACAGACACCAACACTGAGATGAGAGATGTTGGAATTATCTGACAAAGATTTTAAAGTAGCTAACAGAAAAAATGTTTCAGTAATTACAGACATGCTTGAAACAAATGAAAGAATATAAAGTCTCAACAAAGAAACAGAATATATAAAGAAGAACCAATCAGAAAGTTTAGAACTGAAATATACAATAACTGAAATTAAAAACCCAATAGATGGACTCAGCAGCAGAATGGAGAAAAGAATGAGTGAACTTGGAGATAGAACAAAAAAAATTAGACCATCAGAACAACAAAGAGAAAAAAGATTTAAAAAGAACAAAGCCCCAGGGACCTGTGGGATTATAACAAAGGATCTAATATTTTTTTCATTTTTTTTCTGGGAGGAGAGGAGAAAGAACGCATGGGTGAAGAAGTATTTGAAGAATAATGGCCAATACTCATCAAATCTGGCAGAAGACCTAAACCTACATTTTCAAGAAGCTAAGTGAACCTAAAACAGAGTAAACCCAAAGAAATTCATGAAAAGACACATCACAGTCAACCTCAGAAAACAAAACACACAAATCTTGAAATCAGGAAAAGAGAAACAGTGCATTTTCTATAGAAGAAAAATGGTATGAAAGACAGCAAATTTCTTGTCAGAAATCACGTAGTCCAGAAAAAAGTGGCAAAACATTTTTCATGTGCTGAAATAAAGGCACTGTCAACCTCAAATTCTATATCTAGCTGAATTATCCTTCAGGAATTAATTTCCTTCATTCTCAAATGAAGGAAAACTAAGAAAACTTGTCACCACCAGATATACCTTAAAGAATGGCTACAGGAAACAGAAAGGAATTGATAAAAGAAGAAATCTAGGAACATCTGGAAGGAAGAAAGAACAACAGAAAGCACAAAAATATGGTCAAATATTTTCCTTTTCCTCTTGAGATTTCTAAATTCTGTTTGATAGCTGAAGCAAAAAGTATAACACTATCTGCTGTGGTTCTCAAAGTATGTAGAGGAAATGTTGAAAACTATATTACTACAAATGATAGATGGTAAATGGACTTTATTGACGACACCAACGGAAAGAGTTGGGCGTGCAGGCACTCACCACTGTTTGCGGCACCTATGATTCATGAATGTATGAATCAATGAATGAATGAGAGATATCTCGAGATAAGGGCACACATTTTCCCCATATTCTAAATAGATGGTTAGGAATTGAACATCACCTCCTTAGATATTTAGTTACTTTGGCCTCAATGAGCTTTTCTCTTTCCTTAAAAAAATATTTCTGTTGAAATGCAATGCTTTCCAGATGTTCCAAACTGTGCAAACACCACCTATTTAATTTTGTCAGCTCCATTCCCTGGATTAGATACTTCTGCTCTAAGGTCAAAGGATTCAGGGCAGACTGGGAATCATCTTTTGCATTTTTGTCAGTGCCTACCTTTGGTAAATTTGCAGAGAGATGAATTTAGAGATAAATGAAAGGGGCATTGTGGGTTCACCTGGTAAACCACTGAAGCTACCCTCCAAAAATCCAAAGTGATAGGGCCAACTGTGTATGCAGTAACATGTGCAGGTAAAGTGGTTGAAATCCAGAAATAAACCACCACATCCCAGGTGGAATCCTGTGCAGATTCTACTGAACAGCTGAAAAGATCAGGTAGTGTGGACAATAGCAAAATGCATATTTGAGTAAAGTATGCAGAGTCCATGTGTTTACAACAGCACAGAGTTACCCAACCATAAGGGGGTGTTTGGTCAACAAATGCAGTTCTGTCTGGGAAGTGGTCGTGGTGTCAGACCTTACCTTTGCAGAAATGATAAGTGCACAAAAGCAATACGTAAAAGATAGTGACGGTGAATGTTAAATTTTGCCTAAACTTGTCAGAGCAGTGTGGTCCTGTGATACAACTCACTGAGCTGATGAAAGGAGTTGAGGCAACAAAGGAGGAGAAAAGCCTCACTGAGTGATCTCTGGGAGGATGAAGAGATGGAACAAACAAGAGTGCAGACAGAGTGTCAAAACAGGGAGAGAATGTTCTGGTTAAGAATGTGACTCCCCGAGGCAGGCAGAAACTCGCTGGCAGATGGGAGTCCGTGGCACCTGGGGTCTAAAGAAACTAAAGAGGGTGTATGATATCCAGATGGTGTGGGGGATCCATTAGTCGTAAATCCTTCCCCTTGATGTCAGCTTCCTACCTTATGGAAGGTTTAGAGAGCTGAGCATCAACTCAACTTCACTACTGTCTGTGCTCCTTGCCCTCATGGACCAGTGACAGATGTGCAGGGCACTTTCCTTCTTACCAACACTTGTGTCATCTCAGTGTGTAAAGGGGTGATGCAGCATCCCATGGAAGCAGATGTGTTACCCCCCAATCGGTCCTAAACTTGGATGACCTCAGACCCCTGGAGTGCCCAATCAGCTACCTCTGAGCCCTGTCTGCTCACCTGGGAGCCCCCACTCCTCACTCCAGTCAGGCTGGACTCCCCGCCCCCTCCCTCCCATCCAGCCCCTCTAAGACCTGCCCACTGTTCCAGTCTGGCTCCTCTTTAAGGAGTCTCTGACAACTCCAGTGAGCCCTTCCTCCTCTTTATAAATTAAGGAGGTTCTACGGAGGTCACCATAACTTCCACAGGAACTGGACCATGTGAAAACATTGCTGTGACCTCTGCAGCCCCTGGCTCACTGAAGGTGTGAGGATGACAGATGCTCAGTTACACCTGTGTGATGGTGCAGGTCACGGCAGGGAAGGAACTCACCCTGGGATGGCTCAGGCACCGAGACCCAGAGAGAGCTCCTGACTCTCGTTCCAGTGTCCCCCCCTGCAGACCCCCAGTTACCTCTTCCTGGAGCCTCAAGTAGGTCCCAGGCTCTAGGTTAAGTGCACTCCTAATGCAAACATGAGGGCACCAACAGAGGACAGGAAAAGCACAATTATTCCATGGAAAAGATGAAGACTTTTCCCCAGGCCACCTTCATTACACTGCATATCACAGAGATGGCACCAAATTTCCTACTCAGCATAGAAGAGTGTGTGTGGTTCCCTTCTTACATTCCCAAATACTCGCTAAAATGTAGTAATTCTATTGAGATTAAGAAAAAAACATCCTTGTTAAAGATCGGAAGAGCTGGAATTAGAAGGCAGCAAACATTGGTGTTGAGGATGATGCGCCAAATACCGTGCTGGGATCTTGATGAAATTTTCCCCTTGAACTCCTCACAATGCTCCCTTGAGTGTAAGGACCAGGAGATTAAATAATGTTAATTTAGTTAACATTATATATATAAATATATATAAAGTTAGATCCCATATATATTATATATAATAATAATATATATATTAAGTAAGTCAGCTGGAAGATAACTGTGTTTGTAGGTAGTGAAAATGTGCAAAACAACTTTATATTTTGTTTAGGGAAGCTAAGAGAGTAGATCTTAAAAGTTCTCATCAAAATTTTGTACCTATGTGTTGTGGTGGATGTTAACTAGACTTGTGGTGGTGATCATTTCACAATATATACACATATCAAATCATTATGCTGTACACCTGAAACTAACATAATGTTATATGTCAATTATACCTCAACAAAAAAAGACAATGCAGGGGCCGGCCTGGTGGCATAGTGGTTGAGTTCGCGTGCTCTGCTTCAGCGGCCCAGGGTTCACAGGTTCGGATCCCAGGCGCGGATAGACGTGCTGCTTGTCAAGCCATGCTGTGGCGGCGTCCCATATAAAGTAGAGGAAGATGGGCATGGATGTTAGCCCAGGGCCAGTCTTCCTCAGCAAAAAAGAGGAGGATTGGCAAGAGATGTTAGCTCAGGGCTAGTCTTCCTCACACAAAAAAAGGAAAAAAGACAATGCACATGAAAAGCAATATAAATCCCCAACAAATATGTAGAAACACAAATAAATAAATAAAATGAAGAAGAATCATATTTAGTCAGTCAGGGAAGTCATAAAATATAATGTAGAGTATGGCCTCATTATGAAAAAGCATATATACACATTGACACGGGTTTATAGACATATGTGTGTGATTAATTATGGCAGTGTATTATGCATAAAGAAAAAAAGCTGGAGAATAAGTATCAATAAATTAACAGAGACTACCTCTGTATTATATAGGGGGAGAAGGTGAAGACAAAAGAGAGACAGAATAATTTAAATTTCTAATTACATATTTTTATATTGTTTGATATGACAAACAACAAAAGATTTAATTGATAATGTGATGAATACTGAAAGGTGGGGGCGTGCCTGAGGGCCACTGGTGCACCCCCTTAAGCAAAACAAAGGAGTACTCATTGAATCTGAAACATAAAGGCCACAAGCCTAGCATAGGCTGTGTGGGCTCTTCATCTCTTGGTAAGGAAGTGTTCCACGTCCAAGGCCCATTCTTGTGTGATGAGTGGAGGCTGAAAGACTGTGCATGTGAGACTTCCTCTCCCAACAGGAAGGAATTAGCACTAGTGTGTAGAAAATTCCAGAAAGCTTTGGCCTATACAACAGAATCCATACACCTCCTTCACTTTCTCTCATTTCCTCACCCTTTGCCAAGTTCCCTTGAAGAGACTTTTACACCTGCAATTCTGACTCTGATCACCAGGTGACATCTTTCTCCATTTTCTACAAGTTATTGTTTTTCCCAATGAAACGGCATAATTTTTATAAACAGAAAAAAATGTTTTCCTCAAAGCAGATTATGAAACAATAAGTACTCAGTGATCACAACTTTCTTTGAAAAATTCATATGTTTATAAAAAGATTGAGAGGACATATACAGTTTCCTTTTCTGCTTATTCCTGCATCTACATCTCATTAATTTATTAATGTGTATTGGGTGTTTACTGTGTGCCAGGCACTGTCAGTCCAATATGATATCTGCATCCCACATGTTCCCTCTCTTGATCTCTTATCCTGCATAATTGGAAATGTCCACAGGAAGCAAGATGGATGTTAGTGCCCACCTCATGGTGTATGACCTTAAATGGACTCCATTTCAAGCAAGTTTAGTCCAACTTTCAACCTGAGTCCTGGAAATTCAGCATCTAAACAGGAAATCACGTAGCTGAGAGGGGAGAAGAACCTTCGGAAACTGCTGCACCTTGTAACCCACACCTCCATCCTCTTGCATAGCACTAATAGGCTCCTACCTTCTCCTCACAGGACCTCCCTCATAGATAGAGACTGAAGGACATGGTAACCCTTGTGTGGTTTCAGTCTTGTTTCTTCTCATGGTGGGAACTACCTACAGGTTCTACTTTTTCCTTTAGCCCTTTGTTAGGGCAGAGTAGTGAATTTCTGAATTGGTTTTGCGCCTGCCTTATCCTTAGAGGGAGGTCCCTCCCACTTAGTATTCTGAGGTGACATGGAGTTTCTGCTTCACGTTAAGACCTCCTCACTTACCTTGAGGGGCCTGCACCCAGATCCAGACAAGACAGAAAAGACCAGAGCCAGAGTTCTCAAATACAAGCATAGGACTACTGTCCTTGCCCAAACATCTAATTCTCCTGATTTAGTAAAATGGTTTTCACAGATTTCGACCATCATATTCACCTCCCCTCAGGGTTCCTCTTAGATAGTCTGTGAGGAAACAGGCATTCTCATGCATTGCTAAAGACAATGTAAAATTCCTGTGGAGAGGATTTGATGCTATCCAGTAAAATTGCATAGGTATTATAGGTATTTATTCTTGGAACCAGAAATCACTCTTCTAAGAATTTATCTCAAAGAAAATGCAAAAAGACAAAAAGTCATAAGCACAAAACCATCCTGGCAGAACAATTCATAACAGCAGAAGACTAGAAACATGACAGATGTCAACCAATAAGGGACTGGTTGAATAATCTAAGGTACATCCACATCCTAGAGTACTATGCAGCCATAAAAGCAATAAGGATTCCCTCTCTGTACTGCTATGGAGTGATCTCCAGGATACACTGCTCAGTGAAAAACGAGGTGTAGGAAAGTATGTAGAGCTGATCCTATCCAATATAGTATCCATTTAATGTAAATTTAATAAATCAAATTTACATAAAATTATGAACTCAGTTCTTCACTAGCACTCACCATGTTTCATATTTGACAGTGCAGATACAAAATATTTTCATTTCCACAGAAATTTCTATTGGACTGCACTGATGTAGAATATGCCACATTTTACCTATGAACAGGGGTGAAGACTAATAAACATGTTATATTTGCTTATATTTTTAAAAACTAGAAGGATAAGCAAAAACTGACAAAAATGATTACCTATAAGGGGATGAAGAAACAGCCCAGGATGGAAACCAATGATGTATATATTCTCTTAAAAACATAAAATGGGACTTTCGGTTTCTGGTCTGGCATGTAAGAAGTTGGAAGTCGACATACCATTCTAACAAGTTAAAAGGCTGAATGACCTGAAAAAAAAATCAACTCTTCTTAGATCCATAAGAGAAGTGAGGTCCTAACTACCAACTTAGAATTCTGTGCCCTGTGAAATTATCCTTCAAAAGAGAAATAAAGACTTTCTCAGAAAAACAAAAATTGAGGGAATTTGTTGCCAGTAGGTGTGCCTTACAAGAAATGTTAGAAACATTTTAGAGACAAGGAAAATGATATAGGTAGAAAACTCAGGTCTATATAAAGAAAGGAAAAGCACTGGAAAGGAATAAGTGAAGGAACAACAAAAACTTTTATTTATTTTATTTTATTTTTTTTAAATTCTCAGTTTTATTAAGCACAGTGGTTTTTTTTTGTGTGTGTGTGTGAGGAAGACCAGCCCTGAGCTAACATCCGTCACCAATCCTTCTCTTTTTACTGAGGAAGACTGGCCCTGGGCTAACATCCGTGCCCATCTTCCTCTGCTTTATATGGGACGCAGCCACGGCATGGCTGACAAGCAGTGCATCGGCAGGCGCCAGGGATCCGAACCCGCGAATCCCGGGCTGCCAAAGCACGAACTAAAGCGCTGCACCACCGGGCGGCCCCCACTTAATTCTTAATTGATCTAACAAGTAACAGTTTGTTCAAAATAATAATAGCAACACTGTATGACTATATATGCTTATGGATATACTTATGCTTATGCATAAGTGAAATAAATGACAGCAATGATACAGGGATAGGAGGGGGGAATTAGGATCATTTGGTTATTATAAAGTATTTGCATGACCCATGAAGCTATATAATGTTATTTGAAAGTGGATTTGGATTAGTTGTAAATGTATATTGCAAACTCTAGGGCAACCACTAAAAAAGTAAAATGGATATATTAAGAAAGGAGAGAAAATGGAATCAAATAAAGTGTTCAATTAAAAGCACAAAATGCAGAAAAAGGGTGGGAAAAAACAGAAATAGAAAACAAGAGCAATAAATAGAAAACAGTAACAAATAGGGTAGATGTTAATCCAATTATATCAATAATCACTTTGAATATCAAAAGTCTAAATGGGAAGGTGGTCAAAAGATACAAATTTCCAGTTATAAGATAAATAAGGATGAGGGATATAATGTACAAATTGATGACTACAGCTAACACTACTGTATGACATATAGGAAAGTTGTTAAGAGAGTAAATCCTAAGAGTTCTCATTGCAAAGAGAAAATTTTTTTCCTTTATTCTTTTCTTCTTTCCTTTGTTTTTCTTGTATCTATATGAGAAGATGGATATTAGCTGAACCTATTGTAGTAATCATTTCACAATATATGTAAATCAAACCATCATGCTGTATGCCTTAAACTTATATAGTGATGTCAATTATTTCTCAATAAAACTTGAAAAAAAGATTTATCCTTTATCTTTACTTTCAGGGGAATCATTGTATAAATGTGGATATCTTTCAGTATGGCTCTCCTCTTTCAACAATCAAATATCTTTCAGTTTTTGTCTGCTTATGATCATTCTTCAGCATAGTCAAACAGTTTTTTATTATTTCCAGAGTTTATAATTTTTATCTGTGAGGTTAGTCTAATAAAAGCTACTAAAACAGTATAAACAAAGCAAACCAAAAGGTCTAAACACACCAATTAAAAGACAGAGATTATCAGAGTGGTCTAAAAAGCAAGACCCAACAATATGTTATCTACAAGAAATCTACTTTAAATATGACACATATAGATTAAAAGTAAATGGATGGAGAAAGATACGCCATGCTAACATTAGTTAAAAGATAGCAGGAGAAGCTATATTAATTTTAGACAGCAGACTACAGAGTAAGGAAAGTTATCAGTGAACAAAGGGCATTGCATAATGATAAAGAGATCAGTTCTCCAAGAAGACATAACAAATCTTAACGTATATGTGCTTAACAACAGGGTGTCAAAATATGTGAGGCAAAAACTGATAGAACTGCAAGGAGATATAGATGAATCCACTATTATATTTGGACACTTCAACAGCCCTCTATCAAAAATTGACAGATGTAGCAGGCAGAAAATTAGTAAAGCTATAGCTGAACTCAACAGCACCATCAATCAACTGAATATAATGGACATCTATAGACTACTTAATCCAACAACAGCAGATGTACTTTCTTCTCAAGCTCACATGGAACATTCACCAAGACAGATCACATTCTGGGCCATAAAACACACTGAACAAATTTAAAAGAATAGAAATCATACAATGTCTGCTCTCAGATCACAATGGAATTAAACTAGAAATCAATAACAGAAAGATAGCTGGAAAATATCAAATAGTTGGAGATTAAACAACACATTTCTAAATAACACATGAGTCAAAGAAGAAATTTCAAGAAAAATTTTAACATATTTTGAACTAAATGAAAGTAACAACTTATCAAAATTTGTGGGATGCAGTGAAATCAGTGCTTAGAGAGAAATTTATAGCAGTGAATGCATATATTACAAAAGAAGAAAGAACTAAAATCAATCATCTAAGCTTCTACTTCAGAAAACTAGAAAAAAAGAAGAGCAAATTACATCCAAAGTAAGCAGAAGAAAAGAAATAATAAAATTTACAGCAGAAATCAATAAAATTGAAAACAAGAAATCAATAGAGGAAACCAACAGAACCAAAAGTTGATTCTTTGAAAAGATCAATAAAATTGATAACCCTCTAGCCTGGCTAACTAAGAAAATAAAAAAGAGGACACAAATTACTAACATCAGAAATGAAAAAAGGACAACACTACAAATCCCATGGACATTAAAATGATAATAAAGGAATACTATAAACAACTCTACACCCACAAATTTGATAACTTAGCTGAAACAGACCAATTCCTTAAAAGAGACAATCTGCCAAAACTCACACAAGAAATGGACAATCTGAGTAGGCCTATATGTATTCAAGAAATTGAATTGAGGGACCAGCCTGATGGTGTAGTGGTTAAGTTTGCATGCTCCACTTTGGCGGCCCGGGGTTCACAGGTTCGGATCCCAGGTGCAGACCTACGCACTGCTTATCAAGCCATGCTATGGCAGGCACTCCACATATAAAGTAGAGGAAGACAGGCATGGATGTTGGCCCAGGGCCAATCTTCCTCAGCAAAAAGAGGAGGATTGGCAACAGATGTTAGCTCAGGGCTAATCTTCCTCACACACACACACACAAAGAAAGAAATTGAATCAATAATTAATAACTTTCCAAAACAGAAAGTACCAGGCCCAGATGGGTATGCTGGTGAATTCTACCAAATATTTAAGGAATAAATTATACCAATTCTCTACAAACTCTTTCAGGAGATTAGGAATATTTCCTAATTCATTCTATGAGGTCAGTATTACCTTAATACCAAAACCACAACAGACATCACAAGAAAAGAAAACTACATATCAATATCTCTCATGAACATAGATGCAAAAATCCTCAACAAAATATTAGCAAATCAAATCCAACAATGTAGAAAAAGAATTATACACCGTGATCAACTGGGATTTATCCCAGGTATGCAAGGCTAGTTCACAATTCAGTTAATGTAATCCATTACACCAATAAGGTCAAAAAGAAAAATTACATGATCCTATCAAGAGATGCAGAAAAAGAATTTGGCAAAATCCAGTACCCACTCATATGAAAACTCTCAGTAAACTAGGAATAGAGTGGAACTGCCTCAACTTGATTAAAAAAATCTACAAAAAACTTACAGGTAACTTCACATTTAATGGTTGAGAAACTTGAAGCTTTCCTGCTAAGATGAAGAACAAGACAAGGATGTCCCCTTTTACCGCCACTTTTCAGCATTATACTGACAGTCCTAGCTAATGCAAAAAGACAAGAAAAGGAAATAAAAGGTATACAGATTGGGAAGGAAGAAATAAAACTCTTTGTTCACAGATGACATGATCATCTATGGAGAAAATATGAAAGAATCAATAAAAAAACTGGAACTAACAAGCAATTATAGCAAGATTGCAAGATACAATGTAAATATACAAAAGTTAATAGCTTTCCTATATACCAGCAATGAACAAGGGGAATTTAAACTTAAAAACACAATAACATTTACATCAGCACCCCCAAAAATGAAATACTGAAGTATAAATCTAATGAAATATGTACAAGATCTATATGAGGAAAACTACAAAACTCTAATGAATGAAATCAAAGAAGAACTAAATAAATGGAGAAATATGCCATGTTCCTGGATAGGAAGGCTCAATATTGTCAAGATGTCAGTTCTTTCTAACTTGATCTACAGGTTCAATGCAATCCCAATAAAAATATCAGGAAGTAATTTTGTGGATACAACAAACTGATTCTAAAGTTTATAGGGAGAGCAAAAGACTCAGAGTAGCTAACACCATATTTAAGGAGAAGAACAAAGTTGTAGGACTGACACCACCAGACTTCAAGACTTACTATAAAGCTATAGTAATCAAGACGATGTGTATTGATGAAAGTATAGTCAAATAGATCAATGGAACAGAATAGACAGCCCAGAAATAGACCTACATAAATATAGTCAACTGATCTTTGACAAAGGAGCAAAGACTATTGGAGCAAAGATAATCTCTTCAACAAATGGTGCTGGAAAACTGGACATCTGCATGCAAGAGAACGAATCTAGACCTTACATTCTTCAGAAAAATTAACTCAAAATGGATCATAGACCTAAATGCAAAGAAGGTAAAATAGGAAAAAAAATCTAGATGACCTTGTGTATGGTGATGCCTTTTTAGATATAACACCAAAAGCACAATCCATGAAAGAAATAATTGATAAGCTGGACTTCACTAAAATAAAAAAAAAAATTCTGCTCTACAAAAGACAATGTCAAGAGATGAGAAGACAAGCCACGGACTAGAAGAAAATATTTGCAGAAGACACATCTGACAAAGCACTGTTATCCAAAAATGCACAAAGAACTCTTAAAATTCAACAATAAGAAAACAACCAACCCGATTAAAAAATGGGCCAAAGACCTTAACAGACACCTCACCAAAGAAGATACACTGATGGGAAGTAAGCATATGAAGAGATGCTCCACATCATATGTCATCAAAGAAATGCAAATTAAAACAACAATGAGATACCACCATACAACTATTTGAAAGACCAAAATCCAGAACACTGACAATACCAAATGCTGACAAGGATGTTGAGTAACAGGAACTCTCACTCATTGCTAGTGGGGAAGCAACATGGTATTGGAAGACAGTTTGGCAGCTTCTTACAAAACTAAACATCCTCTTACCATGCGATCCAGCAATCACGCTCTTTGGTATGTACCAAAAGGAGCTGAAACCTTGTGTCCACACAAAAAACCTGCACAGGGATGTTTATAGCAGCTTTACTCATAATTGCCAAAACCTGGAAGCAACCAAGATGTCCTTTACTAGGTGAACGGATAAATAAACTGTGGTACATCCAGACACTGGAATACTATTCAGGGCTAAAAAGAAATGAGCTATCAAGCCACAAAGACATGGGGGAACCTTAAATGCATATTACTAAACAAAAGAAGCCAATCTGAAAAGGCTACATACTATATGATTCCAACTATGTGACATTTTGGAAAAGGCAAAACTATGGAGACAGTAAAATGATCAGTGGTTGCCAGGTGTTATAGCAGGAGAGGGATGAATTGGTGGAGCACAAAGGATTTTTAGGGCAGTGAAACTACTCCGTATAATACTATAATGGTGGACATGTGTCATTATACATTTTTCCAAAACCATAAAATGTACAACACCAAGAATAAATCCTGATGTAAACTAGAGACCTTGGGGGATAATGCCGTTTTAATATAGGTTCATCAATTATAACAAATTTGTCACCCTGGTGGGGGATGTTGATAATGAGAGAGGCTATGCATGTGTAGGGCAGAGGGTGTATGGAAAATCTCTGTTCAATTTTTCTGTGTGCCTAAAACTGCTGTAAAAAATAACGTCTATTAAGAATAACAAATTAAAATATATATAATATATATTTGCTGGCTCCATACAGTGAAAAGGTCAAGAAACAATGGCTAACCAAGTAGCAGTGAATATCTCTAGTACCCTGATTGAATACACTAATGATTTCCCACTAAAAGGAACCAGGTTTCCTTGGAGAAATTGCTGATTCCAGTTGTGGGGTAGAAATTGTATCAGATTAGTCCGGACCAAACTATCATACCAGAAAGCATGTTAAAAAGACTCAGAAGCCAAGCTGATGGAACTCCTACTGCCCAAACATAGAACACTGTGAACATCAAAATGATTAATGACTGCAACGGATTAAAACATATCAAATATAAACACCTATGAGTTCAGGATGACGCGCCAACAAAAATCAAAACAAACCAAAACCAACTCACTGCTCACCTTTGGAGGATTCTAGTGAAACAAATCATTACTTTGAAAAGTGGAAATACTGCAAAAGAATGACACATTCATCCTTCCCTTCCTGTGTGAACCAAGTTCAGCATGACCTAAAAGTTCATGAGGTTAAGTTTCTTTTATAAAAGAATTTCAGCTAATTAATGCAGAAGAAATCCGAATTAGAATATCACTATTTTGCAACCTTTAATGAAATGCAGACCCAGGCAATGATCTTCAGAGACTTCATAAGACATGAGGTGAAAAGCACATGGGAAATTTTATAATTAATGGATCAGGCTGAGAACACACGAACTCAGTGATCAACCTTAACATCAAAAGAGGATAGACAACTAGACACAATGAGCCTAATGGTGTAGTACTATAGGAATAAAGACCACCACATCTAAGGCACTTTTGCCCAAAAACCTGAATCTGAACAAGCCTCTAAACCTAATTATCAATTTAAAGGCAATATGAGGGGCCAGAGGAATACAATAAACAACACAATAAGGATACAATCAATAAAATCCAAAATTCAAACTCCACAGGACAAAAGATTCAGTTTCTTCAGCAAATAAATTGGAAGGTGAAAAAAAGGATGGACCTTCTTTAGATTAAAAGAGACAAAGCACTTCAGAGAGAATTACAGAGAAATTAAAACAGTAAAAGTAAAATTAAAATCACAGTGAGATACCACTTCTTGCCCACTAGAACAAGAAAAATGAAAAAGATGGAAAATACCAAGTGCAGGCAAGTTGGAGAAACTGAACTCACACACTGCTGGTGGGAACATGGATTGGAACAACCACTCTGAAAAACTGCTTGGCAGTATCTACTGAACTCAGCACACATGTATCCTATGACTTAGAAATGCCACTCTTTAGTATAAGTTCAAGAAAAATGAAAATAAATGTCAATTGAAAGATGTGTAAAAGAATGTTCATAGTACCATATTCATAATAAGTCAAAAACTTAAAAATACGTAAATACCCCAAATGGATACATATATTGTGAAATATCCATATAATGTAATACTATACACCAATGAAAATTAACGATCTACAACTGTAGACAATGATAATGTAAATCACACACATACATTATGTTGATTGAAAGGAGCCAGAAACAAACGAGTACATGCTGCATGATTCCAGGAGTTTTTCTTCTAATCTCTCAACTTTAGAGAAGGAGAGGATAATCAACACTGTATTTCTTTTCTTTTCTTTTTTTTTGGTGAGGAAGATCGGCCCTGAGCTAACATGCGTTGCCATCTTCCTCTTTTTTCTGAGGAAGATTGTCCCTGAGCTAACATCTGTGCCAGTCTTCCTCTATTTTGTAGATGGGATGCCGCCACAGCATAGCTTAGATGAGCGGTGTGTAGGTCTGCACCTAGGATACCAACCCTCAAACCCCAGGCCGCCGAAGTGGAGCACGCAAACTTAACCACTATGCCACTGGGCCGGCCCCCACTATTTCTTTTTATATGAAGACATTATTGTCTTATATTACTTGCAGGTTAACTTCAGAGAAGCAGGTATCCTCTGAGTCCTTGAAAAGTGATTCACTACACATAGGAACAAGGCTAGTGCTGTGTCTGATGGACAGGCAACTGGGTGTGAGACAGGAGACACTCCTGGCCCCAGTGCCAGACCTAACCCACTAGCTCTAGGCAACCTTGGGTAAGTCATCACACTTCCTCTGGCCTCACTTATCTAAGGGGGTCAGATCAGCCCCGCCTCCCAACCAACAAAAACTGGAGCACAAAACAATGTGATTCCCATCTGAAAAGCACTGAGTTCATAAAAGGGAAAAGGATTCACCACACAAGTCCAAGGAATTATTTTAACAGCCAAGTTGTCTAATGCACAGTAACTATGATGATTATTCCCTTTTTCGGTTTGTTTTTATAATTATTGCTCTTGACAAAGATTCTCTCCTTGACCAAACTCTAGCCAGACTCCTCTTAGCCCTTTCTCGACTAGGCCTCAACTCTGGCCAATAAAAGTCTTGAACAAAACACTAACATAGTTTCTAACAGCTCAAGGCCACATCCCTAAGATGACCCTAAATTTCCTTAAAGTGATTGCCCGAGAAAACTCAAGGCTGCCAGAACAATTTACCGTTTGTTCCTGCCAATACCTGAAGGTAGGGCCCCTGTCTCCCAGCCTCTGTGGGAGGGTAGAAATCTAACTTGAATACGTGCCAATTAGCAAACTCAGACGGATTTCACATAGATGAACACACCCTTCCTGCTTTTGGTAATTTTTCACTTCCCTGACTCTACTGAGCTGCTACTCATCCCCCTCCCTATTCCCTCATACTCCCTTTAAAATGCCCACTCACCTCTGTACAAATTGAAGTTGAGATCAGTTCATGCTGGACTCTTTTCTCTGTTGCAATAGTATATTACTGATTAAAATCTGTCCCTATCACTTTAACTAGGGTCTGACTTTGTTCAGCTTTGACACCCTTTTGTTTCTATAATTATTACCTTTTTGTTTTTCTTAAATAAATACCATCTGGTAAATGGCAAAATACCTACTGAAGCATAGTTTCCACCCAAAGAGATATGGATGGCCCTGATCTAACACCACCCATGAGCATAGTTCAACAAACGTCTTTTTCTTCTTCCTAAGTGTACTGTTTAGGAGTGTGGGCTCTGGAGAGAGACTTGATCCATACCCTACTTCTGCCACATACAAACTGTGTGAGTCTGAATACTTTTACTTCATCTTATAGTCACTCAATTGCCTCATGTATAAAATTGGGATTATACAGTACTTTCTGTAGAAGACAAATGTTTTTAAACAAATATTGCTTTGTGTTTTGGTCTTTACAAGGATAAACAGTCCAGAGTCCCATTATTTAAATAATTTCTACTGCAGAGACATTGGGATACCTAGCTCTCCGTGATCTTAGGAAATTGAAAGAACCTCTCTGTGCTTCAGTATGTATGTATGTATGATTTATTTTTATTTATTTATTTATTTATTGTGAGGAAGACTAGCCCTGAGCTAACATCCGTCGCCAATCCTCCTCTTTTTGCTGAGGAAGACTGGCCCTGAGCTAACATCCGTGTGCATCTTCCTCTACTTTATATGGGACGCCGCCACGGCAGGGCTGATAGACAGTGTGTCGGCAGGCGCCGGGGATCCGAACCCGCAAACCCCGGGCTGCCAAGCGCGAACTTAACCGCTGCGCCACCGGGCGGCCCCCCATGGGTTGTTGTTTTGAGAATTAATCGAGTTAATACACGAAAACACTTAGGACACTGCTAGGCACACAGTAACAGCTCAAGAAATGTTAGCTGTTTTAAACAAATACAATATGAGATTTTTATAGTTTGCATGTATGTTTAATAAAGGTTAATAGTCTTATGACTGACTCCTATTCATCAACCAACGCATGTTTTAAATCACAAACTTTCACTATAACCACTACGGGATGACGTAACTCATGATCATGAGAATGTCTCAAAATCACTTGGAACAACAGATCTCAGGAAACAGCGCCACCGTTTCTGCACATGGCTGAACAAGAAGCTAAGGGCTCATCCAGGATCCTGCCTTATCCTCACATACCACTCACACACAGCCACTGCAGGTCCTGCCTGCCCTACCTCCTATACACCCAGTCCAGGGCCACCCCATCCTCTGCACACTGCTGCAGCACTGGCCCAATCCACCTACACCCTCTCCTGGACTTCTGCAAGATTCTCCTAATGGTTATCCCCACAGCTCTCTTGTCCCTCTCCAGTCCATTCTCCACACTGCGGCCAGAGTCACCTCGTGAGCACATGAATCAGAGCACGTCACCCCATACTCTACTGTACTCCTCCACCCTCAGAATAAACTCCAAACTCTTTACACGGCCCAAACAATGTGGCTCCTGTCTGCCCTTGGACCTCATCTCCTACCATCTGCACTTTGTCTGCCAGGTTCCAGCCACTTAAGCTCGTCGTCTGCTCCTGGAACAACTGGTACCACATACATCACAGGGCCACTGACAATAAGGCCTGCCCAGGTCTGGCTGCTTCTTGTCATTCAAGACTCAGTTCAAATATCACTACCTGAGAAAGAGCTTCGCTGACAACCCATCCATAATAATCCCTAGCCTCGTCATTTCTACTCTATTTATGCTTACTTTCTTCGAAGCACTCATCCCCATATGCAATTGCCCTGCTTATTGATTTATTTATCTGCTTATTGCCAGTTTTCCCAAACTAGAATGAAACTCCAGGGACCCTGCCTGTCTTGTTCTCTGTGCTGTGTCCCCAGTGCCTAGTTCAATGCCTCACATATAAATCATTGAATAAATATTACTAATGTGAAGGAATTGTTTCCTGTTTGACACGCAGGAGCAGACACAGATATTTAAAGCTGCATTGCAGAAGAAGTTGACAAGGAACTTAGACATCAAAGGATTCAAAAATTTAAAAAGTGTTCGTTGCAAATCCACAGCAGTGCTTTTTAAAATTGGATGAGTACCAGAAACAACTGGAAATATTACTCAAAATGTAGACACTTCCCATTCCACCTCCCTGTTTTTGCTTCAGCAGACCTAGAGCGGTCCCAGGTATCTGCAGTTTTAACAAGCACTTCCCGATGATTTTAATGAAGTGGTCCAAGGACCATGCTTGGAGAAATCCTCACCTAAACAGCTGATGTTTGTGTACCATTAATTTAATGCCTACCATGCAGAGTTCTATAATATCTGGGGTGTCTCTGTTAATGTAATTACTTGAAAGTGCACTGGTCCTTCCCACCCACCTATAACCACAGATTGCTTTCCCACATAGGATCACACTTAAATCCAGAGTATTCCTGGGTGGTTGGGGGCACTGGCTATTGTTACCCTGTTGTATAGACGTAGCTGGTGGACGGGTAGTGACTTACCTAAAGTGTCCCAATGATGGGACGCTGACCTTCTCACACTTGCTGCAGGAATCTATCTGGCAGATTCAACATCACACTTGGTTCTTCTCTATCAGTTCCTGTTTCTGGAGCTCAGAGGCCACACCCTTCTCTGATGTTCCACTAGAAGGTAGAGTCAGGGGAGACAGCACATAGACAAGAGGAAAGTGAGAGGATGGGAAAGCACATGAAATGCAGGGGAACGGGGTGAAGATGTCCTTGCCTGTCCCCACTCAGTCCAGTGGAAGCTGTGCAATGACGCTTTGCCTCTTCCCAGCTCCATCACACAACCCCCTCCTGTACACGCAGTGACACTGAAGCTCACACACCATGGAAATGGGGGCTTATCCCTGTTTGTTGTTACATGTCCAGGTATTCTCTCTGGTAGTCATGCTACTATGTTACTGTCATAGGCATCACACTGACAGAATGATGGAGGCAAAGTCGGAATGGGGAACTAACATTTGCTGAGGGCCTACTAAATGCCACATGCTGTAGGCTGTTATTTTCAGACTTTTTCTCTTCATTTTCTCAAAGCGATACTCTGAGGTAGGCATAATTTCCTTTCTACAGAGCTGGAGATGGCCTCAGAGAGCAAAGTACATGTTAAAAGAATTCTAAAGATGTGTCAAATGGACACAGAAGCCAACTTGAAGGGGCTTTCACTGGCCAATTCTCAGACAACCTGAGTATCAAAATAAATAATTTTAGCATCAGATAGTAACCCTTTGAGCAAAATAGGAATCTGAGTCATACTGATATAAATAAAAAACATATATAAAGAAGGAGAAGAGAAAGCTCTACCTCCAGTCAAATTTCAATGAATA
Source organism: Tapirus indicus (assembly GCA_031878705.1). Taxonomy (NCBI): domain Eukaryota; kingdom Metazoa; phylum Chordata; class Mammalia; order Perissodactyla; family Tapiridae; genus Tapirus; species Tapirus indicus. The sequence goes on along the minus strand of CM062942.1, from coordinate 86,767,285 downwards.
AACCTGGAATAAACGAGGAAATTAGAAAAGCAATATTTGACAACTGTCATAGTAAGAAATGATTCAGGCTGGAATTACAAAATGGTGCTGAATCTGCACCAAATCCCACAGCAGTCACTGAGTCACCATGGTAACCATGCTGACCAAGTGAAGCTGGTAAAAAATCACCACCACTGTGAGTTGGTTCATATTATCTGCTAGGAAGTGAATTGGACTGACATGACCACAGTAATTAACCTCAAGTATTCCTCACAATAAACATTCCTGGCAGCTTCAGCAATATATATATACATATATACATACTCATATATGTACATGCTCTCTCCTTCTATCTGTCTCACCACCCAAGAACCCAGGAATTCACTGAGGCAAATTTGCTGGGGGGCAAAAAAAAAACCCCACAACTCAACTGGTTCAATTCCAACCACACACATAAAGTTGAAACCTACCATGACTATTTTCTTTTAGTGATTGATTTTTCTGGAGAAGACCTGTAGAATTGTCTCTGTGACATTTTTCTCCCTAGTTTTAGTACACTGACAATAACATCTAAACGCTGATACAGAAACACAGTCAAATGCATGTTATGCATCAAGTAGCTTTTCCATCCTAGAGCAGCCTTTGCTTTCAACCAAAAAGATCGCCCAATGGCTGTTGTTAAACATTTGGCTGCTGACAGTTTAGTGCAAATATAATTGGGAATTGTAATTACAAAATAATGCCATTTATAATAGCATCAAAAAGTATTAAATACATATGGATAATCTGTGTACTGATGTGCAAGTCCTGTTCACTGAACACTACAAAACACTGTTCACAGAAATTAAAGAAGACCTAAATAAGCAGAGAGATAACTGTCTTCATGGGTCAGAAGATTCAGTATTGTTAAGATATCACTTCTTCCAAAATTGATCTATATATTCAAAGCAATCCCAATAAAAATCCTAGCAAATATATATATATTTTTTAAATTGGCAGGCCAATTCTGAAGTACATGTGGAAATGCAGAGGACCTAGACTATGAAAAACAACTTCGAAAAAGAAGAATAAAGTTGGAGGATGAACACTCCCAGATTTGAAGACTCATTATAAACCTACAGTAATCAAGACAGTGTGGTATTAGAATCAAGGTAGACAAATAGATTGAAGGAAAGAATAAAGAGTTCAGAAACAGATGCACACATATATGGACAACTGATTTTTGAGAAAGGGACAAAAGCAATTCATGAAAAAATGATAGTCTTATCAACAAATGGTGCTGGGACAAGTGGACATCATATACACAAATATAAACTGTGATTCATATATCAAAAAACATATATAAAAGTATACTCAAAATGGATCATAGACCTAAACATAAAACCTAAAGCTATCAACCTCCTAGAGAAACATAGGAGAAAATCCTTGTGACCTTGGGTTAGGTGAAGATTTCATAGATGAGACACCAAAACTACAATCCATAAGTGAACTAATACATAAATTGGATTTCCTCTAAATTAAAAATTCCTGCTCCCCCTTAGACACTGTTGAGGGAATGAAAAGAGAAGGCATTGAGTGGGAGAAAATATGTGCAAATTACATAGATGACAAAGGATCTGTATTTAGAATATAGAAAATCTATCAAAAGTCAATTAGACAAAAATAGATACTACAATAAATAAATGGGGGAAAATTTGAATAGACACTTCACAAAAGAAGATATAGAAATAGCAAATAAGCACATGAAAATATGCTCAACATCATTAGGGAATTGTAAATTGAACTACAATGGGATACCACTCTACCCCCATGAAAATGATTATAATTAAAAAGACTGATCATAGCAAGCATTGGCAAGGTTGTGGGCGATAGAACTCTCATACATTGCTGGCAGGAATGAATGGTATGATCAGTTTGGCAGTTTCTTAACGATGTTAATCTTACACCTACCATATGATCCAGCCATTGCATTCTTAAGCGTTTACTCAAGGGAAAGAAAGCATATGTCCATGCAAAAACTTATACACAAATGTTCATTGGAGCTTTAATTAAAAAATTTTTTCAAACAAATTGTAGTATATCCATATAGTGGGATACTACTCATCAGTGAAAAAGAAGGAACTATTCATACATGCAACAAAATGGACAAATTTAAAATAAAAAGGCTGACTGAAAAAAGCCAGACCAAAACCAAACAAACAAAAAAACCTTTATGATCCCATTTAAATAAAATTCTAGGACATGAAAAATAATCTACAGTGAGCGAAGACCAGTGGTTGCCCCAGTGCACAGCAGCAGGGAGGGGTCGGGAGGCCAGGTAACAGAGAACTGAAACTGTTATGTACTGGGAAAGTAAACTTAACTATATTCAAGAATGTCTAGTTATTTTAGGAGATATGGCTGGGTATCATTATAATAAGATACTCTATTTCTGAAAATATAAATTCTCATAACTGACGTTTTTAACATTTGGAAAATTTCTGGTTTCTTAAAATTTTTCATTATAGAATGGATAAAAATGTGGCTATCAAGGAAGAAACTATATTACAATCTCAAACTGCTCAGAAGACTTTCCAACCAACTGCATACTTCAACACCTATCTGAGAGAAACATGTGAATCACTGAATAATCTTTACACAGTGAGAACAATTTAGGTATATTTATTCCAAATTCATGCTAAAGATCATGTTCCTTTCTCAGGCTGAACAATTCATTGCTTTCAGACAAAAGAGGACTTCTCTATGATCGGCCCCAAGGGCTACTACAAAGCACACAGTTGCTGATGGAATGAATTCCACCTACTAAACTGCTTCTCCCATGATGAGATCAAAGTAGCTTCTCTCCTTTGAGGCTCCTTTGTGAACCTCACAGGAGCTATTCCACAACATGCTTTTAACAGATCTATGAACTCACTTGAGCCAGGTGTCAGATCCTACTAGGGACGTGAAGTGTTGGGGTCTCCTGAGGACTGCTGCCCTTGAATCTGGAGCAGAAGCTTCAGCAGCCATCAGGACACAGACCCTCAGAACCTGCCTCCTTCAGACACCTAACAGGAGCTCGGCCACCAGCATGAAGAGCTGCACAGGGACAGACAGACCCAGCAGTCACTATGCTTCACTGGAGTAACTGTGCCCTCCACCATGCTAGGCACTGGGTTAGTGACAATGACACTGATACAAGTGGGTAGTGATTATAACAACCAGAAAGTACAATGGGCTTCTCACCAGGGTCTTTTTTTCTTTCTTTTCCTCCTCAATCCCCTAACAACAAAGTTGAAAACAATAACAAGTGGCCTGAATTCATACAGACATCCATGGTTCCGCAGTGACCACAGGGCCACAGGCTTACTCATGTGTTATCACTGAATGCTCATAGTGATCCTGTGGGTTAACCATTCTTATCCCCGTTTGACTGAGGGGGGAGCTGGGGCTCAGAGAGAGTCTATACCTGTCTTACTTCCTGTGCCCCTGCCTTTAGAAGGGGAGTAGCTCCAGGACACCCCTGGAGCAGGATGCTATACTCACTGGGGCTGGGAGGGAATCCAATGACTTTACCCACAACACAATCGGGGCACCGAGTGCCAAAGCGGGAAAGAGGCCACTTGGATCTGGATCCCTTTGTCTCTTCCACAATCCAGCACGGGAATCCAACACTTCCAGCTGAGTCCCAAACACCTGAAGGCAGGACTCTGCATTTTGTGCCAGGCCATGTGTGTCTATTAAGAAGTCCTCACGGTGGCCATATTGACGTCAGGTTTCTATGGTAACCATGACGCACAGCTTATCCTCCACGCCGGAAACGCCTCCTCACAGCCGTCCACCCTCTGGCCTTTAGCTGAAAGCAAAACATCTTCGCTCTTCAGGCTGCCACATGAGAAAGCATACTAATTACTGGCACTAGACTAGGACCCGGGCAATTGGCGGAACTCTGCCCATGTTGTTGGAACAAAGCATGTCCCTGTCGTCAGGAATTTTGTTTGCTTTAAAGAGACAGTAGGGGAGTATTATCAGTAAACGGACACCCAGAGGGGGTTTCCTAGGGTTCTTAGAGGTGAGCTAGCCTAGGAAGGTGGACTTGTAAAATCACACGCCATGTTAAGCAGTTAGCCATCTGTGGGAGAGAACTAAGAGACTGTCTATAATCATGTGACTGAATGATATAGGAACACACACAAAAGGTATCATTTAAGCAATTTGGGAATTATTCCAATGAAGCAGGCCTAGAATATTACAGTTATTTAGTAGGCAGAAACTTAGTCAATTGAATGATACATTGGTTTGTCCTGGGGGAAGTTTGATGATCCGTTCTTGATAATTTCTTCCATGTGGAGGGGCATTCATGACCAAAACACTTCTAGCCTCTCTATACACTCACTTCTTCTCTATCGCAGGAATAACATACCTAATTAGTGAGATTGGAAGGAGAAACAAATTACAGAGCCCAAGACCTCTCCCTTCAAAACTCTTGGTAAGTTGCCCTTACGGGGCGTGTGTTCTGCTCTGCCCTCAGAGGTGAGTCTTACAGTTGGCCCACAGTTCTTCTTCCCTTTCTGTGTCTTGCTGGCTCACAACTATTCCTATGGTCTTGCTCCAAAATGCTTGAGCTTTTAAGGGCCCACCCCCACCTCCAAATACATCCCTGCTCCATGTCTGAGCACTAAGCCAACTAAGAAATATGAAAAAAGAATACGGAGAATAATCTATTAACTTTATAAAAGTGATATTAGAGAGAGTGGCTTAGATCTGCAGGCAAGGTGTTTTCTATTAATGAACCCAAGAATTAGACAGACTTGCCCCCTCAGTAGTGCTGCATTGGGCTGGTCACAAAGGCCACGAACTGCAATGCATCTCTCTCTGCTGTCTGGTGAAGGAGCCCTGTCTATGTGTGCCTGAGGAAAAAAGTTCCCTTGCAAAGCTGTCCCTGTACAGGAGAAAGTGTTTCAGGATACCTTCTTTGAGGAATGCTTCTGATAGTTAATAAATACCCCTTGTTCTAATTGCATACTCATCAAGCAACCTTCTGAGGATATGGCTTTTCATGTGGTTCATTGAACGGTTTTTAGCAACAGCCTCTTACTCTCTTAACAGGCAGGATTGGTATAGAGGCTCATCTTCTGGCGGAGATTGGAATTAGAGTCTAAATTCCAAGAGTAGGGTGAAAATTATATATTGCAAAAATTTCCCATGGAGATTTCTTCAAGAAGGAATTGAGGAAATGTTCAAAAATCTATACCCACACGTAAACCCCAAAGCAACTATAGCTAAAATTTTAACAAAGTCCTACTAACCCTTTAAGGATAAGAGATTCTCTAACTTATCCAATGATTACAGATCACAAAAAAAGAGGGAGAGTTCAACAAAACCGCACATTTTGGATATCCGTGTCTGCTTAAGAAAACAATAACTGTTTATCGTCTCTCAGGATTCTGTGGGTTGACTGGGCTTAACTGGGTGTTTTTCTGCCTCATGTGGAGTGTGTCACCGTGGGCTGCAGTCATCTGGAGGCTCCACTCGGCTGGGACATCCAGGAGAGCTCACTCACATGGACGAGGATTGGTGCTTGCCTCTGCTGGGGGCTCAGTGGGGGCTGTTGATCCATCTTGTTGAGAATCTTGGTTCTACCCCACAGAACCCTCCATGTGTAGAGTTGCCAGGTTAAATTTAACTCAGTTAAATTTGAATTTCAGATAAACAATAAATAATTTTTAATGTAAGTATATCTTATGTAATATTATTTTGTTTACCTGAAATTCAAATTCACCTGGGCATACTGTATTCTTATTTACTAAATCTGGCAACTCCCCGGGATGAGCCTGTGAATCTGTAAGTTTAGAACCATCTGAGAAGACTCTTCCCCTGAGGCAGGTCTGGGGAAAATGAGCATCAGATTGACAATAAAAACATAAAATGGTAATACGTGGTGTTGGAGGAATGAAGGGGCAACGGACACTCACATACATTGTCCGTGTCAAATGGGCATATTTGTTTTCTGAGGCGTATATTACCATGGGTTAATAATTTGAATGGCCTTTGATACAGAAGCTCTATTTCTACCAACAAGGGAGTTTCTGTTGAGCATTTAGAAAAGAATGATTCTGACCTGCATTCAGGTTAAGGGATTCTGGTTGAGGAGGCAGTTCAGGGAGCCACATGAGTTTCCTGCTCCAGGGAGGAAAGACAGCTATTACTTATGGACCAGATGGTTGAGCTGGGCCCAGCCCCACATTCTTCACTGAGTGGCTGGATTTAGTCTCAGGACAACCCTGGTAGTGAGGTTTCTCTATCTCTCTTCAAGGATGTGTGTGACTATAAAGTGTGTGACTATACTTTATAGTCCTGAGCACAGAGATGGATGGCAAAGAGGTTACTCCCCATGCCCATTGCCAGAGCCAGGGATGGGACTTGGCAGCCTGGGCACCTTTAGTTGCAGGTGGCAGAGCTTTAGCAAAGGTATGAAGATACATACTGCTGAGGTGCTTAATCTCTGTTCTCCCTGTGTCTACCTCCCTGCACCAGGGAGTCAGGCTTGGTGTCCCTTCTCCCTGCTGCAGGGGAGGTTGGTGGCAGGGCGGGAAGCAGAAGCTCTCTGAAGCCAATATTTCTTCTGTCCTTTGTGAAAACTTAAACTTTTGAAACAATTGTGCTGCTTGTACCTAGTAGGGATGGGAGGGCCTCTGAGGACACATAGAGGGAAAGGAAGGGAGATTTCTCCCAGGCAGGGAGGAGGTTGGAGGTCTACAGGTCCCTCTAGGAGTAGGGACCTGAGTACTGCTCCCCATCAAAGCTTGAGATGACTCCATTGAGTCTGGGCATCCAAATTGCTTGTTTGGATTGCCTGTGAGACAGATTGTCCTGTTTGGATCGAGGGATGGATGGCACAGGGTCAGAGGGTCTGAAGACACAGAGCCAGCTAGGGCAATGGTCAGCTCAGCCCTGAGCAGTGTGGACAGATGAATATTGCTAGCAGGGGCCTCCCCAGACTGTATTTGGAGGATAAACTCCCACAAGTGGGTCTGCTTTGTCAAAGAGCATGAATATTTAACATTTTAAATAATTACTGTCTAGATGAAATTTAAAATCTTTTTGCTAATATATGTCCCAACCAACTACAAGATGAGATCACTTGTTTATCCCAGTAAACAATAATGGGTTTCGCAACATTATTAATATTTGCTAATGAGAAATCCTGTTGTTGGAATGTTAGATTGCTTTTCATTTTTCCCCCTTTTCAATGTAAAGGGCATATTTCACATGTGCTTTTGTAAATGTAAACATAACGGTCCCCTTTTATGTCTCAGAATATGGCCTGGAATAATTCTAGAGTTTGACAAGAAAACCTGACCAGTTACTTTGTATTTATGCTGCATCCTGTTTAAATTGAAATTGTGGCATCATGAGAACTGCATACACTTCTGGGAGAGGACAGATAGGCACAACCTCTTTGCAGAGACATTTGGCAACATCTATGAGAGAAGAACGTGAGGTAGTGTCAGCGGCTGCACCCTTAGGTCTGGCCTGCAGAGTCCCAGGCAGGTGTGCAAGCATGCTCATGGTAGCATGGCTAAAAATATCAAAACAGTCCCAAAGTCACCTTATTAGGGAAGTCTTAGAAACACTATTTTCAGAGAAAAAAATTTCGATAGGTTATACATAAATATATTACTTACATAGAGCTATAAATATGCAAAACACTTTCGTGTTTTGTTTGTGTTTCATGAGTAAAAAAGAAATCCTGGATAAGAGGTTCCCTCTGGAGGTGAGGTAATCAGAGAGTTACACAGGGGCATCTATTTTCTGTAATGTTTTACTTCATAACCTTGGTTGTGTACATGTTTGCCTATTATAGTATTTATTATACTTTTTTAAAAGTTTGAAATATATTTGACATGAATAAAGCTGTAATGGGCTTTATCTCTAATTAGCAAGTAACCCATCGCCCATTTAGAAAATGTACAAAGTGCATCCAAATACCAGTGTGTATATATTCATAACTTTCAACCCCACCATACACTAGTAAAAACTGTTATCATGGTAGTGTGTTTTCTCCAGTTATCATGTACACCCAAACTCCATGGCTGAAAGCTACACTCATTTATTAACTCACAGGTCTGTGGGTCAGAAGTCTAGCATAGCATGATTGTGTTCTCTGCTCAGGGATTTACGAGGCTGGAATCAAGGTGTCAGTGTGGGCTGGATTGAGGTCTTATCTGCAAGTTCTGGGGAAAATCTGCTTCCAAGATCACTCTTGTTGCTTGCAGAACTTCCACAATCATTCTTGTTCCTCATGGCTGTTGGACTGCCGTCTTCATTTCTCTGATGGGTGTCAGCTTGGGGTGCTCTCAGCTCCTAGAAGCTACTCTAATTCCTTGCCATATGGACCCCTCCCTCTTTGAACTAGCAACAGTGCATTGAATCCTTCTGGTACTTAGAGTCTCTGACTTCCCCTTCTGTGGACAGCCAGAGAAAATTCTCTGCTTTTAAATGACTTGCCTGATTAGGTCAGGCCCACCCAGATAATCTCCATTTTGCCATGTAACCTAACATAATCATGCAACTGATATCTCTTCATATTCATTGGTTCCACCTACACACAAAGGGGAGGGGATTATACAAGGATGTGGATCATTGGATGTCATCTTAGAATTCTGCCTACCACATGGAGTTTCAGACCAAAAAAAAAAGTCATGCAACCTTCGACCAATAATGTCCAGGTTTAAACTGAGTTTTCTGACCCAATGCTCAGGCCATTGCTATAGAGCATCATAGTATTATGACTGAGGCAAGCACAGGAGGAATGGCTCACCTAAGGTTCTGTAGTTAGGGATGTGTCTGGTCTCCTGACTCCAGTCTTCTGTCCAGCAGCCACATTAGTTTGCTCTATATTCCCTACCTTGGAATCAGTGGGGAACTGTTCTTCCTCCAGTGTCAAACTAGATGATAAACTAAGGGGAGAGGAAAGCATATGCTTTAACAGGAGATGATGTGGTGATTTTTTTTGTCTTTCCCCAACTTCCACAGGTAACTCATCCCATAACTCAGAACTGGCACCAAAGCAAATACATTATGGGGATATGTTTCAACTCTTGCTGCTACCCGTTCAGATGCTCTCTATGGCAGTTATTCTCTTTGGTTTAGATCAACATCATCTTCTCTCTGGGAGGGAGGAAGCAGGTGGGCCAGAACTGATACGTGTTGAAGTCCTGCTATGTCCCATATGTACTTTACAGGTTTTCTCATTTACACCTCAGGACAGCACTGTGAGAAAGGTATCATGAGTTCCACATCACAGATAACCAAGCTCAACCTCACAGAGACTAAGACCCTCTCCAGATAAGTGGCAGGATTGGATGAGGTTCTATCTCTTGCCCTCCCCACAGTATAACCAGCAGCTTCCCATTTAGAAGGTGATAATTTTACACTTCCCCAGTAACGTGCCCTCATGAGTACACACTCAACAACCTCTCTTGTTGAGGAAGATGACGGTAATTAAATCTTGCTCCTTGGTCCAAGAATCCTAGCTGTGGGGTCACATGAATTGGCTGGTCCCTGAGGTCTCTCCCACACCCACTGATCCCACTCCATTGACATCAATCTTGGGCATGTGACTAGATGTGGCCAATGAAATATAAGATGAAATCGAATATGCCTATTCCACACAGAAATGTTAAGAGTCATTGAGAGTTTCCACCAGTACTCTTTTTCCCCTCTGCCTCAGCAATGTCCCAGATTTCTTGTAAGGTAGTTTAACTTGTTTAATCCTCCAGTAACACTAGAATATGAGAGTTTGAATGATGACAGAAATGCTTGGGAAGAGGGAAGCTAAGTGGCTTGTACCCAAAGTTGGCCTACTAGAAGACCAATTTAAATCTTATGCCCTAAAACTGAGTCAGTAGCCAGGAGAAGGTACTCAACATATCTTACTCAACATCATGTAGAAAACAGTCAGGGACCAACATTTTCTTCCTTTTGCTCCACTGCTTTCTCCAGAAAACTCATCATCATGCTTTGTACTTCTCTGGGAATCTGTGTTTACTGTGCCACAAGGTGAACTCAGATACCTAGTTAGTAGGCACTCCTGATGTTAACTCTCCAAGAGGACCCCAGAAGAGGTCAGTAAAGTACACTGATTCCATTGAAGTGGTGTGACGACTGTTCCCCCATCCCACTTCCATTAGATAACTCTACAATACAGAAGTGGCATCAACTCTTATACACAATGTGGGTCTGTGTGAGTTTAATTTTCCTTCTTGTCATCATATTTCCAGAAGCTCTTTAGGACATAGTTATGCCTTTTAGGGCTATGTAGTTTAGGTTACAGCACTCTTGGAAGCAGAAGTTAAGAAGTGGGGTGGGAGGGAAACTAACACTTCAAGAGCCTGATACTGGCCAGACACTGTGTTAGGAACTTTACATACTGTTTCTCTAACCTTTTACAACTGTTCTGTAAGTTGGGTATAGGTATCCACTGTTATAACTCATACCTCCCCCAAGTCATGCTCTACTAAGGCTCAGAGAAGTTAAATACATTTTCCAAGGATACATGCCTGATAAGAGGCAGCATGGTTATTCTAATCCAGGGTTGTTGGACTTCAAAGTAGGGTTCTACCCTGAACTACGCACATAGGGTGGGTAGTAACATTTACCTTACTCTAGAACAGGTTTTCTCAACCTCAGCACTACTGACATTTTGGGTCAGAGAGCTCTTTGTTGTGAGGGCTGTTCATGCATTGTGGTGTGAGGTTTAGCCTCTACCCACAAGATTTCAGTAGCATCCGAGATGTGACTACCAAAAATATCTCCAGACATTTCCACATGTCTCCTGGAGGTGGGGAATCAGGCTGGCCTTGGCCTTACATGGAAAACTATTACCCTTATAGAAACTCAAAGTGTTTTTCTGGATGGAAATGACTTTATTCTCTGGCCCAGACCTACATGGCTGGGAGAAAAGGCTGGTGTGATCCTCTTTGACAGGTGAGGCCACGTGGGGTGATGTAACTTACCCAAGGTCATCCCAGAGTTATGAGGTGAGGTCTGCCACCAGGATCCAGGGAGATCTTCTGGCTGGTACTGCAGCGTCTTGTCCAAAATACACAGAAATAGCTTTTGATCCAAGGTAGCACCTCACCTTTCAAGGATTCAATGGAAAAGTGCTTCTCTTAAGTTATCTGCAGGGAGAAGTAAGGGAACACGACAGCATGTGGAACAAGAGGAAACAGGGTGATGATTTTCTTCCTTTTCCCCAACTCTTCCAGGGGAAGAGAACAGAAAATAGCAGGTTTCCAGAGGCCTTTGCCCCCTTTCCTACCCTTTTGCCCATGCCCTTTGTGACAGTAGAGGAATGTAGATGGAAGTCAGGAACCTGGGGTTCCCTGGGAGGGGGACAGAAAGATGGTAAGTGCCTGACACCCAGAATGGTGCGTCAGGAAACACAGGTACTGGAGCCCATGCCCTGGGTGTTGGTTCGTTCACTAAGCTCTCAGTCTCCGTCTGTTTCTGCTTGTGGTGCCATCACTCTACCACATAGCAATGAAGCTCACACATAACACAAATATGTATTTCCCAAGGGACGCTAAGAGGGGCGAAGTGACTTACCCATGAGACATGAACATCATAGAGTTACTGTTTGGGATCTGGCATCAGGACCCAGGGAGATCTCCTGTCTCTCTTGTTCTAGTGTCCTGTCTAGCAGACAGAGTATGAAGCTTTGATATCACCCTTCAGGAGCTCAAAGGAAACACTCTTCTCTCATGTAAAACAATGGGGTAAGATAAGGGGACAGGAAAACATGGGGAATGGGGCAGGTGGTGACTTCATTCCCTTACCCCAAACTCCGTTCATGGGGTACGTGACTCCACTGAATGGAAATGGTGCAATCTCCTTTTTCCCTTCCCGCAGTCCCATCAGGGCACTCATTCCACCATATAGAAATGACATTGACTCATGGTCAAAATGCAAACATGTGTGTATTTTCCTTCTTCTCTCCACATGCTTTCCAGATCGTGCTGCCCTTCAAATGTATTCACATCTGTAGTTCACACTCTCCTTCCCCCTCCACTACTAGTGGGGTAAAGATCCACTAGATTCCTGACTCTTGACACGTCCATCCTTATTCCTTTTCCCTTCAAATGTATTGCTCAGCCTCTGTCTTTGCAGGCCCACTGAGGCTGGAAGGAAAAGTGCCATGGCCCCTAGTCAGACAGTGACTGTGTGGTCCCTGCATTCCCAGGGCCCTGGATCCCTCTTGATAAGCACCTTTGTGATCCCAGTGGATCAGTCCAGGAGAGCAAGGGGGTGGCAGGGTCCTCCTCTGGGAGAGGACTGTTTCTGGGCAAGAGTTGGAACTCATGGGTTCCATTCAGTCCAGCAGTTTTAGACATGGAGAGAGTTACTCATAGAGTAAGGTGGTTCATGGGGTTAGATTGTTTTAAAGGAATTAATCTAGGCCTCCTGGCAAAGTGGGGGAGCTGCCTCTGTTGAGGGACAGGTAAAGGGCTTCTGAGAAATCACCCCGACTCCTCAGGAGCAACTGGAGAGGAAGATGGAAAGAGGGGCCTTCGATGAGGCCTCCCCTTGAGGTTCCTGGGGGAAGAGGAACCCCATGTCCAGCACAATCCACCCAAAGCAAGAATAAAGATTTGTGGTGTGGCCCAGAAGGAGATAACCACATGTGGTAAAGCAGTGGCTGGATGCCTGTGATGAAAGCTATTGCATTTCTCTTCCCTCCTGATATGCTGGAATCACAAGTTGTTTTTCAGTACAAAATGAAGAACATCAAATAAATCAGCCAGTGAATAAAGCTCCTAAGAAAACTAGCAGTAGCTCCTCCACCCAAGGCTGAACTGGAAGCCAAGTGTCTGAGGAGCAGCTCTGAATGCTAGGTTCGTAATGCAGGTTCCAGAGGGAGCATCATAGGCAGGTAATAATGAGGCCACTCCATTGCCAGGTCAACAGACATTGACTTCCTCTCCTCATACTCACTTTAAACCTCTGGCCCAAGTCACCCATCACTGTGAACTTAGACTGAGTGAAAGAGGACACGACAACTTGGAGGGTTGTGTCTTTGTGGAAGTCTTCTCTTTCAACGCTTCAAAATAATGAATTCCCTGCTGTTGGCAGAGTGAAAGAGGGCCTTCTCTGAGTCGAAAATCTGTCCATCACAATGAGTGGGTGGTCAGATATGATTCCCTATCACTGTTTCATGTTGCAGCTAATCCTCTCTCTTCTGCTCCTCATCACATTAGCATCACGCTTGGCCTTTCAAATGTGGAGACAACTTTGGACAACTTAATGCCAGGAGATGCAGCCTCTCTGAGAGATTCTCAAACTCAGTTGACATCTGCAACTCTCAGAAGAAAAGAACAAAGAACATGCTAAAAAAGAGAAGATCATGTTGTCCACTACCATCGCCTTTTGATATTGAATAGCTGACTTTGGCTTTGCTCAGAGAACCACGGATCTCCACACTGGCATAAGAGCAGAAAACATAAAGATACAGCAAATTTCCTTGTCTCTGCCTCTGCATATCTTTGTCACAATCTACCTGAAAGTTTCTCATTTTGTACAGGTTTTGTAAGTAACCTTTACCGTAAATACCCTTTACTATGTGACAGGGATTGTGTTAAGAGCTCTACTTGCATCATCTAATCCTCACCACAAGCCTGTGAGGTAGGTACCACTGTTATGTCTGTTTAGCCAAAGAGGAAATGGAGGCTGAAGGCGTTTGTCCGCAGCACCAGCTAATTGTAAGTGGCAAGGCTGGGATTCAAACCCAGACCATATGACCCCCAGACACGCACTCTCAACCTCTAGGATGTTCCCTGGTGGGCAGAGAGTGTGACAGTTCCCTGTAGTCCTGGGGGTACAACTTAGGGAGATAGAATGATGGTCACCTCAATTTTTTCTTAGCTTAACATGGACTCCTTTGAGGCTGTAGCCTGGTGCAGAGGCAAGACGACCAAACCTCTTAACATTTCATAAGTAGCCTGATGACACACTTGTATAGAGTAGAGGAATTCTTTACACATCAGCAAATAATATTCTTGTATTTTTATCTTTTGATATTCTTCTTTGAAATATATCTTTGCAAGTTCATGTGGAAGTTATTTAAAAGATAACAAAATGTAGGTTCCTTAGGATTTTCTACATAGGCGATCATGTCATCTGCAAATAGGGACACTTCTTTTTCTTCCCTTATTTCTTCTTTTCCAATTTGTATGCCTTTCATTTCCTTTTCTTATCATCCTGCAGTGTCTGGAATTTCCAGCACTGTGTTGAATAAGAGTGAAGAGAGCAGACATTCTTATCTTGCACCCTATCTTAGGGGGAAAGCATTCCGTCTTTCACCATTTAGTACAGTGTTATCTGTAGGTCATTTGTCGATACTCTGTATAAGGTGGAGGACGTTTCCCTCTGTTCCTAACTTATTCAGGTTTTTTTTTTTTTATCATGAAAGGGTTTGGATTTTGTTATAGGTTTCTTCTGCATCAGTTGAAATGATAATGTTATTTTTTTACTTGGTGGATTACATTGGTTGATTTTTGAATGTTGAATCAGCCTTGCATCCCTGGAATAAACCCCACTTGGTCATGGTGTGTACATGTCTACACCCCACATATTTTGATATACTATGTTCTCATGATTATCACTCAGGTCAAAATACTTTATAATTCCCTTTGTGAGGTCTTCATTGATCCATGGATTATTTATAATCATGTTGTTTGAATTTCAAATATTGGAGGATTTTCTGGTATCTTTGTTATTTATTACTAACTTAATTCAGTTGCCAGCAGTGACGATACTCTGTGTGATTTTAATCTTATATATTTAAAAAACTTGTTTATATTAAGAATATGGTTGAATGTTATTGAATGTTCCATGTTCACTTGAAAATAATGTTTATTCTGCTGTTGTTGGTTGAATCGTTCCACCAGTTTCAATTAGGTTGAGTTACTTCATAGTGTTGTTCAGGCTTTATTTTTTTAATTGATAGGCTTTATTGTTTAGGGCAGTTTTAGGTTTATAAGAAACAGTAAATTGAAAGTACAGAGAGTTCTCATATAAGCCCTTCCCCTCAATAGTTTCCCCGATTGTTAACATCTTGCATTAGTGTGGTATACTTGTTAACATTGATGAGCCAATATCGATAGATTATTATTAACTGAAGTCCATAGTTTATATTAGGGTTCACTCTCTGTATTGTACATTCTATGAGTTTTGACAAGTGCATAATGACATTTATCCACCATTATAGTATCTTACAGAGTAGTTTCACTGCCCTAAAAATCCCCTGTGCTCTGATCTATTCATCCTTGCCTTCTTCCCTCTGAACCCCTGACAACCACTGATCTTTTTATTGTCTCCAGAATTTTGCCTTTTCCAGAATGTTATACAGTTGGAATCATACACTATATAGCTTTTTCAGATTGGCTTATATTACTTAGCAATATGCATTTAAGTTTCCTCCATGTCTTTTTGTGGCTTGATAGCTCATGCATTTTTATTGCTGAATAATATTCCATTTATGGATGAACCACAGTTTGTTTATCCATTCACCTGTTGAAGGACATCTTGGTTGCTTCCATGTTTTGGCAACTATAAACTGCTATAAACATTTGTGTGCAGATTTTTGTGTGTTAATGTTCAGGTTTTTATATCCTTACTTTTTTGTCTACTTGCTCCATTAATTATTGAGAGAGGAGCATTGAAATCTACAACTATAATTGCAGATTTGTTGATTTCTCTTTTCAGTGTCGTCAGGATTTGCTTCAAGCATTTTGAAGCAATACTATTGGGTACAACTTATTTAGAATTTTTATGACCTCTTGATGAATTAATTCTTCTATCATTATAAAAATGTCCTTGTTTTTCTATAGTAATCTTGCTTGTTCTGAAGTATCCTTGTCTAATATTAATATAACCACTCTGCCTTTCTTATGATTAGTATTTTCCTTGGTATATATTTTGCTACCCATTGAGTTTAGCATGTATGTGTCTTTGTACTTAAAGTCTATTTCTTGTAGAGAGCATATATTTGGATCTTGCTTTTTCATCCAGTCAGACAATCTAGCCTTTTAATTAGAGTGTTCATGACACTTATATTTAATGTAATTTTCACTAGAATTTTGTTCAAATTTACCATTTTGCTATTTGTTTTCTACTTGATTGTGTCTCTTATTTGCATTTTCCTCTTTTCCTGCCTTCATTTGAATTACTTGAACATTTTCAGTTATTTATGTTATCTCCTCTGTTTGCTTGTTAGTACACTTTGTTTTATTTTTACTAGTTTCTCTGAATTTTACATACTGTATTTTTAACATCTTACTGTCTACTTCCAAATAATAATTTAGCACTTCACGTATAAATGTAAGAATCTTACAACAATCACATTCCATTTTCTTCTCCTTTATTGTGTTATTTTTGTCATATATTTTACTGGTACATATCATATACATGCCATAATGTATTTATCTTCTTTTAGTTTTAAAAATAATCTTTCTAGGGGCCGCCTGGTGGCGCAGCAGTTTAGTCCGCGCTTGGCAGCCCAGGGTTCGCGGGTTCGGATCCCGGGCGCCCGCCGACGCACTGCCTGTCAGCCATGCCGTGGCGGCGTCCCATATAAAGTGGAGGAAGATGGGCACGGATGTTAGCTCAGGGTCGGTCTTCCTCACACACACACACAAAAAATAATAATCTTTCTAAAATATTGAAAACTGAGAAAAAATTATATTTACTTATGTATTTACCATATTTGGTGTTCTTTAGTCCTTTGCACAGATTCAAGGTTCCATCTGGCATCATTTTCCTTCAGTCTGAAAGTACATTTTAAAAAATATTTGTTGTGTTTCTGGTCTACTGGCAACAAACCATTGCAGGCTTTGTTGAATACTAAAGTATTTAATCATCATTCTGAAGGCTGTTTACATAGAATATCAAATTCTAGTTTGACAGTTTTATTTTCTTAGCACTTCAAATATGTCTTTCCATTGTACTCTTGCTTGCACTATTTCTGATAAGTAATCCATGCATTGTGGTTTTTACCTTTGTTTTCCAGTTAGATGCTGAACTAACATCTGTTGCAAATATTGCTCTTTTTTTTTCCTCCCCAAAGCCCCAGTACATAGTTGTATATCCTAGTTGTAAGTCCTTCTAGTTCTTCTATATGAGCCGCTAACACAGCATTGCAACTGACAGGTTATTGCCCAGGCCGCTGAAGCAGTGAGCATTGAACTTTAACCACTAGGCCATTAGGGCTGGCTCTCTCCAGCTGCTTTTAAGATTTTCTTTTAAGGGGTGAAGGGTTACATCCACATGGTGACGGACAAACAATAATGTACAACTAAAACCCCACAGTGTAATAAACTATTAAGACATCAATAAAAAAAGATTTTCTTTTTATTACTAGTTTTCAGATATTTTGTCATTATATGCTTTGGTATGGTCTTATTTGTGTTTATCCTGCTTGGCTTCATTGGTCTTCTTGAATCTTTTAGTTTTTAGTTTTCCTTAAATTTGGAAAATTTTCTGCCATTATTTTTCAAAAATTTTTTCTATTCCCTAATTACAGATATAGTAGGCATCTTGATATTATTCCACAGATCACTAAGGAAGCTCTTGATAGTTTCTGTTTCTATGCCAGCCGACTCAATGATCTTTTCTTTTGCAGTGTCTAATTTGCTGTTAATATCAAATAAAGTTTTCATTCAGAAATTGTGTTTTTTTAATCTCTAAAAGCTTCATTTGGTATCCTTTATATCTTCCATTTCACTTATCATTATGTTAATATTTTACTTTAAATCCTTGGGAATATTCATAACAGCTGTTTTAAGTCTTTGGATGCTAATCTCAGCTTGGATGCTGCTATAATTTCTGGGTCTGTTTCTATTGACTTTTTTTCCCGCTTGATTATTGGTCACATTTTCCTACCATTTTTGTATTGCTAGTAATTTTTCATTAGATGTGGGACATTGTAAATTTTATGTGGTTGAATATCTGGATTATGTTTTGTTCCCTTAAAGGGTGCTGGATTTCATTCTGGCAGGCAGATCATCTTTTCTTATGAGACTTATCCTTAAACTTTATCAGGTGTGTTTACAGTAGATTTTACTCTAGGGTTATTTTATTACTAATACTAAAATAATTTCCTTCTGAGGACTGAATGCCCTCACTGATCAAGGAAGACTCTATAATTTGGCTGATGAAAACAGAATGATTTCTCACTTGTGCAAGCTGTGGAAATTTTTCAACTTATAGCTCCCCAGTTATTCAATAGTTGTTGTTTGCTGGGTTCTACACATGTGAATAAGGTCAAATATACTAATAATTTTTTAAAATCCTCAATATCCTTACTGATATTTTTCTGATTATACTCTTAGTTACCAAGAAACTTATAATATTCTTTCTTTACAATTATGGATTTTTTGCTTGTCCTTTTATTCTGATTTTTATTTTTTGCTTTGTCTTTCGGTGCACATAAAGGTTTACGATACCATCCTGGTGGATTGATCTTTTCTCTTACTAAATGTCCCTCTTTATCTATATAAATGCCCATTGCCTTGAATTATACCTTGTTTGATATTTAAAAAGCAACACTACCTTTCTTATAGATACAATTTGCATAATATATCTCTCAACATTTTCTTAGGTTCACCCTTTCTCTGTTCTATATTCAATGTGAATCTCATGTAACCATCTTATAGTTTTACTTTTACTTGGAATAGTGAGGGACAGAGTGGAGATTTAGATCCAACTAGAACTAACAGGTTCCAACAGCTGGACTCTTACAGCCTGAGCTATATTGCTTCCCTAGTATTGCAAGTTCTCTCTCTTCTCAGTCTCCATGTTCTCCTTGGCTGATCCCATCCACTTCTACAGTTGCAACTACAGTCTTAGTGATGAGGACACCCAATTCCACATCTCTAGCCCAGACTGCTCTCTGGCCCTACAGACTTTTTTCAATACTTTAGTGGCATTCTCCTCCTGAATGTCCCAAGGGTACCTCAGTCTAAACAGGTCCAAAGTTTGTTCCACCACGAATCAAGATTAACCCTGTTCCTCTCACCCAGGATTCCTGCGCGTGATGTTCAAGCTGCAGTACTGGCTCTGGTCACAAGGTGGCCCTTGACTCTACTTTTTAAGTTCCTCCAGTAGACAGCCAAGTTTTGTTTAAGGAGAAAAATAAATCCATGAGCATTATTTAAAACAAGTTAGGAGATATTATTTACTGCACAATATCTATTCGTTTTTGAAAATGTGTATGGATCAAAAACATTGAAGGAGTTTACTTGGCATGAAATATGCATTCATATTTAGACAAATGTCTATCTTCTCCCATTGCTTAATGTCAGGGACTCCATTTTTTTCCTTTGCTTTTTTCCCTGTTGATTCCCAGCATCACTTGCCTGATTATCTCCATTATGCAAAGGAGTTTTATCCAATGTGAGAGAAAACATAATTCCTCCTAGAAGAAACATTGGGGTTTGGACTTGCCACAACTAAAATATCTAGAAAAACAATGTAATTTCAAAATCATATTAAGAAAATAGGTATCTGTCTCCAGTTGTTACAATTATGGTTTTAATGGATTTATTATTTGCTTTCCTGAGACGCTGAGAACACTGATTCCGGAGTCCAACAGTTTTGGCTATATCCTGGTTTTACAACTTACTAGCTGTACAACCTCAGGTAATTTGCTTAACCTCTATGTGCCTCAATTTCTTTCTATGTAAAGTGGGTACATTGATAGTATACCCCTCACAGGTTTGAGGAATGGATTGATTAGTACCTATAAATAGCTTAGAACACTGTTTGGAACATGGTTCACACTAAAACTATGTTATGAGTATTATTATTATTGCCATTATTTTCTGCATATTCCAAATTAACCTGATAACATTTTAGAGGAGGAAGAACTATTTCTCTATCCTCTAGGTCCTTCTGGTTGGTCTAAGAATTAAATTGACATGAGACAGAATAACAGGAGAAAATAAAACAAAGTTTAATAACATGTATATATGGGAGAAACCCAGGAAAACTGAGTAACTTGCCAAAATGGCCAAAGCCACCACCTTAAATACCATCTTCAGCTAAAGACAAAGGAGGATGTTGGGTGTAGTGGTTTGGAACTTCAAAGGGGAGGAAGGCAATTCACACAGAGATGGAAAAGCAAGTGTTTGATAAGCAAATATTTTCTGGGCTGTCTATAGACAATGTGATGAGAGAGACAGACAGACAGAGACAAAGATTGACAGAACTTTGATAAAAATGGGCTCAGCAGGGATCCTCCCAGCCTTCCATACCCAGAGTTATCTATGGTGATGGCCTGTGCTGGACAGGCCTTCTATCTTGAATTCTTTTAGGCAGTTAGGGGAAGGTCAAAGTTTCTTTCAGAGTCTTTTGTCTTTAAAAATAACCAAGCCAAAGAGACACATTTTGGGGTGGCCAATTCTGATCCCCCACAATATATACATTCAGCATTGTTTTAATGGCAATAATTGGAAGTGTAGAAAAAATTAAAATATAAAAACCTGACGTTGAAGTAAATAACAAAAGAAAAATCACCTTTAATCACACATCCATTCCCAAATGTCATCAATGGTGAACTCTTTTATGTGTTTTTCTACTTGCATATGCAAATTCACCATATTTATACACTTTACTTTCTTGATTATTAGATTATAGCAACAACAACATACACCATTGATTCAGAAGCACTTTTTTCGAGAAAAAAATAAACCATCACATAAAATCTACACATCTATTTTATGATGGATCCCAATATGAGAAATGTTGAATGATTTTTAACAATAAATCCTAACATAGAATAAAACAATTTAGGTCATGTGATATATGCATTGCAAAGACCTCTGACATTTTGATGTACTGCCTCACAGTCTTTTTCTAGGCATATTTATGCTTGGCATAGGCTGAATGTTTGTGTACCCCCAAAATTCAAATGTTGAAACCTAATCCCCATTGTGATGGTAATTGGCGTTTGGGCCTTTGGGAGGTAATTAGGTCCTGACGTGGAGCCGTCATGGATGGAATTAGTGCCACTATAAAAGAGTAAAAGTAAGCTCGCTTGCCCTTTCCACCATGTGAGGACACAGCAAGAAAGGCAGTCTATGAAACAGGAAGTGGGCCCTCTCCAGATGCCAAAGCTGCCAGCACCCTGATCTTGGACTTCCCAGCCTCCAGAACAGCGAGAAATAAATTCATTTAAGCCACCCAGTCTATGGTATTTTTGTTATTGCAGTCCAAATTGGCTAAGACAGTACTAAATATATTGTGTTTCCACTGCACAACCAGTGGTTCTCCAGTGTTAGTTGTTGTTAGTGCCATCGAGTCCATTCTGACTCCTAGTGACCCTATGTACAGCAGAACAGAACCCTGCCCCATCTTTTTGCACCATTCTCTCACCTTCTGATGCTGTATCAGACAATGCTCCACTGCTATTCATAAGGTTTTCAGTGTCAGTACACATCAGAATCTCTCAGGGTGTGTGATAACAACGTACATTTGGGGGCCCAGTTGGAAGTGTATTTGATTCGTGGAATCTAGGGAGGGCTGCCAAAGCCTTCATTGTTAGCAAGAGAGACAGGAGATTCTGAAGAAGGCAGTCTGTGAGACACACTTTGAAACTCGTGCTAAATTTTATTCATGTTTTAATTTGTCATACCATCTGGCTCCTACTAGGCTCCTTAGGAAATGCAAGTCTTTGCCTCTAAAGAAATGAAATGACTTGCTGGCTGTTCTTTAGTCAAGAGGACAACTGGGTCAAGGACTTTAGGATCCCCACAGAGTCATAATGGCCATATTGAACATTTATTCAACATTTACAATGTGTCAAACATACTAATAGGCACTAGCAGTATAAGGTTGGTAAAGAAACCGTACTTGCTATGAGAATGGCACAGATTCACAGAGGAGTAATTACTAACACTTTCATGGAATTTTTTTACCTTACAAAATATCTTAAACTCTTTCATGTAGGGACAAGATCAGGTTTGGGGGTGTTACGGAGTTTTGATCTAAGAAGGTGAATATCTCTGTAATTTACATACTTCATGTGTGTCTGTTGCCCTAGTGGATGGGTCTGCCCAGAATTTTTTCTATGAGAGACTATAGAGTGACCTGAGAGAGCAGTCACCTCTGGTAGGAACATGGCAGGCATAAAAAGCCAATGTTGTCACCACTTGGAGATTATTCTTATAAATTTTCCCTGCTAAAATATATTTAAAAACAACATAGTCTATTATAATTAAGATAATAAGTGGCTGACCCCAACAGCTCAAGTCATCATTTTATTTTATTCATCATTTACTTTATTAATGAAGTCTCATATTCATGTCTTGACCCAGAACTCTCCACCCAAATGGAATCATGTCTGAGTCTCTGGAGAGCAGAGGACTCATTAGTAAAATAACAAAGGCCTGTTTTCACTAAGACGGTGGTTATCAGTTACTGAGGCGCATTTGTGTGGTACTCACTTTCATAAGCGTAACAATGATCTCTTAGAAATTAGTGGGCCTCTGTCACCTTGAAGACTCCAACACATCCACTGCTGTCAGCAGAAGGAAAAAGATGAAGGAGAAGTGACAACAGTGTCTAGAAGACACACATTATCCACAGGAAGATGGCACCCACTTCTCAGCTGCTTGAACTTGTCCCTAGGCACAAGTTAGATACCTCTCAGTCGTCTCTGAGGATCTCTGGGTTCTGGGGCACTCTGAAAGGGCAGGGGTGTAGGGTAGGATCCAAGCCAACACGGTTCACAGATTCAGTACCTCATCAGATTCACTTAGCAGCCCTGGGAGGCAAATAGTATTCCCTTTCTACAGATGGCAAGGGTGACCCTTTAAAGTAATGTCATGATAATAAATGCTAGGGTTATGTTGCTAAATAAGAAATTCTTTAAAAATAACTTGAAATGTATTTTGTTGTTTTAACAAGTTTTTATTAAATGATACTTTTTAAAAAAGTTGATTGACACATTACTTTGATTGCCTTTATTATATTTAGGGATACAAGTAGTACATACAAATTTGGGGAAAATACAGTTATGAAAGAGAAAAAATTTAAACCATTCCCAATTATTCCATATAAAGATAAACACCTGCATTTTAATATACGTACTTTAAGACTCTTTGTTCATAAGATGTTAATATATGTAAATATACATGACTTAAAATGAAGCAACAACAAATTTACACACTGCTTTGTAATTTTTTTCACTTTAAAATACATAATGAGGGGCCAGCCCATTGGCGTAGTGGTTAAGTTCACACACCCTGCTTTGGCAGCCTGGGGTTCATGGGTTCAGATCCTGGGTGTGGATTTACACACTGTTCATCAAGCCATGCTGTGGTGGCATCCCACATACAAAATAGAGAAAGATTGGCACAGATGTTAGCTCAGGGCCAATCTTCCTTACCAATAAATAAATACTAAAAACACATAATGAACACTGTTCTGTTCAAATGGGTGAAACACTTCTGCTGACAATGAAAGACTTGTTGATTTGGTCAGAATGCAATATTTAAGTAGAAGCAATTTAAGTAGAAGCAATACTAAAAGTTTTGAAGCAATTGAATCAGCAAAATTACATCAAGAAAAGGCAACGAAACAGAAAGCATTGTTGAAAAGTATGAACCTCAGAAAAAAAACTGTTTTCAAGGCATAAAGAAAACCTCATCATAATGGGGATGATGAGGGTGGTCCCCATTAAGGCCATGTGGACTTTACCTTAACTTCATTGCCCTGAGTTTAACTCTTTAATCTCTTCCATGAATCATTCCACATCATCTGCATCTCCATCTATCAAGGTAATGTTATTGACAAACCTATTGAGCACACCTCCTCTAAAATCCTGGGAAAGCAGAGCCCAACCTCCTCTAATATTGCCTTCAGGCTCCTTGCTTCATTCCCTGCCACAGGGCAAGCTTCATCTCCATTCTACACAGGGGCCTGTTCCCCTCCTTCTTTTTCCTTTTCTCCTGGAGGATGTTTTCCATGTTGAGATCGCCCCCCCCCCCCTTATTCCACTTCGGACTCCATTACTCCTAGGAGACAAAAGGCAAGCAAAAGGACTGAATGCTTGGTGGAAAGATCAGCACCGCGGACAGAGGCCCTACTATGCGCCTTTCAAGATTCAGATATCAACGGGTTTTTTAAATTTTATTTTTCCCACCTGAGAGGACTCCTACGCCCTCTAGGGGGCCTCCAGCCGGAGCTCCTCCATCCCGCTCGCTTCTCTCTCTTCCCTCCTCTAAATCTCACCATTTTTCCTATAGATCCTTCCCATGCCTAAGCAGGCACCAAAAGGGAGGATCCCAAGGGGAGCCTCGTTTCCGCCCCCCCTACCACTGTCCCTCGCACCGACCTCCGCCTATCCTTGCTGTCTCCTCCTACTTCGCATTCTCGCAGCGAGGTCCCTGGCCTTGAACCCGCTGACCCTTAGAACTGCTGGGGTAGGGGAAGCGGGAGCTGCTGCAGCCAAGAACTCAGTGCGGACCCGCCGCCCCACGGCTCCTTCCCAGACCCGCCTGGCGTCTCCTAGAACCCAACTTTGTTCCTCCTTATCCTCCCTCTTTCTCCGAAGCCATCCTCAGCCTCTGGTACTCCTCGTATTTTAAATACCCACAATGGTGGAAGAGGGGGAACTATTTAAATAGAACTTTTACCCTCCGTGTCTGTTCCCTTCTCCTGTGATTCGTTTCCACACCTCTACTACCAAAATGTTTTGCACAAAAATGGGCATGGGACATGGGGATCTGGGATTGTATGAGTGGAAAGCTTTCCAGCATATACCTATCTACCCATATTCATATACCGCTTGCCCCCAGGACCACCCAAAATGGACTTTGGGTAAGGAAGGGATGTCAAGAACGCAGACTCTGACCTACTTGAGGGTTCTGCCCTCAGCCACCAGCCATCCTGATGCCAGGGTCACCACAGGCTGCTCCAGTCGGAACACAAACCTACAGCTTTCTGAGACAGTTGTTCTTTCCTTATTCCTTGACCAGAAGTTGTTCTTCCTCTGCAACAAGAATCCTTACTTAGATGATACAAAAGACAGGAAGAAAAGGACTCCGGCCCAGGTATACTCCCTTCATGTGATGGCCACTTCACAGAAGAGTTCAGGCTCCCAGTCCTCCCTCCCACTCAAGCAGGGTAGCAGAGACCCTCAACCTCTCCTCCTCCCCTGTCACCCTGGATCTGGAATGTCACTTTTTCCAGCTTGGCATTTCAGGAGACTAGATGTAGTATTCGGCTTTCTCTACTTATCAGGGAGAGGCAGCATTTTCTCATGGAGTTATTGTCCACTTACAGTTCTCGTGGAATTAGCCCTTTCCCCTGTTCTAACCACCCCCCAACCTGCTCCTTCTCCCCACCTCCTCTCCTTGTAGTGATTATTTTTCCCCTGAGGCCCTTACCTGCACCTGAATGGCCAGAAAGCTAGGTATCAGGAAAGGAGGCTGGGAGTGGAAAGTGGAACATTAACTTTCTTCTATGTACTTTTCTGTTCCAATCTTTAAATTTAAAATGCTTTGTTTTTACATTACAGAAATACAATACTTACATTTTGGGGGGAGGAAAAGAATGAGTATTTGTCCCAAGATTTCTCTTTTCATCGAGGTACCTTGTTATTTCGCTAAATTAACATATATCACATAGAAAATATTTTCCATCTGCTACAAAGGAAAGAGCAAATTTTTTAAACATGCTAATTGTTCACAATCTTTAAGATATATTCTTTGGGAAGAAAAGTGATTTACAATAAAAAAATAAGATTTTCTATTAAATAGGAAATCCTCCATAACTTGGTCATGATTATATTTATCAATTACAGAATGTTTCTAATGATACTCCCCCAAATAGCTTTAGAAAAAACAAGCTAATTAGTTTTAAAATTTGAAACAAATTTTTCTAAAGCAAATCAACATTTTGCATGTTCAGTATGTTAATCCCTGTAGAGCCTAATAAGTGTCTTGTTTTTTGTCCTGTTTTAGAAAAATGATCTATCTTTTCCACTTCTGGGGGTTTTTCATCTTCATAAATAGTTGGGTCAGTTACATTCTGTCAGAGGGATGCAGCCTGCTAGGCCTCACACCTCTGGCCTGCTTATCTCCAGGGAACCCAGGAGGAGCCTAACCTTGCTGTAGGAGATAATGCCTTTGGACATATTGCTTAAACTCTGTTTAGTTTTTTCATATATAAAATGAAAATGAAAATATCTTCCTTGCAGTTATTGGGAGTATAAAATGAAATAATGGCAGTAAAGCACCTCTCCCTTTTCAGGACATTCTAAGGATTTCTGGAACCATTTCCATCAAGCTGGAAAAAAGCAGCTGCCATTCAGAATGTTTCAATCTTCCTAAGAGCAATATATTCAAATATTTTACTAATCACATGCTTCTTTCTAAAATTCTGAGAGGTTGCCTGTGATCTCCTGTTTTAGAGGTAAAGCCAGTACAGGGAGAGTAGCTTACTAAGGATCACATAGTCAGTTCTAGGTCTGGCACTGGAACTAATATCTCCTGTCTCTCACACCAGTGTTCTGCTCAGCCAACTGAAAACCATTATATCTTGGGCTTTCTGGTGCTCAAATACACATGCTTCCCAGAAGACAGCATAATGTGACAGAAGAGCAAGTGAAATAAAACCACATAGGGTGAGGGTTTTTTCTTTCTGCATAATCCACTGAGCTCTGTATTCTGCCTCACAAAGGGGCGCTGAAACTTATACAAAACAAAAATACATGTTTATGTCTCCTCCTGTTATTTTTCAAATGTTACCTCTGAGAGCGATGCAATTTTTATTGGCAAATTTGTGACTTTCACCAAAGACTGAGGTGAGGTTGAAGGGTAACCGATATATGTTGAAGATTTTATATGAGCCAAGTGTTATCGCTTAGAATTCCCAAGAGTCCGTTCTATGAGGTGTATGTTATTATTCCCTTTTTTTTGAAGGGATGAGGAGGAGATGAGGAGACTCGGGCTCACAATGTGTACCTGACAATTGATGATTCCGCAGGCAGCACATCTTCCTGGCAAATAACGCCATCAGGGCTCTGGAGCCAAACAATACTTTTTTTTCTTTTTGCATTTTGAATCCTTTTCCCCAAATGAAATCCTGAAATAATTATAATAATAGCAATAGTGTACTTGCTAGGCACTATTCTCAGGACTGTAGATGTATTAACTCATATAAGTTACTTTTTAAAAATGTATATAAAAGTACTAAGAATAAAGTAAAAACTACATTCAAAAATCTCACTCCTGTCCCAGGCTCTTTTTTTTTTTTTACAACCCGCTGCCAAACCAACCCTGCTCCACAACAGCCAAGGACCAGATTGCAGATGAAATGGAGCCTGGGGGAGGGGCGATGGATGTAGGGGCTCTTAATCCTGGGAAAGGAAGACAGGAAGAGAATTCTTGAAAGAAGTGGAAAAGTTTAGTAGCTCCAGAAAAAGATGCAGCCCCTCCCTAGTAATCAGAGAAAGGCAAATAACATTTTTTCCCTCTGGAATAGGCAACAACAAAAAAGACTGACAGGACCAAATGTACATGGGGGGAGGGGACAGAGGGTGGGCTCATTTCTGCCGCGCTTTTGGTGGGAGTGGAAATTGGGGACCCGAGCTCACTGGTGACGTAGATCTCACGTGACCAGGAGTCGACGTGTGCAGAAGTCCTGCTAGTCTGGTCCTTGTTCCCGTCTGGGTATCAGCTTCCTTCAGCAGCACGGACGGTGGGGCCTGAGGCCAGGGGAAGGAGAAGGAGTCAACTTGCTGGAATTTTGCAGGTTGGTGTCAAAATAGGTGCTGCCTAGGGATTTCTAGAGTGGGGATGACGTAGGGCAGAGACTTGAGGGAGTCCTGGACAAGTCCATCTCTCCACCTCCCACCTCCAGGTCTGCAGGAAATAATGACCCTTGGGAAAGGAAGGTCCCGGGAGAAGGACAAAGAGACCTGTGATAGTTTAAAAATTATCATCCTCTGCTACCTCAGACAGTTTTCCCAACGCCTACCCTACCCCCAACCCCCGCCTCAGTCTTAGAGATAGTTTGGAAATAATCTGCTTTTCCTACTCCCTGTGTGATGGGAAATTCGAGCTAACTTGCATTGTGGAGAGGGGGAGAACTGGGGGAAACAGAAGGTGAGAAAGTTTCCATTACTGAGAATCTTAATGTGGAAAAAGGTACGTGGCGCTGGTCTACCTACCAAGCGCTCGCCCTACCCCCATCCCCGTCCGCACCACTTCCCCCTCCCGTTTCCCGTTTGTCCGCAGGTCTGTCGTTCGTTCGTAGCACTACACAAGGCTAAAAAAGGTGAGGAAGAAATTGACTGGATCAGTACAGGTAGGTGAGGGGAATATTATAAAGACCCCTGGGGTGGAGGTGGTGGAGGGCGCGACGGAGGTTGTGGGCCCCACTGTTCTTCTCTCTCTCACCTTCTCCCAGCCTACTCTGCTCTAAGAGGGTCTTGTGTTATGCCTTGTGCGGGAGAAATGGTTGAGTAGGGCATTGAAAAACGCTGGAGGAAGGGACAAGAGAGAGGTGAGGAGGTGGAAAGTGAAGGTAAGAGCCGCGGACTTAGGGAATCCCTGATTGCTGATTGAGTCTCCCAGGTGGAAGATATTTGGCGATAGCTCTGAATCAAAGAAAGCAAATCCTGAGACTCTGTCCAGAGCACTGATCCATTCACCAAGCTTTTGACTTACTGTCTCCTTCTTGCTTCCTAGAAGTAATTGTATTTGAAGAGGAATAAGCAGAAAGGAAGGAAGTAGGACAGACACAAGATGAAACCCTGTCAAAAAATTGAAGGAAGACCAGAAAATGAGAGTGAACCAAAGCTTGAGGAAGAGCCAAAGCCTGAGGAAAAACCAGAGGAGGAGGAAGAGCCAGAGGAGGAGGAAAAAACAGAAGGAACTTTTAGACAAAGGCTGATTCAATCTCTTCAGGAATTTAAAGAGGATATACACAACAGGCATTTAAGCAAGGAAGATATGTTTAGAGAAGTAAATGAAATAGATGAGATAAGGAGAGTAAGAAACAAACTTATAGTGATGCGTTGGAAGGTTAATCGAAACCATCCTTACCCCTATTTAATGTAGTTTACCTTGACTTTTATTTTTTCTGATATTAACATTGCCATATAGTTTTCTTTTGATTTGTGTTTTCCTGATATACCTTTGTCCATCCTTCTACTTTTAACTTGTTGCTATTAGTGGTTTTAGATGCATCTCTTGTTATCTGCATCTCATTGTGTATCCTATTTTGAACCAATCTACAAATCTCTGCCTTTTAATAGGAGAGCTTTACTCATTTGTACAAAAAGAGGTTTCTGACAGGATATAAAATGAAAAAAGGTTACTACGTAATATGTGAATATAATATTTTTGAAAGGGAATAGTACATTTGTATATTACATATATGCACAGAGAACGTGTGAAGGTTGAAAGACAAAAAGTACAGTCAGGGGTAGGATTATGAGTGATTTTTTTATTCTGCATATTTGTATTTTTCCTTATTCCTAGAATGTATGCACATTATTGTTAAAATAATAAAAGTTTTGTAACAAAAAAGAAGTAACCAACAGCACTTATCAGTTTATTTCTAAAGGCACTGGGGCACTTAATATTTGTTGACAGAATTCTACAAGCAAATGTGAACTCCAAATTACCACCAGACCACTTAGCTAGAAGAATGGATTTTAAATCTTTTCTCATCTGCAAAATAGAGGTAATAATGATCTCTTAAGGGATCTTGTGAGGACCAAATAAGGTAATGACTATGAGCTATATTTGATAGTTTTTTTTCCCCATCTGCCCATGCAGGATCCCAACTCCTGAGGGATTTGTTTCAGCTATTTGGGAGGGTGGAGAAAGTAGTTCTCACCTGTGCTTAAGAACAAATCCAGGCAACCTTTAGGTGCCACATTTATGTTCCTCTCCTGCTGTGCCTGACCAACCTCCCATCCCCCTCCCCTTGATACTACCATGTATACTGGGTATTCCTGCCCCTTCATCCAGGTCCTGTACCTTTTAGGCCCCTACCCCTGATGATGTGCTGGAATTCTCAGTTAGTGAAGCCCAACATATTTCTTTGGAACCCCACCGTGGGCTGAATCCGCAGACTGACCTCTACAGAATTGGGGAGAATGCCCATCTCTTCAATTTAGATGGACATTTATGCAGGGCCATGATATCTTATAGATATAGATAGATTATAGATAATCTTGGCAACCTTGGGATTTTAATCACATGCCCCCTCTTCCCCATAAAACTCAGACACAATGGGTCTGTTTAGGGGTTGGACCAGAAGACAAGACTGAATAACAGATACTATGCTTTAGTCAGAGTTGCTTCTCTGAGTCTAAAGATTATAGTTTTATCTTCCTGACTCTTATTTCCATAGGGTGATCTCTCAGAAAACCCATGGTGCCCTCCTCACCAGTTCAACAGATCCCCCTAGACCTGTGTAAATTTTAAAGGGAAATTCAAGTCAGATTTGGGGCTACCCTCATCCTTACCTGGAAACATATGAGAATGCTATGTACTGTGTATCTATATCCACATCCAAATCTATATATGTATCTATATATGTGTATATGGCTCACAGTTGTGTGTTATTTTATTTTTCCTCTATGATGCTCTTTTTGGGGCAATTCATATCTCCAGACTATTCTTCAAGGTTGCAACAGCCTGATAGATGCTGGTTGGGCCAGATTCCAGCTAGAGTGAGATGAGGGTCTGGCCAGGGGCTCACTGTGGCAGTTTTATAAGACAGGATGAATCCAGCCCCCTGGCACTCTTGAATGGTGGCACTGGGGCAGGATGTGGAAGGGCTCACCTAAGCCACACTCCTCTCCGGGGTGAGTCTGACTTTGGTTTCTCTGCTCCAGCCTGCAGCAGGCACCAGACCTCCTAGGCTGATGGCCAGGCTGTCCTGGACAGACTTATCTGGAGGACAACGACTGTCCCTACTGCAGATCAGAGCACTAAACTTCCTTTCCCCCTTTTTTCCTTCACAAGGGGGCTTGATGGGAACTTTTTATAGGGAAGAAGATAAGACTTCAAAGTTCAATAACTAAAAACATTGGTTGTGATAGTCTTTGTCCCAGCTATGACTACTCTGTATGTAATCAGATAACTTGGGGTTAAAGTAGAAGGGCCTGGTGGTAGGTGGAGATGATTTTAGATAGTACACAAATATTTTAAATTGTGATATCCATGCATTTATTTGGATATGTATTAATGAATACTCTCTGTTTAAGGCAAATGATGATAGTTTAGATTTAGGGTAGCGTTATAATGTTTTCTTTTCAAAAAAGTATTCAAATTAAATAAGCGAGTCAATTTGAAGACAAACATGAAGTAGTACACAATATTAATGGCATAGGTGGTACGCAGATATGGCAAAAATCATCCTAATGGGAAACACTGCCCTAGCATAATTAATTTAGGGATAATATCTGGAAAAACCTGTAAAGAACTGTGCAGTCTGAGATTTTACTCTACCTACAAGTTAACAAGTTAATCTGTTTAATGGCAGAAGACGCTAGAATAGCAGGTCAGAGACAAAGGACATTATTGCTCATAGCAAAAGCAGTAGCCAGAGCTTCATACTGGTTTGTATCAGTTTCCCATGATCCTTAAGTCCCATGGGGTAACAGAGGGTCCATTATGGATGCCTGCACATAGAGTACATTGTGTTACAGGAAAGAAATCTCGAGTTTGGAGAATTCACTGCTTTCACAGTAAGCAGAAGCAAGTCTGATCTGTGTCCAGAGAAGGACATTAGCTATCTCATCCCTCAAAGTGGCTCGCTGCAAACACAACTCTGAGAAATGGCCTGCCTGCATAAAGAGTGGTCAGGGCCTTACATTCTTGGTCTACTCAGTAAGAACGTACGGGGATGCTCAGGACCCAAGGCGGATTGCCTCCCCCAGTAACAGTTTTCTCTGTCCAATAAATGTTAATGTGATTGGCAAGCCTTTCGTAACATCACAAATTTTGATTTATAATTCCAAGTTAAATAAAGCAAATAATGCATTATACTGTAGAGTGTAAACAGGGCATTTGTAACTCTTTCCAGTTTTTACTTACGTAGAATTTTGAATGAATCCTAATTAACTGAACAAAAAGATCAACTAAGAAACTAAACGTAAATAGTCTATGAACTTTAAAATTACAGTAAGACATAGCTACCGTGACACATGAAATAAAAGAAGCAGAGGAGCAAGACCAATGGATTTCTCTTGGTGCTAATGACAGGAGTAATCTTATGCAAAATTTTTCACTGAGAAACTGACGCGAGAGTGAATGTGTTTGAAAGTCAGTCCCAGATCACATATACACGTAATCACCACTGCCTCTATAAAAGGAAAAGGCAAAAGCTAAGAGAAAAGCTGTTCTGTTCCCTCTACAAGGAGAGGTCAAGGTAGGGTAAGGGTTGAAAGAGGGGGGCCTGTCATGCATAACAGCATCCAAAAGCAGTTATTTGATATTCTGACACCAGCGTTTTGCAAAAGCCTTGGCAAAAACAGCTGCATCATTTGATGGATAATTAAGTTGTGTATGGAGCATCTTTTCATGTACATTATTGGTCACTTGTACATCTTATTTTGAGAAATGTCTATTCAAATACTTTGCCTGCATCCCCCCTTAATATTTTCAGTATAGTTTGGGTAGATAATCTATTGAAAAGAATGCATTAAATCCATATGTACTACATGTACACCATGCATTATTAAAGGAAAAATTAAGGACAGGAGGTATAGTATAATATATATATACACACATAGATATGTACACATACCTACAAATATCAAGATGAGTCCTTTTAGCTCTTAAGGAGAGGGATCATGTCTTTTTAAGCGGCATTTTGATATCTCACCAGGCCTCTTGCTCTCTGGTTGTTTAAGAAATAATAATTTTTTTTAAATTTCTCCTAATGGATAATTCCATCATCCTTGCATTATAACTGTCAAAATAGTTTCTTGGACTTACACAGAATCCTTCTTCCCTTCCATGAACTCTGAGTCCTTTTCCAGATGTTATATCATTAACTTACTATTTAACAGAAAAGAAGCGAAGCTTACAGAGATTAAACGTTTTGGCCAACGTCCCCCAGCTATTAAATGGAATGTCTGCCTAAGGTCAAAGCCCTTGTTCCTAATCTATGCTTTGCAGCACTTGGTATTTAATAAATAGTAACAACAACAGCAACACTGCTGTGCTGAATGAATTCCCATCATTTCCTCGAAGTTCCATGCCCTTTCAAGTCCTGGTCTTGGTTCGGAGTTCTCCCTGCCTGAAACATTCTCTCAACCACTCCTCACACACTTAGCCTGGATAACTCCTACTCATCCATCCCAGAATAGATGTTACTTCTTTTTTTTAAACAGCTTTATTGAGATTTAATTCACATACCACACAATTCACCCATTTCAAGTGTACAATTCAATGGCTTTTAGTATATTGACGGTTATGTGCAACTATCACCACAGTCAATTTTAGAACATTTTCAAGTAAAAAAGAAACACCATACCCTTAGCTATGACCCCTCTCTCATGCCTCTATCCCTCCAGCCCTAAGCAGACACTAAACTACTTTCGGTCTCCATTTCTCTATCCTGGACATTTCATAAGACAGTGCTCATATAAAATGTAGTCTTTTGTGACTGGCTTCTTTCACTTAGCATATGTTTCCAAGGTTCATCTACTGTGCAGCATATATTTCTTCATTCTTTTTTACAGCTGAACAACATTCTATTGTATGGATATGCCACATTTTGTTTATCATTAATCCATTGATGGATGTTTGGGCTGTTTCCGTCTTTTGCTTATTTTGAATAGTGCTGCTATGAACATTTGTGAACAAGTTTTGTGAGGACATATATTCTTATTTCTCTTGGGTAGATATCTAGGAATTGAATCGCTGGGTCACACAGTAACTCTATGCTTAATCATGTCAGGAACTGCCATACTGTTTTTGAAACTGGCTGATCATTTTATATTTCCATGAGCAGTATGTAAAGCTTCCAATTTTCCATATCTTTGACAATACATCTAATTATATGACTTTTTGATTCTAGCCATTTTAGTAGGAGTGAAGTGGTATCTTATTGTGGTTTTGATTTGCATTTCCCTGATGACTAGTGGTATTGAGCATTTCTTCACGTGTGTATTGGGCACTGTATATCTTACTTGGAGAAATGTCTGTTCAAATCCTCTGCCTATATTTTAATTGGGATATTTGCCTTTTTATTATTGAGTTGTAAGTGTTTTTATATATTCTGGATACAAGTCCCTCATCAGGTACATGATTTGTACATATTTTCTCCCATTCTGTGGATTATCTTTTCACTTTCCTGATGGTGTACTTCGATGCTCAAAAGGTTTTAGTTTTGACGAAGTTCAATGTATTTATTCTTTTGTTGTTCATGCTTTGTTATGTATAAGAATCCTTTGCCACATCCAAGGTCATGAAAATTTACCCCTATGTTTTTTTTAAAAGAGTTGTATCATTTTAGCTCTTACATTTATGTCTCTGATCCATTTTTAGTTAATTTTCTTTGTATATGGTGTGAGGTAAGGGTCTGATTTCATTAGTTTACAAGTGGCTATCTAGTTGTTCCAGCACTATTTGTGAAAGGACTATTTTTTCCCATTGAATGGTTTCAGATTGTTCATTGCAAGTGTATAGAAATACAATTGATTTTTGTATATTGATCTTGTATCCTGCAACCAGGCTGAAGTTGTTTGATAGTTCTATTAGTTTTTTAGTGGATTCCATAAAACTTTCTATATATAAGATCATGTCATCTCTAAATAGAGATAGTTCTACTTCTTCTATTTCAATCTAGATGCCTTTTTTTTTTCTTGCCTAATTGCCCTGGCTAGAACTTCCAGTGCAATGTTGAATAGAAGTGGTGAGAGCACACATTTTTCTCTTGTTCCTGATCCTAGGGGCAAGGCATCCAGTGTTTCACCATTAAGCATGAAATCAGCTGAGGGTTTTTCATAATGGCCTTTATCATATTGAGGAAGTTCCTGATTTGCGGATATTAAACCAACATTGCATTCTGGGATAAATCCCACTTGGTCATGATATATAATTGTTTTTGCATGTTAATGGATTTGTTTTTCTAGTATTTTGTTGGGGATTTTTTTCATCCATATTCATAAGAGATACTGGTCTGTAGTTTCTTCTTGTCATATCTTTGTCTGATTTGGGTTCTAGGGTAATTATGATTTGGCCTCATAAAATGAAGGAAGAAGTGTTCCTTTCTATTTTTTGGAAGAGTTTGTGAAGGATTCTTCTTTAATTTTTTGGTAGAATTTAGCAGTGAAGCCACGTGGGTGTAGGCTTTTCTCTGTGAGTAGTTTTTTAAAATTATTACTAATTCAATCTCTTCTCTTGTTACAGATCTACTCAGATTGTCTCTTTTTTCTTGAGATAGTTTTGGTAGTTTGTGGGTTTTTTTGGAATTTGTCCATTTCATCTAAGTTTTCTAATAAAATGGCATACAGTGTTTCATAGTATTCCTTTATAATCCTTTTTCATATCTATAAGGTCAGAATTAATGACCCCTCTTTCATTTCTGACTCTAGCAACTTGAGTTTTTTCTTCTTCTCTCTATCTTTCTCTCCCTATCTCTCTTCCTCTCTTGTCAGTCTAGCTAAAGGTTTGACAATATTGTCAATCTTTTCAAAGAACCAGCTTCGGTTTCACTAATTTACTCTCTTTCCCTTCTCCACTTCATTAATTTCTGCTCTAATAATTATTATTTCCTTCCTTCTGTTTGCTTTGTGTTTTCATTCATCTCAAAGTATATTATAGTATACCTTTTGATTTGTTCTTTAATGCACTGGCTATTTAAGAGTATTTTGCTTAATTTCCACATAATTGTCAGTTTCTTAATTTTTTCTGTTATTAACATGAAGTTTTATTCCATTGTGCTCAGAGAACATATCTTGTATTATTTCTAACCCTTTAAAGTTATTGAGGTTTGTTTTATGGCCTACCACATGGTCTACTATGAAGAACATTCCATGTGCACTTGAGAAGAATGTGCATTCTGCTGTTGTTGGGAGGAGTATTGTATATGTCTATTAGGTCTAGGTGGTGCACAATGTTCTTAAGTCTTCTATTTCCTGGTTTATCTTCTGCCCAGTTGGTCTATTAAAAGTGGGGTATTAAAGTCTCCAACTATTATCATTGAATTATCTATTTCTCCCTTCACTTATGTCTGTTTTTGCTGCATGTATTTTGGTGCTCTGTTGTTAGGTGCATATATGTTTATAATTGCTATATATTCCTTATGGATTGACTCTTTTATCATTATAAAATGTCCCTCTTGCTTCCAATTTTTGGTCTGGCATGTAAAGAACTTGGAAGTCATCACTCCATACTAAAAAGTAAAAAGCTAAACAAACTGAAAGTCAATAACTCTTCTTAGCTCCATTAAAGAATTGAGGCCATAGGGCAAATCACTGCCCTCAAAAAAGGAGAGACAAACAGGTAGATCCAGAGAATCACAATTTGCTGGAGCAAAATCCATGAACAGAAACTTCCCCAGGAAACATTACTGAGGTAGGAAAACCTAAACTATAATTGATGAATTGCTGGATGTTCAATGTGGAGAAGTCTGAGAGTTAAAACTCCAGAGGGGCCCAGTCTTAGGGAGTGCTCCCACGCTTTTATGAATTTTACCTCCAGAGCCCTATGAAGTTCTCCTAGTGAATACTGGGGGAAAAAATCCTGGTGCTCTGGCAGGGGGAGGGGGAAAGTAGCCATTTTAAAATACACCCAGAGCATTCTAGTCTTCTTAATAAAGCCTTCCATCAGGAGAAACTATTTTACCAGAGCCTAACTTATTAGAGTTTTATCAGAGCCTAACCAACCTAGAGAATGGAAAATATCCAACTTCAATCTCCTCTAGTCATCCTGTCCTACCTGAGGGTGGGGTGGGGGACTGAGAAGCATTTGTTAAGGTCACAACCTTGACCATACCCAGCTGTTAGCCTCCTTTAATTGCCAGTTGATTAATCTATTATTTTCAATAATGTCCTTGGGCATAAACTGCTCTGCAGACTAATTGAATCAAATTTGGGCTCCCTCAAAGGAACAGTTTCAATGATCAGTGTTTGATACTTGTTCCAACCCAAGGAGGGAGGACTCCTTCCAGCCATCTCCTTCCCTGGCTCTTTAAAACAATCTAGCCAAACTAGAGTTAACTGGTATCTTCACCAAATCCATGAATCACTTCCCAATTGCCTCCACTAAAACCACCACTGTTTTTAGAGCATCCTTGGCTTGAACTTCTCCATGCACTGTTGCAAATGAAGTCCCATTGGGAAAATGTTAGAATATATGTGCTACGGCTTCCTTCTCTCCCCAGGCAAAATTTCTGAGCCAGGGCTCTGAATCTGGGGGTGGGGACAATGGCACTCTTCTCTCTGAGTGACACTCCTGCTTTAGGAGCTGATGTCTCAGTGGAGGTAGAGAGGAAACAGCAGCCTGAGGTCCTCTCAGCTTGCTTCTCATAGTGTGGAACCATGCCTTACAAGTCAAGCCAAGAGTGATCAGGGCCCCAGTATTCTCAGTGGTGCCATGCCTACGAAACAGTCTCCATTCCATTAGTGGGGGCTGGTTGGAAGGAGAGAGCCTCCACCTCTCAACTACACTCAGCAGGAGCTTAACCTCACAATCTCAGTAGTTGGCCAGGATGAGAAATGCTGATGTCCTCCTCTTCCCAGGAAGAATGCCCATGGCTGGGAGCTGCAGGAGAGGATACCCAGTGTTCTTGGCTGACAGTTAGGAGTGCAGTTTATATCTCTTTGACCTGGGAGTGAGGAGGAAGGGAGAGGTCTAAGTTCAAACACCACAGACTTTTGCCTTTCTTATGGAATTTTTATAGATTTTCTTCAATAGATGTTTCTCCACTTGATATATGCCCTCAAGACCATTTCCAGAGACTTTAAATTATTTTGCTTTGTTTTATAATTTTCACCAGTTTCACTGAAGAGCTGGTCCATAGAGCTTCTCACACTGTCATGCCAGAAGGTGACCTCTTAGACATTACTTTTTCCTGGAAGACTTCACTGGCAACTAGGTTAAGTCCTCTCACTCAGTGCTCCAACTGCCCCTTCAGTACTTACCACATTCTCCTTCTGGTTTCCTCCCATTAAATCATGAGCTCCATAAGTATATAAGGCTGTATCTGCCTTGTTCTCTTTTATATCTCCAGGGCCTTGCCTGGCACATAGTAGAGGCTCAATAAATTATGGTTGAACTAAAAGTATATTCTTTTATTTTTATTAAGTGGAAAGAGCAATATCCTGGGAATCAGGACTCCTAAATATGGGACTGAGATTGAGATGTGGAATGGGAAGGCAGTGCCTAGCAAAGGAAAAAGCTCAAACAATAGATGAATTAAAGATTGAATGAGGGGCCAGCCCAGTGGCATAGCTGTTAAGTTCACGCTCTCCGCTTAAGTGGCCCAGGGTTCGCAGGTTCAGATCCCGGGTGCAGACCAATGCTCCACTTGTCAAGCCATGCTGTGGCAGCATCCCATATAAAGTAGAGGAAGATGGGCACAGATGTTGGCCCAGGGCCAATCTTCCTCAGCAAAAAGAGGAGGATTGGCAGTGGATGTTAGCTCAGGGCTAATCTTCCTCACACACACACACACAAAAGTTGAATGAGATATAGATTTGGGACTTATTAATAAATGAACTGTGTAGAGGTTAAGAGCATGGATTTAGGAACTAGACTATATAGGTTTGAATTCTTGCTCTACCACTTCCTATCTGTTGCTTAGCCTCGCTGCCTTGCAATTTTCTTATTTGTAAAGTGGGGAATAATATTAGCACCTACCTCATAGGATTTGAGGGAGGATAAAATGCAATATTGAATATACATATACAACAATGCCTGGCATATATCAGCATTTATATAAGTGCCATTTTATTTTATTTTCATCACTATGTATGTTTAAGAAAACTAGGATAATTCTGCACATGATATTTCATAATGTGAATTTAAAAAAATAATTAATGGTTTTTTCTACTCGTGAAAAGAATACATTTTCCTCAGAGACAAATTAGAAGATAGAGGTAATCACCACCTGATGACCAGCATCAGAAATGCATCTTTAATCTTAAAGACGAGTACCACTAAATGGGAGGGGATGATAAGGGAGCAGGAGCACCAAGTCACCAGGCATGTGTTTCTAAGTGTAAAATGTGGCACAAGATATTGTCTTGTTACTAATGCCTGAATCTCAGATTTCTGAGAGGAAATGTAGCCCTTGACTCATGAGCTGGGATAGCGGTGTAAAGTGGGGAGGAAGAAGAGAGGAAGGGAAGGTGTGTGGTGTGTGTGTGTGTGTGTGTGTGTGTGTGTGTGAGAGAGAGAGAGAGAGAGACAGAAAGAAAAAGTTTACTCTTTAGTTAGAGATAGATAAAAATCATCTGTACTAGCAACACATAAAAATTATCGGTTTTATTAGTCTTATAATTTCTTGCTTATTCTCATATCTACCTAATTATTGTAGAATATTTGGAAAAGCATAAATCTCCTTTGATTTTATAAACAATATGTAGAAACCTACAAGGTAAATAAATAAATAAATAGTATTAGCCAAGAAAGCAAAGGTGGCTCTATTTCTAGTTCTGACACTACCTTGTTTGGTAACCTAGGCAAATCTCTTCCTTTTTCTGTGTCTCAGTGTCTCAATTTGTACAATAGGTTCTTGGACTAAAATAATTCTAGGGTTGTTCCAGTGTTGACAAAATATGATCTGTGAAAGCTTAGGACTGCTAGTGAGATCATAAATCCTACCCTATAATTCAAAATTAGGCAAAGGCACAGAAAACATGACTTTAAAATCCAATGTTCTATAAGCCTGCTAATCCATTTTTTTGGCCTCACAGTTTATTTTGTTCTCCTATTTCCAATCCTTTCTGATGACTTTGCACATCAGTACCCAATCAGTATACAGGTGGATAATCGTGGACAAATATGCTAAACTTTTTTCTAGTAAAAATTGATTTCTTAGAAATCCTTAAGGTAAGAAAAATACGGGTGAAACAGGCTATGAGTATTTCATTTTAGGTCCTATTCAAAAATTATCTTGTATTTAACAATTGTCATCAAACAAGTATCACTAACATACTGACTGCCTCATCTAGCTGTAAGGTAACAAATGGATTGTAAGAGGCACATACCAGTAAGGTGTGAGACAGTTTTAAAATATGGCTGCAAATTATTTGGCACTCCTCGCATGAAGAGTTGGAGTCTATAGTCCCTCCCCTTGGATCTTGGAAGAGGACTTACGACTGTTTCAACCAATGGAGTACGGTAGAACTGATCCTATGTGGCTGCCAAGGCCAGGTCATAAAAGGCCATATAACTTCCACCTTGTTTACAGGGAACATTTGCTTTTAGAGCCCTGAGATGGCCATGTTGCACAGGCTACATGTTGGAACTCTGTTTGATAGTCCTACATGATCCTGTCCTTCAGCCATCTCAGTCTCAGCTGTTCCAGGACCCAGTTGTTTGTGTCATCTACAACCTTTCAAATTACCCTCTGCCAGACCATCTTAACTGAGGCCTCAGACATCCCGGAGCAGAGAAGAGTAGTTCCCACTGTATACTTTCTGAATCTCTGATTCACAGAATCTGTGGGCATAAATATCAGTTATAGTTTGCACCAGCGAATTTTGGGATGGGTTGTTACCTATCAATAGATAACTGGAAGAGTCACATATCATGCTGCAGGTGATAGCCACAGGTACACAACAGTCTTGAAGCCACTGGGTTGGCAAGTCAGCCAGAGTTGGGCAAGCGTGAGAAAAGGTGAGAAAATGAATGCAGAGTTTAAAATTAGCAGCTCATTTTTGGAGGGAAAATTTCACAGAAACTTTTGTATTTCTGATATCTCTTGGGGAAAAAAAGGAATATTTGGAAACCTTGGGCCTGACTTGCCTCATGACAATAATTGGCAAGAGGTGAGCAGAGGCAGTCCCATTTTGATAGAGCACATGCTCCCTAGTTTAACTAGACTCCTGCTCAGTCAGCTTCATTCACATATGTTACCTGTGGCCATGTGAGTTGCAACCTCTGAACTAACAGGGCCTACTGAGTAATAGAACCTTGCTAGATGCTAAAACTCTATTAGCAATGGAACTTAAATGGGACTAGCAACAGTAAAGCAAGGTAAAGTGACCTTTATGAACATTTATGCATAAGTTTTCTGATACTCCTCTAAGTTCATCCCAAAGTCAGGGAAAAGTAGGAATGGTGCTACCCTAGGCCTGAAGCTAGAAGGGTCAAGGGAATTCCCCTGGCCCAGACATAGTCCAGCTCAATTAATCAGTTTAGGAGACTATACAGGACAGAACTTATTTTCCATCAGAGTCCTAAACAACAGGAAAGAGTGGCCATAGATGTCTGATGTCTCAAGATATCATCTGTAGTCCCTGAAATAAAGAATATAATATCCCTCAGCTCTCTAATAGATAATGAGGTACTGAATATTTGTAGTTTTGACACTCAGACATCTTAGCCTCAGAACTCTGCTATTATTTAGGACTAGATCTCTTGAATGAAATACATTATCTCCCAAATGTTCCGAACTCTTACAGTAACACCCTTAAAATTTCATCAGGTCCATTCTCCATTCTTCAAAGTTCTTGGCATCAAAGTTATAATGAGCATAGCTTATATGACATTTTAAAATACACGGAACTAAATCTTTAACAGTCCAACTGAGACTCTTTTAATAAGCAAAGTGACTGAAAAGTTGAGAAAAGGACTGAGATGTAGTTAAAGAAGCCAATTACCCAGTAGAAAGTAGGGGAGATGATAGAAAGAGCACTATTGAGGCAGCTATTGGAAAAATAAAACTGTTTTGTGATTTTACCTCAACTAGTTATCCCTCAATCGAACTGTGGGAACAAGTTCAAAGTTCTTGGCATCAAAGTTATAATGACCATAGCTTATAGGGAAAATAGAGTAGGCATAATTTTCTATATTCGTAATACTTAGTTTCAATTTGTTAGTAGGTGCTTAAGTTTAGAGAAAACCACAATAAGATTGCAGCAATGAAGCATCAGGAAGACACATAGAGAACCATTCTAGGCAGGAACAGAGATACCCACTCCCACAGAGCCCACCAAGTGTCAGACTACCTTCTCCCAAACCTAGCATTCACCCAGGAGAGTATAATGAGAGAAAAATAGGGCAATAACTACAACCCAACGGGGTGTATTTCAAGACAAACACATGTGAGGTATATCACGGCAACATGCAAAATGATTTCAGCAAAAATGAGCTTCCTCTGATGGGATACTAACCTGGTATTTCCACAGTTCGATTGAGGGATAACTGGTTGAGGTAAAATCACAAAACAGTTTTATTTTCCCAATAGCTGCCTCAAAAATGCTCTTTCTATCATCCCCCTTACTTTCTACTGGGTAATTGGCTTCTTTAAGTACATCTCAGTCCTTTCCTCAACTTTTCAGTCACCTTGCTTATTAAAAGAGTCTCAGTTAGACTGTTAAAGATTTAGTTCTATGTATTTTAAAATGCCAATCTCACTTTTGATTCAGAGCCCACCTCATCCCTCTGGGAGATCTATCTCTATCTCTCTATATCTGTGTCTATATCTATAGATAGATAAATATCTACCTATCTATGTCAATGTCCCAGCTCAAGAAGTCAGGCACAGAACAAATTCAATCTTTCTCTATCTTTCTGTCCTATTCAGGCCCTCAATGGATTGGATGATGCCCACTCACACTGGAGAGGGCCATCTGCTTTACTCAAATACCAAACTCTTCCAGAAACACTCTCACAGACACACCCAGAAATAATGTTTATCCAGATATCTGGGCATCCCATGGTCTAGTAGACACATAAAACTAACCATCATACTCTCCTTCCCTGTGTTTACTCAGATGGTTTGAGAGTTTGGAGGAAGGGGATAAAAAGACAACTATTTACCTGACTACCTAGAGTAAGATTGCTATCCTCGTGTGATTAATCATCACTGAGGCTCAAGTTTGATTTCTATAGAACCTGCTGATAAGGACTCACACTCAAGCAGTCCCTTTAGGTTTTGGTGGCACCTTGGAATATTGGGCCATATCTTGCATGTGACTCCTAGCTGAGACCGTCACATGGCATTCCTGCGATTCATAGGTCTATTTGCCCTATGCTGTAACAGCTTCTGGTAAGCCTGTATCTCAATATCTCCCCTCTACCTAGCTCCAGCTCCACAGCCTGTAGGCATGGTAGGATTTATTTTTCAGCCTCTCTCCAGAACTGGGAACTTTTGTAGAGGGTCAATCCTAGCCCTTTCTCCACCTGGCCACACCACCACATCATTTATCCAAAATGTTCTTTCCAGGATCCTATAGCATCTAGGTAGTTCAATATCTTAGTGGTAAAGCAGATATCCAGGGGAGAAATGAGAAGTGAACCTTAACATCTTGTAGATATCCCTAAACTTTATGTACAGTTCTTTTGGGATCCCACTCCCTTGGCTTTGGGGAAGGGAACAAATCAAGCGCCACCATCCACCATAATTAGAGGAGATAAAGGAGAGGGGATAGGTTATTTTCACAAACACTGCATTTCCCCAAATGTGAA
This sequence comes from Tapirus indicus, assembly GCA_031878705.1. Taxonomy (NCBI): domain Eukaryota; kingdom Metazoa; phylum Chordata; class Mammalia; order Perissodactyla; family Tapiridae; genus Tapirus; species Tapirus indicus. Next base: position 86,723,648 of record CM062942.1, on the reverse strand, counting down.
CCTAGTCTCCTCCTTCCCAGTGCTACACTAACCTTCTATTATTTCAGAGTAAGAGCTATCAAACCAGTTCACCCTCTCTTTGTCCTTTGGGGCACATGAGTCCCAAACTAAGACTCTTGTGTTCTAACTCAGCCTTGGAAAAATTTTTAATTTTTTTCTCAACAGGTTGTTATCTATCTCCAACTCCTCAGAAAACTCCAAAGACAAGAAAAGATCTCAATCAACACCTCACAACATTTTAGCAAAGATAACATCATTTCCAGGATAATTTTTACCTATCTTTAAAACATTTCATTACAACCAACCTCCTATATAGCATAACATATGATCTGGAAAAATATACAAATGTATGTTTTCATCCAAGAAAATTTGGTGGTTTCAAACAAAAGACATCCAAAATGGGTCAAAAAGACAACAGCAAAGCATTTAGCCACTGAAAGAAATAAACACTTGCTAAACTTCATATTCAATGGTTATGTCACAGTGGTTTCTCTACTTTCAGAGGATTCTTTCCAGGTAATTCCTAATTTTCATAAAGTCTTTTCTGTATTGCTCTAAATACAGTCCCCTGAATGAAAAGCAACCAGTTAGCTTCAGTAGTGGATGCATTCAGTCAACAAATATTTACTAATCACCTACTTTGTACAAGGAACTCTATAAGTAACTGGGTGTGCAAGGTAGAACAAAGCAGATGTGTTTTGGGCCCTCATGGATTTTAAAAACAAGTGGATCCAGCTAAGGAAAGAATTCTGCTCTGCCTACTCTTCAAATCTTGTTAGAAACCAGCTATAATGGTAAAAAAAACGAGTCAACTTTTATTGAAGATTTATTAGGCTCTGTGGTAAGTACTTTATATATGTGATTTATTTCTTCTAACAATCCCTGTTTCACAGAGGAAGCACAAAGACCTTGATGAGTATTTGACCCAAAGTCACATACCAAGTAAGCAGCAGAGACAGGATTTAAACCTAAACATGTCTGATACCACAGCTCCTGCTTCTAATCAGCATCTTTTCAGGCAATATCATTAATAGAGCTATCTGTATGAAGAATTGTTAACTGCGAGACAGAATCCAGGAATCACTAATATTCCTTTCAAAGACAATTATTGGGTGTGATTTTGTAATTTGAGCTTTTGGAGCTATATATTAATATAGCTACATACCTCTAAAAGCATATATATATGTATATATAATTTTATATACTCCAAAACCTCAAACTATATATGCAGTAGGCATATACTCTTCCTTTATTCAATGTCCCAGCTAGTTTAGCAGGGTAAGAGATTACATAGGAGTTTGGAGCCAAAACCAGAGGCAGTAAGCATTTGTCTGGCCTGTCTTGCCTCGGGGCATATAACTCTTTTGGTTCCTTTATCAGAACAAAAACCTGCTAAAAAATTTTTTTTGTAATAATGACACGTTCCTAAAGACATCTCTATTTTCTAGCTGTGATAATTTTTTTTTAGTTATTTCAAGTTGGAGAAAGGAACGTTTACACTCAAGATGAGTTTCAGTCTCAAATTTAGTTGCTTCACACACCCCCTGCTTATTTCTAATATTTTTTGAAATGTTCTCATTAAAAGGCAGATGGCTTTGGAACTAACTTTTGCATATTATATAGTTAACTTCTGAGACCATTCTAAGGTGATATTTGTAGGGGTGCTTTGGAAAATTTGGAAAGGAAAGCAGGGAGTAAAAAGGCTCTTTTTCTTCAAAGACTGTGGTATCAAAAACATCATATAAATTTACATAAAATGGCCAAGATCTGACAACTGGACTTCTCGCTGAAGATTTACTGTACAGATCGTGTTGAAAACACCAACTGTGTTCAGGAAGATGCCTTCCTTTTTTGAAAAGAAAAGTTTGAAACCAGCTAGTATGTTTCAAAAATGATGTTGATGTTGTTTGGAGCCCAGAGAAAATATTGCCTGTGTGGTACCGGTGAACATAACCAAACAATGAAGCTTTTTTATTCTGCATGATGAAGCATTTCTTTCAAAAATGAAATCTTGTAATTTTTAATTTTTTGAGGCATGCTGATTTCTTAAAAAAGGAAATAAAGAAAATCATTAGGAAGGATATATACAGCCCACTCTATCTCCTTGCCTCTCTTCTGACAAGTCCCCTACTCCCTCCCCACCCCAGCTCTCATTCTAAATTTCCTAGAAGAGTAGGAATTCAGGGTATATGGTGGGCAATGGTGGCTGTGCAAGTGCGGGGGTGGGAGTGGAGCATGTGGACAGCGAGGAGAGGAGAGGAAGCAGAAAAGGCCAAAACCAAGGCCTGGGGCCGGAGTAGGAGGGGTGGAGGGTGTTGCAGACCCTCCATGGTAACCAGAGAAGTGCAAACTCCAACCGCAGGGAGGTGATGCCACTTGTGGGCCTTCAGATTGGAGAGGACCGAGATGAGTGACAGGGTGGTGTGCGCTGAGGCCCCCCCCCGCCGCACTAACAGGCAGAGAGGGTTGTGTGTGTGGGTGTGCAGAAGGCGGGGGCGCGGGGGCGGGGGGCGCTCCTGCTGCAATGGCCTCCGGAGTTGGGGGGCGAGCTCGGCGGTGACGCGAGGCCCTCACGTGACCGGGAGCTGCAGAGCGACGCAGCCTTCGGTGCAGTCGTCACTCCCGTCTGGGTACCAGCTCCCCGCTGCCCTGCGCACGGCGGGCTGGCACCGGGCCCGGGGAAAGCGGAGCAGGTAAGGGCCCCGGGGCCGCGCGCCGAGCCCAGGGCGGCAGCGGACTGCCTACCCCTCAGGCCAGAGCGGGGTATCAGCGCAGAGGGTCCCGGCCAGCTTTCTCTACACCCCGGCATTCTTGGGAACATAAATAGTGGCCCCCTGGGGTGGGGGTGCAGGGGCGGCAGGGTTCCAGGGAGGGCAGTAGAGCAACTAAGAGGATGGGAAATCACCCCCGAGATCCTGCAAGAAAATGGTGAATCCCGGGGCAGGGGGGTGGGAGGCGGGAGACGCGGGGCGGAGGCGGCCGGGGGGTCCCGGGGCTGGGAAGGGGCGGGGCGGTGGCGGGTCGGCGCCGAGCGCTTGGCAATAGTCCCCTCTCTCTCCACCCCAGCCCTCTGCAGGTCTGCGGGTCTAAGTGTCAAGTGTCGAGGCGGCGCACCTCGGGGCGAGAATCGGGAGGAGGAGGAGACAGCAAGGATAGGCCCAGGTCGGTGCGGGGGACAGTGGTAGGGGGGCAGGTGCAGGGCCCAGTCTGAGACCCCTTCCCAACTTCCCCATCCCCCGTCCCCTGTCCTCCATTTTGGTGTTTGCTGAGCTCTGGGAAAGAATCCTGGGAAAAGAAAAATGGTGGGCTTTGAGGGAGGGAGGGAAAAGGAGAGAGCCGGAGGGAGGGGCTCGAATTGGAGGCCCCCTAGAGGGCGCACGAAGCTCCAAAGGTGGGGAAAAAATAAAATTAAAAAAAACCCTTCGATATCAGGGCTCTGAATCCTGCTGGTCATTGCACCAAGCATTCAGTCTCTCTCGTTGCCTTTGTTTTACTTGTGTTCAAAGAAAAACAACCAGAAAAAAAATCTCATCATGGCAAATATTCACCAGGAAAACGAAGAAATGGAGCAGCCCATGCAGAATGGAGAGGAAGACCGCCCTTTGGGAGGGGGCGAAGGCCACCAGCCAGCAGGAAATAATAGACGGGGACAGGCTCGTCGACTTGCCCCTAATTTCCGATGGGCCATACCCAATAGGCAGGTCAATGATGGGATGGGTGGAGATGGAGATGATATGGAAATGTTCATGGAGGAGATGAGAGAAATCAGGAGAAAACTTAGGGAGCTGCAGTTGAGGAATTGTCTGCGTATCCTTATGGGGGAGCTCTCTACTCACCATGACCATCATGATGAATTTTGCCTTATGCCTTGACTCCTGCCATTTTCCATGAGATTAATACTGTGATTCCCACTGTTGTTTTCTTTTTCCTTGCATTTTCCTGTTATGCCTTTACTGATCCGTTTGCTGTGAACCTTATGTAATTTCCATGTGTCAGATGGGTTCTGTGTTACCAGCTTCTAATTGGAGATTGCCTTGGCACCCAGTCTAAGTTTCTGTCAACAGTACAGTTTCACCCATTTGCATGGAAAAATGTAAAGTTAATAAAGCAATTAAAAAGCAGTCTATACATTTATTATTGTCTCATTTATATATATATATATATATATATATATATATATACACACACATATATATTATGTGAACCCCCACAAAATCTGAAATTAAATATCCCAGGGTGTTAATTGGGGTACATTTCTTTGGTTGAATAATATGTGACTTTTTTTCCTTTTATTATCTGGAGTTTTAGAAGCAATGAAAACAATTTCTCAGTCTGTGAATGTAGTACAGGTGCATAATAATTACTGGTTCAACAAACAAAGAAGAGTGAACTTTAAGTATCTTCTAGTCAACTGGAAAAATAAACCCTTTATTACAGATACATTTCTTTAAAGAGTCAGTCTTCTCTTCTGTGAAATGGGGGATAATGCTTGCCTTGCAGAGTTGCTGAGTAGAATAGATGAGGTGTGGAACCGTGTTGGGCTGCTTCGTATGCAACTCTCCTGCATTTAACAGGACCCTGGCCTCCATCAGGTACTGCAGAAGGACTAAAGGGAGTTTTCACCCATGCTCACAAGTCCAGAGGGCAAAAATAGGTAGGTTCCACCTTGTCATTCCTCTGATATTTGCAGTACTCCTGCTTCCTTGATTACTGCCATGTCAGTTGGGCATACTTTCCCTTCTACTGGGTCCTGTTTCTGCTCTGTCGCTGATGTGCTCGGGTCTTCAAAGTAACAAAAGTCCGCTGATTTCTCTGGAGTCTAGCTAAATCCCCCCTTTGACCTCCATAGAAGTGTGAAGAATGCCTTTGTCCCCACTTTAGAGTTATATTTATCCAAGTGAGTACCATTGCCATGGTTCTTAGTCTTAACGTTGTTTCTTAACAAAATAGCCCTTTTTGTTTTTTTTTTCTATGCCCCTCCTCTTCAAAGAACTCAGACATAAATGCAGTGGGGCCTAGCTCAGGGGACACATCTAAATGTCGCACCTTGGTGTGCCCAGAATTGCACTGCTTCAAACCTCCAAAACACAAACAGGTTGAAAGCTTTGTTTTGCCTGTGTTTCTACCCTTTGTAGGGATTTTCTCACATGAGTCTGGACAGGCCTGCCCAACCAGTTTAACAGACTGAGCCAGAAGACATGTAAATTATGTTAAGGGTACACATTTTAAAGCTGAAACACTCCTTTCCCATTTCTATCCCTTCCACACCTGAAACATGAAACTAATTTGCAAGTTCTTAAAAACTATATTAAATATTTGGCATTATTTTTATGTGAGACAATGATTTTGTCTTAATCATCCTAGAGCTCAGTTTCTAGTGTAGTGCTTGACACGGTAGATATTTAATTATTAATATTTTGATTGATTATTAACTATAATGGAGTTCAGAACCCAGCTCAACACTGTTCCTAACTGACTGCCCTTAATTAAGTGGCCTAAGGCAAGTAACTACTTAACTGGAAAGTATTACTTTTAATTTCCAAAGAAACATAACAAGAAAAGTCTGTAACCCAAAACCTGTACTCTTTTTTTTTAAAACGTTGTATGTACCAGTGTTTACGTAAACACAGACCCCTTACTTGCGTCATAAGCACCTAGGGAAAATGTTAAAAATGCTGGGTGCCCTTCCCACTCCCAGCCCCTGTTGTCACCCCCTGAATCACCTGATCAGGAACTACTGTTTTGACAGTTCCTCAGGTGATTCTGATGCATCTGAGTTTTGACAACTCAGGCATAGAGAAACACTGACAGTGATTACACCATTTTACAAACACTGTGATCTAAATTACCTTACTTATTTGATTCCACAATTAATATACCTTTCTAAATTACAATATTTCTAAAATTAGACTGCATTAAACAATGTATGTTTATATTTAAACCAGTACTATTTTTTAATCTTTCCAAATATCTTATTAAATTAACACATTATCATGAGTATTTTTAATAATACATTTATAATAATTATAAAATCATTAAATTAGGCATTATCATTTCTAGGCAAGCCTGTGCCCTTTTACAACAATGATTTTCTCTTGATCACCCTGGAGCTCCGTTTCCAGCACAGTGCCTGATATAGTAGATATTTAATAACATGATAATGCATTTAATTATTTTATTAATTATTAATATTAAATTTTTTAACAATTGTAATTTATCTAAAATAATATATAACAATTAACATTATTGAGTCTTTGTGGGTGGTTTATTTCTTTACACTCATGTTTTAAAAGTTTCTATGAGGAATATTTTAAAACATAATACTTTTTTTTTTTTTGGTGAGGGAGATCGGCCATCAGCTAACATCTGTGCCCATCTTCCTCTATTTTGTGTATGGGACGTGGCCACAGCATGGCTTGTCAAGCAGTGCGTAGGTCCACGCCCGGGATCTGAACCTGTGAACCGCGGGGCCATCCAAGCCGAGTGAGCGAACTTAACCACTACACCACCAGGCCAGCCCCAACATAATACTTTTTATAATTATGTAGTACAAGGTCATTATATATATTTGGATTATGCAGAAAATATAAGGAAGAATATAAACAAAACTATAATCCAATCATCCAAATGAAAATACTTGCAAAGTTTTTTACCATCATCCTATATTTAGTCATGATAAAGCCAGGCTCAGAGCCTCTTAAGACAAGTACTGCTTCTTTCAAAGCCCCTGCCAACAAGACACATTTTTGCTTGTTATATTTATTTTATTTTTTATCTCTCCTCTCCATTCATCAAAGCTAATTGGATCACATTTGACCGACTTTTGATTAGCTCCTGTTTTTCAAAACTGTGAGAATGTCAGCACATTTCAGCAGGTCCACTCTCAGCTGGCAAGTTTGGGAACATTAAGTGAATACATTTATTTAATAAAACAGGACAGAACTATTTATTTATGAAACTTAAAAGTTGTCCCATAAGTAGAAAAAGGACTGGATTACATGAATGAAATGGGCAAAATCCCATGTCTATTCTCTGTCTCCTTTCCTGACATCAGATATCTCATATAATAAAAATGCTGATTTTGTTTAGAAAGATTCGATTTTTAACCTTTCAAGCAGATAGCATGTAATGTAGTTGCTATCTCATGTGTAACCAGTCAGAATGCTTTCTAAGTGATATAAATGTACATTACCAAATAAATAAAGCATCCCCGTAAATTCAAAAATCTTAACATTTACTTGTATTTTTAATCTTACTGCAAACATTGTTTTAAAAGTTATAATTAGCCTGGAAATTTACTCTTTCCCTTGTAGCTGAAGGAAAATATTTTCTATTTAGTAAAAATAAACTTTGATGAATTTCATATGAAGAGAGAAATCTTCAATGTATGCCAATTAAAAAATAATCATTTTACCACTAACAAAAAGAGCTTTGTTGTGTTTCTGATTGTAAAATAAACATTCTAAAGTGGTATTTGTTGTTGTTGCTTTGGAACAGAAGAGAAACTGTAATAAGAAGAAAATTTTAAAATCTTACTTTCAATACCCGGTTTCCTTTACTAAGATCATATGAGTATAAATTAATTTTAAGTTTTTGTCTATTTTCCCTAATTTAATAAGTATTGCTTAATCTCTAATTATATTAAAGTTTGATTTTTAAAAGAGGAAGCAAACAAAATGTGTCAATCTACTTAAAGACTGCTAAGAGCTTAATGAAAACTCATTGAAAAAGCAACAAACAAGAATAGTGAATTTCAAATTACTTCTGAATTCTTTAGCTAGTAATATAAACTTAGTAGTTATTACCATGACAATGCCTCAGTTCATTTTACTCCGTTCATTGTTTATTAGTAAGATGGAGATAATAATTTTCCAGGCTGCTGTGAGAGCCAAGAGGTAAAGAGCTTGTGATCTGTATGTTCATCTGCACATGCATTACCCAAGTCCTTCAGATTCCCATCAGTTGTTGGAAGTAGCATCTAAACTGTATGTCACAAGCCAATTCCATTCTTCTGCTGTGGTGATCCACCACGCCCCCACCATCACTACAGATTTCTCTAGACACCTTAATGTGCCAGTGTCCCAGTTTGTCTCTTACAGAGGTGTGCATAGAGACCTTCTACCTGACTTAAAGTTGTACTAGCCTAGGCGGGTACTATCTTAGTGATGCTTGGACCATGGTATGCTGTATATTTTTAGTGAAAAAGTCTTTTGCTCAGTGTGTGTTTGTGTTTTTTTTGTGTGTGCAACCAACTCTCTCCTCTTCATAACATTCAGATATCAGGGCCTGAGTCTTGCTTTTTATCCACTCTGACAATCTCTGTCATGGAATTGGAGGGCTTAGACCATTTCCATTTAAAGGGATTATCAATATGGTTGTCCCACAACTCACTAATGTTCTGTTCATTTCTTTCAGATTTTTTTCTCTCTGTATTTCATTTTGAAATGTTTCTATTTCTTTGTCTTTAGGATCACTAATCTTCTGCCATGTCTAATCTGCCATTAACCCCATCTAACATATTTTTCATTTCAGACCTTGTAGATTTTATCTCTAGATGTTCAAGTTGGGTCTTTTTATATTTTTTATATATTCCATGTCTATACTAAACATGTTCCATCTTTCCTCCAGCTTCTTGAGCATGTGAAATGTAGTTGTAATATCTGTTTTAATGTCTTTGTCTAATTCTACCACCTTTGTCATTTCTTGGTTAGCTTTGATTAATTGATTTTTCTCCTAATGATGGGTTAGATTGTCATGCTTCTTTGCAGGCCTGGTAATAGTTGATTGGATGCAGACATTGTGAGTTTTACCTATTGAGTGCTAGATGTTTTTGTATCCCTATAAATACATTGGTTTTTATTCTGGGACACAGTTAAGTTACTTGTAAACAGTTTGACCTTTTAGGTTCTTAATTTTAACCTTTGTAAGGTGGGACCAGAGAAGTGTTTAGTTTAGGGTTATTTGTACTCCACTAAGGGGGACAAACCCTTCTGAGTACTCTATCTGATGACCTGTGAATTATGAGGTCTTCAAGTCTGGCTAGTAGGAACATACCCTATTCCCAAACATGTGTGAACTTGAGAAATTGTTCCCTTTAATCCTTTTGGGTGGTTCTTTTCCCGGTTTGGGGTAGTTTCCTGACAGGCATGTAATGATCAGTACTCAGGTAAATATTCAAGGGGGACCCTCTGCAGATATCTGAAATTCTTCCTCTGTGAGCTGTTTCCTTTTGTAGTACTCTGTCCTGCTCTAGCTGCCTTGGCCTCCCCAGATTACCAACTTCTTATCCTAATCTATGGGATACCACTGGGGTCTCCCTGGATTCCCACTCCCTGCACTGTGGCCTGAAAACTTTCTCCAAGAAGTAGGCTGGGGCAATCATAAGAATAACCTCATTTGTACCCAGTCTCTCAGGGATCACTGACCTCTGTTGCCCAATGTCCAGTGTCTTTAGAACAGTTGGTTCATAGATTTCATCCAGGTTTTTAGTTGTTTCAGATTGGAAGATAATTCTAGTGTCTGCTACTCTATCCTAGTCAGGAGCAGAAATCCTGGTGTATCTTGAATAAATGTTTAATGTGACCATTATGACTCTGTGGGGATCTTCAAGTCCTTAGCCCAGTTCTATCTTTGACTAAAGAATAACAGGCAAGTCACTTCATTTCTCTAGAGGCAAAGACTTGCATTTCCCAAGGAGCCTAGCAGGGGCAGGATGACACAGCAAGTTGAAACATGAATAAAAATTTTGCATTGTATTGTAAAAGAAAAATTGCACCAGATTCTTGTTAAAAATAGCAAGGAAGACCTGACTCAAGATTATTGCAGTAGGGATCAAGACCATTGCAACAGGGGAGAGAAACTGAACTCAACTCCAAATACAACAAGGACAGCTGGGAATTTACAGCCAATGGGAAGGGTGAGGGAGAGGATGGAAAATTATGAAGAGGAACTTGGTTAGATATCAAGGTGGGGGGAGAGGAACTTGATTAGATATTAAGCTTGATTGGATATCAAGGTTGGGGGGATTCTTGGTGAATTGGCTAACAAGGATTCCTTGCTAAAACTGGTGTAGCAGGCCAAGGCCAGGACCAAGGACAAGTAGAAAAGAAAGCTCAGAGGAGGCATTAAAGTTTTAGTCTAACAGGGAGTCATTGTCAGTATGAATCAGTGACTTTTGAGGTACGCCACACAGACTACCTGCTTCAGCATCTCCTGTCTCTCTTGCTAACAAGGCAGACTTTGGCACCGCTTCCTCAGATTCCATGAATCAAACATACTTCCAACTGAGCCCCAAAACATGTATTATTATCATGCTCCCCTGAGAAATTCTAATGCACACGAACACTGGAGAGCCACTGGTAGTACAGTGGAAACACAATTATATTGAATATAAACATGCCTAGGAAAAGCCTGCAAGGAAATATGTCAAAATGACAGAGATCCTGTCAATGCATATATCATATGACCTAAATTGCCTTATTCTATGTTAGGATCTATTTTTAAAAATTTCAACATTTCTCATATTGGGATACATCATAAAATTGATGTGTAGATTTTATGTCATGGGTTTTATTTTTTCTCAAAAAAAAATGTTTCTGAATCAATGATATATGTTACAGATGCTGTAATCTAATAACCAAGGAAGTAAGGTATATAAATAAATATGGAAATTTGCACATACAAATAGAAAAAGACACAAAGAAAATGAATAAACAAAAAACCAATAAGATATATTGGAGTATATGAGGAAGCCATTTGGTTTAAAAGTAATTTGGCCTGAACTTGTTTTTCCAGAAAGGCCTGACGTGGCCTGTCAAGCATGCATTGTACATCTGCTTTAAACATACACAATGTCCCAAAGCTGAAAATGATGCCCTTAAAGATAGGGATGTTGCCTCCCCTCCATATCAGCATTTCTTTATAGATAAGCATCTCTTCCCAGAAACTAAGGATTAATTACTGACCTACTATGCTCATCTCGTGACCACTGACCTGCTGAGCACCAACCTCTGTACTCATCTTGTGACCACTGAGAAGCTGTGCTAGCAAAACATCTCGTGACAGCAGTAAAAGAGATATTCCTGCCATATGTGATGTATGTTCCTTGTTCCAAGAAGGTATATAACCACTCTCTATACCCTGCTTCTTTGGAGAGCTTCTCTCCCTGGTGGAAGCATTCTCCCAGGCTATTAGTCCTCAAAACTGGCTCACATAATAAACTCACCCCGATTTTAATTTATAGGTTGATTATAAATTATTTGTGTTGATAAAACTCACTATTGATGACATTTCAGAATAAATGCGCGATTAAAAGTGATTTTTCTGCTGTTATTTACTTCAATGTCAGGATTTTATATTTTAATTTTTGTACACTTCCAATATTATTGCCATTAAAACGATTCTGAATATATATGTCATGCTAATTTGAAATATGCAGAAAATAATGGCAATAATAACAATATTCATAACATACTTTTAGTGTGCACCATGTTCTAAACAGTGTTCTAAGCTATTTATAGGTACTAATCAATCTATTCCCCAAAACAAACCTGTGAGGGTTATACTATCCATGTCCTCACTTTACATAGGAGGAAATTGAGGCACATAGAGGTTAAGCAAATTACCTGAGGTTGTACAGCTAGTAAGTTGTAAAACCAGGATATAGCCAAAACTGTTGGACTCCGGAATCAGTGTTCTCAGCGTCTCAGGAAAGCAAATAATAAATCCATTAAAACCATAATTGTAACAACTGGAGACAGATACCTATTTTCTTAATATGATTTTGAAATTACATTGTTTTTCTAGATATTTTAGTTGTGGCAAGTCCAAACCCCAATGTTTCTTCTAGGAGGAATTATGTTTTCTCTCACATTGGATAAAACTCCTTTGCATAATGGAGATAATCAGGCAAGTGATGCTGGGAATCAACAGGGAAAAAAGCAAAGGAAAAAAATGGAGTCCCTGACATTAAGCAATGGGAGAAGATAGACATTTGTCTAAATATGAATGCATATTTCATGCCAAGTAAACTCCTTCAATGTTTTTGATCCATACACATTTTCAAAAACGAATAGATATTGTGCAGTAAATAATATCTCCTAACTTGTTTTAAATAATGCTCATGGATTTATTTTTCTCCTTAAACAAAACTTGGCTGTCTACTGGAGGAACTTAAAAAGTAGAGTCAAGGGCCACCTTGTGACCAGAGCCAGTACTGCAGCTTGAACATCACGCGCAGGAATCCTGGGTGAGAGGAACAGGGTTAATCTTGATTCGTGGTGGAACAAACTTTGGACCTGTTTAGACTGAGGTACCCTTGGGACATTCAGGAGGAGAATGCCACTAAAGTATTGAAAAAAGTCTGTAGGGCCAGAGAGCAGTCTGGGCTAGAGATGTGGAATTGGGTGTCCTCATCACTAAGACTGTAGTTGCAACTGTAGAAGTGGATGGGATCAGCCAAGGAGAACATGGAGACTGAGAAGAGAGAGAACTTGCAATACTAGGGAAGCAATATAGCTCAGGCTGTAAGAGTCCAGCTGTTGGAACCTGTTAGTTCTAGTTGGATCTAAATCTCCACTCTGTCCCTCACTATTCCAAGTAAAAGTAAAACTATAAGATGGTTACATGAGATTCACATTGAATATAGAACAGAGAAAGGGTGAACCTAAGAAAATGTTGAGAGATATATTATGCAAATTGTATCTATAAGAAAGGTAGTGTTGCTTTTTAAATATCAAACAAGGTATAATTCAAGGCAATGGGCATTTATATAGATAAAGAGGGACATTTAGTAAGAGAAAAGATCAATCCACCAGGATGGTATCGTAAACCTTTATGTGCACTGAAAGACAAAGCAAAAAAATAAAAATCAGAATAAAAGGACAAGCAAAAAAATCCATAATTGTAAAGAAAGAATATTATAAGTTTCTTGGTAACTAAGAGTATAATCATAAAAGTATCAGTAAGGACATCAAAATTTTACTCGTTGCAGCTGCAGGATTGATCAGTTGCTAAAAGTCCAGATATTGGAACCAAATCCACACTCTGCCTCTTAGTAGCTGTGTGACTCTCACTTTTTTATTTTACTTCACAAAATCCCTTCTGAAACCTATCAGAACTATAGACTTTCTCTTCAGTACATACGTATACCTTGAAGAAATGGATACATCCACTTCCCTACACACATGTGTACATAATTTTGAATACAAGTTTAGGGGATCCACAAGTTTCCTCTATTAAGACCTCGTGGTCTAATTTAATCAGTAGGAACAGAACAGGAAGGTCAAATAGAAAACAAATTGTAAGATGAGAGACATAAACACAAATATATCAATAATTAGAGTGAAATAAATGGGCTAAATAGCTTCAAATCAGACTGGATAAATATGATAAATCATATGCTGCTTAAAGAGACACACCTTAAATATAAGAACACAGGAAGATTACAAGTCAAAGTGTGGAAAAAATACATACATGTATGCTGCAACCAAAGGAAAGCAGGTGTCGCTATAAAAATATCCAGCAAGGTAGGCCTTAAGACAAGAAATATTACTAGAGATAAAGAGATATATTTTATAATGATAACATGGTTATTCTAATAGAAAGGTAGTAAAATTCTTAATCTGTGTCTAGTAATATTGCTTTAAAATATACCATACAAAAATATCAGAAGTAAAGGGAGAAATAAAGAAATCTAAAGTCATTGTGGGATAAATATACCTCCTTAAATAATTGGTAGAAGAATCAGAAAAAAATATCAGTACAAATATTGAAGACTTAAGCAACAAGATTAATAAATTTGATCTAATTTACATATTTAGAGCAATACAACCTACACATGTAGAATATAAATTACTTTCAGGGACAAATGGGACATTTTTTAAAATTTATCTTCTACAAGGCCCATTAACCAAGTATCAACACATTTCAAAGTATTGAAATAATTCAGAATATGTTCTCTGATAACAGATGAATAAAGTTAAGAATTAATAACAAATAGATAACAACAGAAAGTCTCAAAGTGTCTGGAAATTAAGTAAGACATTTCTCAATAATTCATGGGTAAAAACAAATGAAAATCAAATTTAGCATTATCTTTAATTGAGTGATAATGAAAACACAGTACGTGAAAACCTGTGGGATACAGCTCTCTGTGCTTAGTAAGAAATATCATGCCCTTAAATGCATATATTAGAAAAGAAGAAAGGCTGAAAAATATTAATGATCTGAGTTGGCTTGTCAATAAATTTGGGGGCAAAAAAAAAACAATATAAATCCCCACGATTCTTAAGGTAGAAAATAATTAAGAATAGAAATTAATCAAAGAGAAATGAAACATACAAAAGAAAGAAACAGGCAAATTTGATTCTATGTAAATAGTAATGAAATCAAAACCCTCTAACAAAACTGATCAAGATAAAAATAGAGGAGACACAGAATAAATATCAGAGATAGAAGATAGAACAGTACATATTTTATAGATTTTAAAAAGATAATAAAAGAATCATATGAACAACTTTATACCAATAAATTTAAAAATTTAGATTAAATGCATGAACTTATAAAAAATTACAATTTACCAAAAGGGAGAAAATAAGAAATAGAACATCTGAACAGTCTCATATCTCTTAAACGAACTGTATTTCAATTAAAAATGTGACATAATATCCACTTTGGGGATTACAGCAAGAAGAGTTATAGAGACCCACTTGACAGATAACAAGCAAAGCAGACAAAAACTATAAAAAACCATGACCATTTAATGTCTCTAGAAATTGTCCTAAGGGAAAACAGCAAATGAGGAAATATTTATTCAAGAAAAATCTACTGAAATTTGGTAAAAACAGCAAGGGTTTCTGGCGTTTGAACCAGGACCTGCTCCCTTCTTCCTCTCCACCCCCAGCCCAGGTTAACAGAAACTCTACTCTGGACAAGCATGGCTAGGAAGACAGGGTTCCCTTACCCCTTAGATCTCAACCAAGGTTTACAACATCTTACTGGGAAGGCAGGCCACCAGCAATTTTTATTCCCTTCAAGTTAGAATTGAAGAGGCTAAATTCTTGGTGAATGTGGCCAAGAGGTCATGGATTCCTTTCTCCTAACCAGTAACTACCCATAGGACAAAGGCTCTACCCAACAGTGGCAGACCAGAATTTAGGGGCCCTGATTGCCCTCACCCATTTGTTCTTAGAGCAGAGGTTCCACACCAAGAGAAGCAAGCTGAATAAACCAGAGGTTACTGCCTTGCCCAGAGTGGCAGCTCAGAGTCTCTGCCCAGGGACAGAAGCAGTCCACAAAAATAGAGAGCTCCTATGCTCTCCCCAAAAGAGCTGACTTAATTTGAAACACAGTCTGGAGAAGATCAAGCTTAAGGGTACACGAGAAAACAATAGCTTCCCCTAACTAAGAGCAACAAGTTAAACCATAGGTCAGCTAGTATACCAGAGAGAATCAGAGAGAGAGAGAGAGTGAAAAAGAGTCTGCTGAGGGTCAGAATAAACTTCAAAGACTGGCCTCAAAAACTAACCCTGACTGAATTTAGTTGGATCAGGCTATTGAGCATTTTACATCCCAGGGCTTTGTTCAAAACAACAGAGCAATCAGCCTATAATTAGTGGAGCCTAACAGGCCAAGTGTAATGCCAAATGAAGCAGACAGCTTAACACAGAAATCAGAGAAAGAGACGATAAAAAAAGAGAGTGTTGGTAAAAACCACTGTCATTGCAGGATGCCTGTGCATGTTCCCAGGTTTGCACTCTCTGAGGAGTGACACCAAAAGGTTCACAGGGTGGGAGAAATAGACCTCACTAATATAGCCTAGTCCAATCATAAGACAAACAAGCAAACAACAACCAAAACAAGGAGTGGAGAAGGGGGGAGGTGAATCAGTATCCAAAAATGCTAAAATATATTACCTAAACTGTACTGATTTCAACAAAAATTACAAGGTATGCTGCCAAAGAAAAATTGTTCTGGACAGAGTTAAATATGAAAGGAAGATTTTATTCCTTGAGATTGAACTCAACTCTGAATACAACAGGGACAGCAGGGGATTTATAATCAACAGACAGGGAGAGAGAGTCATTGGAATGAAAATTACTGAGAGGAACTTGATTATATATCAAGGATGGGGGAAGAGGAACTTAACCAAATTTCAAGAGTGGGAGGATTCTTGCTAAAACTAGGCTCAACAAGATTCTTTGTTAAACTGTTCTTGACATTCCAAGGACAGGGCTTAATCAAGAAAAGGGCTCAAAAGAGCCTGGTTAAAGTTTGATCAAGAAAGGAGTCCTTCTCAATGTAAAGAAACAGGAATGGGACCCATACACAGGAAAGAGAAGGCAACACAAACTGCCTGTGAGAGGGATCAGATGTTAGATTGAACATATAAAGACTTCACATGAAAAGATGCTCACCATCACTAATTATTAGGGAAAAGCAAATCAAAACTACAATGAGATATCACCTCATGGCCGTCAGAATGGCTATTATTAAAAAGACAAGAAATAACAGGTGTTGGAGAGATTATGGAGAAAAGGGAACCCTCGTACACTGCCAGTGGAATGTAAATTGGTGCAGCCACTATGGAAAACAGTATGGAGATTCCTCAAAAAATTAAAAATAAAAATACCATATGATCCAGCTATCCCACTACTGGGTATTTATCCAAAGAACATGAAAACACTAACTCAAAAAGATATATGCACTGTTATGTTCACTGAGGCATTATCCACAATAGCCAAGACTTGGAAACAACTTAAGTGCCCATCAACAGATGAAGGGGTAAAGAAGATAAAGGGATAAAGACAATGAAATACTACTCAGCCATAAAAAAAGATGAAATCATGCCATTTGTGACAACACAGATGGACCTTAAGGGTATTATGCTAAGCGAAATAAGTGAGACAGAGAAAGACAAACACCATGTGATTTCACATATATGTGGAAGATAAACAAACAGACACAGAGAACAGATTGAGTGTTACCAGAGGGGAAGGGGGATGGAGGGAGGACTAAAGAGGTAAAGGGACACATGTGTACAGTGACAGATGGCGACTAGACTTTTGGTGGGAGAACATGACATAGTCTATACAGTAGGCAAAATAGGAGACGTCAGCATCTTTGTGGAGTGAGTCGTTTGTCTCTTCCAAGTTACAACCAGTAGGACATTCATTGACCAACAAAGGACTCTGCACAGCACACCAGAACACTTGAGAGATCCATACATCTATATAACTAAAGGTAGGTGGATGGACCTTCTGGAGTAAGTGGAACCAGGGGAGCAGTGGCAGCTGCTCCTGAGACCAGAGGTTCCAGTAACTGTGGCTGCTTCTGCTAACAGTAGCCCCAGGAACTTAGGTAACACCCACAAACGTAGATCCCAGGAATCCAGGCAGCCTGTGCTCCCAGAGGTGCCAAGAATCACCACGGGCCAGTGACTGGAAACTCTGGGAACTGTGGGAAACCTGTGACCCAGCTCCCTCTCTGTCCCTTGGTGGTGGAGCCTCCAACATAGGCTCTTCCAGCAGCACGGGCTGCATCCAAAATGCAGATACCCCTAGCAGTGACAGTGGTGCCCAAGACTTAAGATTTCAAAAAGAGCAGTGGTGCTGGAGACCAGAGGCTGCAGTAGCAGCAATGGCACTTGAAACTCAGCCCCTCTCCCTTCCTCAGCAGTGGTTGGTGGCACCTGCTACGTGAGGCTTTAGGAGCCACAGCCATACATGTGACCCAGCCCCCAGTGGCAACAGCTCTGACACCAATCCTACAAGTAGTGGGGGCTGCATGCAAGACCCTGGGCCCTTGGCAGCAGCAGTGACACCCATGAACCCAGCACCCCTGGCAGCAGCACTGCCAGCATCCCCAGATAACTCGGGAGCAGCAGTGCAGGTGGTGCATGTGACAGCAGCACCTGAGGCCATGGAGAGCCAGTGAAGAAACACGAGACCCAGGTGACCCTGGAAGCAGCAGAGGTACTTGCACCCTGATGACCCCAGTGGCAACTGCAGTAACATTGTAAGCAGCAAGCCTCCAACAACTTCAGAGGCACAAGCAGCACAAGAAGGGCAACTGACAATGCCTCTGGAAGAGGCAGTCAAAGGTGGAAAGGGCAGGCTCTCAAATACAACCAGAAGCAGCTCAGAATCAAAGTAACCAAAGCCCAAACAAGAAAGGTGTTTACTACCAAAAATGCACTGGCAGGGGAACAACTCATCAAGCACCATGAAGACATACAGTGCATGGTAGCACAGAAAGAAAATGACAACTTTCCAGAAAACAAACTTGAAGTCATGGAAGATTGCAATCTAACTGACAGAGAATTCAAAATAGCTGTCATGAAGGAACTCAATGAGTTACAAGAAAACTCAGGAAGACAGTTCAATGAGCTCAGGAATAAAATTAATGCACAGAAGGAGTACTTCACCAAAGAAATTGAAACTAAAAAAAAAAAAAAACAAATTCTGGAGATGAAGAACCCAATTAATAAGGTGAAAAGTAAAGCATAACACATTGGAAATATGGTAAACCACATGGGAGACATAATTAGTGACCCTGAAGATAGACATCTAGAAAAGATTCAGGTAGAGGAGGAGAGAGAACTAAGATTTTAAGAAATGGAGAAATTCTATGAGAAATATCCAAATCAATTAGGAAAAGCCAAACAAGGATAGTGGGTATCCCAGAAGGAGAAGAGAGGGAGAAAGAAGCAGAGAGCTTATTCAAAGAAATAATAGCTGAGAACTTCCCAAACCTGGGGAAGGAACTGGACATGCAATTATATGAAGGTAACAGAATATGTAATTATCTCAATGCAAAGAGATCTTCTCCAAAGCATATCATATTAAAACTGTCAAAAGTCAATGACAAAGAAAGAATATTAAGAGTGGCCAGAGAGAAGAAAATAACTTACAAAGGAATCCCCATTAGTCTATCAGCAGATTTCTCAGCAGAAACTCTACAGGCTAGGAGAGAGTGGAATGATATGTACAAAATATTGAAAGATAAGATCTGTCAGTCAAGAATACTCTATCCAGCAATGTTATCCTTCAGATGTGAAGGAGAAATAAAGGCTTTCCCAGACAAACAAAAACTGAGGGAGTTCATTGCCACTAGACCTACCTAACAAGAAATGTTAAAAGGAGCTCTCCTACCTAAACAAGAAAGCAAATGTATAAAAAACTTTGAGGTGATAAATAGACAGACAGAATCAGAAAATTGCAACTCTATGTCAGAATAGGTTAGTAAGCACTTAATTAAAACATAAAGGCTAATGGGAAAGAAAGCATTAAAAATAACTATAACCACTTCAATTTAACACACTTCACAATATAAACAAAGGATAATTTGTGACAACAAAAACATAAAAGGAGAAGAGGAAAAGGATGGGCCCACATAGGCTAATGTAGATGAGATGTTATCAACAGAAAAAACGCTATCTCATCTATGAGATCTTTTATACAAACCTCATGGTAACCACAAAGCAAAAATTCAGAGCAGAGTCATGAAACACAAAAAAAGAGGAAACTGAGAAAGACATCACAGAAAACCCCTAAACAGAAATGGCAGACAGAAATACAAGGAAAAAGAAACAATGAAAATATAGAACAACCAGAAAACAAAAGATAAAATGGCAGTATTAAGCCCTCATATATCAATAATTACTCTAAATGTAAACGGATTGAATTAATCAATCAAAAGACACAGAGTGGCTGGATGGATTAAAAAACAAGACCCAACAATACACTGCCTCCAGGAGACTCATCTAAGCTCTAAAGACAAACATAGGCTCAGAACGAAAGGATGTAAGATGATACTCCAAGCAAATAACAACCAAAAGAAAGTAGGTATTGCCATACTTATATCAGACAAAATAGACTTCAAGCCAAAAAAATAACAAGAGACAAAGGTGGACATTATATAATGATAAAAGCAACATTCCACCAAGAAGACATAACATTTACCAACACCAACTCACCTAATATAAGAGCACCAATGTATATAAAGGAACTAGAAATAGTCCTAAAGGGAGAAATTAACAGCAACACAATAATAGTAGGGGACTTTAACATCCTACTTACATCAACAGATAGATCATCCAGCCAGAAAGCCAACAAGGAAACATTGGCCTTAAATGGAACACTAGACCAGATGGACTTAATAGATATATATAGAACATTCCATCCAAAAGCAGCAGAATACACATTCTTATCAAGTGCACATGGAACATTCTCAAAGATAGACCACATTTTGGGAAACAAGGCAAGCCTCAATAAATTTAAGAAGATGAAATCATATCAAGCATCTTTTCCAACCACAGTGGTATGAAACTTGAAATCAACTACAAGAAGAAATCTGAAAAATTCAGAAATATGTGAAGACTAAACAATATGCTACTGAACAACTATTGGATCAATCAAGAAATCAAAAGAGAAATCGAAAAATACCTGGCAACAAATGAAAATGAAAACACAACACACCAAAATCTATGGGATGCAGCAAAAGTATTACTAAGAGGGAATTTATAGTAATACTGGCCTACCTGAAGAAACAAGAAAAATCTCAAATAAACCATCTAACGTATACCTAGAGGAACTCGAAAAAGAAGAAGAAATGAAGCCCAAATTCAGTAGAAGAAGGGAAATAATAAAAATCATAGTGGAAAAAATGAAGTAAAGACTAAAAAGACAATGGAAAAGATCAATGAAACTAAGGGCTGGTTCTTTGAAAAAATAAATAAAATTAACAAACACTTAGCTAGACTCACTAAGAACAGAAGAGAGAAGGCTCAAATAAATAAACTCAGAAATGAAAGAGGAGAATGTACAAAGGATACCACAGAAATACAAAAGATTATAAGAGAATACTATGAAAAACTATATGCCAACAAATTGGATAACCTAGAAGAAACGGGTAAATTCTTAGAATAATACAACCTACCAAAACTGAATCAAGAAGAAATAGAGAATCTGAATAGCCAATCACAAGTAAAGAGATTGAAACAGTAATCAAAAACCTCCCAGAAAACAAAAGTCCAGGATGGGATGGCTTCTCTGGTGAATTGTACCATACATTCAAAGAAGATTTAATTCTTCCTCAATTCTTCCTTTAATTCCTTCTCAAACTCTTCCAAAAAATTGAAGAGGACAAAATGCTTCCTAACTCATTTTATGAGGCCAACACTACCCTGAAACCAGGCAAGGACAGCACAAAAAAGAAAAATTACAAGCCAATGTTGCTGATGAACATAGATGCAAAAATCCTCAACAAAATATTACAAATCAAATACAGCAGTACCTTAAAGGGATCATATACCATGATCAGGTAGGATTTATTCCAGGGATGCAGGATAGTTCAACATCCACAAATCAATCAATGTGATACACCATATTAACAAAATGAGAAATAAAAATCACACAATCATCTCAATAGATGCAGAGAAAGCATTTGACAAGATCCAACATCATTTATAATATAAACCCTCTCTAAAATGGGTATAGAAGGAAAGTACCTCAACATAATAAAGCTATATATGGAAAATGCACAGCCAGCATCATACTTAACAGTGAAAAACTGAAAGCTATTCCTCTAAGAACAGGAACTAGACAATGATGTCCACTCTTCTCCCTCTTATTCAACACAGAATTGGCACTCCTAGCCAGAGCAATTAGGCAAGAAAAAAAAGTAAAATTTATCCAATTGAAAAAGAAGAAGTAAAACCGTCACTATTTGTAGATGAAATAATTCTATATATAGAAAACCCTAAAGAATCCACTAAAAACTACTAGAAATAGTTAACAAACATAGGAACGTTGCAGAGTACAAAATCAACATAAAAATCAGTCACATCTCTATACACTAATAAGAAACTAGCAGAAAGAGAAATCAAGAATACAATCCCATTTACAATTGCAACAAAAAGAATAAAATACCTATGAATAAATTTAACCAAGGAAATGAAGGACATATACACTGAAAACTGTAACACATTATTGGAGTAATTGAAGATGACATAAAGAAATGGTAAGATATTTCATGCACATAGATTGGAAGAATTAACACAGTTAAAACGTTCATATTACCTAAAGCAATCTACAGATTCAATGCAATCCCAATCACGTTTTTCTTGGAAATAGTGCAAAGAATTCTAAAATTTATATGGAACAAAAAAAGACCTCAAACAGCCAAAACAATCCTGGGAGAAAAGAACAAAGCTGGAGGTATCCCATTCCTTGATTTCAAAATATAGTACAAAGCTAGAGTAATCAAAACAGCATGGTACTGGCAGAAAAACAGACACACTGATCTGTGGAGCAGAATTGAGAGCTCAGATATAAACCCACACATTAATGGACTTCCAATTTTTGACAAAGGAGCCAAGAACATACAATGGAGAAAGGAAAGTCTCTTCAATAAATGGTGTTGGGAAAACTGGACAGCCACCTGCAAAAGAATGAAAGGAGACCATTTTCTTACACCATACACAAAAATTAACTCAAAATGGGTTAAAGACTTGAATGTAAGACCTGAAAGCATAAAATAGAAGAAAACATAGGTAGTATGCTCTTTGACATTGGTCTTAGCAGTATCTTTCTGAATATCATATCTCCTCAGGCAAGGGAAACAAAAGAAAAAATAAACAAATGGAACTACATCAAACTAAAAAGCCACTGCATGGAAAAGAAAATCATCAACAAAACGAAAAGAAAACCCACCAACTGGGAGAAAATATTTGCAAATCATCTATCTGATAAGGGGTTAATATCCAAAATATATAAAGAACCCATACAGCTCAACAACAAAAAAATGAACAGTCCTATGAAAAACTGGGCAGAGGATCTAAACAGACATTTTTCAAAGAAGATATACAGGTGGCCAAGAAGCACATGAAAAGATATTCAACATCACTAATTATTTGGAAATGCAAATCAAAACCACAATGAGATATCACCTCGTGCCTGTCAGAATGGCTATCATCAAAAAGACAAGAAATGACAAGTGTTGGAGAGGATGTGGAGAAAAAGGAGTCCTTGTACATTGTTGGTAGGAAAGCAAATTGGTGCAGCCAGTATGGAAAACAGCATGGAGATTTCTAAAAATAGGACTACCATGTGATCCAGATATTCTACTTCTGAGAATTTATCCAAGGAACATGAGAGCACTAATTCATGGGGTAAACTTGAAGCCTTCCAGAAGGATTTGACATTGAAGATTTGAAGGATAAGTAAATACTGCCAGGCAGAGGTGGGATAGGGAGCATATTCAGGTGGAGGAAATAGTGAGTAAAGATTTGGGTGTGAAAATCCAGACCCTGAGCGAGGCTATAGTGTGGAACAGAGCAGCAGATGGGATGAGAGCAGGCGTGGGATAGTGATAGTAATTAGAGGGGGAGCTCTTGTGAAGTAGTCTTAGCTGAGGTCACAAGGGTGAGGCCCTCATATGGGATTAGTGCCCTTATAAGAAGAGATACCAGAGAGCTTGCTCTCTCTCCACCATGTGAGGACACAGCAAGAAGACAGCCATCTTCAAGCCCTGGAGAGAGCTCACACCAGAACCTGACCATGCTGACACCCTCATCCCAGACTTCCAGCCTCCAGAACTGTGAGAAAATAGATTTCTGTTATTTAAGCCACCTAGTCTATGATATTTTGTTATCACAGACCAAGCTAAGATACTTGGGTATCCTTTCAGAAATATTTTATGCATGAACAAGCAAAAATAAATACATTAATATTAGTTTCCTTCCTTTTTTCATGCAAATAGTTCTGCACCTTGCCATGCACTGTCTTGGAAAACAGTACAAGTCGCTACATTCTTTTTAAGAGCTGCATGATATTTTTCCATTGTACCAATGTACTGTAGGTCATTTAACCAAACTTCTATTGCCAAACATTTTGATTGCTTTCAATCTTTTGCAATATCAAATAATGCTACAATTAATAACTTCCCACATATGCCATTTGCACATAGGAGAGCTATGCTACCGAACCAGGCTCATTTTGCCTGCTGCACAGTATGCCAATCACTGAGACGATGAGTTTTGCAGCAGAGAAAGGGTTTATTCACAAGGCAGCCAAGCAAGGAGAGGAGAGAACAAGTCTCAAATCCACCTCCCTGAAAATGGGGACTAGGGATATTTATGGGATAGAGGGGCAGGGTGGTCTGAAGTGTGGGCTTAGATTGGAGGTAAGGACAAGTGAGGTAATAGATGATCTGCGCCAGCGTAGTCAAGCTTCACGGCTCTTCATAGGACGCACGTTTACAAAATGGGGCCATTAGCATGATCTGAGGGTGAAGTTTTTGGCCCAGATGTCAGAGTCATCTACCAGGCATTCACACAGGCCCAGTTGATGAGTTGGTGGTCTCAACTGAACTGGACAAGGGGTCGACTCTCAGTTCCTGAAAAACAATTTAGGCGCTCATTACCATGGTGACCAAAGTGTCAGAGATGTTATCTATAAAGAACCTAGTGGGAGTCTGATAATGCATTGCTTATCTGCACAAGTTTTAAGAATCATCCTTAATCTGGCCACCAGTTTCAGCTATTTGTTGGCTAAATTTCTAGAGATGAATTGCTGGGTAGAAGTATACTAAGATCTATAATGTTGATAGATTTTGCCAAATTGCCCTTCATAGTCATTGTGTCAGTTTACACTCCGTTTAGTTGTGTAATATTGTTTATTTTTCCCTCACTTTCACCTACACAGGATGTTAGCAAATTTATGAGACTTGCCAAATTGACATGTAAAATGTTACTTCTTTATAGTTTTCCTTTTCTTTTTGCATTTTCTTATTATGTGTGAGATTGTGTATCTTTTCATATATTTAAGAGCCTTTTGCTTTTTCCTTCAACACTTCACATCCTTGTTTGGTTGTTGGTATTTTTCTCATTGCTTTGTTGGAGCTCTTTATTATAACAGGAAAATAAAACTTTTATGTGTGATAAGAATTACAAACTTCTCCCCAGTTTGCTTGGAGTTTGACTTTCCTTATGGTAAATTTGTCATACTGAACCTTTTATTTTTATATAATTCGATTTATCAAACTTTTCCCTTACGCCTTCTGGGTTTCATATGGTACTTAGAAATTATTTCCTTCCTCCAAGAGGAAAATATCTCCATACTTTCTTCTACTTCTCTTTACTTCCTATATTAAGTCTTTGACCATCCGAAATTTATTTTGGTATAAGGTATGAAGTATGGATCCAACTTAGTTTATTTACAGAGAGGTACCCAGTCTGTCCCAGTGCCACTAACTGAATAATCCATTTTTTCATCCTCTGATTTGAAATACACTTTTATCACATACCAGAACAACAAATATCATAGACTATGTCATACATAAGTTTTGGGTTCTGTTTCAGGACTTTGTACTCTGTTCCATTGAGCTGCCTATCCCATACCAACACTGCACTGTCTAAATTGTTATGACTTTATAATATGTTTTAATATCTGTGTTGGTTCCACACTCTTCTTTTTTGTAATTATCCTGGCTCTTCTTGTCCAGTTATTTTTCATATTAACTCGAGAGGCATCTTAATTGGTATCAAAAAATTCTTACCTATTTTTACTGAGATTGCACTAAAGTTAAGAAAGTTCACACGATTATGATGTTGAATTTTTCTAGTCAAAAGCAGAACATGCCTTTCCATTGTCCACATTCTCTCTTGTATCCCTCAGTAGGTTTTAAGTTTTTCTCTAATTAGAACTTCCATATTTCTTTTAAGTTTGATTTACTGTTTCCGTTACAATGTAAATAGGGTCTTTCATTACATCCTCTGGTTGATTATTGTTTTTATATTAAAAAGACTGTTTATTTCTGTTGTTTTGTTTTGTTTGCCAACCCAAATTACTTCCCATATTGTTTGACATCATTTTTCAGGTGACTCTCTTAACGCTTTCTAGGTATAACATTACCTTATCTGCAAATAGTGATTATGTTACCTCTTCTTTATTTTTTTAATATGCCTCTAGTTTCTCTCTTTTATCTAATTGAACTAGCTAGTACCTACAGAATAATGTTAAATAATTGTGGTGTTACTAGGCGTCCTTACCTTGTTTCTGGCTTTAATGGAAACGTATATTGTTTCTCCATTAAGCTCAAAGCTGGCTTTTAGTTTAAGATAGACATATTTAATTATGCTAAGAAAGTATCCACCTATTGCTGGTTTCCTGCATCTTTACCAGGAATGGGTATTGAACTTTATCAAATGCCTTCTTAGTACCTATTGAAAAGATAATATTAATTTTCTCCTATCATAATAATAAATTTCCTAGTGTTGAATAGTCCTTGCATTCTTGGAATTCCTAATTGTTAATGGTTTTATTCTTTTAATGTACTACTGAAGTCTGTTTGCTAAATTTATGTTGGATTGTTTTATTGATATTCATAAGTGAGATGACTCCGGTTTTCTTGCGCAATAATTGTATATTGTTATCAATTAATGTTGGCTTAAAATAAAATAACCTGGATACTTTCTTTCTCTTTCTATACCCTGGAACAGTTTAAATAGCATGAGAGTCATCTGTATCATTCATAAAATTCCTCTCTTTTTTTATGATTCCTTGCTTTACCAACTTTTTCAGTTAATCAACCATCTACTAGTCACAACTGCCTCAGATAAAAATATTTTTATTATTTCTAAATATTATAAATATACCTTACCCTTATAACCACAAGGATTTTAAATGAGGAAATAACCATAGAAATGTGCAAATGTCTATATGCATAATTTTTTAATACAGTATTATTTATAATAATAACAAAAAAGGAAGCAACATAAGGGCTAAATGTTCACAGGGTACTGGTTAAATTATGGTGTTTTCTGTATAATAAAATACTATGCAGCTATTGAAAATAATGTTTTGGTATGGGAAAATATGACTTTTGTGGGGGGGGGGGGTCAGGAAGATTGGCCTTGAGCCAACATCTGTGCCAATCCTCCTCCAATTGCATATGGGATGCCGCCACAGCATGGCTCGATGAGCAGTGCATAGGTCCGCACGCGGGATCCAAACCCACAACCCCTGGGCTGCCAAAGCGGAGCACGCAAATGTAACCACCACATCGACGGGCTGGCCCTGACTTTCATATTTTTATACATTCCTGAATTATCTGAGGTTTTTACACTAGGAAATTGTTACATTTATAATCAATTAATATATACTTTTTAAATAAAAGTAAAAATGATGCTGTAGTGGTATATTTATTAACATGGACACATGTTCACAATAGATTGCGATGCATGTTTCAGAGCAATGTGACCCCATTTTTGTAACGTGTGTTTCTATAGTTATAGAAAAATTTTAGGAAGTGATTTTTCTTGGGCTAATTGGATTTTGGATGTAATTTATTTTTTGTTTACCTTTATTTTCTAGTTTTCTAGGGTGATTAGAAATTATTTAGGTGGATGGATGGATGGTGGATGGATGGATGAATGGATGGCGGGGCAGATAGATAAATAAATGGATAAAATGTACTATTTCAAGATTAAATAAGAAACTTTATAGAATTAACTGGATGAAAGGTCAGGAATGCTAGCTGGCTCCAGTCCACCCAAACAAGAAGTCTCCCAGTACAACCCACTGGTGAAAAGAAGAAAGTATTCTCTAGTGTCCCTCCATACTTCAGGCCAGGGATTGGAAATTGAGCAGTCACCATCAGGCTGGGCTGCCTAGTACCATAGGTCTGAGTTTCCAGGCCTGGGGGGCAGGGGAAGAAGAGGTGTCTTTAGCGACAAAAATATGTAGACCTCATCCTGCATAATGGCACAGACCTTAAATGTCCTCTACCCTTCAAGGGAAGGGTCAGCTAAATGTGTAAATGCTCTGTAAGTGTGACTCCAGACCAGCAGCATCAGCATCACCTGGGAACTTGCTAGAAATGCAGATTCCCAGGTCCCGCCACAGACTAGCTGAACCATATGCTCTGGGAGTGGGACCCAGCAATCTGTGGTTAATAACCCCCCGGGTGATTCTGAGGCATACGAACCACTTCTACAAATATTCCCAATCCAAGATGATTTCTGAGGCAGGGCGGTCTAACTGCTGAGAGGGAAGAAAAAATCCCCTCCCTTCTCATAAATCTTGGAAAATGCTACTTCTTCCCAGAAAATTTCTGGAAAAGTTTAGTCAGTACATTCACAATAAGCTGAAGAATTTCTGAGTTTCAGGGAACTATTTCCCATGTTAATCAAGTCTTCAACATTTTTCTGAGAACGTGTACACTAAGATCCTAAAATAATAGAGTGTCACAGCTGCTTGGACCTCAGAGGTCATTCTGGAACAACCCCCTCGTTTTTACAAATGAAGACGCTGTGCTGAGAGAGGTGACTTGGCAAACGGCAAAGTACAAACAAGGTAATTGTTAGTTCGTTTGGATTTCTTTCCAATAGACCCCAAGAGGCCCCAAACTATGGTTACTTATTGATGTACCAAAGCGTCACCCATAACTGCCTAATGAAGAAGTTCTGACAGAAGCCGCAGACTCTGCGGGAGTAAGATCTTTGCCTCTCCAGACCAATGGCAACACTCTCTCGACAAACCTGACCACATTCATTCTCACAAGGTTGGTCACTGAGAATGAATTTCAATTAATGACAAAACTCAATATGAATCCCAAACCTTTCCCGGAAAGGCCAGGGTGAGCAGTCTAATTCAAATGTTTCCTTCCCAGGTAATTTCACGTTAACTCTTTCATAAAATGCATTTTCTGGATCAACCTTTAAATTAAATATATGCTCTTCAAGAATGCTAGAAAACATTGACTTACATTTAATACTTCTTAAATCAATGACAATCTTACATCGGGCAGGATTTCTTACGTTAAAGTTCTATCTCAACAATTACCAGGAACGTAGCCAACAGATAATTATATGAAATGAGTGAGTCCATGGCCAAGGCTTAGGTCATTGTGTAATAATGAACATGTATTACTGTTGTAACAGTATTTCTGTATAGGGGCTTTTGAGTTTATGATTTAACTCCTCTGTGGAGCTTGGATTCCTCCATGAAACTTTCATGTATGTCCAAGTAAAAAGAAAGCATTATCATTTTGGAATCACAGTACTAGAAAGAAGCATTTGTAAATCAGTGTTTTTACATACAAATTACTTTGCTGATCACTGGAGGCACAATCAGAGAAGTTTAACACATAGTCCCTGCTTTTAAATAGCTTCGTTACCAAGAAAACATTTATCAGACTCGTATAGGCGGAATTGAAAGCTAAGAGAGTTCAAAGCAAGTTTAAAACTTGAGTGGTCATGTCTTGTTTTTGCCATTAGATGTCGTTTCACCCTCGTTTTCATAAAATATTTTCTTCTGGCAGCAACCTTCTACCCTGTCTTCAGCAGGGACAGATCCAAGTGAAGTTTATACAATTTGCAGAAATCACTTTAGAGGATAAAAAATTGTCGGTACAAAATTATTTAGAGTAACAAAAGAAATTACAATACATTACAAACTTCAAAAAGCTGACCAATACAAAAACATCACAAAATCTTGAAAACTAAGCTAATACTTTTTTTTTTACTGAATGTTCTGACACTCTTTTTAATGCTTTTCTCCTCTATGACGCTGTTTGCTGGACCAAACCTTACCTGAAGCCAACTACTTCTGGACTTTTCTGTTACATAAGCCAGTGTGTCTCATTATTGTTTAAGCTACTTTGAGTTATTTGCAACATAGAATCCTAATTCATACAAGGATATATGGAAAACTCTTAATGAGCTTTAAGGACAGACGGACTTCAGCTCATGAAAAAACGCACTTGAGGATTTATCCCCGCTTGCAAAAAATAGAATGGTTTGTGCACTCACACAGCAATTCCCTCCAATAGCAGAAGGATCTTAGAATCACTTAATTTTTTAGCACTGTGTGATAAACATAATTGAACTATGCAAAGATATATGGGAAAATAAAAACATTTGTAGGGTCAGAACAATAAAACAAAAAGATTATTATTGCCTTTACCACATATTTAGTAATTAGCCCTTAACAGGAAATGGTTACATGGCTCCTTTGATGTGGTCGCCTAGAATTAATCACTGCCTGGTACTGCTTTGTTTCCAGTGGAATAAAGAAATAAGCAATCTATGTAAAGATGAAAAAAAGGTGGGGAAAAGTTTAATTGACTAAAAATTGTATTTACTTAAAATCCATTAAGTAAGAGCATTTCAAAGAAGCAAACAGAAATCATAACATGCAACAAGCATTAGATGATGCAGTTTTGAGACATAAATATGCCATGGGAAAACAACAATAGCTCTGAGATAGAAAATTCTGTATAATTTTCTGCAGTATGGGGAAAACAAATGGTCATTTTGAAAGTGTGCAAGTTCAGTGTGGTTCTCTTTGGAATAATGACAGAAAGGAGCTAAAACAGTGACTGCAGAATATGATTTGGAATGGAATCCTGCTGGGAAGCATTGTTTTGTGACTGGCAGCTAAAGAGCAGAGAAGGCCAAGCACATTAGGTTTTAGCCTATCTTTTACAGTTGTGGTTTATTTAAGGATGACCTTCTTGAATTTACCTGGAACCATAAAAGAAGAAAGGGGCAGAATGACTTGAGAGGCTTACAAAAGCAGTTAATGTTCGGGATGGATTTTCTTTACAGCAGTTACAAAACAACTTCTCCAGTTACTGTTCATAATGGAAACATTGATTCCACGGCAGAATCACGGCACCCTGGGGTGAGGCCTCCAAGAGCACCTCATCCAGGACCCACTTTGCACATAAATTAAGGGACTACAGCCAGCTGGTAGCAGAGTGCATAGCAACTAACTCTGCAAAACTTAAATGTTACATCAAAAGGAGAGCTGAGCCTACGGAGGAATGTTTGCGTCTGTTCCAGGTTGTAATATTGATGCTTCCCATCCCCCTGCAAATGCATTTGTCAATTCTCACAACCTTACTTCCCTCCATGCACTCTCACCAGATATCTGAAACTATCCCTTCATCCCCAATTACTTCAGTTATAAGATGGAGACTTATTCTTGCAGAAAACTATACCTTCATAGGTTATATGGTCCACGAGGGATCTCATCCACAATCACATCTTGACCTTCTAGCCTGGTGCCAGCTCTCAGCCCATGTTTGTTGAATGAATGCACTGCCACAAAAGGTAACTGAATTGTTCAGTAAAGGCTTCCCCTGCTCAGCTGGCCTTAAACTTCTTTGGGTTTCTAAAATTGCTTGCCAGTGAGCATGATGCCAATTCACTTGCCAAACTTCTATGGCACAACTTTGACCAGCTGTCCTTTATTATAGGCAAAACTTCTAACTCACCCCTTGCATGACTGCCTTCAACCAACCAGCCCCAGTCTCAGCTGACCCTTACTTCTTATTGCACCGAGAACACAGGAGAGGAAAATGAGTAGGAAACTTTCACACACTCCCAGCACCACATCTTACCACTCTCCTGCCTTGATGCCTACATACTCTGCCTTCTCACTGTTGCAAAGGACAAACTCTTTGTTCTCCTAACTCAGTCCAGCCCTGCAACTTGTGTGCTGGGGCCCCATCTCCTCTCGCCTACGCAGGGACGTCAATCATGCAGTTACCTCCTCTCCTCCGCATTTCCCTCTCTACTGGGATCTCTCATCTGCATACGAGAATGTCATAATATCTTGATCTTAGCATCCTCACTTGATTCCACGTCCTTTCAAGCTACTGGCCCTTTTTCCCCTTCTTTCTTTTAAAGCAAAACTCCTCAAAAGAGTTATAATTATGATCACTCTCTAGTTCTCCTGCCATTCTGTCTTGAGCCCACTCCAGTCAGACTTTTACCCACATCAGCTCCACGTTGTCAATTCCTACAGTCAATTGTAAGTTAGCCGCATTTAACGAACAGGAAGCAGGGTCTCCACACTCCCCTGGTTTCCTCCTATTTCGATGGCTATTCCTTCTCAGTGTCCTTTACTTGACCTTTTCCCCCTTTCCAATTTCTAAATGTTGGAATGCTCTCAGAGTCCATGGACCTCTTCTCACTCTGCACGCACTCTCTCACGGGTCTCATAGTATTAAATACCATCCTTGTGAATACCATCCTTACACTGATGGCTCCCAAATCCGTGTCTTTAGCCCTGAGCTTTTCCCTAAACTCCAATTTCTTGACATCTCCACTGAGAAGTCTGATTGGCACTTAACCTTAATATGTCCAAAATAGATTTTGTGATATTAATGTTCTCCCCAAAGCTGCTCATCCTCCAGTGTCCTGTATCTTAGTGAATGGTACCTTTAATCTCTTAGTTGTTTAGCCCCCAACCTTTGGAATCGTCTTTGACTCTTCTTTTCCCCTCACATGCTATGTCTAAGCATCCGCAAATCATGTTATCTTTACCTCCAAAAGGGACTCCGTTCCAACCACTTGTCACCACCATCCTTGCCACTTGACTCTCTGGTCCAAGCCACTTAAAACTCCTCTGGACTATTGCAATGGCATCCCAACCAGTCTCCCTGGTTTTGTTGTTGTTTCCTAACCCCAAGTCTGTTCTCAACACAACAGCCAGAATGATCCTTTGAAAATGTGAGAACTGCTACCTTAGAGAAACTCTCACAAGAGGACAGATACTAGAAATTTTAAGGCCCATCAGCATGTTTTTAAAACTCAAGTAAATTACTAGCTCAAAAAATTTTCCTTTGGAGTTGTGCTACATGCTTATAAAAAAATATTGACCAAAACCAAGGTACATAATGTATAGACTCTGCATCAATTATGTATTAATTTGTTTTAATAAAAAATGTGTTTCAAACTGTAAAGACATTTGACTATAAATATTGGCCTTTTCCTTAAAAGAAAAGATGCAGAGAGATCCTCTATTTCTTTTGTAGCCATATTATTAATCCCGAGAAACAGTGCCCACCGTGCTTATTGCCTGCCTACACGCTTTCGAGTCCAGCTCTGTGAGTGTATAATTGTGTGTTTAATAAGCGTTCACCTGGATTTATACAGTGATTTTGCAAGAAACTGCCTCAGGACCAGCGTGTGGTTAGGATTGTTCATTTTCCATGTAAGTGCCGCTGCCTAACACTCACCAGCTGGGGGCTTACCGCTCACCAGAGCTGATTTAAGTGTTGAAAAGGACTTGGAAAACTCCAGATTTTACCAGGTTCTGAGCACTTCTCTTCTTCCCAATATATTCAAAAGGCAAAGTCTTGCTCTATTTCTTCTGCCCCTCCAAAGAGGAAAGTCCTGTGTTCTATGGTGCAATTGCACTGCAGAGAAACAATTGGTACATTCCATAGAATTAATCTATAACTATAATGGTAACCGGAAGAGAATAGCAGCGATAAAGGGGTGGAAAAAAGTTGCAGACTTCTGTTTCTGGTAATATTGCAGACTCACTTCTCTGGACAACCCTCCCCCTACAAAACAACTACAAATGCCAGATGAAATTATTTAAATGTTTTCATTTTTCTAAATTTAAATGGGTAACAAAATATTAAATTGGGAGTTTTGAGTGAGATACCAAGATATGATAAATATCAGATATGATATGATAAATATCAGACACAAAGCAATTATGAGACAGACCAAGACAAAGCTGTTCAACACGAGTGGTCAAGAACACCACCCACACTGAAGGCAGAGAACAGCCAGTGACTTTCTACCTGGAACCCGACTCAAGTGGGTTCATGGAAGGATTTCCTTGGCAAAAGCTGCTGTTACACTGTGAGGAGTGAGGGCACCTTCTCACAAGTCTAATAAGAGGAGCTTCAGGAAACTTCTCAGAGAGCTTACTGTGTGTCCCCTGAAATTTGAGACACAGGGGACAGGTGACTCGGGCTGAGGAAGCTAAAGGCAGAGGCTGTGGTTTTTGACCTGAGGCAACAGGGCAAAAATGGGGGATGCTCTTGCATCGTGATAAAGCTGCATTCTAAAATTTACATGGAAATGCAAAGCACCTAGAAGAGCCAAAAATCTTTGAAAAAAAAGACAGAGTTAGAGTACTTGTAATATCTGATTTCAAGAATTATTATAAAGCTACAGTAATTAAGGCAGTGTGCATTAGCATAAAGGTAGATATATAGAGCAATTGAACAGAAAATCCAGAAATAGATTCACTTATTTGCAGTCAATCATCTTTTGACAAAGATCCCAAGGCCATTCAATGGGCAAAAGATAATATTTGCAACAATTGATGCTGGAATAATTGGATAGTCAAATGCAAAAAAAAAAAAAAAAGAAGAAGAAACAAAGGAGGAAAGAGAAAGAAGGAAAGACAATCTCAACCCTTACCTCACACTGTCTATAAAAATTAACTTGAAATGGACCAAAGACACAGACATAAGAGTTGAAAATAGAAAACTTCTAAAAAACAACTGTACTAGTTGTCTGTTGCTGAGTAACGATATTACCACCAACTTAGTGGCTTAAAACAGCACACGTCTGTTATCTCACAACTTCTGTGGGTCAGGAGTCCAGGCGCGGGTAGGCGAGTCCTCTGCTTAGGGTCTCACAAGGCTACAGCCAAGATGTCAGCCAGGCTGTGGTCTCCTTCAAGACTCAACCCGGGACAGTTATTGGCAGAATTCAGTTTCTTGCAGTTGTAGGACTGAGGACTTCAACATCTTGCTGGCTGTTGGCCAGAGGTCGCCCTCAGTTCCTAGACGCCACCCACAGTTCCTTACCATGTGGGGTTCCCCAACATGACCACTTGCCTCCTCGAAGCCAGAGAGAAAGAGACTCCAGCAAAGTGGATGCTAAAATCCTAAATCACATAATCATGTGGTCATGTGTAATCACGTACATCCCATTGGTTCTGCCATATTCCGTTGGTTAGAAGCAAGCCACAGGTCCTGCCCACTCTCAAGGCCAAAAGCAAAATAATAATTTAAGAAAGTTTATGGCTTTTCCGCCTTAATGGGGAAAGTATGTATGTGACCGTACAGATCATTTGTCTGTTTCAAAAATAGGTCTACGGAGATATTTCTTGTATACTGACTTATATGGTGGTATCTTTTCCATGTATTTTTTTCTTTTTTTATTGAAGTATAATTGACATACAACATTATATTAATTTCAGTTGTACAACATAATGTCTTGATATTTGTATATATTGGGAAATGATCACCACAATAAGTCTAGTTAGCCTCCGTCACCATACATAGTTACAGAATTTTTTTTCTCATGGTAATAACTTTTAAGATCTACTCTCTCAGAAACCTTCTAATATGCAATACAGGATTATTAACTATA
Source organism: Tapirus indicus (assembly GCA_031878705.1). Taxonomy (NCBI): domain Eukaryota; kingdom Metazoa; phylum Chordata; class Mammalia; order Perissodactyla; family Tapiridae; genus Tapirus; species Tapirus indicus. Next base: position 86,688,454 of record CM062942.1, on the reverse strand, counting down.
GTTGCCATGCTGTACCTTAATTACATCCCCATGACATTTATTTTATAGCTGGAATTTTGTACCTTTTGACCCCCCTCACCATTTCACCCCCACCCCTACCCCTGCCTCTTGTAACCACCAATCTGTTCTCTGTATTTATGAGCCTGGCTTTTTTTTAGATTTCATATATAAGTGAGATCATATGGTATTTGTCTTTCTCTGTCTGACTTATTTCACTTCACATAAGGCCCTCAAGGTCCATCCATGTTGTTGCAAATGGCAAGATTTCATTCTTTTTTACGGCTGATTGATATTCCATTGTATTCCATTGTGTGTGTGTATATACACACACACACACACGTATATATGTACATATACGTATATATACCACATCTTCTTTATCCATTCATCCATTGATGGACACAGATTATTTTCATATCTTGGATATTGTAAATAATGCTGCAATGAACATGGGAGTGCATATATCTTTTTGAGTTAGTGTTTTTGTTTTCTTCAAATAGTGGAATTGCTGGATCATATGGTACTTCTATTTTTAATTTTTGATTTCTGTAGTGGCTGCACCAATTTACATTTCAAAAAACAGTGCACAAGGGTTCCCCTTTCTCCACATCCCCACCAGCACTTGTTATTTCTTGTCTTTTTGTTAATGATTAGCGATGTCGAGCATTTTTTCATGTGCCTGTTGGCCATCTATATGTCTCCTTTGGAAAAATGCCTATTCATATCCTCTGCGCATTTTTTAATCTCATTGTTTGTGTTTTTGCTATTGAGTTGTATGAGTTCTTTATATATCTTTGGATATTAACCCCTTATCAGATATATGATTCGCAAATATTTTCTCCAATTCAGTAGGTTGCCTTTTCATTTTGCTGATGGTTTTCTCTGCCGTGCAGAAGCTTTTTAGTTTGATGTAGTCCCACTTGTTTGTTTTTGCTTTTGTTGTCTTTGCTTTTGGTGTCAACTCCAAAAACATCATTGCCAAGACCAATGTCAAGGAGCTTACCACCTATGTTTTCTTCTAGGAGTTTTATGGTTTCAGGTCTCACATTCAAGTCTTTAATCCATTTTGAGTTAATTTTTATGTATGGTAGAAGATAGTGGTCCGGTTTCATTCTTTTGCATGTGGCTGTCCAGTTTTCCCAACACCTTTTATTGAAGAGACTGTCTTTCCCCATTGTATATTCTTGGCCCCTTTGTCATAAATTAATTGACTATATATGTGTGGCTTCATTTCTTGGCTTTCTATTCTGTTCCATTGACCTATGTGTCTGTTTTTATGCCAGTATCATGCCATTTTGATTACTATAGCTTTGTAGTATGGTTTGAAATCAGGGAGCATAATGCCTCCAGCTTTGTTGTTCTTTCTCAAGATTGCTTTGGCTATTCGGCATCTTTTGTGGTTCCAGATAAATTTTAGAATTCTTTGTTCTATTTCTGTGAAAAATGCTATTAGAATTTTGATAGAGACTGCATTGAATCTGTAGATTGCTTTGGGTAGCAAGGACATTTTAACAATATTAATTCTTCTGATCCATGAGCATGGAATATCTTTCCATTTATTTGTTTCTTCTTCAATTTCTTTCATCAGTGTCTTATAGTTTTCAAGGCACAGGTCTTTTACCTCCTTGGTTAAAGTTTTTCCTAGGTATTTTATTCTTTTTGATGCAGTTGACAATGGAATGTTTTCTTAATTTCTCTTTCTGATAGTTTGTTATTAGTGTATAGAAATGCAGCAGATTTCTGTATATTGATTTTGTATCCTGAAACTTGACTGAATTCATTTATTAGTTCTAACGGTTTTCTGGTGAAGTCTGTAGGGTTTTCTATATATAATATGATGTCATCTGCAAATTGTGACAGTTTTACTTCTTCCTTTCCAATTTGGATGCCTTTTACTTCTTTTTCTTGCCTAATTGCTCTGGCTAGGACTTCCACTACTATGTTGAATAAAAGTGGTGAGAGTGGGCATCCTTGTCTTGTTCTCGATCTTAGAGGAAACGCTTTCAGCTTTTCACTGTTGAGTATCCATTTATGGATTTTATTTTCCTATCTAGGTTATAAGTTCCTGAAGGATGGGGAGTATCTTACACTTTATAAGCCCCAGGTCCCCCAGGAGCAGTGTCTCATATCTATTAAGTACTCAAGAAATATATGGCTAGAGTCAGCTTGGCACAATGGAAAGTGTGCAGGCTTATGGAATCAGGGAAAGATTAATTCAAATCCCAGCTCTTCCATTTACTAATTGGGCAAACTCAAACAGTTACTTAATATCTCCAAGCCTCAGTTTCCCTATATAACCTCACAGTTCTCAGATAAAACAAGATAATATGTATAAACTGCCTGACACTCACTAAATGGTAGCAATTACTACTATTTATAGATGTGGATAACTATAAATGTTATAAATGAGTAAGTTTTAACATTAAACAGAAAATTTAAACGCCAGCTTTCTGTGATGGATAGTTCTTTGCATCTGTGAAAACCTCAGAATTCCTTTTGACTGCTGCTCCCCTTGAGTAAGGATAGCTCCACCCAGACATACGTGCTCTAAGGTGCCCCAGCAACGACCCTTTTGCCAACCACCTCTGCATATCATCTTTTCCCTTAAACAAACTTTCTCAAAATGAATCTGATCAATTACTGCCTGAAATTCACCAGGGTATCTTCTAAATTCTAATTGTAGTAATATTTCTGCCACAAGAGGGCACAGTGTGACTGTGAATACTGTGCAAGACGCAACAGTCCTAAAAGTTCATGTTATACTGTGCTCCAGAGGTTGTTTTGATGTGAATATTGTTTTTATATACTTGAATTAATTTTATTATTTAAAGCAAGGATAACTGAAAGCAGGGAACTTCCACCATTTCCTTCTGGAAAATCTTTTCGCAGGCTATAACTGGTTAAGTACAAACAGCATCATTTTTCTCTGTTTAAAATACTGTGATTCATCTCCTTTCTGGGAACCATTTCCTGTAGGGCCTTAAGAGGCCTTCTAGCTCCAAATTACTGTACATTCCCAGTTCTTATTATGTTTCCTGCAGGCCATCAAGTTCATGGGTTTTATTATAGCCTTGCAAATTAGTAGAAAAAATTTACTGGCCCATAAACATTTTATCAGCTTCATCCTGCTCCTGGGGGCAGATTGGTAACAAAATAGCTGAAAGCACTGTTATGAGTAATTTATTCATCTGAGAAATTAATGATTGTTATGCAATCAATTTCTAGCTTTTTATCTTCTCCTTGTGAAGAGTGTGCATGGACAGTGGATGTGGGCAGGAATGTAACCAAATAAATCTGTTGCCCAACACCACATGCAATCCTCAGCATGCATGGCAAGAGTGATACATAAACACACGGTTATTACTGACAAATGGAAATCACCCTTTTTTGAGAAGTCCCACTTGCCCCTGCTCAAGAGAGGCCATTATGGCCAGAACGTGCCTGTTCCCTCCTCCTCTTCCTTGACCGTCTGCTCCTTCTACCCTGCACCCGGACACCCAGAGAGAGAGAGTGGGCAGAACCTTGGCACACTGTTTTACAAAGGTTCCTGATTTCTGGACTGAGATGGATGCTTCCACACTCAGAAAGCTGGCGTCTATGTGTGTGCCGTGGTGCAAGTCACTGTCTACTTTTCCCCTTTCAAAGTCACCTGTGTTTCTTGATGGTTGCCATGCCCATTTCAACTTAGACTTCATGTTCCAAGGCAGCCTTAACGTAGCTGAGGGTAAATGCCCTTACTCCTATATTTTGGGCATGCCTGCCCCTTTCTGTAAGAGTAGCTGTGGTTCTGCCTCCTTCTCCTTCACACCAGTTATGGCTCTGCCCACCCACACTGGTGCACCACCCAGAACAGGGTGGCAGATGATCCACACAGCTATTAGTAAGGGAAACAGACATACCACGAAAGAGAAGCAGCCCCCTGTAAGCAAAAGGGCTGGTGAGGACAACCATGGAGAAGCGGCTGATTCTTTTTCAACCATCAGCACTTCTCCCCTCTTAGTTCAAGGCTCTGAGGAAGTCAGTGGGAGACTGATTGGCCTCATTATTGGGCATTGGCTCCTGACTTGAGCACTACCCCATAAGCAAAGGGAGTTGGTGAGGACAGTGGAGAGCTGGCAGTAGTAGGATAGGGTGGCTGAGACCAGGATCCTCAGTGGGTCCCGGTCCTGGGCTGCCAAGAAGAATGTGAGGATGCTGACAACATGAACTTCAAGACAGATTTCAGGACCAGTTTTCCCGATGGATGTGCTGAGAGAGGTTAAGAGATGTCCCGAGAAAACAGAGTTCCATAGAATTTCTTTGCTACAGGACCCCTCAGAGCCTTTAATACGCTGAAACTTGTATCTCCTAAAGGGAGATATTATATTACCACAAACCTTCTTTTTGAAATAATGTCATACAAACCTAGTGTTTTGAGTCACACACATGGGAACTGTTTTTCTAATCATCTAATTTGGTCCAATTATTCTAAACGAAAATGTCTTAATGTGTGTTCCTTATTAAATAAGAGCACACATTGTTTAATCACGTATGACAAAAAAATAAGTTTGAGGAGTACCCCTAGGGTTTTATCAGGGGATTGGAGGTGGCATTATCACTATAGATTTGCAAATACCTAGGGTTCCAGTGAAGGATACAAAGATTGTCTTTCATCCAGGTGCATCCTTATTTCCACAAGCTTGCGATGCTTCTCGGATGTCACCTTGTAAGAATTCCCAAGTTCTAAAAACTGGTGTAGAGGTAGCCTGGCCCATGGCATGATGAATGAATAAATGAAGGGGCTCAATGTCCATTAAGCAGGATTTGAATGTCTGATATTTCAGGGAGATATACCCAGCAACTGTCTATTCTTAGAGAAGTACAAGATACTACCGCCCTTTGTAAATTCATAGGCTAGACTATTCCCGCACATATAGATCAATACAAGTTGACGATCTGAAAGAAGCTAAGCTGATTAAAAGGAAGCAGGCTGTGGGCAAATAAAATCCCAGGAAAACCCAAAATAACATAACTTAGTGTTGTTACCATTGTCTTATGTAATAAGAATTGCTGTGGTAGCACATGAGATGAGGATGCAGGGAAATGTTTTGACTGGGTCCCTTTGCAGGTTAGGAAGTGTTTATTTTTCTGTTTGTGTGTGTGTGTGTGTGTGTGTGTGTGTGTGTGTGAGGAAGATTCACCCTGAGCTAGCATCTGTTGCCAATCCTCCTGTTTTTGCTGAGGAAGATTGGCCCTTGGTTAACATCTGCGCCCATCTCCCTCTACTTTATGTGTGGGATGCCTGTCACAGCATGGCTTGATAAGCACTGGGTGGGTCCATGCCTGGGATCTGAACCTGCGAACCCCGGGCCACCGAAGCAGAGAGCGTGAACTTAACCGCTACACCACTGGGCATGCCCCAGGGAGTGTTTTTCACTCATCTACAAGACTTCCATGAGTCCTGCTGACCTTGCTTTGCTCTGGACCATGAGGGTGATGGTGAAGGATGGCATCCTTAGAGCATGTCCAAGGAAATGGGGATTGGCAAGAATTATCTTCTGAATTCCAAATACTAGAGGAAACCAACCGTCAATGTTCCGGGCTCCAGAATAGATGACAATAACTAAGTCCATACCTAATTCTGTTCATGGGTTCTAGCCACAAACCTATAGACACTTTGCACCTATAGAAACTTCCTCTAGCGTCTAGTGTGTGAGTACCCGTGTTGAGTTGACCCAAAAAGGTGACCTGCAGAATTCTGACCTGGTGCCAAACTCAGCCATTTATTCTGAGAAAGCAAAGTCTGACTTCACAACAAAAAAACCCAGAAAATAAAGAAAGAAGAAAAAACCAAAATCTTAATCTCCTCCAGAAACCTAGGGAGAGGGAGGAGGTGCATACCAGTACTTGTGGCCACATGGAGAGGACTTCAATGCCCCGGGAAAAAATGTGCCATTCTACGTGGAGAAGAAAACAGCTATTGTCTAACACTTAAATAAAAAATACTGTATAAACAGCTAACAGCTGTTTTCAGCCTTTGCTTTTTAGAGCAAAAGCCAATGAAAGAAAAGACATACTCTTTCAAATGTGGTTTTTCTTCAGAATCCAGATTTTCTACAACTAATTTCCAACCCAGAAGTAGGCCCTGTTTCGGATCTTTTTGCTTTGAAGACCAGAGAAAACTACCAAGTTCAGTAGAGAGCCACGGGTGTAGATGGAGGCTGAGCCAGATGGACTATGCTGCACTGGGGGGAGGTGTGTACACGTCAGACGGCATTTTAGTGTTAAAAATCAGAAGCCAGTACTCTCAAAACCCGCTTCAACAAATGGATATCTAAAGGGAAAAAACATTCTCTTTGCACGCAGAAGTAGAAAACAAGGTATGTCTCTTTGAGATATTGTTTTTTGATTTCAGCATCCTTAACTACAAGATTATCAAGGAGTGTAAATGACATGATCCATCCATTCATTGTCCACGTATAAAAGTCACCTGATAAGGCCGGGAGGACTCTAACGAGCACCCATCTTGTAAACAAGAAAATTATAGGGGACTTTCAAAAGGGGTATTCATGTGAAAATTTGCTAGATAAGTCTTATAATTATGAAGCCAGAGGGATAAAATAACAGTGAGGCAAGGCCTGGTTTATAAACAGAAACTCAAAGATAAGGCCTTATGTATTCCCTCCTGGTGCCTCTGATAATGCTGTTTACTCCACCCTGAGCACCAGCTTCAGTCCCTTAAAGGAAATCTCGTACTTACTTTGGGTATCAGCCCTTCACCCATCTCTAACTTTTTTATAATATATAAAAATATATGTGTGTGTGTATATATGTATATGTGCATACACATATATACATGTATATGAAAAGACACAGAGAGAGCTTTGAAATTTCCGCTAATTATTTGTTATATCTTTATTTTACCTTGAAATTTTGAAGTACAGGCTATGTCTCCTTCTGCATGTGTATGTCTTGCTGCAGTGTCCGTATGCCCCGAATATTATGAACACATGACATCCATTCCCAGCATTATGGCAGAGCCTATCCTCTGAAGGCCCTCCTGCTACAATTCTATTAGATCCTGAATACAATGTGGTTTTTAATGTGTCCTGCTGGGCTTGCAGATAGCAGAGGAACCTTCCAGAGTCCAAAGAAACAAGCAGTGAGCTGAAATTCAAGCAGGAGGTGGTAAATGCAGGACAACATCAGACACTAAGCCCTGAGCCCGTTGCAAGACGCAAACACCAAACTCAAGTCTCCTGCTTTAAACTCTGACCCTTGAAAGGGCTAAATCAGCCCTCTGGATCCTGGAGGAACATCTCCAGATGAAAACCTCTTCTGGAGTAAACAACTCCAATTTGGCCCCCGACTCCCATAGACCAAGAGAAATGAGTTCAGAATCAAAGATCACCTAACGGCAGGAAAATAAACCACCACATTAAAGAAATCCAAGATGCAATTAGAAGTGTGTGCAAGGACCAAGAGACTATGAAATATGACCAGGCAGGCATTTATAAATGAAAAACATAATTATTGAAATTAGGAACTCAATGGCTGGATTCAGCAGTAAATAAGACTCAGTTGACAAGAGAATCAGTTAACTAGTGAGTCTGAAGAAATTACCCACAATGCAGCACAGAGAGACAGGAAGATAGATAAGATGAAGGAAGGGTCAAGACACGGAGGATAAAATGAGAAGATTTCATATACTAATCATAGGAGTCCCAAAAAAGACTGGAGAGAGTGGGTGAAAAGGCACTATTCAAAGAGGTAATGAAGAAGAATGTCCAGAACTGATCGCTATGAATCCACAGACACAGGAAGTACAATATACACTACAATAATGGATACAATTCTTTTTTTACATCTACACTCAGACACATTGTACTGAAACTGCAGAATGCTAAACTCAAAAAGAAGATCTTAAAGGCAAAAAGCAGAAAAAAAGCAGGTCACCTACAAAGAAACAATTAGGTTCTCAACACACATCTTTATGCAGCAACAGAAACTGGAAAACTGTAAAATGAAGTGATAAGACAGTAACAGAGAATTACATGTGCAGCAAATCTACTTTTAAGAATGTGTGAAATAAAGAATTTTTAGAAAAACATTATATACGAACAAAAAAATGAACAATGTGGAGGGTGCTATGCTTAAGCTTCTTTCCGGGCATCACACCAAGAACGCTTTTTTGTGAAAAAAAGATTTAAGTATGAGGTTAACACTGAGTTAGCTGAGTGACAAAGAGGGTTTTTCGTGTTCCCTGACTTTCTGGCAATTCAGGAAACAATTGAGTTTTTGGTGGTTTAAAATGTCAGAAAGAAGTAATCACAATGTGCTTCGCACTCTCAATTACTTGAAGCATTGTCTGATTTTGAGGCTATTTTCGAGAACTAAAATGTTTTTCTAGTGTATATTGTGTAGTTTCCATGTGCTCATTATGACTGATGCATTAGTCACAAGTTACGATATGACAAACCCAAGAAAAGACAGTCTTGATCTCTGGAATGACTTTCTTCCTAACACTCCCCCCCCTCCAACCAATTATTTTCCCCTGCCACTGAGACTTGCTCTGTTCTGGGCAGGAGATACTTCTTGAGTCGGACCTGCTGCTTCTTGAAGTCTTTACTTCAGTCAAAACTCCATCCTCCTCCTGGGGCAGACATTCCCCCTGTATTTCTCATTCCTTTTCCTATAATGTCTTATCTACCAGTGGAAAAATGTGTGATCCCGGCTGCTAGAGAAGTAAGAAAGGGAGAGGCAGGAGAAAGAATTCAGTGGGGTTGATGCAACTTGAACAAAGATATTTTAAGCTGTGCTTTTTGTGATATGGGAAAATAGGAACCAACCCAAGTATATCCAACAATTAGGAGCTAGCTAAGCAAACTTTAGCATAGGAAAAAAATGGAATATTATATCGCCCCGGCTGATGATAAATGTAAGACTGTGTGGACAGTGGCTACATGTGGGTTATGGGACTACATCAAACTGTTTATGTAAACTAATGTCAAACTGATAAACATAGAGTGCAGACTCAATTATGCACAAGGGTTACAACTATGTAATAATCATGTAGACACAGAGCTAAGAGTTGAAAGAGGATATAGAGCCTTCTAATTTACCAAAACATTTCTTATTTATTTATTAGTATTTATTAAATTTATGGTGAAAGTGGTTTTTTATTAGAATTTACTAGTAAATTTATGGTGAAAGTGTTTTTATGTTGTTTTTGTTGCTTCCACGATTCTTATGTTTTTTTCCATATAAAGGAGGACACATTTTTGTTTTAAATGGTGGACTGAAAAATATGGTGAATGTATTAGAATCCAAACAGGAGACAGAAACCACACAGTAATTTCTACAAGGAAAGTTAACTATAAAAAATTATGAACAGAGAATGGGAGTAACCAGAGATTAGCTGGTAAGAGGCAAAGAGAGCACTGAGGAAAACAAGAATAGCAGACACAGAGAGTAGCTGTCACCCCTAAGTCTGAGAAAGAACATTCAGGAAGAGGCCACCTCCTCCCAGGGCTGAGATCTAGACCTCATTGCAAAGGGTACAGCCAGGGCTCTCTGGATGGTGGAAAAGTTTATGAGGAGCTGCACTGGTAAGCCTTTCCAGAAACCTGCTCTCTGGAGTCTGAGGAAGCCATCCATGGGGTGGGATACCAAGCCCCAGAAATCATTGCAAAGCTACCCAATGGGGTGCCAGGGAAGCCATCCAAGGCAAGGTACCCTCAACTGGACCAATCACAAGCACATTTGTCTGCACATTCAAACCCTCTTTGCTCAGGGTGCTGGAAAGCAAGGTATCATTTTAGCACCTACAGTCTTTCTTCGTTTTTTTCAGGGAAAGATTCACCCTGAGCTAACATCTGTTGCCAATCTTCTTCTTTTTTTTTTGGCTCAAAGCCCCCCAGTGCATGGTTGTATATGCTCGTTGTAAGTCCTTCTAGTTCTTCTATGTGAGCTACTGCTACAGCATGGCTACTGACGGATGAGTGGTGTGGTTCTGCACCTGGAACTGAACCGGGGCCACCGAAGCGGAGTGCACCAAACTTTAACCACTAGGCCGTCAGGGCTGGCTCAACACCTACAGTTGTTATGGTTAAATTATGAAGACAAACATTTTTTGACAGGGCATTTCTGAGTAAGACTTGAGTTGAGAGCTATGATTCTCAGAAGAGGGGAAAGAATAGCAGAAATAGAATCTTTCGGGGCTTCGTTAACATGCCCTCTCACATGCCCCCTCTTCCCAGTCCCCAGTCCCTGGGGGAAGGTGGGAGCCTCTGGCACTGACAGGAGTATGTGGTACTCCCTCAGACCTGCGTGGTGGGAAGTGGGGGTAAGGCTGAGAACCAAAAACATACAAGAGCAAACGTGGAAAAATATTTTGCAGCAATAAGAAAGCACATAAAACACGAAAATTTTCATCTTGATTTTTATTTCTTTTACAAAACAATTGTTTTAAAACTTCTTACAAATATTTTTTTTAAAAGACATAAATGACATGCAGGAGGTGAGAATATATTTTTCTAATACAACGACATTCAAGTAAACAACATTTCAGGCGCTAGACAGCACGTATGGCACATTTATTCACTAAGACCAGAACCCTCTGAGTTAATCACTTCTCCGTCTTCGCACGAAGTACTATTGTCTGTGGGTAATACTTTGTCTGAACTGCTATCTTGTGCTGCATCCAGCTCGGCGGCCTCCTCCCAAGCAGATGCCAGAGGCTTCCTGAGGGTTTCTGGAAGCATTAGTGTCAGCACACCACTCACAAAGGCCAAAATCCCAAGAAGCAACTAGAAGGAATTAAAATAATAATAATAAGTGACACATCAAAAAAGAAATGTACCCTTCAGAGAATAATCATTTAGGAACCTTTTTCAGAGGGCGATAGAATTGAATTTGACATAACAGTTGTCATTTTTATTCCTCGGTGAGACCCGTGGTTACTTATGCTGGACTGGGAGTTCTTTAACCCATCCAACAGGCTTAATCCAATCACTCATTAACTCATTAACCGCTGAGCAGCAAGTCCTCAATAAATCCGTTACTGCCGGCATTATTACTCCTGCAGGCACTCTTTTAGGAGGTACACAGAGAAAAAATTGCCTGTGCCATCTTCCCAGACTTCAGTGTCTTGTGGAGGAATGCAGCAATTGAGTCTTGAGTTGGGACTTGAAGGTCAAGGACTGACCAAGTGAACCCCGTCCCTGCCCCAATAATCGGTACGCTGTCAGCATTCAATAAGTGATGGGGAATGAATGAATGCCTGCATGATGCACCAATCAATGTTTCAATGAACCAAAACCTACAGAATTTAGAAGGGAACAAAACAAAGGCAATGGAAACTAACTGCTATTTTGTGGTGGGGGAGGCGTCCATTTGATTTTCTATAAAAATTCAGTATTTCTTTACTTTCCAGATTTTGACACATAAAAGGCAACCTTTTAGACTAGCACCAATGTGTTTGCCTTTAAATATGCAAATAATATTAAAAATTAAATTCTACTTATCTATTCTCTGTTGATCACTATGAAGATATTGGGTGGATTTTAGAAATCTCTATACAGTCTATAAAAACGCATTCTGTCCCTACATAATTTAAACTCCTCTAGGAAAAATACTGCCGGGGAAGAACCCATGAAAATAAATTAAGGCATGGTTTTTCTGATAAATCTACCTACCTGGTGCTTTTCCAGCCTCTAAGAGTGAGAAGCAGGAAGCACACAGTGCCCACAGCGATGGGATGTGAGGCCACATCGATAACAGATGTGACCTGGGAGAACAGCTTTTTATTTGGTTTGCAGAACACTGATAACCTAATTCTCAGAAATATGTGGCTAAGCTTAGAAGCAGGAGTAGAATTTAAAGGGATAGGCCAAAAGGTTTTTAAAGGCATTTTCTAGTGTCTTGAGACATAGCAGGTACAATCCGCTGATGTAGACACCCCAGAAGAGCCCTGTATCGGGGTCTGAAAAACACAGAAGTCTAAACGTGAAACAGGATCAAATCGAAGATCCAAGATGGGACTGGATTTCTTTTTAGTTTAGTAGTAAGAAGGATAGTCAAGCAGTAAAGATAATCCTCCATCTCCCCTCTCACTCCAAGCAGAAGACCTGGTCCGGCCACTCTGGCCAGCTCCCTTCACCCCAGAAATGTCCCAACAAGTCCCACTGCCCACCTCTCCCTCTCCCTGGCCAGGAGAAGCCCTTCATCCCCTCCAGACTCCATTGCCTCTCACCTCCTCCTCGGGGTGGGGGGGCGTCTCCCTCCAGCAACAGTTCTCCCTCCTTCTCAGGTTTTGTTTTTTTTTTTTTGGTGAGGAAGATCAGCCCTGAGCCAACATCCATTGCCAATCTTGCTCTTTTTCGTGAGGAAGATCAGCCCTGAGCCAACATCCATTGCCAATCTTCCTCTTTTTCGTGAGGAAGATCAGCCCTGAGCTCACATCTGTGCCCATCTTTCTGTATTTTGTATGTGGGACGCCACCACAGCATGGCTTGATGTACGTACGTCCGCACCCGGGATCCGAACCTGTGAACCCTGGGTGGCCAAAGTGGAGCGCACACACTTAACTACTATGCCACCGGGCAGGCCCCACCTTCCAACTTATTTTTGACCTTTTCCTTCCCACTGGTTATTTTCCCTTAGGAAAAATAAAAGTTCTCAAGCCTCTTATAATCTCCACACCCAATCTGCAGGGGAACTTGTACTTGCTACCTGTGTGGCCTTGGACAAGTTACTGAACTTGTCTGCTCCTCAGTTTCCTTATCTGTAAAATGGAAATAATAATAGTGGCTGCCTCAAAGGATACTGAAAGGATTAAGTAACATATTTAAGGCACTTAAAAGAGTGCCTGGCCTGTGGTAAGCACGGAATAAATGCTAGCTATCATTACCACTACTTTATCTTTTAAAGCAAGCAAAAGGGGCCCTCTGCCTCGGCCCTCACCCACTCCAGCCTCCGGCCCATCCTCTCCACAACTGTCGCTGCTTCCCTCTCTCAGTCTCTCTTCCTGTCCTGCCCTCTGCAGCATGGCCCACCCCCACCACCCACAGAAGCTGCTCTTCCCAGGCCACAAATTCCTAGCTGCCAAATCCAATGGATGTTTTCCTGTCCTGCTCTTTCTAAGCCACTGTCCTCTCCTATCTTCCTCACCCCCTCTCCTTCTTTGGGGTCCTGGTCACCTCCCCGCCTCCCTGGCTGCCGCACCTCAGTCTCCGCCCTGGACTCCTCCTCCATCAGACCTTAAATGTGTTCCTCCCAGGTCTTCAGTCTCACTCGCTCCTCCCTCGCCTCTTCATAAACTGACTCCCAAGTCTGTGCCTCCAACGGGGTCTGTCCCCTGAGCTCCAGACCTGTAAAGGCATCTGTCTCCTGGACGCCTCCCCCAGCCATCCTGCAGGCACCTCCCACTCAACACACCCAATTACCTCAACCCTGTTCATCCTCTTGGGATCCCCCAGCCCCGAGAACGACTCTTGCATCCCTCCACCCTCTCCACCATACCCAAGTGGTCACCACGTCCTGTGGATATGACTTTTCCCATCCTGTCCTCTCCAACTCACCCACAGTCCAAATCCGCTTCCGTTCTGACCTCTTTTGACATCCTTGCCCATCTTTCCAGATTTATCTCCTGACTCCCACAACCTGCCCTGGGTGTTAACAATAATGTTTGCAACCAAACCAAACTGGCCATGTTCCTTTTCCCCTCTAAGTCTTTGCCTTTCTTTTCTCTCTGCCTGCAATTCTCTTTTCTCCTCCTTCTCTGACTCTTACTGGCCCTTCCAGATACAGATTAAAGGCCTCCTCCTCCAGGAAGCCTCCCGTCTTGCCCTATCCTGGGTTGGTAGCCCTCTCCTATAATCCCATAACCCCAGGATTTCCCCACTATAGCCCTCATCTCTGGGACTTGTGACAGTTTGCTCTTCTGCCTTCCCCACCACCCTGGATGTCTCTCAGGACAGAGGCTGTTTTTTTCATCTCTGATCCTCAGCATCCAGCAGGAGGTTAGTTCAAAATCAACACTAATACACCTTTGTCAAATGAGTTGACGAATACAAAAATGATATGAAGTGGGTGTCCACTTTTTCTTTTTAGATTACTAGAAAATAACGGTTGATAATAGAAGCATCAGAACGAGTGATTTTCAAGTGCTTCTTTTCGAAAGAGAAAATACAAACTTGTCTTCTTAATGAGCGTTTCCATTCCTCAAAATGAAAACACTGGCTCCTTAGGCAATGTGACGTCCATTAATAAGCTTAATGAGAAATTTAATCATTTAATTTTTTACTCATTAAAAACAACAGGCAACATCTGTTGCATCCAAAGGAAGCACATTCACAGAATATTTCTGCAAATATACACAAGACCCTGCTGACGGCCTCTGTCTTGGGGAAGGGGGACTGGGGCAGTCAGGGTCAGGGGGGAAGACGAGCTTATCTCTCTGCATTATTCCCTTTTGTACTGTTTGTTTGTTTAATCAGGTAAAAAGTGTGGTATTTGGGTTTGAATCCAAGCTCTGTCACCTTTATGAGGTGTGACCTTGGGCTAATATCTACTTTCGGTACCTCAGTCTCCACATCTGTAAAATGGAGAGAGCAATAAACAGTCTGCATCTTATGAAGACTAATTTTTGTAAAGCACTTAAAATAGAGCTTGTCACATAACAAGCACTATTTAAGTCCCTGCTACATAAAATTAAAAATCCCTTTTAACTCCATAGTGCCTAATTGACTCTTATGGATGTCCTTTAAAAAATATCATTATTTGGTTTTAGTCATTTTTATAGCAGTTTGCTTTTGTAGATTTACCTATCTTCTTCGGAGTGTTTCAGCTTATTGTTTTATAAAATACCTTTTCCATTTTTATCTTTTATATATTTAATGAGGAACACAAAGTGCGAGCACAAAGGAGATGCTTCTAGAAAAGTCCATGCCCTAAAAAGGATGGTGGACTCTCCAAAGACACCTCCCCGTGCAAGCCAGACAGCCCATATCATTTCTCAACCTCAGAGTCAGCTCAGGAAAGAGGAAGCAAACTCGACTGAGTGGCCATTACTGGAACATGAGAGAGACCCACACTAGGCCAATGAGTCCCAAGAGCAGATGCACGCCGCCTGGGTGGGCAAGGTGATGTCAGGTAGCATCAAACACTTCGTTTTCTTCCTTGTGAGATTTTGTTAAAGCGTATTTTAGAAAAACAAATAACTAGTATAACACCCATGATTTCACTGAGATTATTGTTTAGGGCAAAGCTGATTTTAAAAAGCCAGTGTATTTGATTTAAAATATTAAGGAAATTATAACGAGTGGCACACAAGATGAGGGAAATGCTTTGCTAGACCCGGTTGTGGGGACACAAAATGCCCGATGTTGCAAGAGTTCAACAGTTTAACTGGAGGACAAAGACACACATGCGAATAATGAAGCCAGCCCATGACTGTGGCCTGGGCAAGGAGTGCATGCGAAATGCTACGCAGACATGGGAAAGGGGGAGGTTGGGTGTTTAGATCATGGTGGCCTTCCTAGAGAAGTGGGGTTTGCTCTGCCTGGGGGCTGCCTCATCTAAACTCCTACAGCGTTTGGCCTCCCACCAGTCATCTGGCAGAGTCAGTGCAAGAGGACGAATTGGGAATAAGGCAAGTGGTTCCAATTCTGGTCTTGTTTCCCCAGCTGTGTAAGTCACAGCCACTAAAGCTCGAAGGACAGCCTTATGCAGAAGGTCCTGGCAAGGCAGCTGCTCTCCACGAAGCCTGGGAAGACCCCGTGAGAGGGACCGTGTGTGTTAACAGCCATGGACTTCATGGAAGTACTGGGAAGAAATTGCTGCCCTAACTCATCTTATGATTCTGGGAGCCCTTCAAGTTTCTGTCCCAGATGGAGCTCATGCTTCTGAGGCAAGTTGACTCCTAACAATTCTTGGATTTATCTCTTAAAAAGAAAAAAGGTCTATATCTGTCTATCTATCATAAAATATGATTTAAGTATAAAAATGCATAAACCAAATGCACAGTTTAAGAAGTAATTATAAACCAAGCACGTCATGCTCTTGATCATCCACAACAAAACACTGTTTGCATCCCAGAAGCATCCCTCTCCCTCCTCCACAGGGTCCCGATTTTGTCATTTAGCCTTATCTGTTTTCCTGGTTTTAACATCGCTTTCATGGCTACAGAATGTCTCGGTAAAACTGTTCGCAACCTCTTAAAAGGAAAAAAGATACATGGAAGTTTGGCAGGAGGAGATGGGAGAGAAGCATTCTCTGCCGAGGGCATGTTTAGGCAGCAGCATAGGAGGAGAGTGGGTGGGGGTGAGTGAGAACAGGGTGAGCATGGAGAGGAGGGGGCGTGTGTGAGGAAAACAAACAAATAGGGACGATCAGCAGGGGGTCAATCTGGAAAGGACCTGTACATCAGGCAGAGTTTGGATTTTGTTCTGAAGGTGAGGGGGCAGTTGGATCAGAGTGTGGTTCAGCAAACTACTCTGATGGGGTGGGGGTGGTGGAGCGCAGGGGGAAGACCCGGGAGGCAGAAGGTGAAGAGGAATTGAACTGGAAGTAGGCAAGCTAGGGTGGTTTTGAGAGAGAAGGTGAGGATTTGATGTCACAGATTGGGAGGAAAGGGGGAAAGAACAGAGTGAGTAGAAAACTGATGCTAAAGTGTCATGCCGGAGGCCACTGACTCCTAACTTAAAGTGGGAGACAGAAGGAGGAGGGAATTTAAGTCACCAACCAGTTCCATTTGGGAAATGGTGAATTTGTTGTAAGACACCCAGGAAGAATATCCACGAGGCTCGTGGAAGCATGGGGTTGCAGCTTGGAAGAGAAGTCAGAACTTAGGAGAGGTTCTCCATGTAGAGATTGGGAAAGACAGCCAGGATGGCTCATGGACAATGAGTCTATTTCAGGGGCAATCAGAAAAAGAAAGAGGAGCACTGAGAGAGGGAACAGCCTGGAGAGTTCTGGCAAGAGGTTCGGGGGAGGGAGCTTGGAGGAGGAGGGAGAGGGCCAGCAGACCCAGGGCTGGCCCCTAAGTCACTGCAGCACCTGGAGCCACCTCAATCCCCACCCCCTCCACCCTCCCCAACTCCCAACTCCCCACCCCTCCCTGTCTCCCATCTTCCTCCTGCCCAGAGCGTCACCCAAATCCCAGGTGTACGACAGTGTTCCACATGACTTCCCAACCTCGCAGCCCTGCCTGAGGAAATCTGCAAACTGAACACAACTGCTCTCACTATTGATAACCCAGCAAACAGCTCACACTACTGGAGCCAGAGGAAGCATACAGGAAGCCTCGTCCATGAAGAGCCCCTCACATTTCAGGTAACCTGAAAACCACAGATCCCTAAACCCCTCCATCAGGCACCACAGAATCCTTCAAGGAACAGGCAGCCTCCAGAAGTTCCCTTGACCAGCAGGCACACAGTGGAAACACAGAGGCGAGGGCTGGGGGTGGGGGGGGCAGCCTGCAGATCCAGGTAGAGGAGCACAGGCTGGGCTGGGCCAGGTGATGGGGACAGAGGAACTGAGATAGGTGATAGGCAAGCAATAGGATATACTGGAGTATATGAGGAAGCCATTTGGTTTAAAACTAATTCGGCCTGACCTTGTTTTTCCAAAAGGGCCTGACATGGCCTGTTGAACACACATTGCATATCTGCTTTAAACATTTACTATGCCCCAAAGACAAGAATGATGCCCCTAAAGATAGGGATGTAACCTCCCCCATGTCGGCATTTCCTTTAGGATAAGCATCTCTCCTTAAACTAAGGATTAATTACTGACCTGCTGTGCTCACCTGGTGACCACTGACCTGCTGACCACCAACCTGCTGTGCCAACTAAGCATCTCATGACAACTGCAAAAGGGACATTCCTGTCATATGTGACGTATGCTCTTTGTTCCCAGATGGTATATAACCACTCTGTACACCCCACCTCTTTGGTGCCCTTCCTTCCTTGGGGAAGGAAGGCCCCGGGCTAGTCCTCAGATCTGGCTCATAATAAACTCACCCCAATTTATAGATTGATTATGGATTATTTGCATCGCCACAGGACAGAGACCAGAGCGCTCCCTGTGCAGTCCCACTTCCTGATATGGACGAGGAGAGGCCCTTCTCTGGCAGGCAGAGTTGTAATTAACAGCTCACCGGTGGTAGAAGGCAGTCAATGGACAAGAAAACAGCAATCACCACCCTACTTAGCAACTGGTGAGCTGTCAATAAGGTTTCTACAAACCCCCATAACTGAAATACAAATTGGCTTCCAATAAATAAAAATGTAGAAGGCAATTAGCTGCTCTGCCTCTCTGCTGTCTCAGTAAAGTTCTAGAAATTGATGAACACCTGTGGCATGAAGATCCACACGCTGGAGAGAGAAACGCAGAGTGGGGCCACGATGCTCCCCACACCGCACACCATGCTGCCACTTCCCACGGCCAGCGACCTGAAAACACAAGTATTAAAACAGCAGCAAGAACAGAAGATAAGCAGAGCACAAATGACAGAGAGAGTGAGGGAATGACCTCCTATAGCCCCCGTCCACCCTCGCAGCAGAGAATAAGTAATAAAACTTAAACTCAGCCTAATACACTTGGAAATAATTTAATTTTGTAAGGATGACTCGCTACTTATATCCACATTCTGTGAAACAGTGGTGTATCCAAGCGTGCAGCTAATTCAAGACAAAAAACAAAAGGGCAAACCATTCTTCATCTGCTATGCAGATGAGCCCCTTATGAATATTCATTCAGCCTAATATTGAGGATAACATCGGTCTTCTAGAGCAGGAATTTATTTGGGATAGGGAGTGGAAATTTGGGAGAACAAAAGATTTATATCTATGGAACATTCTATTTCAATTTTTTGAAGTCAAGCAGTATCTTAATGTGCTTTTCTTTAAAAGCTATGTAAAGAAACCTTATAGAATGTCTCATAGGAAGGAAAGAATGTGCTTTTCATGTGAATAAGCATCTCTTATTAAGGCAAGGACAGAGGCCCCAGGAGAACCCAAACCTGCTAAACACCTTGATCTCCCCAGACTTCCAGCCTCCAGAAATGCGAGAAAATAAATTTCTGTTGTTTGAGCCACCCCGCCTTTGGTGACTTGTTATGGCCACCCTACCAAACTAACACGACTCACAGGAGAACATCAAGACATCCTGAGAAAATTAGCCTTGAGTCGTACGGGGAGTCAGTGTAAGCCAATTGCATTTGAGATTTAAAATGGTTTTAGGACAATAGAGTGTTATTTCAAAACAATTTCTTTAATTGTTTCCTTGTTAATGAGGTACAGACAAAACCTCAGATTCAGAACTAGCACCATCATGTAACTTTCCCGCATCTCAGAGCTCTGGTAACTTCTATGGAAAGAAAACATTTATACTTAAAGGCCAAATATAATGAAATGACGCTTCCGCGAAAGATAAGAAAACAACAGAAAAATAGGTAACTTGTACCTTATAGGGGTTGGATACAGCTCTGCTGTATAAAGGTAAATGAGGCCAAACGCTGCCCCTGCAGAAAATTTTCCAGCCATATTTGCCCCCACACTCCAGATATGGTAATCCTGAAAGAAAACATATTAGCAAAATAGACCATCATAAGTAACCTTTTTAAATGGAATATATAAAATCTTTAAAATTATTATTTTCAAGCTTTCTAATTCTCTAGTATTTTTCAGGACAATGAAGAGTTTTATTTTTCTTTTTGAATTATTTACACTCTACTCATGGTCTGCAAAAGCTTTCCATCTTCATGAAATTTAGAGGAAAGTTTTATTGTGCCTCCCCCCAGACTTGGAGATTTCAAATTATCAAATAAGAAAAGCCATTTGGGAAGACTGCTTTGGAATGAGACAAGCCCAGATGGTGCTGGTTTCACCAAGATTTGACCTATTCCTTCTGGAATTGACCCAGCAGAATGAATCAAAGGCCATAAAAACAAATTGTGCCCTTTGCAGGAGTAATCCCCTGGCTTATAAACTATCTGCAGAAAATAATTTGAAAATGATAGCTGAACTATTAGAACAGACTTTTTTTTTTTTTGACTGATGCATTCCTCAACAGCAAAACCTCTCAATGCACCAACTCAGTCTCTGTGTCCCTAATGGGCTCCACTTCCAGCAGTGGCTCACTAAGACCTCCCATATTCCATCTTTCTCTCCTCCCCTATCTGCCAGCTGGATGGTGAGACCCAGGTGACCTTGGAGTTTATGTGTTGAGGATGGCAGTGACTTTGTCAACCTGAGTCTCTGAATGACTCCACAGAGCCAAACACCCTCTCACCACTCCCACTGCCACCAATCAGGTGCCCCACATCGAACTTTCTATGAGTAAAAAAACAAATGTCTATTATGTGAAGTCACTGAGATTTGGGGACACCTCTATTAAGGCAGCTAGTGTCACCTTAATTATTATTGGAGAAAATATTTTTTGAATGAATTAATGTGACTTGAAAAAAATTGTACTGTGTTGACATTACCATTTGGGGAGAAATTTTATTACAGGGGAGAAATTTGTGGTTAAGGGTTAGAGCTCTTTCTCTACAAATCCCCATCAGCCACTTTCCTGTCTTCTCCATTATCAGTGGGGCTTAACCACTGTAGAACTCGAAGGTTGTGGGGTTCCCCTAAATCTTCACCAAAACTCAACTAATATAACTGCAAACTACTTAAAAACACACACACACAAAAGGTATGGATGAAGTTCCCTCAAACTGGCAGAGGCCTCCTTGCCCTGAGTAGTTGTATTGCATTCATGTCAGTTATGTATCAATCACCTGGAAATTTCAGTTACAGGAAACATTTGATTCACCAACCCTGACAATCAAGTGCGGTGCTACTACAAAAGGAAGTCACTGGTTAGCTTAAATTAAATTTCAAACAATATGCAAAATTTAAAAGTCCTTGCTCTAAATGTTGAGATACCATTGCTTAATAATTATATAATCACTGGAGAAAATTATACAAAATATTTTAAAGTATTGTTATAATGACTATATTTTCCAAAGAGAGAATGAAAATACAGGTTCTGATAATATTTTTTTCGGGGAAGAGGCAGAGCACTTCTGGATGCAAGAGGTATTCTAGGGATGGAGTTTGCCAAAAAACAGAAATGTGAAAATCATTTCAGTAGTTTATGGCAGTATTTCTCACTAAGAAATTGCATTTTTAAAAACAAGCTCCTCGGGGGATTTATGCATACTAGAAATTGGAAACTACTAATCTACCACAATGAATAACAAGACCATTTAAACTGGAACAACCTTGAATATAAGACTCATTTCGTCCTTCAGACATCTACAGGGCTCACTCCCTCCTTCAGGTTTCTGATCAAATGTTACCTTCTCTGAGAGGCACACCATCCTCGATCACCCTAGATAAAATAAAATAGTACACATGTGCCCTCCACACACACACAGTCATTTTCTATTCCTCATCCTGTGTTGTTTTCCTTCATTATACTTGTAGAAACTGAGTTCACTGTCTGTCTTCAGCACCTAGAACAGCACCTGGCATATAATGGCTGCTGGAAAATCTTTGTTGAATTAATAAATGAAGGAAGATTTATTCTAATGAATATTTAAGCGAATGAATGAATGGTAGGCATGACCTACTTTCCTCACTCAAGGTTATTGTGTCTACAAAATACAATTCTGGCCATCTCTGGGAGGTAGAATTATGGGCCTTTTTCTTTTTCACATTTCTTTTTTTCTTTAAATTTTCTACAATAAACATATACTACTTATATAAAAGAGAAAGAATGTTTTTTTAAAGAAAACATATTTTTAAATATTATCTATATACTCTATCCATATGTCTGAATTGATCTTCATACTTACCCTAATAAGCTAAAAATTCTCCCATTGAACTGTCATAGTATAACTAACCATTTCCTAAATAAAACACAAAATAACTCAC
Organism: Tapirus indicus; assembly: GCA_031878705.1. Lineage (NCBI taxonomy): Eukaryota > Metazoa > Chordata > Mammalia > Perissodactyla > Tapiridae > Tapirus > Tapirus indicus. Next base: position 86,666,546 of record CM062942.1, on the reverse strand, counting down.
CTTGGGGATTGCCATAATCACACCACAGATCAGTCCAGTTGAGATAAGGGAGAAGATCAGCATGTTTCTTCTCCCCAAACTGTCCATCCCCAAGCACACGAACACGTAGGCAGGAATTTCCACTGCGCCTGTCATTGAGTAAAACAGCTCTCTATAAACCATGGCAGCCAAAGGGACAAAGGGACCCTGCCTTCTAACCCACCACCCAAAAGGAATGATCAGCCCTCTCTTGACTTCCAGGGGCCTCTAAGAACTATCCAACAATTGCCTGAGAGGCAGTAAGCCCTACCACTTTTAAACTCACTGGAGCGAGTGAGGAGGACATTTCCCGTGAAATGCACTAATGTTTACACAATCCGCCCAGCACTTATCCTTTGTGCTAGGGATCTTATCCCCTACAAAGCTGTAAGCTCCCTAGGACACCGCATGGTGTCTGGAGGACCGGCCTGTTGAATGAATAAATAAGTAAATTAATAGACAACATTGATACTTTCTAATGTTCGGTTTCTTATGCTTGGCAGAAATAGAGGGAAATTTTTGTATCAGTAACTTCAGACTTAGAATCTAAAGTAGAAAATTCAGTGTCAGCTAGGTCCATAAACTAATGATAACTGCTTTATGGATTTTAAACCTAAAAGTAAACATTTTAAAATGTAATATGAATCGCCTACAGAATAGGGACTTTCTCTGGGACCTCTTTTTCCTCCCCCACAACAAAAAATAATGAGCTGAATTCATAAGTGCATAATTGACATAAAAGCTCTTCCCTTGAAGAACCGAAGTTTGAATCTTAAGTCCAGAACAAAAAAGCTTTATGTCTATTGGCCAGAACGAAACAGGGAGCAAGCAAGATCTCTTAGCAAACCCGAGCAAACCCAACAGTCTCCTTTGGGAAACTGTCACTGTTGACCAGCCCGGCTCTTCCACATCATGCAAAGTTCCCTTGTTTCCTCCCTCTGCAGCTCACCTAATCTCAGGACACTACCTGCCACACTGCCTTTTAGGAGACAGGTGCGTTTCTCTATTCACCTATGGAATGTTACAAGGACCTGGACAGGCAGGTGTGGGTCTACATGTCTCCCACAGCTTCTGGAACACATCATAGGGGTGCACACATATTTTCTGAGTGAACATTCCTAGTAGTGCATCAGAAATTAAACTCGGTTGCAGCTGCTTAGATAAACACTGGTTTGGACAAAGGCAAAAAAGAACATTCTGAGCCCAGTTTGAGAGACAAACTTTCATTAACGTGAAACATAAACAGCTCAGGAGGAAACGCCTCTCTTTCATGGACGCTGCTGTAAGTTCCGTGCTCGCGGGCCAGGACAGTACGTACATCTACTACTCTACTCTTTTTTTTTTAAAGAGTTTATCAAGCACTTTTCAAGATCAAGTAAGAAAAAGATCCTCAAAAGAAAGAGTATGCCTGGATTATTATCCCCACTTGACAACGAAAATGAAATGATCTGAGCCAAATGAGTAAGTGACAGCTCAGAGACTGGAAGAGAGAGGTCTTTGGGAGCCAAGGCCTCTTTCCTGTAGCCTCCCTCCCCCATTGCCTGCCTCCATGTCTGACTCAGGGCTCTCCTCTGGGGAGGACTGCGTGTAGGGCCAGCAACCAACTTCCTGGAGTCCAGCAAAGCTGGGAGCAACTGTAAAATAGCTGAGGAGACATTTAAAGTACAGTACACTGTCCTAAGTTGTTGCTTCAGGACACCAGTACTACATCTAATTCTTGGCTTGACTATGTCGGAGATAGAAATGATGCAAGCAATGAGGCCCAGCTCTTCTGGGATTAGGACAATGTGCCATTTCTTTCTTCACTTTATAATATATAATCTCTCTAATCACCCAGACCCCATTCTTCTCCTATCTCCCTGTAACCCCAATGGTGTGTCTTGAAGCTACTGAAGGGTTTGTTACCTGCAAGTGGCACAAAACCAGAGCTGAAATTCCCACCAGCTCCAAACCAATCAGGAGATGAAAACTCATTCAAAAATTTCACAGCATAGCAGTATTGACCAGAAGCACCTGTCGGCAAGAGGACTACTGGGAAGGGTAATGACATGGAAAACCCAAGATAGTAAAGAATATAAAACCATGGATATTTGTCTTGGAAACATTTTTATATTTATGAAATTTCCCAGCTTCTTGAGAATTTATATCAAAATTAAGAAACTATATCATAAAGATCTAAAACTCCAGCTTTGCTAAGCTTCCCCATGCCATACCCCACCCCACTTGACTCTCCTAACATTTGCTGCTCTGTTCTAAGAATACTGCACTATTTCTCAAACTAACATATAGAATGGGCCTGAAGTCAAGATGGGCTCCTTCCACAAACTTGTTGATTTGCCCAAAAAGAAAGTAAAGTTTTTTTCTTGAAATGACTTCTCTCATAATTCCTGCTGTGTTATAATAAACAAAAACAGATGCGTCATCAAAGCACTTTCATGAGAAGAGATAATATCTGTGTATAAAAATTTTAAAGCAAGATTTTCCTGAGGAAAATATCAAATTCAGATGGCCTACATGGAAATAACCAGGAGTCAAGACTAGATGGACAAATGCAGATTTCTAATATTTCTCTCACGTTTGGCATGAATTTGTTTTACCCCAGGAGTCATGACTCAAGCTATCCCATCAATATCTGAAGCCATTTTAACCTGCTACTAAAGTGAAAGAATCACAACAATATAAAGTATACTTGCATGTATTTAAGTTAACTGGCTAAAACTTCTACGTTAAGTACATTTGAAGGTAGAAAGAAGATCTCCAAGACACACTAAATTTTAAAAGGAAAGCAACTTATGAAGAGCAATATGTCATGAATGATCTCATTTATGTTAAAACATAAAACATTTATCTGCACAAATGTATAGAAATGCATAGAAATAGATGTGAAAGGGTAAAAGCCAAGTGTTATAGAAGTGACCTCTAAAAGAGAGTTCTGAGATGGGGATGGGCTTAAAGGAAAGAAGCAAGCAAGGAGAAGAGGCAGAAAAGGAAGGAGGGACTAAATTCTTCTGACTGTTCACATTTCTTGAAAAGAAAATACATACATGTGTTACAGTATAATAACACTAAAAGAGACTATAATAATACAGTTGGCAATATCATCCCTGGTAGACAAAGGACAATAAAAACACATGAGGAATTTTACTTCATCGCCACACTTAAATATAATGTAACTACTTACCCATGAGGAAGAGGTTTAAATATTCATTGGCTCCTAAATTAACAGAATTCAAGGAGAAGGAGTAGAATCCCAAAGACCCCGTGAACCAAATCAGCCAAAGAGTAAGTGTCTTTGTTCCAATATTCCAGTCATAAAACAGATCTAATAGGTTGTGCTTCTTAACTTCAGGGGGGTTATTACCAACAGGACCATTTAGATTGAGTGATAAAAGTTCTGACAGTTTGCAGGACCCGACCCGATTCCACTTGGCCATTGTATCAACTACTTTTTGTGCTTCTTCATATCTTCCCTCTGAGAGAAGCCAAAAAGGTGTCTCCGGGAGCATCCAACAGCACAGGACAAAAGGGACAGTCACTGTGGAAAGGACTATCTGATAGATCCGCCAGGTCCTGACCAAGTAGCCCGTCAAAGCCACCACCATTGTTCCAAGGGCAAAAAAGGAATGCATATGGATGGATGCCCACGTCCGGGATTTCATGCCAATTAATTCTGTCACATAGACAAACACCACCACGAGATAGCCACTTGCAGCCTGAAAAACAGAGCGAAGGGGGTGGTTCAGACTTTAGGTCACATTTACATCTACCGAGGATGTAAGACTCCTCATCTACCGAGGAGTCTTATCTCTCTGCAAATTACACATAGGCAAGAAAGCAAATGACAAAGAATTGTTTTCTGAAACCCATATCACATTTATAAAATGGCATCTAGTCCAATTCATCCTTTTTCTTTCAATGGGTCCTTTCATTCTTCGTCCACCTTCTCCAACCCAAATGGCAGGTTATGTATGATATAAATGTTCGCCACTGCCTTTTGTTTCATTTAAACATTCCCTTATAGTGTGAATTTATTTCTCAGTTCCTTGTAAATGTGCATATCAATTTATCTATATACAAGAGGTCCTTATTATTAAATCCTAAATTGTTAAATGAGGACAAAAAATTATGCGAAAAAAGTTATGGGCAAAAAAATTGGGGACCAAAAAATGTGGGAAGAAAAAAGATTTGATTAAAACTTTATTTTGACAAGTAACAAAGAAAAAATAGACATTTTTGGACTTCATGAAAATTAAAAACTTCTGTGCATCAAAGGACACTATCATCAGAATGAAAAGGCAACCCTCAGAATGAGGTATTTGCAAATCATATATCTGATAAGAAATAAATATCCAGAATATATAGAGAACTCCTAAAACTCAACAACAAAACACGCAATCCAATTCAAAAGTGAGCAGAGGATGTGGATTTCTCCAAAGAAGATATATGAATGGCCAATAAACACATGAAAAGATGTTCAACATCACTAATCATTAGAGAAATGCAAAACAAAACCACAATGAGATATCACCTTATAGCCATTAGAATGGCTACTATCAAGCAAAAAAGAAAATAGCAAGTGTTGGCAAGGATGTGGAGAAATTAGAACCCCTATGCACTGTTGGTGGGAATGTAAAATGGTACAGCTGCTATGGAAAACAGCATGAGGATTTCTCAAAAAATTAAAATAGAATTACCATATGATCCAGCAATCCCACTTTGGCTACATACCCAAAAGAATTGAAAGTGAGGTCCCAAAGAGATATTTGTACACCCATGTTTATAACAGCATTATTAACAATGGCTTAAATGTGGAAGCAACCCAAGCATCCAACAGCAGATGAAGACATATACACACAATGGACTATTATTCAGCCTGAAATAGGAAGGATATTCTGACACATGCTACAACACAAATGAAATTTGAGGACATTATGCTAAGTGAAATAAGCCAATCACAAAAAGACGAATACTGTATAAGTCCACCTATATGTGGTACGTAGAGGTAGCCAAAATCATAGAGACAGAAAGTAGAATGGCTCTTACTAGGGACTGAGGGGAAGAGGGAATGGGGTGTTATTGTTTAATGGGAGTAGAGTCTCAGTTTTGCAAGATGAAAGGAGTTCTGGAGACGAATGGTGGTGATGATGGCACAACAATATGAACATACTTAATATCACTGAACTGTACAGTAAAAATAGTTAAGACGGGACCAGCCCAGCAGTTAGTGGTTAAGTTCACACACTCTGCTTCAGCAGCCCAGGTTCACAGATATGGATCCCAGGTGCAGACCTCCGCCTAGTCATCAAGCCATGCTGTGGCGGCCACCCACATACAAAATAGAGGAAGATGGGCACAGATGTTAGCTCAGAGACAATCTTACTCAAGCAAAATGAGGAAGATTGGCAACAGATGTTAGCTAAGGGCCAATCTTCCTGGCCCCCCCACCAAAAAATAAGTGGTTAAGATGGTTAATGTGTTATTTTACCACAATAAAAACATGGGGGGAGAAACTTTATTTTGAAAATAGGCCTAGTTTTAACAAAATTTAGATTATAATAACAATATGTGGTCATTCTTGGAATAAACAGAGAATGAATCAAATAATGGATTTTTTTGTGGGGAGTGGTGGTGAAAGGATTCAAATTTTTCCTACAAAATTATTTCACATTTGACTTTTATAACACAAATCATAAATTTAATTTTTGCAAAATTATTCTAGAGAGCCATTGATTTCCCCAAAGGCCTCTCTTAGTCCTTTGAGATTCAAATCATACCCTTTTGAAGGCTCATCACATCATTATCCTGGCGGATGTTAATTTCTTCAAAAGTTAACTGGTCTAGTTCTGCCAGATCCCAATTGGTCAAGGGATTTGGGTAGGATTGGGACAGTTTTCCCCACTGCTTTCAAAGACTTTTTGTAATTGAGTCCCTTTTGTAAGATCTGCAATTTCACCTTGCATCAGAGAGTCACAAAGAGGCTAACCTACAAGGAATTTCCTGCGATGAGACAGGATTGACACTGGTAGTAAGTAAACAAGGAGGTGCTCGACGGGGACTATTGTATTAATGGTGAATTTAATATTTTTGTGACAACAGCTTTTATTTCCCCATGCAACGTTGTAATTGCAAGACTCAGATCATGAATGTTGATAATGAGGACTCCTGTAACCAAGGTAAATGTTTGTTGCTGTGACAGCAAAGAAAGAAAGATTGTGGTAACCTTCAAATACTACCAATTTCCCCCTTAAGTTAAGCTGTAACATCAGTCCCCATCACGTTTTTTTCAACGCTAACTCTTTCTGAGTACACTTCTACCTCCTATTGGTTAGTTCTGTCACTGGGTTCAAACAATCCAAACACAATCCAAACACTGCCTAAAGAATTCCAAAAGATTCCTTGAATTCAGTGACACCTGTCACCTCCACTCATAACACTCTATTCCTCACATCTACCCTGACCTCACCCCAACAGAGGATCCAGAATGACCACTTTACCCCACCTGAACCCCTTCAGTGGATTCCCACTGCCTTTAGGAAATCAAGCAAATTCTATTATCCTACAAGGCCCTGCCTAATTCCCCCGCCCCGCTTCAGCCTCATCAATGTATTTCACCTCCCCTCTAGTCTCCAGACATCTGGACCATCAATTCCTTCCTATCTTAGGGCCTTCTTACTTGCTGCTCCCTCTGCCTGGAATGTTCTTCTCTTACCCATCCCTCAGAACTAAACAGCCCCTTACTCTCCAGACACCCCACCTCCCCTCCTACCATGAGACTCCTCTCCCCCACTGATAGGCCTCCACTGTCAACATTGTTTGTATTTTTGAAGATGACCTATCAATGTCTTGCCTTCCCGCTACACTGTAGGGTTCTGAAACAGCCTGGTCTGGTTTACTATTATTACACTCTGTAGGCAGATCAATAAATGTGTTGAATGAATGAATCTGCCTGCATCTCCCCTACTCAGAATTCTACCATAAATACATTGCCCATGAAAATCAAAGGAAAGAGCCACAGAAAATTAAGGCCACATTTTACAGATGTGGTCTACAGGTGGCTGCCTCATTTTCTCAGCTCGGGAAATCAACACATTGGTATTTTGCAAGACCAAAACAGATATTTTCAGAATTATCCTCTGAAGTCTTCCAAAAGAGAACCTCCACTCTCTCTTGATGCCTGTGCCTCTGTCAAACCATCATTGCCTCCAGAAGGTCTCTTATCAAATCTCACTCTGCAGTTAGAGCCATTTCCTCTGACTCGGTCTTCAGTGCAGACAGAACCGCTGGCTGTTATCTTTTGTAGTAAAAACTCTTTACATTCCTATATATATATACTTACATTTCCTTAAGGTGCAACATCTTCACTTCTCCTAAATGTTTTCTTTTAATACATCCTCCCTATCCTTGGCCATCTTTGTGGGCTCCCAGTAACCCTTTCCAGCCATCAATGAAGATTCCAAAACTGAACACAGAGAGCCTTGCTCTCTGAGGGGTGCAGTGACCTCTTCTGAGACCAAAGCCCTTGGCTTCTCTCCGGACCCTTGGATCATCTATCCTGGTGAAAAGGGATGCATGCCCTGCTCTGCATTCAGCAAGATCACAAGTTCTTTCCAAAAATAGAAACTTTACTCCATTATCCTTGATAGTGACCTCCAAATAGAATCACTGCTGCTGTTATTTGGTAGTTTGGAACCTGTCTAGAAGCCTCACAAGTGTGGAAACAGCTTCCTCACTCGCTGCTCCACTTCCAATAACAGTCACCATTGTAAAGAGTGGCAGGTGCTGCACCATGGATGTTTACTTAGTCTCACCGAATCCTAGTAACAACTCAGTGAAGCAGGTATTATTTTCTATAGTTTACAGATTAGAAACTAAGGCTCGAAAAAGGATAACGTGTTTGCTCAAGGTCACACAGCTAAGAAGCCAAAATATGGCAAAGCTGGTATTTACACTCATGCCCTTTCCACCAGACTCCCCTGTTCCTCACAACAGAAAGGTCTAATATTTTCTTGTTTTCATTCCTACTGCACAGGATACAAATGACTGTTTTTTTTTTTATGCTGTGGAAAATCTGCCCTGAGCTAATATCTGTTGCCAACCTTCCTCTGTTTTGTATGTGAGCCGCCACCACAGCATGGCCTCTGATGAGTGGTGTAGGTCCGCACCCAGGAACTGAACCCTGGGCTGTCAAAGCAGAGCATGCTGAACTTAAACACTAGGACGGGGCCAGCTCCTACAAATGACCTTCTCAACCACACACCTTCACCATCTGTTTCGCTCATCCATACAGGGCCTGACTACACTAATATAATTACTCAGAAATAAAATAATGCCCTAGTAACTGTGGAATGTGGATCATGTGTCAGGCACAGAGTAAAACAAAAAGTTTCTGCCTAGGAAGCAAGAATTTTTCATTTTAATGAGTTCCATTCTAAACACAGGGCATTCATATTCCACAGAAAGTCCTTGATCTCTCTCACTGGATTCAAATGAGCAAAACTAAGAGAATGAAGCTTTACTATGAAAATACTGCAGTAGAATTAAAGAGGTGAAAAAAACATACAACTCACCATTGCAAGAAGAAAGTGTACAACCATGAAGCTGTAATAATCGAATGTGAATCCTGCTGTGATGCCAAATAAAAACATGCCAGTGCTTGTGCACCACAGGACAAGGTGTCTGCCGATCCTGGAAAATAAGAATCACAGTGGAAGAAGCAAGGTATGGTTGTAACAGTTTAAACACCCTCTCCAATTCGTGAAAGATGAGTGCTACATATATTTTAAATAGCATATTAAAATATATTTGATTGTTGTTATTTATTCATTTATTTTGAGCAAATCATCAATTAACACATGATTTCTTCAAGAGGCCAGTCTTTCCGGAGGGCCATCTAACCAGCTGCTAGTATACACACATGATCTGTCTGGGTGATCCCCGGAGGACCTCGCAGCCTGGGACTGGAGGGAAGAGGAGGGAGGATTTGTCCTTTTCCTCCCAAGGCTTCCCTTCTCTGACCTGTTGGATCATCTCCCTTGTCAGGCTTGCTCTGCCCACCAAGGAGGAGGCAGCTCTTGCTAAGCCTCTCCGAAAACAGAGGTCTGGCTACATTCTGCTTCTAGAACAAGGTGCTCACTTGCTCACTTATATAATTGAGAGGGGGCATTTCTTTGTCTAAAAAGCAAACAAACAAATTATATTCCTGACAGATTTTAAAAAATTGACATATAATTCACATGCAATAAAATTCAACCTTTTAAAGTATACAATTCAGAGGCTTTTAGTATATTCACAGAGTTGTGCGACTGTCATCACTATCTAATTCCAGGACGTTTTCATCACTCCAGAAAGAAACTCTGCAGCCAGGAGCCATCATTCCATATTCTCTGCTCCCTCCAGCCCCTGACAGCCACTGATCTACTTTCTGTCTCTATAGAGTTGCCTATTATGGACATTTCACAGAAACAGAGTCGCACAATATATGAGCTGTGTGTCTGGCTTCTTTTATTAAGCATGATGTTTTCAAGGTTCATCCATGTTGTAGCACATACCAGTACTTCATTCCTTTTTATGACCAAATAACATTCCATCGTATGGATAGACCACATTTTGTTTCTCTGTTCATCAGCTGATGGACATGTGGATTGTTTTCACTTTTGAGCTCTTACGAATAATACTACCATGAACATTTGCGAGCAAGATTTTGTGTTAACTTATGTTTTCAATTCTCTTGGGTATATACAGAGAAGTGGAATTGCTGGGTCCTATGATAACTCTATGCTGAACTTTCTGAGGAACTGCCAAGCTGTTTTCCAAGGTGGCTGCCCTGTTTTTACAATCCCATCAGCAACGTATGAGGGTACCAATTTCTCCACATCCTCCACAACACTTATTATTGTCTGTCTTTTTGATTAAAGCCATCCTAGTGAGTGTGCAGGGGTATCTCATTGTGGTTTTGATTTACATTTCCCTAATGATTAATGATGCTGAGTTTTTTTATATGTGCTTATTGGCCATTTGTGTATATCCTTTAGAAAAATATCTATCCAAATCCTTTGCCCATTTTTAAATTGGATTTTTTATTGTTGAGTTATAAGAGTTATTTATATATTCTGGATTCTAGACCCCTATTAGATATATGATTTGCAAATACTTTCTCCCTGTGAATTGTCCCTGACGGTTTTAAGGCAAAAGAACATAGCCCTGACATTCCAACCAACAGGTTTGCCAAGTATAGCAGAGGATATGCAAGCAAATAAGAAACGATCATCTTCACGCCCTCAGCCTTCTCTGCTCTCACACAGAATTGTTTGCCCTACACATGAATGTTTCCTGATCTCATTTGAGCCCTGAATGCCATTTAAAACAATTTTTTTACCCATGCCTGATCAACCCTCTCTACCACCCCAATGTCTTCACTTTCACCAGATGAGCAGCCACCTCCTGCAGGGAACAGAGGCCATGAAAGAGAAAGCCCCACAACGTCCTGCTCTGCCCCTTGTCAACACAACCTGCATCCGCATTCAGCCTGCTCTTCTTCCCTCCTCTCTAGAGACACATGCTCTCTTCTCTCCAAATACCATTTTGCAGTCTTGGTATTGGATCAAGCCTCTTCCCACCTCCTCTGGGACCTTATTCTACCAATGACTTCTTTTTCATCTATCTTTCACTCTCCTCTGGCTCCTTCCTTTCAGTTTAAGTCTCTTCCAACCAAAGACAAGAACCTTCTCTGGACTCCATCATTCCTTCAGCCACCTTGCATCTTGCATTTTCTCCCCTGACAGACTTAGCAGAAGGGAATATCTACTTCCCCAGCTCCTACATTTCCTCAGCCAATGACCAACCACCAGGTTGCAACTGACTTTTCTGAGATCGCTTTACAGTCCCCAGGGACCTCCAAGTTGCCTCTCTGGGTCCTTTTCTGCCTGTCTTCTCTGGTGCCACTGACCATGCCTGTTCCTTGGGGCCCTGCTCTCCCTTGATTTGCAGAACACCACACTCCAGGTTGACTCGAGCCTCCCCAGTGGCCCCTCTGCTTTAGTGCTGGCATTTCCTAAAGTCCTCTACTGCACACTCTCTGCCTTTGTGATGTCATCTACTTCCCTGGCTCTGATTCCTAAATATGGGCTATTAACTGCGCACTTGCCTTGGGCCCTAGCTGTTCTTCTCCACTGGAATGCCCTTCAGAGCTGCAATCTTTTGTGGTGGTTGTTATAGTTGGTATTTGTTTTGATTTACCCTTTTTTCTTAATCCAGGGATAGTACATGCTCATTGGAAAATATGCAAACATGTTTCCCTCTCTTGTAAAGCAGCTCTCTCCCTAGTATTTCCAGAGTTGGTCGGCAGTATCACCTGCTCTGTAGGCTCCTAAACCTTTATGCGTTCCTCCCCCAACTCCTCTCCTTCCTTCATATTGGTCACCAAATTGTTACCAATTGAACTCTCTCCCCAACCAGGGAGGGACGCGAGAAAGGGTCTATTGCTCTTCCTCTTGAGGTTCTTCTTCTGTTCAGTGTCACAACTTTGAAACAAGACCCAAGCTGAGCGTCCAATAGCACAAGCTTTATTCAATGGCCAAAGAATGGAGAAGTGGCAACTGAGTTCACAAATCAACTTCTCAGCTCATGGGATGTTTAAGCAGCTGTTATAAGGGATCGAAGTAATGAAGAGGAGGAATATTCATAGTTATTCAGGGGACTGGGGAGGCTTTTTAGGGGAACAAGTGTGCCACCTCTTTTCTTTCCTCATTTGGTCATGTCACGGCACCAGTGGGTGTGTTATATAGCATGGTAACATATTACAATGAGTGTATAATGAGCTGTTGGGTCTACGTCAGGTCACGTCAGGCTGTCATGTTGCCTTCAACCAGTTTTAACTGGTTTGGACCATATGTCTCAGCCATCTCCTCCTTCCTCTCTTTGTGGTTTCCTATAAGCCAAAGAGAATGTGCAGGCTTGTTCTGAGCAGGACTGTGGTTAAAATCTTATGGGGTCGGTGGGCAGGATAACAAAATTATTTCACTTATAAATGCCTCCCAAATATGTATCCATCTTTCCCTCTCCACTTCTTCCATTTTCATTCAAGCCTTCATCATTTCTTACATCATCCATCCCAATAGCCTCCCAGCCAGTCTTCCTAATGTCGCACGAGCAACCCCTCCCCCTTTCTAGAAATAAAACAATCCTGGTTGCGGTTCTGTATCTTGTCATTTCCTTTATTCATCCCACACATCTTCCAAACTGACCTCCCCACCATTCCTGGAACGTGCCAGGCTCTCTCATGACACAAAGTTGCTCCTTCTCCTTGGAAAGCCTTCTCCATTCAGCTTCTAAAACCCAGATATCAAGCCTTTTCTGACCATCCTCTTGGGTCTCACAGCAGAAATTAAGAGACAGTCTGATGTAGTAGTTAGGTATACAGGCCTGGGTTCAGATCCCAGCTCCACTGCTTACTTTCCAAATGAACTTTCTGTGCTTCCTCTTCCTCATCAGTAAAAGAGGGCCAACAGTGCCTCCTTATTTAACTAATTAAATGAGATAACACACAAGGCGTTTAGAACAGTACCTAATGCATAGTAGATTGTCCATATGTGAGTTATTATTATTTTGAAAGCATTTACCACATCTCATTGAAATTATCTGTTTAAAAGTCTGTCTCCCCTACTATTAGCTCCATAAAGATGGGATGAGATCTTATTTCTTTTGCTTTTTTATTACAATATATCATACATACCTAAGAAGATATAAAAACATATATACACAATTTAGAGAATAATAAAGAAGCAAACACCTATGAAATCACAACCCAAAGTAAGAAAGAGATCATTGCCAGCCTCCCAATAGCTTCTCACACCTCCCTTTGTGATTTCAAACCCCTTGCCCGCTTCCAGAAGGAATCATCATCCTAATTTTGGCAATAATCAATTCCTTGCTTTTCATTCCATTTTACCACTTTTATAAGCAACCCTAAACAATATAGGTTACTTTTGCTAGTTTTAAAACTTTCTATAATAGAACAGTACCATGTGTATTATTTTATGACTTGCTTCTTTCACTCAACATTATTTTTGGAGAATCACCTCTGCTGTTTTGTGTAGCTGTGGTTCATTCATTTCATGGCACAGATCCCACTGCAAGAAGATACTGCAATACCTGTATCTATGATATGGGTGAAGGATGTTTGAGGTGTTTGCAGTGCCAGGCTGTTAGGAACAGTGCTGTAGGAACATTCTTATGTACGTGCCCATGCGGACATATGCAAGAGCATCTCCAGGGTACACGCCCTAGAACATGTGAGCTGTACACATCACCAACTTCTCTATATAATGCTACACCATTCTTCAAAGTTTTCCTGATTTGCGTTCTCAGTGTGAATTCACACCAGCAGGGTGAGAGATCCTATTATTCTATATCCTCACCAACTCTTAGCATCACAAGACTTCTTACTTTTGACAACTGGTCAAAAATAAATGGTTTGATTATATATCATTGACACCCTTTTCATCTTTTCATTAGCCATTTGGATTTTTCTTTTATGGAGTGACTTCAAAATTTTTTCTCATTTTTCTATCGGGTTGTCTATCTTTTTCCTATTGATATAAAAATCCTTTGGACTATTCTGGATCCTAATCCTTTAGTTATATATTAAGCAAATATTTTCTCCCTCTTTCTCTCTCTCTCTGACTTGTGTCTTTCTTCTCTTGATGGTGTTTTTGATGGACATAAATTCTAATGAAGTCAAATTTATCCACCTTTTCCTTCATGGTTAGCGTTTTTTGTGTCTTAAAAGAAAGTCTTCTCTTCCTTCCAATAGGTTCTGAAAATATTCTCCTTATATTTTCTTCCTAAAGTTATATCTTTTTGCCTTTCATATATGTACCTTTAATCCCTCAGGAACTGATTTTTATACTATAAGGTGTGAGGAAGAGACTCCAATTGTACTTTCTTCTTTATGGCTAGACGGTTGTCCCAGCACCACTTATTGATCCTTTTCCTGCTGATATGCAACGCCTTCTTTGTTCCATAGTTATGTCTATGAATGCACTAGTCTGGTTCAGGGCCCTCTAAGGGACCATCAATCTGTCTGTCTAACAGTATATCTATTCACCTTAATGATTTGATTCTTGAAGTTTGTCATTTTCTCCATAAAGGGCTGACACACTTTTTGTTAGATTTATCCATATATATTTTACATTTTTAGGCTTTTGCAATGGCATTTTAAATTTTTTATATTTGTTACTGGTATATAGAAAGATAGCTAATTTACATATATTGTTAATATATCCAGAAAAGTCATTAAATGCTCATTAATTGTAATAATTCATCTGCAGGATTTTCTTCATACAGAATTGTAATGGCTGCAAATAATGACTTTTTCTTCTTCCTTCTTTCTCCTTACGCCCTTCTCCCTCCCTCGCCTTCCCTTTCTCTTTTTCCCTGTCTCTTTTGTTTTATAGCACTGGCTAGACTCTCGAGTACAATGCTAATAGAAGGGGTGTTTCACACATCCTCATCTGTTCCTGATCTCAAGGAAAGCTTCCAACATTTCACAATTAACATGTTCATGGTAGATCTTTTTGTAGATACTGGTTTGGAGGTTAAGGACATTCTTCTCTATTTTCGGTTTTTATCATGAATGGATTTTGAAATTTATCAAATGCTTTTCTTGTATTTATTGAGTTGATAATATGAATTTTGTCCCCTAACCTGTTGATGTAGTAAATTCCACTGGTTAGTTTCTAATATTAAATATGTTTTGGACCTCATCCCCTGCTTCCATGAATTTTAGCCTCATATTTTGCACCTCTTGGTCTCTCTCAGTTTTATTATTGATAATTTTTTCTGAGCTATCATGCATTTTATTAATTTTTTCTTTCACTGTGTATAATACGTTGTTCAAAGTACCCAGGAAGTTTGTTATTCACTTATTTTGTTTTCTCTTTCTAGATGTTCTAGGTAGTTACTCTTCAATTTTAGATCATTTTCAAATACAATTTCCAGATTTTTATCAATATTTTCAACCTTGTCTTCTATTCATTTAAGAATGGTAAACATAGTTTTTCTATTATTTTTGCCTGATAATTCCAGTATTTGAAGTCTTTGTGCAGAAGTCTCCCTCTGCTGCCTATTGCCTCTGCTGATTCTCACTCATGGTGCCTTTCAATCATGTGTTTGGCTTTGACCAACCCACTTACTTTCCTTAAAAAATAAGTTACGAGAATCCTCTCAGGCTTAGGATGATGGCAGACGTTGCGTCTTGAATTTGGTTTTACTCTACTTTTAAGTGAATATGTTAGTCTGTTACTGTTTAATGGATGCTGGCAGAAGACACAAGACTCCTGGGATAGAGATAAAGGACTTCATGACTTACAACACAGCCAGAGCGACAGTACTAGCACAACACTAGGAGAGCATCAGCATATTTGTGTCAGTTCCCCTTGCCCCCAAGTCCCACAGGGACAACACAATGGGCTCAGATGACACCAGCACATGTAGTAGGTTGTGTTAGAGAAGAGAAACACTGAACTTGAGAAACCTACTGCTTTTATAGCAAACAGTGAGCAAGCCCGCTCTTTGTCTGTGGTAGAGAGAGGACATTACCTCATCTTTGAAGGTTATCAGCTGCATAAACAACCTTGAGAAATGGCCCGTGTAAAAGAGTGGTCAGGGACTTGCAGTCTTGGCACACCCAGCAAGACACACAGAAGAGTCCAAGAGACCCAAGGAGGGAGCCTCTCCACCAACTTCTCAGGTATTTTCTGTCCATCTTACAGTCATTAAGCTCCAGTTGAAAGAAATGATTCATAACAACATCTAAGACTTTCCACTTTGTTCCAAAAAAGCCTATTTTGTTCTTCTCCCCACTGACAACCTAATTTCCACCTCCCACCTCCCAGGAAGATAGCTATGGAGCAGAAGATTCTTAAACATTGAAACATAACTTCAGCCACCAAATAACAACTAGACTCCACTTCTGCTCCAATTTCATGATTCAAATGCCATCTCCTGGAGGGGATGGGGGTGGTGGGGAGAAAGACCTGGCACTCCTCCCTTTAGGCTTCCAAGGTCTTTGTCTCTATCGCTTTCACTTCTAGTATGGCCCTGGCCACAACAAAGTCCTGTACTTTTTTTTTGGACATGTTTGTCAGCCCCATTAAACTGGCACACCCCAAGGGCAGGGATTTCTGACATAAGCTGTCGTCTTTAGGTGCCCAGCACCCGGCATATGCCTGTAAAATTCACAACTATGGGGACCAAATAAATTCATTGCTGTGCTTTAGCACAGGGACTTAAAGTGTGGTCCATATTCATACAGAGATGAACTTTGCTCTATTTTAAGAGCTACACATTCATTTTAATGTGTATTTTTAAAAATATGGCTGATATATCAAACCTACAATTTCATAGATATCCCCGCTTAGGACCAGGCTACACCTCTTAAAAAGCAAGTCTATTTAAAGAAAAAAAAAAATACTCAAAGTAATAACCAGTATCTATCGAGTGGTTATATGTCCAAGGTACTTTTTCTGTATTAATTTTGCAATAACCGTTTGAGGTGAATGCTATTATTGTAAGCATCACCAGCTTACAAACGAGATTCTGAAACACAGGTTAGGCAATTTGCCCAAGGTCCACAGCTAATCAATGGTAGAACCAGGACTTGAACTCAGGCCGACTGTCTTCAGAACCCATTCTCTTACCACTACCTTATTTTGTGTCCCCAAATAACAGATCAGCAAAGAGGTAGGTATTTAGATAAGAGGTATGAAAATGACTCAAGTTTTGCACATAATTCACTGCCCCCTAAGAAAACCAGATAGAAAAACGAACCCTACATTGATACAACAATCCTAAATACTTCATTTTACCTGTCAGAAAGGTAGCCAAAAATCACCGCTCCCAGCAGGACTCCAAGCATAAATATGGGCTGGATCAGCCTTGCAAACCATTCTCGGTTACAGACCAGATCCCACTCGGTCACCACGGTGCTGCTCCATTTGCTCTGGTCATAGATGTAGCCATCTGAGCAAGGAAGGCTGGTCTCATGGCCGTCATAACCATAGTTCACACTCGACTTGTTTTCCCTCCGGAGCCTGTGACACTGTGTGAGTTTCCAGACCTCCCCGTTCTGCAGCTGCACTAGAACGCCATCTTCATGGCCTGTGGAAAACTGGCTCCAGATGTCCTCTAACCTCCAACTAGAGATATTGCTGAAAAGAACCTGACTCACGTTGCCTGGGGGCCTGCAGGTATGCCGAGGGGACATTGTCAAGAACACAGAAGCCAAGTAGTGGATACCACACGAGATGTTCTGGAAGGCACATATAAAATAGAGGAATATCTGGTATCTGCAAAAAGAAGAAAAGCAAGTTATTGTATCTGGCCTCTGGGCTAAAAAAGAACATGAGCAAATATGAAATCTCCATCATATTTAGCTTAATATATATACCAATGGATAAATACAGAAATAATTATAGATATGTTTGTATACATAGGTTAGTATATATACGTATATATTACACAGCTCTCTCTGCCTGTTCAGAGGGCCTAGAAGCAATGACATCTCAATAGCAACACACACACCCAGTGCCCAGATCTTGGCTTCTAAATACTATTCTCCAATGAGGAAAAATGACCGATTCTAAGACCAGGACAAGTAGAATACAAAATAAGCATGGAGCATCTTGTAATATCAGAAGGCAAGGAAGTGCTCAAAATACAAAAATATGGGGGTATGTCGAAGGGACACAGGAACTAATCTGAAAGAGTTCCCAGTGGCCAAAGCTGAAACAATTTTAGCAACAAAATAAATAGCATAGTACATCCCAAAGTATAAAATAGATACACAAGTCCATACTGTGAAGGTTAATTTTACATGTCAACACAACTGGGCCAAGGGGTGTCCAGATAGCTGGTAAAACATTATTTCTGGGTGTGTCTGTGAGGGTGTCTAGGAGGAGATTAGCATTTGGATCAGTAGACTGAGTAAAGACGATCGCCTTCACCAACGGGGGTGGGCATCATCCAATCCACTGAGGGTCTGAATAGAACAAAAAGGCAGAGGAAAGATGAATTCTCTCTCTCTGCTTGGGCTGAGACATCCATCTTCTCCTGCCCTCAGACACTGGTGCTCCTGGGTCTTGGGCTTTCAGAGTCAGACTGAGACATACACCATCTCAGACTGGGACTTACACCAGCTCAGACTGGGACATATACTGTCTCAGACTGGGACTTACACCATCAACCTCTGACTCTCAGGCCTTTGGACTCAGACTGAATTACACCACTGGCATTCCTGGGTTTCCAGGCACACTGTGGGACTTCTTGCCTCCATGATCAGGTGAACTAATTCCTATAATAAATCTCTTCTTATCTATATCTGCATCTCTATCTATCTATCTATCTACATCCTGTTGATTCTATTTCTCTGAAGAATCCGGACAAATATGCCATATTTATATAAATAAATGATTGAACAAATAAATAAAAAGAGAGAAGAGACAAATCTATCTTATAGTAGATTCCAACTAATATCTGTAGATATTCCCCCTCTACAGGAGATGGAGCTTAATTCTTACTCTTTACTCCTTGCAGGTGGCCTAGAATATAGGAGGAAAAGGGAAAAAAATAGTAACTTTACAGTGGGGAAATCTGGCAAACACTATGGTAACCAAATGTTGAACGTCAACACTCCCAGTGATGTCGTGTGGCTATCGTGTACCGCCTCATATGATGTGACGAACAGGCACTTCACCTCTGCGGTCTTCTTTCCAAAAACCATAACCCCAATCTAATTATGGGAAAAACAACAGATAATCCCAGTTTGGGGGGCATTCTACAGATTTTCTGGCCAATACACCTAAAGATTGTCAAGGTCATAAAAAACAAGGAAAGACTGAGAAATTGCCAAAGACCAGAGGAGACTGGGATGACACGACAACTAAATGCAATGAGGTACCCTGGATTGGATCCCAGAACAGGAAAAGGACATTCATGGGAAAACGGATGAAATCTACACAAAGTCTAGAGTTTAGTTAATAGTAATGCATTAATGTCAATTCCTCATTTTTGACAAACACGCCATGGTGATGTAAGATGTTAACAGTGGGGGAAACTGGGTGAGGGGCAAAAAGACACTCTGTACTATCTTTGCAACTTTTCTGTAAGTCTAAAATTATTCAAAAATTAAGTTTATTCAAAATTTTAAAAATTAATGTAGGGTCTCCAAATTTATAGACTCAAACCAACAGTAACATATTTTCTGAAATAAAAATTGTCTCACAGGGACAATTGGGCCTATAGGACAGCAGGGTAGAATATATGAAATTTGGACTGCCCCACAATTTTCCAACCCTGGAATTAAGAGTCAGAACAGCCCCTTTGGGCAGGTGATTTCATTATTTAGATTTAAAACAAAATCAGTTCAGACAATGAAGAACATTACTATAAAACCATTATAACAGGAAGTGAAAAATAGGTCCTGTCAGATTACGCTAACCAAAATTGCACAGTTGACGTGTGTGATCTTCATCTCCCCTCTTCCTTTTCACACCCGTCCTGGTCCTGATGTTCCCTTTCACTGGAAGATGCTTCTGACCATCCTTTACCTCAGTGGTTCTCAAACTTGTTGGTCTCAGGAATCTTGACATTCTTAAAAATTTTGAGGACCCCAAGGGGCTTTTCTCTACGTGGGTTATATCTACCAATATTTATGTATTAGAAATTTAAATGGAGAAAATTAACAATATTTATTACTCCATTTAAACATAACAACAATAAGCCCATTGCATGTTAACACTAAATAACATATAGCTACAGTTTTCAAAACAAAATTAGTGAAAAAAGTGGCACTGTTTAACATGTAAAACTTGGATTAATAAAAGACAGCTAGTTTCTCATATCTGCATCTGCCTTCAATCTGATGCATTATTACACGTCATCTGGAAAACTCCATTGTATTTTCACGAGAGAGTCAGAGTAAAGAAGGCAACGCCTTAGCATTACTACGAAAATAGTTTGAGCCTGGCAGATCCTAGTTTGAGAACTGCTGGTGGAGCCTGTTCTTTCTAGAGTTTCCTCTCTCCACTCCTCCTTTTCTCCCTCCACACTAACCACCCACGTTCAGCCCCTTTCCCCTTCCTGCCTGCTTCTCTCAGTTCCACGCTTTCTATTTGCTTCCCCCCGCTCCACTCCCACTCAGTTACTCATTTTCTCTCCGTTTCTCTCTTTCTTTTCTCTGACCACAATATGCAACTGAAGTACTGTTCCGTTATTTACGTTGATTTTTTTAAAGAACACCAGGTGAATGTCTTCTATTTCTCTATCAAACCAACAACAACAAAAAAGTCCCATAAAATGTTGAATGAAAGTCCCATAAGGGTAGAAATGGTGGTTCAGTCATGTTAGTGTTTCCTGTGGCATCTAGCAGGGGGTGTAGTGCAGTGTATATAGGCTGTCAGAGAATATCTCAGACTGAAAATGAGCAGCACTGAAGTTAACACATACTCAGGACTCGGGTGAGGAGAGGTGTCCGGGAGGCCAGTGTATCCAAAAATTTTGACTCAGTTCCCCATCAGTAAAAAAAAATGAATGTGTGTGTCTATGTGTGAGTGCACAGACATATAAAATGAGCATATACTCATACACATATTCACATGATACTGAATTAACATATTATGCATACTGAAATATAAATTCACATATGTATGTTTACTTATATACATACATTCATATGCAAAATGGGTATTTTTATGGCACTCCAAAGGATCGTCTTTGCCCGCCATAGGGGTGAACACACCATACTTTGGACACTATCGCAAGTGACAATGCTAGGCAAGGTCACAGAAGTGGGGCTGTGAGTTATCAAGCTGGCAAACTCCCCAAGTCCTCAAGATGATCGCCAAGCTGGTACGTGGCCACCGTTCCTCGCTTCCCACAGAACCTCATGCAGATAAACCGTAAGCAACGTGGAATCAGTTTAGTGTAGTGGTATCAGGACACCACAGGCTGGCGGGCCTGGCCACAGTTTCAAAGGGGAACTCTGTATCTGGCACTGGCCCCGGGGCTAGTTCAGAGAAGAAAAACACAAAGCAAAAGGCAGGCAGGTATTAAGTGGCTTTTTTCCAGCAATGGAAGGAAAGGGAGACATGAATTACTATTCTCAGGGTCTCTTTGGGATGAGCAGCCAAGATAAGAACCCAGAGCCCTGAAGCTTGTGTCCTCAAGCTAATGGGGGTCAGCTCTGTTTTTTCAGAAAAGGTGCCCCTGCCAGAAGAAAAATGACCAGAAATCAGCCGCAATCTACTCCATGCAGAGGGGCTGGGCAGGGACAGCAGGCTGAGAAGATAAGTCTGAGTTGCTGTGGCTCAAAAGACTCCAAGAGGCTATGATCGTGCCTTGAAAGAGTGGTGCTTGAACCCTCACCCCTGCAGCTCACAAGACCCCAGGCACTGGCTGCTGGATGTCACCGCACAGCCTCGGGGTCAGGCTCTGCCCTTGGTCTGCACATGCCATGCTACCTGTAAGCACGCGGCATGGCTGGAGGGTCACCTGCCCCCAGGTCACAGGCTCGCACATTCTGGCGTTTTCTCAGGAAGCATTTCCCAGCCTGCAGGAACAATCACTAGCTAGAAGGGCTCTGTTAGAGAATTCCATCCAAGCGGCTCTGCTTCCACTGGGCAGATTCAGATGGGCCTGTTCTTATACAGGAGGTCCCCATTGTACCATTTCTCCCAGCACCAGGCTCCACCTGTTGCTGGTGCTATTCTGTACATGACACCTTATTCGGCATTGTCTCGGTCACTGTGCATGTTCTACTGACACCTTATGTTGGACCATGCTTTACAGTTGAAGCATGTTCCTGTTCGTTGAAGCATGTTCCTGTTCATCGTCTCACTTAATCATTGCAACATACTTCAAAGTGTGTGGGCTAGCTGAAATTGACTAATCAAACACTCTTTGCTTAGCAAATTACTCATGTAAGTAAAATGGAAAGCTAATCTTACTTAAGAAACCAGTCCATCTTTACTAATTCTTTTTTTTTAAATCAAGCACCTAAGTGTCTCTACTTTGCTGTAAGGTATTAAACTAATGAGTATTACCATCCACGCTTGAAAGTAATAAAACTTTACTGTCCTAAAAGCAAAACCAATACTCAACATCATAAAGATATCAACTCTCCCAAAGTTAATTTATAAATTTAGTTTTCAATGCCGTCTGTAACTGCAAAACATTGGAAACTTAAATGTCCTCTAGCAGGAGATTAGTTACATAAGTCATGGTAAAAGCACAAATACTGCCTGGGGGATGCCAGAGGGAAACAGCAGCAGTGGAGTTTTTCACTAAAGGCAAGCTCCTGGGGTCTAAAATAGATGGAGGATCAGACTGTCCAGATCATTACACTGTGGAGTTTGTAGTGGACCAGAATGTAACTGCCAGATGCTGTGGCATTCAAGACTTAGGCAACAGATTCTCTTGAAACCAAATCCTGTTCGAGACCTAAGAGGCATCCTATAAAAACAATCCTACATAAATAAGACTGAGAATGGAACATAAATCATATATGATGCAAATATTTTTAATTCTTTGACTCCTTCCCACCCCACAAATTTCAATTCAGCAAACTAGAACACCGTCCTTGCAAACAGAAGACAGGTTTTGCTGGTCTAAAGTTTATCTGCCTGCCCCTGAAGACATCTGGGTTTGGTACCTAAGTAGTCTCATCACCTGGAGCAGCTCCACTGCTGAAAAGCTCACATTCTCCTCTCTGACCATGGCCTCCCATCCTCCCAGCTCCCCGCCGTCCCTCCCACGGACCCCATCTCCAGCACCATCCGGGTGTCCAGTCGTTGGATTCTACCAACTTCTCTAGTTTATCGCCACCTTTCTGGCCTCAGTTCCTTCTCCAGCCAGCCTGAACCCCACAGCCATCCCTAGGAGTGTTCTCTCTTGGATACCCCCCTCCTCCAATAGAGCACCCACCCTGGCAGGCCTCTGAAGCTAGGATTCGTCTTCTCTGCCCCACCCTAGTGACTGTGCTTCAGGAGGTCTGAGGTGGTATCCAGGACTCTATACAAGCTTTAAAAGCTTCCAGGGAGATTCTGATATGGATGAGAAATACTGCCCCAGGAAATAGAATTCTCTGGTTTAACCATATGCTGATACAAGGTTTGACATTCAAAATATTTAACAATTGTTGCGGAGCAACTGGAACTCTCATAAATGGCTTGTGAGGGTGTAATTTGTTACAACCACTTTGTAAAACTGTTTGGCAGCTGACCACATGCGCACTCGGTGACAGAGCAATTCCTCTCCTAAGTACCTACCCAAAGAAATGCGTACACAAGTACTCCAAAACACATATACAAGAAAGACTATTTTTAATAAGCCCAACCTGGAGATAATCTAAATGTCTGTTGATAGTAAATGAATAAACTGTGGAATATTCATGCTATGACACACAATACAGCAACGAAAATTGACTAACTACTGTGACACATAATATGGGTGAATCTCACAAACGCAATGTTGAACAAAAGAAGCCAGACAGAGAGTATGTAATTTTTCACTCCATTTATATAAAATTTAGAATCAGGCAAAACTAACCTATGGTGTTACATGTGAGGACAATAGTGAGTTTGGGGGTGAGGGGGAGTTAGAGCTTGGGAGAGGGCACGAGAAGGTGTGAGCTGGGTGGTGGTAACACGGATGTGTTCATTTTATGATGATTCATCACGTTGTAGATTATGGTGCACACTTTTCTGTATATATATATAATACTTCAATTTAAAAGTCTTCTATCTGCAAGACCCAGGCAGAGGGAAAAGTATTCAGCAATGCCCCTGCTGAGGCACGATTGGAACGGGTGCCAAGGCACACCCAGTCTGTCCACACGGTGCCTGCCAGCTGAATTTTGGCCCTGGATGGCCACCCAGTCCACACTGACAAGGAGACATCTTGACTGCGCAATACGTTATTTACCCAAATGCCTACTGGATGTGTCGACCTGGAATTCCCTCAAGGAACTCAAGTTAGAGTCTCAAACTGATCTCCAAGTCCAAGCCCCAAGCTTGCCTTACATGGAGTGTAACTGTGTCTGAGTTTAGGGCTCTACCATTCACACAAACCAGAAATATGGTGCACAGGGCAGGGGGTGAAAGGACCCACATGGTCCTTCCCACTTCTCCCTCACGACTTAGGGCCAGGAGGTCGCATCAGCTCCACCTATTAAAACGGTCCCGTCCTCCCTGCTCACACTCCCCCTGCCTCGGCCCAGACCCTCATTATCTCCACCTGGGCTCTTACCTCGGTCTTCTCTGGTCTC
Source organism: Tapirus indicus (assembly GCA_031878705.1). Classification (NCBI taxonomy): domain Eukaryota; kingdom Metazoa; phylum Chordata; class Mammalia; order Perissodactyla; family Tapiridae; genus Tapirus; species Tapirus indicus. The sequence continues at coordinate 86,642,209 of CM062942.1, read as the reverse complement.
CTTGCCCCCGACTCCTGCTCCTCCAATGCACCTTCCATTCTGCAAAGTGATCTTCCTAATACCCAAACTCCTTAGCATGACATGCAAAAATATTCTTGGGGATGATTGTAAGCTTACCTCTCACCAGCCTTCTCTCATCCTCATACTTTATACTCCAGAAATAATAAACCACTTAGCAGTCCCCAAACAAGCCATGCTAGTTCACACAGATGTGCTTTCTAAGTGCTGGAAAGGTCCTGAGCATTCTTTCAATTCACATTTCCCTTTCCCTGTTGCAAGGATAACTTCTGGAAAAAACATAACCCTACTTCCCTAGGCATCTAGCATTCTAACATGTCACTCTCTCCCTTATAAAGACTGTTGTCCATCAGGTATCACCCATGTGCCCAACCTAAGGCCCCTCCAGGACAATAGACTTATAGATGCAATACATCACTGTGCCCCCAGCTGGAGAGACACACTAATGAAAAAAGAATCATACAGATAAAATAGGCAGAAAATCCACAAGTAAGGAAAAGCAAAGATGATCAGAACCCTCAGGAAATGGATCCATGCCATCTGGATGACGGGTGAAGAAAATTACTTTCAGTCCTAGATTTATATTATTCTGTATAAAGAAGCATAACTGGTGGTATCCCACTGTGGGTAAGAGCGTGGACTCCAGAGCCAGACTGCCAAGTTTGCAATGTTGGCTCTGCTACTTACCACCTGGGACCTTGGGCAAGATCCTTAACTTGTCTGTGCCTCAGTTTCCTCATCTGAAAAATGGGTTGTTGTGGGAATGGAAAGAGTTAACACGTGTAAAGCACTATGGCACCTTGTAGGTGCATACAAGTGTTAGCTCTTATGACGTCCATATGGTGAAGTCAAAAAAGAAGAGTCAAAAAAGGTTCACATATTGAAAAAGAAAAACCACTACCTATATCCATAGATGTAGGTCGGCCACAAGGCTCCACATTCCTACTCTGAAATTTTAGACCATCTCTCCCCTTATCCCAAGACAACTGGGAGATCCAGGTTCTTAGATCCCCCAACACAGATGCCTGAATCTCAGTTTCCTCAGTTCCGTCTGACACGGGGCTTAAGCCATAAAGTTTATGGAACTTCAATATGGCTTCAGGACAAGTCCTGGAAAGGCTTTTTAATTTTTCTTAGGTGGTAAAGGCTTTTTAATATTTCTTAGGTGGTCTGCTTTCCTCCCTACAAGGTGATTAGGATACGCCTCCTCACCCTAGAAATGACTAATGAGAAATGAGAGATAATTAGGTTCTCTACTTAACACTGTCACTATGTTTCCTTAAGATTAAACAATAATATGCAATAACCTCTCTTCCTATTTACAAACAATAAAGAGACCAATTAGGGCAAATACCAGAGAAACCATGGGTACGGTGTTCTGGTCATACTGTTTTCACCATCTGCTGTAAGCACTGGCTTGTTACCCTTTTCCTTCCTACAAGCCGCTTTCACAATCAACCCATCCCACCAGGATGGGGACTCAGGCAACTATAACAGCCATGATATATTGAGAACCTACTGAATGATAAGACTTTTGCATACATTACTGTGGCTGGCTGAGTTGTCTTCCAAAATCCATCCTCCCTTTCTTCCACCATGGTGAGCTACATTTGACCGTGTGGGTGAGGACAAGGGGAGCAGCTGTTCCAGATGCAGAAAGGGAGCCCCATGCTGTGCATGGTGGAGCTGCTTGGGTCTCTGGATGACCCCATGGAACAGAACCTGCCCTGGAAGGTTACTAGAGGCAGACCAACTTCCAATTGAGGGATCTCTTTATTATAGCACCTGAGCCAAACACCAGCTAACCTAATTACCTTAGTTAATCCTAAAATACACGGGGGAGGAATGGTATTAGTACCTCCTACCTCACAGGGTTACTGTGAGGATGAAATGAGAGGCTTGTGGAGTCCTTATAACAAGCATTTGTAGTACTATTATTACCCCATTTTACATTTGAGGAAGTGGTAAATGCTCCAGACCACATAATTAACACATGGTAGAGCTAGGACTGGAACTCAGAGTCTAACCCCAGAGCTGATTTTGTAATCCCCATGCTATTCCGCTTCAAGAAGGATAAATGAGATAATATACAAAAGGCCTGGCTGAGCCAGGGGATTAGTACCTAATTGTGCTCAGGAGAGCATCATGGTTGAGAGCACGGCCATGGAGGCCGATGGACATCCAGTGACATCCAATTCAGCTCTGCTGTTACTAGACTTGTGATTGAGCCACAAGCCCCGGTTTTCTCCTGTGTAAAATGAGAGTGATACTACCAGTCTCATGGGGCCGTGGTGAAGATGAAAGAAGGTAACATGTACAAAGGCTTATGACAGAGCCAGGCACAACTCAGCACTCAGTAATGTGGGAGCTGGGGCCTCCTCCCCTCCTCCACCCCTTCCTCTTTGCAGAGGCTGGGAATCATAATCAATATTTGTGCGACTTCCCACCTTGGAGAGCAGCACCACATCACCCCTTCACTAAGCTTGGGAGGGATGGAAGGCAGGAATTCTGATGATTCCCCATTTATGGACAGGAAACTGAGACACAAGATTCCCAGTATCACATTAGAGGTAAGTGGCGGGCCAGGATTCAGACTTAGCTCCAAATCTCTGATGGGCATGCTGTACGGCCCCTCACCCCGCCGCCTCGCCTCCCAGAATGTTCTGGGTCAGACAGAGGAGCGTTTCTCCGTGAATGAATGAGTGAATGAATACATTTAAAATTTTTTTAAATTAACTTGACAACTGAAAAGAGGGTGCCAGTTGTACAAATGGTAAACCCAGGTCCCACCATGCGATAGCTGTGAGTCCTTGGCCTTAGCAGCCTCAGTTTCCCAATCATTACAATAAGGATTAGAACACGTCCTTTGCAAGGTCCCACGGGCATCAAACGAAGCAGTGTGCGTAACGGCCCAGCGCAGTGTACCTGGCACATACTGGCTTTCTATAAACGGCAACAAACTCTTGACTAACGGTTGCCCTGGGACAATACCTGCCAGGCACTGAGAGAGACCCTGCGGCGCAGCGGGGCGGGACAGCACAGCAGGAGTCTGGGGAAGTGAAAGAGGAGACGGTTTGTTGGATTAGAGAACCGAGCGCCGGGAACAGGCGCTCCTCTACTCGTGTGACCCGGCCTCTCCAGCCGGGCCCCGGGACTCCGGCTCCCGCAGAGGGCGCGCCGCAGAGCGGGCGCGCCTGGCCGGGGGACCCCGCACCCACCACTCCCGAGCGAGCCCCAGCGCCCCTCTGCTGGCTGTGGGGAGGTCCCGCCGCTGGAGTCCGAGAGGACAAGCCCAGCTCCGGGCCAGGGTCTCCCGACTTCCTGGGTAAAGAGGGGTGGAGATGTTTTCGGACCTCGCGTGCAGAGCAAGAATCCCACTGCAACGCACAGAAACAGACCCCCAGCGCCTCCACCCACGTGGCTCCAGCTCCCCCTACACCGTCCTCCCTCCCACCTCCACCTGCGCCTCCCTACCTGCCGAAGTGCCCCACGTGGTCAAAAATCGGCTCCACGTTGTGACACCGCATGGTGCTGCCGTGTACTGCGCTCCGGAGCTGGACGCGCCTAGCGAGCCGAGCGCCCAAGGCTGCGGGCACCGCGCCCCGCCCCGCCCCGCCCCGCCCCGACCGGGCCAGCGCGGAGGGCACCGCGGTCTCCCGGAACCACCCGGCCGGCCAGCCGAGCCCCGGGCCCCGCCCCGACCTCTGCGTCCCCCGCGCGTCCAAGTGATCCGGACGCGCGCGGCCGTCTCCCCAGCGTGCTGTGCTCCCGCAGCACCAGTGCTCTCACCCGCAGCCCCGCCACTTCCCGTGCCCTCCCCGCCTTGACACTCGCCGTGTCCACGTGGTCGCCACTCCCCAAGGAAGCCCCGGCGCCTCGGGAAAGGTGGTCACCCGACAGCGCAAGGCGGGAATGCAGAGGCCTGAGTTCGGTCTTGGGGCCGTGAGAACTTCAGAATGACACGCCTTACAACCACCATGGCACTCACACTTGCCTGCTGAAGTACTTGGTACTATGTGTACATTTCTGGACTCCACTCTTGAGCACAAATATCGCTTTCTCAGAGAAGTCCAACCATTTGAGGGCCAGGACAGGGGTCCGTCTACAAGAGCACAGCATAAAGAATGGCTTCTGAGGACCCTGAGAATTGGCAGGATCTTGCAGGGCTGTGTTCAAGATTTTGCGTTAACCAAAGGGCAAAGGAACTTTCTGGGTAGAGACTTAAGCAGAATGGGAACAACAACAACAAACTTGTAGTTGAATAGGATTTGAAACAGAGAGGAAAGCCCATCTTCCAAAGCACTTCCCTCACCTGTCACAGAGCCTGAGATAACACCATGGAAGATTTACTTACTTTCGCTTTTTATAGTCCTCTCTGGACGTTTTCTTTTGAAATGCAAATACTCCTGGAACGATTAATCCATTAGATAAATAATTTGGAGTGGGATTTTTTAATTGGGTAGATTCCTACTAAGTAGAGAGACTTAAAGTGGGAAACGCTGGGGAGGTACAAATTGGGGGTTGGAGGGCTGAGGAGCAGTTTTGCCAAGAGCTGACCCTAAGAGGAAAAGTGGGGGCTACAGGGACCAGGCAAGACCCTATATTGCTTCAAAGCACCAAACGGAGAATCACCTGGAAAAGATATGGAGAAAATTGAACTTTTATCTGCTATTCTAATTACACCAGATAGAAATGCCACAACATAGATTAAATAGACAAATTCCTTGAAAAACACAAACTACCAACTCTTACTCAAGAAAAAATAGATAACCAGAATAGCCCTATATCTGTTAAAGAAATGGAACGTATAGTTAAAAACCTTTCCACAAAGAAAACCCCGGGCCCAAACATTTAAGGAAGAAATAACACTGATTCTGTACAAACACCTCAAGAAAATTGAAGGGTGGGGAATACTTCCCAATTCGTTCTCTGCGCCGGTGTTACCCTGATACCCAAACCAGGCAAAAACATAAGAAAACTACAGACCAATACCCCTCACGAACATAGACGCAAAAATTCTTAAAATTTTAGCAAATTGAATGCATCTTTATATAAACAGGACAATACATCACGACCAAGTGAGGTTTATCGCAGGAAAGCAGGAGTGGTTTAACATTTGAAAATCAATCAATATCATTCACCATATTAACAAAGAAAGAAAAATCATAGGATCATCTCAGTAGATGCACAAAAGGCATTTGACACAGACCCAACATCCTTTCATAATAAAAACATTCAAAAAACTAGGAATAGAAGGTACTGTGATCTGTTTCTACCCATAGAACACTTCTAACGTCAAAGGTATGTGGTTTTTCCTCTCACCAACAACCAGTTCTCCAGCTCTCCAAACATCAGCTGGCTGACCTGCAATTTGATTCAATTCTGACACCAACTACTTGGAGCTGGTATCAGATCCCACAAGTTAAGGGCTCAGTCCCGCAAGACTGTCCCCTACTTCAGATGCCAGTCAGGCTCCCAGGCCTCCCATACTTCTGATCATCTGGCTGTAAATCAGGGCTTCCCACCAGCCCCTCCTCAGGTTCCATAATTTGATAGAACAGCTCACAGAACTCAGGAAGACACTTTACTTACATTCACCAGTTTATTGTAAAGGATATTATAAAGACTACAGATGAACGCCCGGATGAAGAGGTACACAGGGCAGGGTATGGGGGAAAGAGCGTGGACCTTCCATGACCTCTCTAAGCACCACTCGCCCAGCACATTGATATGTTCACCAACCCAGAAGCTCCCCCAACCCTGTAGTTTGGGGATTTTTATGAAGGTTTCATCATATACATGCATGATTGATTAAATCATTGGCCATTGCTGAAAGCTCCAACCCCCTAATCATGCCTTGGTCTTTCTGGAAACCAACCCCCATTCTGAGGACACTAGGGGCCCCCAGCCAACAGTCATCTCATTAGCATACCCAAAAGATAAGTCTTATCACTCTGGAGATCCCAAGGGTCTTAGAAGCTCTTATGTCAGGAACTGGGGACTAACACCAAATATGACAACAAAAGATTCTCCTCTCCCCTCTATCACTCAGGAAATTACAAGGGTTTCAGGAGCTCTGTGCTCCTTTAGGAACCGGGAACAAAGACCAAATATGTATTTCTCCTTATATCACAGTATCACAGGAGGGAATTTCCTCACTCTGATAAAGGACATCAACGAAAAACCCATAGCTAACAGTATATTTAATGGCAAAAGACTGAACGCTTTCTCCCTAAAATCAGGAACAAGACAGCGATGTCCACTCTCACTGCTACTATTCCGCTTTGTACCGGGCGTTGTAGCCAGGGCATTAAGCAAGAAAAAAGGGAAAAAGTCCTCCAGACTGGAAAATAAGAAATAAAACCGTCCTTATTTACAGATGAGATGATCATCTATGTAGAAAATCTGATAGAGTCTACAAAAAAAAGGTACTAGAATAAACTTTAACAAAGTTTCTCGACAAGATTAATATACAACAATCAATTGTATTTGTACACACTAGCAGTGAACAACTAGAAATTGAAAAATTTTTAAATATCTTTTCTAATAGCACAAATAATGTAAATACTTGGGGCTAAATCTAACAAAAAATGTGCAAGACATAACTAAAAACTAGGTATGTGCATGTATTCTGCAACTTCCTTTTTCTCCTGAATATTTGTTTGTGAAATTCATCCATATTGATATGTGTAGCTCTAGTTCATTTCTTTTCATTGCTACATAGTATTCCATTGTTCCAACACACCACAATTTACTTAACCATTTTCTGGTTGATGGACATGAGGATTGTATTCAGATTTTTACTACAGCAATACTGCTATAAACAGTCTCTATGCACATATGTTGGAGTTTTTCTAAGGTATATACCTAGGAATGGAGTTGCTGTGTTGTAGGGTATGCACATCAACTGTATTAAATATTGCCAAATTGCTCTCTAAAGTGGTTGGACCAATTTGCCTTCCAACCTGGAGGGTATAAAAGTTCTAATTTTCCCACACCTTTTCCAATACTTGGATCATTGGACTCAAACAGTCAGTTTCAGAGATGTGAAATGGTATTACGGTGGAGTTTTAATCTGCATTTCCCTAATTAGTGTTGAGGTTGTACATCTTTTCATATGTTCATTGATCATTTAGATTTTCTCTTATGAGAATTTCCTGTTCATATTTTTGCACATTTTTCTATTAGGTTCTTTTATTTATATTTGTAAGTGTTCTTTGCATATTCTGGATACCTATTCCTTGTCAGTTAAGTGTTATGAGTAATTGTATTTTCAGTCTCTTTATGGTGTTTTTTGATGATCAGAACTGGGTTTTTAATTTTAATAAAGTTAATTCATAAATATTTTCCTTTATAGTTTGTGATTTTTGTATCTTGTTTTAAAAATTCTGCTTTACCATGAAATCACAAAAATATTCTATTACATTTTCTTCTAAAAATTTAGCCTTTGCCTTTTCTTATTTAGGTCTTAAATGCACTGGAACAGATTGTTGGGTTTGAGGTAAAGATCCAATTTTGGTTTTTTCCATAGATAAAAAACTGTCCCAGTAACATTTATTGAATACTCCATCCTTTTCCCTGCATTGTCACCTCTGTCATCTATAAAGTTTCTATTTATGTGTAGGTTTGTTCTGGGCTCTCTAAACCTGTCCCATTGGTCTATTTACTTTCCCCTATGCCCATGTGTCTTAATTGTTATAGTTTTATACAATCTGCTCCAATCAATCTTTTACTACTACTATTCCAAAATAGCTCTTCTCAAGGTAACCATGATATCCATGTGCCAGGTTCAATGGTCAATTTTCAATCTTTAATTTACTTCATCTCCACTGTTAAAGAATAATTATTTAAAAAATTAAACTCATGACTCACATACAGATGTAACATGAACATGCCAGTGATTTTATTTTACTCATTAATTAATGAGAGAACTAATAAGATGTTACAATCAGTTCAAAGAGGAATTCAATGAAGCCCACATATAAAAGCAATAAGGAATGCTAGTGCAAATTTACAAATAGATGCCGAACCGGTCTATCCACAGGGCAAATTGCATTTTACTGATTCCACCAGCGCAGTCAATTGCATTCCACTGGACACAATTCATTTCTATGGGCAAGAATCATTTGCATTATTGTCAATTTTCTACAACTTACAAAATTGTAAAAGAGCTCGAAGACAATGAAAAATAAAGATAACCCTAAAGGGTATACCTGATAAACATTCTATTGGGGGGGGGCGGGGCTCATTTCAAAGTCTTTCACAATGTTTACTGGCACCACATATTGGTTCGTCCTTCTTGAAACGTCTTCTTCGGCTTCTGTGCCTCCCCAGTCTCCTGATTTTCCTCTTACCTTGCTGCTTGCTGTATCTCAGTCTCTTAGATCCTCCTCCTCTTCCCCTTTTCTCTAAATGTTGGAGTGCCCCAGGGCTCTGAGCCCTTCTCTTTTCACACTCTCCCTCAGTAACATCACGTAGTCCAAGAATTGGCAAACTACAGTCCATGGGCCAAATCTGGCCTGCCACCTGCCTTTGCAAATAAAGTTTTATAAGAGCACAGTCATGCTCATTCACTCATTCATATATTGTCTATGGCTGCTTTCATACTACGATGGCAGACTTGAGTAGTTATGACAGACTGCGTGGCCCAGAAAGCCTAAAATATTTACTATATGGGCCTTTACAGAAAAAAGTTTCCAACCCATGATCTAGTCCTATGGCTTTCAAAACATACATTAATGACTCCTGGATTTATATGCCTAAGCTGACCTCACCCCAGCAGTCCAGACTTGTTAATACCATCACCTTCTCCACGCCTCTGTCATCTGTCTGAAAGCCACCTCACACTTACCATGGCCACCTTCAATCCGACTCCTCTCCAGGACTTTCCATCGCAGCAAATGGCACCACTTCCACCCAGTTGCTTAGGCCAGAACCCTTGGTGTCTTACCCCTCTCTTGTTTTCACACCCCACATCCTTTTCCATCAGACAATTCTGGTTGCTCTGCCTTTATGATACAGCCTGATTCTGAACACTTTTCTCCACCTCCACTGCTAACCTTCTTGTCCAAATCATCATCTCTTGCCTGGATTATGCACCATCCTCCTAAATGGTCTCCTTGCTTCCTCCCTTGCCCACACAGCAGGCAAGTGCTCCTTAAAAATATAAGTCAGATCAAGACACTCTCCGCTCAGCAGCTTCCTATCACACTTAGAATACAACTCAGAGTCCTTACCTAACCCTGTTTCTCTGACTCTTCTCCTACCTCTTTCTCAATCACTACTCCACTCCAGCCACACTGGCCTCCTCCCTCATCCTCTAACACATCGCAGGCCCCACACTTTATACTTGTATTCCCTCTACCTGAAACTGCTTTTATTTTTCCACTTTGACTTTCTGTTTATTTTACAACTTAAAAATATGTCCCCCAAAATAAAACAGCCACAACAATAAAACCAAACAAATCACCCTCACTCCTAGTCTGGAACCTTTCCTGTAACTTTTTTCCCAGCTTTATTGAAATATAATTGACATATAACACTGTGTAAGTTTAAGGTGTACAATGTGATAATTTGATATATGTATATATTATGAAATTATTACCACAATAAAGTTAGTTAACACATCCATCACTTCACATGGTTTTTTTTTCTTTTGTGGTGAGAACTTTTAAGATCTACTCTCTTAGCAACTTTCAAGTATATAATACAGTAGTGTTAACTATAGTCATCATGCTGTACATTATGTCCCCATAATTTATTCATCTTATGACTAGAAGCTTGTACCCTTTGACCACCATCACCCATTTCCTCCACCTCACCCTCTGCCCCTGGCAACCAGCAATCTACTCTCTGTTTCTACGAGTTCAGTTTCCTCTACTGGAGACTTCTGTCCCCAAGGAGTCACATGGCTCACTTCCTTACATCAGTCAGGTCACTGTTCAAGTGTTGCCTTATCTGAGAAGATTTCTCTGCTCCTCCTCAAATATCAATCCGCATCACTCTCTAGCTCCTTACCAATCATGCTACCCAATTTTATTTTTCTTCCACCTGAGATAGATAGATAGATGGATAGATACAATTTGACATCACTGCTACAGAATATAAACCCCATGAGGGCAGGGACTGTGACATATACTAGGTGTTCAAAAGTATGTGTTGAATGAATGAATGGACATATCCAAGCATAGAGAATAATGAAACAAAATTTCAGCAATTTCCTAAGAGCACCAGTTTCTCCACACATGAATGGAAGAAGACTAAAGACCTGACTCAAACCCTATGCACCACTCAGGCAAGTCTTGGGAATTCCTAAAGAGGAGCTTGCTAACACTGCACTTGCCCTCTTAAATTCCAATGGGGTTACTTTAATGCAAATACTGGGCAGATGTATTTCTGCCAGTCAATAGAAGGGTATGGGGGGATAGAGAGGGGAGAAAGGCAGGGGCCTAAGAGAAAACAATGTTTGTTCATCCTTCTAAATCTAGAGGGAGTAGTTGTTAAATTGGGTGACTTAGAATCCCTGCCATGTGAGTAAATATTCTGATGTCTTGTGGCCCCACAGCTGGCCTCCAGGTCTCAACCCTCATCCCAGTCTGGACTGTCTGCTCAAAGTCTCCTTGGAACCACATCTAGGTCTCTACAAGGTATCCACAAATTGAAGAGAAGGCAGAGAGCACGTGGTGATTAAGTTAGTTGATGATCAAAGAGGGAACCATAACTACACTTACAAAAGCTAAGTACGCATCAGATTATATGATTAGTTATGAATGTATAGAAACAGATTGTCTAGCCCTGGCTAAGAAATTAATGAGATTAAAAATAAAGCATAACACATTGGAATTATGGTAAACCCCTTGGGAGACTCAATTAGTGACCCTGAAGATAGACATCTAGAAAAGATTCAGGTAGAGGAGGAGAGAAAACTAAGATTTTAAGAAATGGAGAAATTCTATGGGAAATATCCAATCAATTAGGAAAAACCAAACAAGGATAGTGGGCATTCAAGAAGGACAAGAGAGGGAGAAAGGTGCAGAGAGCTTATTCAAAGAAATAATATCTGAGAACTTCCCAAACCTTGGGAAGGCACTGGACATGCAATTATATGAAGGTAACAGAATATGTAATTTTCTCAATGCAAAGAGATCTTCTCCAAAGCATATTATATTAAAACTGTCAAAAGTCAATGACAAAGAAAGAATATTAAGGGTGGCCAGAGAGAAGAAAATAACTTACAAAGGAATCCCCATTAGTCTATCAGCAGATTTCTCAGCAGAAACTATACAGGCTAGGAGAGAGTGGAATGATATATACAAAATATTGAAAGACAAAATCTGTCAGTCAAGAATACTCTATTCAGCAATGTTATCCTTCAGATGTGAAGGAGAAATAAAGGCTTTCCCAGACAAACAAAAACTGAGGGAGTTCATTGCCACTAGACCTACCTAACAAGAAATGTTGAAAGGAGCTCTCCTACCTAAACAAGAAAGCAAATGTATAAAAAACTTTGAGCAAGGTGATAAATAGACAGACAGAATCAGAAAATTGCAACTCTATGTCAGAATAGGTTAGTAAGCACTTAATTAAAATATAAAGGCTAATGGGAAAGAAAGCATTAAAAATAACTATAACCACTTCAATTTATCACACTTCACAATATAAACAAAGGATAATTTGTGACAGCAAAAACATAAAAGGAGAAGAGGAAAAGGATGGGCCCACATAGGCTAATGTAGATGAGATGTTATCAACAGAAAAAGCACTATCTCATCTATGAGATCTTTTATACAAACCTCATGGTAACTGCAAAGCAAAAATTCAGAGCAGAGTCATGAAACACAAAAAAGAGGAAACTGAGAAACACATCACAGAAAACCCCTAAACAGAAATGGCAGACAGAAATACAAGGAAAAAGAAACAATGAAAATATAGAACAACCAGAAAACAAAAGATAAAATGGCAGTATTAAGCCCTCATATATCAATAATCACTCTAAATGTAAACAGATTGAATTAATCAATCAAAAGACACAGAGTGGCTGGATGGATTAAAAAACAAGACCCAACAATACACTGCCTCCAGGAGACTCATCTAAGCTCTAAAGACAAACATAGGCTCAGAATGAAAGGATGTAAGATGATACTCCAAGCAAATAACAACCAAAAGAAAGTAGGTATTGCCATACTTATACCAGACAAAATAGACTTCAAGCCAAAAAAATAACAAGAGACAAAGGTGGCCATTATATAATGATAAAAGCAACATTCCACCAAGACATAATATTTACTAACAGTGACTCACCTAATATAAGAGCACTAACGTATATAAAGGAACTATAAATAGTCCTAAAGGGAGAAATTAACTGCAACACAACAATAGTAGGGGACTTTAACATCCTACTTACATCAACAGATAGATCATCCAGCCAGAAAGCCAACAAGGAAACATTGGCCTTAAATGGAACACTAGACCAGATGGACTTAATAGATATATATAGAACATTCCATCCAAAAGCAGCAGAATACACATTCTTATCAAGTGCACATGGAACATTCTCAAAGATAGACCACATTTTGGGAAACAAGGCAAGCCTCAATAAATTTAAGAAGATGAAATCATATCAAGCATCTTTTCCAACCACAGTGGTATGAAACTTGAAATCAACTACAAGAAGAAATCTGAAAAATTCAGAAATATGTGAAGACTAAACAATATGCTACTGAACAACTATTGGATCAATCAAGAAATCAAAAGAGCAATCAAAAAATACCTGGCAACAAATGAAAATGAAAACACAACACACCAAAATCTATGGGATGCAGCAAAAGTGTTACTAAGAGGGAATTTATAGTAATACTGGCCTACCTGAAGAAACAAGAAAAATCTCAAATAAACCATCTAACGTTATACCCAGAGGAACTCTAAAAAGAAGAAGAAATGAAGCCCAAACTCAGTAGAAGAAAGGAAATAATAAAAATAATAGTGGAAAAAATGAAATAAAGACTAAAAAGACAATAGAAAAGATCAATGAAACTAAGGGCTGGTTCTTTGAAAAAATAAATAAAATTAACAAACACTTAGCTAGACTCACTAAGAACAGAAGAGAGAAGGCTCAAATAAATAAACTCAGAAATGAAAGAGGAGAATTTACAAAGGATACCACAGAAATACAAAAGATTATAAGAGAATACTATGAAAAACTATATGCCAACAAATTGGATAACCTAGAAGAAATGGGTAAATTCTTAGAATAATACAACCTACCAAAACTGAATCAAGAAGAAATAGAGAATCTGAATAGCCAATCACAAGTAAAGAGATTGAAACTAATCAAAAACCTCCCAGAAAACAAAAGTCCAGGATGGGATGGCTTCTCTGGTGAATTGTACCATACATTCAAAGAAGATTTAATTCTTCCTCAATTCTTCCTTTAATTCCTTCTCAAACTCTTCCAAAAAATTGAAGAGGACAAAATGCTTCCTAACTCATTTTATGAGGCCAACACTACCCTGATACTGAAACCAGGCAAGGACAGCACAAAAAAGAAAAATTACAAGCCAATGTTGCTGATGAACATAGATGCAAAAATCCTCAACAAAATATTACAAATCAAATACAGCAGTACCTTAAAGGGATCATATACCATGATCAGGTAGGATTTATTCCAGGGATGCAGGATAGTTCAACATCCACAAATCAATCAATGTGATACACCATATTAACAAAATGGGAAATAAAAATCACATGATCATCTCAATAGATGCAGAGAAAGCATTTGACAAGATCCAACATCCATTTATATTATAAACCCTCTCTAAAATGTGTATAGAAGGAAAGTACCTCAACATAATAAAGCTATATATGGAAAATGCACAGCCAGCATCATACTTAGTGAAAAACTGAAAGCTATTCCTCTAAGAACAGGAACTAGACAATGATGTCCACTCTTCTCCCTCTTATTCAACACAGAATTGGCACTCCTAGCCAGAGCAATTAGGAAAGAAACAAAAGTAAAATTTATCCAAATTGAAAAAGAAGAAGTAAAATCGTCACTATTTGTGGATGAAATAATTCTATATATAGAAAACCCTAAAGAATCCACTAAAAACTACTGGAAATAATTAACAAACATAGGAACGTTGCAGAGTACAAAATCAACATAAAAAATCAGTCACATTTCTACACACTAACAACAAACTAGCAGAAAGAGAAATCAAGAATACAATCCCATTTACAATTGCAACAAAAAGAATAAAATACCTATGAATAAATTTAACCAAGGAAATGAAAGACATATACACTGAAAACTGTAACACATTATTGGAGTAATTGAAGATGACATAAAGAAATGGTAAGATATTTCATGCACATAGATTGGAAGAATTAACACAGTTAAAATGTTCATATTACCTAAAGCAATCTACAGATTCAATGCAATCCCAATCATATTTTTCTTGGAAATAGTGCAAAGAATTCTAAAATTTATATGGAACAAAAAAAGACCTCAAACAGCCAAAACAATCCTGGGAGAAAAGAACAAAGCTTGGAGGTATCCCATTCCCTGATTTCAAAATATAGTACAAAGCTAGAGTAATCAAAACAGCATGGTACTGGCAGAAAAACAGATACACTGATCTGTGGAGCAGAATTGAGAGCTCAGATATAAACCCACACATTAATGGACTTCCAATTTTTGACAAAGGAGCCAAGAACATACAATAGAGAAAGGAATGTCTCTTCAATAAATGGTGTTGAGAAAACTGGACAGCCACCTGCAAAAGAATGAAAGGAGACCATTTTCTTACACCATACACAAAAATTAACTCAAAATGGGTTAAAGACTTGAATGTAAGACCTGAAAGCATAAAATAGAAGAAAACATAGGTAGTATGCTCTTTGACATTGGTCTTAGCAGTATCTTTCTGAATATCATATCTCCTCAGGCAAGGGAAACAAAAGAAAAAATAAACAAACGGCACTACATCAAACTAAAAAGCTACTGCATGGAAAAGAAAATCATCAACAAAATGAAAAGAAAACCCACCAACTGGGAGAAAATATTTGCAAATCATCTGATAAGGGGTTAATATCCAAAATATATAAAGAACCCATACAGCTGAACAACAAAAAAATGAACAGTCCTATGAAAAACTGGGCAGAGGATCTAAACAGACATTTTTTCCAAAGAAGATATACAGGTGACCAAGAAGCACATGAAAAGGTATTCAACATCACTAATTATTTGGAAATGCAAATCAAAACCACAATGAGATATCACCTCATGCCTGTCAGAATGGCTATCATCAAAAAGACAAGAAATGGCAAGTGTTGGAGAGGATGTGGAGAAAAAGGAGTCCTTGTACATTGCTGGTAGGAAAGCAAATAGGTGCAGCCAGTATCGAAAACAACATGGAGATTTCTAAAAATAGGACTACCATGTGATCCAGATATTCTGCTTCTGAGTATTTATCCAAGGAACATGAAAGCACTAATTCAAAAAGATATATGCACCCCTATGTTCTTTGCAGTATTGTTCACAATAACTAAGACTTGGAGGCGATCTAAGCACCCATCAAGAGATGAATGGAGAAAGAAGGTGTGGTATATATATACAATGGAATGCTACTCAGCCATAAAAAAGACAAAATTGTGCCATTTGCGACAACATGGATGGACCTTGAGGGTATTATGCTTAGCAAAATAAATCAGGCAGAGAAAGACAAATATCATATGATTTCAATCATATGTGGAAGATAAACAAACAAACATGTACATAAGGAGAACAGATTGGTGGTTATCAAAGGGGAAGGAGGATGGGAGATGGCAAAAAAGGTAAAGGGGCACATGTGTATGGTGATGGATGGCAACTAGGCTTTCAGTGGTGAACACAGTGCAGTCTAAACAGAAGTTGAAATACAATGATGTACACCTTAAATTTATACAATGTTATAAATCAATGTTACTTTAATAAAAAATAAATAATAATATAAAAAAACTTCAAAGTAGCATTATAAATATCTTCAAAGATCTAAAGGAAACCATGCTTAAAAAAATAATGGAAGATATGAAAACAATGTTTCATCCAATAGAGAACATCAATAAAGATTAAAGTAATTTTAAAAACAAAATAGAAACTCTGAAATTGAAGAGTATAATATTGAAAATGAAAAATTCATTAGAGGTGCTTGACAGCAGATTTCAAATTGAAGAAGAAAATATGAGTGAAGTTGAAGAATGACAAATAGAGATTATGCAATCTGAAGAGCAGGGAGAAAACAGAATGAAGAAAAATGATCAGAAACTCTGAAAAATATAAGATACCTTTAAGCACACCAATGGGAGTACCTGAAGGAGAGGCAAGAGAAAGGAGTAGAAGAAATATTCAAAGAAAAAAATGCTGAAAACTTCCCATACTTTCTTTAAAAATGTAGAAAAAGAAGAGCAAATTAAACTGAAAGCAACCAGAATGAAGAATATTATAAGGATTACAGAAGGAATTAATGAAATACAGAAGAGAAAAATATAGAGAAAATTAACATTACCCAAAATTGGGTCTTTGAAGAATGAAATTGACAAACCTTAAGTAGATTGAAAAAAAAAGAGAAAAGACAAACTACTAAAATCAAGAACAAAAGAGGGGACAATGCTATCAACTTTATTGAAATAGAAATGGGTTATAAGGGAATGTTATGAACAACTGTATGCCAATAAAGTAGATAGCTTAGATTAAATGGACACGTTCATATAAAAGTCATGAACTACTGCAACTGATGTGAAATAAAATAGAAATAATGGCCAAAAACTTACCAAATTTTATGAAAAACATGAACCTACACATCAAAAAATGTCAACAAACTCCAAATAAGATAGACAAGAGGAGGTCCACATCAAGACATACTATAATTGAACTGTTGAATGATAAAGAGAGAATCTTGAAGGCAACAAGACCAGTGACTCCTCACATATAAAGGATACTCAATAAGACTATCATCCAATTTTTCATCAGAAACTATGGAGATCATAGGGTAGTGCAATCACATATTTAAAGTGCTGAAAGAAAAAAGAAAGTGCAAACCAAGAATTCTATATCTGGTAAAACTGTTCTTTTAAAATGAGGGAGAAATTTAGACATTCTCAGAAAAACAAAAACTGAGGGAGTTTTTTACCAAGAAACCTGCCCTAAAGGAAATGTGAAAGGATGTCCATCAGGTTGAAATGAAAGGACACTAGACAGTAACTCAAAGTCATATGAAGAAATAAAGATGTCTGATAAAGGTAACTATATGGGCAAATATAACAGTCAGAATTATTGTATTTTGTTTGTAACTCCACTTTTTATTGCCTGCTTGATTTAAAAGACAAATGCATAAAAATAATTTTAAATCTATGTTATTAGATACATATGCATAAAGACAATTTGTGACAACGACAACATAAAAATGGTAGATCTGTATAGGAGTAGAGATTTTGTATGCTATTGAAATTAAGTTGGTATCAATTAAAAGTAGATTGTTATAGATTTAGGATATTAAACATAATCTACATGGTAACCACAAAGAAAATATCTAAAAATATACACAAAAGTAAATGAGAAGGCAATCAAAATAGTTTATCACTGCAAAAATCAACCAAACAGAAAGGAGGAAGTAATGGAGGAAATGAGGGTCAAAAAAGGTATAACATACAGAAAGAAATGGTAGAAGTAAGTCTTTCTTTATCAGTAATTACTTGAAAGGTAAATGGCTTAAACTCTCCAATCAAAAGGCCAAGATTGGCAGGATGGATATAATCCATGATCTAACTATATGCTGTCTATAAGACACTCACTTTAGAATCAAAGACATGTATAGATTGAAAGTGAAAGGATGGTAAAACATTTCATGCAACTAGTAGCAAAAAGAGAGTTGTGGTGTCTATATTATTATTAGACAAAATAGACTTTAAGTTAAAAAATGCTAAAACAGAAAAAGAAGAATATTATATATTAATAAGGAGTTAAATTTATCAATAATATATAACAATTATAAACATACATGCACAAAACAACAGAACCCCAGAATATGTGAAGCAAACATGGCAGAATTGATGGGAGAAAAAGGTAGTTCTAGAATAATACTTGGAGACTCAACACCCCAGTTTCAGTAGTGGGTAGAACATCTAGACAAAAGACCAATAAGGATAAAGGACTTGAACAATACTATAAACAAACTAGACCTAACAGACATATAAAACATGCTATACAACAACAGCAGAATAAACATTCTTCTTAAGTGCACATGGCACATTCTCCAAGATAGAACATAATTTAGGCCACAAAACAAGTCTTAATACATTTGAAAAGATTAAAGTATCTTCTCTGACCACAGCTGAATGGTTTATTATTCAGAATATAAAAAGAACTTCTACCACTCAACAACAAGAAGATAAACGAGCAAATTTAAAATGGTAAAAGGACTTGAATCTCCAAAGAAGATATACTAATGACCAACAAGCACATGAAAACCAACATCATTTATAAGTGACCAACATCATTTATAATTAGCAAAATGCAAAGTAAAAGCACAACGAGATACCACTTCACACTCACTAGAATAGCTATAATCAAAAAACGGAAAATAACAAGTGTTAGCGAGGATGTGGAGAACTGGAACACTTGTACATTGCTGGTGAGAATGTAAAATGGTGAAGCTATTATGGAAAACACTTTGGTGGTTCCTCAAAAACTTAAACATAGAATTACCATATGATCCAGCAATTCCATTCCTAGTTATATATCTAAGACAAATGAAAACAGGGACACAAACGTATACTTGTACATGAATGTTCATTGCAACATTATTCACAATCGGTAAAAGGTGGAAAAAAATCCAAGTTCCCATCATCAGAGGAATGTATAAACAAAATGTAGTATATACATACAATTGAATATTATTCATCCATAAAAATGGATGAAGTTCTGAAACATGCTAAAACAAGGATCAATCTTCAAAACATTATGCTAAATGCAATAAGCCAGACTCAAAAGGACAATATTGTATGATTCTACTTATATAAAATATCTAAAATAAGCAAATTAATAGAGTCAGATAGTAGATTGGAGGTTACCAGGAACTGGGAGGAGTTGGGGGAAATGGGAGTTATTGCTTAATGGGTACAGAGTTTCTGCTTGAGTTGATGGAACAGTTTTAGAAATAGATAGAAGTGATGATTGCACAATATTGTGAATGTAATTAAAGCCACCAGTTTGTACACTTAAAATGATTTAAGTGGAAAGTTTTATTATATATATATATTTTTACCAAAACAAAACCCAAAAACTACAGAGTTGACATGATCTGAAAATCTATTGTTACTATGTTGCTTTTTTCAGTATTCAACCTTGATTGAAACCTTGCTTGTATTCTCTTTTGGCCATTAGCTCACTCTTAGTTGCTTTACTTAATTTGTGCTTATTTCTTAGTGAAGACTGAAGTAAGCAGTGAATGTTTGTTTTAAATATGAATAGAGTAAGATTGGATTTTCATTTTACTTGAAACAAAAATCAATTATATTTCTATATAATATCAATGAGCACATTGAAAATAAAATTAAGAAAAAATCCATTTAAAATAACATCAAAAAGAATAAAATATGTAGGAATAAATTTGACAAAAGAAGTGCAAACTTATACTCTGAAAACTACAAAATAGTTTTGAAATAAATTATAATACAATCTTTATCAAAATCCTGCTGTCATTTTGCATAAATTGATAAGCAGATCCTAAAATTCATATGGAAATGAAAAGGATCTAAAATAACCAAAACAATCTTGAAAAAGAAGAGCAAAGTAGGAGGACTCACACTTCATGATTTCAAAACCTGCTACAAAACTATAGTAATCAAGACAGTGTGATACTAGTAGAAGGATAGACATAAATATCAATGGAACAGAACTGAAGATCCAGAAATAAGCCCATACATCTATGGTCAATTGATTTTTGATAAGAGTGACAGGACCATTCAATGAGGGAAAAATAGTCTTTTCAACAAACAGTGCTTGAAGAACTGGATATCCAGAAGGATGAAGTTGGACCCTTACCTCACACTATATACAAAAACCAGCTTAACATAGATCAAAGATCTAAATGGAAAAACTGAAACAATAGAACTCTTAGAAGAAAACATAATAGGTGTAAATCTTTGTGACCTTGGACTAGGCAGTGGTTTCTTAGATACGATATCTAAAGCACAAAAAGCAAATGAAAAGATAGGCAAACAGGACATCAGCAAAATTTAAAACTTTTGTGTTTCAAGGACAATCAGAAAGTGAATAGACCACCTACAGAATGAGAGAAATTTTTTGAAAAACATATAACTGAGAGGGACTTGTATCTAGAATATGTTAGGAAAAATTACAACTCAATAACAAAAAGTCAAATAACCCAATTAAAAATGGGAAAAAGATTTGAATAGATATTTCTCCAAAGAAGATATACAAATAGTCATTAAATATACGAAAATATGCTCAACATCATAGCCATTAGGGAAATGCAAATCAAAACTCCAGTGAGATACCACTTTATCCTCGCTAGAATGACTAGAATTAAAGGGTTAGATAAATAAAAGTGCTGTCAAAAATGTGGGGAAACCAGAACCCTTGTACACTGTCAATGGGAATGTAAAATGGTTCAGTCGGTCCTATGGACTGAATGTTTGTGTCCCTGCAAAATTTGTGTGTTGAAATCTAATCCCCAATTTTATGGTATTTGGAGGTGGGGCCATTAGGAAGTGATTAGTTCATGAAGGCAGACCTCTTATAAATGGGATTAGTGACCTCATTAAAAAGGCCCCAGAAAGGTCACTCACCCCTTCCACCACATGAGGTTACAGTGAGAAGATGGCCATCAATGAGGAAGCAGGCCCTTACAAGACATCAAATCTGCCACACCTTGACCTTGGGCTTCCTAGCTTTCAGAACTGTGAGAAATAAATTTCTGTTGTCTAAGCTAACCAGTCTATGGTATTTTGTTAGGGCAGCTGAAATGGACTAAGACGGCCAGTTTGTAAAACAGTATGGCAGTTCCTCAAACAGTTAAACGTACAGTTACCACAAGATCCAGCAATTCCGCTCCTAGTTATCTACCTAAGACAAATAAGAACATATATCCACACAAAATCTTGTACATGAATGTTCATAGCAACATTATCCATAATAGCTAAAAAGTGAAAACAACTCAAATGTCTATCAACTGATAAATGTGGAATAGCCATACAATGGAATGATATTTGGCAACAAAAAGGAATGAAGTTCCAATACATGGTACAAGATGGATGAACCTTGAAAATATTATGCTAAGTGAAAGAAGCCAGTCACAAAAGACCACATTTTATATTTTTACATTCATTGAAATGGCTAGAATAGGCAAATCTATAGAGAGAAAGTATTTTAGTAGTTTCCTAGGGCTGAGGCTGATAGGCCACCTGGTGGATGATGATTAAGGGGTGCAAAGGTTTCTTCTCTCTTTTAAAAAAATTATTTTATTGAGGTCATATTGGTTTATAACTGTGTAATTTCAGGTGTACATTATTATATATCAGTTTCTGTAGAGACTGCATTGTGCTCACCACCAATAGCCTAGTTTTTATCCATCACCACACATATATGGCCCCTTTCCCCTTTTGCCCATCCCCCCACTCCCTTCCCTTCTGGTAAGCACTAATATGTTCTCTTCATCTATGTGTTTGTTTATATTCCACATATGAGTGAAATCATATGGTATTTGTCTTTCTCTGTCTGGCTTATTTTGCTTAACATCATACCCTCAAGGTCCATCCATGTTGTTGTAAATGGGACGATTTTGTCTTTTTTATGGCTGAGTAGTGTTCCATTATATATATATATATATATATATATATATATATATATATATATATATATATATATATACTGCCATTTCAGTTTGGTGGTTTTCTGTGATGGTTTTCTCTTTATTTATGATTTGTGGCTCTACTCTGATTTTTTGTTTCATGGTTACCATGAGGTTTGTATAAAAGATCTCACAGATGAGATAGTCCATTTTCTGATAGCCTCTTATCTCCATTAGCCTAAGCAGGTTCTATCCCTTTCCTCTTCCCCTTCCGAGTTATTGTTGTCACAAATTACTCTTTTTTCTGTTGTGAGTTTTGGACTAAATTGAAGTGTTTGTAGTTATTCTTGATGCTTTCCTTCCCTTTATCTTTTATGTTATAATTAAGTATTTACTAACCTATTCTGATATAGAGCTGCAATTTTCTGATTCTGTCTATTTATCTCCTTTCTCAAGGTTTTGTAAACCTTTACTTTTTAGTTTTGGATGGGAAGCCTCCTTTCAATGTTTCTTCTAAGGCAGGCCTACTGGTGATGAACTCCCTCAGTTTTTATTTATCTGGGAAAGCTTTTATTTCTCCATTTTATCTGAAGGACTGTTTTGCTGGATAGATATTCTTGGCTGAAAGTTTTTGTCTTTCAGTATTTTGAATATATCATTCCATTATATCCTAGCCTGTGAGGTTTCCACCAAGAAATCCACTGAAAGCCTGATAGGGGTTATTTTGTAGGTTATTTTCTTCTGCCTTTCTGCCCTTAATATTTTTTCTTTGTCGTTGACTCTTGACAGTTTTACAATTGTATGCCTTGGAGAAGGTCTTTTAGCATTGATGTAATTAGGAGTTCTATTGGCTTCATGCATTTATAAATGCTGTTCCTTCCCCAGATTTGGGAAGTTCTCAGCTATTATTTCTTTGAACAAGCTCTCTGCTCTTTTCTCCCTCTGGAATACCTGTAATCCTTATGTTGCTTTTCCTAATTGAGTCAGATATTTCTCAAAGAATTCCTTCATTTTTAAAAAATCTTGGCTCTCTCTCCTCCTCCACCTGAAGCATTTCTATCCTCTAAATCACCAATTCTGTCCTCCATAATGTCAGCTCTATTTTTTAAGGATTCTTGATTATTTTTTATCTCATTGATTGTGTCTTCATGTCTAGAATATCTGTTTGGTTTTGTTTAGAGCTTCAATCTCTTTGATGAAGTAGTCCCTCTGCTCATTAATATTATTCCTCAGCTCATTGAACTGTCTTTCTGAGTTTTCTTGTAACTACTTGAGTTTCTTTATGACAGCTATTTTGAATTCTCTACCATTTAGATTGTAAATTTCTGTGACTTCAGGGCTGGTTTCTGGAGACTTGTCATTTTTCTTCTGCTCTGAAGGGGTCCTGTAGTTCTTCATGGTGTTTGATGAAGTGATCCTCTGCTGGCATGTTTGTGGTAGTATCAGCTCACAGATTACACCTGCCACAGCTGGGGGGTGGGGGGAGCAGGAGCTGTGTCTTCTGATATTGCCCCATCTGCTGGAAGTTGTGTCAGTAGGGCTGCTCTGCATTTGTGTGGCTGGTCACAGCTGCTTGGCAAGTCATGTGTGCACGCACAGGCAGGGCCTCTGTGCTACATTGGCAGGTCACTCTTGCGGGAGTGGGACCACTGCACCCAGCTGGCTGAGCTGGTGCATTAGGCAGGAGGAGAGGGGCACTTTCTTTTGGGTGCAGGCTAGCTCTGGGCTTGCAGGTGGCTCAGCTGAGCTGCTGAGGTTGGTGGGCAGGGCTCCCTCATAGGGGCTGAGCCACCACCACTCACCATTCCCATTGGCACTCCTGTGGGCTGAGTCACCACTCCAAAAGTGTTCACATGCAGGCCAGACTTCCCCTGCCTCCTCTTACAGTCATGCCAGCCACTGTGTGAGGACCCACAATCTGTATTGCTGTTGCTGGGGGGGGGGGCTGCTTAGCCAGTTCAACCACTTTGAGGGATCCAGTCCACCCACCTTCAGCTGTGTGGCTGTGTGGATCTCTCAGGCATCCTGTTGTGCTGTGAAGGGAATCCTCTGTTAGTTAATGGGTGTCCATTTAGTTGTAACTTAGAGGGGAGAGACAAAGGGAAAAGCTCACTCCACTATGATGCTGACATTCCAAAGATTTCTTCTTAGAATAATGAAAATGTTCCAAAATTGGAGGTGGTAAGGGATGCACAACTCTGTAAATGTACTAAAAGCCATTGAATATTACAATTTGAATGAATTGTATGGTGTGTGAATTATATCTCAGTAAAGTTGTTTATTTAAAAAGTGACAAAGTATTCTCCAGATTCAGACTGAATCCTTGTGAATTCTTCCAAATATTTACAGGTGAAATAACAGCAAACTCACACAAACACTTCCAGACACCAGAAATTGAGGGAACACTTCCAAACTTGTGTTATGAAGCCACTATAACCTTGACAATGAAATCTGACAAGGGCATTACAAGAAAGGAAAATCACAGGAAAACCTCTCTTCTGAACGTATATGCAAAAATTCTGAACTAAATACTAATAAATCTAAGCCAGTGAGACATATATATATATGAAATATGAAATGTTATGTATAAAACATTTATATATATATAAAAGGTTGTTTTAATATTTAAAAACCATTCAATGTAATTTCCCTCCTTAACAAGATAATGAAAATTTTTCATCTGCTTATCTCAATAGATGCAGAAAATGTAGTTTATGAAATTCTAGACTCATTTACAATAAAAAAACTACTAATCAATTAAAAACAGTAGAAAGTTTCCTTAATATGATAAAGAGAATCTTAAATAATAATAATTAATAAACCTTCAACAACCCTGATACTTTAATGGTACAAAATGGAGGGCTTATCCCTTGATAGTGGGGTGGGGACAAAGATATTTTCATCACTTCTATTTAAAAATGTGTTGTAAATATTACCCTGTGTAATAAGGTAAGAAAAAAAGGTTAAGAATGAAGAGGAAGAAATAAAGCAGTCATTACTTGTAGACAACATGATTGTCATATACTAAATCTAAAGGAATTTACAGATATACTGTAAGTATTAATAAGCAAATTTAGCATGTAGCTGGGTACCATGTTAATATTCAATATTGAATTGTATTTCTATGTATCATTAACAAACAATTAGAAAAAGTAATTTAAAAATATACCATTTACAATTGCATGAGAATATCAAATACCTGAGATTAAACCTAACCAAGACATGCAAGACAGAGTAAACTGCAAAATATTAATGAGAGAACTTGATGAAGACTACATAAATGAATACATAAATGCATAAATAGATAAAAGATACCAACCTCCTCAAATTGATGTATACATTCATTGCAATCTCAATAGAAATAACAATATTTACAAAATGATCCCAGTTATATAACAAAAATACAAAAATACACAAAGAAAATTTTGACCTTATTTCTAATCTATTTTTCCATCTCCCATTACAAGTAACTGATATGGTCTCTATTTCCACAATTTGAATTTTTTTTTTTTTGGTGAGGAAGATTGGCTCTGAGATAACAACTGTTCCAATCTTCCCCTACTTTTTGTATGTGTGATGCCTGCCACAGCACGGCTTGATAGAGTGGTGTGTAGGTCCACATCTGAGATCCAAACCTGTGAACCCTGGGCCGCCAAAGTGGAGCATGCAAACTTAACCACTACACCACCAGGCTGGCCCCCCGACAATTTGAATTTTTGAAAACAAACATTTGATTTCACCAACTTATCCCTAACCACACAAAAAATGTTAATCATTTTTATGTCTATTTTATTCATTTTAAAATATTTTATATTCTCTTGAGCCAAAAATGTTTTCAATTGCAAGATGTGTCACCTAATTTCAGTATTCTTTTCAGGAAAAATAATATGTGTAAACATCCATTGAAAAATATATTCCAATTTCAGAAATATTAAAATAGGAAAAAACTGTGAGTCTTAGAACTCATCAATATAAGTTAATTATGTTCATACTCTGAACACAATGTTCAAATAACAGTTAATACTTTAATTTATTTCTCTGTAATCTTTCTGTGTACTGTTATAATTAATATTTTTGACATACTATGCCATCAGGGTTTCACAGCACTTACTTGCTCCTTCCATTCTTTTTCTTGTTGCCAGGACAATAAGGGAGCTAACACCTGAAAGACTATGGTACTAGAAATACTTCAACATAATTCAGTTGTTCATTATGGGAGGGCTATGTCACCAGTGGGCACCAGTCGCCAATTTCCCTTCATACTATCCCTGCCCTCTCATTTCACTCTCCCCCTATCATCACATCACACATTTTTGTCTTTGCCAATCTGAGAGGTCAAAAGTGGTCCCTTTTCCCTGTGGCATTCACTTCCCTTTCTCTGTTTACCAAAGAGGGGCTACAATTTCTCCAGGGCTACTAGTATTCTCTGACAATTTTCTCTTTTTTTCCTTTGCTCTCCAGGTGTTGACCTCCTAAGTCCCCTTCTGTTCTCAACATTTACTTATAGTTGTTTTGCCTGTGTTTTGGACATGCATAAAATTAATACAGAGCAGAGCGTCAAGATGGGATGAATAGAATTTAAGTAAGGATTTTTCTTTTTAATATCTTTTCTTTCTCTCTCCTTTTCCCCATCAGCTTCTCTTATTCTGATAATCAGAAAATTTAATATGAGCCAGAGTGGTCAAAGTTTGGTACTCTCACTGCTTCAGCAGCCTGAGCTCATTTCCCAGTCGTGGAACCACACCACCCGTCTGTCAGTTGCCATGCCATGGCAGTGGCTCACATGGAACTAGAAGGACTTGTAATTAGGATATACAACCATGCACTCGGGCATTGGGGAGAAAAAAAAGGTGAAGATTGGCAGCAGATGTTAGCTCAGGGGAAATCCTTCCCTGCAAAAAAAAAAGAAAAAAAAAAGAAAGAAAGAAAATTTAATAAAGGTTTTTTAATTTGATGAAAGACAGCATTCAAGATAGGAAAAAAATTACATCTTTCCTAAGGAAAATGATTTGTTTCAGTAGAAATACATTACCTTCATTGCACTAATTTGTACCAAGTACAAAGCGTGTTTGATTGGTTACGTACATAATAACAGTTTCCAGGTTTTTAAAACAGATGCTTCTTATCCGGAACATGTAGCATACTGTTCCCCTCACCTACACTCCACCCTACTTCACTGGGCATTTCAACCATCCTCCAATTCAAGGGGCCACAAGTGTGACCTTGTGACTAGAGGTTACCATTCTCTGATTACTTAAAAAGGGGGAAAATAGGAGTCAGAATAGACTCAACAGCACTAACACAAACGTTTTTCCAACCCGACTGCGTGTTACTGCCCTAGCTCATGTTTGGGACCCCCAGTATCTCTCTTCTGGAATACTGTGAAGGGTTACTTGCTAATCTTCCTATATCATATGTTGTTCCCGTCTAATGGATTATTTTTTTCAAAACATGAAATTTATAAAATCACTTTTATTCAGTACCTTATTTCTTCCTCCCACAGTCCTTTGAGATAGGTACTTCTGGAAACGTTTTCTTTAAGGGGATGATGTAGTGGGGCAGAAACCACCACCTTCTCCTGGATAAAAAAGGAACTTTGAATTATTTATTTATATGTAAGCTTTAAACAGCTTGCAGCCTTGTTACCAACGGAACGTTGAAAGAATAGACAAGAAGTGTATCTTTGGGTTATTTAGAAGATAGGAGTTCAAGATCTTATATGGGAGAACTACTGTAAAAAATGTCAATTATGCATGAATTCACTTCGATTTAAGTTCAAATCACAAGTAATCTGTTTTGGAACTTGAAAATACTGCTCAAAAATTCCTCTGAATTACAAATACTCATAAACGGCCAAGAAATTGATGAAAATAAATAATAAAAGCAAACTTGTGCTATCAGATAAATTAACAATAAATTTTTTAAAGCGACTCCCCAAGAATAGAGAAAATAGCTAAGGAATAGCATCTGAAGGTGGATGCAGATCTAGGAACAACTTGGCTTTTAGGGTATGTTAAAGATAGCCATACAAATTCAGCAGAGAAAAGCTGGATAATTAAAAAAATTTGCATGTTGCTCTATACCATGCTGACTTGGACACTAGCCAATGCATGTGGTTCCCAGAATCAGAATTCTCAGCCTGAAGGACAGGATTTCATCACCATCCTCATCCTCATCAGGAAATGTCATTAAGGGAACTTCCACATATGAATGACATAGTATGACCATCAAAATGTAAATGTGTAGAAGCTGATAAACAAGTCTCATCAATTTATAGGGAGGACACATGGAACAATAAATAGATTGGGAGCTAGAATCCTAGCCTTGACACACTCCAGCATTAAAAGGTGTTACATAAAGTCTTTGAACCTCAGTTGTTTTCATCTGTAAAATTAAAATAATATCTACAACATATGTATAAGTCCATGGGTCTAAATGTAAAAACACAGATGGAAAACACTATATTTCTAGCACTGAGCTAGGTTTAAGAGGACACAACTGACCTGTTGGAAATGATATTCTGGCTAAATAGGTAAAACCCATTAAGGTGAGCATATTTAGAAAATGATTATGGACTAAAAGGTGAAGGTTAAAAACAGTTTAGAGAAAGAGGCAGTCTTCGTGAGCTTGGGTAGTCTGAAAAGACTAGAAATCAAAAAGGATTTTAACACAGTCCTGGTGATAGTGAGGGAAAATAGACACTCTTGTGCATTGCTGATGCAACTGCAAATTGGTACAACCTCTTAGGAGCAAAATTTGAAAATATTTCTAATAATTAAAAAAATATATATAATTTACATTTAATTTTTGTATTGAGGTGAAATTCACATAAAATAAAATTAACTATTTTAAGTATACAATTCAGTGGCATTTAGTATATTAACAATGTTGCACAACTGTCACTTCTATCTAGTTCCAAAACATTTTCATTTCCCCCAGAGGATACTCTGCACCCATTTAACAGTCACTCTCCATACTGCCCTGTCCCAGCCCTGGCAATCACTAATTTGTTGTTTGTCTTTATGGATTCATATATTCTTGACATTTCATGTAAATGGAATCATAAAATATGTGACCTTTTGTGTTTGTCTACTTTCACTTAGCACAGTGTGTTCAAGGTTCATCCATGTTGTAGCATGTATCAATACTTAATTCCTTTTTAGGATTGAATAGTATTCCATTGGATGGGTATACCATATTTTGTTTATCAACTCATCAGTTGGTGGACATTTGAGTTATTGTGAATAGTGTTGCTATGAACATTTGTGTACAAGTGTTTATCCAAATACCTATTTTAAATTCTTTGGAGTTCATTTCTAGGAGTGGAATTATTGGGTCATATAGTAATTCTATTTTTAATTTTTTGAAGAATTTCCAAACTGTTTTCTACAGGAGCTATACCATTTTACATTCCCACCCACAATCTACAAGGGTTACAATTTCTCCACCAGCATTTGCTATTTTCAGTTTTATGGATTAGAACCATCCTAGTGGGTGTGAAGTGGTTATCTCATTGTGGCTTTGATTTGCGTTTCCCTAGTGACTAACAATGGTGAACACATTTTTATGTTGCTTTTGGTCAGTTATATATCTTTTCTTGAAGAAATGTTTATTAAAGTCTTTTGCCATTTTTTTAGTTGGTTGTTTGTCTTTTTGTTATTGAGTTGTAGGAGTTCTTTATATATTCTGGATACTAGACCCTTATCAGATATATGATTTGTAAATATTTTTCCACTCTGTAGGTTGTCTTTTCACTTCCTTGATAGTGTCATTTGACGCACAAAAGTTTTAATTTTGATGAAGTCCAATTTATCCATTTTTTTCTGCTCACACTTTTGGTGTCATTTTTAAGAATCCATTACCAAATACAAGGTCATGAAGAGTTACTCCTATGTTTTCTTCAAAATGTTTTATGGTTTTAGCTCCTATATTTACTTCTTTAATACTTTTTTTTATGCTGAGGAAGTTTCACCCTGAGCTAACATCTGTTGCCAATCTTCCTCTATTTTGTATGTGAGCCACTGCTACAGCATGGCCGTTGATGACTGGTGTAGGTCAACACCCGGGAATTGAACCTGGGCCACCGATGCAGAGTGCACAAAACTTAACATCTAGGCCACCGGGGCTCGCCCTCTTGAATACATTTTGAGTTGATTTTTTGGATATAATGTGAGGTAGAGGTCTAACTTCATTCTTATGCACGTGGATATCCAGTTGTCTCATTGCCATTTGTTGAAGATCCTATTCTTTCTGCCATTGAATGGACTTGTCATCCTTGTCAAAAATCTATTGACCATAGATGTACGGGTTTATTTCTGGACTCTGAGTTCTATTCCATTTATATATATGTCAATCTTTATGCCAGTACCAGACTGTTTTGGTTAGTAAGAATTTGTAGGGTTTTGAAATAAGAAAGTATGAGTTTTCCTACTTTTTTCCCAAGATTTTTTGTCTATTTGGGATTTTCTGCAATTCCATATGAATTTTACTATCATCTTTTCCATTTCTCAAAAATAGACTGCTCTTATTTTGATAGGAATTACATTGAATCTGTAGATTGCTTTGGGAATTATTGCCATCTTAACAACATTAAGTCTTCCAGTCCATAAACATGGTGTATCTTTCCATTTATTTATTAATTTATTATTTATTAATTACTTATTAATTAATTATGTATTAATCACTTTCAGTAGTTTTGTAATTTTTCACTGTACAAATCTTGAGCTGCTTTGGTTAAACTTATTCCTAAGTATTCTATTCTTTCTCATGCTTTTGTACATAGAATTGTTTTCTTAACTTCATTTTTGGGTAGCTCATTGCTAGTGTATAGAGATACAACTGATTTTGGATGGCTTATCTTATATCCTACAATTTTGCCAAGTTCATTTATTAGCTCTAGTAGCCTTCTTGCGTATTCTTTTGGATTTTCTGTATATAAGACTATGCCATCTGCAAATAAAGATAATTTTACATCTTCCTTTTCAATTTGGATTTGATTAATATTTTTCTCGTTTAATTTCTCTGGCTAGAACTCCCACTACAATAGTGGTGAAAGCAGGCATCCTTGTCTTGCTCCTGATCTTACATGGAAAGCTTTCAATCTTTCACTATTGAGTATAATTTAGCATTGAGTTTTTTATACATGCTGTTTATCATGTTGAGACAATCCTCTTATAGTCCTAGTTTGTTGAATTTTTTTCATGAAAGGGTGTTGGAGTTTGTCAAATGCTTTTTCTGTGTCAACTGAGATGACAATGTGTTTTTTTTCCTTTCTTATATTCATGTAATGTGTATTATGTTAATTAATTTTCATATGTTGAATCACCCTTGCATTTTGTGGATAAACCCAAATTCATCATGATGTAAAATCCTTTTAATATGCCGCTGGTTTAGTTGGCTAGTATTTTGTTGAGGATTTTTGCATCAGTATTCATCAAGACTTTGGAGGTGATGGATATGTTTATGGTATACATTGTGGTAAATAAACAAACCAGTAAAAGTATGCACATACCATGTGACCCAGCACTTCCACTGCTTTGTATTACCATAGAGATATAGGTACGCACGTGCACAGGAAAGCACAGATGGATGTTTATTGTGGCATTGTTTGTAAAAGCCAAGATATTGGAACTAGCCTAAGTCATCAAAAGGGAAAGATCAAATAAACTATGGTCTATCTATACAGAGAAAACTACACAGTAGTTTTAAAAAATGAGATTCTTATATTAAAAGCATCTCTAGGGACATTGTTAAGTAAAAACAGTAGGATAGTAGATGTAATATTATAATATTTAGTTAAAGTGCAAAACAGAAATATGTAAATTTCTAGATGAATATCCATCAAACTGACAAGTATTTAATTGTGGGGAGGGGATTGAAATTGGAGGAGTGGTTAAAGCAATATATTAAGATGAACTAGGCTATCTCAGTGACTTTAAAACAGCTTATTACTCCTTCATGTCATGGTTCAATGAAAGTTATTGGCTCTTCTGCATGGCTCCGCTCCATTAATTATTTTGATATCCAGCCTGCATTCCTCTCACAGTCATGTGTTCCAGATGGCACACATGGTTTCCAAGGTTACTGAAAGGAGAGTGGAGAGCTCACTCAGCGTTGCTTATAAACATTAGGAGTGTCTTATGTTACATTTGATGGCCCCAACATGTGTGCAGGTGAGGCTGGGAAATGTAAGAGAACACGTACTTTTTGATTAAGCAATCTTACTTTCTAGGATCTATTCTATAGAAATAAAAGCACCAGTAATCTGAATATGTGTGCAAGCATGTTCATTGCAGGCAGTATTGCTTTTAGTGGGCAAAACACAGAAACAATTTGAATGTTAATTCACAAGGGAATGGTTTGAAAAACGTAAGGTACATTCATACTATAGAAAGTAGATTTATTTGCATTTTTGTTTACTGACCTCTGGAAAGTCCTATAAGACCTCCAAACTAAAATAAAGAGACACACGATAAGTAACTCAAAATTATAGAAATAAACAACAACAGTAAAGGTAGCTACATAGGTAAATACAAAAGCAAGTAGTTTTGCTTATTTGATTTATAACTCCTCTTTTTTTCCTATATGACTTAAAAGACAAATGCAGAGTGACGTCAGCATCATGGCGGAGTGAGATTCCCTCTTTGAATCTCTGCCCCCTACGACACAACGAAAACATCATTCACATTCCAACAGAGCTCAATCAAACACTACGAAGGACTTCTGAGAAACCCCTGCTGCCATACATCGGACGGTGGAGGCGCGGGAAGCCCAGGAGGACGGGAGGAGAGGTAGGAGGTTGTACTCCCCCTCCCCAATCGATCGGCAAAAACAGCGCGGTTCGCGGACAGAGGGGGGAGGGGCGGCCCACAGCGGGGAAAACTAGCGCCATCCAGGTGCTCTCACAGACTGTCGCGAGATCCCCACGGGGAAGCGACGACGGACTGTTTAGGGGGTGTAACAAACACCCTAACAGAGCCAGAAAGGAAACCCCCGGGTCAAGCAGGAGAAAGAGAGGACCCCTCCCCCCACACACCCGGCGTTTCAGCATAATCCCTCCAGGGGCCGCAGCCGCGCAGCCGCCTCAGAGCAAACCGCTCGCGATCTCCATCTAGTGGCAGCAGGGGGAAACTGCAGGACTAACTTTAATCATGACGGGTAAAAATAAAGCCGTCCCTGCCGGATCCTTGCGAAAATATGTCAGGGCTACAGACCAAAAGGAAAATGACAAAGACCCAGAAACCAACCCTGAAGGCACAGAATTTGATAACCTGAATGAGAGAGAATTCAAAATAGCTATCATAAACAAGCTCAACGAAATACAAGAGAACACACAGAAACAAATCAACGAATTCAGGGATTATGTCACAAAAGAGATTGAAACCATAAAGAAAAACCAATCAGAATTATTGGAGATGAAAAACAAAATCAACGAGATAGTGGAAAAAATGGAGTCTTTAAAGAGCAGAACTGACAATATGGAGGAACAAATTAGCACTATTGAGGATAGCCACGCAGAAATGCTCCTGGTAGAGGAGGAGAGAGAGCTAAGACTAAAAAGAAATGAAGAAATTCTTCGAGAAATATCAGACTCAATGAGGAAAAGCAACATAAGGATAATAGGTATTCCAGAAGGAGAAGAAAGAGAAAAAGGAGCAGAGAGTTTGTTCAAAGAAATAATAGCTGAGAACTTCCCCAACCTAGGGAACGAAAGGGAAATAACAGTGAATGAAATCAATAGATCACCTAAATATATAAACAGGAATAAAAAATCATCTCGCCACATAGTAGCAAACTTGAAGAATACCCGTGACAAGGAAATAATATTGAAGGCAGCTAAACAAAAAAACAAAATAACATACAAAGGAAACCCCATCAGGCTCTCAGCTGATTTCTCGACAGAAACTCTACAGGCTAGGAGAGACTGGAATGATATATTCAAAATCATGAAAGACAAAAACCTTCAGCCGAGAATACTTTATCCAGCAAAAATATCCTTCAAATACGATGGAGAAATAATAACTCTCCCTGATAAACAAAAGCTAAGAGAGTTCGTCACCACAAGACCCCCACTACAAGAAATGCTCAAGAAGGCCCTTAGGCCTGAAAAAAAACAAATGAGAAAGGGGATACAAAGATTTCAGCAAGGAGAAAAGCAAGGAGACTGAACCAGAACAAAATACAGCTGGAAAACATCAAAAATTAATTCAAGCTCATCACTGGAAACACACATTCATGACACAATCTGGAATAAAGAGATAACAAATAAGGAGGGGAAGAGGTAAGGGATTGAACTGACCCAGCCTCAGGAAAAAGGAGGCATCTGAAAATGTACTTTCTTATCCAGGAGATCGCTTATATAAACCGCACGGTAACCACTAAACAAACAACCAGAAGAGAACCACACATGACAAATAAAGAGAAAACCAAGAGAATGAACATGCAGAAATACCAAATTGAATTTGGAGTCCGAAACACAAGGGACAAGAAATGAAGGAAATGCAAAAGAACCAGAAGATGAACAATAAAATAGCAACATTAAACCCTCATATATCAATAATCACTCTAAACGTAAATGGATTGAATTCTCCAATCAAAAGACACAGAGTGGCAGGATGGATTAAAAACCAAGATCCAACAATCTGCTGCCTCCAGGAAACACATCTCGGCTCTAAAGACAAACACAGACTCAAAATAAAAGGATGGAAAACAATACTCCAAGCTAATGGCAAACAAAAGAAAGCAGGAGTAGCCATACTTATATCAGACAAAGTAGACTTCAAGATAAAAAAGGGAATGAGAGACAAAGAAGGGCAATATATAATGATAAAAGGGATACTTCACCAAGAAGACATAACACTTATAAATATCTATGCACCCAACACAGGAGCACCAAAGTACATAAAACAACTGCTAAAAAACCTTAAAGGAGATATTAACAATAACACAATAATAGTAGGGGATCTTAATACCCCCCTTACATCAATAGATAGATCATCCAGACAAAAAGTCAATAAGGAAATACTGGACTTAAATGAAAAACTAGATGCAATGGATTTAATAGATATATACAGAGCACTCCACCCAAAAAAAGCAGAGTACACATTCTTCTCAAGTGCTCATGGAACATTCTCAAGGATAGACCATATATTAGGAAACAAGGCAAACCTCTATAAATTTAAGAAGATTGAAATCATTACAAGCATCTTTTCTGATCATAATGCTGTGAAACTAGAAATCAACTGCAAGGAAAAAACTAGGAAAGGGACAAAGATGTGGAGACTAAACAACATGCTACTGAACAACCAATGGGTCGTTGATGAAATTAAAGGAGAAATCAAAAGCTATCTGGAGACAAATGAAAAGGAAAATACACCATACCAACTCATATGGGATGCAGCAAAAGCAGTCCTGAGAGGGAAATTCATAGCAATACAAGCTCACCTTAACAAACAAGAAAAATCCCAAATAAATAACCTTAAATTGCACCTAACAGAGTTGGAAAAAGAAGAACAGACAAAGCCCCGAATCAGCAGAAGGAGGGAAATAATAAAAATCAGAGCAGAAATAAATGAAATTGAAACCAAAAAAACAGTAGAAAGGATCAATGAAACAAAGAGCTGGTTCTTTGAGAAGATAAATAAAATTGACAAACCCTTAGCCAGACTCACTAAGAAAAAAAGGGAGAAGACTCAAATAAATAAAATTAGAAATGAAAGAGGAGAAATTACAACAGACACCACAGAAATACAAGGGATTATTAGGGAATACTATGAAAAACTTTACGCCAACAAATTGGACAACCTAGAGGAAATGGACAAATTCTTGGACGCGTACAACCTCCCAAAACTGAATCAAGAAGAAATAGAGAATCTGAACAGACCAATCACAAGTAAAGAGATTGAAACAGTCATCAAAAACCTCCCAAAAAATAAAAG
Source organism: Tapirus indicus (assembly GCA_031878705.1). Classification (NCBI taxonomy): domain Eukaryota; kingdom Metazoa; phylum Chordata; class Mammalia; order Perissodactyla; family Tapiridae; genus Tapirus; species Tapirus indicus. The sequence goes on along the minus strand of CM062942.1, from coordinate 86,606,409 downwards.
CCCAGGACCAGATGGCTTCCCTGGAGAATTTTATCAAACGTTCAAAGAAGATTTAGCACCTATCCTTCTCAAACTATTCCAAAAAATAGAGGAAGATGGAATACTTCCCAACACATTCTATGAGGCCGACATCATGCTGATACCAAAGCCAGACAAGGACAATACAAAGAAGGAAAACTACAGGCCAATATCGCTGATGAACATAGACGCAAAAATCCTCAACAAAATATTGGCAAACCGAATACAGCAATACATCAAAAAGATCATACACCACGATCAAGTGGGATTTATACCAGGGACACAGGGATGGTTTAACATCCGCAAATCAATCAACGTGATACACCACATTAACAAAATGAAGAATAAAAACCACATGATCATCTCAATCGATGCAGAGAAGGCATTCGACAAGATCCAGCATCCATTTATGATAAAAACTCTCAACAAAATTGGTATAGAAGGAAAGTACCTCAACATAATAAGGGCCATATATGACAAACCTACAGCAAACATCCTACTCAACGGGGAAAAACTGAAAGCCATTCCTTTGAGGACAGGAACAAGACAAGGGTGCCCACTCTCACCGCTCCTATTCAACATAGTACTGGAAGTTCTGGCCAGAGCAATTAGGCAAGAAAAAGGAATAAAAGGACTCCAAATAGGCAATGAAGAAGTGAAACTCTCACTATTTGCAGACGACATGATCCTATACATAGAAAACCCCAAAAATTCCATCGGAAAGCTACTAGAAACAATCAACAACTACAGTAAAGTGGCAGGGTATAAAATCAACTTACAAAAATCAATTGCATTTCTATACACTAACGATGAAAAAACAGAAAGAGAACTCAAAAAGACAATCCCATTTACAATTGCAACAAAGAGAATAAAATATCTGGGAATAAATTTAACCAAGGAGGTCAAAGACCTATACAATGAAAACTATAAGACACTATTGAAAGAAATCGAGGAGGACATAAAGAAATGGAAAAATATTCCATGCACATGGATTGGAAGAATAAATATAGTTAAAATGTCCATTCTACCTAAAGCAATCTACAGATTCAATGCAATCCCAATCAGAATCCCAATGTCATTCTTCACGGTAATAGAACAAAAACTACTGAAATTCGTATGGGGCAACAAAAGAGCCCGAATAGCTAAAGCAATCCTGAAAAAAAAAGAACAAAGCTGGAGGCATCACAATCCCTGATTTCAAAATATACTATAAAGCTACAGTAATCAAAACAGCATGGTACTGGTACAAGAATAGACACACAGATCAATGGAACAGAATTGAAAGCCCAGAAATAAAACCACACACCTATGGACAGCTAATCTTCGACAAAGGAGCAAAGAACATACAATGGAGAGAGGGAAGTCTCTTCAATAAATGGTGCTGGGAAAATTGGACAGCAACATGCAAAAGAATGAAAGTAGACCATCTCCTATCGCCATATACAAAAATCAATTCAAAATGGATCAAAGACCTGAAAATGAGACCTGAAACTATAAAAATCCTGGAAGAAAATATAGGCAGTACACTAATTGCGATTGGACATAAAGGGATCCTTTCAGATTCCATGTCTACCCAGACAAGGGAAACAAAAGAAAAAATAAACAAGTGGGACCTCATCAGACTAAAGAGCTTCTACAAGGCAAATGAAACCAGGATCAAAATGAATAAACAACCCACCAGCTGGGAGAAAATATTTGCAAATCGTTTGTCTGATAAGGGATTAATCTCAGTAATATACAAAGATCTCATACAACTGAGCAACCAAAAAACAAACAACCCGATCAAAAAATGGGCAGAGGATATGAACAGACATTTTTCCAAGGAAGAGATACAGATGGCCAATAGACACATGAAAAGATGTTCAACATCACTAATTATCAGGGAAATGCAAATCAAAACTACACTGAGATATCACCTTACACCAGTTAGAATGGCTATAATCACCAAGACAAATAACAACAAATGCTGGAGAGGTTGTGGAGAAACGGGGACCCTCATTCACTGCTGGTGGGAATGCAAACTGGTGCAGCCTCTATGGAAAACAGTATGGAGAGTCCTCAAAAAATTAAAAATAGAAATACCGTATGATCCAGCAATACCACTCTTGGGCATCTACCCAAAGGACGTGAAATCAACCATCACAAGAGGCGTATGCACCCCTATGTTCATTGCAGCATTATTCACTATAGCCAAGAAGTGGAAGCAACCCAAGTGTCCCTCAACTGAAGATTGGTTAAAGAAGATGTGGTATATACATACAATGGAATACTACTCAGCCATAAGAAAAGACACAATTGTCCCATTTGCAACAACATGGAAGGACCTAGAGGGTATTATGTTAAGTGAAATAAGCCAGAGAGAGAAGGACAGACACTGCATGAACTCATTCATATATGGAATATAAGTGAACACACGGACAGAGAGAACTGATTGGTGGTTACCAAGGGGAAGGGGGGTGGGGGGGGCACAAGGGGTGAAGGGTTACATCCACAAGGTGACGGACAAAAATGTACAACTAAAACCCCACAGTGTTATAAACTAAGACATCAATAAAAAAAAAAAAAAAAAAAAGACAAATGCATAAAACAACAATTACAAAGCTTTGTTAATATGCACACTCACCATAGACCCTGTTTCAGCTGAGCTGTGCAGAAGAAGTCTCCTTATAAGCAGAGCCTAACAGTTTATAATTCATAATTAAGGGCTCCTGAAAGTCATAACGTAATATTATAGTATTTAGTTAAAATGCAAAAGAGAAATACATAGGTTTCTACATGGATATCCATCAAAATGATAAATGTTTAATTGTGGGGAGGAGATTGAAATTGGAGTTTTGGTTAAAGCAGTATATTAAGATGAACTTGGTGATTCATTATTTGTGACAATAGTAATAAATATATATAATGTCTTCACTTAACAACATTCCTGAAGATGCTTCAATATAAGAATCTTAAGAATTTTAAACTACTGTGTAGTTTTCTTGTTGTAGATAGACCACAGTTTATTCGACCTTTCCCTTTCGATGATTTAGGCAATTTTCAGTATTTTGGCTCTTATAAACAATCCCACAGTAAACATTCATCTGTGCTTTCCTGTGCATGTGTGTATCTATATCTCTATGGTAATATATAGTGGTGGAAGTGCTGGGTCATATGGCATGTACACATTTTTACTGATTTGTTTATCTTTTTCCTTTCATTTTGTAAAAGCTATTGGAGTATTACAAATATTTTCCCACTATCTGTCATGATATTGTAAATATTTTCTCCCAGCCTATTTCTTGTCTTTAAGCCTTTTATATTTTTTCCTTTATAACTTTTGGATTTTCTTTCATGCTTAAGAAGATGATCACATCACAAGACTATACAATTTTTTCTTACTTAATTTTCATTGCAATATTTTATTTTTGTTTTGCACATTTTCATCTTTAATCTACCTGTGATATATTTTTGTGTATGTGGTAAGAAGGAATCTATATTCATATTCTTCTTATTGGATAGTCCATGTACTTGATTCTTGGATTAAAAAAAATCCTTACAAATATGTGAAATCCTTAAATAAAAACAATTATAGCTAAATATTTGCTGACCACTATGATTATTTCCTTAAGACAAATTCTAAGCAGTAGAATTCTTAGGTCACAAAGTATACAAAATATACAGCTTTTGGTACTTATTGCGAATAGTAGCAAAAAATGGATTTTTTAAAACTCTATCATTGAGTATGAGGTAGTAATCTACTCTCTCATTGAGTATGAGAATGACTACAACCTCAACAAAATTGAATATTGTAAGCAAACATTTGCTTATTAGGTGGATAACAACTTGTTTTTATTTTATTTATTTTTCATTTGTCTTTTGCCTCCTACTAAGACTGAATAACGTTTATTCTCTACATAGATGTACTTGGTGGACACGTTGAATTTTAAGGCTATGATAATCACCATTTTGACTTTCAGGAGCCCTTAATTATGAATTATAAACCATTAGGTTCTTTCACTATACAGAGATTCCTTCTGCACTGCTCAGCTGAAATAGGGTCTATGGTGAGGGTTTATAAAGCAGTAATGGAGACCGTGATTTCATGAAAAGCCCAAATGGAGATTCCAAGGCCAATTGCAAAGAGAGTGTGACTCAGTGTGTTTGTAAAAGTATGTATTTGTGTGCGGAGATATGTGTTAGAATTTTGCAGTTTTAATAAGCTCTTCAGATGATTATAATGTATAGAGCTGACTTTTTGAGAGACAGTTATAAAATGTTATAATAATTTTATAGGCTGAATTTGGGAATTAATCCCTTTCTTGTTGGATTCCTTTTAAAAATGTAAGTTATAGTTTCTAGAGAAATAGATTATTGCCAATTTTATGCAATCCGAAGTAAAACTGGGCCAAGAACACTAGAATTCTAGTGAAGTAAATATTTACTAAGTACCCACTATATGTAAGTCACAGCACTAATAACAGAAGTATAATGAAATATATGACATACTCTTTACTTTGAGATGCAAAATGCAAAAAGTCCAGTTAGGAAATAATACTTAAGTGTATATATACATGTGTATGTGTGTGTGTGTATATATATATATATGTCATTTTTAAGACTAAAAATATATATACACATATATACAGTACATATATGTACATCTTTACACTAAAAAGTATATAAACATATATTTCTATATGTAACATATATTATGTGTTACATATATTATATATATAATAACAGTCTTACAAAGAATTTTTACATATGTTTCAGGAGGGGAAGAGATGGAAAGAAGAGGATTGTTTCCTTAGTTCTACTTTCTGCATCACTTTGTCCAACTTACACATGTCCCTCGAGAGTCTTCTGAACCAGTAAGGCAGACCTGCCAGGAGCCTTCAGAGAGAAATCAACTCACAAGAAAAGGAAGACAAAACCTTAGTCCTTAGACTTAGAGAAGATACTCTGACTGCAGCATGATATCTTTCACTGAAACTTGTACCCCCGTCCAACTCCCAAAATGGACTCATCATGTCTGACTCCTATGGAGATGAGGGGTCCTGGGATTGAAAACGGAAGGGGCTGTTTTGCTAAGAACTCTGCAAAACACTGTGGCTCAAGCGATCCTGCAACAGTTCCCACCTGTGTTAAGTGTCACGACAAAGCAGAGAGAGGGGTTTTAGAAGACAGAGTGGGGCTTCAATCCACTGGGGACTCCAGGAAACTCAGTGGGTTTTGGCACTGGAGAACTCCAGTGTGCCAGCAGCAGTGGGGACCAGCAGAGCAAAGGACCCGGCAGAAGAGGCAGCAGTGCCCAGCAGGCATGGCAGGACCCAGGGGAAGAGACAGGGGTGAGGCTCAACAGCAGAGGACTGACAAGGAAGCCCCCTGCCTGTTAGACTTGTTCCTGAGCAGGTTGAGTCATGCCAGGACCTTCCCTCAAATAGCTGATGTTCTATAGTGGGATGTGGCTCTGTATGCACAGGGAGGAACAAGAGCCCACCAAGCACAGCTCAGTCACCCCAGTTCTTCCCCTCAGCAGCCCTGTGAAGCAAATGTTTTCCCCATGAAAAGATCAAGTCTTAAGCAAGTGCATCTGCAATAACTGCCAGTTTTATTCCTCTGGCTAAGAGATCCAGAGGTAATTTGAGGTTTACATTTCTTTTTTATAATTTCTTTATTACGAGTTTATTAAGTGTTTCACTGCCCTTCAAAGGTGATTGACAAGTTCGTTTATTGTGCCTGTTTATTTCAGTTTCTTTGTGACACAAGTAATACACACACATACACACACATATATATTCATTTTTTGAAAAACGAGAAGATGCAAATACGCCAAAAAATAACGGAATAAAACATAGATCACACAGAGATTCACTGTTAACCTTTTGCTGTATAATAATTCAAACATTTTCTTTTACATTATATCATACATAAATGTACATATAAGGTTTATGTGTGTGTGTGTGTGTCTCTCTCTCTCTCTATATATATATATATATATACTGTTTTGCAACGTGTTGTTCTCACTTTACAATATACAATGAGCATCTTCCCATGCAAATGAATGAAACATCCCTATTAAATGAGTGAGACTGAGTCAAAAGATGAGATGTTGGTAACAAGAATCATATGTAGATCAAAGGAACAGTGAAGGATTGGAGTAAAATGGTAGCAAATATTTAGCAAGAAAATGCAAACAAAAAGAAACCAATGGTGGCAATATTAATAAAACAAAATAGTTGAATTCTGGAGAAATGCGTTAAATGGGATAAGGACGGTCTCGAGAATGCCTATGGTTAGAATGCAGAGCCCTAAATTTCTTTCTCAGACCCCTTATCTCTTCCAAACACCTTTCCATCTCATCTCCCTCTCTTGTCATTTCTGCATCCTTAAAATGCCTATAGTCTATGTCCTCTTTAAATTCCTCAAGAGACTGAAGCAGCCTTTGCCGAAAATTCCCTTCTATTTGTTGGCGTTCAAACTCTCCATAGGGGCGTTCTTCCTCTCTCTTTGGCACGCTGCACTTGGGCTTTCCTTCATTTTCTTTGCAGGGTTTTTGCATGATGTTTCCTGCTTAAGTCCAGGGAGAAAATGTAGAGTAAGATTGCTTCATTTCTTTTGCTTCAAGATTGTTAGTTTCTCTTTGAAGCAAGATGCTCGCCTAATTCCCCACCCCTGCCACACAGGTCCAGCCCTCAGAAGTTCAAGATGCCGGCTCCCCTCTCCTGTCCACCTCCTTTCCCCTCCCTCTGTAACCCACCATTTCTCCAGAAGAGGCTAATGGTCTCCCGGATGGGCTGGAGAAGGGGAGCACATCGCGAGTTGAGCTGCGAGGAAGCAAATTTTGCCTAGCTCTCGCCCTTCCCAATTCCCACCCTCAAAGACGCGGGCCTAAGTGCCTCGTTCACACTGACCTCACGATGCAGGATAGTTTCCTCCTCTTTTTCTTGCCTCGAGATGTCTGTGAACACAGACCCTTGGACCTGCAGACAGCAAAGAAGGGGGAGGGGAGGAGGGAGTTCTCTGTCGATCGACCAGCCCCAGAGACAAGACACACGTTATTATCTTGAATCCGGGATTCTCATAATCGTCTTTGCCCAAAATTTCCTACCTCCTAGTTCCCCCCGTCCCTATCTCTTCCTCCTGGATCTCTGTCCCCCACCCCTCACCCTCAGGCCTAGTCCTTGCAAGGCCCTCTGTTCCCTCCCTCCCCACCACCCCACAATCCCTCGCAGGCAGGCATTGAATGAGACGAACTATTTTAAAATTATCTCTAAATTTTTCCGTCTCCACCCCAGGATTCCAACCGTTCTCCACACACCAGCCCACATCTCATTTACTCCAACAGAATTGGAGAAAGAGGAGAAGGATAAAGTGAAAGATTGACAATTTGAGAGAAGCTGATTATTTCTAAACTGTCACTCAATCTGTGGGTGTCTCTCATAAAGCTTCCACCTATTCCAGCCCCTCCCTCTTTGAAAAAATACAGTTATCTCCGACGAGTTTGCAGGGGTTTGGGGAAAGCAAACCTGGACCTATTCCAATCACTAGATTCATCCACCATCACCCCGGGTGTCCCAACGGTTCCATCATACCAACCTGCTGGGATTTAAGGAATTTACGTCCTCCTTCTCTTGGCCAAAAGCACGAACGCTTCAGGGCAGTAAGGAGCTGGTACCCAGAGGAGAAAGAAGCCCGGGAATATAAGTACTTCACGTCAGCTCCTGGTCACGTGAGGATTATGTCATCCTCCAACTCTGGTCCCTACTTTCCCCTCCCACCAGCTGTGCTGCAGAAGTGGAACGGCTTACCAATGTCCCACCCCCCACCACACCAGGCCCTGTCGCTCATTTTTGTCGTTGCTAATTTCAGAGGTCAATAGTGGCCTTTTCCCTCTGTGGTTGGAATTTGCCTTTCTCTGATTACCAGAGAAGGGCTGCATCTTCCCACAGTCATATTAACCATTGTTACCTTTTTAGTGGTTGTATTAAGAGAGAGGATTACTCATCCTCTTCTAAGCTATAAGAACAGAAAGGTAGCAGTCTTCCCTCCACCCACCCTCTCCCCAGTCACCAATAGCCACCTTTTCCCTTGCAGTTCAATTCTTGAAACCAAATTGGAGGGAGTGGGGTAAATTAGGAAAGGAAGTAATGATTGGGATTGTGTTTTTTACCTTTGTTCTGATAATTTCCTATTTTTTCCCATAAACATTATATTCTTTTAATGATCAGAAATATGATAACGATATGCACATTTGGAAAAAGATTTAAGACAGGAGGATGAAAAGACCCAGCCACCTGTTTCTGCTGCTGAGTCATATGATAAATATAGATTCTCCAGGCAGACACATTTTTGGAAATTTAAAATGTACAGGGCAGGTGGAGGCCATCCTTTTGAGGTGCTCCTGCACCTGTGAATCCCTTTCATTAGCTGAGCTACTGAGGTCATAGTCCCACAGCACCTTGCCCTTAGACTTTCAGATCTCAAAAGTCAGTCATAAAATTTTATTAGTTTGATCTCAGTATCCCAGTTTGCACCATGCCTTTTTATTTCCTTCAATATTGTGTTCAAAAGATCCCACCTTTCCTCAACACTCTTATTCAGAATCAAATAGTATTTCATTTCTCCCAGACATCTCGATCCTATTTGTTTCCTTAGACCTTATTCAGCCACGCTGGGAGATTAGAAGCACTGACAGAAACTGGCCACATTTAGTCACTTTATCACACTAAACTTTTTGTTGCTAAGGATTTTGGTACTAATCTAAGTGGATTTGCTGTTGTTGATTTGTTAGCTTGAAATATATGCAACAGAAAGAGGGATGTGTTCTTAAAACTTCTTTTTAGGAAGACTGTGGCTCATTATGAATGCAAAGTTGCCACTAACCAGTTTAATGTAAATAGTTCCATAAAATACTTAAGAGAAGAAGGAGAAGAGACCCTAAAAAGAATGGAGCATTGTTGTCACAGCTATTAAAGAATGGTTAGTTGTGATAGAGGCAAAAGATTTGTTGGTGGGGTGGGGAATTCCTGAATCTTCTATGAATAGTTTTCATGCAGATGGTTGGACTTACAGTTTCCAAATGGCTGGAAGGATCCAGGTGCTGAAGATTTTGGCATTATAGTAAGAAGCATGGCTTTGAACAGATCTGAGTTTGAATTAATTGCATTTACTTACCTGTTGTATAACTTTGGATCTAAAACTTGGATATTAAAACTTCCCCATGCATCACCTATTAAATGAGGCTAATAGTTCTAAGTACTTCATAGAGTTGTCAGGATTAAATGATATAATTTATATAAAGCGTTTAGTACATGACTGACAAATACCAAGTGCTCCAGTAGATGACAGGTCTCAATGATTACCTCATAAGGATCTTGGGAATCCTTCCAGTTCCCACTCTGGCTCCACTGCCACTCCCCTAATGCAAGCATCCATAAACTCTTGGACCACTACAACAACATTTACTGGTCTCTGCTTTACATCTTGCCACCTTCCAGTAGAACGATGATTTCAAACAACAGATATGATCATATCACTGCCCTGCATTATTTTACTTCTTCCTCCAACAATCCTACTAGATAGAGACAACTTTAGTTGATCTTCTAAACATCTCACAGAATATATCCCCATTTATAAGCAGAAGTTGGTGTGAAAATATGTGCAAATGTAAGCAAAGTAAGATATTGAGTTAGATTTGACTTGTTTCCCTAGTATTGGCTGATGGGACTCATAGCTGAGGACAAAGAAGCATTATGTATCAAGAAAAGAAACTCCAACAGTTGGGACCAGATACTTTCATAAGAGCTTACCAAAAGGCATCTAATCCAGCTCTACTGCCTACAACAATCACCCCAGCCTTCCACCCCCCATGTCAGTATAAGGAGACAGTAAAGGTAAAAGGTAAAGAATTGTGGGAGCCATTGACCTTGTGGGGAGTTCATTGTTGTTCATGAAAACAACAACAACAACAATAATACCTAGCACTTATATAATACTTTTTAGGTACCATGCATTCTCCTAAGCACTAAATATATACTAAATTATTAATACTCATAACATTATTATTAGGAAACTAAGGAGTACAGAGGTTAAGTTTGTCCAAAGTCATACAGTAAATAGTGGAGAAAGAATTTTACCTAAAGTACTCTGCTTCCAGGGTTGGAACATGGTGAAAGTCAATTCTATCCCTTTCTCATGGATGAAAGGAAGAATGCAGTTCTTCCTTCTTTTAAACCAAGTGGAGGTGGAGGCTGTAAGAGAATCACATAGAGAAAGAGATCAACAAGAAGGGGGTATTGGTGTACAGTTCGCAGTTAGATCACTGCTTACCCTGTTGATCCAATATAGATGGCAGGGTGAAGATAGAGACATAGTGTACTCTCACCTTTGATATGGCAAGGATGGGTGAGTTTTCCTGTGGGTTAGGTGGACACCAGGCTGACTTGCTGGTTCCTTTTCCAATATGGCTTCACGCAAGGTGAGGGCATTCTATAAGCAAGCCATCCTAGAATTGTACAAAATATGCTAAAATAAACCAAATGACAAAAATGATGGACAAACTGGGATCAGGCATATCCACTTGCCTTGAAGAACTAGATAACTGGACAAATATATCAAACAACTACAACCGTTTTCAGATTCTGGACAAATGGCAGCACAGGAGTGTGGTTCCTGAGAGAAGAGAAGCAATCAAGGTGAGCCTTATGATTGCTTTGGATTTTGACTAAAGGCACCCTATGGATGGTGGCGCAGGGAGGAGAAGCAAGTCTGCCACCCTGAGTTGACAAGACAGAGATTGGAGTTCTGAGAGGTGGAGGTGGATGGAGTGTGTGAGGCAGTGTACCAGAGATGAGAGATTAGTGCAGAAAAACATTGCCCAAAAATCTTCATAGAGTTTCCTTTGAGTATGTTGCTATATATTAAATCACACACATATAAAGTGAAACTTCATGAGGCTGGGCAAAGAACGATAATTGAGTTACAAGCCAGACACAAAAGGCCACATATTGTATGATCACATTTACATTAAGTATCCATAATAAGCAAAGCCATAGAGACAGAAAGCAAATTAATGGTTTCCAAGGGCTAGGAGAAGGGAGAATGGGGGAGTGAATGCTTAAGGACTTGGGGTTTCCTTTGGGGGTGATGAAAATATTCTGGAGCTAGATAGTGTTGATAACTGTGCAATACTGTGAATGCACTAAAAGGCACTGAATTCTACTACTTAAAATGGTTAGAATGGTGAATTATGTTATGTAATATTTACCTCAATAAAAAATAATGAAGGTGAAATGAAGACATTCCCAGATGGACAAGACCTGAGAGAATCCATTGTTAGTAGACACACCTTACAAGAAATATGAAAAAGAGTTCTTTAAGTTGAAAGCAATGACTCCAGGCAGCAATTCAAATCCACACAAGAAGGAAAGAGTACCAGTAAAGGTAGTTATATAATTATAAAACACTGGTTAAAAGCACATTTCCTCCCCTTTCTTCTCCTAACTGATATTTAAAGTGGTTGCATAAAGCAATATTATACAATTTTATTGTTGGTCCTATAACATATAGAAATGTAATATATTTGATAATAACAGTACAGATGAGGTGAGTGGGAGGAAACTTGTAATAGGTTAAGCAAATGACACCATGTGGTAACTTGAACCCACAGGAACAAATGAAGACAACCAGAAATGGGAAATAAGAAGGTCAATATAGCAAACTCTACAGATACATACTTGTTTTCCTTTCTTTTCTCAGCTTCTATAATAGACATAAAATTATATTAAGTAATAATTATAACTATGTATTTTTGATTTTCTAACATATATAGATGTAATAAGTATAAAAATAATTGTAAAAAAAAGAAGAGGGAATAGAGCTATATAGAAGTAACATATGTATATTACAGTGGAAGGAAGTTAATATAAACGTGAAGTAGAGCTTGATAAGTTATATAGGTAAGACCTACAGCAATTACTAAGAAAATAACTAAAAAATATATAGTAAAAAACATTAAAGGAATAAAAACATTACACTAAAAAATATACACTTAATGCAAAAAAGGAAGCAGTAAAGTAGAAAAAGAGTAACGAAAAGACTTGAGACATATATAAAACAAGAAGGAATATGTCAGATGTAAATCCACTTTCATCAATAGTCACATTAAATGTGAATCGATTAAACAATCCAATCTAAGGTAGAGATTGTAAGATTGGATATAAAAACAATATCCATCAATATGTTGTCTATAGGAGACACACTTTATACTCAGAGGTACAAATAAGTTAAAAGTAAAAGGAGGGAAAAAGATAAATCATACAAACAGCAACCACAAGAAAACTAGAGTGGCTAAACTAATACCAGACAAAACCAGCTTTAAAACAAAACATTTTCCTAAGATAAAGAGAGATATTTTATAATGATAAAGGAATAAATCCACCAGGAAGATAGACCAATTATATACATATATGAACTTAACAAGAGACCCTCAAAATACATGAATCGAAAACTGACCAAATTGAAGCAATAAATAAATAGACAATAGCCAGAAATTTCAATATACCACTTTCAGTAATAGAATAAGTAGACAAAAGTTAAATGAGATAGAACCCACCAACTAGACCTAACTATATATATGCCATATGCTAAGCAATTAAAAAGCTTCAATAAATTTAAAAAGATTGACATTGTACAAAATATATTCTGTGATCACAATGGAGTGAAATTAATAGTAGGAAGAAATTTGGGAAATTGAAAATATGTAGACATTAAACAACATAGTTTAAAATAGTGAATGTGACAAGAAATCACAAGGAGATCTGGAAATACTTTGACACAAATGAAAATTAACATCCAACATACAACATACCACAACTTATGAGATTCATGTAAAGCAGTATTTAAAGTGAAATTTATATTTGCAAGCACATACATTAAAAAACAGAAAGATCTCAAAACAATAACCTTCCACCTTATGAAATGAGAAAAAGAAGAGCATAGTAAACCCAAAGCAACCAGAAGGAAGGTGATAATAAGGATTAGAGCAGAAATCAATGAAATAGAGAAGAGAAAAAAATAGAGAAATTCAACAAAACCAAAAATTATTCCTTAAAAAGATCAACAAAATTGATAGACTTTTAGTTAGGCTAATTTCTTAATTAAAAATAAGATTAATTACTAAAATCAGGAATGGAAGAGCAGCCATTACCACTGTCTTTACCAAAATTTTTAAACAGGATTGTAAGAGAATATTATGAACAACTGTATGTCAATTAGTTAAATAAATTAGATGAAATGATCAAATTTCTAGAAAGACACAATCTACTAAAACAAACCCAAGAAGAAATAGAAAACCTGAATGGGTTGATAACAAGTAAAGGGATTGAATTAATAATTTACAAGCTTCCCAACGAGAGGAGACCAATGCCGGATGACTTCACTGGTGAATTCTACCACACATTTGATAAGAAATAATACTAATTCTTCCAAAAAGTAGAAAAGGAGAGGACACTTTCCAACTCATTCTAAGTGGCCAATATTACCCTGATACCAAGACCAGACAAAGACATCACAAGAAAACTACAGATCAATACCTTTTATGATATAGATGCAAATATCCTCGACAAAATACTAAGAAGCTGAATTTAGCAACATATAAAAAGAATTATACACCATGACCAAGAGGAGTTAATTTCAAGAAAGTCAATAAATGTATACTCCATATTAACAGAATAAAAGACCATATCATCATTTCATTTCATTTTATTTCCACGAACTGCACAAAATTTTGAAAAAATACAACAGCTTTTCATAATAACAAAAACATTGAAAAAACTAGGAATAGAGGGAACATTCTCAACCTGATGAAGGGCATATAAGAAAAACCCACAGGTAACATCACACTCAGGGGTGAAAGACTGGATGCTTTTCCCCTATGATCAGGAACAAGACAAGGATGTCCGCTGTCACCACTTCTAGTCAACATTGTACTAGAGGTTCTTGACAGGGCAATTAGGCAAGAAAATGAAATCAAAAGTATCCATATTGGAAAGGGAGAAGTAAATCTATTTCTATTTGCAGGCAACATGATCTTCTATATAGAAAATCCTAAAGAATCCACAAGAAAGCTACCAGAACTAATAAACAAATTTAGTAAACAGCAGAGTATAAGATCAACACACAAAACCAGTTGTGTTTGCATAACCTGTGATGAACAATCTGAAAAGGAAATTAAGGAAACAATTCCATTTACAATAGCATCAAAAAGAATAAAGTACTTAGGAAGACATTTAATAAAGACGTGCAAAATTTATACTCTGAAAATTACAAAGCATTGTTGAAATAAACACCTGAATAAATAGAAATACACCCCAGGTTCGTGGATTGGAAGACTTAAACTGGCAACACTCCTCAGACATCTACAGATTCAGTGCAATCCCTGTGAAAATTTTAATGACCCTTTTTGCTAAAATGGAAGAGTAGATTTTCAAATGCATAAGGAATTGCAAGGCGCTTGGAATAGCCAAAGCAATCTTGTCAAAGACGAACAAAGATGGAGGAATCACAGTTTCTGATTTCAAATCTTACTGCAAAGCTACAATAATCAAAACAGTGTGGTACTGGCATAAAGATCAACCAAATAGAATTGAGACTTCAGAAATAAACCCACATATTATGGTCATTTGATTTTTGAGAATGGTGCCAAGATAATTAGATGGGGGGAAAACAGAATTTTTAACAAATGGTACTGGGAGAACTGGATAACCACATGCAAGAGAATGAAGCTGAACTCCGACCTCTCACCATATACAAAAACTAACTCAAAATGAATCACAGACCTAAATGTAGAAAATGAAACCGTTAGAAGAGAACATAAGCATAAATATTTGTGACCTTGGAGTAGACAGTGGTTTCTTATATATGAAACCAGAAGCACAAGAAACAAAAGAAAAAAATAGATAAATCAGGCATCTTCAAAATTAAAAACTTTCTTGCCTCAAAGGATATCATCAAGAAAATGAAAAGACACTCAACAGAATATGAAAAAACTTGCAAATAATATATCTGATCAGGAATGTGTATCTAAAATATATAAAGAGCTATTATACTGAATAATAAAAAAACAAATGACCCAATTAAAAGTAAGCAAATGATCTGAATAGACATATCTCCAAAGAAGGTATACATATGACTGATAAGCACATGAAACGATGCTCAACATCATTAGCTATTAGGGAAATGCAAATCAAAGCCACAATGAAATATCACTTCACACCCATTAGGATAGCTATAATCAAAAAGACAGATAATAACTGATGTTGATTAGGATGTGGAACTCTCATACATTGCTGATGGGAATATATAATGGTGCAGCTGCTTTGGAAAACATTTTGGAAGTTCCTCAAAAAGTTAAACATAGAGTTACTATATGACCCAGCAATTCCACTCCTAGATATATACACAGAGCAATGAAAACATATGTCCACATAAAGATTTGTACATGAATGTTTACAGTAGCCTTATTCATGATAGCCAAAAGTTGACAACAACTCAAATGTTCATCACCTGATGAATGGATAATACAATGTGGTATCTTGACACAATGGAATGTTATTTGACAATTTAAAAAAATGAAGTACTCATACATGCTACAACATGGATGAACCCTGAAAACATTATAGGAAGTGAAAGAAGACTGTCAAAAAGGACCACATTTTGTATGATTTCCTTTGGTTGAAATGTCCAGAATAGACAAATTTATAGAGATAGAAATTAGACTGCTGGTTGCTTAAGCTTGGGAGCTTGGGGGGGAAATAGGGAGTTACTTCTAGTAGGTATCCTTTCAGGGTGATTGAAATGTTCTAACACTGATAGTAGTAATTGTTGCACTACTCTGAATATACTAAAAAAACATTTACTTATACACTTTAAACTGGAGAATTAAATATGTGAATTATATTTCAATAAAGTTATTATAAAAATATCAGTGAACACGAAGCAATAGAAACTACTGAAACTGAATCACAGAGAAAAATAAATGAAGACAGCCTCAGTGACCTGGGGATCAATTTAAAGCAGTATAACTAGTAATACGACTCCCAGACAAAAAACAAAGGGTGTGAGACAAAAAAATATAATGGCTGAAATATTTCTAGACTTTATAAATATTATAAAATCACAGACCTGAGAAACACAATGAAACTTCAGCAGGATAAACAAAAAGAATGCCACATCACACCCATGTTCATTGCAGCATTATTTACAGTAGCCAAGATATGGAAACAACCTGTGTCCATCGATGGATGAATGGATAGAGAAAATGTGGTATATATGTACAATGGAATATTATTTCAGCCATAAAAAAGAAGGAAATCCTGCCATTTGTGACAATATGGATGGACCTTGAGGGCACTATGCTAAGTGAAATAAGTCAGAGAGAGAAAGACAAATACCATATGATCTCACTTATATGTGGAATATTAAAAACAAACAAATAAACTCATAGATACAGATAACAGATTGATGGTTGCCAGAGGCAGGGGATGAGGATGAGCAAAATGAGTGAAGGGAGTGAAAGGTACAAACTTCCAGTTATAAAATACATAAGTCACAGGGATATAATGTACCGCATGGTGATAATAGTTAATAATACTGTATCGTATATTTGAAAGTTGCTAAGACAGTAGGTCTTAAAAGTTTTCATTACAAGGAAAAATTTGTAACTATGTGTGGTGATCAATGTTTACTAGACTTATTGTGGTGATCATTTTGCAATGTATACATACATCAAATCATTACATTGTACACCTGAAACTAATATAACATGTCAATTATATCATCCTTTAAAAAAAAGAATGCCACATCAAAGTACATTATAATCAAACCCTGAAAAGCAATTATTAAGAGAAAATCTGAACAGCAGTCACAGAAAAAGGATATGTCATATGCAAAGATATAAATATAAGAATGATTCCACATAGCATCAGAATTTACAAGAAAGAAGACAATGAAATGACATCTTTAAAGGGCTGAAAGGAAAATTATTCACTGAGAATTCTATATTCAGTGAAAACATCCTTTAAAAATCAAGATGAACAAAGGCTTTTCCCAATAAAGCAAAGGTCAATGTACTTGCCACCATAAGACTGGTACTGTAAGAAATATTAAAGGAAGTTCTTGAGATGGAAGAAAAATGACACCTGATGGAAATGTGGATCTACATAAAGGACAGACGAGCACAGAAAGTGGTGTATACATGGGTATATACCTGGGTTTTTTTTGGCATTGAAGCGATTTTAAAGACAATAGACTGTGCAAAAGAAAAATAATGACAATGGATCATGGAGTTTATAGCATTGATGCAAGGGACATAGGACAGGGCAAGAGGTGGAAAATAGAAATAGACCATTGTACAGTTCTTACATGAATTGGTATGGTATTACTTGACAATAAACTGTAATAAGTTAATGATGCATATTGTAAACTCTAGAGCAAGCACTAAAAATAAATCCAAAGGTTATAGCTAATAAGCCAAAAGCGGAAATAAAATAAACAGTAAAAACTTGTCAGTTAATTTTTTTTAAAAGCAGGGAAGGAGGGTAAAATGTAAAGATGAAAAGATGGGAATATGTAAGCAAACAGCGAGACACTAGGTTTAAACCCAATCATATTAATAATTACATCAAATATTAATTTCTTAAGCACTCCAAGTAAAAATGAGAGATTGACAGATTGGATAAAAATCCTAACCCCTTTGTGCTTTCTATGAGAAACACTCTTAAATATAAAGACACACATGGGTTAATATTAAAAAAATGGAAAAAGAAATAGTATGAAAAGACTAATCACAAGAAAGCGGGGGTGGTTAGATTAATATCAGCAAATTAGATTTCAGAACATGAAATGTCCATCCACAGATGAGTGGATAAACACACGTGGTATATACATACAACGGGATATTATTCAGTATTAAAAAGGAATGAAATTCCGACACTTACTACAGCATGGATGAACCTTGAAGACATTATGCTAAGTGAAATAAGCCAGGCACAAAAAAACAAATATTGTATGTTTCCACTTATATGATATACCTAGACTAGGCAAATTCATAGAGACAGAAAGTAAAATAGTGGTGCCAGGGGCTGGGGGAATGGAGGAGTCATGAATTATTGTTTAATGAGTACAGAGCTTCAGTTTGGGATGATTAAACAGTTCTGGAGATGGATGGTGGTGATGGCTACACAACAATGTGAACGTACTTAATGTCACTGACCTGTACACTTAAAAATGGTTAAAATGTTAAATATTATGTTATGTATATATATTTACCATAGTAAAAAATATATTTTAAAAAGCGACGAATGGGAAACCTTTGGATTGAAAGAGATCTAAGAGACATATCAAGCAAGGATAATGTGTGAGTGTTATTGGATTCAAACAAATGTAAAGTTAAAAAACCATGATATTTATGGGGCAAATGAAAACTTGAACACTGAATAGATATTTAATTTTAAAGAGTTATTATTTTAGGTGTAATAATGATATTGTGATTTTAAAAGTTCTTATCTTTTAGGGATACATACGAAAATATCAACAGATGAAATTATATGCTGTCTGGAATTTGCTTCAAAATAATATGGTAGGAAAGGAGTGGGTAGGAATAGAAACAGATTGACCATGAATTGAAAATTATCGTAGCTCAGTGGTGGGTACATGAGGTTGCATTATATTTTTCCAATCTATTTTTGAATATATTTGGAATATTCCATAATAAAAAGTTTTTAAAAAATTTAAAAATCAAGCCACAGAGTGGGAGAGGTATTTGCCACACGTGTAACTCGAAAAGAACTCATATACAGATAAAAATATGCTGATGGGAGTGTAAATTGATGCAATCACTTTGGAAAACATTTTGGCATTATCTACTAAAGGTGAAAATATGGATACCCATGACTCAGTTATTCCAATCCTAATGTATACACATCAGAGATGTAGAAGGATGTTAATGGCAGCATTATTTGTAAGTAGCCAAAAATTGGGAAATAATATCCAAAAAGATGAAAATGAATAAATGCATTTTATTATATTCCTGCAATGGTTTAATATATGCAATAAGATAGAATGAATCAGATCTACACATAAAAACATAGATGGGACTTAGTAACATAATTTGAGTGCTATAAGAAAGACCAAATGAGTAAAAGCAGTATGATTAAATTTATGTAAAGTTAAACCACAGGCAAAAGTAAATGGTTAGGGGTGCATATATAGGTGTTAAAACTATAAAGAGAAGCAAGGAAATAATTACTGTAAAATTTAGGATAGTGATTGCCTTTGGTAAGAAGAGATTTTTGTGATTAATAAAAAATCACCTGAGGGGGCACAGGTGCTTGCAAAGTTCTATTTCTTGACCTGGGTTTGGCTGCATGTTACAGGGGTTTTTATTTTATAAATATTCATTTATGATTTATGCACTTTTCTATAGATGTGTTATAATTCACAATTTAATGATAAAGGGAAATGCTGTTGAGATAATTGGTTAACACTTTAGGATAATATGAATTTTCTTAATCCTAAAGAGATCCAGATGGATTAAACATTTAGATGTAAAAAAAAAGAAACAACAAAAGTCTAGGAATAAATAATAAAAGTTAACTTAAATATGCTTATGGAATTAGGAAAACTTTTAAAAACATATCAATAAGGGGGGGGCAGGCCGGGTGGCGCAGCGGTTTAGTTCGCGCTTGGCAGCCCAGGGTTCACGAGTTCAGATCCCGGGCACCTGCTGACACACCGCTTGTCAGCCATGCCATGGTGGCGTCCCATATAAAATGGAGGAAGATGGGCATGGATGTTAGCCCAGGGCCAGTCTTCCTCAGCAAAAAGAGGAGGATTGGCAACGGATGTTAGCTCAGGGCTGGTCTTCCTCACAAATATATATATATATCAATAAGGACTGACAACGCAAGAAAAGTTATTCAGCAATAAGTTGGTATGAATATGAAAATTCAAGTTTTATGTCAGTGTGGATGAATAGGAAGTTTTCTATACTGTTATTGGGGATTTAAAATGGTACAATGATTCTGAAGTCAAATCTAGCACATCTAAGAATTTGACTAAGTAACCAAAAGGGAACATGCTAAAAAACAATGGTGTAAGATTGCTCACTGCAATTTTTTAAAATTTCCTTACACAAGCTTTGTTGGTGAAAAGTAAACTTACTTTAGAACAGAAAAACCAACAACCTGAAAACAACCAAAATGTTCATCAATAGCCAATGAAACCTAGTTATCCATACAATACAATAGTATGTAGCCATTAAAAAAGATCAGGTAGATCTAACATATACTAAAGTGAAATTTTGCCAAGATACATTGTTAAGGGTAAAAAGAACATAAAAGAATACAAAATGTGAAAATATAAAAATATATACCATACTGTCAACCATGTTTGTACCTGGGTAATGGAATTAGAGAAATGATGGGTCCTTATACCTTTGGAACTCAGTGAAAGGCAGTCGCAATGATTTATTGTATGTCCACTGACATGTGTCAGTTTGGAGGTGGAAGGGCAGGTGGAGAGAATGCAAATGCCAACTACAAGGACATAGTATTTTCCCTCTAGAGATCTCTGAGAATGTCACCTTTGGTGATTTTCTGCTATGTGCCAAGCATAGTGCCCAAAGCTAGTGTAGGCCAGTAGGCTATCCCACGTGACCTCTTGTCAGCCTATGAAGTAAAGATTGTTTCCTACATTTTACCAGAAGAGGAATTTGATGCTTGTCCATGATTACAGAACAGTTCATCTGCCTGTGTTCTTTCCTCCATGCCCATTTACCTCAATTATCAGCCAGTTCGTGTGAGGCCAATATCTGGGCTTCTTAATAGCTCCTTGATGGTCATCAACCATATAACAAAATAGATGCTGAGTGAGTGAGTACCCATGAGTACCTGAAAGTGTGGGGTTCCTGACACAACTTGAATTGCAATATTTTAAATTTAATTATATATAAATATTTAAAACAAATATTTTAAAGCTGGCCACTGGAACCATTTCAAGAATCAGGGGGAGGGGGCAGAGGGGCCCTCTTGTCAAGCATAATCACAAATAGATGCCTGTATTAGTCAGAGTTCTCCAGAGAAACAGAACCAAAAGGAGATTTATTCATTTATTTTCAGGAATTAGCTCACGCAATTATGAAGGCTGGCAAGTCCAAAATCTGCAAGGTGGGCTGGCAGGCTGGAGACCCAGGAAGAGCCAATGTTGCAGCTCAAGTTTGAAGGCCATCTGCTGGCAGAATTCTCTTGCTTGGGGCAGGTCAGTCCTTGTTCTATTCAGGCCTTCAACTGATTGGATGAGGCCCACCCACATTATTGAGAGCTATTTGCTTTACTCAAAGTCCACCAACTTAAATGTTAATCTCACCCAAAAACACCCTCACAGAAACATCAAGAGTACTCTCTCAGTCAATAATGGAGCTTACCATGGGGAAGGAACAATTAGAAAATAATGTTTTGTTGGCTTAATATTTCAATATGAAGGCTTTATTCCTCTTCCAACCAGAGTGTACTTTCTGTGTTATCTGAACTTGTGTGAATAGCACTTACAGAGTATGTTCTCTGACTACAAAAATTAATTAATTAAAACTCAGAAACATAAAATATCTAGAAAAACACCAATATTTTAAGTAACACTTGTAAATAATCCATGGGTCAAAAAAGAAACTACAAGGCAAATTAGAAATATTTCAAACTCAATGACAACATCAAATTTTGGGGATGTTGTTAAAACAGTGCTTAGAGGAAAATCCGTAGTTTTAAATGCTGATATTAGAAAATAAGAGAAATTTAAAATCAATGATCTAAATTTCCATGTACAGAAGTTAGAGAATAAAAGGATATTGTACCCAAAGTAAATAGAAGGAAAGAAATAGTAGCAATAAAGGCAGAAATCAATGAAAAAAACCTGATTTTTAAAAAAAGCAGAAAAAATTAACAAAACCAAATATTGATTCTTTGAAAATATTACAAGGTCAATTAAACTTCTAATAAATGAACCAAGAAAAAAATAAAGAAATCACAAATTACTAATATCAGGGCTGAAATAGGGGATATCACCACAGAATGTACAGACATTAATACATAGTAAGGAAATATTACGAGCAACTTTACGCCAGTAAAGTCAGTGATATAGATGAAATGGACAAATTTCTTGAAAAGTAGAACTTTCCAAACTAACTAAAGAAGAAACAAAATTTGAGTAGATCTATATCTATAAAATAAAGTAAATTAATAACCAAAAAAATCTTTCAAAAAAGGTTGCACTAGTGAAGTCTATCAATCATTTAAAAAAGAAATAATACCTACATTACACAAAATCCTTCAGAAATTAGAGGATACAAAACACCCTGCAACTCATTTTAAGAGCCCAGAAATACCTTGACACCAAAACCTGGTATAGACATTACAAGAAAAAAACTTATAGACTAATACCCTCATGAACGTATATGCAAAAATCCTCATCAAATTACTAGCATATAATATTCATCAATATATAAAAAGGATGAGGACCAAGTGGAGTTTACCCCAGGAATGTAAAGTTGGTTTAACATTCAAAAATCAAGTAATGCACTCCATTTATTATCAGAATAAAAGAGAAAAAAAACCACATTCTCATTTCAAGAGATGCATAAAAATATCTGACAAAAGTCAACACTCATTCACAATTTAAAAAAAAATCTCAGCAAACTTCCCCAGTGATAAAGGGAATCTATGATAAACTTACAGAGAATATGCCTAGTGGTGAAATAGTGTATATTTTCCCCCTAAGATTGGGAATAAGGGCTGGATGTTCACTCTCATCACTCATATTCAACATTGCACTTTATTTGCAAATGACCTGCTTTCTCATGAAGAAAATTCTAAAGAATCTACAAAAAAGCTACTAGAACTAACTGAGTTTAGCATCACTGTGGGATGCAAGGTCAATATGCAAAAAATAATTGTATTTCCATATACTAGCAGTGAGCAATTGAAATTATAACTCAAAATCATAACTAAAATAAAATCAATACCATTAATAATAGCTTGCGAGTCTTGGAGATAGGGTTAACAAAATATGCATAAAACGTGTACATGAAAAACTACAAAACACTGTTGAGAGAAATAAAAAAAAACTAAATGAATATAGAGTTGTATCATGTTCATGGATCAGGAGACTCAATACTGTTAAGATGTCAATCCTCCTTTCCTATAATGCAATCACAATCAAAGCACAAGCAGGCATTTTTGTAGAAATTGACAAGATGACTCCCAAATTTACATGGATTTAGAACTGCTAAAACAATTGTGAAAATTAATAATAAGTCTGGAGGACTCAACTTATCTTATGATATGATATAGCTACAGTGACCAAGGTAGTGATGGTAGGGTATAGAATTGATATACAGATCAATGGAACAGAATACATAGTCGAGAGATAGACCCAAACATATCTGGTCAATTGATTCTCAACAAAGGTGCCAAGGTATCTCACTGGGGATCCTTGATCCTTCCCTCACATCATACACAAAAAATAATTTGAAACGGAACATAGACATGAATATAAAATCCAAAACTATGAAACTTCTAAAATAAAACATAGCGGAAAATCTTTACAACCTTGGCATAGGCAAAGGTTTCTTAGGTTAGCCAAAAATGAGCTCAGATCATAAAAGAAAACAATTGCACAATAGGACTTGAACAAAATTAAAAACTGATTTTTGAAGAACACCATTAAGAAAATAAAATGGCAAGCTAATGACTGGGTTAACATATTCACAATGTTTATAGTTGACAAGTGGCTGGTATCCAGAACATATATAAAGAACCCCTAAAATTCAAAATAAGAAGATAAACAACCCAATAAAAAATGGGCAAAATTTTGGATAAAAATTTCACAAAAGTAGATATGCAAACTGCCAATAAGCACCTGAAAAGATTCTCAACATTGTTAGCCTTCAGGGAAATATAAAATAAAACAATATTTATTTTGTATTTGTATATTTATTTTGTATTTTGTATATTTATACACACCTAATAGAATGATTAAAATTACAAAGACTAATAATGTCAAGCATTGTGGAGGATGTGGAGTGACTGGAACTCACATTT
Organism: Tapirus indicus; assembly: GCA_031878705.1. Lineage (NCBI taxonomy): Eukaryota > Metazoa > Chordata > Mammalia > Perissodactyla > Tapiridae > Tapirus > Tapirus indicus. The sequence goes on along the minus strand of CM062942.1, from coordinate 86,582,257 downwards.
TGCTGGTGGGAATTTATTTTTACACTCATCTATATTAATTTCCAAAATTCAATCATTCTGGAAAACTATTTGGTAGTTTCTTAAAATTCTAAACATACACTTACTATAAGATTCAGTCATTCTACTCTTAGGTATTTACTCACAATAAAGGAAAATATACTTCCGCAAACATATTTGTACATGAATTTTCATTGCAATTTTGTTTATAAAAGCCTATTATTGGAAACAATCCATCAACATGTAAACAGCCAGAGAAGAAATGAGGCCCTCAGTCCAAAAGCCCTCTAGGAACTAAATCCTGCCAACAACCTCGTGAATTAGGAAGTGGACCCTCTGTCAGTTGAGCTTTAAGGCGAGACTGCAGCCCTGGTCAACACCTCGATTGTAGCCTTATGAAAGACCTTGTGGGAGAGCCACACAGCTAAGCTGTGCCTAATTTCTTGACCCACAGAAACTGTGAGATAATAAATGTTTGTTGTTTTAAGCCACTAAGTATAGGGTAATTTGTTATGTGGCAATAGATAACTAAATACATACAGTTGAATAATAAAAAAGAATAAACTACTGATGCAGGCAATAACACGGATGAAGCCAGGCACAAAAGAATATATACAATATGATTCCATTTATACAACTTCTTGAACAGGTAAAACCTATCTATAGTGATAGAAATCAGATTAGTGGTTTTCTGGAATGAAGTTTGTTGGGGCATTGACTGCAAAAAAAGGCATGACTTTCTCGGGTAATGTAAATGTTCCATATCTTAAATGCAGTAGTGATTATTCGGAAGTATGCACTTGGCAATACTCACCACTCATTTGAAATATACTCTTCATACGCGCACAATTTATTGTATGTAAATTACATCTCTAAAAGTTCTTTGCAATGAATATGAGCAGATGTGAAGTGTGCAAATTCTGTATCACTTTTTAAAAGGGAATTGTTTGCCTACTACTTTCTCTTTCCTCCTTCCTGTGTCCTAGAACCCACACCAAGTGTAAGGACGACCCTCTAGGAGATAGCAGTCAAGAAAACAGAAGGTACCTGACCTCATACAGCAGACAAATCCACCTGCCCAAAAGTCCCTTGCTATTTCTGGACTGTTTTGTATGAAAGAAATACATTTCTCTTTTGTTTGAACCATTGTATTTTGGGGGTCTCTATATTATAGTGGCTTAACCTGTATCCTAAATAAAGAAAAAGGAAGAATTTTTCTACGTCACTTTTTTCTGATGTGGAAAAATTAGGTTAAAATGAATTCACGATATATGTTATGCACATGTTTCATAGTTCATTATTTGCTATTTTTGTTTCTGGTGGTTTTATGTATAAAATTTTTTAAAAATATTGATTATATAACTATATTCAGAAATAAGGATTGATTATATTTTATCTATTATATTCTATGTTTATATGTATATATATGCATATAGATATATATTAGAATCCCATTGAGCATACTGTTTCTAATCTACTTTTCTATTATTTAAAGTGTAAATCATGAAATGTTTTCTTTATCATTAAATACCCTTTTACAGCATATTTTCATTGTTTGCAAAACTCAATTATATGAATAGGCAACAATTCGTTTAAGTCAATCTATATTGCATATTTTGTTTTTGCCATTGTTTTGCTTATGTTTGTTTTACTACAATGAATACCTTTATGCCTAAATCCTTCCAAACATTTATGATTTTTCTGTAGAATGGAATGTAAAAAATTAAATGACTATATCAAACAGTATGACCATTTCTAAGACTTTTAATAATTCCTATCAAATAGCCCTGCAGAAAGAATGTACCAAATTACATACCCACCAATAGTGTGAGAATTTTTTTTTTAAGTTTACCAATTTACTATGAGAAGAATGATGTCAGTTTGTTTTGCATTTAGGGAACTTTTTAATAAAGTATAAAATACATACGTAAAAGTGTCCAAATCATAAGTATGTAGCTCAATGAAATTTTACAAACTAAAACCATTTAACCAGCACTCAAAACTAAATAAAACAAAACCCCAGAAATAGCAACACTGTCGAAACTTCATTCCAGTCATTACCCAAGGCTGCCACTCCCCTGCGACATCATAGATAGTTTTGCCTATGTTTGAACTTATATAAACTCATATGCATTACTCTTTTTCACTCTGGCTTCTTTATCTCAACATTATGCTTGTGAGATGCATACATACTGTGTGTAATTGTAATTCGTACATTTTTATTGCTGAATAATATTCCACTGTGTAAACATACAATTTAATTATACATTTTTCTAATGAAGAACAGTTGGGTATTTGCTAATTTTTGGCAATGTAAAAAGTGCTATTATGAACATAGCCAGACATACCTCGTTTTATTGCACTTCTCAGATGTTGCATTTTTTACGAGACCCCTCCACCAGCAAAAAGATCATGACTCGCTGAAGGCTCAGATGATGGTTAGTATTTTTTAGCAATAAAGTATATTTTAATTAAGATACTTACACTGGGGGCCGCCCGGTGGCGCAGCGGTTTAGTCCGCGTTTGGCAGCCCAGGGTTCGCGAGTTCGGATCCCGGGCGCCCGCCGACGCACTGCCTGTCAGCCACGCTGTGGCGGCGTCCCATATAAAGTGGAGGAAGATGGGCACGATGTTAGCCCAAGGCCAGTCTTCCTCAGCAAAAAGGGGAGGATTGGCAACAGATGTTAGCTCAGGGCTGGTCTTCCCCACAAAAAACAAAACAAAACAAAACAAAAAAAGATACTTACACTGTTTTTTTAGATATAATGCTATTGCATACTTAATAGACTACAGTATAGTGGAAACATAACTTTTACATGCACTAAGAAACCAAAAAATTCATGTGACTTGCTATATTGCTGTATTCACTTTATTGTGGTGTTCTGGAGCCAAACCTGCAATATCTCTGAGATACACTTGCATATGTAAATGTTGTTTGGTAAACCAATGCACACATTTTTATTAGGAGTATATCTAGAGTGAGATTGCTAGATCATAGAGTATACATATGCTTACCTTTATATATTCTGCCAAACAGTTTTCCAAAGTGGTAGTACCAGTTCTAGTTGTACCACATCCTCGTAAAAGACTCGATGTTTTCTATCTTTATTATTTTAGACATTCTAGGGGGTGTACAGTGGTTCACATGTTGGTTTTAATTTGCATGTCTCTGCAAACTAATAAAGTTGAGCATATTTTCACAAATATATTAGACATTTGGATATTCTGCTTTTTGGAATGCTGTTTTAAGGTGTTTGCCCATTTTTCTATTGAATTGTCTGTCTTTTCATTTCTTATTCATTTGTGAGTATTCTTTATACATTATAGATATAAATCATTTGTCAGATATATGTGTTCCAAATATCTTCTCCTAGTTTGTGACTTGCTTTCGTATTCTTTTAATGGTATCTTTTCATGAACAGAAGTTTTTGATATTAAGTGCAATGTATATTCTTTTTTGTCCTTCATAATTAGTGCTTTTTGTGTCCTCTTTAAGAACACTGCCTCCCAAGTCATGGAGATGATTTCCTGTGTATTTTGCATTAGAATGACATTTTCACCTTTCCCATGTAGATCTGAAATCCATTGGGAGTTTATTTTTGTGTATTATTTAAGGTGGAGTCAACACACATTTTTCACATATGAATATTCAACTGATCTGCTCCCACTTTTTGGAAAAAAATATTTTGCCCACTTCACTGTCATCTTTGTCATAAATCAGGTAACAGTACTTGTAGGTATGTTTCACAGATCCATATATATGTGTGTGTGTGTACACATATATGTTAACCTTTGAAACAATATAATATTTATTCACTATTTGCTCATTATATAGCATTGTATTAAGTTTGGTGTCTAGTAGTGGAGGTATTGGAGCTCTCTTTTTCTTCAAGGTTTTCTTGGCTATATTTGCCTCTTTGCATTTTCATATACATAGTTGGAATCTGCTTGTCAACAAAAAATAACCTGCTGAGATTTTTATATGGATTGCAATGAATTTATAGATCAATTTGGGAATAACTGACAACGTTAAAATATTGAGTCTTTCAATCCATGATCACAGTATATCTTTACACTTATTTAGGTCTTCTTTAATGTTTCTCAAAATTATTTTATAATTTTCAGTGTAGTGGTCTTGTGAGTATTTAATTAGATTTCCTAGATATTTTATTTTTAACCAACTTTATTGGGGTATAATTTACATATAAAAAGATACATACATTTTAACTATAGAATTCAATGATTTCAGCAAATGTATTTGCCAGTGGAGTCATTACTACATCAAGATATAGAACATTTCCCTCTGCTGAGAAAGTTGTTATTCCCCTTTTACAGTCAGAAAAAATCTCAACCTTCAAGCTAGGCAAACACTGCTTGATCCAATTTATATCAATATAAATTAGTTTTGCATCTTCTAGAACTTTATAAATGGACTCATGCAGAATGCACTCTTTTGTGTCTGATAGATTTCCCTGAGTATAATATTTTTTGAGATTCATGTGTGTTATTGCTTGTTCCAGTAGTTTGTTCTTCTTTATTGCTTAGTAGTATTCTAATGTATGAATACATCATAATTTGTTTATTCATTCACTTGTTGATGGAGATTTGGGTTGTATCCACTTTGGGGCTATTATAAATGAAATTGCTATGAACATTCCTGTACAGGTTTGTACAATTTTGTACAATTCCTGTACATTTTTGAGGAAACATGTTTTGAGTTCTGTTTGGGAGAATTCCTAAGAGTGGAATTTCTGGGACATATGGTAAGTGTATAGTTTAACTTTTCAAGAAACTCAGACAGTCTTTCAAAGTGGTTGGACATCTCACCAGTAATGAATGAGAGTTCCAGTTGTTCCACATCCTCAAAAATACTTGGGATTGTCAGACTTTAATTTTAGCCATTCTGATGGGTGTGTAGTGGTATTTCATTCCGGTTTTTTCACATTTCCTTGGTGACTAATGAGATTGAGCATCTATCCGTGAGCACATTGGCAATTTGTACATGTACTTTTGCAAATGTTTTTTCAAATCTTTTGATTATTTTTTTATTGCATTGTTTGCTTTCTTATTTTAAATTTTAGGAATTCTTTACATATCTTCTGCATACAAACCTTTTATCAGTTACACGTATTGTAAATATTTTCTCCCAGTTTCCCACTTCATTTTCTTAACCATATCTTTCAAAGAGCGTAAGTTTTTAATTTTGATAAGTCCAATATCTATGTGTCCTCCACTACTCCACCACTTTTATTACTACACCTTTATTCTGGAAATGAGATAATGCAATTCTCCAGATTTGTGGGGGTTTTTTCCAAAATTACTTTCTCTATTCTAGATCCTATCCATTTCCATATAAATTTGCGTGTAAGTTTGTCAAGTTATACAAAGACGCCTGCTGGAATTTTGATTTTGACTGCACTGAATTGATTAACCAATTTGAAGAGAATTGATATTGTAACAGTACTGAATTTCCTGATACTGGACCATGGTTTATTTTTACATTTATTTTGATCTTTAGTTTCTTTCAGCAGTGTTCTGTAGTTTTCAGTGTATACATTTTCTACTTGTTTTCTTAAATTTATCCCCAAGTATTTCACGTTTCTGGAAGCTATCAACTATGTATATATATTTATACACACATACACACACAATTTCAATTTCCAATTATTCATTACTAGCATACACGAATACAATTGAGTTTTTGTATATCTATCTATAAGTGCAACCCTGCTAAATAAAATTCTTAGTTCTGTAGGTTTATTGTAGATCTCTTAGGATTCTTTAAATACATGGTCATGCTATTTGCAAATAAATATGTATTTATTGCCTTTTGAACCAGAAATTTCTGAAGGCAATGTTTTCTGTTGTTTTAGTTCTGAAAATCCAACAAGGCTCTGCTGCACCACACACTCATTGGCTCACCTCATGGAAGGGCCTCATGAATCCAGGGCCCCTCAGAAGAGAAGCCATCAGCTGCCCTGTCCTTTTCCAAGTTCTAAAAAAGTAGCTGCCTTTAGAGTCTATATTTACATAATGACATTAGAAGAGACAGGTGGTTGGGTTTTTTTTTCCCAACTATAATCTTGTTTTTTAAATAAAAATAACTTTCTTTTTTCCTTTTTAAAAAAGTATATTGATTGTTTTAATATAAAAGAAACAAGAGAGATATTATTAAAAATACACTCTCCTGGGCTCTTTTCCTGACACATATCTCCTACGCATTTGTTGTTGTTGTTAGTGCTGTGGAGTCTATTCTAACTCCTAGCGACCCTGTGTGCAGCAGAGCTGAACCCTGTCTGGTCTTTTCACACCATCCTCTCACCTTCCAACACTGTATCAGATAATGCTCAGTTGCTATTCATAAAGTTGTCCGCTGCCAATATTTTTGGAAGTGCGTGGCCAGGTACTTCTTCCTAGTCTGCCTTTGTCTGGAAGCTCCCCTGAAACCTGTCCACCATGAGTGACCCTGCTGGTATTTGAAATACCCATGGCATAGCTTTCAGCATCACAGCAACACTCAGGGCCACAGTATGACAACCAACAGAGGACAGACAGGTGATGTGGTTCCCTGACCTGGAAAGAACCCAGGGCCACCACAGTGAGAGCGCGGAATCTTAACCACTAGACCACAACTATGCATTTTAGTGGAAGGAAAATGGAGAGCATTGGCAGCAGAAAGGACAGAGGTGGAAGGAGGCTTATGCTGGGAGCAGAACAGGGGAAGAGGCAAGTCCCCAGAGAAGTGGGAATGGCCAACAGCCTCCTGAGAAGATCCCGCCCTTCCCTGGCAGGCCGAGAGAGGCCCAGGAATACACAAAGGAGGGAGCGCATCAGGGCCCAGGCTGGTGCTGATGGAAGGGACACGGGGACCGGCAAAGGCGTGCGGACCGACCGACTCGGCGCGACTCCGCGGGGCGGGAGGGGCCCGGGAGGGGGGCTTCGCGGCTCGCGCTGACGGAGGCCTCACGTGACCGGTCCACGCTGACTCGCGCGCGCCTCGCTCCAGCGTCAGACCCGGCGTCGCTCGCTGCCTTCTCGGTCCCTGCTCCCGGTGGCGGCCACGAAAAGTAGGAGGCAGAGGGGGAGCAGGTAAGGGACCCGGAGGAGGCTCCCTGGGGGTGGTGTGGGAGAGCGGACACGGCCTGCGGACCCTGCCCGGGGTCCGGCTGCCCGGGGCGGAGGTGCGCAGAGACCGCAGCCCCCACGTCCCCGCGTTTGGCCGCAGAACACGGTGGGCCTTTCCTGTGGGGAGGGCTGCACGGCTCTGAGGCGACGAGCCTTCGGAGACACCTGTCTCTCGCACCACCGCAAGCTTTTGCGACACCCCGGCCCGCGCCCGTCCTTCTGGGTGTAGAAAATGGTGGTCCGCGCCCGGGGGAGGGCGGCTGGCGCGGACGCAGGGGGCGGGGGCAGGAGACGCGGGCCGGGGGCGGCGCGGGGGCCCGGGGCCGGGGAGGGGCCGGGCGGTGGCGGGTCGGCGCCGAGCGTTCGGCTGCAGCAGCTCCCGCCCCCGCTGCCCCCAGCCCGGCCCTCTGCAGGTCTGCGGCTCCAAGTGTCGCGGCGGCGCACTCGCGGCGAGAATCGGGAAGAAGAGGAGACGGCAAGGATAGGCCCAGGTCGGTGCGGGGGACAGTGGCGGGGGGCAGGGGTGGGGAACGTAGGGAAAGCCCTGAGACCCCAGGGCCTCTCCCCATCCGCGTCCTCTCCCCAACCCGGTCCTCCATTTTGGTGCCTGCAGGGGCCTGGGGATGGATCGGCAGGGAAAATGGTGGGTTTGGGGCGAGGGAGGGGAGACGAGCGAGAGGGAGGGGGGAGAGCTCGGACTGGGGGCCCCCTAGAGGGCGTAGGGAGCCTCTCAGGTGGGAAAAAGGGAATGTGGAAAAGTCTTTGGAATCCGGGGCTCCGAATCGAAAAAGGTGCGTAGTAGGGCCTCTGTCCTCGGTGCTGATCAGCCGACCAAGAAAATAGCCCCTCTCTCGTCTCTTGTCTTCTAGGAGCAATGGCGTCCAAAGAGGAAGAAGCCGTAAAAAATCTCAACATGGAAAATGCCAAGCAGGAAATTGAAAAAAAGGAGCAAGATGCTAATAAAGGAGGGCCCTTGGCCCTCCCTTTGGATGCTGGTGAATATTGTGTGCCTAGAGGAAATCGTAGGCGGTTCCGTGTTAGGCAGCCCATCCTGCAATATAGATGGGACATGATCCAGAGGCTTGGAGAGCCGCAGGCAAGGATGAGAGAAGAGAATGTGGAAAGGATTAGGGAGGAGGTGAGACAGCTGATGGAAAAGCTGAAGGAAAAGCAGTTGAGTCATAGTTTGCGGGCAGTTAGCACTGACCCCCCTCACCAGGACCATCATGATGAATTTTGCCTTATGCCTTGAATACTGATGTCTTCTCTGACGTTGATAGGGAGACACCTGCTTCCTAAACTTACATGTTCGTGATGTACTTTTGTTGTAAACCTTTTGGTGTTCCTTGTTTCTTGTGGATCTCCTATTACCAGCTTCTAATTGAATCTTGTGTTTTTGACCCAGTCTGTAAGTTTCTTTCAGCAGGGGAGTTTTACCTATTGCATGGAAGGATGCTCATTATATATTGTGATGTTAATAAAGCAGTTTAGAAAAACATTCTCTGTATTCTTTCTTCAAATATTTTATGTTCTATATATGAAGACACAGTCTAAGAGTATATAAAGTAAAAAGTTAAAGTGTTCATCTTTTTATGGTAGAAATATGAATAATTTTTTTTTATTTTTCAAAACTGAACACATATTACTTAAGGAGCTTTATCACCTGCTAAAAGCAATGTGTGCACTTACTAAACACTGTGACAGAATCTCAGTTTTAGCTTACCTCTGGATCTCTTATTAAAAAATATAAATCTAATAATGGTAAGAGACACATCTCTTTAAAAATCATTATATGTATTAACAAGATGAAGATAATCACAGGGCTGCTGTGTGTACTTGAGGCAGTAAGTTTGTGAGCTTTTTCCAAGCTCTTGTTCCCACTGGCATATGCATGACCCAATCTTTTAGATATTCCCTTCAGCTATTTGGGGGAGTTCCCAAAGCCAGGTCTTCCCTATATTTGCAAGTCCAGTGGGCTAAGGGGTAGGTACTTCCATTTCTCTGTGTCTATGCCCCATTCCCATCCTCTCCCCTGGATGTTGATGTTCAGGAATCTTCAAGGTGAGAAAGTCTCACTGATTGCGCTGGAACTCCCAATGAGTTGATTCTTCACTCTGTTTTATAAAGTGGATAAATCTCTCCCTGTTTAGCTTCATGGAAAGACCTGTCTGGTTCTCTCTTTCCTTAGGTGTAGTTCTCCCTGAAGAAGGCTTCCTAGTTCATTAGACTATACAAGATGTGTCAGGGACACAGCTCACTTTCAATCTGAGACAGTTCCACCTCACACCAGCCCCCTGAAAGCTATGACTATAAAGAATTACCCTACATTGAGTTGGATGCCAGGAGATCATGTTGGTGAATTCAGTGGATACCCAAATATAGAGATATTTATGAGAAGTCCATTGGAGGACTATTAGGTTTAAGTGTCCCAATAGAACTTGGGAAATAAAGTTGCCTTGGAGTGTGCTAAGTAGGTGAAATACATGTTATGTATGAAGACAGCCTTTTGTAGAAATAAAGTTAGAAATTAGGATTCTAGAACAGAAGTTGCCAAGGACAGTTCATGAGCCAAATCTAGCCTACTGATTATTTTATTGGCCAAGGAGCTAAGCATAAATTTTACATTTTTAATGGTTGAAAAAAAATCAAGAATACTTTGTGAAATATAAAAGTTATATGAAATTCAGATTTTGGTGTCCATATGGAATACAGCCATACTTATTAGTTTATATGATGTCTATGGCTGGTTTTGCACTACAGTGGTAGAGCTGAATAGTTGTGAAAGAAACAGTATGGGCCACCTGCAAAGCCTACATATTTATTATCTGGCCCTAACAAAAAAAGTTCGCCAACCCCTGCTCTAGACTGTAACATCACAATAGAACTTAGGAAACCAAAGAGGAGAGAGGATAGGCAGTTGAAAATTTCATCTAACACAGCAAATCTCAGACATCATAAATAAGATGCCTAAGCAATTCCAAAGCCCTACTCCTCCAGGTACTTGAGACACAAGGCATATTCACGCAAAACAGAAGTTTATGAAAAGAAAGGCTAAAGTTGAAAAGGCATGAAAACATGAACAGAGAGGCTTATGCCCTACCACACTTCATACTCTGGATTGCCAATATTAGCACCAGCTTCTATGGAAAACAGAAGTATTCTGGCTTCATTGGCCCAAGGATATTTAGCAGTTCATGAAGAGAAACTGGAAGCTCACACGTGAACCCGTGTCATATCGTGATAGAAGGACAGACATGCATATGCCCAGAAAAGTGTACATCTCTTGTGTATAGGCAGATCCAAGTTGCCCTGTCAGCCTCAGAGAAGGATGGGTTTAGAATTCTAGTCTCTGGAGAGAGAGCCCTCTACTAACCAGCTTCCCTTGGCTCTTAACAGAATGTTTGGATCTGACAAGGCATCTGAGGGAGTAGTATGTGAGTGGTCAGGCTCCACATAAAATGCTCAGGCAACAAACAACCAGCAGAAAGTGAGTAAAAGGCAGTAAGGGAACAGAGCATGGGGTTCCCTCGGGGGAACAACCATATCTAAGGTTCTGGCTGCATTTGCCTATTTATAATCATTTCTATATGTTAGGTAGTGAGCTTCCTTTTCTTCCTCAGAGTGGCCATTCTCCACAAAAGTGATAGACAAATTCTTTGCATAAATACCTAAAAATCTAGCAAAGAGAAGACAATGAGATTAGGGAGTGTGCCTTGGTTCTTGAAGGAGGTTTGAGATGTAGATATGGATTGGGCCAATGGAGTTTTAGCACATCATGTACATGTAGTAGATATTTGATGAATGAAAAACTGAACAAGATAATTATGGATCTAGTGGTATTCAGCAAATGATAAACAAATATACATGTTTGAATCCTCATGTATTTCTAACAAAACTGAGATAATACAGATAATGTCTCATAACTTTTGAATAAAAAGTAATTACTGGGTTTTTTTCTTAAAAAATTCAAGTCCATTGAAGGAAATTCAGAAAGTAAACTTAAGGGCCACCTTGTGACCAAAGAAAGCAATGCAGTTTGAACTTTCTGGTCAGAGGCAGAGCAGGGAGAGTACACAGACACTGGACTTTTCCAGGAAGTCCAGATAGCATAGGAAATGCACTTTGGTTAGAAGTGAAATAAAACATTCATGATTAACTGTCATTTAAAACATCAAACTACATTTATGCTTCAAACGAAAATGGAGTAACAGGGAATGGATTTACCTCCCTAACTGAAACCACTAAAACCTGGACAAAATATATGAAACAACAGTTTTCAGTTATCGAACATCAGACAGTGGAGGGCAAAGTTCCCTGAGAAAGGGAAACAAATAACATGAGCCTTCTGATTGCCCCCAGCTTACTGTGTATTGTAGGATTTATAACATATGTGGAAGTAAAATGTGTGTCAATAATAGCACAAAGGCCAGGAGAGGGGAATAGAAGGACACAATTTTAAAGTTCTTATTCTATATATTGATGTCGCTTGAAGGTAGATTCTGAAATATTAAAACTGTATATTATAAGCCTTAAAACAACCATGAAAAAAGTTGTAGTTAATATGCCAACATATGAGATAAAATGGAATCTTCGAAATAATCAATCAAAAAATGTTAGAGGAAAAAGAGAACAAAGAATAGATGGGACAAATGGAAACAAATAGCAAAATGGTCGATTTAAACCCAAACCTATCAATATCAATAATCACATTAATGTAAATGGTTTAAACACCTCAATTATAAAGCAGAGATTGTCAGGTTGTATAAAAACGGAAGACACAAATATATGCTGACTATAAGAACTCTATTTTAAATTTAAAGGTACAAATTGATTACAAGGATGGAAAAAGATAATCTTAACATCAATCAAAACAAAGCTTGAGTGACAATATCAATATAAGATACAATAAATTTCAGAGCAAAGAATAATACCAGGAATATTATGATTATAGAAGGTCATTACATAATCTTAAATGGTGAGTTTGTCAAGAGGACATAATAATCCTAAACATTCACATGTTACGGTGCTTCAAAATACATAAGCAAAAACTGATAGAACTGCAAGGAGAAACAGACAAATCTACAATTACAGTCAGAGATTTCAATACCTTCTCTAAAAAGTTGACAGAAGTAGAGAGAAAATCAGCAAGTACATATAAGACTTGAACTACACTATGAACCAACTTATCTAGTTGACAATCACAGAACTCACTACCAACAACAGTAGAATGTACATTTCTTTCACATGCACATGGAACATTTACCAAGATAGTCCATATTTAGGGCCATAAAATAAGTCTCAAGGATGTTAACAGGATTCAAATAATAAAATGTATGTTCTTTGAGCACAATGAAATTAAATAGGAAACTAATAACAGAAAGATCTCTGGAAAATCCCCAAATATTTAAATTAACATCAAATAACACATGCCTAAATAACCCTCCAAAAAATCAAAAGGGAAATCATAAGTTACTCTGAACTGAGTGAAAATGAAAACTCAACATATAATAATTTGTGAGATGTAGCAAAAGAAGTACTCAGGAGGAAATGTACTAAATATATATATATATATATATATATATATATATATATATATATACACACACACACACACACATATACGTATATATATTAGAATAGAAGAAAGCCCAATATCTATTAAATAAATGAAATTTTTATTTAAAACACTTCCTCAAAAGAAAACTCCAGGTTGAGATGGCTTTACTGGTAATTCTACCAAACATTTAAGAATGACATAACACCAATTCTATGCAAAATGTTTCAGACCCAACTCACCCTAAGGCTAGAATTACCCAGATAACTAACCAGACAATTATATTACAAGAAAAGATAAATACAAACTAATCTCCTTCATGGATATATACACAAAAATTCTTAACCAAACTTTAGTAAAATCGAATCCAAATATATATAAAAAATACAATAGGGGCTGGCCCAGTGGTGTAGTGGTTAAGTTTGTGCGCTCTGCTTTGGGGGCCCAGAGTTCGCGGGTTCAGATCCCAGGCACGGACCTACACACCGCTCATCAAGCTATGCTGTGGAAGTCTCCCACATACAGAATAGAGGAAGATCAGCACAGATGTTAGCTCAGGGCCAATCTTCCTCGCCAAAAAGAAAAAAAAAATACACCATGACCAAGTAAGGTTTATCCTAAGGATTCAAGGTAGGGTTAACATTTGAAAATCAGTATAATTCACCACATTAACATGAAAGAGTAAAACCATATGATCATCTCAATGGATAAACAAAAAAAATTGCTAAAATTAAAAAATCCATTACTGATTAAAATACTTAGCAATCAGGTATACAAGAGACCTTCCTCAACCTGATAAGATTCATCTACAAAAAGCATACATAATGATGTGTGCCTAAAGATTAATGTTTTCCCCCTAAGATGAGAAACAAGGCAAAAATGGACATGTTCACACATTAGATTCAACATTGTATTAGAGGTTCTAGCCAGTACAATAAGACAAGAAACAGAAATAAAAGTCATACAGATTACAAAGGAAGAAATAGAACAATCTCTATTTATAGAAAACATAATTGTCTATGTAGAAAATCCTATGTAATATACAAAAAGCCACTAGAGCTAATAAGTGAGTTTATAAAGTTTGCAGGATACAAGATCAATATACAAATTTCATTATATTTCTAGTTTTTTGAGACTACTGTAACAAATGACCATAAACTTGGTGACACAAAAAACCCCATAAATTTATTCTCTCATGGTTCTGTAGGTCAGAAATCCAAATTATGGTGTCAGCAGTGCTGTGTTCTCTCCGAAGGCTCTAGGGAAGAATCCTTCCTTACCTCTTCCAGCTTCTGGTGGCCCTAGGCATTCCTTGGCATGTGGCAGCATAACTCCAATTTCTGCTTCTCCTCTGTGTGTCTCTTTGTGTGTCCTTTCTGTATCTTCTAAGCATACATTCATTGAATTTAGGGCCCACCCTAATCCAATATGATCTCATCTCAATTTTTAACTAATTACATCTGCAAAGACTCTATTTACAAATAAGGTCACATTCTGAGGTGCTGGGTGAACACGAATTTTAGGAGAAAATATTCAGCCCTCTTCAAGCAATGAACAGTCAGATTAAAACTTAAAACAATATCATTTACAATAGCATCAGAAATATGAAATACTTAGGGATAAATTTGACAAAAGATGTTCAAAACTTGCACACTGAAAACTGTAAAACATTGACATAAAATAAATCCCAGCAATGTTTTATGGAAATTGACAGTCTGATTCTATAATTTATATTAAAAATCCAAAGGACTGAGACTAGCTGAAACAACATTGAAAAGAGGAATCTTTTAAAAGTCTTTCACTACCTTATTGCAGGAGTTATTATAAAGGTACAGTAATCAAAGCAGTGTGGTATTGGCATAAATATAGACAAACTGATCAATCCAATAGAATAGAGTCAAGAAATAGACATACATATATGCTTTTGAAAAAGATTCCAAAGCAATTCAATGGAAGAATAGACACTCTTTTCAACAATTGGTGTTGAAACAATTGGTTCCAATTGATCATTTCTCAAGGATCATCATCATCATCATCATAATTAGAAGAACTGTAGCTCACATCATACACAAAAGTTGAGTCAAACTGTATCATAGACCTAAATGTAAGAGGTAAAACATAAAATTTATAGAAGAAAACATAGAAGAAACTCTTAGTGACCTTAAGCTGGTAAAAAAATTTTAAACTGGAACTCAAACATAAAAACTCTAACAGAAAGCAAATCAATATATTTGATTTTATCAAAATGTAACCTTTTTTCTCTTCAAAAGACACTTGATTCTCAGAGATGGATAGAGACAAATTGGTAGAAATCTCAAGACTCCTCTCTACGACAATAAATAAGGACACATGCTAAGCGAGTACAAGTGTCTTGCCTAAAAGCCACACAGCTGAGAAGCTGCAGGGCCCCAGCCAAACCTGAGCTGTTTGACTTTATCAAACAGCAAAAATCTGACCTGCAGACTTCCAGTTCTGGACAAGATGAAGCAGCCCCATCCCTCCCATACCTTTCTTCTTGCAACTGAAAAACCGTAAACATAACACAACAAATAAGCATAGGAAAATAGAAAGACAAAGATAGACTGCTTAGAGATTTTGGGGCTTGCTTGAACAACACAGCAGTGAGTTCCTTTGGTTTCCTTATTATCTCCCTTATATCCTGGATAGGGCACTCACTGCAAAAACCTCCAATCAGAAACATTCAACAGTCATGGACCATAAAATCTCCAAGAAAAACCTGTTTCCCCTACCAAAGACTGAGAAAATGGTTAAGAGAAGAGAAAACATTTTTGGCAATAAGTAACATATTCTAGAAAAATGCCAAAAGAAAAACTGACTGCTTCCCAATCTTGCAGGTTTTGGGGTCAGGGGCAGGGGCGAGAGAGAGCTGATCTTCCACTTCATTCCACTCCCCACCACGTGGAAGCAGGTGACAGCTTTCTGATTCTCCAGCCCAGATACTGTTGGCAGGACTGAAAGAGCTAATTAATCTCTGCTGGGAGGATGCAGACAGTGCTCTGACTACCTCTCCAGAGTAGCGTCAGACAGGTGCATGGCGAAGTGAGCCTCTACTCCTGCCCAACAGCAACAAGATTTAACGAGGCTACGCAAGGTGGGGCTAGTCACCACTAGGTTTCATCTCCTTCTCAGTTTCGCAAGATCTAGTGGGAAGCTGAGTCTGTACGTCCACCTGGCATCAAGGAGTCATTCAAGGGGTGGGAGGTGGAGCTAGTCGGCACCTGGCTTTCCCCTTCTCCCTTGGTGTGAGAGGTATCAAACAGGAAATTGAGCCACCCTGCAGCAACAAGCCAGTGTCAGTCAGCCCTCTCCTAGCACCCTCCTTGGTGGAAACTGAGTCCAGTGGAGAGCTGACCTTATACCCCTACTTGGAGGCAAAAGAGGCGGTGACAGTTGATGCCCCACTTTCACCAAGAAAGTGTCAGCAAAGCCAAAGTGAGAGCTGAACTTCCATGCCATACATCTGCAATGATGCAGTAAGAACCAGCCCTGCATTTTTGCCGGAGTGAGATCAGCAGGACCCATGGTGAAGCTAAATATACACACTCACCCAGTGCTGATGCTATACCTCAACAGGGGACCTGCCTGCTAAAAAATAAGATCAAATAGGCTCCATGGTCCCATAGTAAACCAAAGTGCCCAGAATATAATCAAATCTGTATGCAAATGTTCAAAACAAGTTTATTTGTAATAGACAAAAGGTGGAAACAACCCAAATATTCTTCAACAGGTGAATGATTAAACAATCTGTGGTACATCCATATTGTGGAATACTACTCAGTGATAAAAAGTAATGAACTATTGATGTATGTAACAACTGGATAGATCTCAAGCAAATTGTGCTGTCTGAGAGAAAAAAAAAAACTCTCGAATGGTACATCCATTTATATAACATTCTTAAAATAATAATTATAGAGATGGAGTTTAGTGGTTGCCAGAGGTTAGGAAGGGAGGAGGGAAAGAGGTGACTGTAGCTACAAAAGGGTAGAATCAGGGATCCCTGATGTATCTTGTCTGTAGTGGCGGTCATACAAATCTACACATGTGACAAATTTGCATAGAACTAAATACATAAACACACAGATATGCAAATAAGTTCATGTGGAAGTGGTGAAATCTGAATAAGGTCAATTGATTATAGCTATGTCAATTTCCTGGTTGTGATATTGTTACTATAGTTATGCAAACATTACCATTGGGAGAAACTGGGAAAATGGTACAAGGGATCTTTATAGTATTCCTTTTTGTTTAATAACAGCTTTATTGAGATATAATACATATATATCATAAAATTCACCCATTTAAAGTGTACAATTCAAAAAATTTTGTATATTCACAGATATGTACAACCAACATCACAATAAATTTTAAAGCATTTTAATCACCTCAATAAGAAGTCTCTTACTATTTAGCTATGATTCCCATCCCCTCACCCCCTGAAGTTCTAACCAACCACTAATTTACTTTATGTCTCTATGGATTTGCCAGTTCTGAACATTTCATATGCATGGAATCATATAATATGTGGTCTTTGTGATTGACCTCCTGCACTTATCTCAAGGTTGTCCTTATTGTAGCATGTACAGTACTTCATTTCTTTTAATGGCTGAATAATATTCAATTCTATGGATATAGCACATGTTTATTCACTTATCAGTTAATGGGCATTTGGGTTGTTTCCACCTTTTGGTTATTACGAATAGTGTTGGTAAAAACATTCATATACAAGTTTTTGTGTGGACATCTATTTTCATTTTCCCTGGATAGATATCGAAGAGTGGAATTGCCAGGTCAAATGGTAACTTTATGTTTCAAGTTATAAGGAATGGCCAGACTGTTTTCCAAAGTGGCTTCACCATTTTACATCTGACATTTACATTTTACCACCATTGCATAAGGGTTCGAATTTCTCCACATCCTGGTCAACATTTATTATTATCTGACATTTTTTATTATAGGTATCCTAGCATATGTGAAGTTGCATCTCATCATGGTTTTGTTATGCATTTTCCTGAAGACTAATAAAGTTGAGCTATTTTTCACGGCCTTATTGGCCATTTGCATATCTTCTTTTTAGAATTAACTATTCAGATCCTTTGCACATCTTTTTTTTTTTTTTTGCTTTCTATTTTGGTAAAATATACATAATTTTTTACCATTTTAACTATTTTTAGGTGTATAGTTCAGTGGCATTAAGTACATTCACATTGTTGTACCATCACCATTATCTATCTCCAGACCTTTTTCATCATCCCAAACTAAAATTCTGTACCCATTAAACAATAACTCTCCATTCTGACTTGCCCCAAGCCCCTAGTAATCCCTATTCTATTTTCTGTCTCCATGAATTTGACTATTCTAGGTACCTCATATAAGAGAAATCATATAATATTCGTCTTTTTGTGACTGGCTTATTTCACTTAGCATAATATCTTCAAGGTTCATCCATGTTCACCTTCTCGTTGTGTGTTCACATGACCTCTTCTTTGTGCACATGCAGGGAGAGAGAGAGAGAGCTCTTTGGTATCTCTTCTTATAAGGACACTAATCCCATCAGATCAAGGCCCTACTCTTATGACTTCATTTAACCTTAATTACTTCCTTACTCCAAATATAGCCACACTGGAGTTTAGAGCTTCAGTACATGAATTTTGGAAGGACACAAACATTCTGCCCATAACACCTACAGTAATCAAAACAGTGTGGTACTGCCATAAAGACAGACATATAGGCAGACAATGGAATGAAATTGAGAGCCCAGAAACAAACCCTTACATATATGACCAAATAGTTTTTGATACGGATGCCAAGACCATTCAATGGGGTAAGGATAGTCTCTTCAACAAATGGTGTTGAGAAAACTGGACACCCACATGCAAAAGAATAAAGTTGTATTCTTACCTTACACTATATACAAAAATTAACTCAAAATGGATCAAAGAGCTAAATGCAAGAGCTAAAACTAGAAAACTCTTAGAAGGAAATATAAGGGGAAACTTGCATGACATTAGATTTGGCAATGATTTCTCAGATATGCCAGCAAAAGCACAGGCAACAAAAAAACCCAAATAGATAAATTAGACTTCATTAAAACTGTTCTTTTCTCCACCAAAGATATTATCCAAAGAGTGAAAACGCAACCCACGGAATGGGAGAAAATATTTACAAAATTTATATATGATAAGGGATTACTATCCAGAATATATAAAGAAATTCTACAACTCAACAACAACAAAACAACAACCCAATTCAAAAATGGGCAAAGGGCATGAACAGACATTTCTTCATAGAAGGCATACAAATGGCCAAAAAGTACATGAAAAGAGGCTCAACATCACTAATCTTTAGGGAAATGAAAATCAAAACCACAATGAACTATCACTTCACACCAATTAGGATGACTATTATTAAAAACAAAAACCAAAAACCAGAAAATAACAAGTGCTGGTAAGGATGTGGAGAAATTGGAACTCTAGTGCATTGCTGGTGGGAGTGTAAAATGATGCAGCTGCTGTGGAAAACAGTACTGTGTTTCCTCAAAATATTAAACAAATAATTACCGTATTATCTAGCTATTTTGCTTCTGGGTATATACCCAAAAGAATTGAAAGCAGGAACTCAAACAGATATTTGCACACCCATGTTCATAGCAGCATTACTTAAAATAGGCAAAAGGTGGAAAAGAAGATATATGAATGGCCAAGAGGTACATGAGAAGATGCTCAACATCACTAGTCATTAGGGAAATGTAAATTAAAACCACAATGAGATATCACCTCACATCTGTTAGAATGGCCATCATCAAAAAGATGAAGGATAACAAATGCTGGTATGTATGTGGAGAAAAGGGAACTCTCATGCACTGTTGGTGGGATTGTAAATTTGTAGAGTCACTATGAAAAACAGTATAGAGGTGCCTCAAAAAATTAAAAATAGAACTATCATATGATCCAACGATTCCACTTCTGGAAATATATCCAAAGGAAACAAAACACTAACTTGAAAAGATATCTGTATCCCCATGTTCATAGCAGCATTATTTACAATAGCCAAGACATGGAAACAACCTAAGTGTCCAACAATGGATGAATGGATAAAGAAGTTGTGGTTATATATATACACATATACACACAATGGAATATTATTCAGCCATAAAAAAACAAGGAAATCCTACCATTTGCAACAACAGGGATGGATCTCGAAGGCATCATGCTAAGTGAAATAAATCAGAGAGAGAAAGACAAATACTGAATGATCTCACTTATATGTGGAAGTTAGGAAAAAAACAACAACAACAAAAAACAGAAAAACACCAACAAACTCACAGAAAAAGAGACCAGATTTGCGGTTACCAGAGGCAGGGGGTTGAAATGGGTGAAGGCGGTCAAAAAGTATGAACTTTCAGGGGCTGGCCTGGTGGTGTAAGTGGTTAAGTTCGCATGCTCCACTTTGCCAGCCCGGGGTTTGCAGGTTTGCAGGTTTGAATCCTGGGTGCAGACCTACACACTGCTCATCAAGCCATGCTGTGGCCACATCCCACATACAAAATAGAGGAAGATGGGCACAGATGTTAGCTCAGAGCCAATCTTCCTCACCAAAAGTACAAATTTCCAGTTACAAAGTAAATAAGTCATGGAGATGCCATGGTGAGTATAGTTAGCACTGCTGAGTAAAATATAGGAAAATTGTTAAGAAAGTAAATCTTAAGAGTTCTCATAACAAGGAGAATTTTTTCTTTTCTTTTTGTGGTATTTATATGAGATTACGGATGTTAACTAAACCCATTGTAACTAAACCCATTGTGGTAATCATTCACAATATATGTGAATCAAACCATCATGCTGTACACCTTAAACTCATACAGTGAGGTATGTCAATTATTTCTCAGTAAAACTGGGGGAAAAAGGTGGAAACAACCCAAGTGTCCATCAACAGATGAATGGATAAATAAAATGTAGTATATACATAAAATGGAATATTATTCAGCTTTAAAAAGGAATGAATTTCTGACACATGCTACAATATGGATCAACCTTGAAGAAATTATGCTAAGTGAAGTAAGCCAGACAGAAAAAGACAAATATTTCATGATTTCATCTATACAAAAATCTAGAGTAGTCAAACTCCTAGGGATAGAGCACAGAATTGGTGTTTGCCAGGGACTGAGGGGACGGAGGAGTGGGGAGTTATTGTTTAATGGGTACAGAATTTCAGTTTGGTAAGATGAAGAAAGTTCTGGAGATGGATGGTGGTGATGATTACACAACAATGTGAATGTACTTAATGCCTCTGAAGTGTATACTAAAAAATGGTTAAAAGGGCAAGTTTCATGTTACAATAGCTTACACAATTTTTAAAACTTTACAAATCAAGCCTCCAGGCCCAACATTGCCTTCAAAGTCTATAAGCATCTCAGCCTCCTTATAATACCAAAAAGCCACAAAAATGTGACTCATCAACCCAAGTGGATATCCACTTGGAAAGTATACCCGAGTCCCACATCCCAGATGACATTAACCCCAACCCAGAAGCTCAGAGATGCTGGAGATGATGTTGCTTCAGATGATATTGTCCCAGTGTAAGACCTCACCATTGGAGATGACTTTGCTCCCTACACGGAGGAAGACTTCATCCCAGACACTGAGACCATTGTCCCAGCAATGCCCATGTGCTGCCTTTCCTAAGATATTGAAAGATTGGACACAATATGATTGCTTTTCCTCCTTTAATATTAGTGATTCTATTACATTTCTTGAGTTCATCGTGTACTTAACCCATGACCCTGATATATGCTTTGCTCTCTGCCAAAAGACACCTCTACACTCTTATGCCTAAAGGGAAATCTTATAAAAGTTATTACTATTAATGCCATTCTAAAAATTAATGGAGATTATTGCTTTCCTCAGGAAGCAACTACCTCCTAGACCACCCCTCAGCCACCTAGTGAAAGAACCTCCCACTCTCCAGCACTTTCTCCTATTCCTCCCCTCCAACTTTCTACCACTATCTCCTGTAGTATATCTCCAACCATGAACACCACAACTGCCCCTTCTCCTTGACTATAAATACCACTAACCTTTTCCATATAGTTTACTAAACTATCAGTTCGTACCCTTCAACAGCATAACTACTGGACTTGTTACCAAGATATTTTTGTCATATAAATGTATAATTTGCACTTATAACACACTTTAAAACTTTACCAAAGATATTGCTAAAGATCCTGAAAATTTCAGATCTGTTTTCTTGGCTAATGCCTTATAAATGAGGAATTTGGTTACAGCTGGTCTACAAAGACTTTTTATTCTTCCACTTGTTTTCCTCCTACATACTTTCATAATAAAATGTTTTCTATGCTGTTTAGGGCAACTTATGCCCTACTCTCTGTAAATCTCCTCAACTATTCAGACCACTCAAATATCCCAAATAATCAAGCTCAAAATGGATGTCAAGACATCAAGGGATCAATTGTAATATATTTTTTGTAAAAATGCTGTCTTGACTCAATTTTGAGGCCCTGGCTAGAGGCTGGTCAAGTACCTTCTTGAGCAGCTGATGAAGTCCATGCTCCAACCACCTCTCTGATCAGGTGTTCACACTCTGAGACACTGCTCCAGCCCTAATCAGGGGCCAGGTACCAAACAAGTAGGGACAACCTCTATACCCTGGAGCCTGAGAAATTATTCAAATTAGCCAATCCACAGTGAGCCAGAGAAATCTAGCTAATCCCACCCCACTTGTAATACATAAGCTGCCCCTTAGAGATCCAACTTGCCGGTATCCAGGTGCAAATCCGTGTGGCCCTCCCTGGCAGCCTTCTCTCTTTTGGAGCTATAAGTAACAAAGAGTTCTGCTTTTTATCTATTTGAGTGACAGTGTTGTGTCCGGCCATCAAAAGAATCTTTAAATTTACAGCAATAAAAAATCAACTCACACAATATACAAAAATTAACTCAAAATGAATCAAAGGCTTAAATATATGAGCTAAAACTTTAAAACTCTTAGAAGAAAACAAAACGGTAAATCTTCATGTCTTCGGATTTGGCAATGGATTCTTAGATGTGATACCAATGGATTCTTAGATATGAACAACAAAACAAAAATACATTGTACTTCATAAAAATTAAAAAAAAACTTTTGTTAATCAAAGGACACTATTAAGAAAGTGAAAAGACAATACACAGAAAGGGAGAAAATATTTGCAAATCATATATCTGATAAGGGTCTTGTATCTAGAATATATGAACCACTCTTACAATTCAACAACAAAAAGACAAACAATCCAAGTAAAAAATGGGCAAAGAACTTGAATAGATATTTCTTCAAAGATACATAAATATCCAATAAGCACATGAAAAAGATACTAAATATCATTAGTCAGTAGAAAAATGCAAATCAGAATCACTTCTCACCCACTAGAATTACAAAAATCAAAAAAAGGAAATTAACAATTGTTTTCAAGAATGTGGAGAAATTAGAAGGCTCATACATTGCTAGTAAGAATGGAAAATGTTGCAGCCACTGTGGAGCCCAGTTTGGTAGTTCCTCAGCAACTTAAACATAGAATTACCATACGACCCAGCTATTCCATTCCTAGATATTTACCGAAGAGAAAGAAAAACATACATCCACACAAAAACTTATACACAAATGTTTAAGGCAGCACTATTCACAATGGTCAAAAGGTAGAAACAACCCAAGTATCCATCAACATTTGAATGAATAAACTCAGAATATGATATGGACATACAATGAAATATTATTCAGCCATAAAAATGAATGAAATACTGTACATGCTACAATGTGGATGAAACTTGAAAACATTATGCCAAGTGAAAAAAAGCCAGATACAAAAGGTCACATATTGTATGATGCCATTTACAAGAAATATCCAAAATAGATAATTCCACAGAGAGAGACAGTAGATTAGTCGTTGCTAGGGACTGGGGGAAGGGGAGAACTGAGAGTGGCTGCTTAATGGATACGGGGTCTCCTTTGGAGTTGATGAAAATGTTTTGGAACTAGATAGAGGTGATGGTTTCACAACACTGTGAATGTACTATATGCCACTGAGTTGTCCACTTTAAAATGGTTAATTTTTATGTTATGCTAATTTCTCCCAAAAAAATAAAGATAGTCCTAGTTGAAAAAAGATGTATATAAAAGTACATTCTCTAGGCCACTTGGCCTTCAATTTTTTTATATTACATACCCCTTTGAGCATCTCATGAAAGCAATGGATCCTATCCTAGGTAAATTTACACACCCAGTAAAAATGTACATATCCTATCCCTCCCCCAGCACACACATGCACATCATTTTGAACATAATTCCAGTGGATTCATAGGTTTCTCTATTTAAGAATGCCTGAACCCAATAAGTAAGTGCTCGTCTTTTAACATAGCTCAGCTGCTATTTGTCTCTTCCCCTTCCTAGCTCATTCCCAAGTTGTTTCCTGTCCTTCTCCTCTCTGTCTTTTCTCTACCTTGTAGCTTCTGCTTCTTCATGATGTCAATCTTCTCAGATATCAGGGTTTCCCAGGTTCCTAGGATACATATCTTCTTTTCATTAGTGTACATACTCTACTATCTCTTAAACATATGCAACCTTGCATACCATTTCAGGTGGTTCCCAGACTTCTTCAGTTGAGAACACCTGGTCTAGGTCAATCTGTATGGTCAGCATGTAAGAGTTCCTTAGACATTGGCCTAAATCTGGCTGAGAGGACATGAGGGTGGATGTGGACTGACAGTTGAGACACCCAGCAGGCTGTACCTCCTAAGTCAGGTGGTAGGCAGTAGATAAGGTCAAGGAAGTTTCCACCTAGGCACTGTGAATAAGGGCAGAGAGCAGGCAGGTCTGGAGGCTCTTCCCCCAGTAACCACTTCTCCAGGTTTTATGGAAACCTTCTGCTGCAGAGGTCTAGAAGGGATCTGTTCTGGTTTCTAGTTGTCAGAACAGCATTCCTATCTCTGCTGGGGTTGAGTTACCTCTCTGGGAATTTGGGAGAGGGAGGGAAGGAGCCAAAGGCATTTACTCAGGTCACCACCTTGGTCACCTCTCCATGTATATTTTTGGAGTGAGCAACAGGTAGGTGCTTGAATGCAAATGATGAGAGGCTCTGAAAGGTGAGAAGGGGTCAGGAAACAGCATATTCCTCCCCTCTTGACAGGGCAGGGAAGATCAGACCATGTCTGCATCTCTCAGATCCTCAGTTGCCTATGCCTACAGCTAAATCTCTGAATGAAAATTGGCCATGGGCCAAATTTTCAAGACTGATATTGTGTTAGCCATTAGATTCCAGCAAGTCTACTGAGCACTCAGCAATTGTTTGGGAACATTAAATACAGGTGTTTTTAGTAGAACATGACAGAGCTGGCTATTTATGAAAATTTAAAAAATTCTTTTGTATGTAGCCAATTGAATCCATTTTCTAAATAGTAAAAATTAATGTTATGAACTTAATTTGGTCTCAGAATTTTGGAATCTTGTTTTTTTCCCTCTATCTTAAACACGTTCTTTCCCTCAAATGAAAATAGCTTTACTTAAATTTTTGCTTATAAGAATAATGCATGCTGAGGGAAGGAAATTAAATAAAACTGAAAAAAATATTTAGAAGAATAAAAAAATCCCTATTTCAACTACCTGCTTCCTTACCTGACAATCCATCCTGTACATAATAGGTACCTATTATGTGAAGGTACAGAGGACAGGAGGAATGAGCAGTGACTGACTGGAGAAGTAGATTGAGGGGGTAGGTGCTTTGAGATCAAAGGAGAGAAAGAAAAAAATTTCTTAGAGATGTACCAATGACCGGTAGCCCTAGGAGAAGATGCAGCCCCTCCCTGATAAGACAGAACAAATACATACCACAGGGAGGAGGGGCTACATTTGACCTCTGGCATTTGCAAAGACCAAAATGAGTGACGGGGCCTCAAGCCGTGAGGGGAGGGGACGGAAGGGGGGCGAGGCGGAAGGGGACTAGTGAATGGAAAAAGTGGGCTGGCTCCTGACGCACTTTCTACTGGTGGGAGGGGAACTAGGGACCCGAGCCCACTGGTGACGTTTCCCTCACGTGATCAGGAGCCGACGTGTACAGAAGTCCCTCTCCTCCAGGTACCAGCTCCCCACTTCCTTGGAGGAAGATAGATTTCAGACTGAGAGAGTGAGGGGGCAACTGCCCTAATAGCCGTGCAGGTCGGTACAAGCCTGAGGGGGCGGGTCCCCTGGGGTAGGGGTGGTAACGACCAGAGGCTACAGAGGATCTGGTCTGCTTTCCAGATGCCGTCCCCTTCCCATCCCCATTCATTCTGGCGCAGAAAATTGTGAGTGTTGGGGGAAGAGGTCTGGGTACCATCTCTTATTTCCCTGGATAAGTGCGGGTTTATGGCAGAAAGAAATGTGAGGAAAAGGAGGCATCTCCCCGGGATGGCTACAAATCCACCACCGCCTGCGGAACCCTGGGGTGGGGGTGGCAGAGAGCAAAGACCAGAGCAGATCCACGACTAGATTCTCTCTACCCCTTCCCCGGTGCCCACCCGTTTGGTGCAAGAAATGAAGGGCTTTGTGGGAGGAGATGGAAAGGGGCCAGGGGTTGAGAATGGGTACAAGTTGAGATCTCCTAGGAGGCAGGCTATCAGGCTGGCAACATCTAATTGAGGGAGAGGGCCCAGGGCGGGGGATGGCGAGGAAATGGCCTGATCCCTGCAGGACGGCAGAAGGAGGGCACAGCCTGTGAGCCTGGGATGGAGAGGGCCGACGACCCCTGGCTAGGCCTGCATTCTCTCTCCACCTTTCATCCATTTTGGAGCCGGAAACCGTGGGCTGTGAGGTGGAGGTGGGGGACCAGAGGAGTCCGGGGAGTAAGAGCAGAGGAGGGGGACAGAGGTTCAGTTTGGAGATCAGTTCCCTATTGTGGAGAAGCAGCTTCTGAACTAGGGAGGGTTGAGAGGAGGTAACATGGACCAAAAATTTTACTGAGTTTGGAAATAATTTTTCTCTCACATTGCAGAAAAATGTGGTCTTTCTGTGTACGTGGAGAGGGAGGAGGTGGCAGGAATGTTCTGGATGTTTCTGCCCTGCCCCCTGACTCTACCATCACCATTTTCAGAGAAGTGGTGGGCTTTGTGCAATCTGGGGACCCTGGAGTGGGGGAGCGGGGGTTGGAAGGCAGAGACCTGAGTACAGCAGGATCTGCTTTCTGAACATCCTTGTCCTGAACCTCACTCATTTTAGTGCAAGCAAAAGTGACACAGAAATTTGGGAGAAGGATTCAGAAACATAGAAACACTTTGGAAATAATCTTTCTCTGCCATTGTCCAGTGGTAGAAAAATGGAGGCTGTTAGAGAGGGGCTGTAGAGGGTGATCAGAGAAGCAAGGGAAAGGGCAAGAGGGCAGCAGAAGTTGGGAAAATTTTGACAACTAGAGTCTGAAAAGAATCAGTGTCCCAGTTGCCAGTCATTCACTTCTCAATTCCTCATTCACCGTCTGTCTCCTGTCTCTTTACAGGTCTTCAGGTCTGTGGTTGTAGGCACCAACCCAGACAAGAAAAAGAAAGACCTGCAGGATCAGCACAGGTCAGTGGGAGAGGGCAACTGCCCCAGGATCCCTGGGAGTAGGAGTGACTTAAACCTGAGCAGAAGTTGGAGAGGCCACTAGCTGCCATTCCTCCTCCAAGCCTCCCTATTGCAGCCTCAGAACACATGGCCTCTGTCTGGATGCTAAGGAAACATGGTGCTTGATGGCTGGTGAGGATAGAGGGGAGAACAAGGAAGTGAGAGACTCTGTGAAGCCCCTTGAGGATATTAGAGTAGCCCTAAAATCTGAGAACAGATCATTGTTCTGCTGTGTCTGCAGTTCTGTAAGTCTTACAACTGCAGGCAAAGGAAACAGGGAACTGGCCTGTAGGTCAGTGTAAGTTGGGACTACCCAGTTAAAATGGTTATGGGCATAGACAAGGCCAGAGCAAAGTTTAGGGACAAATCTGCTCTTACACACTTCTCAGCACGCCCCACTTAAATGTAGGGAGAAGCACCTGTGGAAATTTCTGCACGTTTGGCTCATGTAAACATGTGTGAAAAGGAAAGGAGAAAATGTATGGGTGGGAGTGCACCTGGAAGTTGGGATAGGGTGGGGAAAACCTTAAATCAAAAAGGCAAGTACCATCAGGACCTGTATTCCACCACCTAAGTCCTCAATCTCCTTTGTTTCCTCTTTGTCTCCTAGGACAGGCAAAGGAGGGAAAATCTCGACATGGAAAGGGTCTACAAAGAAAATGAAGGAAAGCCAGAAAACCAAGGAAACTTAGAAAATGAGGGTAAGCCAGAAGATGAAGTAGATACAGAAGATGAAGGAAAGTCAGATAAGGAAGAAAAGCCGGAAGTGGAGGGGAAGCCAGGGCACAAGGGAAAGCTCCAGAATGAGGGACAGCCAAATGACAAGGCACAACCAGAAGATGAGGGAAAGCAGGACAAGCAGGGCAAGGCTGAAGATGAGGGAAAACCACGCTGGGGCGAGGGGAAGCCAGAATCCCAGGCAAAGCCAGAGAGCGAGCCGCGGGCTGCCGAGAAGCGCCCGGCTGAAGATTATGTGCCCCGGAAAGCAAAAAGAAAAA
This sequence comes from Tapirus indicus, assembly GCA_031878705.1. NCBI lineage: Eukaryota > Metazoa > Chordata > Mammalia > Perissodactyla > Tapiridae > Tapirus > Tapirus indicus. The sequence goes on along the minus strand of CM062942.1, from coordinate 86,553,949 downwards.
CCGACAGGGGGACGGACGACTCCCCCAGGGACTATCAGGAGGACCTACAGGAAAGGCATTTGGGCAGTGAGGAGATGATGAGAGAATGTGGAGATATGTCAAGGGCTCAGGAAGAGCTAAGGAAGAAACAGAAAATGGGTGGTTTTCATTGGATGCAGAGAGATGTACAGGATCCATTCGCCCCAAGGGGCCAACGAGGTGTCAGAGGAGTGAGGGGTGGAGGTCGGGGCCAGAAGGACTTAGAAGACATTCCATATGTTTAATGCCTTTGGCCTCTAATTCTGATTTCTCTGATGGGAATATTGCCAACCCTGCTTTCCCTGGCAGGCATTTGCCAGGCTATGTGCTTTAACCTTAAGCTGATACTTTGCTTTGGGTGTCGCTCTTGTTACCAGCAGCCTTTTGATCCAACTACAGTGCTCTGTCTGTGAGTTGGGGATTTTCACCCATGTGCATGGAAGAGATGTTCACGGTACATTGTAAGATAACAATAAAGACAAAACAGTTTTCAGAACCGCATATACAGCATCAGCCCATTTTTGGAAAAAAAAAAAGTTACATAATACATCCATGCACAGGGAAAAGTATGAAACTGAGTAGACCAAAAGAGAAATAATGGTTTTCTCTGTGTGGTGGCAATGGAAGAGATTATCCTTTCTCTCATCTGTACTTTTTTCCCTAAAAAACACAGATTACTTTTGTCATAAAATAAATAATAAAAGATTAAAAATAGAAAAGTATATACCAAACAATCAAAATAACTGTTCAGTGAGCTTATGAAGGCAGTGGAGGCACTAAAATTCCTGGTGTCAGGATATAAAGTGATGCATAAAACTCACATTGCCTCTGGGACTCAAAGCTGGAGGAATCAACATGGCCGTTATTACAGACCCATTGCTGTAAGGACAGTCTTGTCATCTCTGAAATGGGGATAAAAGTTGCCTTCCAGGGTTGTGGAGAAGATCAGATGAGGTATTGAGTGTGTGAACTGTGTTGGGCCTGCTCCTGCCCCCGCCCCTGCACTTGCAGGACCAGAACCCTGTCAGACATTGGGGGGAGGACTGAGGGAGCTCTCACCTGTGCCCAGGAAAAAGTCCAGGAAGCTAATGGGTGGGTGCCACTCTCCCCTGGGTAATACCGTGACTGATGGGCACTGTGCCTCTTCTCATGGGCCCTGCACCCTCCTGAGGTCCCCACTGCTGCTGGTGGGCTGGAATCCTTAAGGTAGCAAAGCCCCTTTGGTTTCCCTGGAGTCCCTGATGAGTTGAATCCCCACTATGTTCCCTACTGAACTGTGGAAAAGGTCCCTCTACTCACATTACAATTGTATTAATCCTGACATGAAATGTAGAAAAATGCTTTGTAAAATCTTAATGTATTTTCCAGGCGTTATAATTACCCCACTAGACTTGCCCGTTTCAAACCAAAGAATTTATCTTACTCATTTTGGTACTTACAACCCATAGTAGAAGCTTAAAAAATCAATACATTAATTATCGAGTCAGAAGGCCTTAATTCTTGGCTCAGTTCTGTTCCTGATTCAATATATAGCCTTGAGCACATAATGTCATTCTTTAGCAATTGAAACTTGCCACTCCAAAAGGAACACAGCAGGAGAGGGATTATACCACAATTCATTCCTAAATGATTGTAACATTGGATATAGTAGTGTTTCTCAAAGTTTGTTAGCTACTAGCAGACCACCTGCATCAAAATCACCTAGCTGTCTTGTTGAAAATGCAGAATCCTGGATCCTACCTCAGATCCAATGTATCAGAATCTCTTTTGACTTGTCTGTGTCTGTGTGTCCCTTTTTAGCTCATTTTTTTAATCAAATGGATACATGTAGAAAATGTAAAAATCCAATAGTGCAAAAGAATTTATTATCAAAAACTGCAGTCTGCCTTGCTATTCCACATTTCCACTCTGCAGAGGCAACTACCGTAGATGTTTTTGGTTTCTTCTGGTATTTACCTTCATATTTCTGAATAATATGCTTATGCTGCTATTTTTAACAGCTTTATTGAAATGTAATTCACATATCACAAAACTCACCCATTTCAAGTGTACATTTCAGTGGTTTTTAGTATATTAACAGAGTTCTGAAACCATCACCATTGTCTAGTTCCAGGACATTTTAATCACCCTAAAAAGAAAATTCATAGCCATTAGTACATAATGGAGTTCCCATTCTCTCCTCCCCCCCAGCACCTGGCAAACACTGATCTACTTTCTTTCTGTATGGATTTGCCTATTCTAGACATTTCATATAAATGGAATCATACAATATATGACCTCTTGTGTCTGGCTTCTTTCACATAGCATAATGTTTTCAAGGTTCAGCCACACTGTAGCATGTATCAGTACTGAACATTCATGTACATGGGTTTTTTTTCCTTTTAAGATAAACTATTGAAAAGTCAAATTACAAAATTTACAAGTGCAGAAATGATGGTTCTGCTTTAGTTTATTATGTAGATAATATCAGAGCATGCTAATGTGTGTGTCCAAAGTTGCTTTAACTTCAATTGAACGCTTTGATTCCTTTTATATAGAGGCACTCTAAATTTAATGTATTTGTGTCTGGTTTAAAGAAAACAAAGGTGTGTAGTATTTGATACACTAGTTAATCATTTCTGCTGGAAGAAGCAAAGATAACTTTTTTCAATTTGTTCTTTCTTTTAATTAAAAAATGTTTCCCAGTTTTATTGAGATATAATTGACATACATCACTGCCTAAGTTTAAGGTGAACAGCATAATGGTTTGACTTACATATATTGTGAAATGATTACTGAAATAAGTTTAAACACCCATCATCTCATATAGATACAATAAAAAGAAAAAGAAAAAAAAGAAATTTTTTTCCTTGTGATGAGAATTCTTAGGATTTATTCTCAACAAATTTCACACGTATCATACAGCAGTGTTAACTTTTTGCATGTAAATATTTTCAGTTTTCTTGGGAAATATCTAGGAGTGGAATTGCTGGGTCATGTGGTAACACTATGTTTATCTTTCTGAGGAACTGCCAAATTGTTTCCCAAGGCAACTGTGACATTTGACAATCCCATCAGCAGTGTATGAGGGTTCCAAATTCACATCCTCGCCAGCACTTCCCATTGTATTTTCTGTTCTAGCCATCTTAGTGGGTATGAAGTAGAATCCTGTTGTGGTTTTGATTTGCATTTCTCTAATGGCTAATGATGTTGAGCATCTTTTCAAGTGCTTATTGGCCATTTATATATCTTTGGAGAAATGTATATTCAAATCTGTTATCCACTTTTAAATTGAGTTGGTTGTCTTTTTATTGTTGAGTTATAAGAATTCTTTGTTTATTCTGAACACAAGTCCCTTATCAGATGCATTACTTGCAACTGTGATTTCTTGACTTGTTAACTTTAGTCATTATTTATTGACCTTCTGATATGATAATGGAGTAGTTCTCTCTCACCACAATTCCCACTATCTATTGCCTGCCCCCTAATATAGCTTTACCACATATAATGTGTATTTTAACAGGCATTCCAGTGATTCTGTTGCTTAACTCTGAGGACCATTTATGCATTTTTCAGGTTAGGCTAAGCTTATGCTAGGATAGCTACCAACTCCAAAATATCAACGGCTTAACACAAGTTTATTTCTCAAACTTCATGAGGATTGGGGATGGAGAGGTTCTGCTTCCCCTAGTCTCCCAGAGATCCAGACTAATCATGATACTACTGCAGCAGAGAAAAAGAGTATATGGAGATCTCACACTCATTTTTCTATACTGTGGTTTAGAAGTGATATAAATCACTGCTGTTCACAGTCCATTTTTTCATATTTCTATCTCTTTTAATTCTGACAAGCAATTTTGAGAGAGGTGATACTATGTCCTTTATATAGGTGACTGAACTGAGGCTCAAAGAGTGTAAGTGATTTATGCAAGGTCACATATACGTAAGTGGAAGAGCATAGATTGGAACCTAGGTTTATTTGGCTCTAAGACAATAATCCTTAACTAGTTTGCTTTCCTAAACCCAAGGATTTGAATTTTATCCTCACCTTATTGCCCAACCAATCCTTTAGGATGTCAGAATACTGGTAATGGTTCTTCAGATGACAGACCCAAAGAGCAAGGCTCACAATGGCATTGCTTCATCTACCATTAATGCCTTAAAAAGGCATTTCATGCTAATTCACAACTTGACTGCCTTGACTCTAAAATCATGGGCTGTCCCTACAGTGCACATGGGTATTCAGACAGAGAGTAACACCCATTTTTCTCCTGAGTTGGAGGACCACATGCCTTTGCAAGCTCCCTTTGCCTGGGGTCTCCTGTACTTTTGGACTGGGCTGACTCAAACATCAGAAGCACTGCACCAGGCAGATACAGGACTGAAGTCACCACAAAACTCACAGAACAGGCACAATCAAGGCCCTTCTGGGAGTCTGAGCAAGGTTGGTTGGGGTTTTTGTCCTAACTGCATCCCCATCCCTATTGTTCTGGGGGCTATTTCACTGGACTCTGAGACAAGGGTTTAACTCTTCCACTTCAAACCTAAATTATCTAGTCAAACCCAAGTTGTAGCTGGCTCTGAAAGGGAGAAATTCTTTAAATTTTTATGCTGTGAATTTTTATTTCCATCCCTACAAAATGCTCCTTCATACCCCAAAGGGAAACAGGACAGGAAAAAATGCAAAGCTTTATGACAAGCAATAAAGAGAGTTCCTGTCACTGGAGACTACTGAACCTATCACCTATTCATGTTGAGCCAACAGACAATGGCCAATGTTACTAAGGACAGCCATATAATAAGAGATATCTACTTTGCTTCTCTCTTACTATCCTCCCAAACCCAAGAAATGCTTTTGTGATAAGGAGAAGAATGTTCTAGAGAATATGCTCCAATTCCCTGTCCACTGCAAGTCACCAGGGCAAAAGAATTTGTACTGTTTACAGGAACCAAAGGGAACTTTAAATCAATTGTTATATTTAAAGTTGTAAAGTGAACAAGACAATTTTTGGTTTCAGCTCCAAATGGGGCTGAAAGAATGCCACCCACACTTACAACAGAAAAAAAAGTTGGATAAACTGCAAAAGAAAAAATTTTCTTAAAACCATTAGAGAACTGGGGTTGATACCAAACCTCTTAATCTCAAGTTCATGTGCCTGATGTGTAGTAAGACAATCACTGAGACATCAGTTCTTGGAGGTAGAGAAAGGTTTATTCAAATCGGCTAAAACAAGAAGGCAGAGGATAGCTTCTCTCAAATCTGCCTTAACGAAAGAAGAAAGCAGGGGGTCTTTAAAGAGCTAAAGGACTTGGGAGGAGGAGTTTCAGAGAAACAAAGGGAAAAATCCGTTTCTTTCACTCCAGATAAGCTATTGGGCAACCAGACTTCTGGGCATCAGCAGCAGCTGGGGGCTGGTTATCTGGTGGTCATAACTTCCTTAAAGGCATTCTTTTTCTTCTGTAAAACAAGCTCATAAATCCTTGTGACTCTTGAGTCACCCCTCAAGTTAAACAAGAAAACAGAAAATTAACAAGTTTATAACTTCTCTTCATCTGCATCTGTATTGGGAACAAGGTTGAAGGGTAAACATGTTCTTATCAAATATTGACAGCAACCCTCAGGCTTCAAGGTCATAGGGCAAACAATTATTACAAAATCTAGAGAGAGACTTGTGGAGGGAGAAGTAGGGCCGAAGCATTTGCCTATCTGGAATAGACACCACCAAACACCACGTAGACCAGTAAGGAAATTTAGCTAGAAATTACTAATGACTTGCAAAAGACTCAGAGAGGGCTAGCATTAGAGTATGAAGTCCCTGAGGGCCACAGACATAAAGGGGCTTGCACTCTCTTTTAGGCTTTACTCCAAAAATCCCACTAAGTGTTCCCAGGGAAGATCAGGGAGAATCTAAGAAAGTTTGCCCATGGTACCAGCTAAGAGAGAGAGAGAGAGAGAGCAGTCACTGCTGAAATTCCAGCCAGACCTATCTCCCCTAGTAAACAAAAGACTTAATCTGCAAGAATAAGGACAATAAAACCCATACACTGAAGGCACTGGTGGAAACCCACTGCAGCTAGGGAAAGGAAACAGAAAAACAAAAAGCTCTATGAGGTGAGGGGCCAATGTGTGCTAGGCTCAGCATTATATCTGGAGGAGAGGCGTGAACACATGTGAAGGCTACACCACCAAAACTCAGGTTCACAGTGCTTGCCTAAGATGAAGACCTGATGAGAACATCAGAGAATGCCCATTCCTCTCCTTAACACCACGCTAACAAACATTGAGTAAAAATAACGGTGGAGTCAGCCCTGATAGCCTAGTGGTTGAAGTTCAGTGTGCTCCACTTGGCCAGCCCAGGTTTGGTTCCCAGGCATGGAACCACACCACTCGTCTGTCAGTAGCCATTCGGTGGTGGTGGCTCACATAGAAGAACTAGAAGGACTTACAACTAGAATATACAACTATGTACTGGGGATTTGGGGAGGGAAAAAAAGAATATTGTCAAAAGATGCTAGCTCAGGGTGAATCTTTCCCAGAAAAAAAAAAAAAAACCAAAACATTGGAGGACAGCAAGAAACAGATTCTTTCTGAGGAGAAGCACAAAGGAAAATTGCAAAGCCAAGTGGAAAGACTCAAAGCCAAAAGGGAAGAAAACATGAAACTCAGCCCAACTCCTCAGTAGATTAAAGCAAACTTCCACACTAAAAGCTTAGCAGGAAAGACATGCTCATCTCCAGTCATAATCTCTATTTATCTCAGTAATTACTGTCTTATACCAATCCAGTTTTCAAGTAAAAATTATGAGAAATACAAAAAAGACAAGGAAAAAAACATTTTGAAGAGATAAAGCAATAGTCAGAACCAGAATCAGATATGACACAGATCTTGAAACTATCAGACAGGGGATTTAAAATAACTATGGTTGGTGTTCCACTTTTGTCATGGCAACATGAGGAACTCTGAGGATCCACTCCCCAGTGAAATTGTTGCAAGTTTTTTTTTTTAAAATACAACCATTTAAATTCTCTGGAAATGGTCCTAAGGGCATACAGCAAATGAAGAAACATTTCTTTAAGAAAATCTACTTAAACAATAGAAACAATAGGATCTGTGGCATTTGAACCAAGATTCTCTCCTTTCCTCCCCTCCCCAGCTCATCATGATGGAAACTCCACTCCAGAAGGGTGCAGCCAAGAACACAGGTCTCCTTCTCCTCCCAGCTCACATTTGGAGGGTCACAGTATCTTCCCAGGAGAGACAGAACTTCTCATCCTGCCTTGAGTTATCTGTTGTGCAGGCTAAGTTCTGGGTGAGTGCAGCTGAAAGATGGGGCTCCCTTCTGCCCAGCCTCCATTCATTAGAAGGAGACTTTACCTCCAGCACAGTGTGCTAAGAATACGGGGGCCCTAATTGCCTGGGAGAAACAAGCCAAAAAGACCTGAAGGTACTGCCCATCCCCAGTCAAGTGCACAGCTCTTAAAGCAAAGGGTCACTCAAAAAGAATTGTGCCACTGTCCCCATCAGAGCCTTGAATCAAGGATTTTTCCCAAGGGGAGAAGCAGGCTTTAAAAGAGAGACCTCCAAATCTCTTTCCAAAGGAACTGATTTCATTTGTCACACAGTGTGGAGAAGTTGAAGGCTACAGGTGCAATAAAAAAATGGAGGTTGTGGTGAAAAGCAAAATGGAGGTTGTGGTGAAAAGCAATTTAAGAGGAGTTCAGTAGATTCAGTAGAGATATAAGCTAAATGTTAGGCCAGCTAGTTTACCAGAGAATTAGGGAAAGAGACAGCTAAATAGAGTCCTCTTGGGGTCAAAACAAATGTCAAACAATGACCTCAAAAATTATCTATGAAAAGGAGCTCAAATTTAATCCATGAATCTGTGGAGCAATTTATGCTCCAGTGCATTGTCAAAAACAATAGAGCAATCAACCAGCTATTAGTGGAGCTTAACTGCCAAGTGTGTACAGGGAAAGAGTAAAGAGAGAACTGCCAAAACCACTAGGTAATTATGTAATTATAAGAGACAGTACAAATGCATATTTCTTCCCTTTCCTTCTCTTAACTGTATTTAAAACAATACATTTTGTTGGGCCTATAATACAGAGAAAATAAATATATTTGCCAATAAAAACATAAAGGAGAAGGGTAGGAGCAAAGCTATATTTGGCTAAGGAAATGAATCCAGAAAGGTAACTAAAATTCCCCAGAAGAAATGAAGAACCAACATCATATTTAGTGGTGAAAGACTGGATGCTTTTTCTCTAAGATATGGAAGAAAACAAGGATATCTACTCTCACCACTATTCAACATTGTACTAGATGTTCTAGCCAGGGCAATTAGGCAAGAAGTTGAAATAGAAGGCAACCAGATGGGAAAGGAAAAAGAGAAACTCTCTCGATTTAGAGATGACATGATCTTGTATATAGAAAATAGTAAGGAATACACTAATTAACTTTTCAAATCAAAACATGAGTTCAGCAATGTTGTAGGATACAAAATCTATATACAAAAACCAATTGTATTTGTAGACAGGATCAGTGAACAAACTAAAGATGAAATTAAAACAATTCCATTTATAATAGCATCAAAAAAATAAAATACTTAGATATAAATTTAACAAAAGTAGTACAAAACTTATAATCTGAAAACTACAAAGCACTGTTGAAAGAAAGTGAAGAAGATCTAAGCAAAAGGAGAGGTAACCCACGTTTATGAATTGGAAGACTTAATATTGCTAAGATGATAATACTCCCCATTGATCTACAAATTCAACACAATCACTATCAGACCTCTGGATGGATTTTCTTTAGAATTTGACAAACTGATTCTAAAATTTATATGTAATTGCAAGGAACTCTGAATATCCAAACCAGTCTCTGAAAAAAAAAGTTAGAGGACTCACACTTGTGATTTCAAAACTTACTATAAAGCAATAGTAATCAAGGCAATGTGGTACTGACACAAGAATGGACATATAGATAAATGGAATAGAATTCAGAGTCCAGAAATAAACCCATGGTTCTATTGTCAATTGATTGTTTTATCAAGACCATTCAATGGGAAAATAATAGTCTCTTCAACAAATTGTGCTGGAACAACCGGATATCCACATGCAAAAAAATGATGTTGGATCCTTACCTGACACCATACACAACCAGATGTTCTACAATTGGTAAATACACAAAGAAAATATGGTACATCTGTACAATGGAATACTACTCAGTAATTAAAAGAAACAAACATCTGATTCATGCAACAACATGTATGCATCTCAAATTAGACATTATTACAGACATCAATAGGACAATAAGGGAATACTACAAATGATATTATGTCCATGAATTTGACCATTTAGATGGAATGGATCAATTCCTTAAAAGACAAAAAATATGAAAAACTACTCAGGAAGAAATAGAAAATGTGAATTGCCCTATATCTATTAAAGAAATTAAATTCACAGTTAAGAGTCTTCTATCCAAGAAAATTCCAGGCTCAGATTATTTCAATGGTCAATTTTAACAAATATTTGAGGGAGAAATAATACCAGTTCTATACAATCACTTCCAGAAAATAGAAGAGGGATAACTTCCTAACTGATTCTATAAGATGAGCATAACCCTAATACCAAAACCAGACAAAGATATTAAAAGAAAATTACAGACCAATATTCCTCTTGGACTTAGATGCAAAACTCCTCAACAAAATATTAGCAAATTCAATGCAGCAATATATAAAAATGTTACTACATCATGATCAAGTGGGGTTCATCTCAGGAATGTATGGCTAGATTAACATTTGAAAATCAACCAATGGACTTCACCATGTTAACAGACTATATAATAAAAATCATATGAGCACATTAATAAATGCAGAAAAAAGCATTTTACAGAGTTCAACATCTATACATGATAAAACTTGTTAGCATACTAGGAATAGAAGGGAACATCCTTAACCTAAGGAAAGGGCACCCATAAGAAATCGAGAGCTACCCTTATACTGAATGGCAAGAGACTCTTTAAAACCAGGAACAAGGCAAGGGTGTCCTCTTCCACCACTCTTATTCAGCATAGTACTGGAAGTCCTAGTCCAAGCAGTAAAGCAAGAAAAAGAAGTATAAAGTATACAGATGGGAAAGAAAGAAATAAACCTGTCTGTGTTCACAGGTAACATGATTATCTATGTAGAAAATCCTAAAGAATTTTTGAAAGATTCTAGAACTTATAAGTAAGTTTAGCAAGGTCACAGGATACAAGGTAAACTTGTCAATTGTATTCCTATGTACTGGAAATGAACAATTGGATTTTGAAATTTAAACATACCATTACAATAGCACCAAAAAATTGATCATGTAGGTGTAAATCTAACAAAATATGTGTAGGACCTTTCTACTGAAAACAATAAAACACCGATAAAAAGAAAAAAAGATATTTAAAAGGGAAACACACTGTGTTCATGGGTTGGAAGAATCAACATTGTTAAGAAGTCGGTTCTCCTCAATTTGGTGTATATCCCAGTGAAAATCAGAGCAAGTTTTTTGATAGATATCAACAAGCTAGCTCTAAAATTGAAATGAAAAGTCAAAGAAACTGGAATAACTAAAATATTCTGAAAAGGAAGAAAAAAGTTGAATGATTCACACCATCCAATTTCAAGACTTATTATAAAGCTACATTAATCAAGACAGTGTGGTAGCTAAGAAATAATAGAAACATAGGTCAACAGAACAGAATAGAAAGTCCAGAAACAAATCCACACAAATATAGTCCACTGATATTTGACAAATGTACAAAGGCAATTCAAGGGAGAAAGAATTGTCTCTTCAACAAATGGTACTGGAAAAATCAGATATCCATATGCAAAAAAAAAAAAAGAACCTCAACCCATATATAATTTGTTACACAAAAATTAACTCAAATGTATCATAATCCTAAATGTAAAATGATAACATTTCTAGAAGAAAATATAGGAGAAAATCTATATGATCTTGGGTTTGATGAAGACTTTTCAGGTATAATACCAAGAGCTAATAACATGAAAAATTGGACATCATAAACATTAAAAGTTTTTATTCTATGAGAGACATTGTTATGAGAATGAAAAGACAAGCCACAGACTGGAAGAAAATATTTGCAAATCACATATTTGTTAAAGAACTTTCATCCAGAAGATACAAATGACTTAAAATCCAAAAAAAGAAAACCAATCTCCCAAAAAGGCGGGGGGCAAAGATATGAACAGAGACTTTGTCAAAGAATATACGCAGACAGCAAATAAGCACATGAAAAGATGTTCAACGTTATTAGCAATGAGGGAAATACATATTAAAACTAAAATAAGATACTACTATACATTTATGAGAATGTCATAAAATGAGCAACCCCCCCCCAACACAATAGCAAATGCTGGTGAGCATGTGGAGCAAAAGGAATTCTCATTTGCTGCTGATGGGAATGCAAAATGGTACAGCCATTTTAGAGAACATTTTGGCAGCTTCCTATAAAGTTAAACACACAGTTATCATACAACCCAGCAATCCCACTTCGAGGTATTTACCCAAGTGAATTTAAAACTTATGTTCCACAAAAACCTGTGCATAAATTTCATTGGAGCTCTATTCATAATTGCCAAAAGCTGGAGACAACCCAGATGTTCTTCAACTGGTGAATATATAAAGAAACCATGGTACATTTGTACAATGGAATACTACTCAGTAATTAAAAGAAACACACTTCTGATTCATGCAACAACATGCATGCATCTCAAATGTATTTTGCTAAGTGAAAGAAGTCAGACTCCAAAGGATATATACTGTGTGATTCCATTTACATGACATTATGTAAAGGGTAATCTATAGGGATATAAAAGAGGCTTCAGGGGTGGAGATAAGGGAAGTGGTTGACTACAAAAGGGGCCACATAAGGGAAATTTTAGAGTGATAGGACTCTTCTGTATGGTACTGTCATGGTTGATACATGACTATTTGAATGTGTCAAATTTAACAGAACTGTACACCACAAAGTGTGACTTTTGCTCTATGCCAATTAAAAATGTACAAATCAAGATGTAGGGGAAACCCTAAATAGAAAGCACACTGTGGCAAATTAATCTCACTGTATTACAGAGGTATGCTATAACCTCACTGAAAAGGGTAGGGGAAAAAAATAGCTGATATAAGTTGCTTCGGAAAACAGTGTTTTGACTGGATATTATAAGGCTAAAGACAAAAAGAACTGTACATAAATGCTGTGTTCTGGCTGGGAAATTTGTTTCTCACAGGAGTATATAATGGAAATTCTGAAACTACTTTAACTATATACTAGGTTTAAATAGATAAGTAAATAGATTTTTCACTGTCGGAGATAGAAGTTAAAATAAGAGGAGAGAAAGCTAAATGTGTACCTGTGGTAATAGATTACAGTCACATGTATCAGTATCAACTTATATGTGTGTGTGTGTGTGTGTGTGTGTGATATAGAGAGATACAGATAGATGCAATAAATAAATGTAGATATGTGTGTAAATACAGTTTAGTATGCATATATGTATCTCTTTGCTCTATCAGCTGAGAAGTCCTAGAAGCAATGACACCCCAGTAGCAACCAGAACACCCTGCACTCAGAACTTAATTACTAAATATGGTTATACAGTAAAAGTAACCAAGACTTCCCCAGAGAAATGGCTGATTATTGGGCTGGGAAAAGAAAAATACAAGATGAATATGGAACATCTTGTAGTACCAGAAAGCAAGGAAGCAGAAAAAAAGATGAGGGTATGCCAACCTGAAAGAGCTCCCGATGGCCAAGGCTGGGACAATTTGGGCAAATAACCAAATAATGATCATATTAGATTATAACCCCAAAGATTTAAAAATCCATGAGTCATACTGCTAGAAACAAATAATTGTATCAATATATAGATGGGGGGGAATCTTCCTTACAGAATAATTTGAGATATTAAATGTAGAAAGAAATGAGGGACATAAAAAATTACCATCAGAACATCACAGTAATAATTGGTACAGGCAAAATCCACAGAATATTTGCATAGTCTCAAATTATCTGACCCCAAATATTTATTAATTACTGTGGTTGTTTTCAAACATATATCCACAAATTCTTTGATACTCCTCCCTTCAAGAGGTAGAGCTTAATTCCCTCCTCTTTAATATGGGCTACACTTAGTAACTTGCTTCTAACAAATAAGAGTATCAAAAGCAAACAATGGTAACTTTACAAGTGGAGAAATCTGGCAGACATCACCTTAACCAGATAATCAAAGTTAACATCACCAGTGTTCAGTCACGTTGATATCATGTATGCTGACATTGTGATGAAAAAGGCACTTAACCTCTGTGGTATTCTTCCCCCAAATCAATAACCCCAATCTAATCATGAAATCATTAAGATTTCATGAAAAGCCCAAACTGAGAAACATTCTACAAAATACTTCACTCTTCAAAAGTGTCAAGGTCATGAAAAACAAGGAAAGACTGAGAAACTGTCACAGACTGTAGAGACGTTAACTAAATGCAACATTGTATCCTGAATTGAATCCTGGAACAGAAAAAAGACATTAGTGGAAAACCTGGAGAAATCTGAATAAAGTCTGTAATTTAGTTAATAATATTGCACAAATGTTAATTGTTTTGTTTGTATAAATGTACCATAATTATTAGGCAAAGTTGGATGTAGGGTATACAGAAACCCTTTGCACTATCTTTAAAACATGCCTTTGGAACTAAAATTATTTCAAAACAGAAAGTTTAAAAAATAGACCAGACAGTTTCAAGAACTCAAAATAAAACTCTCTTAAGGAGTGAAAGTGACTGAATAGTTGGGGAAAAAAACTGAAACTCATTAAATGAATTTATTATTCAGTGAGAAAGGGAAGATTTGATAAACCATAGTTGACAGCAATTACTAGAAAGGATAAAACCATTCCACGTTTATACCAGAAAATTGGAACTACTTAATAAACTAGTTGCATGCATATATATGTATGTGCTCTGTGTATGTGCGTGGAACAGTATTCTCTGAATACTGTTCTGCCACTTTCTTCACTCAAAAATATAACTTTAATATAATGCGATGTGTCTATATGTGCATTATTTTATTGCTTTTTATATCTGCACAATTTCCACAGTATGGATAATTTATTTAACCATTCCCATATTAATGGACATTTAAATTGTTTCCACCAACTTGATGTTTCAACATTGGAATGGCTACAAATTTGAAGCAGATAAGGTTTTTGTCCTTATGGCACTTTCAGATAAGTGAGGGATACAAAATAGAAAGCCAGCCAAACAGTGGAAGTGTTAGGATGGGTAAATACAGGGTCTAAAGGATAATGTAGCACAGGCAACTAAGGCAGAATCAAGAAATCAGTGAAGACTTTCTTTCCATTTTAAAAATTTAATTTTTAAAAGAATCCAGCCAGCAGCAACAGCACTTTCTCCCCAACAACTCTGCTTCCGCCACAGGAAAAAGTTGCCTGGCCCATGCTGTAGTACAGCTGGAGTGTGCCTCCCCGCAACCTAGCAAGATGCCCTACATAGATGCAGACCTCAAGGCTTAAGCAAAGCAATCTTAAGAATCCAGCCGAAGTGGATCTTGAGCATACTGTCACATATTAAGTCTGAACAGACCAACTCAAGGACTTCTATTACTATGGCCAACATGGACACCATGGGGATATTTAAAATGGCAGTGGTTATGACACAGCATGTCAGGCTCACAACAATTCATAACCATTATGCCCTGGATGACTAGAAACTCTTCACTGCAATAATCCACAATGCATGCAGCATTTATCTGTGAGTTCAAGAAGTGGGCAGAATTATCTGGAAGAGATGAGAAGCATCACAGAAGTTGCACTTCAAGTTAAGTTCATTTGCTTGGACATGGCCAATGGCTATTCTGAACAGTTTGTGGAACTTTTGAAACTTATCCATGCCAAATTTCCAAATGTCAGGAAACGTACTGATGGGAGGGATGCTAAAAGAGATCACTTTCTGAAGCAGATACAATCTAAGTGGAAATCAGGCTAGGCTCTGTGTGCAACACTCACATCAGAACATGAGTGGACTACCTAAATTGAGCAAATTAATGGAATGTGTTGGGACTGCTTGCACTCTGAAGGGGCAAATCATCTCAGATGGTGGCCACTTGAGTCCATGCTATGCAGCCAAACCTTTGGATCTGGAGATTTTTCCATGTTGGGAGAGATGTTTTCATGCCATACAGAGCATGCTAGAGAAGTGAGGGAGAGGAATAGCCACCTCAAGCTCTTCTATGGGATGAGCTTTGAAACAACAATGAAGAAATATACAGGAGGAGGGGCCGCCCAGTGGCGCAGCGGTTTAGTCTGCTCTTGGCAGCCCGGGATTCGCAGGTTTGGATCCCGGGCGCCCGCCGATGCACTGCTCGTCAGCCACGCCGTGGCAGCATCCCATATAAAGTAGAGGAAGATGGGCACAGATGTTAGCCCAGGGCCAGTCTTCCTCAGCAAAAAGAGGAGGATTGGCGACGGATGTTAGCTCAGGGCTGGTCTTCCTCACCACACACACACACAAAAAGAAATATACAGGAGGAGTTGCTGAATATAGTGCCTCAGAACACAAGACTATGGAAGTGACTTCTAAAGGGAACCTAGAAAACAATATTCTGGATATTATAGTCATGTATAAGAGCTCCTGAGTGGTAAAATGCTGCCTCCTTTCTCCTCCCCTTACACCACCTGGAGAACTCTGGGCTTTGGAGCTATCCCTAGTACGCTCTTGGCGCACAAAACCAGGACACTGACTGGGTCAGAGGCTCAGGGTGTCTAATCTCCAGAACTCATATCTTCATTGTTAAAATTAGTATGTGCACCTTTTTCATTCCTTTTTAAAGGTAAATAGTTTTTAATATAACGCCATTGTCTTCAAAAATCTACTTATATTTAAAAGCTACTGTGATTAACTTAATTTCAAAGGTAGCTGAGTGTTATATCGACGCACTGAAATTGCTCTGGGACAATGATGAAGGTGAAGGCCTGTATCATCTAGCTCTTTGTCAGGTGTGCACCACTGAGTTGACTCATCTCTCTCTTGTGAGTATTTAGGAAAACGAGGTCAATACCCTCTGTCAATAGCTCCATAAAAATGGTGTTAGGGTTGCTCTGACTACATGTGACCAGAATAAGCAAAGGAGGGGACAATGAAACTTCTGCTCCAATTTTTGTGCAGGCAGAAAGAAGATTTGTCTGAGAGCCACTTGGCAAACAGCACCTTCTGAAAGTCCAAGATTTCTGGGAGATGTGACGTTTAAAATTACAAGAGCCACTCAAGAAGCATGAAAGCTGGACCCTGATCCCCACTCCCCATCTCCAATCCACGTCTCACCATCTGCCTAGTTAGATAACTCTCTCCTCTCCTCCCCTCCCCCAAACACATAAGAAAAGAGAAAGGTACAAGGCAACCTTTGCTTAGGGCAATATGAGAGGTGCAGACCCTATGTGCAGCATTGACAGGGGAGGGAGAGATCACTTCTAGCTGGGGTGGCTTCAGAGGATGGGTGATGAAGGCTGGGCCTCTAAGAATGAGTAGGAGAGAGAGGATGGAAGTCAGAAGGAAGAGAAGGCATGCAAGGACAAAGAGAGCGAAGAAGGCATACATGGGGCACAGTGAGTGAAAATTCCTTTTGGATGGGGCAGAGAAGTGGATAACAAGGCTGGGAACCTGTGTCCTGAGGCTCAATTCTGATCAACTCTGAATGTCAGGATGAGGAAAGTAGGATTTACTTCACAGACGGTGGGGTAGCCATCCAGGGCCTTCAAGCAGAATGACAAGTTGAAAATAAGGAGGAGTGAAGTTTAATTTGATATAACGTGCAAGGTAAATTGGAAGGGAGAAGGAGATAGGTCAGAGGAGGGGTTACCCTAATATTTCAGCGTGAAGCAATAAGGGCCTAACATGTACACAAATGTTTATAGCAGCTTTTTTCATAATTACTTAATACTGAGAACTCAAATGTCCTTCTGTGGGTGAATGGACAAATAAACTGGAAGATCCATATAACAGAGTACTACTCAGCAAAAATGAAAGAATGAACTACTGATATGTGAAACAGCTTAAATAAATCTCCAGGGCATTATGCTGAGTGAAAGAAGCCTGTCTCTAAATGTGACATATTATAGATTTCATTTATACAACATTCTGAAAAAGACAAAACTACAGGAATTGTGAGTAGATCAGTGGTTGCCAGAGTTCAGGGAAGGGGGTAAGATATGACTACAAAGGGGTACAATGAAGGAGTTTTGGGGGGGAGATTGAACTGTATCCTGATTGTGGTGGTGGTTACACAAATCTATATGTTTGTTAAGCTTCATAGAACTGTAAACCCCAAAAAGGGTCAATTTTGCTGTATGATATTAATTTTTAAAAATATTAGAGTTGTCCTCCATTAAATCTGAACATCTGAAAGAATGGAAACATTTTGTGGTAGTTAATGATTACATGTTTATAATTCACTAGCTATATTTGTATTAAAAACTCCCCCTCAAATAATAGAAAATGTGTCCCTCAACTGAGGAATAAATTCTTCATGCTTAAATATAAATTATAAAACATTAAGCCAGCAAAAATTCTAATTTTTTCCAACCCCTCCTTCCCTGTGGTGGGCTCCGTTGTTGGCTACTGCATCCCACCGTGGCCATCCTAGACAAGAGACCCCTCTCTGCCTTCTTCCCCTGACTCTCCAGCTGGCTCTACTGGCCAGATTGCCATTCCTGGCACCAACACATCTCCAAGTACCAGTGGATTCTGGGTTGCGAGGAAATCTGTTTCCTCTTTTAACTAATAATTTTTACAGTAATGATGTTCTCTCTGCTATCTGATCAAAACAATTATGCATGTTGATAGTTCTCTTTTTTAATGGAACAAAGTGAATGATACCAGAATATCTTGAGTGCCATAAATGAATGAAAATTCCACCTGCTAATAAGCCTCACACCAACGCTGAGATACAGGGAACTCTCTCCTTTCTGAGTGTTTCATGAGTTATGAGAGTTTATTTTCCAACATATTTGAGTTCCAAAACAAAGTTTACTCACGGAAAGCAGCCTTTTCTATGGACTCATCTGATTATCAAGGCACTGGATTCTACAGAGGACATAAGAGGATGTCTGTCTGAAGCCGCCATTTGAAACCCAGGTGGAAACCATCCAGTAGTCATCAGTGAAAAGGTCAGACATCTAACACTTGATAACTTGAATTCAGCTAGAAAGAGAAAAAGTAGTGGATTACTTTCATAAAATTGCTAACAAGAGAAAACTGGACCTCTTTCCACAGATTAATTTGGGAGTCAATTTTTAAAAGCACTGTTTTAGTAAGAATTAAAAAAATTTCATTTGTAGCCATTAGAAAACTTTTCCAAAGTCTTAAAAATCGATATAACTCATTTGTCCTCCATATTGTGTCAAATAATGTTTATGTGGCATCTTTTTTAATACCATTTTTTAAAAGTATGCTGACTGTTTAAAACAGTAAACAAAACTGAAAACTATTCAAGAGAACTAGTAAAAATAAAATCCCACACCTTCACTCCTAGATTCTTTTCTAGTCCCCCCTCCATCTGCCACCTTAGCCCATTTTAATGCTAGATATTACTCGAGAGGAAATGGTGAACTGTAGGGTCTTGGGGGGGGCGGGGAGGTTGGCGAATTGGAAGCAGGAAAGAGAAAGATAATTCCCCAAAGAAGAAGGGGAAATGGTCGATTAACTCCAAGAAGCTGATCCCCCTGGTACTCCGAGCAAGGCAATAGAAACTGCAGGGAGAAGATACCAGTTTTATTGTCTCTCATTGGCAAATACGAAAAAAGATTGACAGTATCAAGCTGAGGGAATGTAAGGGGCGGGCTGCAGTGTTAAATGGGAGGGGTAACTGAGGACTCGAGCTCATTGATGACGCGACCCTCACGTGACCAGGAGTCGACGTGTGCAGAAGTCCTTATAGTCCAGGGCCTGTTTCCCTGTAGCAGCTCCTTATTGCTGGAGAAGGAGAAAAGTGCCCCGTATCCTTTCAGGTCGGTATAAAGGTGGGCGCTGCCTTGGGGACCCTGGGGTCTAGGAGTCAGAGAGCGGAAACCAAGTAAGGCTGGCACTGCTTTCCCAACACTACGGTTCTGCCAAACTCCCATTTTTGTGCAGGAAATTTGGGGGTGTTGTTGGTGGGAGGGCGGTGGGGGTGGAAAGGGAGAAGGTAACCCACTGAGGGTCCCGAGAGAGACACAATTTGGAAATAACTTGCGTCTCCCACTCCCTGCTTGCAGGGAACCACTGGGCACGGGGAAAGGAGGGCGGGGTTACCTTAAAAGGAGAGAGAGGATGAGGACGTGGGGAAAGTTTTAGACGAACAAGGCCTAGAATCGTGAAAGGGACCCGTGATTCAGGTACTGGCCTGCTCACCAAGCACTCCTGTCGGTCTGCAGGACTCTTGGTCTTTTTGGGCGCGACACAAATCGAGTGAGGGAAGAGGGAGGAAAATCCCCTGGATCCCTGCAGGTCAGTGTAAGGGTGCAATTGTCTCAGGTCCCTTTGGGTGGGGGTGGGAGTGTGGATGACACCAAAGCACATCCCGGGGTCGCCGCAGCCTCTCCCCATCCGGATTAAGCGCCAGAGGCCTGTGCAGAGCCTGCAGCGGAAATGGGGCGGGGGCGGGGAGGGGGAGGCTGAAGAGACGCGGAAGGGGGAGGGGAGGCCAGAGACTGGACCAGCCGGTCTCAGGTGAGAGGCAGGAGGTTGGGATGGCTTGGGAAAGCTCGAAAGGGCGGGAGTGTTGGAGACCAGCGGTGAGGGAGGGGTTAATTGCTTCCGCGCTACTCCCATTTCTGTGCTAGGAGAGGCCTGTAGCAGGGCCTGCTGGGAAATGGTGGGCTGGAGCCTGAGGAGAGAAGATGGAGCTGGAGGAGAGGGGGAGGGAAGGGAGGTGGAGGAAGGGGTGGAGTCAGGGGAGTTCTGAGCCTGAAGATCCAGCCTTTTTCTACTTGGAAAACTTTGACAAGTAGGGACCTGAGTGAGGAAAGGCCAGTCTCTGTGGGAATCTGTACTCTGGCTGCTGGTCTATATGCCTGGCATCTAGTCGTTTTGTTTCCTTGTTTTCTAGGATTAATTTATTCAAAAAGGAAATAATAGAAAAGAATCAACATGCAAAAGTCTTGTGAAGAAAATGAAGGAAAACCACAGAACATGCCAAAGGCCGAAGAAGACCACCCTTTGGAAGAGTTACCACAGGAGGCAGAAGGAAATCCTCAACCTTCTGAAGAAGGTGTAAGCCAGGAAGCAGAAGGAAACCTTAGAGGAGGGCTGACTCAACCTGGCCAGGGATTTAAAGAAGACTCTCCCGTTAGGCATTTGGACCCTGAAGAAATGATAAGAGGAGTAGATGAGTTGGAAAGGCTTAGGGAAGAGATAAGAAGAGTAAGAAACAAGTTTGTGATGATGCATTGGAAGCAAAGACATTCACGCAGCCGTCCTTATCCTGTGTGCTTTAGGCCTTGAATTCTTTTTTTGTCTGATACTAAAATCTGGCCCCTGCTTTCTTTCTGTTACCATTTTCTGATGTATCTTTGACCTTCGTTTTACTTTTAATCATCTGGTGGAATTTTGTTTTAGGTAGTTTCCTTGTTACCAGCATCTCACTGGATTTTGTATTTTGACCCATTCTCCAGGTCTATTTTTCAGTTGGGAAGTTTCACATATATGCATGGAAATATGTTCATTCCATATTGTAAAGTAAAACAAAACAGATTCAAAGCAGCATATTTAGTATCAGCTCACATATGTAGGATAAAATCCCAAATTTGTGTGTGTGCGCGTGCGTGTGAATACATACATACATATATACATATATCAAAAACTTAACTGTGCTTATTTCTGTGTGGTGTGAGTTTTTTTTTCTTTTTGCTTATATGTATTTTTTAATGAACACGTGTCACACACGCAAAAAATTAAAGTTTTTTTTTATAAGTAAGAGTCAATCAAATAATTTGCAACCAGCTTATAAGGGCAATGGGGGCACCTAAACTCTTGATGAAAGAACTATTAAAAAAAATGTAAACCTCAAATTACCTCTGGATCTCTTAGCCAGAGGAATAAAACTGGCAGTTATTGCAGATGCACTTGCTTAAGACTTGATCTTTTCGTGGGGAAAACATTTGCTTCACAGGGCTGCTGAGGGGAAGAACTGGGGTGACTGAGCTGTGCTTGGTGGGCTCTTGTTCCTCCCTGTGCATACAGAGCCACATCCCACTATAGAACATCAGCTATTTGAGGGAAGGTCCTGGCATGACTCAACCTGCTCAGGAACAAGTCTAACAGGCAGGGGGCTTCCTTGTCAGTCCTCTGCTGTTGAGCCTCACCCCTGTCTCTTCCCCTGGGTCCTGCCATGCCTGCTGGGCACTGCTGCCTCTTCTGCCGGGTCCTTTGCTCTGCTGGTCCCCACTGCTGCTGGCACACTGGAGTTCTCCAGTGCCAAAACCCACTGAGTTTCCTGGAGTCCCCAGTGGGTTGAAGCCCCACTCTGTCTTCTAAAACCCCTCTCTCTGCTTTGTCGTGACACTTAACACAGGTGGGAACTGTTGCAGGATCGCTTGAGCCACAGTGTTTTGCAGAGTTCTTAGCAAAACAGCCCCTTCCGTTTTCAATCCCAGGGCCCCTCATCTCCATAGGAGTCAGACATGATGAGTCCATTTTGGGAGTTGGACGGGGGTACAAGTTGGAGTGAAAGACATGCTACAGTCAGAGGAGCTGCTCTAAGTCTAAGGACTAAGGTTTTGTCTTCCTTTTCTTGTGAGTTGATTTCTCTCTGAAGGCTCCTGGTAGGCCTGCCTTATGGTTCAGAAGACTCTCGAGGGACATGTGTAAGTTACAAAAGTGGTGCAGAAAAGAACTAAGGAAACCTCTCCATTCCCCAGTTGAAATGTGAAAAAAAAAAAACTTGCAAAGGCATTAAGAACTTTATAAATGCACTTGAGGTAGAATGGCTACTATGTAAATGTTAGAAATTATATTTCCCCTATAGAAGAAACAAAGACTATCTTTTCCTTCTGATATCTCCACATACTTGTAAGTGACATATCATGTTTTAATATTTAATTGATTTCGTGACTGATTATTACTAAGGAGCCAGTAGGTTTGTCCAAATTCTGCTTTTGACTCAATAATCTTCCACAAGTCTTTTTATTTCTGGAGTATTATAACAAGCAATTACAAAAGGAAACAATGCATGGAATGGATTGCACTCCAAATGTTTTGTCAGTCTTGCATAATCACCTGCATCAGAATCACCTGAGGAACATCTTTACTGATTTTTGAGCCCCATCTAGGACTCATTGACTGGAGGTGGGCTGTAGAAATAACAGTGAACAAGAGCCTCCAGGTGATTTTTATACACACTGAAGAATGAGGACATCTGCCATATACAGTATGCCCTCCGTTATTACAAATATGAATCATAAAATAATTTAGAAGAAAATATTGGTTAATGTTTATTGAAATTCAGAAAGTAGAGGCCTATAACAGTGCTTATTTTTTTAAGTATGAACTTTTAAAGGAAAAGTGACAGATTTATACATAAAATTTAAAAGATTGCCTTTAACAAAGAAAACCTAAAAAGCCAAGGGAGGGAATGTAATACGAGATGCATTTTTCTTGACTGAACACCATGTTTGGCCATGCATTCATTCCTTCCAGTATGAGTAAAATATATCCAAGTTCTCTTTTTGTGATCAGCTCACAAAACAGTGAGCCAGCCCTGTGCCCTTTGGCTTTGTTTGTTTTTATTTATTCACCGTCTGATGTCATTTGGGAGGCTCTTCATGTCTCCAGACCAGTCGTCAAGGTTGCAACAGCCTGATGGGTGCTGGTTGGGCTGGATTCTGGCTGGAGTGAGATGAGGGTCCAGGGGTTCACTGTACTGGTTATGCAAGACAGGATGAATCTAGCCCCCCTGGTGCTCTGAGGGGTGGTGCTCAGGTAGAATGTGGAAGGGCTCACCCACACAACACTCTTCTCCAGGGTGGTCTGACTTTGGTTTCTCTGCTCCAACCTGCAGCAGGCACCACACCCTCCTAGGCTGATGGCTGGGCTGTCCTGGACAGACTTACCTAGAGGATGATGACTGCCCCCATCACAGGTCAGAGCACTTTGCCTTTCCCTCCTTTTCCCTTTCTCTTTGGGGAACCTTTTATAGGGGAGGAGATAAGGCCCCAAGGATTGCTAACTGAAACATTGGTTGGGATAGTGTTTGAGCAAACAGATGTCCGACCTGCATCTGACCAGGTAACTTGAGGCTGAAGCAGAAGGGGCTGGCCCTTCTCTCAGAGTCCAGTGAAGTAGCCCCCCCCGCCAAATGGGCTTAGAACTCCGACAAGACCTCCCCATCCCTCTCCCACCCACCTTTCTCAAACTCCCAGAAGGGCCTCGGATGTGCCCTGGCCTGTTTGGGTGGTTCTGCGGTGACTTTAGCTGTGTGTGTGCCTGGTGCAGTGCTTCTGCTGTCTGCGTCAGCCCAGGCCCAGAGACCTAGGAGACCCCAGGGAAAGGGAGCTTGCAAAGGCATGTGGTCCTGCACTCAGGAGAAAAGGGGCATCACCTCCTGTGTGAACACGCCTATGCACTGCAGGCCCAGCCCACGACTTGGGGCCAGGACAGTCAAGCTGTGAATTGGTGTAAAGATCCTTTTGAAGGCATTGATGGTGGAGGAAGCAATGCCGTTATGACCGTTGCTCTTTAGATCTATCACCTGAGGAATCATTACCATTTTTTTTTCTGACATCCTAAAGGACTGGTTGGGCAATAAGGTGAAGATGAAATTCGAATTCTTGGGTTTAGGAAGGCAAAGTGGTTAAGTATATGGCCTTAGAAGTAGATAACCTTGGGTTCCAATCTGGGCTTTCCCTCTTACAATATGTGACCTTGCATAAATCACTTATTTTATTTCTTGGAGGACACCTACTATTTTGGAGATTAGGCCATCTGTGGGGTTCCCGGACATAAAACTCTTAGAATGAAAGAGAAAATTTCCTCTCTACCACCATCATTGCTGTTACCATCATCATAATTATCATCATCATCATCATGATCAAGGGATGGTGTTGAGTGAATACTCGGTGGATTGCTATTGGGCACAGGTCATACACTGTGAAGGTTTGTAACAATCAGTGGCCAAGCCCTGGAAACCCATCATCTGAAAGGGTGGACCCAGTATAATTGTAAAGCACTGGCTAGAATTGGATTTTCTGCTTATAAGAAGTGTGAGGCTAGATTGGTTCATTCATCTGCAAAATGAGTGTAATCCTATATAACCCACAAGACTGTTGTGTGAAGTAGATGCAGAAAACTATATGAAATTCCTGGTATATAATAGGTCTTCAGAGGATGTTAGATCTTTGATCATCATTATCATCAGTGTTGTCATCATCCTCATCATTGGGTGATGTTGAGAAAATACTCAAATAGGAACTCAAAAAGTCAGTGCTTCTTTGACTCTGCACCACCCTTCTAAGGCAAAAGTCTGTGCTCATTCCTTTCATCCTATCTTCTCCCTTGCATAAAAGAAGCAAATAGTACCTAAACTAAATGGAATAACTGTCTTTCATTTGGAATTATAAAAGAAATAATTGAACTCTGTATACAGTTACATCATTTATGCATTCTGCTGCTGTTTCAGTATTGTAGCATAAGAAAAATATATTCCCTCCATGTTTCCATTTTATTTAGTTATTTGCCAGAAAATTTGAAATCATAAGGAAAATCTTGCAGTCATGAATTACAAAATATGATGTAGAAATATATCCTTGACATGGAAAGCTGTTTCTGGCATAGTGTTTCGTGAAAAAGCCAGCTGCAAAACACAAGACACCAGACACACAGACACACAGACACACACACACACACACACACACACACACTGATTAAGGATAAATATCAAAATATTTGAAGTGAATATTTCTAGATGGTGTTATTATGGGAAATTTATAACTTCATCTTTGTCCACTATATTTCCAGTTTTAGCTTTTTAAATGAGTGGAGTGTGGAGTTTTTATAATTAGAAAAAGTCATAAAGGTCAAAATAGTATAATTCTATTTCTTTCATCTCTTTAGCTAATATAGGGGCTGTTGGCTCTTCCAGTTAGTCCCTCATTTGCTTTCTGTTCCATCTCACTTCTGAGAAGAACCTGGTATAGGTGTCAGACCTCTGTGCATCCTGGCTAAGAAGCTTCCCCTCTCTATGCCACCTCCTTGCCACTCTCCCTTGTCAGCTGAATTTATGCTGTATTTCTCTCTTTGGTCACAAGGTGGCATTTCATAATTACTTTCTAAATATTCTCCCATAAAGTAATATTAATTTTCCAAAAATATAATAGCAATAAACATAACTTTCAAAGAACATTATGAAACTGATTCCTAATTCTGTTTAATAAATACACAGGTATAGAAAAGTGCTGAAAGGGTATACCCTCAGTTGCATTTGCTAGAGACTCCCAAATTTACATTTCATTTATTTATTCATTCAACAAATACTTACTGGATGCCTACTATGTGTCAGATTGTGTTAGCCAAAATCAATTTATCCATCCTAGACTTTTCTCCTGAGACTATATTCAACTGCCTGCTGATATTGACCACTTGGACTAAGATAAATGTTATCCAACCATATGGGCATAACCCTTCATGGACACATACTCATCCCTTTTATCCAGTTTATTCATTAATCCCGGAGGCTCACCATGTAAAGTGGAGGCAGTAGGAAAAAAAAAAAAACAGGAAAAGCATAGGTTTAGAGTCAGAAAAACTTTTGTTGGAATAGCCATTTTCTAATTTCAGAACTCTTGTTATTGATTAAAAGGATTCTTAGTAACCCAGGAAGTGAATTAATAATATCACGTTTCAAATACAAGACATACCTATACTTTCTAGGGTTCAGAGTCAAAATCTCCATTATACATTTGACAGTCATTAATGTAGCTGATTTCCAAGGTCTGCTTCTTTTTTCCCCAATGTTTATTGAGCTCCTGCCTAGTACCCTGGCCCTTGGCTAGGTCCTGAAACACAGCGGTGAACAAAACAAAGTTCCTGCCTTCACGATGCTTATCTTCCAATTTGCACTCTTTAAAAAGAATTGAGGTAAAATTCACATGCAGTGAAATGCACAAATTTTAAGTGTATACAATTAAATGAGTGTAAAATAGGACATTTCCATCACTCCAAAAAGTTTCTTGTTCTATTCCCAGCCACCCTCCCCCCTACAAGTACCACTCAGCTTATTTTTTTAAATTTATATTGCTTTTATCTTTTTTTTTTTTTTTTGTGGGAAAGACCAGCCCTGAGCTAACATCTGTTGCCAATCTTCCCCTTTTTTGCTGAGGAAGACTGGCCCTGAGCTAACATCCGTGCCCATCTTCCTCCACTTTATATGGGACGCCGCCATGGCATGGCTGACAGGCAGTGCGCGTCCGCGGGCGCCTGGGATCCGAACTCGCGAACCCGGGGCTGCCAAGCGCGGACTAAACCACTGCGCCACCGGGCGGCCCCCTGCTTTTATCTTTTGTAGAATTTCAGATAAATGGAATCATAAAGTATGTATTTTTTAGTGTCTTTCACTCAATATAATACTTTTAAGATTCATCCTTATAGTTGTGTGTATTGGCAGTTATTCTTTTAAAATTATTACTCTGTAGTATTCCATAGTATGAATATACAATAATTTGTTTATTCAGATGTTTTGGACATATGAGTTGTTTCCATTTTTTTAGCTATTATAAATATAGCTGCTATGAACATCCTTGTGTAAATTTTTTTGTACATATATGTTCTTATTTCTCTTGAGTAAATACCTAGGAGTAGAATTGCTAGGGCATAGAAAAGGTAACTGTTTGATTTTGTATGAAATTGTCAAACAGTTTTCCAAATTGGTTGTACCATTTTGTAAGCATACTTGCAATGTGTAAGAATTTCAGTTGCTCCACATTCTCACCGAAATGTCAATGCTATGAAAGAAAGAAGGCTAGAGAACTGTTCTAATTTAAAAGAGATTAAAAGACATAGCAAGTAAATGTAATGTTTGAATAAGGACTGTAGATTACATAATAATATATCAATGCTAAATTTCCTGAGTGTGATCATCATATTACGGTTGTTTAGGAGACTGTCCTTGCCGTTAAGAGATAAAATGCTGAAGTATTATGATGTCTATGATTAGCTTTAAAATAGTTCAGCAATGGGGGCTGGCCCAGTGGCATAGCGGTTAAATTCAGTCATCCCACTTCGGCAGCCCAGGGTTCACCGGTTCAGATCCTGGGCGCAGACTTACTCACTGCTCATCGAGCCATGCTGAGGTGGCATCCCATAAAGAAGAGTTACACCTCTCCAACTATGATACACAGCTATGTACTGGGGCTTTGGGGAGAAAAAAAAGAGGAAGATTTGCAACAGATGTTAGCACAGGGCCAATCTTCCTCAAAAAAAAAAAGCTTTAAAAAATAAATAAAAATAAAATAGTTCAGCTATAAAAAAGAAGGAAGATAAATAAACAGCAAGAGAAAGAAAGCAAAATATTAATTGGTGAATCTAATCTAGACGAAGGAATTAAGAGTATATGGGTATTTGCTTTATTATTCTTGAAATATTTTGTAGGTTTGAATTTTTTCAAAATAAGGAGTTGGTAGTAGTGTGTGGGGGCAGAAGCAGAGATATTTAGTCAGCCCTCCAGAAGAAAAGGCGACTGAATGAGAATCTAAAATCAAGGTTGACAAATTTATCTGTGAACATGAGATGATAGATTATAGAAACAACTTTAGAGGAACACAAAGACAGCAACAGAAGGGTGAACTCTGCCTCTGGTAATAGTTAAAGAAGTCGTTCCATGGGCCAACTTGTTGGGACAGACCACCACATGTCCCTAAGACTTTATTGTGAGAGTTAAAATAGCAATATCTATGCACCATGGATATGATCAGACTCCTGCAGGAGGAATAGAGTTAGGGAGCTTGTGAACATCTAAGTATCCAATAAAGACGGACTGGGAACAACCTTAGGGAGGTAAGACAAAAAGAAGAATGTAGTTTAGTAAGAAAAACCTAATGTATTGTATCAGATCTTGATGTGCAAAGACTATGTGAGCAAATTTGCAAGAATTCAAAGTATCAAAAAAAAAAAAGTCACAGAGACCAAGGTTGTCCCTGTCCCATTCAACTACCATCCAGTATAGAATGAAAACTGGTCAGGAGCCCCAGAGCAAGTATCAGGAGATTGAGTGGAAGGAAATAGGAATGGTAAGAATGGAGTAACAGCAGGTATGAGGAGGTAGCAAGGATGAGAGTAGAGCAAAAAAATCCAAAGTAAGAGTAATGTAATGTGTATTTGCACAAAAGTCATAGGGGAAACTGGATTCAGACTAAAACTATATCAGGGCTATAGTATAGTGGTTTCTGAGGACATAACGTTGCCCCCCAGAGCCACATCTTGCTCCAATCTTCTAAACATTCCACAAGAGGAGTTCATCTCTAATAACAGCTAAAAGCTGATATGAGAATATATGAAAATGTTCTGTACATGTCAGGTTCTTATTGTCTTTGAGAATTCTGCAAAGGCAGAATGAGGATTTCCCAAAGATATGCCAACTTCATAGGGCTGTTTTAGGATTATTGAATGTGGCATATTCCTATATGGGATTCTGGAACCATCCTTTTATGAGATAGGGGCAATACTTCAGGTTGGGAGATCAGAAAGGAGGCTGTTGCAGTAGTTTGATGGAAGTATAAACAGCAGGTCTTGGTGACTGATTGGATGTAGACACTAAGAGAGTAAGTCTGGCTTGGGGAACTGGTTAAATCCTGGTGTCATTAATTTAGAGAGAGACTCCAGAGAGAAATTTTGGATGTGGAGAAAGAACTGAGAGAGAAAACCTATTTAGTTCAAAGTAGGACATTAAGGTATAAAAGTCCAGAAGTAAGTTGGATGGAGCTCAAAGAGAGATATATGCTAGAGACACAGATTTGGGAGTCAAAGCTTACGTGAAAGTGAAAATCATAAGATCATTTGAACATAGCGGTAGGCTGAATAATGTTTACCAAAGATATCCAGGTCCTCAATCGCTGGAACAGGTGAATTTTACCTTATATGGTAAAAGAGACTTTGCCAATGTGATTAGATTTTGAGATAGGGAGATTATCCTGGATTACCCAAGTGGGCCCTAAATGTAATTACAAATGTCCTTATAAGAGGGAGGCACAGGGAGATTTGACTTCAGAAGATGAAAAAGCAATGTGATAATGGAAGCAGAAATTATACTGGTGCAACCACAAGCCAAGGAATGCCAGCAGCCAACAGAAGCTGGAAGAGGAAAGGAATGGATTCTCCCCTAGAGACTTCAGAAGGCACTACACCTGCCAGTACCTTGAGTTTAGCCCTATAAAACTCAAAATTCAGAATTCTGGCCTCCAGAGCTGTAAGAGAATACATCTCCATTATTTTAAGGCACTAAACTTGTGGCAATTTGTTACAGCAGCAATAGGAAACTAATACACACATTTTAAGAATGAAAAAAGGTCTATGAAAGAACTCTGAAGGATACCAATATTTCAGGGGGCCTATAATATAGCTTATTGACTATGACCACAAGTGGCAGTATCAAACTGATCTGGATTCAAGTTCAGCTCTACACTTACTAGCTGTGTGACTTTGGACAAGTTATTTCAACTACATACCTAAGTTTATCTGTAAAATTGGAACAATAACAGAACTTACCTCAAAGGATTTTTGTGAGGATTAAAGGCTAATATTCAATTAATGCACCTGGTATATAGCAAGTACTTCATAAATGGTGGTTTTGGAGATCCACGTGTGTAAGCATTATTTACAACTGCTATTGTGTAGTTAATAAACTTTTTTAATGTGGAAATCAACCAATGCTGAATGCTATTATTTTTAGAGGAGGTGTATTGGATTGTTCAGCTCAATTCAGCAATGTAAGAGACAATACAGAAGCTTGGTGCTAAAGCCTGCAATGTTAAAGAAGAATGCATCAATCTCGACTGCTGTATGTGAATGTGTGCATTGCATATATACTTTGGGGAACAAACAGGTTGAAATGCACCTTGTTGAGGATGTGAGATGGCAGAAAAATCCTTTTCTGCTTTAATAATTACTTAATGACTGTGACAATAATGCCACATTCTCTATTAAGATCTCTCTCCTTCCTCATCTCCTTAAAATTTTCAGGTATCATTTATGTGGAAGTGAATTATAGTTACAATGTTAATGATAATTTACCTCTTCATAGGAGCATAAACTTGAACTGTTTTTCAAATCTCTTGCTTCTTTCTAAAGTTTCTAAAGTATAATTTAAAACAACCAATGACCAGGAAATGGGAAAAGTATAATGCTAAAGTTGAATCTGGAGCTAGTGGAATGTTGAGGATCTTAAAAAAGAAACAACTTTTCTCCTCCTGAATGAAAATAGCTTTATTGTATTTATGATTTAAAAAGAAACTATGCAGAAATACATTGAGAATTACTAAAAATCACATTTATATCCCTGACACCTTGCATGATAAAAGCAAGGTACTTAGTGGGCATCGGTGGCTGGCGGGGAGAAGGGTAGAAGGAGGGAGGGAGGTGGCAGGAGAGGCAGGTAACCAGGAGGCAGAGAAGAGAAAAGCAGAAAAGGCCAAGGCCTGGCGGGAGTAGGGATGGGGAGTGAATGGAGACCTTCACTAGTAACCAGTGAAGGGCAAACTCCAACCTAAGGCTGTGATGTCACTTGTAGCCCCTCAGATTGGCAAGGACTGGAATGAATGACAGGGCATTGCATGATGGGGCTCTGTGCACAGAGGGATGGAGAGGGGGGGTGTTTGTGAGTGTGTATGTGGCAGGAGTGTGGTGGGAGTTCCTGCTGCACTGCCTGCCAACTGAGAGGTGAGGTGGAGTCCAGGGGTTATTTGGGCGCAGGGGCAAGCTCAGCAGTGATGCAAGGCCCTCATGTGACCAGGAGCCAAGGTATGCATAAGTCCCACTTGTCCAGGTCTTTTTCTCTGCAGCATTCCCCTTTTGCATTGAAGCCGATTGGCTTCTGGTCCAGAGTGGGAGGAACACACTTCCCTGGAATAAAGCAGGTCTGTGTGGGCCACTGGGCCAGGAACTCTGTGTTGGTGGTGGTAGTGTCAGGGGGTGTATGTGGAAGGGAAGGAGGGCAAAGACTGAAGCCAGTCTGAACCTGTTTGCTTGACACCTCTTCAACCTTTTGGAACAAAAATGATGGGCCTTGAGATGAAGGGAAGGGCTGGAGAAGAAGGATCGGGCTGGAGAAGAAGTGTCAGGGAGGGTGCACGTAGACCTGGGGATAGTTTGGGAATAATCCACTTCTTTTACACTCTGCCTGCTTGGAAGCAGTGGATAAACATGGAGATAAGCCTTGAGATGAAGAGGGAGGAGATAAAACAAATGGTGGTTATGTAGGGGGCATACAGTGGATAAACGGAGACTAAGAAATCATTAAAATGAATTCCCTATTCCCATATGGTGAGCATTTCATGGCCAGGGAGGGGGTGAGGCAGGGCAGGAAGAGTTTTGAGATTTGAGAAGATGGGGTGGCCAATCTTGAAAGAGACCCTTGTCTAGTATACTAGTCTGTCCACCAAACACTTCAGAACCACACACTTGATGTGGTTCAGGGCAGAGTGCCCCAAGACGGCCCTGACATCAGTTCCCCTAAGTTACACCCAGCACATAGGGGCTTAAACCCAAAAGCACTCATCCTCTTTCCCTGCTTCTCTAAGTTACATTCATATGTAAGTGTGGGTCTTTTTTAGACTTTGTATCCCTGAACTTCACAAGGCAAATAGAAGTTACAAATTGTTAAAAGCCTAGGTGGCCTCAAGCTGGGCTCATACTGAAGTTTTAGCTAATAACCAGTTTTTGAGGTTTGTTACAGGGAAACTGATATCCAGAGAATGTCCAGAAGCTAAAGCTTCCCAGACCTCAACTCCTTGGATTCCTGGCACCAGAATCCACTGTCCACCACGGAGCTAGACAAGCAAGGACACCCATCTGCAATTCCGTTATCTCGCCATCCTCCTCCCTGCAAGCAGCCTCACAAGGCCAAATGCAGGCTGGTGGGAAAGCACCGACCAGCAAGGACACAGGCTCCCCCTCCCTACAAGCAGCTGCATTCCTTCCAACCTTTAAAACCCCTTGCCTCCCATCTTTCCAGGAGATGGGACAAATTTGAGAGCTCTCGTCTCCCAGCTGACATCACCCAAAATAAAAACTCTTTCCTTGCCATAAGCTGGGCATTCCAGTTTTATTTTGACCCCTCTTGTGTGGCGGGTAAAGAACCTGGGTATGTGTCCGATAACAGACGCGCCACTCTGGTATGTGGATTATTTCAAGCTGAAGACAATAAAGGCTCAGAAGACTCAGGAAGAACATTTGGCCTTCCCCCAAATTGCCTAAAAGAATTTAAGATAGAAGGCCTGTTCCAGGAAGGAGCTGATACCATAAGATAACTATAGTATAATGTAAAATAGATGTGATAAGAAAGGCACAAACAAGCCCATCTTATCAACATTCTGTCTCTTGGGCCACATTCTCTATAGGTCGCCCAGTAAACAGTTACCTAACATTTGCTTTTCCATCTCCATGTGAATTTCCTTCTTCCCCTTTGAAGTCCCAAACCACTACTCCCAACATCCTCCTTTGTCTTTAGCAAAGATGCTATTTAAGATGATAATCTCGGCCAGATGGCTGAGTTGCTCAGTTTTTCCTGAGTTTCTCCCATGAATACATGTTAAACTTTGTTTTATTTTCTCCTGCTACCCTGCCTTTTTAATTATTTGACCAGCCATAACAACCTTAAGGGAAAGCGTGGAGGGGATTCTCCCACTTCCCCTACACTCTCATCTGTCCGCAGGTCCAAATGTCCATTAGGCATGTCTCAGTCCAGGAAGGGAAAAAGAAGGAAGAAACTTCGTGGGATTTGGATAGGTTACGATGACACAGTGCTCTGGACTGGAACCCCTGGGGGTAGGGAGTGAAGGAGTGGATATGGTCCAGGGCAGAACACAACTAGGGGGTCACACTACTCCTACTTGCCCTTCATGCAGTCAAGGGAGAGGCCCATAGAAGGGACTAAAGGGGAAATTTTTGAGGGACACTGAGGGAATCTATATGTGCCCTTTTGGTATGGGAGAAGGGCAAGAACCTGAAGAGAATAGAGGAATGAATTAGAGGAAGGGAGAGATTTGCACCTATTTTTTTGATTCAAGAAAGCAGATAGGTGTTGGAATGAACAATACACATTCAGCATTTCCTCCCTAGGAGTAATTGCATTCAAGTAGGAAAAAGGGAAACAAATCTCAACATGGAAAATACCCACAGGCAAATGAAGAAAGGGTTCAGAATGTAGAGCTACCTTTGAAAGAAGGTGAAGGTAAGGAAGCTGGAGGAAGTAATAACCAGGAGCAAGCAAGACCTACCCAGGAAAATAGACGTGGTATGCCCCATAGGCATGCCAATAAAGATGAAAGGATAAGAGAAGGAGGAGGAGATAAGATAGAAAGGTGTCTGAAAGAGATAAAAAGATTAAATAAATTTAGAGTAATGCATTGGAAGCAAAGACAGTCCAGGAAGTGGCCTTATCCCATTTAATGCTTTTTGCCTTGAATTTTTTTCTTATATAATTAGAGCCTCACTTTTATTTTTGGTTGTATTTTCTAGTTATAACTTTGCTCATCTTATTTTTAACTTTTTGGTGGTAACAGTTTTAGATATTCCTGTTGTTACAAGTATCTCATTGGATTTTGTCTTGTGCTTTGATATGCAAGTGTGCATTTTAATAGGGGATTTTTTCCAATTTCCATAGGAAAAAAGTCATTATATATTGTACTCTGAATAAGGTAGGTTAAAAAATAGTATATAAATGAATATATCTACCTATCTATATATGTATATACATATATAATATCCCATTTTAAAATAAGTATATTTATACATTACATATGTGTGCATAGAAAAAAGTTGGAAGATGTACATGAAAAGATTAACTGGTTCCTCTCTAAGGGGCAGATTCATAGGAAATTTTAAATTTTCTTTTGTATTTTTTGCATATCTGTACTTTCTCATTTTTTTAAGAGAACATGTTTTACTTGTCACAAAAATTAATAAAAAATTTAAAAACATTAAAATTATCAAAATAACAGGTCAGTTGACTTATAAAGGCAGTAGGGGACATTTAACAAATACTTGACAAAAACTTCAAAAGGATGATAAATTTCAAGTGATGTTTGAATCTCTTAGCTAAAACTATAAACCAGGCACTATTTCAGATATGTTAATTGCATAATCAGTCCTTTATGTGCTATATGGGGAAAATGTCTCACAAGACTGCTGAGTAAATCAAATGAAGTAACAAATATGAAATGAGTAGAATTGCTGTGTTTAGCTACCCCCCCCCACATGCAGAAACTCAGCTCTCTTCAGATTTCCTTCTGTTATTGATGAGGGTAGTATCCAAGGTATATGACGCCCATGCTGAGGAACAAGATCAGACAGCAGAGGTGGGTGACCACTCTTTCATTCCTCTTCTACAATGCCCCCCACCATTGGCCTTACCCTAGGAACTGCCGTATCCTGCTTGACACTGCTGCAGATGTATTGGAGTCTTCAAGATGACACAAATCTTATTGATTTATCTGGAGGCCCTGGTGGGCTAAAGACCTTCTATATCCCTACATAGGTGAAGAGAATGTACTTCTCTCCACTTTAATATTATATTTACCCAGATGGGTACTGCCTCAGTGTTGCTTGGGCCCTGATGCATCATACACACACAAAAAGCCATTTTAACTTATAGGCCCCTCCTTTCCATGATGATTGCATTGGGGGGTTGGGGTTAGGGAAGGAGATAAATTTGAGCAACAGACACTGTGCTGTAGTGAGAATTGCTCCTGCCCCACCACTCTGACATATATAGCCCTAGCTGCCTGCCTGTTTCCTTAAGTTGAAATCATTATATATTCTCCTATTAGGGGCACTCTTCCAGGTGAGGAGGCTTACCTGAATATGTTAATTATAGAGGGGCACATGATTTAAGTTTAAGCTGGAACATTACACTCCTTGCTTTATCCTACACAATCTATATCTACAAATCAATCTATAAGGCTAAGTACTGTGTTAAACATCATTATTTCCCCATATATTGTGCCCAGTTAAAAGAAAGATATCTTTTTTCATCCTGGTCTCCTAAGTGCCTAGTACCTAACAAAGTACATTACTATCTAGATATCTCACACACGTTAAGGAAACACCCCATTGCGGCAGGAATGTACCACTCCTACCTTGGGATCAGTTTTTAAAAGACCCTTTCCTTTGATAGTTGGCTCCTTTTCTTGTTATTGGGCTGAATGTTTATCGTAACTTCACCACCACTATTGCAAGCTCCACCTCCCTTCCCAGAACTTCATGCTGTTTGGTGGGCCAGTGACAAATGTGCTCGGAAAACTTCTTACAAAAGCATGTGAAAAGACAATATGTGATGCCATTTTATTGGTTTTCAGGGCTGTCCTGGTTGAGTTCTTATGAGCCAAGTGCTTCATATTTGTAACCTTCAATCTGTTTCTTCTCTCTGTCTTAGGCTCCATTACACCCTGATGCCTAGAGCAGTGGTTCCCAAACCTTAGTGCACATCATAATCATCTGGCAGACTTGTAAACACAGATGGTTGGGTCCAACCCCTAGAGTTCTGATTCAGTTGGTCTGGAGTGGGGCCTGAGAATTTGCAATTCTCACAAGTTCCTAGGTGATGCTGCTGATCCAGCAGTCACACTTTAAGAACTACTGGTCTAAAATAGCAATTGGTAGGCACTCAATAAATTTGTTGAATAAGTAAATGATATAAATGAATCCTTACAATAACCATTTGAAATATATTAGAATGACTTTTTAAAATAGGGCACCTGAGGGACAAATAAGTCAAGTGAATTGTGCAAAGTAAAAATTGAATTCAATTTGCCTATATCTAAAGTCATGGTTCTTAACAGCTATGTCTTGCTGCATCCTCAGTGCCAGTTCAATGGCTTTTACCTTTAGGATATTAGAAAAGTTGTTACTACACCCCAGTGTTTTTTACTATTAGCATGTTCAAATTTTCTTTTCCTTTTCTTTTTCTGCTATACTCATGTATTATTATTGTATTCAGAAGATTCTATAAAGAATATTATAAATGCCTTAAAACAAAATAATAACATAAGGCATCAAAATACATATAAAAATGCAATGCAATGTTTATAACATGTATTACAGATTTGGAATTAATATTTGAGCAGCTCTTACAACTCAATAGGAAAATGGACTAAGGATATGAATGGTAAATTCATAGTAAGGGAAACATAAGGGGCCAATAAACAAATGAAAACTCAACTAAGATTGCAAGAAATATAAATGAAAACAAAAGAAATCTTTCCTTTGCCTATCAAATCAGAAAAGGTTAAAAAGACTGATAAGATTCTGTGCTTATATGGGTGTCAGTAAATAGAACTATCATATGCTGCTGGTGGGAGAAATATATAAGCACAACCTTTATGGAGGGAGGTTTGTATATGGATGTCAGTTAGAACAATAATGATAATAATGAAATTTGAAAACAAAACAAATACCCATGACTAGAGGATTGGTTCAATACATTATGATACATATATTGAAAGGAATAGTATACAGCAAATTAAAAATAGGGGAGACTTCTGATTAAATTTTGCAAATTGACTACAAGCTTTTATTTTCCTTTCTTCGTGAGATCTCACAAGAATTAAGTAAACCAATAAACTTTTTTTTAAACTTTTTATTTTGGAATGATTTTACATTTACAGAAGAGTTGCAAATATAGTAAAGAAAGTTCCTGTATACGCTTCATCCAGATTCCCCTAATATTAACATATTTCACCTATTAAAATTAAGAAACTAACATTAGTTCAATACTATTAACTAAGCTAGACATTTTATACAAATGTCAACAAATTTTCCCCAAAGTCCTTTTTTTCTGTTCCAAGATTCAATCCAGGATACCATTGTATTTAGTCATCATGTCTCTTTATTCTCCTACACTCTCTGACAGTTTCTCATTCTTTTCTTTCATGACCACATTTTTTGAAGAGTACTGGTCTGCTATTTTGTAGGATGTCCCTCAATTTCGGCTTGTCTGATGTTTCCTCATAATTATTGAGATTACGGGATTTGGGGAAGAACACCACAGAGGTGATATGCCCTTTTCATCATTCATATTAGTGATATGATATCAACATGACTTCCTAGTGGTGGTGTTAACTTTGATCCCTTGACTAAGGTGATATATGCCAAGTTTTTCCTCTGTAAGGTCCTATTTCTCCATTTCCACACTCTTATTTCTTAGAAGTGAGTCACTTAGTCTAGCCCACACTCAAGAGAAGGGGAATTAAGCTTCACCTCCTGGGAAAAGTATCAAAAATTTGTGTGTATATATTTAAAAAAAAAACAATGGTAGTAATTAGTTAAAATTTGGAGGGGAGTTACTTTGAGGCTATGCAAATATCCTGTTTCTCCTGAAAGTTTTACCCATTAAGTTTAAAATTCATCAGTGGATCTTACCTGCAGCAATTACTACTTTGGTGTTGTAATAGTGATTTTCTCTATCTCTCATATTGTCTACATTTATTACTTGGAATTATTCTGTAAGGAAGTTCTACCTTTATTGATTGATTGATTGATTTATATCACTATGGATGTTTTTTTTTTCTTTGGAATATAATCCAATAATATCTTATTATTTTCTCAAATTGATCCAGTTTTGGCCATTAGAAGCTCTTTTGGTTTGGCCTA
Organism: Tapirus indicus; assembly: GCA_031878705.1. NCBI lineage: Eukaryota > Metazoa > Chordata > Mammalia > Perissodactyla > Tapiridae > Tapirus > Tapirus indicus. Next base: position 86,516,059 of record CM062942.1, on the reverse strand, counting down.
TATCCCTTTGACATGCCCAATATGTTAGGCAGAATTTTAAAGATACTCCCCCCCAAGATTCCTGTCTTTTGGTTATTCAATAAAACACTAATCTAGGTACTGTTGTAAGAGATTTTTTCAGAGGTAATTTAACACTCAATCACTTACTTTAAGATTGGGAGATTATCCTGGTCAGCCCAATATAATCACATGGGCTGTTAAAGCATAGAACCTTCTCCAGCTGGTGGCAGAAGAGAAAGGCAGAAAAGGAAAGAAGAAGAGGAAGTCAGGGACATTCAAAGCATGAGATGGATTCAGTTTGTCATTGCTGGCTTTGTAAGTGGAGGTGGCCAGGAGCCAAGGAATGTAGGGAGTCTCTAGAAGCCGAAAACAACCCTCAGCATGGAAACAGAGACCTCAGTCCTACAACAGCATGGAACTAGTCTGTTAACAACCTGAATGAGCCTTGGAAGCAAGTTCTTCCTCAGAGCCTCCAGATAAGAGCCCAAGCTGGTTGACACCTTGATTTCAGCTTTTTGAGACCCTAAGCAAGGAACCCAGTTGAGCCTACCTAGACTTCTGTTTTAAGCCACTACTTTGGTGGCTATTTGTTATGCAGCAATAGAAAACTAATACACTTGCATACTCTTTTTTTTGGTGAGGAAGATTAGCCCTGAGCAAATATCTGTTGCCAATCCTCCTCTTTTTGCTGAGGAAGATTGGCCCTGAGCTAACATCTGTGCCCATCTTCCTCCACTTTATATGTGGGACACCTGCCACAGCCTGGCTTGATAAGCAGTGCCTAGGTCTGTTCCCAGGATCTGAACCTGTGAACCCTGGGCCGCCGAAGCGGAGCACGCAAACTTAACCACTACACCACCAGGCAGGCCCCTGAATACTCCTTTTAAAGCACTTCCTTACTTTCTGGTATTACAACATGATTGAGGTTCATCTTGTATTTTCCCTGCCCTGGCCCTAGGACCAGTTATTTCTGCAAGAAGTCCTGATTCCTTTTATTAGAAAATGGTATTTAGAAACCAAGATCTGGGCCCTATGTGTGTTCATTGCTAATGGGGAGCATTGTGTCTAGGCTCTCTCAGTGGACAGAGCTAATAAATGTATGTATCTATACTACTCTATGTATACACACACACACACACACACACACACACGAGTTCATATTGATGTCTTTTACTCTAAATCCTTTCTTCTTTGCAACTTCTTTCCCTGACAGTGAGAAAAAATGGCTCTCATTATCTACAAAATATTAACTTATTTGCTTAACCCTCATGTATGTGCAATGTATTGCTATACATGTAATGAATTGCTATACCATACTCTGTGAGAAACGAATATACCAAGTAAAGTACAGTTCATTTTTCTTTAGCTTTGCAGTATCCAGTCAAAACATCATTTTTCAAAGTTACTTAGGTCACCTTCGTTATTTTCCACCCTCTTGAGTGATGTCATACGTTTTGCTGTGGTCTGAATGTTTGTGCCCCCCTAAAATTCATATGTTGAAATCCTAATGCCCAATGTAATGGTATTAGGAAGCGGGGCCTCACAGAGGTGCTTAGGTCATGAGGGTGGAACCTTGATGAATAAGATTAGTGCTCTTATAAAAGGGACCCCAGAGGGCTCCCTAGTCTCTTCCATCATGTAAGGACACAGTGAGAAATCCAAAGTCTGCAATCCAGAAAAGGACCTTCATTAGAACCCGACCATGCTGGCACCATGATCTTGGACTTCCAGCCTCCAGAACTGTGAGAAATAAATTTCTGTTGTTTATAAGCTACCCAGCCTGTGGTGTTTTATTATAGCAGCCTAAATGGACCAAGACACTTTTGTAATACAGTTAGACGCATTTGTTACAGTCTGTATTCCATCCTAAATTTTCCTGAAATTCTGGTTTATTTTTAAAAGTTTCCATATAGCAGGGTTTCTCAACTTTGGCACTATTGACATTTTGGGTTGGATCATTCTTTGTTTGGATGACTGTCTTGTGCATTGTTGGATATTTATCAGCATTCCTGGTCTCTATCCACTGGATGCCAGTAGCACCCACCCCCACAGTGTGAGAACAAAAAATGTCTGCAGATGTTGCTAAATGTCCCCTGGTGGGCAAAATTGCTCCCAGTTGAGAAGCACTGGCATGGGGTAAAAGTCACACTGTGGTGAATGGTTCTGAGTTTTACTATGTATATTAATCACCTCAGTAACATATAGAAGAGTTCCATCACACTAAAAATTCCCTTGTGCAGCCTCTTTGTTGTCAATCACATCCATCACTCTCAACCATTGGGAGACACTGATCTGATTCTGATTCTATAGTTTTGCCTTTTCCAGAATATCATATAAATGTAATCATACAATATGCAGCTTTTAGGATCTGGCTTTATTTACTTATTATAATGCATTTAAAATTTACCTATAGAGCCAGCCCTGATGGCCTAGTGGTTAAAGTTCAGCATGCTCTGCTTCAGCGGCCTGGGTTCAGTTCCCAGGCATGGAATCACACCAACTGTCAGTAGCCATGCTATGGTGGTGGCTCACATAGAAGAACTAGATGGATTTACGACTAGAATATACGACTATGTACTGGGGCTCTGGGGAGGGAAAAAAAGAGGAAGATTGGCAACAGATGTTAGCTCAGAGCGAATCTTTCACAGCAAAAAAAAAAATTACCTATATTGTTGCATAAAACAAGAGTTTGTTCCCTTTTATTGCTGAGTAATATTCCATTTTATGGATGTACCAAGGTTTATTTATATACTCACCTGTTGAGGGTCACCTGGATTGTTTCCAGATTTTGGTGACTATGAATACTATGACTACTATGAACATTAGTGTATAAGTTTTTGTGTGAATATAAGTTTGAAATTCACTTGGGCACATACATACAAGTGGAATTCCTGGGTCATATGATAAGTGTACATTTAACTTTATATTAAACTGCCAATATGTTTTCCAAAGTAGTTGTATCATTTAGCATTCCCACAAGCAATGAATGAGAATTCCCCTTGCTCTACATCCTTACCAGCACTTGAAATTGTGGAGGTTTTCTCAATTTTATCCATTCTAATAGTTTTAACATGCATTTCCCTAATGACTAACAATATTGAACATATTTTCATATATCCTTATTTGCCATTTAGATATCTTCTTTGGTTAAGTGACTGTTCGGATATTTTACATTTTTTTTTATTGAGGTCATAATAGTTTATAACATTGTGAAATTTCAGTTGTACATTATTGTCAGTCACCATATAAGTGCACCCCTTATGCCCAACCCCAACCCCCTTCCCCCTGGTAACCACCAAACTGTTCTCTCTGTCCATGCATTAGTTTATCTTCCACATATGAGTGAAATCATATGGTGTTTGTCTTTCTCTGTCTGGCTTATTTTACTTAACATAATACCCTCCAGGTCCATCAATATTGTTGCAAATGGGACAATTTTGTCTTTTTTTATGGCCGAGTAGTATTCCATTGTGTATATATTATATATGTATATATATATATATATATATATATATATACACAAACACACACACCACATCTTCTTTATCTAATCATCAGTCGAGGGACACTTGAGTTGCTTCCACTTCTTGGCTATAGTGACTAATGCTGCAGTGAACATAGGGGTGCATATGCCTCTTTGGATTGTTGGTTTCAACTTCTTTGGATAAATACCCAGTAGTGGGATAGCTGGATCATATGGTATTTCTATTTTTAATTTTTTGAGGACTCTCCATACTGTTTTCCATAGAGGCTGCACCAGTTTGCATTCCCACCAACAGTGAATTAGGGTTCCCTTTTCTCCACAACCTCTCCAACATTTGTTATTTTTTTGTCTTGGTGATTATAGCCATTCTAACGGGTGTAAGGTGATATCTTAGTGTAGTTTTGTTTTGCATTTCCCTGATGAATAGTGATGTTGAACATCTTTTCATATGCCTATTGGCCAACTGTATCTCTTCCTTGGAAAAATGCCTGTTCATATCCTCTGCCCATTTTTTGATTGGGTTGTTTGGTTTTTTTGTTGTTCAGTTGCATGAGTTCTTTACATATCATGGAGATTAACCCATTGTCAGATATATGATTTGCAAATATTTTCTCCCAGCTAGTGGGCTGTCTTTTCATGTTGATCCTGGTTTCCTTTGCCTTGCAGAAAATCTTTAATCTGATGAAGTCCCACTTGTTTATTTTTTCTTTTGTTTCCCTTGTCCAAGTAGACATGGAATTCAAAAAGGTCCCTCTAAGATCAATGTCAAAGAGTGTACTGCCTATATTTTTTTCTAGGATTTTTATAGTTTCAGGTCTTACCTTCAAGTCTTTGATCCATTTTGAGTTAATTTTGTGTATGGTGAAATATAATGGTCTACATTCATTCTTTTGCATGTGGCTGTCCAATTTTCCCAGCACCATTTATTGAAGAGACTTTCCTTTCTCCATTGTATGTTCTTGGCTCCTTTGTCGAAGATTAGCTGTCCATAGATGTGTGGTTTTATTTCTGGGCTTTCAATTCTGTTCCATTGAGTGTGCATCTGTTTTTGTGCCAGTACCATGCTGTCTTGATTAGTATAGCTTTGTAGTATATTTTGAAGTCGGGGATTGTGATGCCTCCAGCTTTGTTCTTTTTTCTCAGGATTGCTTTAGCTGTTCAGGGTCTTTTGTTGCCCCATGTGAATTTTAGGATTCTTTGTTCTAATTCCATGAAGAATGTCATTGGGATTCTGATTGGAATTGCATTGAATCTGTAGACTGCTTTAGGTAGTATGGACATTTTAACTATGTTTATTCTTCCAATCCATGCGCATGGGATATTTTTTCATTTCTTTATGTAATCATCAATTTCTTTCAATAATGTCTTAGTTTTCATTGTATAGGTCTTTCACCTCCTTGGTTAAATTTATTCCTAGATATTTTATTCTTTTTTTGTGATTGTAAATGGGATTGTCTTCTTGAGTTCTCTGTTAGTTTGTTATTAGAGTATAGAAATGCAACAGATTTTTATAAGTTGGTTTTGTACCCTGCAACTTTGCTGTAGTTGTTGATTATTTCTAATAGTTGTCCAATGGATTCTTTAGGGTTTTCAGTATATAAAATCATGTCATCTGCAAACAGCGAGAGTTTCACTTCTTCATTGCTAATTTGGATTGCTGTTATTCCTTTTTCCTGCCTAATTGCTCTGGCCCAAACCTCTAGTACTATGTTGGATCAGAGTGGCAAGGGTGAGCACCCTTGTCTTATTCCTGTTCTCAGAGGGATGGCTTTCAGTTTTTCCCCTTTGAGTATGATGTTGGCTGTGGGTTTGTCATATCTGGCCTTTATTATGTTGAGGTGCATTACTTTCATACCCATTTTATTCAGAATTTTTATCATAAATGGATGTTGGATCTTGTCAAATGCTTTTGCTGCATCTATTGAGAGGATCATGTGGTTTTTTTTATTCTTCATTTTGTTAATGTGGTGTATCACATTGATTTGTGGATGTTGAACCATCCCTGTGTCCCTGGTATAAATCCCACTTGATCATGGTGTATGATCTTTTTAATGTATTGCTGTATTCAGTTTGCCAATATTTTGTTGAGGATTTTTGCATCTGTGCTCATCAGCAATATTTGCCTGTGATTTTCCTTCTTTGTATTGTCCTTGTCTGGCTTTGGTGTCAGGGTGATGTTGGCCTTGTACAATGTGTTTGGAAGTGTTCCATCTTTCTCTATTTTTTGGAATTGTTTGATAAGGATAGGTATTAAATCTTCTTTGAATGTTTTAGAATTATCCAGAGAAGCCAGTTGGTCCTAGACTTTTATTTTTTGGGAGGTTTTTGCTTACTGTTTCAATTTCTTTACTTGTGACTGATATATTCAGATTTTCTATTTCTTCTTGTTTCAGTTTTGGGAGGTTGCATGAGTCTAAGAATTTATCCGTTTCTTCTAGATTGTCCAATTTGTTGGCCTATAGTTTTTCATAGTATTCTTTAATAATCCTTTCTATATCTGTGGTATTTGTTGTCATTTCTCCTCTTTCATTTCTAATTTTATTTATTTGAGCCTTCTCTCTTTTTTTCTTAGTGAGTCTGGCTAAGAGTTTGTCAATTTTGCTTATCTTCTCATGAACTAGCTCTTTGTTTCATTGATGCTTTCTACTGTTTTTTTGGGTCAATTTCATTTATTTCTGCTCTAATTTTTATTATTTCCCTTTTTCTGCTGACATTGGGCTTTGTTTGTTCTTCTTTTTCTAATTCTGTTAGGTATAGTTTAAGATTGCTTATTTGAGATTTTTCTTGTTTGTTAAGGTGGGCCTGTATTGCTATGAATTTCCATCTCAGGGCTGCTTTTGCTGCATCCCATATGTGTTGGTATGGTGTATTTTCATTTTCCTTTGTCTCCAGATATTTTTTTATTTCTCCTTTAATTTCTTCAATGATCCATTGGCTGTTCAGTAGCATGTTGTTTAGTCTCCACATGTTTGTCACTTTCCCAGTTTTTTCTTGTAGTTGATTTCTAGTTTCATAGCATTATGGTTGGAAAAGAAGCTTGTTATGATTTCAATCTTAAATTTATGGAGGCTTGTCTTGTTTCCCAACATATGGTCTATCTTTGAGAATGTTCCATGCGTGTTTGAGAAGAATGTGTATTCTGCTGTGTTTGGATGGAGTGTGACACTTTTTAAATTGAGTTTTTTCTTTTCTTTTGGTGAGTCTTAAGAGTTCTTCAAATATTCAGGATATAAGTCTTTTATGAGGTATGTGATCTGCAAATATTTTCTCCCAGTATGGCTTGTCTTTTCACTTTCTTAACAGGGTCTATTATAGAGGGAAAGCTTTTAATTTTGTTGAAGTCCTATTATCATTTTTTTCTTACATGGGTGTAAACTTCTCTTTTGGTGTCATACCTGAAAACTCATTGCCAAAGCCAAGATCACACAGATGTTCTCCTATGTTTTCTTCTAGAAGTTAAGATGTTTTGATGTTTTACATTTACATTTTATGATTTACATTATGTTATACACTTATGTTTAATACATTTACATAAATTTAAATGTAAATTTACATTTATATACATTTTGCATTTTGAGTTAATTTTTCTATAAGTTGTGAGGTATGTCTTAAATTTCATTTTTTCAGTTATGCATGTCCAGTTGTTTGGATTTTATTCCTTCTTTTCCAACATATGTTCCTTGAGATTTTCTACGTAGACAATAATGTCATCCTCAAATAGGAAAATTTTTATTTTTCAACCTGTATACCTTTTATTTCTTTTTCTTGCCTTGTTGCACTGGATAAGACTTCCATTATGATGTTGAATAAAAGTGCTGAGAGTGGATATCTTTGTCTTGTTCCTAGTCTTGAGAGAAAATATTTGGTTTCTCACCACTAAATATGTTAGCTGGAGGTTTTTTGTAGAAGCCCTTTATGAGGTGGTGGAAGTTGACTTCTATTTATAGTTTGTGGAGAGTTTTTAAGAATTAACAGATGTTTTATTTTGTCAAAAGACTTCTCTGCATCTATGGGTATGCTCATATGGTTTTTCTTGTTTAGATTCTTAATGTGGTGGATTGCATTGATTGATTTTCAAATATTGAATTAGCCTTTCATTCTTGGGATAAAATCCATTTGGGTGTGGTAGATCATTCTTTTCATATATTAAGAAATTCAGGGGCTGCCTGGTGGCACAGTGGTTTAGTTCGTGCTTGGCAGCCCGGGGTTCATGGGTTCAGATCCCGGGTGCCCACTGACACACTGCTTGTCAGCCATGCCGTGGTGACATCCCATAAAAGTAGAGGAAGATGGGCACAGATGTTAGCCCAGGGCCAGTCTTCCTCAGCAAAAAGAGGAGGATTAGCAACGGATGTTAGCTCAGGGCTGGTCTTACCTCACCCAAAAAAAAAAAAAAGAAATTCAATCTGGTAATATGAGGGATATTGGTCTTAGTTTTCTTTATTTGTACTATATTTCTCTGGTTTGGTATCAGAGTAATGTTGACATTGTAAAATGAGCTGGGACATATTTCTTCCTCTTCTGTATTAGTTTTCTATTGCTGCCATAAGAAATTACCGCAAGAGGAGTGATGTCAGCATCATGGCGGAGTGAGATTCCCTCTTTGAATCTCTGCCCCCATGACACAACGAAAACATCATTTGCATTCCAACAGAGCTCAATCAAACACTACAAAGGACTTCTAAGAAAACCCTGCTGCCATACATTGGACGGTGGAGGCACGGGAAGCCCAAAAGGACGCGAGGAGATGTAAGAAGTTGTACTCCCCCTCCCCAATCGATCGGCAAAGACAGCGCGGCTCGCAGACGGGGGGAAGGGGCGGCCCACAGCAGGGAAAATTATTGCCATCCAGGTGCTCTCACAGACTGTCGAGAGATCCCCACTGGGAAGCGATGACGGACTGTTTAGGGGGTGTAGCAAACACCCTAAGAGAGCCAGAAAGGAAACCCCCGGGTCGAGCAGGAGAAAGAGAGGACCCCTCCCCCCACACACCCCAAGTTTCAGCATAATCCCTCCGGGGGCTGCAGCGGGCTCAGAGCATACCGCTCGTGATCTCCATCCAGTGGCAGCAGGGGGAAACTGCAGGACCAACTTCATCATGAGGGGAAAAAATAAGGCCGCCCCTGTCGGATCCTCACGACAATTTGTTATGGCTACAGACCAAAAGGAAAATGACAAACACCCAAAAACCAACCCTGAAGGCACAGAATTTGATAACCTGAATGACAGAGAATTCAAAATAGCTATCATAAACAAACTCAACAACATACAAGAGAACACACAGAAATAAATCAACGAATTCAGGGATTTCATCACAAAAGAGATTGAAACCATAAAGAAAAACCAATCAGAATTATGGGAGATGAAAAACAAAATGAACGAGATAGTGGAAAAAATGGAGTCTTTAAAGAGCAGAACTGACAACATGGCGGAACGAATTAGCATTATTGAGGATAGCCACGCAGAAACACTCCAGATAGAGGAGGAGAGAGAGCTAAGACTAAAAAGAAATGAAGAAATTCTTCGAGAAATATCAGACTCAATGAGGAAAAGCAACATAAGGATAATAGGTATTCCAGAAGGAGAAGAAAGAGAAAAAGGAGCAGAGAGTTTGTTCAAAGAAACAATAGCTGAGAACTTCCCCAACCTAGGGAACGAGAGGGAAATAACAGTGAATGAAATCAATAGATCACCTAAATATATAAACAGGAATAAAAAATCATCTCGCCACATAGTAGCAAACTTGAAAAATACCCGTGACAAGGAAATAATATTAAGGGCAGCTAAACAAAAAAACAAAATAACATACAAAGGAAACCCCATCAGGCTCTCAGCTGATTTCTCGACAGAAACTCTACAGGCTAGGAGAGACTGGAATGATATATTCAAAATCACGAAAGACAAAAACCTTCAGCCAAGAATACTTTATCCAGCAAAAATATCCTTCAAGTATGATGGAGAAATAATAACTCTCCCTGATAAACAAAAGCTAAGAGAGTTCGTCACTACAAGAAATGCTCAAGAAGGCCCTTAGGCCTGAAAAAAAAAAAACAAATGAGAAAGGGGATACAAAGATTTCAGCAAGGAGAAAAGCAAGGAGACTAAACCAGAACAAACTACAGTTGGAAAACATAAAAAATTAATTCAAGCTCATCACTGGAAACACACATTCATGACACAAGATGGAATAAAGAGATAACAAATAAGGAGGGGAAGAGGTAAGGGATTGAATCGACCCAGCCTCAGGAAAAAGGAGGCATCTGAAAAGGTACTATCTTATTCAGGAGATTGCTTATATAAACCTCACAGTAACCACTAAACAAATAACCAGAAGAGAACCACAAATGACAAGTAAAGAGAAAACCAAGAGAATGAGCATGCAGAAATACCAAATTGAATTTGCAGTCCGAAACACAAGGGACAAGAAACGAAGGAAATGCAAAAGAACCAGAAAATGAACAATAAAACAGCAACATTAAACCCTCATATATCAATAATCACTCTAAATGTGAATGGATTGAATTCTCCAATCAAAAGACACAGAGTGGCGGAATGGATTAAAAACCAAGATCCAACAATCTGCTGCCTCCAGGAAACACATCTCAGCTCTAAAGACAAACACAGACTCAAAATAAAAGGATGGAAAACAATACTCCAAGCTAATGGCAAACAAAAGAAAGCAGGAGTAGCCATACTTATATCAGACAAAGTAGAATTCAAGATAAAAAAGGTAATGAGAGACAAAGAAGGGCAATATATAATGATAAAAGGGACATTTCACCAAGAAGACATAACACTTATAAATATCTATGCACCCAACACAGGAGCACCAAAGTACATAAAACAACTGCTAAAAAACCTTAAAGGAGATATTAACAATAACACAATAATAGTAGGGGAACTTAACACCCCCCTTCCATCAATGGATAGATCATCCAGACAAAACGTCAATAAGGAAATAATGGACTTAAATGAAAAACTAGACGCAATGGACTTAATAGATATATACTGAGCACTCTACCCAAAAAAAGCAGAGTACACATTCTTCTCAAGTGCACCTGGAACATTCTCAAGGATAGACCATATATTAGGAAACAAGGCAAACCTCTATAAATTTAAGAAGATTGAAATCATTACAAGCATCTTTTCCAATCATAATGCTGTGAAACTAGAAATCAACAGCAAGGAAAAAACTAGGAAAGGGACAAAGATGTGGAGACTAAACAACATGCTACTGAACAACCAATGGGTCGTTGATGAAATTAAAGGAGAAATCAAAGCTATCTGGAGACAAATGAAAAGGAAAATACACCATACCAACTCATATGGGATGCAGCAAAAGCGGTCCTGAGAGGGAAATTCATAGCAATACAAGCTCACCTTAACAAACAAGAAAAATCCCAAGTAAATAACCTTAAATTGCACCTAACAGAATTAGAAAAAGAAGAACAGACAAAGCCCCGAATCAGCAGAAGGGGGGAAATAATAAAAATCAGAGCAGAAATAAATGAAATTGAAACAACAAAAAAAAAAACAACAGTAGAAAGGATCAATGAAACAAAGAGCTGGTTCTTTGAGAAGATAAATAAAATTGACAAACCCTTAGCCAGACTCACTAAGAAAAAAAGGGAGAAGACTCACATAAATAAAATTAGAAATGAAAGAGGAGAAATTACAACAGACACCACAGAAATACAAGGGATTATTAGGGAACACTATGAAAAACTTTACGCCAACAAATTGGACAACCTAAAGGAAATGGACAAATTCTTGGAAGTGTACAACCTCCCAAAACTGAATCACGAAGAAATAGAGAATCTGAACAGACCATCACAAGTAAAGAGATTGAAACAGTAATCAAAAACCTCCCAAAAAATAAAATCCCCGGACCAGATGGCGTCCCTGGAGATTTTTATGAAACATTCAAAGAAGATTTAGCACCTATCCTTCTCAAACTATTCCAAAAAATACAGGAAGATGGAATACTTCCCAACACGTTCTATGAGGCCAACATCATCCTGATACCAAAGCCAGACAAGGACAATACAAAGAAGGAAAACTACAGGCCAATATCACTGATGAACATAGATGCAAAAATCCTCAACAAAATATTGGCAAACCGAATACAGCAATACATCAAAAAGATCATACACCATGATCAAGTGGGATTTATACCAGGGACACAGGGATGGTTCAACATCTGCAAATCAATCAACGTGATAAACCACATTAACAAAATGAAGAATAAAAACCACATGATCATCTCAATCGATGCAGAGAAGGCATTCGACAAGATCCAGCATCCATTTATGATAAAAACTCTCAACAAAATGGGTATAGAAGGAAAGTACCTCAACATAATAAGGGCCATATATGACAAACCTACAGCCAATATCCTACTCAACGGGGAAAAACTGAAAGCCATTCCTTTGAGGACAGGAACAAGACAAGGCTGCCCACTCTCACCGCTCTTATTCAACATAGTACTGGAAGTTCTGGCCAGAGCAATTAGGCAAGAAAAAGGAATAAAAGGACTCCAAATAGGCAATGAAGAAGTGAAACTCTCACTATTTGCAGATGACATGATCTTACACATAGAAAACCCAAAAAATTCCATTGGAAAACTACTAGAAATAATCAACAACTACAGTAAAGTGGCAGGGTATAAAATCAACTTACAAAAATCAATTGCATTTCTATACACTAATGATGAACCAACAGAAAGAGAACTCAAAAAGATAATCCCATTGACAATTGCAACAAAAAGAATAAAGTATCTGGGAATAAATTTAACCAAGGAGGTAAAAGACCTATACAATGAAAACTATAAGACACTATTGAAAGAAATCGAGGAAGACATAAAGAAATGGAAAAATATTCCATGCACATGGATTGGAAGAATAAATATAGTTAAAATGTCCATTCTACCTAAAGCAATCTACAATTTCAATGCAATCCCAATCAGAATCCCAATGTCATTCTTCACGGTAATAGAACAAAAACTACTGAAATTCGTATGGGGCAACAAAAGAGCCTGAATAGCTAAAGGAATTCTGAAAAAAAAAGAACAAAGCTGGAGGCATCACAATCCCTGATTTCAAAATATACTATAAAGCTATAGTAATCAAAACAGCATGGTACTGGTACAAGAATAGACACACAGATCAATGGAATAGAATTGAAAGCCCAGAAATAAAACCATACACCTATGGACAGCTAATCTTTGACAAAGGAGCAAAGAACATACACTGGAGAGAGGGAAGTCTCTTCAATACATGGTGCTGGGAAAATTGGACAGCAACATGCAAAAGAATGAAAGTAGATCATCTCCTATCACCATATACAAAAATCAATTCAAAATGGATCAAGGACCTGAAAGTGAGACCTGAAACTATAAAACTCCTGGAATAAAATATAGGCAGTACACTAATTGAGATTGGACATAAAGGGATCCTTTCAGATTCCATGTCTACTCGGACAAGGGAAACAAAAGAAAAAATAAACAAGTGGGACCTCATCAGACTAAAGAGCTTCTACAAGGCAAATGAAACCAGGATCAAAATGAATAAAAAACCCACCAGCTGGGAGAAAATATTTGCAAATCGTTTGTCCGACAAGGGATTAATCTCAGTAATATATAAAGATCTCATACAACTGAGCAACAAAAAAACAAACAACCCGATCAAAAAATGGGCAGAGGATATGAACAGACATTTTTCCAAGGAAGAGATACAGGTGGCCAATAGACACATGAAAAGATGTTCAACATCACTAATCATCAGGGAAATGCAAATCAAAACTACACTAAGATATCACCTTACACCGGTTAGAATGGCTATAATCACAAAGACAAATAACAACAAATGCTGGAGAGGTTGTGGAGAAACGGGGACCCTCATTCACTGCTGGTGGGAATGCAAACTGGTGCAGCCTCTATGGAAAACAGTATGGAGAGTCCTCAAAAAATTAAAAATAGAAATACCATATGATCCAGCAATCCCACTCTTGGGCATCTACCCAATGGACATGAAATCAACCATCACAAGAGGCATATGCACCCCTATGTTCATTGAAGCATTATTCACTATAGCCAAGAAGTGGAAGCAACCCAAGTGTCCCTCGACTGATGATTGGTTAAAGAAGATGTGGTATATACATACAATGGAATACTACTCAGCCATAAGAAAAGACACAATTGTCCCATTTGCAACAACATGGAAGGACCTAGAGGGTATTATGTTACGTGAAATAAGCCAGGGAGAGAAGGACAGACACTGCATGAACTCACTCATATATGGAATATAAGTGAACACACGGACAGAAAGAACTGATTGGTGGTTACCAAGGCGAATGGGGGTGGGGGTGGGCACAAGGGGTGAAGGGTTACATCCACAAGGTGACGGACAAACAAAAATGTACAACTAAAACTCCACAGTGTTATAAACTATTAAGACATCAATAAAAAAATGGTAAAAAAAAAAAAAAGAAATTACCACAAACTTAGATCCTTAAACAATACAAATACATTATCTGACAATTATCTAGGTCATTAGTCAAACATACATCTCACCTGACAAAAATCAAGAGGTTGGCAGAGCTGTATTTCTTTATGGAGGCTCTAGGGGAACATCTGTTTCTTTGCTCACAAAGTGTTGGCAGAATTAAGGTCCTTGTGGTTGTGGGACTGAAACCCCTGTTTTCTTACTGTCTGTCAGCTAAGGGCCATGCCTAGCTTCCAGAGGCCATTCATATTTTTTGGCCTCTTCCTCCATGTTCAAAACCAGCAATGGCTGGTCAAGTCCTTCTCATAGTTGAATCTTTCCTCCTCCTTATTTCATCTCATTTCTCTGACCTAACCAGGAAATGTTCTCTGCTTTTAAGGATTAGATTGGGCCCATCTGGAAAATCCAAGAGAATCTCTTCATCTCAAGGTCCAAACTCTTAATCAAATCAACAAAGTCCCTTTTGCCATGTAGCATAACATATTCATAGGTTCCAGGGATTAGGGTATGGATCTTTGGAGGATCATTAATTTGCCTACCACATATTCTATTTTCTAGAAGAAAGTGTATACAATTGGTGCTATTTCTTCTTTAAATGTTTGGTAGAATTTGCCAGTGAAACCATCTGGACCTAGAGTTTTATTTTTGGATGGTTTTAAACTATGAACTCAATTTCTTTAATAGTTATTAAAGCTATTAAGCTAATAAGCTACTAAACATATTGATTTTATCTAGAGTGATGTTCGTATTGGACAATATCTATTGATCTATCTCAAGTTAACTGTTTCTTTCCTATGTCATCTCCATCCTTCCATTGAGTCCATCAAGTGAGTTTTAAAATCTAGTTATTGCATTTTTCAGTTCTAAGACTTCCATTAAATTCTTTTTTTTATATTTTCTATTTCTTTTCTGATAATTTCAGTTTTAATTAGTTTTTCAAGAGTGATGGCCCTTCTGAACAATTTTATAATACCTGCCTTAAAGTCTATCAAATATTTACAGCATCTGTCATCTCATCACTGGTGTCTGTTGATTGCCTTTTCCCATGCTTTTTGAGATTTTCATGGTTCTTAATATGCTGTGTAATTTTGGTTTATATACCGGACATTGAATATTATGTTATGAAATTTTGGGGTCTTGTTTAAATCTACCAATTTGGTGGAACTTCGAATTCTGGTGTTCTTCCCGAATACATCTGCTATTTAATGTTTACTTTACAGAGACCTCAAATAGCTGCACCATGCATTCTCTCTGGTTTCCACAGCTGCGTTCAGTGCTAGAGAAAGTTAGAATGTATTTATTCCATCTTACTTGGAACCAGAATGGCACTGTATAAACTTTTATGTTTACTTTTTTATTTTGAAGAAAAATCACAAATTTGTAGAAAAATTGCCAACAGTACAGAGAATTTTTTCCCTGAATTATTTGACAGTAATCTGTCAGTCTGATACCCCATCCATCCTATAGTAGGCAGAATTTTAAGATGGCCCCTATGACTTTCACCTCTTGATGTTACTCCTACCATTATGTTACATTATGTGGCAAAGGGAGGTTATCCAGATGGGTCTAATCTAATCACATGAGCCCTTTAAAAGGAGAAAGGTTTATATGACTGTTGGCAGAAGGGGAAGTCAGAGAAATTCAAAGAATGATAAGGCTTGGATGCATCACCATTGCTGGCTTTGAAGATGGCATGGGCCAAGTGCAAGGACTGGAGAGGAATTTCTAGGAAGCTGGGAGCAACCCTCTGCCAAAAGCCAGCAAGGAAATGGGGACATCAGTCCTTTGCTGCAAGGAATTGGGTTCTGCCAAAACCTGAATGAGCTTGGATAAGAGCTGATCCTCCAGATAAGAGCCCAGGGCAGCTGATATCTTGGCCTCATGAGACCCTACGCAGAGAACTAGCCAAGCCCTCCCAGACTACTGACCTACAGAACTGTGAGCTAATAAGTGAGTGTTGTTTTAAGCTGCTAAGTTCATGGTAATATGTTACACTACACGGCAGTAGAAAATGACTATAACCCCAAACATCTTTAGTGCACATTTCCCACAAACACAGACATCTTCCTACATAACCACAATTCAATTATCAAAATCAAAAAATTAACATTGATATATTACTACCACCTAAACTCAGACTCCAATAGATTTTTACCAGTTATCCTAACAATGCCCTTTATAACAAAAGGATCTAGTTCAGAATCATCTGCTGCATTTAGTTATGTCTCTTTACTATCCTTCAGTATAGAATATGCCCTCAGTCTTTCTTTGACTTTCATGATGTTATAGTCCAGTTATTTTCTACAGTGTCCCTCAGTTTGGGTTTGCCTGATATTTCTTTTTGAATGGATTCAGGTTATGCATCTTTGGCAGGAATATCACAGAAGTGTTGCTGTAGTATTCTCTTTCTATCCTAGCAGATGGCACACAATTTCAATTTGTACCATTACTTACAATGTCCCCTTTGACACTTCCAGGCCATTCCAGTGCTCTTTTTTCCTTTGTAATTATTAAGTATTTTATGGGAAGGTATTTTGAAACTATGTAAATCTTTATTTGTGTATTTATTTATTTAGATACTGACTCATGCTTTCCTTTTTTGATACTATATTCTATCATTATTTATTTTGATACTCACATTGTCCTCTATTTGGTTTGTAGGAGCCTCCTCAGACTGGCTTCTGTGTCCTTTTGGTATGCCCCCATCATTTTTTGAGCACTTTGCTTGCTGGTGCAGCAAGATGTTCCAGGCTCATTGTGTTCTTTACCTGCTCCATCCTTGTAATCAGTCATTTCTCCAAGGAGTCCTTGTTCTTTTTATTGAATAATGGCATTTAAAAGACAAGATATGGACACTAGGTGTGCTTATTGCTTTTGGGGTGCTGGGATCCCAGGCTGTCTCAGTGGAAAGAATTAGGCAATATTGTATGTATGTACTGTATTGTATGTATATACATATACACACAGACATAGGTACTCACACATATATACATTCACACATTCACATCTATATATCTATACCTATATATCTATACCTATTGAAAGCCATACAGGTGCCCTTTTCAGATTGCTGGTGGCCCTCTGCACGGACATGCTTCTCACCCTGCTCAGACGCTGAAATCCTGCTCCAGTTTGCCACACATTGCCTGTACGTGGACACGCTCTTCAGTCGAATAGAATCCCAATACCCCTCACCTGGCTGTCTCTTACCCAAGAAACCCTCCTCACACATATTAGGCACTGACTCTACAATGAGCCACTCTCCCAGGATGGATGCCTTCCTCACCCTGCTCAGGCTAACAAAGCTCTCTTCTCTCCTCTGGCAAAGACACCTATTTTGCTGTTTCCTATATAATGGTGTTAGGATTGAGTTGTTTGAGAAGAGAAGGGAAGGGAAGGGATGAGGAAAAGGAAAACAAATACCTTTTTAATTCTGTTTTTTGGCTGAACTATGTGAATATGTTACCAAGCTAAAATATACAAAATATATTGTTCAAGTGAAATTCAAAGGTAAATAGAGCTTATGTTTTGTGAAATTGCTCAGAAAACAGCGCTTGATCACAAACAGATCACCACCTTCATGCCCAGTTGAGGATATCCTCTGTCAATAACTCCATTAAGATGATGTTAAAGTTGACTCCGACTACATGTAAGCAGAATAAGCAGAGGAGTCGTCAATAAAATAGGTGCTCTCAACTTTATGTGGGCAGAAAGAAGGTATATTCATAAGCCAATCAGCAAATAGCTTTTTCTAAGCCTCTGAGATTTCTGGAGATGCACAATTTAAATATTAACAGAAGTCACTGAAGCAGAATGAGAGTGGGCACTTGTCTGCTACCCCAGCACCTAACTTCCTAAAAAGATAGCACTTCCACCCCACACACACTGGAAAGGAGAAAGGGACAGCCAATCCTTTTTTAAGGACCACAAGAGGGGTTGAGGCCCCATGTGCTGTGCATCAATGACAGAGATGAGAGAGATCACTTCCAGCTGGCATGGTCTCAGATGCTATGTGATCAGAGCTGGGACTTAAGGAATGAGCAGTACAAGAATCTAGAAGGAAGAGGAGGGCAAAAGAGGGAAGGGGAAAATGGAATTCTAGCTCACAGTGCCCCCACTTTCAACCCTTACTGGGTCTTCCTTACATGCCAAATCAGCTCTTTATCCCTTGTACGGGTGAGAGTGTTCCTGCTTTGTTTGAAGATCTGTAACAACCTGCCTGAAGGCACCTTGCAAGGGAGGCCAATTATGCTTATTCCCTCCCCATTGCCCCACAGACACATTCACTTTTCCTTAATCTATAACTGGAATCAAATCCCAGCATGCCAGCGGGGGAAGGAGGATACTGCAATTAGAAAAATGAAATAGTTCACACACCAGATGAATTACAAGCTTTTAAATATGTATATTGTTATAATGGGATATAAAACATTATCTATTTCAGTCTAATTTTTGTTTGAGGTCCAAAGACAATAGGTGTCACTACTGCCAAATTTCAAAGTGTAGAACAAGGTGATGAAAACAGGTCTTGCAAAGGTCTTGCATGAGTACTGACTTGCATACCCTTAGATAACCACCTGCTTCCAGCCTACAAAAGACATTTGAGAGGCCAAGAAGATTGTTGGAGATTAGAAGAGGGTTTCTAATGAGAACTGTTGGTTTTCCATGAGTTCTTTCACCATAGAGGAGTAGGGGTTCTTCTCTGTCACCTCAAGCCTAAGGCAAGAAGCCTCAATGGGACTATTCAGAGCCCCTGGAACTTGGTAACACAGTAGTGGTATCTAACTCAACCCTGAGAAATCTAAAAGGCAGGAGACTGACTGGCCAGCTACTTTGACACCAGAGTAAAGAAAGTTGGGGAGAGACTGGACTCCTTGAATTTAGGAGTTAAATTGGGCAAAGGATGAGTCAGTGGTTCCCATAGATATAACATGGGCCATACAGGAGCTAAAACTAGTTTGGGATGACATAGATCTAGGTCATGACGGTCTTCTGGAGGAGCAAGGAAACCTCCGCAGAAACAACATGGAGATATACTGCTGGAAGCTTAAAGGCTAAAGAAGGAGTCAAAAGTGACTAGCCCAGGGATACGTATTTGCCCATTTTAAGAGAACAGCAGGTGAGAGCTTCTCAACAATGGGAGACTCCCTATAGAACCCAGAAAGGAACCACACAAGGAAAGGAGCCAGCTTTAAATACCTTTCTAGCATAGAAGGTGCTAACAATAGATGGCCATAACAGTACTAGTTATATAAGACTTTAATTTCTCCTTATTTTTTCTCTGCCCTCATTGAATGGAAACTATCTTGTGACTAGAACTGACAGGGGGATTTTTTTTTTTTTTTACTTTAGAAGAGCAAGCAGGAAAGTCATGGGACACACCCTAGATTTTATCCCAGGGATAGGAGAAGAACTAGTGCCAAAGGACAGGTCTGCATGGGTAGCAGGAAGAAAAAAATTGTTTTATTATTGCATCCTACAAATCCTACTTGCTAATGTATTTGCTACATTGTCAACAATCTTGAGAATATGTGTGAGAATAGGTTCTGCAAAGATTAGATAAAGGTGGGAGGGGACATAATTTAGCTACCTTTGTGAGGCCTGCTTTCAACTCAGGGCCATTGCATTTGCTATTCCCTCTGCCTGGAAAACTCTACCCTCATATAGCCATCTGCATCACTCCTTTACCTCCTTCACATGTTTCCTCATGAGCCTTCTCTTGTTGTTTCTTTGACAAGAATGCACGTTCCATGCAGATCGATTTCTTTTTCCTGTTTTGTTCAGTGCTGTGATTGCCCAATACCTAGAACACCACCAGATACGTAGTAGGTGCCCAGTAATTTGTTAAATTAATAAATCCAGCTGAATTCATCATTATTTGTGCACACAGTAGAGATTCTAAATTCAATGTGTTATCTCATGCAGCTGGATTCTAATTGTTCACTCAGGTGGTTGACTGAAATATGGCCTCCTGATGGATCATACTAAATGAAGTTGGTGTATCAGAGATATCTTAGTATGATGTAAATAATCTAAAGAATTATGGAAAAGGGAATATTGGAGTGTGATTACTATGTATTATGTACTCATTTACTCCCTATGTCTGAAGAAAGGGCTAGAAGATGTTATCTTTAACAGGAAATTGAGCAATGAATAGGCAAGTATATATTAAAAATCTTATAATGGCTATTATCCTTAGGCTGAAGATGCTGGGAGTGACTCAAAGCTGACATGGACCCCTGATTTCAGTAGTGATGCCAGGATCTCAGGGTAGGATAAACTAAGAAATTGCATTTAACCACCAAAGACGAGGAAGGCCTAGTTACCTTTATATGCATCAGGAATGTCACGGTAGACAGAACAGTAGGAGTTAGGAATTTTTGTCAGTAGCTAATTGATCCTGTGATACTACGGCAGAGTCAGTATACGTGTTAACCAAATTCTATTACGTTTCCTCCTAGGTTCACACTGATGAACTGTCTTTCTCAGTTAGATGACTGATTTCTGGCTATTGGGATATGAGCAGAAAACTCCAGCATAATCTCTCATGAGCCCTCTCTCTTCTATCTTTCAGCTGGATGTAAACACCCAAGGCAATTTTGGAAGTCACATGTTGTTGAAGATGGTGAAGGCTCCTGCCACCTTGGTCCCTGAATGACTGCACCAAACAGATTCCACCTCTTCCCACCTGCATTGAACTGTTACCTGAATGAGAAATAAAATTTCAGTTTGCTAAGCCTGAGATTTGGGAAATGTTTTTTAAAGCAGTTAGCCTATCTTGACGTATAGGTATTACTAGGAGAGACATGGATAGGTGGCCCACTAATTTTCTATTTGATTTAGGTTGCCCTAAAACCCTAAGTATGGCAAACAGAGACCTGATATGAGCCACTAGATAGTCTACTTTCTCTCTTAATTCAGTTCAAGTGCTTCCCCTTGAGGAAGAACCATTCAATAATATCACAAGTAGGTACTGTGAGTAATCTTCTTCCCCAAGGGTCTTGCAGCCACAGGTAAATATTATTGATTCCAATTGACAGATGAGAAAACTGAGACTCAGAAAACTTTTTCAAGATCACATACCTAGTAAATGGCAGACCTGGGATTCTAACTTATATTCCTAATTCTTAGATGATGAGACTGGTTATTATAAACTATTGTTATATAGTACCGATACCTTGTCATTCATAGATGTAGATTCATTCAGCAACACCTCTTAATAGAGAGGGATGTTGGAGATAAACTATTTCCCTCTTGGGCTGAGATGCTTAGTTCTAGGAGTCACATGCATTTCCTGGTTCCCAAGTTAGCATACTGTAAAGAAATGAGAAAATTTATTGAATGACACAGCTCTTCTTTTCCGATTTGACATACCAATTTTATCATATATTAAGACTTCTCATACTTAAATATGTCTATGCTTTCCATACTACTCTTTACATACTTTTGTATTATTGGGAAATGACCAAACTGTTTTATTTATTTATAGTAAATTGTCCTGTCTAGCTATTGATGTTGCCCTTTTTAATACACCAGAAAGAAACTCCATACCCCTTAGTAGTCACTCCTCATTCCCATTCCCTCCAGCCACTAGCCACCACTAATGTACTTTCTGTCTCAACAGATTTGTCTATTTCAGACATTTCATACAAATGGAATTATACAATATGTGGTCTTTTGTGTCTGGCTTCTCTCACTTAGCATAATATTTTCAAGATTCATCCATGTTGTAGCATTTATCAGGACTTCATACCTTTTTATGGCTGAATAATACTCCATTGTATGGATATACCACATTTTATTGATTTGTCAGTTGATGGACATTTGGGTTGTTGGCACTTTTTCACTATTATGACTAAAGCTATTATGAACATTTGTGTACAAGTTTTGTGAGTATATGTTTTCAATTCTCTTGAGTATATACCCAAAAGTGGAACTGCTGGGTCACACAGTAGCTCTATGTATAAACTTTTAGAAGGGCTGTCAAACTGTTTTCTATGGCAACTGGATGATTATATATTCTCAGCAGCAATATATGAGGGTTACAATTCTCCATTTCCTTGCCAACACTTGTTATTCTTTGTTTTTTTGATAATAGCCATGCTAGTGGGTGTGAAGTGCCTAAGGGGCACATCCCCAGGGGTTCTGCTCTTGTCTAAGTTTTCTGCAGAAATTGGTCCTCCTGACTGATTTACTTTTGAACCAGACAATGCTATTTACTTGGAAATGTTTGGCCAAATGGTCAGAAGCCACTCACATTTTGCATTGTTCTCCACACATGTCCTGCTGCCTTCCAAATGCAATTCCTGGGCCCTGGCATCCTTCTCAGAAAGGATCTGAATAGGTTACCTACATGAAGCTATACTTGACTAATTGTGATGAGTGTGGGAAACTCCAAAAAATGAGGAAAAGAGAGAAGACAACCTATGTGAAAGACTGTCACAGAGTTATCAGCTTCTTTTAGTTTATGGACACCCTAGGAGCCTTGTCCTTGCCCTTGAGTACTGTGACAATACTCCTTTTTTTGTGTGTTTTCCCTTACAAGAATCACTGTCCCTCTTTGCAGATGATATGAACGCTTATGTAAAAAGCTGTGAGGAATCTACAATCACCTACTAGAACTAATAAATGAAGTTAGCAATGTCATAGGATACAAGGTTAATATAGAAAAATCAATTGGATTCTTACACACTAGCAGCAAACAATTGGGAAGTGAAATTTTAAAGTTCAATTTACAGTGGCAACACAAAAGAGAAATTAAGTAGGACTAAATCTAACAAAATATGTCCAAGACTACCACAATCACAACTACAAAACACTGCTGAGAGAATTTAATAAGATCTGAATAAATGGAAGTTATATCACCTTCATGTATTGAAAAATTCTATTAATATAGCTATTCTCACCAAATTGATCTACTGCTTCAAAGCAATTCCAATAAAAATTCCTACTGGTTAAAAAAATAGATAACCAGCTAATTCTAAAATTTATGTGAAAATTCAAATGACCTAGAATATCCAAAACAACTGTAATAGAGAAGAACAAAGTTGTAGGACTTTCCCTACCTAATTTCAAGATTTACTTCAAGGCTATAGTAATCAAGACAGTTTGATATTGGCGAAAACAGACATATAGACCAATGGAAAAGAATAGAGTACAGAAATAGACCCACATATATATGAGCACTTGGTTTCTGACAAAGGTATAAAGGCTATACAACGGAGAAAGTAAAGTCTCTTCAACAAATGGTGCTGTATCAGCTGGATATTAATATGGAACAAAATGAACACTAGAGTTTAATTCACACCGTACACAAAAATTAACCTGAAATGGTTCATAGACCAAAGTGAAAAGCCTAAAACTATAAAACTATTGGAAGAAAATATAGGAGAAATTCTTGGTAACCTTGAATTAGGCAGCACATTCTTAAAAAGAATACAATTACATATAAAAGAAAAACTGGATTAAATGAACTTCATAAAAATTTAAAACTTTTGTTCTTTGAAAGAAGCCATTTAATGAAAAGGCAAGCCAAGACTGAGAGAAAAATTCATAACATATGTATCAAAGAAATTGAATGTATAATTTATAAAGAACTCTTGCATCCCAGTAATAATTGCAAGCCAGTAATAAAAAGACAAATGACCAATCTGAAAAATGAGCAAAATATTTGAAATTATTTCCCAAAAGAAGATATGTGAATGGCTAATGAGTACATGAAAAGATGCTGAACACGTCATTCGTCACCAGAGAAATGAGAATTAAAACCACAAGATACCACTACAACCTTTAGAATGGTTAAAACTTAAAAATATTAACAAAAAACCCCTGACCATACTAAGTGTTGGCAAAGACGAGGAGAAACTGGAACTCAGACACTCTACTGATAGGAATGTAAACAAGTGAAACCACCTTGGAAAACAGTTTTTGGTGGTTTCTGAAAAAATTAAACTTATAACTTCCCTACAAGATGGCCATTCCATTCCTAGGTATTTACCCAAGAAAAATGAAAACATATGCCTACACAAAAATCTGTATGCATATGTTCACATCAGCTTTATTTGTAAAAGCCCAAAATTGGAAAGTACCTAAATGTCCATCAACAGATGAATGGATAAACATTCACTGTATCATGGAATACTACTCAGTAATAGAAAAGAATATGCTATTATTACATGCAAAATCATTATGTTTAACAAATGAAGCCAGACAAAAATAAAAGAGAGTACATGCTTTATGATTCAATTTATATAAAAAATACTATAAAGTGAAAACTATAGTGACAGAAAGCAGATCAGAGGTTGCCTGGGAACGGGGGTGGAAGGAGGGATAGATTACAAATGCGAAGAAAGAGATTTTTGGAGGTGATCGAAGTGTTTGCTACTTTGATTGTGGTTATGGTTTCATAGGTTTAAATATATGTAAAACAGATCAATTTAACTATTTTAGGTACTTTAAAAACTTTAATTGTACTTTAATAAAGCTAAAATAATTACTCACATGTATAGACTGAAAGGACTGAAAGTGGTAACCTGTTTCAGTGTTTTATTCTCGTGATGTTTGGTTTGTTTTTGCTTTTTTCATTGTAAGTTCATTTTTTTCCTCACTGGCCTCTTTGAAGACTCCTACAGTGATATCTCCATTTTCTGTAATTTGAAGACAACAGCATATGCTGCTGAAAGGCTGACTCGCCTCTTCTCGAGAGATCTCCTCACTCTTTTTCTCCTTAATTACTAGGTTTCTAACCCAAGCCTTGCTCCCAAATCCATAAAAACATACACATTTTCCCCAAGAAACTAAAAAATTACAAAAAAGAATGTATAAATGATTGATAGGGATGAATGTGTTAGTCTCTTTTGTTGTTCTTGGATTATTCACTTTTGTTTTCATAAGAAATTCATTTTATCTTCGTGCTGGCCTCTTTAGGGACACTCCCACTAACACCTCTCCATTATCACCTTAAAAAAGTCAGAATGTACTGCTCACCAAGATCAGGAAAAGTTGACCCTCCCATGGAATATATAAATTAACGGAAATGTTCACTGAACTGAGTGGTAACTCAGTTCTCCTTCAATCACCTTCGGAGTCAGCCCCTGACTTAGACTTTTTCCAGAGAGGTCTGTCCTCGCTCCTTGCAGAAAACATCCAGGAAGGATGTTTCCTTCAGTTCACCTTCAAACAATCATGTTCTGATTATGGTCCCTGAACTTTACTGCTTCTATAAAGTTTTGTACTCATCCCCCACTCCTGCCCCAGAAATTCCCAGGAGAGGTGACTTAATTTGGTTCTCCTTCAACCAATCACATTGTGACCTTGTTCTCTGAGCTTTACCACTTCCAGAAAGTTGGGACCTCATCATTCCACTCCCTCAGAAACACCAAGGGGAGGAAATTTATTTCAGTTCTTCAAAAAACCATATTCTGAACTCCAACGCTGACCCTCACTTCTTCAAGAAAGTCTGTCCTTATGCTCCACCTTCCCCAAAAAACCTTAGTGAGGTGGCTTCCTTCAATTCTACCAATCAAGTTCTCATCTCACCTCTCATCCCCAGATTTTCAAAAATTAGACTACCTTGGAAAATCTAGGATTGGTGTAGAAGGTATTGATTTTTCTGAGGGACCAAAAGGCCATTCATGAACACCACTCTATCAGCTAGCCTTTATGAAGTGCCTGAGTCCACCACCTTTCATTTTCAGATCAGACTGTCCACCATCCCCTTCTTCTAGAAAGATGAGAGATCATTCCAGCTCCAAAATGTTGTAAGGGGCACAGAATTCTCCTCAAACATATTTCTCAATTGAACACGCAGGGACTGTGATGACTAAAGTGTGAACATCAAGTAAACAGTGATTTTGTGTTAAGTTGTACGTGTTTGTTCATACACACCACTGGCCACCAGTAAAGACTGCAAACATTTCCAAATCATACCGCGTGGTGAGGAGACAAGCACCCTGACCTGGGAACTGTGGTCTCAGCTCTACCACTGACTGACTGTGTGATCTTGAAAGAATCACTTTCCTGCCTCGTTTCCTCATCTGTGAAATGAAGTTTTGACTGAAGTGACTTTCAATTTTTTCCCGTGACCTAGTTAGAAATACATTTCATAAGGCGACAGTATCTCCTACATGTAAAACTAAAACAAGTTTCTCAAAAAAATTCTTAACACTACTCATGGATGATGGACTCTGATGGTTTTGTTCTTTTTTTTTAAATTACTTGTTGTTACCTACAAAACTGATTTCAAGAGCCATAATGGGTGGTAACTCTCCCTCTGAAGGACACTGGATTAGAGGGTCTTTAAGATTTCTTTCTGCTCTGTTCTAAAAATTAAAGTGTCTGCACTGGAAATACTGTAGAGAAAAGCAAAATATAAAAGGAGCAGCCTCAGTCTTGCTGAGTCTCTTTGACCTTCCTCAACTTGTTATCGGTTACAAAAGTCAAATATTCTGCATCTCCACATGACAAAGTTTTATAGAAAATGACCCAGGCCAGATCCCCCCTTCCCAAGATATACAGTAGGGGGTAGCCTTCATACTAAGCATCTCTAAACTTCAGTACCTTCATCCGCCACTGTCCCCTACCACTCTTATAGTAAGTCTACTTTAAGGTCTTGTACTTTTCCTTTTTAAAGTTTTTGCCCATTGAATTCAGATAAATATTCATCCTATGTTATTGTATTTACTTTACCATTTACACTTAATGACACGATACACACAGGCATATGTACATAGATATATACACACAGATATACACACATATGTATGTAAGTAGATACATACACACACAAAATAGTGGCCTCAGACTTTGGTGTATATTAGAATTACCTGGGGAGCCCGTTAAAAAATGGAGATTCTGGAGTCCCACTCTGTGGCTCTGGAGGATGAGCCAGAGGTTCTACAGTCTCAAAAAGCTCCCCCCCAACAAGGTATTTTTATGCAGATGGTAGACTCACACTCTGAAAAACCATAGGACAAAGCAGTCTTAAAATGATATCAGATGTTGAATTATGACAATCCTTCCTCAGCGATTGGCTGTGGGCAAGAAAAAGTAGTCAAAGACAATTAAGATTGTGAGTCCAGGTAGCTAAGAGAGGAAAAGTAGTAGTACCAAAAAATAAAGACTGGAGTGGAAGAGGAAGATTGCTTTTTAAACTGCTTTATTGATATTACGAAAAGAATATGTTTCCTAAAACTGGGTGAAATTGCCCTGTTGGACAGAAAGTTTTACACCGAAACAATATTCAATTAGAAACTGTTGTGAAAGCGGAAACACCAAAAGGTTTACAGAAAAAGGAAATCACAAAACTACAAGCTTGTAGAGCAGAGGCCACATTATTAACCTCAGGGAAAACCGAAGGATTCAAGGGATAAGGCAAAAGTCATAATGATTATCAGGTTCAGGAGTTTGGAAAGGCATATGATGCCTCAGTTGCTGCTCCCTAGTCTTTCTCTTGATTTCCATCATCTGCCCTATGAACTTTTCTGCATCATCTCCCCCTTCATTGTGATCAGGATGCCTGTTAGGTATGGCCCATCGAAAATTAGGGACAAGTCGCCTAACCCGCCCCAGCCTAACATTTCCTCCAGGCTTCTGGCCTTCACCCTTCTCCAAATGGCATGATTCCTCTCCATTCTGTATAGGGGCCGGGTCCTCTCCTTCGTTTTCTCTTTGGGCATTTTCCATGTTGAGATTTTTTACGGCTTCTTCCTCTTTGGACGCCATTGCTCCTAGAAGACAAGAGACGAGAGAGGGGCTATTTTCTTGGTCGGCTGATCAGCACCGAGGACAGAGGCCCTACTACGCACCTTTTTCGATTCGGAGCCCCGGATTCCAAAGACTTTTCCACATTCCCTTTTTCCCACCTGAGAGGCTCCCTACGCCCTCTAGGGGGCCCCCAGTCCGAGCTCTCCCCCCTCCCTCTCGCTCGTCTCCCCTCCCTCGCCCCAAACCCACCATTTTCCCTGCCGATCCATCCCCAGGCCCCTGCAGGCACCAAAATGGAGGACCGGGTTGGGGAGAGGACGCGGATGGGGAGAGGCCCTGGGGTCTCAGGGCTTTCCCTACGTTCCCCACCCCTGCCCCCCCGCCACTGTCCCCCGCACCGACCTGGGCCTATCCTTGCCGTCTCCTCTTCTTCCCGATTCTCGCCGCGAGTGCGCCGCCGCGACACTTGGAGCCGCAGACCTGCAGAGGGCCGGGCTGGGGGCAGCGGGGGCGGGAGCTGCTGCAGCCGAACGCTCGGCGCCGACCCGCCACCGCCCGGCCCCTCCCCGGCCCCGGGCCCCCGCGCCGCCCCCGGCCCGCGTCTCCTGCCCCCGCCCCCTGCGTCCGCGCCAGCCGCCCTCCCCCGGGCGCGGACCACCATTTTCTACACCCAGAAGGACGGGCGCGGGCCGGGGTGTCGCAAAAGCTTGCGGTGGTGCGAGAGACAGGTGTCTCCGAAGGCTCGTCGCCTCAGAGCCGTGCAGCCCTCCCCACAGGAAAGGCCCACCGTGTTCTGCGGCCAAACGCGGGGACGTGGGGGCTGCGGTCTCTGCGCACCTCCGCCCCGGGCAGCCGGACCCCGGGCAGGGTCCGCAGGCCGTGTCCGCTCTCCCACACCACCCCCAGGGAGCCTCCTCCGGGTCCCTTACCTGCTCCCCCTCTGCCTCCTACTTTTCGTGGCCGCCACCGGGAGCAGGGACCGAGAAGGCAGCGAGCGACGCCGGGTCTGACGCTGGAGCGAGGCGCGCGCGAGTCAGCGTGGACCGGTCACGTGAGGCCTCCGTCAGCGCGAGCCGCGAAGCCCCCCTCCCGGGCCCCTCCCGCCCCGCGGAGTCGCGCCGAGTCGGTCGGTCCGCACGCCTTTGCCGGTCCCCGTGTCCCTTCCATCAGCACCAGCCTGGGCCCTGATGCGCTCCCTCCTTTGTGTATTCCTGGGCCTCTCTCGGCCTGCCAGGGAAGGGCGGGATCTTCTCAGGAGGCTGTTGGCCATTCCCACTTCTCTGGGGACATGCCTCTTCCCCTGCTCTGCTCCCAGGATATGCCCCACCCCTGCCAGGACTCAGGCCCAAAATTGAAGGGGGTGCAAAAAACGTCAGTAGTGAAGATAAATCGCATTTTAACGCAATATTTTAAAAAACAGAATTAATGCAAGAATATCTATGATGAGCAAGGTGCCCCGCCCACGCCACTCCCAACCCGTGGTCCTCCTTGCTACCAATGCCCCCCATTTTCTTGGTACCAAAATGTATGGAGGGGTAGGAAATGAGTCAAGGAGATGGAATTGTTTTCTAATTCTTAATCTTTCTGTTTTATTCCTTTTTTGATTAAAAATTCATTCTTTTTATAGTTTATATTAACTTTAACTTTTATTATGGAAATTTTCAAATGTATGCAAAAATAGAATAGTATAATGAAAGCCAATGTACTTACTCATTACCCAGCGTCCACAGTTAGCAATTCCTGGCCAGTCTTATTTCATCTATGCCTTTACCCACTTTCCACCCTTGAAGATTATTTTTGAAGCAAATCTCAGACTTAATATCACTTTATGCATAAGTACTTCAAAGTGCATATCTACAAGGACTCTCTTTTTTAAGTATAACCACAACACCATTGTCACACCGAGCAATTAATAACTCCTTAATATCATTTTATGTCCAATCTGTGTTTAAATTCTCGATTCTGTCATAGTTTTTTTTTTTTTAAACAGTTTGTTTGGATCAGGATCCAAATAAGGAGTAATAATACCCTGATATGCTGATAACCTCTGCTTTCAAGATATTTGCTTTGGCTTTGGCAATTTGACTATAATGTGTCTTGGTGACTGTATCCTACTTGAAGTTTTTTGAGCTTCTTGGATGTGTATATTCGTGACGTTTTGCCCATCATTTCTTCAAATAATTTTTCTGCTCCTTTCTCTTTTTTCTCTTTCTGCTCCTCAGACGGGATAATTTCAATTGACTTATCTTAAAGTTCCCTGATTTTTTCTTCTGCCTGTTCATATCTGATGTTGAACCTTTCTACTGAAGTTTTCATTTCAGCTACTCTACTTTTCAGCTCCAGAATTTCTATTGGTTCCTTTTTGTAATTACTTCCTGTTTATTGATATTTCCTATGATAAATAAAATGGCAAGCAATAGGATATATTGGAGTATATGAGGAAGCCATTTGGTATACAACTAATTTGGCCTGACCTTGCTTTTCCAAAAGGGCCTAACTGGTCTTTGAACATGCATTGTATATCTGCTTTAAACATTTACCATGTCCCAGAGACAAGAACAAATGGCCTTAAGATAAGGATGCAACTTCCCCCACATTGGCATTTCCTTAAGGATAAGCATTTCTCCCTAGGCTAGGATTTGATTGTTGTGCTCATCCTGTGACCACCCAGCTCAAAACAGTAGACCTGCTACCTCTAGTATCCATCAAAGGCTGTGCAGACAGGGCAATCTTGTGACTATTGTAAAAAGGACATTGCATTCATATGTGATCTTTGACGGAATACAACCACTCTGTCCACCCCACTTCTTTGGTGCACTTCCTTCCTTGGGGAAGGAAAGCCCCGGGCTATATGGTCGCCAAATATGGCTCATAGTAAACTTACTCCAATTTTGATTTATAGATTGGCTATGGATTATTTGCATTGACACCTATTTAGTGAGACATTATTCTCCTGGTTTATTTTAGTTATTTGTCCATGATTTCCTTTAGCTCCTTGAGCATATTAAAGACAGTTGATTTAAAGACTTTGCCTAGTAAGTCCAATATCTGGGTTTCCTCAGAGACAGTTTCTATCAATTTCTTTTTTTTTCCTGTGAATAGGCCATACTTTCTTTGCATGCCTCATATTTTTTGTTTTTGTTTTTGAAACTGGACATTTTGAATATTATAATGTGTTGCTTCTGGGAATCATATTCTTCCCTCTCCTCAGGATTTGTTGTTGCTGGCTGTTGTGGGTTGTTTATTTAGTGACTTTTCTAAACTATTTTTGTAAAGTCTGTATTCTTAATCCTATGTGTCCAGTGAAGTCTGTATTGCCTTAGCTTAGTGATCAGCTGGTGTTTTGACAGTTACATTAAATACCTGGAGCCAGTAAAAGAAAATAAGAAGAAAAAAGAAGAAACACTTGTCTGGTCTTTGCAGATTTGTCTGTGCTGGGGAACTCATTCAATGCTTGGCCAGGCCATTTGCAATTCTGCATTAGTTTTCACTTGCTACTTGCACAGAGTCTGAAGGCCAGCCAGAGGTGAAAGATTTGGGTCTCTTCAGGCTTTTAAAGCACGTGTATCTCATCCTGGGCATGTGTGTGGCCTTCTCAATCTCTCTGTTATATTGGGGGACTTTTAAAAGCCCTTATTCCCCTGTATATCTCTTTTCCCAGCCTCTTCCTCCCAGGCTTCTCATTCTGTTTATTGTTTCTCCTGAGTGTTGTCCTTTGCCCCAGGCTGCCGTGGCTTATATCTGAGCCTTTAAGTGCTTTTGGCAAAAGCGACTCCACTCCTGGAAGGCTCTGAGTCACACAAAACAAAGAGAAATCTTGAGGAGGACCTTCAGATGGATCAAGACCCACAACCACAATTATTTAAGAATAAGGTCCATATGTTCATTCTGGTACTAGCAACCTTCACCAGCTGATCTGGGGTATTGGGGATGGTGGGTTGGAAATTTAAAACACCACAGCACTCTCTTACTGCAGTACAGGAGCATCTCTCTTCCACAGGTCTTTCCCTGGTGGTTGTGTTTTTGATTAGATTCCAGAGGTCTGCAAAAGTTGATTCTGATAGTTTTTGGCATAGAACCTTTGAGTTCCTTACCCTGCCATTTTTGGTGGTGTCTTCTCTCAATATGTTTTAAAATTCTCCACAATGTAATGGCAGCATACTGTTATTTTAAAAAATTATCCTCTTTAAAAGAGCAGTACAATATTATGCTTGCTTTCTCTTAGGAATTTTTAAATAGAATATTCGGGTAATTATAATCTTTGGTACTTTGTCACAAACAATATTTGACATATTTGACTTCATCTAAAAAAATATTCTTTTTTAGTTGCTTTCTGGAATATAGTTGTGGAAATTTCATATTTCTAAATATGTTTAAAAGTTAAATACAAAGTTAAAAATGATAGTTGAACATCAAAAGGTAAGTTTTGTTACCATTGTGAGTAGTAACTATTTGGGTACTGTTTGCTTCTACAAACAAATAATGCAATTAAAAATCATTTCCTGCAAATCAAAACTACAATGAGATATCACCTCACACCCATCAGAATGGCTATAATTAACAAGACAAGAAATAACAAGTGTTGGAGAGCATGTGGAGATAAGGGAAACCTCATACACTGCTGGTGGGTATGCAAACTGGTACATCCACTATGGAAAACAGTATGGAGATTTCTCAAAAATAAAAAATAGAAGTACCATATGATCCAGCTGTTTCACTTCTGGGTATTTATCCAAAGAACAGGAAATCAATAATTCAAAAAGATACATGCACCCCTACTTTCATTGCAGCATTATGCACAATAGCCAAGACTTGGAAACAACCCTGTGCCTATCAACAGATGAACAGATAAAGAAGATGTGGTATATATATACAATGGAATACTACTCAGCCATAAGAAAGAGAAAATCATGCCATTTGCAACAACATGGATGGACTTTGAGGGTATTATGCTAAGTGAAATAAGTTAGAGAAAGACAGATGCCTTATGATTTCACTCATATGTGGAAGATAAACAAACAAACAAACATATAGAAAAGGAGAACAGATTGGTGATTACCAGAGGGGAAGGGGGTGGGGAGAGGGCAAAAGGAGTAGAGGGGCACATATGTATGGTGACAGATAAAAACTAGACTATTGGTGGTGAACATGATGCAATCTACACAGAAACTGAAGCATAATAATGTACATCTGAAATTTACACACTGTTATAATCCAATGTGACCTCAATAAAATAATTTTAAAAATTGGTTCTGTTCGAAAGAAGTTTTCTTAAATTTAAAAGGTTACTAGTGAACTTCCCGCCCTTTTACCTCATGCTTTTACTGTGTCTGCTGAGAGGAAACATTCCCTCTCTCAAGTCTCTTAAAATTAACCAGAAAAAAAGTTCAGTGAAGAAAAATAACTACATATGACAAAAGATCCAAAATGATCAAAATACATCATTATAGAAGATAATTAGTCCTAGCAACATTTAAAATCACCATCCATGCTGCAACAACATCTCCCAAACACATGGAAACCAGCACATGATACAAACATGTTTGCTCCATGAGCCAGACTCTGCAGTTATCCGGAAATTACCAACCTCAAAAATGAAAGAAGGATTTGCATTTTAACTTCAGAGCTCTACCACTTGAAATATAGCACATAGACTTTGGGAGTGAGGATTCATTTTATCAGTGGCCAATGGACTTTGCATAAGCATCAACTTCATTTTCCAGCCATAACTGCACAGAAGAGACTGAAATGCAAGTTTTCTGACTCTGAATTTGGTATATTTTTTATTACACAAGGATGCTTCTCGGTTCAATTCTCCATATCATGGATGCCTGGGATGAAGTTATATATCCTTCAACATCCTTCCCTCTCCCCTAATAGGCAAGGCATGGCCTGTAAAACAGATGGCCTAAACTTAAGTCTACAACTCTGCCACTATCTCTGTGTATGTAAACGAGTCATTTGAGTTCTCTCAAGTCCAGTTTACTAGCTTATAAGTACCAAAAAACCAAATTGACTAAATTTAAGAGTTTTTGAAAAGATTGTATGAGATAATATACATAAAGATGCTTGTAAATTCTAAGCACTATTCAGATATGTTACTATTAATGACTATCATCCCCCTGAAAAAAAAATTCACACAGTGAGGTAGTTGTGTCAGCCAGGAGCCAAAAGAATTGGTAACTTGGACAAGAATGACAAGGTGGAAAATATAATGTAATCTATAAACTAAGAAGCATAGAAATATTGAGAAATATTAATAGGCAAATAAAGAATTATGGTGCATTTAAACAATAAAACACTATGTAAACATCGTTGAAATGTTTACATGTCCAAAAGTAATTCTATACATATTTCAGTATATTTTATGTATAATATATAACATTTTGCATTATATATTATATTTTAGTTTTACATATTTAAATTTTATATATAGATAGTAAAAATATAGAAACATGTGGAAAGATATACATCAACTTAGGAGTATGGTTACCTTTGGGGAGAGGATGGTGTAAATGGAAAGGAAGGCAAACTCAGCTATATTCATATCACATGATTACTTAAAAACTCAATGGAATAGTCTTCATACATGTCAGAGCACGAGGTACCTGTATTTTTAATGACAAAAACTATAGCCAAGATTTATTTTTAAGTGAAAAATAAGTTTCAGATCAGTATACATCATGTGATTTCACTGAACATATTCATAAATATATGATACATGTGTTTTGGTAAATGCATAGTAAAATTTTTTATGTCTCCACATTAACTTGTTTCACTTTCTATATCATTCTGGTTATCTATTGCTGCATTGTCAAAGAAGGCCCCAAATTAGTAGATTAAAACAACACTTTATTATTTTTATTGTTGTTATCATCATCATCTTTATCTGTTATAGTTCTGTGGGTTGACTGGGCTCAGCTGGGTGTTTTTCCCATGGCATCTCTTATGAAGTTGCTGTTAAATCACAGCTGGAGCTTTGAGCATCTGAAGACTTGAATGGGCTGGATCTCCTGCCAGTGGATGCTGGCTGTTGGCAGGGAGCTCAGCTGGGGCTGTTGACCAGAGTGTCTAAAGTGTCAACATTAAACTAGGATGTTTCAGTTACCTACTGCCATGTAAGAAACCACAACAAAATTTGGGGTGGCTTATAACACCAAACAATATCTCTTTCATGATTCTGTGGGTTGACTGGGCTCAGCTGAGCAATTTTTCTGTTCCATGTGGTTTTATTTGGGGATGTAGCAATCTGGAGGCTCAACTAATGGAATATCCAGAGTGGCTCATACACATGACTGGAAGCCAGAGAAATGAGCACATTTTCCACAGCAACAGAATTAGAAAACAGACAAGAAACACTCCATGTGCTGTTCTGCCCTTTCCATTTGCTTTACACAATAGTATATCTAAGACCTAATTCCATGACACTATGTATAGAATTACACCTTTCTCTTAAATGCCTGCATGGTGTTCTGACGCATCTATGTATTCAACTGGACCCCTATTGATGGACATTTAGGATGAATCCATCTGCCCTGGGCTAAAGAGGACATAGTGATGAACAGGATAGTGCCTAGGTGCTTAAGGGGCTTACATTCTGGGGGGTTGTATGCAGAGGGAAGCAGAGCATTACAAAAGGAGGGCTAAGTCTAGTGAAGTGGGAGGGTTACTTGTGCAGAGTGGGTAGAACTCATAAACAGGTATTCCACAGAATTCTATTTTGGGCTATCAGACCCAAGGCTAGGCCTACCCTGAAGAAGCTCATCCCAGGAGCAGCATCCTGTAGAGGGAAACGCATAGCTGAATCAGGAGACAAACAGCCTGGCTTTTAATTCTGGACTCTGCCACGCACTCATTGAAGACTCTTGAATTTCATATGTTGGGAGTTCCTTGGTGCCCATTTCTGGCCACCTTTCCCTTTCACGCCATGCTCTCTCCTTAGGCAGCTGTCTCATCTATACCTATATCTTCAGTTGCCATTCACCCACATATGATTCCTGCATTTCCCCCTCTAGCTCAGTCTCTGATCTGAATATCTTGCTGCATTCTTAACATCCCCACTGGGGTATATAAAGGTTTTGAGAAATCAAGGTGGCCCATCATGTTCCCTCCAAAAAGGATCCATTATGTGTTGCCTATCCCAGTTAACATCACTACCTATCACACAGATGATCAGGTGGAACATGTGAGAATCACACGCCTCCCTCATATAGCCCGCCCCCCCGCCCCAGTTCTTCAAATCTTCCATGAGTTCATCTGTTTGTTCATTCATGCGTATGTTCATTCATCTAGTAGAAAGAGGAATATTGCTGGCTCAGGGAAGAAGGGGGATAATTATACAATCACAGTCCTGGAGTGGGTGGTCTACTGCAATGAGAAGAGGCTGCCTTAGGAAGATTTGTCACAGGAGGGAAAGTAGGGAGCATAGGTGCTGATGCAGGTAAGTTAGTAGATTTATTGGTGGGAGCATGTAGATAATATCTCCTGTGATAGCATCTACTTTTCCAAATAAACAAGAAATCAAAAGAGCAGTTGATAATGTTGAGGTGTGAGAGCATGTTGAAAGTTTGTGCACAAAATAGATGTTGTGCCACAGTGGTCTCAGATACTAAGTGTATTGACTATAGAAATGTGGTAAGATTGCCAGCTGAGTCTGAGTACTGCTCCATACCCTGCAATAGCTTCCCTTCTACCTTATCTCTCACAATTCTCCCCCACTTTTTCCACCAGGCTCCAGCTACACTGGGTTTTGTCTTTTTCTGGGACAAGTCATGCTCACTCCCACTTCAGAGTGTGCTGTTACCTAGTCTAATATCAAAAGATCTTCACATACACACTGGTCTTTCTTGTCATCCAGGTCTCAGCTGAAAAGTCAAGTTCATAGCATGGCCTTCTCTAGTGATAAAGCATGGCACAACTCCAGGGATCATCATGCATGGTGTAGTCTAAGTAAGTGATGGTCTTTGAAGTTGTTAAACTGGGTGGCCCTGTACATCCTTGACTGCCATCTTCATAAATGTTATTTTCTATCCCATTTCCCTGTTTTATTTTCTTCATGACACTCTTCACCCACTGAAATTACATTGGTTATTGTTTATTTTATTTGTATCCAAAAGAGAATGTAAATCCCATAAGGGGAGGGGCCTTTCCTGTCTTGTTGCCTAGCAACCAACCTGCTAGGCAAAGAGTAAGCACTCAGTAAACAAGTGTCACATGTCTGGATTGTTATCTACCAGACACACCAAAACAGATACTTAAAGTTGAATGGCAAAACCAATTGACATTGGAATCAGAGGTCACAGTATGCAAAATATTTTTTAAAAATATTGCACCTTATCTATTCCAAGCAGTTCTCAAACTATAGTAAACATCGGAATCTACCAGGGAAATTGTTCAAAATGCAAATTCCTAAGCCTCAAACCCCAGGGAAAGGATTCAGTGGATCTAGGGTAAGGTCTCAAAAGTTGCAATTTTAACAAGATCCCAGGTAATTCTAATAAAGGTGGCCTGTGGCTCATGCGTAGACCAATACATACCTTTAAAAATGCTGTTTTCCTAGGAGAAATTGCTTCTATACCATTAATCTGTTACCTATCATGCAGAGTTCTATGAAAGCTTCACTTTGACTGCTGGTGTAATTTACTGGGAAGCACAGTATCCATCTAGGAGCTCAGATTTGCTTTTCCAGGTGGGATCTCATTTAACTCTTGGTAAACTATCAGGGTTCACTGAACCCAATTTTTGTTTTTGATCTTCTCTTTGAGGATTTCTAACTATTTGTAAGGATTGCTATTTTATGATTTCTACTCATTCTTAGAAGTCATCCAAAGAACAAGGAGAAAATTTATCTCTGTTTTTAAATAGAATAAACCCCATTCTATCTTGCACAAACCACATGGGGCAAATGGGCCTTTTGTAAAATCAACATAGGGAATCTTATTGATCTTATTTTTCCTATATCTCGAAGCTTTTTGCTGTTCATCATCCTAATAATTAATTCATTATTAGTTAATTATTTCCAGCTATACTAAGAAGACCAAAAAATAAGAGAAAATGCTAGAATGATGGAATAGATTACATTAAGAATAATGCAACACTGAAACAAGTAATCAGTATCACATCACCATTTAGTTTTTTACTGCATTGTCCAAAGCGTTACACCATCTGTTAAGAAGGTATAAAAGAAATCAAAGGACTACATCTTTGCATTTATTTAATCCAGCTTTCACTGAGCACAGGTGAGAATTTTTTTTTCATTTTCTACCCATACTGGCAAAGAAAAGAAAAGTGACAGAGGAATGCATTTTATATTAGACAGATCAGAGGATGAAAATACAGTGATGGCAATACTCTAGACACTGTTGTGGATAGTGAAATTGATATCTCAAACTATGAGTCTTAAAGTAACAATATCTTAGATGAATTTTCTCAAACTCAAAAATCCATCGGTGAACAATGTACTTCTAAGGATCAAAAGGATAGTTTCCTCAATCATTTTGTCACTTGTCATACAACATGTGACAAGAACTAGGAATATCCCATTTTGCTCAAAGAACATGGGACAATTTTTTCATCTCTCATGATATTAGATATTTAATTTATGTCCCCTATTTAACTGATAAGGATTCTAAGTGGACAAATGTTGAAGTCAAGTAATTAGAAGGAAATAGATCATGTAGAAATGAAAAAAGTCATTGGACTGGTCATTCTAATTGGTGTTCACCAATCTAAAAGTGAGAATGTTTTGTAATTATGGAGCAAAGAAGATGGCTGTCTTCTCTTCAGCAAAATTATGGGCTGTCAAAGTTTTGAAAAGTTTTCTGTTTTGATAGTATAAGTACGAGAAGAACCAGAAGTAATGACAAGATAGAACTTACTGGGAATATGAGTGAGGAAGAAGTGAGGAATCAGTGTCTACAAGATGGATATATTCCAGGTTCAGGCATGAGAGTTGATAAGGAGTATGTTGCATTTATTATTTATTTATTTATTTATTTATTTTGTGAGGAAGACCAGCCCTGAGCTAACATCCATTGCCAATCCTCCTCTTTTTGCTAAGGAAGACTGGCCCTGGGCTAACATCCGTGCCCATCTTCCTCTACTTTATATGGGACGCCGCCAAGGCACGGCAGACAAGCAGTGCATCGACAGGCGCCCAGGATCCGAATCTGCGAACCCTGGGCTGCCAAGCGCGAACTAAACCGCTGTGCCACTGGACGGCCCCCGGAGTAAGTTGCATTTAAAGGCTGATGCAGTTTAAAAAGGTACAAACAGTTTGGGGGCAAAATTTTACAATTTCAAGCAGAGCTTATTAGTTTCTTAAGACAGATATGTTATGCTTAGGCACATAACACCTGGAAACTCATTATACATACATACGTATATTTGTGTGTGTGTGTGTGTATATGTATATTATATGCATATATGTATATGAGGTGAAATCTTAAATTTCCATCGGGGGAAATAAGATAAAAATAGAGTATACATTCATAGAAGTGACTACTGTACTGTGGTATTGGCCATTAACGTTTAAAGTGATTATTGATATGGTTGGATTAGTATCTATTGTATTTGTTACTGTTTTCTATTCATTGTCCTTGTTCTTTGTTTCCTTTGTTTGTCTTCTAATTTTTCTGCTTTCTCTGGGTTGTTTTTTTTTTTCTTTTTTTGTGAGGAAGACCAGCCCTGAGCTAACATCCATTGCCAATCCTCCTCTTTTTGCTGAGGAAGACGGCCCTGGGCTAACATCCGTGCCATCTTCCTCTACTTTATATGGGACGCCGCCACGGCATGGCTGACAAGCAGTACGTTGGTGGGCGCCCGGGATCCAAACCTCCAAACCTGTGAACACCGGGCTGCCAAGCGCAAACTAAACCGCTGCACCACTGGGCGGCCCCTGCTTTCTCTGGTTTTAACTGAGCATTTTATATGATTCCATTTCCTCTCCTCTCTTAGCATATCGATTATACTTTTTCTTAACGTTTTTTTAGAGGTTGCCCCTGTATTTGCAATATACATTATAACTAATCCAAGTCCACTTTCAAATAGCACTATACCACTTAAGGAGTAGTGCAAGTATTTTGTAACAGAGTATTCCCAATTCCTCCCTTCCATTCCTTATACCATTTCTGTCATCCACTTAACTCATTCATGAGCTATAATCACTAAATACGTTGTTGCTATTAATAGTTTAAACAAACTATTATCTGTTCAATCAATTAAGAGCAAGAAAAATAATAGATTTTATTTTACTTTCATGTGTTCCTACTATAACCCTTTTCCTTTCTTTATGTAGATCTGAGTTTCTTTCTATATTTTTTTCTTTCTCTCTGAAGAACTTTTTAAATATTCTTTCAAGACAAGTCTACTTGCAACAAATTCCCTGAATTTTCATTTGTCTGAGAAATTATTTCTCTTTCACTTTTGAAGGATAGTTTCACTGGATACAGAATTCTAGGTTGACTTTTTTTCTTTCAACAAGTTTAGTATTTCACTCCACTCTCTTCTTGCTCGCATGGTTTCTGAAGAGAAATTCAATGTAATTCTTATCTTTGCTCCTCTCTAGGTAAGTTCCCCTCCCCTACCCCTGGCTTCTTTCAAGATTTCCTCTTTGTGTTTGGCTTTCTACAGTTAGAATATGACATACCTAAGTGTATTTTGGGGTTTTTTTATCTTGCTTGGTGTTCTCTGAGTTACCTGAATCTGTGATTTGGTGTCTGTCTTTTAGTCTTGGAAAATTCTCAGTCGTTATTACTTCAACTATTTCTTCTGTTTCTTTTTCTCTTTCTTCTCTTTCTGGTATTCCCATCACACATATGTTACATGTTTTGTAATTGTCCCACAGTTCTTGGATATTCCGTTGCATCCTTTTCATTCCTTTTTCTGTTTGCATTTCAGTTTTTCAAGTATCTATTGACAATGCTTTAAACTCACTGATTCTTTTTTTGGCTGTACCAGAGTATTGATAAGCCCATCAAAGACATTCTTCATTTATGTTACAGGTTTTTTTTAAAGCATTTCCTTTTGATTCC
Organism: Tapirus indicus; assembly: GCA_031878705.1. NCBI lineage: Eukaryota > Metazoa > Chordata > Mammalia > Perissodactyla > Tapiridae > Tapirus > Tapirus indicus. The sequence goes on along the minus strand of CM062942.1, from coordinate 86,475,338 downwards.
TTCTTAGAGTTTCTATCTCTCTGCTTACATTACCCATCTGTTCTTGTATGTTGTCCATTTTTTCCATTAGAGCCCTTAGCATATTAATTATGCTTGTTTTAAATTCCTAGTATGATGATTCCAACATATCTGCCATATCTGAGTCTGGTTCTGGTGCTTGCTCGGTCTTTTCAAACTGTCTTTTTTGTGTTTTATTATGCCTTGTATCTTTTTGTTGAAAGCTAGACATAATGTTCTGGATAAAAAGAACTGTGATAAATAAGCCTTTAGTGTGAGGTTTTATGTTTATCTGGCTAGGTTTTAGGTTGTGTTTACTGTTTGCTGTTCCTGTCATTTTCAGAGGCTAATATGTCCATAGGTGTCCTTGTTTTTGTTTCCCCTTTTGTGTTTGGGTTTCCCTAGAGACTTCCTCTTAAATAAGGTCTAAGACATGCAGTTCTTTCAGTTATATTCCCCCATAATTATACAAGAGTTCTATTGATGTAGTGGTAAGATGTGGGGTGAGGGTAAGCATCTCATAGTCCTATGAGTTGGTTGCAGTCTTTTAGTGAGCCTGTGACCCTGGGCTGTGACCTTCACAAGTGCTTCTCAGTTTTTTCCCTCTTAGGTGAGATGGGAAGGCCAGAGGTGGCTGGAGTTCAGTATTTCCCTTCCCCCACGTGAAAGGCCAGAGGGGACAGGAGTTGGATATTTTCTCGCCTGCATATCAAATATTAAAGGGGGCTGGAGTTGGGTATTTCATTTCTCTCAGGTTGGTTAAGCTCCAGTAAAACCACAGTTAGTTAGGCTCTGGTAAAATAGTTTCCCTTGAGGGCAGGATTTGTTAACAAGAATATAATGCTCTGGGCATATTTCAAAGTGGCTACTTTTTCCCTCCCTCTGCCAAAAGCATGAGGGGATTTCTCCAATCTTCACTGTGCGAACCTGGTATGGCTCCTGGAGGTAAAATTCATAAAAGTTTGGGCGCCCTCCTTAAGATTGGGCACTCCTGGAGTTTTTCATTCTCAAACTTCCCCACACTGAGCTTCCAACAATTCATCAATTACAGTTTATGTTTTCCTACCCCAGTACTGGTTCTAGCAGTGGTTTTTGCTTCTAGGTTCTTCTCTGGTGACCTCTGATCCTCTATATCTGTCTGTCTGTCTCTCCAAATTTTAAGGGCAGCAGTTTGCCCTGTGACCTCAGTTGTCTGATCCATCTAAAAAGAGTTGTTGCTTTTTAGTTTGTTTGGCTCTTTTCTTGCTGTGAGAACTGAACTGACAACTTCTAAGTTCCTTACATGCCAGACTGGAACCCCAAGAATATAAAATTTGGCTTATGCTAATAATTACCAAAGGGCGATGTCTTGGCTGTTCTTAGGGTTTTAGGACAGATACAAATGCAGCTTCTTCAGGCAGGATGCCATATTATGGTGCATGAATGCAGGGCCAATGTATGTAGGTGAGGATGTACCCCAATAAGAACCAATTGTGCAAACATTGTTTAGTTGTGATGTCAGTCAAGTGCTACTAAATCAGATCTTTGCTTCATCCATCAAGAAGACATTTAAAAAATTGTGAGGATGTGATACAGGGTACCCTCACCTCCGAGAACCCCATACATCATATAAAGTGGACTGGTCCAAGCATACTGTATGATGCCACTCAAAGCAAACTTGGGTCTCTTTTCCAAAATGGCTCCTGAAACAAAGGGAGTTACAGTCAGAGAAGGTAATCAGTTGGATATTTTTGCAAGTCCTATATCCTTTACCCAAGTGAACTCTACTGAAGTTCAAAGAGGAGAGGTACACTTTCCAAGGCCACACAGCTTGGTAAGAGGCATTACAGGGACTGTAACCCTGATTTTTCCCACCCCAGACTACCACACTGCCTCCCCTGGAGACGGTTGCCTTCCAGGGCGCAGGGTCATGTTTGTGTAAACTTATTCAATGTAAAAACTCTGCTAGAGTCTTGTAGTTGTAGAGGACAGGTCCACTAAGTAGGCAGTTGTATGGACAAGTTTGGGGCTGAACAGAGAGGTGTGAAATGGGAGTATTGACGCAGGTTGCCAATGCCTGGCATAGAGAGGTTGCTCATAAACATGCAGTGGAAGAAAGGAGTGAAACGTTGAGTTTGGAATGATCAGCCTCTGACATTGATCTTACATCTTTGCAACCTTTTCTAATTGTATAGGAGATGGAGGCTCATTTCATACTTCCTGTTTTAGAGCCTGCTTGGTAAAAATTATTTTTTTAAATATTTATTGCCTTGACAATGTAAAATATGGACTTTGGGCGATAATGGGTGCATCAAGGTAGGTTCATTGATTGTTACAAATGTAACACTCTAAGGCAGGATGCTGATGGTGGCGGGAGACTGTACTGGTGTGGGAGCAAGGGGTATATGGGAACTGTACTTTCTGCTCAATTTTGCCTTGAACCTAAACTACTCTACAAAATAGAGTTTATTTAAACAAACAAGAATGTTTATTGCTTTGGTTTTCTCTCCTGGCTAAAATGGTATTATGCTGGGAGAAAATTTAGAAAGTAGAGATCTTTGCCACCTGGTGACAAGAACTGGAATTGCAACTTAAACTTCACAGTTGAGGACAACAGATTAGGAGATGGGGAGGATCAGGGGTTCCTTAAACCTGCCAGATGGACCTTTCTAGATGTGAAATGTGGCACAAAACCCTGTGATGCCACTGCTATTATCTCTGTGGTCTCTGATCCTTGTGACAAACAGACCCTGTCTGATCAGTGAAATTTGGGATGATGTTATACACAGTTTCTAATCTGCCTTTTTCGATATTAGTTGTGGACATATGTTCAGATAAGTAAATCTCTCTCCACAACAACAATTTTGAAAATAAAATTAAGTCCAGATTCCCACCTCCCATTTTTAAATGTTATTTTTCTAATAATTACATAAGTAGTAAATCCTGGTTGTAAGGTAGAATTCACACAACATGGAAATATATAACTTCTGTATTTCCCCACAGCCCTGAAGATATCCATTACTTGTAGTTTGGTATATGTTCTGTCAAATATATTTAGGTGAAAAAATATAAATATAAATTATGCATTATTTGAAGAGCTTTATAGCAAGAACTTTTTGTGGGAGAACATCTTCCACACCCAGCCTCCTGAAAATACTGAGTTGAGTGTTTGCACATTGTCCTGGCAATGCAGAAGAGTCAGAAAAACTAAAGGTTGAGTGTTCCTCATCTTCATCTGAACTGTTAGGCCTTGAACCCTCTATTTTCTTTAGTAGGCCTTCCCTTTTCATCAATATGAACTGGCTAGTGTCTCTCCTTCCAATAAATAGACAAACACACCAAAAAACCCTCCCCTACAAATTGATTCTCCTAAGCTACATCCTCCCCTCTTTCTTTTCATTTTCACAAGCAACAAACTTCTCAAAGTGTGGACTGTATTCACTGTCATCTCTTTCCAACCTCCCTGTCATTCCTTAACCCACCCCTGTCTATTGCCTGTCCATTCCACTGAATCGGCTCTCAACAAGGTCCCCAATGGCATCATTGTTATAAAACCCAAATGGGTTCCTTTAAGCCATTATGTGTAGTGTGATCCCATATTTATTTTTATTGTTTCTGATGAAAACAATACATGCTTCTTGCTTTTGTTGTTGTTGTTGAAAGAAAATTGCAAACTTGAAGAAAAGTGGCTGATATAAAAAAAAGAATCCCCCATCCCCCCCTCCCTGGACTATATGAGAGTAAGTTGCCAAAGTGATGCCTCAAAGCTTCCAAATATTTAGTGTATATGTCTTACAGACGAGAACATTCTCCTATATAACTACAAGATAACCACCCAAATCAGGAAATTATCATGAATAATATCTACCCCAAGCTAATCCTCAGAGCCTGTTCAAATTTTGCCAACTGTCCCAATTATGTCCTTCATAGCAAAAGGATCCAGGACAGAATCCTGTACTGTATACAGTTGTCATGTCTCTTTAGTTTTCCACAGTCTAGAAAAGTTCCTCAGTTTGCCTTGACTTTCATGACCTTGACATTTTGGGAGATTGTGGGCCAGTTATTTTGTAGCCAGCCTCTCGATTTGGGTTTGTCTGATGTTTCCTCATGATTATATGTAGGAATATTATAGAAGCGATGCTCTGTTTTTCTCATTGCATCCTAGAAGACAGTGTATAATTCGGATTTTCTGATTACTTATGGTATTCTACTTTGATCAGTTGATTAAGGTGTTATCTCCCAGCCTTTCTCACTGTAAAGAGACTCCCTCTGCAATTAATAAGTATTTGATGCTACACAAATATCCTGTTCTCATCAAGCTTTAAATTATTTATTAATAATTAAGTTAATTATTAATAATATATTTATATCATGGACTCATGTTTTGCTGTGTAATTGAATTGGCTATAATATATTCTATCATTGTTTGTTTTGATGCTCAAATTTTTCCTCTTCAAGCTGCTTTCAGTGTCCTTTGGATATGCTCCCCATCTTCTTTGAGCACTTCCTTGCTATCTGGCACGAGATATCCCGACTCACCTTGCATTTTCTGTGTCCTATACTTGGAATTAAACATTTCTTTAAGGAGCTCTCGTTCATTTTAACCGGGAAGAGTATTTAGAAAGCAAGATATAGGCACCGGGTGGGCCCATTGCTATTGGATTGTTGCTGCTCCCAGGTCCTCTCAGTGGATAGAGCTAGGGAACACACACACACACACACACACACACACACACACACACACATTGTTTACACCTACTTTTTTTTCAAATCTCTTTAAACAACTTGGAAATAATTGGTTCCTACTCATAACTCCAATTTCAATCTAACACTACTGGGTTGATTCCAGTTTTCTCCATTTTCATATTTGTAACTCCCTTCCCCAATAGTGAGAAACCTGGCTCCCATTTTCCATAATATATTTACTTACTTGACGACTTACCTGTATGTAGATAATTCCTCCTTATAGACACCATCCCTTCTCCTCCACTGAAGGCATCCTCACCTGATTCAGGCAGCTGTACACTGAATAGGCCACCGATGCTACTTCCATCACCATGAAGACACCCTTCTCAAATTTCCTGGGCTCTTATCATCCAAGCCAGTCTGTCCCCTGCGTGGAGGATCCCTTCCTGCCCCAGTTGGGCTCCAAGCAATGGTGATTCACCATTGCAGTTTTCCCAAAAATTGTCTTAGTTTTAGCAGTGAAATCCTTACATGCCAGGAAATCTCCCCACAGAATGTGAAAAGTTATGTTTTTGGCAATGGGTGCAGAAGACTGAGAGGGAAGTACAAAATCCATAAGGTGGCCCAAAAATTAGGGAATGAAAGGAACATTGTTTTTAGTGTCAAATGGATGAGGTATAGATTATCCCTTTTCTGTAGACCCTGTTAGTTTTTATCCACTGCTGATGTTGGGAATTACATTTTGTGGTTTACAGTAATAGATCATCCATTGTTGCATCACTCCAAGTGGTGCATCTCAAGTGTGCATTGTAATAGTGAGCGGTAACAATCTTTGTTTAACTCTGCTGGTAGCTTAACCATTGTGTTTTTTATTGAGATAGTACTATTTAATTGTTAACACTGTGAATATAGTGACTTTGTTTTCTAAGAGTTCAGATAATGAAAATGGGAACAGTTGAAATACCAATGGCAACATGATCCAGACATCACCAAAAAAGAAGACTAAATGACTGTTTTATTTTAATGACAGATGTAAGGATATATAAAACTGGACTAGGAAGGTGAATACTAAAACAGAACATCTTGCACAATATACAGAAAGGAATTTGGAATTAAGTATGGTGGAGAAGGTGATGTGGAGACTGAATCTCACAATTAAAGGATGAGACAGGCAAGTTGTTTTAAATCAACTTTTTTTGTCATTTCATGAAAGACACCATGCTCAGTCAAAAATAATGGCAGCAGAATTAGCTTGGGTATATAAACAAATGAACTTGCATCACCATATAGTTCCCTTGGTTGGTCTATGAAACTGAGTAGAATTATATTTCATGATCTAGAGGATGCAACTTGTCCTGTGGATGAACAAAAGGGAAAAGTTTGATAACAAATGTGAAGGCTCCTTACAGTGTAGGACCAATTCTGTCAGATCTTACCAATAATCATGCTTTTAGAGTATATCAAGTGATGCCTCAAATCACAGCCAAAAAACCCCAAAGCAAACCGAAACCAAAACAAAACTCCTTAACTCTTAGTTACTTTGGTTTGAACAATGGAGATTCAAATAGTCTTTATTATTTCTATGAAGTTTTTTTTTTTTTTTTTTTTGCTGAGGAAGATTTTCCCTCAGCTAACATCTGTTGTCAATATTCCTCTTTTTGTATGTGAGCTGCTGTACAGCATGGCCACTGACAAGTGGTGTAGGTATACGTCCAGGAATTGAACCCGGGCCGCTGGAACAGAGCATGCCAAACTTAACCACTAGGCCACCAGGACTGGCCCTCTATGAAGATTTTAATGTAACCACAGAAAAGATTAAACAAAAGATGTTCTATCCTGTTCAAATTCAAACTAGATTTCACTCACCTATATGCACATTTGAAAGATAATGTAAATGTAAGTTTTGGGAAATTGCATTCAGTATATAAACTTCTTACCAAAGAAAATGAAAAGATCTTGCCTGTTAAATATGGTGTACTACTTGTACACAACACTGGTAAAAAGACGTGTGATTTACTTACCTGTGACATTGAGACTTTCATAAGGAAAGTTTTGGTCACTTTTCAGTTTCCTTAAAACAAGTGGAAGCTCTCAATGAGATTTTTAACTGTATGGAAATGGAAGGTGATAGCTTCCTTAGGCGTATGCCTACAAGATAGCTGTCATTGTTGCATGCTGTAGAAAATATATTAAAGTGTTGATGAGGCATCAAATCATGTTTTCAAAGTGTGGTAGAAGAAGAATGTCCTTCTGTGATTTGGAGATACATTGAAAATATGAATGGAGAAAAGGATTAAACTATAACAGAAATTCATATGCTATTTCTCCAAAACTGTTTTGATGATCTTGGAAGAGGCTATAAGGAGACTAGAAAAGGATAAACTGCATCTGAGTTGTTCAGTGCTGTGTGTAGCTTGTGACAACAATTCACTCAGGAAAAACAAGACTAATTTTGTTTTTGAAATAAGGCTGTTTCAAAACACACACACAATGCTACCAAAAAGATCGGTCAAGTTAAACAGAACTTCCTAAGTTTTGTTACTAAAGCTGTAATTTATTTGAAATTCAACTTAAATTCCACAAATTTAACTTATCTCTGGGCTTTAAAACCATTTTCTCTGAAAAAGAAAGATTTAACCTATGATGACGGTGGATGTGCTCTGTAGTCTTTAAAAATGATGGATATTTTAGAAGTGAATAGCCTATAAGAGTAATTTATAGATGAAAGGACCTTACTGACAAACAGCTGGTCTCCCAAAATAATCCTGTAGTTATAAAATGGATGGACATTTTTAGAGAACTGGAAATGAATTCCTATAAGTCTAAAAACCCTCTGTTGCTACTAAGTAAAATCCCCAAAATTAAATGATCAAATGATTTTGCAGGGAGAACATTTACCTTGATGTCATAACATGGTACTGACATGAGGAGTTAGTGTTATGTGGGCTTGATAAGAATAGAGCTGCAAGGCAAAGTGAATTTTATGTTTGACTTGTATTCAGCTTTTTAAAAAACAATGTTATTGAGATATAATTTGCATATCAAAATATTATTTTTTGTGTGTAAACTTTACTAAAGTGTAAATAAACATCAGTGTTTGTTTTTAGAATGTTCAGAGTCAAGCAACCATCACAACTACCTAATTTTAGAACATTTTTATCACCGTAAAAAGAAACCCTTTACCCAACTTTATTCCTCCCTTTTGCCAGCCCCTGGAAACCACCAACCTAATTTCGGTCTTTAGAGATTTGCCTATTCTGGACACTTCATGTAAATGGAATCATGAAATATGTGGTCTTTTGTGACAGAATTAATTCACTTAGCAGGATGTTTGCAAGGTTTATCTATGCTGTAGCATATATCAGTACTTCATTCTTTTTTATTGCTGATTAATACTCTATTGTGTGGTTATATCACATTTTGTTTATTCACTCACCAGATGATGGAAATTTGGGTAGTTTCTACTTTTTGGCTATTATGCATAATGCTCTTTTAAATATCCTATACAAGTTTTGTGTGAACAAATGTTTTCATTTCTCTTGGGTATATACTTAGAAGTGGAATTGCTGCATGTCTCGTAATTCTATGATTAAGATTTTTGAGGAACAGCCAAAGTGTTTTCCAAAGAGGCCACACCATTTCATGTTCCCAACAGCAGTGTACGAGATGGATCTAATTTCTCCTCATCCTCTTCAACACTTTTTATTAACTGCCTTTTTGATTATGGCCATTACCGGTGGATATAAAGTGGTATCTCACTGTGGTTTTTGTTTGCATTTCTGTAATGGTAATAATGTTGAGTATCATTTCATGTGCTGATTGGTAATTTGTATATATTCTTTGGGGGAAATGCCTATTCAGATTCTTTGCCTATTTTTAAATTGGATTATTTGTCTTTTTATTGTTGAGAGGCAAAAGTTTTCTACATATCCTGAACATAAGTCCCTTATAAGATATGTGCTTTGCAAATATTTTCTCCCATTCTGTGGGCTGGGTTTTCACTTTCTTGATGTTGCCATTTGCAGGACAAAAGTTTTTAGTTTTGATGAAGTCCCCTTTATTTTTCTTTTGTCATTTGTACTTTTGGTGTCATATTAAGAAACCATTGCCTAAAAGCAAGGACACAAAGATTTACTCCTATGTTTTCTTCCAAAAGTTTTATATTTTTAGCTCCTAAGTTTAAGTCTATGTTCAATTTTGAATTAATTTTTATATGTGGTAGCAGGTAGGAGTCCAACTTCATTCTTTTGCAGGGGGATATCCAGTTATTCCAACATCATTTGTTGAAAAGAGTGTCCGTTCCTTATTGTGTGGTCTTTAATTGTCTTCTAAGTTGATTGTATTTAGTTTTTCCACTACATAATATAAAAGAAAGATGTCCTAAAGACCTCAGATAGTTCAGAAAAGTATTACGGAAAATGAATAGAAAGTATAAAAATATCTAACTGTATCATGGGACAGAAAGAATATGACATTGTTACTTATTATTAAATGTTGGTACTATGTTTAATTTATCCCATTATATTTATGTTCTTATTTTCAAAAGTCTTACATTTACATATCTTAATAATATGCAACAGAGAAACACTTTCAGAATGTTAGCATAAGGACCTCTGGAAATTCACTCCTCCATAAAACAATAAGAACGCTGATTGACAAACTTGACAAGATCAATTTTTTCAGAACTTTGGAAATTAACCAAAGGCTGCAACAATCCAAGGAACATTTATTCAAGAGAATCAGTTAAATCTCAGTAAGAACAGTGAGCTTTGTGGCATTTTATCTTGCCCTATTCCCATCCAACCTCCCAAGATCCACTGGATCCTTAAAGAATGAGAGACTGGCAAGCATAGTAGATGTGAAAACTAGTGGCATGTCAGCCACTGAAGGTAGCAGAACAAACTTGGTGCTCCCCCAAAAGCCCTATCCCCAGAGGATTGCTACTATTTGACTTGTCTGGCAGCTTCCTAGAAAAGCCCCATTCACAGTGTTGTCTTTATTGGACCTAACTCAGCTTTCTTAGTGAGAAAAGCCCTATCCTCAGAGCATTTGGCAAATACAATCAATGGCAATTGTGTAGCATCATAGCTTTCCAAGGAGGTGATAACTTTTGGGACAAACAGGAGCCTCAGTAAAAAATTTGAGAGGAAAATCATGTATTGAGATGTTTGTGGGGGGCTTTGACAAGCTCACACGTAGTCTGAGGAACTAGAATGCCATGTACAGGTGCAGGGCTGTATACACGCCCAATAAAGATCTGAGACAGCCATAATCTCTTACCTCTGGCTGATCTTGAGGCTCTGTGCAAATAGGAAGTGAAGGATAAGGTAGTGTTGCAAACTGCCTTATGGAGGAGTGCAGGCATGCCTCAATACACACACACAGAGCCCTTTGGCAAGGACTGGGAGACTTATAGGTATAAGGCATTTAAAGAAATTTCTATTCAGTCATTAGATGTCCACTAAGCTTACCTACCAGAGACTTCAGTGGTCACACAAAACAAAGAATAAAACATTAGATAATTAGTTTGGAAAGTCACTCAACAAACAACAGTATCAACAGCAGTAGCAGGAATAATAAACAACAACTATAACAACAAAAAAAAACCCCAGGGAGTAGAGGGACTCTGATTATCAGAGTTGGTACATGTTTAAAACATTCAGTTTTCAATAAAAAATTATGCAACATGAGAAGAAACAGGAAAGTAAGGCCTATACGTAGGAAAAAAAAGCAATCAATAGAAATTGTCCCAAATTAAGCTCAGACATTGGACTTACTAGGAAAAGACTTTAAATCAGCTATTATAAATGTGCTCAAAGAACTAAAGGAAACCATATCAAAAGAACTAAAGGAAAATATGAGAACAATGTCTCATAAGATATAGAGTATAAAGAGAAATTATTTTTAAAAAAAAACCAAATAGAAATTTTGAAATTGAAAAATATAATAACTGAAAGGAAGAATGTACTAGAGGAGTTCAGCTGCTGAGATGAGCTGGTAGAAGAAAGAATCTGTAGACCTGAAGATAGATCAATTGACATTGCCAAGTGTGAGGAACATAAAGAACAAAAGAATGATGAAAAATCAACAGAGCCTCAAGAGACTTGTGGGACACCATCAATTGTACCAACATATGCATAATGGGAGTCCGAGAACGAGAGAAGAGAAAGGGGCAGAAAGAATATTTGAAGAAATAATGGCTCCAAACTTTCTAGATTAGATGGAAACCATTAATATGAACACCCAAAAAGTTCACAAAACTCCAAGTAGGATAAACCAAAGGAGATCCACACCAAGACACATCACAGTCAAACTGTCAAAAGCCAAGGACAAAGAGAGAATCTTGAAAGTAGCAAGAGGAAAGTGATGTATCACATCAAGTGATTCTCAGTAAAAATAATTGTTGACTTCTTATCAGAAACCATGGAAGTCAGAAGGCAATGGGATGACATATTCAAAGCCCTGAAAGAAAGATTGTCAACCAAGAATTTGATATCCAGGAAAACTATCCTTCAAAAATTGGGAAGAAATCAAGACATCCCTAGTTAAATACAAAATAAGAGAATTCATTGCTAACAGACCTGCCTTATGAGAAAATAAAGGAAGTTCCTCAGGCTGAAATGAAAGAACACTACACAGTAACTGAAAACCACACAAACATACAAAATAAAGAGCACCACTAAAGGTAATGGCATAGGCAAATATAAAAGAAAGTATAAATGTATTTCTATTTGTAACTTTTTCCTCTCTTGTCTGATTTAAAACTCTATAAAGAATATACCCCCCAACTTGGCATTTAAGTAATTAGCATAGGAACTGCAATATATATTTTATATATTTCACTCATATTGTAGAGTAGCATTAATTTTTCCAGACTGACATATCTAAAATTAGTCTATCAGTCACACAGGAATGTTACTAAGTTTTCTATAAAGATATATAATAAACAAAAATATACCTTCTGATAAAGTACATAAAAGTTCTAATGTTATTTAATATAATGAAAAGTCTAAAATTAAAGAAAGAGAAAGGATAAAAGGGGATTGGAGAACTGAGGACATGTTGTTTTAGAGTGCAAACTTGGAACTAGTAGATAAATAAGCCCTAGGGAGCTAGTGCATAGCATTATAATCATAGTCAACAATACTGTATTATGAACTTCAAAGCTGCTAAGAGACTAGATCTTAATTGTTCCCACCACAAAAAAGAAATGATAATTATGTGATGTCATAGAGGTGTTAGCAAATACTATGGTGGTAATCACATTGCAATATATAAATGTATCAAATCAACACACTGTATACCTTAAACTTACACAATGTTATATGTTAATTATATTTCAATTTAAAAAGAGGAGAAAAGGTCTAAAGCCAATAGTCTAATTTCCAAACTCAAGAAACTAGAAAAAGAAAAAGAAGAGCAAAATAAGCATAAGGAAGGAAATAATAAAGATAAGAATAGTGATCAACCAAGTTGAAAGCAAGAAAACCATAGAGAAAATCAATTAAACAGAAAGTTGATTCTTCCAAAAATCAATAAAATTCATAAACTTCTAGGGAGACTAAGATAAAAAGAGCACACAAATCACTAATGTCAGAAATGAAATGGGATATTTACTACAGATATCCTCTATTTATTGCAGTCAGTAAAAGGATAAAAATGGGACTGCTACAAAAAATTCTACACACATAAATATGACAACTTAGATAACACAGTCTGTTTTCTCAAAAGCCACCAACTATCATAACACAACCAAGATGAAATAGGCAATTTGAATAGTTCTATGACCATTAAAGAAAATGAATTCATAATTTAAAAGCTCTCAAAAAAGAAATCTCCAGGCCCAGATGGTTTCCCTGTAGAATTCTGAACACTTGAAGAAGAATTAACACCAATTTTACATAATCTTTTCTAGAAAACCGAAAAGGAGGGTACATTTCCAAACTCATTTTATGAGACCAGTATTACCCTGATGGAAAACCAGAAAATATCTCTCATAAACCAATATGTCTCATAAACCCAGATGAAAAAATCCTCAACAAAATATTAGCAAATCGAATCCAAATATGTATTAAGAAGTATATACCATGATGAAGTGGGCTTTATTCTGGATATGTAAGGCTGATTCAACGCTTCAAATATTAATGTAATCCACCATATCAGCAGGCTAAAAAAATCATATGATCATATCAATTTATGTGCAAAAAGCATTTGTCAATATCCAACACCCACTCATTTAAACAACTAAAACCCCACAGTGTTATAAACTAAGACATCAATAAAAAATAAAAAAAAATAAACCTCAGAAGAATAGAAATAGAGGGGAACTTTCTTGATGGATAAAGGTATCTATAAAAAAACCCACAACTGACATCATTCTTAATGGTGGAAGACTGAATGCTTTCCCTCTAAGATCAGGAACGAGGCAAGGATGCCCACTCTCACCACTCTAATGCAACATCATACTGGAAGTTCTAGTCAGCACAATAAGGCAAGAAAAAGAAATAAAAGCATACAGATTAGAAAGAAAGCAAAACATCTGTCCCTATTTGCAGATGATATGATTGTCTTTGTAGAAAATCCCAAGGAATCTAAAGCAAAACTCCTAGAACTATTAAATGAGTTGAGCAAGGTCTCAGAATACAAAATCAACACACAAAAATCAATCACATACTAACAAGGAACATGATGAAACCAAACTTAAAAACACAATACCATGTATAATCACTACAAAGAAAATAAAATATTTAGGTATCCACTTTACTAAATATGTACAGGATCTATATGTCAAAAATTACAAAATACTGACGAAACAAATCAAAGAAGACCTAAACAAATGGAGACATACTGTGTTCATGGATTGGAAGACTCAACATAGTAAAGATGCCAGATTTCCTGAAATTGATCTATAGGTTTAATATAATACTATCAAAATCCTGGCAATGTTTTAATGGACATAGACAAGTTTATTCTAAAATTTATATAGTGAGACATAGCCCTAGAAATACCTAAAATGATTTTAACAAAGAAGAAGAAAGTGGGAGTTCTATCTAATATTAAAGTTTACTGTGTAGCTACAGTAATCAAGACAGTGTGATATTAGCAGTGGGGAAGACTCACAGATCAATGGAACAGAACAGAGAACCCAAAAACAGACCCACACAAATATGCTCAACCGAGTTTTGACAAAGGTGCAAAAAGTAATTCAATGGAGAAGGAAGAGCCTTTTCAACAAATGGTCCTGGAGCAATTGGACATGCACAAGAAAAATATAAACCTTGACCTAAACTTAACACTTTATACAAAAATTAACTCAAAATGTATCATGGACTTAAATCTAAAACATAGAACTGTAAAACTTTTGGAAAAATAGAAATAATTTTTTTCTGTCTAGGGATAGGCAAAAAATTCTTAGACTTGACATCAAGAGCATGATCCATAAAATGAAAAATTGATAAATTGGATCTCATTAAAGTTAAAAATTTTTGCTCTATGAGAAAGACCATGTGAAGAGGATGAAAAGACAATATTTGCACAACACACATGGGAGAAAATATTTGCACAACACATATCTAACAAAGGAGTAATATCCAGGATATATAAAAACACTCAAAATTTAAATGCAAATAAATAATACAACTAAAATATGAGCAAAAGATATGAACAGACATTTCACTGAAAAAGATATACAAATGACAAATAAGCAAATGAAAAGATGCCTAACATAATTAAACATCAGGGAAATGCAAATTAAAACCTCTCTGAGATATCACTAGATGCCTATCAGAATGGCTAAAATAAAAATTAGTGATAACATCAAATGCTGGCGAGGATGTGGAGAAACTCAATCATTCATATATTACTGGTGCAAAACTGGTACAGACACTCTGGAAAACAGCTTGGCATTTTTTTATGTAACTAAACAGGCAATTCCCATACATTACCAGCAATTGTACTCATGGGCATTTATCTCAGAGAAAAGGAAACTTATATTCACACAAAAATTTGTATGCTAATGTTCATAGAAGCTTTATTTGTCTTAGCCAAAAACTAGAATTGGCTCAGATGTCCTTCAACAGGTGAATAGTTAAAGAACTTGTAGAAAATATATACCACAGAACACTACTGAGCAATAAAAGGGTGTGAACTATTGATACATGCAACAACTTGGATGAACCTCCAGGTAATTATACTGAGTGCAAAAAGGCCATCCCAAAAGGTAACATCCTATACAATTTCATTTATACAACATTTCTGAAATGACAAAATGTTAGAAATCAAGAATATATTAGTGGTTGTTAGATGTTAGTGATGGTGGCAGGGGGGTGGGAGGAAGGTGGGTGGGGTTAAAGGGCAATAGGAGGCATCATTGTGGTTTTGGAACTGTTTAGTACCTAGACTGTAGTGGTGGATATGCAAAACTACACAAGCAAATTGTATAGAACTTAATACACACACACACATAAATAATTATGAGTAAAATTGGGGAGATCTGAGTAAGATCAGTGGATGAATGTTGATATCTGGGTTATGATATTATACTATAGTTTTGCAAAATGTTACCACTGAGGGAGAATGGGAAAAGTGTAAAAGGGATGTCTCTGTATTATTTTTCTACAATTGCATGGGAATCCATAATTATTTCAGTTGAAATTTCCATTAAAAAAATTAGAGCCGGCCCGGTGGTATAGTGCTTAAGGTCATGCACTCAGCTTCATCAGCCTGGGGTTCACAGGTTCGGATCCCTGGTGTGGACCTATGTGCTGTTCATCAAGCCATGCTGTGGCGGCATCCCATATATAAAGCAGAGGAAGATGGGCACAGATGTTAACTCAAAGCTAATCTTCCTCAGCAAAAAGAGGAAGATTGGCAACAGATGTTAGCTCAGAGCCAATCTTCCTCACCAAAAAAATAAATAAATTAATTAATTAGAGCTGTTGGCTTCCCCTTGTGATGCAAAAAGTTGGAAAGAATATAGCTCTCATCCTTACAACAAAATGCCAGACAATCTGTAACTTCACAAGTTTTTTGAACCCATAGAGAACTAAGATTATAAGTCAAACATCTAACCTGAAATCTACAGAAAGGTATACATCTCCAAAGAAAGACAAGATGCAATCATTTGCTTACCTGGATATGTGCTGGATATCATACGATGCAATAAGAAGAATTTAGCTAAAATGTTTAACCAATTTCTAAAGTCCAAGTATTGGTAAGCAAGAGAGTATAGACCCCCTGGAAGCCAGAGACACAAGGAGTATTCTCACCCATTTGCAGGCTCTTCTCCACACACCTTACTGAATGCTTGCAAGAAAGAATGGAGACAGGATAAAGCATACCTAAAGATGCAGGCTTAGGGGAGCAGAACAGAAGCTATTATGGAATAGGTGTGAAGCCCTACCTGGATCCATATCTCCATTTTGCTTATTGAACAAAAATTTTAAGTTGCTACAGGAAGGGCAGGAAACCCTGTTGCCTTCATGGCACAAGCAAAAACACATTGCAGCTGGTGGAAGTTAACAGAAAAATATCCCTTGCCTCTGTAGAAAGGTAGAGTACATCCTGGATTCAGATCATTAGTGATCTTTGCTCCTGGACTAGGGGCAAGATCACTGCAAAGGACCCACCTCAAGACACACAGACACAGTACCAGTCTCAGACTGAAGCTGAAGTTGAACTAGAACAACAAAAAACACCCTTCACTCTTCCACTGTCACCTGGATAGCAAATGTCAGATAACAAATAACAGCAGTCTACTGCTAGGGAGTGTCAAGAGCATGGAGAAAAGGCCTTTTCCAAGAGGCAGGCAAAAAGAGAATACCTAACACTGACTGAAGACCAAGCATTGAAAAACATGTTCTGGCAAACCAGCCCCTACCCTAAACACAAGTTGATGCTGGAAGAATTTGAAGCCTGTGGTACACTGAGGGTAATGTTAACATAAACCAAACACAGCTCAACTCCTGACTAAATTGACTCAACTTCCCACATGAAATTCCTAGTAAGGAGAACAAATTAGTGGTTACCAGAGGGGAAAAGGGTGTGTGAAGGAGGGCAAAAGGGGTAAAGGGGCACATATGTATGGTGATGGATAAAAACTAGACTATTGGGGGTAAGCACAATGCAGTCTATACAGAAACTGATATATAATAATGTACACCTGAAATTATACACTGTTATAAGCCAATATAACTTCAACAAAATAATTAAATAAAAAAATGAAGAGCCAGCCCTGATAGCCTAGTGGTTAAAGTTCAGTGTACTCTGCTTTGGTGTCCTGGGTTCAGTTCCTGGGCATGGAAGCATACGACCTGTCTGTTAGTACCCATGTCATGGTGGTGGCTCACATAGAACCAGAAGGGCTTACAACTAGAATACACAACTATGTACTGGGGCTTTGGGGGGAAAAAAAGAGAGGAAGATTGGCAACAGATGTTAGCTCAGGGCAAATCTTTCTCAGCAAAAATGAGAACAACAACAAAAACTAATACTAACTAGGTGCAGATTAAAAAAAAAGGAGAGTCATAACCATTTCCAGACATAAATTCTCTGTCTCCACTGCCCTACACAAGATGTCCAGCTTTCAACCAATGAAAAGTAAGAAAGACAGCACACTGCTAACAGACAAGGAAATCAACAAATTTAGACTCAAGTATGAGTAAAATGTTGGAACTATTAGGGAATTTAAAAGAAATATGAGTGATATAGTAAAGGCTCTAGTGGAAAAGGTGAACAATATGCAAGAACAGATGATGGATTTAGGCAGAGGATAGAAACTATTAAAAAATCAAGTAGAAATGCTAGAAATGCAAAACAAGATATAGGAAATGAAGAATGTCTTCTTGGCTTATCAGTAGATTCAATGAAGCCGAGGAAACAATCAGGGAACTTGCTAAATGAATAAAAAATCCAGTGAGCAATAATGTAAAATTTACAATGTCTGCAATTCAGTGAAAAATTACCAGGCATGCAATGAAATAGGAAAATATGACCCATAATGAGGAGAAAAAACAATCAATAGAAACAGACTCAGAAATGACACTGATAATAAAATTAATAAGTGAGGATGGTAAAGCAATTATTATATCTATATCATACATGTAGAAGAAGCTAGAGGAAAGCATAAGCATCGTAAGGAGACTCATGTAAGATTTTTTAAAAGACCAACATCAAACTTCTGGAGAAGAAAAATAAAATGTTTGAGATGAAAAATACACTTAATGGGATTAACAGCAGATTAGCCTCTGCCTAGGGAAGAGAGATAAAGGGCAATTCAGGAGGAAAAGTTTATAGGGGGATACGAGAAAACTTTTTTGGGTGATGAATATGTTCATTATCTTGAGTTTGGTGAGGGTTTCACAGTCATATACATAATGGTCAAAACATGCCTAACTGTATATTTTCAATGTGTGCAGTTTATTGAATGTCAAATATACTTCAATAAAGCTGTTAGAAAAATACAAGATATCACTACAAACATATAATAATTGCTAAAATAATAAATACTGACAATACTAAGTGCTATCGAGCATGCAGAGCAACTAGAACACTCATACATTGCTGGTGGGAATGCAAAATGGTACAACCACTCTGGAAAACAGTTTGGCAGTTTCTTATGAAGTTAAACATAGACTTATTATATGACCTAGCAACCCCACTCCTAGGTATTTACCCAGCAGAAATTGAAAGTTATGTTCACACTAAACCCTGTACACAAATGTTCATAGTGGCTTTATTCATAATTCTCAAAACTTGAAATAACCTAAATATCCTCCATCTAGAAAATGGATAAACAGCTGTGGTTTCTCTATACCATGGAATAGTACTTAAAAATATCAGTGACCAAACTACTGATATACAAAACTTCACGGATGAACCTTAAAAGTGTTATGATAAGTGAAAGAAGCCAGACTAAAAAATGCTACATATTGTATGATTTCATTAATATGACGTTCTAAAAAAACCAAAATTATAGGATCAGAAAACATATGAGTGATTGCTAGTGGCTAGTGATGGGGAGAATGGGTTGATGGCAAAGGGAGCAGGGAAATTTTTTCGCAAGCTGGAACTCTTGTATATCTTGATTGTGGTGGTGGTTACCCAACTGTATGTATTTGTCAGACTCACAGGACTGTACACTAAAAGAAGTAAATTTAACTTTATCTAAATTATACCTTAATGAAAATAATTTAAAAAGCATGCATCTTGTTAAGTGAAGAACATAAATGGGAGATCAGTGTTATTCTGTGATTCCAATTTTATATCTAAAAAACAAATCAGTTGATGAAGAGACCAATGTATATATATTTCAATGTGCATACAAAAATGAATGCCAAGCACAGATCAAATGATAGCATTGGTTACCTTTGGGGAGTGGGCTGGGGGAATATTGGTCAGGAAGGAGACTTTGTCCGGCTGTGAGGCATTTTAAACCACACATAAATTATTTATATTTAGGATCCATCATGAAACAGCATATCTGGAAAATATCTGATAAGCAGTAAGAGTACTGAGGAGAATAAAAATGATAGGCAATACACGCTTAAAACACATTTGTCTCTTTGTTCCACTAAAATTAATGTAGGAATGATAGCTAGTTCCATATGGTTTATGATCTAAAAATGCAAAAAATAAAACCATGTTCAGTGGATACAGCTAAAAATGTAAATAAATGTGATCTATGTTTCTTCTGAATTATAGTTCATTAAGGGGACATGTTATGCCCTGAGTGAATAATAACAGTATCTTTTAAAGTACATCAAGTGATCAGGAACTGTGGCTGGGCATGATTATAATCGGGAAAATGTCATGGGGATATAAGGGCCTCTTATCATGAACAGAAGAAGAATTTCTAGGTGTTTCAGACCCAGACAAGGGAGGTGGGGCTGTGCGTCTCAGTCACCTCCATCCTCCCTTAGCAGGGCTGATAGACTGGCCTGAACCCCATGAAGGATCAGCTGCCCCCAAACCTCTTTACCTCATGCAATACATTCACTGGGGTGGGGGAATCAGGGGAGTCTCACCAGCCAGCCCAAGGCCTGTCACGTGTCCTCATCACCACTGTCACCAGCCCAATGTCAGGTTTCTATAGTAACAAGGACACAGTCCCATCACCTCAGCAACAGAGGCTCCACGAGGCTGCTCTTCATGGCTGCTCTGCTCTGTTCACAAGAAAGGGAGGCATTTTTACACACAGAGTCCAACACCTTCCTGACCGCCAAAAGCCAGTGGGCTCACCCTGTTTACAAACTCTCCAGCCTTGTCAGAGCTAAGCAGGTAAAATGCAAACCCCTGACATGGCCTAGAGGGCCTGCATGCTTTTGCCTCTGCCTTTCTCACTACCCCTATCTGGGGCCACTCCCCCCACCCCAACTCACTCTGCTACACTGGCCTCACTCCATTCCAAAAGGGCCAAGCTACTCCCCACCCCAGGGCCTTTGCACATGCTGCTCCCCCTGCTTGAGAGTCTCTCCCATCCTCGCTCTCTCGTTTTCACACTTCAGGTTACCTTTTAAATGTAATTTCTCAGAGAGGATTTCTGTGGCTCCTTACCATCTAAATTAGATCCCCAATATTTCTCTTTTTCGTAGGATGTTGGACTTTGCCCCCATGAAGGCCACTTGAGCAAAATGCTTGATAAAGGCTCAGAATGTTCATATCAACTTATACCATAGTGTATTCTCAAGGTGAGTGTGGTTCCCACATGAAGTGTGTCCTGGGTGAACTTTCTTCTAAAGTTCTAGAAAGAAAAGAAAATGTATGCTTAGTCTCTATCTCCCTCTGAACCTCAGATTCCTCCTCCATAAGATGGGGATAACCAGGCTTACCTCACAGGGATGCTGTGAGCATTAAATGAGATAACACCTATGCAAACAGATGCATGTGTAACCCTGTTTTTATCAGGAGTCTGCAAAGTATATCTGTGCTCAAAGAATTTCTTATTCCTACTACATCTGGCCCCCATTTGGGATTCTGGGGGCTCTGGGGAGGAAATGGCTGTCAGGATAGAGCTGAATGGGTTTCAAAAAGAGTGGGAAATATTGGAAACCCACAGATCCTTACTACAACTTCAGCAGACCACTCCTTCTACAATCCAGAAATAGTCTCAAACTTCACACCTCTCTTCAAACATCAGAGAGTGCTGCGCTGTTGCACAAGCCCCTAGGGCTTGGATCAAGGATATAGAATCTCTGCCTCTGATGAGGAGAAAGAAGAATGACAGACTCAGAGAATATGAGACTGCCTGTGGGTGGGTAGTGTCCTAAGGTCCGTGGGATTCATTCAGCAGGATTAGGGATATATTCCCCTTTATCCATGATGAGAATGCTTGATAGAATTCCAGCATTGTGACTGGGGTCTGCAGGGAGGGACGCTGGAACGAGAGTCAGGAGCTCTCTCTGGGTCCCAGTGCCCGAGCCATCCCAGGGTGAGTTCCTTCCCTGCCATGACCTGCACCATCACACAGGTGTAACTGAGCATCTGTCACTCTTCACACCTCCAGTGGCCCAGGGGCTGCAGAGGTCACAGTAATGGTTTCACGTGGTTCAGGTCCTTGTGGAAGTTATGGTGACCTCTGTAGAACCTCCTTAATTTATAAAGAGGAGGAAGGGCTCACTGGAGTTGTCAGAGACTCCTTAAAGAGGAGCTGGGCTGGGACAGTGGGCAGGACTGATGGGGGCTGGATGGGAGGGAGGGGGCGGGGAGTCCAGGCTGACTGGAGTGAGGAGTGGGGGCTCCCAGGTGAGCAGACAGGGCTCAGAGGTAGCTGAGTGGACACTCCAGGGGTCTGAGGCCAGCCAGGCTTAGAGACAATTGTAGGATAATTATTTATTTGCTTCTGTGTGATGCTAGGTGAGCTTCCAGGAAGTCTGGGTGAGATCAAAGCCTCGCCTCACCTAGGAGACACTTGGCTAGAAATATGCCCTCCTACCATTACTTCACCACCTTTTCCGATGCAGGTTAGGGGGCTATGAACAGCCAGAAACGACTTGTTCCTGTTTTATTTTATTTTGGAGGGATGCGGGACAGTGTCTCACGTTGTCTGCTCTAGGTCTGAGGTTTCTTCCCTAGGATATGGCCACTGAGAGAGTGAAGTGTTCACATGCAACCATTGGCTTTCTCCAGCACAAGGGTTACAGGATGGTGGGATCATGAGAGGCGGTGCCTGGAGGGGAGTTCTGTGATCATTAGGGCATGATGCCATTAAAGCTTTATGAGCAGACACATAGGATCAATGGAATCCATAGAAGAGAAGCACCAGTTATGTACTAGTGTGGGAGGTGGGGATCCCAGGTAGGATCCCAGGAGTAAGGGTGAGTGATCAGAGACAAGTTCTGGGACAAAGTGTTGGAGCAGAGAGTGATACACAGGAGTCAGAGGTATTCTCAGGGAAGGCTCGCAGGTTAGTTGGAGATGAGGGATGGAAAAGGGCATCATCAGGCCACTCCCCCTGCAGTTCCCACAGCTGCTTCTGGGGCACCTTCTCAATAAGTGGGCATTAGAAATGAAGTATTATAGGATTTGGGCTTGTGTTAGGTTGTTTTGGAGATGGTTCAAGGAAACGGAGGATTGCTCTGGATTGGCTCCTGCCAGGAAGCAGGAGTACTTCTATAGTTGGATATATTAATAAATTTGTTTTCTGGAAAGAAAAAACAACAGAGCAAGTCTAAAGGTATAATTGGCAAAAAAAGCACTAGTCATTCATATAATCCAGGAGAAGGGGGTGTTTGGTCATTTCTGTGGTTTGCACAGTGATCTTGTTCTTTATCTCACTTCATCATGGTCGTGAGTGGCTTTGTCTGATGTTGGTGTTCTGCGACATGGTTTATGTTCAACAGGAGAATGCCACAACGCAGCTGTGAGAGCCAGGCCACTTCACGATGGAGGATGGTTGGGGGAAGAACAAGGTAAATTTGTGAGACTGTGTGTATTCTCAAGGCAACTGACAGAGAGTGCTGGAGTAGATGAAGGCAGGTGTAGAGGGAACCGATGAGGACGACCAGACCAGTTATAAAGACCCTACACAGTTTCGCTCATCTGAATTGAGTGCATGGTGAGCAAACTTGGGCACGACTGTGCTGGAAGGAGATGGAACCAGAACTCAAACCCAGATCTACCTCACTCCTTTGCACACCTTCCTAACCACTGAGATTTGGTGCCAGCCTCTTTTAGAGATGAGGCCAGCACAGGGGAAGGGATTCATCTTATCCGGGAGGAAGGGGCATGTTTTTTTTTGTGTGAGGAAGTGAGACAAGCGGTGGATCCCTGACTGTGGTGGCCAGTTAAGGCTGAGGACCTGGTTAGACTCAGTGAGGTGTGGCTGTTTATGCTCATACAGTGCACTGTCGCAC
Source organism: Tapirus indicus (assembly GCA_031878705.1). NCBI lineage: Eukaryota > Metazoa > Chordata > Mammalia > Perissodactyla > Tapiridae > Tapirus > Tapirus indicus. The sequence continues at coordinate 86,452,326 of CM062942.1, read as the reverse complement.
AAACCTGGGATTTCTACAGGAGAAAGCTTGTCATGAATCAAATTTTCAACCTTTCTCTTCTCATGCTTAGTATGGTACTCAATATACTAAAGCTTGAGTACATCACACTTCTGCCAGTGGAAAGTCCGTTTCCCTTCCACTGTAGACATTCACCTCTGCACTTTTCTTAGCTTCTTAAAATGGATTGGTTCAATGGTAAGACAAGGATTGCTTTGTATCCAGCCTCATTTGTTTTGAGAAAGTAATGGATAGTATTTAAACTGTATCTTGGTAGATCAACAATTTAGGCACATTTAAGGACTTCTTTCAAGATTCCTATGAATATGTATGAAAGTAACTTAATTTTGGCTTAAATTTATACAGTCTGGAATTTGCATCGCCTATAAGCAAGCATGTTGCTATACAGACTTTAATTGTAATTTGCTTTAAAATAAAGCTCTTTAATGTGAGAAAACAAGGTACTATGTTCCTTGGATGTTTCTGTCAGGTTTTGCCTATTATATTCTGGCAACAGTTCATTTTCAAAGACAAATAGTACATAGCTTTCCTTCTCTGTTAAAAATAATATCTGTGTGATAAAGTTTAGAATGGTAGAAATGAAGACAAAAGAGTTGCCTGAAATCATCACAGAAAATTGAAATTAGGTTTTAAAAAGTGTTCAAGTATCAGGAATGGAGCCCCAAAAGTTAACTGTTTGTCAGTGGGTTGCGGGGTTGCTGGTTATTTGTATTTTCCCCTCTATCCTTGAGTGTATTTTCCACACTGTCTACACTGGATCAGAAACAAGCCCATAAGAATATACTCAACAGGGAGAGTAAGGGCTTTGGGGTCAGAACGACGTGGGTTTGGGATGCCACATGGCAGGATATGGCAGAAGGTGCTAATCCTGGGGTAAGACTTCAGATAAGACATTTGAAAGCTCTAGAGTCCTCATTCCATTGTGTGGATCCACAGCCCATGAGAAATTCTGAACTCACTCTCAATGGACCCCTTGCAAATGGAAAAGTGTGTCTGGAAATGGGGAAGCTGGTAGAGTTACTAGGTGGTTAAGGTTAATCAAACCATTACGGTGTTTCTGAGGAGACTTCTCACAGGAAGTGATGTTTAACCTGAGACCTGAGGGGTAAGGAGGCACTACCCAGGGGAAGAGGGGAGTGCAGAGCTAATCTGAGACCCTAACCCGATATAACAGTCAGGAAACACTCTATCACCTGCTTCATACCTGTGGAAATCCACTACCCGGCAGTTGGGCATGTCTAGAAAACTGTGTGAATCTTAACAGCACAATTGTAGAAAGTGTCTGAACTCTTTCTGCCCTCTTTGCTGCCACTGCAGGTCTATAATATTCACCATTCCTCTCAGCAGGGTGTGTTGCTATTACTACGTTTTCCATCTGTGGAACCAGAGACAAAAACTGATGAGTAAAGAGATTTGATAATGGTTTTGTTTTACATACACTTTCACCACTCACAATGCAAATAACATATAATAGATTTTTGTTTCATTTTCTCAAATAGTTTTCATTGGAGAAAATTCAAAAATTGGAGGTCACTGCCATCTAGTGACCAGATCCAGATGGCAGCTTGGACATAGTTTAGCAGGAAGCCTTGGAAGGAGGGAGGGAGGAGCCCCATCGGAGGGAACTTTCTGGAAATTCATGTGACAAATGAAGCATTAAAGGGTGACTCAGACAGAGTCCAGGGACATCAAACTACGTTTCAGGAAGTTTAGTTCAGTCTCTCCCACCAATGATTGCCAAAAATCTGTATGTGTGTGTCTGTGAGAGAGAATGTGAAATGTATGTATATATAAGCATGTATACATATATATGAACATATAAACATACATATACACACATATACATAGTTGAGTGCATACAAATATTATTTTTGTAATGAAATTCTCAACAAGTAACATACTGTGATCTTATATAATTTTATCTCAGTTATTTTTCTCATTTCAAAATTAATATATCTGTTCCAAATAAATGCAGCACAGAAATGTATATTTATTAGGAAAGATTTCTTGTATATTTCTTTCATCTCTACACAGAAAGATGCCCATCCTTTGTAATTAAATTTATATTTTCCAGATATATTTCTGTGTGTAAAGTACTATAGAGGTAGACTCACATGAACATATATATTTCTTCAAAATTTGGATTACTATATATATATCGTTCTTCAATATGCTTTATATACACACACATATATATATGTATATAACTGGTTTTTATACTTTAGTCTTTGCATATTTGATTAAAGTACGTAGTTCTTATTTGAATTATTTCACTGTAGACTTTAAACAAGACTCTTCTAGGTAATGAGCTTTATTTATACATAATATTAAACATTTGCTTATAAAAGGTGTTCCAAATATTTTTCCAATAATTCACATTTCTTTGTATTTGACGTTTTTCTTTGGGATAGACAAGGCCTTTTTAAACTTCCCTTGAATTTTTCTAATTGAATTTGTAACATAGTTAAAAGCCTTTCCAGGGTTACACAACTAATTTTAAATTCCTCTGCTGTCTATATCATGCCCACAGGGTACTCAAGCAACCTTTCCTCTGGGTGGTGAAGGTGATGGTGGAGATGAAATCCCGTCCTTTAGGCCCAGAGGCCCGGATATAGGGCCCCATGGATTGGCCTGTCTGGAAAGTGGTGTGTGGGGCCCAGGCAGAAGCACAGGAACAGTAACCTCCATGGCAGTAAACAAATTATCCTCTATAGAATTACTTTAAGCCAGAGGCATTTTACATGATATTTTCTTTAAGCCAAAAAAAGGATTCAAATGTTATCCTCATTTTTCACAAATGTAGAATAGGTATAACGCTTTTCTCATTGTGTCCTGAAGCCTCATTGTATCCAAAGCAAGGCTTTGAATGCTGGAATCCCCACTGGTGTAGTATTTGATGAAACACTGTGTATTACCGGTTTTTGCCATATTATTTTTAAAACATAAAATCAATAAAAATTTAAAACCAATTTATGTACTGTCAAAAGAAAAAAATTAGAGCCAGCCTTGATGGCCTAGTGGTTGAGGTTTGGCACACTCCACTTCAGTGGCCTGGGTTTGGTTCCCAGGCTCAGAACCACACTACTTGTCTGTCAGTAGCCATGCTGTGGTAGTGGCTCACATAGAAGAACCAGAAGAACTTACAACTATACACAACTACGTACTGGGGCTTTGGTAGGGGAAAAGGAAGAAAAAAGGAGGAAGATTGGCAACAGATGTTAGCTTAGGGTGACTCTTCCCCTGCAAAAAAAAGAAAGAAAAAAATTAAAAATGTGAAAACTGGAAGTAAAAATGTACAAACAGTATTACAGACTTTGTGTTAATATGTATGAACGTAAAGGATTTTTCCAGCTAAGCAGTCAATAGAGAAAATATATGAAAGTGCTTCTCCAATGAACACCTGGACAGATGCCAAACCACTTTAGCTGAAGAAACAAACATCTGGAGAAGTCAAAAAAAGTGAAAAAGCCAATTCACATAAAATTACTTATGTAATTTAAAAGGAATATACATACGTATGAAATACTCACAAATATTTTAAGGTAGGTAATCATATTACCTAAAGAGAAATACATCTGGAAAATGTGCACCAATCAATTTATATATGATATCTGTGGGTCAAGGGGAGGGAATCATATAGACAGAGGGTGCAGATGATTTCATTTTCTAAATATCTATTTCTAGGGTTTAATATTTTGATATTAGGTAAGATTGTTGAAAGAAACAAAATATCTAATAACTAATTTTTAAAAAGTTCACATATATTTACCAGTTTATAAAAAAAATTCACATAATACTATTTTATAAAAAATTAAAAAAATCAACTCTTGACAGTTTATCTGTGTATGTGTGTGTGTGTTTCTGTCTTACACTTTCCTCATCCTAAATGTTCACACACTCTCATGTGCAGATTTTTCTTCACCTCTCTCAGGGGCTGGACCTTCCCTCTCAGAACATAGAGACCCAAGAAGGGATTGCTGCCAGGGGTGGAAAATTCCAGATAGTTCTGGTTTATGCACTGGAGCCCAGGCCCTTTCCTCCTTCCCCTTTAGAGTCTCCAGATCTGACTTACAGAGCTACAATTCTGGATCTGACCACCAGAGGGCATCTAACCACCTTGACTACCTTTTTAAAAAGGGAAAAACTATACTTCTTTTTCTACCCTCATTACAGTGACCCACTAACTATTTGCTATTTCCTTTACATTTTCTAATTCTGTTTTGTGTATCACCTTTCTGGGATGTGCTGGAGTTATTTCCTGCCATGTGGCTATTTCCAAATCTTTCTGTTACTTTGCTCTAACCTAGGAAAACTCCATATATTGCGGCAAGAGGTTACTAAAGCTATGCATGGCAGAGTCACCCCTATCCCATGGAGCTCAGTTTCAGTCTCTGTTTCTCCATGTAGCATCTGAATGACCCCTGAGAAGCACCTGCACCTCACTAAGACTCAGTGACATCAGAGAGGGCAAGGAGCTGGTGACTGTGTGCTCAGAGTCCCCTCATGAGGAATTCGTGAAGGAACACCTTGTGATACATCAGGTCTGCAGAGTCTCCTGGATTTGTAGCTACAAGTACCTGGGTCCCAGACCTCCTGGCTCTAGTTGGCCTCCTCTGCAGGGGTGGTGCTATTGGAAACTGCTCCCTGGGTGTTAGGCTGGTCACAAACTGAGGAGGCAGTAAGAATGGGAAGTTAAGTCTCCTCTGGCTACCAGAGCTCTCCCCTCTATGCCCTTGGGGAAGGGTCTTCCTATCAGGACTCTATCTTGCTTGTTTGGCCCTGACAGAGTGGTTTGGGGCCTGCTTTCCCCTTCCTCAGCAGCCCTCCTAGATCTTCTCTAACCCCCAGCTGCGGACCCCACAGATTCTTCTGATAGTGCTCTGTGAGGACATTTGTGATAAGTCACTGCTTGTAGGCCACACCATGGGTGGGTTGGTCAGTGCTGGTCCTCACCCTCAGGACCTCACAGGGCAGGAATGGTTCTGGGCCCTATTTCCAACCCCATCCAACAGGATATCTGGTTAAGCCCCCTTTAGAGGAGGGGTGGTGAGGGCCCAGGCTGTTTTCCATTCTCCTGAGAACATGGCCCCAGTGGGCCGTGACACACCCATCCTGGTTCCACATGGAAAACTTCCTCCCCTCCTGTGGCTGTGGTCACGGCTGAGGTGAAATCTTCCCATTGGTGTATTAATCATGTTTTCTATTAACTATATTTTATGAAGCTTTGACACCATAGGGGCCTTGTGGACCTGGTGAGGGACTGCCTCTCCTAGGGTGAGCTAATTCTTAGAGATGGTCATCTTCTTTGGAACTAGAGTTCCTGGTGCTTATCCCAAATCTCCTTCCTGCAACATCTATCTGTCATTCCCTCTGATGAAGCCTACTCTTGCGGAATAAGTTAGAGCCAAAAGGAATGGAGCAGCTAAAGGTAATGCAGACTCAAGGTACATTGTGTGCCCACAGCCAGACCCACCTCTTCTTCCCCCAGCCCCCGATTTCCCTGTCACCACCACAGCCTCAGAGCGGCTGTCTCCATCTCTCTCTGCAGCTGACTGTGAACAAACGATATGATGTCTCCTAGGAAGCTCTTGACCTCCATATGCTCTGCTCTGACCCAGGTATGGCTGACAGCAGTAATTCTAAGGCAGGTGAGGGCAGAGGCCTCCCTGTGTGCCTCTGCCTGTTTGCCTTGTTCACCTTGGGTGTAGGGACATGGGCTGTGAAGTTTGATGGCTCTCATCCCAGTTCCTTACTTTGAGAACGTGGGCCAGGTACTTAACCTGTAAGTTTCCTCATTTGCAAAATGCAGCTAATAATACCCACCCCTTGGGTAGCTGTGAAAAATGAATCGAATGAACTTGGGAAGTGGTTGTCACAGGGCCCGGCACATAGTAGGGTCCCTGTCACTGGGAGCAGATTGCTCCTATTGTTGCCCTCCCCAGTTCCAACACCCTGACTCCCAGCGAACAACTGTCTCCTTCAGCATGAGTATCAAATCAGACCCTGATGGGGAATGCCATGTGAGCACGTAAAGCATGTGCGACTCTAAGGGGGTACTGTTGTTAGTGGTCACTGAAGTGGTAGGAAAGTCTCGGAGTTCTGTTCATGCCCTCTGTTTTGTCCTCAGCTTTTATGTATTGAGATATAATTGACATACAACATTGGTATGTTTATCTGTCTGTACTTTCACCCAGACTTTCATCACTATCCCTGCCAGCAATTCCAGGTAAGTGCTGTGTTGTGGGTGCAACATGGGAACACCCGGTCCAGCCTGAGACCAGTGGTGTGGGAATGTGACTGTGCAGGAATGTGATGGTGCGTGTCCTGGGGATTTCTCAATATTGTGGAAAGTCAACAGTTAGATCCAAGGAGCAGTCTAACCTAGTGGGTAAGAGGGTGAGCTCTGGAGTCAGAATACCAGGCTCTTTAACTGACCCCAACACTCATTAGATGTGGGACGTTAGTCAAGTCACATGACCTCTCTGGGACTCAATGTCTTCTTCTGAAAATGAGGATAAGACTGTCCTCTCCCCTGTGCTGAGTGCAGGGTAAATGAGAATATAAAACCATCCCTAGGTGAAGCTGGTAGACAATTTCTCCAAAGGCGGTCTCTGTGGGAGGGACAGAGGTACCAGCCAAGGAATCTGGGGGGCAGGCAAAGTAGAGTATGGAAGGAATCTGTTTGCTGAGTGGCAGTGGAAACAGGATCGTTGTTGGGGGTGTGGGGTTGTCCATCCGTCGGTTATCTGAGGGCCCATTTTTCCTCCAGTCTATGCATCGTGAATGACAGCTGTTTGTGAGGGATGCCATCCTGAATGAGCCTGAGAGTGCATTCTTCATCCCAATGCCCATACCTTCCTCCAGCTCCATGCCCACCCTCTCCCAGGAGCAGCAGGAAATGGTGCAGGCCTTCTCCACCCAGTCTGGGATGAACCTCCAGTGGTCTCAGAAGTGAGTGCTGGGTGTGCATGGGATAGGAGGGAGCTGGGAGGAGCAGAGGAGTGAATAATGGGAACTTGCACGTAATTTGTTTTGCTTGTTTATTTCACTCATTACCCTGAACATCTCCCTCTCAGCACATATAAGCTATCTGGTTGTTTTTGAACAGGTGTGCATTACTTTCATGAATTTCGTTGACTTCTTTCTTTTATTGACAGACATCTGTGTATCAGGAGTTTTTCCTATGACACACTATGCCACAGGGCTCATTCTGCTGCATATGATGCAGTAAATGTGGAGGCATGTTTCTGCTGCACAGATTAGGAAATGGCACTGTGCGGTCAGAGTGTCTCCATTTTGGTCCCAATGGGTGTCACCTGTCCTTCCTCCACCCCAGGTGCCTTCATGACAGCCACTGGGACTATGCCAGAGCTGCACATGTTCTCGCTCTGCCCAAGGTGAGGTCTGGGAATTCAGACCAACTGAGTGAAGGCCAGGTGGCTCAGGGATGAGACTCAGGGCTCCTGGCTCTGTTGATCCCCCAACTCCCTCCCTTCACTTCCTCCAAGCCCAGTGCAAGATCCCAGAGGAGGCCCTCACACAGACTGATCCAGGATCCTAGAACACAGCCCCGACAAGAAACCCTTGGGTGTCGTCATCTTCATCCTCATCACCTTTGTTGTGTTTTTCCTTTAGTCTGAGTTTGTCCCTGTGACTGAGTTGGGACGTCTTCTTGGGGCTGAGAAGCCAACGCTTAACTGACACTTATTCACCTAAAGGGCTGTGTATTTGTCCAACCCAGGATCCCTGATTCTTTTGATAATAAAAATAACATTGAATGTTATATACAATCCCTGCAAAATCCATTCAAGACAGGTATTATTATCATTGGTCTACAGAGAAGGAGAGGGAAGTCAGAGAGGGTCAGCAACCCTTGGGGAACAGTGGGGTAGAGATGCAATTCCTGGACTCCCCTAAATCCCAGGCTGTGTGTGCTCCCCAAGGCTGTATGGCTGCCAAGGTGGGGGATGTTCTGTAACTCTGGCATACCTCGGGGTGGCGTTCTGAGCCCCTAGTGTGCTAGTCAAATGCTTTTAGGCAGAGAAAAGTATTACCTTCTTAGTCATACAAATTTATTCAAATTTGAAAATAATCCACTTTGGGAAAGTGGCATGAAAGAGCACATGAAAATCTGGGAAGAAAAATTGTCCTCATATATGAATGACATTGGATTAATATCCTTGACATATAAAGAAATTAGTAGAGAGAAAGGAAACTAATATTAACCTAGAATTGTTATTAAAAGCAATAGGAATGCCCAAGAAATCTATAAAAAGCTATCCAACCATAATAACCTACCAAACTACAGCTGCAAACATTGAGATAAGGCACCAAATGAGAAAAGAAAGCTAACTGTAGTTCAGAAAAATAAGTGTGTTTGTGTGTGTATGTGTGTGTATCAATGTACTGTGTATAAGAAATGTATAAAGTCATTACTTACAAAAGTACAATATGTCAGGTAAAACATGTGGAGATGGCATACCTCTGAGAGGTAGGCATTTCCTTCTTTACCTCAGTGTCACCCCTCTCTGGTGTGCAGGACAAGTTTTGGGGACTGAGGAAGATAAAGAATCATTTGCAGGGGGCCAGCCCGATGGCGAAGTGGTTAAGTTCGCGTGCTCTGCTTCGGTGGTCCGGGGTTCGCAGGTTCGGATCCCAGGCGCGGACTGACACACCGCTTGTCAAGCCATGTTGTGGCGGCATCCCATATAAAGTAGAGGAAGATGGACACAGATATTAGCCCAGGGCCAATCTTCCTCAGCAAAAAGAGGAGGATTGGCAACGGATGTTAGCCAGGGCTAATCTTTGTCACACACACACACACACACACGCACACACACACACACACACACACACACAAAATCATTTGTACAAGAAAAGGCCTTCAGTGTAAGTTCTGGAAGGTTCCACAGGTGGACCTTCCTGGATACCCAGGAGCAAAGGGAAAGGCGATGGGCTTAAATGGAGGGGCAGTCCCTGCATCCTTCGAGGGGCAGGGAGCTGATGAAGACATAGTCCTTTAGCCCCGCACGCCCAGGGCAGACCCGAGGTTGCTGTGTCTGCAGCTGAGAACCAGGATTGCTCTACCTTCCCGGGGTCATAAGAGTATGGGCACAGGGCCTGGCACCCAGAGAAAGTCCAGTGCTTCTCTGCATACTTCACCCTCCTTCTCCATGTTCACTTCCTGTATTCCCCATCCTCCACTGGGTTCATCCCTAACTTTGTACTATCTGGCACTGTAATTCCCACTCCTATCATTCACACTTTGGCTAGGTGGTAAGACTAATAATAATACTAATAAAACTGGAAACAACAATAATAAAAGATACTAACAATTATAGTGTGCACAGTAGATAAATTACTTGGTTGAGATCATGCAACAGGCAGATAGTGGTTCCCAGCATCAAATCTAGGTCCTTCTGACCCAAGAGCCCCCATAACTGATCCATTACCATTCTTTGTTCTTCTGTACTATTTCTTCTTCTTGGGGCTCAATAAAAAATTGTTTCATCCATGTGAAACTAGAAGGAAAATAGAGAGACAGGAAAGTAAGTGGAAAACAGGAAATGATGAGATGGGACCAAAGTTCACTTCTTGCTGCTACATTTCCAGATGTGGGCTGTATCAAATCTGCTATTTTATGGGACAGAGGAGGCAGGGTGGGCCGGAAGTAATATATACCAAAGTCCTACTACGTGTCAGACATTCTTTCAGGGTTCCTCCTTTCTTCTTACATCAATTCTGTGAAGAAAGCACCCTTACTTCCATTTTACAGATGGCCAACATCAGATTCACAGAAATATGTAAGTTTTCCAGGGTCAAATATCTACCCCTTGCCCTCTGCACAGGCCAACCAGCAGCCTCCCGTTTAGATGGTGGATTTCCAGAGCTTAAGGACTGATGGTGAGAAACTCCCCTGATGTGGAACCTAGGCTGTGTCATGCTCCCATTGGGCATGAAGATGATGGTGGGGATGAAATCCTGCCCTGTGGGCCAAGAGGCCTGCGTGTGGGGGCCACATGGATTGGTTGATTCCTGAGGTGTTGAACTGGACCCAGGAAGCAGCACAAGCTGTTGCCTTTTGGAAAGGGAACGTGAAGGACAGCATATTAACATGTACAACTACTATATGAAGGGTGTTTTACAGTTCATCTCATTTAATTGTAACAATTCTATCCAAGACCAATAATTATCAATGATTAGGGAACAGAAGTTAAAAGTTAAAAGTAACATGACCTGGGAAACAACCTTATAAATTACTGCTCCAGGATTCATAATCTGGAGTCACACAAAGGATTAAGCTTTCCCCACTTTGTCTTATGAGCTGACATTCAACAGCCTTGAAGTCATTATTATTCAGTTGTTCTTTTTAAAACAATGTGCTGAAGTACTTTTAAAATACAGTCATGCATCGCTTAATAACAGGACAAGTTCTGGGAAATGCATTGTTGGGGGGATTTCATTGTTGTGTGAACATCATAGAGTGTACTTACACAAACCTAGATGGTATAGCCTACTAAACACGTAGGCTATATAATATGTGGACCATTGTTGACAGAAATGTCATTATGTAGCACATGACTGTACTCAAAATCATTATAAAGGATCAAATACGATCTGCATAGCAAACATTAAAAGGTGTGTGAAAATCTGGGAGAAATTATTTTCAACCTATATTCAGGCATAGGTTTATATCTTTGATGTACAAAATATTCTTAAACAATAGAGATAGGTCAATGATATCAAGAAAGAATGCACATAAAAAAGAATATAAATCCCCCCAAAACACTTGAAAACATACCAAACCAAATAAATAAATACAAAATAAATCATATTAAATGAAACAGGGATGTTATAATGTATAAAGTAAAATATGACTCCATTTCTGCAAAAGAATATATATCAACATGGGTGTATAAGTATGTGTGTGATTAAATATGTTAGTGCATTAAATACAGAGAAAAATCTGGAAAATAGGCACTAATAAGTTAACAGAGAATATCTTTGTATTATGGTGGGCAAAAGGCAGGGACAGACAGGAGCGACATAATCATTTCAGTTTTGAAATATACATTTCTATATTATTTCACATGTGTTAAAGAGAAATATTAATTGGTAATCTAACAAAGTATTGAAATAAAGTTTTATAAAACAGGTATATCAGCAACCAAGTCACAAAATAATAGTGTAGAAATACATTTATTGACTTAGAAACACGTTCATATTCTGTAGTATAAAAATCGCACATTAAACAGATTTCTTTGATAAAAATTCTCTGTGTGTGCATTGTCAGAGATGGAGGATATTTTTATTTTATACATTTGCATTTATATAGTGTTTTAAATTTGGAAATATTGAATAAAATGTTGAGAAAAATAATTGTGAGCTAATTACACATATGATGCTCATATACTCATTGCTTCAGAAGAAGATCAAAACAATTCACTTGGTAGTTTCCTGTAAGTGTCTGTGTATGTTTCTTTGTCTCAAACTTCTTCACACTAATTACTCATACACTAACTCCTCAGTTCACTTAGGGGCTAGATTTTCAGTCCCAGGGCTTGAAGATCCCAGGAAGGGTATGAATATAGAAGGATTGCTGCCAGTATGTGGAAAAGTCTAGAAATCTTGGCCTATAGGATGGAATCTACTCATTTCCCTCCCTCACCACCACCACCACAACCATTTCCATCCCCTACCCTTTGCCAAGCCTCCTAGTTGAGACTTTCATACCTGCAGTTCTGACTGATCACCAGGGGCATCATTCTCCATTTTCTACAGGTTTTTTTTATTTTTCCCCAATGTAAAAGCATACTTTCTATAAACAGAAACAAAATGTTTCTTCAAAGCATATTACAAAACATGAAGTAGAGTGTTATCCCAATTCTATTTGATATATGTGTATAAAAAGACTGAAAGGACAGATGCATGGCTTTGTTTCCTGTTTATGCCTACATCTACATCTAATTAATTTACTCAATATGTATTAGTGTCTACCATGTGCCAGACACTATCGATCTAATTCCACATCTGCATCCCAACCTTCCCTGTCTGATCTCCAGACCTGCATAACTGGAAATGCACACAGGAAGCAACATGGATGTTAGTGCCCACTCCATGGGGTATGACCTCAGACTCCATTCCAAGCAAGATTAGCCCAAGCTTGACCCTGAGTCTTGGAAACCAGCATTGAAGCAGGAAATGATGCAATTGAGTGGGAAGAGGTTATAATTTGGGAAACTGTGGCACCTTGAAACTCACACCTCCATCCTCTTGCATAGGACTAACAGGCTATTACCTTCTCCTGACGGACCTCACTCACAGAGAGTGAGGGACGAGGCAAACAGTGTTGGTTTCAGTCTTGTTTCATCTCATGGGCTCTCTTAGTCCTTTGCTCAGTCAGAGTGGTATATTTTGAAATTGGTTTCGTGTCTGTCTCATCCTTAGGAGGGTTGTCCCACCCATTTAGTCATCTGACAAGTCCATCTGAGGTGACATGACCTTTCTGCTTCATGAAAGACTTTCTCTACCAGTTAAGGGGGCCTGGAATCAGATCCACAGGAGACAGAAAAAAGTAGAGACCCAAGTTCTCAAAGACAAGCACAGGACCAAGACTCTGATCTGAACATCTAATGCTCCTGACTTTGTGAAACAGTTTTCCCAGATTTCTCACGTGATGGTCACCTCCCCTCAGGGTTCCTCGTACCTCTGACACTCTAATATGATCTCTTTCTCTCTCTCCTGTCCACAAAAGTACACTCACAGTGAAATTCCTGTATAAGCTAGTAGTGGAGAAAATTTTTCTAAATATGACTTCAAATCCAGGAGCAATAAGGGAAAACAGTGATACACTTGATTTCATTAAAAATTGCGTGGCAAAAAAAAGCCCATCAGCAAAGTAATATGAAAAATTATAAATTGGGGAAAATGCAACTTATGTCACAAAGGTTATATACTTTGCAGTAGAGAGATTATGAAAAAGCAAAGGCAAAATACAACATCCTGAGGGAGAAAGGGCACTAGGTATAAACAAGTATTTCACTGAAAAATGTTTCTTAAACATATAAAAATGCTAAACCTAACTTTGTTTTTGGTGAGGAAGATTGGCCCTGAGCTAACACCCTTGCCAATCTTCCTCCATTTCACATATGGGATGTCTCCACAGCACGACTTGATGAGTGGTGTGTATGTCCATGCCTGGGATCTGAACCTGCGAAACACGGGCTGCTGAAGCAGAGCATGCAAACTTAACCACTACAACATAGGGCAGGCCCCTAAACCTAACTCTTGATAAGAGATGCAAAGGAAAACAAATGGAGATGCCTCTTCTCATCAATTACATAGTCTGTGAGGAAATAGGCAACCACATGCCTTGCTGGTGTCAATGTAACACAGTACAACCCCTATCCAGGGGATCTGATACTGTCTTGTAAAATTACTAGGGTATTTACCCTTGGAACCAGCAATTTGTCTTCTAAGAATCTATCCCAAAGAAACAATGGAAAAAGACAAAACGGCGTAGGCACAAGGCAATTTCTGACAGAACAGTTTACAACACCAGAAGACTAGACACAAGACAGATGTCCACCAATAGGGGGCTGGTTGAATAAGCTACAGTCCATCTACATCCTACAGTACCACGCTGCTATAAAAAGCAACAATGGCTCCCTCTCTGTACTGCTATGGTGTGATTTCTGGGATATATGATTAAATGAAAACAGCCAGGTGCAGAAAAATGTATAGAGCTGCTGCTCTACATGGTAGCTACTAGTCACAAGTAGCTATTTAAATTTAATTGAATTAAAATCAAATTAAATTAAAAATCAGTTAGTGGTGGTAGCCACATTTTAAGTGCTCAATGTTTAATTCCTGAATAAAATATTCAGGTACCTAGTGGCTACCATATTGGACAGCACAGAAACAGAACATTTCCATCTCTGTAGAAATTTCTATTGGACACCACTGTGCAGACTATGCCACCTTTTACCTATGAAGGAGGGAGAAAACTAATATACATGTTATATTTATTATATATTTATATATATATAAAACTGGAAGGTAAAAACAAAAGACAATGCAAATGATTACCTATAAGGGGACAGAGGAGCGTCACCAAATCGTAGCTGATGATATATATTCTCTTAAAAATATAACAGATTTACTGCCTCCATGCACTGAAAAGGGCAAGAAACAATGACCAATCCAGTAGCAATGAGCAACCCTAGTCCCCAGACTGAGTCCTCTGAAAACATTTCCCACTAAAAGCGTAGAAATACAATTATTGTGTATTGATCTTGTATCCTGCAACCTTGCTGAACTCATTTATTAACTCTAATAGATTTTTCTCTTTATGAAATAGAGGTGAATATCTTCAACTTAATAAACAGCATTTACAAAAAACCTACAAAAAATTATACTGTTTAGGTCAGGATTTTCCAAGTGTAGTCCATGGACCACTTTATTAAAATCATTAGTGAGTGCGTGTTAAAACTATAGATTCCTAGGTGGGAGATGTCTGCATTTTGAACAATTTCTACAGGTGATTCTGTTACTCATTCAACTTACTGCTGCTGATTAACTCCAAGGTCTTCTTAAAATTTTGAATCTTTTGATGTCTAATTTCCTTGTCAACTTCTCCCGCCACTCAGCTTTAAATTACCTGTGTTTTCTCTAGTGTGTCAAAAAGGAAACAATTCCTTCATGTAAGTAATATTTATTTACAGATTTATAGGTAAGACACTAAACTAGGAACAGGGGTCACAGCACAGAGAACAAGACAGGGAGGGTCCCTGGAGCTTTCATTCTAGTTGGGAAAACTGGCAGTAAGCAGGTAAGTCAATAAGTGGGACAATTCCGTATGGGGATGAGTGCTTTGAAGAAAATGAACACATAAATAAAATGGAAAATGACGGGTCAAGGATGATTGTAGGTGGGGTTGTCAGTGAAGCTCTTTCTTAGGAAGCGCATTTGAGCCAAGTCCTGAATGACAAGAAGAAGCCAGGCCTGGGCAGGTCTTTTTGTGTATACGTGAGTGATGTGTGTGGGCACCATTTTTCCAGGAGCAGACAAAAAGCTCAAGGGGATGGAGACTGGCAGACAAAGTGTAGACTGGTAGGAGATGATGTCAAAAGGGCAGACAGGGGCCAAACTAGTGTCTATAAGGTGAAGTAAGAATATTCATACTCACACAGTTTGTAAGTGGCAGAACTAGGGTTTAGACCTACTCTGTCTCCAGAGCCCACGCTCCTAACCAGTACACTTGGCAAAAAGAAAAAGACGTGTTAAACTATGTCAACCCATGGTGGGTGATGTTAGGCCAAGGTCTCTTGGCACTCTTAAAAAAGCCAACAAACAAAACCAACTCCCTGGGTTGATTCATGGGGTCTCTTTGGATGGAAATTATGCTTCAGTAGTCATTTTACCATGTACTGGGTGGTAGTTATTTAAGAAAAACAAAAAGGCAATTATTATAAAAACGAAAAAGTTAATAATCGTCACAGTTACTATACATTGGACAATTTGGCTGTTAAGATAATTCCTTGGACTTTCATGGTGAATTCTTTTCCCTTTTATTACTCAGAGTGCTTATCCAGATGGCAATCACATTGCTCTGTGTCTGAGACCTCTCTGGTTGGCAAGCGAGGCCAGAGGAAGTGTGATGAGTTACTCAAGGTCACCTAGAGTTAGTGGGATAGGTCTGCCACTGGGGCCAGGAGTGTCTCCTGTATCACATCCAGTTGCCTGTCCATCACACACATGCTTCTCTGAACGTATCCTGCAGGTAAAGAAGAGGACACTGTATTAGTCAGCGTTTCCCAGAGAAACGGAACCAATAGGATGTGTATGTATGTATATATACATACACATACATATGAAGATTTATTTGAAGGAATTGGCTCACACAATTATGGAGGCTGGAAAGTCCAAGATCTGCATGGTGGCCTAGCAGGCTGGAGACCCAGAGAAGAGTTGATATTAATTTAATGCCTACCATGTAGATTTCTATGATATCTGGGATGTCTCTGTTAATGTAATTACTCAAAAGTGCACTGGTCCTCCCCTCCCACCTACGACCACAGATTGTTTTCCCACATGGATCACACTTCAACTCCAGAGTATGCCTGGGTGGTCGGGAACATTATGTACTGTTATCCTGTTGTATGGACAAGGATGGTGGAAGGGCAGTGACTGACCTAAAGTGTCCCAATGATGGGACCACGATCTCCTCACTCTTGCTCCAGGAACCTGTCTGCACACTTGACATCCCACTTGGTTCTTCTTATCAGCTCCTGTTTCTGGGGCTCAGAGTCCACACCCTTCTCTGATGTTCCACTAGAAGGAGAGTCAGGGGATAAGACAGCACATGGAATAGAGAGGAAAGTGAGAGGATGGGAAAACACATGAAACGCAGGGGAAAAGGGTGAGGATGTCCTTGTCTGTCCCCACTCAGTGCACTGGAAGCTGTGCAATTACGCTTTGCCTCTTCCCCAGCTCTATCACACAGCCCCCTCTCGCACACGCAGTGACACTGAAGCTCACACATCATGGAAGTAGGGGTTTATTCCTGCTGGCTGTTACATGTCCAAGTATTCTCTCTGGTAGTCATGCTACTAAATGTCAGAGGCATCACACTAATAGAATTAAGGTTGCAAAGTTGGAATGAGAAACTAACATTGCTGGGGGCCTACTAGATGCCACATGCTGTAGGTTGCTATTTGCAGACTTTATCTCTTCAATTACTCAAAGTAATGCTCTGAGGTGGGTGTCGTTACTTCTTTTCTACTCATGGAGAAGCAATGCAGTGGGGAAGACAGTCTTTTCAATAATTGGTGCTGAGACAAGTGGATATTCATATGCTCAAATAGAAAATGTGACCCATATGTTGCACTATACACAAAAGTCTACTCAAAATGGATCATAGACCTAAATATAAAACCTAAAGCTATAAAAACATAGGAGAAAATCCTTGTGACCTTGGCTTAGGAGAAGATTTGTTAGATTCTACACCAAAACCACAATGTTAAGTGAACACACTGATAAATTGGACCTCCTCGAAATTAAAAACTTCTACTCTTCCAAAGACACTGTCGACAGGATGAAAAGACAAGCCATTAATAGGAAGAAAAATATTTGCAAATCATATATCGGATAAAGGAATTGTATCCAAAATATAGAAAATCTCTCAAAAGTCAATAAGATAATAGACACTCCAATGAATAAATGGGCAAAATATTTGAACAAATACTTCATCCAAGAAATGATACAAATGGCAAATAGGCATATGAAAAGATGATCAACATCATTAGTCAATAAAGAAATGTAAATTAAAACTACAATGAGATATCATTACATCCCCATGAGAATGACCAAAATTAAAAATACTCACCACATCAAACATTGGCAATGTTGTGGAGGATGGAACTCTCATACACTGATGGTGGGAATAAAAAATGGTCCAACTACTTTGGAACCAGTTTGGCAGTTTTTTACATGTTAATCTTACATCTACCATATGATCCGGCCGTTGAACACCTAAGTATTTACCCTACAGAAAAAAAGCACATGTCCATGTAAAGACATATACACAAACGTTCATACCAGTTTTATTTAAAAGAGCTTTAAGTTGGAAACAACCCACATGCCCATCGCCAGGTGAATGGATAAAATAAATTGTGATATATTCATATAATGGAATACTACTCAGCAATAAAAAAGAATATTCATACATGCAAATGGATAAATCTGGAAATAATTAGGCTGAATGAAAGAAGCCAGAAAAAAATAGTACATTCTGTACAACTCCATTTACACAAAAATGAAATTAATTAATAGTGACAGAAGTTCAGTGTATGTTCAGTAAACCTATGTATGGGGAAAGGTCCAGGGGAGGGAACTGGAGGCTGGAGACAGATGGGTGGGGAAATTACAAAGGGGCATGAGGAAGCTTTTTGGGGTGACAGATATGTTCATTATCTCGAGTGTAGTGTTGGTTTCACTATGTACACATATGTCAAAACTTATTAAGGCATATACTTTAAATATATGCACTGTATTGTGTGTCAACAACACCTCAATAAAGTACTTGCAATATATTTTAATTTTTAAGTCTTTAATGCAATTAAATTAACCAGGAGAGTAATTTCCATTAAAATGCTCTTGTTATATTAATAGGCCCATACTATGTCTTACCAAATTGGTCCACACCAAATATGACCAAAATAGAAATCATCACTTACAATGAGGTATATTGAAATACTTGGCAAAAGTCGATGCACATGTACTTCTGAAGTACAGAACTAAAAATATTATTTATTGGAAAATAATCATAATGATATTTTAGAATATCTGGTTATTATTATTTTTTTGCTGAGGAAGATTAGCCCTGAGCTAACATCTGTATCAATCTTCACGTACTTATGTGGGGGTGCTGCCACAGCATGGCTGATGAGTGGTGTGGGTCCGTGCCCAGGATCTGAACCCGTGAACCTGGGCCGCCAAAGCAGAGTGTACCCAGCTTAACCACTACGCCATGGGGCCGGCCCTGAATATCTGGTTATTTTAGGGAATGTGGCTGAGTGTCATTATAACAGGGCAAGCTCTAGAGTAATTATTATTTTTCAAAATGCTGAATTCTTGTAACTGACATTTTTAGCTAACATTTGGAAATTTTCTCGTACTTAAAAAATTTCATTATACAGTGGATAAAAACGTGGTGAGTAGGGACGAATCCATGTTACAATCACAAATTGCTAGAAAAACCATCTACTCACCTGCATATTTCAACACCCATCTGAGAGATGCAAGAGAATCACTGATTATACAGTCAGAAAATATATGTAAATTTATTGCAAATGCATAGTAAACATATAGTTCCTTCCTCAAGCTATAGAATTCATTGCTTTTGCACAAATAAGGCATCTCTAAGATGGGCCTCAAGGGCTACTACAAAGCGTATGGCTGCAGATGGAATGAAATTCCACCTGCTAAACCTGTTTTCCCATGATGAGATCAAAGTAGCTTCTCTCCTTTGAGGCTCCTAAGATATCTGCATGTACACGAACAAAAATGTTAAATATACTATTGCTTGTAATAGAAAACGTGCTAAAGGAACTATATTTTCATCACTAGTACTGGCACAATAAATTTTGGGGCATCCATATGATGCAACAACTGGTTGATATAAAAAAGTGAGTGAAATTTTGTTGTCAAGTAATTTAAAATGTTATCATAGAAATATATTTACATGGAAATGTGGTCATAGTAAGTGCCAAAGCAGGTTACAATGATCATAAATGACATGGATCCGTGTTTGCTTGTATAGGTATACACCCATTTATCCAGAGGACTCAAAACATAAAAATAAAAATGATCTTTTGTTTCATTCACACAGAGCTTTCTATTCAGCATAGAAAAAGGCTGCACTTTCTCTCTGGATACCTCAGTATCCCCGTACCCTGGGTAAGACCCTTTTCCATCCAGACTTCCAGAAAACTTTTTCTGGTGGGTTTTAGCCACAGGCCCTCTCTCCCACCTTCTTGCTCCGTGATTTCAAGCTGCAATTCAGCTTTCTGCCACGAGGTGGCACCAAAGTACCACCATCATCAAACATCCCTACACAGTTTAGTCAAAGAGCAAAAAGGAAAAAAAAGAAAAATACCCTCCCTCAGACTCAGCCTATAAACCTATGTACAGAATGATTCTGATTCTGTCAGAAAAACTGATAGGTGTAGAAGACCACTGTGGAAACATATATTCCTGGGCCTGCATACGATGAAACACCAGGTGGCAGTAGCGCACATTGGCAGTGGGCGGCGGGCAGATGAAGGGCAGCGCAGGGCAGGTGAGAAGTGACAGAGAGGGTGGGACGTCGGAGCGGGGTCTGGGCAGCTGTGTCGTGTCTTGGACAGGGTGCGACAGACATGAGGTGGGAGAAGGTCTGGGCAGCCTCTACGGGAGTGGAGTAACGAAGGGTGAACGCCCTGCTCTCTGGGAGGAACCCCCTCTGCTGTGTGGACACTTCAAACTACACTGATGAGGGAAGAGAGAAATCAATGAACTCGATATTGATTTGGGGTCAACAGCAGATAGAACTGCTGTAATAATACATATGAATTTTCCAAACAGAATTGGTATCTTGGTAAACAAATTACTCCAAGACCTTTCTTATTCTTTGCAAAATATGCTCATTTTCTTTGGGGGGGGGGGGAAATAAATAAAGGAGATGGCGCCATCTGGTGGCCAGATCCAGGATTGCATTCCTGAATCTCAGACCAGGGTGCTGGCTCAGCAAAGGCGAGGGAAGAAGGAAGTTTGGGATCTTGGTTAAGCGCTTCAGCCAGAGTTTTCTGGAATTTTTCACTAACTCGCAGAAATTTCTCTGTATCCATCATTTTCTGGAATATCTAAATCTGAGATCGGAATCCAGTTCAGGTCTGAACTGAAGATAAAGCTACACTTGTCAGGTAGAGTGAACAAGCTATAGGCAATAGACACAGAGACATGCACACACACAATTCAATTTTGAGTCTATGTTTCCCCATGAATTGAATACAACGAATGCTTTTCCAAGGTAATGAATGTATGTGCACACACATGTGCACTATCATCTTCATCATCAAGAGGAGCTTTTGAGTGAGTACCCAGGCGCCACAACACCAGGGGAGGGCAACATGACCATTTCTCCAGCCCTGGAAGCCCATCTTCTGAAAGGCAGGCTGCTCTGTGTCCTCTAGGGAGGGCGAGGGATGGACCCTCATTCCCGTCCTCCCACTTTTCTGGAGAAGGGACTTAGGCTCTGTGAGCCCGACCTTGGGCATCTGTGAAATGAGACTCCAGATACCTGACACCTCTGTCACAGAGCTGTCCTGAGGGGTAAATGAGAAAACCTGCCCAGAGTACATGGCGTGTGGGGGGACTTCAGTGGCCCTTTCGACGTGGAGACAGAGCAGTAGGGGCTGACTGAGCCTTGGGGATGAGGCAGGCATTGTGAGAAGTCATTTTTCATTGTTTCTCCTAATGAGAAGATAGATATCTTTATGAAGGGAGCAAATCTCTCTCTGATAGGCCATGAGTTGAAAGTTTTGGAGACAGAAGATTCTCTACTGTCTCCGATGTTTCAGAATCTCCCAGGAGCTGCTTCACATCGTGCCTCTGCTCCAGTGCCCCACGCTGGGAAGTCAGGCTTGTCTGACTCACCTGGTGAGCTCGGTGAGAGATGGCACCTGGGCAGCAAGGTGTGGTGTTGGCCTACCTGCTGCTCCTGGACTGCTCTGTATGTTAATACATGCACAGGAAAAACCTGGACCCGTCCCCCAGTCACCAGTGCAGGGGTCCTCCGATCATGCATGATCCAGCCACGTCACACCGGGATTTCAGCCATGTGCTGACCCCTGAGAGGCAAAATTCCTAAAATTCCTAGCATCTCTTTGACATAAAATTATCCATTCTTTCATTCACTAATAACTAGATATATCTTGGCCTTAAAACCCATACTGTTCCACTGGAAGCATCTCATTAACTCTAAGTGGAAATAAGAGGGTAAGAAGGAAAATGAACATATAGGAAAATTCAAGGGTTAAATCTGAGATGAGATGGCTCCTTCACATTAACTTTTAAAGTTGTTCAAACTTCAGGGTATTGAAGATTAAAAAAAAAATCCCTCTTAGGACCCCTAATCCCTGTGCAGGCACAAACCTGCCTCTGCCTCTGTCGTTTTTCTCTCTCTCTCCCCCGTCCTTCAAACTCAAAGTTCCAGAAACAGTTTTCTGCATTCCCTGTTAACATTTTCACTTCCCACTGACTACTTCTCCCACTACACTATCAGTTTTGCCCCCATGATTACAATGAATGTGCTCTCACCAAGGTCATAAGCTACCTTTTTGTAACTAGGCCCAGATATTTTGTATAAATATATTAACATAATATTACTTTTAATCATCGCCTAAAAAATGCATGCCTGTGCAGAGTGCTTCTGTCACTTAATAACAAATCTTTGACAGTTTCCCAGGCTCTGGAGCACGAGGTGCTGTACAAACCCAAGCAGCCCTGCTCCCTAATGTGCAGTCCTGGGCCAAGGCCTTACGTCTCTGTCCCTCACTTCATCATCGATAAGATGGGGATTAGCAACAGGTATCTACCTCATAGGGGTGCTGTGAGCACTGGAAGTGACAATATATTAAAAAAAACACTTGGAAATAAGAAATGTTTGCTATATTTATTTTATTTTATATCTCTTTATTGGTATTATGATCACTGCAGGCATGACAAAAATAGGATATAGTGTGACGATTATTCACAACGACTTTTGGGGTATGTTGTCAGTAAGTGTATTAGTTACCTAGGACTCCATAACAAATCTTCACAAATTCTGTGGTTTGGAACATCAAAAATGGATTCTCTCATAGTTTTGAAGATCTGAAGTCTGAAATCAAAGTGTCAGCAGGACCACGCTCTCTCCCAAGGCTCCAGGGGACAATCCGTTCTTGAGTCTTCTAGTGTCCAGTAGCTTCCAGAGCTCCTTGGTTTGTGAGCACAACTCCAGTCTCTGCCTCCATCTTCACACGACCTTCTTCCCTGTGTGTGTGAAATCTCCCTCTCCTTTCTCTTGTAAAGATATCACTCATTGGATCTAGGACCTGCCCCAAAGGGAAAGGGAGAGGGTCTGCATGAGATTGCCCAGTACTCAGCACCACAGGCTCCAGAGGGGAGAATGCTTCAACAGCGGGATTCAGGGGAAACGTGTGGCCACAGGCTCATTCAGCCTGGGGCCCCAGGGCAATCAACAAACGTGGAGTAAAACAACTTTGAAGTACCTTCTTTGTGCAACTAAAAATAATAAAAGGAAAGGAAAAAATACACATGCCCAGCACTTGTAATACAAAACCAGATCAAGTTCAAAATCTGAAGCATTCCTAAACCCACCAAGGGATTTGGGTCTTAGTCTGGACACAGGAAACCTAACTCCCTGCAATCACTGTTTTCTTTCACCAGGTTTCGGGCGGGTCAGACTTAGCTCTTCAGAAATGATAAGTGCACAAAAGCAATATGTAACAGAGAGTGAAGGCGAATGTCAAATTTTGCTTAAACTTGTCAGAGCAGTGTGGTCCTGTGATACAACTCACTGAGCTGATGAAAGGAGTTGAGGTGACAAAGGAGGAGAAAAGCCTCACTGGGTGATCTCTGGGAGGATGCAGGGATGGAACAAATGAGAGTGTAGACAGTGTCAAAACAGGGAGAGAATGTTCTGGTTAAGAACGTGACTCCCTGAGGCAGGCAGAAACTTGCTGGCAGATGGGAGTCCGTGGCACCTGGGGTCTAAAGAAACTAAAGAGGGTGTATGATTTCCAGATGGCATGGGGGATCCATTAGTGATAAATCCTTCCCCTTGATGGCAGCTTCCTACTTACGGAAGGTTTAGAGAGCTGAGCATCAACTCAACTTCACTACTGTCTGTGCTCCTTGCCCTCATGGACCAGTGACAGATGTGCAGGGCACTTTCCTTCTTACCAACACTTGTGTCATCTCAGTGTGTAAAGGGGTGATGCAGCATCCCATGGAAGCAGATGTGTTACCCCCCAATCGGTCCTAAACTTGGATGACCTCAGACCCCTGGAGTGCCCAATCAGCTACCTCTGAGCCCTGTCTGCTCACCTGGGAGCCCCCACTCCTCACTCCAGTCAGGCTGGACTCCCCGCCCCCTCCCTCCCATCCAGCCCCTCTAAGTCCTGCCCACTGTCCCAGCCCAGCTCCTCTTTAAGGAGTCTCTGACAACTCCAGTGAGCCCTTCCTCCTCTTTATAAATTAAGGAGGTTCTATGGAGGTCACCATAACTTCCACAAGGACCTGAACCACGTGAAACCATTACTGTGACCTCTGCAGCCCCTGGCTCACTGGAGGTGTGAGGATGACAGATGCTCAGTTACACCTGTGTGATGGTGCAGGTCACGGCAGGGAAGGAACTCACCCTGGGATGGCTCAGGCACCGAGACCCAGAGAGAGCTCCTGACTCTCGTTCCAGTGTCCCCCCCTGCAGACCCCCAGTCACCTCTTCCTGGAGCCTCAAGTAGGTCCCAGGCTCTAGGTTAAGTGCACTCCTAATGCGAACATGAGGGCACCAACAGAGGACAGGAAAAGCACAATTATTCCATGGAAAAGATGAAGACTTTTCCCCAGGCCACCTTCATTACACTGCATATCACAGAGATGGCACCAAATTTCCTACTGAGCATAGAAGAGTGTGTGTGGTTCCCTTCTTACATTCCCAAATACTCACTAAAATGCAGTAATGCTATTGAGATTAAGAAACAACGTCCCTATTAAAGATCAGAAGAGTTGGGATAATGTTGTGGACTGAATTGTGTCCCAGAAAAAATCCATATGTTGAAGCCCCAACCCCCAATGTGACTGTATTTGGAGATAGGGACTTTAAGGAGGTAGTTAAGGTTGAATGAAGTCATAAGGGTAAGATCCTAATCCTATAGAACTATTGTCCTTGTCAGAAGAGGAAGAGAAACTAGAGCTGGCTCCCTTTCCGTGCACATGCACAGAGGAAAGGCCATGTGAGGACACAGCGAGAATGTGGCTGTCTGCAAACCAGGAAGACAGGTCTCACCAGAAACTAAACCTGCCAGCACCTTGATCTTGCACTTCTAGCCTCCAAAGCTTTAAAACATAAATTTCTGTTGTTTAAGCCACCCAGCCTGTGGTATTTTGTTATGGCAGCCCGAGGAGACTAACACAGATAGGAAAGCAAATACCGGCATTGTGGATGATGGGCCAAACATAGTCTGGGGATCTTGATGAAGGGTTCTCTTGAACTCTTCACAAAGATCCCTTGAGTGTAAAAATCAGATACACACATACACATGCACACACTAGTTGCCCTTATCCTCCAACTTGCTAACTTATTTAACATTGTGTGAGTGTGTGTGTAGTGAAATGTGAAAAACGATACTATACCATTATTATATGCAATACTATATTTTGTTTAGGGAAGCTCTCATGTGGCCTAAAAGGATAAAGCCGTGTATTGGAATGATAAATATTTCATTGTGGATAGTGATTACCTCTAGAGGAGAAGGGAGGGTTGCAATTAGAGAGGAGTAAAGTTTTTTCTTAACCTCGATTAATTGTATAGCTTTCTATGCTTTTTATCTGAAATATTTCGTAAGTAGCAGAACTTTTAAGAGCTACAGTGTTTATCATAAATAAAATCCATACTCATTTTGGCAAATGTTTAACATTGTGCCAAGTGCAGAGGTTAAAAATATCGATTCCTACCAATCCCATCATCTTTAAAATTCACATTTTGCTGTTTCATTCCATTATTTTTTCTGTGCATGCAAATGTAATACACATTCATTTCATATAACTATTGTTATAACAAATATAGAGTTCAGTATTCTGTTTTTTGCTTTTGTTGCTTTTGCTTTTATCTTAACTTTTACCTTAAGTAATAGCACGTGGAAGAAGAGTTCTGATTAAATGACAAGGTATAAGGG
This sequence comes from Tapirus indicus, assembly GCA_031878705.1. Lineage (NCBI taxonomy): Eukaryota > Metazoa > Chordata > Mammalia > Perissodactyla > Tapiridae > Tapirus > Tapirus indicus. The sequence goes on along the minus strand of CM062942.1, from coordinate 86,426,809 downwards.
ATGATCTTACTTTACTTATTAATGAACACATAATGAGATGACCGAGATCCATGTCTTGAGCAATGAATTTGATTGAAAATGCAAAACTCACTGCATATTAAATAATGTTATATGTCTGGTTCTGTTCATGTGCTTTCTATAGTTCTTTTAATCTGTACATCAACCACTCTATCCAATGGTTATAAAATCATAGGTTCTCAGAAAATTGTGATACCTGGCAATGTAATCCCCACTCCTATCATTTGCCCTTTGAATGAGTGCTAGGAATAATAATAAACCATAACAGATATCAGTAATTATAGAGCACTAAGTAGATAAAATATTTGGTCAACATCATGCAATCAGCAAGGTAGTGGCTCCCAGGGTCAAATCCAGGTCCATCTGACCCCAAATCCCATGCCCCTCACCCCTGTTTCTGTATTGAGAGCTTTTCTGCGTTGGGCCGGAGGCCAGCACAGGGGAAGAGAATCGCTCAAGGTCCTGTGCTCAGTTGATGGGTCTGGCAACAGAGACACATGTTTGATGACTCCCATCTTCTGTCTAGCGGACCTGTTCCTATTCTATGCTCTTCTGTACTATTTCTTCTTCTTGGGGTTTAATATGAAATTGCTTCTGGTCAAACTAGAAGGAAAACAGGGAGACAGGAAAGCAAGTGGAAAACAGGAAATGATGAGATGGGACCAAAGTTCACTTCTTGCTGCTACATTTCCAGATGTGGGCTGTATCAAATCTTCTATTTTACGGGACGGAGGAGGCAGAGTGGGCCTGGAGTAACGTTTATCAAAGCCCTACCACATGCCAGACATTCTTTCAGGTTTTCTCCTTTTCTTCTTACAACAACTCTGTGAAGAAGGCACCCTTACTTGCGTTTTACAGATGACCAATCTCAGATTCACAGAAATATGTAAATTTTCCAGGGTCAAACATCCACCCCTTTCCTTCTTCACAGGCCAACCAGTAGCCTCCTGTTTAGATGATGGATTTCCAGAGCTTAAGGACTGATGGTGAGAAACTCCCCTGATGTGGAACCTGGGCTATGTCATGCTCCCATTGGGCATGAAGATGGTGGGGATGAAATCCTGCCTGTGGGCCAAGAGGCCTGAGTGTGGGGGCCACATGTACTGATTGATTCCTGAGGTGTTGAACTGGACCCAGGAAGCAACACAAGCTCTTGCCCTTTGGAAAGGGAACCTGAAGGGCAGCATATTAACATGTACAACTACTATATGAAGGGTATTTTACAGTTTATCTCATTTATTCCTAACAACTCTATCCAAGATCAGTACTTATCAATGATCAGGGAACAGAAGTTAAAAGTTAAGTAACATGATGTGGGAAATAACCTTATCAATTACTGCTCCAGGACTCAAAACCTGAGGCTTTTCCCCCTGTGTTCTGTGAGCTGATCTTCACCTCAAAGCATTATTATTCAGTTGATCTTTTTAAAACAATGTGCTGAAGTACTATTTAAATATTTTAAATCACTATAAAATGCAAAAGTTAAAAATTGCTTGTGAAAAGTTGAGGAAATTATTTACCACCCATATTCTGACATAGAGTTTATATGCTTGACATAGGAAATACTCCTAATCAATAGAGATGGGTCAATGATATCAAGGTAGAATGTACATATAAAGCAATATAAATGTCCAATAAACACTTGCCAAATGAAACAAATTAAATACTGTGAAAATGAATCATACTAAGTAAAACAGAGAAGTTGTAAAATATAATGTAGAATATGATTGCATTCTGCAAAAGAGTATATATCAACATGAGTGTATAAGTATGTGTGTGATTGTAAGTACGTGCATTACGCACAGGAAAATTACGGAAAACAGGCACAAATAAATTAATAGAGACTATTTTTGTATTATGGTGGGCAGAAGGTGGGGCTATAGGGAGAGCCAGAATAATTTGTTTCTAAATATACATTTCTTTATTGTTTCATAGCTGATAACCAATGAAAGGTATTAATTTGTAATCTGACAGAGTTATTGAGATAAAGTTTTGTAAACAGGAAAATCTGCAAATCAAGTCACAAAATGACAGTGCAGGAATACGTTTACTGACTTAGAAATATGTTCATATACTGCTTCATGAAAATAGCACATTAAAAAGATTTCTTTGATAATAATTCAATGTGTGTGTGTACTGGTGTAAGTTAAAGGATATTTTAATTTTAAATTTCCATTTATGTAGGGTTTAAAATATGGAGATTTTTGAATGAAAGGTTGGAAATATAAATTATTGGGAACTGATTATAAATATGATGCTTTTATGTTTATTGCTTCAGAAATGTATTCACAGTATAGGTTTTATTGGCAAACAAGCAGATCAGAACAATTTATATGACAGTGTTCATGTGTGTGGGGGGGTATCTGTGTGTTTCTATGTCTCAACCTTCTTCACAACATTATCAACACACTAACTCATGTAGCTTTCTATTCAGTTCACTAAGAAGCTGGACTTACATCCCTAGGGGTTGAAGATCCCAAGATGGACATAAATATAGAAGGATCACTGTCAGTGTCTGGAAAAGTCTGGAAAGCTTTGGCCTATACAATGGAATCCATGCAATTCTCACACTCTCTTCAAATCCCCTACCCTTTACCAAGCCCCTAGTTGAGACTTTCACACTTGCAATTATGACTCTGATCCCCACGTGACATCTTTCTCCATTTACTATGGGTTATTTTTTCCCAATGAAAAGGCATAATTTTTAGAAACAGAAGCAAAATATTTTCTTCAAAGTAGATTACAAAACAATAAGTACACTGTGATCTCAACTTTCTTTGGAAAAGTTATATGTGTATAAAAAGACTGAGAGGATAGACACTTAGTTTCATTTCCTGCTTACTCCTGCATCTACATCTCACTAATTTATTAATGTGTATTAGTCTACTCTATGTCACTGTTGTCCAGTTCCTTATCTGCATCCCAAGAGGGAAGCTCTCTGGACCTGTAGACCTCCATAACTAGAAATACCCATTGAGAACAAGATGGACGTTAGTGCCCACCCTATGGGGTGGTGATGTATGACCTCAAATGGACTCTCATTTCAAGCAAGGTTATTCCAAGCTTGACCCTGAATCCTGGAAACCCTGCACTGAAGCAGGAAATGATGAGATTGAGTGGGGAGATGCTGCTACCTTGGGAAACTGAGGCAACTTGTAACCCAAACATTTGTCCTGTTGCATTGCAGTCACCGGCTACTATCTTCTCCAGACAGGATCTCTCTAACAGAGAGTGAAGGATGAGGCAACCTTTATAAGGTTTCACTCTTGGTTCTTCTCATTGGTGTGAACTAGGGGTTTCACTTTCTCTGTTATCCCTTCATTAGTTCAAAGTGATAGATTTCTGAACTCCTTACGTGTCTGTCTTATCTCTAGGAGGGTGGTTTCTGACATTTAGTCATGTAAGGGTCCATCTGAGATGACATGAAGTTTCTGCTACCTGTAAGACCTCCTCTGCCAGTTAAGGGGACCTGCATAGACTTCTTCTTCTTGTTCAGGACTCAGCTCAAATGTCACTTCCTGAGAAAGAGCTTCACTGAAAATCTCATCTATAATCATCTCTGTCCAACTCATTTTCTACTGTAGTTATGTATTTTTCTTCAAAGCACAAATCTCTATATGAAATTATCCCAGTTATTAATCTCTTTGCTTACTCACTGCCAGTTTTTCCACTCTAGAATGAAAACTCCAAAGACCCTGACTGGCTTGTTTCTGTACTGTGTCCCCAGTGATTCACATATAAATCACTGAATAAATATTATTTAAATAAAAGAATTATTACCTATTTGACACACTGAAGTAGATCAATATTTAAAGTTGAGTGGCAGGAATAATTGACAACAAAATTAGATCTCAGAGAGTTCAAAAATTTAAGAAGTCTTTGGTATAAATTTACACAAGTGCTTTTCAAACTTGAATAAGTACCAGAACCAATTGAAGAAATTACTCAAAATGTAGATACCTCTCACCCCACTCTCCTGATTTCAATTCAGCTGACCTACAGTGGGCCTTGGAATCTGCAATTTTAACAATCACTCCTTGATGATTTTGTTGAAGAGATCCATAGACCACACTTGGAAAAATCTGACTTAAATAGCTAACACTTGTGTACCATTAATTTAATGCCTAGCATGCAGAGTTCTGTGGTATCGCAGAAAGTGCACCGGTACTTCCCTCTCACTTAAAAACACAGATTACTTTCCCAGATGGGCTCACACTTGAACTCCACAACATTCCTAGGTGGTTGGGCGGACTGGGTATTGGTATTCTGTTGTATAGACGAGGCTGTGTATTAAACATTACTTTTTATTCTTATGCTTTGATGTCTGGGGCCTTGCTGAGCCTGGAGGCACTGTCCCTTCCAGGGCTAGCTAATCTTTATAGATAGTAAACAACTGGAATGTGTCTTTCATATGCAAACCAATGAATCATGAGCCCACATCCCCAGCACCCCTATTGGGCTTTCAAACTCATCAACAATATCCCGCTGCCCTAATCATCACATGGCCAGATAACTAGGGACAAACCCTATGCCACAGAGCTCACCAAAATTATTCAAACTAGCTAATCCTATGCTTACTCTGCCTTACCCATTACTTCCTAGAGAAACCACAACAAATATTCTTCCCCATCATTTCTTCTCACTCTGTCTGCCCCTAATAGATCCTGGTGCTTCCCCACACAGCCTCTATGTGGCCTAGAATGCCCCCTCCTCTTGAGAATGGTGAGTAACAAACTGTCTTTTCAACCAAAATCATCTCTTGATCTGTTAGCCTCACCATATCTGAATAAAAATAAAACCACCATTTCAAAACAGGCTGGTAGAAGGGTATGACTTACTTAACATGTCCCACTATTGAGACTCTGATCTCTTCATTCTTGTTCCAGTAACATATCTAGTAATCTCAACATCACACTTGGTTCTTCTCTACCATTCCCCACTTCTCACACAGAATCCACATCCTTCTCTGATGTTACACCAAAAGTAAAAATATGAGGATAAGAAAGCACATGAAATAGAGAGGAAAGTGAGAAGATAGGAAAGCACATGAAAACAGGGGGAAAAAGTGAGGAGGTCCTTGCCTGTCCCCATTCAGTCCACTGGAAGCTGTGCAATGATACTTTGCCTCTCCCCAGCTCCATCACACAGCCCCCTCCCACACACAGCAGTGACACCGAAGCTCACACTTCATGGAAATGGGGGCTTATCTCTTCTTACTGTTACATTTCTAAGTATTCTCTTTGGTAGCCATGCTATTTAATGTCAGAGGCATTGCACTGACAGAATGAAGGTGGACAAGTTGGAATGGGGAACTGATATTTGCTGAGGGAGGGTCTCCCAGATGTCACATGCTGTAGGTTATTTTCGGACATTTTTCTTCGAGTCCTCAAAGTGAAACTTTGAGGTGGGCATAATTACTTCTTTTGTACAGATGGGGAACTAGTCAGGCTCAGAGAGGAAAGTAAGTGCTCATAGAACTTTAGGGAGGCATCAAATGAACACAAGAGGCCAACTTGAAGGGGCTTCCACTGGCCAATTTTGGGACAATTTGAAGATGAAAATAAATAATGATTCTAAATGGTTACCTTTTGAGCAAAATAAGAATCAATGGGTATATTGATACAAATAAATGAAGACATACATAAATAATTAAATAAGAGAGACAGCATAGCTCACTCTAAAGGTGAAAGCCAAATAATAAATATAGAAGGAATAAAGAATTAGAAAAGCAACACTTGACGACATCATAGTAATAAGTGACTCATGCAAAAATTATAAATGGATGCTCATTGTGCACCAAATCTCAAACCAGTCACTGAGCCATAACAGTACCCAAGCTTGGCCAATTAAAGATGGGAAAGTGTGTAATACTTAGGAATAATCTGTCCAAGATGTGCAAGGCCTGTACACTGAAAATTACAAAACATTTCTCAGACAAAGCAAAGAAGATCTACATAAATGGACAGACATACCACCTTCTTGGGTCTGAACACTTGGTATTGTTAGGTTGAAATTCTCCCCAAACTTATTTATACATTCAATGCAATACCAATGAAAATCCTACTAGACATTTTTAAAGAAATGGACAAGCTGATTGTAAAATTCATGTGGAAATGCAAAAGGTCTTGATTAAGAAAAAGAACTTTCAAAAAAAAGAACAAAGTTAGTGGACAAATGCTACCTGATTTCAAGAGTCACCGTAAACCTTCAGTAATAAAGACAGCGTGGTATTGGCATGAAGAGACACACATAACTCAGGGGAACAGAATAAAGTGTCTAGCAATAGATTCACACATATATGAGAAACTAATTTTTTAAAAATCTCCATTTTTTTGAGGAAGATTGACCCTGTGCTAACATCTGTTGCAAATCTTCCTCTTTTTCTTTTTTCTCCCCAGAGCCCCAGTAGATAGTTGTATGTCACAGTTGTACATCCTTCTAGTTGCTCTATGCGGGACACTGCCTCAGCATGGCTTGATGAACAGTGAGTAGGTCCATGCCCAGGATCAGAACCGGTGAACCCTGGGCTGCCAAAGTGGAGCATGCAAACTTAACCACTATGCCACCAGGCTGGCCCCCCAGTGGGAAACTAATCTTCAATAAAGGTTCAAAGCAATTCAGTAGTGGACCACAAATACTCTTTTCAAAAAATGGTGCTGGAACAAGTGAATATCTACATGCAAAAATGAATTTTGATTCTTATTTTGCACCTTATACAAAAATCAACTAAAATGGATCATAGATCTAAGAATAAAACCAAAAACTGTGAAACATTTAGAGGAAAACATAGGAGAAAATCCTTTTGGCCTTAAGTTAGGTGAAGATTTCTTTTCTATGACACCAAAAGCACAATCTATAAGTGAACAAATTGAGAAAATGGACCTCTTCAAAATTAAAAACTTCTGCACGTTCCAAAACAATGTTGAGAGAATGAAAAGAAAAGCCACTGAATGGTGAAAAATATTTGCAAATCATATATGTGATAAAGGACTTGTATTCAGAATATAGAAAATCTGTCAAAAGTCAATAAGAAGAGATTGATGTAAGCAAGATGGTAGAACAGGAAGCATTAAAAAGAAAAAATGCTTAGGAATATACTTAACCAAGTAGGTGACTTGTACACTGAAAATGGGTAAACAATGCTGAAAGAAATTGAAGATATAAACAAATGGAAAGACTTCCCACATTCATGGATTGAAAGACTTAAAATTGTTGACATGTCCTTACTACCCAGAGTTATCTACAGATTCAATGCAATCCCTATAAAAAAATCCAATGGCACTTTTGCAGAAACAAAAAAAAAATCATTGTAAAATTCATATGTAATTTCAAAGGACCCCAAATAGCCAAACTATGTAGCCAAACTACAGAAAAAGAAATCTGTAGGCCTCACACTTCCTGATTTCAAAACATATTACAAAGGTGTAGTAATCAAAACATTATGGTACTTGCATAAAGACAGATGTATAGATCAATGGAACAGACTAAATAGCCCAGAAATAAACCCTCACATATATGGTGAAATGATCTTTGACAAGGGTGCCAAGGTCACATAATAGGGAAAGGATAGTTTCTTCAACAGATGGTGTTGAGAAAACTGGATATCCACATGCTAAAGACTGAAGTTGGACCCTTACCTTACAACATATACAAAAAGTAACTCAAAATGGATAAAAGACTGAAATGTAAGACCTAAACTACAAAACTCCTAGAAGAGGGCCAGCCCCAGTAGCCTAGTGGTTAAATTTGGTGTGCTCTGCTTTGGCGGTCTGGGTTCAGTTCCCGGGTGCAGACCTACACCACTTTTCTGTCAGAGGCCATGCTGTGGCGGTGGCTCACATACAAAAAGAGGAAGATTGGCAACAGATATTAGCTCAGGGCAACTCTTCCTCAGCAAAAAAACAAACAAAAACTGTACTGAAAAAAAATTCCTAGAAGAAATCATAGGGGGAAAGCTTCATGACATTTAATTTGGCAATTATTTCTTGAATATGACACCAAAAGCATAGGCAGCAAAAGCAAAAATAGTCAAATGGGACTACATCAAACTTAAAAACTTCTGCACAGCAAAAGAAACAATCAACAGAGTGAAAAGGCAAGGTATGGAATGGGAGAAAATGTAACCATATATAAGGGGTTAATATCCAGAATATAAAAAGATCTCCTACAACTCAACAACAAAAAATCAAATGACCAAATTGAAAAATGGACAAAGGACTTGAACAGACACTTTTCCTTAGAAGACATAAAAGTGGACAACAAGCACATGAAAAAATGCTCAGCATCATTAATCATCAGGGAAATGTAAATCAAAACTGAATGTGATATCACTCCACACCTGTTAGGGTGTCCCCCACAAATAAAACAGAAAATAACAAGTATAGGCTAAGATGTGGAGAAAACAAAACTCTTATGCACTGTTGGTGGGAATGTAAACTGGTGCAGGGGCTATGGAAAACTACATGGAGGCTCCTCAAAATTTCAACATAGAATGACCATGTGATCCAGTAATTCCACTTCTGGTATATATCCAAAAGAATTGAAAACAGGATCTCTAAGAAATATTTGCACACCCATGCTCATCACATTATTCACAATAGCCAAGAGCTGAGAGCAAACCAAATGTACATTGAGCAATGAATTGATCAAAAATGTGGTATATACAATGGAATATTACTCAGCCTTAAAAAAGGAAGTCCTAACACATGTTCCAACATGAATGAACCTTGAGGACATTATGTTAAGTGAAATATGCCAGTCACAAAAAGACAAATAATGCATGCTTCCACTTATATGATATATCTAAAGTAGTCAAACTCTTATAAACAGAAAGTAGAATGGTAGTTGCCAGGAGCTTAGGAGAGGGGAAAAAGGGAAGTTGTTGTACAACAGGTACAGAGTTTTTCAAGTTAAAAAATTTCTAGAGATCTGTTGCTCAACAAGATTCTTATAGTTAACACTACTGTATCATACACTTGAATATAGCTAAGATGTTATGTTTTTTATCACAATATAAAATGTTAGTGGAAAGAGACAGCCCAATAAATGCATGGGCAAAAGATTCAGAGACTCCATCAAAGAAGATATACAAATAGCAAATAAGCATATGAAAATATGCTTACCATCATTAGTCATTAGGGAAATGTAAATTAAAACTACAATGAAATAACATACAACCTTGTGAGAATGGCTACAATTCTAAACACTGACCATAGCAGGCATTGGCAAGGTTGTGGAGGATTGAACTCTCATACAGTGCTGGTGGGAATGAAAAATGGTACAACTACTTTGGAAAACAGTTTGGCAATTTCTTATAATGTTAGTCTTACATCTACCATATTATCCAGCCACTGCAATTCTAGTATTTATCCTAGATAAAGAAAGCATGTGTCCATGTAAAGACTAATACTCAAGTGTTCACAGTAGCTTTATTTACCAGAGCCCCAAACTGGAAGCAACCAAATATTTATCAAGAGGTGAATGGATATAACAATTTGTGGTATATGCACATACTAGAATATTGCTCAGCCATAAAAAAAGGAACTACTGATATGTGCAGCAATATGGATAATCTAAAAATAAATAGGCTGAATAAAAGGAGGAAGACCTCTGTAATAAAATAAAACAACCTCTATGATTACATTTAAATAAAATCTAAAAATGAAAAATAATCTAAAGTGATAGAAGATCATTGGTTGCCTGGGAACAGGGCAAGGTGTGGTGTGAGGCCAAGGGACAGGGGAGGAAACAGACCAATGAAGAACTGAAAATGTTATATCCTGGGAAAATAATTATAATGCTATTTGAGAATGCCTGTTTTTTCAGGGAACATGGCTGAACATTATAACAGGGACATCTCTACGGTAATTATTACTTTAGAAAATACTAAATACTTGCAACTGACATTTTAAAACTAACACTTGCAAAATTTCTGGCATTAAAAAAAATTATTATAGAATGGATAACACGTGGCTACCAGGGAGGAATCCATGTTACAATCTCAAATTGCTAGGAAAACTGTCTAATCAATTGCGTATTTCCATATTCATCTGAGAGAAACATGAGAATCACTGAATGATATTTTTATGGTGAGAACATTTAGGTATATTTATTCCAAATGCATGTTAAAGATCAAGTTGCTTCCTCAAGTTGGACAATTCATTGCTTTCAGACAAAAGAGGACTTCTCTAAGACGGGTCTCAGGGCTACTACAAAGCAGATAGCTGCTGAAGGAATGAATTCCACCCGCTAAACCTCTTCTCCCATGATGAGATCAAAGCAGCTTCTCTCCTTTGAGGCTCCTTTGTGAACCTCACAGCAGCTATTCCACAACATGCTTTTTTTTTTTTTTTTGTGAGGAAGACCAGCCCTGAGCTAACATCCATCGCCAATCCTCCTCTTTTTGCTGAGGAAGACTGGCCCTGGGCTAACATCCGTGCCCATCTTTCTCCACTTTATATGGGACGCTGCCACAGCATGGCTGACAGGCAGTGCATCGGCGGGCGCCTGGGATCCGAACCCGCGAACCCCGGGCTGCCAAGCGCGGACTAAACTGCTGCGCCACCGGGCGGCCCCCCACAACATGCTTTTAACAGATCTATGAACTCACTTGAGCCAGGTGTCAGATCCTACTAGGGACGTGAAGTGTTGGGGTCTCCTGAGGACTGCTGCCCTTGAGTCTGGAGTAGAAACTTCAGCAGCCATCAGGACACAGACCCTCAGAACCTGCCTCCTTCAGACACCTGACAGGAGCTTGTTACCGAGCAAAGGCGCGATCTGCTCACTGCAAGATAAAAGGCCAAGCACATGGTGGTAGAGAAAGAACTTTATTAAGCAATGAACTAGCTGATCAGAAGATGGTGGACTACCATCCACAAAAAAAAAAAAAACATTTTAAAGGGGAACTGATTTGGAAATGGCTTATATAAGGCAAATAGGGTTGGAGAGGGGGCTCAAGAGTGTCAGGTGATGGCTAGGTGCCTCTCTGTAGACAAAAAGTTTCAGATCTGCTGAATGTGACATTCCTGAGGAATCTAAGAAAACATCAGTTACTTCCTTCTCTGGGACAGAAGGAACTGTTTTGGTCAGAGGACATAAATTTTCTGCTACCAAGTTATTCTTTCTACTGGTTACAGATTAGCTTGATTAAGTCCAGTTCTAAGCATTTTTCCAAAGCATATTGTGAGAATAAAATGGGGAGGCGGAGCATGTGGCCTTGGGGGCTGAAGTTCTAAGAGTCTTCTGTGCAGAGGTGACTGTCTTTCATATTTCTTCATGGGTCGTGTATGCAAATTCGTGGGGGGGGGATTCTATGTGTTGCATGTGGTGGATTTTTAGCCTGTGATGTGTGACGCTTACAATTGTGATTTTAGCTCCTCAATGCTGTTGCGTGATGCTTAGTCAAGTGGAGGGCTGTCTCTTTTCAGTGATCCTCCTGCTGTTCTGCAAAGTAAGCTCAGAAACTTTGGTTACTTTGTTTCCCACGTTAGCCTTGTGGGTAGAGACACCATTTCATCCTAATCTAGGGAAACTTTAACTCCTCGGTCCTCGGTTTCAAGCTCAGGCCATGGGCATGAAGAGCCGCACAGGGAGAGACAGATCCAGCAATCACTATGCTTTCCTGGAGTAACTATGTGCCCCACACCATGCTAGGCACTGGATTAGTGACAATGACACTAATACAATTGGGTAGTGATTATAACAACCACATATTATAATGGGCTTCTCAACAGGGCCTTTTTCTTCTCTTTTCCTTCTCTATCCCCTAACAACAAAGTTGAAAAGGAATGAGAAGTGGCCTGAATTCATACAGACATTCATGATTCCACAATAAACACAGGGCCATGGGTTTACTCATGTTTATCACTGAAAGTTCACAGCGATCCTGTGGGTTAAGCATTCTTACCCCATTTGACAGAGGGGGAAACTGGGGATGAGAGAGAGTCTATACCTGTCTTATCTCCCATGCCCCTGCCTTTAGAAGGAAAGTCTCTCCAGGACAATCCTAGAGCAAGACACATACTCACTGCAGCCCACCAGGACCTGAATGGCTTTATCTATGAGACAGTTGGGGCACTGGGCCCCGAAGCAGGAAAGAGGCAAATTGGATCTGGGATCTCTTTGTCTCCCCCACACCACAGAATGGTTCATCCCCCACCGCGGGGACCCACACCCTCAGCTGGGTCCCAAACACCTGAACGTGTGACACTATTCTTCTCGCCAGGCCACATCTGTCTATAGAAAAGTTGTCACAGTCGCCATATTGATGTCAGGTTTCTGTGGCAACTGAGTTGCACTGGTTTGATCTCCACACCAGTAATGCCTCTGCACTGGCCTAGGTCCCTTGTCTTTTGCTGAAACCAAATCACTTTTAGCCTTCAGGCTATTAGACACTAGACTGGAATCCAGGCAACTAGCAGAACTCTGGCCATTCTTTTGGAGCAAACCATGTCCCTGTCATCAGGGATTTTGTTTGCTTTAAAAAGAGACACTATGGGAGTACTATCCGTACACAGAGATCCAGTGAGGTATCCTAGGGTTCTTGCAGCATCTCTGACAATGATGCTGTGCTTCCTATAGTGTTATATCAGAAGGCTCGTTGTCTGACGTTAAGATTGATTGCTGGGTTCCAGGGTTGTTAGCCTGATCTATCCAGTATAAAATTTCCCATCTGCTTTTCACTTCATGTTTTTTGCAGTCTGAAGATTGTTGCCAAAAGTGCATTTCATTATAGGTTGCAAAAGTGTGATATTCAAATTCAATAATTTCTTCTTCATTTATTAGCTGGAATTCTTATATAAAAGAAATTTCCCTTCATCAACTATTATTGGGTTATGGTGAGTATGGTATACACCAAAAGGGTAGGATAAATGCTTAATTCTTAGGCAGTATTTCCACTTTTCAAAACAATGAGTTGTTTCCCTAGCAATCTCCAAAGATAGGCAGTGAGTTGGTTTTGTTTTTCTTTTAGACCATCAACAGGAATTAATAGACATTTGTATATTTGATGTGTTTTAATCCGTTGAAATTATGATTTTATTTGATGTTCAAATTGTTCTATGTTTGGCCAGTGGGAGCTTCTTCAGTTTGGCCTCTGAGTGTTTTTGACATGCTTTCAGATGTGATAGTTTGGCCCAGACTCATCTGTAACAAACTCTACCCCAGACCTGAAATCCACCATTTCTCCAAGGAAGTGTGGTTTCCTTTCAGTGGGAAATGATTTTAGAGGAATCAATCTGGATATTAGAATTGCTCAACGAGACTAGATTGATCATTGTTTCTGACCTTTGCAGTTCATGGAGCCAGTAAATATGTATTATATTTTAAAGAAAATATACATCATCAGCTTCTACTCTTTCTGCTCCTCCACCCCTGGAGTAACTCAATTTTAAATTTCATTTAAATTAAATACATTTAAATATAAATAGCCATGTGTGGCTAGTAGATATTGTATTCAAATGCAGCAGCTCTATGCACTTTTCTGCACCTTTCTTTTTTCACTTAACAATGTATCCTAGAGCTCACTCCATAACAGTGTAGAGGGGAGTCTCTATTGCCTTTTTAAAAGATAAGTTTCTTATTCCTATTTGTGGTCTTTTCTTTGCCACTTAAACAAGTCCCTATATCATTTCTTGTGAGGCTGGTTTATTAGTGATAAACTCCTTTAGTTTTTGCTTGTCTGGAAAACTCTTTATCTCTCCTTCCGTTCTAAATGATAACCTTGCCAGGTAGAGTATCCTTGGCTGTAGGTTTTTTCCTTTTAGCACTTTAAATATATTGTGCCACTCCCTTCTTGCCTGTAAGATTTCTACTGAGAAGTCAGCTGATAGCCATATGGGGTTTCCTTTGTATGTAACTTGTTGCCTTTCTCTTGCAGCTTTTAGGATTCTCTCTCTGTCTTTAATTCTTAACATTTTAATTATAATATGTGTTGGTGTGGGCCTCTTTGGGTTTATCTTGTTTGGTGCTCTCTGTGCTTCCCGTGCCTAGATGTCTGTTTCCTTCCTTAGGTTAGGAAAGTTTTCAGCTATTATTTCTTCAAATAGATTCTCTGCCCCTTTGTCTCTCTCTTCTCCTTCTGGGACACTTGTAATACAGATGTTAGTGCACTTGATGTTGTCCCAGAGGTCCCTTAGATTGTCCTCGTTCTTTTAAATTCTTTTTTATCTGTTCAGCTCGGGTGTTTTCCCCTAGTCTTTCATCCAGCTCTCTGATCTGTTCTTCTGTATCGTCCACTCTGCTATTGAGTCCCTCTAGTGAATTTTTCATTTCCAGTATTGTATTCTTCATTTCTGATTGGTTCTTTTTTATATTTTCCAGTTCTTTGTTGAAGTTCTCTCTGAATTCATCCATTTTTCTCCCAAGATCAGCGAGCATCCTTATGACTATTAGTTTGTGCTCTTTATCAGTAGATTGTTTATCTCTGTTTCATTTAGTCTTTTTTCTGAGGATTTGTCCTGTTCCCTTATTTGTAACATATTCCTTTGCCTCCTCATTTTGCCTCTTTATCTGTGCTTATATCTATGTGTTAGGTAGATCAGCTATGTCTCCCAATCTTGGAGAGATGGCCTTATGTAAGTGATGCCTTATGAGGCCCAACTTTGTGCTTCCCTCTCATCACCAGTTCCAAATGTTCCAGGTGTGTCCCCTGTGTGGGCTATGTGTGTCCTTCTGTTGTGGCAGGGTTGCTCTTGCTGCAGGAGCATGTGGAGGCTAGGCTGTCCCCCTGGCCAGCTGGTTGTAATGCTCAGCTGCATGTGGCTGCTGTGGTCCCTTCAGTCACTTTGTCAGGTGTGGGCAGCCCCATCACAGTTGGCTGCAAGTCTAATAGTACATTCCTGCTGTGGTTTTTCTGTTAAGTCAGTTAGGCCCCCAGTGTGGCTGATTGCTTGCCTCAGGAGCTTATAATTGCTGTAGGCCTAGAGCCTGCAAGGCTGTTGTCAGCTCTCTCAGGAGTGCAGTGGGGTGGGGCTGGCCCCGGGTGTGGCAACACACAATTGTTTCAGGTGTTGGAAGGTGGGGCCAATCCCCTATGTGGCTCTCACCAAGATGTGCCCAAAGCCTATCAAGTGAGTCTCTTTTCACCAAAGGACTGTGCACCTTTCTTTCTGGTGATTTCAGGTGCTTTCTGAAAAGGGCAAATTTGTGCATGGGCCCTTTCGGAGCAGGTTTTTCTTTCCCTTATGTCTGATAGCTTTTCTGGGAATATTCTCTATTGTTGTTAATAGCCAGTAAAACCAGGTATTATGACACTTGTCTTGGTTGTGCTGAGTCCAAAAGCTGCTTATTTTGGCAAAGCTCTCCTGCTCAGATCCCCCACTCCTCCAGGACAAAGTTCGTACCTTAAGATTATTCCCAGCCATGAAGCACCACAGCTAGAACATGGCTTTTTCCTCCCCAGAAAGGAATTTCTGCTCTTCCACCTTAGTCATCACTGTCCCTTGTTGAGGGGTTTCTTTTTATCCAGTTTTCAGTTCTCTCTCTAGGGTAATTGTTCCAATGGTAGTTGTAAATTTATTGTTTCCATGGAAGGAGGTGAGTTCAGAGTCCTCTTATGCCACCATCTTCCCAGCAATCTCTCTATTGCCTTTTATAGTGACATAGTACTCTCTGATGTAGATGTACATTATATTATTCAACCATCTCCCTATTAGTGAATATTAGTCTTGTTTCTAGTCTTCTAATGTTAGGAATTGTACTCCTTGGAATGGAATGGCCTTGTGATTATGTCTTTTTTCTTTTTGTATTGTTTATTTTGGATAGATTCTTAGAAGAGAGATTGCTGATTCCAAGAGTAAATACCTAAGTAATTTTACTAGATAAAATCGAATCCCCTGTATAGGTGTTGTTCTATCAAGCTGGCTGTTGTATAATGTTTGGGAACATGCTAAGACCAGTGAATTTCAGGAGTATAGGCTCCTTGTCACACTTCATTTGCTGTGAAGTGAGTTCATTATTCAGAAGCAATGCTATGTGGAATACCATGACAGTGGATAAGTCATTCTATAAGTCCAAGGATGGTAGTTTTGGCAGTAGCTTTGTGTGCAAGGAAGACAAATCCACATCCAGAGTATTCCTGTAAGGACATATTCCAGTAAGAACAAAATGCTGCCCCTTCCATGATAGAAGTGATCTATATAATCATCTTGACCCCAACTAGCTGGCTGTTTACCCCCAAAGAATGGTGCCATCTCAGGGACTCTGTGTTGGTCTCTGATGCTGGCATATTGGGGACTTAGCAGTGACTGACTTAGCCAGGTTGATCTTGGTAAGTGGAAGTCATGGGCTGTGGACAATGGTTTGGTTGGAAGGTCAAAGACATGGAAGAAACATAGTTGGAAAATTGGTGACAAGGAAGTCTGGAGAAGAGATATGTGGATGGAATTCTCTAAATGGGTAAAAAACATGAAGATATTTTTGTCCCATGTGAATGCTCAGCAAAGGGTGACCTCAGGAAAGGAGGATTTTAATTAACAAATGGACAGGATGACTTGTGGAAATCAATTAGCTTCTTTCTGCAGCCACTCTTGTCATTGTCCAATAGGCTCATGAACACAGTGGTCATGGTGCCAGGGAAGAAGGTTATGCTGGGCTCAGCAAAATGGATATTGAACAGTCAGCTACCTGGGAGTAGGTTGCTTACACTGGATCACTTCCATCATGGAAGGAGCAGTGTTTTCTTCTTACTGGAATATGTTCTCACTGGAATACCCTGGATATGGAGCTGCCTTCCCTGCACACAATGCTTCAGCCAAAATTACTATGCTTGGACTTCCACAATGCCTTATCCACTGTGGATCCACAGTGAATCCACTATCCACTTATAGAATTCCACACAGCATTGCTTCTGACCAAGGAACTCACTTCACAGCACATGAGGTGCACCAATGGGCCTATGCTCATGAAATTCACTGGTCTTACCATGTTCCTCACCATCATACAGTAGTTGGTTTGGCAGAATGGTGTATTGGCTTTTTGGAGACCCAGTTACAGTGCCAGCTAGGTGGCAATACATTGCAGGGCTGGGACATGGTTCTCCAGGAGGCTGTATGTACTCTAAATCAGCATCCAGTATATAGTGCTATCTCTCTCATAGCTAGGGTTTAACGGGTCTAAGAATCATTGCTTGCAAATGAAAGTGGTACCACTCACTATTATCTCTAGCAATGTACTAGCAAAATTTTTGCTTTCTATGCCTGCCACCTTGTGCTCTCCTATCTAGAGGTCTTAGTTCTAAAGAGAAGAATGCTTCCACCAATAGACACAACAATGATTCCATTAAACTGGAAGTTAAGACTGCCACCCAGCCATTATGGGCTCCTCATGCTTCTGAATCAACAGGCAAAGAAGGCATTTATTTTACTGAATGGGGTGACTGGTCCTGATTAAAAGGGGGAATTGGACTACTCCTCCACAATGGAAGTAACAAAGTTTATGTCTGGAGTACAGGATATCCCTTAGAGCATCTAATAGTATTACTGTGCCGTGTGATTCAAGTCAATGTAAAACAACAACAATGCAATTCAGGAAGGACTACTAATGGTTCAGATCCTTCAGTAGTGAAGGATTGGGTACACCACCAGGTAAAGAACCCCAATAGCTGAAGGCAAAAAGAATATGGAATTGTTAGTGGAAGAATGTAGTTATAAGTAGTTGCTACTAGTTTCTTTTTGGAGAGGTTCAGTGGTTTACAAAGTGGACCCACAATGCCCCTTTCCTTTGTCTCTAAATGCATCTTTCAGCCAACATATGGCAGGTAAGGATTAATGAAAATGCAAAGCATGATTCCTAGGCTTCCTTGAGTCCTCTGAACGGAGCAGAAGTTTTTAATACCCAGTGAGTAGATCTGACAAAATGTAATTAGTGGTGTTAAGACAAATTGAAACATATGGAAAGTATTGCATTACAATAGAGATATTTTGTAAGGGAAGAGGAAAGAGCATTGAGGCTAAAGTAACTGAGCTCCCAAGGAGATGATGTCAGATCCTGTGTATTCATAAAATGGGCAAAATGTGTGTCCTTATCTCAGGATGTTTACCATTCATTCATTGATTCATATGTGCATGGTAATAGGTTCCCTGAGCAGTGGTGAGTGCCTGCATGCTCAATTCTTTCCATTGACATAAAGTTTATTAAGTCCAAAGGGTCAATAAAGTCCCTTTACTATCCACCATTTATATTAGTATAGTCTTCAATATTTCCTCTACATACATCGAGAAACATATCAGAGAGTGTTATATGTTTTGCTTCAACCATCAAAAAGAATTTAGATGTTTCAAGAGGAGAAGGAAAGTTTACTAATTTAAACATATTTTTGTTCTTTCTCTTATTCTTTCTCCTTCCAGATGTTCCTAGATTCCTTCTTTTGTCAATACCCATCTGTTTTAAGAAACTTCTTTAGCCATTCTTTTAGGATACATCTGCTGGTGACAAATTCTCATAGTTTTTCTTCACATGAGAATGTCTTTATATCTCCATTAATTCTTGAAGAATAATTTATCTGGTTATAAAATTTGAGATTGACAGTTCTTTTCTTTTAGCACTTCCTTTTGGTCTTGATGGCTCTTTGGTCTCATCATGGCTTTTGATGAGAAATTTGCCATCCTTTGTATTGTTTCCTCCTATAGATAGTGAATTTTTTCTTTCTCCCTGGTTTTAAGATTTTTTTCTTTGTCTTTAGTTTTCTGAAGTTTGATGATATGTCTTTTAATGGATTTCTTTAGGTTTATTCTGTTTGGAATTTTCTCAGCTTCTTTAGGTCATTTGCCAAATTTGAAGGCTGTCAGCCATTATTTGCTCCAATACTTTTTCTCTCATGCACTTTCTCCTCTCCACCCAGGACAACAATGACATGAATATTAGATATTTTGTTATAGTCTTACAGATCCTTGAAGTTTTGTTTTATTTTTTAGACTATTTTCTCTGTAACTCAAATTGGTTAATTTCTACCATTCTATCTTCAGTTTCACTGAATCTTTTCTCTTTCATCTTCTTTCTTCTGTTGAGTCAATCCATTCAGTTTTTATTTCAGTTACTGTATGTTTCATGTGATGGTTAGTTTTATGTGTCAACTTGGCTGGGCCCCGCTACCCAGATATTTGGTCAAAGGTTATTCTAGATGTTCCTGTGAAGGTGTTTTTTTGGATGAAATTATCATTTAAATTGGTGGACTTTAAGTAAAACAGATTACCTTCCATAATGTGGGTGGGCCTCATCCGATCAGTTGTAGGTGTTAACAGAGCAAAGATTGACACCCCCTGAGCAAGAAGGAATTCTGCCAGCAGATTGCCTTTGGACTTGATCTGAAACTCTTCCCAATGCCTAAGCCTGGCAGCCTACTCTGCAGATTTTGGACTTACCAAGCTTCAGACATCACCTGAGCCAATTCCTTAAAATAAATCTCAGTCTCTCTCTCTGTATATATGTATATATTCCTCTCCCTTGGAGAAACCTGACTAATACATTTCAGTTCTAAAATTGTGCAGTTTATTCCAAGAATGCAAAGGTGTTGCAATGTCAAGAAATCCAATAGTCTAACCTATTGTATAAATAGAGACAAAGACAAAAATTACATGATCACCTCCATAGATGCAGAAAAGGTATTTGACAACATCAGTATCCATACATGTTCATCCATTCATCCACTCATGTAAAAGAACTCAAGACAATAGGAATTGGTGGATATTTTCTTAACATGAATTTAAAATATATATATAATATATATACATATATTTGTATGTATGTGTATATATATATATATATGTGTGTGTATATATATATGTATACATATATATATATATATATGTATCTCCTTCAGACAAATAGCCAGCATCCTAATTAGTGGAGAAAACTAATGGCTATGTTTAAAAAGACAAAAACAAGACAAGATTCCCACCATCTCTCCTAATATTTGAAATTGTGTGGTTGATATTATGAATACAATTAACAAGAGCAAGCAATTAGAAGCAAAGGAAGAGGCAAAATTCTCTATGTTTGCTGATGATATGATTACACATTGAAAAACCCAAAGATACAATAGAAAAACTGGAACAAACAAAACAAGAATTTAAGAAAGTAGCGGGTTATACTGTCAACATCAAAACTCTAATTAGCCCTCATATGTAGAAACAAACAAAAAAAAAGTTAGAAGGCATAATGGGCAAGAAGAAAATGATTGGGCACAAACTTAGGGAGCAATGACCAATACCTAAAAAAGCCCAAAATTAGACTTGAAGAAGTAGAAAGACATATAATATTCTTAGGGAAGAACTCAGTATCATAAAGGAGCCAATTACCCTAAGTTAATTTATTAATTTGATGAGATCCCAATAAAATCCATTAGCTCTTTCTATGGGCTTAGATAAGTTCATTATAAAATTCATTTGGCAGAATAAACAGCAAGAATAGTCAAATAAACTTGAAAAAGTAGAGTGATGGGAGGGTGTGGCAGTTGGTCCTATCCAATACTAAAGCATATAATAAAATATGTACAATATAAGAGGATGGTATTGGCTCATGAATTGACAGAAAGATCAATGAAGCAGAAGAGAAAATACTGATACAAGCCTAATTATATTTGGAAATTTAAAAGGTGATTAAGGCAATATTTGAAATCGTTGGAGATATGATTGATTTAGAAGTGGTATTGTGATAACTAAATAACCATACATTTAAAAGGGTTAAAATGGTCCCATTACTCTATCCTAAAGCAGGATAAATTTCAAATAGTTCAAGTTTATGTGTGAAATGAAACCACACAAGAATTAAAAGAAAACATAAGTAAATTCTTCTATAATCTGGAAGTGGAGAAAACTTTCCTAAGTATGACTCAAATCCAAGACCATTAGGTGACAGGACGCAGAATGAATCCCAGGTTTGGAGGGAATTTGGTGTTGTGCTATTTCTGACTACTGACCCCATTCTTTCCACTCAATGACTCATCTTCCCACTCTGGTCCGCTCATCAACAAGTAGATATCTACTGAGTATCTACCATGCTCCACCCCCAGTGGTCTTGTGCTGTTAAAGACCAAGATATGTGCCCACAAGGTCCTGCAAGCAATAATGGTGCTCTATAGTCCTGTCTGATACACATGAAACAATTCTACATTAGTTCCTCATCCCTTGTTAGAACATGGAGTGTTTTCCTTTTTTTGAGGGATTAATCAGAGATTTCCCCCAGGTGTCCACACAGCATGTGGAGAGTAGCTCTTGCTCTCTGCAGAGGGAAGTAAAAAATGCTGCTCAATAAGTATAGCTCTCTCCACCTTTAGGACCAGGTGAAAATGACACAGGAGGTAAAGGCCCTCACTGTCGATTATACTGCAGGGGCCCTGGATTGTTGGTGAGGACTTGGATTAAGGCTGGCTAATAGGATGCTGATTTGGGACTCATTTGCCACATAAGAATGGCTACTGTCTCTAGAGCAATGTCCTTGATGTGCTTTCACATACGCTTGGTAAAACTTGTACTGGAGTCCAGGCCTGCTGACCTCAAGTCCCATGCTTCCCTTGACAACTCTGTTACCTCCATAATGAGTAAAGTTCTACTCCTCCTCATTTATACATCAGAATCAGTTCACTCACTTTGTGCCCCAATCTCAGGAGGGCCATGTTCTTCCCTGACTCAGAACTTTAGACAATCATGTCAATCTGAGTTCATGGAATGCCAACTGTCAAAACATTTCTGGGTGTTAGAATGGCAATAAACATGGTAAATCTTTGAAGGATTGCACATCCTTGGGCCTGCAATCACCCCTCTAGTAATGCCTCCTAAGGAAGTGGTTAAGCACTTGCCTGTGCACCTAGACACAGGATGACTGTCCTTGCAGATTGCTCACTTCAGTCCTCTGGCATAGGCTGAGTTTAGAGGGAGAGTGAGAGATGTCAGGGGAAAGGGAAACAGGGATGGGGGATGAGGAAAATAGGCTCACACTCTGTTTTCACAGCCCAGGGACTTCAACAAGGGTTTTGGTCCTAGATAAAGAGGAAAGTCCCCCCAATTCCGCTGAATGATTCCCACAGTCCTTAAAGACACTATCCATTGGCACACAGTTTCAATCCATATGTATCCCGCATCCTTCTTTCTCCTCAACAGAGACAATGGTTCTATTTCCTTGATTCAAGTCCTAGAGGCTGTGCAATAGCCCAGTGCTCTATGGTATTGTTTATGTTAGGAATGAGGATTGGGACTATTTCAGAACTATAGAGGAAGCAGTCTTCTAGAGTTGTAGTAAGGAGCTGTGGGTTTCCAACATTTCCCACCATTTTGGAAACATGTTCAGCTCTATCCTGACAGCCACCTCCTCCTTACAGCTCCCAGAGTCCCAAATGGGGCAGCAGGAAATGAGAATAAGAAATTGCCATTCACAGTGTTATAAATTTTTCAATATAATAATTTAAAAATACTACATTTCACTATAAAAAATTAACCAATGGCCTGGGCAGCATCAAATTTCCGTTCCAAAATAAGATTAGGACAACTGGATACCTGCTGGCTTCAGGACACAATGGAGAAATCTTTAGAGTAATTCTAGGTTTCACTACAGAGCGGACATTCACGAAGCAGTTTTCCTGACAGATGTAGCCTCTCCTAACTTCCTATACCCTGATGTAAACTATGGATTTAATAATAGGTTACTCAAATACATGTTTACATTAAAGGAGATACAATTTAGAGTACCACATGCTCACATGAATTTTGTCAACATTGATATCCCACCCTGCAGATCATCTTTCCTAGAGGAAACACTTGTTCTTCAGACTTGGCCCCTGTCTGCCACCTTAAAAACCAGTCAATTCACATTGTCTCCATACCCAGGTGTCTTGGCCCCAGGTGGAAGATTACACTTCAGCTACCACTATCATCATCATCATCTTCATCATCCTCATCACCAAGAGGGGTTGTTGAGTGAGCACCCATGGGAGAGTGTAAAATGACCAGTATCCAAGCCCTGGTGGCCCACCATCTACATAACAGGTCACTGGTATATAAAATATTCCTTAACCTTCTTTTGTTATCACTCCCCCTTTGGAGGGTTTTTAGACTTTTTTCCTTATCAGCCCCTTTTGTCTAGAATGTGAAATTTTATTACTGCAACTGACGTGTTAACTGTTTATGTATTGTGGCCCTTTATAGTGCCACAAACCATTGTAATGAAATGGCTACCACGCCCCTACACTCAAACACCAATTTTCAGCTGTTGGGGGTGATATGGCTCCTGTTGAGAACTCATGGAACATCGTGATGAGGACAAAAGCTGGAACCCCATCCCTGCCCCTGATGTGGTGTGTGATACTAGAAACTTGCTTAGGCTCTGTTATGCTGCCCTTGATCATCTGTAAAAGGGGACTCATGATGTCTTCCTTACAGAACCATAGGGAGGGGTAAATTGGAAACTCTCTACAGAGGAGATGGCATGTGATAGGACTTCAACACATGTTAGTCCTCGCCCACTTTTCCCCTCCCTCTGGGAGAGCGATGACTGTTACCTAAACCAAACAGCAAACTGCCAAAGAGACCACCTAGAAACGTGGCAGTAAGAAGTAGCACATATTCACACTGAAGGGGAGAAAGAGCATTCTCTACCCACTCTGGGTCCTTTCTGGCTGGGCTACAAATTAAATTGACATGAGACCGAATAGCTGGAGAAAATCAAGCAAAGCTTTATAACATGTGTACATGGGAGAGACACAGGGAAACTGAGAATCTCTCTCAACAAAATGGTGGAGGTTCTCCTCTTAAATAGACAAACAAGGATATTGTGGGTTGGGTCAGTTATGGGAGATTACCAGGAAAGCACAGTAAGGTTATTATGCAGATTTAAGGCCTCACCTTCCACATTGACAAATTTCTAGAGATGTCATCCCCTCTTCTTCCTGGTAGAGAGAGGGAGATACCTTTACAAATGGAGATTTCCCTTACAAATGTAAATGTCTGATAAACAGAACTTTGATAAGAATGGGCCCAACAAAGACTGTCCCAGTCTATTGATACCCAGAGTTATCCATGGTGATGGCCTGTCCCAGAGACAGGCCTTCCATCCCAAATCCCTTCAGACAGTTAGAGGGGGTGGGGAAGGTCAAAGCCTCCTTCAGTGAAAATAAGGTAAAGAGACACATCTTGAGGTGGCCAATTCTGGTCCCCACAACACCTACAAAATGAATGAAGCTTTGGGGCCATGTCTGTGTTGCAGGATGGCCTTTCCGATGGATTCGGGGTGAGGGAAGAAGCTCATTAAACCATTTCCTTTAATTCCTCATCATTTTATGTCAGCTTATTGATCTTCTACATTGATATTAGGAAAGCAATTTCCCTGTGAGCCCCCAAATGAAGAGAGAGTGCAGATAAAGGGGAGGCAGGAATCATAGGCCCTTGCCCCTGACCGTGCACCAGGATTTCATCTGCACCATCAGCTTCTTCAAAGAGAGGGGCTGGGGAGTGATAGCCACATGGGCACAATACTAGAAACATGTAAAACTACAAGTTTTCAAGTCCTAGAATGTCATCTTCTATCAAGAAAACAGGTGAGTGTCCATTGGGGAGAGTAAGAGGTATAATACCATTCCTGCTTCTTAATAGACGATTCTGGAAGATTGATTTTCCATCAGTGAGTCTGAGTTTGCCATCTGTCAAATGGGAATAATGATGCCATCCTCATGCCATCTCATTGTTGTGAGGGAATAATGTATACACATAATTAATTGCATGTTTCATCTATAAATATATGTGATATCATAGTGTGAGTGTTCTTTTGTAAACTGTTTGCTCTGTAAGTAGTGTTTTTGAGATTTCTTTAATAAGGTGACCGTGGGGCTGTATTGATATGACTAGCCATGCTGCTGTGACCATTCTTGCACATGTTTCCTGGAGCACATGTGCCTGAGGCACTCTGCATAGACAGACTTAAGGGTGCAGCTGCTGACAGGGGCTTCAGTTCTTCTCTCATAGACGTTGCCAAATGTCTCTGCAAAGAGGTTGTATGAATTTGTCCTACCCCAGCAGTGTATGGCGTTGTCACGCCTCACCCCCCAATTTCCATTTAGACAGGATGTAGTATAAACAGAAAGGCACTAACCGGGTTTTCCTTTAAAACTCTACAATTATTCCAGGACTTATTCTGATGCATAAAATCAAACCATTAGCAAGCATTTAGAAGCACACATGTGAAAAATGTCATTTCTAGGTAAAAAAGATGGGGAAAAATGAAAAGCATTCTCATATTCTAACAAGAGAATATCACTTTACCAATATGAAAATATGTTGTAAAACTAGTATTTGCACAGATCTAGAAAAGCAGATGCTCTCATCTTGTAGTTGTGGATACACATAAGTAATAAAATTTTAAAGTTCAACTAGATGGTAAGTATTAAAATGTTAAATATTCACACTCTTTAACAAAGCAGTCCCACCTGTGGGAATATATCCTCCTGGGGCACTGGGGAGGGCCCTGCCATTATCACTCATCTGTCCACTCTGCTCAGGGCTGAACTGACCATTGCCCTATCTGGCTCTATGCCTTCAGGCATCCTGACCCTGTGCCATCCATGCCTCAATCAGAACAGGACAATCTGTCTCGTGGCTGAATGCCCAGACTCGATGGACAGACTAGGGAGCCACTGTAAGTGTTGATATGGGGCAGTGCTCAGGTGACTGCTCCTGGAGGGACCTGTAGACCTCTGACCTCACTTCCGTCTGGGAGAAATCTCCTTTCGTCTCCACACTCTGTCCTCAGAGGCGCTCCACTCCCTACCAGGTACAAGCAGCACAATCTTTTGCATAAGTTTAAGTTTTCGCAAAGGACAGAAGAAACACGGGCTTCAGACAGGTTTTGCCTCTGCCCTGCCACAAGCCTCCCTTGCAGTGGGGGAAAGGGGCACCAAGCCTCGCTCCCTTCTGCAAGGATGGTAAATGGGGAGAACAGAGACTAACCACCTCAGCAGTGTATGTCTTGATTCATTTTTAAAGATTTGTCACCAGCACCTAAAGGTGCACAGGCTGCCAAGTCCTGGCTCTGGCGGTGGACGTCATGAGCAATCTGTTTGCCATCTGTTTCTGTACTCGGGAGCATGTGCTTCAGAGTCACATACATTCATGTAGAGACGATAGTGATACTTCACTACCAGAGTTGTCCTGAGATTTAAATTCAGACACTAAGTGAAGAACATAGTGCTGGAACTGGTTAACCAATCTGCTATATAAATAGTGGCTGTCTTTCCTCCCTGGAACAAGGAACTCCTGTGGCAAGGTGACCAGCCCCCCTCAGCCAGGGCCCTTTAACCTAGATGCAGGTCAGAATTACTTTGAGGATCCTTTTCTTAACCCTCACTGGAAACTCCCTAGTTGGTAGAAACAGGACTTCTGTATCAAAAGCCAGTCAAGTTTTAAAGTCACAATAATATGGGCCTTAGGAAACAGATACGCCCGTTTGGCACCAACCGTGTATGTCAGTGTCCATTTTCCCTTCATTCTACCAACTAGATTTGTCTTTATTGCCAGTTCTTCTGTGTTATTGCCAGCTTTTGTCTTTATTTCTCATTTGATCTGCTCATTTTCCCTAAACCTCCCCATTGGAAGAGTCATCTGAGATGGTCATTAAACTTACAGACTCACGGCAAATAAAAATACAAGATGCCAGGTGAGTTTGAATTTCAGATAAAATTATATTGCATGCCACATGCTTATGCTAAAGAATTATTTGTTTTTTATCTGGAATTCAAATTTAACTGGGTGTCCTAATTTTTGGCAACCCTACACATGGCAGGCTATATGGAGTAGAATCAAGTTTATGCCATTAACAGCTTTGCCTGAGCCCCCAGCAGATGCCAACACCAATCCTCATCCATGTGAGTGAGCTCTTCTGGATGTCCTAGCCGAGTGGAATCTCCAAATAACTGTAGCCCATGGTGACAGACTCCACATGGAGCAGAAAACCACCCAGTTGAGCCCAGTCAATCCATAGAATCCTGAGAAATAACACACGGCTATTGTTTGAGGATTTTTGTTAAGCAGAAATGGATATCAAAAATTGTGGTTTGGGTATACACTTCCTCTTTTCTGTGGTCTGTTATCATTGTATAAAATAGAGATTCTCTTATCGTTAAAGCCTTGGTAGGACTTTGTTATACTTTTGGCTATAGTCTGTGTGTGGATTTATGTGTGAGTATCAATTTCTTACCATTTCATCAATTTCTTCTTGAAAGGATTACTGAGGGAATTTTCATGATATGTGATTTTCACTTTACTCTGGGAATTTAGAACCTCATTCCCATCCCCCTTGATGACATGAGCCTCTGCTGCAATCACACATGTTGAAGAATTGAGTGGCTGCTACTACAAATGGCTCCATGAGCCACATGGAAAGCTTCAGAAGGTTGCTTGGTGAGTATGAAATAAGAACAAGGGGGTAGTTATTCACTTTGGGAAGTGTTCCTCAAGGAATGTGTCCTGAAACACTTCCTCCTGTACAGGGATAGGCTTGCAAGGAAGACACTTTTCTTGAGCACGCGTAGACAAGACTCCTTCACTAGACAGCAAATAAATACGCATTATAGTCCTTGGCCCTTGTCGCTGTCTCAGTCCAGTACTTCTGGGTGGACAAGTCTATTCTATTATGGGGTTCATTACGAAGAAGCACCTTGCTTGCAGATCTAAGCCACTTTCTCCAATATCACCTTTATAAGGAATAGAGTTGATGTACTGAAGTCCTTGTTATTTTGTCATATTTCTTGGTTGGTTCAGAGGTCGGATAAGGAGGAAGGGTGCATTTTGGGGGCCCTTTAATGACTCAAGTATTTTGGAGCAAGACCTTAGGAGTAGTAGGGGAGCTGGCAAGACACAGAAAAGGAGAGAAGAGCTGTGAGCCCATTGTAAGACGCACCTCTGAGGGACAGAGCAGAACCTATGCTCCCCGAGCAGGTTACTACCAAGAGTTTTAAAAGGAGAGGGCCTGGGCTGTGCAACCCCTTTTTCTCCTTCCAAACTCACTAATCAGGTAAGTCAATTCTTTGATAGAGAAGTAGTAAGTGTACAGAGAGGTTACATGTGCTTTGTTGTGGATGTCCGTCTACATGGAGGAAATCAGGAATGGAGAATAAGAATTCTCCAAGATTAACCTATGTATGGTTGAGTTGACTAGGTTTCTGCCTACTAAATAACTATAATGTTCTAGTCCTGCTTTCTTGAAATAATTCCCAAACTGCTTAAATGACAATTTTCTGTGTTCCTAGGTCATTTAGTCACATTATTATAGACAGTCTCAGTTCTCTGCCACAGATGGCTAACTGCTTAGCCGAGGTGTGATTTTACTCATTCACCCTCCTAGGCTAGCTCATCGCCAAGAACCCTAGGATACTTCCCTGGGTCTCTGTGTACTGATAATACTCCCTACTGTCTCTTTAAAGCAAACAAAATTGCTGACCACAGGAACATGTTTTGTTTCAATGACCTGGTCAGAGTTCTGCCAATTTCCCAGGTCCTAGTCTCCTGCCTTTCAGTATGTTTTCTCACGTGGGGACCTGAAGAGCAAAGGTGTTTTGCTTTAGCAAAAGGCAAGGGGACTGTGGGCTATGCGAAGGCATTTTCCATGTGGACGATAAGCATGCTTGTCACAGTTGGCATAGAAACCTGACGTCAATCCATCGACCTTGAGATTTTTCAATAGAGGCAGAATTAGCTTGGCAAGAAGAGCAAATCTCGTCTTCAGGTGTTTGGGACTCAGCTGAGCGTGTGGGGGCTGAACCGCACCGGGGTGTGGGGGAAACAAAGGGACCCAGATCCAAGTTGCCTCTTTCCCACTTTGGCACTGGGTGCCCTGGCTCATAGGTAAAGCCATTCATGTCCCACTGGGCCACAGTGAGTGTGGCGTCCTACTCCAGGGGTGCCCTGGAGATACTTTCCTTCTAAAGGCAAGGCTGCAGGAGATAAGACAGGTATAGTCTCTCTCTGATCCCCAGCTCCCTCCTCAGTCAAACTGTTATAAGAATGGTTAACCCACAGGATCGCTGTGAGCATTCAGTGATAACACGTGAGTAAGCCCTTGGCCCTGTGGTTACTGCGGAACCATGAATGCCTGTATAAATTCACGCCACTTCATATTCTTTTTCAACTTTGTTGGTACGGGACTGATGAGGAAAAGAGAGAAAAAAGACCCTGGTGTGAAACCCGTTGTACTTTCTGGCTGTTATGATCACTACTCACTTGTATCAGCGTCATTGTTACTAATCCAGTGCCTAGCATGGTGGAGGGCACAGTTACTCCAGTGAAGCATAGTGATTGCTGGATCTGTCTCTCCCTGTGCAGCTCCTCATGCTGGTGGCCAAACTCCTATCAGGTGTCCAAAGGAAGCAGATTCTGAGGATCTGTGTCCTGATGGCTGCTGAAGCTTCTCCAGATTCAAGAGCAGCAGTCCTCACTTCACGTCCCTGGTGGGGTATGAGGCCTGGCTCAAGTGAGTTCATAGATCTGTTAAAAGCATGTTGTAGAATAGCTGCTGTGAGGTTCACAAAGGAGCCTCAAAGGAGAGAAGCTGCTTTGATCTCATCATGGGAGAAGAGGTTTAGTAGGTGGAATTCATTCCTTCAGCAGCTGCATGCTTTGTAGTAGCCCTGAGACCCACCTTAGAGATGCCTTCTATGTCCGAAAATAATGAATTATGTAGCTTGAGGAAGGATCTTGATATTTATTATGTGTGTGCAATAAATTTACATATATTTTTCTGACTCTATAAATAAAAATCAGTTGTTCCCATCAATACCATCAGATTGGTGTTGAGATATGTAGGGTTTTTTTTTTTTTTTGAGAAAGATTGTCCCTGCACTAACATCTGTTGCCAATCTGCCTCTGTGGGTTTTTTTTTTTTTTTTTACAAAGTATTGTGGGATTGTAATATAGATTCTCCCCTGGTAGCCACATTCTTATCCATTGTATGGTGAAATTTTGAAAAAGTCAGGAGTTTTCAAAGTGTCAGTTAAAAACATCAGTTAAGAACCAGCCCTGAAGGCCTAGTGGTTAAAGTTCAGCACACTCTGCTTCTGCTGCCCAGGTTCGGTTCCTGGGCACAGAGCCACACCACTCATGTGTCAGCTGCCATGCTGTGGCGGCAGCTCACATAGAAGAACTTACAACTGTACACAACTATGTACTGGGGCTTTATGGAGGAAGAAAAAAAGGGAGGAAGATCGACAACAGATGTTAGCAAAGGGTGAATCTTCCCCTGCAGAAAAAAAAGAAAGAAAGAAACATCTCTCAAGTTACTAAAAAAAAATCAGTTAAAAGGATTTTTTATTTTCAAAAATAACAATTACCCTAAAGTTTGTCCTGTTATAATAACACACGGCCATGTTCTCTAAAATAATCAGATATTCTTAAATATCATTATGATTATTTTACCAAGTGGTAATATTTTCATTTCTGTACTTCAGATGGAAATGTGCATAAGCCTTGCCTAAATATTTAGATATAGCTCATTGCAAATGATAATTTTTATTTGGACGTATATAATGTGGACCAATTTGATAAGACATAGTGTGGATCTGTTAATATGACAAGAGCATATTAGTGGGAATTGTTCTCCTGAGTCATTTAATTTCATCAAAGACTCACAAAAATACAAATACATTTCAAATGCTTTATTGAGGTATGATTGACATCCAATGTACTGTGCATATTTACAGTATTTGCTTTACTAAGTTGTGACATACTTATACATTGTGAAACCAACATTAAAGTCAAGATAATGAACATATCATCACCCCAAAAAGCTATTTCCTACCCCTTTGTAATCTTCCCATCTACCTATATCCAGCATCCCTGTCTCTCCCATCCCTCCCTGTTTCCAGCCAACCACTGATTTTCTGTCCTGGTAGATTAATTTTCATTTCCTAGAATTTCATGTAAATGGGATTATACAGAATGTATTCTTTTTCTGTCTGGCTTCTTATATTCATCCTATTTACTTTTAGATTTATCCATGTTGTTGTATGATTTAATATTTCCTTTTATATTGCCAAGTAGTATTCCATTATATGCATATGCCACAATTTGTTTTACCTGTTCCACTTTGGATGGGCAGTTAAATTCTCTTCAGTTTGGTACTCTTTTAAATAAAGCTGCTATAAAAATTTGTGTCTTTGTTTGGCCATTTGCTTGCTTTCTCTTGGGTAAATATTAGGTCTGCAATAGCTGGATCATATGGTAGATTTAAGATTAACATCATTAAGAAACTGGCAAACTGATTGTAACATTTTTCATTCCCATCAGCAGTGTATGAGAGTTCTATCCTCCACAATGTTGCCAATGCTTGTTATGATCAGTCTTTTTAATTTTTAGTCATTTTCATGGGGCTGTAGTGCTATCTCCTTGTAGTTTTCATTTACATTTCCCTAATGACTAACGACGTTGAGCATTTCATGTAATTACTTTCCATTTGTATATATTCTCTGGTGAACTGTTCGTATTCTTTGCCTATTTATTTACTGGAGTATCTGGTGGTTTCTTGTTGACTCTTGAGAGATTTTCTATATTCTGAATACAAGTCCTTTGTTGGATGTATGATTTGCAAATATTTTTCCCAGTCGCTGGCTTATCTACCATTCTTTCAACAGTGTCTTTGGTAGAGCAGAAGTTTTTAATTTTGAGGAAATCCTATTTATAAATATGTTCCTATACAGTTTATATTTTGCTTTGGTGTCATATCTAAGAAAAATTTACCTGACCCAAGATCACAAGGATTTTCTACTAGAAATTTTATAGCTTTAGGTTTTATATTTAGGTCTAAGATTCATTTTGAGTTGAATTTTGTATATAGTACAATATATGGATCAGAGTTAATTTATTTGCATATGGATATCCACGTGTCCAGCACCATTTGTTGAAAAAATTATCCTTTCTCCACAAAATTGCCTTTGGATCTATGTAGAAAATCAGTTGTCCATATACATATGGGTCTATTTCTGGACTCTTTATTCTGTTCCTCTGATCTTCTTGTCTGCCTTCATGCCAACACCACACTGTCTTGATTATTGAAGATTTATACTGAGTCTTAAAATCAGGTAGTGTTCATCCTCCAATTCTGTTCTTTTTCAAAGTTGTTTTTCATAGTCTAGGTCCTATTTATTTGCACATGAATTTTAGAATCATCCTGTCAATTTCTTTTAAAAAGTGTCTACTAGAACTTTTATTGGGTTTGCATTAAAACTATAGATCAGTTAGAGCAGAATTGACATCTTAGCAATACTAAATCTTCTGAGCCATGAACGTGAGATGTCTCTCCACTTATCAGGTCTTCTTTAATTTCTCTCACCAATGTTTTGTCATGTTCAGTGTGTAGACATTGCACATATGTGGACAGATTATCTCTAAATATTTCATACTTTTTGATGCTACTGTAACTGGAATTATTTTTAATTACAAATGCTAATTATTATATTTTCACTGGACTGTCATCAGCCAAATGTATGACAATAGGTGTTGAATCTTTTTGTTTGAAAGCACAGGCTAGTCTAGAATGGAAAAGGTATTTGATGCATAACATGTATTTGTCTGTATTTCCAGGTCAGCTTTTAGACGTTATTGGCAATGTACTGAAACTAGGGAGAAAAATATCCAGATACAATTCTACAGGGCATCTCCAGAAAAATCTATCACTAAAAGAACATAGTTTAGTAGCTTTCAAATTTGTATCTGTGATTAGAATCGAATCTATTGAATTGTGAGGTTTTTCTTCTTTACCTCACAGTAAATTCACCTCAATGAATTCCTGGGATCTTGGTTGGTAAGACAGAGAGAAAGCATGTATGTATGTGGGTATGTATGTACATATTCGTATATTGCTGAAGCTGCTAGGAATATTTATTGTGAGGAATACTTGAGATTAATTACTGTGCATTGTGTCAGTCCTATTCAATTCTAGCACGTTAGGAACCAGACTAGTGTGATTATTGTTTGCTTTTCCCCAGCCTTCTTTGTCCAGCATGGTTGCCATGGTGACATGGTGGGAGTTGGTGCAGACCGAGCATCCATTCAGGACTCTTACCTGAATCACTTGTTACTATGGTAGTTGTATTAGTATGTTACTAAAGTGTTGTTTTCTTATTTCTCATTCCTGCAAAATTTATTAGCTGGCATTCAACTTAGGATACAGCTTTTCCTTCTCTCTTATTATTTATTTATGTATTTATTCAAGTATTTATTTATATAACTGTGACTCATAGGTTCCTATTATGATCAAAGAGTTACACTTTGCTACTATTATTATATATTTTGATGCTGAAATTGTCCCCAAATTGACCAGTGTAAGGTCGTTCAGGTTGTTCTTTATGTCCATTTGATACCTCCCTTAAATTCCTAGAGCACATGCTTTGCTCTCTGAAACTATCTCCCCACGTGTAGAAAGGAAGTAATTATGCCCACTACAGAACACTGCCTTGAGAATTTGAAGAGA
Organism: Tapirus indicus; assembly: GCA_031878705.1. Classification (NCBI taxonomy): domain Eukaryota; kingdom Metazoa; phylum Chordata; class Mammalia; order Perissodactyla; family Tapiridae; genus Tapirus; species Tapirus indicus. The sequence continues at coordinate 86,393,353 of CM062942.1, read as the reverse complement.
AAAAGTCTGAAAATAACCCACAATGTGTGGCATCTGGTAGGACCTCATCTGATCTTAGTTCCCCATTCCAAGCTTGCATACTTCATTCTGTCAATGTCATGCATTTGGTTTGCAGACTGCCTACTTCTCCCTGCATCCTCACATGGTGGAAGGAGCAAGCAAGCTGTCTGGGGCCTTTTTTGTAAAGGCACTGATCCCATTCATGAAGGCTCCATCCTCATGATTTAATGACCTTACAAGGGCCTCACTTCCTGATACCATCCTTTGAGGGTTAGGTTTCAGTATATGTATTTTGGGAGGAACACAAACATTCAGACTATACCAAGCACTATTTTATTATCTAATCATGGTATATTAAACAATGTTTTTAGACCATACATTTAACCATGATACAGTACAAAGTGACTTTATTATTTCAGATGACCTCATTGCTAGCTTGGAAATCCCTTGAGAAACAAATAAAAACAAATAAGATAAAAATTGTTGAAGGGACCGTGAAAAATTATTGCTACCATTCAGTAAACCTATTAGCAAAATCCCTTACAACGAAGCCAAAGTATGGAATGTAGAGAAAGTGTGTGCTTCATTTGAAGCCCATTGTCTATAGCACATCCTTCCCCATTATCTGACTTTGACTCTATGGAAAGTGTTTTACAACCGAAATAGTTAGGTAACTGATGGCATTGTAATATAATCCCTGTCTATACACAAATAAATGAATTCTGTCTTAGAGAGGGAAACTTTTGTCTCCATTTGGACGTTCATTTCAACACTCTTGATCTATTAATGTGACAAAGAGGTAGATGTTGACCTTGTCAAGGTTAATTTCAGTGGCAGTGTGGGGGACCACAGCCCGATCAGATGAGGGAAGCAGACTGCGTAGGAGGGGAGGTGCAGAGAGATGTGAGTTGACTATTGAGAATTCCTCCTAGAACTTTGCTGCAAAGGGGGGAATACATGTAACTAGAGGGGTGGAGAAGGGTCCAGGGCATTAACTTATGTTCTCATATCCTCAATTATAAGAGACTTGAGCAGGTTGGAATCTAAATGGAAAGGAGCCATCTCTTCTTAGATTTAACATCTGAATTTACCACACCACCCTTTCCACACTTTCCTTCCTTGTTTCCATTCTGGAGAAGCCTGAAACTCAATGAAAGGGATGGTGTAGAGTTAGGTCATGATGTCTGTTAACTGTATGAATGGATGGATGAACGGATGCGAAATGTGTCAGACACGTGCTGGGAATTCATGGGTTTTATCTCCCAGGGCAGAGCTCTTCGTGCAGATGACTGAACCTGTGATGTTGGGTGGCTGAGAGGATGCAGCTTCTCAGGACTCTGCAACTGACAGCTGCAAGATGGGAGCCCTCAACTTAAGCGATCAGAAGCAGATTTAGGCAGACCGCCACACCTGACGTCCTGGAGGGATCCAACCCTGACCTAAGCAGGTGAGTTTGCAAACATACTTGGTTTCCATTCTGGGAACAGGATTATGGTCTGCTCAGAAGCATGTTGTGGTCCAGCTCTTGTGCCATTCAGCAAGTTTTAACAAAGTGTTGATCTGGCTCCTCTCTAAACTTGAATTCAACATATGTTCACAGAGAGATATTCGTAGTCTTCTGGGCATATGCATTGTCATTAGGAACTCCCAGGGGCCACACAAGTACACACACACAACCTGGAGCCTACATGCGTGCAGTAGCACTAGAAGAATGAGCAGGCTCATGTGCCCGTGGCTCGTTGTTCGTTCATCTGCATACGTAACCAGACCTTATTGCAGTAATAAAGAATGACAATTGATGATTAACTCAGCATTTTGTATACTAGGGAAAGTATAAAAACTTCCTTAATGTCCAGTTAAATATGATGATGATGAGAGAATTTACTTACACAATAGTAACCCAGTGTGTGTGCACTTGTGGGGAAGCCTACACTCTGTGATACTGCAGGTAGGAATGTCAATCAGTACAGCCTCTTTCCAGGTTGATTTGTCAATGTCCATAAAGAAATTTGTGCGTTGTCATTCTGTTTGTATCTGGGGTTTTCTCCTTCAAGTCTAGATCCTCAGAGTGACACCTGTCCCTCCATTAGAGAGGGACATATCGTATTCCTTATGATATAGGTTGTGTGGGGATGCCACTTTCAAAAGAACTGACCTAAATACACTCCCTTGTTTTCACAGAATAGGAAGTTGAGGTCCAACGAGTTTCACTGACATGCAGAAGTACAGGCAGGAAGCAAGATTTTCTTGACTTTCATGTGATGTGTGGCTGAGCGTCATACAGTCTGAGTTTGGACATACGAGGTGGCAGTCTCTGCTTTTCCTCGTAGTAGCAGGATGACCCCAGCCAGGTTACCTAACCTCTGTACATTGTCTTTTTTCTAGCTACAATATGAAGTAGAAACCATATCATCTACCTCCCAGGAATGTTGTGGGAAATGTGTGAGATTGAAAAAGGACCAGCACTCGGGAAAGTTGAGTCTCCATGGCTCTCTGAGGTCAGGGTTCTCGCCTTTCTATGGGATTTTATGTATCAACCACCTACATTGTTCTGCATTGTTCTGCAATTGCCATTTTTCATCAAAAATAGCATTTCTCCGGGTTTTCATTTGCATTTCATTAGTTAATGTGTTTTCAAATGTTTCTTGGGCATGTATCTTGCACTTTACATGAATCTATTGCTGAGTAACAAAAAGTTTCACTGCTTAAATCAACAAACATGTATTACAACACTGTTTCTTTGGGTCGGGAGCTGGGAAGTGGCTTGGAAGGGAGTCTCTGACTCAGGGTCTTTCACAAGACCACAATGAAGGCAGAGGTAGGGGCTAGTGTCATCTCAAGGCTCAACACGGGGAGGCTCCTCTTCCAAGCTCATTCGCATGTCTGTTGACCAGACTCAGGGCCTCGTTGGGTCTGGCCAGAGACATGGGTTCCTTCTTACATGGACAGCTCACAGCATGGCAGCTGACTTCTCTCAGAGTGAGCGTGAAAAGGTGCCCAACAAGGAAGACACAGCCTCTTTGTCACCTAATCTCAGAAGTGATGTCCTGTCTCTTCTCATAATTCTGGGTGTTAGAAGCAAGTCGCTAACTCCAGCCCACACGCAATGGGACAGATTACACAAGGAAGTGAACACTGGGAGGCCAGGATCATTTGGGGTCGTCTTAGGGGCTAACTACCACATCATCATTAGATTGTCTCTCCATATTGGTTACTGGGAATGCTTCATATATTATGAGAATTAGCCCCATATAATTTGTGAATATTACTCTAGCCTCATCAGACAAGCTTTAATGATTTATTTTGCCATGCAGTGTTTAAAATTTTTCAATATTGTAATTTAAAAGTAATACAGCTTATTATATTTAAAAACTAACTAATACCCTGGGAGCATGAAATATGAGCAGTGAAAGTGATTAGGACATTCAGAGCCCTGGTGGCTTCAAGACACAATGGGAAAAGCTTTAGTGAAATGCAAATTACTGAGCAGGCATTAACAAAGTGGTTCCCCCATATACCAAACCTCTCCTAACCTCTTATACCCTGATGTAAACTATGGATTTAATAATAGCTTCCTCAAATACATGTTAAGCTAAGGGAGATACAATTTAGAGTACCACATGCTTACATGAGTTTTGTCAGTGTTGATATTCTACCCTTCAGGTCATCTGACCAGAGGGAACACCTTTTCTTCTGACTCGACCCCAGTCTGTCCACCACTTTAAAAAAACCAGTGAGTTCACGTAGTCCTCATACCCAGGGGTCTTGGTCCCAGGTGGAGGATTTCACTTCAATCACCACCACTATCATCACCATCCTCATCACCAAGAGGGGTTGTTGAGTGAGCACCCATGGGGGAGTGTAAAATGACCAGTCTGCAAGACCTGGCAGCCCATCATCTACATAACAGGGCGCTGGGTATATGCAGCGCTACTCAACCTTCTGCCGTTATCGTCCCCTTTATGGAGGTCCTTTAAACATTTTCTTCCTCATCTTATCCTTTCTGCCCAGAACTTGAAATTTTAATACCATACATGACCTGTTAACTGTTTCTGTACTGTGGTACTTTGAGCACCACAAATTATTCTACCACTCCTTTACCCAGAAAAACTGCGTTCAGCCCCTTGGGAGGGCGGGTGGTGATATTGTTCCCGTTGAGAATGCATGGAATATTGTGATGAGGACAAAAGCCATCCCTACCCTTACTTGATGTGCGATCCCATCTGGAATACTTGCTTTGTGGGACACATGTGCTGGAGAGTTCCTGTAGGACAAACCTAACAGTGCAGCAGCTGATGGGGGCCTTGCTTTCTTCTCTCATAGATGTTTGCAAATGTCTCGTCAAAGAGGTTGTATCAAGTTTTCCTCCCTCATCAGTGTATGGAGTTCTCAGGACCTCCAATTTCCATTTAAATGGTATGCAGCAGGAACACAAACTCACTGATGAGGTTTTCTTTTCAGACTCGAGAATTATTTCAGGACATATTCTGAGGCATAAAATGGGACCATTTTAGCCAACTAGAAATGCTCATGTGAAATATGTCATTCATAGGGAATAATGGAATTATTCTACCATCCTAGCAAGATTATATCACATTAGCAAATATTAATAATGCTATAAAACCCATGATTTGCACAGATTTGGAGAAAATGTTACCCTTGTGGTGGGTTGTGATACACATTAGTAAAAATATTTTAAAGCCATTTAGAAATACTCAGATCTGGAGAAAAATTTATCCTTGTCTTACAGTGGATTGTGATACACATTAGTAAAAATATTTTAAAGTTCAACTCGACCTTAAACATAAAACTGCTAAATGTTTATGCTCTTTGATAAAGCAGTCACACCTGTGAGAATTTATCCTCCTGATGCAGCCGGGGGAGGCCCCCTGTTGACACCAATCATCGGTCCACACTGCTCAGGGTGGAGCTGACCATTGCCCTAGCTGGCTCTGTGCCTTCAGGGCCCCTGACCCTGCATCATTCCTTCCTTGATCCAAACAGGACAATCTGTCTCATGGCTGCATGCCCAGAGTTGATGGACCATCCAGGGGCCACTGTAAGTGTTGATATGGGGCAGTGCTCAAGTGACTGTTCCTGGAGGGACCCGTTGAACTCCAACCTCACTCCTGTCTGGGAGAAATCTCCCTTCCTTTCTGCATTCTGTGTCCTCAGAGGCCCTCCCCTCTCCACCAGGTTCAAACAGTACAATCCCTTCCATAAGCTTAAGTTTTCACAAAGCATGGAACAAGTACCGGCTTCAGACAGCTTCTGCTCCCAGCCCTGCCACCAACCTCCCCTGGAGGCAAGAGGAAGGGTCACCCAGCCTGGCCCCCTGGTGCAGGGAGGTAGACACAGGGAGTACAGAGGTTAAGCACCTCAGCAGTAGGCACCTTCATACCTTTGCTAAAGCTCTGCCACCCGCAACTAAAAGTGCCCATCCCTGGCTCTGGCAGTGGGCGTGGGGAGTAACGTCTTTGCCATCCGTCTCTGTGCTCAGGAGCATGTGCTTTGTAGTCACACACATCCATGAAGAGAGGGTAGTGATTCCTCCTCACCATGGTTGTCCTGAGACTGAATCCAGCCACTAAGTGAAGAACGTGGAGCTGGGCCCCTCTAACCATTCTCCTTCATAAGGAGTAGCTGTCTTTCTTCCCTGGAGTTGGGAACTCCTGTGGCGACTTTACGTGCCCCCTCAGCTGGGGCCCCTGAACTGGAAACATCAGAGTCACCTTGCTGATTCTTTTCTTAACCCTCGTCTGAAACTCCCTAATTGGTGGAAGTGGGACTTTTGTATCAAAGCCCATTCAGGTTATTGAGCCATAGCAATATGGGCCTGAGAAAGTGAATCAGCACATGTGGCACCAACAGTGTATGGGAGTGCCCTGTCCCCTTCATACCAGCAACACCAGGTATGACCAGCTCTTGTCTTTCTCGCCCATCTGATCTGCTCATATTCCCAGTCGTGTCCTGTGGGAGAGTCCTCGCAGGTGGTCGTTCACTTTACAGATTCACAGCTCTTGTTCCTCTGCGGTATCTCCAAGAGCCCAAAGGGAAAACATGCTTCTTTGATGTTAACCTGCAGGTAAAATGGGAGGACGCAACCTTCCTTACTTAAGGGGAAATGGGGTGTTGATTTTAATCCCTGACCCCAAACTTCATGAAGGAGGAGATGAGATGGCAGATGACTGATGATGCCCTGTTCTTCCTAACAAGACACCACCGACTGGGAATGGTGGCCCAGCGTGGGCTCCAGAGGCTGGCTCTACTTCTCTCACCTCCTGAGTTACTTTGTGTGGACTAAGATGTGCTCTGTGTGTGGCTCTGAGGGCGTGTGCTTTCTGGGCAGCAGGGAGAGAGAGGACTGCTGGGGAGCTGTCAGCTGCTGGGAAAGCCCTGAGCGTTGGGGAGGCTGATGTGAGAAATGAGTGAGAACCGGGGCCCTAAATCAGGTCGGTCAGTTATGAACGCGATGCCTAATCATGAGGGTGGCACCCTTCACCTCCTCAGAGGCACCTGAGGCCCCGCTCAGAGGGGGTGACACTGCCATGTTTGTGTGCCTTGGAACCTGGTCTGAAGGCGGTTCCTGACAGTGTGAGCAAAGGCAGCATGAGTGTCTGTCCTCACCTGGCAGGGGGCGGTTGTGGGGGAGGGTCAACTCCTTGGAAGGACACAGGTAGTCAGAGCTGCTTTCTAGACCCCACTGCCTGTGGGCAGGACAGCCTCCTCCGGGTGAGAGGAGGACAGCAGAGAAAGCTAGGTAGGCGTAGGTGTCTTTTATTTTTCTTAAGGACATCTGAAGTTTCTTGGCCATCTCTTTCTCGTTAGACTTGCATGTTCGTGTAGTAATACCCCTCAACACGTTAATCTGAGAACAGCTAGAGAAGGAGCCTGCTTGCATTTCGTGTGAGAAAATATACCGGGCATCTTCTAAATAATAATATAAATGGAAGAAGATCTAACATGTCACTCTAAGAAGAGGCCAAAGTCTGACGGTTAATTCCAGATATACAAAAATGACATACGATAAAATCCAACTCTCATTCCTAGTTTACAAAACATAAAACATAGCTTAATAAAATGCTGCTTTACTATGACTGTAGGAATATTTGCATTGTTTAGTAGGTGTCTCCTACAGCAAGAAGCACATCTGGTGAAATGAGGACCTGGGCCTTCAACTCTGGCTGAGTGAGATGCTGGCCTGGGGACTGTCGAGCACGTTTACATCCTTCATAAACTTGAACTAGGACTCAGGTCTGCTGACTCGCAACTGGGTGTTCTCCTCAAGAATTACTGCAAAGCCGCCTTTCAAAGGTCAGGCTGAGCTTCCTTCTTTTGTAAGGCTGAATAATATTCCGTTGTGTGTGTGTGTGTATATATATACACACACCCCACGTTTTCTCCATCCAGTCATCTGTCGTGGGTACTTAGTTTATTTCCATGTTTTGTCCACTGTGAATAATGCTGCAATAAGCATGGAAGTGCAGAAATCTCTTTGAGATAGTGATTTTATTTCTTCTGGACATACACCCAGGACCTGGAGAATACCATACTAAATGAAATAAGCCAGGCCCAGAAAGATTAATATCACAGGATCTCACTCATGTGTGGAAGCTAAACAAAAGTAAAAGTCAATCTCTTAGAAAAGAGAGTAGAATGGTGGCTGCCAGGGCTGGGAATGGGAGAAAAGAAGACATATTGATCAAAGATTACAAACTTTCAGTCCTAAGATGATTAAGTTCTGGAGACCTCATGCACAGCATGGTGACTACAGTTAATAATAACGTATTGTGTACTTGAAATTTGCTAGGAGAGCAGATCTCAAGTGTACTCCCCAAACACACACAAAAAATGGTAACTATAGGAGGTGATGGGTATGCTAACTAGTTTGATTGTGGTGACCATTTCACGATGTATACATATAACAAAACATCACGTTGCACACCTTCAATATATATGATTTTTGTCAAAATAAAGATATAAAGCCCTCCTCCGCACCAAAATAAGGCAGTCCTGGTTCCTACCATTTTTGATGCACAGTTTCCTCATCTCAGAAAAAAGGGAGATTGATACCACTCCCTTACTGCGTGGTCCTGATGATGTAACGCAATCCTGTGTGCTTGAGACAAGCCCCGTGCAAACATAACCCCTTCCTGTTAATGAGACACTGGGGTGATTGGAAAATAGAGGGATCAGCCAATGGTGCAGTTTCCCAGAGCACAGAGTGCTTGGCAAACAGGGCTAGAAGTCCAGGCTGGGTCCATGAGGTGAGGGCCTTGGCAGGAAGAGAAGGTGGGCTACCTTTGAGGGTGTTTGGAGGTATGATTGTCTTTATCCACTTCCCTGACCTCTCAGGCATTACCTGGGACTGCTGTTCCTTACATGAGCTGTGTGTGGCTCTGAGCCTCGGCTGCTGTGCAACACTCTGCCTCTGAGATCAGAGCAGGACTCGGAGACACTGCTCTGGGCAGCTGTGTCCATAGCGCCCTGGAGAGGAGAAGGTGGAGAGGGGGCGGGAGAAGGTCTGGAAAGCCTTTACAGCGGTGGGGTACTGGCAACAGCCTGCTCTCTCGGAGTGGCCCTCTCTGCAGTGTGGACGTGTCGGCCGACACTGATGAGGGAAGACAGTAGGTAAAGGCGATGGGCCAATGAGCAAAATACAGATATGGGATCAACAGCAAATGAAGCTTAGGTTTCGTTTTTTAATACACATAGCGCTTTCCCAAGAAGAATTGGCATCACACTCTCCATGCTGTTCCATGAATTATTCTAAAGAATAACATTTGTTTTCTCCTTTCAACAATTAGAGGTCTTAACGTTTAAGAAAGGAAAACAAAAAGCAAAATGGAGGCAGATGCCCCTTTGCTGATCACATGGAGAATTGCAGCTCTCAAAATCTAAGGCGGGGACTCAGCCAGAGTGGTGAGAGAGAGGAAAGGACCCGTCCTTGATGGTACCAGACAGAGCCCTCTGGAAGTTTCCACCCACTGGCAGAAGTCCCTCTGTATCCACCACCTTTGGCATCTCTAAGCCCCAAGAGAGGATGCCCAGCCCCTGTGTGAGATGGAGACAAAGCGGTACCTTAGAGTGTGTGTGCCAGGTGATAGAGTTTGAGACATAAAAACACAGACACACACAATGTTGTGGTGGTTCACCCACAGAAATATGCACACACAGGGACGCACACATACACATAAGTGCACACAGACATCTACTATGTGTAAGCAAGTATTTTAACCCTCTTTGTCCCTCAGGGGCACTATATTTTGTACATATTTCAAAAATAGTAAGTATGTGTGTACGTTTTTCTTTGTCAATCCATTTACATACTTCTCTCCAAATTCTTACCTTGATGATTTTCCTGACAGAACGTTTCAGTCAGTGAATGTGTATATATAAAATAAAGTTATCTTCTATCTCCCCCCTTCCGATCCTCATCCTCTGAGTGAAAGGGGCCTCTGTCAATAGATTGGTGTCTATTCTCCAGCTGTGGTTATCTGTAGGGGAGTATTAACTTGTACTTACAGATAAACACATTATATTCAGATAAAACAATTACATGAACACATATATATTCACATTCACATAGTCTTCAAAATTATAATTACGTTATACATTCTTGTCTTTAGCTTGCTTTCCCATTTAATGTTATTCACATTGATTATTATATGCATTTCATTGGTTATTGTGGTTTTGGCATTTAAAAATGTTTTTGTGCGTGTACATTTTTGAGTGAATTCTCTGTTGCTGTCCTATGCCCATGACTGTTGGTTAATACATGTGCCTCATATTTCAACCTGGTCGCCTCCACCTTTACTAGATACTTACTAGGTGTTGCCTTATCACTCTCCAGAGTGGCTTTACACTCCCCAGCAGGACCTGTCACTTCCCCTTTCCCAGTTCGTGCATCTAAAGGGTAGGTTGTGTTCCTGATCCCAAGGATGGGCCCTGGAGTCACGCAACCAGGCCAGATGATACTGGCACTGTCCCTTAGTGGCTGTGTGAACCTGGAAACATACTTCACCTCCTTGAGCGTCGCCTTCCTGATGTGTAAAAGGAAATCCTGACTCCTGCCTCACGGGAGCACTGTGAGGAGCTCAAGGGGAAACCACATTCAAGGTCCCAGCATGGTATTTGGCCCGTCATCCACACGGACAACGTCTGCTGCCTTCCCATCCCAAATGCTTCTCTCTCTGATAGAGGTGAGGTTTCTTACCTCAATGGCATTACCTTTTTTAGTTTATACTTGGGAATGTAAGAAGGGAACCACACACACTCGTCTATGCTGAGTAGGAAATTTGGTGCCGTGTCTGTGATATGCAGTGTGATGAAGCTGGGCTGGGGAAAAGTCTTCATCTTTTCTGTGGAATAATTGTGCTTTTCCTGTCCTCTGTTGGTGCCATCTATGTTCACATCAGGCCTGCACATGACCTGGAGTCCAGGACGTACTTGAGGCTCCAGGAAGAGGTGACTGGGGTCTGCAGGGAGGGACACTGGAACGAGAGTCAGGAGCTCTCTCTGGGTCCCAGTGCCCGAGCCATCCCAGGGTGAGTTCCTTCCCTGCCGTGACCTGCACCATCACACAGGTGTAACTGAGCATCTGTCACTCTTCACACCTCCAGTGAGCCAGGGGCTGTAGAGGTCACAGCAATGGTTTCACATGGTCCAGGTCCTTGTGGAAGTTATGGTGACCTCTGTAGAACCTCCTTAATTTATAAAGAGGAGGAAGGGCTCACTGGAGTTGTCAGAGACTCCTTAAAGAGGAGCCAGGCTGGGACAGTGGGCAGGACTGATGGGGGCTGGATGGGAGGGAGGGGGCGGGGAGTCCAGCCTGACTGGAGTGAGGAGTGGGGGCTCCCAGGTGAGCAGACAGAGCTCAGAGGTAGCTGATTAGACACTCCACGGGTCTGAGGCTGGCCAGGTTTAGAGACGGTTGTAAGATTATTATTTATTTCCTTCTTTGTGATGCTAGGTGAGCTTCCAGGAAGTCTGGGTGAGATCAAAGCCTCGCCTGACCTAGGAGACACTTGGCTAGGAATATGCCCTCCTATCATTACTTCACCACCTTTTCCGATGCAGGTTAGGGGACTATGAACAGCCAGAAACGACTTGTTCCGGCTTTATGTTATTTTGGAGGGATGTGGGACAGTGTCTCCCCTCGTCTGCTCTAGGTCTGAAGTTTTTTCCCCTAGGATATGGCCACTGAGAGAGTGAAGTGTTTGCATCCAACCACTGGCTTTCCCCAGCACCAGGGTTACAGGACTGTGGGATCATAAGGGGCGGTGCCTGGAGGGGAATTCTGTGATCATTAAGGGCATGATGCCATTAAAGCTTTATGAGCAGTCACATAGGATCAATGGAATCCATAGTAGAGGAGCAGCAGTTATGTACTAGTGTGGGAGGTAGGGATCCCAGGGTAAGAGTATCTGATCAGAGACAAATTCTGGGACAAAGTGTTAGAACAGAGAGTGATACATAGGAGCCAGAGGTATTGTGAGGAAAGGCACACAAGTTACTTGGAGATGAGGGATGCAAAAGGGCATCATCAGGCCACTCCCCCTGGAGTTTCCGCAGCCTCTTCTGGGGCACCTTCTCCACAGAGGCTCCTGTGCCCTGATGGGGGACAGGGAGGGGTCCACCACCCGCAATTTTTGTAAGAATTGCACCTCATTGGAGATGTCCATAAACATGACACCTTTGTACTTAATGGGCAGGAAGAGAAGTGACATATAGGAAACAATGCCTCTTCATAAAGCTAATCCCACATGAATTCCACAGCCCCAGCCTCCCTGCCACCCTATCTGCGTGCCAGCAGAGTGTGCCAGGGCCCAGGGAAATGATCAGAGCAGCTGCCGCTGGCCCCTCCTGGCCGGGCCTCCCATTTGCTACTCTCTATCCTCTTTCCATGTCGCACTTCATACCATATCACAGACCATCTACCTGCTCCTTGGTACAGGCATCTACTGTGGACTATGTCCCTCATAGATCCTTGATCAGATGAAGACCAGATACTGAGAAAACAATGAATGATAGAACTTAAGAAAATTTGCCTTGCCTCCAATTGGCCAACCAATTCAGGACCATCCTGCTGTCAGTGTCCTCTAGCCAAAAAACACCAGGAACATGCCTTTAGCCAAACAAACCCGGGCTTTTTCCTCGTTGCAGCAAGGCAGAATGTACACCATGGAGACCCATGGGCTGTCTCAATAAGAGGGCATTAAAAATAAAGTATTATAGGATTTGGCCTTGTGTTATGTGATTTTGGAGAGGGTTCAAAGAAGTGGGAGATTGCTCTATATTGAATGCTGTCAGGAAATGAGAGTCATTCTATGATTTGATATATTAATAATTTTTATCTGGAAAGAGAGAAGAATAGAGCAAAACTAAAGCTATAATTGGTAAAGAAGCATGAGTCACTCGTACTATCCAGGGGAAGAGGGCATTTGGTTATTTTTGCAATTTGCTTGGTAATCTTCATACATCGTGTCACATAGTTACCATTTTTTATGTGTGGTGATAACATTTAAAATCTACTCTTTTAGCAACTTTGGAGTGCACAGTACAGTATTGGTAACTATAGTCACCATGCTGTACATTAGATCTCCAGAACTTATTAATCTTATAACTGGGAGTTTGTACCCTTTGACCACCATCACCCATTTCCTACACCTCCAGCCTCTGGCAACCACCAATCTACTCTCTGTTTCTATGAATTCAGCTTTTTTAGTTTCTACATGTAAGTGAGATCATACAGTATTTGTTATTCTCTGACATCTCACTTAGCACAATGCCCAGAGGTTCATCCATGCTGTTATAAATGGCTGAATAATATTCCATTGAGTGTGTGTGTATGTATATATATATATATATATATATAGTATATAATTATGTACTATATATAAATATGTGTGTGTGTATATATATTTATATAACATTTTCTTTTTTTTCTTTTTTTTGTGGGGAAGACCAGCCCTGAGCTAACATCCATTGCTAATCCTCCCCTTTTTGCTGAGGAAGACTGGCCCTGGGCTAACATCCGTGCCCATCTTCCTCTACTTTATATGGGACGCCGCCACAGCATGGCTGACAAGCAGTGCGTCGGCGGGCGCCCGGGATCCGAACTCGCGAACCCCGGGCTGCCAAGCGCGGACTAAACCGCTGCACCACCGGGTGGCCCCTAACATTTTCTTTATCCATTTGGTTGTTGATGGACACTTAGGTTGTTTCCATGTCTTGGCTGTTGTGAATAATGCTGCAATGAGCATGGGGGCACAGATATCTCTTTGAGATACTGATTTCATTTCCTTCAGATATATATCCAGAAGAGGAATTGCTAAATCATATGGTAGTTCTATTTTTAATTTTTGAAGTACCTCCATACTATTTTCCACAGTGGCTGTACCAATTTTCATTCCCACCAACAGTGCACAAGAATTCCCTTTTCTCCACATCCTTGTCAGCACTTGTTATTGTGGAGGAGGAAGACAGTTCTTCTACCCTCTATGCCCTGGCTGGTCTAAGAATTAAATTGACATGAGACAGAATAACAGGAGAAAATCAAAGTTTAATAACATGTATACATGGGAGAAACCCAGGAAAACTGAGTAACTCTCCAGAATGGCCAAAGCCACCACCTTAAATACAATCTTCAGCTAAAGACAAAGGAAGATGTTGGGGGTAGTGGTTTGGGACTTCAAAGGGGAGGAAAGCAATTCACATGGAGATGGAAATGCAAATGTTTGTTAAAAACGTGTTGGCTGGGCCTTCTATAGACAATGTGACCTGAGAGACAGAACTTTGATAAAAATGGGCTTAGCAAGAAACCTCCCAGTTTACCAATACTCAGAGTTATCTATGGTGATGGCCTGTGCTGGGACAGGCCTTCTATCTTAAATTCTTTTAGGCAGTTAGGGGGAAGGTCAAAGTTTCCTTCAGAGTCTTTTTTTCCTTAAAAATAATCAAGGCAAAGAGACACATTTTGGGGTGGCTAATTCTGATCCCCAACATTACCTCTTGTGTTTTTGTTAATAACCATCCTAACAGGTATGAGGTGTTATCTCATTGTGGTTTTGATTTGTATTTCTCTCATGATTAGTGATGTTGAGCACCTTTTTATCTACCCGTTGGCCAATTGTATATCATCTTTGAAAAAATGTCTGTTTAGGTCCTTGGCCCATTTTTTAATAAGATTATTATTTTTTGCTACTGAGTTGTATGAGTTTCTTGCATATTTGGGGTATTAACCCCTTGTCGGATACATGGTTTGCAAATATTTTCTTCCATTCCATGATTGCCTTTTTATCTTGTTGATTATTTTTCTTGCTGCACAGAAGCTTTCTAGTTTGATGTGGTCCCACTTGTTGATTTTTGCTTTTGTTGCTTATGCTTTTGGTGTCATATCCAGAAAACCATTGCTAAGACCAATGTCAAGGAGGTTTTTCCCTATATTTTCTTCTGGGAGCTTTTTGGTTTCAGGACTTAAATTTAAATCTTTAATCCATTTTTAAGTTAATTTTTGTGAGTGGTGTAAGATAGAATTTCATTCTTTGGCATGAGAATGTCTAGTTTTCCCAGCACCATTTCTTAAAGAAACTATCCTTTTCCCATTGAGCATTCTTGGCTCCCTTATCAAATGTTAGTATATGCACGGGTTTATTTTTGGGCTTTCTATTTTGTTCCATTGGTCTATGTGTATGTTTTTATGTCAGTACCATATTGTTTTGATTACTATGGCTTTGTAATATAGTTTGAAATTAGGAAACATGATGCCTTTAGCTTTGTTCTTCTTTCTTAAATTGCTTTGAATATTTTGGTCTTTTTGTGGTTCCATATAAATTTTAGGATTGTTTTTTCTATTTCTGTTAAAAATGTCATTGATATTTTGATAGAGATTACATTGAATTCTTAGATTTTTGGGGGGTAGTATGGATATTTTAACCATATTATTTCTTTCCATCCATGAACATGGTGTATCTTCCTATTTATTTGTATCTTCTTCAGTTTTTTTGTCAATGTCTTATAGTTTTCAGCATATAGATCTTTCACTTCCTTTGTTAAATTGATTTGTAAGTAGTTTATTGTTTTGATGCAAATGTAAATGGGATTGTTTTCTTTGTATCTTTTTTAGATAGCTCATCGTTAGTGTATAGAAACACAACTGATTTCTGTACGTTGAATTTGCATCCTGCAACTTTACCGTATTCATTGTGATCTTGCTTTTTCTCTAATTTTATCATAGTCACAGAGTGACTTTGTATGATGTTGGTATTTTGTGTGATGGGTTATGTTCAACAGGAGAACAACACAACCTAACTGTGAGTGCCTGGTGACTTCGTGATGGAGAATGGTTGGGTGGAGAGCAAGAGAAGTTTGAGAGAATGTGAATATTCACAATGAGAAAGACAGAGATTGCTGGTCTAGACAAAGCCAGGTATAGATGGAACCAATGAGAACAACC
This sequence comes from Tapirus indicus, assembly GCA_031878705.1. Classification (NCBI taxonomy): domain Eukaryota; kingdom Metazoa; phylum Chordata; class Mammalia; order Perissodactyla; family Tapiridae; genus Tapirus; species Tapirus indicus. Next base: position 86,377,896 of record CM062942.1, on the reverse strand, counting down.
AGGCCAGTTATACAGAGATAGAGGCTCTACATATTTTTGTTCATTTGAGTGCAGGGTGAGCAAACTTGGGTACCACTGTGCGAGTAGGTAATGGAAACAGGGCTCAAATCCAGATCTGCCTCACTTTCATGCCTAGGTCCATAAGCAGTAAGATTTGGTGCTAACTTCTTTTAAAGAAGAGGCCAGTATAGGGGAAGGGACTTAACCTGTCCTGGGGGCCATTTTCATGTAAGGAAGTGAGGCAACAGGCTGATCCTAGACTGTGGTAGCCAGTTAAGGCTGAGGACCAAGTTAGAATAAGTGAGGTGTGGCTATTTATGCTTATACACTGCACTATCATGTGCACCTGGGATTTCTACAGGGGAAAGCTTGTCATGTTTGATGTTTTCAACCATTTTCTTCTCATGCTCAGTTTAGTGCTCAACATACTATATGATGTGTACATCGTACTTTCACCAGTAGAAAGTCAATTTCTCTTCCATTGTGGACACTCACCTTTGCACTTTAAACTAACAATCCTGTACTCATGCCTTCTGCCAAATCATTTCTTTTCTCACCACCTGAAAATGGATTGTCTCAATGGGAGGACAAGGATTGCTTTGTATCCAGCCATATTTACTTTGAGAAAGTAATGGACAGTACTTAAACTGGGTTTTGGTACATCACCAAATTACTCAGATTCAAAGTTCTTGTTCAAAGTACCCATAAACATGAAGGAAGTCATCTTAATTTTGACCTCAATTACTATATTTTGCCCTACCTATTAGCAAATGTGTTGTAATGCAGATTTTAATTGTAATGCTTTAAAATGAAACCCTTTAATTTTGAGAAAATAAATTCTTTCTGAGACACATACTTCTGCCAGGTTTTGCTAATGATATTCTTACAATTGTTAACTCATTTTCTTTAAGAAATAATATATAGCTTTCCTTCTCTTAAAAGCAATATCCAAGTGGTATGGTTTAAAAGAATAGAAAAGAAAACAAAGAGTTATCTCAAATTGTCACAATAAAATGAAACTAGATTTTAAATAGTTTTCAAGTGTCAGGAAGGGAACCCAAAAAGTTAACTATGGGGAGTGATGTCAGCATCATCGTGGAGTGAGTTTTCCCTTTGTCTCTGCCCTCTAAGTTACAACCAGTTGGACGTCCATTGACCAACAGAGGATTTCTTACATAGCACAACAGGACACATAAGAGGTCCAGGCATCTATACAGCTGAAGCTGGCTGGACTGCACCCCTGAGGGGCAGTGGAACTAAGGGAACTGCCCCTCCCCTGGCAGCAGTGATCCAGGGAATAGACGCCCACACTGGCCTGCACACCTGCAATAAAACAGGCATGGCTTGCTTGAGCAGTCCAGCAAGGAGGGAGAAGGCAGCCAGCTTGCTACCTGCCAATCTCCCAGTGGACATAGTCTGTGTGCCCATGAGTGGTCCCAGCAGGGGCAGAGAGGGTGAACCGGATTGCTTCCTGCCCATCTACCAGCATATCCAACATGTGAATCCCCTCCCCTGGAAGTGGCCAGGCTTTTCCAACAGTTGGAATAGTATACAAAACTCAGATTTTCCTGGCTGGGGTGGGGTGCTCTGACCTGATTCTTCAAAACACACCAGCTAGCGCCAGAAACTAGAGACTGCACAGCAAGCAACAACAAAAACCTCTCCCTGCTTAGTCTCTGCTCCCCCCTACCAGTGCCAGGTGGAATCTGAGACCAGAGGCTTCAAGAACCACAGCAGAACTGGTGGCCCAGCTCCCAGTGGTGGCACCCCCAACACCACCTCCACCAGCAGTGGGGACTGTATACAATTCCCTGGGTCCCCAGGCACCTGACAGCAACAGTGACACCCAGCAACTCCGACAGCCATGCAAGAAGCATCCCCAGACAACCCAGGAACAGCAGCACAGGAGGTGCATAGGTAGCAGCATCTGAGCCTTTGGAGAACCCATGGGTAGCCAGTGGGCAAATATGAGACACAGGTGACCCCAGAAGTAGTAGAAATGCTCACAGCCTTGCGACCCTTGAGACTAAAGCAAATGCACCAGCAACTCTGAAGGCACAAGCAGCAAAAGGAGGGCATCAATGATGCCCCTGGCAGAGACAGCAGAGGGTGGAAAGTGTAGACTCTCAAATACAACCAGAAGAAGCTCAGAACAAAAGTAACCAAAACCATATCCAAATAAGAAAGGTGGTTACTATCACAAATGTGCCAGCAGAGAATAAATTCATCAAGTACCATGAAGGACTACAGTAAAATGGCAGAACAGAAGGAGAATGACAGCTTTCCAGAAACCATACTTGAAGTCACAGAAGATCACAATCTGACTGGTAAACAATTTAAAATAACTGTCATAAAGAATTTCAGTGAGTTACAAGAAAACTCAGACAGTTCAATGAGTTCAGGAATAAAGTTAATGAACAGAAGGACTACTTCACTAAAAAGATTGAAACTCTTAAAAAAACCAAACGGAAATTCTGGAGATGAAGAACACAATTAATGAGATGAAAAATAATGTAGAAGGCATTAAAAATAGAGCAGACCATATGGAGGAGAGAATTAGTGAGCTCAAGGATAGAAACCTAGAAATGAGTCAGATAGAGAAGGAAGGGAACTAAGATTTAAAAAAAAATGAAGAAATTCTTCAAGAAATATCTGACTCAATTAGGAAAAGTAACATAAAGATTATAGGTATCCCAGAAGGAGAAGACGAGGAGAAGGGAGCAGAGAGTTTATTCAGAGAAATAATTGCTGAGAACTTTCCAAACCTGGGGAAGGAACTGGACTTGCAAGTACATGAAGCTACTAGAACTCCTAATTACCTCATTGCAAAAAGACCTTCTCCAAGACATGTAATATTAAAGCTGTCAAAAGTCAATGACAAAGAAAAAATATTAAGGAGAGCAACACAGAAGAAAATAACCCACAAAGGAACCCCCATCAGGCTTTCAGTGAGTTTCTCAGCAGAAACACTACAGGCTAGGAGAGAGTGGAATGATATTTTCAAAATACTGAAAGAGAATAACTATCATCCAAGAATACTCTATCCAGAGAAATTATCCTTCAGGTATGACAGAGAAATAAAGCTTTCTCAGACAAACAAAGCTGAGGAAGTTCATCACCACTAGACCTGCCCTAAAAGAACATTGAAAGGAGCCCTCTTATCTGAAACTAAAAAGCAAAGGTTTACAAAACATTGAGCAATGAGATAAATAGACAGAATTAGAAAATTGCAGCTCTATGTCAGAATAGATTAGCAAACACTTAACTATAACATAAAAGATAAAGGGGAAAAAAGCATCAAGAATAACTATAACCAATACAATTAGCTCACAAACTCTCAATAGAAAAAAGAAGAATTTGTGACAACAAAAACATAGAAGGGGAAGAGGAAAGGGATGGAAACTGCATAGGCTAATGGAGATTAATGGCTATCATAAAAAGGAAAATCTCATCTATGAGATCTTTTATACAAACCTCATGGTAACCACAAAACAAAAAATCAGAGCAGAATCACAAAGCATAAATAAAGAGAAAATAAAGAAAACACCACAGAAAACCACCAAACTGAAATGGCAGACAGAAATACAAGGAAAAAGAAACAACAGAAATATAGAACAACTAGAAAACAAAAGATAAAATGGCAGTATTAAGTCCTCATATATCAATAATCACTCAAAATGTAAATGGATTTAATTCACTAATTGAAAGGCACAGAATGGCTGGATGGGTTAAAAAACAACACCAAACAATATGCTACCTTCAGGAGACCCATCTCAGCTCTAAAGACAAACACAGATTCAGAGTGAAGGGATGGAAGATAATAATCCAAGCAAATGGTGAGCAAAAGAAACTGGGTGTAGCCATACTTATATCAGACAAAACAGACTTCAAGATAAAAAAGATAACAAGAGACAATAATGGGTATTATATAGTGATAAAAGGGACATTCCAACAAGAAGACAAGACACTTATTAATATATATGCACCTAACACAGGAGCACCAAAGTATCTAAAGCAACTATTAGCAAAACTAAAGGGAGAAATTGACAGCAAGACAATAATAGTAGGGGACCTTAACAGCCCACTATGTCAATGGATAGATCAGCCAGACAGAAAGGCAACATGGAAACTGTGGACTTCAATGAAATACTAGAACAGATGGACTTAATAGATATATATAGAACATTTCATCCCCAAACAGCAGAATACACATTCTTCTCAAGTGCACATGGAGCATTCTCAAAGATAGACCATATGTTGGGAAACAAAGCAAGCCTCAATAAATTTAAGAAGATTGAAATCATATCAAATGTCTTTTCTGATCACAATGGTATGAAAGTAGAAATCAACTACAAGAAAAAAGCTGGGAAAGTCACAGATATGTGGAGACTAAACAACATGCTACTGAACAACCACTAGATCAATGAAGAAGTCAAAGGAGAAATAAAAAAATACCTGGAGAAAAATTAAAATGTAAACACAATATACCAACTTTTATGGGATGCAGCAAAAGCAGTAGTAAGAGGGAAATTTACAGGAATACGGGCCTACCTCAAGAAGCAAGAAAATTCTCAAATAAGTAATCTTAAACTACATCTAAAAGAACTAGGAAAAGAAGAACAGACAAAACCCAAAGTCAGTAGAAGGAGGTAAATAATAAAAATCGGAGGAGAAATAAATGAAATAGAAACTAAAAGGACAATAAAAAAGATCAATGAAACTGAGAGCTGGTTCTTTGAGAAGATAAACAAAACTGACAATCTCTTAGCCAGACTCACTAACAAAAAAAGAAAGATACAAATAAATAAAATCAGAAATGAAAGAGGAGAAATTACAACAGATGCCACAGAAATACAAAGGATTCTAAGAGAATACTATGAAAAGCTATATGCCAACAAATTGGATAACCTAAAAGAAATAGATAAATTCTTAGAATCGTACAACTTCCCAAAACTGAATCAAGAAGAAGCAGAGAATCTGAATAGACCAATCACAAGTAAAGAGATTGAAACAGTAATCAAAAACCTCCCAAAAAACAAAGTCCAGGACCAGATGGCTTTTCTGGAGACTTCTCCCAAACATTCAAAGAAGATTTATACCTTCCTTCTCAAACTATTCCAAAATATTGAAGAAGATGGGATGCTTCCTAACTCATTCTATGAGGCCAACATTACCCTGATACCAAAACCAGACAGGGACAACACAAAAAGGAAAATTATAGGCCAATATTGCTGATGAACATAGATGCAAACACCCTTAACAAAATATTAGCAATTGAATACAACAATACATTAAAAGGATTGTACACCATGATCAAGTGGGATTTATTCCAGGGATGCAGGGATGGTTCAACATCCACAAATCAATCAATGTGATATACCACATTAAGCAAATGAGGAATAAAAATCACATGATAATCTCAATAGATGAAGAGAAAGTTTTGACAAGATCCAACATTCATTTATGATGAAAACCCTCAATGAAATGGATATAGAAGGAAAGTACCTCAACATAATAAAGGCCATATATGACAAATCCACAGCCAACATCATACTCAACAATGAAAAACTGAAAGCTATTTCTCTGAGAACAGGAACAAGAGAAGGATGCCAACTCTCACCACTCTTATTCAACATAGTACTGGAAGTTCTAGCCAGAGCAATTAGGCAAGAAAAAAGAAATAAAAGGTACCCAAATAGAAAAGGAAGAAGTAAAACTGTCACTATTTACAGATGACATGATTCTATGTATAGAAAACCCTAAAGAATCCACCAAAAAGTATTGGAAATAGTAAGTGAATACAGTAAAGTTGCAGGGTACAAAATCAACATACAAAAATCACTTGCATTTCTATACACTAATAACGAACCAGCAGAAAGAGAAATCAAGAATACAATCTCATTTACAGTCACAAAAAAATAATAAAATACCTAGAAATAAATTTAACCAAGGAGGTGAAAGACCTATACACTGAAAACTGTAAGACGTTATTGAAAGAAATCAAAGACATAAACAAATGGAAAGATATTCCATGCTCATGGATTGGAAGAGTAAACAAAGTTAAAATGTCCATATTACCTAAATCAATCTGCAGATTCAATGCAGTCACAATCAAAATCCCAATGACATTCTTCACCAAAATAGAACAAAGAATCCTAAAATTTATATGGAACAACGAAAGACCCCGAATAGTCAAAGCAATCCTGAGAAAAAAGAACAAAGCTGGAGGTATCACACTCCCTGACTTCAAAATATGCTACAAAGCTGTAGAAATCAAAGCAGCATGATCCTGCCAGAAAAACAGACACACGGATCAATGGAACACAATTGAAAGCCCAGAAATAAACCACACATCTATGGACAGCCAATCTTCAACAAAGGAGCCAAGACTATACAATGGAGGAAGGAAAGTCTCTTCAATAAATGGTGTTGGGAAAACTGGACAGCCACATGCAAAAGAATTAAAGTAGACCATCATCTTACACCATACACAAAAATTAACTTAAAATGGATTAAAGACTTGAATGTAAGACCTGAAACCATAAAACTCCTAGAAGAAAATATAGGCAGTACACTTTTTGACATTGGTTTTAGCAGTATCTTTTAGAATACCATGTCTATTCAGGAAAGGGAAACAAAAGAAAAAATAAATGGGACTACATCAGATTAAAAAGCTTCTTCTGCAAAGCAAAAGAAACCGTCAACAAAATAAAAAGATAACCCACCAACTGGGAGAAGATCTTTGCAAATCAATTAATTTCTAAAATATATAAAGGACTCATACAACTCAACAACAACAACAACAAAACAAAGTCAATCCCAAATTGGGCAGAGGGTATGAATAGACATTTTTCCAAGGAAGATATACAGATGGTCAACAGGCATATGAAAAGATGTTCAACATGATTAATTATTAGGAAAATGCAAATCAAAACTACAACGAGATATCACCTCACACCTGTCAGAATGACTACAATTAACAAGACAAGCAATAGCAAGTGTTGGAGAGGATGTGGAGAAAAGGGAACCCTCATACACTGCTGGTGTGATTGTAAATTGGTGCAGCCACTATGGAAAACAGTATGGAGATTTCTCAGAAAGTTAAAAATAGAAATACCATATGATCCAGCTATTCCACTACTGGGTACTTATTCGAAGGACATGAAATCAATACTTCAGAATGATATATACACCCTGATGTTCATCACAGCATTATTCACAATAGCCAAGATGTGGAAGCAACCCAAGTGCCCACTGATAGATGAATGGATAAAGATGTTGTATGTATATAGACAATGGAATACTGCTCAGCCATAAGAAAAGACAAAATCATGCCATTTGCGACAATATGCATGGACCTTGAGGGTATTATGCATAGTGAAATAAGTCAGACAAAGAAAGACAAATACCATATGATTTCACTCATATATGGAAGATAAACAAACACATAGATAAGGAGAATAGATTAGTGGTTACTAGAGGAGAAGGAGGTGGTGGGAGGGTGAAAGGGGTAAAGGGGCACATATAATAACTGGACTGTTGGTGGTGAATGTGATGCAGTCTATAGAGACACTGAAATATAGTGATGTACACTTGAACTTTACACCATGTTGTAAGCCAATATGACCCCAATAAAATAATTTTTTAAAAAGTTAACTATGTTTGTCAGTATTTTGTGGTAGTGCTGGTTATTTGCTTTTTCCCTCCATCTTTGAATGTATTTTCCAACTTGTCTAAACTGAGTGTGAATTCCTGTTATGGTGATAAACAAAACCCATAAAAGTATATCCAATAATTAAGGCAAGGCTGGGTGAAGCCTTAGGAAGAGTAAAGGCTTTGAGTTCAGAAGACATGGGTTCCAGTCTGGGCTCAGCCAATGAGTAGGAGCATGACATGTGGCAATGTGGGACATTAAGGTCTCTGAACCCCAGGGTTTCCATTCAGGGACTGAAGATTCTCTCCCTCATAGGGTCCTTGTCAATATTTATTGAAATCACAAGACAGTGAAGGTCACACAGGTGCTTTAGCCTCAGTCATGCCTGAGATCTGAGGCTCAAGTTTTCTCAACTGTAAGGAAGAAAATACCATGTGGACTTTGTAGTTATGTCAAAGGGATTAAATGTTATTATGTGGATGGAAAGATAAGTCAATGTCATATTATGCACACAATTAATGAGAATATAAAGAATGATGATATCTCATCAAAGATTAATGGAAATTTTTGCTTCCTTTAATTTTTTTACTATTTTCAAAATTCATTTAAATATTTTGAAATGTATTTAAAGCATTTCACAAAGTAATTATTCAAAAACTTTCAAACTTGCAATTCTATGTCAGGAAGTTTCATTTGGTCTTTACCCTGTAAAACCATGTCTGTTAAAAATCACAGACTGTCATTATGGTACTCTCATGGGATCTTTTAGAGGAGGAAGCATCAATCCACAGCCTCCACAGCTTCTCTAAAGTATGTGTCCCAGTTGTTGTCTGTGAAACAACTCTGCAGTTCCATTGCTGAACAGACCTGTGTTCTGAGCATCACCCTCAAAAGTGGAAGAGGCAAATCTGAGGGAAATCTTCAGACAAGATATTTGAAAAGTTCAGAGTCTTCAGTTCATTGTGTGAAACTACAGGTAATGAAAAATTTCGAGCTCGCAGTCGTTGGTCCCCTTTCACATGAAAAGTGTATCTGGAGATGGTAAAGGTGGTAGAGTTACTAGATGCCTAATGGTAATCAGACCAGTAGGCTGTGTCTGAAACTTCTCACAGGAAGTGAAGTTTAAACTGAGATCTGAGGCTAAGGAGGCATTAGTCAGCAGAAGAGGAGAGGGTGGAGACTAGCTAGATATAACAGGAAGGAAATACCTTATAACCCAGTTAATCCCTTAGGAAATCCAGTCTAGAAATCCCTTACCCAGAAGTTTGGCATCCTGGGAAAAACTATGTGAAACTTAACAGGACAATTATAGAAAGTTCCTGAACCCCTTCTGCCTTCCTTGCTCCCACCTCTGGCCTATAATATCCACCAGCACTGTAAGAGGAGTGTGATATTATTACTATGATTTCTGTCTGTGAAACCATAGAGAAGAAGAAAATCGTTAGGTAAAATAAATTGAGCATTTCTTATTTTACATGTTCTTTCATGACTCGCAATGCAAAGTAATTTTAATAGATTTTTCTTTCCTTTTCCCAAATAATATTTTTCACTGGAAAAATTTCAGAAATTGGAGATCCATGCCATCTAGTGAAGATATCCAGAATGGAAGCTTGGATGTCATTTAGTAGGTAGCTTTGGAAGGAAGGAGGGAGCAAGGTCCCCATCAGAGAAAAATTTCTGGAAGATTTTGTGGCAAATGAAGCATTAAAGGTGAGTTAGAGCCATGTACATTTAAATCAAGTGGCAAGAACTTTTTTTCAGCTCCCCCCAACTATGACAAGAAACCTATATGTATGTGACTGAGAGATAAAAATGTGAAAAATATATAGCTATAGACACATACAGTTAAGCTACATATGCAAATATCATTTTTGTAATGAAATTCCCAATCATGTATATACTACAATATTATAAAATTTTACATCAGTTATTTTTCTGATTTCAAATTAATACATTTATTTCAAAAACTAATGCAGTGCAAGAATGCACATTTATTAGAGAATATTTTTATATTTTTTATCTGGTTACATAGCAAGATGTACATCCTTGGTAATTTGGTTTATATTCTCCAGATATATATCTCTGTGTACAGTAGTATATAAGTAGCTTTACATGAACATACACATTCTTCCAAATTTTGCTCACAATATGTATATACTGTTCTTCATATGTTATATATATGTTTATGAATATATGTATATGTAAATATATATACACATACATACATGCACATATAATTGTTTTTGTACTTTAATATTTATGTTTGTGATGTGTAGTTCTTATTTGAATTATTTCAATAGACTTTGAACGACACTCTTTTACTAGTCAGATTTATTTATATAAAAGAATATTAAATATTTGCGTATAAAATATGTTCCACTATTTTTTCAGTAATTCACATTTCTTTATATGTGAGATTTTTGTTTGGGTTAGACTTTTTTTTTAACTTCCCTTTAATTTCTCTAATTAAGTTTGTAACATAGTTAGAAGTTTTTCTTGGGATGCATAGGTAGTTTTTAATTCCCCTGATGTCTATGTCATGCTGATAGAATACTCAAGCAACCTTCTCCCCCACGTGTCGTGGTCTTGATGATGATGGTGGAGATGAAATCTCATCCCTTCGGCTGTGAGGCCTGGACATACGGCCACAAGGATTGAATTGTCCTGGAGGTGATGTGTGGGGCCTAGGCAGAAGTAGAAGAAAAGTAACCTCCACGGAGGAAAGGAAATGATGATTTATGGAACTATTTTAAGCTAGAGGTGCTTTTCTTGGTACCTCCTATAAGCAAACAGGTATTAAATTATTTTCCCCATTATTCACAAAAGTAGAATTAGGTCTAAAGCTTCTTTCCATTGTGCTCTGAAGCCTTGAAGGCTTTGAATCTAGAATTCCCAGTGGACTAGTATTTGATGCAACCCTATGTATTCCTCATTTTTTTTCTGTCATAGGTGTATTATTTTTAAATAAAGAAAATCCATGAAAATTAAAGAAATTTCTGTACTGTCAAAAGAAAAAAATTAGAAGTTTGAAAAGCTGGGAGTAAATATTTGCAAACAATATTAGCAGAATTTGTGCTAATGTGCAAGAACGTAAAGAACTTTTGTTAATCAGTAGAGAAAGCTACAAAAGACAACAACAAATAGTTCACCTAAAAAGCAAAATGCTTCTCCAATAAACATCTGGAAAGATGCCAAACTGCATTAATTGAAGAAATTAAAATCTGGAGATGCCATAATAAGTGAAAAGATCAATTTGCAGAAAACTATTTATGTGATTGCAAATTTTAAAAAGACTATATCTATAACTATGTAACTACATGAGTATCTTAAGGTAGGTATACACATTACCTAAAGAGAAACACATCTGGAATATGTGCACCAATCTATTTACATTGGATATCTTGAATATCTGTGAGTCACAGTGAGGGGATCATATAGATGGAAGGTGTGGAATGATTTCATTTTCCAAGTGTACATTTTTAATGTTTAATATTTTGTGATTAGGCAAATTCGTTGAAACACTTGAAAATATCTAATAAACAATTGACAAAAAAAGTTCACATATTTTTACCATGTTATAAAAACGTTCACATGAGGGCCAACCTGGTGGCGTAGCAGTTAATTCTACGTGCTCCACTTTGGTAGCCAGGGGTTCGCAGGTTCGGATCCCAGGCGCAGACTGACGAACCTCTTGTCAAGCCATGCTGGGGCATCCCATATAAAGTAGAGGAAGATGGGCACGGATGTTAGCCCAGGGCCAATCTTCCTCAGCAAAAGAGAAGAGGATTGGCAACAGATCTTAGCTAAGGGCTAATCTTCCTCACACACACACAAAGTTCACATGATACTGTTTTATAAAACGTTTTAAAATTCAACTTTTGACTTGGCAGTTTATCTGTGTGTGTGTGTGTGTGTGTGTGTGCATTTCTGTCTTAAACTTCCCTCACCCCATATGTTCACACGTGATTTTTCTATACTTCTCTGAGGGGCTGGACCTCCTCTCTTAGGGCATAGAGATCCAGGAAAGGATTGTGGATAAGGAGTGGAAAATTCCAGAAAGTTCTGGCTTATGCACTGGCATACAGGATTCTCCTTCTTTCCCTCCTCCTTGCAAAACCTTCTGGACTTTCAGAGCTATAATTCTGGCTCTGACCACTAAGGTGCATCTATATATATTGACTACATTTTTTTTTAAATGAAAGACATGATTTGTTTTTTTCTACTTTTATTGCAGTGACCCACCAAACTCTGTTAGTTTCTTTATACTTTCCAGGTCTGTTTTTTAAATTTGTTTTGGTGTTATCTCTCTGGGAGGGGCTGGAGTTAATTCCAGCCATGTGGCTATTTTCAGAACATTCTGTTACTTTGCCCTAACTTAAGAAAATGCCATATACTACAGCAAGAAATCAGTAAAGCTATGCATGGAGAGGTCATCTCCATTCCATGGAGGTCAATTCCAGTCTCTGTTTTTGCAGGTAGCATGTGAATGACTCCAGACAAGCTCCAGCACCTCATTAAACCTCAGCAACCTTGGAAAGCTGGTGATTCTGATATCAGAGTTCCCTGAAAGAATAGATTCAATGTAGCAAGTACAGAGCCTGGCCTGAGCTGGCACTCAGGGTGCTCTGGGTTTGCAGAATGAAGGAACACAATGTAATGCAGCTGACACAGAGACCAGCACCCAGAGTTCCTGTGTTTGTAGCTACAAGTACCTGGATCCCAGCCCTCCTGACTCTAGTTGGCCTTCTCTGCAGGGGTGGTGCAGTTGGAAACAGTTTCCTGGGTGTTAGGCTGGTAGCAAACTCAGGGGGCAGTAACTATAGGAAGTTAAATTTCTTCTGGCACCCAGGGCTCTCTTCTCTCTGCCTTTGAGGAAGGAACTTCCTGTAAGGACTCCATCTTGTTTGTGTGGCCCTGACAAAGCTGTTGGAAGCATGTTCTCACCTTCCTCAGCAGCCCTCCCTGATCTTCCTCAAACCTCCAGCTCCAAACCACACAGATTCTCTTCACAAGCAGCCTGTGAGGACATTGGTGACAAGTCACAGCCTTCAGGTGACACCATGGGTGAGTTGGTCAGCATGAGGCCTTGGCCTCAGATTCCTACAGGGCAGGAGGGGTTCTGGGTCCCCTTCCCCACCTCAAGCCACAGGACACAGAGCTGACCCTCCTTTAGAGGAGGGGTGGTGAGGGCCCAGGCTATTTTCCAATCTCTTAAGGAAATGGGCCAAGTGGCCCCTGACACACCTATCCTGGTTCCATGTGGAAAACCTCCTCTCTTATGGAAGTGGTCATGGCTGAGGTAAAATTTTTTCCCTGGTTGAGGGGAAAGGCCTGACTCATGTGGTTCTCTCAGGTCCATGGTTTGGAGAGTGGGGAGAGTCACCTAGGTAGGGGAGGTTGGTGTAAATTAACATTCTTTGGATTTATACTAGAGGTGGGGGAGGGCCACCATTACCCTTGAATCTTACATCAACTATTCAAGGTAGACTGTATTACCCCCCATAGAAGTTTCTGGAAGATTGCTTTATGGCCAAGCATATGACTTATTCTGGAATGTTCCATGTGTAGTTGTTGTGTGCATTGTTCTATGTCAATTAATGAAATTTCTTAATTTACTTAAATCATATTTTAAAATCTTCTCCATCTGGGTAAATTTTTGTCTGTTATTTTGTGTCACTCAGTGAGGTGTATTAAAATTTCCCACTGTGACCTTTTCTTTTTAACCATTTCTCCATTTACTTCTGTCAGGTTTTTGCTTTGCATATTTTGGCTCTGTGTCTATGTTAAGATATGTATACAAATTTTGAATTTTTTATTAATATCCTCTTATTGCATTGAACCTTTCATCATAACGAAATCTCCCTCTTTTCTCTAGTAATGTTTTTTATTTAAAGAAGTGTACCTTTTCTTTTACTAATATGGTAATATCAACTTTCAGTAGGTTAGTGTGTAAATGGTATACATATTGCCAATGTTTTTATTTTCAAATTTTTTAGATCATTAAATTTTGCAAATGTTTCTTTTAAGGAGCATTTGATGGAATGTTTTTTATCCAGTCTGATAATTATCTGTTGGAATATTTAGTCTTAAAATTTTAATGTAAATATAGATATAATTTGGTTTATATATACCATATTACATTTATTTTTGCCTGTTCTAAGTTCCTTTTTCTCTCCTTTCCTTTGAAATAATTATTTTTAACTATTAAATTATCTCATTTCGGTAGATGGTTAAATATTCTTTTGCCATTCTTGTAGTGTTTATTTTAAGATTACAATGTACATTTTTGACTTTTCACAGTCTAATGTAAATGAGGTCTTCAAAGTTCCTCAGACAATGAAGGGACCTCAGAACACTTTGATTCCATTTACCCCCTCCCAATTTATTTTCATGCATTTTAATTCTATATATATTTAAACATCCCAAAGAAATTATTATCATTGTGCTGTATAGTCAATACTCATTTCTATTTGCCTACATATTCAAAAATATCATTAGTCTTTCTTTCCTGCATGTGCCTCCATCTGGGGTCATATTTCTTCTACCTGAAGAAGAACCTTTAATATTTCCTTTAGTTTGAGTCTTCTGATCACAAATTTTCCCAGTTTTTGCTACATTAACATCATTATAAAATGTATGTCTTTTCTTTAGAAATGTTTTTCCTTAAAGCATACTTTTTCTCCTATTAATATTGTTATACTGACTTGATATCTTCTTACTTTTGGAAACTTCTCAGTCAAGATCTCTTCAAATACCACTATTCCCTCTTGTTCTTTCTGGGACTCAAATTAACCATGTGTTGGATACGTTCACTACATCTCCTTTAATTCTCTTCCCCTCTCTTTTGGTATCCTCCATATTATGTCTCTCCAGGCTTCATTCTGGATATTTTCATCAGACATCTCTCATTTCTTTAATTCTTCCTTCTGGCAGGGAACTCACCTTTGACCCTTGACACATGACACCAAACTTCCAAGGTTGATTTTATTATGCCCCTAGAGTAGAGGAGGGAAGTGAGAGAGATGATAAGCAACTTGTCCCAGGTCACCTAGCCTGAGAAGGGCAAAGCAGGGACTAACATCACAATTACACCCTAGTCCCAAACCCTTTCCCCTGTGCTTGTTTTCTTCATGGCTGCGAATGCTTCCCACCTCTCATCTCCCTGGAAGTGGAAATGCAGTGAAATCTTTCAACCTTTTTAGCCCTACAATACATTTCTTTTTAGATTATAGAAGTCAGTGATATTCCTTCATTAGCCATGGTATTTCCCCAGGACTTTTTCTGGTATTGGAACCATTGATGTGTTGTTCTCAATTTCAGAGCACAATGACCAACTTAACTTCTTACAAAGAAGAACAAGATGCTGGGGTATGCACCGAAGGAGACATAGCAATCGGTCTGAACAAGCCAGTTCTGGCATTCATTCTTCATCTCACCAGCAGCAAGATGGAGATCCAGCAATGGGTGATGCTCATGTGGACACTGGAGTAAGATAGTAAGTGACCAATCAGCATAGCTGAAATGTACCAGCCAGTGGAATACATAATCCTGTAGTTCAATATGTCATTCTTCTATACAGTCTGGAAGAGTGAGGAATGATAGATCAGGTTAATGGTTGAGCAAACTTTATTGTAGCCCTGGTAGCAGTGGGGCAAAGGTGTATAGACTTTCTGAGTATACATGTACTACTTCTTTCTCTCCACTTTCCCACAGCACTCCCTATGCTGTTCCACCCTATCATCGGAGAGGCAATTTTCAGAAACAAGACCAAACCCATCTTAACGTGGAGGGAGAGCAAAAGCCTCCAGAGAGAAGAATGGAAGGGAACAGGCAGGATGAGACCTCGGGGAGCTGGTTCAAGATCATAGTGAGTGTCCTGGCAAAAGGGACCTAATATGTAGAAGAAGGTGAACAGAGGGAGTTGTGTTGGACTTGTGTAGAGATGCTAGGTACTTTTCTGAGGCAGAGGAGTTGGTAATCTGTCTTTATATTACCAGGAGTTAACATCCTAGATCATCTAAGGGCAGACTCAGAGAAGCAATATAAAAGAAACAGACTAACTGTAAGGAGAATGGGAGAGGTTGTCTGAAAGCAAAGAAGGAAACTACTGCCAAGGAGATGGAGCAACTCCACACAGGAAGGCTTAGTTTGGCTCTCAAGCTAAGTGTGGGGGTGGGTTGAGTCTCTGGGATTCTGCCTCAGAGGGGCAGGCCAGGTGTGCCTTAGGTAGGATCTCTTGGAACTGTATAAAAGACAGTACATGTTAAACATCTTAAGTTGATTATTTGAAGAAAAGTATTTGACTGGAAAGAAAGGGTATTTAGGAAATCCATGCGTGGTACAAAAGTTATAAATAATGGATATTGTCCTATCTTAAGAAATTATTTTAAAGCCTGAAAAAAAAGACTAAAAGGAAGACATGGTTGGGTCTTTTCTTAGCCTTAGATTCCATTATGTCAATCTCCTCTCTCATCTTTTCTCTCACTCCTAGATTCCATTTGGCATAAAATATGATGAGAAGTGGCTGCTGAGTTTGATTCAGAAGCAATGCAATGTCTCCTTCACGCCAGTCGAAGTAAGAGAAGACTGTGAGGCAGATGAGTGGAAACAGGGCAGGTGGAAGGTCCAGATGAGCAGGGCACTCTGGTCACATATTCTGTTTCTCTTGCCACTCTCCCTCTAGTTTCACTATGAGAGAATGCAGGCCCAGTTCTTCGTTGAGAATGCCAGCATTGCCTTCGCGTTGAAGAATGTCAATGGCAAGATTTGGGATAAGAATAATGAAAGGGTGTGTGTCAAAGACATGACCAGTGTTAGCTAGGGGCAAGAGGGTAGGACAGGGGCAAGGTCTTGTTTGATCCTAAGGCTCAGATTTCCTGGTGCTTACCCAGCCCATCTTGTGTTCTTTACAGATATCTATCTTTGTCAGCCCCGCTGATGCACCCCGCTCTGTGCAGGAGCTGAAGTCAGAAAAGGTAAAGCAGATAAAGGTAACACAGACTCAAGACAAGTTGTGCCCTCACATCCAGACCCACCTCTTCTTCCCCCACCTACTGTCCCCATTCACGACCTCTGACTCAGAGCCACTGAACCCCATCTCTAACTCTGCAGCTGACCACGAACAAACGATATGATGTCTCCCAGCAATCTCTGGGCATCCAGAGACTTCGCTTTGACCCTGGTATGGGTACAACAGTAATTCTAGGGCAGGGGAGGACAGAGGGGTCTGTTGGGAAGGAAACTTGGGGAGGGGTTGGTGCTGGAGCTGTACCAGCCGTGCCCCTCTCAGCCTTGTGATTCCATCCTCTTGGCCTCCTGGAGACTTGGTGACCTGTGGCATGGAAATGGTACCGAATCCTAGAAAGAGCATGGCTGCCTCCCATGAAGAGAACATGCCCAAGGTGAGGACTTGGCCCAGTGCTGGGATAGATGGCGAGGGTGGGAGAGATTAGGTAGAAGAGGCAGATTGGTCTCAGACCCCTGTTAGGGTCCTCACTCTAACTCTTTCCTCACCATAGCTTTTGCCCTTGAACCTGAGCAACACAAAACCCTACCAGCTGGGTGGCCTGTCCACCACTATGCAGAATGCCGCCAACAGCAAGAACTTGAACCTTTCCAGCAATGAGGTGAGGTTCAGTACCCAGATCCTTCTTTGAAGGGAAGGTGGGAGGGCTCATGGGGTGGTGACAAGGCAGGGAAGTGGATTTGTTAGAAAAGGAAGGGACTGGGTGAAGGGTCATCCTGACTCTCTTTCTCTGGTACACGTTGTTCCTCATAATCACAGGTGAAGTCTGCAGGGAAGTTGGACAAGGGCAAAGGGCTGGAGCCAGAAGCGATGAGTGCAGACAGAAACTCTGTGTGCACCACCTTCCCAGATAAGTCAACTAACATAAGGTCAGTTGTACCCTCTGTTACTCCCTGGGAGCCTGAGCTACCCCTGACAGTGACTGCAGGAGGCAGCAGTTCTTGTCCACTAGGAGGACCACAGGCCCTGCCTTCTCTTTTCTGTGTCCCTCACCTGTGCTTAGAGGACAGGCCTCTCAGGGGCACTGACCCTCCCTCCCTCCACATGTCACATCATCCTGCCTGCTCCTTCAGAGGAGCCCTGGGTCACCCAAGACGGGTGTGATTCCTCAGACAAGGAATCGACTAAGACAGACACAGGTGCACAGGGGCCATCAAGAAAGAAGGCGGTGGTCATAGGAGGGGGCCACAGACTCACAACCCCATGCTGAGCTGGGGCCTGACCCTTTACTCCTTCCGGGGAAGGTCTCCTGCCCCCGTGGCTGCTCCATTTCCCATGCCCAGCTCAGACTGAGATTGCACAGGTGACAAAGTGTCAACCAGTATCCTCTGGGCCCCCAGCCCAACAAGTGCATGTTTTCCATTCCTCCCTTGGGTCCAGGGCCAGCCAGGGCAGATGAAGGAAAGGGCTGCAGCAGGGGCGCCACTACCACTTTCTTCTCTCTTCTTCCCTGCCCTCCACTACCATGGCAGAGCTTCTTTCCCTTCCCTTCCCTTTGCTTTCTCTCTCTCCCTTGTCTCTCTCATCTCCCTCCTCCTACCTTCATTCCCTCTCTGTCCTCATCCCTCCCTTTCCATCACTGCCTCCTGAGCCTGGCTTCAGTCACCTCCCCGCCCCAGCATCCTGGGCCATCTCTGGGGGGTGTCCTGGTTCTGGCAGAATGCTGGACCCCCAGTGAGATAGCAGAACCCTGGGCTCCCACCCCATTCCCTCTTGTCTCTGGAGCCTTCAGTGGGGAGAAAGGAAGGGAGGCAGGGAGGGGAATGAAGCCCTGGAGCCTGGGCTCCAAATGTTTTGTTGTGGCACTGGAGAAGGGAGTAAGAAGAGTCTAGGTGGGAGCTACCCAGGAGGAAGGAGAGGGAGGAGAGGGAGAGAGGGAGATAGAGCAAGCAAGCCCTCTTCCTATGGGTCGGTCCATGGGGGAGGTGCCCAGGGCCCTGGAAGGCTGGAATATGGGAGTGTAGGTGGGACACACTGGGATGTGTCCCTGGTGTAAGTATGCTTGCACTCATGAAGAAGGACACCACCACTGTTTCACTTTTCTGTTTTGTCTTGATTTTGGCAGCTCCATCCTGGAACTGTTCCCCAAGTTGTTACGCTTGGTAATTGTATTCCTTGATCATTAACTCCTCTAACTGGCACTGACCACCCACAACCTGCTCAGAACCCCTTTGGGTCTTGCCCAAGTTACATTTTTGAACCTGAGCCTTAATCCTCATGGAGGGAGGGCAATGGTGTACACCAATGTGGGAACCTGATGAAGGCTCTGGATCGTTTTCAACTACATTCTCCAAAGGCTTCACGGACCCCATGATGATGATCCCAAACGTAATGTTGCCCAAGGAATTTCCAGGGACCTTACACACCTGACCTCTGACCCTCACCCTCTGCTGGACCCATCCTTTTCCCTGATCATCCAGCACCACCTCCTGGTCTGCACTGCTGACTTCCTCTTCCCTTCTCCAGGATGGCCAGGAGTCACACCCACCAGCTAACTTGGGTATTGAAGCCCACAAGAGGCTACCAGACTGCAAGGTGAGGAGGAAGGATCAAGCAGAGTTTTAGGTGGTGCATGAGAAGGGGGTATCAGCTGTGGTCCTGAAAACTGTTTTAATTTCAGGGAAGCTTCTTTGAATCTGATGGGCTGAAGAATCTAGCCCTGCAATTCCTGCAGCAGTAAGTGCTCCTGGGAATCTGAGGAAGGGGAGGGCAGGGGCTGCTGAGGCCACCTAAGCTCAGATCTGCTTATTGGGTCTTTGAAGTCTCATTTGGGGCCCAGGTCACACAGCTTGTTCTCTTTTGATCCCCCACAGATATTATTTGATCTATGACTCTGGAGACCGACAAGGTCTTCTCGGTGCTTACCACGACAAGGCCTGCTTCTCCCTAACCATTCCCTTCAACCCCAAGAATGCAGCCCGGTGAGTATCACAGCTCAGACTCTGCTCCTGGGCCCAGTGGCTCCCCAGCAGACACAGGCCAGCTCCTGGAAACACCCACTAGACAGACCACCACCTCCTGTTCCTCTCTCTCTCCTAGAAGCAACTTGTGCGGGTACATCAAGGATAACAGGAATATAAAGGAGCTCAAGGACCCCTGTAAGTGTGATGGGGAAGACTGGGCAGGGAAAGGGGGGCCTGGAGGGGCCAATCATAGGACACAGGGTGTGGCAGCCCCTGACCTTTGCTCTCCTCCCCCCACAGACCTGCGGGTTCAACTGCTGAAACATACAAAAGATGACATTGTGCGCTCCCTCTGTGTGTTGCCCCAAACTCAGCATGACTTTAGCTCCTTCTTGGTGGACACATGGTTCCAGACGGTGAGCACCTCCTTCCTCCCTCAGGCAGGCCCAGAAAGCCGCAGGTGGGTAGGAGGTTTAGGTGATGACTGAGCACCTGGGCTCTTCCCTTTCAGGAAAGGGTGCTCTGCTTCACTGTCAATGGGGTGTTCAAGGAAGGTGAGTGTGTGTGGAGTCCCCACCCCAGATGCCCCCACTGGTCCCTCCCCCTGGCTGGGCTCCCTCTCAGAACTCTCCCAGCTTCCCTGATCCCTTCCCCTCTCTTCCTGTTCCCTCTGTCTTCTTCAGTCCCCACTCTGTCTCCAAACCATCCTGGTCTGACCTGCGTCCATGCCTGTCTGCCCCTCACAGCTCAGGCATTAGGGACACAGGCTGTGGAGTCTGATGGCTCTCATCCCAGACCCTTACTCTGTGAACTTGGGCCAGTTACCTAACCTCTCGTTTTCCTCACTTGCAAAATGGGGCTAATAATACCCACCTCTTGGGTAGCTGTGGAAAATGAATCAAATGAACTTGTGAAGTGGTTGTCACAGAGCCCGGCACACAGTAGGGTCCCTGTCACTGGGAGCAGATTGCTCCTATTGTTACCCTCCCCAGTTCCAACACCCTGACTCCCAGCGAACAACTGTCCCCTTCAGCATGAGTGTCAAGTCAGACCCTGACTGGGTAACACTGTGTGAGCATGTAAAGCATGTGCAACTCTAAGGAGGTATTGTTTATTGTTTGTTTTTGAAGTGGTAGGAAAGTCTCAGAGTTCTGTCCGTGTCTTCACACGGACTTTCATCGCTATCCCTGCCAGCAATTCCAGGTAAGTGCTGTGTTATGAGTGGGAACAGCCATCCCAGCCTGGGCTCAGGGGTGTGGGAATGTGGTGGTACAGACCTCAGGGTTTTCTCAATATTGCAGAAAGCCAACTGTTAGATCCAAGGAGTGGTCTAGCTTAGTGGGTGAGAACATGGGCTCTGGAGTCAGAACACTGGGTTCTCTTCCTGGCCCCAGCACTCACTAGCTGTGTGACTTTGGTCAAGTCACGTGACCTGTCTGTGACTCAGTGTCTTCCTCTGAACATGGAGATTAGACTGTCCACCCCTTGGGCAGTTGTGCAGGGTAAATGCGGGTGTAAAATCATCTCTAGTTTGTGGATAAACCTATAAATGCAGTGAAGCTGGTAAACAATATCTCCAAAGGCGGTCTCTGTGGGAGGGACAGAGGTACCAGCCAAGGAATCTGGGGGGCAGGCAAAGTAGAGTATGGAAGAAATCTGTTTGCTGAGTGGCAGTGGAAACAGGATCGTTGCTGGGGGTGTGGGGTTGTCCATCCGTCAGTTATCTGAGGGCCCATTTTCCCTCCAGTCTATGCATCGTGAATGACCAGCTGTTTGTGAGGGACGCCATCCTGAACGAGCCTCAGAGTGGATTCTTCATGCCAATGCTCACACCCACCTCCAGCCCTGTGCCCACCCTCTCCCAGGTGCAGCAGGAAATGGTGCAGGCCTTCTCCACCCAGTTTGGGATGAACCTCCAGTGGTCTCAGAAGTGAGTGCTGGGTGTGCATGGGATAGGAGGGAGCTGGGAGGAGCAGAGGAGTGAATAATGGGAACTTGCACGTAATTTGTTTTGCTTGTTTATTTCACTCATCACCCTGAACATCTCCCTCTCAGCACATATAAGCTATCTGGTTGTTTTTGAACAGGTGTGCATTACTTTCATGAATTTCATTGACAGACATCTGTGTATCAGGAGTTTTTCCTATGACACACTGTGCCACAGGGCTCATTCTGCTGCATATGATGCAGTAAACGTGGAGGCATGTTTCTGCTGCACAGATTAGGAAATGGCACTGTGCGGTCAGAGTGTCTCCACTTTGGTCCTAATGGATGTCACCTGTCCTTCCTCCACCCCAGGTGCCTTCATGACAGCCACTGGGACTATGCCAGAGCTGCACAGGTTCTCGCTCTGCCCAAGGTGAGGTCTGGGAATTCAGGCCAAGTGAGTGAAGGCCAGGTGGCTCAGGGATGAGACTCAGGGCTCCTGGCTCTGTTGATCCCCCAACTCCCTCCTTTCACTTCCTTCAGGCCCAGTGCAAGATCCTGGAGGAGGCCCTCACGCAGACTGATCCAGGATCCTGAGAACACAGCCCCGACAAGAAACCCTTGGGTGTCGTCATCGACATCCTCATCACCTTTGTTGTGTTTTTCCTTTAGTCTGAGTATGTCTCTGTGACTGAGTTGGGAGGTCTGCTTGGGGTTGAGAAGCCAACGCTTAACTGACACTTATTCACCCAAAGGGCTAGTTGTACTGTGTATTTTTCCTACCCAGGATCCCTGATCCTTCTGATAATAAAGATTAACATTGCATTTTATGTAAAATCTCTGCAAAATCCATTCCATGCAAGTATTATTAGCACTGGTCTACAAAGGAGGAAAGGGAAAGTCAGAGAGGGTCAGCAACCCTTGGGGAACAGTGGGGTAGAGATGCAATTCCTGGACTCCCCTAAATCCCGAGCTGTGTGTGCTCCCTAGGACTGTATGGCTGCCGAGGTGGGGTATGTTCTGTATCCCTGGTAAACCTGGGGGTGGCATTCTGAGCCCCTAGTGTAATAGTCAAATGTTTTCAGGCAGGGAAAATTATTACTTTCTTAGCCATACAAATTTATTTAAATTTGAAAACAATTCATTTTGGGGAAAACAGCATTAAAGAGCACATGACAATAGGGGGAGAAAAAATTGTCCTCATATTTGACTGACATTGGATTGATATCCTTGACATATAAAGAATCAGGAGAGAGAAGGAAAGCTAATATTAACCTAGAATTGTTATTAGAGAAATCTATGAAAAGCTATCCAACCATAATAACCTACAAAACCACAACTGCAAACATTGAGATAAGGCACCAAATGAGAAAAGAAAGCTAACTTGTTCAGAAAAATATGTGTGTGTATGCATGTGTGTGTGTGCATGCACTCATGCATGCGTTCATGTGTATCTATATTGATGTATCAGTTTCCTAGGGCTGCCATAACAGTACCACAAAGTGGATAGTTTAAAACAACAGAAATTTATTCTCTCACAGTTCTGGAGGCCAAAAATCAAAACTCAAGGTGCCAGCTGGGCCATGCTTCTTTCAAAGGCTCTAGGGGATAATTCTTTCTTGCCTCTTCCAGCTTCTGGTTGCTCTGGTATTTTTTTTTTTTTTTTTTTTTTGGCTTACGGCAAAATAACTTGTATCTCTGCCTCCATTGTCACATGGCCTTCTCCCCTGTGTCTCTGTCTTTTCTCTTTTCTGTCCCTTATAAGGTCATCCATCATTGGAGTTAGGGTCCACTCTAATGCAGGGTGATTTCTTCTTGAGATCCTACCTTAATTCTATCTGCAAAGACCTTTATTCCAAATAAGTTCACATTCTGAGGTTCTGGATAATTGTATCTTTTGAAGGTCACTATTCAACTCCCTACATTCTGCCCTCTGCCCCCTCAAAATTCACATCCATCCCATGTGAAAAATATGCTTACCTCATCTCACCATCCCCAAAAGTCTCAATGAATTGCAGCATCGACTCTAAGTCAAATATCTCATCTAAATATCAACTCAAAAAGTCCCAAATCTCATCATCTAAATCAGGTATATGTGAGACTCTGGCTATGATCCATATGCAGGTAAAATTTCTCTCCATCTGTGGACATGTAAAACCAGAAAACAGGTTATCTGCTTGCAAAATACAACGGTGGGACAGGCATATGACACTCACTCTGAGAGGCAGAACATGACAAGATTAAAGGAGTCACTGATCCCAAGAAAGTTTGAAACTCTGTTGGGTTTCAACACCCAAGTATAATCTCTGTGGCTTGGTGCTCTGCTCTCTGAGCCCATGGTGGCAGGTCTCCCCTCTCTGGAGTCTGCCTCTGTATCCATGTCTTTACCCTCAGAGTCATTTTTCCTTTTTCTTGATGGATAACAGATGTTAGCAGCCAAGTAGCTCTATCATTCTGTTTCTTACCTGTAGAATCCCCAGAAGTCTGACAGCTTTCCTTCATTTTGTCCCTCCTTTGTTGTCTTCAAGGCAAGCTGGCAGTGTTTTTGGTAGTATAATATTCTTCTCAAAAAACTTTTGGGTCTCTCATGTATGTCTAGGGGATCCATGCCATCAGACAAGAGGGTTCTCCACAACTATTTACTGGAAAACTTCATCTGTATTCCTGGATTCTGCTGAGAGGGTTGATTGAATCCATCACTCACACATTTAAAGTCTTCAGCAAAAGGTGTCCATGTATACTCTTGGCTCTTTTTCCAGAACACACTTAAAATCTTTTGCAACCTAAATAGGCTGAGAATTTTCCAAATCATGGAAAATGATATTTTACTTAACAGTTCCTTCCTCAATTTAACTCTTTCATCTTTTACTATAAACAGCAAGGAGAAACACTTGGCTTGGAAATCTTCTCAGCTAAATACGCAAGTTCATTTCTTGTAAGTTCCACTTTCTACCCAACAAAACAATTCAGCCCAGTTTTCTCCTGTCTTATAATAAGGGTGGCCTTTCCTATGTTTTCCAATAATATGTTCTTCATTTCTGAGATGTCACCAGAAGCACTTTTAATCTCCATACTTCCACTAACAGTCTCTTTAAGATCATCCAGACTTTTTCTGCCATGTGCCTCAAAATTTTCTATTCTCTACCCATTGCCCAATTCCAAAGCTACTTTCACATTCTTAGGTATTGGTTACTGCAGCACCCGATTCTGGATACCAAAATCTCTATTAGTTTTCTATGCTGCCATAACAAAGTGCCACAAACCGGATGTCTTAAAAGAATGGAAATTAATTCTCTCACAGTTCTGGAGGCCAAGAATCCAAAATCAAGGTACCAGCAGGGCCATGCTCCCTCTAAAGTCTCTAGAGGAGAGTCCTTCCTGCCTCTTCCACCTTCTGGTGGCTCTGAGGTTTCCTTGACTTGCGGCAGCATAACTCAAATATCTGTCTCCATCTTCACCTAGCTTTCTTCTCTCTGTGTCTGTCTTCTATTTTTTCATTTCTTATAAGGAAACTCATTATTAGATATAGGATCCACCCTAATCCAGGCTGATGTAATCTATCTTGATTACATCCACAAAGAACCTTCAGGTCAGTAACTCCTGGGCAGCCTCCATGTTGCTGATGTTTGCAGCTGAGAACC
Organism: Tapirus indicus; assembly: GCA_031878705.1. Classification (NCBI taxonomy): domain Eukaryota; kingdom Metazoa; phylum Chordata; class Mammalia; order Perissodactyla; family Tapiridae; genus Tapirus; species Tapirus indicus. Next base: position 86,352,747 of record CM062942.1, on the reverse strand, counting down.
AGGAATTCTCTTGGGTAAGAACATTACAGGGGTCACAAAGAGCTTAGTATAGGGCCTGACACCCACAGAAGGCCCAAATGCAATACTTCTCTGCTTACTTCATGCCTATTCTCCATCTTCATCACTATCAATTGGGCTCACTACCTATGGGCAGTCAACAGGGGTTATCATCCTGTTGTCCTTTGTGCAAGGAACTCTGTTCTTTGCACCAGCTGAAACGAAAGCACCTGTCTTTTTTTGAGTATTATTTATCATCTTTATACCCACAGAAACACTCCAAGAGACAGATTGTCAGACACGAGCATGTGAGTGCTGAGATCTTGGTAAAAGAACTTTAGATACCAGTTATTTAGGGCCATACTTGCCAAATATTAATTGTGCCAGGCTCCCCTAATGTCTCACACCTCCATTTGTAATCCCTGCCACTCCATCCTGTTCCCAAAAGTACACACCCACTCAATCAAAATTGGGCATATGCAAAGTCACAGGAAATGAATCAGGGTAGAACAGGCAAAGGCAGCCCTTGGGACCCAGCCTGGTGTCTGCCATTGCCAGCTCTGATGCTTTTGTGTTAAGAAGGATGTGATCAGATGTTTATATTCTAGTCACCCAATGGAGCTTTAGGTTGAGGGTTAAAATCATAACACCATATCTTCTTGTTTTATGTGCTTCGTTACCCCAGTTTTTATCTTTTATGTTATCCATTCCTTTATACCAGAAAAAGAATCTTGCTTTAAGAGATATCAACTGCCCTTCTAGATCATCTCCGGGGTATTCTCTTGGCCAATGTTATCCTCTAGGATAGAAACTGAAATTTCTATGCTAGACATTGGTTTACTAATTCTGTCAATGAGAGTGTTATTCTCAAAGTATTTTAAGCACAAGTTTGTTTTGAAAATGCAAAGTGAGGAACACTAGGCGAAAGAAATTATACTCAAATGAATCAAGCCATGTGAGAATGCACAATAAGCAAATACCTACAGACTTCAAATAACTGCCAGCAAACTCAATTCCAAGCACATGTTAGGAGCCACATCCACCCACATCTGGTGTTAAGAGTTTCTGTCCTATTCAGATAATTTTCTTTCCAACATTTGGTATCTTTACTATGTTGAGTCTTCTGATCAATCAGCACAGTGTGTCTCCCCATTTATTTAGATCATTTTGATTTCTTTTACAAGTATTTTGTAATTTTCAACATAAAACTGTGTACATGTTTTGTTAAATGTATGCCTATTTCAGTTTTTAAAAATTATAGTAAAATATATATAACATAAAAATTTATCATTTTAACCATATTTAAGTGTACAGTTCAGTGGCATTAAGGATATTCACTTTGTTGTGTAACCATCACTATCTTCCAGTTCCAGAACTTTTTCAACTTTCCAAACTGAAACTCCATACACATTAAATAATAACTCTCCATTCTCCCCTCCCCCCAGACCCTGGCAACCACCATTCTACTTTCTGTCTCTATGAATCTGATCACTCTAGATATCTCATATAAGTTGAATCATACAATATTTGTCTTTTTATGACTGGCTTATTTCACTCAGAATGATGTCTTAAAGCTTCATCCATGTTATAGCATGTTGCACAATATCCTTCCATTTTAAGGAAGGTATGCATACACCACATTTTGTTTATCCATTTATCTGTCAAACAGACATTTTGGTTTCTTCCAGTTTTTGGCTATTGTGACCAATTGTGCTATGAACGTGGGTGTACAAATATCTGATAGAGTCCCTGCTATCAATTCCTTTGGGTACACAACCAGAAGTGGAATCGATGTATCATATGGTAACTCTATGTTTAATTTTTTGAGGAACTTCAGACTGTTTTCCACAGCAGCTGCACCATTTTGCATTCTCATTAGCAATGTACCAGGGTTTCAATTTTTCCACATCCTTTCCAACACTTGTTATTGATTAGTAATGTTGAGCATCTTTTCATGTGATTATTGCTATTTGTATATCTTCTTTGGAGAAGTATCTAAGTTATTAGCCCATTTTTGAATTGGGTTGTTTGCTTTTTGTTGTTGAGTTGTAGGAGTTCTTTATATATTCTGGATATTAGTTCCTTATTGGATATCCAATTTGCAAATATTTTCCCTTTTCACTCAGTTGATAGTATCCCCCAATGCACAAAATTTTAAATTTTGATGTAGTCCGATTTATCTATTATTTTCTATTATTGCCTGTGCTGTGATGTCATATCCAAGAAATCATTGGCAAATCCAACGTCATGAAGCTTGTCTCTGTTTTCTTCTAGGAGTTTTATACTTGTAGCTCTCATATTTAGGTCTTTCATCCATTTTGACTTAATTTTTGCGCATGGTTTAACATAAGGTTATTACTTCATTATTTTCCCTGTGAATATCTAGTTTCCTCAAATTTGTTGAAAAGACTGTACTTTTCCCATTGAATGGTCTTGACATGATTGTTGACAAGCATTTGGCCTTGTATGCTGGAGTTTGTTTCTGAATTCCCTGTTCTATTCCATTCATCTATACAACTGTCTTTTTGCCAGTACTACACTCTTGATTACTGTAGCTTTGTATTAAGTTTTGAAATGAGGAAGTGGGAGACATCCAACTTTGTTCTTTTTCAAAACTGCTTTGGCTAATCAGGGTCCCTTGAGATTCCATATGAAATTTAGGATGGATTTTTCTATTTCTACCAAAAAAAATCATTGAGATTTTGATACGGATTATATTAAATTTGTAGATCACTTTGGGTATTACTGACATTTTAACAATATTGAGTCTTCTAATCCATGAACACAAGATGTCTTTCCATTTATTTGTGTCTTCTTAAATTTCTTTCAGTGACATTTTGTAATTTTCGACATACAAGTCTTTCACCTCTTTGGTTAAGTTTATTCTTATTTTATTCTTTTTGACACTATTGTAAATGGAATTGTTTTCATGGTATCTTTTTGGATTGTACATTATTAGTGTATAGAAACATAAATGATTTCTGTGCGTTGATTTTTGTATCCATAAATGTTTCTGAATTTGTTTATTAATTATAAAAGTTTTTTATGGAATCTTTAGGATTTTCTACATAAAAGATAATTTTATCTGTAAACAGAGGCAATTTTACTTCTTTTCCAATATGTATGCCTTTTATTTATTTTTCTTGCCTAACTTCTCTGGCTAGAACTTCCAGTACTGTATTGAAAACAAGTGGCGAAAGTGGGCATTTTTATCTTGTTCCTGATCTTAGAGAAAAAATTTTAGTCCTTCACCATTGAGTATGATGTTATCTGTGGGTTGTTGTTGTTTCTAATATGGCTTTTATTACACTGAAGTAGTTTTCTTTTATTTCTAGTTTATTGAGTGTTTTTGTCATGAAAGGGTGTTGAATTTTGTCAAATGCTTTTGCTAAATCAGTTGAGATGATCTTGTCCCCCACCCCTTTATTCTGCTAATGTGGTGCATTACACTGCTTGACGTTTGTATGTTGAACCACTCTTGCATTCCAGGAATAAATCCACTTGGTCATGATGAAAAATCTTTTTAATGTGCTGTTGAATTTGCTTTGCTAGTATACTGTTGAGGATTTTTGCATCAATATTCTTAAGAGATATTGCTCTGTAGCTTTTTTATATCTTTCTCTCACTTTGATGTCAGGGTAATGCTGGTTTTATAGAATGAGTTGGGAAGTGTTTCCTCCTTTCCAAACTTTGGAATAATTTGAGAAGTATTTGTGTCAATTTTTCTTTAAATGTTTGGTTGGATATATCAGTAAAGCCATCTATACTTAGACTTTCCTTTGTTGGGAGGTTTCTAATTACTGATTCAGTCTCCTTACTAGTTATATGTCTATTTGGATTTTTTAATTTTTTTATAATTCAGCCTTGGTAGGTTGTGTGTTTCTAGGAATTTGTCCATTTCATCTAAATTATCCAATTTGATGGTACAATTGTTCATAGTAATCTTTTATAACCATTTTTACTTCTGTAAAATTGATTGAAATGCCCTCTCTTTATTTTTTGATTTTAGTTATTTGAGTTTTCTCTCTTTTTCTTGGCCAGTCTAGCCAAGGGTTTGTCAACTTTCTTTTTTTTTTTTTGAGGAAGATTGGCCCTGCACTAACATATGTTGCCAATCTTCCTCTTTTTCTTTTTCTTTTTTTCTCCCCAAAGCCCCAGTACATAGTTGTATATCATTGTTTAGAGTTGTAGCTCTTCTACGTGGGACACCACCTCAGCATGGTTTGACAAGCAGTGAGCAGATCCACACCCAGGATCCAAACCAATGAACCCTGGGCTGCCTAAGCGGAATGCACAAACTTAACCACTATGCCACAGGGCTGGCCCTGTCAAATTGTTTAATCTTTTTGAAAGACCAACTCTTGGTTTCATTAATTTTCTCTATTGTTTTTCTATTCTCTATTTATCTCTTCTCTAATTATTATTATTTCCTTTCTTGTGTTAGCTTTGGGTTTAGTTTGTTTTTCTTTTTCTAGTTCTTTAGGGTGTAAAGTTAGTTTGTTGATTTGAGATCTTCTTTTTTTAATGTGTTTACAGCTACAAATTTTCTTCCTAGAACTGCTTTCACTGCAACCCATAAGTTTTGGTATGTTGTGTTTTCCTTTCCATTTGTCTCGAGATATTTTCCAATTTCCCTTGTAATATCTTCTATGACCCATTGGTTATTTAAGAATGTGTTTAATTACCAGTTTTCCTTCTTCTATTGATTTCTATTTTCATTCCATTGTAATGAAAAATACTTTGTATGACTTTAGTTGTTTAAAATTTATTGAGACTTGCTTTGTGGCCTAACATATGGTCTATCCTGGAGACTATTCCGTGAGCACTTGAGAAAAATGTGTGCTCCTTTGTTGTTGCATGGAGTTTTCTATATAGGTCTCTTAGGTCCAATTAGTCTACAGGGTTGTTCAAGTTCTCTATTTCCTTGTTGATCTTTTGTCAGCTTAGTCTATCAATTATTGAAAGTGGGGCATTTGAAGTCCCCTATTATTATTGGAGAGCTGTCTATTTCTCCCCATAATTCTATCAATGTTTGTTTTATATATTCCAGAGCAGTGACATTTGTCACATATACATTTATAATTATTATATCTTCTTGTTGAATTGACCCTATTATCATTATATATATTGTTTTGTGCCTCTTGTAATAGTTTTAGAATTAAAATTATTTTTTCTGATATTAATAAACCACCCCTGTTCTCTTTTCGTTACTATTTGCATAGAATATCTTTTTCTATCCTTTCACTTTCAACCTATGTATGTCTTTAGATCTAAAGTGAATCCCTTGTAGGCAGCATATAGTTGGATCATGTTTTCTAAATCTATTCTGCCAATCTATGTCTTTCAATTGGGGAGATTAATCCATTTACATTTAAAGCAATTACTGATAGGAAAGAACGTACTGTTGCCATTTTGTTATTTGTTTTCTGTCTTGCAGTTTTATTTTTTTGGTCCCTCATTTTCTCTATGACTGCCTTCCTTGGTGTTTAGCTGATTTTTTTGTAGTGACACATTTTAATTTCCTTCTTACTTCCTTTTTTGTATATTCTACAGATATTCTCTGTGGTTGTCAGGGAGATTACATATAACACCCAAAGTTTTAACAATCTATTTTAAATTGATACCAACTTAACTTCAATCTCATACTAAACTCTACAACCTTCCAACTCTGCCTCCCCCACTTTATGTTATTGATGTCACAAATTGCATCTTTATATATGGTGTACCTATTAATATAGATTTATTATTAGTTTTTATGCTTTTGTCTTTTAAATCCTGTAGAAGAATAAAAAGTTAATTTTTGACCCTAAATTATAATCATACTGGTTTTTAGATTTTCACATGTATTTTCCTTTTCCTAGAGAACTTTATATTTTTATATGGATTTGAGTTACTGTCTTACATCCTTTCATTTCAACTTGAAGGACTCCTGATAGCATTTCTTGTAGGGCAGATCTAATGGTAATGTAGGGGAGGAAGAAATATTCCTCTTCCTTTCTGGGTTCTTCTGGCTGGTCTAAGAATTAAATTGACATGAGACAAATTAACAGGAGAAAATCAAACACATTTAATAACGTGTATTCATTTGAGAAACACAGGAAAACTAAGTAACTCACCAAAATGACTGAAGCCACCATCTTAAATACCATCTTCAGTTAAAGAAAAAGGAGGATTTGGGGGATAGTAGTCTGGGACTTCAAAGGGGAGGAAGGCAATTCACATGAAGAGGAAAAAGCAAATATGTGGTAAACAGATGTTTGCCACGCCTTACAAAGACAATGAGACTTGGAGAAGACTTTGATCAAATGGGCCTTGCTACGTTTCTCCCTGTCTACCACACCTAGTTCATATTATACTATAGTTATCTATGTTATTAGCTCCTTCCTGGAACAGGCCTTCTATATTGAATTCTTTTAGGCAGTTAGTGGGGGAGGTCAAAGTTTTTTCTTGAGTCTTTTGTTCTTAAAAATAATCAAGCCAAAGAGACACATTTTGGGGTAGCAAATTCTGCTGCCCTACAGTAATGAACTCCCTCAGTTCTTGTTTATCTAGGAATGTATTAATTTCTCCCTCATTTTTTTTTTTTTTTGAGGAAGACTGGCCCTGAGCTAACATCCGTCGCCAATCCTCCTCTTTTTGCTGAGGAAGACTGGCCCTGGGCTAACATCTGTGTCCATCTACCTCTACTTTATATGGGACGCCGCCACAGCATGGCTGATGAGCAGTGCGTCGGCAGGGGCCCGGGATCCGAACCGGCGAGCCCCGGGCTGCCAAGTGCGAACTAAACCAGTGCGCCACTGGGCCGGCCCCTCCTTCATTTTTGAAGGACAGTTTTGCTAGAGAAAGGATTCTCATTTAATTTTTTTTTCTTAGATCATTTTAAATATATCATCCCACTGCCTTCCAGCCTACGAGGTCTCTACTGAGAAAGCCACTGATAATCTTTTTGAATAAGAGTGATGACAGCATAAATCTTTGCTTTATGTTGGATCTTAGAGATAAAGCATTCAGTCTAACACCATTATATACAATGTTAGTTGTAGGTTTTTTTGAACTTTGCCTCTCTCCACACACACACACAAATGTTATTCAAGCTAATAAACAAGTTCAGTAATGTTGCAGGATGCAAGATCAATATACAAAAATCAATTATATTTCTATACATTATCAATGAACAATTTAAAAATGAAATTAAGAAGTCTAGTGTGTGTACAATAGCATCAAAAAGAATAAAATATTTGGGAATAAATTTAACTAAGGAAGTGCAACACTTGAAAACCACAAAACATTGTTGAAAGAAATTTAAAATACAAATAAATAGAAAGATATCCATATTCATGAATTGAAAGACAATATTTTTTAGATGACAATATACCTCAAAGTGATTTATAGATTTACCACAATCTCTATCAAAATTCCAGCTGCCTCTTTGGAAAAATTGATAATCTGATCTTAAAATTTATATTGAAATGCAAGTGATCCAGAATAGCCAGAACAATCTTGAAAATGCAGAAGAAATTTGGAGATCACACACTTTTCAATTTCAAAATTTACTGTAAAGCGATGGTAATTAACACAGTGTGGTACTGGCACAAAAATAGACATATGGATCAATGGAATAGAATTGAGAGTCTAGAAATAAAACCACGTGACTATTGTTGACTGAATCTCAACAAACATTCCAAGACAATTCAGTGAGAAAAGAATAATCTTTTCAACAAATGGTGCTGGGAAAATTGGATAGCCACATGTAAAGGTATTCCCTTAGCTCCTAACTTAAACAAAAATTAACTCAAGCTGCACCAAAGGCCTAAACATAAAAGCTATAACTATAAAACTCTTAGAAAAAAACATAGAGGTTAAGTATTTGTGAGCTTGGATTAAGCAGATTTGTTAGATATGACAACAAAATCATGAACAACAAAGGAAAAGAATAGATAATGTGGACTTCATTGAAATTAAAACTATTGTGCTTTAAAGGGCACCATTAAGAAAATGATAAGACAACACATGGAATGGGATAAAATATTCGCAAATCATTTACATGATAAGGGACTTCCATCTACAATATATAAAAACTCTCACAACTCAATAATCAAAAGAAAAATAGTACAATTAAAAAATGGGCAAAGGATCTGAATATACATTTCTCCAAGGAAGATATACAAGTGATTGATAAGCACATGTGTGATATTGTGATTTGTAATAAGAAATATACATTTGGTCTTCGTCCTTGTTCCTGGCACAGAGCCCCCCAAACCCTTGGAATTTCCTAAGAGATAGGAGCAACGGGAGCATCTTTTGTTATAATATTCGGGAGTTTTTTGTCTTCAGTTCCTAGAATCACTTCAGTGCCATAAGGGTGAGATGGGTGTCTTGTTACTCCTAACAAGCCCTTTCAACCACAACTGAGTTTATGTTAATGAGGTAACTTTTGGAAATTCACTGAAGATGAGGGGGCTTGTTGCCAGGGAAAACAACCATGATTAGAGAGTTGGAATTTTCACTCCCACTCCCTGATTTCCAGGGAGGGGAAAGGGAGTGGAGGTTGAATCAACCATCAATGACCAATGATTTAATCAATTATGTCTATGTAATGAGGCCCCATAAAAACCCAAAAGGAAGTGGTTTGGAGATCTTCCAGGTTGGTAAACCAGAACGCTTCCATGTGCCACAGTGCCAGGTCCCAGACTTCATGGGGACAGAAGCTCCTTTGTTCGAGACCTGGCCCTATGTATCTCTTCATCTGGTTGTTGATTTGTATTCTTTAATGTCCTTTGTAATAAACTGGTAATCTAGTGAGTACACTGTTAACCTGAGTTCTGTGAGCCACCCCAGCAAATTAATCAAGCCTGAGGAGGGGGTTGTAGGAACCTCTGACTTATAGCCAGTTGGTCAGAAGCACAGGTATCAACCTGGACTTGCAATTGGCACCTGAGGTAGAGAGCATTCTTGTGGGACTGAGCCCTTAATCTGTGGAATCTGATACTATCTCTGGGTAGATCATGTCAGAATTGAGTTGAATTGTAGGACACCCAGCTGGTATCAGAGAATTGCTTGGTGGTGTGGGGAAAAAAACCACATATTAGAATAGAAGCAGAATTATAACATGAAAAGGTCCTCAACATCATTGGTCATCTGGGAAATGCAAATCAAAACCACCATGAGATATCACTTCATCCCCACAAATATGACTAGAATCAAAATTTCAGATAATAGGAAATGTTAGGGAGGATATGGAGAAATCAGAACTCTCATACACTTTGAAAAACAATTTGGCAGTTCCTCAAAAGATTAATCATATTATTGCTGTGGGGACCAGAATTGGCCACCTCAGGCACTGAAGGAGGCTTTGATCTTCCCTGCCCCCACTAACTGTCTGAAGGGATTTGGGATGGAAGGCCTGTCCCCAGGACAGGCCATCACCATGGATAACTCTGGGTATCAATAGAATGGGACAGTCTTTGTTGGGCCCATTCTTATCAAAGTTCTGTTTACCAGACATTTACATTTGTAAGGGAAATCTCCATTTGTAAACATATCTCCTTCTCTGTACCAGGAAGAAGGGGGGATGACCTCATCTCTAGAAACTTGTTAATGTGGAAGGCGAGGCCTTAAATCTACATACTCTTGTTTACTGTGCCTTTCTTGTAATCTCTCATGGCTGACGCCCCCAACCCCCCCCCCAAATCTTCCTTTTTCTATATAAGAGGAGAACCTCCACTGTTCTCTGGATACTCTCTTTCCCCAAGTCTCTCCCAGGTATACATGTTATAAGGCTTTGTTTGATTTTCTCCTGCTGTTTGGCCTCATGTCAATTTAATTTGTAGCCCAGCCAGGAAGGACCCAGAGTGGGTAGAGAATGCTCTTTCTCCCCTTTATTGCCATGAACTTTAAAAATACCATGCTAAATGAAGAAGCCAGTCCCAAAAGAACACATATTATATGATTTCATTTATATGAAATGTCCAGAATAGGGAAATCTATAGAGACAGAAAGTATGTTAGTGGTTGCTTTGGCCTGGAAAGGATGGGAGGGATAAGGGAGTGATAGCTAAAGAGTACTTTTTCAGTTTCTTTTTGAGGTGATGAAAATGTCCCAAAATTGACTGTGGTGGTGGTTGCACATATCTGTGAATATACTAAAAACCATTGAAGTGTACACTTTAAATGGGCAGATCTTATGGTATTTAAATTATAGCTTCATAATGCTATTTTAAAAAGACACAAAGAAAGTCCTAGCCAGATTTGGTTATTAATTGAATACAAGGGACGATGAAGAGGGATTCAAGGATGATGGCCAGGTTCTGGGTTGGCCAATGAATACTAAGGCAGAAAATAAAGGAAAACACAGGTCTAAGGTAAGAAGAAATGATTGGAGAGAGTGAGACAGCATATATAGAGACTTTTAAACTTTTTGAAGGGCAAGAAGTCACAGCCATTTCTGAGAATCTGCCAAGTATGTCCCCTCTTCCCACAAAACTGTGACTATATTACCATCTCTCTTACATATACAGATAATCGTGAATAACATTTAAGGGGTTCTACAGACTTCTGTGTTGAGAATGCCTAATCTAAGGTTACTCAGGATGATCAGCAGAGAGTGTTCCTCAGGTCTTGGCATAAATGAGGGAGTACTGGGGTGGGTATGGACTGGCGGATAGTGACTCTGCAGCAAGGCTGGGTTCTTCCTGAGTGTCCTGAAGATGAGTAGCTTTGGGGCCCAGGGCAGGCTGCCCCCAAATATCCCACAATAGCATATTGATTACTTTCAATTAAAGCTACTTGGGAAGCAAAAAGGGCATTCTGACCCTCCTGTCTCTGTTCCCCTAAAAGCAGGAAATAAATATCCCGTGTGAAAGGTGCTCTCCCTGCATCCTCATCACCAGAGCTAGGGAATTCAGGGCCCAGATGCCTGCATAAACAAACCTTGCAAATTTACTACCTCAAGGCTAAACTCTGTTTAAATTCCTCACTAATTGCATACCTCAAATCTAAGTTTCTTTGTCCTGTCATTCCTCACAAATTTATTTTTGTGTGTGTGTAAAAGATACATATACCGCCTGCTTTGTTCACTCTCTGAGCATCATTTCTCTATGATCTCCAATACATACATATCGAACTGGGTTTTTCTCCTGTTAATCTGGTCTTGTGTCAATTTTATTATTAGTCCAGCCATAAGAACACAAGAAGGGTAGAAAGGGGATTTTCCCTGCCCTAACAGTAGATTAAGGTGAGGATCCTAGCAGTCTGCACTTCCTAGGCCAGGTAAGACACAGCAGAAAGGTTCCAGGAAGGTTTCCACCTGGAAAAGGTGAAAAAGAGGAGAGAGAAGGAAGACTTGGAAGGCTCTCCACCCAGCAATCACTTCTCTAGGATTCTTGGAATCCCCCACCACAGAAGTGTAGAAGAGCCCCATCTGGTTTCCAGTATGAGAATATTCACCCCATCTATCTGGGAGGTGAGTTACTAGGTGGGAATTTGGGGAAGAAATGGAGGGAAGGAACCAAAGAAATTTACTCATGTCCCTACCTTGGTCACCTGTCCATTTATATTTTTGGAGTAACCAATAATCAGGAGCCTGAATGTAAGAAATGAGAGGCTCTGGAATGTGACAGTGAGAAAACCAGCACCTTTCCCAACCTCTTGTCGGAACAAGGATGATCTAACTATCTCTGGATCCCTCAACCTGCCTCTACCTCACAGATCTTCCCTTTGCTTAGGTCTTTAAAGTCATCATTAGTAACAGCCATTAAATTTCAGCAGATGACTTCAGTTGTCAGCAAATGCTTTTCCATATTTAGTGAATGTTTATTATAATAGAATAAAATATAAATACTTATTAATAAAAATTGAAATTTATCCCTGAAGGAAAAAAAAGGTGGATTATTTACATAAAATGGCCAAGATCTGACAACAGGACTTCTCCCTGAAGATTTACTTCACAGATCATTTTCAAAACACCAACGGTGTTCGGGAAGATTTCCCCTTTTTTTGCCATAAAATTTTGAAACAAGCTAGAATGTTCTAAAAATGAAGTCGTGTGGAGCCCAGAGAAAATATTTTCTGTTTGGTGCAGGAGAACATAAACAATGAGGATTTTTAGTTTCCTAGGTTGAAGCATGTCTTTTAACAATGAATTTTCATAATGTTCAGTTTTGTAAGGCATACTAATTTTTTAAAAGAAAATAAATAGATATTATTAGGAGGCCGATTTACAGCCAGGGAGAAGAGGAGAGAAAAGGCCAAAGCCAATGCCAAGGGCTTGAGTCGGGGGAGAGTGAGATGTACACTCTCCCTGGTAACCAAAGAAGGGCAAACCCCAACCGCAAGGCAGTGAGGCCATTTGCGGGCCCTCAGATTGGAGATGATTGAGCAGAGTGACAGGGCGCTGCGCTCTGGGGTCTCACGCATAGATGGGTGGAGCGGGAGATAGTGTGTCCTGTTGAACTCCCCGCCGGCTGGCCGGTGGGGTGTGTGGGGAGGAGGGAGAAATCGTAGGTGACGCGGGGCCCTCACGTGACCGGGAGCTGCAGAGCGACGCAGCCTTCGGTGCAGTCGTCACTCCCGTCTGGGTACCAGCTCCCCGCTGCCCTGCGCACGGCGGGCTGGCACCGGGCCCGGGGAAAGCGGAGCAGGTAAGGGCCCCGGGGCCGCGCGCCGAGCCCAGGGCGGCAGCGGACTGTCTACCCCTCAGGCCAGAGCGGGGTATCAGCGCAGAGGGTCCCGGCCAGCTTTCTCTACACCCCGGCATTCTTGGGAACATAAATAGTGGCCCCCTGAGGTGGGGGTGCAGGGGCGGCAGTGTTCCAGGGAGGGCAGTAGAGCAACTAAGAGGATGGGAAATCACCCCCGGGATCCTGCAAGAAAATGGTGAACCCCCCAGGGAGGGGTTGAGGTGGGGCGCGAGGGGAGGGGCGGCCAGTGGGGCCCAGAGCCGAGCGGGGCGGGTCGGCGCTGAGCGCTTGACAACTGTCCCCGCTCTCTCCACCCCTGCCTTCTGCAGGTCTGCAAGTCCAAGTTTCGCGGTGGCGCACCTCGAGACGAGAATCGGGAGGAGGAGGAGACAGCAAGGATAGGCCCAGGTCGGTGCGGGGGAGAGTGGTGCGGGGCAGGGGCAGATCCCAGTCTGAGATCCCCCGCCTCAACTCCCCCATCCACTGTCCTCCATTCTGGTGCCTGCAGAGACCTGGGGATGGATCTGTAGGGAAAATGGTGGGTTTTGGGTGGAGGGAGAAGAGAGGAGGGAAAGGATGGGGAGGGCTCTGACTGGGGGGCCCCCTAGAGGACGTACGAAGGCTTTCAGGTGGGAAAAACGAAATTTAAAAAATAAGCTTTGATATCCGTGGCTCTGAAAGATAAGTAGAAAGGCCTCTGTCCTCGGTGCTGATCTGACCACCAAAAATTCAATCACTTCTCTCGCATTTTGTCTCCTAGGAGAAATGGAATCCAAAGAGGAACAAGTGGTAAAAAATATCAACATGAAAAATACCAACCAGGAAAACGAAAAAAAGGATAAAAAAGAGCAAGATGCTACTAAAGGAGAGCACTTGGCCCTCCCTTTGGAAGCTGGTGAATATTGTGTGCCTAGAGGAAATCGTTGGCAGCTCCATGTTAGGCAGCCCATCCTGCAGTATAAATGGGACACGATGGAGAGGCTTGGAGAGCCGCAGGCAAGGATGAGAGAAGAGAATATGGAAAGGATTGGGGAGGAGGTGAGACAGCTGATGGAAAAGCTGAGGGAAAAGCAGTTGAGTCATAGCTTGTGGGCAGTTAGCACTGACCCCCCTCACCATGACCATCATGATGAGTTTTGCCTTATGCCTTGAATCCTGATGTTTTTCCTTACGTTGATAGGGAGACACCTGCTTTCTAAACTTAAATGTTCATGATGTACCTTTGTTCTAAATATTTTGATGTTACTTGTTTCTGGTGGGTCTCTTATTACCAGCTTCTAGTTGAATGTTGTGTTTTTGACCCAGTCTGTAAGATTTTGTTAGCAGGACAATTTTACCTATTGCATGGAAAGATGCTCATTATATATTGTGAAGTTAATAAAGCAGTTTAAAAAAGCAATCCTTGTGTTTATTATTTTTATTTCAAATCTTATATTCATCTATTTAATACATGAAGAGAAAAAAAACTGCCCAAATTAAATACACCAAAGGATTAATGCAGGGACTCATTTCTCTGAGATGGGTTGATGTGTTTTCTTTTATATTTTCTGTAGTTTGAGAAGAAATGGAAACTATTTTTAATGACCTTATGAAAGCAGGAGGGTCACTTAATAAATACTTGATCACAAAATTTGGATCTTTTAGCCAGACGGATAAACCCAGGAATTCTTTATAAATTGGGGACTATATTTGCTTCACATATCTAAAACAAGGTCATGAGTGTGTGAACTGTGTTTACTTATTTTTGTCCCCATCCCCACCTATTAGACAAGACCCCCTGTCCTCAGGTTTTACTTCAGATATTTAGCAGAGTCCCCAAAGATAGGTCTCATCAGTTCAGCATCCCTCTTCCCTTCAGGACTGCAATGTCTGCTGGTCAAGCTGCAATTTCTGCCTGACAAGAGGTAGGCATTTAACAAAGTGCAATTAATAATAAGTGTCAGGAGCTCTGAGTTCTTGTCTTAGACTCTGAATAAAATAACCTTGAATATGTAACTTCACTTCTCCAGAAGAGATTAATTGCAATTCCTAAAGGAACACCAGATTTATTTAATAATGTCTTAGTGTTTCTAAAAGTATGCTAATCTGCCACCTGTGTGAGAATCACTTGAGGACTTTCTAAAAGATAGAGACTCTTGGTCCCACCCTAAATATACTGAATGGGGCTCCAGAACTTTCATTTTGAGCAAGCTTCCCTGGTAATTCTGATGCACAGTAATGTCTAAAGGGCTACTGTGTGTATATATTTATTATTATCTCAATTCTTAAATAGGAAACATAATAACTAGAAGAACACAAAAGTGAATATCTGAATCCAGTGGAGAGAAGTATCAAAATGTAAAGGATAAGAAAATTTAAAATACTTTTAGATTTACTACTAATAAAATTAGAATTAAAAGATGTACACTAAAAAGTTAACAGTGCCTATCTCTTGTAGGATATTGGGTGATTTTTTTTTCTTTGTACTCAACTACATTTTTTCTTAAAGAATATGGATTTCTTGTGCTAAAAAGAAATAAAGGCCAATAATAGATCCAGACCCAAGGAACTCTTCAGTGAGCTTACAAATTCAATGGAGGCACTTAAAATTTCTCATTGATACAACTTAGATATGTAGATTTCAAGTTGTCCTTGGATATGGTATTCATGCCCTGGTGTAATTATCCCTCCTACTGAATGTGGGCAAAATCACTAGGTCTTACTTCTAGTTAATAGAATACAGCAAAAGTAATGTGATATCACTTCTGTGATTGTATTACAGAAGATTGTGACTTCTTTCTTGCTAGGAGACTTCCTTCCCATCCCCCACCTCCTTGATGGCTTTAATGAAACAAGTTGCCATGTTGGAGAGGCCCATATGGCAAAGAACTGAGAATATCTTCTAGCCAACAGTCAGTGAGGAACTGAGGCCCTCAGTCCAGTAGCCTTTAAGGAAGTGAATCCTGCCAAATAACGTGAGTTTGGAAGCAGATCCTTCCTCAGTCAAGCCTTCAGATAAGACCCTGGCCCTGGCCAACATATTGATTGCAGTTTTGTAAAAGACCCTACGACAGAGGACACAGATAAGCCACAGCCAGACTTCTGACTCACAGAATCTCTGGGATAATAAATGCATGTGGTTGTAAGCTGCTAAGTTTTGGGGTAATTTGTTACACAGCAATAGATAGCTAATTCAGTATTTATCTCTAAAGGGTAATAATGCTTTTTAAACATAACCACAATACCATAATCACACATAAAAATGGACAACAGTTATTTAATGTCCAGTCAGTTTTCAAATTTCCAGGGGTTTCATAATTTTTAACCCCAAACTATATAAACCAACAAAAAATAAATTAGTTTCCTGAGCAATATTATTGGTCTTGTCAGGTTTCAAATGACAGGAACAACCTAATATGAAGTTTTTTAGTGGGAAGCTGACAAGAATGTGTGTTTGAAAAAGAGTCTCATATCCAACATAGGACTGGAGCCACAGACTCTAAAATTCTAGCAAATGCTGAGAGAAAAACTAGTCTGTTGTATGCAATGAAAATATAGGGTGGAGTAAGGTTCAGGGAGGGGCATCACACACACAACATCATAACTCAAAACAGTCATTTGATATTCTGGCACCTGCATTTTGCAGGTGTCTTGGAGAAACAGTTATATTTAATTAAATTTTCCAAAATAACCTGTTTAACTCTAGAAGATAAAGCATTGGCTAGAAAAAGTGGTTGCCAGGCTGACAATGTTGAAAAGATGCAGGCATAAATCATCAGATTACCAATCCCTGTTGTGGCTGAGTAAGTACCTGCAATGCAAAGTTATATTACCATGTTACAGTTAGAGAAAGTGTGGGACTGAGATAACAGGATGAACAAGCAGGTGTATGAAACCATTTCACCATCTAGTTTGATTGAGTAAGGCAAGGAGTATGTTAGTAAGAAGTCTTTTTTTTCAAGAAGCACAAAATTTAGAGGACAGATATAAGTACATGGAGGAGATAATTTGTGGGTAACCAGAACTTCAAATCTTGAAAATGAGGATGCCCTCTGAGAGTTATAAATGGATAAATCTGATAGACAATGGACATGGTTTGCCATCTCTGTGAATAACACGAGATTATCTATGAATGTGATACTGAAAGGGTTGAGAACACCTAGTATTCCAGTCAATGTCATCTGGGAGTTGTCCAATGGAGGCAGGGTCATGGAAATGCTTCAAGAAGGAAAATGATAATAATAATATGCCCACGTGAAGCAGGGTCTTGGAGATCCTTTAAGCCATTTGAGGTTAAAAAGGTAGAAGTTCAAGGAAACATTTTAGAAGATTTTAAGGAAGAAAACTATAAAATAGATGGCATAAATGTAGGGTAAGAGATGGCATAAGAGAGAAGGAAAGATGCAAAAACAGGGCAAAAAATAATGCAAAATGAGCTGAAGGGGGTTCTGACCATAATATCCAGTTGGCCTAGTGAGGAAAATGCATTCAGAAAATATATTAATTAATGCATACTCAAGGTACTAAAAATAGATCTTTTTTTAAAAGAATAAAAAGTAATTTCAGTTCATGCAGAACTGGAAAATAAAGTTGTCCTCCGAATGTCAAAGGAGTAAAATTCACCACACACACTATGAATCAATGTAATAAGCTAAAGGAGTTAATGTAAAAGCTTGGGTTCCAGAAAATAACTGTATTTACAAAACCAAAGGAAAAAGTAGATGGGCAGATATATAGGTAAGCTACCTCACACCTACAGCAATCCCCAGACAGAAAAAATCAGATATATAAACAGTGCCAAAGCCAGTGATATGCTAATAAACATTTAACAACTGGGTTTCCAATAAACTGTTTGTAGTGTTAGCTTATTTCCACTGTGTAAATACTCCTACTAGAGCTGATTTTCAGCTACCAACATAATGTCACAATGCAGAGTTGAGAAGAGATATGCACAATTAGCTGTCCCAAGCTAGTAAGAGCCAGCTTCATCACACCACTGGTTCAGAGCCCTCCCTTATCAAAGTGGTTAAAACAGAGCTGATACCATGCAAGGAAAATTCAAGATAAAAATGAGAAAATGAAATGCCTTTTGTAAAGGAGATAGAGGATGAGCATAAAGGAGAGAAAAATATAACAAAAAGAGACCGATGCAGATAGACAGAGGTCTGGTGTATGCAATATTCTTGTGAGTAAAAGGGACTAGAGGAGTGTGTGTTTGTGAGTGTGTGTGTGTGTGTGTGTGTGTGTGTGTGAGAGAGAGAGAGAGAGAGAGAGAGAGAGAGAGAGATTGAGATTGATTAGAAGATTACCTAGACAAGGATAGGACTAGGGGATGTAAAGGAGGATTTGTAGAAGCACAGACTTTGGAGGCAGACAGACCTTAGTTCAAATATTGGCACCACCACTTATAAGATTGTGACCTTAAACAAAGTTGGTCAACCTCCCTTAGTTTCATTTCTTTTATCTGTAAAATGTAGCAAGTGTTTAGCAAGATACCTGTCACATACTAAACTCTCAGTAAATGTTAGCTGTTAATGATATGAAATGTATAAGATGGAAAAAAGAAGTTCTAGTTTACTAAAAATGAGTAGCCTAATGTTTCAAAGTTAGTAAAATTAGTAGATTTTTAAAATCATTTATTGATCTCAGAAGTCAAAATTTGGCATAAAAAAGGATTACATTTGATAAAAACATAGCTCATCTCACATAGTGCTGTACAATTTTTGAATCATTGTCAATATATAATAATTGAGATATTGCACAGGAAAATCCAGATTTTAGGTCTCCATGAAAAATCAGCAGGTCTGTCAACGTTGGTCCTGCATTCCCACGTTGCACCAGTTGACTGGAAGGAGTGTAGTGGTGGTTTCAGTCATTTAGAAAGATGCATGTTTCAGTTTTATGTTTTGTTTTTTTTGTGAGGAAGACCAGCCCTGAGCTAACATTCGTTGCCAATCCTCCTCTTTTTCCGCTGAGGAAGACTGGCTCTGGGCTAACATCCGTGCCCATCTTCCTCTACTTTATATGGGATGCCGCCACGGCATGGCTGACAAGCAGTGTGTCGGCTGGTGCCCGGGATCTGAACCCACGAACCCCCGGGCTGTCAAAGCGTGACCTAAACCACTGCGCCACGGGGCCGGCCCCTGTTTTATGTTTTGTACCCAGCTTTTCTTATTCACATGATCTAGTTATGTCACTGACTAATTGCCTGGGGGAACTCCAGGGTGGGTTTGGAAGCATTTAACAGTTTTTCTAAATTGGTTTTCTTTCCTTTTGTTATGTTAAGGAGATGCAATCACCAATCACCCTGAACCAGACCAAGCCTCACCACAAGAGATAGGCCCATGACCTTTGACTTATCTTTAATGCTAAGATCTCTCCAGGAGGCCCTTAGGCCTTATTACCATAACCTGCAATGTATGTGGAAGCATGTTTTCTAACTGAGCCTGTGCAAGCAAATACCCGCCTGTCCATTTTGAATATTCATTCCCCATCCGAAATAAAAGTTCCTGCTCTCCTTTGTTTGAGGACACCATGGTCTCCTATTTGCTGCAAATATACTTTACTTTGTGAGACGACTACATCCGGTGTAGAGTCTGATATAACTTGCCAGGAGGTGAACCCACTTTGGTGTCAGTAACAGTTACCTTCCTGGCTCTTAGAGGCACTTCAGTTTGTAATCTCTAATCCATATCAACTGGATTTCAAAAGTAATTTGAAGCAATGGTTCAGCAAATGATTGGGATTCAGCCCAATTTGGGACTCAAGACGTTTTTATGTTCCAAATCTGCAGTGTATAATATGGTAACCATAAGCCACATGTGGCTATTGAGAACTTGAAATGTAACTATTGCAATTTGGAATGTGCAAAAGTATAAAGCACAGAGAATTTCAAAAACATAATACAAAAAAAGAATGCAAAATATCAATAATTTTTATATTGATTACATGTTGAAATGATAGCATTTTGGATATACTGTGTTAAATAAAATATATTATTAAAATTAATTTCACGAGTTACTTTTCAAGAATGTATTTACTAAACAATTTAAAATTAGACATGTGACTCCTACTACATTTCTATTTAACTGAACTGTTCCAAATCATTTTTAAGATATACCCTGTTTTTTAAATTAAAAAATCTTATTTTAAAATTTTCTGATAATAAAAATAATACAACTTCATTTTGGAAAACGCAAAGGAGCATAAAAAAGAAAAATTTTAAAAATCATCTTAATCCTGCTAAACATTGTTAAATATTTCAGTATCTTTTAGTCTTTTTGCTACACAAAACATTTGCAAATAGAATCTTGTTCCAGAAAAATTGGATCATACTGCATATACCATTTTGTATGCTCCTTTTTAAGATAATCCTTTTCCATTATCTTTAAGAATTATTTGAAGCAAAGTTCCTATTTAAACAGATTAAGAAACTGAATATAATAAAAGAATTGGGAGAAAATATAGATGGTTTAATTTAAACATGCTAAAGTCATTTCTCAACATACAACCGAAGGAAGAAATTATGCAGAAAATAAAATAACTGATTTTATTACATGAAAAATAAACTTTTATGTGGTATAAGTATAATTTTAAAAGGCAAATGAAATACTGGAGAAATAACACATAGGAAAGACAAAGGGTTAATATCATGACTATATAGTGAATTGGTTCAAATCAATCAAAGAAAGGGAAACACAGAAATATCAAAATGGACAAAAAAAGGAAAAGGTAAACAACTCTATAATTGACTAATAGACACATGGGAAAAAATATCAGTTTCATCAGTAATCAAGGAAATGCAAGTGAGAACAAGGAAACATTTTCAAGTAACAAGTTGGTAAATAATTTTAGTAATAATAACAGCCAACATTTATTGACCACTTATAATCTAAGTACTTTACATGCCTTATTCAATTTCCCTAACCACATAAATTGCACACAGATACTATTGTTAGGCCCATTTTATAGTTAAGGAGAATGAACTACATACTCAAGCCACATTACTATTAAGTTGTGGAACTAGAATTTGAACACAGTATGACTTGTGAGTCCATGCCATTATTAGTGAATTATACCTAGAGGTGAAGGTTCAGAAAAATGAGCACTTTCAAGCAGTGCTGGTGAGAGTGAAAGCTGGTACAACTTTTCTGAAAGGTAGTTTGAAAATATGTATCAAAAGCCTTAAAATAATTCTAGGGCCTTTAGCCCAGAAATTCTGTGCTTATGACTACATCCCAGGTGAGAAGTCATACACATGATCTGTATGTGAGCTGTGAAAATATCCAAGTGTACAAATGTGTAAATATATACAATAATGGGATGCTTATTTCAGCACTTTTGAAATACCAAAAAGCTGGATAAGACTTTAATACTTATAAATAGAGGGAAAGATAAATACATTGATACAATAATACTTTGGAAAGCTGTACAGCCATTATAAATAATGGAGTTGTTCTGAACATAATGAAACGGAAAATTCTCTAAGAAATATTGATATATCAATCATATTGGATAGGGAACTTCAGCTGTATGTTAGACAACTGAAACTGGCTTAAATATTAAGGAAGTTTATGATTTTACATAGCAGGAAGAGCAGAAGTAAGTAGGACAGGCTTCAGGACTGATTGATTCCGCCACTAAAGGATGTCACCAATGACCCAGGTTCCTTCCATCACTGGTCAGCTTCTGCCATGCCTAGTGTCAGCTTCATCTTAAGGCTGATGGTTACCCCTGATGCAACGAAATGGCTACTTACAGTGATTGAGGGTACGTTCTTCTCTGTTTCTGTCCCTCAGGAGAGAAGGAAAAACCTCTCTCTCAGTCATGGAATACAAGGCTTTCCCTTCAATTTAACAGGGCCATTTTAAGATTGTTGGCCACTCTTAACCAGTAACAGTCCTCAGGGAAATTCAAGGTCCTGACAGGTTTGGAACAATCAGGACCTTCCCCCTGAAACTATCAGTGAGATGGGGTGGGGTGGACATTCAGATGTTTGGAGTTCTGTTAGGAGGAAGGGGAAAATTGATGCTGGGAAAGCATACACTACACTGGGAGGTTCGAATTTAGGAATGGCCCAGGACACTCTGGACCTCCAAGAGGCCCTGAGTGGGAGATCAAACAGCAAGAAGATACACTGAATAAACTTTATTCAGTGTGGAATGAGGCAGGGCATAAAAAACTAAAGTAGTCCAGAAAATGCCAACATCCAGGAGGAGAGGGGAGAGACAGAGAGGTTGAGATAAAGAGAGAGAGGGAGTAATGAATATGACTCAGCAAAAGCTCCATAACTGACACAAATTTGAGGGATCCCTGGAGCCCTGGGATTAAAAATCAAAATAAGGAGCATTTTCTTCTGTGTACCAGGTTCGGTAAGACCACTCACCAGGGCTAAGTGGAAGTCACGTGGGTCTATGCCCACAGATGCCCAAGAAACCAGTCAGTGAGGAACAGAACCAAGCACAGAGAATTCCAAGAAGATAAATTATTTACAGAGTTTCCACTTTTGTCACATACATAACACTTCCTTTCACAGAATCTTGCCCTGCTTTGTGGATCACTGCCAGATGTGTTGGGCACATCCATTCCTCCAAAAGTAGGTAGAAAGTCGGCTGTGAATGTTGTTGAACAACATCTCTGAAAAGTAACACTTTGATTGTCTCAGCTTTGAATCTTACTGGGGTTTGCAGGGACTTCCACTGGGCATTGTTTGCTCACTTGGTAGGCTCATGACCTCTACCCCAGCCAGGCTACTCTCTCCCTCACCAGCCCTTTCCAGAACTCCTCATCCTGGAAAAATATCCCAATCCTAATCACCTTCAAGACTTAACCCAGATCCCTCTTTTCTCATGACAGCTTCCCTGACTCTATGAGAACTTCCCTTCTCTTACTCCTATTAAGCTGACAGAACCCCATAGTTTTTTCAGTTACTTTTTTCCCAGAAGTTGTTACGTACAATAGTGGATCTGCCTAGGCACCTCATGTTCTGCTTCCTCTGTAATGCATTGGATTGTGTTTTGTAATTTTTTTGTATCTTTCATAGACCTTAGGCCCCTGCGTGATCAGTGGATTGGTCTCTCTGTTTCTCCTCTTGCCCTTCCCCAATCCAGTCTCTACATGGCAATCCAAGGAATATTTTAAAGGAGAATTAGAACATGCTCCTCCCCTTAATTATATCCCTGAAATGCTTCCATTGTATTTAAATACTTAAAATAAAACAAAACAAATCCTTACCATGGCCTTCAGGCCCTGCAAGACCTGGCTCCTGGCCACCTCTTCCACTCAGCCAGGCCACTCTCCCCCTCCATTGATAAGCTCCAGCCACACTGGCCTCCTTTTGTTTTAAATGGGCCAAGGACTTTCCTTCCCTAGAGCCTGTGCACATGCTGTTTCTTCTTCTGGAAGGATAACCACTCTCCCCTGGCTAACTCTTATTTACCTTTTAGGATTCAACTTAAATATCATTCCTTCTGAGAGACCCTCTCTTATTCTCTGGTCTAGCCCCTCATGTTGCCTCTCACAGAACCTTGTTCTCTTTCTTTATCACAATTTGAGGTTACATGTTTGTTTAATGTTTCTCTTCCCCACTAGATTGTACTTTCCATGCTCAGAGGGACCATGTCTATCTTATTCACCAGGGCATATACAGCATCTAGCCCAGTGCCTGACACACAATAGGGCCCAAGAGATAGTAGATTGAATCCTATTAAATTGCCATTTTTTAGGTCGAAACCAGACACATACCAGTAACCTCATAAGACTCAACCTAATACTTTTTGAACAAGTGATAGATAAGGCAGGTAAATAATTTAGAAAAGAGAATGAGAAAGTAGCCTGGGGAATATGTTTTACTCTCACTTTACTATCTAACCTACTTTAGGGTAGGCTTAGGAATCTGGCTGAGTTGATGACCCTGAGACCTTCCCCCTAAAGGAACGAACACCTCTGATCCTTGTCATGAGTGTCTCTTTCCAGTGAATTCCTCAAAGTTATGCCTTGCACCCCCAGGCTTCTGTCCTTGCTTAAGCTATATCCTCTTCCATACTGGTTCATGTTTTCTTTCCCCTTCACAACTCTCTTTGACAACTAACTCATCAAGGGCATAGGAACTTCTACATGATATGTCTTTATTTCTCTTCTTTGTTGGTAAAATCCCAAAAGTTCTTTGCCATCATAAAAGTATTTTCTTTATCCAAATGAGAGACTAAACAAAGGAATCAAAGACTGTATTAAATGAAGAAAGGAAAAACTACTTACTGTGGGTGGATTACAGCATTGGTATGGAGTGCCTGTGAGGTGTTGGAGGTAGGGGAGAACCTAAAGGATTTCAGGGTTGCCTCCACTTCACACTCCCTCTTTTCTTTCCCTCTCCTATCCAGGAGACAGCAAGCAAGTATAGCAATGGTGTGACCCTTGACTCATCAGCAGATTTGGGAGAGGGGAAGGGTCACAGAATCTACCAGGGGAACCAAGAGTTTAACAAAGTTTGAAAATTACTGTCTTGAACCAAAAAAAAAAAAAAAAAAGAAATCAGGTATTGGAAAAATTTCTTGGGTGTCTCAAAAAGACAGAACTCAGGTCCAAAAAGATCTAATGTTGGGGAATTGACTTGCAATGCCAGTATTTGATACACAGTAGGAGCTACATAAATACGCAGTGAATGGATGAATGAATAAATTGTTTTAGGAAATATCAGCCAATGAAAAATATTAAAGTATAACCTCCCACAGTCTTTTTTTCATCTGTGTGTATATATTTCAAACAGAAGTAGGTTCATTTGGTATATACTGTGCCAAAATCTTATATTATTAAAAAAAGCAGATTGCTTTATTGATGATATTGTTGTTTGTTGTCTTTCCTTAGTAAAAGTATACCTTTTAATTTTTGGTTCTGATAAGACATTCTCACATATTGAGGTATATGGGGATAACTATTCGGGTTCAAAACTGATTCAGCTTGAACCAAAAAGATTGACTTATGGCCTATCAAACATACATTGTACATCTGCTTAAACATAAAAGTAAAGAATGCACTCTCTTAAAATAAGAATGCATACTTTCCTTCCTACAAGTAACACCCTATTGGTAACGCCTGGATTAGTCCCTTTCCTGACATCTTGTTCATGTTGACCTGCTTATTTGCAACTGAATACCTCTTTGAAATTTTGATGAAAATGTGTCCTGGGTGTGTTTAATGTGTGTTCTTTGTTTTAAAAAGATATAAGACTGTACTGAAAACTATACTTCTCTGGAACGCTTTCTAAGGCCATCCTGGGTTGTAATCCTCACTCTGGATCAAGTAAATTCACCTCATTTGTCTTATCTATAGAACGGTTATTGGTTATTTTGCATTGACATTTCTTGGAGTAGTTGCAGGAGGATTTCAGAGAAACCCATCAGAGACCACCTGGAATCTACACTGAACTGACATTCGGGCCCACTGAGCACCCCAGATCACTGCATTCTTCAGGTGACCCTGGTGAGTTCTCCTGAAACCCAGACCTCCTTATTTTAAGTCCATGGTCCAGAGTTTATTTGAGCTGTTTCAAACCTTAAGACTAAGTGTCTTAAGGGGGTATCGGTACATACTCTAGGTAAGAGGAACCTGGGGGGGAATTCCTAGGAAAGAGAAATCTAGGGGGAATTTCCTAGACCAGGGGAGCCTAGGGGGAACTTTGGAGTGAATGGGGCAGGCTGGC
This sequence comes from Tapirus indicus, assembly GCA_031878705.1. Taxonomy (NCBI): domain Eukaryota; kingdom Metazoa; phylum Chordata; class Mammalia; order Perissodactyla; family Tapiridae; genus Tapirus; species Tapirus indicus. Next base: position 86,327,398 of record CM062942.1, on the reverse strand, counting down.
TTTTTCAATTTGGCTTCAAATTGGCAAGAATTGTGTTTATAAAGTCTGAACAAACTGCTTGACAGAGAAATGAGAGACTGAACGTGTTCAGCTCTGAAGAAAAGGAACATTGCTCCTCCTGGCTGAAAGGCATTGGCCGAAAGGCATTCTCAGGTGACTGAGAACTTTAGCGGGAGTGTTGGAGGGTCAAATCCTCATGATGTGTAGTGGTCCCATAGGGAACTCCACTATCATTCATGTTAATCAATTAAAGGCTCATCTGGGGAAGCACATATAGGGTTGGTCACTCACACACCCTGAGTCCCCACAGTGGTCTTAGGCTGCCAGTGGGAGAAACCAAGGCATGTAAGAGAGTGTTTATGACTTTTCTTTAGGGAGTAATACTCACAAGCAGCACACTTCTGACCCACTACCCTGTCCTTAGATGTTCAAACTTTATAGCAAAATGAAACTAAAAGAAAAGTAGGAAATTGAGCTTCTAAAAGCCCAATCAGTTCCCAAATGGCCAGCATCCCCTCCAAACTCTGGAGACTTGTGCAAGTGCTAAACAAAAAGGGACTATCTAGCTCATCCCAGATTCCTAAGACTGAAAGAAAGAAACAAAAATGGGAAAAGGAGCTTTTGAAAAAAAAATTTTAAAGCAGAGGCTATAAAATCTTTGCTGCATCTGTGTGTTGTTTATGTGTGTGTCTATGTATGCACATACATTATAAATGTGTGATATTTTACCTGCAGATGGTATAATTTCTAAAAAGCTCTATTCAATTGGCTTAAAGTAGGCAGTTAAAAATTTATTTCTAAATGAAACTAACCTAAATGTCTCTCAAGTTAATGTGATATGAAAGCATCTTTGGTAACTAAAAGCTTGGTTAAGTTTGTTGGTTTGATTAAAATAGGCATGTCCTCAGTTATCAGCATTGGATATAATGCAGACCTTCAGCCTTTATTCTATGTTTTTTAGTCAAATAAGCTGATGTTATCTCTGTTATAAAACTGTTTAACAAAAATAATAACTTAAAATGATGGCTAATTTTGTCTAATGTCTCATGAAATCTTGTAGGCAATCTAAATAATTATTGGGAACAAGTAACTAAATAGATGTGAAGAAGATGAGTGTTGGGTGAACTTTTTAACAATAATTGTCTGTTATGGTGTATGTACTTAAAATAGTTTCCAAAATCTCTTTGGTAACATGAAACTTTGAAGCTTTGCTAGGTTAATTTAAATCTCTAAATAAGATAAAATATTAGACATTAATTATTAAATATATTTATCTACTCTTGGCTTCTTATTACAAAAAAACTAAAAGGTGTCTAGGTCTATTAGTAAACATGTCTTGTATTTTATTAGAAGATTGTACTATGAAGTAACACGCTTTCAGAAATTATAAAAGGTATTTATAAATTTGCGAAGCCACAAAACACTAATGTAAAATACAGAATATAATTGCTTACTTAGTTTTTACTTAGAAATTAAGGTTTCTAAGGGTTAAAAACTCTAATAGATGTGATTTAAACCACTAAAAATTAAGGAAAACATATTTGTATTCAAGGAAAGTAAGATATATGTTTTCAGTAAAGAAGGTAGAAAGAATGGAACTATTTATGCTTGTTTTGTTAAGAAAGATAAATTTGTCCCCAAGTACCAGTGGGGGAAAAGAAAGGCATGGGATAAACGCTGAATGGAAAAAGAAAGTTATAGAAGGTTTGTTGAAGAGGAACCCTGAGGAAAGAGTTTTATGCATGGTCAAGTTGGCCAAGATTAGAATAAATTTAATTAGTGAATAAGTTTTAATATCTGAAGTAAGCTGGTACAAAAATTAGAATTTGGTCTTTGCTTTCTCTTAAAAGGGCTAATTTTCTTAAACTCTTAGTCTTCTCTTGATAAAGAGGTTGTAAAAGGTTTTTCTTTACTTCTGAGTAAGTTTACCTAAAAAACAGAGATCTATGTTTTGTTAAAATGATTTCTTATGTTCAAAAGACTTAGGTCTCTCTATTAAGGTTTCTTTGACTGTGTTAATGTTCTGTTTGCCTTTGACTGTTTCTGTTGTCACTTTGAATGGATAACTAAGCATTGTTTCACAGTGACAAGATCAGCAACCCCATGATCTTGTTTGCCCAAGCGTTTTTAAGCCTTTTGATATTTTGACAAGCTCCCCAAAATTCATATCCTAAATTAAATTTTTTTGACTTTTTCTTTGGGAATTTTCAGAGGGCCCCTGGGACTTCTCAAAGAAATTTGTTCTCTCTTACTATAAGGGGGGAGATACTAATTAAGCTTGTTTGCTATGGTAAATTGCATGGGAAGCATTGTCAAGTAAATCATGATAAACCTTCTTAGGCTATATTCCACAGGTAAATATTATTCACTATTTTAACCCTGCTACCTTGCTGCCAACATCACAACAGGAAAAGACCACAATTGCATTCTATTATCTAATTCAGTTTACAGATGGGTCTTACTTAAATGATAAGCAAGGACATTATCAAGCTGGATATGCTGTCCAGCCTGGAGAATGCCTGCTACTTTCTATTAACTCTGATAACCCAGTAAAATATTTCCTTCTACAGGCTCAAGAAACCACCATGGAAGAAGAGAAACAGATATGGTAGTCAAAAGGGGGAATTTTTGACACCCCCTCACAGATGTGGCTTGGGCCCAACAAGAAACCCATAGTACCTATTGGAGCACAATTGCCACTGCTCCAACATATACACCAATTAACCCATTGGGCACCTGAAAAGATAATTTTGTGGGGAAAGCAATACTTTTGAAAACTTTCTCCCACAACAGCCCATACAGTCTATACTCATTGTGTTATATGTCCAAAATATAATCTAGGGAAACCATTTTATGAGTCACAAGGCCACTTTACCCTTCCTAAGGTATCCTTTGAGTTATGGCAATTGCACTTTGTCCAAATGTCACCAAAAGATACAAATATATCTTGTAATGATCTATGTGTTCTCACATTGGGTTGAGGCCTTTCCTCACAGAAAAGCAATGGCTTTAGATAAATTATTATTAGAGAGAATAATTCCTGTTTGGGGAATTCCTACTGAGTTACATAGTGACCAGGGAACTCATTTCACTGGACAAATAATTAAATCTATTTGTAACATTTGGCCAATAATGCAGCATTTCCATGGTACTTACCATCCCCAATCCTCAGGATTGGTGGAAAGAACTAACAGCATAATCAAAACTCAATTGGCAAAGCTTTCAGAGGCATTTAATCTCTCATGACCAAAAGCTCTTCTGCTAGTGCTCCTCAATCTTAGATATACACCCTTTGGTAAACATCAGCCGTCTCCTTTCGAGATAATACCTGGACTTAGATGAAAGAATGTATGAACCAACTTTGCTCAAAGGGAATATCTTAATTATTATCAAGGTCTTATTGAGGCTCTTAAAAAAAGAAAGAGAGGTTGGTAGCTGATTCTTTTGACAGAGAGCTCCCAGACCTTAAGGATCATGGACTATAACCTGGAGAATTTATTTATCAGAAGAGGTATCAAATAAAAGACTCTTTTCAGCCCTCTTGGAAAAGACCATACCAGGTACTTTTAACTAATTCATGTGCTGCAGACTCAAAAGACATAGAGTCATGGATTCACATTTCTCATTTTTAAAAAACGTCTCTCCACCTGACTGGGTTTCAGTTCCTATTTCTGATACCTGGCTTCAACTGGCCAATGAATATATCTCCAAACCAGGGTGAGAAGAAGACAGCATCTGTTGTAGACAGCTGTCCCAAGACTCCGAACCAGGCCTGTATTCCCAACTTTAAATCTCCTCATTTAAACCTTTGTAATGCTTAAACTGTATACCTATTTTATAATTGTTCCATTTAAGGTTTTCAAAATACTATCATACTTAAAGAAAGTGATTGATTTGGAACAGACTGGTCTCGAAGGCCAGACATTTATTGGGTGGCTCCTAATGGAACTCAACGTTATGTGGAACAAATCTCTGGCCTTAACTACTGCTTGGATGGCTAAAATACTGCACCCTCAGTTTCCCTTGGATGCAGGAAAGGATTCACACTGAACTAACATCTGTTGCCAATCTCTCTCTCTTTAAGGCCAGATGGGCTCATTCAGTGTTCCACTTGTATGACCACTGAGCAGCCAACTATATTTGTTACTTCTCTGGGGCTAGAGGATGTCATATCACATACAGAAGCCCTTGATGGTAGTCAAGCAGGAATAGCTTTATGTCTTTAATGAGAAAGGCTGTCTTTCAAAATAGAATGGCCTTAGATCGTCTTACAGCATTCCAAGGTGGTACATATATATCATTCAAACTGAATGCTGTGTTTTTATACCTGATGAGTCTTCTAATGTGTCATCTCTGCTAAAACACACGAGAAAAACAGATGAATGCCTTAAGCAATCCTACATCCAGTCTTGATTTGTTTGGTTGGCTCCCTTCCAGTGTTGGTTCCCTTTTTTGATTTGGATTGCAATTCCTATTTCTATTACTCCTTGGAATTCTTGTATTAGTCATAATGTTCAAAATAATTACTATTTTCTTTCTCAGTGTTGTAAGACTGGCATGCAAGATAGAGTAATGATTGCTCAGCGATGTGAGATGGTTGATTGATCTTACAACCCTGGATGAATCTCCTTTTCTCATTAAGGCTATGCCTAAGAATTCATTTTTAAGCTAATTATTTCAAGTAGAATTGGCATAAACAATGTAACTATAGGAAGTCTTGTAAGAGCACACGTGCAATGTTTGTGTGATAATCTAAAAATAATTGACAAATTACATAACCTATGAAACACTTCCCCCATTAATATATACCTCTATGCTTGTCCACTATGTCTGACTATTTCCCCCCAATGTGGATAGCTGGACAAATTCATGAAATAAAAGCCTAGCACCAAGGGACATGATGGACCCAGGGCAGGCATCAACCACCCTGGCAGCAAGGGGCAATATTTTGATCAGCAATGCTTTCTTTCAAAAGATTATTGATCAAAAGGGAGAAGTGACAAGAGATTCTCACATATTGAGGTATTGGGGTAACTATTCAGGTTCAAAACTGATTCAGCTTGAACTGAAAAGATTGACTTATGGCCTATCAAACACACATTGTACAGCTGCTCCACCATTAAAGTTAAGAATGCACTCTCTTAAGATAAGAATGCACACCTCCCCTCCTACAAGTAACGCCCTACTGGTAATGCCTGGATAAGTCTCTTTCCTGACATCATGGTCATGTTGACCTACTAATTTGCAACTGAACACCTCTTTGAAGTTTTGATAAAAATGTGTCCTGGGTGTTTAATGTATGTTCTTTGTTTTAAAAAGATATAAGACTTTACTGAAAACTATACTTCTCTGGAACACTTTCTAAGGCCTTCCTGGGTTATAATCCTCTGGCTCAAGTAAACTCACCTTATTTCTCTTACTTATAGAATGGTTATTGGTTATTTTGCATCAACAGTTCCCAGTTCAGCATGTAGGGAGCTTAGAAATCACCCCTCCCATTCTCACTACAACAAGAAAGCTAAAAACTGAAAATCAACAATTCTTAGACCATTGAAAACTTGAGTCTGCAGGGTGGACTACTGCCCCTACACATTAGAGAGATAGACAGGTATATAGAGAATCACAGCTTACTGGAGCAGAAACTCAGGAGCAGACCACTGCTGGAGCCAGTACCGTGGGAGGAAAACAAACTATAACTGATGAGTTGCTAGAGGCTCAGTGTGGACAAGATTGAGAGTTAAAAACTCCAGGTGGACTCAGTCTTAGGGGACCCTCCACATTTTTGTGAGTTTTACTCCTGAGAGCCCTATCAGGTTCTCACAGTGAAGATCAGAGAGAAAGCAACTTTGTGCTTCCAGCAAGGGGAAGGAAAAATTAACCATTTTGAAATACACCCAGAGCATTCTGTTCTTAAAAAGATCTGCCTTCAAAAGAAAATAACAAAACTGGGGGAAGAGAAATACTCAACTCCAGTTCTCTCCAGTTTTCTAGGTGGGGGGAGGGAAATATCTCCCTCTAGCCTTTTTGACTCACCTAATTGTGCATGACACAGTCCTCTCAAATTGCAGACACCCTTCCAGTCATAAAGACGAAGTGGATGGGAAACAAGTCCTTTTTTTGTCTCCAGTAGGACCTTCTACCTCATACAGAAAAAATTCTGAGGGGAAATATTGCACAACGTTAATAGTGGCTGTCAGCAGGTGGTGGGGCTATTGGTTTCCTGTGCTTCCATTATATTTTTACATGTTTTACAATTTTTGGCCAGAATTTCTAGAGCAGTGGTAGGGAATGTAGGAGTTTAGTTTCACTACTCTTTGTTAAGAACTATAGTCACATTTCCTCAAAAACAGAGTAAGATCAGCTTGTGTGTTTGGGGCTCAAGGGAGACAGATAGAACCATCCTGATGGAGCCTGAGGAGAGTGGTGGGATGGGGCATGCGTCCAAGGATGGACACAAAGGTACCTATCCCTGAGAATGCTGGCCTCTTGCCACCCTCTCACAGAAGATATGTGAGGAAGACTGCTGTGAGGGGCACCATTTGGAGAGTCAGGGCACAGTCTGACAGCCCTGTGGCCGATGAATGACTGGCCCGGGAGGAAGAAAGGGAAACTTCCGCAACTTGATAAAGGACATCTCACTGCAATTGCTCTCAACTAAGTTACCATCCATCCTTCCTATCCTCCCCCCCATCTGGTTCCTTCCCCAGCAGGAGGCTGGTCATGCAGTATTTAGGATTAACACCCAGGTGGGTTTTCAAACACTCCCTCCCCAGTCACAGACATATTTTTTGACCATCTCACTCCTAAAAGGAATTTTAGTGCTGGGAATTAAGGTGATAAAATGTTTTTACTTTTTTACATAAGAAAATGCAGTCAGATATAAATTGTAAAATGCAAATGGTCAATAATTCCACCACTCACTGATAACCACTGTAATATATAGGTGTCATATTAATATTGTTGTGCTTAATTTGTTTAAAAATTCCTCTACCATATAGGGTGGTTGTGAGCATATATATATATATAGCTAATACATAAGCATATATATAAATATATTCAATATATAAACCTGTATATTAATATATCTTTATAAATATCTACATTATATCTTCTATATGCATATTTATGGCATATATATATGGCAAGGAGGAAATGCCCCAATGCTTATTATCCTTATCTTTGACTATTATTCAGTTGCATTATTTTCCTACATATGCCCATAGATACACATATGTATACATTACACATACAGTAAAAAAATTAAATGGAACTATATTGTAGGTTCTATAGCATATAACTTTGCTTTTTTCTAAATACTTTACTAAATGACCCAGAACCATTTACCTCTGCACTCATATCAGATAAGACCTTTATGACTCATGGAATATACAAAAGCTCCTAGTACAAGGAATTAACACCATGTAATTTGTTTGCCACACCAGTCCTAAGAGGAATTTTAGTGACCATTGGGAAGGTAACATATTCACCCTTTACATGTGGAAGAAGTCCTATTGGGTGCTGGTATTGGTCTATATTTCAATCAAGTATAAAGAAGAAAATGCTTATAATCAGGGATTCCACTAACTACTGACAACCAGTATAATAAATATATGTGATACTAAATTTTCTGCGTTTTGGTTTTTTCATTGGCTTGAAAAAATATACCCTATAAAGTTTTTATAAGAAGTAAATGAATTCATATAAGTGAGCCACTTTAGAAGTATGCCTAGCACAAAGCAAGTGCTCAATATTGCCACTACTAATAGATCCACATTCTATGTATATATGCATATAAATGCACACATGCATAAATTGCATATATATATTTATTTTTTAGCCAAATTGAATCATATATTGCAAATACCATGAGAAAAAGATATAACTTTACTTTACCCAAATACCTACTTAGTATATAAAATGATGCCCAACATCATTATTCACTGGGAAAATCCAAACTAAAACCATAATGCAATGCCCTCTGGAATGGCTGAAATTAAAACTAACAATATCTACTGTTGGTGAAGATGTGGAGTATGTGGAATCCTCTACACTCCTGGCAGGGGTGTGAATTGGTACAATCACTTTGAAAAATTGTTAGGCAGTATCTACTAAGGTTGAACTTGCACACACCTGATAGCCTACCAATTGCACCCATAAGTGTATACTCAATAACAATTAATCTCTATGTGCACCAAAAATACATATACAAAAATGTTCATACCAGCATCATTCATAATAACCCAAGGCTGAAAACAATCAAATGCCCATCAACAAGAATGAATAAACTAAGTTTGGTAAATTCAAAGAATGGAATACTGTAGAGTGATGAAAACGAACAGACTATTGCAAAATGTGATAACTTGAATAACTCTAACAGATTAAAGAAGCCAGACAAAGGATGATGTCAGCATCAGGGCAGTGTGAGGAATGGCATGCTCCCTTTGTCTCTCCCCTCTAAGTTACTACCAGTAGGACATCCATAGACCAACAAAGGATTCTCTGAACAGCACATCAGAATGCCTGAGAGATCCATATATCTATACATCTGAAGGTGGGTAGACTGGACCTTGTGGAGGTGGTAGAACTGGGGGAGCAGTGGTTGCAGCTCCTGAGACCAGAGGCTCCAGGAACAATGGCCACATCTGCAACCAGAGGCTCCAGGGATTGTGGTAATGCCTGCGAACAGGGGTCCCAGAAACTGAGGTAGCCCATGCTCCCATAAGCTCCAGGAACCACTGCGGCACCCACAACCAAAGGCTCCAGGAATGATGGCAGTGCCTGTGACCCAGCCCTCCCCCCTCCCCTGGTGGCAGCACCTCTGATCCTGGCCATCCCAGCAGCAGGGACTGCATCCAAGACCCTAGTCCCTGGAGCAGCGGTGGTGGTGCTTGTGACCTGAGGTTCCAGGAGCTACACTGGAGCCTAAGACCAGAGGGTCCAGGAACTGGTGGTGGTACTTGTGACTCAGCCTCTCCTCCAGCAGTGGCGGTCGTGCACATGACCTGAGGCTTCAGGAACCACAGTGGTGCTCACAACTTAGCCCCTTTGCCATCCCCTGGCAATGGCACCTCTCACACTGGCTCTCCCAGCAGTGGGAGCTGCATCCAAGACCCCAGTGCCCCTGGCAGTGGCAGTGGTGCCCATGACCTGAGGTTCCAAAAACTATGCTGAAGCTCGAGACCAGAGGTTTCAGGAACTCTGGGGGCACCTGTGACCAAGGCATCCCTCCACCTGTGGCAGTAGTGCCTGTGACCCCAGCCCACACAGCAGTGGCAATGACACCTGCCAGCAGCCCCAGAAAATTCAAGAGCAGCAGCATAAGTGGTGCACATGGCAGCAGCACCCAAGGACATGGAGAGCCCAGTAAGAGTGACAGTGGGGCCAACAACCCTGGTCCCTCCTAGCTGCAGCACAACCAGGAACTCTGGCACCCCCACCCACAGCAGCAGTGCCAGCAGACCCAACAAACCTGGATGTGGCAGAGGCGCACATGACACACTGTCTCCTCCCACCATGGTTGGGGAACCCGTGACACAGGCAACCCCAGAAGCAGCAGAAGTGCTTGCCAGCCCAGTGACCCTGGTGGTGATGACCACTACTGCAGCAACACCATTAGCAGCAAGGCACCAGCAACCTCGGAAGCACAAGCAGCACAACAAGGGCACTGACAGCAACTCTGGCAGAGGCAGTGCAGGATGGAAAGCACAGGCTCTCAAATATAATCAGAAGCAGCTCAGAATCAAAGTAAACAAAACTTTACCTAAATAAGAAAAGTGTTTGCTACTACAAGAGCATTGGGAGAGGAATAACTCACCAAGCACCATGAAAAACTATGGCAACATGGTATCACAAAAAGAAAATGACAATTCTACAGAAACCAAACATGAAGTCACAGAAACTTCAATCTAACTAATAGAGAATTCAAAATAGCTGTCATGAAGATATTCAATAAACTACAAGAAAACTCAGAAAGACAGTTCAATGAGCTCAGGATAAAATTAATGAAGAGAAGGAGTACTTCACCAAGGAGACTGAAACTCTAAAAAGGAACCAACAGAAATTCTGGAGCTGAAAAACTCCATATATGAGATGAAAGATAAAGTAGAAAGCATTGGAAATAGAGCAGACCATATGGGAGAGAGAATTAGTGAGCTCAAAGATAGAAATCTAGAAATGATTGAGGTAGAAGAGAAAAGAAAACTAAGATTTTTTAAAAATGAACAAATTTTATGAGAAATATCTGCCTCAATTAGGAAAAGCAACATAAGGTAATGGGTATCTCAGAAGGAGAAGAGAAAGAGAAGGGAACAGATAACTCATTTAAAGAAATAATAGCTGAGAACTTCCCAAACCTGGGGAAAGAACTGGACATACAAGTACATGAAGCTAATAGAACACCTAATTTTCTCAATGCAAAAAGACCTTCTCCCAGGCACATTATATTAAAACTGTGAAAAATCAATGGCAAAGAAAGAATATTAAAGGCAGCCAGAGAGAAAAAGACAATAACCTACAAAGGAACCCTCATTATGCTATCACCAGATTTTTCAGCAGAAACTCTGCAGGCCAGGAGAGAGAAAAATATTGAAAGACAAAAACTGTCAGCCAAGAATTCTCCATCCAGCAAAGTTATCTTTGAAACATGAAACAGAAATAAAGGCTTATGAAGACAAAGAAAAGCTGAGGGAGTACAATGTCACTACACCTGCCTTACAGAAATCTTGAAAAGAGCTCTCTTACCTGAAATGAAAAGGCAAAGGTACACAAAGCTTTAAGCAAGGTGATAAATAGACAGATATAACCAAAAACTTCCATCTCTTTGTCAAAATAGGTTAGTAAACAACAATAACATAAAGGCTAAAGAGAAAAAAGGCATCAAAAATAACTATAACTACTTCAATTTAGTAATGAACTCACAATATAAAAAGGGATAATTTGTGACAACAAAAGCATTGTAGAGGAAGAGGAAAAAGAAGAAACCTGCAAAGGATAATGGAGATAAGATGCTATCAGCAGAAAAAGGACTGTCTCATCTATGAGATCTTTTATACAAACCACATGGTAACCACAAAACAAAATTCAGAGTAGAGTCATAAAAAAAGAGGAAACTGAAGAACACATCACAGAAAACCACCAAACTGAAATGGCAGACAGAAACACAAAGAAAAAGAAACTATAGAAATATAGAACAAGCAGAAAACAAAAATAAAATGGCAGTATTAAGTACTCATACATCAATAATCACCCTAAATGTAAATGGTTTGAATTCACCAAAAAAGACACAGAGTGGCTGGATGGATTAAAAAACAAGGCCCAACAGTATGCTGCCTCCAGGAGACCCATTTCAGCTCTAAAGACAAACATGGGGTCAGAGTGAAGGATGGAAGATGATACTACAAGAAAATGGCAACCAGAAGAAAGCAGGTGTAGCCACATTTATATCAGACAAAATAGACTTCAAAAAAGATAACAAGAGACAAAGATAGACATTGTATAAAGGGAAAATCCACCAAGAAGACATAACATTTATTAAGATATATGCAACTAATATAGGAGCATAAAAGTATATAAAGCAACTATTAACAGACTTAAAGGGAGAAATTGACAGCAACACAACAGTAGGGGACTTTAATACCCCACTAAGGTCAATGAATAGGTCAACCAGAGAGTCAACAAAGAAATATTGGCTTTAAATGAAACACTAAACCAGATAGACTTAATGGATATATATAGAACATTCCATCCAAAAGCCACAGAATACACATTCTTCTCAAGAGCACATGGAACATTCTCTAGGACAGACCATATGTTGGGAACCAAGTCTTAATAAATTTAAGAAAATTGAAGTCATATCAAGCATCTTTTCTGACCACAATGCTATGAAACTAGAAATAAACTACAAAAAGAAAGCTGGAAAAGTCACAAATATGTGGAGACTAAACAATTTGCTACTGAACAACTATTGGATCAATGGGGAAATCAAAGGAGAAATCAAAAATACCTGGAAACAAATGAAAATGAAAATGCTACATACCAAAATTGACAGGCTGCAGCAAAAGTGGAACTAAGAGGGAAGTTTATAGCAATACAGGCCTACCTCAAGAATCAAGAAATCTAACATTACATCTAAAGGAACTAGAAAAAGAAGGACAAATGAAGCCCAAGGTGAGTAGAAGGAACAATATAATAAAGAAGGATACAATAAAGAAGAAATAAAAATCAGAGTGGAATAAATTAAATAGAGACTAAAAAGGCAGTAGAAAAGATAAATGAATCTAAGAGCTGGTTCTTTGAAAAGATAAAATTGACAACCTTTAGCTAGACTCACTAAGAGAAAAGAGAAGGATCAAATAAATAAAATCAGAAATGAAAGAGGAGAAATTACAACTGATACCACAGAAATACAAAGGATTATAAGAGAAAACTATGAAAAGCTATATGCCAACAAATTGGATAACCAAAAAGAAATGGATAAATTCTTAGAATCATACAACCTCATAAACCTGAATCAAGAAATAGAGACTCTGAATAGATCAATCACTAGGAAGGAGATTGAAACAGTAATCAAAATCCTTCCAAAAAACAGAAGCCCAGGACCAAATGGCTTCTCTGGTGAATTCCATCAAATATTCAAAGATTAAAACGTATTCTTCTCAAACTATTCAAAAAAATTAGAGGAAGGGACACCTCCTAAGTCATTTTACAAAGCCGAAAGTACCCTGATAACAAAAACCAGACAAGAACAAAACAAAAAAGGAAAATTATAGGCCAAAATCACTGATGAATTTAGATGCAAAAATCCTCAACAAAATATTAGCAAATCAAATATAATAATATATTCAAAGGATCATACACCATGATCAAGTGCAATTTAATACAGGCATGCAAGGATGTTTCAACATCTGCAAACCAATCAATGTGATACACCACATCAACAAAATTAAGAGTTAAAATCACATGATCATGTCAATAGATGCATAGAAAGCATTTGACAAGATTCAGCATCTATTTATGATGGAAATTCTACTAAAATGGGTATGGAAGGAAAGTACCTCAAGATAATAAAGGTTACATATGACAAACCCACAGCTAACATCATACTCAACAGTGAAAAACTGAAAGCTACCCTTCTAAGAACAGGAACAAGTCAATGATGCCCACTTTAGCCACTCCTATTCAAAATAGTATTGGAAGTCCAGAGCAAGTATGCAAGAAAAAGAAATAAAAGGTATCCAAATTGGAAAGGAAGTAGTGAAACTGTCACTATTTGCAGGTGACTTGATTTTGTATATAGAAAACCCTAAAGAATCCACCAAAAATTGTTAGAAATAATTAATGAATACAGTAAAGTTGTAGGGTACAAAATCAACACACAAAAATCAGTTGCATTTCTATACACTAACAATGAACTAGCAGAAAGAGAAATCAAGAATACAATCCCATTTGCAAACACAACAAAAAGAATAAAATACCTATGAATAAATTTAACCAAGGAGATGAGACCTATACACTGAAAACTCTAAGACATTGTTGAAAGAAATCAAAGAAGACACAAAGAAATGGAAAGATATTCTGTGCTTGTGGATTAGAATTAACATAGTTAAAATGTCCATAATACCTAAAGCAATCTATAGATTAAATGCAATCCCAATCAGAATCTCAATGACATTTTTTCACAGAAATGGAGCAAAAAATCCTAAAATTTATATGGAACAACAAAAGACCCCGAATAGCCAAAGCAATTGTGCAAAAAAAGAACAAAGCTGGAGATATCACACTCCTTGATTTCAACATATACTACAAAGCTATAGTAATCAAAACAGCATGCTTCTGGCACAAAAACAGAAACATGGATCAATGGAACAGAATAGAGAGCCCAGAAGTAAACCCACACATCTATGGACAGCTAATTTTCAACAAAGGAGCCAAGAACATACAATGGAGAAAGGAAAGTCTTGAATAAATGGTGTTGGGAAAACTGGACAGCCACATGCAAACAAATGAAAGTAGACCATTGTCTTATACCATGCACAAAAATGAACTCAAAATGGATTAAAGACTTGAATGTAAGACCTAAAACCATAAAACTTCTAGAAGAAAATCTAAGCATTGCACCCTTTGACATCAGTCTTAGCAGTATCTTTTTGAATATGTCTCCTCAGGCAAGGGAAACAGAAGAAAAAATAAACAAATAGGACTACATCAAACTGAAAAGCTTCTGTGCAGCAAAGGAAACCATCAACAAAACAAAAAGGCAACACACCAGTTGGGAGAAGATATTTGCAAATCATATATCCGATAAGTGGTTAATATCTGAAATATATAAAGAACTCATACAACTCAACAATGAAAAATAAAAACAAAATAACCAGATTAAGAAATGGGCAGAGGATCTGAACAGACATTTTTCCAAAGAAGATATACAGATGGTCAACAGGCACATGAAAAGATGTTCAACATGACTAATTATTAGGGAAAGACAAATCAAAACTACAATGAGATATCACCTCACTCCCATCAGAACGGCTGTTATTAGAAGATAAGAAATAACAAGTGTTGGAGAGGATGTGGAGAAAAGGGAACCCTCGTACACTGTTGGTAGGAATGTAAATCGGTGCAGCCACTATGGAAAACAGTATGGGGATTCCTCAAAATATTAAAAATGAAACTACCATATGATCCCACTATTCCACTACTGGGAATTTATCCAAAGAACATGAAAACACCAATTTGAAAAGATATATGCACCCTTATGTTCATTGCAACATTATTCACAATAGCCAAGACTTGGAAACAACCTAAGTGCCCACTGATGGATGAATGGATAAAGAAGATGTAGTGTATATATACTATGTAATACTAGTCATTCATAAAAAAAGATGAAATCTTGCCATTTGTGATAACATGGATCACCTTGACAGTATTATGCTAAGCAAAATAAGTCTGATGTAGAAAGACAAATACTGTATATACCATATATTTCACTGACATGTGGAAGATAAACAAACAAATACATAGATATGGAGAACAGATTGGTGGTTACCAGAGGGTAAGGGGGGTTGGGGGAGGGTGAAAGGGGTAAATAGGTATATGTGTATGGTGACAGATGGCAACTAGTCTTTTGGTGGTGAATATGATGTAGTCTATACAGAAGTTGAAATATAATGATGTATAGCTGAAATGTATATAATGTTATAAACCAATGTTACCTCAGTAAAAAAGATTTAAAAATAAAACTTATGTTCACACAGGGCCAGCCCCCATGGCCTAGCAGTTAATTTCAGCATCCTCTGCTTCTGTGTCCCAGGTTCAGTTCCCAGGTGCAGACCCACACCACTCATCTGTCAGTGGCCATGCTGTGTTGGTGACCCACGTACAAAAAGAGGAAGATTGGCAGCAGATGTTAGCTTAGGGCAAATCTTCCTCAGTAAAAACAAAAAACCTTATATTCACACACAAACCTATAAAAAAGAAAAAGAGCCAGACACAGAAGAGTTCACCCGTATGATTCCTTTTTGGTAAAGATCAAAAACAAGCAAAACTATTCTTTGACATTAGCAATCAGAATAGTAGTGAACTTTGCATTGAGGTAGTCATAGTAATGGCTGGAAGAAGGACATGATGGAGTCCTCTGGGTTGGGGTGGTGGTTATACGGTGGTGTTCACGAAAACTAATGCTGTTTGACTCAGGCTCCTTACAGCCTTGATACCCCACATTTCTGAGAGATTCAGGGTTTGACTAAGGATTTGTACTTTACAGAGTGAGTGGAAATTTCTTAGTGCTGATTGTGTGCAGCTTCTTCAGCTTATGTCTGTGGAGACTTCAGGTTGCACTTATAGATCCTGTCACGTTAGGATCCTAAGTTTGAAAGAGACAGTTAATCATCTCAAGACAAAAACTACATGAATGGACTGTCCAAGCCTAATGGTAGATTAAGAAATTACCTTGAAAGATTCCAGCTCAGATCTTGACATTTGCTCCTTTTACCTATCCCCAGTAGCAAAATTAATTAAACAAACAAACAAGAACACAGAGGTTCTGATGCTCAGCCAGGTTTGGCAAGAATCATCCTATGGGATAGCATCCTGATCCCCTGGCCACAGTGTTCCAGGCTCTTAGAGACTTGGCTGGTCCTATCTCTCCATCATTTCTCACCTCAACCATCCAAGTATCTTACACTGAATTATCCATAGTAACTACCAAGTACACCTTTGCACAGTCTCTCTTCTGTACCATGGATCAGACCTGGCATGTCCTCTGGAGACCTTTCCTTCACTACTTATCCTTTCTCAGCTCAAATGGCACCTCCTCCTAGAAGCTTCACTGGCAATCCCCAATCCCACCATTGGCAGGAACCACCCCATGCTCTGTTCATCCACAGCGTGTCACTTGACCTTCTAATATACTGCTCTGATGCAGTTAGTGTGAGGACTACAAGAAAGAATGCTAAATATCAGCAGGTGGTAAATCTGGATAATGGCTACTTTGGTGTTTGTAAAATTATTCTCTGTACTTTCCTGCAAAAGTACATATGTTTGTTATATTTCATTTTAAAATAACTGTTGATGAAATTGTGGGCAAACAGGCACTGTAAAACACTATGTGTGGGAGTCTAAATTTCACAGTCTTTCTGGAGGACGAATGACATTCATGGAGCTTCATGGAAGTGATTTGATGATTGTGAAATTTTGTTAAGAATTGAAAGCTCCCAGTGTTTTTCAACAGGAGAAATGTTGACATTTGGGGGGACCAATCTTCTGTGTGAGGCATCAGCCACACTTGTCATTAAACAACTTTCGGTAGACCAATACAGTGGAATACTATGCAGCCATTAAAAGGAATGAGATGCTTCTATGTATGCATATAATTTATGTGAGATTCTGTGTGATGGAGATGTAAATAAAGCAGGCAATTTTTTGCATTGTATTTAAGATTTAATAAAACTATCACACACGTTTGTGTTTCAATTGGAAGAAAAATTTTAAATAATTCTTCCTGACATTATCAAGATAAACATGCCTTTGCAGAAGAGGAACAAAATTCTTTCCTTAAGAAAATCTTACCGAGCTTTGAACTATATATGTTACATTAATTGTTACATATTTTAAAGCGTTGACAATTTTCACAATTACCATTGTTTTGTGACTTGTGCTATCCCATGGAAAATGTTCCAATTTGAAATAAATGCAACAGAAAATCTTTAATGACCATGAAAAGAACAGTAATAAAACTTTCAGCATTATAACAATTGTTATCTACTACATAACGGTTACTAGGTTAGTGAACAATAGTTTTTTTGTGTAACCAATACTCTGCTTAGAAGCTTTTTACCATTACAAATAATTTATTTTCCTTGAATTATCAAAGTTTTCCTTCATGTACGTATTTGCATAATAAAAATCCATAGGGATGTTTATCAAATTTGTTAAATTGCTACATTATGCTTGTCTGTGTTTTTAAATTTTTAACCCAATCTTTAAAGACAATGAAGATATAGAAGAGCAGACGTTGAAATGCACTAAAAATTAAAGAAAAGTAAATTAAGAGTTTAATGAGATGATTTCATTTTAACTGACCAAAGAGCTTCCCAGACATTGCCTGATCTTTAGAATTTCCTGAGGCAGTACTGAAACATACAAGCTTCTGGACCCTTTTACTAACCTCATGAATTAGAATGATGAAGACATGGGCCTGGGATTCTATGTGTTTAACATATACCTTAGATGACTGTTACATAAGGGCAGATTTGAGAAGCCCCTGGCCAGACAAGATTGATAAAATACTGAAATGTTTGTTGGAACAGGGAGGGAAAGAGATAGGAACAAGGATATCCATTCACTCTAGCACTATACAAAGCAAAAATATTTGTGAAAAATAAAGGTAAAAATAATAACAACAATAAGCAAGCAAATAAACATTAAAAACCTTGTATTACTATCAATAGAAAAACACAGAAATGGATTGTGCTGCACTTATACAATGGAACAATATACTTCAGTTAAAATGAATGACCTGTAACTCCATATATCCGTATGGATGTGTATCAAAGCATAAAATTACACAAGAAAAGTATGCTTCAAAAGGATGCTTTTCTTATAGTACCATTTTCACTAGTTCTTAAGTCTCCAAACGTAGTGCTATATAATTTTTATGGATATAAAAATATCTAGTAAAAGTATAAAAAATACTTGGGGGGGGGCATATCAGCCTTAAAGTGTGATTGCCTCTGGAGAAAGAATGTGGTGAAAAAAAGGGAGATGAATTCAAATATACCTGTAACACAATTTTTAAAAAATCTAAAGCACATATGATGAAATGCCAATATGTTATAAACAGGTTGACGAGTTCATTGGCATCTGCTATGTACTTCTTTCTACATTTTTGTGTGTTTTAGGTATTTGAAAATGATTTATTATGTCTTGAGTTCATCAGAGCATGATAATAAGACATTGTGTCATATTCACTGTCAGTGAGAATACATATTGACACGTATTTTATGGAAGACAACATTCATAATGTATTATTCATGCAATATTGATAATAAACAAAGTTTGAAAAAAAATAAAATCTCTCAACTAAGGGTTGATTCAATAAATTATTATATAACTTCAACGAACTTGTTTTGAAGAATTTCAAAGAATGAATACTTGTAGAACTGAATGTCAGCATCATGGCAGCATAAGATGTCCCTTTTTTTGGTCATCCCCTTTCTAACAACTAATTAGGCATCCATTCACAAAAAAGTGCCTCTGTGGAAGTTGTGGGATCCAGCACCATATGCCAAGGGACTCAGGAGGAGTTTCTCCCACCTGTACATCTGATAATAGGCAGACAGATCTCTGTACAAGCTATGGAATCAGCAGTAGCCTACAAACCTGCTCTAACCACTCTCAGCCATGCCTGGGTAAAATCTGGAGAGTGCTGACTCAGGTAGACACTCACAGATGTGAGAGATTTTGTTGAAGTCCAACCTTCCCAAGGGGAGATTCCACCTAGCCTTTGGACAAAAAATGAGTTTGAATGCATTGAAGGGGAATTGCAAGTGCCACCCATCCCCCAAGGCAAAACAGGATGGGGCCGAACTAGGTGGTGATGACCTCTCCCATGGGGGAAAAGGAAAGCAGTGAGTGAGTGCCTGGCTACCCCAGCTTAGTGGCATGCTGCTGGGATACTTGCTTCTCTCTCTAGCAGCACACAGACTAGCAAGGCAGGACCTCCTTGATTGGGGAGAGGGAGGATATTGGGAAAGAGGCAGGTAAAAATATCAAAGGGCATTAAAGGGACATGGTACTTGCTCCTGCACACTGGACTTCAGCAGGAAGTTGACCCACAAGCCTCTCTGAGAACTTAATTGGAGGATCCCCCCACTGGGCATGCAGGCAATCCTCACACCTTGAGTGCTAAACCCACACCTCTCTCACTCTGCAGTCAGCTTGGGAGTGTGTGCACTCCCAAGTGCAGTGATGAGAGTGAGCTCCAGGAAACAGAGTGCTTTCAGAAAAACAGACCAGGGACTCTGGGCAGGGGAGAAAACACAAACTTCAGCTATAGTGCTACCTTCTGGAAAACAAAAAAGTGGTTTCCAACAACCAGCCTGGTGAGTTGTAAGAACAAAGGCTTAAGAATTCTGCCACCTGAGGGAGAAAGAAGTGTAGATCAGATGTATCTATACAAGATCAGGGAAAATCCCAGATATAAGCAGGACCAAGAAAAGTATCTCCCAACTGAAGGCACCTAATAAAGTTTGTAGGAGGTGACTGCTACTTCAAATGTGAAAGAAGCAACACAAAATCCCAAGGAACATGAAGAATCAAGAAAATATGTCATGACCAAAAGACAATAATAATCTAATAACCAAACTCAATGACACAAAACTTTGCTATCTAGCTGATAAAGAATTCAAAATAACTGTCTTAAGGAAATTCAAGGAGTTACAAGAAAACACAGAAAGACTATTCAATGAAATCAGGAAAACAATACTTAAAAAAATGAGAAATTTAACAAAAGGATAGCAATCATAAAAAAGAACCAAATAGAAATTCTGGAGCTAAGAAAATCAATGAATGAAATAAAAAATGCAATAGAGAGCATCTATGGAAGAGGAGACCAAATGTAGGATATAAAAGTGATCTAGAAGATAGGAAATTTGAAATAACCAAATCAGAGGAGAACAAAGAAAGAAGAATGAAAAAGAGCAAAGAAAACCTACATGATCTATGGGATCCCATCAAATGCACAAATATTAAAATAAATGGGATTCCAGAAAGAAAAGAGAGGGAAAAGGGGGCAGAGAATTTATTTAAAGAAATAATAGCCTGGTGCAGCCACTATGGAAAATAGTATGGAGATTTCTCAAAAACTTAAAAGTAGAAATACCATATGATCCAGCTATTCCACTTCTGTATATTTATCCAAAGAACATGAAAACACTAATTTGAAAAGATATGTGCACCCTTATTTCTAAATATGACTGTATATTTACCTTTACCAGTGTGTTGTATAATTTTGTATGTTTTTACATAAAAATAACTTAGCTATTATAATTTGTTAATGAATACACAATATAAAGAGACATCACTCTTGTTAAATTGTGACATCAAAAATATAAAAGAGGAGGGAATAAAAGGGTTGAGCTTTTGTATGCAAATGAGTTAAGTTGCTATCAGTTTAAAATGGATTGTTGCATCTATAAGACATTTTATGTAAGCCTCATGGTAACCACAAAGCAAAAACCTAGAGCAGATTCACAAAAGACAAAGAAAGGGAAATCAAAGCATACCACCATGGAAAATCACCAATTCACAAAGGTAGGCAGAAACAGAGGGAAAAAGAAACAATGGAACTACAAAACAGCCAAAAAGCAATTAAGAAAATAGTGTTAGTAAGTCCTTACATATCAATAATTACTCTAAATGTAAATGAATTGAATTCAGTAATCAAAAGGCACAGAGTGAATGGATGGATTAAAAAACAAGACCCAACTACATGTTGCCTACAAGAGACTTACTTCAGATTTAAGGACACACATAGGCTCAAAGTGAAGGGATGGAAAAAGATATTCCCTGCAGTGGAAACCAAAAGAAAGCATGGATAGCTATACTTATATCAGACAAAATAGACTTTAAGCCAAAAACATCAACAAGAGATAAAGAAGGTCATTATATAATGATAAAGGGGTCAATTCATTAAGAAGATATAGCAATTGTAAATATATATGCACCTAATGTCAGAGCACCTAAATATATTAAGCAAATACTAATAAACCTGAAGGGAAAAGTAGACAGCAATAAAATAATAGCAGAGGACTTCAATACCCCACTTACAGTAATGGATAAATGATCCAGACAGAAAATCAACATGGAAATGATGAACTTGAACCATACATTAGACCCAAAGGATCTAACAGACATTCATAGATTATTCCGTCCAAGAGAAACAGAATATGTGTTCTTCTCAAGTGCAAAATGACCATTCTCCAGGATAGACCATATGGTATGATACAAAACATTTCTCAGTGAATTTAAGAAGATTGATATCATACCAAGTATCTTTTCCAACCACAATGGTATGAAACTAGAAATCAAGAACGAGAGGAAAGGTGGAAATTTTACAAATATGTGGAAATTAAACAACACACACCTGGGCAATCAATGCGTCAAAGAGGAAATCAAAAGTGAAATAAAAAATATTTCAAAACAAACAAAAATGGAAACAAAATATACCAAAACCTATGGGGTGCTGCAAAAGCAGTTTGAAAGGGAAATTTATAGTGATAAATGCATATATTAAGAAAATAGAAAGATCTCAAATATATAACCTAATGACATTTCAAGGAACTAGAAAAATAAGAACAACCTAAGCCCAAGTTAGCAGAAGGAAGGAAATAATAAAGATTATAGCAGAAGTGACATAGAAACGAGAAAAACAATAGAAAAAATTAATGAAACTAAGAGCTAGTTTTTTTTAAAGACAAAATTGACAAACCTTTACTTAGACTCACAAAGAAAATAAGAGCGAAGACTCAAAATCAGAAATGAAAGAGGAGACATTACAACTGATACTAGAGAAATACATAGGATCATAAGAGACTACTATGAAAATTACATGCCAACATATTGGGTAACCTAGAAAAAGTGGATGAATTTCTAGAAAAGCATAACCTATCAAGACTGAATCATGAAGAAAGAGAAAATCCGAACAGATCAATACACATAAGCAGATTGAATCAGTAATTGAAAATTTCCTTACACAGAAAAGCCCAAGACCAAATGGCTTTACTAGTGAATTTTAACAAACATTTAAAGAAGAATTAACGCCAGTACTTTTCTACTTTTCAAACTCTTCCAAAAAATTTAAGAGGAAAGAAGACTCCGAAACTCATTTTTACCAGACCAGCATTACCCTGATACCGACACCAGATAAGGACACTACAAGAAAAAAAAAACTGTAGAACAATATCCCTGATGAATACAGATGCAAAAATTCTCAACAAAATATTAGCAAGCTGAATTCAACAACACATTAAAAGTATCATACCTTGTGACAAAGTGAGATTTTTCCCTGGGATGCAATGATAGTTCCATATATGCAAATCAACAAGTGTGATATGTCACATTAATACAATAAAAGATTAAAAAATCATATGGTCATATCAATAGATGCAGAGAAAACATTTGACAAAATACAACATCCTTTCATGATAAAACCCCTCAATGAATTGGTATAGAAGGAACATCCCTCAACATAATAAAAGCCATATATGACAAACCCACAGCTAACATCATACTCAATGGTAAAAGATTGAAAGCACTTCCTCTGAGATTAGGCACAAGACAAGTGTGCCCCCTCTCACCATTCTTATTCAACATAGTACTGGAAGTTCTAGGTAGAGCTATTAAGCAAGACAAGGAAATAAAAGACAACCAAATAGGAAAGGAAGAAGTAAAATTTTCTTTATTTGCAGATGATATCATCTTATATACAGAAAATCCTAAAGACTCAACTAAAAAATTGTTGGAAGTAATCAATCAATTTAGTAAAGTTGCAGGAGATAAAATCAACATACAGAAATCAGTTGCATTTCTATACACTAACAACAAAATACGTAAAAAGAAAGAAAACTATTCCTTTCACAAAACATCAAAACAGTAAAATACTTAGAAATAAATTCATGCAAGGAAGTGAAAGTTCTGTACCATGAAAACTACAAGACTTTGATGAAAGAAATTGAGAAGACACAAACAAATGGAAAGATATCCCGTGTTTATGAATTGGAAGAATTAGTATTGTTAAAATGTCCATACTACCCAAAGCCATTTATGGATTCAATGCTGTTCTTGTCAAAATTCCAATGGCATTTTTCACTGAACTAGAAAAAACAATCTTAACATTTGTATGGAATCACAAAAGACTCCAAATAGCAAAAGCAATCCTGAGAAAGAAGAATAAAGGTGGAGGCATCACACTTCCTGATTTCAAACTATATGACAAAGTTATAGTAATTAAAACAGTATGGTACTGATATAAAAATAGACACTTAGACCAATGGAACAGATTAGAGAGCTCAGAAATAAACCCCTGCATACACAGTTAACTAATACTTGACAAGGGATCCAAGAACACTCATTGGTGTTGGGAAAACTGGATAACCACATGCAGAAAAATGAAATTGAATTCCTTTCTTACATCACTCACAAAAATTAAGTCAAAATGGATTAAAAACTTAAACATAAGACCTGAAACCATAAAAATCGTAGAAGAAAACAGAGAAGAAGCTCTTTGATATTGGTCTTGCCAATGATTTTTTGGACATGACACCAAAAGCACAAGCAATAAAAGCAAAAATCAACAAGTGAGACTACAGCAAAAAAATAAAAGAAAAGAAAACAGTCAACAAAATGAAAAGGAAACCTACAGGATGGGAGAAAATATTTGCAAACCATATATTAGATAATGTATTATTATGCAAAATAAATGAACAACTCATACAACTCAACAAAAAAACGGACAATTCGATTAAAAAATGGGCGGAGGACCTAAAGAGACATTTTTCTAGAGAAGACATCTAAATATCCAAAAGGTACATGAAAAGATGCTCAATACCACTGATCACCAGGAATACGTAATCAAAACCACAATGAGATATCACTTCACACCTGTTAGAATGTCTATTATCAGAAAGACAGGAGATAAGTGTTGGCGAGGATATGGAGAAAAGGGAGCCCTTGTGCACTGTTGGTGGGAATGTAAATTGGTTCAGCCACTATGAAATCAGTATGGAGGTTCCTCAAAAAATTAAAAATACAACTACCATATGATCCAATAATCCCACCTCTTGGTATATTTATAAAGGAAATGAAAACAGAATATTGAAAAGATATCTGTACTCCCATGTTTATTGCATTATTCACAATAGCCCGAGATACGGAAACAACCTGTGTCCGTCAAAGGATGAATGGACAGAGAAGATGTGATATACATATTACTCAGCAATGAGAAAAAAGGAAATCGTTTGCAACAATATAAATGGACCTTGAGGGCCTAATGCTTAGTGAGATAAGCCAGACAGAAAAAGTAAATATTGTATGATATCACTTATACGTGAAACATAAAAAAGCTGAACTCACAGAATCAGAGAGTAGAATGGTGGTTACCAGAGGCTGAGTGGTGGAGGAACTGGGGAGATGTTATAAAATGGTACAAGCTTACAACTAGAAGATGAATAAGTTCTGGAGATCTGATGCACAGTATAGTGATTAAATCACCACAAAAATGAAATGATGATTATGTGACCTGATAGAGGTTATAGCTAAAGCTATGCTGGTAATCATATTGCAATATATAAATGTATCAAATCAAAGCATTGTACACCTTAAATGTATAGAATGTTATATGTAAATTATATCTCAATTTTAAAAAAGAATGAATACTTGCATCTTTACTGACATTAATATATATCCAAGACATATTTTTAAAGGGGAAAAAGAAGCAAGTGGAAGAGCCATATATGGCATGTGATTCATTAAAACATAAATAAGAGTCTACACTACACTGTTTTACTTTCTACACTATTAGTGTTTGTGTTGTTCAAAAATTTTAAAGCAGGCAATTGCTAAAGATAATAGCAATAAAATAATATGTAAGATAAATTTTATATGTGAAGGCAGATTTAAAGAAATGTTCATTAGGCAGACCAATAAGCAACTTTTTTTATACCTATTCCGCTTAGAGTTTCTCTAACTTGATTTTAGAAACTGCCTGGGGTGACTTATCAAAATGCAGGTTCCCATGTCACACTCCAGACCTATTAAATTAGCAACTCTAGAAAAGGAATCTGTGTATCTGCTTTTAAAATTGCTCTCAATATGTCTTTTTTGCTGCTATTGAATAAACTTACTGGAAATTTCATAAACTAATAAAGTAGGAAAAAACTGAAGTATCACTAATCCTTCTAAATATCAAAATTTTGAATGATGTTGACAATGAAGAATTTCCCTAAAGCAAGAAGAGGATTCTAACAATGGTTTAAAAAGTGTACAAATGATTCTGATCTGCACTCTTGTTTAAGAAGCCCTGGGCCCACATGACAGGTTTCAGAAGTCCCATGAGTTTGTTGCTCCAGGGATAGAAGGCAACTATTATGTGTCAAAGAAGGAAAAGAGGGAGAAGGCAAATCAGTTACATGTGTGCCTTGTTGCAGGTGGAGGCCAGAGGTTCATGGCAGGCCTGGGCTAACAGAGAAAAAATGTTTCCATGTGCCAAGGTGCCTAACCTCTTGGATCCTTTGTTTCTTCGCCTGAAGAGTATAAGTCATATTTCCAAGCTCAGAGGAGCATTAAGAGGAAAAAAATGACATCCCAGAAGTAAAGGGACACTCAGTAAAGGTGAGTCATCTTAATTCAATAAATTAATAATTCAGTGAAACCTTCTTATGTGGCTATTTTTCCCTGTGTGACTTTTTTTTTTCTTTCCTCCTGATTTCCTGCCATGGTCCTCCAGACTTATAGTAAAGAATAACAAAGACAGGTGCCATGTGTTGAATTCCTACAATGTATAAATCTTTAATGTCTGCATTATGACTGCTAAAGTAGTTGGGGGTGGTAGCAAGCTCATTCCCTCATTCCTTTGCAATGGGGACAATAGTATCCTTGTATCCACTTTGACGTTCTTGTACCTTTCTCCGACCTCTTTCTCCTCCTTCATTTTCTCTCTCTGGTGGCCTTCCTCTTTCCACCATCCCCAGAAGCTGGAAGTGTTAAAATTTTCACCCTGCCACAACATCTGTACTCTTCTCTCAGAGCAGAAATCTTTAAGCCCTACTTGTTAACAGAAAGAGTTGTTTCTCTTCATTGTGGGAGAATCTCAACAACTGGGTGTTCAGATTTGCTTCTGGTAGGTGAAATGGAAGGAATTGAGGAAAGACTCTCTCTGAAAACAGTAGCCTGCTTACTGTTAATGTTTATTTTGAATGTCAGGAGTTTTGAATTAATTCTTTTTCATTCTTTAAAATTATTTCATAACAATCTTATTTCACTCTTGTCAGATGGAAGAATTGGGCCCACTGTGGAGAATGCCATAAAGTTGAAAGGGTACAAGAGAAATGCATAAATTAAATATATTTTGAAACAATTACCGCTGTGATGCTAATAATGTTCTGTTTCTTCATCCGGGTATTATTTGCATAGGTGTATTCAGTTGTGAAAATTCAATGAGCTACTACTTTTATGTAGTTTTATGTGTATATACTATACTTCAGTGAAAAGTTTTAAAATAATCTCATTACATTGGTATGTTAGCTAATATCCTGTATATTTTTCCAGTTTTATTGAGGTATAATTGGCAAGTAAAAATTGTATATATTAAGGGTATACAACATGATGCTTTAATATATGTGTACGTTGTGAAATGATTAACACAATCAAGTTAACTAACACATCTATTACCTCACAGTTACCATTTTTTTGTGTGTCGAGACCACTTAATATCTACTCTCTTAGCAAATTTCAAGTATACAATGCAATATTGTTAACGATAGTCACCATGCTGTACATTAGATGCCCAGAACTTATTAATCTTATAACTTCAAATCTGTCCAATTTGTCCTCCATCTCACCATTCCTCCATCCCCACTCCCAGCTCCTGGCAACCACTGTTCTATTCTCTAGTTCTATGAATTCTGTTTTTTCAGACTCCACATATAGGTGAGATAACACAGTATTTATCTTTTTGTGTCTGGCTTATTTCACTTAGCATAAAGCACTCCAGGTTCACCCAACTTGTTGTTACTTCTTTTTTATGGCTGAATAATATTATATTGTGTAGTCATATGTCACTTAACGATGGGGATATGTTCTGAAAAATGCATCTTTAGGCAGTTTTGTCATTGTGCAAATATCATAAAGTGTACTTACACGAACCTAGATGGTATAGCCTACTATACACCTAGGCTATATGGTACCAATCTTATGGGACAACTGTTGCATGTGTGGTCCATAATTGACCAAAACATCGTTATGCAGCACATATATATATCACATCACATTTTCTTTAACCATTCATCAATCAATGGACACTTATGTTGTTTCCATGCCTTGGCTGTTGTGTATAATGCTGCAATGAGCATGGAGGTACAAATATCACCTCAAGATACTGATTTTATTTCCTCTAGATATATACCCAGAAGTGGGATTGCTGGATCATATGGTAGTTCCATTTTTAATTTTTTGAGGAACCTCCATACTGTTTTCTACAGTGGCTGTACTGATTTTTATTCCCACCAACAATGCACAAGGATTTCCTTTTCTCCATAAACTTGTCAGCACTTATCTCTTATGTTTTTTGACAATAGCAATCCTAACAGGTGTAAGGTGATGTCTCACTGTGGTTTTGACTTGCATTTCCCTAATGATTAGTGATCTTCAGCACCTTTTCATGTACTTGCTGGCCATTTCTTTGTCTTCTCTGGAAAAATGTCTATTTAGGTCCTTTGCCCATTTTATTTATTTATTTTTGTTATTGAGCTGTATAAGTTTCTTATATATTTTGGAAATTAACCCCTTATCAGATATATGGTTTGCAAAGATTTTCTCCCATTCCATAAGTTGTCTTTTCATTTTGTTGATTGTTTGCTGTGAAGAATCTTCTTAGTTTGATGTAGTCCTACTTGTTTATTTTTGCTTTTGTTGTTTCTGCTTTTGGTGTCACAGAAAAAAAAATCTTAAACCTCATATGGAACCACAAATTACCCCAAATAGCCAAAGCAATCTTGAGAAAGAACAAAGCTGGAGGCATCACTTTTCCTGATTTCAACTATATTATAAAGCTGTAGTAATCAAAACAGTATGGTACTGGCATTAAAACAGACACACAGATCAATAGAATAGAATAGAGAGCCCAGAAATAAACCCATGCATATACAGTCAACTAATCTTTGACAAGAACACTTGGTGGGGAAAGGATATTCTCCTTAATAAATGGTGTTGAGAAAACTGGATATCTGCATGAAAAAGGATGAAATTGAACTCTTATCTTAAACCATACACAAAAATTAATTCTAAATGGATTAAAAACTTAAATGTAAGACCAGCAACAGTAACACTCCTAGAAGAAAACATAGGGGAAAAGTTCCTTGATATTGGTCTTGGCAACGATTTTTTTAATATCTTGTATATTTTGTTGTTGCTTTCAGTCAAGGAACTAGCTTTTACTTTGTTTATTCTGTAGTTTTTTTTCTTATATACTTTTGCTTCCATCTCTATTAATTCCCTCTACTTTCCTCAAGTATATTTCCTATAACTAGTTGAGATAGAGGTTGAACTCATTTGTTCTCATTAATTTTTAATGTAATATTTAGTGATGTAAACTTTTTTTCATATCTATTAGCTGTATAGCTTAGGTTCTGATATGTAGTAGCTATATTATATTATTTTCTACGAATTTTACGATTTTAGTTTAATTTCCTCTTTTACCTCAGAGCTATTTGATAGTTTTTTTTAAAATTCTCTAGATAGTAGGGGTTCTTTTTGCTGTTGTATTTGTTTTATTTCTAAAATATTTTCTTTATAAATATTTTATTTTATTTCTAATTTTATTAATTTCTAGATTTATTGTATTGTGATTAAGAGCTGTCACCTGTACTATTTTTTCTCTGAATTTGTGAATTTATTATGATTTCTTTTTGGCCTAATATATCATTACAGATTTTACATACTATGTGCATTTTGGAATTCACTGAGGTTCTTAAAACTGGTCATATTAAAACATATGAAGCCACAGTTATTAAAACAGTTTGGCACTAGTGCAAGAACAGATATATCAATAGGACAGAGAATTCAGAAATATATCCAAATATATAGAGAGGTTTAATATATGACTGTATCAGTACAGAAAAGAGGGATTATTCAACCAATGATATTGAAAGAATTGCGCAGTCTTTTAAAAAAATTGAATGTTCACTTTGTTATACTAACATAAATTCCATTGTGGATAAAATATACACATGTTACAGAGGAACCAAGGAAGCTTAAAAAAAGAAACCTACAAGATAAGTTTTCCTTTCTTTTCTCTTTCCTTTTCTTCTTTCT
Organism: Tapirus indicus; assembly: GCA_031878705.1. Lineage (NCBI taxonomy): Eukaryota > Metazoa > Chordata > Mammalia > Perissodactyla > Tapiridae > Tapirus > Tapirus indicus. The sequence continues at coordinate 86,297,815 of CM062942.1, read as the reverse complement.
CTTTTTTTCTTTTCTTTTGTTCTTTCTTCTTTTTGTAGAAAGACTGGGGAAGATCTCAGTATGCAAAACAACTTGGGAGCATAAGAGAAATGATTGAAAAATTATTTACACAAAAATCAAAAAACTAATCAGCAGTTAAAAATAAGTAAAGTCTGAAAAACAACAACTACGGCAGAACACCACCACCACCACCACCCAAGAAAAGATCTGTGAGACATATGTAAAGAACTAGTTCTTATTCACATAGGAAGACTCCTATGAACAATTTTTTAAAAAGATGAGCAACAAAATTTTTAAAAATGGACAAAGAGCAAGAACAGATAGCTCACAGAAAAAAATTAATTTGACTGTATGAATAAGTGCTCAACCTCAATTGTATTAAGAAATAAATGCAATTTAAAGCAACTTTTGTATTTCTGTGTTCTAAACTATTTCCTCAGTGGGTATTGGGGTAATAATCAGTATCTGTTGACTGGAGAAGTCATTGAGGTTTTAAAATGAGGAGGAGGTACGACTTGAATTGAGTCTTTAAAAATAGGTTGAATTTTGATAAGGGCTAGAGGAGAGGGTGAGAAAGCAATAGGGCAGGAGATAATTATCTTGATGAGAATGCAATAGATGTGCCTGTCAAGTGAACAAATAATATCCAGTGTGATAACTGACAATTTTAGTGATCCGTGGAAATCAAGGTTTAGGACAACTCAGAGAATCAATTCCCTTGCTCTTTTTTTCCCACTTATCTTTTGGGTTGTATAGTAGCACTGAGTAGTGTCTTTACACAGTCCTCAAAAATCCAGTTTTCTGGAGATGGGGATAGAGTGACCGCTATTGAGGCTTTTGAAGAAGGACTGTTACAGGAAACATCTCTTCAGTACCACAAAACATTGCCAACTTCTGTAAAGGTAAGTATTAACTTTAATTATATCCATGTAGATTTATTTTGTTACAGATTTTCTGAGTTCCTACTATGTTCTGGGTTCAGTGCACTAGCAGCAATAAATGATCTTTTACCATTAAGGAGAAGTGTTGTATCAATGTAGCAGTTGATGTTTATGTAGCATGTATCTAATTCAAGCAGAAATAACTCTTTTAAAGAAATAACTCTGTAATGGAGCTGTTTACTTGGTTTTACCCACGGGTTTCAAGGAAATATTGTAAGTTGCTACAAATAGAAGTGCAAAGAAAAACACTGAAATTTCCACTTGTGATTATTTTTTAAAATAATCTCATTTAAATAGTTTAGAGATGAATTATTAGTAACTTTTAAATAGAGCTTTTGCAACATACTTTATGTAATCACAATAAAAATATTTACTAGGTTAGGTTACTAATAATAATGTTAATTTTATTTAAGATTCAGGTTATTTTAAATAGGTTGAAATTGTGTCTAACTATACACAAAATGTCATCATAAAATTTTTTCCACACATTTTAAATTAGTATGTTAACTGTAATGCACAAAATTGGCCAAAGTGAATTATTTAATACATTTTAATTTATTTATACATATTTCATTTTTATAATACATTTTATTATACATTTTACTTTGCATTGAAAAATTTTAATTTTTGGAAGAATATATATATTTTATATATAAATGTAATTATGGAATATGACTGACAAATAATATTTATATATAATATATTATATAATAATATATTCATATACATTAAATATGTATATTTATATATAAAGATATATAAATATAATATACATATATATAAATATTCTTTGTCAGTTGCATCACAAATAAATTCCATAAAGAATTACTGCCTAATTCATGGTCAGTTACTTAATGGATTATTTTTACCACATATTTTTTATTCTTTTTAAATTTCATATTTTGTAATGTAAAAAAGCCTATTCTTTAAGTTTCAAATGCCTATATATAAATATGCTTACAATTTAAATATATTTAAATATTTAATATGAAATCCTATTTTAAATTTAGTTTGAAAGTTATCACAACACAAAAATTGAAAATTTAAATCAAACTGAAAATAAATGTGTCCTTTTCATTATCTTGATGAGAGTGGAACAGATTAATAATAATATTGTCATTGGATTATCTGGCCAAATCCCTTCTATGTCTACTAAGAGGCAAAAATGTCTCAGTCAAAAAAACCACCTTCCTCAATCCTCCTGAAAATAATCAGTGAAAAAAAGTCAATAATAAAACTGCATGTATAAAGGATGAACAAAAATTCAACACTGAGAATCAGGAGATTTGAGGAATGTGCTTTCTTTGAGGGACATATTACTGTTTTTCAGTAGATATAGAAGGAATATGGCCACACTGGTGGAGTGGGGTGGAGGTTAGGGTTAGTGTGGTGGGTATAAAGATTTTTGAATTATATTTTTAAAACCTCACATTAGTATTTGTTTTCAAAATATAGAAATGCAAATTAAAATTACTTTAGTTACTGTTATTCAGTTACTTTAACAGCCCAGTTCACAGTAATCATAAGAGTGACGTTTATAGGGTAATCAATATATGTAGTCTTTTTTTTTTTTTTTGGTGAGGAATATTGTCCCTGAGCTAACATCTGTGCCAATCTTCCTCTACTTTGTATGTGGGGCGCTGCTATAGCATGGCTTGATGAGAGGTGTGTAGGTCCACCCCCAGGATCTGAACCCATGAACCCCGGGCTGCCGAAGCAGAGTGCACAAACTTAACTGTTGCACCACCGGGCCGACCCCTGTAGTCATTCATTTTTAGCAGATTTATTGAAATATAATTCACGTAACACAAAACTCACACATGTAGTATCTACAGTCTAGTGGTTTTTAATATATTCACAGAGTTGTACAACCATCAACACAATCAATTTTAGAACATTTTCTTAATCTCAAAAAGAAACCTGTGCCAATTAACAGTCCCTCTCAATACCCCTAACACCTTTCTCCTAAGCACTAAGAAACCAATAATCTATTTTCTGGCTCTATGGATTTGCCTATTCTGGGCATTTCGTATAAATGGAATTATACAATATATGGTCCTTTGGGACTGGTTTCTTTCACCTAGCATAATGTTTTCAAGGCTCATCCATGTTGGAGCATGTGCCATTAATTCATTTCTTTTTATGGCCAAATAATGTTTATTGTATGGGTATACCACATTTTGTTCACCCACTCATCAGTAGATGGACATTTAGGTTGTCTATACTTTTGGGTTATTATGAATAATGGTGCTATGAACATTCATGTACAAGTTTTTTGCATGGATGTATGTTTTGATTTCTCTTGGATATATACTATAAATGGAATATAAATTATATATATATATAATATATATATATTATATATTATTAATATAAATTATAAATTTATAAATGGAATTGCTGGATGATATGATAACTCTATGTTTAACATTTTGAGGAACTGCCAAATGTTTTCAAAGGTAGCTATATCATCTTACAATCCCATCAGCAACGTATGAGGGTTCCAATTTTTCCACATCCTTACCAAAACTTGTCCACCTTTGTGACTATAGTCACTCTTGTGGGTGTCTAATGATGTTCAGCATATTTCCATGTGCTTGTTGGCCATTTGTATATCTTCTTTGGAGAGATGTCTGTTTGAATCCTTTGCCCATTTTCTACTTGCCAAGTGCTTCTATTTCTCCCATTTCTGACACCTGGTAGAATTACACTTCTTGACCCCCTTGATTAGGGTGGATTGAAGGGGTGTGCTCAATACCTTGTATTAGTTACCTTTCTTTTTCTTTTTCACTCTTCCAATCCCTCAATATTGTTCCCTGGGATCACTTTCCAAATAAACTAGTCGCACACAAGTCTTCGTGCTAAGATATTTAGGAAATATTATTCATAATCATAATCAAAATTATAGATACCTTTTAATGAGGACTTTCCATCAACTGTCTACTTTGTATTCAGAGAATGAACAATAGCCCTGGAACAGACAAGCAAATAGGCACTGGGAGAGGTTACATGAAAGGAGTGCTGGAGGTTAAGATCTAAACCCAGATTTTTTGGAGCTCTCACTCCCTCTCAACACTGCCTTGTATGAAGCACTGTCCAGTAATACACTGAAGACACTGAGTGTTTAGAAACCCAAAACACTGCATTTCAAATTAATCTTAAAGCAAGGCTGTCAAGCTGCTTCCTAATGATAACGATAAACACTATTGTTTATTGAGGGTTTACTATCTGCCAGTCTCTGTGCATTTCTGCAATCTCATTTTATCTTCACAACAAAACTATGAGATAAGCCAGGCACTATTTCCCCAATTTTGTAGGTAGGATATCTGCTCCTTCCACGTAAAAAGACACTTACTGCATGTTGAATTGAATTGAATTGAAATAAATATAGAAGATCACAGATCTAGTCCTTCCTCCCATTTCATTTCAGCAAAATGAAGTAGACTCACAGATTTCCTGAGAAAGTGAATTCCACATTGATTTTTGGCAACATATTCCGAAGCCTCAAAATAATAGAAAAACATTTTCTAACCACAGGGTAGTAGTATCTTTAAACAGAACAAAACTGATTAATCTATTCAAAGAGATTAGTACCATGGAAACACCAAGTTACAGGCAAATTTTCTACTTTTCAACCTTGCCATCAGGTGGAACTTCTGTGTATGCTTACATGTCAAGTCTCCCTAAAACCCATGAAAATCTAAATCTTCAAATGATAAAATGATTCCCCTGATCCAAAGATAGGCCAGTTTGTTTCAGTGTTTAATAAGGCAGCAAACATTTTAATGGGCCAGAATATGAAAAATCAAACAACAAGAGATTTTTTAAGAAAAGCTATGTCAAGGCCAAAGACACCAGCAGAGTTGATTGGCATCAATGTTTTAAAAATTATTTGTACCTGGAAACCATGAACCTCAAGAAGAATTAAAGAAAAAAGAAATTTCAAAACTATAAACCTTTATAACACTAAGACAAATACCTATTTCATAACAGTGAGATAAACAATCATTATTACATGTGCATCTTTATTGGAGTTAAAAATATGTTGTTCAAGAGCCCCTAGATGTAGAGTAAAATGTGAACAAGAAAAGGAGGAGAAGAATAATATGTCGAAGCATCTTCTAACACAGCACATGGGATTTCATATACACTTTTTTTCATTTAAAAACACAAAGATGATGTATGAAAATAAGAAAACATGGGATTTAATGTACATGCTCCATTATAAACTCCATTTAGATGGGTTTACATATATCAAGCCAAGCCATCTCCTCCAAAACATTTCAACTACATCCAGCAGATACCTAAAGTCTTTCCCTGCTACATCTGGTTTATTAAAGCATATAATAAAGTGTCTTTATTTACTACTAGTGAATATATTTTGCCAAATGTAATAAATGTAATTTTACAAAATGTAGTAGAATACATTTAAGTAAATTAATTAATTTTAACAAGAATGGCTTTGTTGCAATTGTGGATAAATATGCTGCTTTTGTTAATGGTTAGCTATATAGTGGTGGTAGAAATTGGCTTTTCCACAATGTATAAGCATAAACCTAGAGAATTAGTTCAGTATTGTCATATCATGCCTGGGACCCACCAGCAAGTCCATCTCTGCCTCATTGTTTCTCAGACCAGGGCATTGATCAATTCAATGTCATGTTTTCCATGTGCCCTGGAACTCTGCCCATTCTGTTTGTGGCCATCTTTACTGCTGTGGCCCATCAATGGTCAATTCAGGCTTCAGGAAAAAAATCCCTGCTATTGTAAATTCCTAGGACATGCATCGTCTGCAAGCACTACCAAAGCTGATCGAATACAACCTTAGAGGATGTTCAGATATTTCAAGATTCAAGGAAACTTCTGGTCAGTTAGCCACCTTCAAAGGTTGCTGTAGGTCAAACCAATGTGACTACCCTTCCATTTTTGCTGCCTATTATGGTAAACAGCACTTACCTTGGGGAAAGGAGTGTCCTCTGAGTCCCTAACAGCAGATGCTTGGTCCTCCCACACACTGACTTCAAAGGCATTTCAGTTCAAGTGACCACAGGTGATAACTTTTGCCACTCTGTCACCATCGTGTGCCATGGAATACCAACAGTTAATCCTCTAATGTCGACTAGATCGTTAGTGTCTGCAGATCCATGTAGGTCATACAACCTACCCCAGATCCCCATTTCCTTCAGGGCCCTTTGCTTGCAACCAATTTTGGCATCAATACTCTATTAATCAAGATTCCCACTTGCCTATGCCAAAATTCACTTTAGCTGTTTTATTAAAATAAGACTTCTTTAATGAAATATATTACATAGCTTACAAAAACTCTGTGAGGGTCAGAAAAGCAGGCTTGGATGTTGCACAGCCAGGGGAAGCTCACTCTCACTATGGGACTGTTACAGCTGAAACACCACTGCTGCTTGCTCACTACTTGACATGTACGATAGACTAAATCCCAGGCATCTGCTATGGCTGCTCCACAAAACCCAGAGACCTCTCCCATCACACACAGCTGACCATGTCATTGAGCCATATGTGGCTCCCACATCATTCACTTACACCCCCAAGTCTCAAGGTGGTGACTATGCTTGATACAATGGAGATCCCATTTGGGACCCTAGCTGCAAGGGGCTCTGGTTAATGTGTGTGTGTGTGTGTGTGTGAGTGTGTGTGTAACATACATGCTGGTTTACTTTCATGTTTTTAGCTTTCCAGTCTCTATAGTACAGGAACACAATAAAAAGTTTTGAATAGGTTCCAAGTGAGACAACTCATATTATATTTCACAACACCTTATACTATTTTTTGCTATTGTAAATGGTATATTCTTATTGAAAAAGATGTTTTGTATTTGTTATGATTGCTTTGTGCATATTAGTCTTACACCCAACAAATTTGCTTATCTCTATTTTTAATTATAATTTTCTGGACATTCTCTTTTTATATGAAGATAATCATACCATATTGACAGTTTTATTTCTTTTCATATACATTTATTTATTTAGGCTTACTGCACTGCCTATGAGTTGAGCAGAAGTGGTTATACAAGTCATCCTTCTTTTCTGATTTTAAATGAAATGCTTTTAACGTTTCACTACCAAGTATGGTGTTTTCTGTAGTTTTTTTCAAAATAAATGTTAGTTTAAAGAAATATCCTTCCATCCTAAGTTTGCTGAGAATTATTATTACTGTCTTTTAATTCCAAATTATTGTTTAATTTTGTTGTATACATTTTTTTCTGGATCTTTTGAGATAATCATCCTTTTCTCTCTCCTTTAGTCTACTAATGTGTTGAAATACATTATAGATTTCCTAATGTTACACCAACGTTGCATGTTTGAGAAAAACACAACTTGTTTATGCTGTATTATTTTTTCTAGCCATTGTTGGATTTTGTTTGCTATTATTTTATTTAGATTTTTTGCATTTATATAACTAATTGAAATTGGCCAGTAATTTTGCCTTTTTATTCACTCCTTGTTCAGAATAATTTTAATAGTATTAAGGTTTTCTATTTCTTCTTGAATCAGTTTGGAAAGTTAAAATTTTTCCTGGAATTTTCCCATTTCATGTAAATTCTCAAATAGTTAATACATATTTCATATTATTCTCCTATCTTTTAAATCTTTGCTCTAACTGCAATCATGATACCGTTTTCCTTCCAAACTTCCAAACTGTGCCCCTTTCTGATTTTCTTGATTCATCTTGACAAGATTTCTTTATTATTTTATCTTTTCAAAGCACGAACTGAACATTTCTGATTAACTATTTTGATCTGTAACCAATTCAATTAATTTCTGTTATTTTTATAATTTCTTTCATTAATAAGAGTTAAAAGGTGTAAGATTGTTCTTTATTAAGTAAATAATAATTGAACAATGTCTTCATCTGCTATCAGATTTTATTTTATAATTTTTATTCTGGAATACAAGGGATATCAAAATTTCCAATACGTTTACTTGCTTGTGTTAGAAATGGTTGAAGGCAATTTAGGTGATACAAGGAACTTTATTTAACACTTCATAACGTGGGAAGCCTCTGTTCCCAAGAGTCCAAAGAACTGCAAAATGCGGCAGAAGGCAGGAATCTTTCACAGGATAAAGAATAAGGAACAAGCAAGAGAAAAAAAGAAAACTAATAAGGAACAAGGAAGTAAGTATAGAGCCAAGAGTCAGCTTGGCATTTGGGGATTGGCTGATTGGATATACTGCATTTCTGGTCAAGCAGAGCATTTACAGGGACTCAAAAGTTATCAAAATTTTGGTTTGCTGACACGGCACCCTGGGCAGTAACAGCTGTATCTTGCACATAGAAATTTATTTCTACACTTGGAACACAGCAGCAGTGATCAATTTTGGAATGTCAGATAATTAAGGAAGAGAGAATTACAGCGTAGAAGCAAAATAATTTCTATTACATATAAACTTCACTTAAGAGGAAAGCATACAATTTAGAAAGGAGTCAGAATAGAAAGAAACATGGGCTTTGAAATCATACATATATAGATTCTGGGGGCTGGTGCCATGGTCTAATGGTAAATTTGGCATGCTCCACTTTTCCAGCCTGGGTTCCCGGGTTTGGATCCTGGGCATGGACCTACACCACTCATCAGCCATGCTGTGGCAGCAACCCACATACAAAATAGAGGAAGATTGGCACGGATGTTAGCTCAGGGTGATTCCTCCTCAAGCAAAAAGAGGAAGATTGGCAACAGATGTTAGCTCACACTGAATCTTCCTTGGCAAAAATATATATATATATATAAAATCTGACTCTGTCACCTACTACATATGTGATTTTAGGCAAGTACTTAATCTCTCTGAGCTTCAATTCCTTCATGTGGTAATCACTGATACTGTTTTCCAAGTGTTTCCATTTCTCCCCTGTTCCAAACACCTGATAGGATTACGCTTCTTGATGTCCTTGGTTTGGGCAGGGCTATGTATGTGACTAGTTCATGGCCAATGGCCATGTATGAGCATAATCATGGCCAATGGCCAGAGCACATATTGTTGGTTCATGCTATGGACTGAATTGTGTCCCCCCACCCTCCAAATACATACATTGAAGCCCTAACCTCCAATGTGATGGTATTTTGTAGACGGGTTCTTTGGAAGATAATTAGGTTTATATGAGGTCAAGAGAGTAGGGCCCTCATGAGGGGATCACTACCCTTATAAGAAGAAACACCAGAGAGCTTGCTCTTTTTCTGCCATGTGAGAACACAGCGAGAAGGTGTTCATCTACAAGTCGGTAAGAGAGCTCTCACCAGAACCCAACTATACTGACACTCTGATCTCAGACTTCCAGCCTCCAGAACTGTGAGAAAATAAATTTATGTTGTTTAAGCCACTCAGTCTACAGTATTTTGTTATAGCGGCCCAAGCTGACTAAGACAGTCTGAAACCCTCCAAGGCCTCTTTCCCTCTGGCATGGTGACTGACAATTCTCTAGATGTTGGTTGCTCTGTCAATTTGGGTCTCTAAGTCATTCCCATAAGAATAGATCAGATTCCCAACATCCACCATTCTGTGATGGACCTGCACCTGCCACAGACATGTAGTAGGAGTGAGGAACAAGCCACTGAGATTTGGGGATTGTCTATTACCACAGCATTACCCAGCCTCTCCTGACTCATATGTCTCATTTGCAAACTAAAGTAACATCCTCTGAAGATTTTACTGAGGATTAAATGAGTTAACTTACAAGAAGAGGTTAGCACAATTCTTGAAATATAATAAAGATTCAAAAAATGGCAGCTATTTATCATTGTTACTACATACATTATATATATGCTATTATAATTGTTAAATAATAACAAAATAACCTTGAAAAAAATGTGGAATTTTGTATAAAACAAGAAGTATTGAGTCTGATAATCCTGACAGGTAGATTGTATCCTGGTTTCAAGAGTGGGGTACTTTATTTGTTCCTATGGATAACACTTCCTAATGACTTACATTTATGCAGTCAATTTTTGCCACCATGATATTAGAAACATGTTTATAATTTGTGGTAGCTCTAAAAAATTAAAAAGTGGAAAAAATAAAGCAAGAGAGAGAATGATTAACAAAACAAGTTAAAGAACAACAAATAATTTCTTAATGAGACAAATAATATATTGTAATTGTTAATAAACACACATACCAGTGTTCTCAGTGAACAAAGATACAGTGTATTAATGTGGTAGAAGAGGTTTAGTTTGAACAGTTTCCCAAAATATTTTCTGAAGAACACTAGTACCTCAAATGCTCTGCGGAAAAATGTTCCATTCCCAAATATGTTGGGGAAACTACCTCTCCTTTTGAGATTAATGATGCATACAGTATATTATCTTGAAAAGTCCCACAGTATGAAAACATGTCCATTTTCAAATCTATATGCCCTACACTTCTTTAATGGCAAAATATATTTTTGTTGTTGTTGCCTCTCAGATCTATTGGTTTGCAGAACAAACTTTGGAAAACGCTAAAATGAGAGAAAAATAAGAGTGGATTATTTAAACTAAATATATATAAATGATCACAACTGCCAATATTCTTTACCCATCTATAAAATAATATTTAAATCCCCCATAAATGTAAGCACAATCCTTAATTTTTTCAACTTTACACATTCAATACCATCATGATGATTTTTGTGAAATGCGAGTATCACCTGTAATCTTACTTAATATTTTTTCTTAAATCAATTCACTATTGTTTTCCACATGAAGGAAAGGGAGGGAATTTTCAAGGAGGAGTCTAAGAAGAAATGGTTAGGAAATTAGTCCAGAAATCAGAAACGAATAGTGCCTGACTGGACTAGTTTAAACCATTTAGAAATGCAAAGCACAAAAAGATTATGGCACTCCATCCCATGCACTTTGAAAAACAACTAAACTTCAAAGTAAGTAAGTATAAGAAACATATTCTGAATCTTCACATAGTGGCCGCTTTGACACTTTTACTGAAATAATCAAATTCTTAAGAAAAAAAAGAGCCTCCCTCCCTCCTCTCTCTGTACTTTGCTTCTTGCCTGAGCACATGTTTGGAATGTTTGCGGGAGGAATATATCGAGGGGCTAAAGAGAAATCTTTACAGAATCGAATAAGTGGCAGAAATTAGGATCAGGTTTGGAATCATCCATCCACGTTGGCATCTAGGAGGTCTCTGGCGTCCTTAATCACAACGTGGTCAGAGGCGGCCACCACACCGCAGGGACAGTGAATAGGGCGAGGTAATAAGCAAGGGAAAGGCGTTGGTGTGGCGGAGGGAAGGGGGTCCCATCTGGCTTCCAGAGCCCTGCTGCTGAGAGATGACGTACAAGCCCATGAACCCCTGCCGCCCCCTCCACCGCCACCCCACCCTCCGATGCAGGACCTGCTCCTCCTCCACTTCACTCGCCACCGACAACAGCTCCCGTGAGTCCAGGATCAGGGCGCACACACCCACAGGCTTTCTCTGCCAGGCGTACAAAAGTTAGGCCACATTCTGAAGTTCTCCCCCTACCTCCACCCCGCCCCCTCTCGGGCCCTCTGCCGTTTGGCCGGGCTTGGCCCGAGGCCGCTTGGCCGCCCCCAAAAGCCCAATTCTCTGACTAAACTTCTAGTCCCGGCTGCCGGCCCCCTACCCGACTACTGCTCACCGCGGCAGGATATAAAAGTGGGTGGAAAGGTTGAGCCAGAGTCTCATCAAAGTTCCTTCCTGAGTCAGGGCAAGGACCACAGTTCTAACGTCTTCTGCACTTAGTGGTCTGATTCCTCAGAAGGCCAAGCCGAGAGGCAGTTCAGAAGATTCTCCACATACTTAAAGGGCAGACTCTAGTATATGACCATAAAGGGTCGCATGACCTTGGGATCCCCATGACCCTCAGGGTTCAAAAACCTTCAGTGTTCCTCTGACCGAGAAGGCTGAGCCAGCTGTGTAACCGTGGGTTGGAACATGACAAGCTCAGGTCATCTATCTGACTTCCAGGGCTGTGCCTGTCACATGATAGTGGAGCCACAAGAGGGCAGTATCCACATAACTCACAGCTTTAGGAGCCCACAATCTTCATGTGACCGAGTGAGCTCAGCCTGCCACATGACCACGGCAAAGGCTCCTGACCATAGGGAGTTACATAGCTTTAATATTCATATGACCAACAGTGGTATGGTGCCAATGTGACTTCAAAGGGAGGGTCTTCCTGATCTGCCTGGTTCATTGGGTCATCCTGTTCGTGAGACCTGGAGATCTGACATTGTTCACATTACTGGGCTCCCCAGTGAGAACTGCAGAATTTTTGGCTCATAACCACTCTCCAACCTCTGCACTAAGAGACAACCAAACTCTAGCATGGCTTCTAGCAGCATAAGGCTGTGTCCCTAGGATGACCCCAGCGCCCCCCCCCCCTTATTAAAATGCCTATCAGAAAGCTCAACACTGCTTGGAGAATTTACTCTTTGTTCTAGTCGACACCTGACATAGGCCCCTGACCTCCCTTTCTTACAGCATTTAATAAAAAAGGGCTTACAGTTGTCAATGTGTATCTCTTACAACTCAGAAGTATCTTTCTCAAGGACCTGAGAGCCATTCCTTTGAAATGTAATCATCAAGAAGGATAGGGCCTCTGTCTTCCAGTCTCTGTGGGAGGATAGAGTCCTATTTTTAATAACTGCTAGTTAGCAAACACAGTTGGCTTAATCACATTTACACTGACCAACCCTTTGTAACTTTTCACTTCTCTGCATCTACTGAGCCCCTGCTCACCAGCCTCTCATTCTCCCTTTAAAACACTCAATCATCTCTTCACAAATCCACATTGGAATGGAACTCAGCCCTTTCCACAACTTTCAGTAGATACTGAAGTCTTCATTGCTGTAACTAATGTTCCGCTGTGTTTATCTTTAACACTAATGATGGTAGTGCCTCCAGATGATCTTCCACAACACACAAGCTTCGACTTTAGGTGCCACCACACCTCTTTAATGTGCTAATGTTATGTGTTTTTTGCTAATAACATATGAAATTTAATACATAGGAAATTGATACATAAGAGCAAAACAGATTCTTCCTAAAACTATAACCATACACATACTCTAGAAAGTACTGCAAGAGCCGAAGCATTGCATACAGGAAAGTGTTGTTGTCTTAATTTCATGAAGGACTAAAGGAAATTAAAGTCTCATGGGTAAGCTTTAATCAATTATTGATTTGGAAAAAATATGTATAGTGATTGTGATATGCCACACATTTCAAATTTAATTGTGGCAATTCTATGAAGTAGCTTCTAATATTATTCCAGTTTTACAGATGGGAAAGTTGAAGCACTGAGGTGTTAAGTCACTTGCCTAAAAGGTCACAGAGCTTATAGGTGGTGAAGCCAGGATTTGCCCCCAGGCAAATTGGCTCCAGACTCTGTTCTAATCACCCACCAGGTTCTCCAAAGAAAATTAAACAGAAAACTGAGCAGATGAAATTTTGCACTGTGGTTAAAATTGACTATACTGGTATGAACAACAGACTGTGTTTGTGGTTCTAAGCCTATTGCAGAAAGTCTTGATTTTCTTTGGAGTGAAGAATAAGAGATAACAGTATTTGTGCAAATATGTGGGCCTTAGGTAATATAGGAAAATTATTTAGTGGATACATGTAAATGCAGGATCTAAAAATGAAGCCACATATTTACAATAGAGCCTACCATGAAACTTCAGGTTGGATTTAGGAAGCAACTATATCTACTCACAGGATGGACTCTAACATCAAAACCTGATGTCTGTCTTAACCCTAGTTTTTGTAATTACCTACAGGTGGACAGATCCACAGTCTAAGATACAGCAGAATTACACCTAGCCCACCTATGCTCAACTGAGACATATATATTGATGGTGATTGAGATGAACTTCTTTTACCAAAAGACAAACCCTAGAGTTCTAATTATAACTCTTTTAAAGTCAGATTTTTGCACCTGTCAGACCTGATACATCATTCATTCTTTCTCTTAGATGATTAACAGGAGTTTATTAGGATTTAAAAAATATATTTAGGTACATCAGTGAGAGTCTGTTAGTACTCTCTAATACAGATTTCAAAGCAGGTAAGTCTATGCATAAACATCTATATGAACATGTTTTATGTAGGCTAGGCAGTTTTTAGATGCTGCATTTATTTAGGTGAGTCAGATTGCATTCTTCTTGCATGCGATTCGGCAGGATTTACTGGGAACAACTTTTCCTTCTTTTACCTTTTTGTTTTGTGTTGGACCTTTTTGAGGTAAGTGCTGGCGGCTTTAGGAGGTATGGCTTTACCTAACACAAAAAAGTGAGAAAGAGAAATAACAGAACAGTTGTGATAATATTAAATTAAACACAGACACTCAGATACTTTTTGTTTCAACACCAATATGAACAACTGAGTTACAGATCCTATTTTATTTACTTTTAGAAAGCATAATCAACTCACCTATTGACACTATACAGGAGAAATCATCAGTTGCAGGTGTATAATTGTAGAAATTGCAAACAAAATATGTTTGCCTTTGTTCTTTTATAAAATTTATTAACTGAATAGAAATAACTTCATTGTCAGTGACAAGCAGTGGGAAAGAAGAGAACCAGTTGTTGATGGTGCTCCTTGTTAATGTGCTCAATGTTCCCACCTCCCAACACAATGTAAAACTTAACAGCTCTAGGAAATAGGCTAACTCTCTGGGGGCTACCACAGCATGGAAATAGCAAATTAAACCCACAATGAAAACTTCTGTCAGGCCAGAGGATGGGGAGGAATAAGAAGGCAGGGATTTTGCTCATGAGTTGTGCCATTTCTGATGGTGTGACTCTCTGGTGCTGGTTGAAACCCCTTCCATAGGAAGACCACTTCCTCTTGGTGTATTTCAGTTGATTATTGCTAGTGTACGAGAAAACTACAGATGTAAATAAATAAATAAGCTCGGGCACTTTTCAAATCTCTGCAATGTGTAAGAAGGAAACTCAGACAAGTAAAAGAAACCAAATAAACTACCTACAAAAAGGGTCATGTGTATTTCCACAGATTCTAAATTATACTGAGGCCCTTGCCTTAGGATTGGCCACGAGGTGGTCTGCCCCTGTCTCTTTCAATGTTTGAGTAATGACAATGGGTACAGGTGAGGTCTCAATGCGTTCTTCTCAGTTGGAGTTCTTAAGTTGTGAGTTAACTTTAAACCCCATGGCTTCCACTTCTTCTGGGGAAGGAAAGTCTGTGATGTTGAGTTTTGGTTCAGTGCAGCAGGACAACTATAAGATCAGTAGCAGTAGACTCTCAAAAGAGACAGTCCCTTGGTCCTCTTTTCCAGCCATCATCCTGGTTCACATTCATTGGCCATCCCTGCTTAGTGGCATTCCTTCTATCCACTTATCCTCTCAGATCTTCCTCAGCATCTCTTATACAGGCCTGCATTGTTATCTCCAAGAGCATAAATAACACTCTTAAGCACTTCAACTGCATGTTCAGCTCTGAACTAAACTAGGTCCTTTCTTCTCTAAGGGGCTCAAAGCAATATCTTTAAGGCCTCTCAAAGATTCCATGTTGTACCACCAGTAGATTTGGACACATGCTTTGTTCCCTCTGATTCCAGATCACTTTCCTTCAGTGTTGAGAAGAAGCCCACAAGGAATTCTTCCAGGGCATGCACAAGTGAGTTTTCCTCATTCGGTGGGCTCTGCAGTGCACAATCCAAAAGACTGAGAGAGTCTCGTCTGCTCATCTTCATGGGGCTGTGGCAAGATAAGGGAGAAACCTTGAGTGAATCTTCACAATGCTCAGTTTTCCTCCCATGTCAGGCCAGAGCAATTCGTCATAGCAGCAGACTTAGGAGAGAGCCTCAATGTTCTCCTCTAACCTTCTTCCATCCTGCTATTGTTGACTTGAAATCCACAGTTATTTCTCTGACTACATCAGCCTTCAGCATTGCAAGCCCTAGTACTAGGTAATTTAGAAGAAGATTATCAATGCAGGGTTTTATTTCTGTCTTTGCTGGACTGAGAATATAAATTGTTTTCCCAAGATCAGCATCATAACTAACAAGGCCATTTTAATGAACATCCCAGAACAACCAAACTCTTAACCCAGTCCCATTGGTAAGAGCACATGTGCTGAGGTTTTCCTTGCCTCCTTTCACAGAGCAGTGCTTCTAAAACAGTATCTGTTTCTTTCCACACATTAAGAATATTCTTCTCTTCTATTCTTTCATATGCATTCATATCCACTGATTTGTCCAGGTTCTAGCTCCATTATGATTTAGAGAGAATTTTTATCAATGATCTCTAATTTATCAATATTTTCAACAAGATAAAACATCCTCTTTCATGAAGCTAGTAAAATTGGACGCTAAAAATTAGAAAAAGACAGTATGAGCAAGGAAAGTTATAGTACATGTGTAATTATAGATGCAAAAATTCTAAATAAAATATGACCAATTGAACTAACCAAGGTCTTTTAAAGAAGCATGATCGCAAAAGATTTATTCCAGAAATGAAAGAATAGTGGAGCATTAGAAAATCTATCAGTGAATTTCTGATTATTCCTGTAAAATTGAACACAAATATTTTTATGCTTCCACCAGAAAACTCCCTAAAACTAAGTGAAGGAAGAAAAAAAATACAATATCACAAGATGGAGGAGAAGGACATCAGACCAAAAAGAATGTGAGCAAAGTTTTGGAAGCTGAAAAACAGATGGAACAGTGGTAACTCCTGAGCAGACCACAGAAACTGAATACCAAGCCTACAAGAAACAAATCAGAGAACTCAGAAGACTCAGGAACTGAAGGTACTAAGCATCTTCAAAGGCAGCGACCAGAGGATGTGGCTGATTACTGGAAGGTTCATGAAAGTCTTTTAAAAAGAGCATTTAGTCACCTCTATATTTTCCACCACCCTGAACAGCTAGGATTCTATCTTAGGCTCAACATCAAATCCAATTTTCTCTATGCCTCCCTCTATTCTACTGATCCTTGTAACAGCCATTGCACCTCATCTATAACAGTTTGCTCTTCCATTCTGTGGGTGTCAGGGTGGGGAGAGGTTTGTAAATGTTCATTTTAACAATCAAACTGACACAATAAGACCAGGCCAATGTAGATCTTCTATAATATTCTCTTCTCTGTTACTGAGATGAGGCCCCTGTTGAGAGAGTCTTAGGACTGAGGGCAGCTGATCCAATAGGCACAACAGGGGGCAAGAACGAGGCAGGATTGGGAAGCACCAGGCACCTGTCAAAATCCATTCGATGTTTTAAAAACATCTCTGAAGAAGACTGGAGCATCTGCTGGAGATGTGCTTGTGAAAATTTTAAATCTTCCTATGCTTTTCCAGAATTGTTCCATTTTTCTGCAGGTAAAGCCCATATTGAAGTAATTTGCAATGAGTGCAGCTAATTTATTGTAAGTAGAATATTGTTGGGATGCTTAGAGCCACCTTTGCTCTTGTCCCCGATTTAAGAGCAGACGCTGAAATCCATCTCCTACCACCTGAATAATGATAAATCTAATTACAAAAATAATCAAGGTGCCTTTTATTGACATATTCAAGGGAACAAAGGAAAAGTTTCCCCAGCACAATGCACAACAAAACCTCATCAAACTCTTTTCATTAGGCAGTCTTGCCTCCCTTCACTGCAGCCTCGTGAGATGGACAAGCATCAGCCCCTACTCTTCCTGAACAATCTCCTTCTCTTCAAATTTCTGTTTTATGTGGAGCCATTTGCCTCTCTCAGCTTCTCATGACTGAGTCCTCACACTCATCACTCTGCTCAGTATATCAAGGATCCTTATTTATATCCCCCCTCCTAAAATTTGGGAAAATTGTATATAAAGTATTTCTTTCACTGTCATATTGATTTTTCTCACTTCCTTCTCATAACTTACAACACAGTTCTTCCTCACCACAGGAGTTTTCAGCCCAAGGCCCACAGTGTCTTTTTTCTACAGATTGTGAGGCTGGAGCTGTGGTTCCTGCCTGGAGCCAATTTTAGCCAGTCCCTTTTTCCCCCATGAAATATCAAGGGTATTAATTGCTACCTACTCTTGGCCAGATCAGGGTTGCTTGTATAAGAAGCCTGTTCATGCACATTGGTTTTTACCAAGGTTTTTGGGGGGAATGGTGTTTGTCAAGTCTTTAGTACAAAAGATAGCGGTGGAGGGGGCAGCCATGTTTCTTAAGCCTGTTCCTAGGACTCCAAGAGAGTGAACACTTAGGGGCTTGGTTCTTGGATTCTTGGAGCAGAGAATGTGCATTTGAAGTAGGTTTCTGTGAACAACTGTCCTAAGTTATGAGTTCATACTTTTATTCAACCAATAATTATTTTAACAGATTTTTAAATGTATAATTGACATGGAATAAACAGTATATATTTATATTGTACAATTTGATAAGTTTTGACACATGTATGCACCCATGAAATTATAATCACTATAAAGATAATGAACATTTCCATTGCTCCCAAAAGTTCCTCATGCCCATTTCTAATTTCTCCCCACTCCCTCCCCTACCGCCTTCACCATTCTCAGGCAACCACTGATTTGCTTCCTGTTACTATAGATTAGTTTGCATGTTCTAGAATTTTATGTAAATGGAATAGTACAGTTTCTACTCTCTTTCTTATGGAGTTTTTGATTTTGCATAATTATTTTGAGATTCATCCATGTTGTTGAGTCTATCAATAGTTTATTCCTTTTATTGCTGAGTAGTACTCCACAATTTGTTTTTCCATTCACCAAGTGGTGGATGTTTCAATTTTAGGCTATTATTAATAAAACTGCTACAAAACCTATGTATGTGTCTTTGGGTGGACATACGCTTTTATTTCTCTTAGATACTTATCTAGGATTTGAATGGGTAAATCATATGGTCGATGTAAGTTTAACTCTTTAAGAAACTTCCAAACTCTTCCTCAAAGTGTTTGTGTCATTCTACATTTCTACTCAACCAATAATTTTTGAGGTTCTACTATGTTCCATTCACTTTTCTAGATGTTGGGGATAGAGCATTGAATGAAACAGACAAAATGCAAGTTCTCATTCAGAAGAGCTGGAGGGGGTTCCAAGGTGGTCTCTGGAAAGCAGACTCTGAGATTGAATTTAGTATGCTGGATGTTTATTATGGAGTTCCACTGGGATCAATATCTGTAGAAGGAAGAATAAGGAAGCAGGATTGAGTCAAGGGAAAAGTCAATCTATGACTATACTTATTACTATATCTATATAGTATAGGATGTGTATGTAAACTTGGGATCATTTACTTACTGGCTTTATGATCTTTTGCAAATATTGAGTCTCCAGATAAGTAAAACCCACATGTAATGAATAGACACTACAAATGCATGCATGGAGAATATAAGGGGAGGAAATGCACAAACATGATGTATTTTTTGAAGTATTGAGCTGTAGGGATGCTGATGAATTATGTTTCTTTGGATTTGACTGTGTTTTCCAGATTTTCTCAATTAGTATGGTTCATTTTTTCGATCAGAATTAAAGCTCAAAGAGGCAGTACCTGGTATGAAATATTTCAGGATTAAAAATCTTATACAAAGTAACATAACAAACTTCTGTCTACTCATACTAAAAACTAAAACACTACATATGCACTTGAAACTCACTCTGAAATCTTTCCTGATTGCATTAGCTTCCTTATTCCCCAGAGGTAACCATCATTTTAAGAACTTGGGTTTTTTTATTCTTAACCTTTCTTTGTAGTTTCATTGCATATGTATATATCACTAGTTGTTTAAACAAAACAGTGGGCATTGTTTTGTTGCACGTTTTATCTACAGATGTCTGGCTACCTAATAGAAAAGGAAGAAGTCAGAAAGATAGGGAGAACAAGTATGCATTCACATCTCAACAGTGTGACTTACCATGTGTGCCTTCCTTGCCGTGTGTATACACTTCAGAACGACTAAAACAGAAAAACCCATTTCTCACTTTATATGCTGTAGGGAGTACTAGGACATTCAGTAGATGATATTTTCAAACACTTTTTCCTGATTTTTTCAGTCTTTGAGTTTCCAGGTTCCAGCTAGCCCTAACCAATGCTTCAGTGTCTTCTGAACATGAAACATCTTCCTCTTTGTCCATACCTAATTTTTTGTCTTTCATGCACACTGTTACTCATCTAGGCCTGAACAGCTGGAACCTAATCTCTCTGGGCCACCCTGGTGAAAGAAGACAGTGATCGCAGGGAGTTAGTTTTCCTGTGTCCAGACTAACACTCAAATCCCTAGGTTGGTTTAGGGATGCATCCCAATTTGAACTGGATGTGATTTTGTATTACAAGTGCTGGGCATGTGTCTATTTTCCTTTCCCTTTACTATTTTTAATTGCACAAGGAAGGTACTTCAAAGGTATTTTAATCCACGTGTGTTGATTGCCCTGGAGTCCTGGGCTGAATGAGCCTATGACTACACATTTCTCCTGAATCCCGCTGTTGATGCATTCTCCCTCTGGAAGCCGTGGGGCTGAGCGCTGGGCAATTTCATGTATACCCTTTCCCTTTCCCTCCCCTGTGGCATTCACTGCTTGGCTAACTGCGTTGTTAACCCCATGAGCCTGCTTTCAGTTCAAGGGGCTTTATTTGAGAGAGAAAAAAAGGAAGCATGTTGTGAAACTACTTTCAACTCATGACCTTCACTAAATCCTGGGAAGTGGGGGCATCGTCTGACTGCAGAATGTAAGGTTTATTGGAGAGACATGCTTGCCCTTCCTTTAGGAATCTGTAATTTCCCAGAAGCTGCCCAACTGGAACTGTGAATTAGTTCTTGGACCACCCTATTTACCTAATTTCCTTGGCTTAGGGATGTTCCCCATTCTGACATTGAGCCACTTTCCTGTGGGAAGATCTAGGAATGTTTATGCTTTCATGTCATTTTCTTAACTTCCAAAGCCAAGACACTTTCATTGTACATAAAAATGAAAAGGAGAGGAAAGGGGAAAAGTCATTAAAAACCCTTAAAATACTACTCAGAGATGAGCACTGCTAACAGTTGAGTATGCATTTGTTTTCAGAAATTTTGCTATTTAAATATAACTGTACATATTTAGGAATAGCAATGAGATGATAACCTAATTCCAGTTTTATAAACTCCTTTTTTTTTCACCAGTCATAATATTGTGAAGGTCAACTCAAGCCAATTAATATAAGCTCACATGATAATAAAAATGGCAATAGAAACACTAATGGTCCATTCTGGTATAATAATAATGATGAGAATGGTTAATATTATTGCTGAGTCTGTGCCCCACACTGTTGTATGTGCTAATCCTCTGCTTACTCACTTCATCCTCGCCACAACCCATGAGGAGGAGCTGTCGTTGCCCGACTTTAAACATCAGGGAGCTGACATACAGCAGGGGCAGGGCCAGCAAGTCACAGCCTAAGCTTTGAACAGATTCTGTGTGGCTGCTGATGGTTCTCATCTGACAAGACTTTCAACCTTGCTGTTAACCAAGGCTAAACAAAATAAATCAAACTGAGATACAACTCTTTTCTCAGTTAAATAGGCAGGAATTTAAAACATTGAGAATAATCACTGTGGTTTTGAATTAGAAGGAAATGTGTCCTGTTATAATCTGGCAATGTTCCCCAACATTTCATCTCCCTTCCTAACCCTCAAAGACATTCCCTTTCTAACGAATTTCCCGTGGGTGGGCTAGGAATGCTCTTGCTTCCCTGCTATTTTTTTTTAATATAGTTGCAAGAGCAATGGGTATTTATTTTAGGTAAAAATAGATAACATAGAAAAGAGAGGAAAAATCATTACCCCAAACATACCAACCAAAGATAAGCCCTGCATGTTTTCATCTGCATTATATTCTTTCAGAAGTTTTCTTATGCAGGTGTATATATGTATATATATATACACACATGTATACATATATTTGTATATATATTTAAATTATTTTATTGAGGTCATATTGGCTTATAACTGTGTAAATTTCAGGTGTACATTATTATATCTCTTTCTGTGTAGACTGCATCATGTTCACCATCAATAGTCTAGTTTTTATCCATCACCATACATATGGGCCCCTTTGTCCCTTTCACCCTCCCCCCCTTCCCCTCTGGTAACTGCCAATCTGTTTTCTTATCTATGTGTTTTTGTTTATCTTCCATATATGAGTGGAATCATATGATATTTGTCTTTCCCTGCCTGACTTATTTCGCTTTAGCATAATACCCTCCAGGTCCATCCATGTTGTCACAAATGGCACAATTTTGTCTTTTTTATGGCTAAGTATTATTCCATTGCATATATACATATATACCACATCTTCTTTATCCATTCATCCGTTGATGGGCACTTGGGTTGCTTCCACATCTTGGCTATTGTGAATAATGCTGTGATGAACATAGGGGTGCACATATCTTTTTGAAATGTTGATTTCATGTTCTTTGGATAAATACCCATTAGTGGAATAGCTGGAACATGTGGTATTTCTATTTTTCATTTTTTGAGAAATTTGCATACTGTTTTCCATAGTGGCAGCACCAGTTTGCATTCCCACCAGTAGTGTATGAGTGTTTCCTTTACTCCACATCCTCTCCAATACTTGTCATTTCTTATATTGTTAATTATAGCCATTCTGATGGGTGTGAGGTGATATCCCATTGTAGTTTTGATTTGTATTTCCCTAATAATTAGTGATGTTGAACATCTTTTCATGTGCCTGTTGGCCATCTGTGTATCTTCTTTGGAAAAATGTCTGTTTATATTCTCTGCCCATATTTTGATTGGGTTGTTCTTTTTTGTTGTTGTTGAGTTGTATGAGTTCTTTATATATTTTGAAAATTAACTGTTGGATACATGATTTGCAAATATTTTCTCCCAGTTGGTGGGTTCTCTTTTCGTTTTGTTCATGGTTTCCACTGTGATTCAGAAGCTTTTTAGGCTGATGTAGTCCCATTTGTTTATTTTTTCTTTTGTTTCTCTTGCCTGAGTAGATGTGGTATCCCAAAAGATACTGCTAAGATCAATGTTAAGGAGAATACTGCCTATGTTTTCTTCTAGGAATTTTATGGTTTCAGGTCTTACATTCAAGTCTTGAATCATTTTTGAATTAGTTTTTGTGTATGGTGTAAGATAATGGTCTACTTTCGCAAATCAGTCAATATAATACACCACATTAACAAAATGAAAAATAAAAATCACATGATCATCTCAATAGATGCAGAGAATGCATTTGATAAGATCCAAAATCTATTTATGATAAAAACTCTCAAAAAAATGAGTACAGAGGGAAAGTACCTCAACATAATAAAGGCCATCTGTGACAAACCCACAGCCAACATTATATTCAATGATGAAAAACTGAAAGCCATTCCTCTGAGAACAGGAACAAGACAAGGGCACCCACTATTGCCACTCTTATTCAACATAGTACTGGAAGTTTTAGCTAGAGCAGTTAGGTAAGAAAAAGAAATAAAAGGATTCAAATTGGAAAGGAAGAAGTAAAACTATTACTATTTGCATATGACATGGCTCTCTATATAGAAAACCCTAAAGATTCCACCAAAAAACTATTAGAAATAATTAATGAATACAGTAAAGTTGCAGGGTACAAAATCAACATACAAAAATCAATTGCATTTCTATGCACTAATAAAGAACTAGCTGAAAGAGAAATCAAGAATACAATCCCATATATGTGTATATTTATCTACAAAAGATAAGATCTCATCTCACATGCAGTTTGGTAACCTGCTTGTCTCTTTGTAGGGGGTTGAATTGTGTCTCCCAAAAAGATATGTCCAATTCTTAACCCCCTCATGTGCGAATGTGACCCTTAGAGGAAATAGGGTCTTTGCAAGTCTAATTCAGGTAAGTATATTGAGATGAAATCATCCTGGATTTAGGAAGAGCCATAAATCCAAAGACTGGTGTCCTTCTAAGAGAAAGGAGAGGGAGATTGCACACACACAGGGAAGAAGGCCATGTGAAGACAGAGGCAGAGACTGGAGCTATGCTCACAAACGAAGGAGCTACAGAAGCTACCAGACGCGAGAAGAGGTAAGGAAGGATGCTCCCCTAAAGCCTTTGGAAGGAGCATGGACCTGCTGACACCTTGATTTCAGACTTCTGGTCCCCAGAACTCTGAGAGAATACCTTTCTGATGTTTTAAACTATGAAGTTCATGGTAATTGTTATGGTGGAAACTAATATACTCAGTAACAACATACCCCAATTGTCAGCAATTATGAATAAACATCAGTCTATACCCTATTTTTCATGCTGTGGGGAGAGTAATGCCAGTAAAGACATATAAAAAGAAAGAAATATAATTGAAATCTATTATGCACCAAGTGCTTTGTATGTATTGAGTCATTCAGTGTTCACAGATCCTGTTGCTAGTCTCCATTGTACAGATGAAAAGCTGAGGGGCAGAGACATAAGGACTTGGCCCAGGACTGTACATTAGGGAGCGGGACTGCTTGGGTTTGTACAGCACCTCGTGCTCGAGAGCCTGGAAACTGTCAAAGATTTGTTGTTAAGTGAGGGAAGCACTCTGCACAAGCAGGTGTATTTTAGGTGAGCACTAAAAGTAACACTCACGGTGTTAATATATTTATACAAATATCTGGACCTAGTGACAAAAGGGTGGCTTGTGACCTTGGTGAGAGCACGTTCATTGCCACCATGGGGACAGAATTGATAGTGCAGTGAGATAAGGAGTCAGCGGGAAGTGAAGAATGTTAGCAGGGGATGCAGAGAACTCTTGCTGGAACTTTGATTTTGAAGGTAGAGGAGAGAGAGACAGGGAGGGGGAGGGGGAGAGGGGGAGGGAGAGGGAGGGAGAGGCTTGTGGCTACATGGGAATGAAGGGACCAAAGAGGGATTTTTAAAAATCTTTTGTTCCTTGAAAGTTTGCAAATTAACGCACAAATGCCACCTTATCTCAGGTTTAACCCCTGAATTTGACCATGTAATCATTTGCCTTCTTACCCTCTGTTTTCCACCATAGAGTTAATGAGATGCCTCCAGTGGAATAGTATACGTTTTAAGCCCAATGTATGTTTAGTTATTAGTGAATGAAAGAATGGATAATTTTATGTCAAAGACATGCTAGGAATTTTAGGAATTTTGCCTCTCAGGGGTCAGCACATGGCTGAAATCCCGGTGTGACGTGGCTGGATCATGCATGATCGGAGGACCCCTGCACGGGTGACTGGGGGACGGGTCCAGGTTTTTCCTGTGAATGTATTAACATACAGAGCAGTCCAGGAGCAGCAGGTAGGCCAACACCACACCTTGCTGCCCAGGTGCCATCTCTCACCGAGCTCACCAGGTGAGTCAGACAAGCCTGACTTCCCAGCGTGGGGCACTGGAGCAGAGGCACGATGTGAAGCAGCTCCTGGGAGATTCTGAAACATCGGAGACAGTAGAGAATCTTCTGTCTCCAAAACTTTGAACTCATGGCCTATCAGAGAGAGATTTGCTCCCTTCATAAAGATATGTATAGTCTCATCGGGGAAACAACGAGAAGTGACTCCTCACCATGCCTGCCTCATCCCCGAGGCTCAGCCCGCCCCTACTGCTCTGTCTCCACGTCGAAAGGGCCACTGAAGTCCCCCCACACGCCATGTACTCTGGGCAGGTTTTCTCATTTACCCCTCAGGACAGCTCTGTGACAGAGGTGTCAGGTATCTGGAGTCTCATTTCACAGATGCCCAAGGTCGGGCTCACAGAGCCTAAGTCCCTTCTCCAGAAAAGTGGGAGGACGGGAATGAGGGTCCATCCCTCGCCCTCCCTAGAGGACACAGAGCAGCCTGCCTTTCAGAAGATGGGCTTCCAGGGCTGGAGAAATGGTCATGTTGCCCTCCCCTGGTATTGTGGCGCCTGGGTCCTCACTCAAAAGCTCCTCTTGATGATGAAGATGATAGTGCACATGTGTGTGCACATACATTCATTACCTTGGAAAAGCATTCGTTGTATTCAATTCGTGGGGAAACGAAGTAGACTCAAAATGGTATTGACAGTGTATCTGCGTGTGTGTATCTGTGTGTGTATATGTGTTTCTAGGTCTCCTCTAGTTCACTCAACCTACCTCATTAGTGTAGCTTTGTCTTCACTTCAGACCGTGGCTCAATTCCAACCTCGTGTTTCAACATCCCAGAAAATGAAGCTACAGACACATTACAGCCAGTTGGTGGAAAACCCTAGGAATCTCTGATTGAAACCATTAAACCCAAAATCCCAAACTCCATCCCTCCCTCCCCCTTGCCAAGCCCCCTGCTCTGAGGCTCTGAGAGCTAACATCCTGGATCTGGCCACCGGATTGCATCCATCTCTATTTTTCTTCTTTAAGGAATAAGAAGATGTTTTGTTAATAATAACAAAAGTCACCTAACTGTTTACTAAGATACCAGTTCTGCTTGGAAAATTCACATGTATATTAGAGCAGTTCCATCTGCTGTTGACCCCAAATCAACATCGCGTTCACTGAGTTCTCTCTTCCCTCATCAGTGTAGGTCATGTCCACACTGTAGAGGGCGTCCCTCCCAGAGAGCAGGGTGTTCACACTCCATTACCTCACCCCGGTACAGGCTGCCCACCTCTTCTCCCACCTCCTGTCTGTCATCCCCTGTCCAGGGCACTGGACACAGCTGCCCAGAGCCCACTCCGACGCCCCATCCGACCTGTCACCTCCCGCCTGCCCTGTGCTGCCGGTTGCCCACCGGCCGCCCACTGCCAAGGCGCACTCCTGCCACCTGGTGTTTCATTGTATGCAGGCCCCGGAGTGTATCTTTTCAGTCTTCTTTTACACCTATCAGGTTTTTCAGAAAGAATTAGAATCATTCTGTATAGGTTCACAGGCTGGGTTTTAAGGGAGGTGGTTGTATTTTTTTACGTCTTGCAGGAGTGGCTTAGAAGTTTAATGGTGGTGGTACGTTGACGCCACCTTGTGACAGGAGCCTGAACTGCAGCCTGAACATCGCTGAGCAGGGAGGTGGGAGGGAGGGCCTGTGACCCAAACCCATCAGTCAGAGCTTTCTGGAAGTCTGGCTGGAAGGGGGCCATTCCCAGTGCACAGGAATACTGACAGCCTCTGTCCATGCTGAAGAGAAAGCTGTCTGTGAAAGGACAAAAACGTTTTCATTTTTATCCTCTGAGGCCTCTCGATAAGTACCTAGAGACCAATATAAGCAAAACTGGATCCATGCCATTTATGACCTTTGTAACCCACTTTTACCCTTCTTATGACCATCTTTCCATGTAAATGTATGCCTAGGACAACATTTCAAATTACTTTACAACACAATTTCAGTTTTTTATTTTCTAACATCGTCTGGGTGTTTCATTGTATGGAAACCTCAAAATTTACTTCACTAGTACCCTAGTGATAAAAATTTCATTCCTTTA
This sequence comes from Tapirus indicus, assembly GCA_031878705.1. Classification (NCBI taxonomy): domain Eukaryota; kingdom Metazoa; phylum Chordata; class Mammalia; order Perissodactyla; family Tapiridae; genus Tapirus; species Tapirus indicus. The sequence goes on along the minus strand of CM062942.1, from coordinate 86,270,523 downwards.
CCATTTTTTTCTATTACCAACAACTCTATACTTACCACCTTTGCTCATATGTATGCAAATATCTTTGTTAGCCTCTCTTCTATTAAGTTCCTGAAACTATTCTTTCAAAACCATAAAATCTAGAAAATCTTATGTTAATACATTCAGAATACTATTACCAATGTATATTCCTAAAAATGTGGTGTGAAAGTGTGGGCTTCTCTACACGTTGGAAATAATGTGAATCACTGCTAATCTGATAGGCAACAAATCGTCTCTCATCCTTATAACTCTTTTTTAAATGTCTGACCAGAATTCCATCCTGTGGGTGTGATGTAATCAATTCTTACAACTCCCTGTTATTTGGCATTCAGAGTGTTTCTTATATTCCCTACTATTGACACAGTGTGGTAGGCAACTTTTCAGTGTCTGTGCACTGCTAAAGGGCACAGTTCCCATGGCTATTTGCACTGGAGAGCTGAGTGTGACCTCTTTGAGCTGAGAAACTCTCTTGGGAGAATTCTAGTATTGGAATAACAGAACCTGGTCAGTGATTCAGTGTATGTGTGTATGTGTGTGTGTGTGTGTGTGTGTGTCTGGTGTCAGTGCGTGTTTTGGGGGGGCTGACAACTACATTTCTCTCTGCTTCCTTCTGTCCCTTCATGGCGTTGCTTCCCATTTGTTCTCTCCCCCTAAATTCTGTCCTGGAAATGAATGTAGGGAATTACCAGGATAGCAATCCTTATAACCGAATCCTTATCAACATCCTTAACTACGTCCTGAAGATAAACTTCTAACAGGGAATTTATTGGTGCAGAAAGTGTGCACCTATGTGGCCCTTGGAGAAGTCCTGCCATACTGACACCTGGAAAGGTAGTTCCAGTGTAGTCTTTTCAAAGTGGAGTCACGTGAGAAAGGACACAGAGGCGTGAAGAAAGTAGTAATGCTGACATCCTGTCACACAGGCCAGGCCTGGGACCCTGTCATGGCCCACTTTCAAACCACTGCCATCATTGAAAGATGTGGAATCAGGCGTAAATCAAACTTTGCACATGAGCGCCACCTGAAGTAGCACGGGTCAGGGGAAGGTTACTGCTTGGAGGAACACAGGACATAGAGTCAGCAAGATTGGGATACAGCTACAGTTTTATATAAATTCATGTTTATATAAAACACATGCCTCAAAATCATTTTTATTAAAAAGGCTGATATTCACTGTGGTAAAACAGGACACCAGGCCACCTTCATGTTGTAAACAACTTTATTGGGGTATAATTTCGACAATAAAATTCACACATTTTATGGGTAGAGTTTGATGATTTTTTTATTGATGTTATAATATTTTATAACATTGCAAAATTTTATTTGTACATTTTTGTTTGTCAGGAACCATATAAATATGTCACTTTGCCCCTTGTGCCTGCCCCCAACCCCCTTCCCCCTGGTAACCACAAAACTGTTCTCTCTGTCCATGTGTTAGTTTATCTTCCACTTATAAATGTTATCATGCTGTGTTTGTCTTTGTCTGGCTTATTTCACTGTAAGGTCCATCCACGTTGTTGCAAATGGGACTATTTTGTCTTTTTTTTAATGGCTGAGTAGTGTTCCATTATGTATATATTATATACATATATATATATGTATATATTATATATACCACATCTTCTTTATCCAGTCGTCAGTCGAGGGACACTTAGGTTGCTTCTACTTCTTGGCTATAGTGAATAATGCTGCAATGAACATAGAGATGCATAAGCCTTTTTGGATAGTTGGTTTCAGGATCTTTGGATAAATACCTAGTAGTGGGATAGCTGGGTCATAAGATATTTCTATTTTTAATTTTTTGAGAAATCTCCATACTGTTTTCCATAGAGGCTGCACCAGTTTACATTCCCACCAGCAGTGAATTAGGGTTCCCATTTCTCCACAACCTCTCCAACATTTGTTATTTTTTGTCTTGGTGATTATAGCCATTCTAACTGGTGTAAGGTGATATCTTAGTGTAGTTTTGATTTGCATTTCCCTGATGATTAGTGATGTTGAACATCTTTTCATGTGCCTATTGGCCACCTGTATATCTTCCTTGGAGATTATCTGTTCATGTCCTCTGCCCATTTTTTGATTGGGTTGTTTGTTTTTTTGTTGTTCAGTTGTGTGAGTTCTTTATATATTATGGAGATTAACCCCTTGTCATATATATGATTTGCAAATATTTTCTCCCAGCTGGTGGGTTGTCTATTCATTTTGATGCTGGTTTCATTTGCCTTGCAGAAGCTCTTTAGTCTGATGAAGTCCCACTTGTTTATTTTTTCTTTTGTTTCCCTTGTCCAAGTAGACGTGGAATTTGAAAAGATCCATCTATGATCAATGTCAAATAGTGTACTGCCTATGTTTTCTTCCAGGATTTTTATAGTTTCAGATCTCACCTTCAAGTCTTTGATCCATTTTGAGTTAATTTTTGTGTATGGTGAAAGAAAATAGTCTACTTTCATTCTTTTGCATGTGGCTGTCCAGTTTTCCCAGCACCATTTATTGAAGAGACTTTCCTTTCTCCATTGTATGTTCTTAGCTCCTTTGTCGAAGATTAGCTGTCCACAGATGTGTGGTTTTATTTCTGGGCTTTCAATTCTGTCCCATTGATCTGTGTGTCTGTTTTTGTACCTATACCATGCTGTTTTAATTATTATGGCTTTGTAGTATATTTTGAAGTTAGGGATTGTGATGCCTCCAGCTTTGTTCTTTTTTCTCAGGATTGCTTTAGCTATTCAGGGTCTTTTGTTGCCCCATATAAATTTTAGTACTCTTTGTTTTATTTCTGTTAAGAATGTCTTAGGGATTCTGATTGGTTGCATTGAATCTGTAGATTGCTTTAGGTAGTATGGACATTTTAACTATGTTTATTCTTCCAATCCATGTGCATGGAATATCTTTCCATTTCTTCATGTCGTCATCTAATTCTTTCAATAATGTCTTATAGTTTTCATTGTATAGGTCTTTCACCTCCTTGGTTAAATTTTTCCCAGATATTTTATTCTTTTTGTTGCAATTGTAAATGGGATTGTCTTCTTGAGTTCTCTTTCTGTTAGTTTGTTATTAGAGTATAGAAATTCAACTGATTTTTGTAAGTTGATTTTGTACCCTGCAACTTTGCTGTACTTGTTGATTATTTCTAATAATTTCTGGTGTTTCTTTACGGTTTTCTATATATAGAATCATGTCAGCTGCAAACAGTGAGAGTTTCACTTCTTTGTTGCCTATTTGGAGCCTTTTTATTCCTTTTTCTTGCCTAATTGCTCTGGCGCAAACCTCCAGTAATACATTGAATAAGAGTGGTGAGAGTGGGCACCCTTGTCTTGTTCCTGTCCTCAGAGGAATGGTTTCAGTTTTTCCCCATTGAGTATGATGTTGGCTGTGGGATTGTCATATATGGCTTTTAGTAGGCTGAGGTACTTTCCTTCTATACTCATTTTATTGAGAGTTTTTATCATAAATCGATGTTGGATCCATTGTGTTTTTCATCTCCAACATTTCTGATTGATTTTTCTTTATGGTTTCAGTATGTTTTGTGAAGAAATTCCTGATTTCATTGAATTGTCTATCTGTATTTTCTTGTAGTTCATTGAGATTTTTATGATAGCTATTTTGAATTGTCTATCATTTAGGTTATAAATTTCTGTGCCTTCAGGATTGATTTCTGGGTGCTTGTTATTTTCCTTCTCATCTGGAGATTTAATATATTTTTCCATATTGCTTGAGGGCTTGGGCTTATTTTTCCTCATTCTGAAGATATCTGGTTGCAGCTTCCACCTGCTGCCACTGGGTGGGGGTCAAGAGCTGTGTATTCTGAGCCAGCCACGCTCCATGGGCCCTCTGGCCAACCGGCTGTGCTGGTGCTCCAGATGGTGGGAGGGGTCTTTCTTTCACCTACCCGATCCCAGGGGCTTCCTGCTCTTCCCTCACTCTCTGCTCTCCTGGGGTGCTAGCTTGATGAAGACACCTCTGCTACAGTTCAGGCCCCTCTGTATGGGAATTTCCCACAGACTGTGAGAGAAGGTGGAGAGTGACAGTTTTCCAGTGGAGGGCCACCCCTCCCCCCTCTTTCTCAGCCACATGGTCCTGGTCCCAGGGTTGCTGTCACTGGGGAAGGAGAGGAGTTCTCCTTACCTCCTTCCACTTCCTCCATGGGTACCAGCACCTCCCCCCTCATATGTAACGCTGTGGGTCTCAGACATCTTTTGTGTTGTGTCAGTGTCCTCTGTTGGTATTTGAATGTCCTTTTTGTTGTATCTTAGGAGGGGAGAGTCTTGGGGGAAAGCTCATTCTGCCATGATGCTGGCATCACTCCCCTAGAGTTTGATGATTTTTGAAAGATATATAGACTTTGCAGTCACCACCATAATCGAGCTTTAGACATTTCCATCACCCAAAGCCCCATTGAACTTGAATGCCATTATATCTTGCACCCACCTTCAGCACAAGGAACCACTGATGTGTTTTCTGTCTCTATGGATTTGCCTATTCTGGACATTTCATCTAAGTGGAATCATACAATATGTGGTCTTTGGGATATTTGGTTTGTTTCACTTTGCATAATGTTTTCAAAGTTCATGCATGTTGTACCATACATCAGTAGTTCATGACTTTTTTGTTTTCATGAGGAAGATTAGCCCTGAGTTAACATCTGTTGCCAATCCTCCTCTTTTTGCTGAGGAAGATTGGCCCTGGGCTAACATCTGTGCCCATCTTCCTCTACTTTGTATGTGGGATGCCTGCCACAGCACGGCTTGACAAGCAGTGCATCGGTCCACACCTGGGATTAGAACCCATGAACACAGGGCAGCCAAAGTGGAGCATGTGAACTTAAACACTACACCACTGGGCCAGCCACAGTAGTTCATTACTTTTTATAACTGAATAATATTCTATCATATGGATATGCCACATTTTGTTTAGCTATTCATCTATTGATGGTCATTTGGGTTGTTCCTGCTTTTTGGCTATTATGAATGATGATGATATATGTACATTTGTTTACAAGTTTTTATGTAGACACGTGTTTTCATTTCTCTTGAGTGTGTACCTAGGATGGGACTGCTGGGTCGTGTGGTAACTCTTGTTTAACCGTTTGAGGAACTGCCAGACTGTTTTCATGATCCTGACAGTCTTGAGGAGACAGGTTTAGTCTGTTGTGTTTCTCATGATCAGACTAGGATTACTGGTTTCCAGAAAGAATACCACAGAGTTGCAGCGCCCTTGTCACAACCTACCTGGGAGGACATGATATCCACATGATGTCACTAGAGATGTTGACCTTCATTGCTGAGTTAAGGTGGCATTTGCTGAGTTTCTCTAGCAGACAGTAATGATTTTCCATTTGCCTACTCTATTCCTTAGAAGTGAAGCATTAATTTTGCCCTGTTATATATATTTGTATAGGGGGAGACAGACAGAGAGAGAGAGGTTGATTTATTGATTGGGAGGAATTAATTCATGCCATTTTGGAGGATCGAAAGTCCCACGATCTACCATCTGCAAGCAAGAGACCCAGGAAAGCCGATGGTGTAGTTGCAGTCCAAGTCCAAAGACCTGAGAACCCAAGCACCTGGTGTAAGTCCCAGTCTGAGGGCAAGAGGCAACCAATTTCCAACTCAGCAGTCAGACAGAGAGCACAAATTCTCTGTTCCTCCACCTTTCTGTTCTATTCAGGCCCTCAATGGATTGCATGATGCCCACCCACGTTGGGGAGGGCCATCTGCTTTACTCAATCTACCAATTCAAATGCTAATCTCATCCAGAAACACCGTCAGTGAACACCCAGAAATAATGTTTAACCAGGTATCTGGGCGTCCCATGGCCCAGTCAAGTGGACACATGAAATGAACCATCACAAACCTTGTGGAGGGATCCTGTCTACATATACTATTTGGAATGATTCAGAAAGATGATTTGACTCCTCTCTCCCATTTCATTATTAATTCAAACATTTATTTATATTATCCTGGATTCATGTATATTTGTTCTATGGGTTGGATTATTTTACTGAATGGACATCAGTAAAGACATCCCGAAAGAATGTCCAGAACTATGATTTCTGTGGTGCAGTGTGTTTTCACTTGAGAATCAGGAACGTGCAAAAGAGTTCTATTTCAGTTCTGTCTTAGTCCATTTGAGCTGCTATAACAAAATACCACAGACTAGGTGGCTTATAACAATAAAAATTTATTTCTCACAGTTCTGGAGTCTGGAAGTCCAAGTTCAGGGTGCCAACAAGGGAGGGTGCTGGTGAAGATCCTCCCTCTGGGTTGCAGACTGCCAGTTTCTCCCTGTGTCCTCACATGGTGGAAGGAGCAAGCAAGCTGTCTGGGGCCATTTTTATAAGGGCACTGATCCCATTCGTGAAGCTCCACTCTCATGATTTAATTACCTTGCAAAGGCCTCACTTCTTAATACCATTGGTTGAGGGTTAAGTTTCAGTATATGCATTTTGGGAGGAACACATTCAGATTATACCAAACACTCTTATATTGTCTAATTGTGGTATATTAGACAATGTTTTTAGGTGATGTGTTTAACCATAATACAGTAAAAAATAACATTATTATTGAGATGACCTCATTGTGAACTTGGAAATCCCTTGAGAAACAAATAAAAACAAATAAGATAAAAATTGTTGAAGGGACCGTGAAAAATTATTGCTACCATTCAGTAAACCTATTAGCAAAATCCCTTACAATGAAGCCAAAGTATGGAATGTAGAGAAAAGTGTGTGCTTCATTTGAAGCCCATTGTCTATAGCACACCCTTCCCCATTATCTGACTTTCACTCTATGGAAGGTATTTTACAACCGAAATAGTTAGGTAACTGATAGCATTGTAATATAATCCTTGTCTATACACAAATAGATGAATTCTGTCTTAGAGAGGGAAACTTTTGTCTCCATTTGGACGTTTATTTCAACACTCTTGATCTGTTAATGTGACAAAGAGGTAGATGTTGACCTTGTCAAGGTTAATTTCAGTGGCAGTGTGGGGGACCACAGCCCGATCAGATGAGGGAAGCAGACTGAGTTGGAGGGGAGGTGCAGAGGGATGAGAGTTGAGTATTGAGAATTCCTCCTAGAACTTTGGTGCAAAGGGGGGAATACATGTAAAGAGGACAGTAACTAGAGGGGTGGAGAAGAGTCCAGGGCGTTAACTTATGTTCTAATATCCTCAGTTATAAGAGACTTGCGCAAGTTGGAATCTGAATGGAAAGGAGCCATCTCTCCTTAGATTGAACATCTGAATTTACCACACCACCCTTTCCACACTTTACTTCCTTGTTTCCATTCTGGAGAAGCCTGAAACTCAACGAAAGGGATGGTGTAGAGTTAGGTCTTAATGTCTGTTAATTGTATGAATGGATGGATGGATGGATGCAAAATGTGTCAGACACGTGCTGGGAATTCATGGGTTTTTATCTCCCAGGGCAGAGCTCTTCGTGCAGATGACTGAACCTGTGATGTTGGGTGGCTGAGAGGATGCAGCTTCTCAGGACTCTGCAACTGACAGCTGCAAGATGGGAGCCCTCAACTTAAGCGATCAGAAGCAGATTTAGGCAGACCACCACACCTGACGTCCTGGAGGGATCCAACCCTGACCTAAGCAGGTGAGTTTTCAGAACATACTTGTTTTCCATTCTGGGAACAGGATTACGGTCTGCTTGGAAGCATGTTGTGGTCCAGCTCTTGTGCCATTCAGCAAGTCCTAACAAAGTGTAGATCTGGCTCCTCTCTAAACTTGAATTCAACATATGTTCACAGAGAGATATTCGTAGTCTTCTGGGCATATGCATTGTCATTAGGAACTCTCAGAGGCCACACAAGTACACACACACAACCTGGAGCCTACATGCGTGCAGTAGCACTAGAAGAACCAGCAGGCTCATGTGTCCATGGCTCGTTGTTCGTTCGTCTGCATACGTAACCAGACCTTATTGCAGGAATAAAGAATGACAATTGATGATTAACTCAGCATTTTGTATACTAGGGAAAGTTTAAAAACTTCCTTAATGTCCAGTTAAATATGATGATGAGAGAATTTAGTTACACAATAGTAACCCAGTGTGTGTGCACTTGTGGGGAAGCCTACACTCTGTGATACTGCAGGTGGGTATGTCAATCAGTACAGCCTCTTTCCAGGTTGATTTGTCAATGTCCACAAAGAAGTTTGTGTGTTGCCATTCTGTTTGTATCTGGGGCTATCTCCGTTAAGTCTAGATCCTCAGCGTGACACCTGTCCCTCCGTTAGAGAGTGCATATTCCTTACGATATAGGTTGTGTGGGGATGCCACTTTCAAAAGAACTGACCTAAATACACTCCCTTGTTTTCACAGAAAAAGAAGTTGAGGTCCAATGAGTTTCACTGACATGCAGAAGTAGAGGCAGGAAGCAAGATTTTCTTGACTTTCATGTGATGTGTGGCTGAGCGTCATACAGTCTGAGTTTGGACGTACGAGGTGGCATTCTCTGTTTTTCCTCATAGTAGCAGGATGACCCCAGCCAGGTTACCTAACCTCTGTACATTGTCTTTTTTCTAGCTACAAAATGAAGTAGAAACCATATCATCTACCTCCCAGGAATGTTGTGGGAAATGTGTGAGATTGAAAAAGGACCAGCACTCGGGAAAGGTGAGTCTCCAAGGCTCCCTGACATCAGGGTTCCCGCCTTTTTATGGGATTTTTATGTATCAACCGCCTACATTGTTCTGCAACTTGCCTTTTTTCATCAAAAATAGCATTTCTCCAGGTTTTCATTTGCATTTCATTAATTAACGTGTTTTCAAATCTTTCTTGGGCACGTATGTTGCACTTTTCATGAATTCTCTGGTGTATATATATTATCTATTGCTGAATAACAAAATACCAAAAAGTTTCAGTGCTTAAATCAACAAACATGTATTACAACACTGTTTCTTTGGGTCGGGAGCTGGGAAGTGGCTTAGAAGGGAGTCTCTGACTCAGGGTCTTTCACAAGACCACAATGAAGGCAGAGGTAGGGGCTAGTGTCATCTCAAGGCTCAACAAGGGGAGGTTCCTCTTCCAAGCTCATTCGCATGGCTGTTGGCCAGACTCAGGGCCTCGTTGGGTCTGGCCAGAGACATGGGTTCCTTCTTACATGGACAGCTCACAGCATGGCAGCTGACTTCTCTCAGAGTGAGCGTGAGAAGGTGCCCAACAAGGAAGACACAGCCTCTTTGTCACCTAATCTCAGAAGTGATGTCCTGTCTCTTCTCATAATTCTGGGTGTTAGAAGCAAGTCACTAACTCCAGCCCACACGCAATGGGACAGATTACACAAGGAAGTGAACACTGGGAGGCCAGGATCATTTGGGGTCGTCTTAGGGGCTAACTACCACATCATCATTAGACTGTCTCTCCATATTGGTTACTGGGAATGCTTCATATATTATGAGAATTAGCCCCATATAATTTGTGAATATTACTCTAGCCTCATCAGACAAGCTTTAATGATTTATTTTGCCATGCAGTGTTTAAAATTTTTCAATATTGTAATTTAAAAGTAATACAGCTTATTATATTTAAAAACTAACTAATACCCTGGGAGCACGAAATATGAGCAGTGAAAGTGATTAGGACATTCGGAGCCCTGGTGCCTTCAAGACACAATGGGAAAAGCTTTAGTGAAATGCAAATTACTGAGCAGGCATTAACAAAGCGGTTCCCCCATATACCAAACCTCTCCTAACCTCTTATACCCTGATGTAAACTATGGATTTAATAATAGCTTCCTCAAATACATGTTAAGCTAAGGGAGATACAATTTAGAGTACCACATGCTTACATGAGTTTTGTCAGCATTGATATGCTACCCTTCAGGTCATCTGACCAGAGGGAACACCTGTTCTTCTGACTCGACCCCAGTCTGTCCACCACTTTAGAAAACCAGTGAGTTGACGTAGTCCTCATACCCAGGGGTCTTGGTCCCAGGTGGAGGATTTCACTTCAATCACCACCACCATCATCACCATCCTCATCACCAAGAGGGGTTGTTGAGTGAGCACCCATGGGGGAGTGTAAAATGACCAGTCTGCAAGACCTGGCAGCCCATCATCTACATAACAGGGCGCTGGGTATATGCAGCGTTACTCAATCTTCTGCCATTATCATCCCCTTTATGGAGGTCCTTTAGACTTTTTCTTCCTCATCTTACCTTTTTTGCCCAGAACATGAAATTTTAATACCATGCATAACCTGTTAACTGTTTCTGAACTGTGGTCCTTTGAGCGAAACAAATTATTCTAATGTCTACCACTCCTTTACCCTCAAAAACTAAGTTCAGCCCCTAGGCAGGGCGAGTGGTGATATTGCCCCAGGTGAGAATGCATGGAATATTGTGATGAGGATAAAAGCCATCCCTACCCTTACTTTGTGTCCTCAGAGGCCCTCCCCTCCCTACCAGGTACAAACAGTACAATCCCTTCCATAAGCTTAGGTTTTCACAAAGCATGGAAGAAGTACTGGCTTCAGAGAGCTTCTGCTTCCAGCCCTGTCACCACCCTCCCCTAGAGGCAAGAGGAAGGGGCACCCAGCCCGGCCCCCTGGTGCAGGGAGGTAGACACAGGGGGTACAGAAATTAAGCACCTCAGCAGTAGGTACCTTCATACCTTTGCTAAAGCTCTGCCACCCGCAACTAAAAGTGCCCATCCCTGGCTCTGGCAGTGGGCGTGGGGAGTAACGTCTTTGCCATCCGTCTCTGTGCTCAGGAGCATGTGCTTTGTAGTCACACACATCCATGAAGAGAGGGTAGTGATTCCTCCTCACCATGGTTGTCCTGAGACTGAATCCAGCCACTAAGTGAAGAACGTGGAGCTGGGCCCCTCTAACCATTCTCCTTCATAAGGAGTAGCTGTCTTTCTTCCCTGGAGTTGGGAACTCCTGTGGCGACTTTACGTGCCCCCTCAGCTGGGGCCCCTGAACTGGAAACATCAGAGTCACCTTGCTGATTCTTTTCTTAACCCTCGTCTGAAACTCCCTAATTGGTGGAAGTGGGACTTTTGTATCAAAGCCCATTCAGGTTATTGAGCCATAGCAATATGGGCCTGAGAAAGTGAATCAGCACATGTGGCACCAACAGTGTATGGGAGTGCCCTGTCCCCTTCATACCAGCAACACCAGGTATGACCAGCTCTTGTCTTTCTCGCCCATCTGATCTGCTCATATTCCCAGTCGTGTCCTGTGGGAGAGTCCTCGCAGGTGGTCGTTCACTTTACAGATTCACAGCTCTTGTTCCTCTGCGGTATCTCCAAGAGCCCAAAGGGAAAACATGCTTCTTTGATGTTAACCTGCAGGTAAAATGGGAGGACGCAACCTTCCTTACTTAAGGGGAAATGGGGTGTTGATTTTAATCCCTGACCCCAAACTTCATGAAGGAGGAGATGAGATGGCAGATGACTGATGATGCCCTGTTCTTCCTAACAAGACACCACCGACTGGGAATGGTGGCCCAGCGTGGGCTCCAGAGGCTGGCTCTACTTCTCTCACCTCCTGAGTTACTTTGTGTGGACTAAGATGTGCTCTGTGTGTGGCTCTGAGGGCGTGTGCTTTCTGGGCAGCAGGGAGAGAGAGGACTGCTGGGGAGCTGTCAGCTGCTGGGAAAGCCCTGAGCGTTGGGGAGGCTGATGTGAGAAAGGAGTGAGAACCGGGGCCCTAAATCAGGTCGGTCAGTTATGAACGCGATGCCTAATCATGAGGGTGGCACCCTTCACCTCCTCAGAGGCACCTGAGATCCGGGTCAGAGGGGGTGACACTGCCGTGTTTGTGTGCCTTGGAACCTGGTCTGAAGGCGGTTCCTGACAGTGTGAGCAAAGGCAGCATGAGTGTCTGTCCTCACCTGGCAGGGGGCGGTTGTGGGGGAGGGTCAACTCCTTGGAAGGACACAGGTAGTCAGAGCTGCTTTCTAGACCCCACTGCCTGTGGGCAGGACAGCCTCCTCCGGGTGAGAGGAGGACAGCAGAGAAAGCTAGGTAGGCGTAGGTGTCTTTTATTTTTCTTAAGGACATCTGAAGTTTCTTGGCCATCTCTTTCTCGTTAGACTTGCATGTTCGTGTAGTAATACCCCTCAACACGTTAATCTGAGAACAGCTAGAGAAGGAGCCTGCTTGCATTTCGTGTGAGAAAATATACCGGGCATCTTCTAAATAATAATATAAATGGAAGAAGATCTAACATGTCACTCTAAGAAGAGGCCAAAGTCTGACGGTTAATTCCAGATATACGAAAATGACATACGATAAAATCCAACTCTCATTCCTAGTTTACAAAACATAAAACATAGCTTAATAAAATGCTGCTTTACTATAACTGTAGGAATATTTGCATTGTTTAGTAGGTGTCTCCTACAGCAAGAAGCACACCCTGGTGAAATGAGGACCTGGACATTCAACTCTGGCTGAGTGAGATGCTGGCCTGGGGACTGTCGAGCATGTTTACATCTTTCATAAACTTGAACTAGGACTCAGGTCTGCTGACTCGCAACTCGGTGTTCTCCTCAAGAATTACTGCAAAGCTGCCTTTCAAAGGTCAGGCTGAATTTCCTTCTTTTGTAAGGCTGAATAATATTCCGTTGTGTGTGTGTGTATATATATACGTATATATATATACACACACACACCACGGTTTTTCATCCAGTCATCTGTCACGGGCACTTAGTTTGTTTCCATGTTTTGTCCACTGTGAATAATGCTGCAATAAGCATGGAAGTGCAGAAATCTCTTTGAGATAGTGATTTTATTTCTTCTGGACATACACCCAGGACCTGGAGAATACCATACTAAATGAAATAAGCCAGGCCCAGAAAGATTAATGTCACAGGATCTCACTTATATATGAAAGCTAAATAAAAATAAAAGTCACACTCTTAGAACTGAGAGTAGAACGTTGGCTGCCAGGGCTAGGATGGGAGAAAAGAAGAAATATTTATCAATGGTTACAAACCTTCAGTTCTAAGATGAGTAAGTTCTGGAGACCTCATGCACAGCATGGTGACTACAGTTAATAATAACGTATTGTGTACCTGAAATTTGCTAAGAGAGTAGATCTCAAGTGTACTCCCCAAACACACACAAAAAATGGTAACTATAGGAGGTGGTGGAAATGCTAACTAGTTTGATTGTGGTGATCATTTCAAGATGTATACATATAACAAAACATCACATTGCACACCATAAATATATATATGATTTTTGTAAAAAAAAAAAGATATAAAGCCCTCCTCCCCACCAAAATAAAGGCAGTCCTGGTTCCTACCATTTTTGATGTATAGTTTCCTCATCTCAGACAAAAGGGAGATTGACACCACTCCCTTACTGCGTGGTCCTGATGATGTAACGCAATCCTGTGTGCTTGAGACAAGCCCCGTGCAAATATAACCCCTTCCTCTTAATGAGACACTGGGATGATTGGAAAATAGAGGGATCAGCCAATGGTGCAGTTTCCCAGAGCACAGAGTGCTTGGCAAACAGGGCTAGAAGTCCAGGCTGGGTCCATGAGGTGAGGGCCTTGGCAGGAAGAGAAGGTGGGCTACCTTTGAGGGTGTTTGGAGGTATGATTGTCTTTATCCACTTCCCTGACCTCTCAGGCCTTACCTGGGACTGCTGTTCCTTACATGAGCTGTGTGTGGCTCTGAGCCTCGGCTGCTGTGCAACACTCTGCCTCTGAGATCAGAGCAGGACTCGGAGACACTGCTCTGGGCAGCTGTGTCCATAGCGCCCTGGAGAGGGGATGGTGGAGAGGGGGCGGGAGAAGGTCTGGAAAGCCTTTACAGCAGTGGGGTACTGGCAACAGCCTGCTCTCTCGGAGGGGCCCTCTCTTCAGTGTGGACGTGTCGGCCGACACTGATGAGGGAAGACAGTAGGTAACGGCGATGAGCCAATGAGCAAAATACAGGTATGGGGTCAACACCAAATGAAGCTTAGATTTCGTTTTTTAATATACAAAGCGCTTTCCCAAGAAGAATTGACATCACACTCTCCATGCTGTTCCATGAATTATTCTAAAGAATGATGTTTGTTTTCTCCCTTCAACAATTAGGGGTGTTAACATTTAAGAAAGGAAAACAAAAAGCAAAATGGAGGGAGATGCCCCTTTGCTGATCACATGGAGAATTGCAGCTCTCAAAATCTCAGACAGGGACTCAGCCAGAGTGGTTAGAGAGAGGAAGGGACCCGTCCTTGATGGTACCAGACAGAGCCCTCTGGAAGTTTCCACCCACTGGCAGAAGTCCCTGTGTATCCACCAACTTTGGCATCTCTAAGCTCCAAGAGAGGAAGCCCAGCCCCTGTGTGAGATGGAGACAAAGCGGTACCTTAGAGTGTGTGCCAGATGATAGAGTTTGAGACATAAAAACACAGACACACACAATGTTGTGGTGGTTCACCCACAGAAATATGCACACACAGGGACTCACACATACATGTAAGTTCACACAGATGTCTACTATGTGTAAGCAAGTATTTTAACCCTCTTTGTCCCTCAGGGGCACTATATTTTGTAATATTTCAAAAGTAGTAAGTATGTGTGTACGTTTTTCTTTGTCAGTCTGTTTACAAATTTCTTCTCTCCAAATTCTTACCTTGATGATTTTCCTGACAGAACGTTTCAGTCAGTGAATGTGTATATATAAAATAAAGTTATCTTCTATCTCCCCCCTTCCGATCCTCATCCTCTGAGTGAAAGGGGCCTCTGTCAATAGATTGGTGTCTATTCTCCAGGTGTGGTTATCTGTAGGGGAGTATTAACTTGTACTTACAGATAAACACATTATAATCAGATAAAACAATTACATGAACACATACATATTCACATTCACACAGTCTTCAAAATTATAATTACATTATACATTCTTGTCTTTAGCTTGCTTTCCCATTTAATGTTATTCATCTTGATTATTATATGCATTTCATTGGTTATTGGCATTTAAAAAATGTTTTGGCATTTAAAACTGTTTTGTGCGTGTACATTTTTGAGCGAATTCTCTGTTGCTGTCCTATGCCCATGACTGTTGGTTAATACATGTGCCTCATATTTCAAACTAGTCACCTCCAGTTTCACTAGATACTTACTAGGTGTTGCCTTATCACTCTCCAGAGTGGCTTTACACTCCCCAGCAGGACCTGTCACTTCCCCTTTCCCAGTTCGTGCATCTAAAGGGTAGGTTGTATTCCTGATCCCCAAGACGGGCCCTGGACTCAGGCAACCAGGCCAGATGATACTGGCACTGTCCCTTAGTGGCTGTGTGAACCTGCAAACATACTTCACCTCCTTGAGCGTCACCTTCCTGATGTGTAAAAGGAAATCCTGACTCCTGCCTCACGGGAGCACTGTGAGGAGCTCAAGGAGAAACCACCCTCAAGGTCCCAGCATGGTATTAGGCCCGTCATCCACATGGACAACGTCTGCTGCCTTCCCATCCCAAATGCTTCTCTCTCTGATAGGGGTGAGGTTTCTTACGTCAATGGCATTACCTTTTTTAGTTTATACTTGGGAATGTAAGAAGGGAACCACACACACTCGTCTATGCTGAGTAGGAAATTTGGTGCCGTGTCTGTGATATGCAGTGTAATGAAGCTGGGCTGGGGAAAAGTCTTCATCTTTTCCGTGGAATAATTGTGCTTTTCCTGTCCTCTGTTGATGCCCTCTATGTTCACATCAGGCCTGCACATGACCTGGAGTCCAGGACGTACTTGAGGCTCCAGGAAGAGATGACTGTGGTCTGCAGGGAGGGACACTGGAACGGGAGTCAGGAGCTCTCTCTGGGTCCCAGTGCCCGAGCCATCCCAGGGTGAGTTCCTTCCCTGCCGTGACCTGCACCATCACACAGGTGTAACTGAGCATCTGTCACTCTTCACACCTCCAGTGAGCCAGGGGCTGCAGAGGTCACAGTAATGGTTTCATGTGGTTCAGGTCCTTGTGGAAGTTATGGTGACCTCTGTAGAACCTCCTTAATTTATAAAGAGGAGGAAGGGCTCACTGGCGTCATGAGAGACTCTTTAAAGAGGATCTGGGCTGGGACAGTGGGCAGGACTTATGGGGGCTGGATGGGAGGGAGGGGGCGGGGAGTCCAGCCTGACTGTAGTGAGGAGTGGGGGCTCCCAGGTGAGCAGACAGGGCTCAGAGGTAGCTGATTGGGCACTCCAGGGGTCTGAGCCCAGCCAGGTATACAGATAATTGTAGGATTACAATTTATTTGCTTCTTCGTGATGTTACATGATCTTCCAGGAAATCTGGGTGAGATGCCCTGCCTGACCTCGGAGACACTTGGCTAGAAATATGCCCTCCTACTATTACTTCACCACCTTTTCCGATGTAGGTTAGGGGACTATGAACAGCCAGAAACTACTTGCTCTGACTTTATTTTATTTTGGAGGCATGCAGGACAGTGTCTCACGTTGTCTGCTCTAGGCCTGAGGTTTCTTCCCTAGGATATGGCCACTGAGAGAGTGAAGTGTTCACATCCAAGCACTAGCTTTCCCCAGCACCAGGGTTACAGGACTGTGGGATCATGAGGGGTGGTGCCTGGAGGGCAATTCTGTGATCATTAGGGCATGATGCCATTAAAGCTCTATGAGCAGTCACATAGGATCAATGGAATCTGTAAAAGAGAAGCAGCAGTTATGTACTAGTGTGGGAGATGGGGATCCCAGGCAGGGATCCCAGGAGTAAGGGTGATTGATCAGAGACAAGTTCTGGGACAAAGTGTTGGAGCAGAGAGTGATACACAGGAGTCAGAGGTATTCTCAGGGAAGGCTCGCAGGTTAGTTGGAGATGAAAGATGGAAAAGGGCATCATCAGGCCACTCCCCCTGCAGTTCCCGCAGCTGCTTCTGGGGCACCTTCTCCATAGAGGCTCCTGTGCCCTGATGGGGGCGGGGATTTCCACCACCCATCCCCACCAGCAACTTTTGTAAGAAGTGCACCTTGTTGAGGATGTCCATGAATTTGATGCCTTTGTACTTAATGGGCAAGAAGAGAAGTGACATACAGGAAATAACGCCTCTTCGTGAAGCTAATCCCACATGAATTCCACAGCCCCAGCCTCCCCGCCACCCCATCTGCGTGCCAGCAGAGTGTGCCAGGGCCCAGGGAAATGAACAGAGCAGCTGCCACTGGACCCTCCTGGCTGGGACTCCCATTTGCTACTCTCTGTCCTCTTCCCACGTCACACTTCACATCATATCACAGACCATCTACCTGCTCCTTGGTACAGGCATCTACTGTGGACTCTGTCCCTCGTAGATCTTTGATCAGAGGAAGACCAAATACTGTGGAGACAATGAGTGACAGAACTTAAGAAAATCTGCATTGCCACCCTGGGATGACCAACCAATTCAGAACCACATTGCTGTCAGTGTCCTCGAGCCAGAAAACAGCAGGAACATGCCTTTAGCCAAACAAACCTGGGCTTTTTGCTTATTACAGTGAAGCAGAATGCACACCATGGAGACCCATGGGGAGTCTCAATGAGATGGCCTTAAAAATGAAGTATTACAGGATTTGGGCTTGTGTGAGGTGATTTTGAAGAGGGTTCAACGAAGTGGGAGATTGTTCTATATTGAATGCTGCAGGGAAATGGGAGTAATTCTATGATTAGGTATCTTAAATAGTTTCTAGAAAGAGAATAGAGCAAGTCTAAAGGTGTAATTGGTAGGAAGCAGCGGTCACTCATATCATCCAGGAGAAGGGAGTGTTTGGTCATTTCTGTGGTTTGCTCAGTGATCTTGTTCTTTGTCTCACTTCATCATGGTCGTGAGTGGCTTTGTCTGATGTTGGTGTTCTGTGACATGGTTTATATTCAACAGGAGAACACCACAACGCAGCTGTGAGAGCCAGGCCACTTCATGATGGAGGATGGTTGAGGGGAGGACAAGGTAAATTTGTGAGACTGTGTGTATTCTCAAGGCAACAAACAGATTGCTGGACTAGATGAAGCCAGTGTAGAGGGAACCAATGAGGACGACCAGAGCAGTTATAAAGACCCTACACAGTTTTGCTCATCCGAGTTGAGTGCATGGTGAGCAAACTTGGGCACGACTGTGCTGGAAGGAGATGGAACCAGGACTCAAACCCAGATCTACCTCACTTCCATGCACACCCTCCTAACCACTGAGATTTGGTGCCAGCCTCTTTTAGAGATGAGGCCAGCACAGGGGAAGGGATTCAGTTTATTTGGGGAGGGGTGTTTCTGTGTGTGTAAGGAAGTGAGACAAGAGGTGGATCCCAGACTGTGGTGGCCAGGTAAGGCTGAGGACCTGGTTGGAGTCAGTGAGGTGTGCCTGTTTGTGCTCATACAGGGCACTACCACACATACCTAGGATTTCTACAGGGGAAACCTTGTCATTAATCAAAATTTCAAACTTTTTCTTCTCATGCTTAGTATAGTACTCAATATACTAAAGTTTGAGTACATCACACTTTTGCCAGTGGAAAGTCAGTTTCCCTTCCATTGTGGGCATTCACCTCTGCACTTTAACACCCTATACTCATCAGAAACTTGCTTTGTATCCAGCCATATTTGTTTTGAGTATGTAATGTGTAGTATTTAAACTGTGTCTTGGTGCATCATCAATTTAATCAGTTTCAAAGGTTTGGTCCAAGTATATCATGAGTATGTGTGAAGGCAACTTAATTTTGACCTCACTCAATTCCTACACTCTGGAATTTGCATTACCTATAACCGAATATGTTGATATACGGACTTTAATTGTAATCTGCCTTAAAATGAAACTCTTTAATTTGAGAAACAAGGAATTATGTTCCTTGAATGTTTCTGTCAGATTTTGCCTTTTATATTATTGCAACAGTTAGTTCATTTTCAAAGGTAAATAACACATAGCTTTCCTTCTCCGTTACAAGCAATATCTGCATGATACAGTTTAAAACAGCAGAAATGAAGACAAAGGAGTTGCCCGAAATCATCACAGTAAATTGAAGTCAGGTTTTAAATAGTGTTCAAGTTTCGGTAAGGGAACCCCAAAAGTTAACTGCTTATCAGTGGGTTGTGGGGTTGCCGGTTATCTGTATTTTCCCCTCTATCCTTGAGTGTATTGTCCACACTGTCTAAACTGAATGGACGTCCTGTTATGATCAGAAACAAGCCCATAACAGTATGCTCTGTGGGGAGAGTGAGGGCATTGGGGTCAAAAGGACGTGGGTTGCAATCTGGCTCTGCGGACGCCATATGGCAGGACAGGGTGCTAAGCTCCCCAAGATTCAGGCTCCCATCCAGGGGTTGAGGAGAGGACCCTCCCTCATAGGGTCCAGTCGGCATGTGATGGAATCACAAAGGCAGTGAAGATCACACAGATGCTTTGGCCTCAGCCATGCCTGGGATGTGAGGCTTGGTTTCCTCATCTGTAAAGAGGGAAACACCATGTGGATCTTTAGTTATGTCAAGGGATTAAATGTTACCATGTAGATTAAAAGATAAGTCAGTGTCATGTTATGCACACAGTTGGTGAGAATGTAAAGAATGATGGTATCGAACTAGGAGTTAACAGAGATTATTTGCTTACTTTAATCTTTTTCCTCTTTTCCAAATTCACTTAAATATTTTGAAATTATTGTATTTAAAAGAATATTCCACAAAGTAAATAGTTTAAAAGCTTTCAAGCCTGTAATTCTACCTCTAGAAGATTCATCTGGACTTTGCCATGCAAAACTATATCTGCTAAAAAGAATAGATTGTCATTTCAATACTCTCATGAGATCTTTTAGAGGAGGAAACATCAATCGACAGCTTCTCTGAAGCACATGCCCCAATTTTTCTCTATGAAATAGCTCTGGGGTTTCACTGCTGAACTGACCTGTGTCCTGGGCATCCCCCTCAAAAGTGGAAGCAGAGGATCTTGGGGCAAAGCTTCAGATAAGACATTTGAAAGGTGTAGAGTCCTCATTCCATTGTGTGGATCCACAGCCCATGAGAAATTTTGAACTCACTCTCAATGGACTCCTTGCAAATGGAAAAGTCTATCTGGAAATGGGGGAGCTGGTAGAGTTACTAGGTCGTTAAGGTAAACCAAACCATTAGGGTGTATCTGAGGAGACTTCCCACAGGAAGTGATGCTTAAACTGAGACCTGAGGGGTAAGGAAGCACTACCCAGGGGAAGAGGGGAGCGCAGAGCTAATCTGAGACCCTAACCAGATGTAATAGTCAGGAAACACTCTATGACCTGCTTCATCCCTACGGAAATCCTGTGTGGAAATCCACTACCCAGCAGTTGGGTATGTCCGGAAAACTGCAAAACTTAACATCACAATTATAGAAAATGTCTGAACTCTTTCTGCCCTCTTTGCTCTGATCCCACACCTGTAACATGATTTACATCTGTGGCACCACGGGAAAGAAGAATACTGCTGAGTAAAGGGATCTGATCATGATTTTCTTTTACATGCTCTTTCACATTCACAGTGCAAAATAACTATTAGTAGATGTTTATTTTTCCAAATGACATTTTTCATTGGAGAAAATCAGAAATTGAAGATTAGTATCATCTAATGATAAGATCCAGAATGGTGGCTTGGATGTCATTGAGCAGGGAAGGAAGGCCCCATAAGAAGGAACTTTCTGGAAGTTAACTTGGCAAATAAAGTGAATCAGATGGAGCTCACGAACATTAAATCACATTAAATCATGTGACAGAAAGTTTTCTTCTTCTTCCAGAATATAAAAAGCTCTGTGTGTGTGTGTGAGAGAGAGAGAGAGATACAATGTTAAAAAATATATATATATATAGTGAGACACATACATAAATGCCTGTATACAGATACATATTTTGTAAAACTTTCTGTAACCTCTCTTTTTAAATTATATATATATGCATGTGTGTATGTTTTCATATCTAAATACATTTTGACAATATTATTTGTATGATTAAATTCCCAGTAAGGAATACAGTACACTGTTATGAAATTTTACCTCAGTTTTCTGATTTTAAAATTAATGTATTTGTTTCAAAATTGAATGCAGTGGATTCACTGGTGAAAAAGTTTTTGTTATGTTTCTTTCATCCTGTTACATAGCAAGATGTCCATCCTTGGTAATTTAGTTTATATTCTCCAGATATTTGTGTATAGTACCCTATAGGTAGATTCACATGAACATATATATTGTTCTTCTAAATTTTAATCACTATATGTGTATATATAGTGTATATATATTCTATTTTTAATATACTTTTTATTTATATACATTATAATTTTTGTTCTTCTTTAATCTTATATGTTTGCTATGCAGAGTTCTTTGAATTATTTTACGGTCGACTTTGAATAACATCCCTTTAGATATTCAGATTTATTTATATATTAAGGTTATTAAATATCTGCCTGCAAAATAGGCTGGAAGTCCTTTCCTATAATTCATGTTTCCTTAAAGTTGCCTTTTTTTGTTTTTGGATAGACAAAGCCTTTTTTAAACTTTCCTTTAATTTTTCTAAATAAATTCATAATATAGTTCACTGTAAAAAATTGGAACCAATTAATGCCCATTTGCTACTTAATGATGATTGGTAAAAATAAAATGTGAGTCTGTTGATAATATGGGAGTTGAGGATTTTGTCAGGAGAATGTGTGAAATGGTGGATTTGGGAACCAAGTTTGGAAGGTAAAGAAGATGTTTATGAAAGTGATAAGTAGGAGAAAGGTAGAAGTTAATGTGAGGAAGAGCGTTAGTAATGAGAATGAAATGTTAAAAACCTCTGAAGACCAGAATTCACCCCTGCAACTTTCATTTTAGTCTACGTGCTTTTCTGTCTTTGTTTTGTCGCGTTCTAGTTGGACGTTAAAGAAACAATTTCCCGTTGAGTCTGAGAAAGAAATGGTAGTCATGCTGAACAGAAGACTGGAGTCAAGATACCTAGACCCCAGATACCAGACCCATCACTGATCGTGAGACTTTCCATGAGTCACTTGCCCTGTGCCGGCCTCTGCTCTAACACACAATAACCCTCTACACAGAGTTACGTCTGCTCAAGAGTTGCCTTCTTCAGTGAGAACTTTTATGACTACACTACTTAAAAAATTCACCCCCCAGGCACTCCCTCTCCCCCTTCCCTGCATTAGTTTTTCCAAAATAAAAACGACAGCAAACACTTAGGCAGTGCTCGCTCTTAGCCATGTACTAAGTGCTTCACATGTACTAACACATTTAGTCTCACATACAGGGAGGTACTGTTATTATTACCACTGTTATGATTGTTATTATTATTACCTCCATCTACGAGATGAGGAAAGCAGGCATGAGAGGTTTGAGGACGTTCCCTAAGGTTACAAAGCTGTTGCGTGGGCAGAGCTGCCGCTGAAACTCATCATGTTGGCTCCTAACCGCCTGCTCTGAATTGTGGCCCTGTTGCTCCTCTCCAAAGCACCTATTCCAGCACACGCTCTTTAGTTTACTTCTTGTTTACTCTCTAGTATCAACTGCACTGTACCATGAGCTCCATAAAGGCAAGGACTTTGTTGATTTTGTTCACGGTTATATCCTGAGGCAGAGGCACAGAGAGTCCTGTAGCCACCCAGTCAAAACTCTGGTACTAATAGAGCCACTCCAGTTTTCTTATGCTTACTGTGTGCTTGGTACATCTTTCTCTCTCCTTTTCCTTTCAGCCTGTTTCACCTTTATACTTAAACTGCACTGTCTGTAGATAAAATATATTTCCATGGAGCCAACCCAGCAAGTTAAGACAACTAATCCTTGAGCCTGGAAGCCCACAAGGCTTCCGGAAGGGAGGCTTCTGGGTCTTATGGGTCAAGATCCAGAACCCCTCTTCTGTCTCTTATAGGGTGGTGACCCTGTGTGCCTCGGTTGGGTTATATGTAAAATAGGACTAACAGCATCTTTCTCACAGGATCGAGGTGCAGGGAAAATGAGAAAACCCATAGAAAGCACGGCATGTACCTGGCCCGCAAACAATGTTAGTCCAGGGCTTAGCCTGCCTCCTCTATCCTCCCATAGAGGGATGCCTGACACCATAATTCTTCTGGAATATGTCTGGAAATCTAACCGTAAGAAGGAACGTGAGCCCACCCTGTTATGAATGAGGACCAGGGGTGACTCTTCTGAAGGTGTTGGGAAAGGAGAGGAAATCATCTTGGTCATCCTCCATACAGGAGTCTGTGGCTCTGATCATTAGTGTGGGGTCCCAGAGTTTCCACACATGTTCTGGCCTCTTGATTCTGACTCCAGGACTCTTACATCTGCCAAGCGTCTCGACACAGGGTCAGAGAAGGTACTCAATGCATGCCAGTGACATTTGTATATATGCATATACAAACGCCTCTACATATCCATGTACACACATATGTAGAAATCCTCACAAGAAGAACAAGAAAAGAGTGGCTTTTGCTGAGTAGGGCTAGTGATCATGATTTTTCTTCTTTTGGATAATTGTCTCTATTTTTAAAATTTGAGTACACTTCCCAAACATAATGTCAATATGTTTGAAGAGTGTCCTATCATTTAAAAACTTAAAGTGTGCAGAATCTCTGAACCTATAATGACATTTTGGGGAATTTATCCTTGTCTTGCTTCCAGGTTTTTGCTTGATAAATGGTGCCACTACATACCTCATGCTGTGTGTGGTTTGGGGAACAGTGGTTGGAACAGAAGGAGGATAGGGTGAAAGAACAGAGGAAACAGGCAGGAGAGTTGTTGAAGCAATGGCCCGTTGTGGCACTGAGGCTGCCTAGTGGAGGGGGAGGGCCGATATTCAGTGAGGTCATGGGGGTTGAACAAAGGGAGGTGCCCAATCTGGAGGTTAATATTCAGGTCAGCAACAGAATTGGCAAGAGAATGAGGAGCCAGATTCATACTGGCATTAGTTTCTCCCTGGGAGTGTCCTTCCTGGAGGAACGTCATTTTCTTTTCTGTGTTTAGTCACGGTGCTGGGGACGGCAGTTAGGACCTCGGAAGGCTGCGGTGTAAGGAACGAGCAGAGGATTCAAGAAATAGAACACACGGCTTCTGCCTGTTGGGAGCTGAGGGAACTCCGAGGGCCTATCGCGTGCCGGGCACTGTGGCTGCTGCCTTCTCTGTGCTGCCAGTTTTATCCTCTCCACTCTTGTGATGTGGGGAATGATCACCTCCAATTCCTAGATGAAGGGACTGGGGCACAAATCGGTGGTTTATCTTGTCTGGAGTCGTCTAGCCACTAAGTGGATAAACAGAGATGAGAACCAAAGTCCTTCTGCCTGCCAATCCTATGTTCCTTTCGGGATACGATGGAGCCTCAACTGTAAATGCTATGGCCATAAATTAGGTGCTATAAACGTACTGACTTGCTGTGCAGGGTAATGGATATGCGTTATTTCTGATAATCAGGTCCCAGACTTTTCTCTCTGACTGACTAACTGTATCATCTTGGACAGTCCGTTAAACCTCTCATTCCTCAGTTGAATTACATGTAAAAGCCCTGAATTTGGCTGGATCTTCAAGTTCCCTTGGAGTTTTTTACATTGGCTTTATGTTTCACGGTCTCCTCCTTTTGACAATGAAGGAAACGATGCGCAGGCAGTCACTTGAGAACATCAGGTGCAGACCTTTCCTACACTGGATCTCACCTGATGAACAGACGTGAGACGAGAGGTTCCAGTTGAAGTGGGTTTCCAAGATCTGGATCTGATTCACTCCACGGCAGATGCATAAATACAAACACACACGCACACACATACCGAGGGTGGTGTCGAGTGTAAGGAGGAGAACAGAGGACCTGGATGTGTGAAATGTGTGACAACCAAGTCCCTCCATCAGGAGAGTCAGTTATCTGGACCACCCTTAATGCACCTCCACCTTCACCAAGCTGGAAGGCCCTTGTCTCTTCTGCCTGTCTCTCCAGCTGTTTGTGTGTCTGTAAGGGAGGCATAAACTGAATATCTTAGTGCAGTGGTGACAGGAGCTTTAGTTTCGGCAAGTGCGTGGAGCAGTTAGCCTGCACTTTGCATTCCTTTAATTCTATCAATTGTTAAAAGGTTTGGAAAACTTTTCCCACATTGGATTGCCATTTCTTCTTTGAGTGATCTGTTTTTATTCAGTGCTAATTCCTTTTCTTCCATTTACTTTCCTCTCCCACCATTTTACTGCCTGATTGGATGTGGGGCACAGTTTACCAATGAGCTGGGGATAGAAGAAGCAGTGCGTTCATTTTACAAAATACCTGTTGAGTGCCCACTTTGTGCCAGGCCTTGTTCAAGGTCAGAAGAATCAGCAGTGAATAAAACAGACACAAATATTTAATTTCTATAGGTCAAAAATCAGGCACAGCATGGCGAGATTTTCTGCTGAGTAGCACAAGGCTGAAATCAAGGTATTGGTTTGCTATGTGCTCATCTAGTGGCAAACCTAGGGAAAAATCTGCTTCCAAGCACACTTTTGTTATTGGCAGAATTCATTTCCTTGGGGATATAGGACTGAAGTCCTGGTTTTCTTAGTAGCTGTCAGTCAGGGACTGCTCTCAGCAGCTAGAAGTTGCTCTCATATCTTACCATGTGGTCCCCTCAGTCCTAGCAAAAGAGAACTGCCCTTACTTCAAATCCCTCTCACATTTAGAATTTTTCTGATTTCCACTTCTGCTACCAGCTGGATAAAATTGTCTACTTTTGAATGGCTCATGTGATTAAGTCAAATCCATCTAGATAATCTCAGCATTTTAAGGTCAACTCATCCAGAATTTTAATTACATGTGCAAAATCAAATCACAGAAGTACTTTGATTAATGTCCGATTGAATAACCAGGGGTCTGGAATCTTGGGGGGGGGGGGCATCTTAGAATGCTACCACACTATCTAAATCATTTTTCCTTTTAAATTGAGGTAAAATTTACCTAACACAAAATTCAACATTTTAACCATTTGAAAGTGTACAATTCAGTGGTACTTAGTACATTCAACAATCACCCTTGTCTAGTTCCAGAAAATTTTCATTATCCCAACAGAAAACCCCATATCTATTAAGCAATCACTTCCCATTACACCCTCTCCACAATCTCTGGCAACCACTAATCTGCATTGTGTCTCTATGGACTTCCCTATTCTTGATATTTCATATAAATGGAATCATGCAATGTATGACCTTCTGTGTCTGGTTTCTTTCACTTAGCATAATGTTTTCAAGGTTCACCTATGTGATAGCACATGTCAGTACTTCATTTCTCATTATGGCTGAAGAATATTACATTGTCTTTATCCATGCAGCAGCTGATGGACATTTGGATTGTTTCCATCTGCTGGCTATTGTAAACAGTGCTGCTATGAAAATTTATACAAATTCTTGTTTGAACACCTGTTTTCCATTTTTTTGTGTGCATGTCTAGGAATGGTATTGCTGAGTTATATGGTAATTTCATGTTCAAGTTTTTATTTTTAGTCTCTATTTCATTTGTTTATGATATAATCTTTATTATTTTCTTCTTTCTGCTAGTTTTTGGTTTAGTGTGCCCCTCTTTTTAAATGTGTATGTTTACAGCTACACGTTTCCCTCTGAGCACTGCTTTAGCTGCATCCCATGAGTTTAGTATGTTATCTTTTTGTTTTCATTCTTCTTAAAGTATTTTCTAATTGCCCTTGTGATTTCTTCTTTGACCCATTGGTTGTTTATATGTGTGTGTTTTTAATTTCCTCAGAAATGTGAATTTTCCAGTTTTCCTTCTGTTGCTGATTTCTGGTTTCATCCATTGTTGTTGGAGAAGGTGTTTTGTATGATTTTAATCTTTTAAAATGTATTTAGACTTGTTTTTGTGGCCTAAGACATGGTCTACCCTGGAGAATGTTCCATGTGTACTTGAGAAAAATGTTTATTCTGGTGTTGTTGGGTAAATGTTCTGTAGATGTCTGTTTGGCCTACTGGATTTATAGTGCTGTTCAAGTCCTCTATTTCCTTATTGATCTTCTCTCTAGCTGTACTATCCATTAATGGAAGTAAAGTATTGAATTCTCCAACTATTATTGTGGAACTACTTCTCCTTTCAATGACGAGTTTTTCCTTATATTTTGCGGCTCTGTTTTTAGGTGTGCATATGTTCATAATTTTTATATCTTCTTGATGGTTTGATCCTTTTATCAATATATTATATCTTTCTTTATCTCTTGTAATTTTTTTTTACTTAATGTCGATTTTGTCTGATATTGATATAGCCACCCTGTTCTCCTTTGGTTACTATTTTCATGGAATATCTTTCCTATCCTTTCAGTTTCACACTATTTGTGTTTTTATATCTACAGTGAGTCTCTCGTAGATCTTATAGAGTCTCCAGCACATAGTTGGATCATGTTATTTTATCCAATATCTGTACTTTAATTGGAAAGTTTAGTCCATTTACATTTAAAGCAATTACTAATAAGAAAGGACTTCCTTCTGTCATTTCACTGTTTGTTTTCTATGTCGTATATCTTTTTTTGTTCCTCAGTTCCCCCATTACTGCTTTTGTTTGTGTTTAAGTAATTATATATAATATTTATTTATATGTTTATTTATTAAATATTTATAGACAATATTACATAAATATATATATAAAATTTTCATAGAGGTTACTGTGGGGATTAAAATTAGTATCTTCAATTTATGACAATCTACTTTGAATTAATACCAACTTAGTTTCAATAGTTTACTTAAATTTTGCTTCTGTACAGTTCTGTCCCTTCCTCTTTATGTTGTTACTGTCACAAACTACATCTTTATACATTTTGTGCCCATTAATGTAGATTTGTAATTATTGGTTTATACATTTGTCTTTTAAATCATATAAGGAAAAAGGGGAATTCCAAACCAAAAATATAATAAAATACTGACTTTCATTTTTATCTATGTAGTTACCCCAGCTGATGTTCTTTGTTCATATGGCTTTGTGTCAAAATTTCTAGTGGAGTACAGTATTTTATTGGTTCAATGATCTAGTGGGTAGGTATTTAGGATGGAAGACTGATGAAAGGTATGTGAGAGACGTGATAAGGCCACTATGCGATTCTTATTTTTATAAATCTTAGAAATATTCACTATATGCCCTTTGAGAAATAATTCAAATGGTAAAAAAGTGTATGAGGTAACAATGTGGGGTCTGCTTTCCTCACTTTCACTGCCTCCACCAGCCAGTGGGTATTCTTTGCAAAAGTCTTGTTAGTCAGGTAACATTCCTGCTTCTGCCAGCCTCCAGGTGTGGCATCTGGCTTAGTCACACTATCTCAAAGGCGCCTCCCCAGAAACAACATGTGTCCTTGCCCATCAGGTATTATTTACAACTCTCTAGAATTACCCTGAAGTAATGTGAGTGCTAGGGACTGCCCACGTTTGAGTGGTGAGGCAGGGTCTTTTGGTCCTGACCTTGTTGGCTCATGGTTGGAAAGAGTAATCCAGGATGTACAACATACAACACATAACATCACTTATAGAACAAACAACATCACTCTTTATTTTGAAAGAAATAGGGATTCTGGATGGGACAAACATACAGAACAACTGACTTTTTGGGTGGATGAGTGGCAGCCCTGCAAGGTAAAATTTAGCTTCCTGGACAAGCTGTACCTCTCACCTCAGTTACAGATCAGAGAAAACAGAAAAAAAGATTAGGATGACAATGACAAGTCCAGTGGCTTCTTTTAGAGTTTTTGTTTTCAGGACTGTGGATCACTTCACAAAGGCATTTTCTGGGACCTTGATCACAGCCTGTAGGAAGTGAAGGGAGGGAGTTGAGAGATCAGCAGAGCCAGGACCCCTGAGTTTCATCTCCAAGCCACCCTACCTCCACTTTCTTGACCTGAATTCTCAGAAATCACCTTGGGCAGAGCAAGAACCTGCGTGGCTCTGATGTAGTCCCAGTGGTTGTCATGAAGGCATCTGGAGTGGATGAAGGACAGGCAATATTCATTAGGACCAAAATGGAGACACTCTGACCACACAGTGCCATTTCCTAAACTATGTGACAAAAATATGCCTTCAAATTTGCTGTGACATATGCCTCAGAATGAGCACTGTGGCACAGTATGTATTGGGGGAAAACTCTGGTAAATCTAAATGTCAATAATGGAACAGGGTCAATGGAATTCAGAATATTACTGTACATCTGTTCAAAGCACAAAGGTAGCTTGATTTGTACTGAGAGAGAAAGATGTTCTAGGTACTGAGTGGTAAATAAAAAAGGGAATGAATATAGTAGTGTGACTAGTGGAACATGTTTTTAGTTTAAAATTTTCTTACATACATTATAACGTAATTAAGATATATTTACAAAGATTTAAAAAAGATAAATTATCTGTGAGTTCTCATTATTTACTCCCCTGCTCCTCTCAACCCACTCCTATCCTTGCATATTCTTATCACTCTATTCTAACACCAAACAAGTTTCCTCTTAGACTGAGTGGAGAATGCCTGTACCATTTCTAGCTGTTCTTGGGAGAAGCTGGAGGGAGGTGTGGGTGCTGGCTTGGAGAAGGTACTCTTTGTCTCTTTGGGGCTGATACTCCTCACAAACAGCTAATCATGACAGACATATGACTTCACACAACTGTGGGAGCTGACCAAGTAGTTCCTCTAAGGCTGTCTTCTTCACATTTGATGCTGAAGCTTGAAAATCAAAGTCCAGGCAGTCAGAAGGAGAAGGTAGGTGTAAACAGGGCGAGAACAAGAACAAGCCATAATGCATAAGCACAAGCTGGAGCCCTTGAGGACAGACTGAGTATGTTTTCAGGGCCTCTATAGTTAATGACATGGGTGTCATGTAGAATCTGGGGCCCTTCACCATATATCTAAATGCACATGCCAGACCCAGGAGTCAGAAAAGCAAAGAGGATCTAGGGGAAATTTGGAGCAGTTGCAGGCTTGGTCAATGTCTCACACCACTGAAGTGAACAAGTCAATAAGTAATGTCTGTGCACTCCAAGGAGGCAGTGTCTTCACTTCCACCCCCAAAATCTCCCATAATAATCTCTCTTGTGCCTCACTCTAACGGCAGACATACAGGTAAGTGAATCCTAGAAAATGTAGTCCATTCTCCCTAGATTGAGATGTTTAAGACATGAATAATGTGATTCCATTTATGAGACATTCTTCTAAAGGTAAAATGATAGGGACAGAAAGATGATCAGTGGTTGTCAGCGGCTAGGAGTGGATAGAGGTTGTGATTACAAAGTGGCATGGGGAAATGTTTTGACCTGATGGTTCTATATCCCATCATCCCCACTGAAATGAGGGTGACCATGTCAATGGCAGGATCTCCCCTCTCATCTGTAGCCTATAGAAGTCAGCCACTTCAAAGATGAAGATGCCTTCCTCACCAATACAGGCATATCTCATTTTATTGAACTTTGCTTTATTGAGCTTCACAGACATTGCATTTTTTACAAATTGAAAGTTTGTGGCAATCCTGGGTCGAGAAAGTCTATTGGCACCATTTTTCCAACAGCATTTACTCACTTTGTGTCTCTGTGTCACTTTTTGGTAATTCTCGCAATATTTCAAACTTTTCCATTATTGCTATGTATGTTATGGTGATCTGTAATCACTGATCTTTGATGTTACTATTGTAATTGTTTTGGAGCACCACGAACCGTGCCCATATAAGACGGCGAACTTAATTGATAAATGTGTGTGTTCCGACTGCTCCACCGACTGATCGTTCCCCCATCTCTCTCTCCCTTCTTAGACCTCCCTGTTCCCTGAGACACAACAATATATTTAAATTAGGCCAATTAATAACCCTACAATGGCCTCTAAGTGTTCAAGTGAAAGGAATAGTTGCACATCTCTCACTTTAAATCAAAAGCTGGAAATGGATAAGCTTAGTGGGGAAGGCATGTCGAAAGCCGAGATAGGCTGAAAGCTAGGCTTCTCGTGCCAGTTAGACAAGTTGCGAATGCAAAGGAAAAGTTCTTGAAGGAAATTAAAAGTGCTACTCCACTGAACACATGAATGATAAGAAAGTGAAACAGACTTATTGCTGACATGGAGAAAGTTTTAGTGGTCTGGATAGAAGATCAAACCAGCCACGTATACCCTTAAGCCAAAGCCCAATCCAGAGAAAGGCCCTAACTCTCTTCAATTCTATGAAGGCTGAGAGAGCTGAGGAAACTGCAGAAGAAAAGTTTGAAGATAGCAGAGGTTGGTTCATGAAGTTTAAGGAAAGAAGTCATCTCCATAACATAAACTTGCAAAGTGAAGCAGCAAGTGCTGATGTAGAAGCTGCAACAAGTTATCCAGAAGATCTAGCTAAGATAATTAATGAAGGTGGCTACACTATACAGCAGATTTTCAATGTAGATGTAACAGCCTTTTATTGGAAGAAGATGCCATCTAGGACTTTCATAGCTAGAGAGGAGAAGTCAATGCCTGGCTTCAAAGCTTCAAAGGACAGGCTGACTCTCTTGTTAGGGGCTAATGCAGCTGGTACTTTAAGTTGACGACAATGCTCATTTGCCATTCTAAAATCCAAGGGCCCTTAAGAATTATGCTAAATCTACTCTGTTTGTATTTTATAAATGGAACAACAAAATCCTGGATGACAGCAATCTGTTTACAACATAGTTTACTGAATATTTTAAGCCCACTGTTGAGAACTACTGCTCAGAAAAAAAGGTTCCTTTCAAAATATTACTGCTCATTGACACCTGGTCACCCAAGAGCTCTGATGTAGATGTACAATGAGATTAATGTTGTTGTCATGCCTGCTAACACAACATCCATTCTGCAGCCCATGGATCAAAGAGTTATTTTGACTTTCAGGTCTTCTTATTTAAGAAACACATTTTGTCAGGTTATAGTTGCCACAGATAGTGAGTCCTCTGATAGATCCGGACAAAGTAAGTTGAAAACCTTCTGGAAAGCATTCACCAGTCTATACACCATTAAGAACATTTGTGATTCATGGGAAGAGATTAAAATATCAACACTAACAAGAGTTTAGAAGAAGCTGATTCCAATCCTCATGGATGACTTTGAGGGGTTCAAGACGTCAGTGGAGGAAGTAATTGCAGATGTGGTGGAAATAGCAGGAGAATTAGAATTAGAAGTGGAGCCTGAAGATGTGACTGAATTGATGCAATCTCATGATAAAACTTTGATGGATGGGAAGTTGCTTCTTGTGGATGAGCAAAGAAAATGGTTTCTTGAGATGGAATCTACTCCTGGTTAAGACGCTGTAAAGATTGTTGAAATGACAACAAAAGATTTCGAATATTACATAAACTTAGTTGATAAAGTAGTGGCAGGGTTTGAAAGGATTGACTCCAATTTTTAAAGAAGTTTTACTGTAGGTAAAATGCTGTCAAACAGCATTGCATGCTACAGAGAAATCTTTTGTGAAAGGAAGAGTCAATCGATGTGGCAAGTTTCATTGTTGTCTCATTTTAAGAAATTTCCACAGCCACTCCAACCTTCAGCAACCACCGTTCTGATTATCAACATCAACCATCAACATCGAAGCAAGACCCTCCATGTGCAAAAAGATTATGACTCACTGAAGACTCAGATGATGGTTAGCATTTTTTAAGAAATAAAAGTATCTTTTAATTAAGGTATGTATAATATTTTTTAGACATTATGCTATTGCACGCTTCATAGACTACATTATAGTGTAAACATAACTTTCATATGCACTGGGAAACCAAAAAATTTGTGTGATTCTCTTTATTGCGATATTCGGTTTATTGCAATGATCTGGAACTGAATCTGTAATACCTCTGAGGTATGCCTGTATGTTTCTGAATACCATGGGGAAAGGAGTGCCATCTGAGTCCCTAACAGCAGCTGCTTGGTCCACTGACACCTTGACTTCAAAGGCATTTCAATTCGAGTGACCACAGGTGATAACTTTTGCCACTCTGTCACCATTGCGTGCCATGGAATACCAATATTTCATCCTCTGATGTCAACTGGATCCTTAGTATCTTCAGATCCACCTAGGTCACATAACCTGTCCCGGGTCCACATTTCCTTCAGGGCCCTTTGCTTGAAGCCAACTTTTTTATTGGAAACTAAAATTAAAATTAGAGGTCAGCGCCATCTGGTGACCAAATCCAGAATTGCGGTTTGACATCACTTTTTAGCAAGAGGCCTAGGAAGGAGGAAGAGAAGGAAAGAAAGAGGGCTTTTCTTGTGGAAGCCCAGCAGAGCAAACTTTCTGAGGTTTATATGGCAAGGGAAATATCATGCGGTGATGCAGACACCATGAACATTAACTCCCGTGACAGGAAGTTTTCTTTGGCCCATCTCTCAACTTAAACAAAGGAGTACGTGTGTGTGTGGTTATAAATATGAAGCTGTGTGTAACCTTTTTGTTTTACAATACATTTAACATATTTTAATATCCAGAAAAATATTTTTTCAGCATTAGTTGTATACCTAAAAACAGAACTAGGTTTATTCTATGCTGTCATAATTTTATCTTAATTATTTTGCTAATTAAAATTCAGTGTACACGGGCTGGCCCAGTGGCATAGTGGTTAAGTTTGCATGCTCTGCTTCGGTGGCTCGGGGTTCCCAGGTTCGGATCTCAGGCCCAGACCTACGCACCACTCATCAAGCCTTGCTGTGGCAGCATCTCATATACAAAAAATGGAAGAAGATGGGCACAGATGTTAGCTCAGAGTTAATCTAGCTCAGCAAAAAGAGGAAGATTGGCAACGGATGTTAGCTCAGGGCCAATCTTCCTCACCACAGAAAAGAAAATTGGTGTACATATTCCCGCAAGCCCTTGGAAACACTGGAGAAATATACAGTTATAAGAGGAATTATCTTGTATCTCCCCTCTTCAACTTCGTTGTCCCGCCTCAAGGTAACCACTCAGTATATTTGTAAATATTCTCCAGATATGTTTGCCTGAGATTGTTTATGTTTTAAAATATGACACATGTATGTTCTTATGAAAATATGTATTTCTCAAAAGTTAGATCATGTACATTATATTCTGTATCTTGTTTATACATATATATATATATATCTCCATGCTTTTATTACATTTCTTTAATTTTTGGTGTGGTTGAGCAATGTTACATATGTTTGATTGCCATTCATTTGTCTTCTTTGAATTACCTGTTGGTACATGTGAACATGACTCTTTCAGCTAGTCAGAATTCCTTATATGGAAATTGATGGCATATTAATTACGTCTGTAAATTTACCTGCGTAAATTAAATTTGAGTTGTGCAGTACCCTCCCTCTGCACTGATCCTGTATCCACTTCTTTCTCCCTGCACAGACACTTTATGGACGCTCTCCTGGGAAGGGGTGGTGTGGCATCCACACTGGACTTATCACTACTGAGCTGCCACTGGTGCCTTCTGCCTTCAGGGAGGTGACATGTACTGGCACCCACTGCTTACTTCTGAGATCCGGGCCACTGCTCTAGGGGCATGACATCTGCGCACGGTGTGGCCTCTTTCTCTGACCCTAGGCAGTTTTGTCCACTGGCTTTCTCAGCACAGGGCTGTAGCCATTTAAATATGGTAGCTCTCAACATGAATTACGTATTTTAAAATAAGAAAGAAGGAAAAGCAGTCATGTCAGAATAGAAGTAATCACTATCTTGTTGAAAAGGGTGTTCCATAGCCAGTATTTGAAAATAACATTTTGGGGATTTTATTTATTTTGCCAAATTAATATATCAGGATATTAATCCTGTGGCCTGGACTCCCACCCCAACCAGAAGACATTCATCATTAATCATTTGACGCATATTCTGTTGACTTTTTTCAGTATGTAGCTTAATAAAATGCACACTTGTCCACATATAAAAGCATATTCTTTTACAAACTTGTGATCACTGTGTGGGATATTCACCTGTTTCACTTAGTATGAGAGCCCGTTTGGCATTTCATCAGTTACACAATTTGGCATGTTTTCAGTTGTTTCATTGGGTATTTATATTGCTTTTAATGTGCATTCTTTGTTGTAATCTTTTTCTTATTTCTGTTGGTTGAAGTTTTTTGTGTGTGTGTGTGTGAGGAAGACCAGCCCTGAGATAACATCCGTTGCCAATCCTCGTCTTTTTGCTGAGGAAGACTGGCCCTGGGCTAACATCTGTGCCCATCTTCCTCTACTTTATATGGGACGCCGCCACGGCATGGCTGACAAGCAGTGCGTCGGCAGGTGCCCGGGATCTGAACCCACGAACCCTGGGCTGCCAAAGTGCGAACTAAACCGCTGCGCCACCAGGCCGGCCCTTGATTGAAGATATTAACCCCATATCTGCAATACAGGTTGCAAATGTTTTCTCCCACCTTTTTATGTACTTTTGTACTTTTAAATTGTTCTGTACAGATGGTGTTTTTAACCATCTGTATGGCACACATATACAGATATATGTATATGCAGTGTATAGATACAGATCTATACCACACAATGCATATGTATGTATATATTCAGATATAAAAGCAGTAAAGCTCGTGGTTAGAGAGAAACCCTAAACAATACATTTAGCTTCGTTGACTGTCTGCCCCCCTGACAGAGCAGAAAAACATTGACACTCGGTATAATTCTAGGTTTTGAGTTCCTGAGCATTAATTTGGAAGCTTCTTTTCCCTGGGGAAAGTTGCCTAACTTCTCGTGAGTCCTGTACCCTGATCTCAGTAATGTCAACAATGAACAGCAACTTGAATAGCTGTAAGGATTAAATTAGATAAAGTAGAAAGTACCTGTTGATTAAAGTTCTTGTGTGAATGTCAGTCACCTTTTCTCAGGTCTCCCTGCAGAGGGAGCAACAGCCCTGCTTTCGCATCAGCCTTGCTTGACTCCTTGGGGACCAGCTCGACCATCCTGGCACAAGGTTTGATCTCTGTAATCGGTACCGTGTTGAGTGAGGACCCATGTGGACACAATTCTGGGAGCGTTTAAAACCATCAGTTCTTGAGCTTAGGAAGCCCATTCCTGAAAAAGGAAGCTGACGGGTATATGGTGCGGAGAGAAAGAGAACCCCATTCCCACCCCTTACTCAATGCATGGCCCTGGAAAAATATAGTGCTCTGTGGGCCTATCCTTGATTTTCCACAAAATGGGAATAATGATACCTTCCTCACAGAGCTCTGGTGAGAAGAAAAGGAGAACATCTATAGAAACGTCTGGCACATGTAGGACTTGGACAGACGTTAGTACTGCCCAGTCTGCCTCCTCTCTCCCATGAAAGAGATAACTTATAAATAAACCAAAGAGCCTATCTGTCTTAGAGGGCATCTGGAAATGCAGCCAAGGAAGAGATGTACAAACATTCACCTGGTGCATGAGCTTTGGTGTCATTTCTGTTGTGGGATGAATTAAGCAAGGAGTTGTGAGAAAGGGAAGAAAATAATTTGCCTTTATTCCAGGTGACTTCCTGTCCCCTTCTTCTCCCTTCTAGTTTGTTACTGGAGGAGCAGTTTTCAACTGAGCCTCAGAAAAAGAGAGCATATGTGGGAACAAAGCAATAAAAGGTCTGCGGGCTGGAAGACTGACTTCCGGAGGCCCGTGCCCATGCCGAACCGCAGGACCTTGGGGGAGACCCTTCCCCTGTGCCGGCCTCAGCCCTAACACAGAAGAGCGCTCAGTACAGAAACGGTGGTTCAGGGCATAGGTTTGACCTTGGACGCCTTTAGTTGCAGGATGCATGGTCTTGAGTAAGCAGCTTCCTTTCTCTGTCTCGCCTTTTCTCTCATCTTAAGTGGCAATCGGGATGGTACCTGCCTCTTAAGGTTGTAATGAAGATTAAATGAACACTACATTGCAAGTTCTCAGAGCAAGCATAGCATCTTCAGTGATGAAAACATGCTTGTGTCATTCATTGTAACGATCATTATTCCTCCTAGCCATCCAACAGGACAGTCGTGAAGATGGGATTCAGGTCGCCAGGTAATGTAATTGTTCTCTGGTGCTGTACTTTCATCACAGTTGGGAACAGACTGGTTGGCATGCAGATTAAGGGAAGACTGTAGAAAGCTCACGAGCACGACCAGGTATATACATTGTTTAATATGAAATGGGTGGGGCATTTCCACAGATGTGGATTAAGATGCACTGTTCAAGAAATAGGACAGGTACAGCTGTAGAGGTTTAATAAAAATCAAAGTTAAAATGATGGATGCATATCATTATACATTTGTCCAAAACCATAGAACGTACAACACCAAGAGTGAATCCTAATGTAAACTATGGACTTTGGGTGATTATGATGTATCAGTGTAGGTTCATCAACGGTAACAAATGTATTACTCTGGTGGGTGATGTTGGTAATAGGAGAGGTTAGACATGCGTGGGAGCAGGGAGCATATGGGAAATCTCCATGCCTTCCTCTCAGTTTTGCTGTGGACCTAACACTGCTCTAAACCAATAGTCTTTTAAAAAAATCAAAGTTAAATACTTTCCCCGTACCACGTGATTCGATATTAGTTTAAAAAATCAAGACAGTAATAATATAAAAACTTCATGTATGATATCACAGTTCTATGAAATGTCCATGTAATGTATATACAATATATTTGCCCATAAGCAAGCAAGTTAAAAATAAGGGAATGGAACACAGAATGTTAAGTTTTTTTTCCCTAGTGATGGTGGGATTGCTGATTATTGATGTTTTCATTTCTGTAGTTAACTGTATTGTAATCATTTGGTAAAATGAATATACATTACATTTATGATTAAAAAAACTTCAGCCCCTAAAAGCTTTGTTTGTTACTCATCAAACATATCAAATACACAAAATTTTATAAAAAGCTATAGCATGAACACTTGTGTACCCGCTACCCAGGTTAAGCAATAAACTTGACAAATGCTTTGAGTCCATCCTCTTAATTGCACCATCCTTCCTTCCCCCTTAGATGTAACTAATAACCAGAAAGAGGTGTTTATACTCTCCATAAATTGCTTTATACTTTTACTGTGAATGAAAGCATCCTTTAAAAATGTTATATATATATATTTTTTTTTTCTTACTGTAGACACCCTTATCTTCCATTTGATATTTTAATTTAACATTACATTTTTCAGATGTATATGTGCCCTAAATTCCATAGGTCTGGGGCATTAATTTTTACTGCTATATAATATTCCACTGTAAGAATGAATCACAGTGTGTTTTTTGGACCACTGTTGATGGACACTTTGTTTTTTCCTACAGTTTTGCTCTCACAAGCAATGCTGAAATGAGCATTATCATACATGAGGCCATGACCTCATGTGCCACATCTCTAGTTCCTCGCTCTCAAAGAGTGATCCATGCAATAGCAGTTTCAGCATCACATGGTATATTACTCAGGGCTCTCCAGAGAAACAGAGCCAATAGCGTGTGTGTATGTGTGTGTGTGTGAGCATATATATGTTTCCTTTTTTTCTTCTTTTGGCTTTATTGAGACATAATTGACATACAGCACTGTATAAGTTTAAGGTATACAGCATAATGACTAGACTTACATATATTGTGAAACGATTACCACAAGAAGTTTAGTTAACATCCATCCTCTCATATAGACACAAAATATTTTTTCCTTGTGATGAGGACTTTTAGGATCTACTCTCAGCAACATTCAAATGTACCACACAGCAGTGTTAACTATAGTCATCATGTTGTACATTACATCCCCACTATTTATTTATTTTATAACTAGAAGTTTGTACCTTTTGACCACCTTCATCCAATTTCCCCACCTCCCACCTCCTGTCTCTGGTAACCATAATCTGGTCTCTTTTTCTATGAATTTGTTTGTTTGTTTGTTTGTTTTAGACCCACATGTAAGTGAGATGATGCGGTATTTGTCTTTTTTTGTCTGACTTATTTCACTTAGCATAATGCCTTCAAGGTCCATTCATGTTGTCGCAAATGGAAGGGTTTCCTTCTTTTTTATGGCTGAATAGTATTCCACTGTATATGCATATACCACATTTTCTTTATCCATTCATTTGTTGAATGACACTTAGGTTGTTTCAGTGACTTGGCTATTGTAAATAATGCTGCAATGAACATGGGGGTACATATATCTCTTTGACATAGTGATCTTGTTTCCTTTGGACATATACGCAGAAGTGGGTCATATGGTAGTTCTATTTTTAATCTTTTGAGGAACCTCCGTAGTGTTTTCCATAGTGGCTGTACCAGTTTACAATTCCACCACCAGTGCACAAGTGTTCCCTTCTCTCTGCATCCTCATCAGCATTTATTATCTCTTGGTTTTTTTTGATGATGGCCATTCTAACAGGCATGAGGTGATATCTCATTGTGGTTTTGATTTGCATTTCCCTAATGGTTAGTGATAGTGAGCACCTTTTCATGTTCCCGTGGGCCATTTGTATATCGTTTTTGGAAAAATGTCTATTCAGGTCCTTTGCCCATTTTTTAATTGGGTTTTTTTTTGTCATTGAGTTGTATGAGTTCTTCGTGTATTTTGGATATTAGCCCCTTATCAGACATACAATTTGCAAATTTTTCTCCAATTCAGTAGATTGCCTTTTCATTTTGTTGATGGAAACTTCGCTGTGCAGAAGCTTTTTAGTTTGAGATAATCCCACGTGTTTACTTTCTTACTTTGTTGTTTGTGCTTTAGGTGTCCTATCCAAAAAAAATCATTGCCAAGACTCAAGTAAAGGAGCTTTTCCCCTAAGTTTTCTTCTAGGAGTTTTATTGTTTTAGGTATTACGTTTAAGTCTTTAATCCATTTAGAGTTAATTTTTGTTAGTGGTGTAAGACAGGGGTCTAGTTTCATTCTTTTACACGTGGATGTCCAATTTTCCAGCACCATTTATCGACCAGACTGTCTTTTCTCCATTGAGTGTTCTTGGCTCCCTTATCAAATATTAGTTACCATATATGCTTGAGTTTATTTCTGGACTCTCCATTCTGTTCCATCGGTCTATGTGTCTGCTTTTATACCGGTACCATACCATAGTAATTATAGCTTTATAATATAGCTTCACATCAGGAAGTGTGGTACCTTCCGCTTTGTTTTTCTACCTCAGGATTGCTTTGGCTATTCAGGGTCTTTTGTGTTTCCACGTAAATTTTAGGATTGTTTTTTTCTACTTCAGTAAAAAATGCCACTGGAATCTTGATAGGGATCACATTGAATCTATAGATGGATTTGGGTAGTATGGACATTTTAACAACATTAATTCTTCCAATTCATGAACACCAGGTACCTTTCCAATTCTTTGTGTCTTCTTCAATTTCTTTCATCAATGTTTTGCAGTTTTCAGTGTAGAGATCTTTTATCTCCTTGATTAAATTTATTCCTAAGTATTTTATTGTTTTTGGTGGGTTGTTTCTTTTCTTTACTTTTCAGATAATTCATTGTTAGTGCATAGAAATACTACAGATTCTTGCATGTTAATTTTGTATCCTGCTACTTTTCTGAATTCGTTGATTAGATTTAACAGGTTTTTTTTTGGTGGAATCTTTAGGATTTTCTCTCTATAAAATCATGTCATCTGCAAATAGAGAGAATTTTACTTCTTCTTTCCAATTCTGATGCCTTTTATTTCTTGTTCTTGCCTAATTGCTCTGGCTGGGCCTTCCAGTACTATGTTGAATGAGAGTGTTGAGAGCGGGCACCCTTGTCTCGTTCCTGATCTTATAGGAAAAGTTTTCAAACTTTCACCATTGAGTATGATGTTAGCTGTGGGTTTGTCATATATGGCCTTTATCATGTTGAGGGACGTTCCTTCTATACCTAATTTGTTGAGAGTTTTTATCATGAACAGATGTTGCATTTTGTCAAATGCTTTTTTTGCATTTATTGAGATGATCATGTGATTTTTTTCTTTCATGCTATTAATGTGATGAATTACATTTATTGGTTTGTGTTTGTTGAACCATCCTTGTATCCCAGGGATAAATTCCACTTGGTCATGGTGAATGGTCTTTAAATGTGCTGCTGAATTCAGTTTACTAGTATTTTGTTGAGAATTTTTGCATCTATATTCATCAGGGATATTGGCCTGTAGTTTTATTTTCTTGTGGTGTCCTTTTCTGGTTTTGGTGTCACGGTAATGCTGGCCTCATAGTTTGAGAAGGATTGGCATTAATTCTTCTTTAATTGTTTGGTAAAATTCAACAGTGAAGCCATCTGTTCCTTGGCTTTTCTTTGTTGGGATTCTTTTTTTTTTTTTTTTGGTGAGGAAGATTGACCCTGAACTAACATCCATGCCCATCCTCCTCTATTTTGTATGTGGGAATGCCACCATAGCATGGCTTGATGAGCCGTGCGTATGTCCACACCCGGAATCCGAACCTGTGAACCCCCGGCTGCTGAAGCAGAGCATGTGAACTTAACTGCTACTCCACTGGGCTGGCCCCTGTTGGGAGTGTTTCGCTTACTGATTCAATCACCTTACTAGTAATTGGTCTGTTCAGATTTTCTATTTTTTTCCTGATTCAATCTTTGTACGTTGTATGTTTCTAAGAATTCTTTATTTCTTATAGGTTGTTCAGTTTGTTGGCATATAGTTGTTCATTCTTTTTTTTTTTTTTTTTAAGGAATTGGCTCATGTGATTTTTAGACCCTGGCAAGTCCCAAATCTGCAGGTAGGCAGGCTGGACCTGGAGACCTAGGGAAGAGCTGCAGTTCAAGTCTGAAGGCAGTTTGCTGGCAGAATTCTCTCTTCCTCTGAAGAGGTCAGTCTTTTTCCTATGTAGGCCTTCAACTGATTGGATGAGACCCACCCACATGATGAGAGTACTCTGCTTTACTAAAGTCTACTGATTTAAATATTAATCTCATCCCAAAACACCTTCACCAAAATATCCAGAATGAGGTTTGAACAAATATCTGGGTACCACGGTCTAGCCAAGTTGACACATAAAATTAACCATCACTCCTGGGATCCTGTTGCAACTACAGTATTTCAGGCCCTGCCACAGACACTTGCTCTCCTCAAGTCCCAGAAAGCATGCCCTCCTACCATTACTTCACCATCTTTCTTTGATGCAGCTTAGGGTACCAAGAACCACCAAACACCACTTCTCGTCACTTTACTTTATTTTGGTGGAGGTGGAGGATAGTGTCTGATCTTGCATGATCTAGGTCTGAGGTTTATGCCCTTGGATATGGCCACTGAGGGGATGAAGTGCTCACATCCAACCACTGGCTTTCTTCGGCACAGGGGTTACAGGATGGGAGGATCATAAGGAGCAGTGGCTGGAGGGAAATTCTGTGTTCGTTAAGTGAACGATACCATTGAAGCCTTATGAGCAGGAAAATAGCATAAATGGAATCCATATTTAGGAAGATAAGCAGCAATTACGCACCAGGGCTGGAGGTGGGAGCTACAGGCAGGGATCCCAGGGATAAGGGCGGCAGTTCAGAGACAAGTTCTGGGACAAAGTGTTGGGAATGGAGAGTACCACACAGCAGCCAGAGAGGTATTCTGAGGGAAGGCACAAGTTAGTTGAAGATGAGAGACAGAAAAGGGCATCATCAGGCCACTCTCCCTGCAGTTCCCGCAGCTGCTCCGGGGCTCCTTCCCCACAGATGTGGGACCTGGTGGAGGACAGGGAGGGGGTCCACCAACCACCTCCACCATCAGCCTTTGTAAGAAGTGCACTTGATGCCTTTGTACCTGATGGGCAGGAAGAGAAGTGACATACAGGAAATAACGCCTCTTTGTGAAGCTAATCCCACATGAATTCCACAGCCCCAGCCTCCCTGCCACCCTATCTGTGTGCCAGCAGAGTGTGCCAGGGCCCAGGGAAATGAACAGAGCAGCTGCCGTGGATCCTCCTGGCTGGGGCTCCCATTTTCTGCCTTCCTTCCTAATCAGCCTTCCCATCTCACACTCCACACAATTAACACACAAATTAACAATGTCAAGAATAAAGGAAAGTCATTACTAGACATCCTACAAAAACTTAAGGCATAAGAAGTGAATATTATACACAGTTTTGTGTCATTACATTTGATAACTAAAATGAACTAGATACAAAACTGTGTCTGCATTATGACTCCATTTACATAACATGTGTGTACATACATACTTATGTGTGCCTATATGATGTAATAGTTCCAAATGACACTAATAAATTGATATGCTAATTTCCATCCTCAGAAACAACGTATGGGAGTATCTGTTGCCCCCCAACTTCAGAAGTAATCTTGCAGAGCACACGTTTTGCCTCAGCATTTATAGTTCCAAAAACCTGTCCTGCGGGACAGTTTACACAGAGACCTGTGTGTGAGGAGGAAGACAGCAGGGTTAGCATTTGCCCAGGTCATGGGACCAAGGGAATTGAGGGAATTGGCAGCAGAGTGAGTGGCTGGAAGACCGTGGCATCTGAGCTGGCTAGGGAAGGAGTCCAAGGATGTGGAAGCCTGAGATGTAGAGAGAGGAAGTTGAGGGGCCATGCGATGGGTTCCACGGTCCCGGCCCACGAGGGAACTCAGACAGCTCAGAGAGCCTGAGTTGAGCCAGACACTGCGACTGTTCGCTAACATGTGAGACTGCCTCTTTTCCTCACAATGCGGCTGAGAAGTGTGCACTGCGGTCTCTGTTCTCTAGGTGAGAAGGCCGAGGCTAGTCTTTGATCATTGAGACACTATGTGGAATAACGTGGAATTATTCCTTATGTAACGGCAATTGTCCCCTTAGTTCATATTTCTAAGATGTGCACACGCCAATATATGGATCCCTTATGTAAATAGACATAAAGAAAGGAAAAGTGGCAAGTGGTAGAAAATAACATGGACGAGACCCAAAAATAGAGGCAAAATGTGTAAATAGGTGGTACCTCACCTATGTCATCATTTATAGGATTGCAAGTTGAAATTTGGTACTGCTATTGTTTTAATTTAAAAAATTATGCCTGCTTGTCATCGGAAGTGCAAACATAGCAGAAGTGTGGAAAATAAATTCTGCAAGTGTCCCTTTCAACTCTTGCCCGCTTTCTGAACTACTAATTGCCCGTCCATGAGAAAGGTCCCACAGAATTGACCAGAATGTGAGATTATGTGCCGTTGTTGTTTGTTTGGAAGTGAAAATAAATGACTGAACCCCCTCGAACACATGGACACGGAGCACCCGTGGTCAGCTCTCTGAGAAAGGCGCTGGGCAGACAGGCTGACTCTCCCTCCCTCTCAGGTGCTAAAGCGAGATCCCTCCCACAGGGCACCTTCGGAAAGGAGGTGGCGGGAGTACAGTGGATGGATGAGAAGACAAGTGGAAGCATGGTGAGAGGTGTGCAAATCATAAGATTGTTCATGGTGTGGTCTTTGAAAACATTCAAATGATTGGGAACAAGAAGTAAACTATGGGAGTTGTCACCTTCCTTCCTTCCACAGCCCTCACCAGCCAGTAGGCATCCCTTGCAAAGCCCCTTTGTGCCAGGTCACACACGCCTGCTTCTGGGGGCCTCCAGGTAGAGCATCTGACTGAGTCACACTGTCTCCAAAGGCCAATCCCTGGAAGCAGCACATGTCCCTTCTCATAGGATTTACTGACAAACTACCTGTGGAGTCAAACCTGATGTATCTGCTAGGGACTGCCAGGCTGAATGGAGGGCGGGAGGAGAGGGCAGGGCCTTTCAGTCCTGGACCCATTGATTCATGGTTGGGGCAGGGAAGAGCGATCCAGGACACACCACATTCAACGTGCAACATCACTCTTTATTGTAAAAATAAACAGCAACCATGAGTGGGGAAAATACACAGAACAATTGACCCTTCAGGTTGTTTTATTCCCTGGCCTACGAGTTAACTTTGGGTTCTTGGTCAGCCAGGCCTCCAACCCCAGTCATGGGCATGGCCTTAGGCTGGACAAAACAGAAACGAAGGTGATGTGA
Organism: Tapirus indicus; assembly: GCA_031878705.1. NCBI lineage: Eukaryota > Metazoa > Chordata > Mammalia > Perissodactyla > Tapiridae > Tapirus > Tapirus indicus. Next base: position 86,225,787 of record CM062942.1, on the reverse strand, counting down.
ATGAAGGCAAAGATGACAAGGGCTCCTTTTAGGGGAGTTGTTTGAAGGCCTCCTCTGGGATCTTGCCCTCGGTCTGGAGGGAAGGAGTCGGGATGTCAGGAGAGCCAGCTCTCTGAGTTTCATTCCCAGGCCACTGGCCTCCACCTTCTTGGCCTTCCTGAAGGCCCAGAAACATCCATCTTTAACCCACTTGATTCCCAGACCTCACCTTGAGCGTAGTGAAGACCTGACCAGCTCTGGTGTAGTTCCACTCATTGTCCTCAAGGCACCTGGAGCGGGAGAAGAACAGGTGATCTCCATTAGTACCACAGTACAGACACGCTGGTCATGCAATGCCCCTTTTGCTGGGACGCATGTACCAGAATGAACACTGTGTAATGACGAAGAAAGACCTAGTGAAAACTGAAACGTCTGTCACTAGCATTCATGCCTGCTAGAATGCAAAACTGAAAAATAGAGCTGTTCAAAAGAACAAGGGAGCTTAATATATATTGGTAAAGGAAGATGTTCAAGAAACTCACAAATGAAAATTTTAAAAACATAAGCTTCCAATCATTTTTATTGACATACAATGCACATACCATTTTAAAGTGTACAATGCAGTGCTTTTTAGTATTTTCACGAGATTGTGCAACCATCACAACTATCTAATTCCAAAACAATTTTATCACCTCAAAAAGAAACTCCTTAACCATTAGAGATCACTCCCTATTCCTCCCCTTCCCCCAGACCCTGGTAACCACTCATCTGCTTTTGGTCTCTGTGGATTTGCCTATTTTGGACATTTCACATAAATGGAATCACACAATGTGTGACCTTTTGTGACTGGCTCCTATCACTTAGCATGATTTCAAGGTTCGTCCATGTCATGGCATAGATCAGAACCATATTCTTTTTATGACTGAATAATATTCTACTATATGGATGTACCAGATTTATTTATCTGTTCATCAGCTAAAGGACATTTAAGTTGTTTGCACTTTGTGGCCATTCTGAATAATGCTGCCGTGAACATTCCTGTACAAGTTTGAGAGTGAACATATGTATTAATTTCTCCTGGTAGAAATTTAGGAGTGGGATTACCGGGTCATATGGTAACTTCACGTTTAACATTTTGAGGAACTGCCAACATGTTTTCCCCAACTACTGCTCTATTTTATATTCCCACCAGCAGTACATGAGAATTCCAGTTTCTCCACATCCTCACCAACACTTGTTCTCATTCGTTTTATTGATTAAAGCCATCCTAGTGGGTGTGAAGTGGTAACTCACTGTCGTTTTAATTTGCATTTCCTTAATGACTAACGATGTTAAGAAGTTTTTCATGTGCTCATTGGCCATTTGTATATCTTCCTTGGAGAAATGTCTATTCAGATCTTTCCCCAGTTTTTAAATTGAGGTAACACATCATATAAATTTCAGGTGTACATCATTATATTTTTGCCTTCTCTATAGACTACATCGTGTTCCCCACCAAAAGTCTAGTTTCTATCCATCACTGTATACATATGCCCCTTTACCCCTTTTGCCCTCCCCCCCACCTCCCCTTTCCCCCTGGTACCCACTAATCTGTTCTCTGTATCTATGTGTTTGTTTTTCTTCCACATATGAGTGAAATCATATGGTACTTGTCTTTCTCTGTCTGACTTATTTCACTTAGCATAATACCCTCAAGATCCATCCATGGTGTTGTGAATGGCAACATTTCATCTTTTTTTATGGCTGAGTAGTATTCCATTCTATATACACGTGCCACATCTTCTTTATCCATTCATCCATTGATGGGTGCTTTGGTTGTTTCCAAGCCTTGGCTATTGTGAATAATGCTGGAATGAACATAGGGGTGCAAATATCTTTTCAATTTAGTGTCTCTGTGTTCTTTGGATAAATACCCAGAAGTGGACTAGCTGGGTCATACGGCAGTTCTATTTTTAATTTTTTGAGGAATCTCCATACTGGTTTCCATAGTGGCAGCACCAATTTACATTTGCAACAGCAGTGTACGAGGGTTCCCTTTTCTTCACATCCTCTCCAACACCTGTTATTTCCTGTCTTTTTAATAACAGCCACTCTAAGGGGCATGAGGTGATATCTCATTGTGGTTTTGTTTGCATTTCCGTAATAATTAGTGACACTGAACATCTTTTCATGTGCCTGTTGGCCATCTGTATATCTTCTTTGGAAAAATGTCTGTTCAGATCCTCTTCCCATTTTTTAATCGAGTTGTTTGCTTTTTTGTTGTTGAGTTGTATGCGTTCTTTATATATTTTGGGTATTAACCCCCTCTTGGATATATGATTTGCAAATATCTTCTCCTAATTGGTAGGTTATCTTTTTGTTTTGTTGATAATTTCCTTTGCTGTGCAGAAGCGTTTTAGTTTGATATAGTCCCATTTGTTTATTTTTTCTTTTGTTTCCCTTGCCTGAGGAGACATATTCAAAAAGATACTGCTTAGACTGAGTTTGAAGAGAATACTACCTATGTTTTCTTCTAGAAGTAAACCTTGGTTTCAGATCTTACATTCAAGTGTTTAATCCATTTCAAGTTAATTCTTGTGCACGGTGTAAGACAATGGTCTACTTTCATTCTTTTGCACGTGGCTGTCCAGTTTTCCCAACACCATTTATTGAAGAGACTTTCCTTTTTCCACTCTATGTTCTTGGCTCCTCTGTTGAAAGTTAGCTGTCCATAAAATACGTGGGTTTATTTCTGGCTCTCAATTCTGTTTCATCGATCTGTGTGTCCATTTTTCTGCCAGTACTGTGCTGTTTTGATTACTATGGGTTTGTAGTGTGTTTTGAAATTAGGGAGTGTGATGCCTCCAGCTTTGATCTTTTTCCTCTGGATTGCTTTGGCCATTCAAAGTCTTTTGTTGTTCCATATAAATTTTAGGATTCTTTGTCTATTTCTGTGAAAAATGTCATTGGGATTTTCATAGGGATTGCGTTGAATCTGTAGATTGCTTTAGGTAATATGGACATTTTAACTATGTTATTTCTTCCAATCCATGAGCACAGAATATCTTTGCATTTCTTTGTGTCTTCTTTGATTTCTTTCAACAATGTCTTATAGTTTTCATTGTACAGATCCTTCACTTCCTTGCTTAAGTTTATTCCTAGGTATTTTATTCTTTTTGTTGCAACTATAAGTGGGATTGCATTCTTGATTTCTCTTTCTGCTAGTTTGTTGTTAGTGTATAGAAATGCGACCGATTTTTGTATGTTGATTTTGTACCCTGAAACTTTACTGTATTCGTTTATTATTTCTAATAGTTTTTGGTGGATTCTGTAGGGTTTTCTCTATATAAAATCATGTCATCTGTCAATAGTGACACTTTTACTTCTTCCTTTCAAATTTGGATACCTTTTATTTCTTTTTCTTGCCTAATTGCTCCAGCTAGAACTTCCAATACTACGTTGGACAAGAGTGGCAACAGTGGGCATCCTTGTCTTGTCCCTGTCCTTAGGGGGATGGCTTTCAGTTTTTCACCATTTGAGTAAGATGTTAGCTGTGGGTTTGTCACATTGAGGTATTTTTCTTCTATACTTAGTTTATTGAGAGTTTTTATCATAAATAGATGCTGAATCTTGTCAAATGCTTTGTCTGCATCTATTGAGATGATTGTGTGGTTTTTATTCCTCATTTTGTTAATGCCGTGTATTATATTGATTGATGTGTGGATGTTGACACATCCTTGCACCCCTGGAATAGATCCCACTTGATCCTGGCACATGATCCTTTTAATGTGTTGTTGTATTCGATTGGCTAATATTTTGTTGAGGAGTTTTGCGTCTATGTTCATCAGCAATATTGGCCTGTGATTTTCCTCTTTTGTGTTCTCCTTGACTGGTTTTGGTATCAGGATAATGTTGGCCTCGTAAAATGAGTTAGGAAGCGTCCTGTCCTCTTCAATTTTTTGGAAGAGTTTGAGAAGGATAGATATTAAGAGAAGCCATCTGGTCCTGGACTTTTGTTTTGGGGGAGGTTTTGATTACTGTTTCAATCTCTTTATTTGTGACTGGTCTATTTAGATTCTCTACTTCTTTTTGATTCAGTCTGGGATGTTGTGTGATTCTAAGAGTTTGTCCATTTCTTCTAGGTTATCTGATTTATTGGCGTATAGCTTTTCATGGTATTCTATTATAGTCCTTTGTATTTCTGTGGTATCTGTTGTGATTTCTCCTCTTCCATTTCTGATTTTATTTGAGCCTTCTCTCTTTTTTTCTTAGTGAGTCTGGCTAGAAGTTTGTCAGTTTTGTTTATGTTTTCAAAAAGAACCAGCTCTTAGCTTTATTCATCTTTTCTAGTATCTTTTTAGTCTCTATTTATTTCCACTCTGATTTTTATTATTTCCTCCCTTCTACTGACTTTGGGCTTCATTTGTTCTTTTTTCTAGCTCCTTTAGGTGTAATGTTAGATTGTTTACTTGAGATTTTTCTTTTTGTTGAGGTAGGCCTGAATTGCCATAAGCTTCCCTCTTAGTACTGCTTTTGCTGCATCCCATAGATTTTGGTATGTTGTGTTTTCATTTTCATTTGTCTCCAGGTATTTTTTTTTTTTTTTTTGGTGAGGAAGACCAGCCCTGAGCTAACATCCGTTGCTAATCCTCCCCTTTTTGCTGAGGAAGACTGGCCCTGGGCTAACATCCGTGCCCATCTTCCTCCACTTTATATGGGACGCCGCCACGGCATGGCTGACAGGCAGTGCGTCGGCGGGCGCCCGGGATCCGAACCGGCGAACCCCGGGCTGCCAAGCGCGGACTAAACCGCTGCGCCACCGGGCCGGCCCCATGTCTCCAGGTATTTTTTGATTTCTCCTTAGATTCCTTTGTTGTTCGGTAGCATATTGTTTAGTCTCCATATATTTGTGACTTTCCCAGCTTTTTTTCTTGTAGTTCTTTTCTAGTTTCATACCATTGTGGTCGGAAAATATGTGTGGTATGATTTCAATCTTTTAAAATTTATTGAGACTTGTTTGGTTTCCCAACATATGGTCTGTCTTTGAGAATGTTCCATGTGCACTTGAGAAGAAGGTGTATTCTGCTGCTTTTGGATGGAATATTCTATGTATATCTATTAAGTCCATAATGTCTAATGTTTCATTCAAGGCTGATGTTCCCTTGTTGACTTTCTGTCTGGATGATCTATACATCCATTGATGTAAGTGAGGTATTAAAGTCCCCTACTATTATTGTGTTGCTGTCAATTTCTCCCTTTAGATCTGTTAATAATTGCTTTATATACTTTGGTGCTCCTATGTTAGCTGCATATATATTAATAAATGTTATGTCTTCTTGGTGGATTGTCCGCTTTGTCATTATATCATGTCCCTCTTTGTCTCTTGTTATCTTTTTTGAAGTCTATTTTGTCTGACATAACCGTGGCTACACCTGCTTTCTTTTGGTTGCCATTTGCTTGGAGTATCATCGTCTAGCCCTTCACTTTGAGCCTATGTTTTTCTTTAGAGCTGAGATGGGTCTCCTGGAGGCAGCATATTGTTGGGTCTTGTTTTTTAATCCATCCCGCCACTCTGTGTCTTTTCATTGGTGAATTTAATCCATTTCCATTTAGGGTGGTTATTGATATATGAGGACTCATACTGCCATTTTATCTTTTGTTTTCTGATTGTTCTATATTTCTGTTGTTTCTTTTTCCTTGTGTTTCTGCTATTTCAGTTTGGCAGTTTTCTGTGATGTGTTTCTCAGTTTTCTCTTCTTTTTATGTTGTGTGATTCTTCTTTTCTGAATTTTCATTTCGTGGTTACCATGAGGTTTGCATAAAAGTTCTCGTAGATAAGACAGCCCTTTTTCTGCTGATAGCATCTTATCTCCATTTGCCTATGCAGGTTCGGTCCTTTCCCTCTTCCCCTTCTGTTTTTGTTGTCACAAATTACCCCTTTTTGTACTGTGAGTTTGATACCAAATCGAAGTGGTTATAGTTATTTTTATTGCTTCCTTTCCTTTTAACTTTTGGCTTATAATTAAATGTATACTGTCCTATTCTGATTCAGATTTGCAATTTTCTGATTCTATTTGTCACCCTGCTCGTAGTTTTGTACACCTTTGCCTTTTTGTTTCAGGTGGAAGGGCCCCTTTCAACATTTCTTATAAGGCAGGTCTGGTGGCGATGAACTCCCTCAGCTTTTGTTTGTCTGGGAAAGCCTTGATTTCTCCTTCATACCTGAAAGATAACTTTGCTGGATAGTGTTCTTGGCTGACAGTTCTTATCTTACAATATTTTGAATATATCTTGCCACTTTCTCCTGGCCTGTAGGGATTTTGCTGAGAAATCTGCTGATAGCCTAAATGGGTATTTTTTTGTAAGTTGTTTTCTTTTTCTCCTTGGCTTCTTTTAATATTCTTTCTTTGTCATTGATTTTTGATGGTTTTATTATCACGTGTCTTGGAGATGGTCTTTTTACATTGAGATGATTAGGTGTTCTATTAGCTTTGTAGATTTGTATATTTGGTTCCTTCCCCAGGTTTGGGAAGTACTCAGCTATTATTTCCTTAAATAAGCTCTCTGCTCCCTTCTCTCTCTTTTTCCCTTCTGGGATACCCCTTATCCTATGTTGCCCCTTCTAATGCAGTCAGATAATTCTCCTAGAATTTCTACACTTTTCTCAAGTCTTAGTTCTTTCTCCTCTTCCACCTGCATCATTTCTAGGTTTCTATCTTCGAGCTTGCTAATTCTTTCTTCCATATAATCTGCTCTATTTCCAGTGTTCTGTAATGCATTCTTAATCTCATTTATTGAGTTCTTCAGGTCCAGAACTTCTGTTTGCTTCTTTTGTAAAGTTTCAATCTGTTTGGTAAAGTATTCCCTCTGTTCATTGATTTTATTCCCGAGCTCACTGAACTGCCTTTCCGAGTTTTCTTATAATTCGTTGGGTTTCTTCATTACAGCTATTTTGAGTTCTTTATCATTTAGATCATAATCTTTTATGACTTTATGTTTGGTTTCTGGAGAATTGTTTTCTTCCTGTAATGACACGGTACCGTGGCTTTTTGTGGTACTTGCTGAGTTATTCCTCTCCTGGCACATTTCCTGTAGCAAACACATTTTTTACTTAGGTATAGCTTTGTTGTGGTTCCAACTTTTCAACCGCTTGGATATTTAGAAGCCTTTCTTTTGTTTTTGGGTAGGTGTTGCGAGAGTGCTAGTTTTTGGTTTCTGTTACCTGAGCTGCCTCAGGCTATATTTGAGGATCTGCATGGTCAACCCTCCACCGCCCCTATTCGGGGTGTTGCTGGTACTCTTGTCATCACTGCCTGTGCTTCTGGGGGTCACCAATGCCATGCCGTTGCTGGCGTTGCTGCAGTCAGTCACTGGCTTTGCTGCTGGGGGCACAGGGATGGCTGACAGCCTCAGTCTCATCAGGGATCACCTGGGTCAGAAGCTCCAACTCTGTGATGGGGGAGGGGAAAGGTGGGGAGGGAGTCAGGCTCACAGACACTGTTTCAGCTGTTGCCTGTTACCTTCTGGTCACAGGTGCCGCAGTAGTTGGGATGCAGGAGTCCTGTGCACACCTCTGCCTTTGCTACCAGGCTCTGAGCTGAGGCTGGGGGACCAGGATCATAGGGATCCACCTCTGCTGCTGCTCTGCTTCCTGTGGCCACAGGTACCACCGCAGCTGGCTGGCTGTTGTCACACCTGCACCTCTGCTGCCGCCCACTGAGTTCTCTGGGGCTGAGGGTGGCTGGCTCAGCTGCTGCTGCTAGGGATCCAGGATCCTGGGCTCTGCCTTTGCTGTTCCCCCGTTTAGCCTCCTTTATGTGCTCCCATTCACCCACCTTTATATGAACCAAAGTGTGGATCTTTTCAGCAACCTGGTGTCTTGTGCAATGTAGCCTTTGCTGGGTTATGGATGTTTTATTCACTGTAGATTGAAGGGCAGACACAAAAGGATCCTTTCACATTGCCATGCTGATGATGTCTCCCTTTCTCCATTTTGTTTTTGTTTTTGTTTTTGTGAAGAAGACCAGCCCTGAGCTAACATCCATTGCTAATCCTCCTCTTTTTGCTGAGGAAGACTGGCCCTGGGCTAACATCTGTGCCCATCTTCCTCTACTTTATATGGGAAGCTGCCACAGCAAACCCCGGGCTGCCAAGCACGAACTAAACCACTTCACCACTGGGCTGGCCCCGTCTCCATTTTTTAATTGGTTTGTTTGTCTTTTTATTGTTGAGTTGCACGGGTTCTTCATATATTCTTGTCAGACATGTGATTGGCAACTATTTTCTCCCATTCTGTTGCTGGGATTTTCACAGCATCCATTATTGCACAAAAGCTTTTAATTTTGATGAAGTCCAATTTATCTTTTTTTTTTTTTTTTTTGGTTGCTTGTGCTTTTGGTGTCATATATAAGAAATGGTTGGCTAATCCATGAAGACTTACACCTGCATTTTCTTCCAAGATTTATATACTTTTAGCTCTTTGATCCAGTCCATTGATTCGTATACTGTCCATATGCCAGTACCACACAGTCTTGATTACTGTCGCTTTGTAGCAAGTTTTGAGATTGGGAAGTGTGAGTCCCCTAACTTTGTTATTCTCTCTCAAGATTGTTTTCGTGCACTTCCATATGACATTTAGGATAGGCTTGTCAATTTTTGCACGGAAGGATTTTGATAGGAATTGCATTGAATCTGTAGATTGCCCTGAGTACTATTATATCTTAGCAATATTAAGTCTTCCAACCCATGAAAATGGGATGTCTTTCCATTTATTTATTTCTTCCTTAATTTTTTTTCAGCAATGCTTTACAGACTTCAGAGTATAAGATTTGCACTTCTTTTGTTACATTTGTTTCTAAGTATTTTGCTATTTTGATGCTATTGTAAATGGGCTTCTTTTCTTAATGTAATTTTTGGATCATTCATTGCAAGTACATAGAAATACAAATGAGTTTTGTATATTGGTCTTGTAACCTGCAATCTTGCTGAACTTGCTTATTAGTTCTAGCGGGTTTTGGTGGATTCTTTCAGGTTTTGCATATACAAGATGTCATTGAGTATTATACTATTTTTAAAATCCTTTACATATATAATACTATGATACCTTTCTCATGGGCCCAATTTTTTTTGGAAGCAAAATATCCAAAAAGTTATTTTTCCAAATTGCCTGCGAGTTTCCCTGATTCACTCCCCAGCTGTCCCAAATCGCCCCTGTTCCCATGCACACCCAGCACTCACTTCTGAGACCACTGGAGGTTCATCCCAGACTGGGTGGAGAAAGCCTGCACCATTTCCTGCTGCTCCTGGGAGAGGGTGGGCACGGAGCTGGAGGAGGGTGTGGGCACTGGGATGAAGCACCCACTCTGAGGCTCGTTGAGGGTGCTGTCCCTCACAAACAGCTGGTCATTCACGATGCGTACACTGGAGGAAAAAATGGGCCCCCAGACAACTGATGGTTGGACAACCCCACATCCCCAACAATGATCCAGCTCCCACTGCCACTCAGCAAACAGATTCCTTCCATACTCTACTGTGCCTGCCCCCCCAGATTCCTTGGCTGGTACCTCTACCCCTCTCACAGAGCCCATCTTTGGAGAGATTGTCTACCAGCTTGACTAGATTTATACTTTACCTGCAACCCAGGGACAATTTTACACTTGTATTTAGCCTCTACAGCAGCCCAAGGGGTGGACAGTCTAATCTCCATGTTCAGAGGGAGACACTGAGTCACAGAGAGGTCATGTGACTTGACCAAGGTCACACAGCTAGTGAGTGCTGTGGCCAGGAAGAGAACCCAATGTTCTGACCCCAGAGCCCATGCTCTCACCCACTAGGCTAGACTGCTCCTTGGATCTAATTGTTGGCTTTCTGCAATATTGAAAAAACCCTGAGGTCTGCATCGCCACATTCCCACACCCCTGAGCCCAGGCTGGGATGGCTGTTCCCACTCATAACACAGCACTCACCTGGAATTGCTGGCAGGGATAGCGATGAAGGTCCGTGTGAAGGCACAGACAGAACTCTGAGACTTTCCTACCACTTCAAAAACAAACAAGAAACAATACCTCCTTAGAGTCGCAGATGCTTTACATGCTCACACAGTTGTTATCCAGTCAGGGTTTGACTTGACACTCATGCTGAAGGGGACAGTTGCTCACTGGAAGTCAGGGTGTTGGGACTGGGGAGGGCAACAATAGGAGCAATCTGCTCCCAGTGACAGGGACCCTACTATGTGCCAGGCTCTGTGACAAGTTCATTCGATTCATTTTCCACAGCTACCCAAGAGGTGGGTATTATTAGCCCCATTTTGCAAATGAGGAAAATGAGAGGTTAGATAACCGGCCCAAGTTCACAGAGTAAGGGTCTGGGATGAGAGCCATCAGACTCCACAGCCTGTCTCCCTAATGCCTGAGCTGTGAAGGGCAGACAGGCATGGACGCAGGTCAGACCAGGATGGTTTGGAGACAGAGTGGGGACTGAAGAAGACAGAGGGAACAGGAAGAGAGGGGAAGGGATCAGGGAAGCTGGGAGAGTTCTGAGAGGGAGCCCCGCCAGGGGCACGGACCAGTGGGGGCATCTGGGGTGGGGACTCCACACACACTCACCTTCCGTGAACACTCCGTTGACAGAGAAGCAGAGCACCCTTTCCTGAAAGGGAAGAGCCCAGGTACTCAGTTACCACCTAAACCTCCTACCCACCTGCGGCTTTCTGGGCCTGCCTGAGGGAGGAAGGAGGTGCTCACCGTCTGGTACCACATGTCCACCAAGAAAGAGGTGAAGTCATGCTGAGTTTGGGGCAACACACAGAGGGAACGCACGATGTCATCTTTTGTATGTTTTAGCAGCTGAACCCGCAGGTCTGTGGGGGGAGGAGAGCGCAGGTCAGGGGCTGCCAGACCCTGGGCCCTTGAATGACCCCTCTACGCCCCCTTTCCCTGCCCAGTCTTCCCCATCACACACGCACAGGGGTCCTTGAGCTTCTTTATATTCCTGTTATCCTTGAAGTACTCGCACAAGCTGCTTCTAGGAGAGAGAGAGGAACAGGAGGTGGTGGTCTGTCTAGTGGGTGTTTCCAGGAGCTGGCCTGTGTCTGCTGGGGAGCTACAGGGCCCAGGAGCAGAGTCTGAGCTGTGATACTCACTGGGCCGGGTCCTCGGGGTTGAAGGCAATGGCCAGGGAGAAGCAGGCCTCGTCATGGTAAGCACCGAGAAGACCCTGTCGGTCTCCGGAGTCATAAATCAAGTAATACCTGTGGGGGAGCAATGAAGACAGTCTGTCTCTGTGGTCTGGACCTCAGGTGAGACTTGGAAACTCCCACAAGCAGATCTGTGCTTGGGTGGGCCGGCCTGTCCCAGCCTTCCCCATTCCTCGTGGTCCAGGGGGTACTTACTCCTGCAGGAATTGCAGGACTAGATTCTTCAGTGTCTCGGATCCTTTATAGCTTTCCTGGAATCAAAAGACATTTGAGGCCATGTGGCTGATAAAGCCTCCCTTGTAACACCTCATATGTTGCTTGATCCTTCTTCCTCACCTTGCAGGGCTGTACCAAGTAGGGGGTGTCAACGTCAACGATAATCGGTGGGAGTAACTCCTGGCCATCCTGGAGAAGGGAAGAGGAAGTCAGCAGTGCAGACCAGGGAGGAGGCCCTGGATGATCAGGGAAAAGGATGGGCCCAGGAGAGGGTGAGGGTCAGAGGTCAGGTGTGAAAGGGCCCTGGAAATTCCACGGGCAAGACTACAGTGGGCATCTACATCATGAGGTCCTGAAAGGCTCTACTATTATATGCAACGTGTGTGTGTGTGTGTTTGTACGGACATTTTCCCAGAGAGTATATTCCTGTCTTTTTCAGGAGTCCATGTCCCCTAAAGTGGAGAAGGGTCTGATGCAGAGATATAATCTAGGCGAGACCCAAAGGGCTTGAGGGCAGGTGTGGAGGTCATCAATCTGAGTAAGAGACAATGATGAACGTAGGCACTTACCAGACATAACAACGTGGGGAAATATTCCTTGATGGCACTGACCAAAACCAAAAACAGAAAGAAGTGGTTGATAGTTCGGGGCTGCAATGCTTCCTTTGATTTAAACCACTGAGACCATAAACAGAGCCCAGTGTCTTCTGCCCATCCAGAAGCCCCCTGTGCCCACCTCAGCCTCTGATTTCAAGGGTTTTGGGTCCACTTCCCTGCTGAGCACTGAGCATCTGCCATATGGACTGTCTGAAAGGCACAGTCTCTTCATCTCTATCCACACCTTCACATTCATATTCCTTCCCTCCCTCCCCTCTGTCCCGCTCCTCCCTTTCCTTCCTCTTGGGTAGCTCTCACCTAACTGCTCTGACTCCTTTCCCATGCACAACACAGCATTTGGAGCCCAGGCTCCAGGGCTTCCTTCTCCTCCCTGCCTCCCTTCCTTCCTCCCCACTGAAGGCTCCAGAGACAAGAGAGAATGGGGTGGGAGCCCAGGGCTCTACTACCTCACCGGGGGTCCAGCATTCTGCCAGGACCAGGACACCCCCCAGAGATGGCCCCAGGATGCTGGGGCAGGGAGGTGAGTGAGGCCAGGCTTGGGAGGCAAGGAGGGAAAGAGAGGGAGGAGGACAGAGAGGGAATGAAGGTAGGAGGAGAGAGATGAGAGAGACACAGGGGAGTAGAGACAAGGGAGAGAGAGAAAGCAAAGGGAAGGGAAGGGAAAGAAGCTCTGCCATGGTGGTGGAAGTCAGGGAAGAAGAGAGAAGAAAGGGGTAATGGCGCCCCTGCTGCAGCCCTTTCCTTCATCTGCCCTGGCTGGCCCTGGACCCAAGGGAGGAATGGAAAACATGCATTGTTGGGCTGGGGGCCCAGTGGATACTGGTTGACACTCTGCCACCTGTGTGATCTCAGTCTGAGCTGGGCATGGGAAATGGAGCAGCCACGGGGGCAAGAGACCTTCTCCAGAAGGAGTAAAGGGTCAGGCCCCAGCTCAGCATGGGGTTGTGGGTCTGTGGCCCCCTCTTATGACCACCGCCTTCTCTCCTGATGGTCCCTGTGCACCTGTGCCTGTCTTAGTCAATTCCTTGTCTGAGGAATCACACCCATCCTGGGTGACCCAGGGCTCCTCTGAAGGACCAGGCAGGATGACATGATGTGTGGATGGAGGGAAGGGCAGTGCCCCGAGAGGCCTGTCCTTCTGTCTCCTCAAGCACCTCTGCCCTCTGCCCTCCACTCCTGCCTCAGGAAGCCCTCTCACTGGCGGTGTCCCACTTCTGGCCCCTTGACTCAGGGAACCCAGGTTTCTCCCAAGGACTGCACAGCTCCTGGCATTGCGCCAGAGGTATGGATGTGACGACAGAAGCCAGCTGGGGCCTCGACCTCAGCATGGGGCAGGAAACCCCCACGGCAGCCTGGGATTGGAGGGGAGACCCTTCTGGAGCAAGGGAAAGACGATCCCTCTCCGGGCAGGGGAGGGAAACTCCACATTGGCTCAGAAGCAGCAAGGCCTGTGTCAGCATGAGACCTTGGTCTGGAGGACCCTTCTCAGTCCAGGGCACCAGCATCTGGCTCAAGGCTGGTCACTCCTGGTCCTGGTGAGTAGGGGGAGCTCTGCTGCCTGGAGCACACCCTCGGGAGAGCTTGCCAGAGAAAGCTAGGTGCCGAGTCGGGAAACAGACCCAGAGCACCTGCAGAGGAGAGCTGGTCGGAGGAAGGAAAGTAGCCCCCCAAGCACGGATGAGGGACTCAGAAAAGAGAAGGCAGGGCCTGTGGTCCTCCCAGAGGGCCAAGGCTGCCGCCTTCTGCAGAGGGGCATTGTCATGGGTCGTTCAGGCTCCCATGGGTGAAAGTCCCCAAGAAGGGTGACAGGGTTTCACACTGACCTTATGTAGGTGGACTGCTCTTGAAAGGTGTCACACAAGGGGTTCCCTTCCAGCCACAGCTCTTCAAGTCCCAGCCCTTTCATCTTGTCCAACTCTGAAGCTGACTTCAGCTGAGAAATATGGGGAGGAAACTAGAAAAGGAGTCCCAGGGAAAGAGAGACACCTGGGCCTCTGTACCCCCGGCCCTGACCCTCCCCACCAGGTACCTTCACCTGCCTCCTGTCATCACTCTGATGAGCACCACCACCCACTCTCAACCAACTTTGATTGGCTCCCTCTTCCCACCTCATTTTTGGAGAGGTTCAGGATCTTGACTGTGGGGGCCTTCTGTATAATGTCAGAGAGGCCATCCAGCTGGTACAGTTTGTTGTTGCACAAATTTAAAGACAATAGCTTTTGGGGAAGAAGAGTTAGAGTGGTGGTTACTATCTAGGGCCTGGGAGACAAAGCTGCCCTCCATCCCATCTGTTCCACCCCCTACCATACTATCAGCACTAGGCCTAAGGCCTCACCTTGGGGAAATTGTTCTCGATGATCTGCAGGGTGGCAGCCATGCAGTTTCTTCGATTCAGGATTATATCAATATCATGGTTCACCAAGTCTTCCGAAAGCCAAGAAGAGAGAATCAGAAGGCTGAGAGGGGTCCAGGGCCAGCACCAACTCCCCGCCACGTTACCATCCCTAAGGCTCCCTCCCAGGCAGACCCCTCTCCTCACCTGCCCTAGAATTACTGCTGTCAGCCATACCTGGGTCAAAGCGAATCCTCTGGAGGTCAAGAGCTTGCTGGGAGACATCATATCGTTTGTACATGGTCAGCTGCAGAGAGTGATGGAGACAGCCGCTCTGAGGCTGTGGTGGTGACAGGGAAATCGGCGGCTGGGGGAAGAAGAGGTGGGTCTGGCTGTGGGCACACAAGGTACCTTGAACCTGCATTACCTTTAGCTGCTCCAGTTCTCTGGGCTCCAACTTATTCCGCACAGAGTAGGGTTCAGCAGAAGGAATGACCAAGATAGAGATCTGCAGGGAGGAGAGGTGGAGTAAGCACCAGGAACTCTAATTCCAAAGACGACAACCTGTCCTCCTCCCCTCGAAGTAGGTAAAGGTAACGCCCTCAACAGACACCTTTCGGTTCTCCTTATCACAAATCTTGTAGCTGACATCCATCAATGCAGAGGCAGCACCAGCATCCTGGACAAAGAACCGAGCCCGGTTTTCCACGTAGTGGAACTACAGGGATTTAAGGCAACAGCAACAGTGTCAGAGGCCAACGGCCCCTGCTGAGCCAGGTCTCTCCCCCTTCCCTGCGCCCACTCAGCTGACTTCACCATCTTCTCTTACATCCACTGGAGTGAACGGGACACTGCAATGGCTCTGGATTGAATCCATTAGCCACATCTTGTCGTACTTTCTCCCACAGGGAATCTAAGGGTGAAAAGAAGGGATGGGAGAGAAGAGAGACAGCATGGAATTAAGCCTGGAGAACAGACCCCGTGGTGTTTTTTTCCCCAACTTTCTATTGAGCTTTAAAGGATCTCAAAAGAAGGGACTGCTGATATGATTTCTTATGTTTGTGTCGAATATGGATTTCCTAAATTCCTTTTCTCTCCATCCAAAGCTCTCCTCCAAATAATCAACGTAAAGTGTTAGGCATGATCTTCCTTCTATAAAGTTCCAGGCGATTCTACCCAGTGCAGACCCTGCTTGCACCTCGGACAAGGTCTCCAGAGACTCGACCCCCCATCCACCACACTCAGCTTGAGCCAAACTGAGACATCCATTGTGGAGTCGCTCCACCTTCTTGGCAGTAGTTCCCATCTTTGCCTTTAGGCAGTCTCCTCTGTTCTCCCTACAGCCAGCCTGTTCCCTTTATATGGCTTCTCTGAATTTGCCCTTAGATGAACAAGAATGTTAACTCCTTGTAATAAAAAGGACAGATTACAAACTTTCTCTACATGAGACCAACACGACCCACCCCCCTCGACCTTTCTCTCCTGCACATTCCATACACTTTTTAGGACACTCACTGTGATCTTGAACCAGCTCCCTGGGGTCCCATCCTGTGTGTTCTCCCTTACTTCTCTCTCCAGAGGTTTTCTCTTTCTCCCCACAGCCATATGGACATAGTCTTCATCATGCCATTTCACTCTTCTGTTTTTTCGTTGAATGGTATAGGGAGTGCTGCAGGGGGGAAGTGGGGAGAAAGTGGGTGGCCATAAATGCTAAGACAGTCTTCTATACAACTTTGCCTCCTTGACAGCAGGACCACCATTAGGATTGCTCAACCATTATTCCACTTCCAGTATTCTTCAGTCTTCCAGTGAGAGAAGAAAAAGACCATGGAGAGTGAAAGAGCTGCATAGTCCCGGGGGCTGCTATAAGCAAACCAGGCTGCCTGGTCACTTACTGTCTTACTTGGGGGTCCTCCTGGACATCCCTCATCACCATGTTTCCATCATCCTCCTGGCAGTGTGAAGGCCAAGGCTCATGTCCACCATGTTCATAACGAGGGTTCCTTTTGCGAAAATTACCTCGGGAAGAACTCCAATTTTTATTTCTTCCTTGAGGTGAGCAACCACCATCATTGTATTCTGAAAAGGGGAACAAAAATACAAGTTTGAAGACACATCGGTGGTCCACTTACCATGTACTACATCTTAGGCTAACACCACGGTAGGGCAAGCAAAGTGCCAACCTGCCCTAAGGGACCAATCCCACAAACCCCAGAAAGGAAACTCCTCTGCCTGTCCAGATAGGCGAGCCTTATCTGACAGATGGCACTATCAGGGAAGGAATCTTAGAGGAGGAGCAGGAGGAGGGGGAGAGGGAAACTGTGGTGAACCTTTTAAAAAATGGAGCAGGATTTATAAAGAACAGAGGTGTGTGCGTCCATGGGTTAGACTGGACACCAGCCATACACCAGGAAGGCATCTGAATCTTGCCTTCTCTCAGGCCTCTCTAACACCCACACCAATACCTGGGAGGGAACGTCTCTCACACTTCCCAAATCCAATCAGCCACCAAACCGATTCCACGAACAATCAGCAAGCTGTGCTTCCTTTGCCGGTGTAGTACAAGCTTTAATGTCAGGTGGGACTGATGTAACAGCCTCCAGCCCTGCTCTCGACAATACTCTGTTTGAAATATCCAGAGTAAGCTTTCTCTTTGCCCAGCCTGGCGTGCCTTTCAGCTCGGGAGACAACTCTTTCTACCTTCAGCTCTTCTACAACAAGGGTCTGAATGACCAACTGCGATGATGTATCAACTACCTTATCCAAGTGTTCAGGGATTCTTTTTTCTTTCTATTATTGGTTTCTAATTTGATTCCATTATGGTCAGAGAACATACTCTGCGTGGTTTCAATTCTTTTTAACTTTGTTGAGATTTGTTTGATGGCCCAGGAGATGGTCTATCTTGGTAAATGTTACATAGACACTTGAAAAAAATATTGTACTCCGGTGGTGTTGGGTGGAGTGTTCTATTTATGTCATGCAGATCCTCTTAGTGTATTGTGTTGTTCAGATCTCTCACATCCTGGCTGGTTTTGTCTCTAGTAATTCTGTCACTTGCTCAGAGGGGGGTGTTGAAGGCCCCAAGTAGAATTATGGACATGGCTATTTCTCCTTTCAGCTCCATCAGATTTTGCTTCGTGTACTTTGACGCTCTGTTGTTCGGTGCACACACATTTAGGACCGTTATGTCTCCCTGGTGGATTGATCCTTTTATCATTGTGTAATGCCTCTCTTTGTCTCTTATTAATTTTCTTTGCTCTGATACCTACTTTATTGGATATTGTAGCCACAGGTATGCCTGTAATGTGTCTTGGTTATATTTCACCCTGTATTCATTCCTAGGATTTGTGTTGCTGTTCATCACCCTGCCCCCCAAACACTCCCCACCAACATTTGTAATTCACCATATGGAGAGATTCGGGAGTGTGTTTTGGCATCTACAGAAATAAAATAGTCTCACTTCTGTCTCCCATAGGTGGATTCACTAGGCGTATTTTATTTTTACTGCATTCAAGTGAAACAGTGTACCAGCAGATAATAATCCTAGTGGTTTGGGGGGAGGGAAGATTATTCAGATAATTAAGCTGTTAGAAACCAGCTTCCTTTTGGGTTCTAGTACTTAAGGTTCTCTAGGTTTGTGTGTTGTGCATTTTGCACATCAATTACTCTATGTTGTCTGAGGGCACACTTATGAGTAAAAATCCGTTCAGTGCTGATCACTCCACGCTGCAGTGATTACGACCAGGCCTCAGATGAACTCCTCTGGGAAGTCACTGCTTTCACTGTGTGGCCCGCTGTCAGGGCAATCCTGCTGCTCACAACCTTTGGGACCTTCCCTGTGTGCCACTGGAAGTGAAATTAGACATGAATCGAGCATTTGACCCAGAAATGCCACCTGCTCGGTCCCCAGAACTTGGAGGCAGCCTGGAGTGTTCCCTTTCTCTCACACGCCACATCCAATTGATCAGGAAATTCTCTTGGCCCTTTTCTCAAAGTACATCCAGAATCTAGCTGCTTCTCACCAGCTCCATTACTACCACCCTAGCCAAGACACCAACTTCTATCTCCTGGATTATACCACCTCCCAACTGGTCCCTCTGCTTTCATCCTTGCTCCCTCACCATCTGCTTTCAACCTGGCAGCAGAGCACGAGTCAAATCATTTCACTCCTCTGCTCAAAACCATTTAACAATGGTTTGAAGCCCATCAGCATGTTAAAAAGCCGTGATTCATAATGATACGAAACAACAAAGAGGAAGCTTATTGGTGACCTTTGGAGAATGCCAGGCAACCAACTCATTTTCCCGAAAATCCATCAATGAAAGGAAAAAATCAAATATTAAAGGGAGGAGTAAAGGCACGCGATCAACATACGGCATATAGGAAGAGTCAGTCATTTTCCACAACTAACATTACTTCAGAAATACCGTCACCGAGGGGAAAGTGTCCAAGTGAGCGAGCTAACAGCGACAGCATCCCCAGACTGACTGACTAAGTCGGGTGCCTAAACAGGGCCAGAGCCCTCCCTCATCCAGATGATTCAGACAGGAGCAATCCCAGGCATGGCCTTGTTTTGGGAATCTCACAGGAGAGTGGGCATGTGATAAGCCACAGGCGGACCACAGACCCCACACCCACACACAGACAGACATCCACTTATGGTCCGTTTGCATCTCTGCACAATCCCTGTCTCACAGTTGTTGTGCCGGAACCAAAGGTGATGACAGGAGTGTTATCAAGCAGCTGGAGCCTGTCGCCCAGGCCGCCTGGGTTCCCCCTCAGGCTCCACCATATATTAGCTGATCCTCCCATGAAGAAATAGTCATGAGTACCCTTTATGACATCATGTGTGTTCACACGGCTACTTCCTGTGTCATTCTGGAATTCTACCTACATGATTGCTACGCCACTGAGTACATGGCAACAGCACCCCTGCTACAGTGGTGAAAGAATGGGGTGACAAGTAAACCAGCACTCGCCCAGCGGCAACCAACAGTTGCTCAGTGTTGGGCAGACCCACTAGATTTCTTTGACCTCCTCACACGCAGAAACCCCGTGACGATTGTAGCCACGGTCCCTTTTCAGATCACGAATATGAGGCTCACAGGGGTTAGGTACATTTCCCAGGATTTCTCAGCCAAGCAGGCGGCAGAACAGGAATGGTGTCCTCACCTATTGGTCTGCCTCCACATCCTAAGTGTTCCTCCAGCTACTGCACTGGCTCTCCTTTAATGGAGAACTTTCAGGCCTCAGGGGCAGATTTCTGTAAGCAGACCAGGGATGATGTTTTGTGACCGGGAGCTAGTCACGCCTGCTCAGGTGGGCCCAGGTGTCTTGGATCAAGTGGAGTATCTGTCTTGCACCAGATGGAGAAATCTGCTTGGATCACAGGACTTGCAGATTAGGAGTCACTTTGGGCTGGCAGTGTCTGGCATATAATAGGGGCCTAGTTAATATTTGTTAAATGAATGTATGTAAGGTAGATTTGGGATGATCAACAAAACCACTTTTGAGAATCCATACCTCTCAACCATTTCTATCCACATCTATTTATTCCAGAAAAATGTGGGCTGCAGAAGTGTTTCATAACCTGCTTGTAAAACTAACCTGTGTAGAATTTTCCTTTTACAAAATTAATATTTTTCGTCAGTGTCCAGTTAGAAATAGAGCTAAGTACCTCCCTGTTGACTAGTGCTAAAACGACAGCTTTTCTGATCTCAGGAAGGGAGGCTTTTGCAAACAGTGGTGACAGAAACGAGGAGAAGCTTTGCTTGAATCCAGCAGACATGGCTCCCTGGATGTCTGGTGTGTGTAGGAAGAAAGGTCTGGACCTGCAGACATGTCTGTGAGTGCTCAGCTTTGTGACAGACAGTAAGTACAGCCAGTGTCTCAGAGGAAGGGAAGAGTGTGTGTGTGCATGGGAGTGTGTTAATATTTGCATTATATGCTTTTATAATTCATTTATAGATACACGTATTCCAAATCATGTTGGTAAATGCATTGCCACACAACACTAGATCCCACTGTACATTCTCTGGATCCTACTGTATTATATATGACCAATGTTTCCTCCTTGGCCTTAATATGCTTTCTAATCCTTTAAAAACAATATTGGTGTTTGAATATTTGAATTGATTTTTTTAAATTACAAAAGTAATAGAGTTCTCTGTACAAAAAAAAAATTAATGGAACAATACCCACGGGTTGACCAGGGTTACAGAGCATCCCCAGTGGTGGAGGCCAAAGGACCTAGTGGAGCACGGCTTGGGCTTCAGGGCAGGTCCAGCATTTGAGTCCCTTCTCTACAGCTTCCCAGAAGAAGCACACATATATTTGTAAACGTAAGAGATAGTTTCCTAAGGACATTTGATGATATTTACACCAATGTGCCTTTCTACTAATAGTGTATGAGAGCCTAACTTCCTACAGTATGTTTAGACCATTGGAAAGTCATTCTTACACTTTGACCCAGACGTTTCACTTTTTAGATTTATCATACACAATATTCCCTGCTTAAATATATACCTATAGCTATATGGCTGTGCTTTACAGGCCCTTTGGCACAGAAGGACGATGGGGCCAGAGAGTGGCTGATAGTGTCACAAGAGGGATAGAAATGATTGTCCTTGGAATCAAGGATAGATTGGAAAGAAAGGATGTGAGTATCTGACATACAGAGTGAAAAGGCCAAGGGATGGATGTAAGGTCAGAAAGATGAGGGTGAGCATTGAGAAGAGAATGAAACACAAATGGAAAAAGCCTCTGAGAAACTGAGTCCATCCTGGCAATATGCACCCCTCTGGAAACCTTCCTTTATTTCCCTGTAGTAGATCCTGTCTGTCTCTGTTACTTCACCTTCAAGTTGAACACCGGAGAAACAGTTCCCACAGTCTGAGAAAGGAGCGACAGTACAGGGGAACAGCGTGCAATGACGGGTCTCTTAGGCAGGAGGCTAGAGTTCTGCGCATCTTGGTCCCAGGCACCACACCCATCACTGCCCACCGGAACTTGAGTGAGTCCCATCCCAGTGCTCATCTCAGCCCTAACACAGAGCCACACATTATTGGTTATGGGCGTAGGATTTGAGGTCGGATCAATCAGGGTTGGAATCCTGCTGCTAAATTTTATGGTCCATGGCAAGTAACCTGGACCTTACAGTGACTCAAGTTCTCTTCTTCCCCCTTAAACTGAAGATTGTAATGGTTTCTACTTCGTGATGTAATTGTGAGAATTAAGTGAGTTAATATATGAAAATACACAGAAAACCCCTGGAGAAATGCCTGTGACCTAACAAGCACTACAGATAAGTGGGCTATTACTAAGTCAGGCACTTAGCACAACGTCTGGTGTTTAGTAACGGATGAATGTGTGTTACTTGCACATTCTATTGTTACGAGAACGAAAACAGATGGGTGTATGGGGGCAAGTTGCAGTGTCAGCTATTAACGTATTTTATAAAGTGGAGATGCTGAAACAGGGCACCCCTGGTAGGAAATAATCTGACAGACTGTTTGAGGGAACCGAAATTAAAAGATCAGAGACTGAATCAGGCATATGGAAGGATTAAGTGGGGGCCTTAACTTCCCATTTCCAAACTTTAAACTTAAAAAAAAAAAAGCATTATTATTCAAGAAATGGTTCAGGCTTAAGTGGTAGATTACAAAAAGAGCGAGATGGAATATTCTTCACACCACATGACACAATGTGTAAGAAAAACAATCGGGGAAAAACTGTATATTACAGCATGGTTCCTTAGAAGAAATTAGTGGACGTTTATGTTTTTATGTGTAAATATAAACATAAAGAAGTGAAGGTAAAGAGACACGTGAGAATGTCAACTGTGTCTATAAATGGGTGGTTGGAACGCGTAATAGTTTTACTTTCCTATCTCTGCTTTACTTGTATAAAAGGATGTTTATGCCTGGGTCGGGGTTTTGCCACGTGCTTGGGGGAAGCACTATTCCTACTGTCTCGTTACGCAGCATAACAGGAACAACGTATCACTGATAAGCAGATGTGAGTATCCTCTTGCTGATTAATAAGCTGCATCACTCTAGACGATTCACCCAACATCTCCTGGTCCCGGGTTCCTTAAGCGTAAAAATCAGGGATTAGGGCTAACCACCACCTTAATGAAGATCTGGAACATATACCACACCCCCAAAAGGTTCCCAGTTAAATTCCTCTTCATCCTCTGGCCCCATGCAAACCTTGATCTGCTTTCAGTCTCTCTCTGTTAGTTGTTCCTGTTCTATGATTTCATATAAATGGAATCATACACCCTGTACTCCTTTGTGTCTGGCTTCTTTAACTCAGTATAATTTTTTTTGAGACCTATCCACGTTCTTGCCTTTTTATTGCTGAGTTAATATCCCATTGTATTGATTTGCTTACCTTTACGTTGTTTTAATGAACTTTCAGGAGGAAGTGAAAGTAGATCCTTGTGTTCAATTAGCCATCTTCATGGCCAGTCTTCTGTTCTTATATAATGGATATAATTTCTTCCTTTATCACTCCTTTATCTCTCCGGGGAAATATTATCTTAAGGTCTTGTCAATTTTTTCTATTCCCTCGGTACAAATCACTCCACTTGCTGAGTGTGTTCCATCCCTTCCATGCTTACCCTGGGTTCTGACTATCTCCTGCGGAGGAGGCTTCACTGCTGAGTCAGCCCTGGGCCCTGGGCGCGTGGGTGCTTGGCTTTGATCTACACCTTGCTCTGGCCTCGCCGGCGGTTTAGCTTCCTCCCTGGCCCTACCACTGGTGGCCTCTGCTTTACCACTGTGTTTTCCCATTTCCTTTTTTTTTTTTTTTTTTCAAGAGAGTCTTCTCCATTTCTTACATGGGAATTCTTATTTAATACTTTCAGCATGGCCATGTATTTATTGTTTTTGGAATACTATGTGTACTTATTATTAGATTATTATTCTAAAACCACAATTATAACATTTTAAAATTAAATATTGTAAAATACTTGCACTCTCATCATTTAAATTGTTCAGGTAGTTCTCAACCTTGTTTACACACTGGAGCCACTTGGGGAGATTGAAAAAATCACTAGCACCAGTCTACATCCAGAACAGTTAAAGCAGAATTGGAGGCAGACCCAGGCAACCACAGTCTTTAAACTCTTCATGTGATTGCAGTGTGCAACCAAGTTTGAAAACCACTCTGTTAAAAAGCATCAGCTTTGGGTTTACGCTTACCAGAAGACCCTAGGAATGGCTGCCACCTCATTTTGCTGACTTTCTACTCTGTGCTGTTTTGGGGACCTAGTGATTCCATTAGCTTAGGGCACGGACTGATAAACTATGGTCCATGGGCCAAACTTGGCCCGCAGCCTGTTTTGGGATGGTCTGCAAGCTAAGAATGATTTTTACATGTTTGAATGGTTGGGAAAAATCGAAACAAGAATATTATTTCCTGACACCTGAAAATTATTGGAAATTCACATCTCCGTGTCCACACATAAAGTTTGACTGGAACATAGCCATGCTGTGTCTATGGCAGCTTTTGCTCTACAACGGCAGATTTGAATAGCTCCAGTGGAGACCGAAAGGCCTGCAAAGCCTCAAATATTTATGATCTGGCCCTTTCCAGGAAAAGTTTGTTGAGCTCTGGCTTAGAGCAAGTGTCCTTAAAGCAAGTGCACAGTAACTGTGGTAAATGGCTGGAGATCCCTTTGGCTAAGCCCAGGAAGAAGATTTACTGTGGTTACTTGTCTTCAACTTCATTGTAGGGTCTTCACTCAGACTTCATTGTAGGGTCTTTCTTCAGTAGTCCATTCGTTCACGGTGTGGGTCAGGTGTGGGAATTGAGTAAGGGACCATCATTTGCCATCAAGATGGCTCAAGTCACCAGATCTAGAGTTTTATTTATTTATATTTTATGTTCTTATAAATAAAATATTCATTTATATTTTATTTATTCTTACACTGATCACATGCAACTTTAGAGAATGTTCAGATATTTCAAGATCCAAGGAATCTGTTGATCAGTTAGTCACCTTCAAATGTCACTGGAGGTCAAAGCAATGTGACTATCCCTGCTGCCCATTAAGGCAGCTCACCTTGATCCGGGAGATTAAGCGCTTCTACTGCGCCTGTGACTCCAGGATCCCCATCATCCCCACTGAAATGAGGGTGACCATGTGAATGGCAGGATCTCCCCTCTCACCTGTGGCCTACATAAGTCAGCCACGTCAGAACACTTCAGAGGTGAAGATGCCCTCCTCACCGTTACGTGTCTCAATACCATGAGGAAAGGAGTGTCCTCTGAGTCCCTCACGGCAGCCACTTGGTCCACTGGCACATTGACTTCAAAGACATTTCAATTCAAGTGACCACAGGTGAGAACTTTTGCCACTCTTTCACCATTGCGTGCCATGGAATACCAATATTTCATCCTCTGACGTCAAGTGGATCCTTAGTATCTTCAGATCCACGTAGGTCACGCAACCTATCCCAGATCCCCATTTCCTTCAGGGCCCGTTGCTTGCAACCAATTTTGGTGTCAAGCACTCTTAATCAAGGTTTCCACTTACCTATGCCAGAATTCATTCTAGCTATTACATAAAAATAAGATAGCTTAATAAAATATATTACATAGCTTACAAAATCTCTGTGAGGACCAGAAAAGCAGGCTTGGATATTGCACAGCCAGGGGAAGCTCACTCACACTATGGGGCTGTTATAGCTGAAACACCACTGCTGCCTGCCCACTACTTGACATGTACGACAGAGACTGAATCCTAGGCATCTGCTATGGCTGCTCCACAAAACCCAGAGACCTCTCCCGTCACACATAGCCGACCACATCATTGAGCCATATGTGGCTCCCATGTCATTCAGTTACACCCCCAAGTCTCAGGATGGTGCCTATGTTTGATACAACCGAGATCCCGTTTGGGACCCTAGCTGCAAGGGGCTCTGGTTAATGTGTGTGTGTGTCACACACACACACACACACACACACACACACACGTTTCCTTTCATGTTTTAAGCTTTCTAGTCTCTACAGAACAGGAAAGCATATAAGAGTGTCTACTCACATTGGAATAGTCGCCAAGGGAGCCGATTCACGGTTTATTTCATAGAATGTTATAATTTTTGCTATCGTAAATGGTATATTCAGAATGAAAATGGTACTTTCTATTTGTTACAATTATTTTGTGTATATTAGTCTTACATCCAACAAACTTTTAATCTCTAACTTTAATTTTCTGTAGCTTCTCTTGTATTTATATGAAGATAACCATATCGTATTGACAGCTTTATTTACTTTCACTTGTATACACTTCTTTCTTTCTGTATGTATATGGGCATGTATGTATATTGGCTTACTGTACTGCTTAGGAGACGCAGTATGATGCTGAAGAGAAGTGGTCACATGAGTCATCTTTGTCTCTTTTCTGATTTTAAAGGGAACGCTTTTAATGTTTCTTATTAAGTGTGATGTTTGATGTAGTTTGTTCTTTTTTAATACTTGTCCGTTTAAAGAAATATCTTTCTATTCATTAATTGCTGAGAATTATTACTGTTGTCATTTAAACCTGATCGGTTGTTTGATTTTTTGTACATCTTTTTGTTACTGGATATTTTGTGATAATCGTCCTTTCCTCCTTCCTTTATTCCACTAATGTGTTAAATTACATTATGGATCTCCTAATGTTAAACCAACGTTGCATGCTTGGGATTAGACGCAACTTTGTCATGCTGTATTATCTGTTCTAGCCACTGCTGGATTTAGTTTGCTATTAATTTATTTGTACTTTTTTGCATTTATGTAACTAATTGAGATTGGCTAATAATTTTGCCTTCTCGTGTATTCCTTGTCAAGAATACTATTAATAATAATAATATTTCCTATTTCTTCGGTATGGAAATTTATATTTTTTTCTGGGATTTACCTATTTAACTTAAATTTCAAATTTATCAGCATATATTTTTTATAATATTATCTTACTTCTTAAATCTTTGCTGTAACTCTAAGCACGACAGCTTTTTCTTTCCAAAAGTGGCTTATCTGTGCCTTATATCTAATTTTCTTGACCTGTGTTCCCAGAGGTTTCTTGCTTATCCTCTCTCTCTAAAGTGCTGACATCTAGCATTTTTGTTGAACTCTGTCATATCTGTTATCAGTTTCATTCGGCTCTTATTTTTATTATTTTTCCTTGACAATAGTGGAAAGACATGAGATTATTTTTTGTTAAGTAAATGATCAGTGGATGGTCTTTTCATCTACCATCAGGTTTTATTTTCTAATTTTTACTCTTGAATTTAGCGGACACTCAAAAGTCCAGTACACTCATTTGTTTGGAAGAGACCTGTGGCTCAGCGATGCTGTTGTTTTTAGCCAGTGCCATCATGTCTATTCAGTTCCACTGTTGGAAGGTCAGGTGATTAAGGAAGAGGGAGTTGGAGCATTGAAGTAATGGAATCTCTATTATAAATATATATGAATGTCATTTAAGAGAATAGCATACAATGTCGAAAAGAGTATAGACAGAAAGCGTATAGACACAGAACATTCGGCTTTGAAAACATACGTCTCTGGATTCAAATCCCGGCTCTGCCATTTACTGCCTATGTGATTTTAGGCAAGCACTCAAACTCTGAGTTTCAGTTCCATCATGCAGTGGTCAGTGGTGCTGTTTGCCAAGTGTTTCCGTTTCTCCCCTGTTCCAGGCACCTGGTAGAACTGCACTTCTTGCTTGGCCTCCTGTGTTTGGGCAGGGCCGTGTATGTGACCAGTGCTGGCTAATGGGTTGGAAGCGACGTGTTATTTCTGGGCCAGAACCTATGGCTGCTGGTTTGAGACCCCCCAAGGCCCTCTTCCCCTCAGGCATAGTGACTGAGAGTTTTCTAGATGGTGGCTGCTTTTTTCAGTTTGGGTCTCCAAGTCATTCCAGTAGGAACCGCTCAGACCCTCAAATCATTCCAATAAGAATTACTCAGACCCCCAACATCCGCCATCCTGTGATGGACGTGCACCTGCCATGGAAACGTAGTAGGTGTGAGGCATAAGCCACTGAGATTTGGGGATCGTCTATTACCACGGCATAACCCAGCCTCTCCTGACTCATATGTCTCATTTGTAAATTAAAATAAATCCTCTCAGGATTTTTCTGAAGATTAAATGAGTTAACTTATATGACGAGGTTATCACAGTGCTTGACGTATAATAGAGACTCAAAACACAGCAGCTATAATTATTAAATAATGACAAAACTGTTTTCATAAAGTGTGGAATATTTGTATAAAACGAGCGGCATTGTGTCTGCTGATCCTGATAGATAAGCTGTATCTTGCTTTCCAGAGGGGGGGCACTATATTTGCTGCTACAGATAAAATGATTTGCTATGATGATTTTGCTAATGATTTGCACTTATGCCCTTACTTTTGCCACCACGCTGTCAGAAAGATGCTTAGAAATTGGGGTTATCTCTGAAGAATGTAAAACTGAAAAGATTTAAGCAGGAGAGAGACTAGCCAATGAGATAAGATAAAATGAATGAAACAGCAATAAGTAATTTCTTAATGAAAAGAAGAATAGATCATAATTATTATAAACACACATTCCAATGCTCTTAGTAAACAAAGGCACAAGGTTTTAAAATGGTAGAGGATTTAGTTTGGACAGGGTTTCCCAAAATATTTTCTGAAGAACACTAGCACCTCAGACGCTCTGTGGAAAAATGTCCCATTCCCATATAAGTTGGGGAAACTATCCCTCCCTTTGAGATTCATGTTCTATATCAGCATATTCTCTAAAAAAAATCCTACTGTATGGAAATTCATTTACCTTCAGTCCTGTTTGTCCTATACTTCTCTAAAGTAGAGTACATTTTTGTTGTTGCTGTTTCTCAGCCCTAGTGTTTTGCAGAACAAACTTGGAAATGCTGAAATGAGAGAAAAATAAAATGTATTATTTAAGCCCCATGTACTATAAACTATCACAAGTGACACACACACACACACACAATATTCTTGAACCATGTGTCAAGAAGTACTTAAATCCCCCACAAATGTAAGCACAGTCTTGCTATTTGCTCAACTTTACTCATTCAATGCCATTTTCATGATGTACCAAATGTGAGCATCACCTACGAGTTGACCTAGTATTTTCTTAAATCAATTCACTATCATTTTCCAAGTGAAGGAAAGGAGGGAGTTTTCAAGAAGGAGTCTAAGAAACAATGGTTAGAAAATCAGAGGGGAAACCAGAAATGAATGGTGTCTGCCTGAACTACTTGAAGCCGTTTAGAGATCCTAAGCACAAAAAAGATTGTCGCCCAGCTCCCAGATGTGCTTTGTAAAACCACTGAACTTCAAATTAAGTATAAGAAAGAAAGTCTGCATCTTCACAGCATGGCTACTTTGACACTGTCACTGAAATATCAGATTCTTGAAAATAAATTCTCTCTCTCTCCCGCTCCTCCTCCTCCCCTTTGATCTCTCTCTAGCTCTGCTGCTGCTGCTTTTTTTTCTTTTTTTTTTTTTTTTTTGCTGAGGAGGATTAGCCCTGAGTTAACATGCGCTGCCAGTCTTCCTCTTTTTTTGTATGTGAGCCCAGCCACAGCGTAGCCACTGACAGACGAGTGGTGTAATATCGGGCTGCTCCTGGCCACCAAAGTGGAGCACGTGGAACTTAACCACTAGGCCACTGGGGCTGGCTCTGCTTTGCTTCTTTCTTGAGCACACGTTTAGAATGTGTGTGGGGGGGAAATATATCAAAGGAATAAAGAGAATCTTTACAGAATCGAGTAAGTGGCAGAAGTTAAGATCAGGTTTGGAATCATCCATCCACGTTGGCATCTAGGAGGTCTCTGGCGTCCTTAATCACAACGTGGTCAGAGGCGGCCACCACACCGCAGGGACAGTGAATAGGGCGAGGTAATAAGCAAGGGAAAGGCGTTGGTGTGGCGGAGGGAAGGGGGTCCCATCTGGCTTCCAGAGCCCTGCTGCTGAGAGATGACGTACAAGCCCATGAACCCCTGCCGCCCCCTCCACCGCCACCCCACCCTCCGATGCAGGACCTGCTCCTCCTCCACTTCACTCGCCACCGACAACAGCTCCCGTGAGTCCAGGATCAGGGCGCACACACCCACAGGCTTTCTCTGCCAGGCGTACAAAAGTTAGGCCACATTCTGAAGTTCTCCCCCTACCTCCACCCCGGCCCCTCTCGGGCCCTCTGCCGTTTGGCCGGGCTTGGCCCGAGGCCGCTTGGCCGCCCCCAAAAGCCCAATTCTCTGATTAAACTTCTAGTCCCGGCTGCCGGCCCCCTACCCAACTACTGCTCACCGCGGCAGGATATAAAAGTGGGTGGAAAGGTTGGCATCTGAGCCAGAAACTCATCAAAGTTCTACCTGAGCCAGGGGGCACACGGCAGTTCTAACGTCTTCTGCGCCTAATGGCGGCGACGCCTCAGAAGGCTAAGCCGCGCTACGCGACCATAAGGGGTCGCGTGACGTCGGAATCCACGTAACCGTCAGGCTTCAGGAGCGCTCCATCTTTACGTGACTGAGACGACTGAATCTCACGTGAACATATCCTGGCACGGGACCACAAGATCCACGTGACCAATAGCGGTAGCTGCAGTGCTCACCCGACGGGACGGACTTCATCCGCCACGTGTGGTGGGAGCCACATTGTTGCCTGTACATGGATCTGCAGAGTTTAGCAGTCCACAATCTTCACGTGACAGAGACGGGTGAGTTTCGCATGTACCACTGAGGTGGGGTTGGGGGGGTACATAGCCATAGCATCCACATGACCCTAAGAAGTAGGTCACCTGTATGACGTCAACGGCTGAGGCTTCCACATGCTCGTAGCCAGTAAGAGTCACATGAGAGAAGGACTCATGTGACAGGCAGGGTTTAGGAGTGCACAATGCTTTAGTGACTTGAAGAGCTGGATCCACCACATGACCACAGGGGCAACAGGGCCAAAGAGACCACATGACCTTTGGGTTTGAGGCCATGGTACTGACATGACAGGTAGGGCTGAGCCTGCCACCTAAC
The DNA here is from genome assembly GCA_031878705.1 of Tapirus indicus. Lineage (NCBI taxonomy): Eukaryota > Metazoa > Chordata > Mammalia > Perissodactyla > Tapiridae > Tapirus > Tapirus indicus. Next base: position 86,195,449 of record CM062942.1, on the reverse strand, counting down.
TATTGTCCACGTGATGGCAGCATGCCTGTGACCCATTGCCTTAGGAACCCACAATGCTCATGTGCTTGGGAGGGCTGAGTCAGCTTCCTGACAGTAGGGTCCAAGACAGTAGGATTCTCCTGACCTGCATGTTTCAGGAAAACATTGTCTTCACGAGACCCAGAGATCTGAGATTGCCCATATGCCTGGTCTCCTCTGTGATGCTGGTGCCTCCAGGTGACCTTCCACAGCACACAAGCTTGGGCTTTACCTACTCCCATCCCAGTTTAATGTGTTAATTTTGTGTGCTTTTCCCCTAATAACACATGGAATTTAATACATAACGATGAAATACATCCTCCCGAAAACCATAATCGTGGGCATACTGTAGAAACTACTGTAAGAGCCTAAGCAGTGGGTACGGGTAAGTGCTGTTGACTTAAATTCCATGCAAGTCTAAAGGAAATTAAAGCAAATCTAATGAGTTTTAGTTGTTAATTTTTAAAAAGTATCCAGTGATTACTGTGGGCCACACACTTTAAAAGGATAACTCATTTAAGAGAGGTGACTCTACAGAGTAAGTACTGTTACAGAAATTTACAGATAAGGAAATTAAATACAGAAGTATTAAATGACTTGCCTAAGAGGTCACAGGTATTGTAGGTGGCAAACCAAGAGTTGCCCACAGGCCGTCTGGCTCCAACTCTGTGTTCTGGTCACCTGCCAGGTTCCTCGACAGAGAGTAGTATTAATTCAGCCTTACTAATAACCTGGAAAACCAGCCCCAGTTACTGAAAAGTTGAGATGATGGGAGATCTCTGAAATATCGCTTAAGTAATTTCAAGTATTATCTGTAATTAGACCCAGTCAAAGTTGAGTCTACTTAATGACCTCTAATTAAAGTTTATGTATAGATATAAACCTATCACTAATATGTGGAATACGTGTATATGATTGGTGTATAAAATGCTTGATGTTAGCTGAAAACATTTCCTTTTAAATAAGCACTGAAAAGGGAACTAGCATAAAGTTTAAACATCACACCTGTTCCCTTGCCTGAACTACGACAATTACAAATGAGTGGAATCTGAATTCACTAGATTTTACTGTACTTGTATTCTGTCTGCACCTCCCCAGAAAGGACAGATAGAGGAGAAGGAAAATATATATTGTAGTTTTTTAAAATTGCAATTCCACAAACACGTCTTTTGCTGATTAGTGTGGGAAACTACAGCTTCGTCTGTATGTTCAAAAAAATTTTCGTCTGCTCTTTCTGGTTTGCTGGAGTAGGCAAACAATGCTATACATGTGTTGGGATTCTTTTGCTAGGTCCCTGCAATGTGACATGGCTACATAAATAAGGTGAAGAAAATGCAACAGACCAAGTTTTCCACTGCAGTTAAAGTTGAGGAATTTAGTAAAGACAAGAGACTGTGTTTATGGTTCTAGGCCTACTGAAGGAAGTCAAAATGTTTGGAGTGAAGATTAGTGAGAGAAGACAGTATTTGTGCAAGCCAAGGTGTCTCATGTAATTGTGGAGAATTATTTGTGGGACACGCGTAAATTCAGGATACAAAACTGGAGGCACATATTTAGTTACAATAGAGCCTATTAAGGAACTTTAAGTTGGATTTCACAAGCGTCTACATACAGTCACGGAATGGAATCTGACATCAAGACCTGACATCTGTCCTAAACCTAGTTCTTATAATTACAAACAAATGAACAGATTGACAGTGTAAGATGCAGAAGAATTTTGTCTAGTCCACCTATGCTCAACTGACGACGATTGGGATCAAATTTTTCACCAAAAGACAAATCCTGGGGTTCTAATTATAACTCCTCTTTAAGTCAGATTTTGATCCTGTCAGACTCGATACTCTACTCAATCATTCTTTCTCTGAGATGACTATCAAGAGTTTCTTAGGACCTTTTAGGAAGCATTTGGTTCCATCAGTGGGACTCTGTCAGCACTCTCTACGCTGAGGAGGGGCAGGGAAACAACTCTATGATTAAAGATCTCTGTGTCTGGGGTCCAATTTAGGCATTCCATGTATCAGGCACTGTGCTTGTTTAGGTAAGGCAGGATGATAAGCCATTTCTCTTGCATGCAATTTGGCAGGATTTAACGGGAACAACTTTTCCTTCTTTCATCTTTTTTGTTTTGTGGTGCACATTTTGGAGGTCAGAGCTAGTGGCTTTAGGAGGAGTGGCTTTATCTAACACAGAGAAGCGGGAAAGGGGAGCAACAGAATAGTTGTGATGCTGTTTACTTAGATATAAATACTCAAATGCCTTTGGTTCTAACACAGATATGTACAACTGAACTAGATGTTCTACGTGAATTTACTTTCAGAAAGCAAAATTGACTTACCTAGCAACTGTATGCAGGCGATATCATCAGATGGGGCTGTATCGTTATGGAAATTGCATTCAAACCATGTTTTTCTTTGTTCCTTTGTGAAATTCATTAACTTATCTAGAAGTAACTTTATTGTCAGTGTTAAGCAGTGGGAAAGATGAGAAACAGTTGCAGGTGGTGCTCCATGACAAAGTGCTGACTATGCCCACCCACCCCCATCACAATGTAAAATTCAACAGCTCTAGGTAATAGGCTCATTCTTTGGGGACTACTATGGCATGGAAGTAGAAAATTACATCCACAATATAAATTTCTTCCAGGCAGAGGACGGAGAGATGTGAGAAGGTAGGGATTCTATACAGGGCGTTTATTCATGAGCTGTGTCATTTGTGATGCTATCACTCTCCAGTACATTTTGATGACCCCCTCCATGTGCAGGACATTAAAAAGAAACAATTGTGGTTCACACATTGGTACATTATTAGTAGAGGATGAATTTTCCCTGGATTGCCTCTCATTATTCAAACTAGTTTTTGCCATTCAAAAAATAGTTCTAGAGTGTGATGTCAGGAAGTTGGCAGGGTAGGAGTTTTCAGCCCTCATACACCCAAATAAACACTTACTGTGCCAATCAATCATGGACCAGGGTACCTTTGTGGGAGCTCCGGTGTCCAGTGGAGAAGTCCCAGCACCCTGTTGGAGGAAAAAAAAAAAATCTAAGAACAGATACATTCAGGAGGGTAAGAACAGCTTCACTTTACAAATGTCAATCCTCTTCCAAGGCTGCACAGTTCAATGCCGAGAGACACCCCCTCGGCCCGCAATGACTCCCATGGGGGAAAGCGAGAGTGTAGTGAGTGCTTGGTTCCCCAGCTGTGCTAGACACTGCCCAAGAGGCACACTTCTTTCTTGCCCCACCCAGAACACAGAGAGGATGAGCACAGCTGAATAGCCTGGGGAGATCAAGGAGCAAACAGGGCATCAATTTGACAAAGGGCTGCAGTTTCTACTAACCCCCTCATGGACTCTACCAAGAGGCCCACTCACAAACCTCATAGGGCACATCACCTACAGAACCCCCAACTAGCCCACAAGCATCCCCAGTGCTCCATGTGCCACTTCCCCCCCACCAGAGCCAGTGCCCCACATGCACCCCTGAAGGTGGTACACTTGAACCTCTGGAGATTATGCACAGGAACACAAAGTGGACCGGCTGGACTCTGCTGGATTGGGAGAAGGCACATAAGCTTGAACACTTCAGGGCAATGCCCTAATGAAAATAAACAGGAGGCTCTCAGCAAGTGACCGGGCTCTGCATAATTGAGAGAAGGCATACAATTTTAACACCCCCCCCCCAAGAGGGAACAAGAGAAGTGGAGTGGGTGCATCCATAGAAAAGGCCTTAGAGACCCCCAGAATTCCTAGCCTGGCTGACTGGTGAAGGTCTCTCTTTCCTGAAAAAAGTCAGTAAATACTGGAGGAGGTGATTGCTTCCTCATATGTGAAGACTGCAACGCAAGACTTCAAGAAACACAAAAAAATCCGGGAAACATGACACCACAGAAGAAACGAGCTAATTTTCCAGTAACCAACCCCATAGAAATGGAGTCCATGAATTGCCTGACAAAGAATTAGCAATGATTGTTTAAGGACGTTCAGCCAGCTACAAGTCAACTGAGATAGACAACTCAATGAAATCAGGAAAACAATACCTGAAGAAAATGGAAAGTTCAACAAAGAAATAAAAATGATTAAAAAAAAGACCAAAACGGAAATTCTGGAGGTGAAGAATACAATGAATGAAATGAAAACTACAATGGAGAGCTTCAAGAGCAGACTCCATCAGGTGGGAAAAAGAATCTATGAAGTCAAAGACAGGTCACTTGAAATTATCAAGTCAGAGGAGATAGAAGAAAAAAAAAGAATGAGAAAGAGCCAAGAAAGCCTATGGCATTTTGGGACACCATCAAATGAACCAATATATGCATTAGGGGTCTCCCAGAACGACAAGAGAGAGAGAGCGAGAGAGCAGAAGCTTATTCATAGAAGTAATGGCTGAAAACTTCCCAAATAATTGGAGGGATATGGACCTCCAAGTTCACGAAGCTCAAGGGTCCCTAAACAAAGTCATCCCCTACAAGATTGCACCAGGACACATTATAATCAAAATATGAAGTCAAAGACAAAGAGAGAAGTTTGAAAGCAGCAAGAAAACAGTCATTTGTCACATACAAGGGAACAGCATAAAGCTATCAGGAGATTTCTCAGAAGAAATTGTGCAGGCCAGGAGAGAGTGGTGTCAAACATTCAAAGTGCTGAAAGAAAAAACTCACAGCTCTATTCATAAAAGCTGTCCTTCAGAAATGAAAGATAGATAGAGACATTCCCAAACAAACGAAAGCTGAGGGAGATATTCACCACTAGACCCGCCTTACAAGAAATGCTAAAGGGAGTTCCTTAAGTTATAACAGAAAGACACTAATTAACAACATAAAAACAAATGAAGGTATAAAACTCATTGGTAAAGGTAAGCACATAGTCAAATCCAGAACACTCTAACACTGTAATCGTTGTATATAAATCACTTTTAACTTTAGTATAAAAGTTAAAAGGCAAAAGTATTAAATATAAGTATAGCTGCAATAATCTTTTAATGGACCCACAATATAAAAAGATGTGAACTGTGACATCAATAATGCAAAAGGGGGCGGCAGGAAAAGTAAGAGTGTAGAGTTTTTGTAAACAATCAAAGTTGTTTAAAATAGACTTATAACTATAAGATGTTTCATGTAAGCATTATGGTAAGAACAAAGCAAAAATCTATAGTAGATACACAAATGATAAGGAGAAAGGAATCAGAGCATAGCACTACAAAAAGAAATCATCAAATCACAAAGGAAGACAGCAAGAGAGGAAGAAAGGAATGACAAAATAGTCAGAAAACAATTAACAAAGTGGCACTAGGAAGTCCTTATCAATAATTCTTTTAAACATAAATGGACCGTATCTCCATCAAAAGACCTAAAGTGGCTAATGGATAAAATAACCAAGATCAAAATATATGCTGCCTACAAATGACTCACTTTAGCTTAGAGGACACATAGGCTGAAAGTGAAGGGATGGAAAAAGATATTCATGCAAATGCTAACCAAAAGAAAGCAGGAGTGGCTGTACTTGTATCAGACAAAATAGACTTTCAGTCAAAAACTGTCACAAGAGTCAAAGAAGTCATTACATAATGATAAACAGGTCAATTCAAGAGTATATGACAATTATCATGTTTTCATATATGTATGTGTTGTGAAATGGTTAATGATTGCTACACTCAAGCTAATTAACGTTTCCATCGCCTCACATAGTTACCTTTCTTTTTGTGGTAGGACACTTAAGATCTACTCTCTTAGCAAATTTCAAAGAACAGTAGGGTATTATTAACTATAGTCACCATGCTGTACATTAGATCTCTAGAACTTCTTCATCCTGTGTAACTGAAACTTTGTATCCTTTGAACAACTCCCAATTTTCCTCACCCACCGGCCCCTGGTAAACATCATTCTACTCCCTGCTACTATGAGTTTACCTTTATTTGACTTTTTTTTTAGATTCTGCTTATAGGTAAGTGATATTGTGCAGTATTTGTCTTTCTGAGTCTGGCTTATTTCACTTAGTGTAATGTCTTCTAGCTTCATCCATGTTGTCTCAAATGGCAGCATTTCCTTCTTTTTAAGGCTGAATAATATTCCACTGTGTGTGTGTGTACACTCTGGAACTCTAATGCACTGTTGATGAGAATGTAAATTGGTCCAGCCATTATGGAAAACAGTATGGAGTCTCCCGTAAAAATAAAAAAATAGAACTACCATATGATCTAGCAACCCCACATCTGGGTATTTATCCAAATGTTCTGAAATCAGGATGTCAAAGAGATACCTGTACTCCTATGTTCATTGCAGTATTCTCAATAGCTGAGATATGGAAACAACCTAATTGTCTGTGAACAGATTAATTGATAAAGAAAGTGTGGTATAGGGGCCAGCCCCATGGCCTAGTGGTTAAGTTTGGTGCACTCTGCTTTGGCTGCCTGGGTTTGGTTCTCAGGCGCGGACCTATACCACTCATTGGCAGTCATGCTGTGGTGGTGACGAACATACAAAATAGAGGAAGATTGGCACAGATGTTGGCTCAGGTAGAATCTTCCTCAGGCAGAAAGAGTAAGATTGGCAACACATGTTAGCTCAGGGTGAATCTTCATCAGCAAAAGAAAAAAAGTGATATGTATATATATATATATATATATATATGTGTGTGTGTGTGTGTGTGTATATATATATATACACACACACACACACAGAGACACAAACACACACACACGCATTTATATATGTATATATACTACTTACAATACTGTACTGTGTAGTTGAAATTTTGTAAGAGGATAGAGCCTACGTTTTCTCACCAGAAAAACACAAAAGAGGTAAGTATGTGACATGATGGATACGTTAATTGACTTGATTGTGGTGATTAGTTCACAACGTACAGGTATATCAAATCATCCAGTCATACACTTTAAATATATTCGATAAAGATAATGAAATAAAGAAAAAATTTTAAAGAATAGTATCAGAAACTTTTTCAGAACAATTAGGCAAGAAAAAGAAGTAAAAGGCATACAGATGGAAGGAAAGGAAGAAGTAAAATCTCTCTCTTCACAGATGACATGATCTTGTATGTAGAAAACTCTAAAGATTCTAGAAAAGAACAATTGGAACAAACAAACAAATGCAGCAAAGAAGCAGGATGCAAAATCAACACGCAAAAATCAGTTGTGTTTCTATACACTGACAATGAACAATCCAAAAAGAAAATTAAGAAAACAATTCCATTGGCAATAGCATCAATATGATAAAATACTTAAGAGAAAGTTTACCAAAGAAGTAAAAGACTTTTACATTGAAAATCTCAAAACATTTCTGAAAGAAATTAAAGAAGACATAAGTAAATGGAAAGGCATCCCATATTCATGAATTGGAAGACTTAACACTTATAAGATGTTGATACTCCTCAAAGGAATCTATAGATTTGATGCAATCCTTGTCAAAATGCCCACAACTATTTTTTGCAGAAAAAAAATCCCATCCTAAAATTCAGGAATCTCAAGGGACCTGAGTAGCCAAAACAATCTTGAAAAAGAACAAAAAAGTTGAGGGACTCACAAATACTGATTTTAAATCTTTCTACAAAGCAACAGTAATTAAAACAGCATGGTACTGGTATAAGGACAGACATAAAGACCAATAGAATAGAATAGAGAGCCCACAAAGAAACCTTTGCATATGCGATCAAATGATTTTTGACAAGGGTGCCAATATCATTTAGTAGGGATAAGGTAACCTTTTCAACAAAATGGAGCTGAGAAAACTGGATATCCACATGCGAAAAATGATGGTGGACTCTTACCATACACCACACACAGAAAGTAATTCAAAATGGAGCAAAGACCTAAATGTAAGAGCTAAAATTATAAAACTCTTAGAAGAAAATGTAGAGGGAAAGTTTCATGACATTAGATTTGGCAATGTTTTCTTGAATATGTCACCAAAAGCACAGACAACAAAAGAAATAACATATAAATTGGACTTTACTGTATAATTTAAAAATTTTGTGCATCAAAAGACACAATCAGGCCAGCCCAGTGGCGTAGCAGTTAAGTTTGCACACTCCGCTTTGCCGGCCTGGTGTTCGCAGGTTCGGATCCCAGGTGTGGACAGACGCACAGCTTGTCAAGTCATGCTGTGGTGGCGTCCCATATAAAGTAGAGGAAGATGGGCGTGGATGTTAGCCTAGGGCCGGTCTTCCTCAGCAATAATAGAGGGGCATTGGCATCGGATGTTAGCTCAGGGCTAGTCTTCCTCACACACACACACAAAAGACACTATCAACAACGTGAAAAGGCCACCCTCAGAATGGGAGAAATTAGTTGCAAATCATATATCTGACAAGGGATCAATATTCTGACTATTTAAAGTGCTCCTACAACTCAACCACAAAAAACCCCAAAGAACCCAATTGAAAAATGGACAAAGGAGTGCAATAGACATTTCTTCAAAGAAGATATATAGATGCCCAATAAGCACATGAAAAGATGCTCAACATCAGTAATCATTAGGGAAAGGCAAATCAAAACCACAATGATGAATCACTTCAGAGTCATTGGGATGGCTATTATCCCCCTGAAATAACAACAACAGAAAATAACAAGTGTTGATGAGGATGTGGAAAAATCGATACCCTTGGGCATTGCTGGTAGGAATTTAAAATGGTGGATCCACTATGGAACAAAGTATGGCAGTTCAAAAACATTACACAAGATGATCCAGTAATTCCACTTTTAGGTATATATTCAAAAGTATTAAAATCAGGAATTCGAACAGATATTCACACACAAATGTTCATAGCAGCATTATTCACAATAGCCAGAAAGTGAAAATAACCAAATTTCCATCCATGGATGAATGGATAAACAAAATGTGGCATATACATACAGTGGAATAATATTCTGTGTTAAAAAAGAATGGAATTCTGACACATGTTACAACATGAATGAACCTTGAAAATGTTATGCTAAGGAAAATAAGCCAGACACAACAGGGCAAATAATGTATGATTCCCCTTACATAAGATAGCTAGAATAGTAAAATTAATAGATAGAGAAAGTAAAATAGTGGTTACCAGGGGCTGGAGGGAGGTGTGATTGGGGAGTTACTGTTTAATGTGCACAGAGTTTCAGTTTGAGATGATGAAAAAGTTCTGGAAATGGATAGTGGTGATGGTTTCACAACAATGTGAACGTTTTTAATGCCGCTGAATTATACACTGAAAAATGGTTAAAATTGCCAATTTTACGTTATGTATATGTTACCATGTTAAAACAAAGTTTGAGTCCCTTCCCTCCCCCAAAGTTTCTCAGTACAAGCAGACTTTTCATTAAAGTCACCGATAATCAGGGTAGATGGGGAGAGATGAACACGTGACATGGAAGGGTGAGTAGCATCCCACCAGTGAGAAAGGCTTTGCGTTCATTTTTATTTTCAGCTGTCCTGTGGTGGGCCAAGCTCAGCTAAATGAAATTCTCCTTTTGTTCCACCCGAAGTTCTTATATCTTCATATTGACACCGTCTGATTTGTCTTTGGGGCCCCTTGATTCAGCAGTGACAGCCACGTTGCCTTTTGAATGGGGCTGCAGAGCTTGCTGCCCTATTATCGTGAGAACATCCTTTCCTCCTCTCCCAGGGAGGAGAGTGAGCATCAAGCAAAGAAGCACTCATTGCAGCTTGTTTCACCCTACCTCTCGCCACTCCGTCTCTATGCGTTCATTAACAGGTAGGACAGTTGGGGACCTTTAATCACCCTCACGTACCACTTGGGATGAGAATGTTCAACACCAGATCCTGGGGAGCCTTCTCGTATCCTCTAAGCCAGGACAAAAGCCCTTGCCCTTTCTTCTTTCAGAAAACCAGGTCTTTGTCAACATCTCATCATTGCCATCAAAACTTTCAAGAACTATGAAGGGTGTGTGATTTTGCTCTACTTGCAGGTTAGAAGTTAGCCTGCCATAGTTTCATAGATGCTGGAGAAGACACGAGACTTCTGGGTCAGAGAAGAAGGAATTTATGACTCACAGAACAGCAGGCAGCATGAGCTTTACTTTGTGCTGTTTCCCCTTGCTTTTTCCTCCCCCAATTCCCACACAGGTGATGCTGAGTAGCCCAGGTGAAAACTGTGCACACAGTGGGTTTGCATCACAGATGAGGAATCCTGAGATTAGGAAACTCCAATCTTTTATAACGGGACTACTAGCAATCATGCCTCACTTTTGCCCCAGAGGGAGACATGGTCTTCATTACCCTGGACAGCAAAAAACTCTGTCCTCTGCCCCGGAGGAAAACTATCTGTCCCTTCCATGATGGTTCACTGAAAATAAAAGTCCTGGAACATATAGCCCGGTGCAGAAAACAGGCAGACATGTGAGAAACTCATGGAGAATTGTCTCCTAACACCATTATTGTTTGTTTATATTATAGTTCAGAGTCAAATCCAATCAGGAGTTGAGCTGGGTTTTGCTTTTGTTGTCAACGTGATTATCTGTGGTGCACCACAGGCTTCAAATTCCTCCAGTGTTACTTTGTTCTTACAGTGCTTGATTGGGTGACACAGGTTGGTTTGTTGTTGTTGTTTCAGTGTTCCTCCACCATCTTCTGCTTTCAGCCATCCCTGTATGCCTGCACCACAGCCAGGGTCTGTTTCCTCACTTTCACACCTCCCCCGGTGGTAAACTTGTCTTGCTTTTCCTGTGGTGCCTGCCAGCCTGATGGTAGTGGGCGAGGATTTTCTCCATTCTCTTGGTCCAGGCTCAGATGTTTTCTCCAGCTCTTCTGAGGCAGGATGGACAAATGAAAAATGTATCTGTTTAAGGTGTACAACACGATGTTTTGATATATGTATACATTGTGAAATGATTACTACAATCAAGCTAATTTGCATATCAATCAGCTCACACTTACCTTTTTTTGTGGTGCGAACACTAGAGATTTACTCTCTTGGCAAATTACAAGTATATAACACATTATTTCTAACTATAGTCACCATGCTGTACATTAGGCCTCCGGAACTTATCCATCTTATAACTGAAAGTTTGTGCCCTTTGACTGATAACTCCCCTCTTCCCCCAAACCCTGAGCCTGTAGTAACCACCATTCTGCACTGTGTTGCCAGAGTAGAATGAGTTCAATTGTTTTTTAGATTCCACATATAAGATTTTACCAAAAATGAGTTCAATTTTTTTTAAGATTCCACATAAGTGAGATCATACAGTATTTGTCTTCCTGTACAATGTCTTCCAAGTTCACCCATATTGTCACAAATGACAGCATTTCCTTCTTTTTTAAGGCTTTATAATATTCATGTATCTATCACATTTTCTTTATCCATTCATCTGTCAATAGATTCTTAGGTTGTTTCCAGTTAGGCTGTTGTGAATAATGTGAACAATGCCGCAATGAACACGGGAGTGCAAATATTCAAGGTCCTGATTTTGTTAATTGCGGATATATGTCCAGAGTGGATTTGCTGGATCTTATGGTAGTTCTAGTTTTAATTTTTTGAGAAACCTCCATGCTGTTTTCCACAATGGCTGCACCAATTTATATTCCCACCACACTTTTCTCCACATCCTCACCCAAACTTGTTGTCTCTAGTCATTTTGATAAAAGTCATTCTAATGGGTGTGAGGTGATATCTCATTATGGTTTTGATTTGCATTTCCCTGATGAGGTGAGCACCTTTACATGTACCTGTGGGCCATTTGTATGTCTTATTTTAAAAAAAAGTCTGTTCTGGTCCTTTGCCCATTTTTTCATTAGGTTATTTGGGGTTTTTTGCTGTTGAGGTGTATGAGTTCTTTACATATTTTGAATGTTAGCCTCTTATCAGATAAATGGCCTGCAAACATTTTCTCCCATTCTGCAGGTTGCCTTTCCATTTTGTTGATTGTTTCCTTTGCTGTGCAGAAACTTTTTAGCTTGATGTAGTCCCACTTGTTTATTTTTGCTTTTGTTGCCTGTGCTTTTGCTGTCAAGTGCAAAAAGAATCATTGCCAAGACCACTGTCAAGGAGCTTTTCCAATATATTTTCTTCTAGGAATTTTATAGTTTGAGGGCTTATGTTTAAGTCTTTAATCCATTTTGAGTTGATTTTTGTGTATGGTGCCCAAGATAAGGGTCCAATTTTGTTCTTTTGCATGTGGATATCCACTTTTCACAACATGATATATTGAAGAGACTATCCTTCCTCCATTGTGTATTCTTGGCACCTTTGTTGAAAATAAGTTGCCCTCTATGCATGTTTTTATTTCTGGGCTCTCAATTCTGTTGCATTGGTCTATATGTCTGTTTTTACGCCAGTGCCATACTGTTTTGATTACTATAGCTTTGTAATATAATTTGTAATCAGGAAGTTTCATGCTTCCAGTTTTGTTCTTCCCACTCAAGATTGCTTTAGCTATTTGGAGTCTTGTGCTTTCATACAATTTTAGAATTATTTTGTATTTCTGTGAAAAATGCCATTGGAATTTTGATAGGGATTGCATTGAATGTGTAGATTGCTTTGGGTAGAACGGACATTTAAACAACATTATTCTTTCAACCTATGAGCATAGGATGTATTTCCATTTATTTGTGTCTTCCTCAATTTCTTTCATCAATGTTTTATAGTTTTCAGTGTACAGATCTTTCACCTCCTTGGTTAATTTTATTCCTAAGTGTTTTGTTCTTTTTGATGCTGTTGTAAATGGGGTTGTTTTCTGTTACAGATAGTTTGTTGTTAGTGTATACAAAGTGCAACTGATCTTTGAATGTTAGCAACAGCTAACACTTCCGGGTCCTCAGTGGTGAAAGCTATGGAGGGTCTCTGGGGGCCTGTTGAGGTCCTCAGTGGCAAAGGCTGCTGGAGTCCTCTGCAGAGCAGGCCACTGGGGACCACAGTCACTCCTGCCACATGGCTGATACTAATAGCCCCTGCCCTTCTTTATTCCTAGATGTCTCCAGACATCTCACTCTCCTGGCCTTCCCAGCGATCTGGGGGGAGGGGGACAGAAGCAGGTCCTTCACGCCTTCTAGGACTGGGGGAGCTGGTCACTCATCCTGCTCTTCTTTTCCCTGCGAGGGGAACTCTCCGGCTGGGGAGTTCCCTCTTGACACTGAGCAATACTGGTCTGGAGGATGGGATGATGCAGGCAAAATGAAACTGTTCTTCCTACCCTTTCTCTGTGGTTATTCTCAGGTTTTTTGCTCCACCATATTGCTGCAGGTCCTTAAGTGGACTCCTGAGTTCTCCCAGAGCTCTTTTGGTTCATGGATAGCTGTCTAATTGTCACTTTTGTGGGAGAATGGAGTCTGGAGTCTCCTACTCCGCCATCTTGCTGACATCACGCCCAAGCTCAGTCTCAAGCAGGCCCTATGTGGCTAGGCTTCTGGGGTTGGGTCTTCTCAGCGTTCCTGTTTCCCCTCCACATAGCAGCCAAACTCTGCCTCGTATTTGTGATTGATTATGTGCAGGAGAGTGTTTCCTTCCTCCCCCTCCTCGGTGGTAGGAGATTTCTAATGTTGTTGGTAAAGGATAATGAGCCCTGGGCTCTTTCCTGCATCTTGCCTAATGGTAGAGGGTTCTTTTTTTCTGCTTTTCCCATGACAACAATGTGTGTTTACCTGTGACCTATTGGTGATAAAGTTTGCTTAATGTTTTTGATTCATATGAGAGAAGGGTATGGGCAGGGGTTGAAGATTCATGATTTTTCTGCAGCAATGACTTACCCTCTCCAGCAAGCTTGCACCACTCAGGAGGGTTCTCTCTGATCTCCTACCCTGTGCCCAGTCTTTCTTGTGGGCACCTAGTAGAGGTTCACACAAATGACTGTGAACTGCCTTTGTGTTTGGCACTCTCAGGGATTTTATGCTGTCAGACTAGCCCACACTTGATCTTTAGCAATTCATTTAAAATGCTAGTTAATTTCTTTTAACCCACTTGTACAGGTGGCTAGTGCTCCTTCTTCCTGTCTCGTGTCAAAACCCCATGCATCCAGTCTTTCCCTGGAGAGGCCTGACCCTCCTTGGAATTCAGTCTACTTGGCTGAATTCAGCTCTATAATGACTTCATCTCTCTGATGGGCTCAAGTAAGATGATGACTGTGTAGTTTATTTGGCCTTTTCTTCTTGATCGGGTGGGAATGATGCTCTTTCCAGCTTTCTGCAGCTTACATCAAAGGGAAACTCCTCACCCTGAAGCTTCCTTATCTTTGAGACTCTCTTACTCTATTGCTTTAATGGGAAGTAACGTAGCAGTTCTAGCTTCCTAACGAAGTGTGCTTTTAAAATGAGTCCTAGGTAATCAGGCCTCCTGAAGGAAATAAAATGAACTCCTGGGCTATGTCAGTCTGTGTTTGTGACCCTAACAAACAGTAATAGAGGACTTTTGTGTAGAAATAGCAGTCAGTTCTTTGAATGTCTTATGATATCCTGCAAAATTATTATGTTTATTATTATTATTTGCTGAGGGAGATTCACCCTGAGCTAACATCTGCTGCCAATTTTCCTCTTTTTTATTTTTGCTTGAGAAAGATTAGCCCTGAGCTAACATTTGTGCCAATCTTCCTCTACTTTATATGTGGGACACCACCACAGCATGGCTGGTGAGTAGAGTAGGTCCATGCCTGGGATCTGATCATGCGAACCCTGGCTGCCGAAGCAGAGCACACAGAGATTTAACCTCTTGGCCGGGGGGTTGGGCCCCAAAATTGTTTTTAATGATCCCTTATCTGACAGGTCATTTAGATCATTCTTCCAATCTGCTGAAAGCAAAGAGCTGGGAACTATGTCTTGCAAAAGAAATGTCTAAACATGTCATTTACCTTGTCAACACCACACCAATGATGTTCCTAATTATCCTTTTGCTTAGCGCTATGGAAGTTTTCACCTTTATTGTGGTTTCTAAGGAAAGGCAAAGCAAGGCAGGCTCAGTAGGGTTAGGATTAGCTAGTTTGAGTATTTTCAGTGGGCACTGGGGCATACGGCTTATCTCTAGTGGTTTGGTACCTGTACTTGGGGTAATTAGGGCAGGGGACTAGTAGCCCAGAGTGTAAGAGCCCTGTGAGAGCCCATAAAGAAAGTGATTAGGGACTAGGGTTCTGTATTGGTTGGTCTGCATAAGAAAGGCATGCTCACAGGCCAGTAGTTTGCTATCCCTAGGAATTAGCTAGCCTTGGGAGGGGCAGTCTCTCCAGTGTCAGCAAGGCCCCAGATGTGAAAACATCACAAAACACAGAAGATAAAAAGACATGATTAATACATAAACTAAACAGAAACAGCATCTGCCTGCATGGAGCTTGTGGTCTAGTGCCATGCTGTCCAACAGAAATATAATAGGAGCCACACCAAAAAAAAGTAAAAACCAAAAGAAAAAGTTAAAAGGAACAGGTGAATTTAATTGTAATAATTATTTTATTTAACACAAAAGTAAAAACAAATTATAACTTCAACATGGAAACAATATAAATTGTTAATTTTATACTTTTTAGTAAGTCTCTGAAATACAGTGCATTATTTCAACATGTAATTAATATGAACAAATTATTAATTTTGCATTCTTTTTTTCTTACAGAGTCTTTGAAATGCCATGTGTTATCACTTTGACAAAGAAACAATATACACAATTCTTTTATTAGTTATTTTAACATGTTTGTTTGTCTAAGTCAGAAATGCAGTGTATTATCACAAAATGGAAATAATAAGAACAAATTATTAACTACATTAATGATTGATTTTTATACTCTTTTCTCTAAGTCTTTGAAATGCAGTTTGATATCATTTCAAGGTGCAAGCAAGAAAAAAAATATAATTTTAAATTATTTGTTTACTGAGTCTTTGAAATGAGTGTTAACATTTCAACATGGGAACAATATAAACATATCATTAATTACTTTTACATTCTTCTCTCTTACTGTCTTTAAAATGCAGCCTGTTTTCATTTAAACAAGGAAGCACCATATACAAACTATTAATTATTTTCCATTCTTTTCTTGGTTGCTAAGTCATTGAAATTCAGTGTGTTATCAGTTCAACATGTAAGGGATAGGAATAAACTATTAATTTTACATTCTTTTTCCTCAATAAGTCTGAAATGCAACGTTTCACCATTTTGACATGTAAACATGTAAACAGATCATTAGTTATTTTAACGTTTTCTCTTAAAAGTCTTTGAAATGCAGTGCTATCGTCTCAACATGTAAACAATATAAACAAGCTAATTTACATTCTTCTTTACATTCTCTGACATGCAGTATGTTATCATTCTAATATGTAAACAATGTAAGTAAATTACCAGTGATTCTACATCCTTTGTTTCTTACTAAGTCTGGGATATACAGTGTGCATTTAACACTTAGACTACATCACGTTTCAAAGCAGCAAAACTGCTAGTGCTCAGTAGCCACATATGGCTAATGTGTACCACACTGAACAGTGCAACTCTAGCGGAAGAGCAGAGGGAGCAAATACATAAGGAATGGTGTGCACCATGAGGGAAATGTACATGGTACATTAAGAAAGCGCAACAGCGGAGTAAAGCTACGTAAATAGGGAAGTAAGAGAAAACCTATCTGAGGAGCCAACACGTAAGCCATGACCTGAGGGTTGAGCAGCTATCCAACAGCATAACGAGGCCAACATGGATTGAGCAGAGTATGTAAGGGGAAAAGTGAAAAAAATCTGGGGTTGGGGGAATAAATAATTTTCCTAAATGTCCTAAGAAAGAGTGGAGAAACTGACAAATCATGGGAACATGTGTACTCCGACTGGCTTGAGATCAGGGACTATATTTTTCTTAGCACCTGAAAGAGCATCTAAATCCTAACAGATACTTGGTGAATGTGTGTGAAATAAGGAACAACTGAGCCAGGGGTCTCAGACCCGAGAAAGCAGGTAGCAACATGCTGATGAAGACACCAGTAGGTAGTGGACCTAGTTTGTTTCCTTTTACTTGCATTTGGTTTCTCATAAGCAACCTAAGGCAATCATAATACAAGATGTTTGCAGAACCCTAGAGGGCAAAATCATTGGCTTCAATGACTACCACATCCAGGAAGAGTTTCAACTGATCTGACTTGTGTCAAGTGTCCAGAAGTGGATAAATGGACCAATCCGAATGGACAGGGAAATGATGTGCCATGACTGGGTTAGCTTACATCACATACCCAACACTGTGGTTAGTAACCAGAAGAGGATGTCGAGGGCCAGGGGCAAGAGATCCACAGGACCTTTCAAATTCCTCCATTTTTTTTTTCAGAGTTCCTCTTTCATAGAGGTCAGTTACACAGTCAACTTTGCTAACCTCAGTGTCCTAGAACGGTAGAATTTTATATATGCATCTCCACAAACTTGGGCTTCAGGCAAAACAATGAACCCTTTAATGGCCACATAACAGTGTTGAGACAACTCCTCGTACCGTGGAAATCACTCAGGACAAGTGGTCCAGCTCATGTCATCCTGCTGTATGGCCTGTAGCATTGCCTTCAACTGGGCCTGCACTTGAGCAAGTTTCTGTGGGTCCAAACAGCCACGAAAATTCCATTGTTCGTAGCAGTGGACAGGGACAGGGTAAACCACATGCTTCAGCTCCCTCAAGGATGTTAGGTGCTGTAGAAGGCTCGTGAGCACAGGCAGTGTAATGGGGTTGAAGGCAAAGCTAAGGACACAGAGATGGGAACATTGGCTCAGGGCTGGGAGGACAGCAGAGAGAGGAGAATGAGTCATCAGGCAATCACTTATCTCCAGATGCTGCAGGGTGCCAGAGACCTTCTCCAGCAGAGTCTGGAAGGGCTCACGAGCTTCCAAGAATATCTGGTTGTTACTGAGATTCAACAGCCTTAGGTGGGTGGCCTGAGAGCTCTGGGACAGGACAGTGACATCTCTGTTAGAAAGACCACAGGAAGGTAGATCCAATGTATCCAACTGAGGTGGCAGAACTCTATATAGAGAGAAAAAGGTTATTTCAGAAGAATGAGGATTGAACCAGGGCACCAAGCCCTGAATGATAGGCACCTAAGGCTCTAGAATAAACTAATTTGTACATATTTTGCAACAGTGGTTAATCATGTGGGCTTTGATATCAGACTTAAGAGATCTGTGATGCTGAGGAAGTTACTTTTCCACTCTGAGATGCAGGTTTTTAATCTTTAAACTGTGTACAAAAGTAATTATTATACAGAGTTGTGGGAAAGACTAAGTGAAAAAAATTGTATGCACTTAGGATATACAACATACTCAATGGTGAGTCTTGTTCACTTATTTAGTGAGGATGGGTCTGGGAAAGCAGCCAACTGAGGGTTCCCTTTGACTAGTTCCCAGATGACAAGTTCTCCATTCAGGGTCTAAGCCTTGGGGAAAGTACAGGAGCAAAATGATTGGGCAGTGTTAACTACTGTGGCCAGTCCATGGGGATGTGCATCAGCACTACAGCATAAAGTGTTTCTCCATCTGAATGCCTCCCATTCCTCTCTAGGGAGCTGTAAACTCCAATAGGAGAAGGACGGAGTCTTTTTCACCAGTATATTTACAGACTTATCATAGTGTCTGCACATAGTTGAGTGACTGACTGAATGAATGAAAGAATGAGCACAGCTTCCTTTTCCAATCTTGTCTTTCTCCTCACCATGAGGTACCTCTCTCTAGCCTGGCCAGTTTCAAACTTCCAGCAGTGCCCATGCTGAGGTGGAAGGAGAAATAGGTTACAAGGAGCTCAGGAATATCCAAGCATGGTCTCTTCTCCTGTCTTAACAATGGGGTGTTCAGGGAACCCAGGTTCCTTCCCACCCCCTCACCTGAGCAGTTTGCACAGTTGATCTGTGAGGTGGAAGAAAGACAAGCTGAGCTCCTGGGGCTTGTCCAGATGCCCAAGCCAGATGAGCCAAGTTCTGAAGTTTCTCTCCTTACAAGATTTAAAGGGGACGTTAGACAGACTAAGGCTGTTTAGGTGGATGGTCTGAGCCAAAGGGTGGTGACTCCACGCAGATAAACCTGATCCACTTCCAGGCGATCAATGCATCCCAGATCCAGAAACTGCAGGATACGTCTGTGGGCAGACATTTTATCGATTTGCAAATGTCTGCAGCAGAGGTGCAGGGACCCAAAGCTCTGCTCAACTTTACTCTGAAGGAAAGAAACAAATTGCTTTGTTCTCAAGGTATCATTGAGCGAAAGGTCCACTAGTAATTCTATTGGTTCCCAGGCTGACTGGAGCTCAGACTCTGAATTAACAATTCCAAGGCACCTGGCTCTATGCTGGGCTTCTTCTCTTTTAAGGATAGAGTACCGAGAATGAGCACAAGACTGAAAACAGAAAGGGAATGTGGTCCTGATCTCCAAGCATGTTGTCTCACAGTCCAGGTCCTGCCTTAAATCTAGGATCCTCAGTTTTGGCCCCCTGTAAGGAGAGGGGGAGACAGAACACATGAGAGGTAGACGATCTGAACATAACACAGCAAGATCAATGATGAGAAGCAGGACAGAACTCTTTATCCCTAGTTTTCACTCCATATACCAATCACCAAGAAGTCCTTTCCATACAAATTGAGCATCTTTTACTCTTTTCTCCATACTTTCTTCACCTCTGATCCTCCCCAGTCTCAATACCCATGTCCTTCTTCTATGTAACCACACTCAGAAGGTAAATACAACCACAGTATCCTCCATCACCTCTATTCTATAATCAACTCTGTAAGACACTGGAGTCCCTAAGGTGACCCCAATTGTTGGACCAATAGGCCCACAGAGCTCCTCAGCATTCACCATTGGCTACTTTCGGGAGGCTGTTAGGTATTCCCCTGCTCCAGGCTCCAACATCCCCTCCTGCTGACGCACAATGTCTCTCTCGGTGTGGTGTTGACAACGTGAATGGCATGTTTAGACATTTCTTTTGCAAGACCATTGCTTCTCAATTCTTCGCTTTCAGCAGATTAGAAGAATGATCTAAATGACTTGTCAGAGAGGGGATAATTAAAAATAATTTTGGAGGATATCATAAGACATTCAAAGAACTGACTGCTATTTCTACACAAAAGTCCTCTATTACTGTTTGTTAGGGTCACAAACACAGACTGACATAGCCCAGGAGTTCATTTTATTTCCTTCAGGAGGCCTGATTACCTAGGACTCATTTTAAAAGCACACTTCGTTAGGAAGCTAGAACTGCTACGTTACTTCCCATTAAAGCAATAGAGTAAGAGAGTCTCAAAGATAAGGAAGCTTCAGGGTGAGGAGTTTCCCTTTGATGTAAGCTGCAGAAAGCTGGAAAGAGCATCATTCCCACCCGATCAAGAAGAAAAGGCCAAATAAACTACACAGTCATCATCTTACTTGAGCCCATCAGAGAGATGAAGTCATTATAGAGCTGAATTCAGCCAAGTAGACTGAATTCCAAGGAGGGTCAGGCCTCTCCAGGGAAAGACTGGATGCATGGGGTTTTGACACGAGACAGGAAGAAGGAGCACTAGCCACCTGTACAAGTGGGTTAAAAGAAATTAACTAGCATTTTAAATGAATTGCTAAAGATCAAGTGTGGGCTAGTCTGACAGCATAAAATCCCTGAGAGTGCCAAACACAAAGGCAGTTCACAGTCATTTGTGTGAACCTCTACTAGGTGCCCACAAGAAAGACTGGGCACAGGGTAGGAGATCAGAGAGAACCCTCCTGAGTGGTGCAAGCTTGCTGGAGAGGGTAAGTCATTGCTGCAGAAAAATCATGAATCTTCAACCCCTGCCCATACCCTTCTCTCATATGAATCAAAAACATTAAGCAAACTTTATCACCAATAGGTCACAGGTAAACACACATTGTTGTCATGGGAAAAGCAGAAAAAAAGAACCCTCTACCATTAGGCAAGATGCAGGAAAGAGCCCAGGGCTCATTATCCTTTACCAACAACATTAGAAATCTCCTACCACCGAGGAGGGGGAGGAAGGAAACACTCTCCTGCACATAATCAATCACAAATACGAGGCAGAGTTTGGCTGCTATGTGGAGGGGAAACAGGAACGCTGAGAAGACCCAACCCCAGAAGCCTAGCCACATAGGGCCTGCTTGAGACTGAGCTTGGGCGTGATGTCAGCAAGATGGCGGAGTAGGAGACTCCAGACTCCATTCTCCCACAAAAGTGACAATTAGACAGCTATCCATGAACCAAAAGAGCTCTGGGAGAACTCAGGAGTCCACTTAAGGACCTGCAGCAATATGGTGGAGCAAAAAACCTGAGAATAACCACAGAGAAAGGGTAGGAAGAACAGTTTCATTTTGCCTGCATCATCCCATCCTCCAGACCAGTATTGCTCAGTGTCAAGAGGGAACTCCCCAGCCGGAGAGTTCCCCTCGCAGGGAAAAGAAGAGCAGGATGAGTGACCAGCTCCCCCAGTCCTAGAAGGCGTGAAGGACCTGCTTCTGTCCCCCTCCCCCCAGATCGCTGGGAAGGCCAGGAGAGTGAGATGTCTGGAGACATCTAGGAATAAAGAAGGGCAGGGGCTATTAGTATCAGCCATGTGGCAGGAGTGACTGTGGTCCCCAGTGGCCTGCTCTGCAGAGGACTCCAGCAGCCTTTGCCACTGAGGACCTCAACAGGCCCCCAGAGACCCTCCATAGCTTTCACCACTGAGGACCCGGAAGTGTTAGCTGTTGCTAACATTCAAAGATCAGTTGCACTTTGTATACACTAACAACAAACTATCTGTAACAGAAAACAACCCCATTTACAACAGCATCAAAAAGAACAAAACACTTAGGAATAAAATTAACCAAGGAGGTGAAAGATCTGTACACTGAAAACTATAAAACATTGATGAAAGAAATTGAGGAAGACACAAATAAATGGAAATACATCCTATGCTCATAGGTTGAAAGAATAATGTTGTTTAAATGTCCGTTCTACCCAAAGCAATCTACACATTCAATGCAATCCCTATCAAAATTCCAATGGCATTTTTCACAGAAATACAAAATAATTCTAAAATTGTATGAAAGCACAAGACTCCAAATAGCTAAAGCAATCTTGAGTGGGAAGAACAAAACTGGAAGCATGAAACTTCCTGATTACAAATTATATTACAAAGCTATAGTAATCAAAACAGTATGGCACTGGCGTAAAAACAGACATATAGACCAATGCAACAGAATTGAGAGCCCAGAAATAAAAACATGCATAGAGGGCAACTTATTTTCAACAAAGGTGCCAAGAATACACAATGGAGGAAGGATAGTCTCTTCAATATATCATGTTGTGAAAAGTGGATATCCACATGCAAAAGAACAAAATTGGACCCTTATCTTGGGCACCATACACAAAAATCAACTCAAAATGGATTAAAGACTTAAACATAAGCCCTCAAACTATAAAATTCCTAGAAGAAAATATATTGGAAAAGCTCCTTGACAGTGGTCTTGGCAATGATTCTTTTTGCACTTGACAGCAAAAGCACAGGCAACAAAAGCAAAAATAAACAAGTGGGACTACATCAAGCTAAAAAGTTTCTGCACAGCAAAGGAAACAATCAACAAAATGGAAAGGCAACCTGCAGAATGGGAGAAAATGTTTGCAGGCCATTTATCTGATAAGAGGCTAACATTCAAAATATGTAAAGAACTCATACACCTCAACAGCAAAAAACCCCAAATAACCTAATGAAAAAATGGGCAAAGGACCAGAACAGACTTTTTTTTAAAATAAGACATACAAATGGCCCACAGGTACATGTAAAGGTGCTCACCTCATCAGGGAAATGCAAATCAAAACCATAATGAGATATCACCTCACAC
Organism: Tapirus indicus; assembly: GCA_031878705.1. NCBI lineage: Eukaryota > Metazoa > Chordata > Mammalia > Perissodactyla > Tapiridae > Tapirus > Tapirus indicus. The sequence goes on along the minus strand of CM062942.1, from coordinate 86,172,703 downwards.
CCATTAGAATGACTTTTATCAAAATGACTAGAGACAACAAGTTTGGGTGAGGATGTGGAGAAAAGTGTGGTGGGAATATAAATTGGTGCAGCCATTGTGGAAAACAGCATGGAGGTTTCTCAAAAAATTAAAACTAGAACTACCATAAGATCCAGCAAATCCACTCTGGACATATATCCGCAATTAACAAAATCAGGACCTTGAATATTTGCACTCCCGTGTTCATTGCGGCATTGTTCACATTATTCACAACAGCCTAACTGGAAACAACCTAAGAATCTATTGACAGATGAATGGATAAAGAAAATGTGATAGATACATGAATATTATAAAGCCTTAAAAAAGAAGGAAATGCTGTCATTTGTGACAATATGGGTGAACTTGGAAGACATTGTACAGGAAGACAAATACTGTATGATCTCACTTATGTGGAATCTTAAAAAAAATTGAACTCATTTTTGGTAAAATCTTATATGTGGAATCTAAAAAACAATTGAACTCATTCTACTCTGGCAACACAGTGCAGAATGGTGGTTACTACAGGCTCAGGGTTTGGGGGAAGAGGGGAGTTATCAGTCAAAGGGCACAAACTTTCAGTTATAAGATGGATAAGTTCCGGAGGCCTAATGTACAGCATGGTGACTATAGTTAGAAATAATGTGTTATATACTTGTAATTTGCCAAGAGAGTAAATCTCTAGTGTTCGCACCACAAAAAAAGGTAAGTGTGAGCTGATTGATATGCAAATTAGCTTGATTGTAGTAATCATTTCACAATGTATACATATATCAAAACATCGTGTTGTACACCTTAAACAGATACATTTTTCATTTGTCCATCCTGCCTCAGAAGAGCTGGAGAAAACATCTGAGCCTGGACCAAGAGAATGGAGAAAATCCTCGCCCACTACCATCAGGCTGGCAGGCACCACAGGAAAAGCAAGACAAGTTTACCACCGGGGGAGGTGTGAAAGTGAGGAAACAGACCCTGGCTGTGGTGCAGGCATACAGGGATGGCTGAAAGCAGAAGATGGTGGAGGAACACTGAAACAACAACAACAAACCAACCTGTGTCACCCAATCAAGCACTGTAAGAACAAAGTAACACTGGAGGAATTTGAAGCCTGTGGTGCACCACAGATAATCACGTTGACAACAAAAGCAAAACCCAGCTCAACTCCTGATTGGATTTGACTCTGAACTATAATATAAACAAACAATAATGGTGTTAGGAGACAATTCTCCATGAGTTTCTCACATGTCTGCCTGTTTTCTGCACCGGGCTATATGTTCCAGGACTTTTATTTTCAGTGAACCATCATGGAAGGGACAGATAGTTTTCCTCCGGGGCAGAGGACAGAGTTTTTTGCTGTCCAGGGTAATGAAGACCATGTCTCCCTCTGGGGCAAAAGTGAGGCATGATTGCTAGTAGTCCCGTTATAAAAGATTGGAGTTTCCTAATCTCAGGATTCCTCATCTGTGATGCAAACCCACTGTGTGCACAGTTTTCACCTGGGCTACTCAGCATCACCTGTGTGGGAATTGGGGGAGGAAAAAGCAAGGGGAAACAGCACAAAGTAAAGCTCATGCTGCCTGCTGTTCTGTGAGTCATAAATTCCTTCTTCTCTGACCCAGAAGTCTCGTGTCTTCTCCAGCATCTATGAAACTATGGCAGGCTAACTTCTAACCTGCAAGTAGAGCAAAATCACACACCCTTCATAGTTCTTGAAAGTTTTGATGGCAATGATGAGATGTTGACAAAGACCTGGTTTTCTGAAAGAAGAAAGGGCAAGGGCTTTTGTCCTGGCTTAGAGGATACGAGAAGGCTCCCCAGGATCTGGTGTTGAACATTCTCATCCCAAGTGGTACGTGAGGGTGATTAAAGGTCCCCAACTGTCCTACCTGTTAATGAACGCATAGAGACGGAGTGGCGAGAGGTAGGGTGAAACAAGCTGCAATGAGTGCTTCTTTGCTTGATGCTCACTCTCCTCCCTGGGAGAGGAGGAAAGGATGTTCTCACGATAATAGGGCAGCAAGCTCTGCAGCCCCATTCAAAAGGCAACGTGGCTGTCACTGCTGAATCAAGGGGCCCCAAAGACAAATCAGACGGTGTCAATATGAAGATATAAGAACTTCGGGTGGAACAAAAGGAGAATTTCATTTAGCTGAGCTTGGCCCACCACAGGACAGCTGAAAATAAAAATGAACGCAAAGCCTTTCTCACTGGTGGGATGCTACTCACCCTTCCATGTCACGTGTTCATCTCTCCCCATCTACCCTGATTATCGGTGACTTTAATGAAAAGTCTGCTTGTACTGAGAAACTTTGGGGGAGGGAAGGGACTCAAACTTTGTTTTAACATGGTAACATATACATAACGTAAAATTGGCAATTTTAACCATTTTTCAGTGTATAATTCAGCGGCATTAAAAACGTTCACATTGTTGTGAAACCATCACCACTATCCATTTCCAGAACTTTTTCATCATCTCAAACTGAAACTCTGTGCACATTAAACAGTAACTCCCCAATCACACCTCCCTCCAGCCCCTGGTAACCACTATTTTACTTTCTCTATCTATTAATTTTACTATTCTAGCTATCTTATGTAAGGGGAATCATACATTATTTGCCCTGTTGTGTCTGGCTTATTTTCCTTAGCATAACATTTTCAAGGTTCATTCATGTTGTAACATGTGTCAGAATTCCATTCTTTTTTAACACAGAATATTATTCCACTGTATGTATATGCCACATTTTGTTTATCCATTCATCCATGGATGGAAATTTGGTTATTTTCACTTTCTGGCTATTGTGAATAATGCTGCTATGAACATTTGTGTGTGAATATCTGTTCGAATTCCTGATTTTAATACTTTTGAATATATACCTAAAAGTGGAATTACTGGATCATCTTGTGTAATGTTTTTGAACTGCCATACTTTGTTCCATAGTGGATCCACCATTTTAAATTCCTACCAGCAATGCCCAAGGGTATCGATTTTTCCACATCCTCATCAACACTTGTTATTTTCTGTTGTTGTTATTTCAGGGGGATAATAGCCATCCCAATGACTCTGAAGTGATTCATCATTGTGGTTTTGATTTGCCTTTCCCTAATGATTACTGATGTTGAGCATCTTTTCATGTGCTTATTGGGCATCTATATATCTTCTTTGAAGAAATGTCTATTGCACTCCTTTGTCCATTTTTCAATTGGGTTCTTTGGGGTTTTTTGTGGTTGAGTTGTAGGAGCACTTTAAATAGTCAGAATATTGATCCCTTGTCAGATATATGATTTGCAACTAATTTCTCCCATTCTGAGGGTGGCCTTTTCACGTTGTTGATAGTGTCTTTTGTGTGTGTGTGTGAGGAAGACTAGCCCTGAGCTAACATCCGATGCCAATGCCCCTCTATTATTGCTGAGGAAGACCGGCCCTAGGCTAACATCCACGCCCATCTTCCTCTACTTTATATGGGACGCCACCACAGCATGACTTGACAAGCTGTGCGTCTGTCCACACCTGGGATCCGAACCTGCGAACACCAGGCCGGCAAAGCGGAGTGTGCAAACTTAACTGCTACGCCACTGGGCTGGCCTGATTGTGTCTTTTGATGCACAAAATTTTTAAATTATACAGTAAAGTCCAATTTATATGTTATTTCTTTTGTTGTCTGTGCTTTTGGTGACATATTCAAGAAAACATTGCCAAATCTAATGTCATGAAACTTTCCCTCTACATTTTCTTCTAAGAGTTTTATAATTTTAGCTCTTACATTTAGGTCTTTGCTCCATTTTGAATTACTTTCTGTGTGTGGTGTATGGTAAGAGTCCACCATCATTTTTCGCATGTGGATATCCAGTTTTCTCAGCTCCATTTTGTTGAAAAGGTTACCTTATCCCTACTAAATGATATTGGCACCCTTGTCAAAAATCATTTGATCGCATATGCAAAGGTTTCTTTGTGGGCTCTCTATTCTATTCTATTGGTCTTTATGTCTGTCCTTATACCAGTACCATGCTGTTTTAATTACTGTTGCTTTGTAGAAAGATTTAAAATCAGTATTTGTGAGTCCCTCAACTTTTTTGTTCTTTTTCAAGATTGTTTTGGCTACTCAGGTCCCTTGAGATTCCTGAATTTTAGGATGGGATTTTTTTTCTGCAAAAAATAGTTGTGGGCATTTTGACAAGGATTGCATCAAATCTATAGATTCCTTTGAGGAGTATCAACATCTTATAAGTGTTAAGTCTTCCAATTCATGAATATGGGATGCCTTTCCATTTACTTATGTCTTCTTTAATTTCTTTCAGAAATGTTTTGAGATTTTCAATGTAAAAGTCTTTTACTTCTTTGGTAAACTTTCTCTTAAGTATTTTATCATATTGATGCTATTGCCAATGGAATTGTTTTCTTAATTTTCTTTTTGGATTGTTCATTGTCAGTGTATAGAAACACAACTGATTTTTGCGTGTTGATTTTGCATCCTGCTTCTTTGCTGCATTTGTTTGTTTGTTCCAATTGTTCTTTTCTAGAATCTTTAGAGTTTTCTACATACAAGATCATGTCATCTGTGAAGAGAGAGATTTTACTTCTTCCTTTCCTTCCATCTGTATGCCTTTTACTTCTTTTTCTTGCCTAATTGTTCTGAAAAAGTTTCTGATACTATTCTTTAAAATTTTTTCTTTATTTCATTATCTTTATCGAATATATTTAAAGTGTATGACTGGATGATTTGATATACCTGTACGTTGTGAACTAATCACCACAATCAAGTCAATTAACGTATCCATCATGTCACATACTTACCTCTTTTGTGTTTTTCTGGTGAGAAAACGTAGGCTCTATCCTCTTACAAAATTTCAACTACACAGTACAGTATTGTAAGTAGTATATATACATATATAAATGCGTGTGTGTGTGTTTGTGTCTCTGTGTGTGTGTGTGTGTATATATATATATACACACACACATATATATATATATATATATATATATATATATATATATACATATCACTTTTTTTCTTTTGCTGATGAAGATTCACCCTGAGCTAACATGTGTTGCCAATCTTACTCTTTCTGCCTGAGGAAGATTCTACCTGAGCCAACATCTGTGCCAATCTTCCTCTATTTTGTATGTTCGTCACCACCACAGCATGACTGCCAATGAGTGGTATAGGTCCGCGCCTGAGAACCAAACCCAGGCAGCCAAAGCAGAGTGCACCAAACTTAACCACTAGGCCATGGGGCTGGCCCCTATACCACACTTTCTTTATCAATTAATCTGTTCACAGACAATTAGGTTGTTTCCATATCTCAGCTATTGAGAATACTGCAATGAACATAGGAGTACAGGTATCTCTTTGACATCCTGATTTCAGAACATTTGGATAAATACCCAGATGTGGGGTTGCTAGATCATATGGTAGTTCTATTTTTTTATTTTTACGGGAGACTCCATACTGTTTTCCATAATGGCTGGACCAATTTACATTCTCATCAACAGTGCATTAGAGTTCCAGAGTGTACACACACACACAGTGGAATATTATTCAGCCTTAAAAAGAAGGAAATGCTGCCATTTGAGACAACATGGATGAAGCTAGAAGACATTACACTAAGTGAAATAAGCCAGACTCAGAAAGACAAATACTGCACAATATCACTTACCTATAAGCAGAATCTAAAAAAAAAGTCAAATAAAGGTAAACTCATAGTAGCAGGGAGTAGAATGATGTTTACCAGGGGCCGGTGGGTGAGGAAAATTGGGAGTTGTTCAAAGGATACAAAGTTTCAGTTACACAGGATGAAGAAGTTCTAGAGATCTAATGTACAGCATGGTGACTATAGTTAATAATACCCTACTGTTCTTTGAAATTTGCTAAGAGAGTAGATCTTAAGTGTCCTACCACAAAAAGAAAGGTAACTATGTGAGGCGATGGAAACGTTAATTAGCTTGAGTGTAGCAATCATTAACCATTTCACAACACATACATATATGAAAACATGATAATTGTCATATACTCTTGAATTGACCTGTTTATCATTATGTAATGACTTCTTTGACTCTTGTGACAGTTTTTGACTGAAAGTCTATTTTGTCTGATACAAGTACAGCCACTCCTGCTTTCTTTTGGTTAGCATTTGCATGAATATCTTTTTCCATCCCTTCACTTTCAGCCTATGTGTCCTCTAAGCTAAAGTGAGTCATTTGTAGGCAGCATATATTTTGATCTTGGTTATTTTATCCATTAGCCACTTTAGGTCTTTTGATGGAGATACGGTCCATTTATGTTTAAAAGAATTATTGATAAGGACTTCCTAGTGCCACTTTGTTAATTGTTTTCTGACTATTTTGTCATTCCTTTCTTCCTCTCTTGCTGTCTTCCTTTGTGATTTGATGATTTCTTTTTGTAGTGCTATGCTCTGATTCCTTTCTCCTTATCATTTGTGTATCTACTATAGATTTTTGCTTTGTTCTTACCATAATGCTTACATGAAACATCTTATAGTTATAAGTCTATTTTAAACAACTTTGATTGTTTACAAAAACTCTACACTCTTACTTTTCCTGCCGCCCCCTTTTGCATTATTGATGTCACAGTTCACATCTTTTTATATTGTGGGTCCATTAAAAGATTATTGCAGCTATACTTATATTTAATACTTTTGCCTTTTAACTTTTATACTAAAGTTAAAAGTGATTTATATACAACGATTACAGTGTTAGAGTGTTCTGGATTTGACTATGTGCTTACCTTTACCAATGAGTTTTATACCTTCATTTGTTTTTATGTTGTTAATTAGTGTCTTTCTGTTATAACTTAAGGAACTCCCTTTAGCATTTCTTGTAAGGCGGGTCTAGTGGTGAATATCTCCCTCAGCTTTCGTTTGTTTGGGAATGTCTCTATCTATCTTTCATTTCTGAAGGACAGCTTTTATGAATAGAGCTGTGAGTTTTTTCTTTCAGCACTTTGAATGTTTGACACCACTCTCTCCTGGCCTGCACAATTTCTTCTGAGAAATCTCCTGATAGCTTTATGCTGTTCCCTTGTATGTGACAAATGACTGTTTTCTTGCTGCTTTCAAACTTCTCTCTTTGTCTTTGACTTCATATTTTGATTATAATGTGTCCTGGTGCAATCTTGTAGGGGATGACTTTGTTTAGGGACCCTTGAGCTTCGTGAACTTGGAGGTCCATATCCCTCCAATTATTTGGGAAGTTTTCAGCCATTACTTCTATGAATAAGCTTCTGCTCTCTCGCTCTCTCTCTCTTGTCGTTCTGGGAGACCCCTAATGCATATATTGGTTCATTTGATGGTGTCCCAAAATGCCATAGGCTTTCTTGGCTCTTTCTCATTCTTTTTTTTTCTTCTATCTCCTCTGACTTGATAATTTCAAGTGACCTGTCTTTGACTTCATAGATTCTTTTTCCCACCTGATGGAGTCTGCTCTTGAAGCTCTCCATTGTAGTTTTCATTTCATTCATTGTATTCTTCACCTCCAGAATTTCCGTTTTGGTCTTTTTTTTAATCATTTTTATTTCTTTGTTGAACTTTCCATTTTCTTCAGGTATTGTTTTCCTGATTTCATTGAGTTGTCTATCTCAGTTGACTTGTAGCTGGCTGAACGTCCTTAAACAATCATTGCTAATTCTTTGTCAGGCAATTCATGGACTCCATTTCTATGGGGTTGGTTACTGGAAAATTAGCTCGTTTCTTCTGTGGTGTCATGTTTCCCGGATTTTTTTGTGTTTCTTGAAGTCTTGCGTTGCAGTCTTCACATATGAGGAAGCAATCACCTCCTCCAGTATTTACTGACTTTTTTCAGGAAAGAGAGACCTTCACCAGTCAGCCAGGCTAGGAATTCTGGGGGTCTCTAAGGCCTTTTCTATGGATGCACCCACTCCACTTCTCTTGTTCCCTCTTGGGGGGGGGGTGTTAAAATTGTATGCCTTCTCTCAATTATGCAGAGCCCGGTCACTTGCTGAGAGCCTCCTGTTTATTTTCATTAGGGCATTGCCCTGAAGTGTTCAAGCTTATGTGCCTTCTCCCAATCCAGCAGAGTCCAGCCGGTCCACTTTGTGTTCCTGTGCATAATCTCCAGAGGTTCAAGTGTACCACCTTCAGGGGTGCATGTGGGGCACTGGCTCTGGTGGGGGGGAAGTGGCACATGGAGCACTGGGGATGCTTGTGGGCTAGTTGGGGGTTCTGTAGGTGATGTGCCCTATGAGGTTTGTGAGTGGGCCTCTTGGTAGAGTCCATGAGGGGGTTAGTAGAAACTGCAGCCCTTTGTCAAATTGATGCCCTGTTTGCTCCTTGATCTCCCCAGGCTATTCAGCTGTGCTCATCCTCTCTGTGTTCTGGGTGGGGCAAGAAAGAAGTGTGCCTCTTGGGCAGTGTCTAGCACAGCTGGGGAACCAAGCACTCACTACACTCTCGCTTTCCCCCATGGGAGTCATTGCGGGCCGAGGGGGTGTCTCTCGGCATTGAACTGTGCAGCCTTGGAAGAGGATTGACATTTGTAAAGTGAAGCTGTTCTTACCCTCCTGAATGTATCTGTTCTTAGATTTTTTTTTTTTTCCTCCAACAGGGTGCTGGGACTTCTCCACTGGACACCGGAGCTCCCACAAAGGTACCCTGGTCCATGATTGATTGGCACAGTAAGTGTTTATTTGGGTGTATGAGGGCTGAAAACTCCTACCCTGCCAACTTCCTGACATCACACTCTAGAACTATTTTTTGAATGGCAAAAACTAGTTTGAATAATGAGAGGCAATCCAGGGAAAATTCATCCTCTACTAATAATATACCAATGTGTGAACCACAATTGTTTCTTTTTAATGTCCTGCACATGGAGGGGGTCATCAAAATGTACTGGAGAGTGATAGCATCACAAATGACACAGCTCATGAATAAAGGCCCTATATAGAATCCCTACCTTCTCACATCTCTCCGTCCTCTGCCTGGAAGAAATTTATATTGTGGATGTAATTTTCTACTTCCATGCCATGGTAGTCCCCAAAGAATGAACCTATTACCTAGAGCTGTTGAATTTTACATTGTGATGGGGGTGGGTGGGCATAGTCAGCACTTTGTCATGGAGCACCACCTGCAACTGTTTCTCATCTTTCCCACTGCTTAACACTGACAATAAAGTTACTTCTAGATAAGTTAATGAATTTCACAAAGGAACAAAGAAAAACATGGTTTGAATGCAATTTCCATAACGATACAGCCCCATCTGATGATATCGCCTGCATACAGTTGCTAGGTAAGTCAATTTTGCTTTCTGAAAGTAAATTCACGTAGAACATCTAGTTCAGTTGTACATATCTGTGTTAGAACCAAAGGCATTTGAGTATTTATATCTAAGTAAACAGCATCACAACTATTCTGTTGCTCCCCTTTCCCTCTTCTCTGTGTTAGATAAAGCCACTCCTCCTAAAGCCACTAGCTCTGACCTCCAAAATGTGCACCACAAAACAAAAAAGATGAAAGAAGGAAAAGTTGTTCCCGTTAAATCCTGCCAAATTGCATGCAAGAGAAATGGCTTATCATCCTGCCTTACCTAAACAAGCACAGTGCCTGATACATGGAATGCCTAAATTGGACCCCAGACACAGAGATCTTTAATCATAGAGTTGTTTCCCTGCCCCTCCTCAGCGTAGAGAGTGCTGACAGAGTCCCACTGATGGAACCAAATGCTTCCTAAAAGGTCCTAAGAAACTCTTGATAGTCATCTCAGAGAAAGAATGATTGAGTAGAGTATCGAGTCTGACAGGATCAAAATCTGACTTAAAGAGGAGTTATAATTAGAACCCCAGGATTTGTCTTTTGGTGAAAAATTTGATCCCAATCGTCGTCAGTTGAGCATAGGTGGACTAGACAAAATTCTTCTGCATCTTACACTGTCAATCTGTTCATTTGTTTGTAATTATAAGAACTAGGTTTAGGACAGATGTCAGGTCTTGATGTCAGATTCCATCCTGTGACTGTATGTAGACGCTTGTGAAATCCAACTTAAAGTTCCTTAATAGGCTCTATTGTAACTAAATATGTGCCTCCAGTTTTGTATCCTGAATTTACGCGTGTCCCACAAATAATTCTCCACAATTACATGAGACACCTTGGCTTGCACAAATACTGTCTTCTCTCACTAATCTTCACTCCAAACATTTTGACTTCCTTCAGTAGGCCTAGAACCATAAACACAGTCTCTTGTCTTTACTAAATTCCTCAACTTTAACTGCAGTGGAAAACTTGGTCTGTTGCATTTTCTTCACCTTATTTATGTAGCCATGTCACATTGCAGGGACCTAGCAAAAGAATCCCAACACATGTATAGCATTGTTTGCCTACTCCAGCAAACCAGAAAGAGCAGACGAAAATTTTTTTGAACATACAGACGAAGCTGTAGTTTCCCACACTAATCAGCAAAAGACGTGTTTGTGGAATTGCAATTTTAAAAAACTACAATATATATTTTCCTTCTCCTCTATCTGTCCTTTCTGGGGAGGTGCAGACAGAATACAAGTACAGTAAAATCTAGTGAATTCAGATTCCACTCATTTGTAATTGTCGTAGTTCAGGCAAGGGAACAGGTGTGATGTTTAAACTTTATGCTAGTTCCCTTTTCAGTGCTTATTTAAAAGGAAATGTTTTCAGCTAACATCAAGCATTTTATACACCAATCATATACACGTATTCCACATATTAGTGATAGGTTTATATCTATACATAAACTTTAATTAGAGGTCATTAAGTAGACTCAACTTTGACTGGGTCTAATTACAGATAATACTTGAAATTACTTAAGCGATATTTCAGAGATCTCCCATCATCTCAACTTTTCAGTAACTGGGGCTGGTTTTCCAGGTTATTAGTAAGGCTGAATTAATACTACTCTCTGTCGAGGAACCTGGCAGGTGACCAGAACACAGAGTTGGAGCCAGACGGCCTGTGGGCAACTCTTGGTTTGCCACCTACAATACCTGTGACCTCTTAGGCAAGTCATTTAATACTTCTGTACTTCAATTTCCTTATCTGTAAATTTCTGTAACAGTACTTACTCTGTAGAGTTACCTCTCTTAAATGAGTTATCCTTTTAAAGTGTGTGGCCCACAGTAATCACTGGATACTTTTTAAAAATTAACAACTAAAACTCATTAGATTTGCTTTAATTTCCTTTAGACTTGCATGGAATTTAAGTCAACAGCACTTACCCGTACCCACTGCTTAGGCTCTTACAGTAGTTTCTACAGTATGCCCACGATTATGGTTTTCAGGAGGATGTATTTCATCGTTATGTATTAAATTCCATGTGTTATTAGGGGAAAAGCACACAAAATTAACACATTAAACTGGGATGGGAGTAGGTAAAGCCCAAGCTTGTGTGCTGTGGAAGGTCACCTGGAGGCACCAGCATCACAGAGGAGACCAGGCATATGGGCAATCTCAGATCTCTGGGTCTCGTGAAGACAATGTTTTCCTGAAACATGCAGGTCAGGAGAATCCTACTGTCTTGGACCCTACTGTCAGGAAGCTGACTCAGCCCTCCCAAGCACATGAGCATTGTGGGTTCCTAAGGCAATGGGTCACAGGCATGCTGCCATCATGTGGACAATAGTTAGGTGGCAGGCTCAGCCCTACCTGTCATGTCAGTACCATGGCCTCAAACCCAAAGGTCATGTGGTCTCTTTGGCCCTGTTGCCCCTGTGGTCATGTGGTGGATCCAGCTCTTCAAGTCACTAAAGCATTGTGCACTCCTAAACCCTGCCTGTCACATGAGTCCTTCTCTCATGTGACTCTTACTGGCTACGAGCATGTGGAAGCCTCAGCCGTTGACGTCATACAGGTGACCTACTTCTTAGGGTCATGTGGATGCTATGGCTATGTACCCCCCCAACCCCACCTCAGTGGTACATGCGAAACTCACCCGTCTCTGTCACGTGAAGATTGTGGACTGCTAAACTCTGCAGATCCATGTACAGGCAACAATGTGGCTCCCACCACACGTGGCGGATGAAGTCCGTCCCGTCGGGTGAGCACTGCAGCTACCGCTATTGGTCACGTGGATCTTGTGGTCCCGTGCCAGGATATGTTCACGTGAGATTCAGTCGTCTCAGTCACGTGAAGATTGAGCGCTCCTGAAGCCTGACGGTTACGTGGATTCCGACGTCACGCGACCCCTTATGGTCGCGTAGCGCGGCTTAGCCTTCTGAGGCGTCGCCGCCATTAGGCGCAGAAGACGTTAGAACTGCCGTGTGCCCCCTGGCTCAGGTAGAACTTTGATGAGTTTCTGGCTCAGATGCCAACCTTTCCACCCACTTTTATATCCTGCCGCGGTGAGCAGTAGTCGGGTAGGGGGCCGGCAGCCGGGACTAGAAGTTTAATCAGAGAATTGGGCTTTTGGGGGCGGCCAAGCGGCCTCGGGCCAAGCCCGGCCAAATGGCAGAGGGCCCGAGAGGGGGCGGGGTGGAGGTAGGGGGAGAACTTCAGAATGTGGCCTAACTTTTGTACGCCTGGCAGAGAAAGCCTGTGGGTGTGTGCGCCCTGATCCTGGACTCACGGGAGCTGTTGTCGGTGGCGAGTGAAGTGGAGGAGGAGCAGGTCCTGCATCGGAGGGTGGGGTGGCGGTGGAGGGGGCGGCAGGGGTTCATGGGCTTGTACGTCATCTCTCAGCAGCAGGGCTCTGGAAGCCAGATGGGACCCCCTTCCCTGCCCCCACACCAACGCCTTTCCCTTGCTTATCACCCCGCCCTATTCACTGTCCCTGCGGTGTGATGGCCGCCTCTGACCACGTTGTGATTAAGGACGCCAGAGACCTCCTAGATGCCAACGTGGATGGATGATTCCAAACCTGATCTTAACTTCTGCCACTTACTCGATTCTGTAAAGATTCTCTTTATTCCTTTGATATATTTTCCCCCCACACACATTCTAAACGTGTGCTCAAGAAAGAAGCAAAGCAGAGCCAGCCCCAGTGGCCTAGTGGTTAAGTTCCACGTGCTCCACTTTGGTGGCCAGGAGCAGCCCGATATTACACCACTCGTCTGTCAGTGGCTACGCTGTGGCTGGGCTCACATACAAAAAAAGAGGAAGACTGGCAGCGCATGTTAACTCAGGGCTAATCCTCCTCAGCAAAAAAAAAAAAAAAAGAAGAAAAAGCAGCAGCAGCAGAGCTAGAGAGAGATCAAAGGGGAGGAGGAGGAGCGGGAGAGAGAGAGAATTTATTTTCAAGAATCTGATATTTCAGTGACAGTGTCAAAGTAGCCATGCTGTGAAGATGCAGACTTTCTTTCTTATACTTAATTTGAAGTTCAGTGGTTTTACAAAGCACATCTGGGAGCTGGGCGACAATCTTTTTTGTGCTTAGGATCTCTAAACGGCTTCAAGTAGTTCAGGCAGACACCATTCATTTCTGGTTTCCCCTCTGATTTTCTAACCATTGTTTCTTAGACTCCTTCTTGAAAACTCCCTCCTTTCCTTCACTTGGAAAATGATAGTGAATTGATTTAAGAAAATACTAGGTCAACTCGTAGGTGATGCTCACATTTGGTACATCATGAAAATGGCATTGAATGAGTAAAGTTGAGCAAATAGCAAGACTGTGCTTACATTTGTGGGGGATTTAAGTACTTCTTGACACATGGTTCAAGAATATTGTGTGTGTGTGTGTGTGTCACTTGTGATAGTTTATAGTACATGGGGCTTAAATAATACATTTTATTTTTCTCTCATTTCAGCATTTCCAAGTTTGTTCTGCAAAACACTAGGGCTGAGAAACAGCAACAACAAAAATGTACTCTACTTTAGAGAAGTATAGGACAAACAGGACTGAAGGTAAATGAATTTCCATACAGTAGGATTTTTTTTAGAGAATATGCTGATATAGAACATGAATCTCAAAGGGAGGGATAGTTTCCCCAACTTATATGGGAATGGGACATTTTTCCACAGAGCGTCTGAGGTGCTAGTGTTCTTCAGAAAATATTTTGGGAAACCCTGTCCAAACTAAATCCTCTACCATTTTAAAACCTTGTGCCTTTGTTTACTAAGAGCATTGGAATGTGTGTTTATAATAATTATGATCTATTCTTCTTTTCATTAAGAAATTACTTATTGCTGTTTCATTCATTTTATCTTATCTCATTGGCTAGTCTCTCTCCTGCTTAAATCTTTTCAGTTTTACATTCTTCAGAGATAACCCCAATTTCTAAGCATCTTTCTGACAGCGTGGTGGCAAAAGTAAGGGCATAAGTGCAAATCATTAGGATGTCTTATCTGTAGCAGCAAATATAGTGCCCCCCCTCTGGAAAGCAAGATACAGCTTATCTATCAGGATCAGCAGACACAATGCCGCTCGTTTTATACAAATATTCCACACTTTATGAAAACAGTTTTGTCATTATTTAATAATTATAGCTGCTGTGTTTTGAGTCTCTATTATACGTCAAGCACTGTGATAACCTCGTCATATAAGTTAACTCATTTAATCTTCAGAAAAATCCTGAGAGGATTTATTTTAATTTACAAATGAGACATATGAGTCAGGAGAGGCTGGGTTATGCCGTGGTAATAGACGATCCCCAAATCTCAGTGGCTTATGCCTCACACCTACTATGTTTCCATGGCAGGTGCACGTCCATCACAGGATGGCGGATGTTGGGGGTCTGAGTAATTCTTATTGGAATGATTTGAGGGTCTGAGCGGTTCCTACTGGAATGACTTGGAGACCCAAACTGAAAAAAGCAGCCACCATCTAGAAAACTCTCAGTCACTATGCCTGAGGGGAAGAGGGCCTTGGGGGGTCTCAAACCAGCAGCCATAGGTTCTGGCCCAGAAATAACACGTCGCTTCCAACCCATTAGCCAGCACTGGTCACATACACGGCCCTGCCCAAACACAGGAGGCCAAGCAAGAAGTGCAGTTCTACCAGGTGCCTGGAACAGGGGAGAAACGGAAACACTTGGCAAACAGCACCACTGACCACTGCATGATGGAACTGAAACTCAGAGTTTGAGTGCTTGCCTAAAATCACATAGGCAGTAAATGGCAGAGCCGGGATTTGAATCCAGAGACGTATGTTTTCAAAGCCGAATGTTCTGTGTCTATACGCTTTCTGTCTATACTCTTTTCGACATTGTATGCTATTCTCTTAAATGACATTCATATATATTTATAATAGAGATTCCATTACTTCAATGCTCCAACTCCCTCTTCCTTAATCACCTGACCTTCCAACAGTGGAACTGAATAGACATGATGGCACTGGCTAAAAACAACAGCATCGCTGAGCCACAGGTCTCTTCCAAACAAATGAGTGTACTGGACTTTTGAGTGTCCGCTAAATTCAAGAGTAAAAATTAGAAAATAAAACCTGATGGTAGATGAAAAGACCATCCACTGATCATTTACTTAACAAAAAATAATCTCATGTCTTTCCACTATTGTCAAGGAAAAATAATAAAAATAAGAGCCGAATGAAACTGATAACAGATATGACAGAGTTCAACAAAAATGCTAGATGTCAGCACTTTAGAGAGAGAGGATAAGCAAGAAACCTCTGGGAACACAGGTCAAGAAAATTAGATATAAGGCACAGATAAGCCACTTTTGGAAAGAAAAAGCTGTCGTGCTTAGAGTTACAGCAAAGATTTAAGAAGTAAGATAATATTATAAAAAATATATGCTGATAAATTTGAAATTTAAGTTAAATAGGTAAATCCCAGAAAAAAATATAAATTTCCATACCGAAGAAATAGGAAATATTATTATTATTAATAGTATTCTTGACAAGGAATACACGAGAAGGCAAAATTATTAGCCAATCTCAATTAGTTACATAAATGCAAAAAAGTACAAATAAATTAATAGCAAACTAAATCCAGCAGTGGCTAGAACAGATAATACAGCATGACAAAGTTGCGTCTAATCCCAAGCATGCAACGTTGGTTTAACATTAGGAGATCCATAATGTAATTTAACACATTAGTGGAATAAAGGAAGGAGGAAAGGACGATTATCACAAAATATCCAGTAACAAAAAGATGTACAAAAAATCAAACAACCGATCAGGTTTAAATGACAACAGTAATAATTCTCAGCAATTAATGAATAGAAAGATATTTCTTTAAACGGACAAGTATTAAAAAAGAACAAACTACATCAAACATCACACTTAATAAGAAACATTAAAAGCGTTCCCTTTAAAATCAGAAAAGAGACAAAGATGACTCATGTGACCACTTCTCTTCAGCATCATACTGCGTCTCCTAAGCAGTACAGTAAGCCAATATACATACATGCCCATATACATACAGAAAGAAAGAAGTGTATACAAGTGAAAGTAAATAAAGCTGTCAATACGATATGGTTATCTTCATATAAATACAAGAGAAGCTACAGAAAATTAAAGTTAGAGATTAAAAGTTTGTTGGATGTAAGACTAATATACACAAAATAATTGTAACAAATAGAAAGTACCATTTTCATTCTGAATATACCATTTACGATAGCAAAAATTATAACATTCTATGAAATAAACCGTGAATCGGCTCCCTTGGCGACTATTCCAATGTGAGTAGACACTCTTATATGCTTTCCTGTTCTGTAGAGACTAGAAAGCTTAAAACATGAAAGGAAACGTGTGTGTGTGTGTGTGTGTGTGTGTGTGTGACACACACACACATTAACCAGAGCCCCTTGCAGCTAGGGTCCCAAACGGGATCTCGGTTGTATCAAACATAGGCACCATCCTGAGACTTGGGGGTGTAACTGAATGACATGGGAGCCACATATGGCTCAATGATGTGGTCGGCTATGTGTGACGGGAGAGGTCTCTGGGTTTTGTGGAGCAGCCATAGCAGATGCCTAGGATTCAGTCTCTGTCGTACATGTCAAGTAGTGGGCAGGCAGCAGTGGTGTTTCAGCTATAACAGCCCCATAGTGTGAGTGAGCTTCCCCTGGCTGTGCAATATCCAAGCCTGCTT
Source organism: Tapirus indicus (assembly GCA_031878705.1). Lineage (NCBI taxonomy): Eukaryota > Metazoa > Chordata > Mammalia > Perissodactyla > Tapiridae > Tapirus > Tapirus indicus. Next base: position 86,155,709 of record CM062942.1, on the reverse strand, counting down.
TTCTGGTCCTCACAGAGATTTTGTAAGCTATGTAATATATTTTATTAAGCTATCTTATTTTTATGTAATAGCTAGAATGAATTCTGGCATAGGTAAGTGGAAACCTTGATTAAGAGTGCTTGACACCAAAATTGGTTGCAAGCAACGGGCCCTGAAGGAAATGGGGATCTGGGATAGGTTGCGTGACCTACGTGGATCTGAAGATACTAAGGATCCACTTGACGTCAGAGGATGAAATATTGGTATTCCATGGCACGCAATGGTGAAAGAGTGGCAAAAGTTCTCACCTGTGGTCACTTGAATTGAAATGTCTTTGAAGTCAATGTGCCAGTGGACCAAGTGGCTGCCGTGAGGGACTCAGAGGACACTCCTTTCCTCATGGTATTGAGACACGTAACGGTGAGGAGGGCATCTTCACCTCTGAAGTGTTCTGACGTGGCTGACTTATGTAGGCCACAGGTGAGAGGGGAGATCCTGCCATTCACATGGTCACCCTCATTTCAGTGGGGATGATGGGGATCCTGGAGTCACAGGCGCAGTAGAAGCGCTTAATCTCCCGGATCAAGGTGAGCTGCCTTAATGGGCAGCAGGGATAGTCACATTGCTTTGACCTCCAGTGACATTTGAAGGTGACTAACTGATCAACAGATTCCTTGGATCTTGAAATATCTGAACATTCTCTAAAGTTGCATGTGATCAGTGTAAGAATAAATAAAATATAAATGAATATTTTATTTATAAGAACATAAAATATAAATAAATAAAACTCTAGATCTGGTGACTTGAGCCATCTTGATGGCAAATGATGGTCCCTTACTCAATTCCCACACCTGACCCACACCGTGAACGAATGGACTACTGAAGAAAGACCCTACAATGAAGTCTGAGTGAAGACCCTACAATGAAGTTGAAGACAAGTAACCACAGTAAATCTTCTTCCTGGGCTTAGCCAAAGGGATCTCCAGCCATTTACCACAGTTACTGTGCACTTGCTTTAAGGACACTTGCTCTAAGCCAGAGCTCAACAAACTTTTCCTGGAAAGGGCCAGATCATAAATATTTGAGGCTTTGCAGGCCTTTCGGTCTCCACTGGAGCTATTCAAATCTGCCGTTGTAGAGCAAAAGCTGCCATAGACACAGCATGGCTATGTTCCAGTCAAACTTTATGTGTGGACACGGAGATGTGAATTTCCAATAATTTTCAGGTGTCAGGAAATAATATTCTTGTTTCGATTTTTCCCAACCATTCAAACATGTAAAAATCATTCTTAGCTTGCAGACCATCCCAAAACAGGCTGCGGGCCAAGTTTGGCCCATGGACCATAGTTTATCAGTCCGTGCCCTAAGCTAATGGAATCACTAGGTCCCCAAAACAGCACAGAGTAGAAAGTCAGCAAAATGAGGTGGCAGCCATTCCTAGGGTCTTCTGGTAAGCGTAAACCCAAAGCTGATGCTTTTTAACAGAGTGGTTTTCAAACTTGGTTGCACACTGCAATCACATGAAGAGTTTAAAGACTGTGGTTGCCTGGGTCTGCCTCCAATTCTGCTTTAACTGTTCTGGATGTAGACTGGTGCTAGTGATTTTTTCAATCTCCCCAAGTGGCTCCAGTGTGTAAACAAGGTTGAGAACTACCTGAACAATTTAAATGATGAGAGTGCAAGTATTTTACAATATTTAATTTTAAAATGTTATAATTGTGGTTTTAGAATAATAATCTAATAATAAGTACACATAGTATTCCAAAAACAATAAATACATGGCCATGCTGAAAGTATTAAATAAGAATTCCCATGTAAGAAATGGAGAAGACTCTCTTGAAAAAAAAAAAAAAAAAAGGAAATGGGAAAACACAGTGGTAAAGCAGAGGCCACCAGTGGTAGGGCCAGGGAGGAAGCTAAACCGCCGGCGAGGCCAGAGCAAGGTGTAGATCAAAGCCAAGCACCCACGCGCCCAGGGCCCAGGGCTGACTCAGCAGTGAAGCCTCCTCCGCAGGAGATAGTCAGAACCCAGGGTAAGCATGGAAGGGATGGAACACACTCAGCAAGTGGAGTGATTTGTACCGAGGGAATAGAAAAAATTGACAAGACCTTAAGATAATATTTCCCCGGAGAGATAAAGGAGTGATAAAGGAAGAAATTATATCCATTATATAAGAACAGAAGACTGGCCATGAAGATGGCTAATTGAACACAAGGATCTACTTTCACTTCCTCCTGAAAGTTCATTAAAACAACGTAAAGGTAAGCAAATCAATACAATGGGATATTAACTCAGCAATAAAAAGGCAAGAACGTGGATAGGTCTCAAAAAAAATTATACTGAGTTAAAGAAGCCAGACACAAAGGAGTACAGGGTGTATGATTCCATTTATATGAAATCATAGAACAGGAACAACTAACAGAGAGAGACTGAAAGCAGATCAAGGTTTGCATGGGGCCAGAGGATGAAGAGGAATTTAACTGGGAACCTTTTGGGGGTGTGGTATATGTTCCAGATCTTCATTAAGGTGGTGGTTAGCCCTAATCCCTGATTTTTACGCTTAAGGAACCCGGGACCAGGAGATGTTGGGTGAATCGTCTAGAGTGATGCAGCTTATTAATCAGCAAGAGGATACTCACATCTGCTTATCAGTGATACGTTGTTCCTGTTATGCTGCGTAACGAGACAGTAGGAATAGTGCTTCCCCCAAGCACGTGGCAAAACCCCGACCCAGGCATAAACATCCTTTTATACAAGTAAAGCAGAGATAGGAAAGTAAAACTATTACACGTTCCAACCACCCATTTATAGACACAGTTGACATTCTCACGTGTCTCTTTACCTTCACTTCTTTATGTTTATATTTACACATAAAAACATAAACGTCCACTAATTTCTTCTAAGGAACCATGCTGTAATATACAGTTTTTCCCCGATTGTTTTTCTTACACATTGTGTCATGTGGTGTGAAGAATATTCCATCTCGCTCTTTTTGTAATCTACCACTTAAGCCTGAACCATTTCTTGAATAATAATGCTTTTTTTTTTTAAGTTTAAAGTTTGGAAATGGGAAGTTAAGGCCCCCACTTAATCCTTCCATATGCCTGATTCAGTCTCTGATCTTTTAATTTCGGTTCCCTCAAACAGTCTGTCAGATTATTTCCTACCAGGGGTGCCCTGTTTCAGCATCTCCACTTTATAAAATACGTTAATAGCTGACACTGCAACTTGCCCCCATACACCCATCTGTTTTCGTTCTCGTAACAATAGAATGTGCAAGTAACACACATTCATCCGTTACTAAACACCAGACGTTGTGCTAAGTGCCTGACTTAGTAATAGCCCACTTATCTGTAGTGCTTGTTAGGTCACAGGCATTTCTCCAGGGGTTTTCTGTGTATTTTCATATATTAACTCACTTAATTCTCACAATTACATCACGAAGTAGAAACCATTACAATCTTCAGTTTAAGGGGGAAGAAGAGAACTTGAGTCACTGTAAGGTCCAGGTTACTTGCCATGGACCATAAAATTTAGCAGCAGGATTCCAACCCTGATTGATCCGACCTCAAATCCTACGCCCATAACCAATAATGTGTGGCTCTGTGTTAGGGCTGAGATGAGCACTGGGATGGGACTCACTCAAGTTCCGGTGGGCAGTGATGGGTGTGGTGCCTGGGACCAAGATGCACAGAACTCTAGCCTCCTGCCTAAGAGACCCGTCATTGCACGCTGTTCCCCTGTACTGTCGCTCCTTTCTCAGACTGTGGGAACTGTTTCTCCGGTGTTCAACTTGAAGGTGAAGTAACAGAGACAGACAGGATCTACTACAGGGAAATAAAGGAAGGTTTCCAGAGGGGTGCATATTGCCAGGATGGACTCAGTTTCTCAGAGGCTTTTTCCATTTGTGTTTCATTCTCTTCTCAATGCTCACCCTCATCTTTCTGACCTTACATCCATCCCTTGGCCTTTTCACTCTGTATGTCAGATACTCACATCCTTTCTTTCCAATCTATCCTTGATTCCAAGGACAATCATTTCTATCCCTCTTGTGACACTATCAGCCACTCTCTGGCCCCATCGTCCTTCTGTGCCAAAGGGCCTGTAAAGCACAGCCATATAGCTATAGGTATATATTTAAGCAGGGAATATTGTGTATGATAAATCTAAAAAGTGAAACGTCTGGGTCAAAGTGTAAGAATGACTTTCCAATGGTCTAAACATACTGTAGGAAGTTAGGCTCTCATACACTATTAGTAGAAAGGCACATTGGTGTAAATATCATCAAATGTCCTTAGGAAACTATCTCTTACGTTTACAAATATATGTGTGCTTCTTCTGGGAAGCTGTAGAGAAGGGACTCAAATGCTGGACCTGCCCTGAAGCCCAAGCCGTGCTCCACTAGGTCCTTTGGCCTCCACCACTGGGGATGCTCTGTAACCCTGGTCAACCCGTGGGTATTGTTCCATTAATTTTTTTTTTGTACAGAGAACTCTATTACTTTTGTAATTTAAAAAAATCAATTCAAATATTCAAACACCAATATTGTTTTTAAAGGATTAGAAAGCATATTAAGGCCAAGGAGGAAACATTGGTCGTATATAATACAGTAGGATCCAGAGAATGTACAGTGGGATCTAGTGTTGTGTGGCAATGCATTTACCAACATGATTTGGAATACGTGTATCTATAAATGAATTATAAAAGCATATAATGCAAATATTAACACACTCCCATGCACACACACACTCTTCCCTTCCTCTGAGACACTGGCTGTACTTACTGTCTGTCACAAAGCTGAGCACTCACAGACATGTCTGCAGGTCCAGACCTTTCTTCCTACACACACCAGACATCCAGGGAGCCATGTCTGCTGGATTCAAGCAAAGCTTCTCCTCGTTTCTGTCACCACTGTTTGCAAAAGCCTCCCTTCCTGAGATCAGAAAAGCTGTCGTTTTAGCACTAGTCAACAGGGAGGTACTTAGCTCTATTTCTAACTGGACACTGACGAAAAATATTAATTTTGTAAAAGGAAAATTCTACACAGGTTAGTTTTACAAGCAGGTTATGAAACACTTCTGCAGCCCACATTTTTCTGGAATAAATAGATGTGGATAGAAATGGTTGAGAGGTATGGATTCTCAAAAGTGGTTTTGTTGATCATCCCAAATCTACCTTACATACATTCATTTAACAAATATTAACTAGGCCCCTATTATATGCCAGACACTGCCAGCCCAAAGTGACTCCTAATCTGCAAGTCCTGTGATCCAAGCAGATTTCTCCATCTGGTGCAAGACAGATACTCCACTTGATCCAAGACACCTGGGCCCACCTGAGCAGGCGTGACTAGCTCCCGGTCACAAAACATCATCCCTGGTCTGCTTACAGAAATCTGCCCCTGAGGCCTGAAAGTTCTCCATTAAAGGAGAGCCAGTGCAGTAGCTGGAGGAACACTTAGGATGTGGAGGCAGACCAATAGGTGAGGACACCATTCCTGTTCTGCCGCCTGCTTGGCTGAGAAATCCTGGGAAATGTACCTAACCCCTGTGAGCCTCATATTCGTGATCTGAAAAGGGACCGTGGCTACAATCGTCACGGGGTTTCTGCGTGTGAGGAGGTCAAAGAAATCTAGTGGGTCTGCCCAACACTGAGCAACTGTTGGTTGCCGCTGGGCGAGTGCTGGTTTACTTGTCACCCCATTCTTTCACCACTGTAGCAGGGGTGCTGTTGCCATGTACTCAGTGGCGTAGCAATCATGTAGGTAGAATTCCAGAATGACACAGGAAGTAGCCGTGTGAACACACATGATGTCATAAAGGGTACTCATGACTATTTCTTCATGGGAGGATCAGCTAATATATGGTGGAGCCTGAGGGGGAACCCAGGCGGCCTGGGCGACAGGCTCCAGCTGCTTGATAACACTCCTGTCATCACCTTTGGTTCCGGCACAACAACTGTGAGACAGGGATTGTGCAGAGATGCAAACGGACCATAAGTGGATGTCTGTCTGTGTGTGGGTGTGGGGTCTGTGGTCCGCCTGTGGCTTATCACATGCCCACTCTCCTGTGAGATTCCCAAAACAAGGCCATGCCTGGGATTGCTCCTGTCTGAATCATCTGGATGAGGGAGGGCTCTGGCCCTGTTTAGGCACCCGACTTAGTCAGTCAGTCTGGGGATGCTGTCGCTGTTAGCTCGCTCACTTGGACACTTTCCCCTCGGTGACGGTATTTCTGAAGTAATGTTAGTTGTGGAAAATGACTGACTCTTCCTATATGCCGTATGTTGATCGCGTGCCTTTACTCCTCCCTTTAATATTTGATTTTTTCCTTTCATTGGTGGATTTTCGGGAAAATGAGTTGGTTGCCTGGCATTCTCCAAAGGTCACCAATAAGCTTCCTCTTTGTTGTTTCGTATCATTATGAATCACGGCTTTTTAACATGCTGATGGGCTTCAAACCATTGTTAAATGGTTTTGAGCAGAGGAGTGAAATGATTTGACTCGTGCTCTGCTGCCAGGTTGAAAGCAGATGGTGAGGGAGCAAGGATGAAAGCAGAGGGACCAGTTGGGAGGTGGTATAATCCAGGAGATAGAAGTTGGTGTCTTGGCTAGGGTGGTAGTAATGGAGCTGGTGAGAAGCAGCTAGATTCTGGATGTACTTTGAGAAAAGGGCCAAGAGAATTTCCTGATCAATTGGATGTGGCGTGTGAGAGAAAGGGAACACTCCAGGCTGCCTCCAAGTTCTGGGGACCGAGCAGGTGGCATTTCTGGGTCAAATGCTCGATTCATGTCTAATTTCACTTCCAGTGGCACACAGGGAAGGTCCCAAAGGTTGTGAGCAGCAGGATTGCCCTGACAGCGGGCCACACAGTGAAAGCAGTGACTTCCCAGAGGAGTTCATCTGAGGCCTGGTCGTAATCACTGCAGCGTGGAGTGATCAGCACTGAACGGATTTTTACTCATAAGTGTGCCCTCAGACAACATAGAGTAATTGATGTGCAAAATGCACAACACACAAACCTAGAGAACCTTAAGTACTAGAACCCAAAAGGAAGCTGGTTTCTAACAGCTTAATTATCTGAATAATCTTCCCTCCCCCCAAACCACTAGGATTATTATCTGCTGGTACACTGTTTCACTTGAATGCAGTAAAAATAAAATACGCCTAGTGAATCCACCTATGGGAGACAGAAGTGAGACTATTTTATTTCTGTAGATGCCAAAACACACTCCCGAATCTCTCCATATGGTGAATTACAAATGTTGGTGGGGAGTGTTTGGGGGGCAGGGTGATGAACAGCAACACAAATCCTAGGAATGAATACAGGGTGAAATATAACCAAGACACATTACAGGCATACCTGTGGCTACAATATCCAATAAAGTAGGTATCAGAGCAAAGAAAATTAATAAGAGACAAAGAGAGGCATTACACAATGATAAAAGGATCAATCCACCAGGGAGACATAACGGTCCTAAATGTGTGTGCACCGAACAACAGAGCGTCAAAGTACACGAAGCAAAATCTGATGGAGCTGAAAGGAGAAATAGCCATGTCCATAATTCTACTTGGGGCCTTCAACACCCCCCTCTGAGCAAGTGACAGAATTACTAGAGACAAAACCAGCCAGGATGTGAGAGATCTGAACAACACAATACACTAAGAGGATCTGCATGACATAAATAGAACACTCCACCCAACACCACCGGAGTACAATATTTTTTTCAAGTGTCTATGTAACATTTACCAAGATAGACCATCTCCTGGGCCATCAAACAAATCTCAACAAAGTTAAAAAGAATTGAAACCACGCAGAGTATGTTCTCTGACCATAATGGAATCAAATTAGAAACCAATAATAGAAAGAAAAAAGAATCCCTGAACACTTGGATAAGGTAGTTGATACATCATCACAGTTGGTCATTCAGACCCTTGTTGTAGAAGAGCTGAAGGTAGAAAGAGTTGTCTCCCGAGCTGAAAGGCACGCCAGGCTGGGCAAAGAGAAAGCTTACTCTGGATATTTCAAACAGAGTATTGTCGAGAGCAGGGCTGGAGGCTGTTACATCAGTCCCACCTGACATTAAAGCTTGTACTACACCGGCAAAGGAAGCACAGCTTGCTGATTGTTCGTGGAATCGGTTTGGTGGCTGATTGGATTTGGGAAGTGTGAGAGACGTTCCCTCCCAGGTATTGGTGTGGGTGTTAGAGAGGCCTGAGAGAAGGCAAGATTCAGATGCCTTCCTGGTGTATGGCTGGTGTCCAGTCTAACCCATGGACGCACACACCTCTGTTCTTTATAAATCCTGCTCCATTTTTTAAAAGGTTCACCACAGTTTCCCTCTCCCCCTCCTCCTGCTCCTCCTCTAAGATTCCTTCCCTGATAGTGCCATCTGTCAGATAAGGCTCGCCTATCTGGACAGGCAGAGGAGTTTCCTTTCTGGGGTTTGTGGGATTGGTCCCTTAGGGCAGGTTGGCACTTTGCTTGCCCTACCGTGGTGTTAGCCTAAGATGTAGTACATGGTAAGTGGACCACCGATGTGTCTTCAAACTTGTATTTTTGTTCCCCTTTTCAGAATACAATGATGGTGGTTGCTCACCTCAAGGAAGAAATAAAAATTGGAGTTCTTCCCGAGGTAATTTTCGCAAAAGGAACCCTCGTTATGAACATGGTGGACATGAGCCTTGGCCTTCACACTGCCAGGAGGATGATGGAAACATGGTGATGAGGGATGTCCAGGAGGACCCCCAAGTAAGACAGTAAGTGACCAGGCAGCCTGGTTTGCTTATAGCAGCCCCCGGGACTATGCAGCTCTTTCACTCTCCATGGTCTTTTTCTTCTCTCACTGGAAGACTGAAGAATACTGGAAGTGGAATAATGGTTGAGCAATCCTAATGGTGGTCCTGCTGTCAAGGAGGCAAAGTTGTATAGAAGACTGTCTTAGCATTTATGGCCACCCACTTTCTCCCCACTTCCCCCCTGCAGCACTCCCTATACCATTCAACGAAAAAACAGAAGAGTGAAATGGCATGATGAAGACTATGTCCATATGGCTGTGGGGAGAAAGAGAAAACCTCTGGAGAGAGAAGTGAGGGAGAACACACAGGATGGGACCCCAGGGAGCTGGTTCAAGATCACAGTGAGTGTCCTAAAAAGTGTATGGAATGTGCAGGAGAGAAAGGTCGAGGGGGGTGGGTCGTGTTGGTCTCATGTAGAGAAAGTTTGTAATCTGTCCTTTTTATTACAAGGAGTTAACATTCTTGTTCATCTAAGGGCAAATTCAGAGAAGCCATATAAAGGGAACAGGCTGGCTGTAGGGAGAACAGAGGAGACTGCCTAAAGGCAAAGATGGGAACTACTGCCAAGAAGGTGGAGCGACTCCACAATGGATGTCTCAGTTTGGCTCAAGCTGAGTGTGGTGGATGGGGGGTCGAGTCTCTGGAGACCTTGTCCGAGGTGCAAGCAGGGTCTGCACTGGGTAGAATCGCCTGGAACTTTATAGAAGGAAGATCATGCCTAACACTTTACGTTGATTATTTGGAGGAGAGCTTTGGATGGAGAGAAAAGGAATTTAGGAAATCCATATTCGACACAAACATAAGAAATCATATCAGCAGTCCCTTCTTTTGAGATCCTTTAAAGCTCAATAGAAAGTTGGGGGAAAAAACACCACGGGGTCTGTTCTCCAGGCTTAATTCCATGCTGTCTCTCTTCTCTCCCATCCCTTCTTTTCACCCTTAGATTCCCTGTGGGAGAAAGTACGACAAGACGTGGCTAATGGATTCAATCCAGAGCCATTGCAGTGTCCCGTTCACTCCAGTGGATGTAAGAGAAGATGGTGAAGTCAGCTGAGTGGGCGCAGGGAAGGGGGAGAGACCTGGCTCAGCAGGGGCCGTTGGCCTCTGACACTGTTGCTGTTGCCTTAAATCCCTGTAGTTCCACTACGTGGAAAACCGGGCTCGGTTCTTTGTCCAGGATGCTGGTGCTGCCTCTGCATTGATGGATGTCAGCTACAAGATTTGTGATAAGGAGAACCGAAAGGTGTCTGTTGAGGGCGTTACCTTTACCTACTTCGAGGGGAGGAGGACAGGTTGTCGTCTTTGGAATTAGAGTTCCTGGTGCTTACTCCACCTCTCCTCCCTGCAGATCTCTATCTTGGTCATTCCTTCTGCTGAACCCTACTCTGTGCGGAATAAGTTGGAGCCCAGAGAACTGGAGCAGCTAAAGGTAATGCAGGCTCAAGGTACCTTGTGTGCCCACAGCCAGACCCACCTCTTCTTCCCCCAGCCGCCGATTTCCCTGTCACCACCACAGCCTCAGAGCGGCTGTCTCCATCACTCTCTGCAGCTGACCATGTACAAACGATATGATGTCTCCCAGCAAGCTCTTGACCTCCAGAGGATTCGCTTTGACCCAGGTATGGCTGACAGCAGTAATTCTAGGGCAGGTGAGGAGAGGGGTCTGCCTGGGAGGGAGCCTTAGGGATGGTAACGTGGCGGGGAGTTGATGCTGGCCCTGGACCCCTCTCAGCCTTCTGATTCTCTCTTCTTGGCTTTCGGAAGACTTGGTGAACCATGATATTGATATAATCCTGAATCGAAGAAACTGCATGGCTGCCACCCTGCAGATCATCGAGAACAATTTCCCCAAGGTGAGGCCTTAGGCCTAGTGCTGATAGTATGGTAGGGGGTGGAACAGATGGGATGGAGGGCAGCTTTGTCTCCCAGGCCCTAGATAGTAACCACCACTCTAACTCTTCTTCCCCAAAAGCTATTGTCTTTAAATTTGTGCAACAACAAACTGTACCAGCTGGATGGCCTCTCTGACATTATACAGAAGGCCCCCACAGTCAAGATCCTGAACCTCTCCAAAAATGAGGTGGGAAGAGGGAGCCAATCAAAGTTGGTTGAGAGTGGGTGGTGGTGCTCATCAGAGTGATGACAGGAGGCAGGTGAAGGTACCTGGTGGGGAGGGTCAGGGCCGGGGGTGCAGAGGCCCAGGTGTCTCTCTTTCCCTGGGACTCCTTTTCTAGTTTCCTCCCCATATTTCTCAGCTGAAGTCAGCTTCGGAGTTGGACAAGATGAAAGGGCTGGGACTTGAAGAGCTGTGGCTGGAAGGGAACCCCTTGTGTGACACCTTTCAAGAGCAGTCCACCTACATAAGGTCAGTGTGAAACCCTGTCACCCTTCTTGGGGACTTTCACCCATGGGAGCCTGAACGACCCATGACAATGCCCCTCTGCAGAAGGCGGCAGCCTTGGCCCTCTGGGAGGACCACAGGCCCTGCCTTCTCTTTTCTGAGTCCCTCATCCGTGCTTGGGGGGCTACTTTCCTTCCTCTGACCAGCTCACCTCTGCAGGTGCTCTGGGTCTGTTTCCCGACTCGGCACCTAGCTTTCTCTGGCAAGCTCTCCCGAGGGTGTGCTCCAGGCAGCAGAGCTCCCCCTACTCACCAGGACCAGGAGTGACCAGCCTTGAGCCAGATGCTGGTGCCCTGGACTGAGAAGGGTCCTCCAGACCAAGGTCTCATGCTGACACAGGCCTTGCTGCTTCTGAGCCAATGTGGAGTTTCCCTCCCCTGCCCGGAGAGGGATCGTCTTTCCCTTGCTCCAGAAGGGTCTCCCCTCCAATCCCAGGCTGCCGTGGGGGTTTCCTGCCCCATGCTGAGGTCGAGGCCCCAGCTGGCTTCTGTCGTCACATCCATACCTCTGGCGCAATGCCAGGAGCTGTGCAGTCCTTGGGAGAAACCTGGGTTCCCTGAGTCAAGGGGCCAGAAGTGGGACACCGCCAGTGAGAGGGCTTCCTGAGGCAGGAGTGGAGGGCAGAGGGCAGAGGTGCTTGAGGAGACAGAAGGACAGGCCTCTCGGGGCACTGCCCTTCCCTCCATCCACACATCATGTCATCCTGCCTGGTCCTTCAGAGGAGCCCTGGGTCACCCAGGATGGGTGTGATTCCTCAGACAAGGAATTGACTAAGACAGGCACAGGTGCACAGGGACCATCAGGAGAGAAGGCGGTGGTCATAAGAGGGGGCCACAGACCCACAACCCCATGCTGAGCTGGGGCCTGACCCTTTACTCCTTCTGGAGAAGGTCTCTTGCCCCCGTGGCTGCTCCATTTCCCATGCCCAGCTCAGACTGAGATCACACAGGTGGCAGAGTGTCAACCAGTATCCACTGGGCCCCCAGCCCAACAATGCATGTTTTCCATTCCTCCCTTGGGTCCAGGGCCAGCCAGGGCAGATGAAGGAAAGGGCTGCAGCAGGGGCGCCATTACCCCTTTCTTCTCTCTTCTTCCCTGACTTCCACCACCATGGCAGAGCTTCTTTCCCTTCCCTTCCCTTTGCTTTCTCTCTCTCCCTTGTCTCTACTCCCCTGTGTCTCTCTCATCTCTCTCCTCCTACCTTCATTCCCTCTCTGTCCTCCTCCCTCTCTTTCCCTCCTTGCCTCCCAAGCCTGGCCTCACTCACCTCCCTGCCCCAGCATCCTGGGGCCATCTCTGGGGGGTGTCCTGGTCCTGGCAGAATGCTGGACCCCCGGTGAGGTAGTAGAGCCCTGGGCTCCCACCCCATTCTCTCTTGTCTCTGGAGCCTTCAGTGGGGAGGAAGGAAGGGAGGCAGGGAGGAGAAGGAAGCCCTGGAGCCTGGGCTCCAAATGCTGTGTTGTGCATGGGAAAGGAGTCAGAGCAGTTAGGTGAGAGCTACCCAAGAGGAAGGAAAGGGAGGAGCGGGACAGAGGGGAGGGAGGGAAGGAATATGAATGTGAAGGTGTGGATAGAGATGAAGAGACTGTGCCTTTCAGACAGTCCATATGGCAGATGCTCAGTGCTCAGCAGGGAAGTGGACCCAAAACCCTTGAAATCAGAGGCTGAGGTGGGCACAGGGGGCTTCTGGATGGGCAGAAGACACTGGGCTCTGTTTATGGTCTCAGTGGTTTAAATCAAAGGAAGCATTGCAGCCCCGAACTATCAACCACTTCTTTCTGTTTTTGGTTTTGGTCAGTGCCATCAAGGAATATTTCCCCACGTTGTTATGTCTGGTAAGTGCCTACGTTCATCATTGTCTCTTACTCAGATTGATGACCTCCACACCTGCCCTCAAGCCCTTTGGGTCTCGCCTAGATTATATCTCTGCATCAGACCCTTCTCCACTTTAGGGGACATGGACTCCTGAAAAAGACAGGAATATACTCTCTGGGAAAATGTCCGTACAAACACACACACACACACGTTGCATATAATAGTAGAGCCTTTCAGGACCTCATGATGTAGATGCCCACTGTAGTCTTGCCCGTGGAATTTCCAGGGCCCTTTCACACCTGACCTCTGACCCTCACCCTCTCCTGGGCCCATCCTTTTCCCTGATCATCCAGGGCCTCCTCCCTGGTCTGCACTGCTGACTTCCTCTTCCCTTCTCCAGGATGGCCAGGAGTTACTCCCACCGATTATCGTTGACATTGACACCCCCTACTTGGTACAGCCCTGCAAGGTGAGGAAGAAGGATCAAGGAACATATGAGGTGTTACAAGGGAGGCTTTATCAGCCACATGGCCTCAAATGTCTTTTGATTCCAGGAAAGCTATAAAGGATCCGAGACACTGAAGAATCTAGTCCTGCAATTCCTGCAGGAGTAAGTACCCCCTGGACCACGAGGAATGGGGAAGGCTGGGACAGGCCGGCCCACCCAAGCACAGATCTGCTTGTGGGAGTTTCCAAGTCTCACCTGAGGTCCAGACCACAGAGACAGACTGTCTTCATTGCTCCCCCACAGGTATTACTTGATTTATGACTCCGGAGACCGACAGGGTCTTCTCGGTGCTTACCATGACGAGGCCTGCTTCTCCCTGGCCATTGCCTTCAACCCCGAGGACCCGGCCCAGTGAGTATCACAGCTCAGACTCTGCTCCTGGGCCCTGTAGCTCCCCAGCAGACACAGGCCAGCTCCTGGAAACACCCACTAGACAGACCACCACCTCCTGTTCCTCTCTCTCTCCTAGAAGCAGCTTGTGCGAGTACTTCAAGGATAACAGGAATATAAAGAAGCTCAAGGACCCCTGTGCGTGTGTGATGGGGAAGACTGCGCAGGGAAAGGGGGCGTAGAGGGGTCATTCAAGGGCCCAGGGTCTGGCAGCCCCTGACCTGCGCTCTCCTCCCCCCACAGACCTGCGGGTTCAGCTGCTAAAACATACAAAAGATGACATCGTGCGTTCCCTCTGTGTGTTGCCCCAAACTCAGCATGACTTCACCTCTTTCTTGGTTGACATGTGGTACCAGACGGTGAGCACCTCCTTCCTCCCTCAGGCAGGCCCAGAAAGCCGCAGGTGGGTAGGAGGTTTAGGTGGTAACTGAGTACCTGGGCTCTTCCCTTTCAGGAAAGGGTGCTCTGCTTCTCTGTCAACGGAGTGTTCACGGAAGGTGAGTGTGTGTGGAGTCCCCACCCCAGATGTCCCCACTGGTCCGTGCCCCTGGCGGGGCTCCCTCTCAGAACTCTCCCAGCTTCCCTGATCCCTTCCCCTCTCTTCCTGTTCCCTCTGTCTTCTTCAGTCCCCACTCTGTCTCCAAACCATCCTGGTCTGACCTGCGTCCATGCCTGTCTGCCCTTCACAGCTCAGGCATTAGGGAGACAGGCTGTGGAGTCTGATGGCTCTCATCCCAGACCCTTACTCTGTGAACTTGGGCCGGTTATCTAACCTCTCATTTTCCTCATTTGCAAAATGGGGCTAATAATACCCACCTCTTGGGTAGCTGTGGAAAATGAATCGAATGAACTTGTCACAGAGCCTGGCACATAGTAGGGTCCCTGTCACTGGGAGCAGATTGCTCCTATTGTTGCCCTCCCCAGTCCCAACACCCTGACTTCCAGTGAGCAACTGTCCCCTTCAGCATGAGTGTCAAGTCAAACCCTGACTGGATAACAACTGTGTGAGCATGTAAAGCATCTGCGACTCTAAGGAGGTATTGTTTCTTGTTTGTTTTTGAAGTGGTAGGAAAGTCTCAGAGTTCTGTCTGTGCCTTCACACGGACCTTCATCGCTATCCCTGCCAGCAATTCCAGGTGAGTGCTGTGTTATGAGTGGGAACAGCCATCCCAGCCTGGGCTCAGGGGTGTGGGAATGTGGCGATGCAGACCTCAGGGTTTTTTCAATATTGCAGAAAGCCAACAATTAGATCCAAGGAGCAGTCTAGCCTAGTGGGTGAGAGCATGGGCTCTGGGGTCAGAACATTGGGTTCTCTTCCTGGCCACAGCACTCACTAGCTGTGTGACCTTGGTCAAGTCACATGACCTCTCTGTGACTCAGTGTCTCCCTCTGAACATGGAGATTAGACTGTCCACCCCTTGGGCTGCTGTAGAGGCTAAATACAAGTGTAAAATTGTCCCTGGGTTGCAGGTAAAGTATAAATCTAGTCAAGCTGGTAGACAATCTCTCCAAAGATGGGCTCTGTGAGAGGGGTAGAGGTACCAGCCAAGGAATCTGGGGGGGCAGGCACAGTAGAGTATGGAAGGAATCTGTTTGCTGAGTGGCAGTGGGAGCTGGATCATTGTTGGGGATGTGGGGTTGTCCAACCATCAGTTGTCTGGGGGCCCATTTTTTCCTCCAGTGTACGCATCGTGAATGACCAGCTGTTTGTGAGGGACAGCACCCTCAACGAGCCTCAGAGTGGGTGCTTCATCCCAGTGCCCACACCCTCCTCCAGCTCCGTGCCCACCCTCTCCCAGGAGCAGCAGGAAATGGTGCAGGCTTTCTCCACCCAGTCTGGGATGAACCTCCAGTGGTCTCAGAAGTGAGTGCTGGGTGTGCATGGGAACAGGGGCGATTTGGGACAGCTGGGGAGTGAATCAGGGAAACTCGCAGGCAATTTGGAAAAATAACTTTTTGGATATTTTGCTTCCAAAAAAAAATTGGGCCCATGAGAAAGGTATCATAGTATTATATATGTAAAGGATTTTAAAAATAGTATAATACTCAATGACATCTTGTATATGCAAAACCTGAAAGAATCCACCAAAACCCGCTAGAACTAATAAGCAAGTTCAGCAAGATTGCAGGTTACAAGACCAATATACAAAACTCATTTGTATTTCTATGTACTTGCAATGAATGATCCAAAAATTACATTAAGAAAAGAAGCCCATTTACAATAGCATCAAAATAGCAAAATACTTAGAAACAAATGTAACAAAAGAAGTGCAAATCTTATACTCTGAAGTCTGTAAAGCATTGCTGAAAAAAAATTAAGGAAGAAATAAATAAATGGAAAGACATCCCATTTTCATGGGTTGGAAGACTTAATATTGCTAAGATATAATAGTACTCAGGGCAATCTACAGATTCAATGCAATTCCTATCAAAATCCTTCCATGCAAAAATTGACAAGCCTATCCTAAATGTCATATGGAAGTGCACGAAAACAATCTTGAGAGAGAATAACAAAGTTAGGGGACTCACACTTCCCAATCTCAAAACTTGCTACAAAGCGACAGTAATCAAGACTGTGTGGTACTGGCATATGGACAGTATACGAATCAATGGACTGGATCAAAGAGCTAAAAGTATATAAATCTTGGGAGAAAATACAGGTGTAAGTCTTCATGGATTAGCCAACCATTTCTTATATATGACACCAAAAGCACAAGCAACCAAAAAAAAAAAAAAAAAAAAGATAAATTGGACTTCATCAAAATTAAAAGCTTTTGTGCAATAATGGATGCTGTGAAAATCCCAGCAACAGAATGGGAGAAAATATTTGCCAATCACATGTCTGACAAGAATATATGAAGAACCCGTGCAACTCAACAATAAAAAGACAAACAAACCAATTAAAAAATGGAGACGAGGCCAGCCCAGTGGTGCAGTGGTTTAGTTCGTGCTTGGCAGCCCGGGGTTTGCTGTGGCAGCTTCCCATATAAAGTAGAGGAAGATGGGCACGGATGTTAGCCCAGGGCCAGTCTTCCTCAGCAAAAAGAGGAGGATTAGCAATGGATGTTAGCTCAGGGCTGGTCTTCTTCACAAAAACAAAAACAAAAACAAAATGGAGAAAGGGAGACATCATCAGCATGGCAATGTGAAAGGATCCTTTTGTGTCTGCCCTTCAATCTACAGTGAATAAAACATCCATAACCCAGCAAAGGCTACATTGCACAAGACACCAGGTTGCTGAAAAGATCCACACTTTGGTTCATATAAAGGTGGGTGAATGGGAGCACATAAAGGAGGCTAAACGGGGGAACAGCAAAGGCAGAGCCCAGGATCCTGGATCCCTAGCAGCAGCAGCTGAGCCAGCCACCCTCAGCCCCAGAGAACTCAGTGGGCGGCAGCAGAGGTGCAGGTGTGACAACAGCCAGCCAGCTGCGGTGGTACCTGTGGCCACAGGAAGCAGAGCAGCAGCAGAGGTGGATCCCTATGATCCTGGTCCCCCAGCCTCAGCTCAGAGCCTGGTAGCAAAGGCAGAGGTGTGCACAGGACTCCTGCATCCCAACTACTGCGGCACCTGTGACCAGAAGGTAACAGGCAACAGCTGAAACAGTGTCTGTGAGCCTGACTCCCTCCCCACCTTTCCCCTCCCCCATCACAGAGTTGGAGCTTCTGACCCAGGTGATCCCTGATGAGACTGAGGCTGTCAGCCATCCCTGTGCCCCCAGCAGCAAAGCCAGTGACTGACTGCAGCAACGCCAGCAACGGCATGGCATTGGTGACCCCCAGAAGCACAGGCAGTGATGACAAGAGTACCAGCAACACCCCAAATAGGGGCGGTGGAGGGTTGACCATGCAGATCCTCAAATATAGCCTGAGGCAGCTCAGGTAACAGAAACCAAAAACTAGCACTCTCGCAACACCTACCCAAAAACAAAAGAAAGGCTTCTAAATATCCAAGCGGTTGAAAAGTTGGAACCACAACAAAGCTATACCTAAGTAAAAAATGTGTTTGCTACAGGAAATGTGCCAGGAGAGGAATAACTCAGCAAGTACCACAAAAAGCCACGGTACCGTGTCATTACAGGAAGAAAACAATTCTCCAGAAACCAAACATAAAGTCATAGAAGATTATGATCTAAATGATAAAGAACTCAAAATAGCTGTAATGAAGAAACCCAACGAATTATAAGAAAACTCGGAAAGGCAGTTCAGTGAGCTCGGGAATAAAATCAATGAACAGAGGGAATACTTTACCAAACAGATTGAAACTTTACAAAAGAAGCAAACAGAAGTTCTGGACCTGAAGAACTCAATAAATGAGATTAAGAATGCATTACAGAACACTGGAAATAGAGCAGATTATATGGAAGAAAGAATTAGCAAGCTCGAAGATAGAAACCTAGAAATGATGCAGGTGGAAGAGGAGAAAGAACTAAGACTTGAGAAAAGTGTAGAAATTCTAGGAGAATTATCTGACTGCATTAGAAAGGGCAACATAGGATAAGGGGTATCCCAGAAGGGAAAAAGAGAGAGAAGGGAGCAGAGAGCTTATTTAAGGAAATAATAGCTGAGTACTTCCCAAACCTGGGGAAGGAACCAAATATACAAATCTACAAAGCTAATAGAACACCTAATCATCTCAATGTAAAAAGACCATCTCCAAGACACGTGATAATAAAACCATCAAAAATCAATGACAAAGAAAGAATATTAAAAGAAGCCAAGGAGAAAAAGAAAACAACTTACAAAAAAATACCCATTTAGGCTATCAGCAGATTTCTCAGCAAAATCCCTACAGGCCAGGAGAAAGTGGCAAGATATATTCAAAATATTGTAAGATAAGAACTGTCAGCCAAGAACACTATCCAGCAAAGTTATCTTTCAGGTATGAAGGAGAAATCAAGGCTTTCCCAGACAAACAAAAGCTGAGGGAGTTCATCGCCACCAGACCTGCCTTATAAGAAATGTTGAAAGGGGCCCTTCCACCTGAAACAAAAAGGCAAAGGTGTACAAAACTACGAGCAGGGTGACAAATAGAATCAGAAAATTGCAAATCTGAATCAGAATAGGACAGTATACATTTAATTATAAGCCAAAAGTTAAAAGGAAAGGAAGCAATAAAAATAACTATAACCACTTCGATTTGGTATCAAACTCACAGTACAAAAAGGGGTAATTTGTGACAACAAAAACAGAAGGGGAAGAGGGAAAGGACCGAACCTGCATAGGCAAATGGAGATAAGATGCTATCAGCAGAAAAAGGGCTGTCTTATCTATGAGAACTTTTATGCAAACCTCATGGTAACCACGAAATGAAAATTCAGAAAAGAAGAATCACAAAACATAAAAAGAAGAGAAAACTGAGAAACACATCACAGAAAACTGCCAAACTGAAATAGCAGAAACACAAGGAAAAAGAAACAACAGAAATATAGAACAATCAGAAAACAAAAGATAAAATGGCAGTATGAGTCCTCATATATCAATAACCACCCTAAATGGAAATGGATTAAATTCACCAATGAAAAGACACAGAGTGGCGGGATGGATTAAAAAACAAGACCCAACAATATGCTGCCTCCAGGAGACCCATCTCAGCTCTAAAGAAAAACATAGGCTCAAAGTGAAGGGCTAGACGATGATACTCCAAGCAAATGGCAACCAAAAGAAAGCAGGTGTAGCCACGGTTATGTCAGACAAAATAGACTTCAAAAAAGATAACAAGAGACAAAGAGGGACATGATATAATGACAAAGCGGACAATCCACCAAGAAGACATAACATTTATTAATATATATGCAGCTAACATAGGAGCACCAAAGTATATAAAGCAATTATTAACAGATCTAAAGGGAGAAATTGACAGCAACACAATAATAGTAGGGGACTTTAATACCTCACTTACATCAATGGATGTATAGATCATCCAGACAGAAAGTCAACAAGGGAACATCAGCCTTGAATGAAACATTAGACATTATGGACTTAATAGATATACATAGAATATTCCATCCAAAAGCAGCAGAATACACCTTCTTCTCAAGTGCACATGGAACATTCTCAAAGACAGACCATATGTTGGGAAACCAAACAAGTCTCAATAAATTTTAAAAGATTGAAATCATACCACACATATTTTCCGACCACAATGGTATGAAACTAGAAAAGAACTACAAGAAAAAAAGCTGGGAAAGTCACAAATATATGGAGACTAAACAATATGCTACCGAACAACAAAGGAATCTAAGGAGAAATCAAAAAATACCTGGAGACATGGGGCCGGCCCGGTGGCGCAGCGGTTTAGTCCGCGCTTGGCAGCCCGGGGTTCGCCGGTTCGGATCCCGGGCGCCCGCCGACGCACTGCCTGTCAGCCATGCCGTGGCGGCGTCCCATATAAAGTGGAGGAAGATGGGCACGGATGTTAGCCCAGGGCCAGTCTTCCTCAGCAAAAAGGGGAGGATTAGCAACGGATGTTAGCTCAGGGCTGGTCTTCCTCACCAAAAAAAAAAAAAAAAATACCTGGAGACAAATGAAAATGAAAACACAACATACCAAAATCTATGGGATGCAGCAAAAGCAGTACTAAGAGGGAAGCTTATGGCAATTCAGGCCTACCTCAACAAAAAGAAAAATCTCAAGTAAACAATCTAACATTACACCTAAAGGAGCTAGAAAAAAGAACAAATGAAGCCCAAAGTCAGTAGAAGGGAGGAAATAATAAAAATCAGAGTGGAAATAAATAGAGACTAAAAAGATACTAGAAAAGATGAATAAAGCTAAGAGCTGGTTCTTTTTGAAAACATAAACAAAACTGACAAACTTCTAGCCAGACTCACTAAGAAAAAAAGAGAGAAGGCTCAAATAAAATCAGAAATGGAAGAGGAGAAATCACAACAGATACCACAGAAATACAAAGGACTATAATAGAATACCATGAAAAGCTATACGCCAATAAATCAGATAACCTAGAAGAAATGGACAAACTCTTAGAATCACACAACATCCCAGACTGAATCAAAAAGAAGTAGAGAATCTAAATAGACCAGTCACAAATAAAGAGATTGAAACAGTAATCAAAACCTCCCCCAAAACAAAAGTCCAGGACCAGATGGCTTCTCTTAATATCTATCCTTCTCAAACTCTTCCAAAAAATTGAAGAGGACAGGACGCTTCCTAACTCATTTTACGAGGCCAACATTATCCTGATACCAAAACCAGTCA
Source organism: Tapirus indicus (assembly GCA_031878705.1). Classification (NCBI taxonomy): domain Eukaryota; kingdom Metazoa; phylum Chordata; class Mammalia; order Perissodactyla; family Tapiridae; genus Tapirus; species Tapirus indicus. The sequence goes on along the minus strand of CM062942.1, from coordinate 86,134,599 downwards.
AGGAGAACACAAAAGAGGAAAATCACAGGCCAATATTGCTGATGAACATAGACGCAAAACTCCTCAACAAAATATTAGCCAATCGAATACAACAACACATTAAAAGGATCATGTGCCAGGATCAAGTGGGATCTATTCCAGGGGTGCAAGGATGTGTCAACATCCACACATCAATCAATATAATACACGGCATTAACAAAATGAGGAATAAAAACCACACAATCATCTCAATAGATGCAGACAAAGCATTTGACAAGATTCAGCATCTATTTATGATAAAAACTCTCAATAAACTAAGTATAGAAGAAAAATACCTCAATGTGACAAACCCACAGCTAACATCTTACTCAAATGGTGAAAAACTGAAAGCCATCCCCCTAAGGACAGGGACAAGACAAGGATGCCCACTGTTGCCACTCTTGTCCAACGTAGTATTGGAAGTTCTAGCTGGAGCAATTAGGCAAGAAAAAGAAATAAAAGGTATCCAAATTTGAAAGGAAGAAGTAAAAGTGTCACTATTGACAGATGACATGATTTTATATAGAGAAAACCCTACAGAATCCACCAAAAACTATTAGAAATAATAAACGAATACAGTAAAGTTTCAGGGTACAAAATCAACATACAAAAATCGGTCGCATTTCTATACACTAACAACAAACTAGCAGAAAGAGAAATCAAGAATGCAATCCCACTTATAGTTGCAACAAAAAGAATAAAATACCTAGGAATAAACTTAAGCAAGGAAGTGAAGGATCTGTACAATGAAAACTATAAGACATTGTTGAAAGAAATCAAAGAAGACACAAAGAAATGCAAAGATATTCTGTGCTCATGGATTGGAAGAAATAACATAGTTAAAATGTCCATATTACCTAAAGCAATCTACAGATTCAACGCAATCCCTATGAAAATCCCAATGACATTTTTCACAGAAATAGACAAAGAATCCTAAAATTTATATGGAACAACAAAAGACTTTGAATGGCCAAAGCAATCCAGAGGAAAAAGATCAAAGCTGGAGGCATCACACTCCCTAATTTCAAAACACACTACAAACCCATAGTAATCAAAACAGCACAGTACTGGCAGAAAAATGGACACACAGATCGATGAAACAGAATTGAGAGCCAGAAATAAACCCACGTATTTTATGGACAGCTAACTTTCAACAGAGGAGCCAAGAACATAGAGTGGAAAAAGGAAAGTCTCTTCAATAAATGGTGTTGGGAAAACTGGACAGCCACGTGCAAAAGAATGAAAGTAGACCATTGTCTTACACCGTGCACAAGAATTAACTTGAAATGGATTAAACACTTGAATGTAAGATCTGAAACCAAGGTTTACTTCTAGAAGAAAACATAGGTAGTATTCTCTTCAAACTCAGTCTAAGCAGTATCTTTTTGAATATGTCTCCTCAGGCAAGGGAAACAAAAGAAAAAATAAACAAATGGGACTATATCAAACTAAAACGCTTCTGCACAGCAAAGGAAATTATCAACAAAACAAAAAGATAACCTACCAATTAGGAGAAGATATTTGCAAATCATATATCCAAGAGGGGGTTAATACCCAAAATATATAAAGAACGCATACAACTCAACAACAAAAAAGCAAACAACTCGATTAAAAAATGGGAAGAGGATCTGAACAGACATTTTTCCAAAGAAGATATACAGATGGCCAACAGGCACATGAAAAGATGTTCAGTGTCACTAATTATTACGGAAATGCAAACAAAACCACAATGAGATATCACCTCATGCCCCTTAGAGTGGCTGTTATTAAAAAGACAGGAAATAACAGGTGTTGGAGAGGATGTGAAGAAAAGGGAACCCTCGTACACTGCTGTTGCAAATGTAAATTGGTGCTGCCACTATGGAAACCAGTATGGAGATTCCTCAAAAAATTAAAAATAGAACTGCCGTATGACCCAGCTAGTCCACTTCTGGGTATTTATCCAAAGAACACAGAGACACTAAATTGAAAAGATATTTGCACCCCTATGTTCATTCCAGCATTATTCACAATAGCCAAGGCTTGGAAACAACCAAAGCACCCATCAATGGATGAATGGATAAAGAAGATGTGGCACGTGTATATAGAATGGAATACTACTCAGCCATAAAAAAAGATGAAATGTTGCCATTCACAACACCATGGATGGATCTTGAGGGTATTATGCTAAGTGAAATAAGTCAGACAGAGAAAGACAAGTACCATATGATTTCACTCATATGTGGAAGAAAAACAAACACATAGATACAGAGAACAGATTAGTGGGTACCAGGGGGAAAGGGGAGGTGGGGGGGAGGGCAAAAGGGGTAAAGGGGCATATGTATACAGTGATGGATAGAAACTAGACTTTTGGTGGGGAACACGATGTAGTCTATAGAGAAGGCAAAAATATAATGATGTACACCTGAAATTTATATGATGTGTTACCTCAATTTAAAAACTGGGGAAAGATCTGAATAGACATTTCTCCAAGGAAGATATACAAATGGCCAATGAGCACATGAAAAACTTCTTAACATCGTTAGTCATTAAGGAAATGCAAATTAAAACGACAGTGAGTTACCACTTCACACCCACTAGGATGGCTTTAATCAATAAAACGAATGAGAACAAGTGTTGGTGAGGATGTGGAGAAACTGGAATTCTCATGTACTGCTGGTGGGAATATAAAATAGAGCAGTAGTTGGGGAAAACATGTTGGCAGTTCCTCAAAATGTTAAACGTGAAGTTACCATATGACCCGGTAATCCCACTCCTAAATTTCTACCAGGAGAAATTAATACATATGTTCACTCTCAAACTTGTACAGGAATGTTCACGGCAGCATTATTCAGAATGGCCACAAAGTGCAAACAACTTAAATGTCCTTTAGCTGATGAACAGATAAATAAATCTGGTACATCCATATAGTAGAATATTATTCAGTCATAAAAAGAATATGGTTCTGATCTATGCCATGACATGGACGAACCTTGAAATCATGCTAAGTGATAGGAGCCAGTCACAAAAGGTCACACATTGTGTGATTCCATTTATGTGAAATGTCCAAAATAGGCAAATCCACAGAGACCAAAAGCAGATGAGTGGTTACCAGGGTCTGGGGGAAGGGGAGGAATAGGGAGTGATCTCTAATGGTTAAGGAGTTTCTTTTTGAGGTGATAAAATTGTTTTGGAATTAGATAGTTGTGATGGTTGCACAATCTCGTGAAAATACTAAAAAGCACTGCATTGTACACTTTAAAATGGTATGTGCATTGTATGTCAATAAAAATGATTGGAAGCTTATGTTTTTAAAATTTTCATTTGTGAGTTTCTTGAACATCTTCCTTTACCAATATATATTAAGCTCCCTTGTTCTTTTGAACAGCTCTATTTTTCAGTTTTGCATTCTAGCAGGCATGAATGCTAGTGACAGACGTTTCAGTTTTCACTAGGTCTTTCTTCGTCATTACACAGTGTTCATTCTGGTACATGCGTCCCAGCAAAAGGGGCATTGCATGACCAGCGTGTCTGTACTGTGGTACTAATGGAGATCACCTGTTCTTCTCCCGCTCCAGGTGCCTTGAGGACAATGAGTGGAACTACACCAGAGCTGGTCAGGTCTTCACTACGCTCAAGGTGAGGTCTGGGAATCAAGTGGGTTAAAGATGGATGTTTCTGGGCCTTCAGGAAGGCCAAGAAGGTGGAGGCCAGTGGCCTGGGAATGAAACTCAGAGAGCTGGCTCTCCTGACATCCCGACTCCTTCCCTCCAGACCGAGGGCAAGATCCCAGAGGAGGCCTTCAAACAACTCCCCTAAAAGGAGCCCTTGTCATCTTTGCCTTCATTCACATCACCTTCGTTTCTGTTTTGTCCAGCCTAAGGCCATGCCCATGACTGGGGTTGGAGGCCTGGCTGACCAAGAACCCAAAGTTAACTCGTAGGCCAGGGAATAAAACAACCTGAAGGGTCAATTGTTCTGTGTATTTTCCCCACTCATGGTTGCTGTTTATTTTTACAATAAAGAGTGATGTTGCACGTTGAATGTGGTGTGTCCTGGATCGCTCTTCCCTGCCCCAACCATGAATCAATGGGTCCAGGACTGAAAGGCCCTGCCCTCTCCTCCCGCCCTCCATTCAGCCTGGCAGTCCCTAGCAGATACATCAGGTTTGACTCCACAGGTAGTTTGTCAGTAAATCCTATGAGAAGGGACATGTGCTGCTTCCAGGGATTGGCCTTTGGAGACAGTGTGACTCAGTCAGATGCTCTACCTGGAGGCCCCCAGAAGCAGGCGTGTGTGACCTGGCACAAAGGGGCTTTGCAAGGGATGCCTACTGGCTGGTGAGGGCTGTGGAAGGAAGGAAGGTGACAACTCCCATAGTTTACTTCTTGTTCCCAATCATTTGAATGTTTTCAAAGACCACACCATGAACAATCTTATGATTTGCACACCTCTCACCATGCTTCCACTTGTCTTCTCATCCATCCACTGTACTCCCGCCACCTCCTTTCCGAAGGTGCCCTGTGGGAGGGATCTCGCTTTAGCACCTGAGAGGGAGGGAGAGTCAGCCTGTCTGCCCAGCGCCTTTCTCAGAGAGCTGACCACGGGTGCTCCGTGTCCATGTGTTCGAGGGGGTTCAGTCATTTATTTTCACTTCCAAACAAACAACAACGGCACATAATCTCACATTCTGGTCAATTCTGTGGGACCTTTCTCATGGACGGGCAATTAGTAGTTCAGAAAGCGGGCAAGAGTTGAAAGGGACACTTGCAGAATTTATTTTCCACACTTCTGCTATGTTTGCACTTCCGATGACAAGCAGGCATAATTTTTTAAATTAAAACAATAGCAGTACCAAATTTCAACTTGCAATCCTATAAATGATGACATAGGTGAGGTACCACCTATTTACACATTTTGCCTCTATTTTTGGGTCTCGTCCATGTTATTTTCTACCACTTGCCACTTTTCCTTTCTTTATGTCTATTTACATAAGGGATCCATATATTGGCGTGTGCACATCTTAGAAATATGAACTAAGGGGACAATTGCCGTTACATAAGGAATAATTCCACGTTATTCCACATAGTGTCTCAATGATCAAAGACTAGCCTCGGCCTTCTCACCTAGAGAACAGAGACCGCAGTGCACACTTCTCAGCCGCATTGTGAGGAAAAGAGGCAGTCTCACATGTTAGCGAACAGTCGCAGTGTCTGGCTCAACTCAGGCTCTCTGAGCTGTCTGAGTTCCCTCGTGGGCCGGGACCGTGGAACCCATCGCATGGCCCCTCAACTTCCTCTCTCTACATCTCAGGCTTCCACATCCTTGGACTCCTTCCCTAGCCAGCTCAGATGCCACGGTCTTCCAGCCACTCACTCTGCTGCCAATTCCCTCAATTCCCTTGGTCCCATGACCTGGGCAAATGCTAACCCTGCTGTCTTCCTCCTCACACACAGGTCTCTGTGTAAACTGTCCCGCAGGACAGGTTTTTGGAACTATAAATGCTGAGGCAAAACGTGTGCTCTGCAAGATTACTTCTGAAGTTGGGGGGCAACAGATACTCCCATACGTTGTTTCTGAGGATGGAAATTAGCATATCAATTTATTAGTGTCATTTGGAACTATTACATCATATAGGCACACATAAGTATGTATGTACACACATGTTATGTAAATGGAGTCATAATGCAGACACAGTTTTGTATCTAGTTCATTTTAGTTATCAAATGTAATGACACAAAACTGTGTATAATATTCACTTCTTATGCCTTAAGTTTTTGTAGGATGTCTAGTAATGACTTTCCTTTATTCTTGACATTGTTAATTTGTGTGTTAATTGTGTGGAGTGTGAGATGGGAAGGCTGATTAGGAAGGAAGGCAGAAAATGGGAGCCCCAGCCAGGAGGATCCACGGCAGCTGCTCTGTTCATTTCCCTGGGCCCTGGCACACTCTGCTGGCACACAGATAGGGTGGCAGGGAGGCTGGGGCTGTGGAATTCATGTGGGATTAGCTTCACAAAGAGGCGTTATTTCCTGTATGTCACTTCTCTTCCTGCCCATCAGGTACAAAGGCATCAAGTGCACTTCTTACAAAGGCTGATGGTGGAGGTGGTTGGTGGACCCCCTCCCTGTCCTCCACCAGGTCCCACATCTGTGGGGAAGGAGCCCCGGAGCAGCTGCGGGAACTGCAGGGAGAGTGGCCTGATGATGCCCTTTTCTGTCTCTCATCTTCAACTAACTTGTGCCTTCCCTCAGAATACCTCTCTGGCTGCTGTGTGGTACTCTCCATTCCCAACACTTTGTCCCAGAACTTGTCTCTGAACTGCCGCCCTTATCCCTGGGATCCCTGCCTGTAGCTCCCACCTCCAGCCCTGGTGCGTAATTGCTGCTTATCTTCCTAAATATGGATTCCATTTATGCTATTTTCCTGCTCATAAGGCTTCAATGGTATCGTTCACTTAACGAACACAGAATTTCCCTCCAGCCACTGCTCCTTATGATCCTCCCATCCTGTAACCCCTGTGCCGAAGAAAGCCAGTGGTTGGATGTGAGCACTTCATCCCCTCAGTGGCCATATCCAAGGGCATAAACCTCAGACCTAGATCATGCAAGATCAGACACTATCCTCCACCTCCACCAAAATAAAGTAAAGTGACGAGAAGTGGTGTTTGGTGGTTCTTGGTACCCTAAGCTGCATCAAAGAAAGATGGTGAAGTAATGGTAGGAGGGCATGCTTTCTGGGACTTGAGGAGAGCAAGTGTCTGTGGCAGGGCCTGAAATACTGTAGTTGCAACAGGATCCCAGGAGTGATGGTTAATTTTATGTGTCAACTTGGCTAGACCGTGGTACCCAGATATTTGTTCAAACCTCATTCTGGATATTTTGGTGAAGGTGTTTTGGGATGAGATTAATATTTAAATCAGTAGACTTTAGTAAAGCAGAGTACTCTCATCATGTGGGTGGGTCTCATCCAATCAGTTGAAGGCCTACATAGGAAAAAGACTGACCTCTTCAGAGGAAGAGAGAATTCTGCCAGCAAACTGCCTTCAGACTTGAACTGCAGCTCTTCCCTAGGTCTCCAGGTCCAGCCTGCCTACCTGCAGATTTGGGACTTGCCAGGGTCTAAAAATCACATGAGCCAATTCCTTAAAAAAAAAAAAAAAAGAATGAACAACTATATGCCAACAAACTGAACAACCTATAAGAAATAAAGAATTCTTAGAAACATACAACGTACAAAGATTGAATCAGGAAAAAAATAGAAAATCTGAACAGACCAATTACTAGTAAGGTGATTGAATCAGTAAGCGAAACACTCCCAACAGGGGCCAGCCCAGTGGAGTAGCAGTTAAGTTCACATGCTCTGCTTCAGCAGCCGGGGGTTCACAGGTTCGGATTCCGGGTGTGGACATACGCACGGCTCATCAAGCCATGCTATGGTGGCATTCCCACATACAAAATAGAGGAGGATGGGCATGGATGTTAGTTCAGGGTCAATCTTCCTCACCAAAAAAAAAAAAAAAAGAATCCCAACAAAGAAAAGCCAAGGAACAGATGGCTTCACTGTTGAATTTTACCAAACAATTAAAGAAGAATTAATGCCAATCCTTCTCAAACTATGAGGCCAGCATTACCGTGACACCAAAACCAGAAAAGGACACCACAAGAAAATAAAACTACAGGCCAATATCCCTGATGAATATAGATGCAAAAATTCTCAACAAAATACTAGTAAACTGAATTCAGCAGCACATTTAAAGACCATTCACCATGACCAAGTGGAATTTATCCCTGGGATACAAGGATGGTTCAACAAACACAAACCAATAAATGTAATTCATCACATTAATAGCATGAAAGAAAAAAATCACATGATCATCTCAATAAATGCAAAAAAAGCATTTGACAAAATGCAACATCTGTTCATGATAAAAACTCTCAACAAATTAGGTATAGAAGGAACGTCCCTCAACATGATAAAGGCCATATATGACAAACCCACAGCTAACATCATACTCAATGGTGAAAGTTTGAAAACTTTTCCTATAAGATCAGGAACGAGACAAGGGTGCCCGCTCTCAACACTCTCATTCAACATAGTACTGGAAGGCCCAGCCAGAGCAATTAGGCAAGAACAAGAAATAAAAGGCATCAGAATTGGAAAGAAGAAGTAAAATTCTCTCTATTTGCAGATGACATGATTTTATAGAGAGAAAATCCTAAAGATTCCACCAAAAAAAAACCTGTTAAATCTAATCAACGAATTCAGAAAAGTAGCAGGATACAAAATTAACATGCAAGAATCTGTAGTATTTCTATGCACTAACAATGAATTATCTGAAAAGTAAAGAAAAGAAACAACCCACCAAAAACAATAAAATACTTAGGAATAAATTTAATCAAGGAGATAAAAGATCTCTACACTGAAAACTGCAAAACGTTGATGAAAGAAATTGAAGAAGACACAAAGAATTGGAAAGGTACCTGGTGTTCATGAATTGGAAGAATTAATGTTGTTAAAATGTCCATACTACCCAAATCCATCTATAGATTCAATGTGATCCCTATCAAGATTCCAGTGGCATTTTTTACTGAAGTAGAAAAAAACAATCCTAAAATTTACGTGGAAACACAAAAGACCCTGAATAGCCAAAGCAATCCTGAGGTAGAAAAACAAAGCGGAAGGTACCACACTTCCTGATGTGAAGCTATATTATAAAGCTATAATTACTATGGTATGGTACCGGTATAAAAGCAGACACATAGACCGATGGAACAGAATGGAGAGTCCAGAAATAAACTCAAGCATATATGGTAACTAATATTTGATAAGGGAGCCAAGAACACTCAATGGAGAAAAGACAGTCTGGTCGATAAATGGTGCTGGAAAATTGGACATCCACGTGTAAAAGAATGAAACTAGACCCCTGTCTTACACCACTAACAAAAATTAACTCTAAATGGATTAAAGACTTAAACGTAATACCTAAAACAATAAAACTCCTAGAAGAAAACTTAGGGGAAAAGCTCCTTTACTTGAGTCTTGGCAATGATTTTTTTTGGATAGGACACCTAAAGCACAAACAACAAAGTAAGAAAGTAAACACGTGGGATTATCTCAAACTAAAAAGCTTCTGCACAGCGAAGTTTCCATCAACAAAATGAAAAGGCAATCTACTGAATTGGAGAAAAATTTGCAAATTGTATGTCTGATAAGGGGCTAATATCCAAAATACACGAAGAACTCATACAACTCAATGACAAAAAAAAACCCAATTAAAAAATGGGCAAAGGACCTGAATAGACATTTTTCCAAAAACGATATACAAATGGCCCACGGGAACATGAAAAGGTGCTCACTATCACTAACCATTAGGGAAATGCAAATCAAAACCACAATGAGATATCACCTCATGCCTGTTAGAATGGCCATCATCAAAAAAAACCAAGAGATAATAAATGCTGATGAGGATGCAGAGAGAAGGGAACACTTGTGCACTGGTGGTGGAATTGTAAACTGGTACAGCCACTATGGAAAACACTACGGAGGTTCCTCAAAAGATTAAAAATAGAACTACCATATGACCCACTTCTGCGTATATGTCCAAAGGAAACAAGATCACTATGTCAAAGAGATATATGTACCCCCATGTTCATTGCAGCATTATTTACAATAGCCAAGTCACTGAAACAACCTAAGTGTCATTCAACAAATGAATGGATAAAGAAAATGTGGTATATGCATATACAGTGGAATACTATTCAGCCATAAAAAAGAAGGAAACCCTTCCATTTGCGACAACATGAATGGACCTTGAAGGCATTATGCTAAGTGAAATAAGTCAGACAAAAAAAGACAAATACCGCATCATCTCACTTACATGTGGGTCTAAAACAAACAAACAAACAAACAAATTCATAGAAAAAGAGACCAGATTATGGTTACCAGAGACAGGAGGTGGGAGGTGGGGAAATTGGATGAAGGTGGTCAAAAGGTACAAACTTCTAGTTATAAAATAAATAAATAGTGGGGATGTAATGTACAACATGATGACTATAGTTAACACTGCTGTGTGGTACATTTGAATGTTGCTGAGAGTAGATCCTAAAAGTCCTCATCACAAGGAAAAAATATTTTGTGTCTATATGAGAGGATGGATGTTAACTAAACTTCTTGTGGTAATCGTTTCACAATATATGTAAGTCTAGTCATTATGCTGTATACCTTAAACTTATACAGTGCTGTATGTCAATTATGTCTCAATAAAGCCAAAAGAAGAAAAAAAGGAAACATATATATGCTCACACACACACACATACACACACGCTATTGGCTCTGTTTCTCTGGAGAGCCCTGAGTAATATACCATGTGATGCTGAAACTGCTATTGCATGGATCACTCTTTGAGAGCGAGGAACTAGAGATGTGGCACATGAGGTCATGGCCTCATGTATGATAATGCTCATTTCAGCATTGCTTGTGAGAGCAAAACTGTAGGAAAAAACAAAGTGTCCATCAACAGTGGTCCAAAAAACACACTGTGATTCATTCTTACAGTGGAATATTATATAGCAGTAAAAATTAATGCCCCAGACCTATGGAATTTAGGGCACATATACATCTGAAAAATGTAATGTTAAATTAAAATATCAAATGGAAGATAAGGGTGTCTACAGTAAGAAAAAAATATATATATATATAACATTTTTAAAGGATGCTTTCATTCACAGTAAAAGTATAAAGCAATTTATGGAGAGTATAAACACCTCTTTCTGGTTATTAGTTACATCTAAGGGGGAAGGAAGGATGGTGCAATTAAGAGGATGGACTCAAAGCATTTGTCAAGTTTATTGCTTAACCTGGGTAGCGGGTACACAAGTGTTCATGCTATAGCTTTTTATAAAATTTTGTGTATTTGATATGTTTGATGAGTAACAAACAAAGCTTTTAGGGGCTGAAGTTTTTTTAATCATAAATGTAATGTATATTCATTTTACCAAATGATTACAATACAGTTAACTACAGAAATGAAAACATCAATAATCAGCAATCCCACCATCACTAGGGAAAAAAAACTTAACATTCTGTGTTCCATTCCCTTATTTTTAACTTGCTTGCTTATGGGCAAATATATTGTATATACATTACATGGACATTTCATAGAACTGTGATATCATACATGAAGTTTTTATATTATTACTGTCTTGATTTTTTAAACTAATATCGAATCACGTGGTACGGGGAAAGTATTTAACTTTGATTTTTTTAAAAGACTATTGGTTTAGAGCAGTGTTAGGTCCACAGCAAAACTGAGAGGAAGGCATGGAGATTTCCCATATGCTCCCTGCTCCCACGCATGTCTAACCTCTCCTATTACCAACATCACCCACCAGAGTAATACATTTGTTACCGTTGATGAACCTACACTGATACATCATAATCACCCAAAGTCCATAGTTTACATTAGGATTCACTCTTGGTGTTGTACGTTCTATGGTTTTGGACAAATGTATAATGATATGCATCCATCATTTTAACTTTGATTTTTATTAAACCTCTACAGCTGTACCTGTCCTATTTCTTGAACAGTGCATCTTAATCCACATCTGTGGAAATGCCCCACCCATTTCATATTAAACAATGTATATACCTGGTCGTGCTCGTGAGCTTTCTACAGTCTTCCCTTAATCTGCATGCCAACCAGTCTGTTCCCAACTGTGATGAAAGTACAGCACCAGAGAACAATTACATTACCTGGCGACCTGAATCCCATCTTCACGACTGTCCTGTTGGATGGCTAGGAGGAATAATGATCGTTACAATGAATGACACAAGCATGTTTTCATCACTGAAGATGCTATGCTTGCTCTGAGAACTTGCAATGTAGTGTTCATTTAATCTTCATTACAACCTTAAGAGGCAGGTACCATCCCGATTGCCACTTAAGATGAGAGAAAAGGCGAGACAGAGAAAGGAAGCTGCTTACTCAAGACCATGCATCCTGCAACTAAAGGCGTCCAAGGTCAAACCTATGCCCTGAACCACCGTTTCTGTACTGAGCGCTCTTCTGTGTTAGGGCTGAGGCCGGCACAGGGGAAGGGTCTCCCCCAAGGTCCTGCGGTTCGGCATGGGCACGGGCCTCCGGAAGTCAGTCTTCCAGCCCGCAGACCTTTTATTGCTTTGTTCCCACATATGCTCTCTTTTTCTGAGGCTCAGTTGAAAACTGCTCCTCCAGTAACAAACTAGAAGGGAGAAGAAGGGGACAGGAAGTCACCTGGAATAAAGGCAAATTATTTTCTTCCCTTTCTCACAACTCCTTGCTTAATTCATCCCACAACAGAAATGACACCAAAGCTCATGCACCAGGTGAATGTTTGTACATCTCTTCCTTGGCTGCATTTCCAGATGCCCTCTAAGACAGATAGGCTCTGTGGTTTATTTATAAGTCATCTCTTTCATGGGAGAGAGGAGGCAGACTGGGCAGTACTAACGTCTGTCCAAGTCCTACATGTGCCAGACGTTTCTATAGATGTTCTCCTTTTCTTCTCACCAGAGCTCTGTGAGGAAGGTATCATTATTCCCATTTTGTGGAAAATCAAGGATAGGCCCACAGAGCACTATATTTTTCCAGGGCCATGCATTGAGTAAGGGGTGGGAATGGGGTTCTCTTTCTCTCCGCACCATATACCCGTCAGCTTCCTTTTTCAGGAATGGGCTTCCTAAGCTCAAGAACTGATGGTTTTAAACGCTCCCAGAATTGTGTCCACATGGGTCCTCACTCAACACGGTACCGATTACAGAGATCAAACCTTGTGCCAGGATGGTCGAGCTGGTCCCCAAGGAGTCAAGCAAGGCTGATGCGAAAGCAGGGCTGTTGCTCCCTCTGCAGGGAGACCTGAGAAAAGGTGACTGACATTCACACAAGAACTTTAATCAACAGGTACTTTCTACTTTATCTAATTTAATCCTTACAGCTATTCAAGTTGCTGTTCATTGTTGACATTATTGAGATCAGGGTACAGGACTCACGAGAAGTTAGGCAACTTTCCCCAGGGAAAAGAAGCTTCCAAATTAATGCTCAGGAACTCAAAACCTAGAATTATACCGAGTGTCAATGTTTTTCTGCTCTGTCAGGGGGGCAGACAGTCAACGAAGCTAAATGTATTGTTTTGGGTTTCTCTTAACCACGAGCTTTACTGCTTTTATATCTGAATATATACATACATATGCATTGTGTGGTATAGATCTGTATCTATACACTGCATATACATATATCTGTATATGTGTGCCATACAGATGGTTAAAAACACCATCTGTACAGAACAATTTAAAAGTACAAAAGTACATAAAAAGGTGGGAGAAAACATTTGCAACCTGTATTGCAGATATGGGGTTAATATCTTCAATCAAGGGCCGGCCTGGTGGCGCAGCGGTTTAGTTCGCACTTTGGCAGCCCAGGGTTCGTGGGTTCAGATCCCGGGCACCTGCCGACGCACTGCTTGTCAGCCATGCCGTGGCGGCGTCCCATATAAAGTAGAGGAAGATGGGCACAGATGTTAGCCCAGGGCCAGTCTTCCTCAGCAAAAAGACGAGGATTGGCAACGGATGTTATCTCAGGGCTGGTCTTCCTCACACACACACACACAAAAAACTTCAACCAACAGAAATAAGAAAAAGATTACAACAAAGAATGCACATTAAAAGCAATATAAATACCCAATGAAACAACTGAAAACATGCCAAATTGTGTAACTGATGAAATGCCAAACGGGCTCTCATACTAAGTGAAACAGGTGAATATCCCACACAGTGATCACAAGTTTGTAAAAGAATATGCTTTTATATGTGGACAAGTGTGCATTTTATTAAGCTACATACTGAAAAAAGTCAACAGAATATGCGTCAAATGATTAATGATGAATGTCTTCTGGTTGGGGTGGGAGTCCAGGCCACAGGATTAATATCCTGATATATTAATTTGGCAAAATAAATAAAATCCCCAAAATGTTATTTTCAAATACTGGCTATGGAACACCCTTTTCAACAAGATAGTGATTACTTCTATTCTGACATGACTGCTTTTCCTTCTTTCTTATTTTAAAATACGTAATTCATGTTGAGAGCTACCATATTTAAATGGCTACAGCCCTGTGCTGAGAAAGCCAGTGGACAAAACTGCCTAGGGTCAGAGAAAGAGGCCACACCGTGCGCAGATGTCATGCCCCTAGAGCAGTGGCCCGGATCTCAGAAGTAAGCAGTGGGTGCCAGTACATGTCACCTCCCTGAAGGCAGAAGGCACCAGTGGCAGCTCAGTAGTGATAAGTCCAGTGTGGATGCCACACCACCCCTTCCCAGGAGAGCGTCCATAAAGTGTCTGTGCAGGGAGAAAGAAGTGGATACAGGATCAGTGCAGAGGGAGGGTACTGCACAACTCAAATTTAATTTACGCAGGTAAATTTACAGACGTAATTAATATGCCATCAATTTCCATATAAGGAATTCTGACTAGCTGAAAGAGTCATGTTCACATGTACCAACAGGTAATTCAAAGAAGACAAATGAATGGCAATCAAACATATGTAACATTGCTCAACCACACCAAAAATTAAAGAAATGTAATAAAAGCATGGAGATATATATATATATATGTATAAACAAGATACAGAATATAATGTACATGATCTAACTTTTGAGAAATACATATTTTCATAAGAACATACATGTGTCATATTTTAAAACATAAACAATCTCAGGCAAACATATCTGGAGAATATTTACAAATATACTGAGTGGTTACCTTGAGGCGGGACAACGAAGTTGAAGAGGGGAGATACAAGATAATTCCTCTTATAACTGTATATTTCTCCAGTGTTTCCAAGGGCTTGCGGGAATATGTACACCAATTTTCTTTTCTGTGGTGAGGAAGATTGGCCCTGAGCTAACATCCGTTGCCAATCTTCCTCTTTTTGCTGAGCTAGATTAACTCTGAGCTAACATCTGTGCCCATCTTCTTCCATTTTTTGTATATGAGATGCTGCCACAGCAAGGCTTGATGAGTGGTGCGTAGGTCTGGGCCTGAGATCCGAACCTGGGAACCCCGAGCCACCGAAGCAGAGCATGCAAACTTAACCACTATGCCACTGGGCCAGCCCGTGTACACTGAATTTTAATTAGCAAAATAATTAAGATAAAATTATGACAGCATAGAATAAACCTAGTTCTGTTTTTAGGTATACAACTAATGCTGAAAAAATATTTTTCTGGATATTAAAATATGTTAAATGTATTGTAAAACAAAAAGGTTACACACAGCTTCATATTTATAACCACACACACACGTACTCCTTTGTTTAAGTTGAGAGATGGGCCAAAGAAAACTTCCTGTCACGGGAGTTAATGTTCATGGTGTCTGCATCACCGCATGATATTTCCCTTGCCATATAAACCTCAGAAAGTTTGCTCTGCTGGGCTTCCACAAGAAAAGCCCTCTTTCTTTCCTTCTCTTCCTCCTTCCTAGGCCTCTTGCTAAAAAGTGATGTCAAACCGCAATTCTGGATTTGGTCACCAGATGGCGCTGACCTCTAATTTTAATTTTAGTTTCCAATAAAAAAGTTGGCTTCAAGCAAAGGGCCCTGAAGGAAATGTGGACCTGGGACAGGTTATGTGACCTAGGTGGATCTGAAGATACTAAGGATCCAGTTGACATCAGAGGATGAAATATTGGTATTCCATGGCACGCAATGGTGACAGAGTGGCAAAAGTTATCACCTGTGGTCACTCGAATTGAAATGCCTTTGAAGTCAAGGTGTCAGTGGACCAAGCAGCTGCTGTTAGGGACTCAGATGGCACTCCTTTCCCCATGGTATTCAGAAACATACAGGCATACCTCAGAGGTATTACAGATTCAGTTCCAGATCATTGCAATAAACCGAATATCGCAATAAAGAGAATCACACAAATTTTTTGGTTTCCCAGTGCATATGAAAGTTATGTTTACACTATAATGTAGTCTATGAAGCGTGCAATAGCATAATGTCTAAAAAATATTATACATACCTTAATTAAAAGATACTTTTATTTCTTAAAAAATGCTAACCATCATCTGAGTCTTCAGTGAGTCATAATCTTTTTGCACATGGAGGGTCTTGCTTCGATGTTGATGGTTGATGTTGATAATCAGAACGGTGGTTGCTGAAGGTTGGAGTGGCTGTGGAAATTTCTTAAAATGAGACAACAATGAAACTTGCCACATCGATTGACTCTTCCTTTCACAAAAGATTTCTCTGTAGCATGCAATGCTGTTTGACAGCATTTTACCTACAGTAAAACTTCTTTAAAAATTGGAGTCAATCCTTTCAAACCCTGCCACTACTTTATCAACTAAGTTTATGTAATATTCGAAATCTTTTGTTGTCAT
The DNA here is from genome assembly GCA_031878705.1 of Tapirus indicus. Classification (NCBI taxonomy): domain Eukaryota; kingdom Metazoa; phylum Chordata; class Mammalia; order Perissodactyla; family Tapiridae; genus Tapirus; species Tapirus indicus. Next base: position 86,118,185 of record CM062942.1, on the reverse strand, counting down.
TTCAACAATCTTTACAGCGTCTTAACCAGGAGTAGATTCCATCTCAAGAAACCATTTTCTTTGCTCATCCACAAGAAGCAACTTCCCATCCATCAAAGTTTTATCATGAGATTGCATCAATTCAGTCACATCTTCAGGCTCCACTTCTAATTCTAATTCTCCTGCTATTTCCACCACATCTGCAATTACTTCCTCCACTGACGTCTTGAACCCCTCAAAGTCATCCATGAGGATTGGAATCAGCTTCTTCTAAACTCTTGTTAGTGTTGATATTTTAATCTCTTCCCATGAATCACAAATGTTCTTAATGGTGTATAGACTGGTGAATGCTTTCCAGAAGGTTTTCAACTTACTTTGTCCGGATCTATCAGAGGACTCACTATCTGTGGCAACTATAACCTGACAAAATGTGTTTCTTAAATAAGAGGACCTGAAAGTCAAAATAACTCTTTGATCCATGGGCTGCAGAATGGATGTTGTGTTAGCAGGCATGACAACAACATTAATCTCATTGTACATCTACATCAGAGCTCTTGGGTGACCAGGTGTCAATGAGCAGTAATATTTTGAAAGGAACCTTTTTTTCTGAGCAGTAGTTCTCAACAGTGGGCTTAAAATATTCAGTAAACTATGTTGTAAACAGATTGCTGTCATCCAGGATTTTGTTGTTCCATTTATAAAATACAAACAGAGTAGATTTAGCATAATTCTTAAGGGCCCTGGGATTTTAGAATGGCAAATGAGCATTGTCGTCAACTTAAAGTACCAGCTGCATTAGCCCCTAACAAGAGAGTCAGCCTGTCCTTTGAAGCTTTGAAGTCAGGCATTGACTTCTCCTCTCTAGCTATGAAAGTCCTAGATGGCATCTTCTTCCAATAAAAGGCTGTTACATCTACATTGAAAATCTGCTGTATAGTGTAGCCACCTTCATTAATTATCTTAGCTAGATCTTCTGGATAACTTGTTGCAGCTTCTACATCAGCACTTGCTGCTTCACTTTGCAAGTTTATGTTATGGAGATGACTTCTTTCCTTAAACTTCATGAACCAACCTCTGCTATCTTCAAACTTTTCTTCTGCAGTTTCCTCAGCTCTCTCAGCCTTCATAGAATTGAAGAGAGTTAGAGCCTTTCTCTGGATTGGGCTTTGGCTTAAGGGTATCCGTGGCTGGTTTGATCTTCTATCCAGACCACTAAAACTTTCTCCATGTCAGCAATAAGTCTGTTTCACTTTCTTATCATTCATGTGTTCAGTGGAGTAGCACTTTTAATTTCCTTCAAGAACTTTTCCTTTGCATTCGCAACTTGTCTAACTGGCACGAGAAGCCTAGCTTTCAGCCTATCTCGGCTTTCGACATGCCTTCCCCACTAAGCTTATCCATTTCCAGCTTTTGATTTAAAGTGAGAGATGTGCAACTATTCCTTTCACTTGAACACTTAGAGGCCATTGTAGGGTTATTAATTGGCCTAATTTAAATATATTGTTGTGTCTCAGGGAACAGGGAGGTCTAAGAAGGGAGAGAGAGATGGGGGAACGATCAGTCGGTGGAGCAGTCGGAACACACACATTTATCAATTAAGTTCGCCGTCTTATATGGGCACGGTTCGTGGTGCTCCAAAACAATTACAATAGTAACATCAAAGATCAGTGATTACAGATCACCATAACATACATAGCAATAATGGAAAAGTTTGAAATATTGCGAGAATTACCAAAAAGTGACACAGAGACACAAAGTGAGTAAATGCTGTTGGAAAAATGGTGCCAATAGACTTTCTCGACCCAGGATTGCCACAAACTTTCAATTTGTAAAAAATGCAATGTCTGTGAAGCTCAATAAAGCAAAGTTCAATAAAATGAGATATGCCTGTATTGGTGAGGAAGGCATCTTCATCTTTGAAGTGGCTGACTTCTATAGGCTACAGATGAGAGGGGAGATCCTGCCATTGACATGGTCACCCTCATTTCAGTGGGGATGATGGGATATAGAACCATCAGGTCAAAACATTTCCCCATGCCACTTTGTAATCACAACCTCTATCCACTCCTAGCCGCTGACAACCACTGATCATCTTTCTGTCCCTATCATTTTACCTTTAGAAGAATGTCTCATAAATGGAATCACATTATTCATGTCTTAAACATCTCAATCTAGGGAGAATGGACTACATTTTCTAGGATTCACTTACCTGTATGTCTGCCATTAGAGTGAGGCACAAGAGAGATTATTATGGGAGATTGTGGGGGTGGAAGTGAAGACACTGCCTCCTTGGAGTGCACAGACATTACTTATTGACTTGTTCACTTCAGTGGTGTGAGACATTGACCAAGCCTGCAACTGCTCCAAATTTCCCCTAGATCCTCTTTGCTTTTCTGACTCCTGGGTCTGGCATGTGCATTTAGATATATGGTGAAGGGCCCCAGATTCTACATGACACCCATGTCATTAACTATAGAGGCCCTGAAAACATACTCAGTCTGTCCTCAAGGGCTCCAGCTTGTGCTTATGCATTATGGCTTGTTCTTGTTCTCGCCCTGTTTACACCTACCTTCTCCTTCTGACTGCCTGGACTTTGATTTTCAAGCTTCAGCATCAAATGTGAAGAAGACAGCCTTAGAGGAACTACTTGGTCAGCTCCCACAGTTGTGTGAAGTCATATGTCTGTCATGATTAGCTGTTTGTGAGGAGTATCAGCCCCAAAGAGACAAAGAGTACCTTCTCCAAGCCAGCACCCACACCTCCCTCCAGCTTCTCCCAAGAACAGCTAGAAATGGTACAGGCATTCTCCACTCAGTCTAAGAGGAAACTTGTTTGGTGTTAGAATAGAGTGATAAGAATATGCAAGGATAGGAGTGGGTTGAGAGGAGCAGGGGAGTAAATAATGAGAACTCACAGATAATTTATCTTTTTTAAATCTTTGTAAATATATCTTAATTACGTTATAATGTATGTAAGAAAATTTTAAACTAAAAACATGTTCCACTAGTCACACTACTATATTCATTCCCTTTTTTATTTACCACTCAGTACCTAGAACATCTTTCTCTCTCAGTACAAATCAAGCTACCTTTGTGCTTTGAACAGATGTACAGTAATATTCTGAATTCCATTGACCCTGTTCCATTATTGACATTTAGATTTACCAGAGTTTTTCCCCAATACATACTGTGCCACAGTGCTCATTCTGAGGCATATGTCACAGCAAATTTGAAGGCATATTTTTGTCACATAGTTTAGGAAATGGCACTGTGTGGTCAGAGTGTCTCCATTTTGGTCCTAATGAATATTGCCTGTCCTTCATCCACTCCAGATGCCTTCATGACAACCACTGGGACTACATCAGAGCCACGCAGGTTCTTGCTCTGCCCAAGGTGATTTCTGAGAATTCAGGTCAAGAAAGTGGAGGTAGGGTGGCTTGGAGATGAAACTCAGGGGTCCTGGCTCTGCTGATCTCTCAACTCCCTCCCTTCACTTCCTACAGGCTGTGATCAAGGTCCCAGAAAATGCCTTTGTGAAGTGATCCACAGTCCTGAAAACAAAAACTCTAAAAGAAGCCACTGGACTTGTCATTGTCATCCTAATCTTTTTTTCTGTTTTCTCTGATCTGTAACTGAGGTGAGAGGTACAGCTTGTCCAGGAAGCTAAATTTTACCTTGCAGGGCTGCCACTCATCCACCCAAAAAGTCAGTTGTTCTGTATGTTTGTCCCATCCAGAATCCCTATTTCTTTCAAAATAAAGAGTGATGTTGTTTGTTCTATAAGTGATGTTATGTGTTGTATGTTGTACATCCTGGATTACTCTTTCCAACCATGAGCCAACAAGGTCAGGACCAAAAGACCCTGCCTCACCACTCAAACGTGGGCAGTCCCTAGCACTCACATTACTTCAGGGTAATTCTAGAGAGTTGTAAATAATACCTGATGGGCAAGGACACATGTTGTTTCTGGGGAGGCGCCTTTGAGATAGTGTGACTAAGCCAGATGCCACACCTGGAGGCTGGCAGAAGCAGGAATGTTACCTGACTAACAAGACTTTTGCAAAGAATACCCACTGGCTGGTGGAGGCAGTGAAAGTGAGGAAAGCAGACCCCACATTGTTACCTCATACACTTTTTTACCATTTGAATTATTTCTCAAAGGGCATATAGTGAATATTTCTAAGATTTATAAAAATAAGAATCGCATAGTGGCCTTATCACGTCTCTCACATACCTTTCATCAGTCTTCCATCCTAAATACCTACCCACTAGATCATTGAACCAATAAAATACTGTACTCCACTAGAAATTTTGACACAAAGCCATATGAACAAAGAACATCAGCTGGGGTAACTACATAGATAAAAATGAAAGTCAGTATTTTATTATATTTTTGGTTTGGAATTCCCCTTTTTCCTTATATGATTTAAAAGACAAATGTATAAACCAATAATTACAAATCTACATTAATGGGCACAAAATGTATAAAGATGTAGTTTGTGACAGTAACAACATAAAGAGGAAGGGACAGAACTGTACAGAAGCAAAATTTAAGTAAACTATTGAAACTAAGTTGGTATTAATTCAAAGTAGATTGTCATAAATTGAAGATACTAATTTTAATCCCCACAGTAACCTCTATGAAAATTTTATATATATATTTATGTAATATTGTCTATAAATATTTAATAAATAAACATATAAATAAATATTATATATAATTACTTAAACACAAACAAAAGCAGTAATGGGGGAACTGAGGAACAAAAAAAGATATACGACATAGAAAACAAACAGTGAAATGACAGAAGGAAGTCCTTTCTTATTAGTAATTGCTTTAAATGTAAATGGACTAAACTTTCCAATTAAAGTACAGATATTGGATAAAATAACATGATCCAACTATGTGCTGGAGACTCTATAAGATCTACGAGAGACTCACTGTAGATATAAAAACACAAATAGTGTGAAACTGAAAGGATAGGAAAGATATTCCATGAAAATAGTAACCAAAGGAGAACAGGGTGGCTATATCAATATCAGACAAAATCGACATTAAGTAAAAAAAAATTACAAGAGATAAAGAAAGATATAATATATTGATAAAAGGATTAAACCATCAAGAAGATATAAAAATTATAAACATATGCACACCTAAAAACAGAGCCCCAAAATATAAGGAAAAACTCGTCATTGAAAGGAGAAGTAGTTCCACAATAATAGTTGGAGAATTCAATACTTTACTTCCATTAATGGGTAGTACAGCTAGAGAGAAGATCAATAAGGAAATAGAGGACTTGAACAGCACTATAAATCCAGTAGGCCAAACAGACATCTACAGAACATTTACCCAACAACACCAGAATAAACATTTTTCTCAAGTACACATGGAACATTCTCCAGGGTAGACCATGTCTTAGGCCACAAAAACAAGTCTAAATACATTTTAAAAGATTAAAATCATACAAAACACCTTCTCCAACAACAATGGATGAAACCAGAAATCAACAACAGAAGGAAAACTGGAAAATTCACATTTCTGAGGAAATTAAAAACACACACATATAAACAACCAATGGGTCAAAGAAGAAATCACAAGGGCAATTAGAAAATACTTTAAGAAGAATGAAAACAAAAAGATAACATACTAAACTCATGGGATGCAGCTAAAGCAGTGCTCAGAGGGAAACGTGTAGCTGTAAACATACACATTTAAAAAGAGGGGCACACTAAACCAAAAACTAGCAGAAAGAAGAAAATAATAAAGATTATATCATAAACAAATGAAATAGAGACTAAAAATAAAAACTTGAACATGAAATTACCATATAACTCAGCAATACCATTCCTAGACATGCACACAAAAAAATGGAAAACAGGTGTTCAAACAAGAATTTGTATAAATTTTCATAGCAGCACTGTTTACAATAGCCAGCAGATGGAAACAATCCAAATGTCCATCAGCTGCTGCATGGATAAAGACAATGTAATATTCTTCAGCCATAATGAGAAATGAAGTACTGACATGTGCTATCACATAGGTGAACCTTGAAAACATTATGCTAAGTGAAAGAAACCAGACACAGAAGGTCATACATTGCATGATTCCATTTATATGAAATATCAAGAATAGGGAAGTCCATAGAGACACAATGCAGATTAGTGGTTGCCAGAGATTGTGGAGAGGGTGTAATGGGAAGTGATTGCTTAATAGATATGGGGTTTTCTGTTGGGATAATGAAAATTTTCTGGAACTAGACAAGGGTGATTGTTGAATGTACTAAGTACCACTGAATTGTACACTTTCAAATGGTTAAAATGTTGAATTTTGTGTTAGGTAAATTTTACCTCAATTTAAAAGGAAAAATGATTTAGATAGTGTGGTAGCATTCTAAGATGCCCCCCCCCCCCAAGATTCCAGACCCCTGGTTATTCAATCGGACATTAATCAAAGTACTTCTGTGATTTGATTTTGCACATGTAATTAAAATTCTGGATGAGTTGACCTTAAAATGCTGAGATTATCTAGATGGATTTGACTTAATCACATGAGCCATTCAAAAGTAGACAATTTTATCCAGCTGGTAGCAGAAGTGGAAATCAGAAAAATTCTAAATGTGAGAGGGATTTGAAGTAAGGGCAGTTCTCTTTTGCTAGGACTGAGGGGACCACATGGTAAGATATGAGAGCAACTTCTAGCTGCTGAGAGCAGTCCCTGACTGACAGCTACTAAGAAAACCAGGACTTCAGTCCTATATCCCCAAGGAAATGAATTCTACCAATAACAAAAGTGTGCTTGGAAGCAGATTTTTCCCTAGGTTTGCCACTAGATGAGCACATAGCAAACCAACACCTTGATTTCAGCCTTGTGATACTCAGCAGAAAATCTCGCCATGCTGTGCCTGATTTTTGACCTATAGAAACTGGGAGATAATAAATTTTGTTGTATATGCCTCTAAGTTTGTGGTAACTTGTTACATAGCAATAGAACACTAATGCAGGCTTTATTATATTTACTGACATGGAAATATGTCCAAATATACTGTTAGGTTAAAAAAATAAAGCAAGTCTCAGAAAAGTATATACGATTCAATTAAAATATGTACATATATAACGTGTTGTTTTTAGTAACATATTTTAATAAAGCAAAGAGCTTTTGTAATGTGTTTAAGATTAAGAAAGCCATTAGAATAACCTTTATTTCTACCACAGAAGGAAGATTTATCTTAAACCATTCTTATTAATTATTATCATGAAAAATTGAGTTTCAATAGCATTTGAATACAAAGCTTTCTTTAACAAAATTTTACTAAGCTTAACAAATGGATATTTTACACTAACTGATAGAATTTTTGAAACAACAATAATTTTCCCACCAGTCATTGCTGTATGACTTATGTTATATTACAATGTTTCAAATGTTTTAAAGCATTTGAAATGACAAAAAAACAAATAATCTTTTATGATCATGAAATTTTTACAACTTTTAGCATTAGAAAAAAATTATACTCATTTTTTAAAAACTTAGTTGAATGGTGAACATTACTTCCTTGTGCAGAATAAATGGGGAAAATGTAGTGACTTTAAAACTTTATTTTTCTTCAAACTTTCATCTTGCTGTTAAGCATAATTCTGTACTGTCCTTAAAGGAGAAACTCACATTTATGATGTAATTCTTCCCTGATTTAATAAATTTTTTTCTGTATGTAGTATATGCATAGAAAATGATTTCCAATAATAGACACCAAACTGGATGGAGATTGTTTTATTTCTGAAAAACACATCAATCATTAAAATAAAAAAAATATTTTAAAAAGAACAGTGACTGAATAAAACCTGGAAGAAATGGAAATTACAGATCAATGAGTGGCGTGTGTGTGTGTGTATGTGTTAACCAATTTCAGGTTAACCAAAATAAATTGTTTGCTTGGACAGAAAACTTAGGGAAATGTATTCAGTTTGAAACTTTTCCCTTCAACCTAAAATTTTGTTCTTAAGTGCTACTCTGTTTAGAAGCTGTGTAACAGCCTAAATATTAAAGAACAATTTATGCATTAATTCATCCTTGCTTGAGCTAAGAAAGTATTCCTATACATAAATACATACAAAATAAAATTTCTGAAAGAATATATAGCAAACTTATTCACTTTCTACATTATACATATCTGTATTACTTTATTTTTTAAAACCCAATCATTAAGGACAATAAAGATATTTAAAAATAGAAGTTGAACTACATTAAGAATTGAAGGAAATAAATCAGCAAATTAACAAGATGATTCTTTTAAACCCATCAAAGTGTTTCCCAAAATTGCCTGATCTTATAAATTACCTGAGTACTTCTTAAAATACAAACTCTCATGTCCCATCCCAGACCTACTAAGTTAAAACCTCCAGAGGATGAACCTGTGTATCTAGGTGTTATTTACATATCTAGGATGTCACCCAAGAAAAGGCAGATTTGGGAAAGCCTGGCAGATCAGACTTACAAAAAAAAACCCTAAAAACTAAAAACACATAAAACAAAAACAAAATTTTGCTGTTCAAGTGAAAAAAAGTATAAAGGAATCACGTACAAGGACATTCACTGAAACTATGCTTGTAATAGAAAAAAATAGGGAAAAAATCTAAATGTGCATCAATAGGAAAATAAAAAATGAATTACAATACAATTATACAATGGAATACTATACTGCTGTAAAAATAAATGACCTACATCTATATATATATCAACATAGGTGAATCTCAAAAACACAATTTGTAAGAAAAGCAGGTTGGGTGTTTGTGTATGTATGCATATATATACATATACATATATACACACATACAAATATACACACAAATATACTTTATAACTCTATATGTGCTTATATGTATATATACATATATGTGTTTATATATTATTTCAAACTCTTTATAGTATAAAAGCATGAAGTGTGCTATATTCTCTTAACCTCATTTTCTATGATTCAAATATTTTGTAAATTAATATGATTGATTACAACCTGTGTTGGTGAGGGTATGAACAAACAGACAATCCTTTCAGAGGGCAATCTGCATATATATACATTTATTGGAACAATATTGGTAACTAAATATATGGAATAATACTATAATAATATGAATCAATTGAGGGTTGGTTAAATAAATTATGATAATTTGAACACTCTTGAGACATTATAAACTGGTAGAGTAGTTAAGTCGTTACAAACCTGAAAGCATTTTTAAGCAAATAAAAAAGCAAGTAGCAGAACGGTTTATGGTATATTATTCCATTAAAAGAGACGCATAAATAAATTATGTGAGTATGATAGTGAGTAGAGAACATTTAGTAAGACTATACACTATAATATTTACCTTTATACATTATAAGTTTATATGCTTTTTAAAATTTTATATAAGAAATCTCCAAAGACAAAAAATAGACTAGTCTTTAAGAAAATTTAATATGGAATTAATTGAACTAAATATTTTTAAATGACCATTTAGTCTTCAACTGACTTAATGGTTCAGAGAAAAATGTGCCCTGCAACATAAAGAGAGAATGATAAAGCAAATGTAGCAAAATATTAACTGAGGAATATAGTGAAGGGCACGTGGGGGTTCTTTGTGCTATTTTCAAAATCATTCTATAACTTTGAAATTATTTCATAGTAATGTTTTTTTGAAAAGACCACTTACATAACAATGGGAGGCTTTTTTTGTTTCATTTTGGTTTTTTTGCTATGACACGGGTTCCCAATCCTGCCTGATATTAAGAATTGTGTAAGGAACTTAAATTCAGGTTCCCAGACCTGACTCCAATCTACTGAACTAGAATCTTCAGAGAAGAGTCTGGGAATCTTAATCTCAGGGGTCTGTTATGATGTGGCAGGTTTAGAAAACATTACTTGATGATCTTGACAACAAATTTTTAAAAATAAATGAAATAAGACAAATGAAACAAAAAATAAAATAAAACAAAAATTTAAAAAATACAATAAACCAGGTAATACTCAGTGTTGGTGGACGCCTGAGAAAACAGGAATGCTCATACATTATAGATGCCAAGTTGGGACACTATTTTTCAAGGCCAATTTCTATGACAATTAAAAGCATTCATAGTCATATAGAGCTAGGACATTTCTAGGCATTTAATACCCTCATATTAGTATATTTTAAAAAAATCTATGTACAAAGAAGTTCAATCAACGTGGTCTCCCATAGTGAAAACTACAAACAGCCCAAATGTTCATAAATACAGGAATGGATGTGTATGTGTTTATTTTGAAGGGGAATATTTGGACTGATTTAGAGTAAAATGTGAATAGTATATTTCTTGAGGCAGAGATAAAGCTGATATTGTCCTTCTACCTTATCTGTATTCTCTAATTTTACTGAGGGCTTTTTCTGGCACCTTTAGAGTTTGTTCAGTCCAGGCTTAGGACAACCTAGAAGTGTCAGAGATTTTAACTTTCCCAGGGTAACATGCACCAATGAATAACCCATGTCTGTGGATAAATACTCCAGCTTCCCATCGCTAAATTGGGAAAATTCTGAGGAGCATTCTACATGGTTCCTTAGACTTAAAGTGTCCCCAACTGGATTGGACCAGTTGCCTTTTGGCCATGTCTGTCTCTGGTGCTCCATTTTTAATGAACAAACTTTTTTATCCTAAGATTATATACAAAAATAACATTTGTCATATACTATTTTCAATGGTTATATGTCTTTTTATCTAAACACTTAGTTTAGTTGAGTTTAAAACAGGAATAAGGCATTTCACTTTTATCCAAATAGCTAATCAATTATCTCAGCACCATTTCTTCAGTAATCTAAACTCTCCCCACTGATTCAAAATACTTCAATCAGATTACTAATATTTCCTCATATTTTGGTTTGACAATTGGCTTTCTCTTCTGTTGCATTTGTTCTGTATTTATTCTGGTATTGTTTTAATATTGTAGCTTTACAATACTTTTTATCTGTTAGCATAACTTTCCCAAAAGACTATTCTGAACTGTTGGAAGACCTTGGTGTTGCTCTATTTTGGAGGCCATACTAGAGTCTTGTAAAGTGAAGTTGCACTAATATAATTTAGAGGAGACCATAAGTTTGTCACAGGCTCTCAAGATCTAAAAATCCACCAGCAAAACTCTATTATTAGACTCACTGTCTCACCTCATGGAAAAACTGCACAGAGACCCTTCACAAGGGGAATCACCAGCTTAGGTTTATATTTCAAAGTCCTTAAAAGGGAGAGGATGTGCTATCTGGAGAGTCTATATTTATAGGATGATTCAGCAGCAGAAACATGTTGCCAAGTTTTTACAGTTCGAATCCTATTTTTCAACTGGAAATAATTGTATTGTCTAGTCATAACAACCAAAAAATGAATGCGTACTGATGGGAAACAAAAAAACAATGACACACACCCTTTAAAAAAATAAACAGAAAGGGAAATAATTAAGGTTAAAGTTTAAAAAAATGTCACCTCCTACCTATTTTCCAGACTTCCTAACCTCGCCCCCATTCCCCACCCCAGTTCCAGTCTGGGACAAGACCAACAAGACCGTTACAGGAAATTCTGGACTTTACTTACTGGGGAGTGGAGGGGAGAGAAGTGGGGAATTTAATGGTATAAAACAGGAAGAAGCAATTCTTCAAAAGCTCCAGCAGAAATCAGGGAAAGAGCATTTACAAACTACAAAATATTATGACCCATTTGGTCTAGAAGATTGCTAAATAGGAAAAAACAAACATATAAGGGATAGGCAGTAGCCTGTGGTAGTGGTGGGGAGATGGCGGGAATAAGGAGAAAGGTGGCCCCGCCCAGGCTCCCGCCCCCCACTCTCCTGCCGCACTGCAGGTATGAACCATAATTGGAGATTTGAGCTCGCAGTGACGTGGCCCTTAGGAGACCTAGAGCCAACGCATGGATTAGTCTCTCCTTCCAGTTGTGATCCGGTAGTCGTTTGTGGCTGTGCGCCGGCTCGCTATTGCCTTGAAGGCGGGCGAGCCTGTAGCCCAGGGAAGGAAGAAGTCGTAGAAGCTGACCCGGATCCGTGGCAAGTTGGTGGGCGCTGACTGGGGTGGGGGTGGTAGAGAGCAAAGAGCAGAGCGGGTTCAGGATTGGATTCTCTCTACCCCTTCCCCGATGCCCACCCGTTTGGTGCAAGAAATGAAGGGCTTGATGGGAGGAGATCGAGAGGGGCCAAGGGTTGAGAATCAATACCAGTTGGGATCTCCTAGGAGGTGGGCGATCGGGCAACATCTGGAAGGGAAGGACCAGAGAAGAGGAAGGCGAGGAAACGGCCTGATTCCTGCAAGGCGACGGGAAGGGGGCAAAATTGGTGACCCTGGGTTGGGGATAACGGACAGCGCACGCCTCCATTCCCGGTATCTCTTCTCCACCCTCCGTTCATTTTGGAGCCGGAAATGGTGGGCTGCGGGAACCGGGGTCGGGGGGGGGGGCGGTTGCTGCAGAGGATAGGGGCAGGGATTAGGTCTGGGAAGCAGGTCCCTTGTGCAGAGAGGACAGTACAGCGGGCGGACTTCTGACTGAGGGATGAGGGATATAGGCGAGGAGCAAGAAACTGTTTCTGGTCCCTGCAGGTCGGTATAAGCGTGGGTGCTGCTTGCAGACCCTGGGATAAGCATGACAAAGCGCTGAGACTGCAGCAGGACCAGATTTGCAATGCCCACACTACCTCTTCGCCCTTCGTCCTTCTTGCTGCATAAAATAGTGTGCGGTGGAAGGAGGGTGGCCTCGAGAAAGGCCCCTGGGTCCCAAAAGGTCCTGGCGGAAACCCAGATTGAAATTCTTTATAAATAAACCACATCGCCACCCAGCAAGCTCTTCTGACTCCCCTGCCCCGCAAATTGTCCATTAGCGTTCGAGAAATGGTAATTAGGCAACAAAAGGGACGAGACAGTGAGGATAATGGGCCTAAAGAAGAGGTGAAACTGGTTTGGAAAGAATCGTCTTTGATTACAACGCCTATTTCTGGAAGGCGGGGTAGCGCGTCGCAAGGCGGGAAAAGAAGCCCTGAGACAGGATAGAGGAGAAAGAGAAGGTGGCAACACTTGACTAGCAGAGTCCTAAATCAACAACGGAGCTGGTTCGGTCCTTTAATCAAGCGATCGACCTTGGGTATTTCCGCATTTCTGCCTGCAGGTCTTTAGGTCCATTGGTGCAGCAGATTTCAAGGCTAAGAGAGGAAGACTGCTTCTGATCCTTGCAGGTGGGGGCTACCGGGGGCCCTCTGGTGTAGGGATATCAGGGATCAAAACAGAATCTAGGGGAATCACAGCCCTCCCTGCCCGAGTTAAGTGCAGCACAAACCTGGCGAAGTCCTTAGAAACTGTGGGCCCGTGGCTGGGGGCGGGAAGAAGGTAGTAGAGGGGCAAGCTCTGGGGCGCCCCTGGAGACTTTATTAGGATCTCTGGAAGCTGAGGCTTGGTCTCTCAACCACCGTCCCGCCCATTACCCATCCTACGTTTTGGTGAGAGGAGGGGGCCTAAGGAAAGTATTTTCAGGGAAAAGGGTGGGCTTTGGGGCAGGGCTGGGTCTGGGGCGCCCCCTGGAGGGCGCACGAAGTCTCTCAGATGGGAAGACCTTTGCCAACAGAACTCTGAATCCTGTTGTTACAGAACAGTCAGTCCCCTCTTGCTTTTTATCTCTAGGAAGAAGAAGCAGCAGGAAAAAAAAAATCTCAACATGGAAAATGTCCCCCAGGAAAGCAAAGGAGGGAAGCAGGCCCCGGTGCAGAATGAAAAAGAAGCCCGCCCTTTGGGAGGTGGTCAAGGCCGGGAGCCTGGAGGAAATATTAGAGGGGGTTGGGCTCCACCTGCCCAGGATTTTAGAGAGGATATTCCCGATAGGCTTGTCAACAACATTGACATGATAGATGGAGATGCAGATGATATGGAACGGTTCATGGAGGAGATGAGAGAGCTAAGGAGGAAAATTAGGGAGCTCCAGTTGAGGTACAGTCTGCGCATTCTTATAGGAGATCCCCCTCACCATGACCATCATGATGAGTTTTGCCTTATGCCTTGAATGCTGAGGTTAATAATTATAAACCCCCTGCTTCCCAAACTTGCATTTTCTTGATGTATTCTTTACTGTGAACCTTTGGTGTTCTGTCATTTTTCTGATTGGAGATTTCATTTTGACCTAGTCTGTAAGTTTTTCTGTCAGCAGGGGAGTTTCATCAACTTGCATGGATAGATGTTTATTACATATTGTAAAGTTAATAAAGCAGTTTAAAAAGTAGTCTATAGATATACTATCTCATTTAAAAGTGTGCATATTATTTATATATATATCAGAATTTTTCTTATTTTCTTTATTTTTTTCTTGATTATCTGTTTTCTCTCATTTTTCCAAAATGAATACACAGGTATTATATGTGTCAAAAGAAAAGTAAGAAGCAAACAACTGCCAGTTGGTTTATAAAGGGAATGGAGAAAATTAATAAATACTTGAGACACAATTTATACTTGAGACACAATTTAAAGGCATATAAATCATATTACCTCTGGATCTCTTATTTAGAAGCACAAACCTGGTAATTATTACAGATACATTTCTTTAAATTCAGCTTATTCATCTTAAAAAATGAAGATAATGCATGACTTACAGGGCTACTGTGGGACTCAAGTGAGGTAATGACTGAACTCTGTGGCTGGCTCTATCCACACATACAAGGGCCCAATCCTCTATGTGCCCTTCATATTTAGGGAAGGGCCTATGGAGTATGCCTACCAGCAAGTCCAATTGACTGCCGGGTGGGTGACACCTTCTATACCTATGCTGCCGTGTCTCCCTTCCCTGGATAATGCCATGACTGGTAGGCACTCCTTCCCCTTCTGCTAGGTTTTACTCCCTCCACTAGGCCCCATCACTGCTGATGTGCTGGGGTCCTAAAGGTGACAAAGACTCACTGATTTCTGCGGAACCCTCAGTGATCTGAATCCTCATTTTGCCCTTTCAGAAATGTGGAGAATGCCTCTTCCTGCTTCAGAGTTATACTTGATCTAGGTGGATTAGCAATCCAAATAGCCCCTTATAGTTTTTCTCAGACTTTCTCCCTCACTCCCTTTCCCCTAAATAAATCTGACACTCATGATACTATGCTCAGAATTGGACTATCCTTTCCATCCTCTGATGAATATGGCCCTGTCTTCTTGACACTCCATTTTCTGCACAGACACTGCTACAGGTTTTACTCTGCACATACACAGGTGTTATGGAGGTGGCTTTATGTCCCCACTACTGTTCTGATCCACACCGCCCTCCCCGCCAGGAGTCCCCAGTAGTTTCTACTCACACGACTTACAGGAATTCAGAGGAGCTTCCCTTTTCTTTTGCTTTGATTTTTGCTATGCTCAACAAACCTCTAATCGCAGATCAATGGGAAACTGGCTGGGACTGGGGACTTGGTAGATGGACCCTTGTTTTAAAACATTTTTCACCACCCAATCATCACTGCTCCCCCACTTGACTGTGCCCTTATCATAGTAAATATATTGTCTCATTTGTCCTGGTACCCTCAGTGCCTAGCACAGTGTCTGGTAGGTCATAGGGCACAACAGTTAATTACAAGTGAGTCAAGAGTCCTGCAATCCGGGCCCAGGTTTGCCTGTGATTATTTATGGGCAAGTAACTTCTTTTCCTTACAGACTATAGCTTGCAACTAAAAAAGGAACACAACAGAGAAAGCATTATAGATCAATTTTAACACATGGACTTATCGTAATGTTATACATGTCAGTCTTTATCAACATGTGCCATACAGACCAGCTGCATTGGAATCACCTGAGGAACTGGCTAAAAATTCAGGAAACTAGGTTTTACTCACAACTCCCACTGCATCCCACAAGTTCATCAGACATCTCTGGACTTAGATAAATTAAAGTGGAGAGGCCCCAGCTTTAGTTCAAGTTTGGACACTCCCCTCCTCATTTCATATATGTGTGTATATCTTGTGAGCGCACATTTTAAGTGCCTTAATTAAACTATATACATCAGGCTTTATTTTCCCACTAGATTGTGCCCTTTGAAAAGAGATAACTGTCTTATTTTTATGGTGTTATCTTTAGTGCATAGGTTCTCAACCTTGGCGTCGGGTTTGAATTACCTGAGATTTTAAAGTGGAGCTCAGGACCCACTCCCACCCAACTGAATCAGACATATTAGAAGCGAGACCAAGGGATCGTTACATTGTAAAAGCTCCCACAAGGAGTCTGATGTATATGTAGAGCTCAGAACTGGGTATAATTTATGACTAAAATATCTTTGGTTTATTTTCTCTGATTGACTGTGTGACCCTAAGGAAGTCATTTCATTTATCTAGAATTTATATCTTCTGAAAGACATATCAAAGAGGAGGAATTGCACCCAAAATCAACGCATGAGATCTTTTTAAAATAGTATATGCCAGTGTTCCTCCAAGTTTGCTAGCCTATCAATTGCTTCAGAATCAAATGTGGAGCTTGTTTAAAATACAGAATCCTGATCCCACACCCAAGAACCACTCTTTGATAACAGTGCCCACGTTACTGCATTGTTAACAAGCTCCCCAGTGGTTCTGATGCATACTAAGTTTGAGAATTACCCATCCATACATTTTTATCTCAAATATATTAAGAAAAACCAATAAAATAACTAAAAGACAGTATAGATATATGTTAATCTGAATTCAAGTAAAAGAGCATAGAGAAGGCCTGAGCATTAGAAAAATAAGAAAATATGAAATCATAAAGGGAAAGATTGATATTTACCATGTAAAAAAATTAAATCTTCTATAAAGTAAAGCAAGACAGTAAATAAAAGTTCAAGGGGAGGGTCTGTAGGTCTTAAGATGTATTTCCTCAACTGAAGACCATATAATGCCTTTCACTCTCATTCCAATGTGGGTAACATAAACAATAAAATGAATAAAAACCACATTCCTCCTGCTCATTTAAAACCCTGATTGTGAGATTCTGTTCCAGCCGTTTTGGATTTATCCAATAACTAGAGAGTGTTTATCTGCTTGTCTCAGGGAAAAGGTGGTAAGGTGAAAATAGGGATAAATACTCATTTGCTAGAGCCTGTCACTTAGTATTTGTTTCCTGTGGCTGCAGTAAAAAAAACATTACCACAACAAAAATTTATTCTCTCACAGTTCTGGAGACCAGAAATCAGAAATCAATACGTGGGCAGGGCTGTGCTCCCACTGGAAGCTCTACAGGAGAATTCGTTCCTTGTATTGCAACCCCTATCAAAGCTACAATAATCAAAACAGTGTGGTACTGGCATGAAAACATATAGGCCAATGGAACAGAATAGACAATCCAGAAATAAACCCACACGTATATGGTCAAATGATTTTCAACAAGGATGCCAAGACCATCCAAAGGGGAAAGGACAGTCTTTTCAACAAATAGTGTTGGGAAAACTGTATATCCACGTGCAAAAGAATGAGGTCGGACCCTTACCTTATACCATATACAAAAATTATCTCAAAATGGATCAAAAACTTAAACCTAGGAGCTAAAACTATAAAACTCTTAGAAGAAAACATAAGGGGAAAGCTTCATAATATTGGATTTCTCCCTTTTGGAGGGGAAATGTCTATCTTATGCCTATCCCACAATTATACTTGGAAGCACATGACTTCTTTAGTTTCATGGGTTCATAACTGGAAAAACTTTTCCTTGGGATGAATCATATCTCTAGTCTCACCTAAACTTGATTTGATGATATTTAGACGAGACTTTGGTCTTGGAGTTGGTGCTGGAATGGGTTAAGACTTTGAGGGCTGTTGGAATGAGATGAATGTATTTTGTATTTTGCATATGAGAAGGACATGAATATTGGGGGGCCAGAGTATAGAATGTTATATACTGAATCGTGTTTCCCCAAATTCATAGGTTGAAGCTCTAACCCCCAATATGACTGTATTTAGAGATAGAGTCTTTAGGGAGGTAGATAAGGTTAAAGGAGGTCATAAGGGTGGGGCCTCAATCAAATAGGCCTGATGTCCTGGTAAGAAGAGGAAGTGACACCAGGAGTATTCACTCACAAGAAAAAGGCCATATGAGCATACAGCAAAAAGACAGCCATCTGCAAGCCAAGGGGAGAGGCATCAGGAGAAACCAAACCTGCTGACAACTTGTTCTTGGGATTCCAACCTCCAGAACTGTGAGAAATTAATGTTCTCATTAGTTTGAGAAATGTTTGTTTAAGCACCCAATTTGTGGTATTTTGTTATGGCAGACCTAGAAGACCAATACGAGATATAATACAGATTGCTCGTTGCCAAGGACTGGGGGAGAAGGTAAAGGAGGGAAACTTCTTAATGAGTAAGGAGTTTTCCTTTGGGGTGATGGAAATGTTTTAGAACTAGATAGAGGTGGCGGTTGCACAACGTTGTTAATGTACTAAGTACCACTGAACTGTTTGCTTTAAAATGGTCCTTTTCTGGATTTTTTATTGTAGAAAAACTATACATAATTCGAATTTTACATTTCAACCATTTATAAATATACAGTTCAGTGGCAGCAAGTACATTCACATTGTTGTGGAATCATCACCACTATCCATCTCCAGAAACTTTTCATCATCCCAAACTGAAACCCTCTACCCATTAAACAATAACTTCCCATTCTCCCCTCCCCATAGCCCCTGGTAACCACTATTCTACTTTCTGTCTATATGAATTTGACTATTCTAGGTACCTTATATAAGTGGAATAATACAGTATTTGTCTTTTTGTGTCTGGCTTATTTAACTTAGCATAATGTTTTCAAGGTTCACCCATATTATAGCATGTAGCAGAATTTCATTCATTTTTATGGCTGAATCATATTCTATTGAATGTGTATACTACATATTATTTATCTATTCATCTCTCAATGGACACTTGGGTTGCTTCTCCCTTTTGACTGTTGTGAATAATGCTGCTATAAACATGGGAGTACAAATATTTGTTTAACCTCTGCTCTCAATTCTTTTGGGTATACAGAAAGACAGTCCCCAACTTACGATGGTTCAACCTAAAATTTTTTGACTTTACAATGGTGCAAAAATGATATGCATTCAGTAGAAACAGTACTTCAAATTTTGAATTGTGATCTTGTCCTGGGCTAGCGATATTTGGTACCATAATCTCCCATGATGCTGGGCAGCAGCAGCGAGCTGCAGTTCCCAGTCAGCCACGCGATCATGAGGGTAAACAACTGACAACCATTCTGAACCCATACAACCATTCTGTTTTTCACTTTCAGTAAAGTATTCAATAAATTACATGGGATATTCAAGACTATATTCTGGTGTTGTCCTGTTTATCAGGACATAACTCCATTGTAAGTTGAGGAAGATCTGTATACCCGGAAGTGGAATTGCTGGAACATATGGTAATTATGTGGGGTTTTTTTTGAATGAACACCATAATGTTTTCCACAGCAGCTGCACCATTTTACATTCCCACCAGCAGTGTGCAAGTGTTTCAATTTCTCCACATCCTCACCAACACATTATTTTCTGAGTTTTTAAAATAATAACCTACTTTTTTATAATAGGTGTGAAGTCATATGTCACAGTGGTTTGGATTAGCATTTCTTTAATGATTAGTGATGTTGAGCATCTTTTTATATGCTTTGGCCATTTGCATACCTTCTTTGAAGAAATGCCTGTTTAAGTTCTTTGCTTGTTTTTCAGTTGGGTTCCTTTTGTTGTTGTTGTTGAGTCGTAAGAGTCCTTTATATAGTCTCACTATTAACCCATTATCAGTTATGCGATTTGCAAATATTTTCCCCAGTTCTGGAGGTTGTCTTTTCACTCTCTTGATAGTGTTCTTTGATGCACAAAAGTATTTAATTTTGATGACTTCCAACTGTCTTAGTCAGTTCTGGCTGCTATAATAAAAAACCACAGATGGGGTGAGTTAGACAACAAACATTTTTTTCTCACAGTTCTGGAGACTGGGATGTCCAAGATCAAGGTTCTGGCAGATTCAGTGTCTGGTGAGAGCCTTCTTCCTGGTGTGCAGATGGCCATCTTCTTGCTATGTCTTTACATGATGGAGAGAGAGAGAGAGCTCTGGTCTTTTCCTCTTCTTATAACAGTGATTCTACCATAGGGGCTTCACCCTCAAGACTTCATCTAAAATCTAATTACCTCCCAAATGTTCCATCTCCAGATACCAATATATTGGGGATTAGGGCTTCAACATATGAATTTTGGGAGGACACATTCAGTCCACAGTGTTCTACCCCTAGCCGACCAAAATTCATGTCCTTCTCACATGCAAAATACAATCATTCCATCCCAACAGCCCTAAAAGTTATAACTCATTCCAGCATAAACTCTAAAGTCAAATGTCTAAAATCTCATCTAAATATTATCTAAATGAAATATGGGTGAGATTCTAGGTGTGATTCATCCTGAGGCAAAATTACTCTCTAGCTGTGAAACTGTGAAAGCAAATAAGTTATGTACTTCCAAAATACAATGGTGGGACAGGCATGGGATAGACATTCCCATTCCAAAGGGAGAAATAGGAGAGTATCAATGGATGATGGGCTCCAAGCAAGTCTAAAACTTAGCAAGGAAAATCTCATTAGATCTTCAGACATGAAAATAATCCTCTTTGGTTCAATACTCTGCCTTTCAGGCTCTCTGGGGTAGCAACATCATTCCCACAGCTCCTCAGAGTGCTACCCATGCCACAGCTCTGCGGCAGCTCTTCTCACATAGCAATTCTCTGCAGAGGCCCCACCCACACATCAGCTCTGCTGGGTTGGGATCAGATCCCCAGGGCTCTGCCAGATGGGAGCTGTGCTCCCTAGTTCTGGACAGCCCCATCCTCATGGCTTTTGTTACAGGCCATCTGGCCTGTTGAAACTAAGACGGTGGCACTGATAATCTCTGAATCATCTTCGTGGCCATTCTTCCCTTTTCTTGAAGAATAGTGCAGTTCATAGCTGAATAGTTTTATCATCCTGTCCTATAGAATCTAAGAAGTCCAAAATCTTCCTTCACTCTATCCAATGTCTGTCCTCTTTAGTTCAAAGTGGCAGGGTTCCTGCTGGGGTGGCTAATTAGGTCTATGGTTCTCCTCATGCAACAGCTGTTTGATCACACCCTTAGAACTTGCTTTCTCATTTTTTTTGCAATATGGATAGGCTGAGAATTTTCCAAATCTTTAAGTTCTGGTCCCTTTTAGCTTAACAATTCTTTCTTCAATTATTTCTCTCTTCTCACATTTTACTATAGGCAATCAGGAGGAACCAAACTGCTCCTCCAACTCCTTGCTTAGAAATCTACTCAGCTAAATATCCAATTTTGTTGCGCTCAAGTTCTGCCTGCCACCAAACACTAAAATATGAACTCAATTCAGTCAAGTTATTTGCCATTTTATAACAAGGGTTGCCTTTTCTCCATTGTCCAATAACATGTATCTCATTTCCATTGAGACCTCACAGAATGGCCTTTATTGTCCATATTTCTACTCATATTCTGCACATGATTATTTATGTATTAGTCTCTAAGAAGACAGAAACTTTATCTCCACCATGCCTCTTTCTTTTCTGAGCCCTCACCATAATTGATTTTAACAATCTCTTCAGGGTAATATTGGCTTTTTCTAGCATGCTTCAGCTCGTGAATTTTGGTGGGACACAAACATTCAGTCCATAGCACCAATTTATCTAATTTTTCTTTTCTCACCTATGCTTTGGGTGTCATAGTCAAGAAAACATTGTTATATCCAATGACATGAAGTTTTTCCCATCTTTCTCTTTCAAGATTTTCAAAGTTTTAGTTCTTATGTTGTACTCTTTGATCCACTTTGAGTTAATTTTTGTAAATGGTGTAAGGTAACAGTCCAATTTCATTTTTTTGTATGTGGATATTCAATTCTCCCACCACAATTTGTTGAAAAGACTGTATTTTTCCCATTGAATAGAAAATAACTGGAATGAGAAATTTGCTAGAGCATCTCAATGATGGATTTGAGCTAGCTGAAGAAAGAATCAGTAAACTTGAAGATAGGTAAATAGAGATTTTGAGTCTGAGGAACAAAAATAAATAAAAATGAAGAAAAGTATACACAGACACAGAGAACCCCGGAAGACCATCAAGCATACCAACATAGACATAATGGGAATCCCAGAAAGAGATGAGAAAGAGAAAGTAGCAAGGAAATATATTTGAAGATGTAATAACCAAAACTTTTCAAATTTGATGAAAAACACTAATCTACAGCTGACTTCTAATCAGAAATCGTGGAGGTGACAAGATAGTGGAGTATCATCTTCAGAGTGTGGAAAGAAAATGACCATCAACTAAGATAACCTAACAAGCAAAATTCCTTTAAAAATTGTGAATTAATTAAGACATTCCCAGATAACAAATACTGAGAGAATTTTTTAAATAGCAGCACTGCTCTATAAGAAATACTAAACAGAATCCTTCAGGTTGAAATTAAAGGACACTAGAAGGTAACCTGAATATACATGAAGAAATGAAGAGCACTGGCAAGGTAACTAAATAGGTAAATATAAAAGACAGAGTGATAGGCTAAATATTGGACTCCCACAATATACGCATGTCCAAACCTAGTAACCCATGAAAGTTACCTTATATGGCAAAAAGAGACTTTGTGGGTGGGATTAAGTTGGGGATCTTGGGATGGAAAGATTATTCTGGATTATCTTATAAGAGAGAGACAGAAAGAAATTTGACACGGAAGAGGAAGAAAGCAATGTGATGATAGAAGCAGAGAGACATTTGAAGATGCTATGCTGCTGACTTTGGAGATGGACGAAGTGGACATAAGCCATGGAATGCAGGTCTAGAAGCTGGAAAATGCATGGGAATAGACTCTCCCCTAAAGTCTCCAGAGGCAGTATAACCCTGCTGATACCTTGGTTAAACCCCATGAAACTATTTCAAATTTATGACCTCTAGCATTGTAACAGAATAAATTTCTGTTGTTTTAAGCCACCAAGTTTGTAGTACTTTGTTACAGCAGCAATAGGAAATTAATACAGAAAGTATAAATGTATATTTGTTTGTAACTCTTTTCTCTCCTATTTGATTTAAAAGAACACTACAGAAAACAATAACTATATAACAGTGTTTATGGGCTTATGATACCTAGAGACGTAGTTTCTATGACAATAATAGCACAAAGAAGGAAGGAGGGAATGGAGGTATATTAGAATAAACTGTTTATACTATCGAAATTAAGTTAGAGTTGATAAAACTAGACTGTTTTAAGTTAAAATGTTAATTTTAAACCCTAGGGCAATCCCTAAGAAAATAATTTTTTTAAATCCTGTAAAAGAAACAACAAGAGAATTTAAATAGTACACTAAAACTATCTTTTAAAAAGAATATAATAATGGAGAAATAGAGGAATAAAAAAATACAGAAGACATATAGAAAACAAATAGTAAAATGGCAGATATAAATCCTACTTTACCCATGATTACATTAAATGCAAATTGATTAAACACTCCTTTCAAAGGGCAGAAATCAGCAGAATGGGGAAAAAAAGGCATGATCCAACTATATATTATCCACAAGAGAAACATTTTAGACTGAAAGAAGCAAATAGAATAAAAGATAAAAAATGGAAAAAATATACCATGCAAAGGGTAATGAAAAGAGGAGTGGCTATTTTAATATCAGACAAAATAGACTTTAAGAAAAAAATGTTATTGGTGAACAAGAAAGATGTTTTATAATGATAACAAGTTCAATTCATCAGGAATATATAAAAATATAAAGATATATGAGCATCAAAATACATAAAGAAAAAACTGACAGAACAAAAGGGAAAAAGATAATTTGATGATATTAACTGAAGACTTCAAAACGACACTTTCAAAATTGGATGGAAGGAGTAGGAACAATATCAACAAGGAAATAGGACACCTCAACAACACTACAAACCAACTACAATAACCAACATCTATAGAACACTCCAAGCAACATCAGAATACACATTCTTGTCAAGCACTCATGGAACATTTTCCTGGATAGACCATATACTAGGCCATAATAAAATCCTATATAAATTTAAAAGGATTGAAATCATACAAAGAATATTCAGTGATCATAATGGAATTAAATTAGTAAACATCAACATAAGGAAATCTGGAAAATCTACAAATATGTAGAAATTAAGCAATATACTTCCATTTAATCAGAAATTAGAAAGTAGTTTGAGATGAGTGAAAACAAAAACACAGCATACCAAAACTTATGAGATGTAGTTAGGCAGTGCTTACAGGGAAATTTATAGCTGTAAATGCTTATATTAAAAAGGTGAAAATCTCAAATCAATAATTTAAATTTCCACCTTAAAACATTAGGAAAAGAAAAGCAGCTTAAGCCCAAAGAAATCAGAAGGAAGGAAATAGTAAAGTTTAGAGTGGAAATAAATGAAATAGAGAATAGAAAAACAGTAGAGAATATCATTGAAACCAAGAGTTCGTTCTTCCAAACTGTGTTTTTTAAAAAACTGACAAAATTATAGCTAGACTGACCAAGAAAAAAAGGGTGAGGATTCAAATAACCAGAATCAAGAATAAAAGAGGAATGCAACATCACTCCCAAATCTACAGATTTTAAAAGGATTATAGGATAATACTATGAACTGTATGATGACAAATAAGACAAGATATATGAAGTGGACAAATTCCAATTAAGACACAAACTATCAAAACTGGCAAATAGAAATAGAAAGAAAAGTAACATTACTGAAGATGGCAGAGTATGGAACTCCAGGACTTCATCCCTCCCCAAAAGCAACTAATGAGCTGGCAAAAACTATCAGAATCAACTTTTGCAGAACTCTGGAATCTAGCCAAGAAATTACAACAACCAGGGGAAACTGGTTGAAGAAAGAAGTTGCTGCTTTGTGGTAAGAAAATTTAAATTGCCTACCTACCATCCCCCCTGCCCCAGATTGGCAGCAGTCTGTGGATGGCAGCCTACTATCCTGGTTCAGATTGCTAGTGCCAGAGGAGGGAATTCAGATCCTATTCTCATAAAATTGTGGTTGTGGGTCTTGGTTTCTCTGGTAGCTCCCTCAAGGACCAGTACAAAGACTTCCATTTGTCACGTCAGATTTAGAGCATTCCCAGGACTGAGCCTTGGGAAGCTTCCTGGGTGGGTTTTGCCAAAAGCATTTAAAGTCACAGGTAATGGTCACAGCAGCCTGGGACAAGGAACAACATTTGGGATGAGCAATAGGAAGACTGAGAAGCCTAGGAAGGGAGAGTTGGGAAAAAGAGATACATGGGGGACAACCACTTTTAAAAACTCACATATACTTGGGAATCAAGAAGTCTATGTGCATGCCCAAGGTGTGACACATGCTCACAAAAGGCCAGAGAAGACCCTAAGCATTCACCTTGGGTTGGACTTCAGACTCTGCACAAACAGAAAGTAAAGCATTAAAAAAGTGCCCCAACTCGGAGCTCATCTGCAAAGACTGGGAAAATATATTTCTTTCTTTGGCTCTAGACATTTAAAGTAACTCTGTCCAAACACCAGTTAAACTTACAGTGTAAGTTGATGAAACTTACAGTGTACTTCTCATCAAGATTCAAATAGATTCCTCAAACTTTCTCCCCAGAATTAATAAGTACCACATAAGTAAGGAAGCCCTTTAAGGTATAAAGCCCATAATAGAAGATTACAAGGCTCAAGGCCTCATTATCCCTTGTACTAGTCCTTGTAATACTCCTATTTTACCTGTGAGAAGACCCAAGAGCCAAGGATGGAGATTTGTCCGGGACCTCTGAGCAATAAACAACATTGTTATTCCCCAACACCCTGTTGTTCTTAACCCTCATACACTGCTAACATCCATTCCCGCTGGAATTTAACTTTTTATTGTAATTAATTTATGCAGTGCATTCTTTAGTATTCCTGTTGATGAAGCTAGTCAAATCTTTTTGCTTTCACTTCGGAAGGCAAGCAATTGACCTGGACAGTAATGCCTCAGGGTCTTACTGAGAGCCCTTCTTATTTTTCACAAATTCTGAAGGCTGATCTGGATGTTACAGAGTTCCCCTAGAGGTTCTACTTTTTTGCAATATGTGGAGGATTTGCTTCTTTGCTCTCCCTCTCAATCCTCCTCACAGGAAGACAGCAACCACATGCTAAAACTTTTAGCCTTAAAGGGACATAAGGTCACCAAGGAAATATTACAGTTTACTCAAACCCAGGTTCAATATTTAGAGCATCTGATATCAGAACAAGAGCTACACCTAAATCCAGATAGACTTCATGGTGTCCTAAGTTTCCCAAAACCCAAAACTAAGCACCAACTGCAAGGTTTTCTTGGGCTAGTTGGTTATTGTTGAAATTGGATTCCAAATTTCTCTCTTATAGCCAAACATCTATATGTTTTACTAAAGAAAAATAACCCTGACTCAATTTTATGGGAAGAACCAGACAACATAGCCTTTAAAGACTAAAAGGAGACTTTGGTGAACCCACCTGCCCTTGGATATCCCCATTATTGGGTTTGTATATGAAAAAGAAGGGAATGCCCTTTGGTTACTCACCTCAAAACACAGGGACAACTATTGACCCGTAGGCTATTATAACCAGCAACTGGACCCTGTGGCATAGGGATACCCCTCTTGCCTTAGAGCCATTACTGCCTCTGCCCTTTTGGTTAAAGCCAAGGAGAAAATTTTTGTGGGATCCCCTTTAACCATCTTTGTACCTCAGACAGTAGAAGCCCTCCTGAATTCTCATCACACTCAACATTTTTCAGTCATCTGCCTTAGCTCCTATGAAATCCTTTTGTTAACTTCTCCTCACATAACTCTTTTGCATTGTAACAACCTTTTTTTTTTGTGAGGAAGACCGGCCCTGAGCTAACATCCATTGCTAATCTTCCTCTTTTTTGCTGAGGAAGACTGGCCCTGGGCTAACATCCATGCCCATCTTCCTCTACTTTATATGAGATGCCTCCACGGCATGGCAGACAAGCAGTGCGTCAGCGGGAGCCCAGGATCCGAACCCGTGAACCCCAGGCTGCCAAGCGCGAACTAAACCGCTGCACCACTGGGCCGGCCCCTGCATTGTAACAAGCTTACCCCTGCTACTCTTCTCCCCTCGGTTACCATTGAACTGCCTCACCACAGCTAAATGCTGATGGATAACCTCCTGATTCCTCGTGATGATCTGCAGGAAACTCCTTTGGGTAATGCCGACTTCTCAGAATTCACTGGCATTTCTTATTTAAAGGGTGATAATGGCAAATACTGTGCTGGGCATGCTTTTGCAACTCCTTTTGATATCATTGAGACAAGACCTTTACCTACAGCTACTTTGACCCAACAAGTTGAATTATATGCTCTTATATGGGCTTGTACTTTAGCCAAGGGGAAAACTGCCAACATTTATATTGATAGTAGACATGCTTTCAAAATAGCTAATGATTTTGGAATTTTGCAGAAGCAACATGGTTTTCTTACTTCCAACAGAAGTAAAATTAAAAACGGCCCCTATGTTCAGGATTTATTGCATGTTATACTTTTACCTACCACTTTAGCTATTATTAAGGTCCTGGGACACTCTAAACCTGACTCTCTGGAAGCTAAAGGTAAACATCTTGCTGACATTTCCGCAAGGAATGCAACCCTTAAAGGAACCAATAGCAGCCAAACCTCTGTCATGGCCCAAACAACAACTTAGAAAAACTGACTAGAGAAGCCCAAAAATTGGCCTCAGAAAGGGAAAAACAAGATTGGAAATTCAACAATTGTTGCTTTGACAAAAAGAGAGAGCTCTGGTTCAAACCAAATAACAACCCAGTCCTACTGGAAACTCTAAAATTTCCACTCCTAATCACTGTACATGCATTTAACCATTGGTCTACTGGCAAAATGATAGCATTCATAAATCATTATTGCTGCAGAAATGTTAACAAGGCTGCAAAAAGTGCCTACACCACTTGTCTCACTTGTCCAAAATACAACCCAGGGAAGCCTGTTTATACTGCTCTTGGACATTTTAAACTGCCTAACGGACCATTCAACGTTTGGCAGATGGATTTCATACAATTTCCCCTGTCTCATGGATATAAATACATTTTAGTCATGGTCTGTGTGTTTTCTCACTGAACTGAAACCTTCCCTTGCAGAGAGGCTACTGCCTCTTCTATGGCTTGAGTTCTTTTGGAAAGGATTATCTCTACCTAGGAAACTCCTCTCAAGCTTCATAGCGATCAAGGAACCCGTTTTACTGGCCAGGTACTTCAACAAGTTTGCACTGCTTGGCCAGTTTTACAACACTTTCACTGCACTTACCACCCTCAATTTTCTGGCTTAGCCAAACACACTAACAGCATTATTAAGACTCAATCAGCAAAGTTTGCAGAGACCCTCCAAATACCTTGGCTGAAGGCATTGCTATTGGTTCTTTTAAATCTCAGATCCACCCCCTTTGGAACTCATAAACTCTGATCCTTTGACATAGCCACAGGATGCCCAATGCACTTGGCTCATATCTCTTCGGACCCATAGTTGATAAGAGGAGATATACTCCAATATTGAAAAGGCTTAATTGCTTCTATTAAAAATAATCATGTTTTGGGGGCAGCCCGGTGGTGTAGTGGTTAAGTACACATGCTCTGCTTTGGCGGCCCGGGATTTGCAGGTTCAGATCCTGGGCACAGACCTATGCACCACTTATCAAGCCATACTGCAGCAGGCACTCCACATAAAATAGAGGAAGATGGGCATGAATGTTAGCCCAGGGCCATCTTCCTCAGCAAAAAAAGGAGGATTGGCAACAAATGTTAGCTCAGGGCTAATCTTCCTCACATACACACACAAAAATCACA
Source organism: Tapirus indicus (assembly GCA_031878705.1). Taxonomy (NCBI): domain Eukaryota; kingdom Metazoa; phylum Chordata; class Mammalia; order Perissodactyla; family Tapiridae; genus Tapirus; species Tapirus indicus. The sequence continues at coordinate 86,089,357 of CM062942.1, read as the reverse complement.
TTTTGGTAGAGCAATCTCTTCACAGTGAGCTCCAGGAAGACAAAGAGCTTAAATATCACACTCTGCAACTGGGAGATTTCATCTATTGGAAAAGACACCTCCAGAAGGACTCTCTTCAACCTTGCTGGAAAGCCCCCTATTAGGTATTGTTAACTAATCCTTGCACCACAAAACTCCAGGGAATAGACTCTTGGATTCATGTGATACACTAAAGAAAGCACCAAGCCCTGACTGGACCTGCACATCATCTGGCGACCTGAAAGTAAAGATTTTCCAAAATTGAAGCAGACAACATCTGATGAGGCAGTTTTCCCAAGATGTCTGAAGCAAGCCTGTTGGAATTTTGTCTGCCATATCTTTGATGATGACATAATGCTTCTGATGCTCTTCAATGCCTGTGATCTTGATAACATATGGACTTTAGAAAAGAAAAATTCCTGAGAGTTCTCTCTCTTACACCTCCTTGTTACTTGAATGTGACCTCAATAGGTTTCCAATCTGTGCATTTTCCCTCTGATGTGGGACATGATATCCAGGAAATGTTCCTCCTAGCATGGAGGGACAAAATGCTGCTGAAACCGGGAAACCCTGACTCTTGATCAGCAATGCTTTCAGAGAAAGATCTTGATCAAAAGGGGAAATGTGGAAAGTAATAAACAGAAATCTCATTAAAATGGAGTCAGGAGGCCAAAACGGGGAGTTCTCATGCCCTAATGATAGCAGAGCCCAACAGGAAGAAGACTTCCTTTCTTGGCTGGCAAGAATCTCAGCCAATGAGAGACTCTCACAACTCAGTCAATGAAAAGCCACTACACCAAACTCCCAGTCTCTGCCAATGGACTCTTTGTTTACAATAGCCCTACCAAATTCTTTTCCCACTCTGTAAAAGAGTTTCTCCTCCCTTTGCTGCTAGGGACTTGCATGTGGCTCACCATAGTTGCAGACCCCAAATTGCAATTCTTTGCTGATCCTGAATAAACCCATGTTTGCTGGAGAAATAACTGATTGTCTATTTGTTTAAGGTCAACACTATGTATCCAAGAAGTTCAACTAACTCCATCAGGATACACTTAAAGAGATCCAAACCAAGATACATTATAGTCCTATCATCAAAACCAAATATATGGCACTACACTGTAGAAGCGACAATATTGGCAATTTTCTAGTTCTTGGGTTGGGTGGTGTTTTCACAAATGTGAAAGAGAAAAAGAAAGGGAAGGGAAGATAAAGAAGAGGGACAAGCTTGGCTTACTTATGAGTGTTGTGAACCAAGGGTTTTGATGAATCTGTGCATCCGTGGTCCATTTTAAAAAATGTTTTAATGCTTCCTTTGTTTTCTTTTTTTTTAAGCTGTCTGACATCCTCTCTAGATGAGAACAGGTCAAATGATGGAGTGTCAGTCTCAGATGTGGAGAGAGGTGAAGGGAGGAGGTGAGAAGAAAGTTGGTGAAAGCAGTTTGGGGTATAATGATTTTGAGACCCCTCAAGGACATGCAGGCAGTGGTGTCCAATGGACAATTGACAAAGAGAGTCTGAGGCTCCGGGGAGGGAACGGCCTGGAGAAGAAATGTGGGAATCATCTGTGCTTGGAGGGAACTGAATAGAGATCGCCCAGAGGAGAGAACATGCGGGCTGAGGAGAGAGGAGGCCCAGGAACAGCGCTACTCAAGGCGGCAGCGCAGCCTCCTGGCCGGCACGGCCACCCTGGCCCTGGAGTCAGGCAGAGCAGGTCTCGAAAGCGGGCTGTGGGGCTCAGTTGCTGAGCACTTTGGGCGAAGTCTGGTACCTTCCCGTGATCAGCTGCCACACGCGGCGATAGTGGGCATCCCAGAGGGATGCTGCGCAAGGACCTGAGATGCGCCAGGTAAAGCACCTGCGGTCAGGAAGCCTCCTCCCTCCTGCTCTCTCGGTGACTCCGTCTTTGCCACCCGCGCCCTCCGACTCCCCACCCTCCGCAGCTGCCCGGTCCCTTGGGGAGGGGGGGGGAGGGGGCGGGGCGGGGGCCGAGCCCGGGTGACGCGGCGCTCACGTGACCGGCCGGGCGCCGACGTGGGCAGCAGCCCGCGCACCCGCCCGCCCGCCCTGCGGTCCCGTCGCCCGCGCGGAACCAGCTCCCTGAGCTGCCCGGGCGGCGGGCGAGGGGCGAGCGGGCTTCGGCGAGCCCGAGGAGGCGCAGGCCGTCCCGGGCCCGCAGGTCAGTGTGGAGGTGGGCGCTGCGGGCGGCCCCGGGCAGGGGTGGGGGTGGGCGTGAGTAGGCTCCGGGAGCAGCCGGGAGGAGGCGGGGGAAGGGGTCCGGGGGACGGGTGGCGGGGGGGACGGGGCGCGGGCGTGGGCAGGTGGGAAGGAGCACCCCGCAACGGGCCCCGCCGCCTCCTGCTCGACGCCGGTCCTCTGCGCCCTCCATCCATTTTCGAGCCTGAAATGGGGAGGGGGCGCCCCCGCAGTGCGACAGTGAAACGGAGACATATTCTGCACATAACCCCTCACACTCTGCGCCTATGACGAAACAGCGACCTCCGCGAAAAGGGGGTGGGGATGGGGGCGGCTTGGCTGCAGGGGAGGGGGACACAGAGACCCAAACAGTTTGGAAAGCATCCTGGTCTGGCGCCCGAGGCCTGAAAGGTAATGGCGGCTGGGATGCGGGGGACGTAGGAGAGGGAAACGTTGGATGAGGAGCGCCCCGATTCGGAAAAGAAACCTCAGTCCCCTGAGCGTGCAGCCCCTGCCCCCGTCTGCTGTCTGTCTGCAGGTCTTCGTGTCAGTTCCCAGCACTCTGCTGGGCTAGAAAAGGAGGAGGAACCTGTCCAGAATCCCTGCAGGTCAGTGAAAGGGGGGAGGGGCACTGAGCAGGGACTGGGGCCGGGGGCGGGTGAAGGGCAGAGTCTGGGCAGAATTGGAGGGTCCCGCTGCGCATCCCACCAGCATATATAATATACACACACCCCGCCACGCTGAAGGATGGTACAGAAGGTGGTAGGGCCTGCCAGGGAAATGGTTGGCTCTCGTGTGTGGGAGGAGTGATGGGGTAAAGGGTGGGCAGAAGGCACACTTGGAGGCCTGAGCCTGGTCAGGGGAGCCCTGACAAGGGAGGAGATGCAAGTACTATCCGGACCTGCATTCCACCCCAAGCCCTCGGTCTCCCTCGTTTTCTCTTGGTCTCCTCTTCCCCGCACCCCCAGGCCAGGAAAAGGAGGGGAAATCTCAACATGGAAAAACTCTGCGATGAAAATGAAGAAATGCCTGAGAACCAAGGAAAAATGGAAAACAAAGAACAGCCACTGGATACCCAAAAACTGGAAGTAGCTTGTAGTCTGGAAGACAAGGAAAAGTTAGAAAAGGAGGGTAAGACAGATCACAAGGGAAAGACAGAAGATGAGGAAATACTAAAGTATAAGGAAAAGCCAGAGAGTGAGGCAAAGCCAAAAGAAAAAGGAAAACCAGAGAGCCAGGGAAAGCCAGACAGCCAGGGAAAGCCAAAAGAAGAAGGAAAACCAGAGAGCCAGGTAAAGCCAGAGAGCCTAGGAAAGCCAAAAGAAGGACAGCAAGCCAGCGAACCCAGGGCTGTAGGAAAGCGCCCAGCTGGGGATGATGTACCCAGGAAAGCCAAGAGAAAAACCAACAAGGGGCTGGCTCAGTGCCTCAAGGAATATAAGGAGGCCATACACGATATGCATTTGAGCAATGAGGAGATGATAAGAGAATTTGACGAGATGGCTAGGGTGGAGGATGAGGTGAAGAAGACCAGACAGAAATTGGGGGGGTTTATGTGGATGCAAAAAAGCTTACAGGACCCCTTCCACCCGAGGGGGCCAAGGGAACTGAGGGGTGGCTGCAGGGCGCCACAAAGGGGCTTTGAAGATATTCCTTTTGTGTAGTGCCCTGGCCGGCACATGGCAGGCCCTGTGCTTTAACCTTAGGCTAATTCTTTGCTTTAGGTGTCACTCTCGTTACCAGCAGCCTTTTGATCCAACTATGGTGCTCTATCAGTAGGGGATTTTCACCCATGTGCATTGCAAAGACGTTATGATTCTTGGAAAAATAAAGCAGCTTATAATATCATCTACACAATCGGTCCACTTTTGTAAAAAAAACAAATTTATATAGTACATCTATGCACAGGAAAAATAGAAAGTTTTATTCACTAAAAGGTTAACAGTGGCTTTAGAGTTGTGAGATTGTGGGTGATTTATTTTATTTGTTTTCTTTCTACTCATCTGTGTATTTTTTTTCCTAAAGAACACAGATTACTTTTCTCATAAAAAAAAATACTAAAATATCAAAAAGGAAAACAGTCCTAAAAAGCAATGCAAAGAACTGTTCAGTGAGTTTATGAAGGCAGTGAAGACACTCAAAATTCTTGTTGTAAGAACTTAAAATGATGTGTAAAATTCACATTACCTCTGGGACTCATATCTAGAGGAATCAACCTGGCAGTTATAAGATTCATTACTGTAAAGAGCAGTCTTGTCATCTGTGAAATGGGGATAATACTTGCCTCACAGGATTGCCAAGTGAATTAGATGAGGTACTGAGTAAGTGAGCTGTGTTGGGCTGGCTTCTACCTTTTCCCCTACTCTAGCAGGACCAGGACCCCATTAGACACTTGGAAGAGGGTTGAGGTACATCTCACCTATGATCAGGAATAAGTCCAGGAAGCCACAGGTGGGTGCCACCCTCCCCTAGGTACTGCCATGTCTGCTGGGCACTGTGCCCCTTCTCATGAATCCTGTACCCCCTTAAGGCCCCCACTGCTGCTGATGGGCTGGTGTCCTCAAGGTGACAAAGCCCAGTTGATTTCCCTGGAGTCTCCAGTGAGCCCCAAACCTGCCTCACCTCATGACACCTATAGAAGTGAGGATAAAGCCTTTTTCCTTACTTTAGAGTTATACTTACCAAGTGGGTAACACCTCAGTGATGCTTCGGCCCCTAATGGGTTTCAGATTTTTTTAGCAAAACAATCCTTTCTGTGTTTGTTGCTTTGAAAGGGTGTTTTTGCATACAGACATCTCTCCACCAGATTCAGATATGGGAGGCTGGGATAAAATTTGAGTGGTACACACTGTTTTTCTCATCTGTCAGTGCCTTGTCTGCTTGATTCCTCTGTTCTCAGAGGAAATTATCTCCTAGGAAACTCCTACCAGGTCCCGCCTTACAAGGTTAGCACACCTACCCACACTTGTGGCTTTTAAAGCATCACTCCTCAAATAGTAGTCCATGGACCACTGCATCAGCATCACCTGAGACATAGTTAGAAATGAAGACTCTCAGGTCCCCATCCCATACCTGCTGAATTAGAATCCTCATTTTAACAAGATGTGCAGGTGATTTCTGTGCACATTAAAGTTTGAGAAGCACTGGTTTATAAGGAAACTCTATCCTTAGCCTCCTCACTTCCACCTTCACATGAAATATGTGCCTAGAAGGATAAATACATGTGCTACATAAGATACACATCACAGATTATTAAATAGACCTGTGTTTGTCAAACTGCAGTTCCACACCCCCTACATTAACTAGAGCCTGAAACAAATTCAATGTGTCAAGACCTGCAACTTTTTAATGATGCAGGGTAGAATAGAATTGATTAGAGCCAAATAGTAAATATCAGACTATATTGCAGGTAGGTAGTGTAAGTATTGTTTCGTGAAATTTGTGTTTCAGTTATGTACATATGTATGTTTGTACACCCTGAGTCATGATGAAAAATGTATTTCTGAAGTTTTTAAAGAATTGAGAAATACTACATTGGACTCTGATTCTCAAAGCACAATCTGACCTTTCCATTCTGGTACCTCTAATGCCTAGCACAGTGCCTGACAGGTAATAGGTTATTTTAAAAAGAATTGTAAATAATAATAGCTGGGTTAGGAGTTTTTTCCCTAGATCATTCCTAATCTAGATAAATAACTGTGGACTCAGGGCCGGCCCAGTGGCATGGTGGTTAAGTTTGCACGCTCCACTTCGGCGGCCCGGGGTTTGTGGGTTCAGATCCCGGGTGTAGATCTATGCACCGCTTATCAAGCCATGCTGTGGCAGGCGTCCCACATATAAAATAGAAGAAGATGTGGTCAGGGAAAGAATGGAAGAAAGCTCTACCAGTACCACTGTGATTCCAGCATGACTGTGTTCATATCCAAAGTTGAACCATCAGAGGTTTAACACTGTGTGTGTGTGTGTGTGCACGTGCACACGTGGTAGACTCCAGCCAGTCACTAAACAAATAAGCAAATAACAATAATAAACTGTGGGGGGGGGAGTATCCAGAGTTGCTACAATATATTATCTAAAATGTCTAATTTTCAGCAAAAATTATGTGACATGCAAAGAAACAGGAAAGAATGACCCATTGACTGGGGAAAAAAGCAGGCAACAGAAACTGCCTGGAGAGTGACCAGATATCAGATCTAATAGAAAAAAGATTTCCAAGTAGTATATATATTTTTTCCACAGAACTAAAGGAAAGCATAATTTAAAATGTAGAGGAAGGTATAATGACAATTTTATATCCAAAGGAGAATATCAATAAGAGATAGAAATTATTTTTAAAAGAATCAAATAGAATTCTGTAGATGAAAAGTACAATAACAAGTAAAAAATTCACTAGAGGGGCTCAAGAGTAAATTTGAACTGACAGAAAAAGATTTAGCAATCTTGAAGATAGATGAATAGAGATTATGCAAGCTGAACAACAGAAACAAGAATGAAGAAAATGAACAGAGTGTAAGAGAAAAGTGGCACACTGTTGTGCACACCAACATTTTGTGTAATAGGAGTACCAGAAAGAGAGGAGAGAGAGAATGTATTGTTGGGACTATAACATATAGGAATTTAATATATATGCAATATATTTGCCAATAACAGTACAAAGGAGGTGGATGGGAGCAAAGTTGTAATTGGCTAAAGAAATGATACAGATGATAAAGTACTAGTTATAACAATGTATTGTTGGCTTTGCAACATTAATAGATATAAAATATAACAATAATAGCACAAAAGGGGAGATACAGGAATGGAGCTATATAGCAGTAACATTATTATGTATCACTAGAATTAAGCTGGTATGAATCTGAAGCTGATTATGATACGTTAAGATGTATATGGGTAAACCTAGGGGCTGGCCCGGTGGCATAGCAGTTAAGTTTGCATGCTCCACTTCAGCAGCCTGGGGTTTGCTGGTTCGGACTCTGGGCGTGGACCTATTCACCACTCATCAAGCCATGCTGAGGCGGCATTCCACAAAGAGCAACTAGAAGGATGCACAACTGTGACATGCAACTATCTACTGGGGCTTTGGGGAGAAAAAAAGCAAAAAAAGAGGAAGATTGGCAACAGAGGTTAGCTCAGGGCCAATCTTCCTCAAAAAAAAAATGTATATGGTAAACCTTAGAGCAAACACTAAAAACATAACTTAAAAATATGGTAAAAAGTATTAAAGTATGCTACATTTAAAAATAATCATGTAATGCAAAATAAAGCAGTGAAGGAGGAAGAGAGGAACAAAAAGACGTGACAATAGAAAATAAAAAGATGGCAGAAGTAACCCCAGCTATATCAACAATGACATTAAATGTGAATTGATTAAACAATCCAATCAAAAGGCAGACATTGTCAAACTGGAGAAAAAACATGATTCAACTATATGCTGTCTACAGGAGACACACTTTAGATTCAAAGATACAGATAGATTGAAAGTAAAAAGATGTATCATCCAAATAGCAACCACAAGAAAGCTGGAGTGGCTATACTAATATCAGATAAAAGTGACTTTAATAAAAAAAATGTTACTGGAGGTAAAGAGGGACATTGAATAATGATAAAAGGGTCAACCTGTCATGAAAATATAACAATTTATAAACATATATGTACCTAATAATAGATCACCAAAATACATGAAGCAAAAACTGACAGAAATGAAGGAAAAATAGATAATTCAAAAATAATAGTCTGAGACTTCAATACTGCATTTTCAATAATGGATAGAAAAACTAGACAGAAGATCAGCAAGGAAATAGAAGACTTAAATCATGCTATGAAACAACCAGACCTAACAGATATCTACAGAACACTCCACCCAACAACAACAGAGTATGCATTCTTTTCAAGTGCATGTGGTACATTCTCCAGGATAGATGATATGCTATACCATAAAACAAACCTCAATAAATGTCAAGGCTAAAAATAATACAAAGTATGTTCTCCAACCATAATGGAGTGAAATTAGAAATCTACAGCAGGAAAAAAAAATTGGGAAACTCACAAATATGTGAAAATTAAACACCACACTCTTAAATAACCCATGGGTCAAAGAAGAGATCAAAAGGGAAATCACAACATACCAAACTTGTGGGATCCAGCTAAAGAAGAAAGATCTCAAATCAATAACCTACCCTTCCACCTTAGGACACTGCAAAAAGAAGAGCAAATTAAACCTGAAGTAAGCAGAGGAAGGAAATGATAAAGATTAGAGTGGAAATTAATGAAATGGAAAATAGAAAAACAATAGAGAAAATCAGTGAAACCAAAAGCTGGTTCTTTGAAAAGATCAACAAAATTGACAAACCTTTAACTAGATTGACCAAGAAAAAAAAAAAGAGAGAAGACTCAAATAACTAGAATCAGAAGTTAAAGAGGGGACATTACTACCAACCTTACAGAAATAAAAAGGAACATAAAGCAATACTAAGAACAATTGTATGTCAACAAATTAGATAATTTAAATGAAATGGAAAAATTTCTGGAAGGACACAAACTACCAAAACTGACTCAAAAAGAAATAGATAATATGAATAGACCTATAACAATGGAAGAGGTTGAATTAGTAATTTAAAACTACCCACAAATAAAAGCTCAGGCCCAGAGATGGCTTCACCCTTGAATTCTACCAAACATTTAAAGAGGAATTCCTACCAAATCTTCACAATAAGTGAAGTCAGAGATAAATAAATTCTGGGAGACTGAGCCCATTGCTTTTTATCTTTTATAGGAAAATAAATTCCTTTGTTGAAAATGATTTTGGTGATTTTGTGTGTGGCACTATTTAGGTGACTAAGACATGCTTCTGCTGGCAGAAATGTTGTGGACAGGAAAGGCAATTCTTTATCTGATATACATATCTATTACCATGAAGAAATATGTTCTACCCCCTCTATGAAAGAAGGGCTCCAATGTAAGCAATGTACCACTAGGCAGCTAGCTGGTTGCCCCAAGGAATGGTGCCTAATATATGGCTCAGCATTGTCCTCTGCTATGGGAGTTTTGGACACCTGGCAGTGGCAGTAGCCAGATCAGCCTTAGTAATAGGAAGTCTGTGTTGTACAGCCCAGTCATAGTATCCAACTCTATCTCCGTGACCACTTAGTGTATGGTCTCACTGAACAAGCATAAGGATGACTGAAGACACATGCTGACTGATACCTGCCAGATAGATTGTCTTATCCAACAGATTATTCTGAGCCCCCTCCGTAGTGTATGCCATCTAGGGGGCATTCATTTGGTAGGCAAAATTCTTAAGTAGACCCCAAAATTACCAACCCTTGGTGCGCATACACCTTCTCCCAATTATTCAATCAAACGCTAATCTATGTGTTGCTGTGAAGTGATTTTGCAGATGCAATTAAGTTCCCAAATCAGTTGACATTAAGACGGGAGATTATCCTGCTAGGCCTTACTTAATCATATGAGCCCTTTAAATATGAGTCTAGAGGTCCAAGACAGAAAAGTCAGAGATTCAAAATAGGAGAAGGATTCAATGTACCATTACTTGCTTGAATATAGATGGTGCTGTGAGGCAAGGAATGTGGGCAGATTTAGGAGCTGAGAGTGGCCCCAGGTGATAACCAGTAAGGAAATGCGAAACTCAAACCTATAGTACAAGGAACTGAATGATGCCAACAAAAAAAAAAAGCCTGGTAATAGAATTTTCCCCAAGGCCTCCAGATAAAAACTCAGTTCAGTTAACATCTTGATTTCATCCTTGTCAGACCCAAAGCAGGGAATCCAGCCACACTGCATCAGACTTCTGGCCTATAGAACTGTCGGGTAATAAATGAGTGTTGTTTTCAGCCACTAAATTTGAAGTAATTTGTTACATAGTAATGGAAAACTAATAAAGATTTTGGCACTGAAAGTACCAAATACCTAAAAATGTGGAAGTAGCTTGGGAACTGGGCAGTGGATGGAGGCTGGTAAGATTTTGAGGAACATTATTGCTTTGGACCAATTGTAAGTAAAAATATACAGCTTAAAGACCCTGCTAGTACAGGTATAGAAGGACATGAGGAGCATGTTATTGGAAATTGGAGGAAGGAGATCCTTATATGCAGTAACAGAAAGAATAGTGAAATTATCTCCCACCATTAAGTGGAAAGCAGAACTTTAAGTGATAAACTTGGACATTTAGCTGAGAAGATTTCCAAGCAAAGTGCTGGGGTATGGCCTGGTATCTTTTCCCTGTTTATAGCAAATGTGACAGGAGAGACAAATTGAGGACATATCTATTAAACAAAAAGGAAATAGGACTTGACGATTTGGGAAATTCACATCATATTTAAATGGCAGAATACACTAAAATTAAAAGATACCTTCTGAAAGTGTGACATAGAGAAAAAGCCAAGGCTGTGGCTGGTATAACCCTTTGTTGAAACTTCCGAAAGGTACAGAAGTCTGAGTACTCAGTCACACAGAGGTCATTTTTGAGAGATAAAAAGTATGACTCACATATTCTCTCAACCGAACCAGATAGCCTCTAGGAAGTTCAGGGGTCTAGAGGTCAGAGACAGAGAAGTCAGATATTAGAATCATGAGAGTCAATGTGCTATTGCTGGCTTGAAGATGGAGTGAGCCTCATGGTATAGAAAGCAAACAGCCTCAATGAGCTGAAAACAGCCCAGCTGACAGCCAGCAAAAAAAAAAAAAAGTAGGACCACTGTCCTACAGCTGCAAGGAACTGAACTCTGAAAACAACCTAAATGAGCTTAGAAGCAAGTTTTTGCCCCACGGCTTCCAGATGAGATGTCTGGCTGACATCTTGATTTCAGCCTTCTGAGACTCTGAGCAGAGTACACAATCATGCTGTGCCAGAATTCTGACCTACAGAAGTGTTTTGTTAAGCTGCTAAGTGTGTGGTAATCTGTTGTGCAATAGTAAATGATTATATCATGGGACACAAATATCTGCATTATCTGTGCCCTTTATAAGTGGTCTATCTACAAACCTATTCCTCAGACTTCCTCACCATTAATTTTTCCAATTTAATTCTAAGTCCCTGACCAATCTTTTAATCATTGCACACGAGCCAGAGTAGATCCATACCTATAGCCATGATTGGTTGTAAACAAAGAGGATAATCATATAAGCCACACGAAATTCTACCCACTGGTAGTATATCTCTTTCCCACTGTTTTTCTGAGTCATTCTTGAGTGGGGCTATAGTGCAGCAGACATCCACTTGCAGCTACTATCAACATGCCAAGAGGATACATCCATGACTGGACCATTGTTTTATCCCTCTTTTTCTAACTGGTTGTGAGGAACTCCCCATGAGGCCATATACGTTGGGTGAGAGAGAGACAATGAAATAGCAGAAGTAGGTATCATGTAATTTACTTGTGCCTTCTTAACTTACTCAGGCCCAGTCTTTTAAATCCATTTGCAATTCATGGTGGAAAACTGGTGCTTACATCAAACTTTATTATTTAACAATAGTAGATAGAAACAAGTTCATAATGGGTGCCTCATTTGTGCAGGAAATTAATATCTCATGGTCAGGTGTTAAGTCTCTCCCAGGGTCTGATAGCAAGCTTGGAGCAGCTTCTCAAATGGAGACCAGTTGCCAAGAGAATAGGGCCCGGCTTTGCTCTAAAACTCTATGGGTGTGTATTCTAATTCTACTATTGGGGTTTTCTAAAGATTCATAGACTCTGTCTAGCAGGAATACAATACAATTGGGTCTGCAGGGTCATGAGGATGAAGTTTCAGAGAAGCTTGTTCTATAGCCTGGAACTATTGTAGATCTTTTTCCTGTTCTGGGTACCACTCAAAACTAGAGACTACATGGAGTTCAAGCACAGAAGCAATATGATATATGTTGTCTCTAAAATCCAAGGCCTTGATTCCCACAGACTAAGTGGAGAAAGATCATCTGCAGGCAGATCAACTGCTATCCCTCCAGGGCAGCCCCTCACCCCTGGCCTCCCACCCTGGCAAGCATGCTCTGTTCCTTTGTGAGGTTGTGCTCCTGTGGCATACACAGAGCCCTCCACTGGGTCTCTTTACAGCACAGATTCCACAGTTGTTTAGTTTTACTTTGCAGAGCCTGTCTTCCTAGGGTTGAGAAGTTCCATTCTCTCCAGCCCGGGAGCTCTCCTTGGTACTACTAAATGTATATTTTTTACTAATGACAGCTCTGTCTGTGAATTGTAGTAGGCCCTATCCAGCTTGTGAGGCCCAGTTAACTCCCTGATCCTTTTGGAATTGTGAGTAAACCCTGTTAGACACTTGAAGTTATTTGTCCAAGGTTATTTATGGAGATGGGGCTAAACTTGGAGAAAAACTTGGGGTGCCTGAATTAGTCATTATTATTTACACTTTTGTTAAGTACCTACTATTTGTCAGGTACTGTGCTGGGCACTAGGGATACAAGTATGAAATAGACTGGATATGTTTTGAGATGCAACGAGTCCAGTGCAGTGTTTCTCAATCTTTTAAACCATGGCCCACAGTCAGAAATATATTTTTCATCACAATTCATGGTGCCTACACATACATACATACATAACTGAAACACAAATTTTACCAAGCAATATTCACCCTAACTAACTGCAATGAATTTGATTTTTATCTGATTCTATCCTATTTTATTTCATTAAAAAATTGAAAGTCTTGACCCATTGAATTAATTCAAGACCTATTAATGCATGAAGGGAGGGGTAACTGTGGTTTGACAAACATGGGTCTATTTAATAGTCTGTGATGTGTATCTTATATGGTACATATATTTATCCTTCCAGGCACATGTTTCATGTGAAGGTGGGAGTGAGCAGCCTGAGAAGAGTCTCCCTGTAAGCCAGTGCTTCTCAAGCTTCTATGTGCATAGAAATCACCTGGGGATCTTGTTAGAATGAAGATTCTAACTCAGTAGGTCAGAGGTAGGGCCTGAGATTCTGCATTTCTAATTAGCTCTCAGGTGATGCTGATGCAACTTGTCCATGTACCACATTTCACTAATAAGGATCTAAAAACCAAATATGTTGATGGATCTGCTGAACCACTAAAGTGGGGCCTGACAAGTTTCCTGGGAGAGTACTCAACCTAGGAAAGAGAGTCTGCAGATGAGATATGAAACTGTGAGACTAGCACAGTCTCTATCATACAGATTTTTTTTTCCTGGTCTAACCCACAATATCCAAATTTGGTGAGAAGGATATTTATGTATGCAAAACACAAAAACAAAATACACATAAATGATCATTTTGCTAAAAAAAAAGTCTGAAAGGTATGAGTCCCAAGTAGCACTGGAGAGATATTCACAGGTAACTGGGTAACTATAACTCTTAAGTGGGGAGATGGCTTTATCCACACTTCTATAGGGGTCAAGGGTGGGTGGGCATTGGTTCCAGAGAAATTGATAGGGCTTTGGCACCTTAAGGCCTCCAGCTCATTAGACAGTATCAGTAATGAGTACAAGACCCAGAAGGGGCACAGTGCCCAGTGGACATGGCAGTATTCAGGAGAGAGTGATCTCCATCTCTCAGCTGCCTGCGCTTGTTCCTGGACACATGTGAAACCTCTCTCAGCCCTGGTTGAAGTGTCTGATTCCATCCACTTACCTGCTACTGCATGCGATTGATGTGGGAGCCATCCCCCTCCAAGCATCTGGTGGGGGCCAGGTCACAACACAACTCACATACTCAGTACTTCATTTGATCCACTGGGCAATCCCATGAAGCAAGTATTATCCCCATTTCACAGATGACAACACTGACCCTTATAGCAGTGGGTCTGTTATAACTGCCAGGTTGACTCCTCTAGCTACAAGTCTGAGAGGTAATGTGAGTTTTACTTATCATTTTACATTTTGACGATAGGAATATTAAGTGTCTTCATTGCCCCCATGAGCTCACTGAACAGTTTAATCTCTTATCATGTAATGTTTTCTGGTTTTAGTTATTTTTTTTTATTATGACAAACATAATCCATACATCTTTTAGGGGAAAGTGGAGATGAGTGAGCAAAGAAAAAGAATCACACATGGTGGGAGCCATTGGACGGTAGAGGATCCAGGAGAAAGGGCAGCAGTGCCCAGTGACACGGTTACACTGAGGGGAAGACACGGGATGTGCACTCGCAGAGGAATGGCATGGGGGTACCTAACCATCAGGTGATTGGACTCAGTTTTGAGTAGAGGCGAGACCTATTTTTGGCTACCATGAAGGGAAAACCATCACCTACTTTTTAGTGTACACACTCTCAGAGTTTTCTCTGTGCACAAATGCATTATGCAAACATATTTATATTTTTACAAAAATGGGCTGATGCTGTATAGGCGGTTCCGAAAACTGTTTTTTCTTTATTATTTTACAATGTACCATGAACATCTCTTCCATGCACATGGGTGAAAATCCCCTGCTCACAGACAGAGCACTGTAGTTGGATCAAAAGGCTGCTGGTAACAAGAGTGACACCTAAAGCAAAGTATCAGCTTAAGGTTAAAGCACATAGCCTGGCAAATGCCTGCCAGGGAAAGCAAGGTTGGCAATATTCCCATCAGAGAAATCAGAATTAGATGCCAAAGGCATTAAAGATAGGGGATATCATGTAAACCCCTTTGGCCCCGACCTCCGCCCCTCACTCCCCTGACACCTCGTTGGCCCCTTGGGGTGAATGGATCCTGTACATCTCTTTGCATCCAATGAAAACCACCCATTTTCTGTTTCTTCCTTAGCTCTTCCTGAGCCCTTGACATATCTCCACATTCTCTCATCATCTCCTCACTGCCCAAATGCCTTTCCTGTAGGTCCTCCTGATAGTCCCTGGGGGAGTCGTCCGTCCCCCTGTCGGTTTTTCTTTTTGCTTTCCGGGGCACATAATCTTCAGCCGGGCGCTTCTCGGCAGCCCGCGGCTCGCTCTCTGGCTTTGCCTGGGATTCTGGCTTCCCCTCGCCCCAGCGTGGTTTTCCCTCATCTTCAGCCTTGCCCTGCTTGTCCTGCTTTCCCTCATCTTCTGGTTGTGCCTCATCATCTGGCTGGCTCTCATTCTGGAGCTTTCCCTTGTGCTCTGGCTTCCCCTCCACTTTCGGCTTTTGTTCCTTATCTGACTTTCCTTCATCTTCAGGCTCTACTTCATCTTTTGGCTTTCCCTCGCTTTCCAGCTTTCCTTCATTTTCATCGCAGAGTTTTTCCATGTTGAGATTTCCCCTCCTTTTCCTGGCCTGGGGGTGCGGGGAAGAGGAGACCAAGAGAAAACGAGGGAGACCGAGGGCTTGGGGTGGAATGCAGGTCCGGATAGTACTTGCATCTCCTCCCTTGTCAGGGCTCCCCTGACCAGGCTCAGGTCTCCAAGTGTGCCTTCTGCCCACCCTTTACCCCATCACTCCTCCCACACACGAGAGCCAACCATTTCCCTGGCAGGCCCTACCACCTTCTGTACCATCCTTCAGCGTGGCGGGGTGTGTGTATATTATATATGCTGGTGGGATGCGCAGCGGGACCCTCCAATTCTGCCCAGACTCTGCCCTTCACCCGCCCCCGGCCCCAGTCCCTGCTCAGTGCCCCTCCCCCCTTTCACTGACCTGCAGGGATTCTGGACAGGTTCCTCCTCCTTTTCTAGCCCAGCAGAGTGCTGGGAACTGACACGAAGACCTGCAGACAGACAGCAGACGGGGGCAGGGGCTGCACGCTCAGGGGACTGAGGTTTCTTTTCCGAATCGGGGCGCTCCTCATCCAACGTTTCCCTCTCCTACGTCCCCCGCATCCCAGCCGCCATTACCTTTCAGGCCTCGGGCGCCAGACCAGGATGCTTTCCAAACTGTTTGGGTCTCTGTGTCCCCCTCCCCTGCAGCCAAGCCGCCCCCATCCCCACCCCCTTTTCGCGGAGGTCGCTGTTTCGTCATAGGCGCAGAGTGTGAGGGGTTATGTGCAGAATATGTCTCCGTTTCACTGTCGCACTGCGGGGGCGCCCCCTCCCCATTTCAGGCTCGAAAATGGATGGAGGGCGCAGAGGACCGGCGTCGAGCAGGAGGCGGCGGGGCCCGTTGCGGGGTGCTCCTTCCCACCTGCCCACGCCCGCGCCCCGTCCCCCCCGCCACCCGTCCCCCGGACCCCTTCCCCCGCCTCCTCCCGGCTGCTCCCGGAGCCTACTCACGCCCACCCCCACCCCTGCCCGGGGCCGCCCGCAGCGCCCACCTCCACACTGACCTGCGGGCCCGGGACGGCCTGCGCCTCCTCGGGCTCGCCGAAGCCCGCTCGCCCCTCGCCCGCCGCCCGGGCAGCTCAGGGAGCTGGTTCCGCGCGGGCGACGGGACCGCAGGGCGGGCGGGCGGGTGCGCGGGCTGCTGCCCACGTCGGCGCCCGGCCGGTCACGTGAGCGCCGCGTCACCCGGGCTCGGCCCCCGCCCCGCCCCCTCCCCCCCCCTCCCCAAGGGACCGGGCAGCTGCGGAGGGTGGGGAGTCGGAGGGCGCGGGTGGCAAAGACGGAGTCACCGAGAGAGCAGGAGGGAGGAGGCTTCCTGACCGCAGGTGCTTTACCTGGCGCATCTCAGGTCCTTGCGCAGCATCCCTCTGGGATGCCCACTATCGCCGCGTGTGGCAGCTGATCACGGGAAGGTACCAGACTTCGCCCAAAGTGCTCAGCAACTGAGCCCCACAGCCCGCTTTCGAGACCTGCTCTGCCTGACTCCAGGGCCAGGGTGGCCGTGCCGGCCAGGAGGCTGCGCTGCCGCCTTGAGTAGCGCTGTTCCTGGGCCTCCTCTCTCCTCAGCCCGCATGTTCTCTCCTCTGGGCGATCTCTATTCAGTTCCCTCCAAGCACAGATGATTCCCACATTTCTTCTCCAGGCCGTTCCCTCCCCGGAGCCTCAGACTCTCTTTGTCAATTGTCCATTGGACACCACTGCCTGCATGTCCTTGAGGGGTCTCAAAATCATTATACCCCAAACTGCTTTCACCAACTTTCTTCTCACCTCCTCCCTTCACCTCTCTCCACATCTGAGACTGACACTCCATCATTTGACCTGTTCTCATCTAGAGAGGATGTCAGACAGCTTAAAAAAAAAGAAAACAAAGGAAGCATCAAAACATTTTTTAAAATGGACCACGGATGCACAGATTCATCAAAACCCTTGGTTCACAACACTCATAAGTAAGCCAAGCTTGTCCCTCTTCTTTATCTTCCCTTCCCTTTCTTTTTCTCTTTCACATTTGTGAAAACACCACCCAACCCAAGAACTAGAAAATTGCCAATATTGTCGCTTCTACAGTGTAGTGATGCACACACACACACACACACACACACAGTGTGTGTATGAGTGTATATGTAAATATGGGAAACCACCATTTCTATTTTGATTTGCAAAATACCACATCTTATTTACACAATTATGAATTATGTGTGACACAACCAATTCTAATCATATTTCCGCTACATATGCTTCTTAATTTAGTAAAACATTGATGTTTCTATAACAATTTGCTCTAACAAAATACGTGTTCACATTATCACTACATAACTAATAATTTTATCCTCAGTGTTGAAGTTTTTAACAGTATTCCCAATGCCATTGGTAACAAGGCTGGATGTTTCCCTTTCATCAGTATGAACTTCCAAAAATTTTGTTATTATTATTCCATGAATTTTAATGAAAGTAATATCAAATCACTGTTGGTATTAACTGATTTTCTGTTTTAATCATCTTATGATGCTGATTGTAAACTATCATCAGTAATTTTTTGCAAAGATGTTTTGCTAATGAAGCCAACATATGAACAGCTGTCACTTCTATTTTTGAACATGCAGCAGAAACTTGGAATTCAAAATTTGTATAATTAAATCAGAAGAAAAATAATTGGCTGTAAATTAGAATTTCTGCTCATAGAATGAGAAGTCAACACAACTTCTGCATCTGTATGTACTAAAGTGACACATTCTTCTTAAAATAACTACTACCTTCTGAAGTAGATGCAAATATTTCTTCAGTAGGTTTGTAGATTTTGGTTTTCATGAGGTGAATAATATCACTACAGTCCTCTTCGTGCATAGTAAATGTCAGCAAAAATTTGTGCATGTTAAATGTTTTTCATCAACTTTCTTAAGAAAATGAAATTTGTTGCTTAGTTTTCCATTCAATATGCACTTTTGTTTCTTATTGAAAAAGTAAAGAATCACTCCCAACAATAGAATAAATATAGATTTAAATTTATACTATATAATAAGTGACAAAACCACTGTACCAAGAATGTTCATGCTTCACAGCAGGACAGCTCAGCTTTACTTCCTATACATATTTCACATACATTTAACTTGTAATTTGCCATGTTTTCCTCTGATCTTATTGTTTGGTGGGATGGCACTTTCATGCATTTTGGATGTCCTTGGCATGGGTCATGGCCCAACCAGCTAATCACATATAACCAGCAGAGGTAGCAGCATCAATTGTTTTTCTCACTACCATTCAAGACAAAAAAGGAGCTAGCTCTCTAGCTGCTCCTGCATGAGTTTACTTCGTTTTAACAGCAAGTACCCTGCATGTTCTCCTTGAAAGGGATATGTTAAGTATGTTGAATTAGGGAAGAGACTTTGCAAATGTGATTAAGAGTTTTGAGATGGGGAGAATATTCTGGATTATCCAGAGGGGCCATAAATACAATTAAAAGTGTCCTTATAAGAGGGAGACAGAGGGAGATTTTACTACAGAAGAAGGCAATGTGACAACTGAAGCTCCTGGCTTCGAAGACAGAGGAAAGAGCCATGAGCCGAAGAATGCAAGGAATGGAGCTCTAGAAGCTAGAAAAGGCAAGAAAATGGATTCTCCCCTACAGATTCCAGAGGGAAGACAGCCCTGCCAACAACCTTGATTTCAGCCTAGTAAAACCGATTTTGGACTTTTGACTTAGTTGTAAGAGAATAACTGTGTATTGTTTTAAGCCTTCGAGTTTGTGGTTATTTGTTACAGAAGCTCTAGGAAACTAATACAAGTAAACAAGATTTACTAAACCCATTCTGGTTTACTTTAATGTAAATATCAGTAATAATAATAAATTGTTTAAAAATGAAAAATTTTGGACAAATGTTACACCAGATAGGATGCCAGGTCAACAGGCAACCCTTCTGTTCAGGGCAAACCAGAAAGTATTTTCATCCTAAAGGTAATTCATATAAAGCCATCTGCCCAGTTCCTGGCACACAGCAAGGGGTCAGTTGGGTGAGTTTTCTTAGTTCCCTAGCTGAGAAAAACTGTGCCTTTTTAGAAACTTTTTAAAGACAATTGTAGATTTACATGTGGTTGTAAGAAACAATAGAGAGAGAGAGATCTTATGCCCTTTACACATTTTCCCTCAATGGTAACTTGTGTAACTACAGTACAATATCACAAACAGAAAATTGACATTGATAGAATCCACCAACCTTATTCAGATTTCACCATTTTACACTCACTCATTTGTGTTTAAGTGTGTGTATTTAGTTATATGAAGTTTTATCATATGTGCTTTCCTAGACAGGATCTCATTAACCCCTACATCTATCTGAGAGGTGTTATCCAAAAAACTGCTAGAACAGGGGAAATGACTTATACAAGACCTTACGGTATGCCTGGCCCCCAATGTTTTATTGCAATGTTCTTCTGCAAAGCCTCTTCTCTGTGGGTTACATTGCACATATTATTCCTGAGAAAATAACATACAACAAAAAAGTGGGATAGGGAAGTATATGAAATAAAATGAAGTGGGGTGATGGTTTTGATGGTTTTCTTTTATAAACCCTATGGAACTGGTCCAATGATTGTTTTCCTTTTTCCTAAATTGTCATAGAAATCACTCCTGTACATAGAAATGATACCCAAGTTAATACATAATGGAAACATATATGCTTCCATTCCATTTAACATTTCCATATGATTACCCTGTAATTATGCTATTTGGATTAAAGGAAGGGAACTAAGATCTATTGAATACCCAAGGTACCATATGCTGTGTTTGACACTTGAAATGTTTTGCCTTTTCGCTTCTCACAATAATTGTCTGATATAGATAGAATTATTCCCATTTTATGAATGAGAAAAAGAAAACTCAGAAACATTATGTAATTTTAAAAAATCTTGCCATTAGTACAGAGATCACAAAAAGACTAATCCTAAGCCAGTGCTCTCCTCCTATAACACACTGCATCCTTTTTACTTTGTGGTCATGCAGGGCTTAGGGATAAGTGTTTCCGAATTGTGTATATTCTCCTTGACAATTCACACATGTATGGATGTGTACTAATACTTTTCTTTCTCCAAGGGGACATTTCCAGTATGTATAAGCATCTAGATCTCAGAAGAAAGATCTGGGATATGGATTTTGGCTGGAGTGTCTGGCAAATAATAAACATCCAATAAATATCTATTGACATAATGAATGTATGTATCAGTGAAAGGTATTAGCCTTAATGCCTTAAGAGCCCTATGACAAGATAGCAAAATGGACAAAATTTGTAAACAGTGCACAGACAAAGAAATGCAGATGGTCAATAATTACAAGAAAAAGTTCTAACTCACTAATAATTTAAGGAATGCAAATAAAAGCATCTAATGACCTTTTATCACCTTTCATCTGACAAAAATTAAGTATAGAAAGAATCAAACAAAATGGACAAAAAATTCACAGAAGAAAAATTTAAAAACTGGCTCTGTGTGTATGTCTGTAGAGAGAGAGAGAGAGACTCAATTTCAGTACAAATCAAGGAGATGGAAACACACTTAACCAGTTAGAAATGAATTTAAGTATTCTGATGACACTAGGTATAAAGGTAGGGTGAAGAAATGAGAATGCTCATACACTTTTTGATAGAGTTTGAATTATTGAAATCAAGTCCCGGGGAATATTTATGAGAGCTTTTAATGTAGGGAAATTATTTCACATGTACAAAAGTAAGCTGGTAAGAGGATATTCACTGCAGCATTGCCTGAAATAGAAAACAAAAAAGGGATAAAACAAGAAGTCCCACCAATTGGTTCTTCTTACCTATGTGTTTGTTTATCTTCCACACATGAGTGAAATTATATGGTGTTTGTCTTTCTCTGTCTGATTTATTTCACTTAGCATAATACCCCCAAGGTCCATCCATATCATCACAAATGGCAAGATTTCATCTTTTTTATGGCTGAATAGTATTCCATTGTATATATATATACCACATCTTCCTTATCCATCCATCTGTTGATGGGCGTTTTAGTTGCTTCTATGTCTTGGCTGTTGTTGCAAAGGGGAAGAGGGTGGGGGGGGGCGAAAGGGGTAAAGGGGCACATATGTGTGGTGACGGATGCAAACTAGACTATTGGTGGTGAATGTGATGCAGTCTACACAGAAACTGAAATATAATAATGAATGCCTGAAATTTATATAATGTTATAAACCAATATTATCTCAATAATAAAACAAGAAACAGTCCCAAAGTCCTATCTATATCTATCTACCTATCTACCTACCTATCTATCTATCTATATCTATCTATCTATATCTATCTGTCTATCTATCTATCTATCTATCTATCTATCTATCTATCTATCTATCATCTATCTATCAAATATATGTAGTCTCTGACCTTCTAATACTGGAGGGTCCAGGGATTAATTTAATTCTTGGACCTCGTCCTTTTCTATCTTCCCTCACTTGATAAATGATTTCAACTAGTTTATAAAATCTATACAATTATGAGTTCCCAAGTCCAGATCTCACTCCTGAAATCCAGGGTAACATTATTTGACTTGCTCTGCAATTCACCTTTTTCCCTTCAAAATGTGTTTTAGAGATATTTCCATTAACTAACACGCTTCATAATTTATTGAAATATTCAACTTCTTCAGGAAAATTTAGATTGTTTCCAATTTTCTTTTTCTCTACAGCACACAGTTATACTACATTGCTTAGCCTCCCTTGTTGAAAGCCGTGTGTAGCAAGCAACTTTGGTGTCTCCTATCACATCTCCTTGGCACATATCCACAGCTGTCGTGGACAGTTCCCTGTGAGATCACACCAATGGCAGCAGTGTATTACATCAAGCAGGCCACCTTCACTGACTTTACTGCTTCAGAGTCTTCTCATTAGCCTCAAGCAGCCCTCTTGACCTCCACACAAGCCCATTCCTGAATTGCAGGGGAATTAATGCCCCCAGAGCAACCCTTAACTAACAGAACACAGAGTGATGAATAAACTTTCCAGCCTGCCAACTTTGGGGCAGACAATTCTGGGAGACATTTTGTATGCTTCTCAGAGATCCCAGCTAACCCTAGTCCCCAATATCTACCTACAGCAATAACGTCAATAATGCACCATTATACTGGCTTTAACTCTTTCTTGACTCCATTCTGGCTCCTACCTCCCTGTTGCTTCCTGGGATCTGCTCCCAAATAAACTGCCAACACCTAAGTTCTGCTTTTGGGGGAACCTAAACTAAAACACTGAGGGGTGCAGTTCTATCCAATGGAATGTGGACAGAAGTGATATTTGCCACTTCTACACATAACCTCTAAATCCTCCCAAGCAATATTCCATTCCCTCACCCTCTGCCAGCAGAGAATTGATCATAGGGCTCTGAGGCTCAAGGGAATGGCAGGGACACAAGATGGAAGGCCCTGGGTCCCTTTATTCCCACTTGTAGGAAAGGCACAATTGAGAATCACCTGACAAGTAACACCAGTGTTAGACTGTTTTATGTGAGAAGAATAAACTTCTATTATGTTAAGCTAAAGAAAAAATTAGCATTGTCTGCTATGCCATTAAGTCTATCCTGACAAGTACAATTGGGTACTATCTTTTTCTCATTGGTGACAGTTTTAGAAGTTAAAAACCATTTCTCATTGTTTTCTCATAATGAGAATACAGGCATCCAGACAAAGGGAGCAGATATCTCTCTGATTTGTCTTGAGTCCAAAGTTTGGGGACAGAGATTCTCTACTTTCTTGGGTGTTTCAGAAGTTCATAAGAGCTACTTAACATTATGCCTCTGAGCAGACCTTAATCCAGTTCCTCATGCTGGGAAGACAGACAGCTTGTCTTTGACTCACTTGGTGAGCTCAGGGAGAGATGGTACCAGGGCAGCATGGTGTGGTGTTTGCCCAGCTGCTGCTCCTGGACTGCCTGGTATGTTGGTACATTTATAGGAAAATTCTGGACACATCTTGCAGTCTGCAATAGAGTCCTCAGATCATGCATTATCCAGCCACATCCGCCAGGATTTCAGCTGTCTGCTGTCACCCTGAGAGGAAAAAGCCAAGAATTACTAGCATTTCTTTGACACATAAGTACCCATTCTTCTATTCACCAATAACTAAATATGTATTGAGCTTGAAATCCAAAGTATTCCGTTAGAGGCATCTCATTAACTTTATAGTGAAAAGAGAGCAAGAAGAGAAATGAATATATGGGAATATTCAACGATTAAATCTGAAAAGAGATGGCTCTTTCACATTAACTTTTAAACTTATTCAAATTTCAAGGCATTGAAGATTTTTTTAAAAAAAACCCTGTTTGGACCCCTCATCCGCATTCAGCTACAGGATCTCTTTCTGTCTCCCTCTCCCTCTCCCTCTCTCTCCCTTTCCCTCTCTCTATATATCTATCTCTCACTCTTCCTCTTCAAAGACAAAGTTCCAGAGAGAATTTTTTTCATTTCCTGTTAACACTCTTCACTTTCAACTGACTCATCCCACTGCACTATGGCTTCTGTTCTCATGTTTGCAATGGACGTGCTCTCACTATGATCACAAGCCACCTTTTTGTCACTAGATCCAGCCATTTTGTGTGAATATATTAACATACTGAGTGCTATTTTTAATGACCGAAAATATGAACGTTTGAGCAGACAGCTTCTGTCACTTAACAACAAATCTTTGACATTTTTCCAGACTCTGGAGCATGAGGTGCTGGGTACAAACCTAAGCTGTCCTGCTCCCTAACTGTGCAGTCCTGTGCTAAGTCCTTATTCTCCCCATCCCTCAATTTTTCATCTATAAAATGCGGATTAACACCGTATCTATCTTATAATGGTGCTGTGAGCATTAGATGACTCAATACATAAAAAAACATCTGGCACATAATACATTTTAGTCATTTCTATTTACTTTTCTGTATCTTTATCAGACATTAGTATACCTACTATCCCTATGTTATAGACTGATGTTTATCCACAGTCAATGACTTTGAGGTATGTTATTAGTGAGACAAGCAAGTTGCAAAACTAAATGTAAGATGTGATCTTATATTTGTACATAAATCTGCAAATGCATGCACACATGCATAAATATATAAATACCTGCATAAGAAAACTACTGGAATAATAAAATGCAGATGAAAACATTAATGGTTATTCTGGGTTGAATTGTGCCCCCCCCAAAAATGTATGTTGAAGTCCTAATCCCAACTATCTCAAAATGTGACCTTATTTGGAAATAAGTTCTTTACAGAGGTAATCAAGTTAAAATGAGATCATTGGGGTGGGCCCTAATCTGATATGACTGCTGTCTTTATAAAAAGGGGGAATTTGAACACAGAGACACACACAGACAGAAGATGATATGAACAGACAGAGGAAGAACACTGTGTGAAGATGGAGGATTGGAGTGATGGATCTACAAACCAAGAAACACCAAAGATTGCCTTCAAACCAAAAGAAGCTAAGAAGAGGCAAGGAAGAAGTCTCCTACAGAGTTCAAAGGGAGCATGGCTTGTCAATACCTTGATTTTGGACTTCTAGCCTCCAAAACTGTGAGACAATAAATTTCTGTTTTCTAAGCCACCTACTTTGTGGTACTATATTATGGCAGCCCTAAGAAACAAATGCAGCAGGACTTATCTTTGAGTGGTATGTTTTGGTGTAATGTTATTTTATTTCCTTTCTATGATATGTATTTTCACCTATAATACACACTTATTGGTCTTGCAACAATACAAAATAATAAAATGGTATGAAAATATAAATATCCTCAGTTCCACCAACAAGAAAGTAACTCAGCTTTAGAATGGGGAACACTCCTGAGGTACAGGAAGGGAGACAAGATAAGGGACAACTTTCACAGTATAACAGGACACATTTCCCCCAAATTCCAAACCACACTGATTATTATCAATATTTTAAGTTTCTACCTAGTTAACTGAGAAGAAAACATAGTACCTCAGCTTCTTTCATTTTGCTTTGCTCTGAATAACAGTAAGGTTGAAGGTCTTGTCATATGAGAGGCAGTAGTATATCCTGGCTAGGCTCAGGAGCAACACAGCATATCTTAACCCTTGCCACTTGCTAGCCCTGCCCTTGGTTCCTTATGTTTAAAGTTGGGCAATAAGAACTCCTCCCCATAGGTTGTGGTGAGGATGAAATGAGTAAGTATAGGGTTAGCACCTATAACAGTGTCAGACACTGAGAAGTCAGCAATAAATATTAACCATTACTATCATTATTTTCATACCTGAATTGACCCTTAGTGTTTTTATTGTGGTTTTAATTATGTGGGTTTATATTGATTGGCATAGATTGGCATTCATAATATGATGTTTGTTTAGATAAATCAGTTTACAAAACTGTAAGTGGGATATCATCTCATTTCTACTCTTAAATATGTGTGGTTATAATCGTATAGAATTTCTGAAAACAATATGTATATTCAAATGACAACGGTTCTTATCCATGAATAGTAGACTTTTAATGATTTCTAATGATTTTTTTCCTTTCCTGCATTTTCCATTTTTACTACAATGAAAGTGTCTTGGCCTTGGAAGTGAAAAAACAAACAAAAATCTCCCTAGCCCTGTCCATAGGAAAGTGAATCAGTGTCAGAATGGGGAACATCCCTAAGCCAAGGGAATTAGGTAATAAGGTGGTCACAGAATAAATTTATGAATCTACCACATCACAGTCCCCATTTGGCAGCTTCAGGGAAATTACAGGTACCTAGGGGAAGAGCAAGCACATAATGTCTCTCAAATAAACCTTACATTCCACAGTCAGACAATGTCTCCACTTCCCTGGATTTTAGTGAAGGTCATGAGATTAAAGTAGTTTTACAACATGTTTCTGAGGTCTCCCAAATATAGTCCTTTGAACTAAAAGCAGGCTCATCAATTTAATCACCCAGTTAGCCAAGCAGTGAACACCACAGGGGAGGGAAACGGGGAGGGTCTGCATGATATTGCCTAGCGCTGAGCCCCGCAGTTTCCAGAGGGGAGAATTCTTCAACAGGGGAAATGCGTAGTCACAGACTCGTTCAGCCCAGGGCCCCGGGGCGATCAACACACATGGATTAAAACACCTTTGAAGTACCTTCCTTATGCAACTAAAAATAATAAAAGGAAAGGAAAATATACATATGCCCAGAACTTGTAAGACAAAATCAGCTCAAGTTCAAAATGAGATGCATCCCTAAACCAGCCAAGTTATGGGTGTTAGTCTAGACACAGGAAAACTAACTCCCTGCAATCACTCTCTTCTTTCACCAGGATGGTCCAGATCAGGTTCCAGATGTATAGGCCTAGATGAGTAATAGTGTGAATAAATGACAGAAAATTAGGCCTGGACAAATGGGAAGATGTTTCATGTTCAGGATACGTTGAGACACTGTTTTGGGCTAGCTGGTACCAGGGAAACTCTTAGATTTTGAACACATCAGGGAAAAAAGTGATTGAAAATGGTATGTGCAGATTCTGTGAGTACTCTCTACAGCATATAAACTGAAAAAAAAGTGGGTGTGTCCATTTTAGAAGCTCTGAAAGAGAATATACATTAAAAGGAATGCATATATGCAGGTCACACAGTCAAGACGTTCTGTGCATTTCTTCTTTTTTTTCTTCCTCCCTTTCTATCATTTATACAGGCATCTACAGATAAATACATGCAACAAAACAATGCCATATTTCACTTAGGGATATATACATACATAATAAAACTATACAAAATGGTTTTAAGAATGAAAAGCCCAAATTCTTTACAATGGTTACCTCTGAGGAAGGACACTAATGCAATCACGGAAGACTTCAAAGTGAGTTTCAGCTGCATATGTAATGTTTTATTTCTTAAATTGAGTATTTAGAAGTCTGTTTTATTATTTTCTATAACTTTTTGAACATCTGAAATATTTAATAACAAGCAATGTTTCTATGAGCTTTAATTCTGATTTTTAAAACGATCCCTACTAATTTAGAAAATGTGGAAAAACATAGTAAAGTTCAGAGATGAATACATAATTAATCGGTAACACCACCACTCATTAATTTTTTAAAAAATATTATGTGTGGCATTTCCTCCCATTATTGTATCTATGCATGCATATAACAATGAATATACATATATCTTTTGTAAGATTAAGATTATACGTAATTTTAAATATCTTGACTTTTTCATTCATCATGGTAGCCTAGGATATTAATTTGCATTTCTTTAGCTATTGTAATTTGGTATATTTTAGAAAGTTTTTATGAATATTTATGTTACTTTTTAATGTGAATTATCTGCTGATATCATTTGCCTATCTCGCTATTTATTGTGTATATATACACAAATATATGCAATTTATATATGTCTGTAATCTATATAACAGAACTGAGCCCAAAGGACCAAACACATTGGTCATATCAAATACACATAAATAGGCTTAACTCACCCATTAAAAGAAAAAATTTTCTTATATTGCCTACTGAAACAAAATCCAATATGATGCTTTTCCAAGAGGTATACTTAAAAAAAGGCAGCCAGATAGGTTAAAATTTAAAAATAAGCAAACGTATATCAGGCAGTTACAAATAAAAAGAAAGCAGGGGTTACAATCTTGATATTTAAGGAGGAAGAATTGAGACCAAAATGGATTAAAAGAGATTTTTTAAAAAGCACACTCGACAATTGTAAAGGCTAAAATTCACAATTATTAATATTTACGTACACAGACACATAGCAAAAATATTCATAAAATAAAAACTACAGGAGGTATAAGGGGAAATAGAAAGAAATGCACTAACAATAGATGATTCCACTATACTTGCCTCAATGCAAGAATATTCAAGTGAACCAAAAATTTTGTAAGTATAGAGAAGCTCTAAAGAACATAATCTAGAGGGCAGATCTTATGTATTGAACTCTGATGCCTGATATTAGAGAACACAACTACATTTCAGATATACATGAAATATTTATGAAAATTAACTGTAACTGAGGCTCCTAGACAAATTTGGGACAAAATGGAGATAGATTAAAATTGCATAATTTGATTACAAAAATGATAATGAAAACATAACATATCAGAATCTACAGCTAGAGCAGTTGTCAGAGGAAACTTTTATAGCATTAAATTTTTATAGCATTAAATAGGCAATATGAGAATCAAAAGAATTAAAATAAATGAATTGAATATTCAATTCAAAACCCTAATAAAGAACCACAGTATAACTAAAAGAATATGCAAGGAAAGAATCATCAAAGATAAAAGTAGAAATGAATGAGTTAGAAAAAACTACAGTAGAACTTATACAGGTTTATTGTGGAATGATCAATAAAATGAACATATCACTGGGTAAATTAATGAAGAAAATAGGGGGCAATGAAAATATACAAAATTTCAAATGACAAAGGAGAAATAGTCATACAATCAAAGTAAATTTTCAAGACTCCTAAGTGAATAATTTGTACAACTCTATTTAAATACATTTGGAAACACAGATAAAATAGATAAATTTTTAGAAAAATACAACTTACAAAAGTTGACCCCAGTAAAGACAGAAAGTTCAAACAGACCAATTACATAGAAGAAATAGAGAAATTGGTTAAATTTCTCCCCTGAAAAAGTACCAGGCCCAGATGCTTCCACAGGAGAATTCTACCAAACCTTTAAAGGTAAGATGATCCCAATGCTACTTAAACTATTCCAAGGGTATAGAAAAGAAGAAACACTTCCAAATTCTTATGATGAAGCAAGTATATAATTGATTCCAAAACCTAATAAAGAATGCATCAAAAGTGAAAATTATAGAACAGTTTCATATATAAATATAAAGGAATATTTTAAGTAAAATATTACCAAACATAATCCAATAACACATAAAAAAGTAGATCATAACATTGTGGAGCTTGTTCTAAGAACGCAAGGGTAGTTCAATATGAGGAAATCCATTAACACATCTAGTATAACAATAGAGTCAAGGAGAAAAATGTCCACCTCTAAAGATGCAGGAAAAGTATTTGAAAGAATCAACACCCATTCACGTTTAAAAAATAACAAACTAATTAAAATAGGAATCAGTGGACACTTTTTTGTGTGTGTGAGGAAGACCGGCCCTGGGCTAACATCTGTGCCCATCTTCCTCTACTTTATATGGGACGCCGCCACGGCATGGCTGACAAGCAGTGTGTCTGCAGGCGCCCAGGATCTGAACCCGTGAACCCCAGGCTGCCAAGCACGAATTAAACCACTGTGCCACTGGGCCAGCCCCAGTGGACACTTTCTTAACATGCCAATGTATATACACTTCAGGCAAAAAGCCAGCCTCCCATTAAATGGAGAAACACTGGAGGCTTTCCTGATAAAGACAAGAACAAAGTATGCCAACTTATCTCCTATAATATTTGACACTGTGTGGGAGGTATTATGCAATTCAATTAATGAAAGCAAGCAATAGAAGCAAAAGGAAGTAAAATAACAATGAATCAAGTGAATGAGAAGACAAGCCACAGACTAGGAGAAAATATTTGTAAATCACATATCTGATAAAAGACTGATATCCAAAATATGTAAAGAACTATTATGACTGAACAATAAGAAAATAAACAACCTAATTTTAAAATGGGCCAACAATATGAACAGATACCACACTAAGGAAGATATACAGATGGCAAAGAAGCATATAAAAAGATGCTCAACATCATATATCATTAGGGGAATGCAGATTAAAACGATGAGATACCATTACACACCTATTAGAATGGCAAAAACCCAAAACACGGACAACACCAAATGCAGAAAGGATGTGGAGCAACAGGAGTTCTCATTCACTGCTGGTGGGAATGCAAAATAGCACAGCCACTTTGGAAGACAGTTTGGCAGTTTCTTACAAAACTAAACAAACTGTTACTATATGATCCAGCAATTACATTCCTTGGAGTTGAAAACTAATGTCCACACAAAAACCTGCACAAGAATGTTTATAGCAACTTTATTCATAATTGCCAAAAGTTGGAAGCAACCAAGATGTTCTTCAGTAGGTGAATGGATAAATACACAGTGGTACATCCAGACAATGGAATATTATTCGGTGCTAAAAAGAAATGAGCTATCAAGCCAGGAAAAGATGTGGATAAAATTTAAGTGCATATTACTAAGTGAAAGAAGCCAATCTGAAAAGGCTACATACTATATGATTCCAACTATATAACATTCTGGAAAAGTGAAAACTATGGCGACCATAAAAAGATCAGTAGTTCCCAGTGGTTTAGGGGAAGGGAGGGCTGAATAGACAGAGCACAGGGAATTGTTAGGGTAGTGAAATTTTCCTGTACGAAACCATAATGATGGATACATGTCATTATACATTTTTCCAAACTCATAGAATGTACAACACCAAGAGCGAACCCTAATGTAAACTATGAACTTTGATAATGAGGAGTCAGTGTTGGCTCATTGATTGTAACAAATGTACCACACTCATGTAGGATGTTGGTGGTAGGGGAGGCTGTGTGTTTGGAGGGAAAGAAGTATATGAGAACTCCTTATTTTCTGTTCAATTTTGCTCTGAACCTAAAATTTCTCTAAAAATGAAGTTATTAATTTTGAAAAAAGAAATGGCAAACAATTAAATGGGTTTTCTGGGAGAAAAAGAAATAGGATTCGGGGTTGTTTTTAAAGTAAGAATTCCAGAATGACTTAGTACTTTAAACTATTTGTATTTATAATTTGATTTAAAAGTAAATATTAAATAATTAAACAGCTCTTTCTGACACCCTCCTTGCAAAACAACAACAGCAACAACAACTCAAGTAATGGGCTCAAGAGCAGAACGAAAAAGACAGAAGAAAGAATCAGTGAAGTTGAAAACAGACAATAAAAATTACCCAATCTAAACAACAGAGAAAAAGTAGACCAAAAATAAAAAGAATAAAGCCTCAGGGACTTGTGAGACTATAAAAAAAATAGACTTAACATTTATGTCATTGATGTCTTGGAAGGAGAGGAGAAAGAGGTTATGGGTGAAAAAGTATTCAAAGAAATAATGTTTGAAAACTTTCCAAATTTTCAAATTACATAGACCAACAGATTCAAAAAGCTAAGTGAATCCCAAATAAGAGAAGCCCAGAGAAATATACAAAGAGACAAATAATAATCAAATGTCAGGAAACTAAATACAAATAAAAAAGTCTTAAAAGCAGAGAGAGAGAAATGATGCTTTACCTGTAGAAGAAAAATAATTTGAATCATGATCAATTCCTTATCAGAAACAATGAAGTTCAGAGGAAAGTGACACATTTTTCACGTGCTGAAAGTAAAGAACTGTGAGCCCTGAATTCTATATCCAGCTAAATTATCCTTCAGAAATGAAGGAGAATTAAAGACATTTTCATACGAAGGAAAACTAAGAATTTGTCACCAGCAGATGTACTCTAAAACCATGGTTAATGGATGTTCTTAAAACAGAAAGGAACAGATTGAAGGAATATTGGAACAATAGGAAGGAAGGAAGAACAGAAGAGCAAAAATATGAGTAAAAACAATAGATTTTACTTCTCCTCTTGAGATTTATAAATGATATTTGAGGGATGAAGCAAAAAGTATAACATTATTTGATGTGGTTCTCAATGTATGTAGAGAAATTATTTAATACAATTCTATATAAATGGTGGAGGGTAAAGGGGCTGAAAAGGAGGTAAAGTTTCTATACTTCAATAGAACTGGTAAAATGTCAACAACAGACAATGATGATATAGCTACAGCAAAATATCTATACAGGGATATATACTAAAAAAAATAAATAAACAAAATTGGAATTCTAAAATTTGTTCAAGTAACCTATAGGAAAGCAGGGAAAAGAAAACAGAGAAACAAAAAAGAGAGGGAACAAACAGAAAACAAAAAATAAAATTACAGGCTTAATGTTTTACATACTAATAATTACGTTAAATGTAAATCATCTAAATATGCCAGTTACAAGACAGAGCTTAACAGAGTTGATTAAAAAAAAAAAGAACCTGACCCAACTCAATGCTGTCTGTTAGAAACTCACTTCAAATATGGTCATGCACCACATAATATTTTGGTCAACGATGGACCACATATATGACAGTTTTCCTTTAAAATTAGTACCATATGGCCTAGGTGTGTAATAGGCTAAACCATCTAGGTTTGTGTAAGTACACTCTATGATGTTCACACAATGATAAAATTGCCTAACAATACATTTTTCAGACTGTATCCTCATCATTAAGTGATGCATGACTGTAGAGTGATATAAATTGTTTGAAAGTGAAAGGATTTAAAAAGATACAATGGGCAAATTTTATCAAAAGAAAGCAGGAGTGGATATATTTGCATCAGATAAAGTAGACTTTAGAGCAAAGGAAATTACCAGACACAGAGAGCAATATTACATAATGATAAAAGGGTCAATCCACCAAGAAGATACAGCGATCCTAAACATATATTCATCAAACAACAGAGCTGCAAATTATAGATTTATAAACATATATATATATATATGTTTCAGATAAAACTGAAGTAAAAAATTGACAATTCATTCAGACTTCAAAACTCTTTTCTCTAAACAATCTTTGTCATTTAATTGGTGTGTTTAGACCATTCACATTTAAAGTGATTGTTAAAATATTTGGATTTCTGTATATCATTTTATCATTCATTTTCTGTTTGTACCCTTTGGTTTTCATTCCTGTTTCCCCTTTCTTGTCTTCTTTTGGCTTATGTGAACATTACTTGATACTTCATTTTAATTTTTCTACTTTGACTATATCTCTTCATATAACATTTTTAGTGGTTGCTCTAAAACTACCTACTTGACTTTTCACAATTTATTTAAAATCAGCATTTTACCACTTCAAATGCCATGTAGAAACTTTACCATGTTATAGATCCCCTTACCCTTCCCCCTTAATGTTATAGTTCTCTTATGTATTTTATTTACATTCACTGACATGTCATCAGAAAATATTATATTTTTTTGCTTTTAACAGTTAAAAAATTTTAATGAACTCAAGAGGAGATGAATAGTCTATTATATTTACCCAGTCATTTACCATTTTTGTTGCTTTGCCCCTGCAAGTACAGTCATGATATTTATTTTTAAAAATAAGGTATTTTCCTCCTTATAATAGTGTAACCTGCTTCTATTCACTAGTAGTATATACCGAATGTCATTCAACGCCAATAAGCAGTCACTTATATCATAGGTCTTAGGGCTTGCAAGAATACTAATGCCCATTAAAAATGGAAGTATTAAAATTAGCTAATATTTGCTTTGCGTCAGGTAACCACATTTAATTCTTATAACTACACTGTGAGGTTGTTCATCCTCATTTTACAGATGAAGAAAATAGGGGACAGGGAGGTTAAGTACTTTGCCTAAATTTGTGTACTTAGTGACACATGGTGGATTTGACTCCAATCAGCACATCTACAGAGCCCATGAATATTTAGGGTGAAAGAGTTTGAGACATAGGGTCACACAGATAATATCAAGTTTCAGCAACAGAAGCACACACTTATGTACACTCAAACGTACAGATGCATTGTCAAAAATTTAATAGGCTCCTTTTCCCTATAAAATGGTGTTCTTTGCATATATTTCCACAAGAACAAAATTATTAGCAAATCATTTCTTAATCTCTATAAATGTAATTTCTGTTTTTAAATTATCTTCATACAATGTCCTGTTTATAATATTTCAAGCAATATAGAATTATATTCTATATATTAAATTTATATATTTATATATAATATATAAATTTACATATTTACATTTATAAATATATATAATACATTATATTTATAAAATGAAATCACCCTGAATCTCATTTCTGCCTGATTTCCACCATCTGACCCAAAGGTTTCCACTATCAATAGGCTGTTGCATGTTTGCCAGATGTGTTTCATTGTAGGTGAATTATTATATAGCCACAGACACACAAAATGCACATACCTTTTTTTCAATATTAGAATCACATTATCCCTATTGTTTCGCAACTTGCCTTTTTAAATCTAAGATAGTGTATCTCCAGGTTTTCATTTGCATTTCACTAGATAAATTGTTTTAAAATGTTTGTTGACCATGTATATTGCTCTTCACATGAATTCTCTGATTATATATGTATTGGTTCTCTATAACAACACACTCCAAAATAAAAGCAGCTTAAAATAACAAACATGTATTATCTCACCATTTTTGTGGGTCAGGAATCTGAATGTGGCTTAGTTGGGTGCCTCTGACCCAGAGTCTCTTACAAGGATGCAATTAAAATATAGGCCAGGGCTACAGTCATCTTAAGGGTCAATTGGGTGAGGAATCACTTCTAAGCTCACAATTATGTCTGTTGGCATGCCTCAGGACCTCACAGGTTTTTGTCCAGAGACACTGGTTCCTTGACTTGTGGGCAATGCACAGCATGGCGGCTGGCTTTCCTCAGGGTCAGTTTGAGGGGGAATCTAAATCAAAGCCACAGCCTCCTTGTAACTAATCTCACAAGTGACACCCCATTACTTCACAGGTATTCTATGCATTAGAAGCAACTAACCCCAGCCCACATTCAAAGATAAGTGATTACAAAAGGGCATGAATACCGGGAGGTGTGGATCATTGAGAGTCTTTTTGGAGGCTGCCTACCACATCATTTGCCCATCTGTTATATATCACAAGAATTAGTGCAATGTAATTTGAAAATACTTACTCTAGCCTTTTCAGATAAGCTTTGCTGATTTTTTTCTATACACAATGTTTCTAATTACAACACTATAATTTAAAAGTAATACAATTCACTATAAAAAACTTAAGCAGTATCCTGGACAGCATCAATTTCCCAAGAAAATTCCAGCATTCAGAGCCCTGGCAGTTTCAGGACACAATGGAAAAAGCTTTAGAGTAATTCCGGCCTTAACTACTGAGTAGGCATTTGCAAAGAGGTTTCCCTCATTTACTTAACCATCTCCTAATTTACTACAGCCTGATATGAATTACGGATTAAATAACACGTAACTTGAATAAATGTTAAGACTAAACGAGATACAATTTAGAGTACTACTTCCTTACATTAGTTTTAAAAACATTAATATCTTACTCTCCCGATCATCTTTTCCAGAGGAAACACCTATTCTTCTGACTGAGCCCCTGTCTGCCCTCTTATAAACCAGTCAATTTGCATGGTCTTCATATCTAGTTCTCTTGGCCCCAGGGACAGAATTTCATTGTCGTCGTCATCATCATCATCATCACCACTAAGATTGGTTGTTGAGGAGTGAGTATCCATGAGGGAATGTAAAATGACCAGTCCATAAGCCCTGGTGGCCCATCATCTACATATTAGATCACAGAGTATATGCAATGTTTCTCGACCTTCTTTCATTATTGTCTACTTTATGGAGCCTTTTTAAACCTTTTCTTCCCCTAATTATCACCCCATCCACAGAATATGAAATGCTTAATACTAGAGATGTGGTGTATATCTGTTTATGTACTTTAACCTTTCTGAGAGCTACAAATCATAGTACTATCTAAGATTTCTTCACCCTTAAGAATCAATTTTCAGTTCTTTGGGGGTGATGTTTTTATTAAGAATGCATGGCATAATGTGATGAGGGCAAGAGCTGGAACCCCATTTTTGCCCCTAACTTCATGCATGATGCTGGAATACTTGCTTAGCCTCTGTTAGCCTGCCTCTGGTCATCTGTAAAGGGGACCCATGATGCCTTCCTTATAGAACTGTCGTGAGAGGTAAATGAGAAATCCTGTACAGAATATATGGCATGTAGTAGCACCTCACCAAATATCAGTCTTGGCCCACCTTTCTCCTCTCTCCCAGAGAAGAAATGACTTTGACCTAAACCAAACTGCATAACTTCCATAGAGACCACCTGGAAATGTAGCATCAAGAAGGAGAATGTACATACATTTACATAACGAATGAAGTTTTGGGGCCATTTCTGTTTTGGGGAATGGCTTTTCGGAGGGATTTGTGGTAAGGGAAGATCATCAAACCATCTTTTGGTGTTTCTAGATCATTTAGTCATGTGATTATAGACAGTCTCTTAGTTTTCTGCCACAGATGGCCAACTGCTTAGCGTGCGTGTGATTGTACATGTTCATTCTCCTAGGCTAGCTCATCTCCAAGAACCCTAGGATACCTCTCTGGGTCTCTGTGTACTGATAATACTTCCTTACCGTCTCTTTTTATTCTTTATTTTTTTTGTGTGTGAGGAAGATTAGCTCTGAGCTAATCCTAACAGCTGAGTTGACAATCCTCCTCTTTTTGCTGAGGAAGACTGGCCTTGGGCTAACATCCATGCCCATCTTCCTCTACTTTATATGGGACGCCAAAACGGCATGGCTTGACAAGCAGTTTGTTGGTCCGCGCCCGGGATCCGAACCCATGAACCCGGGCCGCCAGAAGCGGAGCACACGAACTTAACCCCAGCGCCACCGGCCGGCCCCTTTACCGTCTCTTTTTAACGCAAAAAAAAAAAAAAAAAAAAAAAAATCCTGACAGCAGGGACATGCTTTATTCCACCAAATTGGGCAGAGTTCCACCAATTGCCTGGGTCCAAGTCAAGGTCTCTAATTACTATGCTTTCTTAAGTGGTGGCCAGAACCGCGAAGGTGTTTTGCTTTCAAGCGAAATGCCAGGGGGTGGAGGAGGGCGCAGTGACATTTCCGGTGTGGAGAACAAGCCTGCGCATCGCGCTTGCCATAGAAACCTGACGTCAATATGGCGACCGTGACGACGTTTCTATAGAGACAGACATGGCCTGGCGAGAAGAGCCGGTCTCGCCCTCAGGTGTTTGGGACCGAGCTGAGGGTGTGGGTCTCTGCCGTGGGGGCTGAGCCGTCTGGGGTGTGAGGGAGACGAAGGGACCCTGATTCAAGTCGCCTCTTTCCCGCTTTGGGACTCGGTGCCCCGGCGGTCTCGTAGGTAAAGCCATTCGGCGGCTCCCGCCCGGTTCCAGTGAGTGTGGCGTCCTGCTCCAGGGGTGTCCTGGAGATACCTTCCTTCTGAAGTCAGGGGCGCGGGAGGATAAGACAAGATCTTGGGTGGTGAGAGAGAGAGAGAGAGAGCGTGAGAGCCAGAGGGAGCATGTGCGGATCTGTGTGTGCGTGTCTGTCTTATTCAGTTTCAAGCACATGTTAGGAATCACATCAGGGCGATTGTTTTTTTCCCAGCTTTTCTTGGCCAGCTTGGTTACCATGGTGGCTCAGTGACTGATGTGGGATTTCATGCAGACTGATCATCCATTTATGATTCTTGCCTGAGTCATTTATTACTATAATAGTGGCCAAGCATTGCTTTTCTAATTCCCTCATTCCTTCCAGATTTATTAGTTGGCATTTGACTGTAGGGTAGTGCTTTCCCCTCTCCCTTATTTATGTATTTATTCATGTATTTGTTTATATTAGTATGACTCATAGATTCCTACTTTGCTCAAAGGGTTATCTTCTGTTACTATCATGTATTTTGATGCTCAAATTGACCCAGAATAGGCCAGTGTTAGCCCCTACAAGTTGGCTTCTGTGTCCATTTGATGCCTCCCTAGAATTCTTTGAGCATGGACTTTGCTCTGAGTCTATCTCCCTATCTGTAGAAAGGAAGTAATGATGCCCACCTCAGAGCATTGCTTTGAGAATTTGAAGAGAAAAAGTCTGAAAATAACCTACAGCGTGTGGCATCTAGTAAGCCCTCATGAAATTTTATTTCTCTGTTCTAACTTTACTTCCTTCATTCTGCCAGTGTGATGCCCGTGGCATTAACATAGTAGCATGACTACCAGAGAGAATACTTGGACATGTAACAACAAGCAGGGATAAGCCCCTATTTCCGTGATGTGTGAACTTCAGTGTCACTGCGTGTGCGAGAGGGGGCTGTGTGATGGAGCTGGGGAAGAGGCAAAGCGTCATTGCACAGCTTCCAGTGGACTGAGTGGGGACAGGCAAGGACATCCTCACCCTTTTCCCTGTGTTCATGTGCTTTCCCATCCTCTCACTTTCCTCTTGTCCATGTGCTTTCTTACCCCTTGACTCTCCCTTCTAGCTGAACATCAGAGAATGGTATGGACTCTGATCCCCAGAAACAGGAGCTGATAGATAAGAACCAAGTGTGATGTTGCATCTGCTAGACAGGTTCCTGGAGCAAGAGTGAAGAGATCAAGGTCCCATCATTGGGACACTTTAGGTAAGTCACTACCCTTTCCTCCAGCATCTTCTGTACAACAGGATAACAGTACCCAATGCTCCCAACCACTCAGGAATATTGTGGAGTTTAAAGTGCTCCATGTGGGAAAGCAATCTGTGGTCATAGGTGGGAGGGAAGGACCAGTGCACTTTTGAGTAATTACATTAACTGAGACATGCCAGATTGTAGAACTCTGCATGTAGGCATCAAATTAATAGTACATAAACGTCAGCTGTTTAGGTCAGAATTTTTCCAAGTGTGGTCCATGGACCACTTCATCAAAGTCGTCAGGTGGTGTTTGTTAAAATTGCAGATACCTGGGCCCACCTTAGGTCTGCCTAATCAAAACCAGGGAGGTGGGGTGGGAGGTGTCTACATTTTGAATAATTTCTTCAGTTGATTATGGTACTTGTCCAAGTTTGAAAAGTACTGTTAAAGATTTGCAACAATATCTTCTTAAAATTTTGAATCCTTTATGTCTAATTTTGTTGTCAGTTGCTCCTGACACTCAGCTTTAAATATCTGTGCCTGCTCCTGTGTGTCAAGTAGGTAATAATTCCTTCATTTAAGTAATATTTATTCAATGATTTATATGCAAGGCACTGAACTAGGCAGTGGGGACACAGTGCAGAGAATAAGACAGGCAGGGTCCCTGGAGTTTCATTCTAGTTTGAGAAAACTGGCAATAAGCAGATAAATAAATCAATAAGCAGGGCAATTGCATATGGGGATGAGTGCTTCGAAGAAAGTAAGCATAAATAGAGTAGAAATGACGAGGATGGGGATTATTATGGATGGGTTGTCAGCGAAGCTCTTTCTCAGGTAGTGATATTTGAACTGAGTCTTGAATGACAAGAAGCAGCCAGACCTGGGCAGGCCTTATTGTCAGTGGCCCCGTGATGTATGTGGTACCAGTTGTTCCAGGAGCAGACGACAAGCTTAAGTGGCTGGAACCTGGCAGACAAAGTGCAGATGGTAGGAGATGAGGTCCAAGGGCAGACAGGAGCCACATTGTTTGGGCCGTGTAAAGAGTTTGGAGTTTATTCTGAGGGTGGAGGAGTACAGTAGAGTATGGGGTGACGTGCTCTGATTCATGTGCTCACGAGGTGACTCTGGCCGCAGTGTGGAGAATGGAGTGGAGAGGGACAAGAGAGCTGTGGGGATAACCATTAGGAGAATCTTGCAGAAGTCCAGGAGAGGGTGTAGGTGGATTGGGCCAGTGCTGCAGCAGTGTGCAGAGGATGGGGTGGCCCTGGACTGGGTGTATAGGAGGTAGGGCAGGCAGGACCTGCAGTGGCTGTGTGTGAGCGGTATGTGAGGATAAGGCAGGATCCTGGATGACCCTTTGTCTTATTGTTTGGTCATGTGCAGAAACGGTGGTGTTTTCTGAGACCAGTTGTTCCAAGTGCTTTCGAGACATTCTCAAGACAATTAGTTAGGTCATCCAACAGTGGTTATCATGAAAGTTAGTAAGTTAAAATATGTATCAGTTGGGGCCCACCCGCTGGCACAGTGGTTAAGTTTGCGTGCTCCACTGCGGCAGCCCGGGGTTTGCGGGTTTGGATCCTGGGCGCTGACCTGCGCACCACTTACCAAAGCACACTGTGGCAGGTGTCCCACATAAAGTAGGGGAAGATGTGCACAGATGTTAGCTCAGGGCCAGTCTTCCTCAGCAAAAAAAGAGAG
Source organism: Tapirus indicus (assembly GCA_031878705.1). Lineage (NCBI taxonomy): Eukaryota > Metazoa > Chordata > Mammalia > Perissodactyla > Tapiridae > Tapirus > Tapirus indicus. The sequence continues at coordinate 86,049,071 of CM062942.1, read as the reverse complement.
GGATTGGCAGCAGATGTTAGCTAAGGGCTAATCTTCCTCAAAAAACAAACAAACAAAAAAATAAAATATGCATCAGTTGATGAATAGGATTCAGTTGTTAGATCATTAAGCGTTATTAAAGACACATGTAAACTCAACTTATCAAAATGATAAAAATCTCAACTTGTAAGTGGTTCTTAAAAACATCTAGCATGTACTGAATTGTTACTGTATGTCTAGCACTGTTCTAAGAGTTTTCATGTATTAATTCAATTAATTCTCCAAACAACAACCCATGAGGTAGGGATGATTGTTTTTGTCATTTTACAGAAGAGGAAACTGAGGCATTGAGAGACTTTCACTCACCAAAGATCACAGAGTGTGGTATTCCAACGTCTCTGCATTTGAATTTTTAAAATAATGTGATTCTTGACCATTTATCCTTGTATAAAACAAAACACAAGGCAATATTCTTTAAAAACTTTTTTTCTTCTACAGTCAGTACTGTATAATCTTGGTTTTGCAGATGAGACAATTGAATGACTGTAAGGTGAAGTAAAAGTATTCAAACTCACACAGTTTGTAAGTGGCAGAACTAGGGTCAGGCTGTCTCCAGAGCCCACTTCCCTAACCAGGACTCTTAGGAAGAAGAAAAAGACATTTTTTGAACTACCTCAGCCTAGGGTGGTTGATGTTAGGCTGAGGTCATATCTGTTTGTGTGGAAATTATGCTTCAGTAGCCATTCTGTCATGTACTAGAGTTTAAGAAAAAAGGGAATAATTATAAAAACAAAAGACATTGCGTGGATATTTCACAATATCTTTATCTGTCATAGAGATTTGGACATTTTCCAGTTTTTGACTTATTATTGAATAATGGGGCTATGAACATTCTTGAATGGACTTTTTTTCCATTTCTTGGGCATGTACCTAAGAGTAGCATTTCTGAGTCATAGGGTATGTGTATGTTCAGCTCAGTAGATACTGCCAATGAGTTTTTCAAAGTAGTTGTGCCAGTCTATATTCCCCCTAGCAATGTATGAAGTTCCACTTGCTCCACATCCTTGCCAACACTTGGTTATTTTCCACCTTTTTCATTTTTGTTCTTGTAGTGGATGTGTGGTAGTATCTCCTGTGGTTTTAATTTTAATTTTAATTTCTCTGAAATATTGTCTCTTTTAATCTAAAGAATGTCTCTCCTATTTTTTTAGCCTTACAATTTATTTGCTTAAGAAACTATATCTTTTGTCTTGTGGAATTTACATTCTGGATTTTACTGATTGTATCCCTATTGTGTTATTATATTCCACTGGCCCCTCCTATCTCCTTTAAATTGGTAAATAGATTTAGAGGCTTGGTCAGATTCAGGTTTTTTGGCAAGAGTACCTCAGATGTGGTGTGGTGTACTTTCTGTAGCATTACACTGGAAGGCTCATTATGTCTGGTTGTCTCTTCTGTGTCGCTGTGATTGGTCACTGGGTTCAGGTGTTGTCAGCCTGATCCATCCATTTTCAAGTTTCCCATCTACTTTTCACCTCATTTTTTGCAGTCTCTGAGGATCATTGCCTAGATCTGCATTTCAGTAAAGGTTGCAGAAAGGTGATGTTTTAATTCTATACTTTCTTCTGCATTTATTAGCTGGAATTCTTCTGTAAAGAAAATTACCCTCATCAACTATGAGGTTACGCTGAGGTCTGGTACACGCAGGAAAGGTAGGATGAATGTTTAATTCTTTTGCATTATTTCCACTTTTCAGAATAATGAGTTCTTTCCCTGGGATCCTCCAAAGGTAAGAAGTGAGTATGTTGTTTTGAGTGTCGTAATGAGCTCACAGATGCTTATATAGTTGATGTGTTTTAACCCACGGCAGTCATTAATGTTTTTGATGTTCAAATTGTTCTCTTTGTCCAGTAGGAGCCTCTTCGGGTTGGCTTCTGAGTCTTTTTGACATACTTTCTGGTATTAGAGTTTGGTCCAGACTCACCTGGTACAATCCCCACCCGGACCTGGGATCAGCCATTTCTCCAAGGAAGCCTGGTGCCTTTTAGTGGGAAATGTTTTCAGAGAACTCAGTCTGGGGACTAGAGTTGCTCATTGTTACTGGATTGGTCATTGTTTCTTGACCTTTTCAGTGCATGGAGCCTGAAATATATATTATATTTTTAAAGACATTTTTTTATATCATTGGCTTGCATTATGGGCTGTTCTTCCTTCTCCTTATTGGTAATCATTTTTGTTTGAACCTTCCAGATTTTAAATATATGAGCAAATGTAATATGTATATTAGTTTCCTCCCCCATTCACAGGTAAAAGGTGGCACATTCTTCACCAGCACTGTCCAATAGAAATTTCTGCAGAAATGAAAATGTGCTGTATCTGCACTGTCCAACACTGTAGCCACTAACAAGTGACTGCCAAGCATCTAAAATGTGGCCAGTACGACTGAATATAACTGAATTCTTAATTTCATTTAATTTTTTAAATTAAATTTAAATAGCTGTTTGTGGTGAGTAGCTGCTGTATTGGACAGCAGCAGCTCTATGCATTTTTTTTTCTCATGTAACAATATATCCTGAAGATCACTCCATAGCAATCTAGAGAAGGAATCCTCATGGATTTTATAGCTGCATAGTACTCTCTGATGTAGATGTACCTTAGATTACTCAACCAGCCCCCTATTGATGGATATTTGTCTTGTTGCTAATCTTCTGTTGTTACGGATTGTTCTGCAAGGAATGGCCTTTTTTGTATTTTTGCATTGTTTCTTTGGGATAAATTCTTAAAAGAGCAATTACTGGTTCCAAGAGTAAATACTATAATTGTACTAGATAGTATCAAATCCCCTCCATGGGGTACTATCATTTTACATTACCACCAGCACTATGTGAGAATGCCTGTTTCCTCACAGACTATCTAATTGGTAAGAAACGATATTTCATTATAGGTATTTTTCTTTGCATTGCTTATCGTGAGTTAAGTTGAGCATTTTTCTTGTGTTTAAGGATCATTTTTTTTACTCCTGCATGTACATCTTTTTGTTGAAATATCTGCTTTTATCTATTGCTCTGTTTTCTCTCATTTTGTTCATTTTTGCATTCACTTTTTCATAAGATTTCTGCATATTATGGATATAACCCTTTGTTTGTGATCTAAGTTGTAAATATTTTCCCCAATTTTTAATTTTTCATTTTACTTATGGGTTTCATTTTTGCCATTCAATTTTTAATGAAAAAACAATCATGCATATCACTCTTTTCCCTTATTGCTTCTGGATTTTAAGTCATAGTTAGACAAGTTTTCTCCACTACCAGGTTATAGAGGAATTTCTCTGCGGGTGTACTTTAGTGGACAGGAGATAGAGAAGAGAGTTATGGATCATATTGGGGTGTTGGGCATAAGGGGAATCCTGTGGGGAGGTGACCATCATATGAGAAATCTGTAAAAATCATTCCACTAAATCAGAAGAATTAGATATTCATATCAGTGTCCTGGTGCTATGCTTACATCTGAGAACTCAGTCTCTACTCTTTTCTGTCTCCTGTGGAACTGGATCCACGTCTGCTTACTGGTAGAGAAGATCTTACATGAAGCAGAAACTCCATGTCTCCTCAAATGAATTCCATGGAGGACTAAATGGGAGGGACCACCCTCCTACGGGTAAGACAGATACAAAACCAGTTCCAAAATCTACCATGAGACCTAGCCAAGGACTAAAGAGAAAGTAAAACCCTAGTTCATGCCCATAAGAGGAACCAAGACTGAAATCACACAAGGGTTACTGCATCCTTCACTCTCTATCTGGGAGTGAGATCCTGTCAGAAGGTAGTAGCCCATTAGCACGGTGCAAAAGTTCAGAAGTGTGGGTTATAAGATGCCTCAAGTTCCCCAAGGTGGCAAACTTTCCCCACTCAACCCCATAATTTCCTGTTTAGATATGGGGTTTCCAGGACTCAAGATGAAGCTTGGTCCATACTTGCTTGGAATGGACGGGTGGGTACTGACATCTATCTTGCTCCCTGTGGACGTTTCCAGTTATGCAGTTCTAGAGATCAAGAGAAGGAAGATGTGGGATGTAGATGTGGATTAGAATGACAGTGCCTGACACACAGTAGACAATACACGTTAATAAATAAATGAGATGTAGATGCAGAAATACGCAGGAGATAAAACTAAGTATATGTCCTCTCAGTCTTTTATATATGTATGAATTTTTCAAAAGGAGTTGGGATTACACTGTACTGATTAGTTATCTAATTTTAAGAAAATATTTTGTTTTTATTTCTAAAAATTATACCTTTTCTTTGGGAAAAAATAACCTGTAGAAAATGGAGAAAGATGCCACCTGGTGATCTGCATCAGAATTGCAGGTGTAAAAGTCAACTAGGGGGCTTGGCAAAGGGTGAGGTAATGGAGGGGGAGTGAGGGAGGTGCATAAATTCCATTGTATAGGCCAGAGCTTTCTGGAATTTTCCACATACTGGTTGTGATCCTTCTATATTCCTGCCTATCCTGGTATTTTCAAGCCCTGAGGCTATAAGTCCAGCCCCCTGTGAACTAAATAGAAAGCTGCACAAGTTAGTATATGAATAATTGGTATGAAGAAGTTCGAGATGTAGAAACAAACGCACACAGAGAAGCAATGTCAAATAAATTGTTTTGATCTGCTTCTTTCACTCATAAAACAGCATACTATGAACATTTTTCCAAAGCAATGAATATATAAGCATCATATTTGTAATCAGCTCGTAATTATTTTATGTTTTCAACATTTTATACAATAAAAGTTCTATATTTAAAACACTGTGGAGCCAGCTCTGATGGCCTAGTGGTTAAAGTTCCACACGCTCCGCTTCAGTGGACTGGGTTCGGTTCCCATGCACAGAACTACACCACTCATCTGTCAGTAGCCATGCTGTGGTGGTGGTTCACAGAGAAGAACCTGAAGAACTTACAACTATATACAACTAGGTACTGGGGCTTTGAAGGGGAAAAAGAAGAAAAAAGGGAGGAAGATTGGCAACAGATGTTAGCTTAGAGTGAATCTTCCCCTGCAAAAAAAATAAAGTAGACCCATACATTTAAAAAAAAATTGGAAATGCAAATTTGCAAAATGAAAGTATCCTCTATCTCCCACCAGTCCACACACATTGAATTATTATCAAAGAAATCTTTTTAATGTGTTATTTTCACACTAAAGTATATGAGCATGTTTTTAAATCAATAAATGTATTTCTACACTATTATTTTGTGACTTGGTTTGTAGGTTTTCCTATTTTGAAAAACTTTATCTCAATAACTTTTTCAGATTACCAGTTGATGCTTTTTGTTTTTTTAAGTATCAAACAGTGTAGAAATGTATATTAAAAAACTGAAATTATCTGTCTTTCCCTTCTGCCTCCACCTGCCCATCATAAACAGAGATCATCTCTGTTAATTTATTGGTGCCTACTCTCCAGATTTTTCTCTGTATGTAATGCACTGACTTATATTTAATTACATGCACATACTTGTTCACTCATATTAATGTGTATTCTTTTGCAGAAATGGGATCACATTCTACATATTTTATGACTTCCTTATTTTACTTAATATGATTCATTTTTATTTCATTTGTTTATTTGATTTGGAATGTTTCCAAGTATTTATTGGGGATTTATATTGCTTTTTATGTGCATTATCTCTTGATATCATTGACCTATCTCTATTGTTTAAGATTATTTTGTACATCAAAGATATAAACCCTATGTCTGACTATAAGTAGTAAATGATTTCCCCGACTTTCCACACACATTTTTATTTTAAATTTTTCTGTTCACATGAAATTTTACACTTTATAATTACTTTTAGTATTTAAAAAGTACTTCAGCATATTCTTTTAAAAAGAACTCAAAAATAATGCTTTGATGTGTAGCACATTATAGCTCATAGGACAAAGGGGGAAAAACTTAGTCTTTTGACTAATTCTTTTGAGTCTTTGAGCAGTAATTTATAAGGTTGCTTCCCTAGGTCAAGTTACTTAACTTTTTACTTCTGTACCCTCACTAGGTAATGGGGATAATTATTGGTCTGGGATAGAGTTGTTAGAATTAAATGAGATGAACTGTAAAATACTCTTCATATAGTAGTTGTACACATTAATATCCAACCCTTCAGGTTTCTTTTCCAAAGGGCAATGGATTGTGCTGCTTCTTGGGTCTAGTTCAACACCTCAGCCAGTCCATGTGGCCCCTACACCCAGGCCTTTTGGTCCACGGGGCAGGATTTCATCCCCACCATCATCTTCATCAACAAAAAGGGAAGTGATTATAATTGGGGGCATGACAGCCCAGTTTCCACGTCAGGGGAGTTTCTCACTATCAGTCCTTTAAGCCCTGGAAATACATCACCTCAGTGGGAGGCTGCTGTTTGGCTTGTGGCAAGGGGTAGATATTTGACTCTGGAAAATTCACATACCTCTGTGAGTCCGAGGTTGGTCATCTGTAAAATGGGACTAAGGGTGCCTTTTTCACAAATTTCTAAGAAGAAAAGGAGAAAATCTCAAGAAATATCTGGCACATAGTAGGATTTTGATAAATGTTGCCCCTGGCCCACCTTGCCTCCTCTGTCCCATAAAATAGAAGATTTGTTACAAACCACATCTGGAAATGTAGCAGCAAGAAGTGAACTTTAGTCCCATCTCATCATTTCCTTTTCCCCACGTGCTTTCCTGTTTCCTTTTTTTCCTTCTAATTTGATATGATTGAAGCAATTTCTTATTAAACCCCAGGAAGAAAAAATAGTACAGAAGAGAAAGAATAGTAATAGGTCAGCTAGACAGAAGATGGAAGTCAGCAAACATGTGTCTCAGTAGCCAGACCCATCAAATGAGCATGGGACCTTGGGTGAGTCCCTTCTGTCCTGGCCTCAGCCCTAATATAGAAGAACCCTCTGTAGAAACAGTGGTTAGGGGCATAGGCTTTGGAGTCAGAAGGACCGGGATTTGATACTGGGAACCATTATTGCTGGTTGTATGATCCTGAGCAAGCAACTTATCTATTATGTACTCTATAATTGTTGGTGTCTTTTATCCTTGTTTATTATTATTATTATTATTCCTACCACCCATCCAAAGGGTAAATGGTAGAAGCAAAGATTATACTTCCAGGCATTACAATGTTCTATGAAACTATGATTTTATAACTGTTGGATAGAGTGATTGACATACAGATTAAAGGAAGTCTATAAAAAGCTCATGAGCAGACTCAGACACACAACATTATCTAATATGCCACAGGTATGGCATTCTTAATCATCTGCATTGTTCAAGAGTTGCGGCTGGGTCAACTGGTAAAGGCTTCATTGAAAAGCATAGTTAGATTCCATCTTATACTTTGTCAATTAATCAGAACACTTTTTCACATGCTAGTAACTAAGACAAAAATTAAGATAAAAGCAAAACCAAATAACAAAAAAGGACACTGAAGTATATATACAATAAGATAATAGTTATAAGAAATGTGTATATAATACATATATATTGCATTTGTATATGTTCATGCAGAGAAAAATAATGGAACAAAATAGCATAATGTTAATTTCAATGATGGGATTGCTGGGTTTTGATATTTTTAAACTCAACTTGATTCAAAATATTAAACATTTGCTTAGAGGTATATGCATTATATTTATGATAAAAACGTGTCTCCTAAAAGCACTACTACTTATAAAATATTTCAGATGCAAAGCATAGAGCTATAAAATCAATCCAGACTAAGAAAAAACTTTACTTCTCCCTGATTGTATCCCCTTTCTTCTCCCCTAGAGATAACTGCTATCCAGAAGGGGATGATTATTATTCCCATGCATTGCTTATCGTTGTACTCCATATGAGAGCTTCCCTTAATAAAATACGACATTGTTTTGCATGTTGTCATCACACACACAGTGAGTGTCTTTTCCCTCCAGCTTGCTAATTTATTTAACATATAACATGGGCACACATACACACTCATATATATACACATATACAGTTGTGTGTATATACATGTGTTTATATGCATGTGTGTATGTTTGTGTCTATCTCCCGGTCCTTACACTCAAGGGAGCATTGTGAGGAGTTCAAGGGGAAAATTGCCTCGAGATCCTGGTACAACACCAATGTTTGCTTCCTTCCCATCCTGACTCTTCCGATCTTGAACAGGAATGTTGTTTATTAACCTCAATAGCATTACTATATTTTAATGAGTATTTGAGAATGTAAGAAGAAGAAGGGAACCACACACTTATCTATACTATCTAGGAATTTCAATGCCATCTTTGATATGCAATGTAATGAAGTTGGGCTGGGGGAAATTCTTCATCCTTTCCAGTGAATAACTGTGCTTTCCCTGTCCTCTGTTGGTGCTCTATATGTTCACATCATGTGTGGACATGACCTGGGGGTCTGCGACCTACTTGAAATTCTAGGAAGAGGTGACTGGGGATTGGCAAGGAGGGACACTGGAGCAAGAATCAGGAGGTTTTCCTGGGTCCCAGAGCCTGACCCATTCCAGGGTTCCTTCCTAGTTCCTAGTTCCTTCCCCTGCCATGGACTGCACAGAGGTGTTACTGAGCACCTGTCACTCTTCACACCTCCAGTGAGCCAGGGGCTGCAGACGTCACGTTAAGGGTTTCACATGCTCCACGTCCTTGTGGAAGTTATGGTGATCTCTGTAAAACCACCTTAATATGTAAAGAGGAGGAAGGGCTCACTGGAGTTGTCAGAGTCTCCTCAAAGAGGAGCTGGGCTGGGACAGTGGGCAGGACTTATAGGGGCTGGATGGGAGGCAGGGGGCGGGGAGTCCAACCTGACTGGAGTGAGGAGTGGGGGACTCCCAGAGGAGCAGACAGGGCTTAGAGGTACCTGATTGGGCACTCCAGGGGTCTGAGGTCATCCAGGTTTAGGACCAATTGAGAAAGGAACACATTTGCTTCCATGGGATGCCACATAGCCCCTTTACGCACTGAGATGACACAAGTGTTGGTAAGAAGGAAAGTGCCCTGCACATCTGTCACTGGTCCATGAGGGCAAGGAGCACAGACAGTAGTGGAGTTGAGTTGATGCTCAGCTCTCTAAACCTTCTGTAAGTAGGAAGCTGCCATCAAGGGGAAGGATTTACGACTAATGGATCCCCCACACCATCTGGATATACACCCTCTTTAGTTTCTTTAGACCCCAGGTGCCACGGACTCCCATCTGCCAGCGAGTTTCTGCCTGCCTCGGGGAGTCACATTCTTAACCAGAACATTCTCTCCCTGTTTTGACACTCTGTCTGCACTCTTGTTTGTTCTATCTCTTCATCCTCCCAGAGATCACTCAGTGAGGCTTTTCTCCTCCTTTGTTGCCTCAACTCCTTTCATCAGCTCAGTGAGTTGTATCACAGCACCACACTGCTCTGACGAGTTTAGGCTTTTATTTTTAAACATATTGTTCCTGTGCACTTAAAATTTCTGCAGGGTTAAGATCTGACCCCTGCCCCAAACAGATCTGCATTTGTTGACCAAACACCCCCTTATAGTTTGGTAACTCTGTGTTGTAAACACATGGGCTCAGCGTACTTTACTCACATGTGCTACCATTCACACTACCTGACCTTTTCAACTCTGTTCAGTAGAATCTCTGCACAGGATTTCTCCCGGGATGTAATGGTTTGTTTCTGGGTTTCAATCATATCATCTGCACACATTATCTCATACATAATTGGCCCTATCACTTTGGATCCTTTTTGGAGAGCTTCAGTGGTTTACCAGGTGGGCCCACAATGCCCCTTTCCTTGTCTCTAAATTCATCTCTATGCCAACTTACTGAAGGCAGAAGGTAATAAAGATGTAGGGGATGATTATTGGGCTGCCCTGAGCCCCTTAACCTTGGAACAGAAGCATTTAATAGCCAGGGAGTGGATCTGACAAAATGCAGTTGATGGTGTTAGAACAGATTTGAAACATCTGGAAAGCATTGCATTCCAATAGAGATATTTTGTAAGGGAAGAGAAAAGAGCACGATGTCAAAGTGACTGAGTGTTCAAGGGGGTGATATTCAGATCTTAACTATCTGTTTAGAATTTGGGGAATATGTGTACCCTTATCCTAGGATATCTATCATTCATTCATTAATTCATACTTACATGGATAATAGGTACCTCTAACAGTGGTGAGTGCCTGCATGCCCAACTCTTTCCATTGTGTGGTCAATAAAGTCCCTTTACCATCCACCGTTTGTAATAGAACAGTCTTCAGTATTTCTTCTACATTCATTAAGAACCACATCATATAGTGTTATACTTTTTGCTTCAACCATCCAACTGAATTTTAGGAATTTCAAGAGGAGAAAGAAAAACTTGTTTTTATCCATATTTTTGCTCTTTCCATTTTTCTTTCTTATTGACATTCCAAGAGCACTTCTATTATCAATGCCTTTCTGTCTTAAGAACTTCTTTTAGCCATTCTTTTAGGTTATATCTGCTGGTGACAAATTTTCTTCGTTTTCCTTCATCTGACCATGTCTTTATATACTGCTTCTTTCCTGAGGGATAACTTAGCTGGATATAGATTTTCAGCACTTGAAAAATGTTGTCATTTCTGTCTATACTCCATGGTTTCTGATGAGAAATTTGCTATTATTTGAATTGTTTTTCTCCTAGAGGTAATGCATCACTTCTCTCTCCCTGCTTTCAAGTTTTGTTTGTTTGTTTTTAGTTTTCTGAAGTTTGACCATGATGTGTGTTTTCATGGATTTCTTTGGAATAATTCTATTTGGAGTTCACTCAGCTTCTTGAACCTTTATGTTTATGTCTTTTGCCAAATTTGAAGTTTGTCAGCCATTATTTCTTCAAATACTTTTTCTCCCATGCATTTTGTCTCCTCTCCTTCCAAGACAAAAATGACATGAATATTACATCTTTTGTTATAGTCCCACAGGTTCCTGAGGCTTTGTTCTATATTTTTTTAGTTTATTTTTCTCTGTTGTTCAAATTGGGTTATTTCTGTTGTTCTACCTTCATGTTCACTGATTCTTTTCTTTTTCTTCTCCATTCTGCTGTTGCATCCATCTGTTGAGTTTTTATTTCAGTTATAATATGTTTCAGTTCTAAAATCTCCATTTGGTTCTTCTGTGTCTCTTCCATTTCTTTGCTGGCTTTCTATTTTTTCATTTGTTTCAAGCAGTGTTTACTCACTGAAACATTTTTATGATGACTACTTTAAAATGCATGTCAAAAAATTCCAGTATCTGTGTTATCTTGGTGTTGGCTGATTATCTTTTTTTCACTCAAGTTGACATTTTCCCATTTCTTGGATAGAAGAGGGAGTTTTGATAATATCCAGGACATTTTTAGTGTTATGTTATGAGACTCTCTTATTTAAATCATCTGTTTTAATAAACCTTCTGTGACACCATGCCAGTAAGGGATGAAACTTATAACATCGTATAATAGTGAGGTGGGGATGAAAGTCCAGGTTCCCCACTCAGCCTTCTCTGACACTTGATTTGGGGTGGAAGGGGAAGAGATGCCTCATTACTACTTGGCAGAGGTGAGATTTTAGGCTCCTCACCAGGCCTCCACCTACACTACCCTGGCTGGGAGAGGAAGCATACCCCCTTGCTGTTCCCCATGTGGCCTCCACTGACACCATGGCGGGAGGAAGCTCATTACTGCCCAGTAGGATGAAAGTCCAGGTTCCCCACTCAACCTCCCCTGACACAGGGGGCAGGGCATGAGAGTGGAAGGGAAGGAGTGACTTGTTACTGCTTGGTGGAGGTGGGATTTCACTCCCCATCAGGCCTCCACTGACACTACCCTGGTAAGAAGGGAAGAAGGCACTTCCTTACTGCCCTCCATGTGGCCTACCCTGACACTGTGGAGAGGAGGAGGCCTCCCCATCACTGGATGGTCATGAAAGTTTTACTGCCCCACTTGGCTTCTGACACCAGCCCAGAGAGGAGGGGAAGAAGGGTGCCTTCCCTTCTACCAGAGAGGAGGGGAAGGCACCTCATTATCACTGGGTGTGGGTGAAAGTCAGGCTTCCTGCAGGGTCTCCACTGACACCATGGGGGGATGCTCATTTCCACCAGCAGGGATGAAAGTCCCTGTTCACATGCAGTCTTCTCTGACACCACCCCAGAGGGTGGGGAGGGGCACGTGGTAACAACTGAGCGTGGAATCCACATTCCCCACTCAGCTGTTGCTGGCGTGGTGGGGGTGGAGTTGTGTTTCATTCTGTGGTGTTTTTCTGAGGTAGGATAGTTGTTGTCTAAAAGCTTTCATTCTTGCTAGATTTTCCCTTTTCTGCTTCTCTGTCTAGATACAGCAGGCTTTTCTTGGAGCTCTTTTTGTTTGTTCCTGTTGGCATTTTTGGATCTTCTGCTTCTCCAGCATGCAGCCTGGGGTATATGAGGTGAAAATACAACCAAGGGAATTCACTGTATGTCATTACTTGGATCCCAAAGTCCCGTGCCAGTCTGTTTTTTATCTTTCCACTTTTCAGAGTCTTCTTTTATTTGTTTTGCCTATAACATCCAGAATTTTTAGCTGCACCTAGCAGAAGTAATAGGGAGAAGTATGTCTATTAAATCTTGCCCCTGAAACAGAAGTCTTTTTCTTTTATTTTTAACATAAATAAAAATGTATATATTTGCATTCCCCCAATTCTTAGATTAAAACGTACCATGCTATACACACCTTTGTGTGCATTGACGTTTTCACTTAACAGTTTATCCTGGAGGTCCCTCTATAACTCTATGTGGAGATACTCATAATTCTTCTCTAAGCTTACTTAGTGTAGACTGTTCTGTGGTTGTATGATAGTTTGTTCATCCAGTGCACAGTTGATAGTTATTTAGGTTGCTTCCATTCTTTTGCTATATATTGTACATACGTTATTATATGTTTTGGTAACTGATAAGACTCCAATCACTCTCTTTTTCTGGGTTTATCTGACTATTATTGTTATCCTGCCAAATAAATTTGATAATAAACTTGTCTAAATCCATTTAAAAAGTTATTTAATTTGAGTTGTATTTAATTCAAAACTAATTCATAAACTAATTTGGGGAAATTGGCACCTTTATGATATTAAGTTTCCTTACTCATGAATATCACATGTTTTTACATTTGTTCAAATCTAGTTTTGTGTTCTATATGGGTTTTGAACATTGCTTCTTAAGTTTATGTCCAATAATTTTCTTTTCTTCCATTATATATTCTAATTTTTTTGGTTGTGTATGTGATGGCTTTTGATTTTGGATGTTGAGAGTATAACCTGCTACTTTACTAAATTAAATTCTCTTTTGTTGTAATTTTTCTATTTTTTCTTTGGGTTTTCCAATGTGTAATCATATCATCACCAAATATGGAGACATTTTACCACTTTCTTTTTCTTTTAATTGCTTGCTTTTCACTTGCAATGTAAAATACCTCCTATACATTATCTAACATTAGAGTAGATAAGTGGACATCTTGTCTTGTTTTTATATTTAGGAGGAATGCCACCAGTATTTCCCTGTTAAGTAGGAACTGCTTTTTTTGCTGGGATGTGTATATTTATTGTCACATTAAGAAAATATCAACCAGTTCTTAGTTTATTGAGTTTTTAAAATATGAATGGGTATGGATGCTGCCAAATACTTTTTCTTTATCTATTGGATGATCATATGACCTCTCTCCTTGGCTCTATTAATGCAATAGATTATATTAATGGACTTTCTGATATTAAAATGATATACATAAAATCTTATACATATGTATAAATAGGGAGAACAGCATTCCTGCCTCTAACTAGATGTGTTTGACCCTGTAGTAATGAGTTACCCTTTGTGAGCCTGAACTTGCTCATCTGTAAAATGGGCATGTTGATACTTAACTCACAGAGCCGTTATGAAGAGAAAATGAACAAACCTAGAGAAAGCACCTAATATATAACACTTCAAATATATGTATTAGCTTCCCCTGTGTTCTCCTTCCCATGAAAGAGACTTTAACATGAACATTTCATAGAGACCAATTGAATTTGAAGCAGAAGGAAATGAAATATATACATATTTATATGATGGATAACCTTTGGTGCCATTTTTGTAGAATGAGATACTTGAGGATGGTGAGGAAGAGGAAGCAATCATCCTTTCAAGAGTTTTTTTAAACAATAAGGGAATTTGTTATCTTATTTAACAATAAATCTGGCGGAAAGACAATTTCAGGATTGGTTTAATTTAGCTGTTGCAACAGTGTCATCAAGGACTCAGATTCTTTTCATCTTTAGCATGTTGGTTTGTCTGGCTCTCATGATCTCAAGATGGCTGCCATAGTTCCAGGCATCATACACAGTCAACAATCTCCAGAGGCAGAAAAAGAGTGTCTGCCTGCCTCTCTCCCCCCGCCTCTCTCTCCTTTTTTTATTGTTGTAAAATATATGTAACATGAATTTACCGTTTTAACCATATTTAAGTGTATAGTTCAGTGGCATTTAGTGCATCCACATTGTTGTGCAACCATCACTACTATCCATCTCAAGAACTTATTTATCATCCGAAACTGAAACTCTGTACCCATTAAACAATGGCTCCCCATTTTCCCCTCCCCCAAGCCCCTGGTAACCACGATTCTACTTTTTGTCTCTATGAGTTTGACTATTATATGTACTTCATATAAAAGAAATAATATAATATCTGCCCTTTAGTGTATGGCATATTTCACTTAGCATAATATCTTCAAGGTTCATCCATGTTATAGCATGTATTAGAATTTCATTCCATTTTAAGGCTGAATAATATTCGATAGTATGTATATACCACATTTTGTTTATCCATTCATCCGTCAATGGACATTTGGGTTGTTTTCACCTTTTGACTGTTGTGAATAGTCTGCTAAGAACATTGTTGTGCAACTATCTGAATGCTGCTCTTAATTCTTTTTGGTATATACCCAGAAGTGTAATTGCTGAATGATATGAAAATTCTATGTTTAATTTTTGGGGGAACCGCTATCTTGTTTTGCACAGCAGTTACACCATTTTACATTCCCACCAGCAAGCACAAAATAACAATTTCTCCACATCCTCACCACACTTGTTGCTTTGCTTTTTTTTTTTTTATAGCAGCACATCCTAATGGGTGTGAAGTTGTTCTCATTCTGGTTTGGATTTGCATTTCCCTAATGATTAGTGATGTTGGGCATCTTTTCATGTGCTTATTGGCTATTTATATATCTTTGGAGAAATGTCTGTTCAAATCCTTGGCCCATTTTTTAATTGAGTTGTTTATTTTTTTGTTGTTGAGTTATAGGAGTTCCTTACATGTTCTGGATAGTCATCCCTTATCAGATATATGATTTTAAAATATTTTCTTCCATTTTGTGTGTTGCCTTTTCACTCTGTTGATAGTGTCCTTTGAGGCACAAAAGTTGTTAATATTGATGAAGTCCAATTTATTTTGTTTTCTTTTGTTTCCTGTGCTTTTGGTGTCATATCTAAGAAATCATTGCAAATCCAATATCATGAAACTTTTCCTTTATGTTTTTTTCTAAGAGTTTTATAGTTTTAGCTCTTACATTTAGGTCTTTGATCCATTTTGAGTTAATTTTTGTATATGGTAAGTGTCCACCTTCATTCTTGTCATGTGGATATCAGTTTTCTCGGTACCATTTATTGAAAATACTGTCCTTTCTCCACTGGATGGTCTTGGCACCCTTCTTGAAAATCATTTGACCATATATGTGAGGGTATATTTCTGGGCTATTACATTCTGTTGGTCTATGTGTCTGTCTTTATGCTAATAGCACTCTGTTTTGATTATTGTATCTTTGAAATAAATTTGATGTCAGGAAGTGTGAGTCCTCCAATTTTATTCTTCTTTTTCAAGATCATTTTGGCTTTTCAGGGTCCCTTGAGATTCCATATGAATTTTAGGATGCATTTTTAAAGTTTCTGCAAAAACATCATTGGGATTTTGATAGAGATTACACTGAATCTGTAGATCACTTTGGGTAGTATTGACAATTTAACAATACTAAATCTTCCAATCCATGAACTCAGGATGTCTTTCAGTTTATTTATGTTCTCTTTAATTTCTTTCAGCAATGTTTTGTAGTTTTCAGCGTGCAAGTCTGTCACCTCCTTGGTTAAGGTTATTTCTAAGTATTCTTCTTGATGTAAATGTAATTATTTTCAAAAATTCCTTTTTGGATTATTTATTTTAGTGTATAGAAACATAACTGATTTTTGAAGGTTTATATTGTATCCTGCAATTTTGCTGAATTAATTTATTAGTTCTAATAGTTTTTTTGTGGAATCATGAGTTTTTTACATATCAGATCATGTCATCTGCGAACAGAGATAGTTTGACTTCTTCCTTTCCAATTTGGATACCTATTATTTCTTTTACTTGCCTATTGCTCTGGCTAGAACTTCGAATACTGTGCTGCACAGAAGTGGTGAAAATGGGCATCCTTGTCTTGTTCCTGATCTTAGTGGAAAAGCTTTGTCTTTTACCATGAGTATCATGTTAGTTGTGGGTTTTTCATATATGGCATTTATTATGTTGAGGTGGTTTCCTTCTATTCCTAGTTTGTTGAGTGTTCTTATCATGAAAGGGTGCTGAATTTTATCAAATGCTTTTTATGCATCAGTTGAGATGATTATGTGTTTTCTTCCTTTATTCTGTTGATGTGATATATTACATTGTTTGCTTTTCAAATGTTGAATCACACTTGTATCCCATGAATAAATCCCACTTTGTTATGATGTATAATCCTTTTATATGCTGCTGAATTTGGTATGCTATTATTTCTCTAGGATATTTGTATCAATATTCATAAGGGATATTGTCCTGAAGTATTCTTTTCTTGCAATGTCTTTGTTTGGCTTTGGCATCAGAGTAATACTGGCCTTACAAAATAAGTTAGGAAATGTTCCCTTCTCTTCAATACTTTGGAAGACTTTGAGAATTTTTTAGAATAGACTATTTTTATAGCAGTTTTAGGTTCACAGCAAAACTGAGCAGAAAATTCAAGTTCGCATATAACCCCTTCCCCAACACACACAGCCTCCCCCACTATCAAAATTCCACACTAGGGTGGCACATTTATTAAAATCGATGAACCTACATTGGCACATCCTTATCACTCAAAATCCATAGTTTACATTACGATTGACTCTCTGTGTTGTACAGTCTATGGGTTTGGACAAATGTATACCGACATATCCACCATTAGAGTATCATACAATAAAATTTCACTGCGCTAAAAATCTTCTGTGTCCCGCCTATTCATCCCTCCCTTCCCCCAACTGCTGGCAATCACTGATCTTTTTATTGTCTCCTTAGTTTTCCTGTTTCCAGAATGTCATATAGTTGGAATCATACAGTCTGTAGCCTTTTCTGATTGGCTTCTTTCACTTAGTAATATGCATTTAAAGTTCGTCCATGTCTTTTCAAGGCTTGATAGGTCATTTCTTTTTAGCATTAAATAATATTCCATTATATAATTGTACCACACTTTATTTATCCGTCCACCTACTGAAGGACATCTTGGTTGCTTCCAAGCTTTGCCAATTATGAATAAAGCTGCTGTAAACATCTGTGTGCAGTTTTCTGTAGAGACATAAGTTTTCAGCATATTTGGGTAAATCGTAAGGAGTGTAATTGCTAGATCATGAGGTAAGAGTATGTTTAACTTTCTAAGAAACTGCCAAACTGTCTTCCAAAGTGGCTGTAACATTTTGCATTCCTACCAGCAGTGACTGAGAGTTCCTGCTGCTCCACATCCTTACCAGCGTTTGTTGTTGTCAGTGTCTTGGATTTTTGTCATTCTAATAGATTGTATAGTAGTATCTTGTTATTTTAATTTGAAATTCCTGAATGACATGATGTGAGCATCTTTTCTATGCTTATTTGCCATCTGTATATCTTCTTTGGTGAGGTGTCTGCTCTGATCTTTTGCCCATTTTTTAATTTGGGTTGTTCATTTTCTTATTGTTGAATTTTAAGAGTTCTTTGTATATTTTGGATACAAATCCTTATCAGATATATCTTTTGCAAATATTTTATCCCAGTCTGTAGCTTGTTTTTGCATTCTCTTGGCAGTGTCACCTTTCGCAGAGCAGAAGTGTCTAATTTTATGAATCTACAGTAATCAAGACAGTGTGATACTGGTGAAAGAACAAATATATCAGTGGAACAGAATAAAAAGCCCAGAAATAGACCCACACAAATATAGTCAACTGATCTTTGACAAGGAGCGAAGGCACTACAATGGAGAAAAAATAGTCTTCAATAAATGGTGCTGGAACAATTGGATATCCACATAAAAAAAAAAGAATCTAGACACAGACCTTACACCTATTCACAAGAATAACTCAAAATAGATCGTAAACCTAAATGTAGAATGCAAAAGTATAAAACTCCAAGAAGATAACATAGGAGAAAATCTAGATGATCTTGGGTTTGGTGATGATTTTTTAGATACAACACCAGACATGATCCATGAAAGCAATAATTAATAGCCTGGACTTCATTAAAATTAAAAACTTCTATGCTGCAAAAGAAGGATTGGTTTTAATTCTTTGAATCTTAGGTAGAATTCACCACTGAAGCCAGCTGGTCCAGTTCTTTGTTGGAGGATTTCTAATTACTGATTCAATCTCCCTAATAGATTTAACTCTAATCAGATTTTCTATTTATTCATGATTCAACTGGTAGGCTCTGTGTTTCTAGGAATTTGTCCATTTCGTCCGGGTTATTCAAGTTGTTGGTGTACAATTGTTCATTATATTCTTCTATAATCCTTTTTATTTCTGTAAAATCAGTAGTAATATTCTCACTTTCATTTCTGATTTTAGTAATTTGTATCTTCTCTTTTTTCTTAGTCAGTGTGGCTACAAGTTTGTCAATTTGGTTGGTATTTTCTAAGAACCATTTCGGTTTCATATGTTTTCTCTAGTTTTATTTATCTCCATTCTAAGCAACACATATTATTTCCTTTCTTTTGCTAGCTTTGTGTTTAGTTTGTTCTTTTTCTAGTTCTTTAAGCTGTAAAGCTAGGTTGTTAATTTGAGATCTTCTTTTTCATATAAGCACTGACAGTTATAAATTTCCCTCTTGGCACTGCTTTGCTGCACTCTGTAAATTTTGGTATGTTGTGTTTTCATTTATATTTGTCTCAAGGTATTTTCTAAATTCCCTTGTGATTTCTTCTTTGCCCTATTGATTGTTTAAAAGTATGTTGTTTAATTTCCACACATTTGTGAATTTTCCTGTTTTCCCTCTGTTATTGATTTCTAGTTTCATTCTATTGTGATTGGAAAAGATAATTTGTATAATTTCAATCTTTTTAAATTTATTAAGACTAGTTTTATAACTAACATATGGTCTTTCCTGAAGAGCATTCCATGTGCAGTTGAGAACAACATATATGCTGCTGTTGTTGGTTGGAGTGTTCTGTATATGTCTGTTAGGTCCAGTTAGTTTATAGTATTGTCCTTCTCCTACCCATTTTATGTTATTGACGTCACAAATTACATCTTTATACATTGTGTGCCTGTTAAAATGGATTTATCATTTTTGATGTATTTGTCTTTTAAATGCTGTATAAGGTGGATTTATAAACCAAAATTTTAAAAATACTGGTTTTTATATTTGACCATCTATTTACCTTTACCAGAGATCTTTATATTTTTATATAGCTACAAATTATTGTCTACAATCCTTGCGTTTCAACCTGAAGGACTCCCTTTATCATTTCTTGCAGGGCAGGTCTAGTGTAATGCACTCCCTCAGCTTCTGTTTATCTGGGAATGCCTTAATTTTACCCTCATTTTTGAAGGATAGTTTTGCCAAATATAGAATTCTTAGCTGACAGGTTTTTTTCTTTCAGCAGTTTAAATATATTATCCTATTGCATTCTGGCCCCTAAAGTTTCTGCTGACAAATCAGCTGATAATCTTATTGAGGATCCCTTTTATGTGATGAGTTGCTTTTCTCTTGCTACTTTCATGATTCTCTCTGTTTTTGCCTATTAATAGTTTGATTGTAATGTGTCTCGGTGTGGGACTATTTGTGTTTGTCCTACTTGGGTCTTTTGTGCTTCTTTTACTTGTACATTCACATATTTTGTCAAATTTGGAAAGTTTTCAGCCATTAGTATTTCATATAATCTCTTTGACTATTTCTGTCTTTCTTTTCCTTCTGGGACTCCCATGATGTGTATATTGGTCCTCTTGATGGTGTCCTATAAGTCCCTTAGGCTCTGTTTGCTTTTCTTCATTCTTTTTTCTTTCTGCTCATCAGACTCAATACTTACAAATGTCCTATCTTCAAGTTCACTGATTCTTTCTTCTGCCTGCTCAAATCTACTATTGAACCACTATAATGAATTTTGCAATTCAGCTATTTTTCAGCTCCAGAATTTGTTTCCTTTTGATAATTTCTTTGTTCATATTCTCATTTTATTCATATATCTCTTTCCTGATTTTCTTTAGTTCTTTGTCTGTGTTTTCCTATAGCTCTTGAGCATATGTAAGACAGTTGCTTTAAAAGCTTTGTCTAGTAAGTCCTATGTCAGGGCTTCCTTGGGCAGAGATGGTTCTGTCAGTTTATTTTGTGTCTTTGAATGGGCCACATTTTCCTGTTTCTTTGTATGCTTTGTCATTTTTGGTTGCAAATTGAACATTTGAAATAGCAACTACCTCTACCAGTCTCTGCAAACTTGCTCTCTACAAGAGTAATCTTTACCAATGAGCTGGACTTGCTCCGATCATAGGAATTAGCCCGAAAGGCTTAAGATCTTCTCAGGTCTTTTCTGCACATTCATGTTGCCTGGGCCTGTGTGTAAATATCTCAATTCCCCTTTATACATGGCTACTTTTAAATGTCTTTATTTCCCAAAGAGTCCCACCCAAGATTCTCCTTGGCACCTTAGATAGTCTATTGTATGTCTCAACCTATACTATCTTGTTCCAGGTTTCTGTGGGCCTATAGTCTTCTTGTAGCTTTCACAGGTAGTGTCTGTTGCTTTTCCCACCTATGCTCACAGTTAGGCAAAAAAGATACCAGTCCTTCAGGAAGCACCCAGACAAGTTAGAACATTGAAAATAAGGTCTTCTATGCTTCCTATGGTTTGAAAGAGGGAACTGGGAACTGGGCTGCCACCTCCTCCAGATCAAGACTGCTGCCACACTGGGCAGGTGGTAAAGAAAGGGTAAGTAAAAATGCCTCAAAAAATTTCCTACCATTTTGAATGTGGTCTTTTCCTGATTGGGTGTTTACTTGGTTGCTGTAGACCTTTGACTATTCTCAGATCTCTCATAAAGTTATTTTATCAAGTCTCTATTTATTTTTTATAATGTTTCTGTGGGTGAATGAGGGCCTAGAGCTTCTTAATCTGCCATTTTGCTGGCATCTCTTCTCTCACTATTAGTTTTTATGTATTTTCTACTCTTCTCCTTTTATCTTCCATTTTTACATCAGAATAGCATCCTCCCATTGAGCCCCAGAAAGAAGAAAGTAAAAAATAACAGAGTATAAAGAAGTGTCTGCTTACAACACATTGAAAACAAGACACTGTGTCCCAAATACCAGATCCATCTTTTTCTACAGGACCATAGGTAGTCATTTTCCTTGTGTTGGCCTCATCCCTAACAAAGAAACAGTTTGTATATCCCAATGGTTAGCAACTTGGGCTTTGGTGTCAGATAGTTAGATGTCAGCTGGGCAAATTTAATTACTGATTTCATGATCTTTATAGCAAATATTGAGCCTCCAGATGTATGACAACCATATGTAATACGTGAGCATTGTATGCACATACATGGAGAATATAACTAGAGGAAATGCACAAACATGATACATTTTTTAGAATCACTGAGTGGTAGGTTTCTGGTTAATTATTTATTCATCTCTGGACTTGACTATGTTTCCCACAATTTCTAAGTTAGTATGGATCATTTTTTAAAGCAGAATTAAAGCTCATAGAAAGAGGGCTTGTTACAAAATATTTCAGACATACCCAGAGTTATAGAAAATAATATAACAGACCTATATACTCATATTAAGAAATAAAATATTGCATATGCAGTTTAAACTTTCTTTGAAGTCTTCTCTGATTGCATTATCCTCCTTCTTCCCCAGAGGTAACTACTATCAAGTTTTTGGATTTTTCATCCTTAAGATCTTTCTTTATAGTTTTATTATATACACACATAAATATATATAGTTTTATTACACATGTATATATATCCCTAAGTGAAATATGGTATTGTTTTCTTGCATGGTTATATCTATAGGTGCTGGCTACCTGAAGGAAAGGAGGAAGGAAGAAACATAAGAACAAATACATATTCACATCTCAACAGTGTGACCTGCCATATATGCCTTCCTTGCCATGTGTATTCTCGTGCAGAGCTACTAAAATGGACACGCTCATTTTTTCAGTTTATGTGCTATAGGGAGTACTAACACATTCTGCAGATACTACTTCAGCCCTTTTTCCCTAATGTCTTCAAAGGTTTAGCTTCCCAAGTGCCATCTAGCTCAAAACAATTTCTAAGTATACACTGAATATGAAATATGTTTCCATTTGTCCAGGCCCAATTTACTTTCTTTCATTCACACTGTTACTTATGTAGGCCTGTATATCCAGAACCTAATCTGTAGCATCCTGATGAAAGTTAGTTTTCCTCTGTCCAGTCTACTACCCATATACCTTGATTGGGTTAAGGATGCATTCTATTTTGAACTTGACCTGATTTTGTGTTACAAGTACTGGGCATGTGTATATTTTCCCTTCTTTTTATTATTTGTAACTGCACAAGGAAAGTGCTTCAGAGGTGTTTTAATTTGCATATGTTGATTGCTCCAGGGGCCCTTGGCTGAATGAGCCTGTGACTAAACTTTTATCCGGAATCCTGCTGTTTAAGGGATTCTCCCCCTGGAAGCCGTGGGGCTGGGCAATCTCATGCAGACCCTCACCCTTTTCCTCCACTGTGGCATTCACTGTTTGACTAACTAGATGGTTAAACTGATGAGCTTGCTTTCAATTCAAGGAGCTTTATTTGGGAGAGTACAGAAAGAAGAATGTTGTGAAACTGCTTTTATCTCATGACCTTCCCTAAAATCCAGGGAAGTGGAGATGTCATCTGACTGTTGAATGTAAGGTTTATTTGAGAGACATGCTTGCCCTTCCCTTAGGCATTTGTATTTTCCCTGAAGCTGCCAAATGGAAGTGTCATATGGATAGATTCATAAATTGGTTCTGTGACCACCTAATTACGTAACTCCCTTGGTTTAGGGATATTCTACATCTGACACTCTCTTTCCTATGGGAAGGGCTGGGGACATTTATTTTTTCTCATTATCTTTTCATGTCTAAGCACAAGTGCTTTTGTTATAGGTAAAAATGGGAAATGCAGAAATGGAAAAAAACATTAGAAATCCTTAAAAGTTGACTACTCATGGATAAGCACATTTAATCGTGCTTAATATATATAATATATTTATATATATTTATGTTTAATATATATAAATTATATATTTATATATATTTCGGAAAACAATGTCTACCTGTATGTTGTCTACATGAAACCCACTTTAAATATAAAAATTCATATAGATTAAAAGTAAATAGATGGAGAAAATGCTAACACTAATCAAAAGAAAGCAGGAGTAGCTATATTCATTTCAGACTGAGCAGACTTCAAAGCAAGGAAAGTTATCAGGGATAAAGAAGGGCATTACATAATGATCAAAGAGGTCAATTCCCTAATACATAATAATCCTTAATGTTTATGTGCCTAACAACAGAGCATAAAAATATGTGAGGCAAAAACTAATGGAATTGTGAAGGGAAATAGATTAATCACATGATTATATCAATATATTCAACAAAAGCATTTGACAAAATGCAAACACTCATTCATGATTTAAAAGAAAAACTCTTATTAAACTAGGAATAGAGGAGAACTTCCTTACCTTGATAAAGAATATGTACAAAAAACCTACAATGAACATCATATTAATGGTGAGAAACTCAAAGGTTTCCCACTAAAATCAGGTACAAAGCAAAGGTGTCCTCTCTCACTACCCTTTTCCAGCATCATACTGGAAGTTCTAGCTAATACAATAAGACAAGAAAGGGAAAAAAAGGCGTACAGATTGAGAAGGAAGAAATAAAAATTGTCTCTGTTCACAGATGACGTTATCGTCTATGTAGAAAATCCAAAAGAATCAACAACAAAAAACCCCCTCTGGAACAAATAAGCAATTATATCAAGGTTGTAGTATACAAGGTTAATATATACAAGTCAGTCACTTTCCTGTATACCAGCAAAGAACAAGTAGAAATTAAAAACACAATACCATTTACATTAGCACCCCCAAAAATGAAATACTTAGGTATAAATCTAACAAAATATGTATAAGATCTACAGGAGGGAAACTACAAAACTGATGAAAGAAATCAAAGAAGAACTAACTAGGGAGATATTCCATGGTTGTGGATAGGAAGACTCAATATTGTCAAGATGTCAGTTCTTCCCAACTTGATCTATAGATTCAATGTAATCCCCCACAAAATCCCAGCAAGTTATTTTATGGGTATTGAAAAACTGATTCTAAAGTTTATATAGAGAGGCAATCGACCCAGAATATCCAACACAGTACTGAAGGAGAAGAACAAAGTTGGAGGACCAACACTACCCAATTTTAACACTTATTATAAAGCTACAGTAATCAAGACAGTGTGGTATTGGTGAAAGAACAAATAGATCAATGGAACAGAATAAAAAGCCTGTAAATAGACTACATAAATGTAGTCAACTGATCTTATCAAAGGAGCAAAAGCAATGCAATGGAGCAAGGACAGTCTTTTCAACAAACGGTGCTGGAACAACTGGACATCCACGTGCAAAAAAAAACCGAATCTAGACAGAGACTTTATACCCTTCACAAAAATTGACTCAAAATGGATCACAGACCTAAATGTAGAACATAAAACTGTAAAACTCCTAGAAGATATAGGAGAAAACCTAGACAACCTTAGTTATGGCAATGACTTTTTAGATATAAAATCAAAGACACAATCCATAAAAGAAATAATTGATAAACTGCACTTCATTAAAATTAGAAACTTCTGCTCTGCAAAGGACAATGTCAAGAGAATGAGAAGACAAGTCACAGACTGGGAAAAATATTTGCAAAAGATACAGCTGATAAAGCGCAGTCATTCCAAAACACACAATTCTTAAAACTCAACAATAAGAAAATGAATAACCCAACTTAAAAATGGGCAAAAGACCTTAACAGGCAACTCATCAAAGAAGATATGCAGATGGCAAATAAGCATATGTAAAGATGCTCCACGTCATATGTCATCAGGGAAATGCAAATTAAAACAACAGTGAGATACTACCACACACATTAGAATGGCCAAAATTTGGAACATTGACCAACACCCAATGCCGGGGAGGATCTGGAGCAACAGGATCTCTCATTCATTGTTGGTAGGAATGCAAAACAGTTACAGCCACTTTGGAAGACATTTTGGCAATTGCTTACAAAACTAAGCATACTCCTACCACACAATCCAGCAGTCACACTCCTTGGTGTTTACCCAAAACTTTACTGAAAACTTATGTTCACATAAAAACCTGCACACAGATGTTTATAGCAGCTTTGTTCATAATTGCCTAAACTTGGAAACAACTAAGATGTCCTTCAGTAGGTGAATGGATAAATATACTGTGGTACATCAATACAATGGAATGTTATTCAGCATTAAAAAGAAGTGGTCTATCAAGCCTTGAAAGGACATGGACAGAATTTAAATGCATATTACCAAGTAAAGGAAGCCAATCAGAAAAGGCTATGTATTGTATGATTCCAACTATATGACATTCTGGAAACAGCAAAACTATGGAGACAGTAAAAAGATCAGTGGTTGCTAGGGGTTTGCAGTGGGGAGGGAGAGTAGGATGACTAGGCAGAGCATAGAGGATTTTTAGGGCAGTGAAAATACTCTGTATGGTACCCTAATGATGGATACATTTGTCCAAACCCATAGAATGTACAACACCAAGAGTGAACCCTAAGGTAAACTATGGACTTTGGGTGATTATGATGTGTCCATGTAGGTTCATTAGTTGTAACAAATGTACCGCTCTGGTGGGAGATGTTGATAATGGGGGAGGCTATGCATGTGTGGGGACAGGGAGTATATGGGAAATCTCTGTACCTCCTGGTCAATTTTGCTGTGAATGTAAATCTGTTCTAAAAAAAGTAAAGTCTTAATTTAAAAAAAGTTAATGTGAAGGAGCCATCCCATCTCAAATTTAACCTTCAAATTGCCCATATATACATTTCCCCTCTTACTCTCCTATTTCCACTATAGGGTTAAGATGCCTCCAATGGAACAGTATGGGATTTACTCAATATATATTTAGTTATTAGTGAATGGAAGGATGGATACTTGTGTGTCAAAGAAATGGTAATAGTTCTTGGATTTTTGCCTCTCAGGGAGACAGCAGATGTCTAAAGTCCTGGTGTGATGTGGCTGGATAATGCCTAATCTGAGGACCCTGCATTGGTGACTATGGGACAGGTCCCAAATTTTCCTATAAATGTACTAATTAATATACGGAGCAGTCCAGGAGCCGTAGTTAGGCAAACACCACACTTTGCTGCCCTGGTGCTCTCTCTCACTGAGCTTACCAGGTGAGTGAAAAAAATACCTGTCTTCCTAGCGTGGGGAACTGGATTGGGGTCTGCTCAGAGGCATGGTGTGAAGCAGCTCTTAGGAGAGTCTGAAAAACTGAAGAATATAGAGAAGCTATTGTCTCCAAAACTTTGAACTCATGGGCATATCAAGGAGATATCTGCTCCCCTCCTCTTGATGTCTCTAATCTCCTCAGGAGAAACAATGAGAAATGGCCTTTCACAATGCCTGCTCAGCTAGACTCTACTGCTGTGTCTCAACATTTAAAGGCCATTGAAGTCCCACCACATGCCATATGCTCTGGGTAGGTTTTCTCATTTACCCCTCAGGACAGCTCTGTGACAAAGGTAACATGACCCCACTTCACATGTCCAAGTTCTGGCTCAGAAAGCCTAAGTCCCCTCTCCAGGTAAGTGTCCGGATGAGGAATGCGGGTCCATTCCTCACCCTCCCTAGAGGACACAGAGCAGCCTCCCTTTCAGAAGATGGGCTTCCAGGGCTGGAGAAATGGTCGATCACACTCCCTGCTAATGTGGCCTTGAGAATACTCAACAACCCCTCTGGGTGATGAAGATGACAGAGGAGATGAAATCCCACCCTTTGTGCCAGGAGACATGGATGTGGAGCCATATCGGTAAGCTGATCCCTGAAGCAGAGAGTAGGGGTTGGGCAGAAACTCAGGTGTTGCCCTTGGGACAGGTGACCGAGAGGGAAGGAAAATAATATACGGAACTCCTTTCAGAAATTGTACTTTATATTCCATCTCCTTTAATCCTAACAGCTATTCAAGTTACCCTTCATTATGACCAATATTCATACCAGGGTACTGACTTTAGAGGGGTTTATGTTAATCAGGAAGACACTTTTTGTGGTCTCCCTATCAGTAACTCACTCTGGAATTACTCTAATTTTTTTTCTATTTTGTCTTGATGCCCCCAAGGCTCTGAATACTCTGATATCCCTGGAAGCTGACAGTATATGCTCTCCACATTTTTTTCTGTTAAAATAATACTTGCATTGTTTTTAAGTTACATTATTGAAATTTAAAACACTTTCTAAATGAAGAAAACACAAAGAGTTATGTTAAAACCGAGGAGAAAACATTTGTAAACTACAGCTCAGATATTAGGTTAATATCCGTGATTTGTGAAGCACACTCAGTAACAAAAGGATTGCAACTAATTTCAACAGAGAATTCAAAATATATATGAACAATAAACATGTTAAAATATGCCTAAACCACTAGTGTATTACTCGGGGTTATCCAGATAAACAGAAACAGTAGATATATATTTATATATAAGAGGAGATTTATTATGAGGAATTGGCTTATATGATTATGGAGACTGAGAGGTCTCATGGTCTACCATTTTCAAGCTGGAGACCGAGCAAAGCCCATAGTATAATTCAGTTTGAGTCCAAATGCCTGAGAACCTGGGAAGCTGATGGTTTAAGTCCCAGTGTGAGGGCCAGAGAAGGTGAGATGAGATGCGAGTGAGGCAGGAAGCAAAAAGGGGCGAATTCCTCCTCCTCCTACCTTTTATTCTATTCAGGCTTTCAGTAGATTGGATGAGGCTCACCCACATTAAAGAGGACAATCTACTGAATCCACTAACTCAAATACTAATCTCATCCAGAAACACCTTCATAGGCTTACCCAGAATAATGTTTAATCTGGGCACCCCAAGACCAGTCAAGTCGACACATAAAATTAACCATCAGAACCTGAACTAATAAGATGGAAATACAAATCCTAACAAGAAAATTAAGTGGAAAATACAGGATCCAAAAGATGACTTCTCTTTTGGAAGAGACCTTGTCTGTATGCAGGTGTTTATGTTTGTGTACCCCTCACCTACAGGGACACATCTGGAGAGGAGGCACCACTCTATGACAACAGACCCCTTAGAGTCAGGGGGTGGAAGTCGGGCCAGTGAGAGAAGTGTGAGAGGCAGGATAATTTCAATTTATAAATGTAATTTCTCATATTGTTTGAAATGTATTCAGGAGAAAAGCATTTTCATAAAAATTTGAGAACACAATACTATGAGCAGACTGATGAAGGTAATGTGAACATGTATTTATTACTTCGGAAAAGCATTCATTGTATTCAATTTTATGGGGAAATGAAGTAGATTAAAAAATTGAATTGACAGTGTATCTGTGTGTGTGTGTGTGTGTGTGTGTGTGTGTAATTCTAGATCTCCTCTAGCTCTGTCACCCCAAACACTTGCATACTCACAAGTGCAGCTTTCTTTTCAGTTCAGACCAGGGCTAGACATCCAATCTCAGGTTTAGATATCCCAGGAAATGATGGACACAGAGAGACTGCTCACAATAGGTGCAGAATTCCAGAAAATACTGGCTGATCCCACTAAGCTGAGATCACAACCTCCATCCCTCCCTCTCCCTTGGTGAGCCAGCCCCCTGATCTGAGCCTCTCAGAGATGCAATCCTAGATCAGGCCACCAGGTGGCATCCATCTCCATTTTTCTTTTTTAAGGAAAAGGAGGGCATTTTGCAAAGAATAACAAATGCTATGAAGCAGTTTGTTTACTATGATACCAATTCTGTTTGGAAAATTCATGTGTATATTAAAGCAATTCCATCTGCTGTTTACCCCCAATCAAAATTGCATTTATTGATGTATCTCTTCCCTCATCAGTGTAGGTCGATATGTCCACACTGTGGAGGGGTCACTCCCAGAGAAATGGGCGTTCACCTTCCATTACCTCACCCCTGTACAGGCTGCCCAGTCCTTCTCCCACTTCTTTTCTGTCATCCTCTGTCCAGAACACAGGACACAGCTGCCCAGACCCCACTCTGACGCCCCATCCTCTCAGTCACTTCCTGCCTGTTGTGCGCTGCCCTTCATCTGCCCACACCGCCCACTGCCAAGGTGCGCTACTGCCACCAGGTGTTTCATCGTATGCAGGCCCAGAGTATATATGTTTTTTACAGTCTTCTTTTACACCTATTAGTTTTTTCAAACAGAATTAGAATCATTCATTCTGTATATCGGTTCAAAAGCTGGATTTTTAAGGGAAGGTACTATATTTTTTTGCTCCTTGAATCAACGTTGTAGAGAAGTTTGATGATGAGGGTACGTTTGTGCCACCTTGTGACAGAAGCCTGAACTGCAGCTTGAACATCGTAGAGCAGGAAGGTGGGAGGGAAGGGCTGTGGCCAAAACTCACCAGACAGATTTCTGGAAGTCTGGGTGGGAAAGGAGGGGCATTCCCAGTGTACAGGGATACTGACCGCCTCCAGGCAGAAGGTGCAACCTCTTACTATGCTGAAGAGAGAGCTGTGTTTGAGAAGTACAAAAATGTTTTTATTTTTATCCTTTGAGACCTGTGGATAAATACCTAGAAACCTGTATAAGCAAAAATGGATCTGTGCCATTTATGATCTTTGTAAGCTGCATTTGCACTTGTTATGACCATCTTTATACGTAAGTACTTTTCTATGATAACATTTTAAGTTACTTTACAACAAAATTTCAGTTTTGGGTTTTGTTTTTACGTCGACCAGGCATCTCATCATATGGATGCCTCAAAATTTATTTCACCAGTATCCTTGTGATGGATATTTATTTCCCTTACCATGTTTTCTATTACAAACAATAGTATACTTAACCTTTTTGCTCATATATATGCAGATATCTTTGTAAGCATTTCTTTAGAAGTTCCTGAAAGTGTTCTTTCAAAACTATACAGTCAAAAGACTGTTACATTAACACATAACGTTCAAAATCCTATTACTAATTTATATTCTTAACAATGCGGTAT
The DNA here is from genome assembly GCA_031878705.1 of Tapirus indicus. Classification (NCBI taxonomy): domain Eukaryota; kingdom Metazoa; phylum Chordata; class Mammalia; order Perissodactyla; family Tapiridae; genus Tapirus; species Tapirus indicus. The sequence continues at coordinate 86,018,593 of CM062942.1, read as the reverse complement.
GACAGTGACTGTTTTACACATATTAGAGATAATGTGAATTATTGCTAATCTAATAGACAACAAGTCATCTCTCATCATTTGTTTCCATTGTAACTCACTTTTAATCCCTACCTTGATTTCCATCCTAAGATGTGACATAATCAATTCTAACAATTTTGTGTTATTTGGAATTCAGAATGTCTGATATTACCTATTATCAACACTGTGTGGATGTCATGTTTTCAGTATCTGTACACTGCTAAAGGGCACAGTTCAGGCCATATCTCAGGTGGCTATTCCCACTGGAGGACGGAATATGTCCTCTTTAACTCTGGCAAATTCTAGCATTGTTATAAGAGAACCTGATGTGTATGTGAATGTGTCTGAGTGTGTAAGAGTGTGCTGACAACTACAACATTTCCCGCTGCTTCCTCTGCCCCTTCATGGCTTTTCTTCCCATTTGGTCATTTCTCCAGAATTAAGATCTGACCCCCCCACACACCAAATAGAGCTGTATTTGTTGACAAAACACGCCCCCTCCCTTATGCTTGAGCGACTGTTTACTGTTACTATAGATGCCTGGTCTCTGCATACTTTACTTAAATGTGCATTTTGCTATTGTCCACACTACCTGATCTGTTTAACTGTGTTCAGTAGAATTTCTGCACAGGATTTCCCTGGGACATGATGGATTGTTTCTGGATTTCAAACATGTTGTTTGCACATGTTCCCTCATACACAGTTGGCCCTATCACTTTGGATTATTTTTGGAGAGTTTCGGTGGTTTAGCAGATGGGCCCACAGTGCCCTTTTCTTTTGTCTTATTTCCTCTCTTTGCCAACTTACTGAAGGTAGGGATTAGTTAAAATGCAGGGGATGATTCCTGGGATGCCCTGAGTCCTTTGACCTTAGAACAAACCATTTAATACTTAGGGATTGGATCTGACAAAATATGTTAGTATACTGGTGGTGTTAGCACAGTTTGGAACATCTAGAAAGTATTGCATTACAATAGAGATATTTTGTAAGGGAAGAATAAAGACTATTAAGGGCAAAGTAACCGAGTATCCAAGGTGATTGCTAAGGGTTGAATTTTATCCCCCAAAATAATATGTTGAAATCCTAACCACCAATACCTCAGAATGGGACTTTATTTGGAAACAGGGTCATTGCAGATGTAATTAGTTAAATTAAGATAAAGCTATACTGGAATAGGGTGGGCCCTGAGGCAAGGAAGCAATGCTAAGAAACTCTCTCCACCAGGTATCACCTGCAATAAATGTCCTTTGTCATGTTTAGGAAGTTCTCCTATATTCCTAGTTTGTTGAGATTTTTTTGTCAGGAAAGGTTGTTGGTTGTTGTCAAATGCTTTTTCTGCATCTGTTGAGTTAATTGTGTTTTTTTCTTTTATTAATAAAATGTATTATATTCATTGATTTTTAGATGTTAAGCAAATCTTGCCTTCCTGGGATATGTTGCTGAATTCAATTTGCGGATTTTTTAAAGGAATTTCATGTCTATGTTCACGTGGGATATTGATCTATAGATTAATTTTCTTTTGCCACCTTTACTCAGCTTTTATATCAAGATAATACTACTATTGTTTTCTGAAAGAGTTTGTGAAAGATTTGGTATTATTTTTTTCTTTAAATACTGATGGAGTTCTCTGGTGAAGCCGTCTAAGCCTGGACTTTCCGTTGTTGGAAGATTTGTAATTACTAATTCATTTCCTTTACCTGTTATTGGCCTATACAGATTTTCTATTTTTTGTTGAGCTAGTTTTGATAATTTATGTCTTTTCTAGGAATTTGTTCATTTCATCTAGGTTGTCTATTTGTTGGCATAAAGTTGTTCATAGTATTCCTTTAAAATCCTTTCACTTTCTGTGAGGTTGGTAGTGATGTTCCCCTTTCATTACTTATTTTTGCCAGTTGTGTCTTTTTTCCATGATCAGTCTAGCTAATAGGTTGCCAATTTTGCATACATTTTCAAAATATCAACTTTTGATTTCATTGATTTTCTCTATTGTTTTTCTGATGTCCACTTCATCGATTTCTGCTCTGTTCTTTCCTTTCTTCTGCTTGCACTGGGTTTAGTTTGCTCTTTTATCTAGTTTCTGAAGATGGAAGCTTAGGTTATTGATTTGAGACTCTTCTTTTCTGATATAGGTTTTTGAAGGTACACATTTATCTCTGAGCACTGCCTTAGTTGCATTCCAAAACTTTGATATGCTATGATTGAGCGTTCGTTTCAAAATATTTTTTAATTTTCTTTTTGCTTTTTTCCTTTACCTATGTGTTATTTAGAAGTGTGTTAATTTGTGAATGTTTTGAGATTTCCCAGTTTTGTTTCCCTCTTTATTTTTAAATTAATTCTGTTGTGGTCTGACAAAATACATGGTATGATTTTCGTCTTCTTAAAGTTATTGAGGCTTGTGTTATGGCTTAGCATATTGTTGATCTTAGAGAATGTTCCATCTGCACTTGAAAAGAATGTGCATTCTGCATTTGTTGAGTTACACACATTTTATACACACAGACACATGAACACACACATACACACTTGCCATTTTGGTTGATAATGCTGTTCAAGTCATCTATATCCTTGTTAATTTTTTATCTAGTTGCTCTACCAATTACTGATAGTAGAGTTTTGAAGTTTCCAACTATTCCTCCTTTCAATTTTGTCAGTTTTTGTTTCATGTATTTTGGGGCTATGCTTTTGGGTGCATATACATTTATAATTGTTCTATCTTTCTGAGATATGGGCCCTTTTATCATTATGAAATACTCCCTTTGTCTCTAATAATATTTTTTATCTTAAAGTCTATTTTTTTCTGATATTAATTCACTCCAACACTCTTGTAGTTACTGTTTGCAAGGTATATCTTTTTTGAATCTTTTACTTTCAAACCATTTGTGGCTTTAAATCTAAGGTGTGTCTCTTAAAGACAGCATATAGTTGAATCTTGCTTTGTTGTCTAGTTTGTCGTTTTCTTCCTTTTGATTAATGTAGTTATTGATATGTTTAGATTTCGTTTCTCATGTTTGTATTTGTTTTCTATGTGTCTGCTTTTTGTTCTCCTATTCTTACTAGATTCCTTTCTTTAGATTAAAATTAATTTTGGTATCCCATTTTAATTCTGTTGATTTTATATTTTTACTATAGTTTTTTGAGATTTTTTTTTGTTACTGGTTGCACTAGAGATTACAACATGCATCTTAATTTATCATAATCTATTCCAGATTAATACTAATTAAATTCCAATAAAATAAAAAATAATTTGCTCAAATAAATCTCTATTCCATCCCTCCTTCCTCTGTGCTATTATCATATATATTATATCTATATATGTTATAAATCCAATAATACAGAGTTATAATTATTGCTTTGTATCATCTTATGCCTTTTAAAGAATTTAAGAGAAAAATATGAGAAAATGTATTGATAAAATCTCTTATATTAACCCATATATTTACCATTACTATTGCTATTTATTTTTTCTTGAGGATTTGAATTACTGTCTGGTGTGATTTTCTCTAAGCCTGAAGGACTTCCTGTAGTATTCCTTGTAAGACAGGTATGTACAACAAATTCTCTCAGTCTTTCTTCCCTTTTCTGGGAATGTCTTTGCTTAACCTTAGCTTTTAAAGGATAATTTTGCTGGATATAGAAATCTTGGTTGACATGATTTTTTTCCCCAGCACTACTGCCTCCTGACCACATTATTTCCAATAGGAAGTTGGCCACTAATCTATTGTTGATCCCCTGTATGTGCTGGGTCATTTTTCTTTTGCTGTTTTCAAAGTTTTCTCTTTGTTATTGGTTTTCAATAGTTTGACTATGATGTGTCTAATTGTAGATCTTTTTGTAATTATTATACTTGGGGTTTGTTGAGCTTCTTGTTACTGGAGATTAATGTTTTTCATTAAAATTTGGGAAGTTTTCAGGCATTATTACTTCAGATATATTTCTTCCCCTATTTCTCTCTCTTCCCCTACTGCAACTCCTATTACTTGGTACACTTGATAATGTTCTACAGTTGTCTGAGACCGTTCATTTTTCATCATTCTTTTTCTCTCTGTTCTTCAGAGTAGATAATTTCTCATGATATATCTTCACATTCACCCTTTTTAAATTTATGTTATTATTATTTTTTGCCATTTCAAATATACTGTTGAGTCTCTAGTAAAAGTTTCATTTCAGTATTGTGCTTTACAACTTCAAAGAACCAAAGGGAAATTTGGTTCTTATTTATCTCTTTATTAAGAATCTCTATTTGTTGATTCATTATTGCCATACTTTTGTATAATTATTTTAAGTGGTTTCTTTAGTTCTTTGAACATATTTATAATTTCTGCTTTGAAGTCTTTATCTGCTAAAACCAATATCTGGGGACACTCAAAGACAGTTTCTTTTGACTTTTTTTCCCCTGAGAATGGATCACACATTCTTGTTTCTTTGCATGTCTTGTAATATTATGTTGAAAACTGGAAATTTTTGATAATGTATTTTTGAAACTCCAGTAGTTGTTTCTTTCATTGTTCATTTAGTAACAAGCCTGGGCTAAAACTGTCTCAGCTGTGATATATGGCAGCTAATCTTTGTTCAATTGTGTGTTTGTATTTGTGTGTGTGTATACCTTTAGGAAGCCTGCCTTATAAGTAGAAACAAATATGTATATATAATCTCCTCATTTGTCTGTGTGTGTATATATATAAATCCTGTTTCTATTTATAAGGTGAACTTCCTAGGGGTAGCCCCTGGTCTCTGTAGCTTAATGGTCAAACAAGATTGGATAGAGTTTGTGCTCAAACAACTCAAGCTGGTAAGGCTTCTGACCCTTGTCATTGTATCTGTGTGTGGGTAGAGGAACACATTCAAAGTTCTGGCCATTTTCAAGTCTGTCTGTCCTGGCTTTTTTCTTTAAAGAATGTCCACAGAAGGTTTATGCATTATACCACAGACTAAAACCTCCCCAAATGCTTCCCATATTGCCTCCCATGCCAGGAAGGCCAGAGGTATAGTAGGCTTCCAGGTTGGTTGATTAACCAGCTCAGCAATATAATCAAGGACCCAGGTTACTTCCCCTCTTTGATCTGCTTTATTAAGTGTTGACTCCACTTCCAGTCTGAAAACAAGAGGGAGAAGCAGTCCCATCATCTCCTCCAGACACGCAGTGGGTGTGGGGTGAGAGGAGGCTGGGAATGTCATGTTACTTGAAGTGGATGCTGGTTACACAGGTGTGTTCACTTTATGAAAATTCTTTAAGTTGTACACTTAAGATCTGTGCATTTTTCTGTATGCATAATATACTCAAGAATAAATTCTATAAAATGCAGCAATGTAAGGAAAAACATTAGCAAAGAAATACAACTCATGGTGCACTGGTATATGATTATGTGAAGGTGTTCAGGAATAACTGATATCTGGGAATCTGCTTTATACCATCATTATTATTATGCTTGTTTTTGGTGGGTGGAGTTGACTAAACAGCAAACACCCATTGTTGATAATGCGGACTAAGAGAAGAGACTTAGGAGAACAGACACTTCAAAAAGAGTGCTATTTGCTTAAATATTATTTCATGTAACCTTGGATGGAAATAAATCTATTTTCTTTTGTTGTAGTGCTCTCTTGACTTCTCCTCTTTTTGGAGTAAGCCTTGGGAAGGCTAGATCCAGTCTCAGCAAATATGAGGAATATGTACTATTCCTTCATCTTCTATTCCCAGGGTAGGCATTGCTAGTTGATCCTAGCACACTTGCCCATTAATTCCAGGTAAAACCTTGAATTCTTTCCAGTACAATGTCTATGGCAGTTGCTGCCAATAGTTGAAGCTGGCACTTGGATGTCACTTACTTGACATTCCAGACCTAAACCTCCACCCCTGCCTTAATCAGGAGGATGATAAGACATGGGTCCCACCTCTGCAGGGGCACACCTAGAAGACCTGCTATGCCCAGCAGAGAGCACAGAAGAGAAGAGGTGACAGCTTCTGTTTAAAACTGGAGCTCAACACTCCATGTCTTCTGGACACCATCTCTCTGATCTCAGTCCCACCTGTCCTGACCACAGCTGCCTTCTCTGAACCCCAGCTCTTCCTCTCTCTCTCCCCTTAGCAATATCAAAGTCCCAGGAACATAATCTTCACTTCTATACAGAAAGGCCTCACCAGGATCCACCTGCATAGCCCAAGTGTGACACCACATACAAGCAGATTCCACAAAAGCACCCAAAATACTATCATGTAGTTAACTCATTTGTTTTCTGTATCAAGGGAGTGATGGAGGGCAGAGAAATAACAGCAGACTACTTGTCTTAGTCTGTTAGGGCTGCTATAACAAATTACCATAGACTGGTGACTTAAACAACAAATATTTATTTCTCACAGTTCTGGAGGCTGGGAAGTCCAAGATCAAGGTGCCAACAGATCCAGTGTCTGGTGAGGGCCCACTTCCTGGTTTGCAGATGGCTGTCTTCTGATTGTATCCTCACATAGTGGAGAGCAGAGAGAGAGGGGCAACCTCTCTTGTGTCTCTTCTTATAAGGGCATTAATCTCATTAATGAGGGCTACACCTTCATGACGTGGTTACCTCTCAAAGGCCTCACCTCCTAATACCATCACATTGGGAGTTAAGATTACAACATAAGAATTTTGGGGGGACACAAACATTCAGTTCATAATACTCCTCTTGTCTTTGGGATACCATTCAGGACTTTATTCCATGCACAATATTTGCATAACTAATCATAATTTGATTAGGCTATGTTTTTGCCTGACCTGTAGCTAGTCCTTCTTTCTTCAATAATAACATCTCAGTTTTCTTTAGGGAACCTTTTCTCTCCCATTCACTAAGTGAAATAATCTCTAATGTGATTGTAGTGGAGAATATGGCCTAACGTGGGCAATTAGAGTCATGGTGATTCATTCAGTAATGGATGTAAGACTCAGTTGGGCCAATCAGAGCTGTCCCATATAACTGGTGCTGTCAGATAAGAGGTGCCTCCTTTCTGCTCAGATTGCCAAGGTGATAAGAGATAGTCCAACAGCTGTCAACACCATCTTTCTTCCACTTGAGGAAATCCAAACTTAGAATAAAACTAACATAACGGAAAGCAGATTGAATATATGGCAGGCTACAGATAACTAATGATATCATTTAAGTGCCTGGATCCAGCCATGCCTGAAATGGAACCCCCAGACATTTCTGCTTAAGCCAATTTGAATTGGATTTCTTTCCGTTGTAACCAGAAGACTCTTGACTAATACAGGCTATTAAAATAAGTCCATGCAGCTTATAAACAGACAAAAATTACTAGAGGACATTGCCTAAAAATACATGAGTTAGGAATAAATAGTCTGGCTTTACTTTTTAATGGGCCTTTTTACATCTCCTCGGCCTATTCACACAATCTCAACACCAGACAGGAGTGTGTGACTAGCTTGAGACCTTTCTATTCTCTGCTTTGCATTCACTATGTATAAAAAGAAAATGTTAGCAATGCTTATCAACAGATGGTAGGATTCAGGTAGATTCTATTTTCCTTTCCCATATTTCATAGTTTTCCTACAAAAATACTTCACACTGGGGCCAGCCCAGTGGCATAGTGGTTAAGTTCGTGTGCTCCACTTTGGCGGCCTGGGGTTCATGGGTTTGGATCCCAGGCATGGACCTACCCACTGCTCATCAAGCCATGCTGTGGTGGCATCCCATATACAAAATAGAGGGAGATTGGCACAGATGTTAGCTCAGGGACAGTCTTTCTCACCAAAAAAAGAAAATACTTCACATTATTTGTGTAGTTAGAAATAATGATAACTTGATGGAAATAAAAATACCATCTGCTGCAATGGTAAGGTAACTCTACCCATAAATAAGATGGCTTGTAAGTCCACAGATGAACTGAGGCAACACTGTAGACAGAGAAGTGCTGGTTTACTTATCTCATTGACTTCTACCAACATAACTGTCCCAAGGGTGCAACTTAAAAGGTCATACAAACTTCTGTTTCTGGGGAGATAGAGTACAAGTACTTTTCTGTATTCCTCTCTCTAAATGCAACTAAAACCTATGGACGTTGTATAGAAAACAAACTTAAGAAGACTCTGAAAGTTGGAAAGGGAAAGACAGACTGACTAAAGACCTCGGGACCCAAGGAATGACATCATCGTGAGTTTCTTGGGTTTTCTTTTTGTCTTGTATGTCCCAGACTTCGGGATGGAGAAGATGATAATCCAGAAATGCCAAGAGGCACAGACGAAAAAGCCCTAACAAAAGTCTTCTCTCATTAGCTAAAGGACCAGGAAAGGTGCAGCCTAACAAGACAGAAAACTCTTAGACGATAACTGCTCAACTTCAGCCAAACCCAAGAGAAAAAACTGTCCCCACCCGCACACATGGCAACAAAATAAGCCCAAATCAAGCAAAATGAACAAAATATAAAAATAAGAACAGAAATTATTTAAGTTGAAAACAGAAAAACAATAGAGAAAGTAAATTAAACAAAAAGCTGATTCTTTGAAAAGATCAATAATACAGGCAGGCATACCTCATTTTATTGTTCTTTGCTTTATTGCACTTTGCTGATATTGTGTTTTTTCCAAACCTTCCACCAGCAAAAAGATTATGACTCACTGAAGGCTCAGATGATGCTTAGCATTTTTTAGCAATAGGCATTTTTTAAATTAAGGTGTGTACATTATTTTCTTAGACATAATGCTATTGCACACTTAGTAGACTACAGTTTAGTGTAAACATAACTTTCATATGCACTGGGAAACAAACAAATTTGGGTGACTCACTTTATTGCAATATTTGTTTTATAATGGTTGTCTAGAACTAAAGCTGCAATATCTCGGTGATATGCCTGTATTGACAAACCTCTAGCAAGAACGACAAAGCAAAAAGAGAGAAGACACAAATTTATCAGGAATTAAATAGATATCATTTCAGAACCTGCAGACATCAAAAGGATAATAAGGGAATAATTGGAACAACTTTGCACACATAAATTTCACAATTTAGATGAAGTGGACCAATTCCTCCAAAAGCACAAAGTACCACAACTTACCCACTATGAAATAGTTAATTTAAGTAGCCATATAACTGCTAAGAAAATTGAATTTGTAATTTATTTATTTTGTGTGGTGAGGAAGACCAGCCCTGAGGTAACATCTGTTGCCAATCCTCCTCTTTTTTTGCTGAGGAAGACTGGCCCTGGGCTAACATCTGTGCCCATCTTCCTCTACTTTATATGGGACGCCACCACGGCATGGCTAACAAGCAGTGCGTCGGCCAGCGCCCGGGATCCGAACTTGTGAACCCTAGGCCACCAAAGCGCGAACTTAACCACTGTGCCACCAGGCCGGCCCCTGAATTTGTAATTTAACAACTCCCCAAAAGCAAAATCCCCAGGCCCAGATAGTTTCACTGGAGAATTCTCACAAATATTTAAAGAAGAATTAATACCAATTTTACACAATCTCATCCAGAAAAGAGAAAAAGATAGAACACGTTCAGTTCATTTTATGAAATTAGAATTACCTTGATGCCAAAACCAGACAAAGACACAGTACAGAAAAGAAAAAAATGTATAGAGCAATATCTCTCATGTGTATAGATACAAAAATGCTTAAGAAAATATTAGCAAGTAGAACTCAGCTATATATAAAAGGAATTATACACCATGACCAAGTGGAGTTTATTCTAGAGATGCAAGACTAGTTCAACATTTGAAAATCAATAATTAGCAGTCTATAGAAGAAAAATTGTATTATCAATCAGTGCAGAAATAGTATTTGGCAGAATTCAACACCAACTATGATTAAAACTCTGATGAAACTAGGAATAGAGGGAACTTCTTCAACTTGGTAAAGAGCACCTACAAATAACCTACAGCTAACATTATACTTAATGGTGAAAAACAGAATGCTTGTCTCCTAAGATCAGAAACAAGACAAGGATGTCTACTCTCAATATTCATTCAACACACTCCTAAAACTACCCCTAATTGCATGAGACATAGTTTTTACATAGAAAATTTCAAGAAATATAAAATTTAAAATGTCTAGAACTAATAGGAGAGTTCAGCAAGGCTGTAGGATACAAGCTAAACATATAAAGATCAGTTTATTTCTCTCTGCTAACAATGAACACGTGGACACCAAAATTAAAAGTGCAGTGCCATTTACAATTGCTCAAAAAATGAAATACATAGGTATATATCTAACAAAACCAGTGTAGGATTTACATGCTGAAAACTGAAAAACACTGATGAAAGAAATGAGAGAAAAATTCTAATAAATAAGGAGATATTTTGTGTTCATCAATTAGAAATTTCCATGTAGTAATGGTGTCAATTTCACCTACATTGATCTATAGGTTTAATGCAATTCCTACCAAAAGAAAAATCAATAAATTGGATCTCATCAAATTTAAACATTTTTGCTCTTCAAAAGATCCTGTGAAGAGGATGAAAAAACAAACTAGACTGAGAGGAGATATTTGCAAGCCACATACCTGACAAAAGATTAGTATCTAGAATGTAAGAAGTAGCCTCAAAATTCGACAAGAAACAGTGAAACAATCCAATTAAAAACTGGACAAAAGACACTAAGAGACATTTCACTAAAGAGGATCTAAAAATGGAAAATGAGCACGTGAAAAGATGTTCAAAATCACTCACCATTAGGGAAATGCAAATGAAGACCATGATGAGCTATTACTATGTCATTAGGGAATTTCATGATATCAATCACTAGAGAATTTCAAATAAAAACAATGAGATACCACTACACACCTATTAGAACAGCTAAAATAAAAAATGACAATGCCAAATGCTGGTGAGAATATGGAGAAACTGGATCACTCATACATTGCTGGTAGGAATGTATAATGATAAGCCATTCAGGAAAATAGTTTGGGAGTTTCTTAAAAAAAATAAATGTATACTTACTGTGCTGTCTAGCAATGGCTCTCGTGGGTGTTTATCCTGGAGAAATTAAAATTATGTCCACAAAAAATCTAATAGCCAAAAATTGAAAATAACCCAGATGTCCTTCACTGGGTATATGGTTAAAGAAACTGTGGTACATCCATACCATGGAATACTAGTCAGCAGTAAAAATAAATTAACTTTTTTTTAGATGGATATGTGTTTGTTTTTTCTTTTCCCCTATTTTCTCATACAAAAAGTAACATGTTACATACATTTTTAAAGTTTGATTTTTTTCACTAAATATTATCCTGGACATCTCTCCATATCATTATATACATAACTTTCTCATTGTTTTTTAATAGTTGTATAGTGTATGTACTATAGTTTATTCAACTAATATTTTTTATTTGGGCATTTAGATAGTATTCCGGTATTTTGTAACTGCATGTAATGTTACAATGAATAGCTTTTTGTATATGTGTTTTCACATCTCTAGAGTTGTATCTTTAGGATAAAAATCTAATAAATGGAATTGCTGGATCTAAGGGTAAATGCAAGGAATGAACTATTGATACATGCAACAGCTGTGATGGTTCTCCAGGAAATTATCTTGAGTGAAAAAAGCCATACTCAAAACGTATGATTCCATTTATGTAACATTCTTGAAATGACAAAACATTAGAAATGGAGGACAATTTAGTGGTTGCCAGAGGTGAAGGAAGTGGAAGGAGGGGTGGGAGGGGCATGAGGGAAGTGGTTGTAGCTATGAAAAAACAACAGGTGGGATCCTTGTGGTGATGGAATTATTCAGTATCTTGGCTATATCAGTGTCATTTCCTGTTTGTGATATTGTACTATAGTTTTGTGAGATGTTATCATCCGGGGGAAGATGGGTAAGTGGTACATGGGATTTCTCTGTATTATTTCTTACAACTTCGTGTGAATTTACAATCATCTCAAAAGAAAAAGTTTAATTAAAAAAATATTGTACAGGCATCTGGGAGAAGGAAAAGTATGTGACTCAAATAAGCCTTTTATTCTATAGGCAAATAACTACTGTCCTGCTTCCTGGATGTCTGAAGAGTATCATGAGAGGTGTTTCATAATGGTCTCTGTGCCGATGCAAATCATTACCTTTGAGAGGAAATCAGACTTATCCAAGGATCCATTTTGTTATTCAGACAGTCATTGTATTAATCAGCTCAGACTGCCATAACAAAGTACCATGGACTGGGTGGCTTAAACAACAGTAATTTATTTCTCACAGTTCTGGAGGCTGGGACGTCCAAGAACAAGGTGTCAGTAATTCAGTTCTCCAGTGAGGGCTCACTTGGCTTGCAGATGTCACCTTCTTGCTGTGTCCTCACATGGTAGAGAGAGAGAGAAGAAAAATTCTCTGGTGTCTCTTCTTAAGAGAGACACTCTCCAACATAATTCCATCATAAGGGCCCCACTCTTATGACCTCATCTAAACCTAATTACCTCCCAAAGGCCCCATCTCCAAACACCATCACATTGAAGGTTAGGGCTTCCATATATGAATTTGAGATGGGGGGCACAATTCAGTCCACAGCAGTCTTCAGTGCAGTTTCAGAACAAAGAGAAGAATTCAGATAATAGTTTGTACAAAGGACAACTTACTTGCTGCCCTCTCTCACCCTCTCCTACCCTCAGGATGGTTGAGCTTAGGTCCCAGGTACACAGGTGTTATTTATTAACAATGTGCATGAAAGATATAAAAGAAGACCTGAGACAAAACAACATGGATGACTCTCACAAATATAATGTTGGTCAAAAGAAGCCAGGCACATAAGAGCACACTCTATAAGATGCCAATTATATAAAGTTCAAAATCAGACAAAACTAACCCTATGATATTAGATGTCAGGATAATGGTTACCCTTTTAGGATGGGCCAGTAGTGATTGGGGGGGGGGCGGGTGGAACTCGTAAGTGGCTTCTAGATTTGAATCTAGTGTTCTGTTTTGTGTTTGGATTGCTGATTACACAGATGTGTTCACTTTATGAAAATTCCTTGAGCCGTACCCCTATGATTTCTGTACTTTTCTATGTGTAGGTGACATTTCAATAAAATTTACCAAGAGAACCCTATAAAAAGAAGATCTGAATGAATGGAAATGTATACCACGTTCAGGATACATTATTGAAGCATTATTTTGTGTTGGAAAACTTTAGAAATCTGAGCTCAAATAGTTAAAATATTGAGTAACAACCATTCTGAATTTAAGTCTTTAATAGTCATACTCACAGCATATGAGCTAAGAGAATGTGTGTGTGTGAATTCTGGAAACATCTCAGTAGGAAAACAATATATAGGAATACACTCTTGTGAAATGTTATTGTTCACTTCCCCTCCTTTTGTTTTTCTCTCTACCTGCCTCTTTTTCCAGTAGGAAGCTTCAGCCGGGCATTATAGCAGGGCTAGAAGCAGAAATGCTTGCAGTCAGTGAGTCATCCTATTGTCTCTAACTCATTGAATAAATTAAGTGTCTCTGGATGGCAGAGGAAAATCTTGGAGGGTACTCTTCTATCTCAAGCACTGGGGGTGGCTCCAGGTGGGTCTAGGGAGACTGGACAGCCAGTCTTGCCAGTGATTCACCAACCTGGAGTGTGGGATTAAAAGAATAGGATTACGTGAACCAAAGATGTTATACCAGTTGGGACAATGTTTATTTCATCCCAGAACTAAACTATGAGGCAAGACAATTGATAACTGCAGGGGAAGGTACAGGAATTGGTGCTAGATAAACCAAGTAGTATTGACTCAAATCAGATAGCCTACCAGCTTGGCAGGAATGAGTGTCAGATTGTTTTCAGTTCATTTTAAAGCCTTCTCTGATCACTTTCACCCCTACAATTTGGAATCAGTTGTACTCCCCTTTGTTTTTCCACAGCATCACTTGTTGCTATAGAGGATAGAGTGAATTGCCTATTATGTGGCTAAGGACCCATTCCCTTGGCCATATGTGTGTGCATCAGAGTGTGCTTTGTGTCCTGCATGTATGTATAAGAGTGAGAGAGAGAAATATTTGAATGAATAGATGTTTTAGACTATATCTTTGAGAGTTTGAGTGGAAAGATAAACCAATCCAATCAGCTTTAAAATTGTTACACAGATAAAATTTTGGCACATTTATATTAATAAGTATGTATATTCTTATATATTAATACTCTTATTTTATCAATACATTGATGATAATGTACATACATTTTGTCATTAGCTATTTTATTCCTATAGAGCATAAGGTGTGAGAGAGAGATTTGGCACAACATATTCTGATGATTGAGAGTAATATATGGTGTTACCGTGTTTTACAGATGAGGACAGCAGTGGGGGAGAGACTTATCCAAATTCCGAGAGTCAGTGATGATTCAGGCACTATCACCCAGATCTCCTGACTCCCCTGCAATGCTTTGATCAGAAGTTCAATTATTATGGTTGATTCTTTCACAGGAACTTCTCATCCAGGGTACTTTTGTCTTCCAGGGGTTCAAAGATATTTATAGACATGCAGTTCATGTACTTTCTTTCTTCTTTTTTTTTTTTTTGTGAGAAAGACCAGCCTTGAGCTAACATCCGTTGCCAATCCTCCTCTTTTTGCTGAGGAAGACTGGCTCTGGGCTAACATCTGTGCCCATCTTCCTCTACTTTATACGGGATGCCACCACGGCATGGCTGACAAGCAGTGCTTTGGCGGACGCCCGGGATCTGAACCCATGAACCCCAGGCTGCCAAAGCGCGAACTAAACCGCTGCACCACTGGGCCAGCCCCTGCAGTTCATGTACTTTTTGATGTCAACCTAAAGCACAGAACAAATCAAACAGGAGAGGGCAATGATTAAATGGTAGGATTATTGAGCAGAGTGTCAGGAAAAATCACAAAAGTGGTTTCTGTTTTGGGTCCTGCCACTCTTTTGGCTACTAACTAATCTAGCCTCTCTGAGGTTCAGATTCATTATCTTAAACTGAAGTCAGTGGATCAGATAACCTATAAGACCATTACATTTCTTACAACCATAGAGCAGATGAAGGACTTGGCTACAAAGAAGATGTTGTCATCAACAAGATAAGTGAAAATCTCCTGGTGCTAACAGAAAGGGAACATTCTTTGCTACACATTTGAGAAGATTTGAGGTTGACCCTGTGAACTCTCTCAGGTATGGCTCCAGCATTAGCTATAGGCATTTAATCATCTAGTTACAATAAACATAGGTATGTACTAATTATCCATTTGGTCCTAATGTTAGAAGCAGGTTGTGAAGTAAGGGGGGAAATGACATCGCTTGAATGCCCTATGTGGCAAATGCTATATTAGGCACTTTAAATTGGTTGTTTCTTTAGCTACTCACAATAATTCATTGATATGAAAATCATTGCTCACATCTTACAAATGAGTAAATAGGTACAGAGTGCTTTAGGGCATTTTTAAGGTAACAGGATTAATAAGAGGCATAATAGGAATTCTAACTCATGTTTGTCTGACACCCAAGCCAAAACTGTCCCTCTGCCACATTGCCTCACAGAGTGCATGCAACTAAAATAATTATATAACTGCTTTTCCTCAGGACAATTATCCTCTGATATATATAGCAAAAGTACTTTATGCATACTTCTTATTTCATCACACAGAATATTAAAAGTTGAACTCTAATAAAATTAATTTTAACTGCTGCATAGAGGATATTCTGATTTGAAGTTTTCTTTCTTTCTTTTTTTTTTTTTTACTATGAGTATGTACCATTGAAAAATTAATGAATGGTAATAGGTTGGTTACACAGCTTCGATTCATGCTCAGGTGTCTTTTCCACTGTGTTGACATTTGCATTGATGTTTCAAAAGGAATGGTGGGTAGAACTGGAAATCAAGTTGCCAATAAATTTGGCCAATTATATAAAATGGGGAAAAATTCCTTGAAAAACAAAACTCTCCAAATGGATCAAAGAAGAAATAGAAAATCTGAATCATCTCACATTTATTAAAGAAATTGACTCTGTAATTAAAAACCTACCCAAAAAGAAATCTCCAGAACCAGATAGCTTGACTGGTGAATTCTTCCAGATATTTCAAGAAGAAATGATACACATCATACATAAATTCTTTAAGATAACAGAAAAAAGAAAATGCTTCTCAACTTATTTTGTGAGTCTGGCGTATTCTTGATACCAAGAGTTGGAAAGGAGTTTACAAGAAAGGAAGATTGCAAGTCAATACCTTTCATGTACACAGACACAAAAATTGAAAACAAAATACTAGCAAAGAATGTTATATAAGTGGAACCATGCTGTATATATCTTTTTTTTTTTTTTTTTTTTGGTGAGGAAGACCAGCCCTGAGCTAACATCCGTTGCTAATCCTCCTCTTTTTGCTGAGGAAGACTGGCCCTGGGCTAACATCGTGCCCATCTTCCTCTACTTTATGTGGGACGCCGCCACAACGTGGCTGACATGCAGTGCGTTGGTGGGCGCCCGGGATCCGAACCGGCGAACCCCGGGCTGCCAAGCGCGGACGAAACCGCTACGCCACCGGGCGGCCCCTAAATATCTTTTTTAGAATGACTTTTTCACTCAGTATAATTTCCTTGAGATTCATTCAAGTTATTGCGTGTATCAATAGTTTGGTTTTTTTTATTGCTGAGTATTGTACTATGATATGGATGCACCACAATTTGCTTAATAATTCTCCTGTTAAATAACATCTAGATTCCCACCAGCAGTGTATTAGAGATCCAGTTTCTCTACATCCTCACCAGCATTTGTTGGTGTTACTATTTTTCTTGTTAGCTGTTCTGATTAAGTGTGTAATGATATCTCATTGTAGTTTTAATTTGCATTTCCCTAATGGTTAATGATGTTGAACATGTTTTCATGTGCTTATTTTCCATTTTCATATCCTCTTCGGTGAAATGTCTCTTTATGTATTTTGCCAATTTTCTACTTGGATTGTTTTTTTACTGTTGAGTTTTGAGAGTTCTTTATATAGTCTAAAAACAAGTCATTTGTTGAATATGTGGTTTGCAAATATTTTTCTCCCAGTCTGTAGCTTGCCTTTTCATCCTCTGAACATGGCCTTTCATAGAGCAAACATTTTAATTTTGATAGGTTCAATTTATCAATTTTTGCTTTTTTAAGCTTTATTGAGGTATAACTGATATACAAAAAATTGCACATATTTAATGTGTAAACTCATTTTGATAAGTTTGGACATATGCATATACCTGTGATACCATCACCGCAGTCAAGGTAATAAAAGTATCCATCAACTCCAAAAATTTCCTTTTGTTTTTTTGTGGTAATAACACCTAATGTGAAATCTATCCTCTTAACATATTTTAAAGTGCACAATATAGTATGGTTAACTATAGGCACAACAGTCATGTGTTGCTTAGCAGGTGATTTGGTTGTTGTGTGAACATCACATAGTGTACTTACACAAACCTAGATGGTATAGCCTACTACACACCTATGCTATATGGTACTAATCTTGTGTCTGTCACTTGAATAAACTGAGAAAGGAAAAAATAAAGTTATTTAATCTTCTCCAGGCAGAATTTAATTTAAGTAATTGTCAGGAAGAGAAATCTGCATATTGATAATATTTCCCAAGTCCTGAAGCTTTGAGGGAGGAATTATGCCTTGTGTGTTTTGTGTGCACACGGTTTGAAATGTCACTACATTCCAAAGCATGAATAAAAATTAATTAATTTGGGAGGAGGGAGCAAATCATTGAATAACATAATTTCACCTATAATAAAATAAACTTATGAATGAGATTATGTTATTTTCCTGAGATCACCCCAGAAGTCAAGCTTCTGTGCTGTAAATTGTGTGAGGACCCCAAAAATGCAGAAAATGTGCCTACTTGTGTTCCTTCTTTGTATCAACACAAAAGGGAAAGATGCTAAAAGATTTGTGTGTGTGTGTGTGTGTGTGTGTGTGTGTGTGTAAGAGTGATATATTTTTAAAAATCTAAGCAACCAATCACAAGGGAAGCAGTGGCTAATCAGGATGATTGTCCCAATGCATCTTGGCCAAATATCAATCTGGTGTATGTGTATGTGAGAGAGAGAATGTATGTGTGTATACATCTATTAGCCTATTCATCTTTCCAGAGTTCCTTGAAGAAGGCCTACATGTCCATGGGATGTAGTTGCCTTTGTAATACCAAAAGGGACATATTATATTTTCAAGGAAAAAGTTTCCATGTGCCAAGGTACTTAACCTCTTGGACCCTTTGTTTCTTCAGCTAGAGAATGCAGTCCATATCCCCACAAGTTCACAGAAACATTAGCAATTAAAAATGAGGTCACAGAAATAAAGACACAGACAGTAAAACTGAGTCATCTTAGTTCAATAAAAAGCTGTCTTATGTGGCTATTTTTCCTTATATGACTTTTTTTTCCTCCAGATTTCCTGCTATGGCCCACTGGACTTTTCGTAAAGAAAAACAAAGACAGGTGCCATGTATTTGTACCTATAATAGTGCCTTTAATGTCTGCATTGTGACTGCGGAAGTAGTTTGGAGTAGTAATGCGCTCATTCCCTCATTTCTTCACATTACTCCATAATATTCCACAGTGGTGTTTTCTTCCACTCTGTACCACAAATAAATACAGCAGAGGATAAGTGACCAACCCAACGTGCTGTTTTTACCAAAGTGTTAGGCACAGGGTCCCAGGTCACTAACACTCCAAGGGTCTAATGCCTTCTTCTACTACAAGCTTACAAACTTTGTTTTGCTGGGGATTAAGTACATATTATTCTCCAAAATTAACTTAGAAAATTAAGATAGATGGAACAAAGAGGTACATGAAAGTGAAAGGGGTGACTCTTTTTACCCAAACCACACTCCAGTTGCTCACATGGAAATGGTGCAATGAACTTCTTCCTTTCCACCAACTCATCATATGACTCCTTCAAGTACATATGTGATGGAGAGTTGTACATTCCCTTACTTATTGCAGCACTTCCAAATGTTTTTCTGTGATGCTTATGCTATTCAGGGTATGTCACAGGCATTTCTTTTTATGGAAGGGAATGTAGGGAGTAAGAAGGAAACTAGCATATGTTGAGTGTTTCCCTCTCTGTGCTCAATACTGTGTTGGACACTTTATAGAGAATTTCTCCTTCACTCCTAACCACAACCCTCTGCTGTATGCAGCATCCCTTTATTTAAATGAATTTAGTCAGACTCAGAGAGGTCAGGTGCATTTTCCAAGGTCTACCCACTCTTAAGAAGCAGAACAGAAATTCTAACACACATTTCCTGGTCTTTTAAACCTGTCTTTTCTCCTACCTCTCTATCACATCTCATTCTTAAATGGTGATCTTCCAAAGGATCTACAAAACAGTCAGAAAACAATTAACAAAATGGCAATAGTAAGTCTTAATTTATCAATAATTACTTTGAACATAAGTGGATTAAATTATCCAATCAAAAGACATAGAATGGCTGAGTGGATTAAAAAAACAAGATCCAACAATATGCTGCCTATTACCCAAAGCCATCTACAGGTTCAATGCAATCCCTATCAAAATTATAATGGCTTTTTACAGAAATAGACAATCCTAAAATTCATATAGAACCACAAAACACTCCGAATAGCCAACACAATCTTGAGAAAGAAGAACAAAGGTGGAGGCATCACACATCTTGCTTTAAAACTATATTATGAAGCTGTGGTAATCAAAACAGTAGGTACTGGCATAAAAACAGACATATAGACCAATGGAACAGAACAGAGAGCCTGGAAATAAACCCATGTACATATGGTCAGCTAATCTTTGATAAGAGCACCAAGAATAGAAAATGGGGAAAGGATAACCTCTTCAATAAATGTTTTTGGGAAAACTGCATATCCACATTGCAAAGAAATGAAATTGGACCTTTATCTTACACCACTCACAAAAAGTAACTCAAAATGGATTAAAGACTTAAATGTAAGACTTGAAGCCATAAATCTCCTAGAAGAAAACAGGGAAAAAGCTCCTTGAAATTGATCTTGGCAATGATTTTTTTAGATATGACACCAAAAGTATAAGCAACAAAAGCAAAAATAAACAAGTGGGACTACATCAAACTAAAAGCTTCTGCATAGCAAAAGAAATAATCAACAAAATGAAAAGGCAACCTATGGAATGGGAGAAAATATTTGTAAACCATAAAAATTTGCAAATCATATATTTGATAAGAGGTTAATATCCAAAATATCTAAGGAACTCATACAACTCAATGGCAAAAAAATAATAATTTGATTAAAAATGGGGCAAAGAACCTGAATAGACATTTTCCCAAGGAAGATATACAAATGGCCAACAAGTACATGAAAGGTGTTCAACATCACTAATCATCAGAGAATGCACATCAAACACACAATGAGATATTATCTCACAACTGTTAGAATGGCTGTTATCAAAAAGATAAGAGATAACAAGTGCTGGTGAAGATGTGGAGAAAATGGAACACTTGGGCACTGTTGGTGGGAATGTAATTGGTGCAGCCACTATGGAAAACAATATGAAGGTCTACCAAAAAAATTAAAATAGAACTACCATATGATCCAGGGTTCCCACTTCTGTATATATATCTGAAGGAAATTAAATCAGTGTTTCAAAGCGATATCTGCACTCCCATGTTCACTGCAGCATCATTCACAATGGCCAAGACATACAACCAACCTAAATGTCTGTCAGTGGGTGAATGTGATAGATAGATAGATAGATGATAGATAGATAGAGATACACACACACAATGGAATATTAAGTCATTAAAAGAGGAAATCCTGCCACTTGCAACAACATGGATGAACCTTGAGGGCATTATGCTAACTGAAATAAATCAGACAGAAAAAGACAAATACTATATGTGGAATCTGAAAAAAGAGAACTCAGAGAGAGTAAATTGGTGATTGCCAGGAGTGTGGGAGGCAGGGGAAATGGGTGAAGGTAGTCAAAGGGTACAGACTTCCAGTTATAAAATGAACAAGTTCTGGGGATCTAATGTACAGCATGGTGACTATAATTAACAATACTGTATTGTATACTTGGAAGTTGCTAAGAGAGTAGATCTTAAAAATCTCACCACACACACAAAAGTTAACTATGTGAGGTGATGGATATGTTAACTAACCTTATTATGGCAATCATTTCACATTGTTTATGTATATCAAATCATCACATTGTACACCTTAAATTAACACAATGTTATATGTCAATTATATCTCAATAAAGATGGAAAAAATAAAGATAAATAATTTAAAATTTAAAGAAGAATATGTAAATGCCCGATAATTTCACCAACTGGAAATATTAACTTTTGATTTAAGTGTGCAGCTGGTTTTTCTACTCAACAGAATATTGTGAATACTTTTTGATGAGCAACTTCACCCCATGATTTCCCCCATATTTTCTACATTAGTTAGTAAAATAAACCCATTAGGTGGATATGTGGAAAGGATGAGCTTCCATAGTCTTCCTCCATCTGTATGCATTTATTTCAAACAAATGTGGGCTCAATTTTTACATACTCTTTCAAAACCTTTATTGTGCAAAATAGTCTTTATTGCATTTTTTTTCTCTCCTTGCTAATAAGTCTTTTAATTGAAAAACTTTTTAAAATAGAAGTAACCATCACCTGGTGACTAGAAACAGAAATGTGTCTTGACATTCTCAGATGAGAAAGCTGAGTGGAGGCGATATGGGAGTAGCATGGGCACTTCCAACCCATCAGATGGCCTTTTTGGATGTGAAACATCACACAGGACACTATGCCACCACTGCCACTAGAACCTCAGAGCCTTGTGACAGGGAAAACTGCCCCTACCGCCAGATAATGATAGAAGGAGGGAAGAGGGATGTGCATGTCTGTATTTGTGTGTGTGTGTGTGGGGGGGGTCACATTTTAGGTTGTAGACCTTGAGAATTTTAGCTAGATAAAAATGGACAAAATCTATTTAGTAAACATATTTATACAATATTTTTATGAATAAGTTTACCAGATGTTACATTCAGCAATGCATTTCAATCATTTTATTACATATAATAAACTCTGGTTATAAAACATTTTTCAAAAGGCATATTGTTTTTTTGTCAGTCTCAGCCTATTGATAGTGTTGTTATTGGCTATAAATGTCTGGGGGCCCTCACCTGGGCCCTTACTACTTGTGCTGAGCCACCACAGATATTCCCCTGACTGGAGCCAATGTTGTGTCTAGACTCGCCCTTGTGGTTCTTATTATGATTGCAAGATGCACCTCAGCAACAACCATCAGGGAACTTTGAAAAAAACAAGGTTTATTACTCATAAGCCCTGTAGAGTACATGGCATTCCTGGGGCCACACAGTGAGCTTGTGGGGGGAGAGAGAGAGAGTGTGTGTGTGGACCTGTGGTTCTGTGTTTATTAGAGTGGACGGTTGGGTGCTTAGGGTTTTGTAGGTTCACTCTATATTGGTAAATTTACAACACAAGGATGGGAATTAAAGCACAGGAAGGGAACAGCAAGGGGTCAAACAGTTATCTAAGTCAATCAGAGCTTTTTAGAAAAGGAACTTAATGAGTGGGGTGGCCTCCCTGTTGTCAAGTTGTGTAGCTGGTAATGTGTTTATTCAAGATAGACATCTTTGAAGTGGATGCCTTGGCAATGAAAAGCTTAAAGTCAGGAAATTACATTATAATCAAAAAAGCTAATTGTCAGGCACTTACACTACACATAGGAGATATTCATGTCAATATTTTGGTATATATTCTTCTAGATTTATTTGTGTGTGTGTATGTTATTTAAGGAATCTTTAACAAAGCTTACTTCAAGGAGAACTCCCCCAGTAAAACATATGCAAGAAGATGTTAGCAGATTGCCCCATTTCCTCCACTAGCTTCTCCTTATCAGGATGTCACACTTTGACCACTATTACCACGGCCAGGTTTCCACTGCCTTGAGGCTAGCCCCCCATCAGAGGTTGTGGCTCTGAACTGTCATTGCCCAGGAGCACTGCCACTGCTCTGAGCCCAGCTCACCAGGTCCCAGATCATAGCTCTGCACCATCTTTGCTGGAGCTGTGCCGCCACTACTCTGAGCCCCACCCCCTGTCCTAGGTCATGGATCTGAATTGTCCTTGCCTGAGAACACTGCCACTGCTCTGACCCAAGCTCCTTGTGTCCCAACATGTGGTTTTAATGAACCACTCCTAGTGTCATGCTGTTGCTGTCCTGTGACTGCCCCTAGGGCCAGTGTTGAGATTTTAACCCACCATACCCAGGCTGTGCTGCTATGGCACCCTGGCCCTGGGCCCAAACCACCACTGCACCTTGTCATCCCAGGGCCTGTCCTGCTGTTGTGTCCTTGCCTCCAGCTGGAGTCACTTTGGCAAGCCCCTGAGATCCAGGTTCCAGTTCCATGGAATATCTGCACACTCCCACACCTTAGACACCAGTACCACAGCTGCAGCAAGTGCACCTGTGGCCCAGGACCCAGGCACTGTAGTAGTTTCACCTGTGCCTGATCTCAGGACCCCAGTTCCACAACAGCTCTGAGGGCCAGCACACCAGACCAGGCACTGAGAGGTATCCCCTCAGCTAGAACTAGAACTTCCTGTGGGCAAAAAACAACAGGAAGACCCCAGCCGCCTTTGCCTTTGAGGATTCCTATAGTCTGACCTGGCACTGCCACCCACAGGACCTCTGCAATCTGGCTGACGTCGACCTCAGCTGATAGAGCTGCATTGAGACACAACTCTGTGCCTTCCCAGGGACCAAAGAGGCTGCATCCCACCCAGCCATCATCCTCATCCTCACTACCTCCAGGTGAAAGGCTTTCTCCACCAAAGCCAGTCCAAAAGGCTGGAAGAGGTGACTGTGCCCACAGATGTTCAGAAAAACAAAAAAGCAAGGAAACATGAAACCACCAAAGGAACACAATAATTTTACAGTAACTGACCCCAAAGAAATGGAGATCTGCAAGTTATCTGAAAGAGAAGTCAAAATAATTATTTTTCAGGAAGCTCAGCGAGATTCAGATAGACAACTCAATGAACTCAGGAGACCAATACATGAACAAAATGAGAAGTTCAACAAAGAGATAGAAATCATAAAAAAGAACCAAATAAAAATTCTGGAGCAGAAGAATACAATGAATGAAATGAAAAATGCAATAGAGAGTTTCAGTGGCAGACTTGATCATGCAGAAGAATGAATCTGTGAGCTTGAAGACAGATCTCTTGATATTATCCAGTCAGAGAATAAAGAAATTAGAATGGAAAAGAATGAAGGAAGCCTACGTGAGTTATGGGATGTGAACAAGTAAAACAATATCTGCAAAATATTGGAAGTCCCACAAAGACAAGAAAGGGAGAAAGGACAGAAGCATTATTTAAAGAAATAATGACCAAAAAGTTTCCAAGTCTGGGGAGTGATGTGACCATCCAGGTACATGAAGCTCAAAGATCCCCAAACAGATTCAACCCAAAGAGCTTTTACTGAGACACATTAAAATCAAGCTTTCAAAAATCAAAGACAAAGGATTATGAAAGCAGCAAGAAAAAAAAAAAGACTCATCACATACAAGGGATTCCTGATAAGGCTTTCAGCAGATTTCTCAGCGGAAACCTTGCAGGCCAAAAAAGAGTGGGATGATATATTCAAAGTACTCAAAGAAAAAAACTGCCAACTAAGAATACATTACCCAGCAAAGCTGTCATTCAGAAATGAAGGAGAGATAAAGACTTCCCCAGACAAACGAAAGCTGAGGGAATTTATCACCACTAGACTTGCCCTACAAGAAATGCTCAAGGGAGTTCTTCAAGCTGAAATGAAAGGATGCTAATTTATAACATGAAAACGTATGAAAGTATAAAATTCATTGGTAAAGGTAAATATATAATCAAATTCAAAATGCTCTAATACTGCAATGATGGTCTGTAAATCACTTTGAATTCTAGCATGTAGGTTAAGACACAAAAGTGTTAAAAAGAACTATAGTTACAATATTATGTTAATGGACACTATATAAAAAGTTGTAAATTGGGGCATCAACATAAATTGTGGAGAGGGTGGCAAGTAAATGGGTAGAACTTTCTCATATAATTGAAATTAAGTTGTTATCAGCTTAAAATAGATGTTTATAACTATAATATATACTATGAAAGCTTCATGGTAACCATAGGGCAATAAGCTGCAATAGATACATAAATGATAAAGAGGAAAAAATGAAAGCATACCATTACAAAAAATCATCACCTCACAAAGAAAGTCAGCAAGAAAGGAACAAAGGAACTACAACAAATCAGAAAGCAATCAACAAAATGGTGATATAAGTCCTTATCCATCAATAATTACTTTAAAAGGAAATGGTTAAAATTCTCTAATTAAAAGACATAGAGTGGACAAACGGATAAATAAACAAAACCCAAGTATGTGCTGCCTAGAAGAGAGTCATTTCAGCTTTAGGGACACTTATAGGCCAAAAGTGAAGAAATGGAAAAAGATATTCCATGCAAATGGAAACCAAAAGAGAACAGGAGTAGCTATACTTTTATCAGATAAAATAGACTTTAGGTCAAAAAACTGTCACAAGAGACAAAGAAGGTCATTAGATAATGATAAAGTGGTCAACTCATCAGGAGGATATAACAATTGTAAACATATACACATCCAATATTAGAGCACCTAAAAACAATTATTAATATATCTGAAGGGAGAAATAGACAGCAATGCAATAATCATAGGGGACTTCAATATCCCACTTTCAACATTGGATAGATTATCCAGAAAGAAAAATCAATAATAGAAGTAATGGACTTGAATGACACTTTAGACTAAATGGACCTAACAGATATACAGATCATTCTATCCAACAGCAGCAGAATACACATTTTTCTCAAGTGATGGTGAATATTCTCCAGGATAGATCTCATCATAAGTCACAAAACAAGTCTTAGCAAATTTAAGAAGATTGAAATCATACCGACTGTCATTTCCAACCACAATGGTATGAAACTAGAAACCCATAACAGGAGGAAAGCTGGAAAATTCACAAATGTATGGAGATTAAACAACATGCTCCCAACCAACCAATGGGGCAAAGAAGAAATAAAAAGGGAAATAAATAAATATCTTGAAACAAATGAAAATGGAAGCACAACATATGAAAACCTATGGGGTGCTGCAAAAGCAATTCTAAAAGGGAAGTTTATAGCAATAAATGCCTATATCAAGAAACAAGAAAGATCTCAAATAAACAACCTCACTTTATACCTCAAGGAGCTAAGTAAAGGGAAAACAAACTAAGCCCAAAATTAGCAGAAGAAAGGAAATAACAAAGATCAGAGCAGAAATAAATGAAATAGAGACCAGAAAAACAATAGAGATCAATGAAACTAAGATCTGTTTTTTTAAAGGTAAACAAAATTGACAATATTTAAATATTTCAAAGAGATATCTGCACACCCATGTTTTTCATGACAGCATTATTCACAATAGCCAAGATATGAAAAGAATATAAATGTCCTTCAGTGGATGAATGGATAAAAAAATGTGGTATACATATGGTATAAATATGGTATACATATACAATGGAATATTACTCAGCTATAAAAAAAGGAAATCCTGCCCTTTATGATAACATGGATCAATCTGGAGGGCATTATGCTAAGTTAAATCATACAGAGAGAGAAAAACAAATACTGTATGGTATCACTTATATGCAGAATCTTTTAAAAAAAGCCAGTTTCATAGAAACAGAATATAATGGTTGCCAGGGACTGGAGGGAGGGTGAAATGGGGAGATGTAGGTCAAAGGGCACAAAATTTCAATTCTAAGAAGAATAAGTTCTGAGAACCTAATGTACCACATGGTGAATATAGTTAATAATATGATACTGTATACTTGAAAGTCACTGAGAGTAGATCTTGAGCATTCTCATCACAGTAAAAGAGTTACCTATGTTAATTATGTGAGGTGATGGATATGTTAATTATCTTGATCTTGGTAATCATTCTACAATGTATATGTATATCAAATCATCATGTTTTATACTTTAAATATATACAATTATATTTGTCAATTATTCCTCAATAAAGTAAAAAACAAAGTAAAAATACAGCTCCCAGACTGGGAGAAAATATTTGCAAATCTTATATCTAAGGAACTAGTATCTAGAATATATAAAGAACTCTTACAACTCAATAATAAAAAGACAAATAACCCAACTAAAAATGAGCAAATGTTTGAATAGACATTTATCCATGGAAGATACACCAATGGCCAATAAGCACCTGAAAAGATGCTTCATATCGTTAGTCACTAGGGAAATGCAAATCAAAACTACAAGATACCATTTCACACTCCCTAGGATGGCTAGAATCCAAAAGACAGATATTAACAAGTGCTGCTGAGGATGTGGTGAAATTACAAGCTTTGTAAACTCTTGGTGGTAATGTAAAATGGTGCTGCCACTTTGGAAAATAGTCTGGTGGTTCCTCAAAGTTTAAAAATGGTGTTATTATATGACCCTGAAATTCCATTCCTAGGTATATACCCATGAGAAATGAAAACATATGTTGACACAAACACTTGTACACAGGTTCATAGCAGCATTATTCACAATAGCCATAAAGTAGAAACAACTCAAATGTCCGTCAGTTGATGAATTAGTAAATAAAATGTGGTGCATCCGTGCAGTGGAATGTTATTTGACAATAAAAAGGAATGAAGTACTGATGCATACTACAACATGAATGAACCTTGCATACATTAAGCTACATGAAAGAAATCAGAAGCAAAGGTTCAAATGGATTGTTTGATTCCATTTATATGAAATGTCCATAATAAGCATATCCATATAGACAGAAAGTAGATTAGTGTTTGCCTAGAGCTAAGGGGAGTGTTGGAGGAAAATGAGGAGAGACTGCTCAGGAATAAATAGGTATGAGGTGATGAAAATGTTCAAAAAATGTTTCTTTGGGTGATGAAAATGTTCCAAAATTGGTTGTGGTGATGGTTGCACAACCCTCGGAATATGCTAAAAATCAATTATTTTAAATTATTGAATTATATATGTGAATTATAATTCAATAATGCTATTCTAACAACAAAAATTGCAAATATATGGAAAATAAGTTAATGTCTTTTTAAATTCCCACTTTCAGAAATTACCACTGTTAACAGTTCTGTGTATATCTTTAAATTTGTCTATGTATATTTTAATATAATTTATGCAATAATTATTCTTTTTAAAATGTATCATAATATGTATCCTGTTGTATAACTTGCATTTTTCAGTTACCATTAATACCTACTGCTTGATTATCTGAACTTTTTTCTCCCTAACTTCTCACAACAAAACAAACCAAAACAAAAAGTCAAGGCACAAAAGAAAAAAAAAGTTAAGCAAAAATCTATTAACACAACACAAAAGCATTCTGAGGTATGGAACATATTTGTCCATCTTGGGAAGTCCAACTTTATCTTCCTAATGGTATAAGTATAAATACACTCTAGCAAATCTTCTGTTTCTCAATCTCTCTCCCTACAATTTTTGCCTTGAAAATATCCTAATTGATTGATTGCCTGAGATACAAGCCTAACACATTTCTATCCCTCTAGCACTCATTTTGAAGAGAAAGCTTTGGTCCTAAGTGCCCTCAAATATGAAGTGGTAAAAATTGTTAAATCATATTGCATATTACCTCATGAAGGAAGGGTCTTATGTACATGTAAAAACTTGAACACACAGCTTTAGGGCTATTTTTTGTTTTCTGGGAAAGACCATGGGCATGGTGAATGGATAGATGAACTTTAAGTGCAGTGAGAAGCTAATGTTCCCTTATTCATTATTAAGAAAAAAACATTTGTAGCTTACGCTATCAATTGAATATGCTATTTAAAAATATGGATATTTATTAAGAAAATGATACTTATGGGGCCGGCCCGGTGGCGCAGCGGTTTAGTCCGCGCTTGGCAGCCCGGGGTTCGCGAGTTCGGATCCCGGGCGCCCGCCGACGCACTGCCTGTCAGCCATGCCGTGGCGGCGTCCCATATAAAGTGGAGGAAGATGGGCACGATGTTAGCCCAGGGCCAGTCTTCCTCCTCAGCAAAAAGGGGAAGATTGGCAATAGATGTTAGCTCAGGGCTGGTCTTCCCCACCAAAAAAAAAAAAAAAAAAGAAAATGATACTTATATTTCTTGAACAATTTTCCATGTCAATGAAATGCAGTTTGTTGCTTTTACCTGCTACATAGAACCTCACTGTATGTCTGTATTATAACTCACTGAACAAATTTCCTAATGATGGACATGTTTGCTGTTTCCTGTTGTTGGCTCTTACAAATAATGCTACAATAAGCATCTCCATGCGTGTATTTCTGCCGGCAAGATTCTTAGAAGAGTATACACTAGATAAAAGGACATGAACATTATAAACTTTAATGGATCTGACATTTAAAATAACAATTATTTTAATATAAATCTATAATTATTTAAAATTTTTGGAAAAAGAAAAGAAAATAATGTTAACCATTAGCACACATTCCCAAAACTTTATTTTCCCACTGATTTGAGATGACTTGCAAATGGTGGAGCCAAGCCTCAGGGAACCCAGAGCTATTTGACTCCAAAGACTGTTTCTAACTATTAATGGAAAGGTTTATTCTTGCTTAGATATAACACCAGTAGAGGAGACCTAACTTACCCCAGGTCTTCTATTCAGCTAAACAGTGAGACCCCAAACTTTCAACATTTATTCCAGTGCCCTGTCCAACAGAACTAGTATTAAGCTGTGTTTTCCTTTAGTTACTTTGTATCTCCTGGCATTAAATAAAGTGTGCTTCTGTGGTATGAATCTGAAAGGTTGATTAAAGGGACAAAAGATATGAAATGAAAAAAAGTGAGTCGATAAATTTCTTCCACTGCCCAAATCTCCACTGTGTAGTTCTTAAGTCACACAAAAATGGAGTGATCATATCTTCTTTTCCCCAGTCCCATATGATGGAGATGATAGTGACTGACTCCTGAGCCAAGGGCTGCCTCTACTCTTCTCAATCCCTGCCTCTTTCTTGTCATTTTCTCTTCCAGCTTTGATGATTCTAAGTGAGTATATGTTGAGGCATCTAGAGAGGAGTATAGGAAGATATACGGCAGAGATGGTTGTTAGATGAACTCTCAGAGGGAAAAATGTGAGGGGGGATATATGACAAACCCATAGCTTTAAATTATAAAGAAAATAAATGGGGGCTACATGCATGAAAGTGCCTGTTCCTCCACACCCTTGCCAAAATGATCACCAACAATTTTTAAAAATTAATCTTTACCAGTCTTGAAGGTCAAAAAATCATTTCTCATCGCTCAACATAATTCATTTTAATGGTTGCGTAAAATTCCATTATTCATTTAGATGTGACTTAATTAATTTAAGAAATTTCTTGTTCTGGATATTTAGTTTCTGTGTATAATTTCCGAGTTTTAACAATTCTCGGTTAAACATTTTTATAGTCAAGTTCTATTAAAAAGGATATGGTTTTATGTGTAGGTTGAATGGGCTCAACTAAATTCTGTTTGTCCTCCCTATCCCTCAACAAAATCACAAAACAAAAACCTAATACAAATATTCATGAACACCTTAATAGCAAAAAATCTGAGCAATAGGCACATGAGCCTGGAGCTTCTTTTTTGGTGTTACTGTCAGATATAGGTACCAAAATGTGAATGAGTGTGACTTCTGGGAGCTCCTAATGAGCGTGCAGGTGCCTGGAATAGGGCTTGTTAACCTCAGTGTTGTTTACATATATATATGTAATTCTTTGGGCTATATAATTCTTTGTTGTGGGGGTTGTCCCGTGCATTGTAGAAAGTTAGCCAGCATCCCTGGCCTCTTCCCACTAAATGCTCATAGCACAACTTCCACTCCCATTTGTGACAACCGAAAATGTCTCCAGACATTGCCAAATATTTCCTGGGAGTGGCGTGAAGATCAGCTCCCGTTTGGCAGCCTTCAGTGGTATGACCCTGATTTAGAAATGGGACCAGTGGGAGTAGATTTACTTAAGTCCTCAGAATCAGTGATGGGTCAGGCACTGGGACAGACATCTCCTAACTCTCCTTCCATTGTCCTTCTCAGCAGACTTGTTATCAGACTGTTTGTTCATCTGCTGTAACTTATAACCCAGTGGCTCGAAAGCAATTACAGACATCCAGTTCAGATATGTCTCTGACTTAAGGTAAGGCAAAAGACAAAATAACACAGGAAAGCACACCAATTAATTGGAGGGAATACATTTAATCATGACATTTCATCAAAGTTTTTCTGGTCCTCTTTAGGTCTCAGTTTCTTCCTTTATAGATCGTGGCTGACTACCACACAGGAGCATTGTAAGAAATGCATGTGATAGCAAGTGCAAAGTGGCAGACATTCACTTCCCATGGTTCCTTGTGGGCAGAAACCCTCCAATTAGGCACAAATTGTCATTCAATGAAAAATAACAAAAATACTTACCATATTATTGGGTTCATCCAATGCAGAACTTGATGATATCTGCAGTGTGAGTTGAAAAGTAGTTACTTGGAAGTCACTGCTTTTTTGTTTTTTTTACCATCTAAGAGCCCAAAGTGCTTTCCCAGATGGAATCTCATGAAGCTCCATGAACTTCTTAGGTAACAAGGAGGCCAATAGAGGAGAAATGGCATATTTGACAATAACAGCACAAAGGAGGCAGGCGGGAGCAAAACTGTACTGGAGTAAGGAAATAACACAAGATGGTAATTCAATCTACAGGAAGAAATGAGGAAGATCAGAAATGACAATTAAGAAGGCTAATGTAACAAAGTCATAGATATATACTTGTTTTTTTCTTCTCTCAGCTTCTTTAAAGACATGAGTATATAAAGTAATCATCATAACAATATATTGTTGGGTTTGTTATATATGTAGGCGATATGTATAAAACAATAGTAACACAAAAAGTAGAGGAGGGGATATAGCCATATATGAGTAATGTTTCTACATCTCACTGAAATTAGTATAAATCTAAGGTAGAGTCTGATAAGTTAAGGTGTACATTGTAGGCCCTAAATCAACCACTATGAAAATAACTCAAAAAAATAGTGACAAAATCATTAGAAGAATTAAAATACTCCTCTAGTGAAATATTTGAGTATTGAAAGTATTTGAATATTCATATACTTGAATATTAAAAATATTGACTTAATGCAAAAGAAAACAATAAAGGAACAGAGGAACAAAAAAGACATGAGATATAAATCAAAAGTAAATTGGCAGACATAAATCCTACCATTTTAATAATAATGTTAAATGTGAATGGATTAAACAACAATCCAATCAAAAAAAAGAGATTGTCAGATTGGATAAAAAACACAATCCAATGATATGGTGCCTATAGGAGACACAATTCAATTCAAAAATACAAATAGATTTATGTAAATGGATTGGAAAAGATGTACCATGCAAATAGCAACCATAAGAGAGCTGACGTGGCTATACAAATATCAAATAAAGTAAACTTAAAATACACACAAAAGTGTTACTAGGTACAAAAAGGGACATTTTATAATGATAAAAAGTCAATCCAAGTTATAATAATTATAAACATATGTGCAGCTAACAACAGAGTCCCCAAATACATTGTTGTAGGTAGAATAATGGCTCCCCAAAGATACCCTCATCTTACTATCCAAAACCTGTGAGTATGTTACCTTACATGGCAAAAGGGGCTTTTTATATGTGATTAGTTAAGGATTCTGAGATGGGAAGATTATCCCAGATTATCTAGATCAGTCCAATGTAATCACAAGGGTCCTTATAAAAGGAACAAGGAGAGTCAGAAAAGGATATGTGACAACAGAAGCAGAGGGCAAAGGGATGTGGCCACAAGCCAAGGAATGGGGGCAGCCCCTAGAAGCTGGAAAAGATAAGAAACGGATTTTCTCCTACAGTCTTCAGAAGGAAAAAAGCCCTGCCAACACCTTGAGTTTAGCACAGTGAAACTGATTTTAGTTGTCTGACCTCCAAAACTGTAAGATGATAAGCATGTGTTGTTGTAAGCCACTCAAATTGTGGTAATTTGTTACAGCAACAATAGGAAACCAAAACACACATGAAACCATAACTGGCAAAAATGGAGGGAGAAATAGATAATTCTGCAATAATAGTTGGAGACTTCAATACCACACTTTCCATAATGAATAGAAAAGCTAGGCATAAGATCAACGAGGAAATGGAGGACTTGAACACAATAATCCAAATATACCAAAGGACATGTATGTGAACCTACTGGGCCCAAATAGGCCACAATTTGATATAAAACTACTTTCCCCCCCCCCCAACTCCATCAGACAACTCACTGTGTCACATTCTGTATCACAGAAATGCCTCTGAATCTGTTACATAATGTACACAAGTGTGTTTGTTTTGCTTTTTCTTGTAACATTCCCAAATGCTAAGACACGGTAATAATATTGAGGTTAAAATAAAATCTCTCTTAAAGAGGGGAAAAGATGGGGGCTGGCCCAGTGGCATAGTTGTTAAGTTTGCGTGCTCTGCTTTGGCGGCCCGGGGTTCACAGGTTCGGATCCCAGGTGCGGACCTGCACCACTCATCAAGCCATGCCATGGTGGTGTCCCACATACAAGGTGGAAGAAGACTGGCACAGATGTTAGCTCAGAGGCAATCTTCTTCAAGCAAAAAGAGGAAGATTGGCAACAGATGTTATCTCAGGGCCAATCTTCCTCACCAAAAAAAGGCGGGGTGGGGGGGCGAGATGGAAAGGGAAGGAAACATACATTTGCTGCCAGTCTATATGTTCCAGATATTCTGTTTGGTATCAGGATTTCCTTTTACAGATTATAAGAGTGAGGCTCAGAGAGGTTAAGTACATGTTTCAGGGTCACACAGCTACTAAGGGAAAGTGCTGCTATCATAATCCTCATGTGCTTGACTCAAAGGCCTGTGTTTCGAACCAGGCATTTAGCCTCCTCTTTAGATGGACAATGTATGGCAATGGGAATTCCCATACACAACTGGTTGGATTCTGACCTGGTACATTGACTTTGCAAAGTAATTTAGTCGTGTCTACCAGATTGTACCTATCTGATGATACCTCAGATGGACCCACAAGTATATACCCAGAACCCTTGGCAGGTGTCCCCAAGGAGACCTGTGCAAGAAAGGCCTTTGCACCACTCTTTTTAACAGCACAAATTTGAAAACAATCAAATGTCCATGAACAGATTATTCTGGATAAATAAATCAGGGTACAATCACACAGTAGATTACAATATATCAGTGAAAGTGAATGAACTAGAACTATAGCAATTAGAATGTAGATGAATCTCGAAAACAAAATGTGTAGAAAAACTGCAAATTACACAATGACACCTAGGTAAACCTGTGCAGATATACTGGTAAATTTCATTTCTTAACGTGGCTAGGGGGAATACAGTTCGTTTTTGTATGTTTGGAATATCTAATAAATTACAATGCAAGCTTTTAGGGGTTGTATTTCTGATCATAAATGTAATCCACACTCATCTTTATAAATGTTTAAAACAGATTAAAGTTCTGAGATGAAAATATAAATCAACAATCTGTCATCATTGAAAAATAGCTGCAGACATTTTGCTGTATGCTCTTCTGTTATGTTTATGTATGCCTATATACAAATGTACTATATATACATTATATATGTACTTCATATGACTATCATATATATGTGATTTTATATGTATATGTATATATTTTTTAGTATCTTTTTTTCCTTTTGTAACATAAAATTACATGGCATGAGGAAAGGATCTAACTTTACTTTTTGGAGAACAGTTCATAGTTCATCCAGCCCCGTTTTTTCAACAATATATCTAATGGGAAACACCATCACACACATTGCACATGTATGTGCAGTACAGTAAATCCACCCGTTTATGCTCCCTGTTGGTGGTTGGGAAGTCTAATAATAATATTGGTAAAAGAAGTGAATGTGTACTGATGAGTTACAAAGTATCAGGTACTGTACTGAGTGTTTTCCAAGTATTATCTCATTAAATCTTCACTACAGGCATATGAAGTAAGTACCATTCTCATCCCCATTTTAAAAGTGATATGGGTGCTTGGAACAAAAGAAGGTCTTGCTAAATATCATACAACCATCAACTAATGGTGCCTAGGTTAAATTTCCAGTTTATCAGACTCCAAAGTCCACACCCCTGACCACAAGGTTATATTGAGTATGACTTTGTGTTAGGGCTGAGGCCAGCACAGGAGAAGTCACTCATCCAGGTCCTGTGGTCAGCAGTGGGTCCACTTGGGGCTCTTGGGGCTCAGGTGTCCTGACTACAATCTTTGGTCCAGCAGACCCTTTGTTAGGTGCTGTTCCTCTTGAATGTCTCTTCTATCGAGAGTTCAATGGGAATTTGCTTTTCTCATATTCAGCCTACAAAGTACAGAGACAAGGAAGACACTTAACATGAGATTTACCCTCTTAATGCACCTAAAAACAAGTTTTTTAAAAAGAAACAAGAAAAGGATTGCCCATGGGATAAAAAAAATAGGCATGATGATTTTCCTCCATTATCTCAACTCAATCTAGGAATGCATCCTAAAACACAGACATGGCACCAAAGCTCATATGCTGTATAAAAGTGTGTGTGTTTGACTTCTTGGTGCTGCACTCTAGATGCTATCTATGACAGCTATGCCCTTTGTTTTGGGTCAAAGTCGTCTCTTTCATGACAGGGGGGAGGCAGAGTGAGAAAAGGACAAGCATTTGTTGAAGTCCTCTTATATAGCACTCATGCTTCCTAGATTTTAACATTTTCTCTTTACAAAATATCTGTAAAGAAGGTAACATCATTTCCATTTTATGAATGACAAAACTCAAGCTCTGAAAGGGTCATACTCTCTGGGGTCAAACATCTATTGGTGACTTGAATGGATCTCTCTATCTCTTGCCCACTCCACAGGACACTCAGGAGCTGCAGTTTTAGACAATGAGCTTTCTGGCTTGAGGGCTATTAATTTTAAATACCACCTTGGGGGCCAGCCTGGTGGCATAGTGGTTAAGTTCAGTGCACTCTGCTTTGGCGGCCTGGGTTCGTGGGTTTGGATCCTGGGTGTGGACCTACACCACTCATCAAGCCATGCTGTGGCAGCGACTCACATACAAAATAGAGGAAGACTGGCATAGATGTTAGCTCAGAGTCACTCTTCCTCACCAAAAAAAAAAAAAAAACCACCTTGGTGATGAAGGTGGCAGTGCAGATGGAATCTTGCCCTTTGGGCCAAGAGGCCAAGTTGTGTGGCCAAGGGATTGGCTGGTTCCTGAAGGACTGTGTGGGGCTCAGGCATAAACAGAGGTGGTGTTCTTTCCTGAAAGAAAACTAGGAGAGAGAGAAAAAAAAGTCACAGAATTTCTTTAAGAGAGGTATTTTACATTTTATCTAACTTAATTTTAACAACTATTCATACTACCTATGATTATTCCCATTATTCGCATCAGATTATAGGAGTTAGGAGACGGTTAAGTAAATCAGGGAAATAGCCTTGTAAATGCCTGTGCTTCCAGTTGAAGCTGGAATTACTCTAAAGCTTTGTCATTTTGTTCTGAAGCCTCCAGGGCTTTGAATGTTCTAATCTCCGTGGGCAATTGATGATGGCCAGGATATTGCTCAATTTCCAGTACAATGATCTGTATCATTTTAAAATCAACATAGTGAAAAAATTTAAAACACTTTCTGTTTGGCAAAATAAGTAACAGTTGGCTGAAAATCCAAGAGAAAATTTCTGCAAACAGTACAGAGCTAATATCCATAGTTTATGATGCATGCTTGCTATTAAACAGGGAGAGATGGGCAGTTGATAACAACAGAGTATTCACATAAAGAATAATCAATATTCATGCCCAATAAATATGTGAAAGTATTCCCAAACACATTAGCTAATGAAATGAAAATTAAAATCCTGAGAAGAATGTGGATGAGATTCCAATATTGAAAAAGAATATGTGAATGTGAATACATATTTGTGTATATGTAAATACAAATTAATATATCATTTACAGAGAAACACGTCTGGAGAGCATGTACCAATCTACAGACCGTGCACAACTTGAGGTCAGATGTGGACATCAGGCAGGTGGGGCATACAGGAGAATTTTATTTTATAAATGCACATTTCTATATTCCTTGAAATATTGTAATGAGGAAAATTACTGAGATAAAAATTCAAAGCAAGGAAATACTTTAAGGAGATGTACTCATGATGTCATTGCTTTGGAAATACATTGAAAGTAAATTTTATGGGGAAAAGAAGCAAATTTAACAAATTTATCTGAAAACAGGTATCTGTGCCTGTTTCTATGGTGGAAATATATCAGTGAATCTGTGTGTGTGCATGTGCACATTTGTATGTGTATGTTTCTATGTCTTAAACTCTTGTGTCAAATATTGGCATGCTTATATATGCAGCTTTCTCGTTAGAGCTGTATTTCATGTCTGGAGTAAACATCTTAGAAAGTCATGATTTGGAAGGATCGCTGCCAATGGGTGTAAAATTCCAGAAAGCTGTGCTGATGTCATCAAGCATAGACCCTTCTCTCGCTCCCACACACCTTGCTGGACTTCCCTTTCTTGCCTAGATGCATTATCTAATATTCTGGAGTAATCACAATTAATATTGGGTATAGAGGGCTTCCTTGCCTTGTTCCTAATGTCAGGGACACTATCTGTGACCATTGATGCTGGAGCTGCTCTTTCCCTTTAGAACTATCTGATTCACTGGGTTAGACAGTTGTTTTAAAACTGCCAGTTTTCTAAGGGTATTTAATTGACATAAAATATTGAATATTACCAAATAGATTTTCACATCTGCTGAACAAACATGTGTTTTTTTCTCTTTGACTTGTTAAATGTTGAATTTTCTTTACATTCTTGGAAAGAATCACATTAAAGTCATTTCCCAGTACCTCAACCACAAGGGAGCTGCATATCAACAGAATCCAAAAAACATGTTAAAAACCAAAGTAAGTTTCCAAAAGAAGTGCTGCAGTCTACTTAATATTTTTTTTTCCTTTTGTGATTTATTGCCTGTGAATTGCCTAACAACCCAAAAACCAATTTGGTATCACACAGAATGTTTGTCATTTTTATTACCTGCACTTGTGGCTTGACATTTTTGTAAGCATAAGCTTACTCTCTGATGAACCAGGTTTAATTTCAATTAGGTCCATCTTCTAGAAGCTTACCGAGATGGATTTTATACTTGATTAGGGACTGGAGTCAAACATGCACTTTTCCTCCAAGCTTCACTTTGTCAGCTTCCGAAGGAGCATTACCTGTGCAATTGCTGTATTGTTATGAAATCTCCTGGGGATTACCATATACTGTAGGTAGGAATTGAGACTGGCCAAAACAAAGGGTGATCTTCATAGACAATCCTATAAGTATCCCCAACTTGCCCATGTGGGTGTGTATTCTTTTTAACGTAAGCTCAGTATCTTTAGGACTGAGTCTGCATTTTTTGAAAAGAAGACCCGGCTGTCTCACTTACTACTAAGATATAAGAAGGCCTAAGAATGCAAAGAGCTGAGGACCTTGGAAAGTTGAGCATGGGTGCATTAAGCAGGTTTTGCTACATCTCTAGCCAGCTGTAGGCTATGAAAAGAAGTTATTCCTATAGTCCAGCCAACTCCACTCAGGACAAAATTTTGGGATTTGAGTCCTAAAATTCAGTAGCAATGACGTGTCCCTTTGTGTGTCACAGATGAATGATTTGTTGAGGGCTGGGTAATGTATGTGTAGTCTCAAGTTTCTGCCCCCTCTTTCTAAGATATCCTTATGTTACATAAGAAATGAACGCTGAAGTCTGAAAGCCACATTTCTGGATAGATTTCATTATCTTCATTGGTTTACCCTTGTAACAATCTCTCTTTCTTACATCATTCAAACTTCAACACCACACAGGGCTGTCACTGGTCTGCCCTAAATATGGGCAAATATATTGCCCTACCCCCAAATCCAACACACTGACAGGGTTGCAGCCACTGCTCTCTTGTTTGGGCTTTAACACATCACACCAGGCTGATGCCATTGCCCCCTCCATGCAAACACCTTCATCACCCCACTTAGGCTTCAACATTCTGCTCCTGGTCATCTCTACTCACTCTCACTACCCACATGACCAACTACTCTGCTCGGTCTCCCTGATTCCTTTTTTTTAAATCAAGGAGTTTTTATTTTGAAGTAGTATATTCACAAGAAGCTGCAAAAATAATATAGAGAGGTGCTGTGTACCCTTCCCCCAGTTTCTCCCAGTGGTAACATCTAACTAAATAAACTAGTACAATATCAAAACTGGGAAATTGACATCAGTACAATCAAGAGAATTTATTCAGATTATCACAACTTTTACATGGAATCATTTGTATTTGTGTGTATAATTCTCTGCAGTTTAACCACATGTGTAGATTCATGCAACCATCACCGCAATCAAGATACAGAACTTTTCTATCATTAGAAAAGTCTCCCATGCTACCCCTTTATAGTCACACTCATTGCCCTCTCCCAACACTCCCATCTTTAACCCTTGGCCACCACTAACCTGTTTTCCATCTCAGTAATTTTTTGGTTTCCAGACTCTTATAGAAATGCAATCATATGGTATGGAACTTTTTAAAAATTGAGATAAATTTTAAATAACATAAAATTAACTACTTGAAAGCATACAATTCAGTAGTATTTCATACATCCACAGTGTTGTGCAATTATCACCTCTATCTAGTACCAAAATTATTTTCATCATCCCAAAAGGAAACCACATAAACATTAAGCAGTCACTCCCGTGGAAAGTTTGGGAGTTTGGGGGTTTATCAAGAAAGAGACAGACCACAAGAGGCAGTAACACACAAGCTTTATTTGGGCAGTGCTTGGATAGGGTTGCATGAAAGAGAAGTCCCTCCCAGCAAGACCCCTTTCAGAAAGGGAACAGGGTAAAGAAACTCTCATAAAAAAGAGGGA
Organism: Tapirus indicus; assembly: GCA_031878705.1. NCBI lineage: Eukaryota > Metazoa > Chordata > Mammalia > Perissodactyla > Tapiridae > Tapirus > Tapirus indicus. Next base: position 85,978,646 of record CM062942.1, on the reverse strand, counting down.
AATCAGAGAGGAGGCTTACATGTCTAGGTAGTGTCACTCTGCAGCAAGGTGGGGAGTCTGTGTGTCAGAGAGCTCCAAAGGGTAGCAGCAATTTGGAGTCTTTTTATACCTACAGGGTTTATCTTATCTATGGTTATATGTTGGGTGCAGTTTTGTGGAGTATGTAGTTAATAGATCTAAATGACTAAAAATATATCTTTTTGGAATATATTTAAAGCAATTGAATGTGTGCAAGTTTGAGTTTGGCACCAGTGGGCTCTGACTAGTGGTTCTAGCCTGCTGTGAAGAAATAAACAACATAGGGGCCATTTTAGGCTAATACGTGGAGGCCATCTCTGTCTCATTTATATAACACTCCTCATCCCCCTATGGCAACCACTAGTGGTTGGCCTAGTGGTTAAGTTCGGTGTGCTCTGCTTCAGCGGCCCAGGTTCAGTTCAGCCTATGGCAACCACTAGTCTGCTTTCTGTTTATATGGATTTACCTATTCTGGATGTTTCACATAAATGGAATCATACAATATGTGGCCTTTTGTGATTGGCTTCTTTCACTTAGCTTAATATTTTTGAGATTTGTTCACTTTGTAGTATGTATCAGTATTGCATTCCTTTTTATGGTTGAATAATATTCTGTTGTAGGAATGTACCACATTTTGTTTATCCATTCATCTGTTGATGGACATTTGGGTTGTTTACACCTTTGGGCTATTATGAATAGTGCTGTGATGAGTATTCATGTACAAATATTTGTTTGAATACCTGTTTTCAATTCTTTGGGGTATATATACATACCTAGGATTAGAATTGCTGGGTCTTATGGTAGTTATATGTTTAACTACTTGAGAAACTACCAAACTGTTTCCCACAGCAGCTGCATTATTTTACATTCCCACCAGCAATATACAAGGGTTCCAATTTCCCTACAACCTTGACAGCACTTGTTATTTTCTGTATATGTATATATTTTTTTTTGCTGAGGAAGATTCACCCTGAGCTAACATCTACTGCCAATCTTCCTCTTTTGGTATGTGAGCTGCCACCACAGCGTGGCCACTGAGAGATGAGTGGTGTAGATCCATGCCTGGGAACTGAACCTGGGCCGCTGAAGCAGAGCACACCGAACTTAACCACTAGGCCACCGGGGCTGGCCCTGTATTTTTTTTATTATAGCTATCCTCGTGGGTCAGAAGTGGTACCGCGTTGTGGTTTTGATTTGTATATCCACAATGACTAAAGATGTTGAGCATCTTTTCATATGCCTGTTGGCCATTTGCTTATCTTCTTTGGATTAATGTCTATTCAAGTCCCTTGTTCATTTTTCAATTGGGCTGTTTGTGTTATTGAGTTGTAACAGTTCTTTATATATTCTGCATAGTAGACCCTTATCAGATGTATAATTTGCAAATTTCTTCTCCCATTCTGTATGATGTGTTTTCACTTTCTCGATAGTGAACTTTTGTACACAAAAGATTTTAATTTTGATGACATTCAATTTATCTGTTTCTGTTGTTGCCTGTGCTTTTGGCATTATTTTTAATAATCCATTGCCAAATTCAAGGTCATGAAGAGTTACTACTGTTTTTTTCTAAGAGTTTTGTATTTTTAGCTCTTAAATTTAGATCTTTGATTCACTTTGAGTTAATTTTTTATATGGTGTGAAGAGTCCAACTTCACTGTTTTTCATGTGACTATCCAGTTGTCCCAGCACCATTTGTTAAAGAGACTATTTTTTTCCCCATCGAATGGTCTTGTCACCCTTGTGAAAAATCAACTGGCCGTAGATGTAAGGGTTTATTTCTAGACTCTGAATTTTATTCCATTGTTCTATATGTCTATCCTTATGTCAGTACCATACTCTCTTTATTATTGTAGCTTTGTAGTAAGTTTTGAAACCAAGAGATGTGAGTCCTCCAACTTTATGTTTCTTTTCCAGACTATTTTGGGCATTCAGGTCCTTTGCAGTTCCATATGACTTTTAGGATCAACTTTTCTATTTCTGGAAAAAAAAAACACAGTTGTGATTTTGGTAGAGATTACATTGGTAGTATTGCCATCTTAGCAATAATAAGTCTTCCAATCCATGAACACTAAATGTCTTTCCATTTATTTAGATCTTTAATTTCTTTCAGCAATATTTTATAGTTTTTAGTGTACAAATTTTGCACCTACCGTAGGTGGAATTGTTCTTTTAATTTCCTTTTCAGATTGTTCATTGCTGGTGTATAGAAATACAATTGATTTTTATGTGTTGATCCTGTATCCTGCAACTGTCCTGAATTCATTTATTATCTCTAGTAGTTTTTTTTTTTTTTGTAGTATCTTTAGGATTCTCTATATGTCGGATCATATCCTCTATAAATAAAGATAACTTTACTTCTTCCTTTCCAATTTGGATGTCTTTTATTTTTTTTTTTCTAGCTCTAATTGCTCTGGCTAGAACTTCTAGTACAATTTTGAATAGCAGTGGTGAAAGCAAGCATCCTTGCCTTGTTAATCTTACAGGGAAAACTTTTAGTCTTTCACCATTGAGTATAACGTTAGCTATAGGTTTTCTATAAATGCCCTTTATCTGGTTGAGGATATCCCTTCTACTCCTAGTTTTCTGAGTGCTTTTGTCATGAAAGTGTCTTGGACTTTGTCAAAATGTTTTTTTCTGTATAAATTGAGATCATCATGAGATGTTTTCCCCTTTATTCTATTAAAGTGGTATATTATATTGATTGATTTTCATGTGTTGAACCACCTTTGTATTCTTGGAATAAATTTCATTTGATCATGATATATACCTCTTAATATGCTGCTGGATTTGGTTTGTTAGTATTTTCTTTGTGACTTTTACTAATATTTTGTTCAAGATCTATATTCATAAGGAGCTTTGGTCTATAATTTTGTTTATTCAGATATCTTTATCTGGCTCTCATAGCAGGGTAATGCTGGCTTCACAGAATGAGTTATAAGGTGCTGCCTATTCTTCTATTCTTTGGGAGAGTTTGAAAAGGGTTGGTGTTCAATCTTCTTTAAATGTTTGGTAGAATTTACCAGTGAAGCCATCTGGTCCTGGGCTTTCCTTTGTTGGGAGCTTTTTGACTACTGATTCTACCTCTTTACTTGTTAAAAGTCAGTTCGGATTTTCCATTTCTCCTTGAGTGAGTTTTGGTAGTTTATGTTTTTCTAGGAATTTGTCCGTTTCATTAGGTTATCTAAATAGTTGGTGTTCAATTGTTTATAGTACTCTATTATAATTCTTTTTATTTCTGTAAGGTCTGTAGTAATATCCTCAGTTTCGTTTCTTTTATTTTTTTAAGCTTTATTGAGACAAATAAAATTGTAAGATATTTAAAGTGTACATCATGATAATTTGATATATGTATAAATTATGAAAGGCCTTCCCTCATCTAATTAATTAACACCTCAGTTTCATTTCTGATTTTAGTAATTTGAGCCTTCTCTCTTTTTTTCTTGGCTGGTCTAGCTAAAGCTTTATGAATTTTGTTGATCTTTTCAGAGAACAAACTTTTGAATTCATTTATTCCTTCTCTTGTGTTTCTATTCTCTATTTTGTTATCTCCACTCTAATCCTCATTATTTCCTTCCTTTTGCTAGCTTTGGATTTAGCTTGCTCTTCTTTTTCTAGTTCTTTAAAGTGTAAGGTCAGGCTATTAATTTGAGATCTTTCTTCTTTTTTAATATAAGTATTTACAGCTATAAATTTTCCTCTGAGCACTGCTTTCACTGCATCCCATGGATTTTGTTTTTTTGTGTTTTCATTTTCATTTGTCTTGTGTTTTCTAATTTTACTTGTAATTTCTTATTTTACCCATTAGTTGTTTATGTTGTTCAATTTCTACATATTGGTGAATTTTTCCATTTTCCTTCTGCTACTGATTTCTAGTTTTATTCTGCTGTGGTCAGAGAAGGTACTTTGTATGATTTTATTCTCTTTAAATTTACAGACTTGTTTTGTGGCCTAACATTTGGTCCATCCTGGCTAATGTTCCATGTGCAATTGAAAAGAATGTGTATTCTGCTCTTGTTGGGTGGAGTGTTCTATATATGTCTGTTAGGTCTGGTTGGTTTATAGTGTTGTTCAAGTTCTATATTACCTTATTGACCTCCTGTCTATTTGTTCTATCCATTATTGAGACTGGATTATTGAAATCTCAAGCTATTATTGTAGAATTGTCTATTTCTCCCATCAATTCTGTCAGTTTTTGATGTATATATTTTTGGGGCTCTGTTGTTAGGTGTGTACATGTTTATAATTTTTATATCTTCTTTATGAACTGACCCTTTGTCAATACATAATGTCCCTCTTTGTCTTTTGTAACAATTTTTTACTTAAAGACTACTTTGTCTGATATTAGTATAACCCCTCCAGGTCTCTTTTGGTAATTATTTGCATGGAATATATTTTTGCATCTTTTCACTTTCAATCTATTTGCATCCTTGGATCTAAAGTGAGTTTCTTGTAAACAACATGTATTTAGATCTGTTTTTGTTCATTCTTCCAGTCTTTGTCTTTTAGTTGGAAAGTCTAATCCATGTACATTTAAAGCAATTACTGAGAGCCAGCCCTGATGGTCTAGTGGTTAAAGTTCAGCACTCTCACCACTTTGGTGGCCCAGGTTCGCTTCCTGGTCATGGAACCACATCACCCATCTGTCAGTTGCCATGCTGTGGTGGCGACTCACGTAGAAGAATTAGAAGGACTTACAACTAGGATATACAACCATGCACTGGGGCTTTGGGAAGAAAAAAAATAAAGTAATTACTGATAAGGATGGACTTAACTCTTGCCATTTTTCTGTGTCTTCTATATATCTTATGCTTTTTTTGTTCCTTGATGCCTCTATTACTGCCTTCTTTTGTGATTAATTGATTTTGTCTAGTGTGCCATTTTGATTCCCTTTTCATTTCTTTTTCTGCTTATTTTTTAGCATTTTCCTTAGTGGTTACCCTGGAGGTTACAGTTAATATCTTAACTTTATAATATTCAAGCTTGAATTAATACCAACTGAGTTTCAACAGTATACAAAAATTCTGCTCCTTTATAGCTCAATCCCACTTTATCTTGTTATTTTAACAAATTACATCTTTATACATTGTGTGCCCATTAACATGGTTTTATAATTATTGTTTCATTGGATTCATCTTTTAAATAAAACAGGGAAAAAAGGGAGAGTTACAAACCAAATATGCAATACTACTGGCTTTTATGTTTACCTATGTATTTCCTTACCATTATTCATCATTACTTTGTATGCCTTTGAGTTACTGTTTAGTATCCTTTCATTTCAGCCTGGAAGACTCCCTTCATACTTTCTTGTAAGGCAGATCTACTAGTGTTGGACTCTCTCAGCTTTTGTTTATCTAGTAATGTATTAATTTGTCCTATATTTTTTAAGGACAACTTTGCTGGGTATAGAATTCCTGTTACAGTTTTTTTTTTCTTTCAGCACTTTAAAAATGTCACCCCAGGGGCCAGCTCCATGGCATAGTGGTTAAGTTCAGCATGCTCCACTTCAGCAGCCTGGGTTCACAGGTTCAGATCCCAGGCACAGACCTACACCACTCATCAGCCATGCTGAGGAGGTGACCCACATATGAAATAGAGGAAGATTGGCACAGATGTTAGCTCAGGGGAAATCTTCCTCAAGCAAGAAAAAAAAAGAGGAAGATTGGCCACAGATGTTAGCCCAGGGCTAATCTTCCTCACCAAAAAAAAAAAGTCACCCCATTGACTTCTGGCAACATGATTTCTGATAAGAAATTGATTGTTAATCTTCTTGAGTAGCCCTTGTATGTAACAAGTCACTTCTTTCTTGTGGCTTTCAAGATTCTTTTTCTTTGTCTTTTGACGATTTGACTATAATGTGTCTTAGTGTGAATCTCTTTGGGTTTATTCTGGGTGAAGTTCATTGAGCTTCTTGGCAGTGTAAATTTGTGTCATTCATCAGATTTGGGAAGGTTTCAGGCATTACTCCTTCAAATATTTTCTATGTCCTTTCTCTCCTCTCCCTCTGGTATTCTCATTATGTGTGAGTTGGTATGCTTGATAGCCTCCCACAAACCTCTTAGGCTCTGTTCATTTTTCTTCATTCTTTTCTCTTTCTGCTCCTAATACTGGATAATTTCAAATGTCCTATCTTCAAGTTTACTGATTCTATCTTCTTCCTGATCAATTATTTTGATGAGCCCCTCTAGTGAATTTTCCATTTTCATTGCACTTTTCAGCTTCGGAATTTCTTTTTTGGCTCTTTGTTATAATTTCTATCTCTGTATCGATATTACCTATTTGGTGAGACATTGTTTCCCTAGTTTAGTTTAGTTCTTTATTCATGGTTTCCTTAACTCTTTGAGCATATTTAAGATAGCCAAAATAAAATCTTTGTTTAATAAGTCCAATGCCCAGGCTTCCTCATGGACGGTTTTTATTAATCTCTTTTTTCCTATGAATGGGCTATATTTTCTTGTTTCTTTGCATGCCTCATAATTTTTATTGAATAATGGACATTTTCAATATTATACTGTGGCAACTCTGGAAATCATATTCTCCTTTCCCCCTAGGGTTTGTTGTTGAGACTTATTTTGTGGTGGTGTTTTTTGTTTAGTGATTTTTCTAGACTATTTTTTGTAAAGTCTGTTTTCCTTGTCATGTGAGGCCACTGAAGACTGTGTTCAATTAGCATAATGGTCAGCTACTGTCTTGAGAGAAATTTTCTTAAATGCTAGAGTCAAAAAAAAAGAAAGAAAGAAAAGAAAAAGAAATATAGGCTCTGAATCTTTGCTTATTGGCTCTCCATTGGGACACTCTTTCAATGCTTAGCCAGGACATTTACAATTCTACCTTAGCCTTCACTTCTTACTTGCGTGGAACCTGAAGGCCAGCTCAAAGTGAAAACCTAGGTTCTTCTTAGGCCTTTACTGAGCCCGGGTCTCCCCCTGGGCATGCACATGGTCTTCTCTTTTTCCCAGTATAAATAGGAGCTTTTAAAAGCTCTCTTCCCCCGTGCACTTCCTCACCCAGCCTCTTCCTTCTCTGGCTTCTTAGCTTGTCTATTGCTTGTTCCAAGTGCTGTCCTTTGCCTCAAGCTACTGCAGTCAATACATGTGCCTTCAAATGCTTTTGGCAAAAGCTGGCATGGGTGCCTTTTCAATCCTGGGAATGCTCTCAGTTGGGTGAAACCAAGGGAATCCTTTGTGCCAATCCTTGAGGGAGCTGCCAGACAGGTTGAGATTCACAGCCACAGTTCTTTAAGAATAAGGACAGAATTACTCTCTCTGTCGCTGGCAACTTGCACCAGGAATGCAGGCTGCTATCCTCATGGTCACCACCGATATGGGGTATGGGTAATGGTACACAGGCAGTTTAAAATGCCACAGTGTTCTGTTACCACAAAGCAGCAGCTTCTTTCTTCACCACATCTTCTTCTTGTAGGTTTTTGACTAGATTCCATAGCTCTACAAAAGTTGATTCTGACAGTTGTTGCCAAATCATTATTTGTTTTTGGAGAGAGAAGTGGCCATGGAATTCTCTAGTCCACCATTTTTGGTGATGCCTCTCACCCACTCCCCCCAAATTTATTTTGTACTGAATTTTTCAAGAGGACAGATAGAAGAAAATAAGCAAGGAAGGAAACTGTGTTTTAATTTTTAAGAGATGAATTTGGGACACAAGTTTTGTGTTAACCTATAGACCTAGAGTCTCATCTTTCCTGTCCACTGGGATTGTACAAGCATTCATTGAGTTGGAAGTCCCACAGGGTCAAAGCAACCTTTATCCCTGAAGCCCCCATAGAGGACAGCAGCTGTCTCTTGTATCTTCTCAAATTGAGTTTATGGTGTTAGTTTTAACCCCCAGTCAAAGTAAGCACAGATCTGTGGTTACTGTATCTTGGGGGAGTTTACATTCCCGTTCATAAACCAGGCCAAGGAAGATTGTTGTTCTTCCTGGTTCCTGGGCTGGTAAACATTTTTCTTTCTAGTCTGTACCTTTACTGTTTGTACTCCCCATTAAGGGGCCTGGATTAACACAGGGATCTCTGTTCCAATTTCCTTGCTTGCACAGGCCCTAATCATTCTATCCTATCACAAGAGGGGCATTAAAACAAACTTTGCTATAACAAGGTTAGAACAGCATGCCTTTCTACTCTCAACATTCGATCTATCCCTTCCTCATAAGACAGCCCATTTCAGATCTGGAGGAGTAAAAACCAGGCACATGTGTTTAAAGGGGGAAGGGAATACCAAACAAAGAACCACACCACACTTCTCAATCTCCATAGCTGAACATCCCTGGAATGCTGTTATTGGTTTGGCCAGGTCACCTTCCCAAACTTTGGGTCGTTAGATGTGGCTGAGAGGCTGTGAGTCCTTTATTGGCTGAGACAGTGGAAAGGGGACATGGACAGTTTACCTTCCCACTAACAGTGCACAAGTGTTCCCTTTTCTCCACATCCTCACTAACGCTTGTTATCTCTTGTGTTTTTGTTGACAGCCATTCTCATAGGTGTGAGGCAATATTTTATTGTGGCTTTGATTTGCATTTCCCTGATGATTAGTGATGTTGAGCATGACTTGTGTGCTTTCAAAAATGAAAGAATATAGATTGGAAATGACTAGAATTAAATAAATACGAAGGAATTAGAATATTGATATTAGAGTCCAGTGAGCTTGGAGAGGACATCGTTCTTTGAATTTTTTTGGTAGATATTTCTGTGCTGTTCTGGAGTCCTTGCTCATGTATTTAAATGAATTCATTAATATAGGTCTTTTGAAAAACATTGGGGGTACATTTATTCTATTAATCTTGTTTTCCTTGGCTTGATGATAAATAATTTTTTATTTATTGCAATAAAGCTGTTTTCTTTATTTTATCTTTTTCCATAAGACACAGCATTAGAGCATGATTGCTCACTTAGTCCCTCTTCTCCCATTTGCCCACTCTCAGTACTCACATGATCCCTTTTCTTATTCTCCCACTGAGTTAACAGTCAGATGTATTAATTTTCCCTTCTGGTCTTCAATGTCCAGCCTCATTTTTCCTCTCTGATTCTCAGATTTCATCTGCTTCAATTGCCCCTGCAGTCCCAGTGTTCAGTACACAGACCAATTATGGTACATTTTTAAGTTAATATACTAATGCTTCTATTTTCTTTCTGAATTTTCAAATGGACAACAGCCAAAACCACACCACAACTATCCCAATGGATTTAATATGTTAAAATGTCTTCTTGGGGCCAGTCTGGTGGTGGTGCGATTAAGTTCATATGCTCCACTTCAGTGGCCTCGGGTTTGTGGGTTCAGATCCCAGGCACGGACCTGCACACGGCTCATCAAGCCATGCTGTCATGGCATCCCACGTACAAAATAGAGGAAGACTGGCACAGATGTTAGCTCAACAACAATCTTCCTCAAGCAAAGAGAGGAAGATTGGCAACATATGTTAGCTCAGGGCCAATCTTCCTCACCAAAAAAAAAAGAAAAAGTTTTCACATATAATACAATAATGTATGAGACCACTATGCTAAAATAACATTGGGAAACACTTATATGGTATTTTGACACAACCAATGGAAGTTAGGTGACTTAGTGAAATTCTAGGTTTTTTTTCAAACTTGTCTACAGTTCTTTCTCTGAATATGTACATGCTCTGAAAAGAGCTTTTGGTTTCCTCAATTTTTTTTCTGGTAAGAATAAGTCAATCAGGTGGCACCACCCTGGGAGTTTATTTGCAGATGGTTTTGGGGCAGATATTTCAGTTCCCTTAGGCGGCAATATCCTTTTTCAAATCCTTTTTTAAGATTTCTCTAATATTCCAGAATAATGATAAATAATAGTCCTGATGAAGGGGCTCATTGCCCTGAATCTTGACTCTAATGATGATAATGTTATTATTTCAGCATGAAACAAACATTATCCAACTCATCATATTAGCAATGGAATTTGAAGCATCTGTTATGCCCAAATTTTCTTTTTTCTTTTAATGCCATAAAGTGAATCATGTTTGTATTATTCAAAACTGAACCATTGTTGTGTTCTTGGATGGATTCTGGTTTATCCTTTGATGTTCATCTTTTATTAAGAAATCAAATTTGATTGCTAATGGATTGTTGTGTCCTCATTTATAAATATGACTGCTCAGAACTCTTTGTATGCCCTCGTCAATAGGTTTTGTCATCATATTATATTTTCTTTAAGTAAAAATTTTATTTTTTTTATTATTTAGAACCATTTAATTATCAGTAGAAATACTTATTCCTAAATGGTCTGACAGAAGACATTCCTGGAAGTCTGGACATTTGTACTGGTAGCTCATTAATTACCTCAATTTCTTCCATTCTTCTTAGTCCTTATGGGTTTTTTGGAGTATTAATATACATAATTTATTTTATTTATAAATTCATACATTTTATCAATATGTTTAGTGTATTACTATAGATTTTCAAGGGGATATCCCATTAATTTAAAAATATTTCCTATCACTCTCTTTCCCTAAGGAAGTTACTTACACTACTTAGAGGTGTAATTTAATAATGTTTTTCCTGTCAACAGCTCTCTTGTTTATTCACAGTTTGGAGGTATTTTTCTAGGACCTAAGTATCATCAAGAAAATAATTTTCAGCTTGTTAAATGTTTAAGGATGTATTGCATTTTTATAAATATTTCCATTTTTGTTTGTGTTATCTGTTTGGAGACTGGATTTTGCCATTTTTCATTTTGCCAATCCAGTGAAGTTTTTGAAATTTACTTTTATACCACTTTATTGAGGTATGATTGATAGACAAAAAGCTATACATAATTGATGTACACAACTTTATGAATTTGGAGATAAGTATACACCTTTGAAACTATCACCACAATCAAACCCACAGACATATCCATCACCTCCAAAAGCTTTCTCCCTTCCCCTTTGTTATTTTTTATTTCTTTTGTGGTAAAAGCACTTAACATAAGATTTACCTTGTGAGCAAATTTTTAAGTATACAATACAGTATTGTTAACTATAGGCACTTTGATAAGAACTAGAGTCAGTGGCTGGTCAGACAGGTCCCTTGTTTTCCAGAAGCACTATGCTTCCCCAAGTCAGAGAGTTCCTCCTCAAGGTAAGGTGGCCCAGGATCCAGACAACAGTAGATTCTGTATTAGAGGACAAATGGTCCAAATATAGCCAGCATCATTCCTCTGGCATTATGGACTTGGGTTTGGAGGTCAGAAGTTTTCAAGGGGCAGAAGCTGATATCTCTATAATGTTGGTGCCAAAGGGGCCTCTTTCAAAGTGCTTTTGGTGGAGGCGACAGGAAGCTCCTAGGCTTCTTGCCTTCTAACTGGCTTATGCTGAGTAGGAGGACTATCCAATCACATCTAACACAGTGTAGATTATTGACAAGCTTTCCTGCATAGCATTTTATCCAAGCAGATATTGAATTTACCCAAGAGTTCATTTGAATGTGGGGCCTATGTATGGGCCCCACCCTGTCACCAACAGTCATTCTCTTTTTTCTAAGGTACTGGAAAGATGTTTACCTCATGCCTGAGCCTTCTACTAACTTTTCTATGTTTAGCAAGAAGTATTCCAAGAAAGCCACCTCTAAAACTGAGTAAGAAAAACAGTGAAAGAGACTCTGTCACTGAGAGAGTTACTCCACCTGTGTCTACAAGGTTCTGAAGCAGGTTTGCTCTGACATGGGCATTTCGTTAAAGGCCATCAGCGTCATGAATTCTTTCCTTGACTACATTCTGAAGTGCATCTCAGACAAGGCCTCCTACCTGGCCTATTACAAAAGGCACTTAAATGTCACCTCCAAGGAGGTCAGAACAGCCTTATGCCTGCTGCTGCCTGTAAAGGCAGCTGATCACACAAGGTCTGAGGGCACCAAGACCATCACCAAGTACACCAGCTACAAATTAGCTGCCTTCAGGGTGATTTGAGTAGCAAACACCAAAGTCTTTTTTCAGCCCTATTTACTTTTTTTTTTTATAATAAGAACTGTAGCCGAGTCAAGTTTGACCTATTTTATTTCTTAGACTTGTGGCATTCTGCTGATTTTAAGATGTCATTCTTATAATGAGCTAAATGTTATCATCTCAAGTTTAATATATCTATAGTGAAATTAGTTCAGAGGAAAATAGTGGATTGTGCCCGATAATGTTCCATTTTACTGCTTTACTAAAAGGTTAGTTCTGGTAGTTATTTTTCTAGGTCAGCCTTTCAGGGGTTCTCTAAGGTTAAAACTATTTCATATTAGTGTTATTGTTTTTCACCTTCATTCTTCCATGAGTGTACAGTGCAATTTCCAGAGGTATGTTATGTGTGAGATGTCAAGAGATTAAGTTAAAAGTGAACAATAAAATTCCAGTGGACTTCTACTTATCCATGTAGTAAAGAGATTTTCAATATGTAAAACAATGTTACTCTGCTTACTGCTTTGTTTTAGGAAAATAAATTTTTCATATGAACTTGCATTTTATCTTATCATGTAATTAAGTTTGCCAGATTTAGCAAATAAAAATACAGAATACCCAGTGAAATTTGAACTTCAGATAAACAATGAATACTTTTTTAATATTAGTATGTTGTAAATATTGCATGCAACATACTTATACTGAAAAAGAGGCTGAATATTACCAGTTGATCCAATTACATTGCAAGTAAGTAATCATCTGGAGCATTTTTTGTTTTTTTTTTCAGTGGTCAAACCTCTTTAAACGTCAATTGGCTAATATTTTGTATACTTTCAAATAGTAATGCTGATATAAAACTTTCTTTTCACATTGACTCTAAGAGTGATGATGTTAGTGTTTCTTCCGCAAAGATGATATTGGGCTTTTTTGAGGTCTATCTGTCCAAAATAACATTTTTATTTTTCTAAGCATCTTAGGTAATGTAAGAAATATCAAACATTAACATATGCCCTTTTAGCAACTTTTGAGATGAAAATGTTTTTTATCTTATAGTTTATTCATATAAATCATATTTATACATTTTTCAATATTAAATCATCTTAGTATTCTTAGAATGAAGTCCATTACTAGGAGGTATGTGGAGAATTGGAGGTATGTTGTGATTTGCTTGCTTATTGGCTAATGTCATTTTAAGCCTGCCATACAATCAGAGGTGACTTGGAAGTTGCAAGTTTATCTGAGATCTTCCATTGCTCCTAATTCAATCAGCAGTCACATCTGTTTCTGAACCTCGTTTGAATAGTCCCTACATAATCACCCTACCTCATTCTCCAACTCATACCTCTGTCTCAGAATGAAGTTGTTGTCATAATGCCTTGAGTAATGATTTCGCTCCTCCCAAGAAGGGCTTAAAAATGCCTGACCAAGAAAAAGAATGTCAATGTGCTGCTTGGAGCCTGATAGGACAGCTGTTCTACCTGCCTGTAGAAGGATCCTCTGCCCTCTCCATTCTGCTGTTGAGCCCATTCATTGAAATTTTTATTTCAGTTATTTTTTATTATTATTTCACTTTTATTGTTCAGTTCTAAAATTACCATCTGGTTCTTCTTTGTATCTTTTATTTCTTTGCTGAAACTTCGCTGAGGAGATTCAGCCCAATAACAGCTTCTCTTCTGAAGCTATGACCATCATGTATTCCGCTGTTAGTGACGTTCTCCACCATTAGGGAGAACCCAGTCAGCAGATTCAAAGATTTTTTGAGTCCTGTGAGTTTATGAAATAAAGATTGTGATAAATTGAAGTGTGTCTTTTTATTGGCAGTTTACAGGTGTTAAATCACAGAGTGAGCCCACAAGATTATCCCTTCTCTTTTCATTTTTTTTCCATTTTGTTATACACATGTTCTAAAATTTGTATCTTTTTACCCAAATATTACTTGATAGGGTTTGTATTTATTCAGATTAGACTCAACATAATTTCAAAAGGCTACCTGTTTTAGGTGTTTTCACACTTTATTTTCCATTTTCATCATATTCTAAATCTCACGTATATCTTACTTTATAAACCTGTTTACCAAATCTGTTAGTTCATTTCTTTCTTTCTTTTTTTTTTTTGTGAGGAAGACCAGCCCTGAGCTAACTTCCGTTGCCAATCCTCCTCTTTTTTTTTTTTTTTTTTGCTGATGGCCCTAGGCTAACATCCGTGCCCATCTTCCTCTGCTTTATATGGGATGCCACCACAGCATGGCTTGACAAGCGGTGCGTAGACTAGGACCTGGGTCCGAACCCGCGAACCCTGGGCTGCCAAAGCGTGAACTAAACTGCTACACCACTGGGCCGGCCCTGTTAGTTCATTTCTTCTTCATACATTTTTGGAATTTTTCTGCTTCCCTCTGATAGTTTTCCAAATAAGTTTTAGCTTTTTTTTTCAAATTGGAAAAAAATTCCATTCTAGAAATTTTATAATAGGAAAATCTATTGAGATTGTATTGACTTTACAGATTTATTTAGAGGCAAATTCACATTTGAGTCTTCCTACCCAAAAAGGTTTGTTGCCAGCTCTATTCGTGCCTCCATTTATGAAACTCCATACAGATTTATATTTCTCTTTATTGTAGTTCATACACAGTTTTCATTGAATTTATCCCTGGTATTTTTTAAAGGATAATTTTCAAAAAAAGTAAAATCATGATTCTCATACTCTTGTAAAATGAACACATCTTAAAGATTTTATTTTACAATGAAGAAATTGGGTAGATGTTATAACTTGTTCATAGGAGAATCCAAAACATTGACACATTTATAGATCAGGAATATTAAAACATTTAAATGAAAACAAAACCAGTTTTACACTGAATAGAAGTGTTGTTCTCCCCAGGACAAAATTAATTTGCATGTCTATAGACAAAATTTATTTTTCATTGCTGTTTGTTTACAGGGTTGTAAAATAGCTCCCATAGAATCAGAATAAGATAATGCAGAAGTTGCACTACAGACAATGCATAGTTTTCCTTCAAAGCATTTTTTTCCCCTACAGTCTCCCCTTGTTGATAAAACTAATCTCAAAGAAAGATTATTCTTGATCACAAAATAGGGCTGGTCTCATTACACTTGGTCTTATTTTTATAGATGCAGCAAGAAATTTAATTTGCCAAACAGGCCTTCTTTAGTTTGCTTTGCTAGAGGTTTCATAAGGATTCTCAGAATGCACTTTTTTTTGACAGGGAAGAAAATGTTTAATTATGTACTCAATCCATTTGGTGTATTTCAAAAGGTGCTATACTTTTCTTCATTTATCAGTGAAAGCACTCTTAAAAGCCTTTTATTATTTGCTTATCCTGAAGCGAGAAATTACAGCCAAGAAGTTCTCTCTACCAGATTTTACGTGCAGTACCTACAAATTAGTGATTTCTTCTCTTCTTGAGTACACCAAAATATCCCCAGGCAAGGCTTTGGTTGCATAAACAATTATTCCAATTATGTCCCAATAAAAGGAGGAGAGAGCCTTTCAATGAGCCATGGCTATCTCCTCATTTTAATCTGATTACCTCTATAAAGTCCCTGTCTCCAAATAAGGTCACATTCTAAGGTACTGGAGGTTAGGACTCCAGCATATCCTTTTTTAGGGAGGAGACAAAATTCAACCCATAACAAGGAATGAGTATCAGATCTTAGATGATAAAATATGAATGGGTAAAATAACCTGATGACACAGGCCATCTCCCTAATCTTTACATATGAGGAAAACAAAGCTCATTAGTGCGAGGAAAGGAACATAGACCCAGGTCTCTAGAACTTAAAATGAGGGTTCTGGTGATCCCATGCCATAGAACAATAGCATAGCATCTCTTCTCCCCCTCCTAGACCTGTAATGGACAATTAAGGGACTAAGGAGTGGAGACAAGGACTGGGAATTTGGGATGAGAGCCTTGATGCCAATCCCAGGTTTCCCACTGAAGGATCTTAGAAAAGGCTGTAGGATCTTAGAAAAGAGCTTCACAGCTCTGACTCAGAGAGTGGAGATGATATTTCCACATTCCAGATGACTGTGGTGAAGTCGCTGAGGAAACCTACATCAGGCACACGCTCAGAATCCTCAGGTTCCTGACAAGGCAGATACTTGGTAAATAGCCCCTGCTTTGGAGGCATGCATCGATGGACTTTTATAAACATAGTTATGATAGTAATATTGATTATGATAATTATTTAGCTCAAGTTTAAGTTAATTTTTAGTTGATCAAAACTTTTAAACAGTAATATCAATATCAATTCATAGTCATTCTTCCCAGTTTGCCAAATCCATGACGATTAAGATCTACCCCTATGTTTTTTTCTAATAGTTTTATCTCTTATATTTAGGTTTTTGATCCATTTTGAGTTAATTTTTGTATATTGTACAAGGTAAGGGTCCAACTTCATTATTTTGCCTGTGGATATCCCGTAGTTCCAGCAGCATTTGTTGGAGAGAATGCTCTTTTCTCATTGAATGATCTTGGCACCCTTATTGAAAATCAATTGGCCATAGATGTATGGATTTATTTATGAAATCTCAATTCTATTCCATTGGTCTATGTTTCTTCTTATGTCAGCACCACATTGTTTTGATTACTGTAGCTGTATAGTAAGTTTTGAAATTGGGAAATGTGCGTCCTCCAACTTTATACTTTTTCAAGACTGTCTTTGCTATTCAGGGCCCCTTGCAATATCATATGGATTTGAGGATTGGCTCTTCCATTTCTGCAAAAAAGATGATCAGAATTTTGATAAGGATTGCATTAAATCTGTAGGTTGCTTTGGTAGTATTTCCATCTTAACGATATTAAGTTTCTAATCCATGAACACGGTATGTCTTTCCATTTATTTAGGTCTTTAATTTTATCCAGCAACGTTTTGCAGTTTTCAGTGTACAAGTCTTTCACCTCCTTGGTTAAATTTGTTCCTAGGTATTTTATTCTTTTGGTAGCTATTATAAATGGATTGTTTTAATTTCCTTTTTGGATTACTCATTGCTAGTGTATAGAAATGCAATGGATTTTTGAGTGTTGATCATGTACCTTGCAAATTTGCTGAATTTGCTTATTTGCTCTAACAGATTTTTTTTGTGGATTCTTTGCAATTTTCTAGTTATTAGATCATGTCATCTGTGAATATAGATAATTTTACTTTTTTCTTTCCAATTTGGATGTCTTTTATTTCTTTCTCTTGCTTAATTGCTCTGGCTAGAACTTTCTACTACAATATCAAATAGCAGTACTGAAAGTGGGCATCTTTATCTTGTCCTGATCTTAGGGGAAAAACTTTCAGTCTTTCACCATTTATTATGATGCTAACTGTGTTATGAACTGTAAATGTTAGGAATGATGTAGAAGAAGTATAGCCTCTCCTACACTGTTAGTGGGAATGTAAATTTATATGAATATTTTAATGTTATTTATTGGCAAAAATCTTGAAATGTAAATAAATGCATATGCTTTGCCTGAAAAATTCAACCTTTAAAAATTTATTTTCAGGAAAAGGTGCAAATAGTTGCAAAGAATGTATTCATGATTGTGTCCATAGTACCATGCTTTTTTTCTTCTTTTTTTCCAGGTATTAGTGTGGTGGGATTATGAACCTCTTCTTTTTTACGATCATAAAAGTGTTTTTTAAATACTCTTAGAGATGGGCTTTTCAATACTGAAAGGAAAACAATACATAATAATAGTTCCCTCTTCCATAGGAGCCTTCATTTCACAAAGGCTCAGGGAATGTGGAATTCAGTCTTCTCAAGGCATGACACTGACAGCAGAGATCTTGGCTATGGAGACACTATCCAGGCAGACAGGTGCTCTCTCTAGGACTTACACTTTGCCTGGAAGGAAGAACCAATAACTCTTGGGTGGCCCCTTTCAGCAAGTTCTTCCTAATGCATCACTTAAATTAAGCAGTGGGTATAGTGGTTCATCCCTGGACAAGGAGTCAAGTGATGGGTTCAAGTTTTTCTTAGGTCCCTGACTTGCTGTGTAACACTTGAATCACTTTTCTCATCTGTGAAAAGCGTAGGTCTAAAATAGCTTTGGAAGGGGTGTAGAAAAGTACAGATGGCAACAGAAACTCTCATATGTTGCTGGTGGGAATACAAAATGGTACAACCCCTTTGGAAGACAGTTTGGCAGTTTCTTACAAAATTGAACATACTCTTACCATTTGATCCAGCAATCACACTCCTTGGCATTTACCCAAAAGAGGTGAAAATTTATGTCCACACAAAATCCTGCGCAAGGATGTTTACAGCAGCTTTATTCATAATTGCCCAAAAGTGGAAGCAGCCAGGATGTCCCTGAGTAGGTGAATGGATAAATAAATTGTGATACATCCAGACAATGAAATATTATTCAGTGCTAAAAAGAATTGAGCTATCAAGCCATGGAAAGACGTGGAGGAACATTAAATGCATATTACTAAGTGAAAGAAGCCAATCTGAAAAGGCTACATATTGTATGATTGCAACTATAAGACATTCTGGAAAAGGCAAAACGATGGAGATAATAAAAAAAATTAATGGTTGCCAGGGCTGTGGGAGGAGAGAGACATGAATAGGCAGAGCACAGGGGAGTTTTAGGGTAGTGAAAATACTCTGCATGATATTATAATGATGGATGTATATCATTATATATTTGTCCAAACCCATAGAATGTACAACACCAAGAGTAAACCCTAAGGTAAACTATGGACTTTGGGTGATTATAATGTGTCAATGTACATTCATCCTTGGTGAAAATATCCCATTCTGGTGAGTGATGTTGATAATGGGGGAGGCTATACATGTGTGGGGACAGGGGATATATGGGAAATCTCTGTACCTCCCTCTCAATTTTATTGTAAACTTAAAACTGCTCTAAAAAAATTCTTTTAAAAAAGTACAGAGAGATGTCATCATCGTGGCAGTAGGAGAGGATCCCTTTGTCTCTCCCCTTCAATCTACAGCGACTACAAAATCCATAACCCAGCAAAGGCTACATTGCCCAACTCACCAGGATGCTGGAAAGATCCACACATAACTACATACAAAGGTGGATGAATTGGAGCACATAGAGGAGGCAAACCAGGAGAACAGTGAAGGCAGTGCCAGGATCTTGGCCCCCCTGCTGTGATGGCTGAGCCAGCCACCCCCAGCCCCAGAGAACCCAGTGGGCAGCAGCAGAGGTGCGCATGCAACTCCAGCCTCCTAGCTGCAGTGGCACTTGTGGCTGTGGGGAGCAGAGCAGCAGTGGAGGCAGAGCCCTGCAATCCTAGGCCCCTAGCCACAGCTCAGAGCCTGGTAGCAGCAGCAGAGATGTGCACACAACTCTGACCTCCCAACCACAGCAGCTCCTGGGGCCACAGGAAGTGGGCAACAGTAGAGGTGAAACCTTGTGAACTTGGCTCCCTCCCCCCTCATCATCCCCCCACTATGATGGCAGAGCTTCTGACCTAGGTGATCCTGGATACATCTGAGGCATCAGCCATCCTTGTGCCCCTGGCAGTGAAGCCAGTAACTGCAGTGACACTGGCAACAACAAAGAATCGGTGACCCTTGGAGGCACAGGTGGCAATGACAAGAGTGCTAGCAACACCCCTAATAGAGGCAATGGAGAGTGAAACATGTGGATCCTCAAATATAGCCAGAGGTAGCCCAGGTAAGGGAAACCAAAAATTAGTGGTATAGCACTACCTAATGAAAAATAAAAGAAATTTCTCAAATCTTCAATTGGTTGAAGAGTTGGAATCAAAACAAGCAAAGGTATACCTAAATAAGAAAAGTGTTTGCTACAACAAAAGTGCCTGCAGAGGAATAACTCAGCAAGCACCATGAAAAGCCATGGTAACACAGCATCACAGAAAGAAAATAATAATTATCCAGAAACCAAACATAAAGTCATGGAGGAGTGTGATCTAACTAATAAAGAATTCAAAATAGCTGTCATGAAGAAACTCAGTGAGCTACAAGAAAACTCAGAAATGCAGTTCAACGAGTTCAGGAATAAAATCAATGGACAGAAGGAATACTTTACCAGGGAGATTAAAACTCTAAAAAAGAACCAAATAGACATTTTGGAGCTGAAGAACTCAATAAATGAGATGAAGAATAACGTAGAAAGCACTGGGAATAGAGCAAACCATATGGAAGAGAGAATTAGTGAGCTTGAAGATAAAAACCTAGAAGTTATGCAGGTAGAAGAGGAGAGAGAACTAAGATTTTTTTTAAATGTAGAAATTCTATGAGACTTATTCGACTCCATTAGAAAAGGCAACATAAGGATAATGGGTATCCCAGAAGGAGAAGAGAGAGAGAAGGGAGCAGAGAGCTTATTTAGAGAAATAATAGCTGAGAACTTCTCAAACCTGGAGAAGGAACTGGATATACAAATCCATGAAGCTAATAGAACACCTAATTATCTCAATGCGAAAAGACCTTCTCCAAGACCGATGATAATAAAACTGTCAAAAATCAATGACAAAGAAAAAATATAAAAGGCAGTCAGGGAAAAAAAAGGCAATAACCTACAAGGGAACTTCCATTAGGCTATCAGCAAATTTCTCAGCAGAAAATCCACAGGCCAGGAGAGAATGGAATGATATATTCAAAATATCGAAAGATAAAAACTGTCAGCCAAAATACCCTATTCAGCAAAGTTATTCTTCTGATATGAAGGAGAAATAAAGGCTTCCCCAAACACAAGCTGAGGGAGTTATCGCCACTAGATCTCCCTTACAAGAAATGATGAAAGGAGCTCTCCTACCTAAAATGAAAGGCAAAGGTATATGAAACATTGAGCAAGGTATAAACAGGCAGACAGAATCATAAAATTGCAAGTCTATATCAGAATAGGTTAGTGAACACTTAATTATAACAAAGATTAAAGGGAAAGGAAGCATTAAAAATAACTATAACCACTTCAATTTGGTAACAAATTCCCAATATAAAAACGGATAATTTGTGACAACAAAAATAAGGAAGGGGAAGTGGAAAAGGACAGAACTTGCATAGACAAATGAAGATAAGTTGCCATCAGCAGAAAAAGGACTATCTTATCTATGAGATCTTTTATACAAACCTCATGGAAACCACAAAACAAAAATTCAGAATGCAGTCATGAGACATAAAAAAAGAGGAAGCTGAGAAACACATCACAGAAAACCACCAAAGTGAAATGGCAGACAGAAACACAAGGAAAAAGAAATGATGGAAATATAGAGCAACCAGGAAAAAAGAGATAGAATGGCAGTGTTAAGTCCACTTTATCAATAATCACACTAAATGAAAATGGATTGAATTCATCAATCAAAAGAGATAGAATGACTGGATGGGTTAAAAACAAGACCCAACAATATGCTGCCTCCAGGAGACACATCTCAGCTCTAAAGACAAACATAGGCTCAGAGTGAAGGGGTGAAAGACAATACTCCAAGCAAGTGACAACCAAAAGAAAGCAGGTGTAGCCACAGTTATATCAGACAAACTAAAATTCAAGCCAGAAAAGATAACAAGAGATAAAGGTGGACATTATATAATGATAAAGGGGATAGTCCATCAAGAAGATATAACATTTTTAAATATATATGTGCCACCTAACATAGGAGCACCAAAGTATATAAAGCAACTATTAACAGACCTAGAGGGAGAAACTGATAGGAACACAGTAATAGTAGAGGACTTTAATATCCCACTTACATCAGTGGATAGATCATCCAGACAGAAAATCAACAAGGAAACATTGGCCTTAAATGAAATAGACATATATAGAACATTCCATCCAAAAGCAGCAGAATATACATTCTTCTCAAGTGCACATGGAACATTCTCAAAGATAGACCGTATGTTGGGAAACAAAACAACCCTGAATAAATTTAAGAAGACTGAGATCATATCAAGAATCTTTTCCAACCATGATGGTATGAAACTAGAAATCAACTACAAGAAGAAATCTGAAAAAGTCACAAATATATGGAGACTAAACAACATGCTACTGAACAGCTATTGGATCAACAAAGAAATCAAAAGAGAAATCAAAAAATACCCGGAGGCAAATGAAAACACAACATACCAAAATCTATAGGAGGCAGCAAAAGCAGTACTAAGAGGGAAGTTTATAGCAAAACAGACCTACTTAGGAAACAAGAAAAATCTCAAATAAACAATCTAACACTACACCTAAAAGAACTAAAAAAAGAAGAACAAGCAAAGCCTAAAGTCAGAAGAAGGAAGGAAATAATACAAATCAGAGCAGAAAGAAATGAAATAGAGACTAAACAGGTAATAGAAAAGATCAATGAAACTAAGAGCTGGTTCTTTGAAAAGATAAACAAAATTTACAGTCCTTTAGCTAGACTCACTAAGAAGAGGAAAAAGTAAAACTGTCGCTATTTGCAAATGGCATGATTTTATATAGAGAAAACCCTAAAGAATTCACCAAAAGTCTATCAGATAATTAACCAATACAGTAAAGTTGCAGGGTACAAAATCAACTTACAAAAATCAGTTGTGTTTCTACACACTAACAACAAACTAACAGAAAAAGAAAGCAAGAATACAATCCCATTTACAATAGCAACAAAAATAATAAAATACCTAGGAATAAATTTAACCAAGGAGGTGAAAGATCTGTACACTGAAAACTATAAGACATTGTTGAAAGAAATTGAAGAAGATGCAACGAAATGGAAAGATATTCTGTGATCATGGATTGGAAGAATTAAGAGTTGAAATATCCATATTGCCTAAAGCAACCTACAGATTCAATGCAATCCCTATCAGAATCCCAATGACATTTTTCATGGAAATAGAACAAAGAATCCTAAAATTTATATGGAACAACAAAAGACCCTTAATAGCCAAAGCAATCCTGAGAAAAAAAGAACAAAGCTGGAGCTATCACACTCCCTGATTTCAAAATATACTACAAAGCTATGGTAATCAAAACAGCATGGTCCTGTCAGAAAAACAGACACACAAATAAATGGAATAGAATTGAGAGGCCGCAAATAAACCCACACATTTATGGACAGCTGATTTTTGACAAGGGAGCCAAGAACATACAATAGAGAAAGTAAAGTCTCTTCAATAAATGGTGTTGGGAAAACTGGGCAACCACATGTACAACAATGAAAGCAGATCACTACCTTACACAAAAGTTAACTCAAAATGGATTAAATATCTGAATGTATGACTGAAGCAATAAAACTCCTGGAAGAAAACATAGGCAGTACACTCTTTGATATTGGTCTTAGCAGTCTTTTTGGATCTGTCCCATCAGGCAAGGGAAACAGAAAAAATAAACAAATGAGACTACATCAAACTAAAAAGCTCCTGCACAGGAAAGGAAACTATCTTCAGAACAAAAAGACAACCTACCAATTAGAAGATATTTGCAAGTCATACATCTGATGTAGGGTTAATATCCAAAATATATAAAAAGCTCATACAGCTCAACATCAAAAAACAAAGAACCCAGTTTAAAAAAATGGGGTGAAGATCTGCACAGACACTTTTCCAAAGAAGGTATACAGATGGCCAATAGGAACATGAAACGATGTCCAACATTACTAATTATTAAGAAAATTCAAATTAAAACCACAATGAGATATCATCTCATGCCCATCAGAATGACTATTATTAAGAAAACAAGAAATAGGGGGCCAGCCCGGTGGCGCAGCAGTTTAGTTCACGCTTGGCAGCCCGGGGCTCGCCGGTTCGGATCCCCGGCGCCCGCTGATGCACTGCTTGTCAGCCATGCTGTGGCGGCGTCCCATATAAAGTAGAGGAAGATGGGCACGGATGTTAGCCCAGGGCCAGTCTTCCTCAGCAAAAAGAGGAGGATTGGCAACGGATGTTAGCTCAGGGCTGGTCTTCCTCACACACAAAAAAAGAAAGAAAACAAGAAATAACAAATGTTTGAGAGAATGTGGAGTAAAGGGAACCCTCGTGCACTGCTGGTGGGAATGTAAATTGGCTCGGCCACTATGGAAAATAGTATGAAGAGTCCTCAAAAACTTAAAAATAGAACTACCATGTGCTCCAGCTATTTCACTTCTGGGTATTTATCCAAAGAGTACTAAAACACTAATTCAAAAAGATAATTGCACAGATATGTTCATTGCAGCATTATTCACAATAGCTAAGACTTGGATACAACCTAAGTGCCCACTGATGGATGAATGGATAAAGAAGATGTGGTATATATGTACAATGGAATACTATTCACCCATCAAAAAAGATGAAACATTGCCATTTGCAACAACGTGGATTGACCTTGAGGGTATTATGCTAGGCAAAATAAGTCAGATGGAGAAAGACAAATACCATATTATTTCACTCATATTTGGAATATAGAAAGGAAACAACAACAAACAAACACATAGATACAGAGAACAGATTGGTGGTTACCAGAGGGGAAGAGGGTGGAGGAAGGGTGAAAGGGGTAAAGGGGGACATATGTATGGTGATGGATAGAAACTAGACTTTTGGTGGTGAACATGATGTAGTGCATACAGAAGTCAAAATATAGTGATGTACACCTAACACTTAAATAATGTTATAAACCAATGTTAACTCAATTTTAAAAAGTACAGATGTGAGGTGCAGGCATGCCTAAAAACCACTCTGTTCTGTTGATTCAAATCAGAAGACCCTCTGTCCTTGGTCTCTGTGAGGTATACTTAGGAAGGACCTATACTCATGATGAAAGCCCATCTGCTGCATTGTTTGTAACAGAATCTGTGTGGCAGAATTGAAGGGATTCTTAACCCCATAGAGCCTATGAAAATCATATTCCTGGGCTCCATTGCAGACCCATTCAAATTCGCTAAGGATTCTTCATAGAACTATGGATCCTGCTAAGGATCCCAGATGATTCTGATGTGGCAAGACTTTCAGTATTTGAGAACCATTAATCTAAGCCATGGTTCTCACATGCTAGGGCTTTTGGAGCCTTCAAGGGAGACCAAAAAGGGGCTGGGCACAGTAGGTATTCATGAAAGACAACTTATTATTGAAGAATAATATTCCATTATATGGGCATACTACAATTTGTTTATCCATTCATCAGTCAGTGGACATTTGGGTTGTTTCCAATTTTGGACTATTATAAATAAAGCCTTTATAAACTTTCAGGTATAAATTTTTGTGTACAAATATGTTTGTATTTCCTTTTTATCTTCCTGTCCAGAGAAGAGCCACCACAACCACTGCTAAATTGAAGAGCTGCATTAGGGAGAACTTGCTGAATGAGACAACCCAAGAGGTTTATTGATTCTTCCTCCCAGGCAAAGTTTAAGTCTTGGGGAGTGATTCTAGGTTTGGCATTTCTGGAGCTGCCAAAATATTTTCCAAAGTGACTATCATTTTACATTCCCACTAGCAATATATAAGGGCTTCTTCCACATCCTCGCCTATACAGACAACAGTCTGTCTTTTTTTTATTACAGCCATTCTAGTGAGTGGGAAGTCGTATCTCATTGTGGTTTTGATTTGTGTTTCCCTGATGACTAATGATGTTGAGCATCTTTTCATGTGTTCACTGGCTATTCTATATATTCTTTGGAGCAGCGTCTATTCAAAACCTTGGCCCATTTTTAAAATGGGTTATTTGTCTTTCTATTGTTGAGGTATAAGAGTTTTTTATACATTGTAGTTTTTATACACTGTGGTTGCTTGTTCCTTATCAGATATATGAGTTCCAAAATTTGCTCCTATTCTGTGGGTTGTCTTTTCATTTACCTGTGGTGTCCTATGTGACATAAAATATTTTCATTTTGGTGTCCAATTTAACTATTTTTCTTTTGTTTATTACAAAACATGACTAAGAAATCTTTGCCTAACCCAAGGTAATTTACCCCTGTGTTTTCTTCTAAGAGTTTTATAGTTGTCGATTCTAAATTTAAGTCTGTCAAGCACTTTGAGTTAATTTTTGTATGTGATGTGAGGTAGGGGTCCAGCTTAATTCTTTAACCAGTTACCACAATATCATTTGTTGAAAAGGCTATTCTTTCCCATGTAATAGTCTTGACAGCCTTGTTGAAAATCAATTGACCATAAATGTAAAGGTTTTTTTCTTGACTCTCAATCTGTTCCATTGATCTATATGTCTATCCTTATGCCAGTACCACAAAGTCTTTATTAATGTAGCTTTGTAGTAAGTTTTGAAATAGGGGAAAGTGAATCCTCCAACTTTGTTCTTGTTTTTCAACATTGTTTTGGCTATTCTGGGCCCCTTGTATTTCCAAGTGAATTTTAAGATTACCTTTCTACAATTTCTACAAAAACATCAGCTGGGATTTTGATAGGGATTGTGATGAATCTGTAGATCACTTTGGATAGTATTGCCATCTTAACAATATTAAGTCTTCCAATCCATGAACATGGAAAATTTTTCAATTTTTATTGAAAGAGAAAGCAAGTTCTTTTTCTCAGCCGCCTTTCTAGTGGGAAATTGTAAGATAACAACAGCCACAATCTATTGAATACTTACTATGTGCCAGAGATTATTCTAAGAAACTTACGTGTATTAGTCAAATGGTATCCTTATGAACTCCAGTGAAGTAGAATCATTAGTGTCCTCATTTTGCAGGTGAACAATCTGTGGCAAAGGAGATTAAGCAATTTGCCTGAGGTCACACAGCCAAAAAGTGATAGAGCCAGGATTTGAATCCAGGCAGTTTGACTTTAGAGTACATGCTCTTAACCACTACACACTACTGATTGCTACCAAATTTTAGGAGCTTTTCATGGAAGATGTGTTTCTTTAGAGATAAAAAGTGAGACCAACCTACAAGGGTGGCAGATGTAAGAGATAGATAAAGAGAATCCAAACTCCACTTCTTTCTGAGGGCTAGCAGGATCTTTGTCTTTCCAGAGTATTACCTCAAGTGTCTGGTTAAGAAATGTAAATCACTCTAAGTTATTTTAGGTAGAAAGGGATTTAATGCAGAGAATTGGTTGCAGAGGTGTTATGAAGGGCTGTAATAGCAAAAAGGAGAAAGGGGTTTTACCCAGAGCGAAGGAAACTGTTACCATTCTTTGCTGCTGAGCTCTGCATGTGTCCCACCACTGCTGCCAAGCAGGAGCTTCCTCTACCAAGTCCCATATGATCTTATCCCATGATCTTATTTTTCCGTTGTTGTTTCATAACATGTTTCACTGTTTAATGTTGTATAATTTTTTTGTATTTGTTAGCTTATTTCTATTGTCTATATAAATTAGCTGTAAAAATTAGCAAAATTATTAGCTTAAATTTCTGTTGTCTATTCTCCACCTCCATCCACAATAACATGAATTCCATGAGGACAGTGACTTTATCTATTTTATTCACTGCTATATCCCCATGTCTAGAGGAGTGCTTGACACAAAGCAAGCTGTTAATACATAATTTTGAATAAGTGAATGAAAGATTTAATAAAATTGACTTTTGCATTCCACAGAGAATATGTTAACACATATCTTACCTGTAACAATTTAATTAGTGATGTGTATTCTTTATTTTGAAAGTTGAAGCCACTGAACAAATGTATCTTCCCATAAAACCTCACTGGTGTCCCTGTCAGGGACTGACATATGGGCTAGTTGGATGTAGTAATTAAGAGAGTTGATTTCAGGAGACAGAAACCAACCTGAGCTGGTGTCATCAGGGTGTACTCTCCACTGACCCAGCTTGAGGGGCTCAACTGTGTGCAATCGAACATCCAAGGTTCAGAGCTCAGTCTCCTCACCTTGCCAGGTGTCTAAGTGCCCCACTTGATCTTAGAATTGTCCTGAGAACCCTGGAAAAAGCACCCTTTTGTGACAACCAGATGGACAGAGGCAAAGGCATGGGCTGGAAAGAGTACTAGATGCTTATGGTGCATTCCTGTGAGGACTGGTAGGGCCTATGTTACAGACCATGTGAAGTCTTCACTCAGGTAAAAACTAGAAACTCAATGGCAGGGATTCCGGTCCAACACTATCACTGGCACATAAGTTTATTGAATGAATTTGATTCAATAGGGAGCAAGCAGAAAGCGAGTTTATTCTTTCTCCCATTGAACCTTTAAATTGGCTTAATAGAATTATTCTTTCCCATCCCTTAGGAAATCTTGGGGAAATTTCACAGTTTTTTGGGTTCCTTTCACATATAAGAACAGTTTGATTTCTGTCACTGAAGACTTACATGAAGTGTAATATCAAATCTCAGATCTTTAATCAGTTTGAAATGTCACTCTCTTAGCTCTGGCCTGCCTCAGGCTAAGAAGCCCATAATTAATGGGTGGGGTAACATTGGCCTCTTTACATTTTTCTTTCTCCTTTTTTTTCCCTACTCACCAAATACTCCTTTCAGCACCTACAGGAATGGAGAGGAAAGAGGAAGAACAATTAAGGGCAGAACAGGGCTTGTTGACTGGTATAGTTGCCATCTGACATCAGGACCTTTAACATAGCAGATAAAAAATTGGCTACTCCTCTCAGAGGATACTTTAGCAGGTTCCTTGACAATCCCTCACTGGGAACATCTGACTATGAGCCATGCCCCTTTAGCTGTTATTTTCAAGTCCCCCCCTTAGCCCCTGAGCTTCTGATGGTCTTCCTTTATGCTGGGATTTTGGTGCTCATTGGGAAGTCTTCTTGGATGGGGTCCATTATAAGATCACTCCAGAAGAACCTCCTTCTGTTGGAATCACCCTTTGTCCATAGGGAAACTCACACTCTTGTCCTACTTTATTGAAAGTGCAGTTTGTACCCAACACAGCAATAGTATCATTTTGGCACCAGGCTGGGGCCACTTTAGCTACAGCTTCTTCCCTTCAGTCTTCTACAGGCAGGACTCAAATATTGATCCCTTTCAGCCCTCAAACTTCAGAGATCTGGGTTAAGTTTTTCAAGTGATTTTTATGAAACCTGCCCTGGGGTAAGAAGTGGATGTCCAGAACACTGAAAACTCTCTCCCACCAGCCCTCATTATAGGTTTCTTTATCTCAGTTTTTTTCACATCCTTGAGGTGTATGATTAGCTGAAAATGCTGGGGAACCAATATTACCATCTGCACATCCTACTCTGGTGTCTAGAATCTCCTATAGGGAGTGCTCGTAGGTGGTAACCATAGTATTATTCTTGGCCTATGTGGGTGTGCTCAGCTGAAATGGAGACAGTAATATCCGTGTTCCTTCTTATCTTATCTGGCATCTCCCAAGCAGTGGCCCAGCTCTGCTGATCCAGGTGCTCACTGCCTTAAGCTGCTTCATATTCTTCCCTTTCTCTCATATTCTCTGCCCTCCTTTATCCAGACACACAAAAGAAAGGTCCTGGATGCTTTAACACTACAAATCATTAATAACAGAACAACATCTCCCTCTTTTTTGAGAGAAAGAAGGTTCTTCAGCAGATACTTGATTGCCCAGCGTGAGTCAGCCCTGACTAAGTAAACAGAGTCATGTAGTGCGCATAGCACTTCTCAGGGGCCCATTACTCTGAGAGGTGAGGGTCAAATATCAGATAAAAGGAAGGGTCATGGATTGGGCACTACACTACACTACATGACCTACTACATTGGGCCGTGGATAACAACCAGAGGGGAACTTCTAATTTCCATAGCTACCTTATTCCAAATGCACTGCCCCTCCTCACAACATAGCATGGATGTGCCCAGCAGTTTGCTTCATCATATTTAATCTTTGACTCCTTCACTCCTGCTCTCAATCAATCTTTTTTGATGCAATAAAATCACAAAGCAAGGAGTCTTGGGGAAGATGGTAGAATCCCAGACGTGGAAGGAATCTTAGACTGCATCTGAAGCAGTTTCCTGACCTAAAGTATATTATGACTAAGTTATCTCAGTACTCTAACTTGTACTCTAGGAAAACATAAGAGAAAGGAGGGGATAAGAATAGCTGAGCTTCAAACTACAGAAAATGATGAGATGGCCTGGAGTGGCATCAAAGAAAAGCTATGACTTCTCTGTCCTTACTCACATTTTAGGGTCCTGGTGACACTTATCCACTGTAGATATGAACCAAAATTAGCTCCAGGAAAAGAAAGAGTAAGAGAACCACACAATAATGAAGAACCGAGTGACGTACCAAGTTTATTAGTTACTCTAAAAGTATCACTTGTTTATAATGGCTTTATTGAGATATAATTAATGTACCATAAAGTTCATTTTCTTAAAGTGTACAATTCACTGGTTTTTAGTATGTTCACAGAGTTATGCAACCATCACCAGCATCTAATTTTAGAAATTTTTCATCATCCCAAAAAGAAATTTCATGTCCACTAGCAGTCACTCTCCATCCCCTAGCCTTTTTTAATCTATGTTATTTCAAGCCATGCCTTCCTCTTTACCCCTCCAAACACAATGTTTTTGTTTTTGTTTAGAGCACTGCATTTATTAGGCTGTATTAATTAGTAAAATTATTAATTTCTTTTAAAAGTTAAACATGAATGTAGCTTAGGGCTCACTAATTCCACTCCTAGGCATTTACTCAAGAGAAATGAAAGCATATCCACAGAAAGCTTTGTACAAGAATGTTGATAGTGAATTTCATCCATAATAGCCAAAAACTGGAAACAGCCTAGATATGAAGCAGCAGGAGAATGAATAAGCCAATTATGGTATATTCATACAATGGACTACAACTCAGAAATGAAAAAGAACTACTGATATTGCAACAACATGGGATACATCTCAGAAGTATTATTCTGAGTAAAAGAAGCCAGAAATGAAGAATTGCTGTAAAATTCAATTTATATGAAATTCTAGAATATCTAAAACTAACTTTTGGTGATAGAAATCACAATATTGGTTGCTTCTGGGAGCAGGAATGGAAAATTGACTGCAAAGAGTACTCAGGGTACTTTCTTTGGTGATGGAAATGTTCTTTATCTTGATATGGGTGTAGGTTATAGGAGTGCATGCATTTGCCAAAACTGATTGAATGGCACATTTAAGATATGAGCATTTGATTTTATGTAAATTTTATCTAAAAAATGGAATGGTATAATTGATATTTAAAACAATTTATTATGTTATGTTCTACATATAGTAGAACACATGTAACATTCATAAATACATTTTACATATTTGTATAATTATAAGGCACAACTATAAAATGAACACCTGTGAATCCACCACCCAACTTAACTACATTACAATATGTTGTAACTTCCTTGTTTTTCCCCAGAAGTACCTTCTATCCTGAATTTTGTGTTATTCTCATGCCTTTTAAAAAACAGTTCTAGTACATTCGTATTTATCCCTAGACAGTATTATTTAGTTTTATCATTTTTGAGCTTTATAAAAAGTACTATGTGTGATCTACTGTGACTTGCTTCTTTCACTCAATATTATGTTTGTTTCTATGACTCATCGTACTATTTTGTGTAGCTACTAAAATGAATAAACTGTGTGTGAATATACCGGAATTTAGCTTTCCATTCTCCTGAGAATAGCTCCTATGGCTACTTTTGTTTATGTCTCTTGGTTGTGGGGCATGAGAAGATTCAGCTTAAAAGATAATGTGAAACTATGTCATTCTTTAAACTTGCAAATTTGAATAATAATTTTTCTAGAATAAGTTTAGTTTAGTATAAATAACAACAATCTAAGAGTCTACTATAGTTCTTAGGATGGTTAGGATTTTTAACTGTACTGGTTGAAAAAGTAAGTGTTCTATCTAAAGATTAAACAAACAAGAATGAGGCTGAAAAAATCTCCTCAGGCATTGTGCTACCATGCTCCTTGGCAGACATGGCTAATCACACAGCACTCTTTCCTACTGAATTCTAACTTGGCCTCAGAATCCTTGCCAAGGAGGTGCTTTAGGAGCCACTATCAATCAATCAGAATTGGCATTTGAGATGATGCCTATTTGCATTGCTCCTAGATGGAGGTTTGGCTATAGAGTTGGAATTAGAAGGGGATAAAAATGAAGTACCTGGGATGAGGTCGGATTATTGAGGTCTGCTCTTCTTGTTCCCCGCTCTAAGAGCCCCTGCTCAGGGTCCCTAGTCTTTGGAGGGACAGTGAACAAAAGTTCTGGGGCTACCTCAGTTTGAATATTCTTGCTTGGTTCTGAATAATATAGGACAAATGTGGAATTCATGATGCTGTCTATTCAGCTTTTTAAAAAGCCCATTGTAGAAAAATTTTAAGAATAGACATATACACAAAAGAAATTTTAAAAATCCTCTATAATTCTAACATTTATTAATGACTTAACATTCTGTTATATGTCCTTCCAATTTTTTTCTGTCAATATAATGCCTTTAGCATATTTCCTTGATTCAGATGGATTGTAGGTAGGGTGAAGGTAGTGGGAGAAATAATATATTGAACTTATATAGCGATTGTAATATATACATCCTTATATTTAAAGACATGTAAAGACATTAAAATGTGAAAAATTTATTTTTAGAATGAAATAAATATTGTATGTATAAAGTATTTTATTGATTCCAGAAAGCTTAATTCCATATTTTAACATCTCTGAAATCATTATGTAGCCTACAATCATGGCTCATCATAATGCAGCTGGTAGCATTTTTTATTTCTTAAAGGTAAATTAAAATGATGCATTAGCAATTGATGTCACATTAGATTTGATATAATTATAAACATTTATGAAAATTTATAAACATTATAAACATATTGGCTACTTGATGTATTTTTTTTTAAATTTAGTCCTCAAAATAACTCTGATGATGGCACTTTGGATGATTAAAAAGCTTCTTTATACTTTTTGTCTTTCTTGAATATTTTAATAATGAGCATCTTTCATTTTTAGAAAAATAGTAAACTCACTAGTTTAAATAAAATATACCGGAAGGTAGGTATTTTATTACCATTTTCACAAAAGAAAATAAAAGTTCGGAGAACTTAGAGAATTTGATCAAAATCACACAGCTACTAGATATTGGAACAAAGATTTGGACCCAAGCCTGGCTTCAGAGGCCACATCCCTTCCATGAGATCCATCCTGTCATTGATAGGGAAGATTGAAGTTCAGAAACTTTCCCAAGTCTCATACCATGCTTTTCCACTCTTTCTATAACCATTCAGCTTCCAAAGCCATCTTGTAATCACATTTTAAATTTTCAATTTTAATTTTTTTAACTTTTCTTTTGACAGATCTCTTACAAAGTAATTGCAAAAAGAATACAGAGAATTCTCATATACACTTCACGCAGATTTTCCAAATATTAGCATAACCATAGAAAATTCATCTGAATCAGAAAATTAACACTGATCGAAGCTTCTTTAGGGATACCCAGGATTGTCCTATTATATCCAATTAACAATTAGGCTATATAGTATAATGGTTAAGAGCAGAAGCTCTATCACCAGACCTTCCTCTATTACTAGCTAATTGTGTGACCTTTGGTAGTTCGTGTAATCTCTCTTTGATTTGGTTTCGTTTTCTATAAAATAGAAATATTAAAATTACTTCATTGAGATATTATAAAGATTAAATTAGATAATATATGGGAATTACTGACCTGTGGTAAGGACTCAGTAAATGTTAACTATTATTATTGTTATTTCAATCCTCCTGTCTCAGCCTAGTCACTGGCATTGAGGGGAGAATCCTATGCTGCCCACAGGAAGACAACCACTAGCACATATCAAAGGCCACTCTTATACCCTGTAGCCCACTTGTCCATTGCCTACAGTATAAGGGATCATGGAGCACCATGATCCAAAGTAGGGCCCCACCATGAAGCCTTGGCTCTCATCTACCTGACTCTCAAACCCCCTCTGATCCCAAGATGTCCCTGTCTACCCTCCCTTTCAGCCTGAGAAAAGAAAAAGTCTTATATCTAACATGACAATCTGCTTGGGCTAGATGGGTTCCTTATGGGAAGAGAAGTCATTTCTCAGGGCACAAAAAAAAACTCCTTCAGGCCTATTAACTAAGAAGTAGCAGCAATCTTCCAAATGGGGAGTAGAGAGAACGGGAGAAAAAAGAAAGAGAGAGAAAATGGGGGTAGGTGAGAGGAAGGGGAATGGGAAGTAGGAGGGAGAATGATGGCAACAGAAATGCACCTAACCAAGGGTTCTGATTAGCAGACATTTGGTCCATGCAAAAAGGTTCTTGATATTTAGTCCTGTCTAAAATGTCCATGAGCATATTTGGTCCATGCCAAATAGTTTTGGACAGGACCAAATATCAAGGACCTTTTGGTGTGGACCCAATGTTTCCATGGACGTTTTGGACAGGATTAAATATGACCAAATATCAGGGACCTTTTGATGTGGACCAAATGTCTGATGGACGTTTTGGACAGGACCAATTGGTCCTGCAAACATCAAGGACTTTTCGTTGTGGACTCAATGTCTCCATGGATGTTTTGGACAGGACCAAATATGACCAAATATCAAACACTTTTTGGCCTGGACCAAATGTCTTATGGACATTTTTGAAAGGACTAAATGTCCTGTAAGGAGGGTTCTTTGCTACCCTTGGTCATGACACTTAAAAACTATGGTGTCCTGAATCAAGTATAACAGTCCAGGTTTTATATGCCTTTAACTCCTCCTGGGTTCTGGACACTGTCTTCCGTTTAGCTCTTGTGCACATTAGTTTCTTCAGCAAAGCTTCATGCTACTTTAAGGTCATATTGCAAATAAAGTCAATTAAAATCTCCAGCTGCTGCTGGCGATTTTACCCACAGGTGCTGCTGCTGAGTCAGAACTTTCTCAGCTTGTCCATATTGCAATGATTTTTTTTTTAAATCTGAAGTCAGCTCTTCACCTTTAATCCTCCCTTGTTGCTTTAAGTCTAGCATACCAAACTCAAGGTCATTTTGATTTTTGATCATGCTATCTTTTATATTGCTATGCCAAATTTTGAGTCACCTGCAAATATGAGAGCATGTCATAGGTTAAGAAAGGGAAGGAAGATTGGATGCACACCCTCTGGGGTGTCAGGACCAAGACTAGGAATATAAACCCAAGACAGGAAAGAAAAGGTGATGGTCAGGAAATGGTCTGAAGAGGGAACAAGTTAGAAGAAGCACAGTCATACTAATCACTGTAAATCTCTGCTCCCCTCTGTTTGCTTCTCTAACACCTGTTAGAGAGCAACCCCACACTGAGACAACTCTAATGTTTTATACCCAAAACTATATTTTTAGAACACTTCCAGTATAATACTTCATATTCTCCAGGAATTGTAGGCACAAAATTCCTACCACTTCCACCTAAAGGTTCCCTCGTTATTTCTCAAGGTTTCAGCAGGAAACCATTTATCAGTTGTTTACTCTGTTGTTACCTCAGTGCACTTAGAAGGGGGCTGCCTTTGACTAAGACACCTTCTGTAGTAATAGAATCTTTCTTTGCTTTTCACACTGTGTCTAATTAAGAATTTCTGTGAAGTTAAAAAAAGCGACTGCCTATATCTCTGCAGATGCTTTCACTAGCCCTCTGCATGCTGTCACTCACTACCTGGGTTATCCTCTGGGTGGCCACCGGTCAGTGAGGCTTCAGTATCCTGAGAAGATGCAGGATTACAGTTAGGGTCAAGCTTCAAGAGCTCATACTTATTTTCTTTAGCTGTCTGGCCTTGCAGACTCCTGGGAGGTTGCATAGCTGAGAGGCCCATCAGCTGGTTTCCACCTTGTTTGACTTATCTGGATATTTATTTTTTAATGCTCTTTGTCTTGAGTGTATTCTTCACTTATTACATGGTAAGTGGATAGTTGGAGAGTTAGGACTTGGCTTAAAGGCAACTAACTAAAATCCATTTTCTCTTGGTAGCCATCTTCAACCAAAAGATATATCTCCCAACAAACACAAAATTGAATAACCTAATGTGTTAACATAGCCAGTCTTTGATTACGTGCTTTCAATTATCTCTTAAGCATAACTCTCCTCACTTGATATAGACATGGACCATTGGACCTAAGGTCAAGATAAGAAGAGATTTAAAGTCAAAGGTTATATACAGAATGAGCAAAGATTGTGGGTGACTGACTATATCTGAGAGAGTTGCCCCAAAACAAATCAGAAATGATTTTCTATCACCTCTCAATTGGAATTACTCATCCTATTATTTCTTCTTTCTTTACTTACAGATAATCAATAGTTAAATGTATAATCATAAGCATAGAAGGTACATGTGATTTTATAACCAAGCCACTCCTTCACCAGGAGTCTATTTAAGCTGATTCCAGAACAATTGATTGAATGATACAGATTTGATTGTTAAAATAAGTGAAGCAGAATTATCCTGAAAAATGTCTATTCTGTTATATCTTTCCTTTTTAGAGGTTGGAGGGCTAGTGGTAAGTCACTGTCTCTGAAACTCTACTCCCTGAAACCTGGGGGAGTCATTTAATCCCACACCTGTGGCTTGATTTATTCTTTTCCTCTTACCCTGCTCCAGAATTGAGCTCCAGGAAAAGAAGGAGAGGAGCTGGCAGTATCCTACATCAACTTCAATGTTAGTGAAGACTGGAGGAAAACAGCAGCTCAGGAGTGACATCAGCATCATGGCAGAGTGAGTTGCTTCCTTTGTCTCTCCCCTCTAAGTTACAACCAGTAGGACATCTAGAAACCAACAAAGGATCCTCTCTACAGCACATCAGAACTCTTGAGAGATCCATACATCTATACATCTGAAGGTAGGTGGACTGGACGTCATGGAAGTGGTGGAACCAGTGGCTCCTGAGGCTGGAGGCTCCAGGAACTGTGGCTGTGCCTCTGACCAGAGGCTCCAGGAACTGCGGTAATACCTGCTAACAGAGGCCCCCAGAACCGAGGGAGCCTATGCTCTGGGAGGATCCAGGAACTTCCACAGTGTCTGCAACTGGAGGATCCAGGAACCATGGCAGTGCTTGCAACCAGCCTCCTCCCTGTCTCCCAGTAGTGGTAACTCCAACCTTGCCCCTCCCAGTAGCAGGGCTGTATCCAAGACCCCAGCACCCCTGGCAGCAGTGGTGGTGCCTGTGACCCGAGGCTCCAAGACCAGCTATGGCACCTGAGACCAAAGGCTCCAGGAATAGCATCAGTGCCCGCAACCCAGCCTCCTCCCCCTCCCCTGGTGGCAGCACCTCTGACACTGACCCTCCCAGCAGTGGGGGCTGCATCCAAGTCCCTGGTGTCCCTGGCAGCAGTGGCAGTGCCCATAACCTGAGGTTCCAGGAACCACACCAGTGCCCAAGACCAGAGGGTCCAGGAACTATAGCACTGCCCTCGACACAGGTACCCCTCCTTCCCAGCAGTGGTGGTGGCATTCACAACCCCGGCCTAACCAGCAGTGATAATGACATTCACAAAACCAGCACCCCCAGCAATGGCAGTGCCAGCACTGCCAGAAAACCCAGGAGCAGCAATGCAAGTGGCATGCCCAGCAGCAGTACCTGAGGCCTTCAGGCCATGGAGAGCCTAGTAATAGCAATAGTGCAGTGCATGACCCTGGTCTCCCCCAGCTGCAATGGTGCTTGCAACTCTGGTTCCCTTACCCATGGCAGGGGCAGCTGCAGACCCAACAAACTTAGACATGGCAGAGGTGCCTGTGACCCTGGATTCTGCCCAACCCTTCCCCTCCCCATGCCACAATGGAGAACCTGTGACCTAGGTAACCCCAGAAGTAGCAGAAGTGCTTGCCAGGGCAGTGACCCCAGTGGCAACAACTGTGACTGCAGTGACACCATAAGCAGCAAGGCACCAGCAACCTCAGAGGTACAAGCAGCACAAAGAAGACAATGATGGTACCTCTGGCAGAGGCAGTGTAAGGTGGAAAGTGAAGGCTCTCAGATAAAACCAGAAGCAGCTGAAAATCAAAGTAAACAAAGCCTTGGCTAAATAAGAAAGGTGTTTGCTCCTACAAATTTGTCAGCAGAGGAAAAGCTCCTCAAGCAACATGAAAAACTATGGCAACATGGTATCACAAAAAGAAAACAACAATTCTCCAGAAGCCAAAATTGAAGTCACAGAAGATTGTGCTCTAACTGATAGAAAATTCAAAATAGCTGTCATGAAGAAACTCAACAAGCTACAAGAAAACTCGGAAAGACAGTTCAATGAGCTCAGGAATAAATTTAATGAACAGAAGAAGTACTTTACCAAAGAGAGTGAAACTCTAAAAAAAGAACTAAACAGAAATTCTGGAGCTGAAGAACTCATTAAATGAGATGAAGAATTAAATATAAAACATTGGAAATACAGCAGACAGTATGGAAGAGAGAATTAATGAGCTCAAAGATAGAAATCTAGAAATGATTCAAGTGGAAGAGGAGAGAGGACTAGATTAAAAAAATGGAGAAATTCTGCAAGAAATATCTGACTCAATTAGGAAAAGCAACATGACAATAATGGGTATTTCAGAAGGAGAAGAGAGGGAGAAGGGAACAGAAAGGTTATTTAAAGAAATAATAATGGAGAACTTCCCAAACCCGGGGAAGGAACTGGATATACAAGTACATGAAGCTAAAAGAACACCTAATTACCTCAAACAAAAAGACCCTCTCCAAGGAACATTATATTAAATCTGTCAAAAGTCAATGACAAAGAGTATTAAGGGTAGCCAGAGAGAAAAAAACCCAATAAACTACAAAGGAACCCCCATCAGGCTATCAACAGATTTCTCAGCACAAACTACAGACCAGGAGAGAGTGGAATAATATATTCAAAATGTTGAAAGATAAAAATTGTCAGCCAAGAAAACTCTATCCAGCAAAGTTACCTTTCAAATATGAAGGAGAAATAAAGATTTTTCCAGACAAACAAAAACTGAGGGAGTTCGGGGCCAGCCCGGTCGCACAGCGGTTTAGTTCATGCTTGGCAGCCCAGGGTTCACAGGTTTGGATCCCGGGCGCCCACTGACACACTGCTTGTCAGCCATGCCGTGGTGGCATCCCATATAAAGTGGAGGAAGATGGGCACGGATGTTAGCCCAGGGCCAGTCTTCCTCAGCAAAAAGGGGAAGACTAGCAACGGATATTAGCTCAGGGCTGGTATTCCTCACACACACAAAAAAAAACTGAGGGAGTTCATCACCACTAGACCTGCCATAAAAGAAACCTTGAAAAGAGCTCTCCTACCTGAAACAAAAAGGCAAAGGTATACAAAGCTTTAAGCAAGGTGAAAAATAGACAGAATCATAAAATTTCAACTCTATGTCAGAATAGGTTGGTAAACAATTATAATATAAAGGTTAAAGGTAAAGGAAGTATTAAAAATAACTGTAACCACTTCAACAAACTCACAATATAAAAAGGGATAGTTTGTTACAACACAAATATAGAAGGGGAAGTGGAAAAGGACAGAACTTGCATAGACAAATGAAGAATAAGATACTAGCAGCAAGAAAAGGACTATCTTATCTATGAGACCTTTTGTACAAACCTCATGGTAACCACAAAAAAAAAAAAAATTCAGAGCAGAGACTTGAAAAATAAAAAAAGAGGAAGCTGAGAAACATCACAGAAAACCACCAAACTGAAATGGCAGACAGAAACACAAGGGAAAAGAAACAGTGGAAATACAGAACAACCAGAAAACAAAAATGGCAGTATTAAGTCTTTCTATATCAATAATCACCCTAAATGTAAATGGATTAAATTCACCAGACACAGAGTGGCTGGATGGATTAAAAAACAAGACCCAACAATGTGCTACTTCCAGGAGACCCATCTCAGCTCTAAAGACAAACATAGGCTCAGAGCAAAGGGATGCAAGATATTACTCCAAGCAAATGGCAACCCAAAGAAACCAGGTGTAGCCATATTTATATCAGACAAAATAGACTTCAAGCCAAAAAAGATAATAAGAGACAAAGATGGACATTACATAATGATAGAGGGGACAATGAATCAAGAAGACACAACATTTATTAATATATATATGCACCACCTAACATAGGAGCAACAAAGTATATAAAGCAACTATTAACAGACCTAAAGGGAGAACTTGACAGCAACACAATAATAGTAGGGGACTTTAATACCCCGCTTACATCAATGGATAGATCATCTAGACATAAAGTCAAGAAGAAAACATAGGACTAAAATGAAACATTAGACCAGATGGACTTAATAGACATATATAGAACATTAAATCCAAAAGTAGCAGAATACACATTCTCGTTAAGTGCACATGGAACATTCTCAAAGATAGACCATATGTTGGGAAACAAAAGAAATCTCAATAAATTTAAGAAGACTGAAGTCATATTAAGCAACTTTTTCAACCACTATGCTATGAAACTAGAAATCAAGTATAAGAAGAAATCTGGAAAATCACAAATATGTGGAGACTAAGCAACATGCTACTGAATAACTATTGGATCAACAGGGAAATCAAAAGAGAAATCAAAAAATACCTGTAGACCATTGAAAATGAAAACACAGCATACCATAATCTATGGGAGGCAACAAAAGCAGTACTAAGAGGGAAGTATGTAGCAATACAGACTTATCCCACAAAACAAGAAAAATCTCAAATAAACAGTCTAACACTATACCTAAAAGAAACTAGAAAAAGAACAAACAAAGCTCAAAGTCAATAGAAGGAAGGAAATAATAAAAATCAGAGCAGAAAGAAATGAAATAGAGACTAAATAGATAATAGAAAAGATCAGTGAAACTAAGAGCTGGTCCTTTGAAAAGATGAACAAAATTGACAAACTCTTAGCTGAACTCACTAAGAAAAAAAGAGAGAAGGCTCAAATAAAATCAGAAATGAAAGAGGAGAAATTACAAGGGATACCACAGAAATACAAAGGATTATAAGAGAATGCCATGAAAAGCTATACGCCAACAAATTGGATAACCTAGAAGAAATGGATAAATTCTTAGAATCATACAACCTCCAAAACTGAATCAAGAAGAAATAGAGAATATAAATAGACCAGTCACAAGTAAAGAGATTGAAACAGTAATCAAAAACCTCCCAAAAAATAAAAGTCCAGGACCAGATGGCCTCCCTGGTGAATTCTACCAAACATTCAGAAAAGATTTAATACCTAGCCTTCTCAAAGTCTTCCAAAAAATTGAAGAGGAGGGGATGCTTCCTAACTCATTTCATGAGGGCAACATTACCCTGATACCAAAACCAGACAAGGACAACACAAAAAATGAAAATTACAGACAAATATCACTGATGAACATAGATGCAAAAGTCTCCAAAAATATTAGCAAAGAGAATGCAACAATACATTAAAAGGGCCATACACCATGATCAAGTGGGATTTATTCCAGTGACACAGGGTTAGTTCAACATCTGCAAATCAATCAATGTGATACACCACATTAACAAAATGAAGAATAAAAATCACATGATCATCTCAATAGATGCAGAAAAGCATTTAACAAGATTCAACATACATTTATGATAAAAAACTTTCAATAAAATACATGTAGAAAAAAATTCCTCAATATGATAAAGACCATATATGACAAACCAACAGTTGACATCAACTCAAAGGCAAAGAACTGAAAGCTGTCCCCCTAAGGACAGGAACAAGACAAAGACGCCCATTTTCCCCACTCTTATTTGACACAGTATTGGAAGTTCAAGCCAGAGCAATTAGGCAAGAAAATGAAATAAATGGTATCCAAATTGGAAAGGAAGAAGTAAAACAGTCACTGTTTGCATATGGCGTGATTTTACATATAGAAAACCCTGAAGAATCCACCAAAAAGCTGTTAGTAGTAATTAATGAATACAGTAAAGTTGCAAGGTACAAAATCAACATACAAAAATCAGTTGCATTTCTATATACTAACAGTGAACTAGCAGAAAGAGAATTCATGAATACAATCCCATTTACAATGACAACAAAAAGAATAAAATACCTAGGAATAAACTTAACCAAGGAGGTGAAAGATCTATACACTGAAAACTATAAGACATTGTTGAAAGAAATTGAAGA
Organism: Tapirus indicus; assembly: GCA_031878705.1. Lineage (NCBI taxonomy): Eukaryota > Metazoa > Chordata > Mammalia > Perissodactyla > Tapiridae > Tapirus > Tapirus indicus. Next base: position 85,936,885 of record CM062942.1, on the reverse strand, counting down.
AGACACAGAGATATGGAAAGATATTTTTGTGGTCATGGATTGAAAGAATTAACATATTTAGAATGTCCATATTACCTAAAGCAATCTATAGATTCAATGCAATGCCGATCAGAATCCCAATGACATTCTTCATGGAAATAGAACAAAGAATCCTAAAATTTATATAGAACAACAAAAGACCCTGAATAGCCAAAGCAATCCTGAGAAAAAAGAACAAAGCTGGATGTATCACACTCCCTGATTGCAAAATATACTATAAAGCTATAGTCATCAAAACAGCATGGTCCTGCCAGAAAAACAGACACACGGATCAATGGAACACAATTGAAAGCCCAGAAATAAAACCACACATTTATGGACAGCTAATTTTTGACAAGGGAGCCAAGAACATGCAATGGACAAAGGAAAGTGTCTTCAATAAATGGTGTTGGGAAAACTGGACAGCTACATGCAAAGAATGGTTATCTTACACCATACACAACAATTAACTCAAAAAGGATTAAAGACTTGAATGTAAGACCTGAAGCAATAAAACTCCTAGAAGAAAACATAGGCAGTACACTCTTTGACATTGGTCTTAACAGTATCTTTTTGAATGTGTCTCCTCAGGTGAGAGAAGCAAAAGAAAAAGTAAACAAATAGGATTACATCAAACTAAAAAGCTTCTGCACAGCAAAGGAAACCATCAACAAAATAAAATGACAACCTACCAAGTGGGAGAGGATATTTGCAAGTCATATATCTGATAAGGGCGTAATATCCAAATTATATAAAGAACTCATACAACTCAACAACAAAAAAACAAACAACCCAATTAAAAAATGGGCAGAAGATGTGAACAGACATTTTTCCAAAGAAGATACACAAATGGCCAACAGGAACATGTAACAATGTTCAACATCACTAATTATTAGGGAAATGCAAATCAAAACCACAATGAGATATCACCTCAGACCCATGAGAATGGCTATTATTAAAAAGACAAGAAATAAGTGTTGGAGAGGATGTGGAGAAAACAGAACCCTCATACACTGCTGGTGGGCATGTAAATTGGTGCAGCCACTATGGAAAACAGTATGGAGATTCCTCAAAAAAGGAAAAAGAGAACTAACATATGTTCCAGCTATTCCACTTCTGGGTATTTAACCAAGGAACACAAAAATACTACTTCCAAAAATATATGTACCCTTTTGTTCATTGCAGCATTATTCACAATAGCCAAGACTTGGAAACAACGTGAATGCGCATCAATGGATGAATGGATAGAGAAGACGTGGTATATATAAACAATGGAAGACTGTTCAGCCATAAAAAGATGAAATATTGCCATTTGTGAGGACATGGATGGACCTTGAGGGTATTATGCTAAGCAAAATGAGTCAGATGGAGAAAGACTATTATGGTATGATTTCACTCATATTTGGAGGATAGAAAGAAAACAACAACAACAAAAAAAACACATAGATACAGAGAGCAGATTGGTGGTTACCAGAGGGAAAGGGGGTAGGGGAAGGGCAAAAATGGTAAAGGGGGACATTTGTATGGTGATGGATGGCAAGTAGACTTTTGATGGTGAACTCAACGTAGTCTATACAGAAGTCAAAATATAATGATGTATACCTGAAATTTATATAATGTTATAAACCAATGTTACCTCAGGAAAATAAAGACAGCTCAAAAAGTAGTACTCATTTGACTATACATGTGAGCATTACCAGAAAGGAACGCTGAAGGACAACCTCTTCCTGGGCATGAAAGACAACTCAGAGGTATGTATAGCCCTAGTACTTGGGTTTTTTTAGCCATCATTTCCAGAAGCAAGCCAAGGGTGGGTTTTACAGTTAACAATCTCTTCTATACTAATGTATTTCCAAAATAAGCATCCCTTAACTCTTGGGGCAGTAGTATGGGATGATGGACAGAGTCTACAACCGGAGTTGTGTTTTTTTTTTTTTTTTTTTTTTTTTTTTTGCTCCAGAAAGACCCAAGCTGTAGTCCTGAAGTTACTCAACTTTATCTTCTATAAAATGGGAATTATGATACCTACTACATAGGATTCTTATGAGGATTATACAAGATGATTTAGATAAAGTTACTGGCATATAGTAGACACAAAAAAACAACAGTTTCCTTCCTCCTGTTGGCCCTTTACAGGTTAAAATAATGCTGAGAATTTCAGATATTATGACTGGATATGGCAAAGAAATTAGTTTGATTATCACAAAGTTACCAGCAGTCCTATGAAGGTAGATCATGTGGAAATTTGGCAATATTAAATTAGTTAATATCAGTAATAGTCCAGTAGGTATTCATTGGTTAATGGTGAGATTATTTAGTAGTCTAGCTCCAGATGTAAGGCTTGCTTAAGATGATGCTAACTGATCATTTTTATATAACTGACAATCCATACACTTCTACATTTAAAATGCAAATGTACTTTGTGTCATACACAAATATGCTTTTAAATTAACAATTTCTGTATCCCATGTGTAGGTTAAGGCAAAGGTCACAACAAAATACATCTCTAAGTATAGATGGTGTACTCCTCATTACTTCATTGCATCCACTTTCCTATTTTTCTCTGTCATCCACTGATTGCTCTACATCTTTTTTTGCCAATGACTTATTTTTATCCTGCAGATGTGCTTGCATGTGTGCACAAAGATATATGTGTAAGAATATTTATTGCGGCATTGTTATAACAACAAAATCCTAAATAAAACTTAAATAACTATCAATAGGAGACTACTTAAATTAATGAAATGCTGTGCACTATAAAATAATGATGTAGATCTTTATGTATAGATATGGAAAAAGTTTTATAACTTAGGTAAAAGAAGCAAGGGGCCAAGTGTGCTATCATTTATGAACATAAAAAGGGTCTTATACACATACTCACATACACACTTGTGTATACATAGTATGTATGCTTCTGAAAGTACCTAAAAGAAACTGATTACAGTGGTTGCTTCTGGGGAGGAGAACTGGGGGAACTGGGTTTAAGGGTTGGGATAGAGAATTACTTTTCCCTGTATATCCTTTTATGCTATTGGTTTGTTTTAACCATGCGTATAGAGTCTTTCTTTGGGAAACCCAATTAACCAAGAGTCCTTACTCTAACCTTTTGGAATGTGAATAACTCTCTTCAAGCGTCTGGATTTTTATCCCCTTTGAAATGTAAACATCCCCTTTGAAATGTAGCAAAATCTTCCTGATACCTTGGTAGCTTAACCAGGTCTCTGTCTCAGGCTGTAAACATTTGCTTATAGAGGAGATAAGAAAGGTTTTATTATTCCTTTGGGTGAAGGCAAGTAACTAAAACAAATAGCTATCTTAATTCTCAAGTGAATGTAGGATGAACTATATGAAAAAAATATATACACAAATTGTCCTGTTAAGTCTTCTTATAGGAGACACAAGGATACCATAAAACCTGAAGGATATGTGTTATGTATGGCTACAAACTATCTATATAAATGTGTGTGAAAATGCCCTGACTTTATAGTCTCATACAAACTGCCTGTGTGCACATAACTTGGATATGCTTATTCAATAATAAAACACCATTCTTTCTTTTCTACGTTATGTGGGGAATACTCTCTGTTGTTAGTAGGATTTTTATTCTTACAATACTACAAACATCTACAAGTTTTAGATAGGGTAAAGATTGGACTAGAAGTCAAGAGTCCAGGACGTGCAGTGCATGGTTGTTTAAGCAGGGAAGTAGCTAGAAACCTGAAATCACACCCAAATCAAAGGTCAAAGCAAAGATCAAATCAGAAACCAGACCTGCAAACAGAAGACATAGGATTGATAGATGCATGTGATGGGGTAAACCTGGAGACAAGCACTGGTAGACATGCTGAAGCGGTTCAAGGAGGATCAAAATACAGAATGACAAGGTAAAGAAGCTAGTCAGAAGTTCAAACAGTCAGGAAATCTGTAGAAGCCGAAGCGGGTGGAGTGAGCCAAAGAGCAAATATATTGTCCCCTACATTAAGAGACCTGGACCCAAAGCAAGCTGTCCTTGCCAGAGGATTCACATATTTTCTGCAAGATAAATGCCAATTGGAGGGCTCGCCTACAGCAGCTAGAAAACAAAATGTGAGGGAAGATCTTGATTTTCATCTATAAAGTAAGATTCTTTCTATTCGATTGAACTAATGCCTACTCTTCTGTTCTTTTTGGTAGTTTAGGGGGAGTGAACTTACAAAACAATGTGTGCAGCAAATCTAGAGAGAACTGTTGAGTCCAATTCTAGTAAGAAAAAAATTGAATATAACCAGGGAACTGATTAAGTAAAGTATGCTAGCTCCACACAGTGAGAAATGATACAGCTATTAAAAAGGATAATGTAGATCTCTTTAATTGACATGGAAAAATATCTACAATATATAGTAGTGAATAAATAAATAAAGTTTTTTTACTTCAACCAATACACCCTGGTGAGGCTACAAACTACTAGTTATGTATGAGCAATGTCTGTTCTAACTGTCTAGTATCTGTCCTGCACTAGTTACATATTTTAAATATCATCTCTCTATATATGCGTAGAATATTCACCAAAAGTCTGTGGTCATCTCTGGGTGGGGGCAGGTTCTAGAGATTCTACTTTATTCTTCTTTAAACAAACAAACATGCTAATCCATTTTGACCACTTGCAGCTGAGTGTAATGAAGTGATTCTCAAACCCACAATGCATCAGAACCACCCAGAAACTTTTAAAAACTGCAGATTTTGGGGTGCCATCCCCTGAAATTTTGTTGATATAAATATATTTTTAAAACTCTCCAGGTGAGTCTAATATGTACTCAGGATTGAGAATCAGCCAAGGTTAGGAACACAAGCTGGAGTGCTAGACTGCCTAGGTTTAAATCCTGGCTCTGTCACTTACTCGTCATGTGACAGTGGGCAAAATACTTAACCTCTCGTGTTTCAGTTTTCTCACCTGTAAAAAAATGAGGATTTTAGTGACATCTATCTTTTAGGGTTGTCGTGAGCTTACCCCACATACATGCACACACTTACATAAAGTAGTACAAAGTATGCTTAATAGAGTTAGCTATTATTATATCAATTCATTTTTAAAAACATGGCGCTGATCATATCACTCAGAAGCCATTCCATATTTTCCTACTACGTACTGGATTACATGAAAACTACTCAACTTGGCATGTCAGCTTTATCTCTCCTTTTACCTTCACATATCCTATATCTTAGCCAAATAGGATCATTTGTTAATCAAATTACATGTCCTTTGATTTCCAAACTCTTTCAGAACATTCCCACACTTAAAATAAAATGACTCATCATGATGCTCAAATATGCTCAGAGAAGCATCTGCTCTAAGGCAATAATAATGGATAAGACTGATGACTCATCTAAGTTGCAAAATTATGTCAGAAGTAAGTGCAGATGCAGAAGCCAGCATTTTCCCACAAGAACATTTACATGCTGCACATCCTGAGCATTGTTCCTGAGGTCTTGTCCTTCCTCCAGGCTTTGAGAAGGTCTCAGACTATACCAAGAGGTTGATGGATGGTTACATATAGGTGATGATCATAGGTCCTGGACAGTCATTTAAGTGTGTCTATCCCAGAGACAGCAACTGTATGGCATCCATGTTGCCATTCTTCCTTCCTACACCCATACTAGTATCAATAATTGAACATGGTTCTCTTTACCACTGAGTCTTTTAACCACAGTCCTCTGAACAGGTAGACCAAGCAACCAGATATGGTACCAGAGAATGTGGCAAACCATTCTTCGTCTTTTCAAAATCTGCAGCTCATCCAACTTTTTGGTGGCATCTTCTGCTTTTGATTTCCTTAAAGTGAGGTCCAGCTTTGTTTTAAGGGGTTAGAAAATTTTCTTCTCCCCTTACCAACCACATAAGAAACGCTTTCGTTTTCTAGGGATAATGCAAAACAATAAGTGCTGGTTTTGGTTTAAAAATATGAGATGTCATGAGCCAGACCTGATGGCCTAGTGGTTAAAGTTCAGTGTGCTCTGCTTCAGCAGCCTGGGTTCGGTTCCTGGGTTCAGAACCACACTTGTCTGTCAGTAGCCATGCTGTGGCAGTGGCTCACATAGAAGAACCAGAACTTACAACTATACACAACTATGTACTGGGGCGTTGTCGGTGGAGGGGGGTGGAATAAAAAAGGAGGAAGATTGGCAACAGATGTTAGCTTAGGGCAAATCTTCCTCTGCAAAAAACCAAAAAAGATATCAGTTATAAATTGTAAAATGCAACACTCATGCCTTCTGTCTTTCATTCTCCTCTATTGCATTCTGTATTCACGTTGGTACATGAACTTGCATTCTGGCCAAGTGTGTAAATTGACATGAGAAGGTTCATTTCTTTGAGAAGTTGTTGTATAAAGAGCTAAAAGAAAGCACTAGGAAGAGGCACAGAGAAAGTGAAAATACAAATCTGTGCCCCAGAAAGCCTGGCCCCTCTTTTACCATAAAGATTTCATCTGAATTTGAAAATAGCATGTTGGAAGCTCTAAGGAGCATCTCAGCCCTTTCCCTAGAATATTTTCAGGGAAAATAGTTGAAATTGAGGAAAAAAAATAATTTGAACATCTTTCTCAGGATGGAATTGTGTTTTCATCTTCTTAGCACCAACTAATAAGTGATTGAAACAGGATTCAAGTCCTGTCTGTCTGGCTCCGAAGTCCATTCTCTTTCCGCTATAAGACACAGCCTGCTGTTAAAACAGACAACACCGTCTGACCTGATATATCTCAAAATATTTTCAAGAATGGAGAGATGAAAGGGAAAGAAATGAAAATAAAGTTAACATTTATTAAATGCATACTAGTGGCAGACTCTTCAGGAAGTGTTTTATATAAAGCACTTTGTAAATAGTAAAGCATTTTTCAAATTTTATTCATTATACTAAAAGGTAAGTGAGATTTGTTTTTACCATCCACTTTTTACCTTCCTTTATCAGCATCCTAGTACTCCCTGTAGTGCCTCTTTAGACTTCATTTATCTGGTTATTCAATGTCCTCCTTCTGTCTTCTTACTTTTGAGGCAGATACTCTGGTGTCTGCCCTGGTCTGCCTTTCTCCAGTTGTAGATCTTTCCTTCCTTCCTCCTCCTCATCAAAAATTAGTTGTCCTATATCCCATCAACTAGTGGCCTAGCTAATAAATTTTATAGCAGGTCTTCTCTTTGTGCGAATGAGTGATGAAGACAGATGGCTTAACACAAAACCTTATTTCAAAGGAAGTTGCTATTGGTAGACTTGCACTCACTGTGGTAGGCCACTGGAGGAAATACCTTGTGGGTGGTAGTGAGATTTTTGCAGTCAGAGAGACATGGGTTATATTCTCAGTTCTGCCACTAATGAGCTATATGTTATTGGCCTGGTCACTTTACCTCTAGTAACCTCATTTTCTTTGTCTATAAAATGAACGACAAAAAAGGATCATGACCATCTATTTTAGCGCTAAAATTGTGTGCTTTTATTAATAATGGATCTTCTTAACAAAAAGTTATAATTAGAAAGACCACTAAAAACAGTATGTAATGCTGCCTTTTTGCAATTCCCATTAAAGGCAGGTTAAAAAAAAGAGTTGCACAGTGATTTAGGAGCTACAACCTTGATACCTACGTGAGAGTTCTGGGTCCACCACTTAAGAGTGCCCATTAACTGTGTAGCTTCAGGCAAGTTGACTTCTCAGTTTCCACATCTGAAAAAGATGGGAATAACATTAGTACTCTTTTTTTTTTTTTTTTTGTGGGGAAAACCAGCCCTGAGCTAACATCTGTTGCCAATCCTCCCCTTTTTCCTGAGGAAGACTGACCCTGAGCTAACATCGTGCCCATCTTCCTCCACTTTATATGGGACGCCGCCACGGCATGGCTGACAAGCAGTGTGTCGGCGGGCGCCCGGGATCCGAACCCGCGAACCCCGGGCTGCCAAGCGCGGACCAAACCGCTGCGCCACCGGGCAGCCCCAACATTAGTACTCTTTAATTAAATTGTTGTGCGACAATGATATAATACATAGGAAGCAACTAACGAATGCTAGCTATTACTATTATAAAGCTCTGTATAAATCCAGTATCATAATCTGTTATAAGAATTCTTGAGAAAAGTATAAATGCCATCAAAGAGATGTAGTGTAGGAAAGGGTGTGTATTAGTGTGGCAGGGGGCAGAGGGATTGAATATTAAGTAGTAGATAATCCATGAGCTGAAAGTAACAGGGTGATGATGAGTCCCAGATTGATCCTCATCCATATCGTATGTGTGTTTCGTGGACTGCTGGTCTTTTCTCACTTTCACCCATTATCCTTTGCCAGTCTCTGTTTTGATTTGGAATACACAGAACTTTGCCAAATAGGACGGATGATGTCTAATTTCCTCAGAGTAGCATGGAATTGTGATGAAGGGATTGTGTTGTGCCATTTAGATTTTGCTAAGAATACTGAAATATTTTCTAAATGAGGCTTTGGCAGAAATGAGTGGGTGCTTTTCCCGACCTTCCAAAGGCTTCAGTTGAAAGACTAGGTCCCAAGAATAATTCCAGAAATATCTCTAGAAGCAAGATACTATCTCCCCTCACCCACCCTTTCCATCAAACTTTGTGTTTTTTTAAAATTATCTGAGAGCTATTTGGACACTTTTAATATCCAAGATACTTCTGGAGACTGCCTAGGATGATTAAGGGGTCTTATCAGGGGTGAAGCTGAAGGAAAACCTTAAAAGTACACGTGTCTGATGATTAAAGGTGCCAGTTGAAGCGGCAGAGTTTCTGGGTTTTATATGATTATATATGCCAGGGTGGTCTTTATCATTTTAGCCGTTATCATAGGTCCCCAACAAAGTTCAATGAACAAATGTTACTTCTACATAATTTCTTCCACTGCAGCCCTCCTCAGTTCCATCCACTTCCTAAGCAGCTGCTGCTCTTTTAGCCGAAAGGAATCATCTACTCAGGTCCCATGTACAACTGAGTAAGAATTTCTTCAGAGTTGTGGCCAGCCTCTTCCCATTTCCTGGCAGGTTGCTTTTGTTTCTCCCCTAGAAGTGAAAGTCTTGAGATCAATTGATTCAGTTAATCTGTTATTGTAAAATAGGAATTCTTCTGAGACCTCCAAACATTTCATCAAGTGGATCTTGAAACAAAGCCCTCCCCTATCTGCTTTTCTGTTCTACACCACCTTAGACCACACTTGTTACTGAGCTCCACCTAAAACTTTGAGGTCAGGTGATCCCAACATACCCCATATCTGTTACCTCTGCACATGTTAGCTCTTCCAATCTCTCATACTTTCATATGCAGAATACTTCCTCTGAACCCTGTCCGTTGGCTGAAAACTCCACTGTAATCTCCATCTCTTTGCAGAATGCTTGCAACTAACCCTCGGCTCTCATTGGAGGACATTTCCTTTTCTTGCAGCTTTTATGAGAAAATTGATAGTTCCTTCAAGCCCCTACACCACAGTCTTAGAGATGACTCTGACATTTTCCTAGAGATCTAATTGCCTCTTCTAAATCATTATTCTTATACCCTCCTGTAAAAACTTCCTCTTATGCCATCTGGGTTTATATATCATAAGCTACCTCTTTTTTGTGTGTGTGAGGAAGACTAGCCCTCAGCTAACATCCGTTGCCAATCTTCCTCTTTTTGCTGAGGAAGACTGGCCCTGGGCTAACATCCATGCCCATCTTCCTCTACTTTATATGGGATGCCACCACAGCATGGCTTGACCGGTGGTGCATCGTCTGTGCCCGGGATCCAAACCTGTGAACCCCGGGCCACCAAAGTGTAGCACGCGAACGTAACCACTTTGCCACTGGGCTGGCCCCTCAGCTACCCTTCTTGATCATTACTATCTACCAACCCCCTGGTCATTTCTCCCATGTTCATGTCCTTTCTATCTATCCTCTTTCTCATCTTCACTGCCTTCGATATCCATTTTCACAAATCAACTAACTCCCTAACTTCACAGATTCTTGGTTAACTCAATTCCAGTAGTCTTCACTTTTCCTCCATACCAGGAATATCCTCTTATGGCCACATCTTGGACACAGTCATCATTCATAATTTCTATACTTCTGACATCTTAAACTATAGTGCTACATTCTAATCACCACCTTTTCACCTCTCTCTTTTCTTTCTCCCCACTAAAATTAGTATAAGATCTCATAGAGACCTCAAGTATTTGAACCTCTATTTTCTTTTATCAACAATCTCCTGTCTTCACGTCCTTCCTTATCTTGCCAATTCATAACTTTAACCACTTTCTTTCCAATACACTCAACCTTTATCCTTCTTGACCATTCTACCCTCTTGCTTGGCAGCATTCAAACTCAATTTTACTTGTCTGTTTCTTTCCTACTTCACCTGAGGGTGCTAATCACAGCTAGAGAAAATAGCGTATCTCCAAGCACATGTGCCTCTACAAAGTCCAGTTCTACATCCTCAACTTGGCCTTCAGTGCTATCCAGAAATGCTTCTATGTGACCCTCATTGGCTCTGTCTCGCCTTAAACCCAGTAGTTATTTCAGACATTCACTACTGTCCTTGAGTCCTCAGATGACCTCATCTCCTACTTGTCAGAGAAAACAGAGACCAGAACATGGGATTCCCTAAAGTTCCTCCTCCTACCCTCACAACAATACCTGTATCTATACTCATCTTTACAATCTTCCCTAGAAGTTCAGTGGGATGGAAGACCTCTCCCTTCAAAACTAAATCCTTCACCTCTGTTCTGAAACTCCCTTCCCTTCCTATGACTTCAGGACCTTCCTCCTTAAATAGTCCCCTCTCCTCCCTGGATCTTTGACATTTCACTGTCCACTGGCTTTTTGTTGCGGTCAGTACACAAGATGGAGATTCTTTGATCATTGTTTTCACAATCAAATATTTTTAATTGTCTTATAGTTATCTGCACTTTTCACTTCCCATTCCTTGTTCAACCTACTGTTGACTATAGCCCCCCCCATCCCTCCAGTAAAATGGCTCTTACCAAGGCTAACTCCAGCAGATGCTTTTCAGTCTTTGTATTATTTGAACTCTTCATCAGCTGATACTTCCTACCTTTGATTCTATGACACCACTTTCTTGTGATTCTCATCCAATGTAGCTAGTCCTTCTCAATCTCCTTTGCTGGCTTTTCTTTCTCTAACTTCCCCTAATATATTAGCCTTTCTTTTGGTGGGCCTTATTTTTGGCTCATTCTCATTTCACTCTATACACACCTGTCACATGAGCTCAGCCAGGTCCTTAGCTTTAATGGCCACCTATAGGTAGATGACTCACAAATCTGAATTTCCTGATCTTGCTCCTAAGCTGTAGACCTAAACACTCAGTTGCTTCTAAGACACTCTTCAGGCACATCAGACTGTGCATATAAAATTAAATCTTCCCCTTTTTCCTTTCCTCTCCTTCTCCCAAATTTGTTTCTCTTTTTTTCTTTTTGTATTTTCTATCTTAACAAACAGCAATAACAGCCATATGGTCCAAGTCAGAAATTTGAGGCTCATTTTTTATAACTTATCATTCTCCTTCATCCACTCAGCTGCCAAGTTCTACCTTCTAATTATCACTTGGATTTATCCCCTTTTCTCTATTCTTGTTATTAGTGCCTTAATTCTAGTTATTGTTACATTAATAAAACTATAGATTACTGCTAAATTCTCTTAACTAGTCTCTCCCTTCTACTTAAATTGTCTTCAACAGTGCTGCCAAAGTGATATATATCAAATACAAACCTGATTCTATAACTCCTCGGCTTTAAACTCTTCAGCAGCTCCATTGACCAAAGAATAAAATCCAGACCCCTTTAGCATACCACCCAAGGCCCTTCATGATTTGACTCCTGACATTCCCTTCTTTAGCTTCTTCTCTGTGTGCGCCCTATACTTCAAGTAAATCCAATCTCTCACTGACCTTTGAATGGGCCATATTTTCCTATGTCTCCCTGAATCACACATGCCCATCTCTTCTTAATTCTGAAATACTATGTCTAGAATACCCTCAAACTTGCCCACTCTTTTTCATCCTTAAGCTCCTAGTTTAGAAGTCACTTCTTTGTGAAGCCTCACTGAATCCCCCGTATTCTGTTAATTACCCATCTGGGATCTCTCTTTTCCTCCTGGAATATCCTCATAACACTCTTTACATGAATTGTAAGCCTGATTACTTGTCTGCCTACTCCATCAGACTATAAACCCCCTGAGGACAAGGACTGTTCCCTCTTATTCATCTTTCTGCCTCCAACTAGATGTTGGAGCTCCCAGAACATAGGTATTTAGTAAGTGTGTGTTGAATTAATGGATGAATTTGCTTATATCAGAGCTAAAACCTTTTCCCTGTTTTTGGCTTTTCTCTCCAGAAGGGCAGAATTTTCCCCCCTTATTTTGTTTTTCTCTCCAAAAAAAGACAGATTATAGCATATTCATTATTTCTCAGAGTTCCCATCTCCTCTTCTTTATCCTCTGCCCATATTGCTTAAATGGGTGTGTATGTGGAATGGTGATGGTCTCCCTATTTAGACTTGTCACATTGAATAGTGTAGAAGGGAGCCTGGGGACAGTAGGTGGGAGCAGAGGCCTCCAGGAGGATTCAGCTGGGCATGTGCACCTGCTTGTATAGGCAGATTTGAACCAGTTGGAGGAAGGACAGCCTATCTTGATTGTTTTGGCTGTTGGGGAGGGTAAATACACCCTTTTGTTATAGCAACTCTGCTGTGACATTTAAAAGCTCCCTGCTTGCAAAGATTAGGTTTAGATATCGAAAATCATGACAGTAATCCTTTGGTACAATCAAAGAAAGATGTATTACTCACACAGGTGTGAAAATGTGAGGCAAGGGGCTGGGAGGATGGATCTCTGGGAAAAAGTCTGGGGGAGAGAGACACACACACACACAGAGACACACAGAGAGAGAAGCGAGTGCACAGGCATTTTATAAAAGGGAATCCCCACTGACATGAGATTCAAAAGAGGCAGCTGCCAGCACAAAGTTTAAAAGAGTCATCAGGAGGGTGCATGAGCTTGTGGAGTGTGTGTGTGGCTGGGGAGAGCCTTCTCAGGATGCTGAAGGAGGCAACATGTGGCTTGTGGTTGCTGGCACTAAATCAAACATCTATGGGGACACAAGTTTTTTCCTGTGGTCTTCACAATTTATCCCTGATGTCTGAGTTAGTACAGCAACCTACCAGGTTTCCTATAAATAAACTTATGCTCGGGAGGTACCAAATTTGAAAAACCAGCAATTAGACCAACAATTATTATAAATCCCTGAAAGACAGTACAAAGCTGGTCACTGCAGGCAAAAGGAGATAACCAGGAGAAGAAATCAACTGGGGCCCAGGGAATCTCTTAGAGTTCTCTTCTAATATTATTTATTATTTTGGTTTGTTCTATCTGGAGACCTTTCCTGTATTATTGGCCCACCTGCAGCAGAAGGTCCCCTTTAAGGCACAAACTTCACCATCATATGGAAGTAAGTACTCCAATGCCAATTTTTTATCAGCTACCAAAACACCTAGAGAGATTTGTGCCACACTAAGGGCTTCTAAGGCTTGAACTGTTTGATATATATGGTCTTCCAGGAGTTGTGACGTTGTCTGGGTGGCCTTTATGAATTGAGTGTGCGCTAATAAATTGAAAATACCTAAATTTGTGCCTGTTAGACAAAAGATTGTGATGAGGCCCAATATCATAGGTAAAAAGATAGTTTGGCGCTTCTTTTTATGGGAAGGTTAGATGAGAGAAGTGGATTTTCTAGTTGGATATAAGGATACCTGAATACTAAATATGCATAAAACAAAGGTCAAGTTGCATAGAGCAGAAGGGGGAGGAATGGAGGAGTAGAATATGCGACCCTGCTGATCAGAGTGGTACCACAGGAGAACCAGTAGCCCAAGGGGGTTGGAGGGTGGAGTTTCTGGTGGAAAAATTTAGGTCAGTGCAGACATGTGAAGACCAAATAGTCTTAATGGAGGGACATGGTTGTGCATAATATTGATTGATGGTGGAAGGCAGGAAGGGTGTGGGGTCCATGAAGGGAAAGTTAATGAGGTCAAGAGAATGCTGGGAAGAAATTCATGGACCAGAAGGGGAGAGGATGATGAGTAGTTAATATGGATATCAAACACCTCCAAGGGGGCAGAAATTAGTTGCATAAGTGGTTGTCCAGGCTGGAACACCAGGTAGCAAGCCCAGCATCACTAGAGCCTGCTGTGACATATTTAGGTGACGTGTTGTTAGATAGATAATGTCCAGCAGGTTGAAGAAAGTAGGAAGTGGAGATGATGGCTGGGGAATAGTGGAGAGCGAAGTGTGGGTTGTTGGACAAAAGGAAATCATAGCTACTGCAGTTATGGGGGTCACAATGGAAAGTGATGTGGGGGCAGTGATAGGGACAGTAATCATGGCCAGGCCCCAATTGTTACACATAGTAGGGGGTAGCGTTTTAGGCCTTTGTGTAGGGATAGTGGAGGTGAGGATCCCAGTTCTGGTTTTAGGTACCCAAGAGGAGAAATTAAATGGTGTGGCACCAATGAGAGTAAATCAGCTAACTTATAGGGTGCTAGCTTGCACCAAAAGGGCAGTGCATGAAAATGGGAAAGAGTGGGTCAAGAACAAATCTAAATAATCTGTCAGGAGTTCCTTGATGCAGCAGGATAGGTAATAGGGCCTGCCAATAGGCTTTAGTTCCTTGCAAGGTGTCCTTACATTGTGTAAGAGAGGATATGAAATCACAGAGACATAGATAAGCAGGATGGGTGGGATCTTCAGTTAATCAGTCAGCAATAATCATGGTGGCATTGGCATCAGCTAGGTAGTGAACAGAAGCCTGCATAGATTGAAATTGAGGGATAAAGTAGGAGGAGAGAAAGAAGAGAGAGAGGTAGGGGAAATTATAGAGGATCCAGGTGGGTATACACATGGGGTGGAAGAGCCTGGGGTTGAGTTTGGGAACAGAGAGGAGGTCAGAATCTTTGTTTGGTGGGTTTTGGCATGAGATTGTGGTGGCAGGACATCTTGGGTTGTCAGTGTCAAGGCTCGGACTGCCAAGTTGTGCTGAGATCATTTGAGATGTGTTTGTCTACTGGGCAGAGGTTATCATCTTGAAAGTGTTATGCTGCTGGGCTGAGGCCGTAGTTCCTGAGGTGGTGGTTGTTGTCTGTGTCATTGTCTGTACCTGGCTTGTGGATGATACCTATAAGGACCCTAGTGTGGTGGGAGCCAGGAGCTCCTGACATGAATCCTTCAAGACCTCGAGGCAAAGTTTTACATTTGAAAAATTATTACAAAAGTGGCTGAATATTTGCCTTTTGACCCCCAGGAGTTATGGGATAATTTCTTATGGGGAAACTGTGCACTGATTGAATGCTCCAAACGGGTAGGATAAAAAGGAGTCCAAGTAGTTTGGCATTGAGTTGAAGTGGTAGAAT
The DNA here is from genome assembly GCA_031878705.1 of Tapirus indicus. NCBI lineage: Eukaryota > Metazoa > Chordata > Mammalia > Perissodactyla > Tapiridae > Tapirus > Tapirus indicus. Next base: position 85,921,455 of record CM062942.1, on the reverse strand, counting down.
CCAAGTTCCAAACCGTGAACCAAATAAGGCACAACCAGGACAAGCAGAACCAGAATGCTCCACATTTTCAGGCCTTTGGCATATAGTCCCTGGTGTGCTGAGGTTGCCTGTTTATTTATGATGGGAGTCACCAGCATTGTCATCCCGGATCCTGTAGTGGCTCCTTATTCTATATCACTGTAATGAGATGAATCCAGAGCTGGTATCCTATTTAATAATTCTGGCTCTGAGAACTAATTTAAGATCTTTTCTTCTTCACTGGAAGATCCACACAGTTATAAGTATGGTATCAGGTGTGGAGACTTTTATTCCCTGCAAAGAGGAACCTCCAGTTAACCAAACTTTAAAAGCATCATATTGGAGAAGGACAGCAGACTGTGGCAGAAAGCTTTCTTGTGGCATATAGAATAACCTGTTGGCGTGGGGGCAGATTCTCAATTTTCAGAGAGCCTCATTCTATTATTTGCCCTTTATCCAGTCACCAATCTAACATGATTTGTTCCAGGATAGAAAAGGGATAGTAGAATGGGGAGATGTCATTAAGTTGAAGATGATGGTACATTTGAGTATTGTATACAGTAGTCCCCCCTTATCTGCAGTTTCACTTTTCATGGTTTCAGTTACTTGTGGTCAACTGCAGTCCAAAAATATTAAATGGAAAATTCCAGAAATAAACAATTCATAAGTTTTAGATTGCACACCGTTCTGAGGAGTGTGATGAAATCTTGCGCTATCTGGCTCTGTCCTGCCCTGGACGTGAATCATCCCTTTGCCCAGCATATCCACACTGTATACGCTGCCCGCTGGTTAGTTACTTAGTAGCCATCTGGATTATCAGATCAACTGTCTCAGTATCGCAGTGCTGTGTTCACGTAACCCTTATTTTATTTACAATGGTTCCAAAGCACAAGAGTAGTGATGCTGGCAATTCAGATATACCAAAGAGAAGCCATAATGTGTTTCCTTTAAGGGAAAAGGTAAAAGTCCTCGACTTAATATGGAAAGAAAAAAATTGTATGCTGAGGTTGCTAAGATTTACGGTAACTTTTATTACAATATCTTGTTCTAATTGTTCTGTTTTATCGTTACTGTTGTTAATCTCTTACTGTGCCTAATTTATAAATTAAACTTTATCATAGGTATGTATATGTAGAAAAAAACATAGTCTATATAGGGTTCGGTACTATCCATGGTTTCAGGCATCTACTGGGGGGTCTTGGAACGTATACCCTGTGTATAAAGGGAGACTACTGTACCTAGACCTGTAAGTGAGAGGTGCCCATTTATGGCTAGAATGGGGATGAAAAAAGGCTAAGGAACAAAGTGGCAAGTTCAAAAACAGATCCTATATATAGAAATATTTAATAAAAACCTGACTTCAAACTTCTTGCTAATTGCATGGTAATTGACCAGAATTATGTATTTTCCCTGAGCACTTATTTCCTCATCTGTGAAATAGAAATGGAAATACACACCATATAAAAGTGTAGTAAAAAGTAAAAGAAAGAATGCACATAACTTAAGCTGTATTGTTCCTGGCATTTAACAAATTCTCAATATATGTTAGCTGAATATATCGTTACTTGTATTCCTCCCAGCCAACCAGAAGGAGAATAAAGATTAGTGGTTGAAGACTGGGGAAGTATAATACATTTTGTCCGATCCAGTGCCCTCCTTCTGGCACTGTTATTTGAAGAGATCCATATAGACCCTCTGCTGGGAAATGAGTGGTCTGGGAATTTTCTTGGTGACTGAAGTGAAACTGGTCAGCTCTGGCTGTAGGTGGTTGACATCCTGGCATCCACTGCTTCAGTCTGCGTCCAGGCCACTCTCCTAGGGTCCCTAAGTCCCTGCAAACTGTGGTCTCTTTGCTCTGACTGTAGGTCTTTTACATTCACTGACTCTATCAGCACCATGTGATAATGTAGCGACTCAGTGAATGCAAAATTGTATCATTTGCATTCATAATAATAATGTAAGAGAGGAAAAAAGATTATCACCAAATATGGCTATTACTTGTAGTTTTTTCTATACTTTTTCACAATCTATATTTAAAATAAATTGCAATAGATATTGTTTGTCATAGCTCAGTGCCATCTGATGAAGAAATCCAAAATTGCAGCTTGGACATCACATAGCAGGTAGCAGGGAGTTGAGGGGGCATGAGAGGATATTGTGTGGTACAGAATTATCAGGCAGAACACTCAAACACTAAATCACATGACAAAACGTATCCTTTAGCCCCTCTCTCAGCTAACAAGAAAGGTATGTGTGTGTGTGAGAGAGAGAGAGAGGGAGAGAGATCAGGAGTGTTCAGGAGCTAGAGACATACTAAGAGGATATATGGTATCATATATTATATTATTTAAAATATATATACTATATATAAACACTGTAAATATACTGTGATATATGATTGAACAAAAAATGCAGTCCTGGGGCCGGCCTGGTGGCGTAGTGGTTGAGTTCACTTGCTCTGCTTCAGCGGCCCAGGGTTCATGGTTCGGCTCCAAGGTGCAGACCTACACACTGCTCATCAAGCCATGCTGTGGTGGCGTCCTGCATACAAAGTAGAGGGAGATTGGCACAGATGTTAGCTCAGGTACAACCTTCCTCAAGCAAAAAGAGGAAGGTTGGCAACAGATGTAAGCTCAGGGCTACTCTTCCTCACCAAAAAAAATGCAATCCTTTTGTAAAAGGTGCTTTTATAACCTCATTTTTTTCTGTCAGTGATATATATTTAACATCTTTGATGTAAAGGAAATACATTTATATAAAATTGCTTTTCTGATTCAATTTAGAACCCCATTTATATTACATTTTAAAAATTTATATCAGTTTCTTTTTGTGATGAGCAAATTAATATATTTAGGGAATAAAAATGCCAAATAAGGAGAAATGTATCTATGTAAGAGGAAATTTTTATGTTGCTGTCTCTTATCCTGCCACACCACAAGATAAATCTATAGCATTATTTGGATATATAGCCTCCAGATTAGGGGTGTGTGTGTGTGTGTGTGTGTGTGTGTGTGTGTCTACCCCAGGAAATGTAACTTACCTCCTGTGACTCAGGGATTGCACATCTTTGAAATGAGAGCAATGAAACCTTCCTTACATGATCTCTGGGAAAAGAAAATGAGAAAACCTAAGGTTTGTCACATTGGGCACTTTCAAAAACTGGCCTCACCCTGCCTTCTCCCTCACGTAAAAAAGTCATTTTGATACCTACTGTTCCATTTATATATTGCTGTGCAACAAACCATCATAGAATTTAGTGTCATTAAAAAATTTTCTTTTGCTCACCAACTCTGTGGGTCAGGAATTTGGATGAGGCAGAGGAGGGGCAGCTTTTCTTTGCTTCACAATATCTAAGGCCTCAGCTGAAAAAACTCAGAGGTTCAGGGTGACTTGATGGCTGGGGCTGGTATCATCTGAAGTTATCTAGTTGGTCCTAGCTGTGAGCTGGGATCTCAGCAGAAATTGCTAACCAGAACATCTGCATGTGACATCTCCATTGGCCTGGGCTTCCTCACAGTGTGGTGACTAGGTTCCAAGTGCAAGTGACCCAAGAGAAAGGAAATGGAAGCTGCAGTTTCTCAGGCTTGTGCTCAGAAACTGCCACAGTGTCACTTCTGCCATATTCTAATGGTTAAAAGTAGGTAATAAGCATGCCCAGTTTCAAGGGGAAGGACCATAAACCCCACCTCTTGATGGGAGTGTCAAAGAATTGGTGGGCATGATTTAAAATCACCATGCTTCCTTTTGGTTCCTTTTATACTACTGACTTTTCACAATAAATACCAACTAGTAATATTATTTTTAAATTGTTTTTATCATTGTTTATCTTTAAATAAGTGTCCACTGGTGTTTGCAAGGATTGAAGAAAGTTTACGTAGTCCTTGTACTCTGGAAAACCCAGGGAGCTCTGCATGGCTGTTGTGTGCCAGGCATTGTGCTTACTCCCTGATGTAAATTTCCCCAGTTATTCTCTACAACATAACTATTATGTGGAGTATTAGCTTCTCCATTCACTAGATGAGGTCTTGGGTAACACAGTCACTATATGGAAAAGCTGATATTGTAACCCAGGTCCTTATGACATTATGTTCAATGTTATTGCCTTTATCATTGGAGCTACCTTTGAAAAGAACCCCTGAGGTAAGGTCAATAAAAATATGAGAACTGACTCCATAAGTCATCTGTACCATATACTTAAATGTCTAATATGGCTGTATATTAATAAAGAAAGAGCTATGGAGAGACATTGTGTTCTATAAATTATTCAGTTCTGGAAATGGAAAATATGGTTTGATTTTGTGTTGGAAAAGAAAGCTGAGTGTATTGGCTGTACTTTTGAGATCCAGGTGCTCTTGTGAGGGTCACACACTGATTGTCTTGGGATCAATGTCTTGATCACTGACAACTTTATTGCATTGGTGTGTGGCCTCATGGGAATAGAGACCTATTTGGAAGAGCAATCCTGGTTTGCATTTTAAAATCTAGTGTTGGTGAGGAAGGACAAAAGTGCACCTCATTACTTCATTGCTACTTGAGTATAGAAAAGGGGCCTCCAGTTGAGAGAGGGAAGACACCATATATAATCTAGGAGGGCAGCTGGTGGCTTTTAAGGCATTGGAGACACGTTGTTTGATGGGGAATTGGGTTGATTCTCATTAGATGTGATGCTAAACTGGATTCCAATTTTGTAGCAAAATGACAACCAATAACTTTAATTCAGGGTGCTGTAAAGCATTTTCATATCTTTCTCATAAAGCTGGAAGCCCTACCCGGGCCTACTAAACCCAAGGCCTTTGCTCTGGCTAGTAATTCCCCTCAGTCTGCCTCTTGATGCCGCCATGCTTAAATGTCATGAACTAGAGGGCATTTAGTTAAAATAATTCATCTAATCCTCACATTATTCTCCTGCACAATCCTGGATGTTTGAGAATCATAGCAAGTGAAATTCAGGCTGATAGGTGAGGTAAAGAAGAGAGGTGAAGGGATTTGTGCAAAGTTGTTACAGAGTTACTGGGTTAGGCCTGGTACCTGGACCCAGAGAGGTCTCCTGAATTCTCTCCAGTGGGCTCTCCAGCAGCCAAAGTATTGGATTTATTCCTTACCAGCTTTTCTCCTTGCTAAGTGGTATCTCATCTTTCAAGGAAGCTGTGTGTGTGTGTGTGTGGAGAGAGAGAGAGAGAGATTTCACATTATTTTCAAGATTCAGTGATTATAGGATTACCTAATGGAATTGGTAAAGAAGAAAAGAATAATTTCCTCATTTTCTTTTCTTTCATGTGTTTTCCTAACCCTGATTTTATTGATGTAGGAGAAAATTTCCCATTGAGCTCCAAAAGGAAAAGATGGTACAGAGGAACAGAGCATAATGGTGGGACCGCTAGACAGAAAAAATGGATTCAGGAGACCCATGCTGTTGGGCCCATGCATAACCTACATCATTTTTGTTAATGGCTATTCCCTTCAAGTAACCATTTTGCTAGTGTTATAGTAGGCTTCTCACAGGAACTTGCTGAGGTCAACTGGCTAGGTTATTCTGTCTATTTGATTGTTTAGTAACTCTTCTATGGTAGGTGCTTTTTATTGGGTGTTAATATGCAATACAAAGATGTTCACTTTTTGCCTACTGCCATTAGTCCATCCACATGCCTCCCCCCCAGACTTTCTTGTACTGGATATTCCAATCTTTCTCCTTTTAAGACCCGACTGACTTGACAAGTTATTTTCTACTGCCTGTGAGTTCATATATATTCTTACCTTGGGCCAATTCTCTGAACTAGGGTGAGTGACCAGATGCTCTCCTCACAGCTGTGCACATTGGGAAGCTTTACCCTTAAAATGGATGTCTTTCAGGGATACCTCTGAGTGAGGCTTAGTGCAGCAACATTCCATTTTCAGCTTGCACTGTATACTGGGCCAACCTGTCCATGAATCAGGCTCAGTCACTTTCTTTCTCCATCAGCTGATCATAAAGGGTCTCCCATGGCCATAGGTGTGAGTTGAGACCTGAGGTTATGATACAACAGTTTTGATCACTTGGGAGCCTGGGCCACCCCCTCCAGTAGTTTAATTGTGCTTTTTGGACCTGCCCATGCCCAATCCCAGCCGTACCACTTCCAATTTATGATGAATTGTTGCTGGGCCCACTCAAGCTTATGATTTTGACAGTGTCCAGCTCATGATGGGAAATTCTAGCTCTATGTTCACCTGGTGTCAAAAGTTCAGGTACTCTGTCTCTATCAAGGCCCAATAGCATGCCAGGGACTCTTTTTTGAATGGTGTCTAATTCTTCAGATGGCATGGCCTTGCTCCAGAACACGAGAGATTATGTTGTAAGTCTCCTGTTGAGGCTTGCTGTAAATTCCACATGTCATCTATTCCATCCACATGTACCTCTAATAGCATAGGATCTGTTGGGTCATATGGCCCAAGCAGCAGGGCTGCTTACACTTCAACTTGGACCTGCTGCAGAGCCTTTTCCTACTTTAGGCCCCACTCAAAGTTGGTACCTTTGCATACCACCTGGTAAATGTGTCACAATAGTATTTCCAAGTTGGAATATGCTACCTCCACAATCTGAAGAGGTCTTTTGGGTTTGTCATCTATCCTGCTTGATGGTGGATGGCTGAAAATGCTATAATGTGTTTTATGTTTTCATAGGGTTGTCCCAGTATGCCCAAGACCACTAGACCCCTAAAAACCTCACTGATGGGAATCTGTGATGGTTTTATCTCCCACCTTCTGGAGTACATGTGTTTTACTAAGGACTCGTACCTGCTGTTCTTTCTCATCTGATCCAATTAACATGATGTCATCTATGAAGTGGACCAAAACTGTGTTCTGCAGAATGTCCAGGTGTTCCACATCTCCTCAAATGATGTTATAACAGAATTGGAGTGTAAACATATCCCTGGGAGAAAGGCATAAATTAATTCTGTTGTCCAAATCATGTGATGAATTAAATGGGAAAATGATGGGTATCATTACCCCTGAATTCTTTAAGCGTGGCTCAAATTTCTGCCACTCCCCTCAGGATTTTGTATGTTTTTTTCTTTACTGTCTTGGCTGGAGTGATAGCAGTTTCAGAGGCTTCCACTTGGATTTCCCCAGAATTATAGCTTTTTCCTCACAGGCTAAGGAACAAATGTGGAGGTTCTGCCACCTGCTACGTATATCCATTCTAATTATATATTTGTGGATTAGGGAGACGACAAGCAGATTGTTTCATGGACTCAATAGAACAATAGTGAGCCAGGCCCGGACAGATTTAGTAGAACCACAGTGAGTCAGACCTGGGCTAATTCATATGCTCTCTCTCCAGTAGAGGTCCATGAATATGCTTCAGGCCTTCAGGCATCAATGTCACTTAAAACCCCATGTCCAAAAGCCTAAAAATGCCTGGGTAATTTTTCCCCAGTGTACAATTAGTTAAGTAAATGGCCATAAGTTTCTTTGGGGAAGGACTCTGAAACATTACTATATAAACTTGCTATAGAGTTGCAAGATCCTTCCTTTCAGGGACCTGACATCTATACTGTCCCTGGAGGCTGACAAGACAAAATAGTCAGGGGAGTAGCTCTTTTGGATTGAGTACTAAAGTGAGAGTCAGCAGGTGTGTGTCCCATAGTCAGACCCATCAGTCTTTGCAGCACCTAGAGGTAGGTCACATCCTCTCTCATGTTCAGTACCCAATAAATGCCAATTCTTATTTTTATAATGAATTAAATGTCCTGTGGTGCTTTGGAATAGTTTTGGAATACAAGGCCCTGTAAAAATATTCAGACGCTCACCCAAACACTTCTAGAATAGAACTCTCTTAAAAGAAAATCTTTCCTGAAGAAAAGACTTGTGGTGAGTGGCTCTGTTGAAGAGTAGTTCAAAGAACTGGATTTGGTCTATTCAATACAAATACACACACACACACACACACACACACACACACACACACACACCCCAGATATCATCAAGCTAAATTCTCAGACCCTTCTTATAGCATAAAATCTCACATTCTTTAATTGTGTTAAGCATTTTTTAAATGGCCACATGAAATACACCCTTTAGCAATAACGGGAAAAAAATGGCTAGAGTGACATTTATTCTGACATTCTTTACGTCTAGAAAATAATTATTAGCTGGGTGGTAAAATTAGTTCCAAATTTTGAAAACCTTCTAATGCACACTATTACTTGTGCAATTACTTTTATTTAACATCATTGTCACTTGAATGTAGAGAACAGTCTCTAGCTGAAAGAACAACTTTACACAGGACCTAAGAGAGCAGCTGATAGCTCATAAAGCAAGAGCTTCCTAGTGATGTATAGAGGATGGATAACATAAAATGTAAAAATCAGAGGTCAGGAAAGCAAATGGAACAAGAGGAAATGAGGTGCTGAAATCATTCCCTGACTCCAAACTACACTGGGTGATTAAGTGATCAATCTCTAAATGTGTTCTTCCCTTAACCAGTCATAGAAGATAAACTTAGGTTATGAAAAACACTTCCCTATAGTTTTCAAACACTGAGAACTTTCTAGATGTTTATGTAGCATAGGGAGCATTGAGTGATTCTGAAAGAGATATGGACACTAAATCACATGGTAGGTTGTTCCCTTCAGACCCTCTCTCAGCTGACAAGAAAGTTCTGTGTCTGTGTGTGTGTGTCTCTGTGTGTATGTGTCTGTGTGATGGGTGTGGTGAGCAGAGAACAAGAATGAGAATATATAAAGGTGTATACTGTGAGAAAAATACATTAGGCATACACATATGTTTTCTGCATACACTTCTATGACATCAATTCCCAATCAGATACATCCTATGCCATCATAATTTTATCTATAATTATTACTGCTTAAACAATGGAGAAATATATTATTTATCTTATATTTTCATCTTAACACTGATTAACCACAAGCTATCTACTCTTAGTATTTTTGTATATATTTCCAGATATATTTTTATGTGTGTTTGCATATAATTCGTGTTATATGTTCATATGTTTTTATTTAAAACCAAGTCACATTATACATGCTATTTATGTCTTGTTTGTATATCTCAATGTGTCTATTTTTCTTTGGTTTTAGTATTGTTGAACAACTTTGGATGTTTGATTGCCATTGTTTTTCACCTTTGATTTATTTGTTGATAAAATTGAACATCACTGTTCTACTTAGTCAGATTCATTTTTATGTCAATCATATTAGTTATATGCCACTAAATTATGTTCCAATTGTTTCTTCCATTTTATGATGCATTTAAATGTATTGGGTTTGGTGATAATGAATTTTTAATTTCCCCATATTATTCCAAACAATGAATATTATGTCTGACTGTAAAAATAGTGAAAGGATCACTGGTATGCTTTTGTTTTTTTACTCATTGCTCAGATGTGCAAAAACATACTCCTTTATTTCTTTTTGGCATATCTGACCTCCACATTAGACCCACTTTCACACTCTTTCCACTCCTGTCTTCTTTCTATGATTTGCAGAGTCGGTAGTTAAAACTCATTTAAGCCAATATGGTTCCCTCCCTGTGGTCCAGTGATGTATTCAGACCATTTATTTCGATCACTAAATTATAAACCATGGAAAAGTTAGTTACATCCATGAGGCTGAGTTTGCATTCTTTAAATAGGATTAATAAGCCCAATATAACATCACTGTTGTAAGAAGACTGGGAAATTATGGGAAGCATCTAGCCCATAGGAGGCTTTCATCCATTGTTACTCTCTGCCACATTCCACTTCCTCTCTCCTGTGAAAGAAATCACTTTGGCATTCACTTAATAGCATTACTGTCATAGAGAGCAATGATAAGTATAAGAGGAAGAAAGGAAAGTATGTGCTTATTGCCAGTGTATGATTGAGATTTGGTGGCATTTTTGTAGCATGTCACCAAATGGAGTTGGAGAATTGGGAGAAAATTAACTACTTTCTTTTGTTTCATGCATTATCCTCTCCCCTCTTTTTACTGTTTGATTGAAAGCAGACACAGAATTCTCCATGCAGCCTAAGAAGAAAGAAGTAATTCCATAATTTAATAAATATTTGTTGACTGCTATAGTCCAAAGACAGGAAATTGTAACTGCCACGGGGCTGCAGAAAACCACCGCTAACCTTACAGGTCCTCCAAAGCCTTTGGGTGCAAGACTTGCAGAAGAATGCTGAGGCCACCACAAAAACTCATGTTTTATATCTGTTGGAGTCCGTGTAAAGAATGGCTTTTATTTCTATTTAAATTATCATACATGTGTATGTCATTGGTGGGGCCTAGACCATATTCAGAACCCTGCTGGCCAAGAAGTGTGAGAAATGTAATTCATAGGCTTCCAGCTTCTGAACACAGAGGAGAGTATGGAAAGGGATGGAAAGGCTTCCCAGCGCTAGCTGACAATATCAGGAAAAGCCCCTGAGTTTTATTCCTCTAACCTGTCTGATTATTTAAAATACCCGATTCCCTATATTAAATCTTTTCTGTTTGAAATACCTAGTGCAGTTCCCCTTTTGCTACCTGAATCCTGAGTAATGCATATTCCCCAGAGAGTCTGATTGAATAGTTCTTATACAAGAGGACTGTGGTTCATATTTTGAGAAACAGTGCTTTTGAGGGATCCCCCCTCCCATATTGAAAGGAATAAAATTGAAGGGAATAAAATTACAAATACATACTGGCTATTTCAGTGGAATTTTTCTTGTGCATGACCTATCCAGTAATTTCTTTGATGAGTAGACATTGCACTAACTTACAGAGGGACAGGATAGAAGATTAGAGAAACCACCCAATGACTCAGGTAATCTTGGATAAAGTACTGAACCACGGAAACAACATAAACCTATGTTCTTAAGAGCCCAGCACTCCAAGTCTCTGAATTTACTATTCAGCTCCAGGCAGTTGTTGCCAGTCAAGAATGCACAGTCAATACTGCCAAATCTTCAAATGCTTTTAAGAGACTTTTTTTTTTCATGAAATGCCCCTTTCAAATGTTGACAAGAAAATAAATAAACAACTGTGCAGTTTAAATATATCTGTGGGTCAGACCTAGGGACTTAGGGACCTAGGCCTAGGGACCACTGGTTTGTGACCTTTGCCCTAGGACTTTACTGTGCTGGAGCATAAGGAGTCAAAAATAAAAACAATTGTCCTTTCTTGTGTGTGTGTGAGGAAGATTAGCCCTGAGCTAACATCTGTTGCCAATCCTCCTCTTTTTGCTGAGGAAGATTGGCCCTGGCCTAACATCTGTGCCCATCTTTCTCTACTTTATATGGGACGCCGCCACACCATGGCTTGACAAGTGCTGCGTTGGTCCACGCCTGGGATCTGAACCCGTGAACCCCGGGCTGCCAAAAGCAGAGTGCATGAACTTAACTGCTATGCCACCGGGCTGGCCCAAACAAACTGTCTTTTGTCTCAAAATGATCCTAGGCTATTAAGAAGAGAGGCACACAAGACAAATACGCACAAGATATAGGTGTAGCACAGATGAGGGTAGAATTAAGTCTAAGCAGAGGCAGAACAGGTTACCTGGAGGAAGTGATGTATTATATAGGTTTTAAGGGGTATATAGGGGTTCAATAGGCAGGTGCCTAATGTGGAGAAAGGGGCATTTCAGGAAGAGGGAGCAACATATACAATAACATTGCATCATGAAATAACATTTTTTACAGGAATCTGTAAGAAGATTTAATATTGTTGAATCATAAAGTAAAAGCAGAGTGGGGAGGTGGGAGCAGTGGAAGAGGATGGGATCGAGGAAGTGATGGGGGAAACTAATAGTGTGAAGATGTGTCCTTTGACTATCCAACAAGCAAGAGGGAGCCAGTGATAAATGGCAGCAGTATGGAAATAGATTGGAGGGAATGAGATCAGAGCAAAGGAGATGAGTGAGACAGATGCTATAGTTCTGACAAGAGATGATGAGGGCTTGAAATAGGGCAACTGGAAAGGAGAGCATACCCAAGAGAAACATTTGCACAGATGCACGGGGACACATGCCCATCAACAGGGAAATGGATGGGATATTGTACAGCATTGACAGTGAATCAATTATAGCTACATGGATGAATCTCAGAAACAAAATGTTTAGTGAAAGAAACAAGTCCCAAAATGCTACCTAGAAAAAGATATAAATTTTTGTGAAATTGGAAAACAATCAAAACTAAACAACATTGTTTAGTCATACATCTATGTGATAAGAATATATGTAAAAGAGCATGGAAATAATAAATATAAATCAAGATACTGGTTTTTTGGGGAGGGAAGTGGGGGAAAAAGATGGTGAGGAGATTTAAATTATCAGTAATATTCTAGTTTTTTGGTTGGGTACCGAATTCACAGCTTTTTATCGTAACTTAGATGGGTAGATTGAGAGAGAAGCAGTCATTTATAGGCCTGTGATGAAAATATTTCATGACCAAGGCTTCTGGTTATTTCTGTTCTCTGTACTGAGGGCTATAAGAAAGACAAGAGAAGACATATTTTAGAGATATTTTGAAGGTGGAATCAATTGGTTTCCAGTCATTTTTTCCCCTAAAATTGGTTTTAGATTAGCTCTTCCAAGGGAAGAAGCCTCACTGCATGAGGCCCACGTGCTTTTACATCCCGCGCTTTTTGCCCTTTGCCCTTGGCCATCATCACTTCCCCTCCAAAGAAAAGCTGGTGACGCCACCTAGTGGGAGTAGGGGAAGGGCTGCCTGCGGGTCTAAAGCGTTCCTATTGGTGGAGAGAAGGAGCGAGAACTAGGCTTGAGCTGAAGCGAAGAAAAGAGGGGCGGAGGGGGCGTGGCTAAGCAGGGGCGGGACCGAACTGGAGGCGGGAATAAGGGGGCGTGGCTAAGCAGGGGCGGGGTCAAAGGAGCTTTACGGGAGCGAGGCGCAACTCCGCGCCTCGCTGCGATGGCGGCGGCGCGGCGCACAGCCGCACTGCTGGCGGCGGAGTCTTCCCCTCAGGAAGCTACCGTCTCTGCCGCCTCCTCCTCCTCCTACACCGCCTGCGCGGCGGCGGCGGCGGCGGCGGCAGTGATTGTGCCTGCCTCCTCCGCCACCTCCACCCCTGCCTGCCCGCCTGCCAGTGGCTGTGGCGACGGCGGCGGCGGCTTTGGCGGCTCCACTATGGCGGCGGCGGGGAGGGGGGGCAGTAGTTTTAAAGTAGACACTCGCCCTTGCCTCAGAGAAGGTGAGTTCCCGTCCCGGGATGTGGGGGCGGCCCCATCTCCTTCGCTGCCTCTCTTCAGCCCGTCCGAGATCGGGCTGGGCGCGGTTCGCCACCGCCCCACCCCCCACCTGCTGTGGCGCAGTAAAGGCCAAGCTCGCCCCGCCCCGCCGTTTTAGCCCCGAGTGTGTAAGATGGACCGAAGCAGAGAGGGGCTACCCTACTTCTCCCCCACCCCCCGAAAAGGATGGGGGCCCTCAGGAAAAGGAACTGCAGGTATTCACAAGGCAGGAGTTTGAAGGGGAAAAAAAAGTACCACATAATTTCTCTCCGAGCTAGGGCGCCGTAGTAAGCTCTAGGAAGATGAGGTGTGATTTGGTCAAAGAGAGGAGGCAAGGGAGAAGTGGCGGTGGAACTAGAAAGTCATGGAAAGGGAAGGGGGACTGATGGAGAAAGGGGGCAGAGATAAAAGACCAAAGAAATATGAGGAAGGAAACCCCCTTTGGTGAAATTCAGCATCCTGCAGTGTAGACACTTGCAGTAGGATATTTGAGAGACGAGGTTAGGAATTTGGGGGAGGTCAGAGTGTATACCTGAGCTTTAAAGTACAATCTGTTGGATTTTAGGATCATAGGGTCTGGTGGAGGGGGTAGTACTGAGGAAAGAAGAGAGGAAGAGAGTGGCAGAAGCACAGATTTCAGGAATCACTTTGGAGAGTCTTCTTTGGCTATCTGAGCGTGTGACCTTGTAAAGTAAGGTTTATGGGCCCATCTTTAAGGTGGTTTATGCTGTTGTACCTGCCAACACATATTACTCCTAGCATAGAGATATTTCTCGACTTTTTCAGTACAGGTGGTATTTCAGTTCACACAAAGTACTATATACTTGTAAACAGCCTACTAATAGCAAACTGTAAAATTTGCCATTGAAATGTGATTTAAAGCAGTTGTGGAAATGCTTCTTAAATGGTTGAGACTGATTCAACTGCAGAAGATCTCAGTAAAGCATTTTGCCATCATAAATTTCATAATTAATTTTCAGTATTTGCTGTGTTACCTTACGTTGCTAACGTGCCTCCAAAGTGAAAGATCGAGGAGGCCAAAATAGAGTAGAATAATTTAAGTTCCTTTTTCTTAGGAAGACAACCCATTAAAATCACCCCCTAAAAATTATTTTCTCTTTACATTTTTAAAGGATATGTCCCATAACTTTTCACACCTTTCACTTTGGAGGAATGGCAAAACAGTGAAAAAAAAATCCCTTATGATATTTGTCATAGGCACATTACATAAATGCCAATTACTATGTGTGAAAGTTAGAAATACACTGTAATATGATTTTTTATTTATTAACTCTCTTACCGGAGGCAACCTTTGAAAGACTATTTAGTGTCTTCAGTCAACCTGGATTTGTACAGTTGTTCTGGGATGAAAATATGACATCTCCTGGATTTTTCGTTTTTATACCAAACTTTCTATAACCAGCAAGAAAGAGAGAACAGTTTTATATGTGGTCAAGACCACAATTCAGTTTGACTCTCTTGGCCTTTTCACAGTAAGGTTTAGGACCAATATCTCATGGAAAAAATCGCTTTTTGCCTGGCTCTGTGACTGGCTTGGTTGCAGTATCTTTGAATATATGCAGGTGTTAAAAGCTTTAAGAGAGAAATTTATAAAGTAGCAGAAATACCCTATCTGTACTATTGCTAGTTGGTAAAATGAGGACAGCCCTAGCCTAGGTGTCTGGTCCAGTGAACCTAGGTTCTGTTGTTAGTTTATCCACTAGATTTTGTGACCCTGAACAGATCTCAAGCTTCCTGGATTTTGGTTTTTACGTTTCTGAAATAGAAGTATTGGACTAGCCAAACTTCGAGGTTGACTTCAGATCTGAAAGTATGAACCATGATTTTGCAGTTCTGCATTGATATATTTTCAATGGCATTTCCATGGCTGTGCACTAGAACAGTGATTCATAAGCCATTAGAAACCTTAACCAATAGTTATCACCTTACATTCAGTGAGTAATGAAATCTGTGTTCTTAACGTTGAGACAATTTACTAGGATATGAAAAACCCAATATAATTGCTACCTAAAAATTACCTCTTATCATTTCATTTTAGGTAAATATTCTTCATTAGCTATTCAGTCCAAACCAAAACTTCCTTACCTTTTCACTTAACAAATGATGAAATTTGATATGGTACACTGTCCAAAACACTATAGGTCTCAAAATATTTTTGTTTAGATACTTATAAAGGCTGTAAATGATTGCCAGTTATGATAGTGGATAAAGGACTGAAGAGAGAAAAATGTTTCTTGGTGATATGCCAATATCTTTTGCTTGTTTGTTTTTTAAGTCTTAGTTAGAAGATTGCTCTAAAAGGTGGCAAAGAACTGTCAAGATTCCAATTATTACAAGTCCACTCCAGATAGGACCATTAAAAGTGGTTTGATAAAGCATTTGCTGATCCATTTTCAGCTATAGCTAACACTCCTGAGGATCTCATCTGTCTTGGAGTTGGTAATGAGCAAATGTCAGTAGAGATTAGAAATTGCCAAGCAGGGAAGATTAGAGGCCTTCAAAGGTTACAAATGGGAAATTAGACAATCAATTTAAAAACAGAACAACAAACAAAAGAAATGCCAAGTGACTAGACATGAAAAGACACATACCTACCCA
Organism: Tapirus indicus; assembly: GCA_031878705.1. NCBI lineage: Eukaryota > Metazoa > Chordata > Mammalia > Perissodactyla > Tapiridae > Tapirus > Tapirus indicus. The sequence continues at coordinate 85,905,615 of CM062942.1, read as the reverse complement.
GAATTCATGGTAAAGGAAGTCATGAGATTTTGTAGGACACTTCATATTTCATTCAATGAAATTTTTCAAAATCATTTAATGGCTCAAAAATGAATTTTCACCCAGTATTGATGTTCCGACAGTGAAAAAGACAAAACAAAAGTAAAAACCCTTTTGTTTATTTACCTCTTCCTTTTAAGAAAAATAGATTATTATATGGATTCTGTTTTAGATTGGAGGATATTCTGGCTTTTTATTTGGTTAGTAATCCATTGGTATAGCAATTAACCAAACAAGGCTTTCCTTTGTCTCCATATTATTTGGTAAAGTTTCAAGTCCACCATAAGAAAACCTAGTTAATAGCCTTTCCTTCATTTATTCAGGAATCATTTATTGAACACCTCTATGTGTGTGTGCCAGGCACTGTGCTCAGTGCTGAGGATATACAGAATAATTAGACACAGCTATATTAAAGAGCTCAATAGTAGTGCTTGATAGTAATTATAAAATGAATAAATAAAATAATTGGGGAAATGCAGTTTTAAATATAACTAGTCAGACTCCTAAACTATCAGGATTGTTCCGTTATTTATTACAAATCTGTACTCTGCCCATGCTGTCTTCTATACCATAGGCACACTAAAATACATTATATTGTAAATCTAATGTTGGCATCTAGGAAGAATAATTAGCAAACTGTTAGAATTAATTTTTAATTTTCTGCATTTGGCAGGGTGGGGATGTCTGGAGAGAGGTTAATGACCATTTATTAGTTTCTGACCCTCTATCTTTATTAGGTGTCAATATGTGAAAATATTGACTAAGCATGCCCCCTACTATATTCAACACATATCTGTTAGGATATGAACTTTGATTCTTTTCCTCCTGAAACCAGTCTTACAGATCCATTCACATTTATTAACCTGTTGGAATGAATGGCATGGTAGCTTTCTGATGCAAAGTAGCTGTCATGAGATCAAGTAAATTAATGAATATACACAAAACTTGAATTTAGTTTCTGATTTCACAACCATGACTCCTGAGCTAGCTAGCCACAGAGTGCTTATGATTATGAAGGTCAAGGACTTAGTTTAAATAGAGAAAAAGTAAATATTAAACATATAGCAAGTACTCTCAATTATTTTGTTAATTCCACTGTATTTTTAATTGTTAATATGCCATGGGCATATGGCATTCGATTTGATTGTGACAATCTGTAAAATAGCCAAAACTTCCCAAATTCATGGGTCATGTACTAATCTTATAACCTGAGAAAGTAAGGATACTAGATAGCATTATAACTATAAGTGCTCATAATGCTGACAGGTGCAGAGCTGCATTTCTGGCACAATTAATATCTCTGAAAAACCCTTAAATGGAGTGTGAACTTTAAGGGAAAAAGAAAGTTAAAATGCCTTGGCAAAGTTAACACAGTCAGTTCCCCAGTCTCCTATAACTTAGTGTCGAGCTTTGCTCATTCTTTTCTTAGATTGTGTTGGTATTAAAAGACTGGAAAGGTCAAGTCAGCTATTTGAAAAAGATCTTTTTAAATCAAGAATGTTTGAGGAAGGTTATCTCTAAAAGTGTAATCATGGAGAATATAGCACATATGCTCTTTGCAGAATTAAAACGATTATTTCTCAGATTTCTTAATGCCCAATTTCAAATCTGTGAGTAAGAATGAGATTTATGTTTGTGGTATTGCAGCCAACCCTTCTGAGGTTTGCTCCATTCTTGTCACTTTATTAAAATAGGAAATGCAGGGGCCAGGCCAGTGGCATAGTGGTTAAGTTCGTGTGCTCTGCTTTGGTGGCCCAGGGTTCACAGTTTTGGAGCCTGGGCACAGACCTACACACTGCTCGTCAAGCCATGGTATGGTGGCATCCTACATACAAAATGGAGGAAGATTGGCACAGATGTTAGCTCAGCGACAATCTTCCTCAAGCAAAAACAGGAGGTTTGGCTACAGATGTTAGCTCAGGGCCAATCTTCCTCACCAAAAAAAAAAAAGAAGAAAAGAAATAGGATATGCAAAGAGTTCTTTACAGTGCTAGATTTTTTTTTTGCGTCAAAATTAGTTAGACTATGAAATTCAGCAAATCATTAAAACAGTTAATAGCTAATCCTTGCCATAAACATCTGATGGGTTGTCTTGAGGAGGAAATTTGGTGTTTTGTACAACTAAATCTAATTGTCGTGTAACAAATGCAAATAAGATTCATTTTATTAAATATAGCCAGTTATATGTAAAGTCGAGTCACCTAATTTGAATAAGCTTCAACTTCTTATCAGGGTAACCAAAGAACATTTAATCTGATTGAACAGAGAAAGTTCCCTTACCTAGTACTGAAGAGGTGTGATAATCTTCTGGTTCCTTTCCTCAGAGATTTTGTATAGTTTTTAATTCCATTAGCAAGAGTGGACCAAATTGTAGCCATGGATTCATTATTCTTTTCTAACTCAAGCCATGAATGTTATTCTTTTGTCACAAAAATCTATTTCATCCTAAATTGCCTGGCGTTATTTAGTAGTATTAGTTACAATAAAATTGCAAATATGATAATTTGAATTTCATGATCAATTGCATTTTTGGATACAGAAGTTAATGGTACTTTACTTTAGCATAGTAATGCAGCTATTTGGAGTAGGCACAAGCCAACAAAGGTCCCTAAAAAAGTGAGTTTCTGACAAGTGAATCCTCTTTACTTTTTATATCATCAAAAGCAGATACTCTGGTACAAGCTGAATTGCATATTTTTGTATCAACATAGGGGATTTTAGTAATGTCCAAATCCATAGAACGTGTTCATATTTGTACTCATATTTGTATTCCACTAACTTAAGAACATCCCTCTGCTATTACTCACATCTCTCCTCAGACTATTGGAGTTTTTTCATGGTCCAAATCCACCTGAATCTAGAATCACATCTTTTAAATTTTAGCTTCCCTGGTCTTTTATTTCCTATAACCTCTCTGGGCCTTAGCTTCCTCATTTTTGAAATGAAGACATTAGACTAAATCAGTTACAAGCTAGAGGCATTTTTGTCCCACAAGGGACATGTGGCAATATCTGGAGATATTTTTGGTTGTCATGACTGGGGAGTGCTACCAACTTCTAGTTAGTAGAGGGCAGGGATGCCGCTAAATATCCTACAATACATAGAACAGCCCCTCACAACAATGAATTATCTGGCCCAAAGAAACAATAGTGCCAAGATTGAGAAACCCTGGCCTAGATCTCTAAAATTACTCTGAAATCAAATGATTATATATAATATTAAGTAAAAGTTCAAAGCTTCTGTATTAGTAAAAAAGCATACTTTATCAAGTGTCTGTGTATTAAACATTTTAAAAATTTAATTAAATTTAGTATTCACCACATCCTTGGAGAGACATTGTATTTCTCTACTTTTTGGATGAAAAAACTGGCTCAGAGTGGTTAAATAATTTGCTCAAGGTTATGTGGTATGGGTAGAGATAGGATTTGAATCTGTTTGACCAACTCAAAAGCTTATTTTTTCCTATTGCCACCCAGTGCCGTACTACTTACTTTTTGCTACTACCCAGTGCTGTAGGTCAGAGTTTTTTTTCCCTCATTCCAAATTATTATGAAAGTTTTATTTTCTCAAGTCATCTCAGTATTCCTTGTAGGAAGAAAATAAAGAGAGTAAACACTTTCATTAATAGAAAATCATTCTCTCACCAAAAGCTAAAGCCACACATAAATATAATCAAATTGTAGTAACATCAAATAGATGAAGTCTCTTATTAGATCCCATTTAAAATTTGTCATAAAACCTCTCTTTCATTTAAAATAACCCTCATAAGTGTTATTCAAGAGAGAATCGCTTGTGCCATGGTAGCAAAATGAACGTTTATTACTTGCTCATGCAGTTTCCTCTGGCCGTCGGGTTGACTATACGGGGCAACTGCCCTCATACCATGGTTCGGGGAGAAGAAGGTGCTTTTGTCGTTTTTTCCCAATATTTTCTTTTACTTTTTATTGTGGTAAAATATACATAACATAAAATTTGCCATTTTAAGCATTTTTAGGTGTTCAATCCAGTGGCATTAAATACATTCACGTTATTATTGCAGCCTTCACCACTTTCCATCTGCAGAACTTTTTTATCATTCCAAACTGAAACTCTGTACCTGTTGGTCATAGTTTTGTTATAAGACCATAGTTCTCCACTCTAAAGTAAACTTTTGTTGTGTCTAATTTCTAGAAAATAGCAGATGTTTAAAAGTTATGCTTAATTTGTTAACAGTTGACAACCTGAGGAACTACAGTTTATTATTACCAGAGAGCACAGCACTGCAAGGAAATTTTACCTTGTTATACTCTGAGTGTAAATGAGACCATGCTTTAAACATTGGTTTTATTTTGTCTTTTCCATATACTATCAGTTTAAGCCCTCACTCCATGATCAGATTTAGCTTCTCTTCCCATTTTGAACCTAGTTTGTGACAGTACTTTCTCATTCTCCATTGCTTTTGTTTTATGTTAAAACGCAAAGAAATGGTATCAGCATCATAAATTCCCATATGTTTCAAAGGCAGTACATCCCATTGCTTATTTGAGAGCACACCATTGTATCATTCGGACCTCATTATCAAGCTGCACTAAACTGAGCTTTGAGTCTGAGTATAAAATTTTGCTCCCCTATCCATATCTCTTTTCCAAGTTTATGATAGCATACAAAATTCAAATATATCAGGAAATGAATAACAGTTGAGAAGTGCCATGCTAGGAATATTAAAACAACATGCCTAAGATTAGCTGGGAGGTATTTACCTTCTCATGTTCAAAGAAGTTTATTTGCTGCAGATGAGATAAGAAATCACACTTCACAGCATTCAGTACTTTGTCATTTGATTCTAATGTGTAATCTATTTATATTTTTTAACCGTAGCTCTCCTAACTTCTAACTAAATTAGACTGAAAGATGCAGGACCGTCTGCCGTAAATTTGGTGTATTCATTGTCAGGGAAGAAAACTCAGCCACTTATACTTAAATTATGATGAAAATAATACTCTAATTTGCTAGAAAAATTCTCTTTTGACACTAGCTATAATAACTAAAACATTATACTTGGTGATAGAAATGCTGTGTATGTTTTTTACAAAGAACTATTTGGTAGAACCAGCTTTTGGGCTAGGACATAGACAAGGAAATGCAGATAATGGAAGAGTAGGGGAAGAAATATTGGGATCTTTTGAATTTTTAGGCCCCTAAAATCTGTATGAACTGTGTAGCTGCTTAAAACTACAAATCATCTTTTGTGTTTTCTGATAGCCTTATTATTTGGGAGCAGCTAAGATATTTGGGTCCTTATGTTAGTACCCTACCAAAATTTTGCTTCTGTTTGTATTCCTATCTAAAATACAGCCTTTTCAGCCTTGATGACCATCGACCCATATATAGTCAAAAGAAAGTTCAGAAATGGAAATCTGAAAAGTTTTGATATGTTCTTAGTCATACAGCTAGTTAATAGCAGAGTAAAGACTGTAATGCAGTCTCTCTCATTCTAGTGCTTTTTATAACTCTTACTGATTTTGGAATTAAGAATCAGTATAAGCCCATACTAAACAACCAACCAATAAAAATACATTTGTTTCATATTCTAACCAGTTAGGAGAAAAGACATGGAGAGACTATATAGAAGAAAAGGAAAGAGAAGAATATACAAATCTCCAAGTTTCTTCAGCGATGCTTTGGTCCCCATTCCTACCAGAACCAGCTCCTAAGCCCCATTTCTTTATGAGAACACTTACTTTAGTTCCTGGCATGTAGTAGTGCTCAGTAAACATTAGTTCCTGTCTTGGCCATCTTTCTCACAGCCAATGTCATTTACTCACCTGACCCCTAATTTAACATCTACTCCCTGAGATTGGCCTGTCCACTGGGTCTTCCTCCTGAGACAGGCTCAAAAACCTCTGTACCGTCACCAGTTTCCTCTCATACTTTCAGAATTGGCTATAGGCCATTTATTTCTGAGTCCAAAAATCATGTCTCAAATAGTGGGGACGGGGGTAGAATGGGATCTAAAGGAATACTTATTTAGCATCTCTTGCGAAGCAGACATGTTTCTTACATATGCCAAACCTAGAGAGGAAGTTTCTCATTCAAGACTTTGGCCCTTTTAAGAACCAGCTCTCAGGGAAATCTTGGGCAGACTTAGATTTGAATTCTGGCTCTGATACTTGGCCATCTGGCTTTGGGCAAATTGCTTGACCTCTCCAAGCCACGAGTATCACCTTTAGAAAGTAAGGTCATCACATTCACGTTAAATTTAGGGGAAATGCAGCTTGAGAATTTGGCATTGTGGAGTGACCTCTAGAAAACAATACCCCATCATATATAATTGTTCTCAATAAAAAGCCACCTTTCACAAGCCTCCTGTCTTAAAAGATCTTGAAAGGTCAGAATGATTGGTAGAATCTAACAAGGTAAAATTTAAATGGGACAAATATATGTATATATTGGGTCTGTTTTGGGATCCAGAAAAGTTTCTATCTGTATAACTATGTCTTGGAGGCACAGAGTTTAACCAGCTCCAGGTGAAAAAGAAGCTTGCATTCTAGTCAAAAGTTAGCATAGAATGAGTCAGCAGTATGATGTGACCAGCAAAAATGGTGAAACTATCTTAAGCTATATTAATAGAAGAGAAATATTCAAAATAAGGAGGTGAATATATATAACACTACTGAACTGTACACTTAAAATGGTTAATTTTTTATGGTAAATTTTGTTATGCTTGTTTTACCACAATTAAAAAAATGAGGTGATGATCTCATTTTAGTTGTTTGTTGCTATTGTGACCCATTAGAGTGATTGTGTTTATGTTCAACTTTCTGAATGGCGGGGATTTAGGCAAACTAGTGAGAGGACTAGAAATCTTGCTGCATGGTGGAAGTGGGATCAATTTACAAAAAGGCTAAAGAGGGACAGAAGGAACAAAGACTTAAATGGTTCTCTTAAAATATTTAAGGATTCCCGGGGCTGGCCTGGTGGTGTAGTGGTTAAGTTCGCACGCTCCTCTTGGGCAGCCCAGGGTTCACAGGCCCTGTCCCAGGCACAGACCCATGCACCACTTATCAAGCCATGCTGTGGCAGGCGTCCCACATATAAAGTAGAGGAAGACGGGCACAGATGTTAGCCCAGCGCCAATCTTCCTCTCACACACACAAACAAATTTAAGGATTCCTATGTTAGAAGAGGGATTATACTTACCCTCACTTCGAGGAATAGAACCAGGACCAGTGGAAGCCCTAACACAATGATTCTCAAAGTGTGGTCCCTGGACCAGCAGCATCAGCATCACCAGGGAACTTTCAAAAAATGTACGTTCTTGGGCCCCTATCCCAGAACTACTGAATCAGAAATTCTAGGGGTGGAGTCCAGTAATCTCTCTCTTTTTTAAAATTTAAAAAAAAAAAATTTTGGTGAGGAAGCTTGGCCCTGAGCTAACAACTGTTGCCAATCCTCCTCTTTTTGCTTGAGGAAGATTGTCACTGAGCTAACATCTGTGCCAGTCTTCCTCTGTTTTGTATGTGGGACACCACCACAGCTTGGCTTGATGAGCAGTGTTAGGTCCACGCCTGGGATTGGAACCTGTGAACCCTGGGCCGCCGAAGTGGAGCATGTGAACTTAACCACTACACCACCAGCCTGGCCCCCAGTAATCTCTTTTAACAAGCTCTCTAGGTGATTCTGATGCACACTAAAGTTTGAGACCCCTACTCTAGGAAAACATTTCAGTTCAACAAAAATGCATGAAAATTTGCCAACTAAAAAGATAGCAGTGATTCTTAACCTTCATTGTGCAACAGAATCACCTGGGAAGCTTTAAAAAACAAACAAAAAAGGATGAGTGGGAAGCAATCCCAGAGATTCTGATTAATTGCTCTGGGATAGAGCCTAAGCATTGGTATGTTTTAAAAACAACCTGTGTCATTTTAGTGTACAGCCAGGGTTGAGAACTACCTGGTGGAAGGTTGAACTAGGATACCAAGGTTGGCTGTTTAAGAGATTACTTGGGGACTCTGTTTGAAAACAGATTCTTGGGCCTCAACCCTGGGGATTTAAATAGAGTTGAGCTAGTGCCAAGAAATGTTTTATTTTTTTTAATTTTTTTCCAAAAATCTCTTCAAGTTAGACTAAAGCACGGTTAGCTTATAATGATACTTATGTATACGATATCTAGATGACAAGACGTTTGTATCAGTCAGCTTAGTTATCAAATAGATATTGGACAGCCATTATGTGTAAGGATCTGAGCCTGTCCTGTAGGGCAGTGATTCCCAACGTGGTTGATCATCAGAATCTCTTGTGGGTGGATTGGACCACCCACAGAGATTTTTTTCTTTTAATTCAGCATGTATGCTTTGGGAAAGATGTGCGTGTGAATTTGATGTGAAAACCTGACTAAGAATGATTTTTGCAGGAAGAATTGTTCCTGAAACTTTGAATGTAGATTTAATCATATTTCAGTTCATTAGGAAAGCATGCTATTTAAAGAAAATTAGGATAAATCCTTTTAAGTACATTTTAATGTGCTTGATCACTCTGATATCTTCTTTTTTAATTTCAGGTTTTTGTGTATTTTAATTTTTGATTGCTGAAGTCAGAGCATCAACACATTCATTATATTACACCCACACAGAGAATTTGCCACTGACAAGTAATTGTAGGTGAATTTATTGAATGTAAGGTCAAAGCTCCACTTCTTGCATCAGGAACAACATTGCTTAAGCTTAAATGTAGCATCTCTAAAGGCTTATCATATACATAAAAAGTTCTAAGCTCAGGCTCTAATACCCCCTAGTTTTGATAGATATGCCTCTTATATTCATTCCTTTCTGTGCCTATTGCCCCTCTTCTGGTTCAGGCCTCATGACCTTTTGCCTGTGACTGATTCCTAACTCATATCCCCATTTTAAGTCACTTCTTTTCCCTTATTGAGTGCAGAATTAAATCCAAATGCCCTAATGAAGCCAATTATGATTTGGCCCCATTCTAAGCTTTCAGTTATTTCCCTTCATATTTTTGCCTGCCCCCAAATACCTTTATTCCACTATTTTTATCTGAATCTTACACATCTTTTAAAGCTCAGTTCAAAACCTGTTCTCTAGAGAGCTTTTCCCAAACTCCTCAGCAGGAACACACTATACCTTATGTCTTATAGCACTTATGACATTTTCATCTTGGGCTAATAGTTCTTTCTATACCCATCTTCCTTGCTAAATTGTAAAGTCCTTGAGATTAGGAATTATTCACTTGCTTTGTCATTTCCAACATGTGGGACAGTTATGTATGTATAATGAAAAAAATCAAGAAAATACAAAGTTCCAGCTCCACCAAATAACACATGTGACAAGTTATTTTGATTTCGCTGAATCCCAATTTCCTAACCTTAAGAATGTGGGAAAAGCCACTTACCTTGCAGATTTATTTTACAGACTAAAGGGTTCACCTGTTATCTTGTTTGACACATAGAAGGCCTTCAGTAAAATGCTCATTCTTTTTTCTTATCTCTTTCCAAAATGTCTACCATAGTACTTTGAGACTAACCTCAGTAGATATCAATAAAGCTAAATGATGCCTAAAGGCATTGAGGGCTTGAACTAGGGTAGTATTATGAGAAATGAAAAGGAAAAGATGGATATGAAATAACATTATAAGCTAGAATTGACGTGAAACAGTGATTTGCTGGGGAGAAGAATGGCTGAAATTTTGAGCCTGGAATATTATGCCATTTAATAAAGAAAATCAGACCAAGAACTTGTTTGAGGAAATGAGTCAAAGGTAATAAGTCTAGGCAATACTATTATAAACAAAAAGTTATAGGGGCACCAGTAACTTCAAGGGCTTCATGGAAAAGATCTTGAGCACCAGTAATGAAAGTCTGGGTTAAAATACTCGGCCTTGGTGTTTCCCAACCTGAATGTCAGTTTCACACTTTGACTATTAGAAGTGGGGGAAATCTGGAATTAAAAGTTGATCTAGAATAGAAATGAGTGTTAAATCTTAGGAATTCTTGAACCTCTAAATTAGTAGTTTCCTTTTTCTTCTTAAAGGAAACTTTCCCTCTGTAATAAGTTATATTGCCACCAAATGATAACATTGACTTATTACTAAAGATTTTAATAGGAAGTTCAAGATCTTACTGCTATGCTCAGATTGCATATACAGATCTTCCTTGACTTAATATGGAGTGACATCCTGGTAAGTCCATCATAAGTTGAAAATATTGCAAGTCAAAAATGCATTTAATACACCTAACCTACTGAACATCATAGCTTAGCCTAGCCTACCTTAAATGTACTTAGAACACTTGCATTAGCCTACCATTAGGCAAAATCATCTAAAACAAAGCCTGTTTTGTAATCGAGTTTTGAATATCCGTGTAACTTATTGAATGCCGTACTGAAAGTGAAAAACAGAATAATGGTATGGGTACAGAATGATTGTTAAGTGTATCGATTGCTTACCCTCGTGATCATGTAGCCGACTGGGAGCTGCAGCTTGCTGCCGCTGCCCAGCATCACACGAGAGTACGGTACCGCATACTGCTAGCCCGGGAAAAGATCAAAATTTGAAGTATGATTTCTACTGAATGCGTATTGCTTTCACAACATGGTAAAGTTGAAAAATTGTAAATCAAACCATTGTAAGTCAAGCACTGTCTGTAGTAGTAAATTCTGAAACAAGGGCAGTCCTGAAATACATTTTAGTTAAACTCTACCTTACTGATTTTAGAACCAAAGTTAGATAAATCATATATTTAAAAACAAACTAAAAATAATTCTGAGGCGATACTATATATTATAGGGATAATTTTTTAACTGTTCATCAAGTCATTTCTTACATGTTCCTAATTACAGTTATCCTTATCTTGAACGTGCGGTTTTTTAAGCAAGCCTTTTTAGTCCATACAGTGGTACTGAAAATTAAGCTTAGGTGAAGACATCCAACATAACTTTTAAAATAAATATCTTTAAAGGTTTTTCAAGAGAAAAAAGAAAGTCTTACACACTTTTTACGATAACTAAAACAAGACAGTTGTACAGAGAACAAAATGTTAAATTTTCTCCCTTTGTTCCTTTTCTAGCCTCACTTCCCAAAGTTAACCACTTTTAAATTTAATTTACATATTTCCATGTTTTTACATGTGGTGTATATTTAATTGTCATTAGTGTTGGGAATTGGATGTATTATATTTATTGTTCTACAACTTTTAATCCATTTAATATATCATTGGCATTTCTCCATGAAAGTATATGTGGCAGTAGCTTATTCATTTAAATAGCCCAATAGAAAGCAAAATTTTGATGTTTTGTGATTTATACCCAAAGACAAACTAATAAACTTTGGCAGAATACATTACAGCTGTTAACAACTTTAGATAGAAGTGTGAACCTCAAGTGTAAAAGCAGAAAGTTTTGGCATGTGTTATTTATTACAGTTAGAAACACTATAGCATAATTTCTAGATATTAGTATATGAACATTACTTCATAGCTTTTGGGGGGCTTGTGTGAAACTTGTTTGGCTAGATGAGTATGCTAGTGTTTGTACAACGATGGAGGATATTTGCCCACCGTGGGCAAAGTTCGTTTGTGGTTCAATGTGATTTTTAGATAACATTAAAGCCATAGCTCCAGATAAGTGACAGTCTTACAACAATGCCTTTCTTAGGACTATCTGCTGTAAAATACAAAACTCCAAGGCTGGGTTTTTAATCCTGCCTTTCATTGATTGGTGCCCCAAATCATTCAATGAAGCTAATGAAGTTACTGGTACCCCCATAACTTTTCATTTGGAACAGTAACAGTATTGCCTAGACTTACAATCCTAATAAATAACTCTTGCCATATCAGACATTAGACATAATGTGCCCATATTAAATTGCATGCTTGATAAGCAAAAAGTTATTACCATAGCCTCACAAGTGCTCAGATTTGAGGTGATATATGAAATAATATGTAGTTGAAGAAGGAAAATCATACTTCTCAATATTCATTAATGTGATATATAGTCTCACTTCCCTTTATTTTATTCATAGATATGACTTGGAATGAACAGGAAAAGGCTGAACTTTTTACAGATAACTTTTGTAATGCATGTGGAATGGTGCTACAGTTTGAATCACAAAGGATTTCACATTATGAGGTAGGTTAAAAATAATTGGAATAGAGTGTAAACGTTTTAAATGTAGCAGGTAAACTTCATGTGTTATCTTTTTTGATTCTTAGAATACTCTCAAGTAGGTGATATTATTTTCTTTGATGGATGAGGAGACTGGCTCAGAAAGGGACAGTAACGTACTAGCTTAAGTTTGGGAAATTCAGGTTTAAACTTGGTCTTTTTTACTCCAGAGCTTGTTTTCTTTTCTTCACATCATCCTGCCTCTCGTTGTATCCATCAAACCACCATATCCTTCGTGTCCGTGTAGTAAATATAAGGGAGATCTTATAAAGCTTGAGTAGGAAACTACTAATGTGAATAAGGGATATTATAGAACTCCAGAGTCTTCCTTTACAGTAAATGAAAGCTATAAAAACAAAATGAACCAGTCTTGCACTTGACTTAGCCACATGTTTTTAGGCACAGAACCATAGAATTCTAGAGCTAGAGGAGGGAATGTTTAATGTTCTTACTCCTTTGCTTTACTGATTAGAAAACTGAGACCCAGAGGGATAGTGATTCTCCATAGCTAGTCATTGGCATTACTAAGCTTAAAAATGATTTCTTCTGATTTCATGTCCAGTGTTCTTTCCTTTCATTTGGCATTGCCTCCCATTTCTACATCATATGATGAGCTATTGGATTTCTTTCATATCTGGTATCTGGGTTACCAAAAGTACTAGATATATTTACTTAAGGGAAATATAATACCAGCTCTACTTTTTTAAATACCTCATCTCATTTTGCCCATTGCTAATCTTATTGGCTACTATATTTTAGTCCTTATGTTGATTGGGATTCAATTACCATAATTACAGATAGGGAAACTGTGTTGGCTATGGTTTGAGAGGGCCTAGGTTCAAGTCTTAATTCCACCATTGTTGTGTAACCCTGGGCAAGTCACTTTACCTTTCTGAGCATGTTTCTTGAACCTGCAAAATGGGAGTGGTAAAATCTCTCTTACTCTACTTGTAAGAATTAAGTGAAATCAAATATGTGAGAGTGCCTAGTGCATCCTCAGACCCCATAGCTCAAAGATTTGGAGTTAGCAAAGAGAGACACACTCAAGGGGCTCTCTAATAACTGAGGTTGAAACCATTTGAATTTAAATATGAAAAATAGCTTCTTATGGACTTATGAAGTACTATTCAGTGTAGAAAATGTACAAAAATATGAGAAAATAAAAATCAATCATAATTCTGTCACTTGTAGGTAACCATCATTTAACTTGTCTTTTGCTTATATGATTCCAGTATGCTTTCTGAGCACACACGTGCACACACACACACACACACACACACACATTTTTACAAAAGAGAACTGTAGATGTTTTGCACTTGTTTTTTAATATAAGAACATATTCTGGACACTTTATCCTGTCATTACATCTTTTTCTGTAGTATTTTTAATGGCTATAAAGCATTATATTATGTAATGTAGCATATTTTCTAATTTAAATTTAAGTCCAATCCGTAAGTTTGGTGCTTAAGCTTGCTAAATCATCAAATAAAAACTATACATGACTTTCCATATATTTGAAAGCATTTCTGTATAAATATTCTACTTGAAAAGGTGATTTTTTTCTTTAGTACACAGCTTGGTTAATACTGTCAGACTATCTCAGTATAGTATTTATTTTATATGTAAAATAGGACAGTACAGCAAAAGTTTTGAATTTTAATAAGATTGCACTTATTAATATTTCCCTTTGTATTTATATTTATATGCTTAAGAAACCACTGTCTGCACTTTTTTCATATAGATATTTCCCTCTATTTTCTTCTAATACTTTTAAAAGTTTCATTTCTTACATCGAAGTGTTTAATCCATCTGGTATTGATTTTTGCATATGGAGGGTAGTAACATTTTTTTTCATACAGATAGCCAGGTGTCCCAGCGCTATTTATTTGACAGCCCATCCTTGCCCCACTGATTTGTAGTGGCACCTCTATCATATACTAATTTTCATATATATATGTATATATATATAAATGCTTGTTTTGAGGCTATTATTCTGTTCTTTTGTGTTGCTCTGTTTGCCTCTCTCTACAGTAATTTCATCCCATTTCTACAGCTTTAAAATAAGTCACGATATCTGGTAGGGAAAATGTATATGACAAAAAAAATCATAATAAAGTTAAAAGAGAAACCACAGATTGAATGGTATTTATACCCGTATAATTAACAAAGGATTAGTATCTAGAATGTATAAAGGACTATATATCAATTAGAACAAGCAGCAACCCAATAGAAAAATTAGCGAGTGGTATGAATAGGCTATAGAAGAAATACTCAACTTCACTAGTAATTATATGGGAAATGCAAGTTAAACTGGTAATGAGCTATCTTATCAAACCATCATGCTGGCAAAAATTAAAATCTAATAGCACTTAACACTTCAAGAGAATATAGGAAGACAGAAACACTCACATATGCTGCATTTGGAGTTGTAAGCTGCTTCAGCATCTTTGGAGAAAAATTTTATAATACCTATTAAAATTGAAAATCCTCACACCTTGTAAGCAAAGAATTCTACTTCTAGGTATCTACTTTAAAGAAACTCTTGGACATATATTTTAGGAGATATGGTTACATATTTTCAGTGCAGAAATTTTTGTAATAGCAAAATAAACACAAGCATAACTGCCTTCACTGGAGGACTTGATGGGTAGCATATGGAGTGGAATATTATGCAGTGTGTAACGTGAATGAACTAGAGCTGTATGTATCAATATGGGCAAATATTAGAAATATAATACTGAGTTATAAAAAGCAAGTTGAAAAAGGATATGAATAGAATGATTCCATTTTCATAAAAATTTTTAAATGACAATACTGTTTATGGGCACATGTATATGTAGTAAAAGAATAAAAGCATGAAAGGAAATGATATAGACCAACTTTAAGATAGTGGTTACCTATGGGGAGAGAGTGAGGAGGAAGGGATTGTGGGCATGAGGAGATAGGACTGTATATATAAAATGTTACCTCTTTTAAAAAGGAGATCTGAAAGAAATATAGCAAAAATGTTAACATCTGTTAAAACTGGATGATGGGTATGGGCTTCAGCTATATTATTTCCTATGCTTTTGTGTATGGTGGATATATTTCACAATTTAAAATTCTGTGGGGAAAGAGTGATTGCCTCACGGTATGTGCTCAGGAATGTTAGTTTCCCTTCTACTTACACCAACATTTTGGTTATTCTTATGTATTTTGTTACACATTTGTTCAGAGATTTTTCTAATTTGCTTAACCTAGAAGGGTTAATTTCCTCACATAAAAGAATCTGAGAGGTAAGCAGTGCAGGGCTGATATGACAACTCCATGACATCATCAGGGACCTAGCCATTTTCTGTCTTTCTGCTCTGGTGAACTAGCTTCTATCCTCAAGATCTCCCATAGTCCCAAGATGACTGTTGGAACTCTGACCTTTACCTCTTAATTCCAGAAGCAGGAGGGAAGATTAGAAGAAGGGCTCATCCCCCAGCCTGTTAAGGAGGATTCCCAGAAATTCCACCCAACACTTTAGATTACATCCTATTGGCCAGAACCTAGTCACACGGTTACATCTTGCTGAAAGGGAGGCTGCAACATGCAGTCTTTTAGCTGGGCATATTGCCCAAGGTGTGTAACTAAGGAAGAAGAAGAAATTTGATATTGGCAGCAACTAGGAGTTTCTGTCAAAAACAAGAACCTAAAAGTTATTGGCCTCTAAATTATAGCATTATTTTCATTTTAACTGAGATTCAGAGATTTGAAAGCATGTGAAGCTCTTTCATAAACTTGATACACACTAAATATATTACACCTCACGAGTGCTGTCCTCAAATTCAAAGAGGTGTAAATTTTGGGTGCCTCTGTTATTGAATAAACAAAGTTATATTGTATCTTTTTTCAGAGTGAAAAACATGCTCAAAATGTTAGGTTTTATTTTCAAATGCATGGGGAACAAAAGGAAGTGCTTGGTAAGAAAATGAAGATGGATGTTAGGACTTTTCAGGTGAGTGGCCTATATTGATGCCGTAATTCTAAACTTTGAGTTATTGAATCTTTCTAACAAGATTGTGCTCATTTCAGGTGCACAGGAATGAAGCAGTGGACAGAAACAAATTTTGTGACCTCTGCAACATGATTTTTAGCTCCCCAGTTGTTGCTCAGTCTCACTACGTGGGAAAAGTCCATGCTAAAAAACTGAAGCAATTAATGGAGGAGCATGATCAGGTATCTCCATCAGGATTTCAGCCAGAGATGGGTAAGATTACATTCATCTCTTTAGCTTCAGTACAGGGTCTCTCTATCATTTTTTTCCAATTCTGCCATCCATTTTTTCTTGGAGACGCTTTCACGCCAGGGCAATAACTTAATTCTTCTTCTTCTGCCCAGTTAATCTCTTTCTATATTCTTGTCATTTAATATGGAGATTATAATTGCTAGCTGAATTTTAAGAAATGTTATGACCTCTCCTCTTCAGTTTATTAAATCCAAATAAAAGCAAGTGATTTGCTATGCTGCTATAAAGAAACAACAATGAGCAGCCTGAGCTCTCCAGTTTCTAATCAAATCATAAAATCTTAGCTTCTTCCTACTTCTTCCCCTTGGCATCTATCTCATTCTTTTTCTGCTTTAGTATTTACCAAAACATTATCTCATATATGTGTTCAGACCAGTGTCTTCACCGTAATGTAGTTATGATGCAGCATTCACTAACTATAACTGTAAGCAAAAAAATAAGTTATGAAATCTCCTTCTACCTGATAGCTCATTCATTTCTTCCTATGAATATAAAGAAAAAGTACGAGCAGCATCATCAATCAGTAGTTATTGAGTACTTACTTTTTTATGCTAGATCTCAAAGATACAGAGAACTGTAAAATGTTGCCTCTTTCTTCCTTCCAGTGGTGTTGGGCCACCAGCACATGAGAAATCTGATCCAAAGATCTCACTTCTGGCCTGAGGTGGCACAGTACACCCTGGAAAACCCAACTTGTATTTTGAAAAGAATTGTGTGCTAGAACAAAAAAAAAAAGATGATTAATCCTCTGAAATAAATAATTTACCACATTCTCACTAGCTTCAATACTTTAGGAATAAGGCATGCCTGGCATGGAAAATTTCCCAAGGTTAATTTCCAACTCACAGTATAGACCTCATCAAGCGTTAAAACATATTGTTTTCTTAATAAATGAAACCAGAATTATTTTTAAATTTATTCTAGTCTCTCTAATTTTTGTATATTTGTTTTTCTGCCTGCCAGTCTAAAGGAGGACAGAATCATGTGCCCTACAAGAGAAAACATCTCGGAAAGCCTTATCTTCCAGTCCCCAGAATTCTTCAATTTGGGCTCAGAGAGGAGACTAAATGAAAGAGCTCTGAAATAACTGTAATTGTGGAAACATATAATTTTATAGTCTTAAGCAACTGCATAAATTTTATTTTGATTACAAACACCACAAATCTGGACTGAATAGATGGCTTATTGTGCTACTCAAGAAAAACACCAACTTAAAAGTTGGTACCATCTGTTTTACCCTCACTAATTTCAAGAACCATCCTAGGACGCTCTCATGCTTTCATTGATTTTTTAAATGAATATAATTAGGCAATGCCAGATGCTGAGCATTCCTTCCTGTATCTTTGTTGGAGAAACTTGGTGACAGACTTGTATTCAAATTTCCATTCTCACAGAAGGAATTTCTTTTTAACCTGAATACCTTTATCCAACAGCCCTGTGTGGAAAAAGTCCAAAGATAGTGGGTTTTTAAAGAATTCTAAATTTCTCTAATACTTTGTAATGAATGCAACTCTAATAGCTGAACACGTGTTGATCACTTCTCATTATGACTATTTCAGCAGGTGTGCCTATTACTACTTCTGCAGAGTCAACTTTTCTGAAGCCCCTTGCTGTCAAGCCTCCTCCAGGTGGGATTAAAGACAAGACTATGCCTTCTTCTTCCAGCACTGCTTTGGATTTGAATAATCCAAACAAGTATTGCAAGCTCTGTCCTGCTACCTTTAATAGTCCATTAATGGCCCAACAACATTATGTTGGGAAAAAACACAAAAGAAGTGAAGCTAGAAAGAAGTTTGTAGACAAGATAAGAGAGAAACCTCTTCCAGCAAAATCAGATGCAAATGGTAAACAGTAAAAATTTCGCAAAACTCTTTCATAGGAATTCTATTTTTATAAAATATACTGGTTAATGTATATACCATTTTATTCTTATTGAGTAGGAGGTTGATAGTACTCATGGAATCATAGAATTTTGGATAAGTAAGGATTTTAGAGTCCATCTAGTTTTGTCTGTTGGTTTTCTAGGAAATGAGACCCATAAAGATTTAGATGACCTTTATTAATTACAGGATCAAATATAAGTATTCCCATGGTTCCATGTTATATCACAGGTACATAAAGAAGTATTTTAAATTAGTATCATGTGGTTATATCATTTAGTCACTAAGTATGGATAAAGCATTTCTTGGGTGCTAGGCTAGTCATTCTTGGGAATACAAATGAGGATATACCATTTTCCCTAAAGGAGCAACTGTATAAACTTGTTGGGTTAATAACACTTCATTGCAAGAGGCTACAGACATGGATTTTTGTGAACATATTTTTCGTAACCAGAGGAGTGAAACATCATGGTTCAGAAAAATATTCATAGAGGAAGTGTGTGATTTAGATTGGTAGAAGTGGGAAGAAGAGAGGATGAACAAAGTAGCTAAGAAAGTTGCAAGAATTCAGGCACAATAAAGATTCTGATCCTGACTGGGGTTATCCACTTGCTCTTCTAACCATATTTTTTTTTTTCATTTTTCCCCCACAGGCACCTTCTCACTACTAGTGTATTTTATTTCCTTTTCACATTCCCTCTTCCACCCACTTCTTTTCCTCCACTCACTGTTATTTTTCAATTCTTTCCTTACTAGACCTTTCTGCTTCATGTGAAAATGTTCATTACTCCCTCTTTCTTGAAGCTCTATTCTTTGTCATATATAACTCCTTATGCTCTGGTTCTTCTCCTGTGTTTCTGTTTCTTTAGGGGCTCTTTTTTTTTAATTCATCACCTAAATTTTGGTGTTCTCATTGTTCTATTCTTGACCTTACTCTACAAACATGATCTGATCTATTTCCCTGATTTCATCTCTCATCTGTATGCTTATGACCTTTCTGTCAAGCTTTAGACTCATAAATCCAAATGGCAGCTACTGCTTCACCTGGATACCTCATATGCATTTCAAATCCACTCAGTCATTCAAAGTAGAAACCTGTAGTTACCTGTGAATCCCCCAACACCACCTTCTTCACTTTGTATATCTAATGAAGCACCAAGCCATGACTATTTTATCTCCTGAATATTACTGTTCCCTTAACCTCTAGCCCAGCTCTTCCCACAATAGTCAGACCCTCAACTTCTTTCCTAGAGCTTTGCTACTCAAAGTGTGGTTTGTAGCCAGTATCATCGGCATCACTTGGGAGCTTTTTAGAAAAAAGAATCTCAGGCTTCACTATAGACCTACTGAATCAGAATCTGCATTTTAACAAGATCCCTAGGTGATTTGTACTCACAATAAATTTTGAGAAGCATTGTTCTAGAATATTGCCGCAACCTCCTAACTACTCCTCCTGCCATCAGTTTTGTCTCCTCAAAACCACCCTCAATTTAACCACTAGAGTGTTCACCTAAAGTGCATATCTTTCCATGTCATTCCCCTGCCTAAAAATCCTTAATTGTTTCTCTGTTTTCTAAGGATTACATCTAAGCTTCATAGCTCTTTGCCATCTTGTCCCTGCCTACCTTCTCTAGGCTTATCCCCTGCTACTTCCTGCCATGATCTACATGGGTCAGAACCTGCAAATTGCTTATGGTTTCCAGAAACCATTACCCTATTTCTTGCCTCTGTGCCCTTGTTCATGCTGCCATTTTGCCTGGAACATCTCCATGTCCCTCTTCTCTTAGCTAACTCCTACTCATTCTTTCACATGCTACTTTCCTGGAAGCCTTTTCACTTCCTTCAAGCTTATCTTCTGTGCTTCCTTAACCTGCATATCTAATTATCTCTCCATGTGTCTTTATCTCCCATTAGAATGTAAGGTCTTTCAGGGAAGGCACTTCATCTAACTCATCTATATTTCCAGTGCTAGAGATAGAAACTGGCACAGAGAAGGCCTACCTCAATAGAGATTAGTTTAATATATGAATTAGCGAACTATTGATCTTTATATATTGATTGCTAACCCTTTATGTGTACTATTTAAGTTTGCTACTTAATGTGATTCAACATATCCCCCAAAGTTACATAGACATCTGTGTTGTTATCTTGGATTTTAAAGAATATTGATTTAGGCAAGTGTAGAAATAGACGTGATAGGACTTCTGAAAGTAGTAGATGTTTGGAGAAATGACAGACTTCCACTTGTTGGGGTATTTTTCCTATTGCTGGACTGAGGTTATCTGAAATAAGTGGCTTCTAAGTTTAGTGGCATTAGGTAAATTGGAACTGAGTCAGCTATGAGAAGTGTGTGCACTCTGGTTACTTCTGAAGGGAGGGTCATTTTAGCACTCTGAAGTTTCAAGTTTATTAGAATGAGAGAATGAGGATTTTGGTGAAATTTTCATTTTGCCAGGGAGGGGGGGCTGATCATCAGCGTAATTTAATCCAGTTATTGAAGTCATTTTACACTAGCCTCTGAGCTCAAAGAACAGATTTTCATCCCTGCCTTGACTATTCCATTTTCAGAACAGTAGACATTTAAGAATTAAAAAATAGCTGAAGAATTTAAATTAGCTAAAGAGGATTTCAAAGAACAGTAACAGCAGAATTCCATATTAGAAGTTAGCAAGTGGTAAGACAAAAACAATTTAACATGTGCTACTTCATTTCACTCTTCACCCATTTTCTCCCTTTCTGTCTCTGCCTTCTTTTCCATCTGCTATTGTTTATGTATGTTTCTACTATATCTAATCTCTCTCTTTTTCTTCATCATTCTCACTGCTTTCTTCATGTCCCTCATCCAGCCCAGATCTTATTAGCACAGGAATGGCTACCATAACGATATGGAACTAAAGTATGTATGTATTTTTTATTTATTGTATTTGTTTTGTTTATCTTACTAATTTCTAGCCCCATTATTGTACTTAGATGTCTTACCTTCACCTGTAACTCAACATATCTAAAATTGAATTAATAATCTTCTCTAAAACCAACTTGAATTTCCCAAGTTTTCTGTCTTTGCCAGTAGTACCACTGGTCACCTATACTTGAATCTTTGAGGGTATCTTTGACTACTTAATTTTCTTATATCCTATCCATCAGCAGGTCTTATCAAGTATTCTAAACTATTTCTCCTTCCTGTACCCTTCCATTACATATTACATTTCCACTACCATCATCTCACACTCCAATGCTCTAACAACCTTCTGGAAGGCTTTACTTATACCTCATTGTTATTCTCTAACTCCCAAGTAGCAAGATTTCAATGCTGGATCAATTCCACAGTCCACCTTTTCTGCTTTTACATTCAGGATAATGAGTGATGCTATGGAAAATTATATAAGGCTAGAGATGGTGCACCTCTACAGAGTCTTGATGTCCAGCGTCTATGAGCTTTTAGTCCTACTTATCCTTTTCCTTTTCCTTCAGTTTCCTCTCAGCAATGATTTTTAAACCTATACTACTTTCCAAGACTCTCTTCCACTGTGCACACTCCCCCTCCTCACACCCTTCAGGCAAGCTTATTCCTTATTTCATCAAGAAAAATTTGGCCATCAAATGTGAATTACCAAGTATCTTGCCTTAACCAAATCATCCCTTAATGCTGAGTTCCCCTTTAATTAGCATATTTTTCCCTTCCCTTCACAGCCAAGGTCTTTTTTTTGGTTTGTTCATTGGTTTGTTTTTTGGTTTTTCAAATACGCTCTTACTGTCTTCACTGTTATTCATTCCTCAACTCACTGCCATTTGTTGACACACATTCCCCCAGCCCTTCACACCACCACTTCACTGAAACTATTCTTCACAGGGTCATAGTGACCTCTAAATTTCTAAATCCAATGGACATCTTTACTCCATTCATTAATCATTCTTTTAAAAATATCTGCTTCCTTAGCTCCTTTGACATCACTCTCTTCTGTTCATCCTTATAACTCTGTCTTTTACTTTGTGACATTTTCATGGGCCCTTCTTCCTCTCTTAAAGAGTGGCACTATCCAGGGTTTTGTCATTATGTTGGTATTCCCCTGCCCACCCATACATTGTCTTCAGGAGATCTCATCCACTCTGTTTTAACTACCCCCATGCTCTGATTTCTCCAAAATCAATCTGATCTATCTTCTGCCTTTCAAACTCTTATATCTAACTGCCTGTTGGACACCTTTACATGGAAATCTCACACATATCTCAGACTCTGTATGTCCAAACTCAAACTCACCAATGCTTATTCTCCTACCTCCTAAATCAGCACTTCCTTCTGAAGTTCCAATTTCAGTTAACAGGATCACCACCCACTCAGTTGCTAAACTAAGATGCTGAGAGTTATTTTAGACTACTCTAGATTCCTCCTCTCTTATCTCCCACATTCAGTCAATCACTAAGTTTTACTACTTTCAATGCTAAATATTTCACCAATCTCCCTGTTCCTCCCTACCCCTACTGTGACCCTTCTAGCCCATGCCCTCCTTATCTCTTGCCTGGTCTAGTACATTTACATAAATGTGGTCTCCTTAGTTCCAGGCTTGCTCCTCTTAACTTCATCCTCCGTGTTGCAGCTAGAGGAGAGATTTCTCTAAAACATACAGCTGACCATGTCACTTACTACTTAAACCACTACAAGGTTTTCCAGTGCAGAAATAAAAAGTCTAGGCTCCTTAGCATAATATGTAAGTCTCTCTTTGATCTGACACAGTTTTGCATCTCCCATCTCACTCCCTTGTATTTTATTCTACAATTCCAATTTTTAAGAAGTTCCTGAAAACACTTCTGTGTTTTTTTCCTGCTAGCTCCTCTGCCTACAATACTCTTCTCAACTCTTTTCACCAAGTTAACTATGTTTCATTCTTCCAAGTTTAACTAAGGCATCCTCCCTTCCAGTAGCCCTCTTCAAACCCCCATATTGTGCTAAGTACCTCTGCTTCTTTGAGCTCCCATACCCCTTAAGCATCTCTCTCTCTCACATTTTACCAAGTGAGTTTGAAATCCTCTGTTCATGTATCTGCTTCTCACTTGGATTTGTGAGCAACCTGCCCATTTTATTCATCTTGTACCCCCAGCAGCTAGCATGATGCTTGGTGCCACATAGTTGCTCATATTTGTTGAACAAGATTATTTGAATTCAACACATCATGCTCATTTCTGTCTCTGCCATACCAAATATGCCAAACATCATATTGTTTTTATTCCCTGTAATGCCCTTATCTGCTTTCCTTACAATTCAAATCCTTCTTGTTCTCCAAGATCCATCACAACTTCCCTCACTGCTTGAGCTCTTGGTATTCTCCCTTTTCTCTGATTTCTCATAGGCTTTACTGTTCATCGACAGTTGCATTAATTATAGCCCCTTCACTGAATTAGCCTCTTGGATATTTTATTCTGCAGTATCCTTCTCAGTGCTTTGAATGGTAATGAGTATATGGTTTTTCTCAATTAATATTGCCAATTGTTTATTGAGAGGCAGTATCATGTAGACAGATAAACAGATTCACAGAAATGTTTGAAGTCACTCGCCCAGTTGCACTTCAGATTCCTTAGCTATAAAATGAAAATAAGGCTACTTCACAGGATTGAAAAAGGATGAGATAAAGCAATATATACAGTACCCATCACAGAATAGGTCCTCAACAAATGTTAGTTTTTTAAAAAATGTTTTGTTCTTCTGTCATAATTTTAAAACAGGTAAATTGAACATTTTCTAAGTTTCTTCATGAGCTAAATACCACATTAAATTGCATTTTTGCTTACATGTAGCTCGCAATTGATTTTCCCCCATTTAAGATATTAGACAAATGGTTCTCATCCTTGACTATGTACTAGAATCATGCAGGGAGCTTTTAGAAATCCCAACTATGTAATCCCAAGGCCATCCATCAAATTAATTAAATTGGAATCCCTGGGACCTACTCATTAGTGTTTTCTTTTCTCTTTTTTAACTCTCCAAGTGATTATAATATAGAGCCAAGATTGAGAACCATATGTTGGACTATAAAGACATACATTTCCCCAATTTATGCTTTGAAACCAAAGACCTTAGTCGAAGGAATTATGAGATAGGGTTGAGATTAGGAGAAGAGTGGGCCCCACAAGTGTTAGGTCATGGAAGATTCTGAAAGGTACAAGATACAAAGAAGCTTGAGTTTCTGGGTGAAGTCAGAAACAAGGAATCTTAGCAGGGCTGAGGGCAGCAAAGCTGGACAGGGCCAAGGAGCAGACTCAGATAGGAGAAGGGAGAGTGTACGAAACAGTGGAGACAAGTTTCAGGAGGACTAGACCAGGAATTTTGATCTTGAGGCCAATAAATAGGCCTCATACCTTCATAGAAAGGGTTTACGCCATTTTTATATATTATTTTCTGAGATGTCTATATTTTAGAAAAAGATAAATAATACCAGTGTATGAAAGAGACAAGGGCTAAGGTAATAGTAATCAGACCACAGTTCCACAGCTGCCTCTGGACCTTTCATATGTGACCTGCAACTCCTCTAAACCCCTATATTTCCTATATTAGAATCTTCTGATGTAATTTGTAAAGAAACAAAGGAGGAACTGAGGAGAAGATTATATATAATATACTTTATAAGCACTAAATAAACCTGTAAAACCTTTGAAATACAATCAGAGTTTATAATCATAGTGAAGATCATTGGCTCAATAACCTGGGGTAGTGGTACTCAACAATGGCTGCACAGAAAAATCACCTAGAATGCTTTCAAAAAGTAAGAAAGCCTGGTTCCACCCCTAGAGATTCTTATTTAATCATTCTGATGTGGAGCTGTAACGTGAATATTTTTAAAGTTCTCCACATGATTCTAATGTGTAACTAGCTTTGAAAATCACTGATCTAGAGGAAACCAAGACTCCCGCTTAACTTGTATAACTTGGATGCCCTCGAAATGTATGGTATTGGCCAAGCAAATCTGAGCCTTAATTTCCACATCTGTTAAATAAGGATAGTAATACTTCCCTGAAAAGGGTCATTGTGAGCATGTAGAGTCCTGGACTTAGTTCTTAGCTTTGCAGGAAGTTCAGAACCTTCAGAGTTGATCAGCCTGAAATCAGACTCAGCAAACCACAAACTTGGAAGATGCTGATAAATAACTGAGGAGCTGGAAAGATATTCCCTTAGTGTATTTCCCACACATTCTCTGATAATAATTACCGAGGGTATTGTTAAAATACAAATTCCCTGTCCCAGAGACAGTGAATCATGTTCTCCAGGGGCAGGGCCTGGGCATCTATATTTTTAACTAACACTCTAGGTGATTTGTCATCACAGAAGTCTAGGAAACATTATAGTTTAAGTTAATACATTGTCATTCTGGTATTGGAAGTAGTCTCATGTTTCTGTGAATAATTGTTGCTTGGACGAGGCCAGTACACTTGGTAATGATTAATTTAGCATCCTTCAAATGATTAAGTTGCTTTTGATTTAAAAGAAGAAGACCTTGCTTGACCCTAAAATCTCTGCAGCCACCAATTTATTGCCTCTCTTCCTTAGGGTGCGATGGTTTTATACTTGGCTTATGAAATTTATTAATTTGCTTCTTCTGACCAAAGAGAAAATGGAAGGATGATGAGATTAAGAAAATAAAAATTAATTTATCCCTTGCTTGCAATTCTACCTAAGAAGCAGAGTAGAGAGGTAGCTGGTATACCTATTCTATAGCTCTTGACTCTTTTGAAGTGGTAATTAGTAGTTTTGTTTTAGAATTTTGCTTTCAGCTTTTATCCTGAGAGTGGGGCTCACTGAACCTCTCTCCTTTCTAAAATATGTCTGTGGAAATTACTTTTGGTAAACTAATGCACAACAGTGATTTCAGGTAAGAGAGTAAAAATTTGCTTTTATTTGTCTTTAATCTTTTGGGATGTTTCAGGTTTTGTTTGGGTGGAAAGAAAATTAGGGGCAAACAAAAAGAGGTTGGTTGAGGGATTAAGAGGCAAAGGTTAGTTGGGCATGCTAAATTTGAAGTGCCTGCTGCACTTCCACATAGCAACAATAAGTAGGCAGATAGTAGTTTCTTAGGAAAGAGGCCAAGGCTAGAGAAGCAGTGTGGTATAGTGTAAAGATTTCTGGGCTTTAAATTAAAAGAGATGGGCTCTGAGAGGCTATCTCTATTACCAACTGGCTCTGTGACTTTGACCAAGTCATTTGACCTCTCTGGGCCTTATCTTTAAATTGGAAAAGTTCAAGTAGATGATCTCTAGTAAATTCATGTCCAGCTGTGTGATTGTTAGTATATCCATATTGACCTTCTTAACTTGAATTCTTTTTTTTTCAGCATTTAGTATGAGAACATATGCTTGTCGTATTTGTAATATCACCTTTACATCTTTAGAAATGTTCCGGTCCCATATGCAAGGAAGTGAACATCAAATTAGGTAAGTATTTTTTGCCAAAATGCTCCTATGACACCAAAGACCAGAGCTTCTGTCAAGTACTCTTGCATGTATTTTACAAACTTTGTAAGCATTCATTTCCCTATGAGTTGATCCTGGGTATGGTTGGTGGTATTTGTGACATATTGCATGCTAGTAGCATCCCCCAGGGAGTTCTCTAGTCATGGTGGTATACAGGCAGAGCTGGCTAATTGGCACCCCTTCTCACCAGACAGCATTGTCCTCCTTTGGAGTGATGCTAAAGGGTCATTCTCAGGCTAACCATACAAATCCAAATAATCCCTGGAGGATTGGCCTAGTTCCAGGGATTCAGTGATCCAGTCATTATCCTTCCAGTGAGGTATAGTGGTTAAAACAAAAATCTTTTTTTTTCCTTTGGTGAGGAAGATTCGCCCTGAGCTAACATCTGTCTCCAATCTTCCTCTTTTTGCTTGAGGAAGATTTGCGCTGAGCTAACATCTGTTGCCAATCACCCTCTGTTTTGTATGTTTGCTACCACCACAGCATGGCCACTGACAAGTGGTGTAGGTCTGCATCTGGGAACCAAACCTGGGCCGCCAAAGCAGAGCATGCCAAACTTAACCGCTAGGCCACCGGGGCTGGCCCAAAAACAAAAATCTTACTGTTAGACAGACCTGGATTGGAATACTAGATTTATCTTTCTACCAAGTGTGTAACTTTGGACAGCTCTGATATAAAGTGGTTATAATGAAATATAAAAATATGTATAAGGTACCTGGCCTGGCACATAGTAAGAGTTGAATAAATGTTTATTCCATTCTATACTGTTATTTTAAGGAGGAGAGGATTGAGTGGACAATTGGGGACTGGATAAATCAGATAGCAGGACAGAGGAACACTTAACTATTGTGTATTTGGTTTGTTGCTTTTAAAATCAAAGCATAGTATTTGATACATTCTTTTATTCTAGTAGGAAATATTTATACTGTTGAGTCTGAGTACTTAGGAGCTAAATTGTCTGTCTCACCAAATTAACTTAACCTTCCTTTAGACTCTTTTAAAATCTCAGAGTTCCAGAATAAATAGCCATCACGTTTATATATCTATACAAGAAGCTGGCTAATCAAAGTTTTTTTTAATTGAAGTATAGTTGACATACAATATTATATTAGTTTCAGATGTACAACATAGTGATTCAATGTTTATATACATTACAAAATGATGACCATGGCAAGTCTAGTAACCATTTGTCACCATACAAAGTTATTATAATGTTGTTGACTGTATTCCCTATGCTGTATATTACATCCCCATGACTTATTTATTTTATAACTGGAAGTCTGTACCTCTTAAATCTGTTCACCTATTTTGCCCATCTCCCTACCCCCCTTTCCTCTGGTGACCACCAGTTTGTTCTTTGTATCTATGAGTTTGTTTCTGTTTTGTTTTGTTTGTTTGTTTTTTAGGTTCCACATATGAGTGAAATCATACAGTATTTGTCTTTATCTGTCTGACTTATTTCACTTAGCATATAATATCCTCTACGTCCATCCATGTTGTTGCAAATGGCAAGATTTCATTCTTTTTTATGGCTAAGTAATATTCTATTGTGGGTGTGTGTGTGTGTGTTTGTGTGTGTATGTGTATACACCACATCTTCTTTATCCAATCATCTATTGATAGACACTTAGGTTGCTTTCATATCTTGGCTATTGTAAATAATGCTGCAATATACATAGAGGTTCATATATCTTTTCAAATTATTGTTTTTGTTTCTTCATATAAATACCCAGAAGTAGAATTGCTGGATCATATGGTAGTTCTATTTTTAATTTTTTGAAGAATCTTCATACTACGTTCCATAATAGCTGCACCAGTTTATATGCCCATCATCAGTGTATGCGTGTTCCCTTTTCCCCACATCCTTTCCAACACTTGTTATTTCTTATCTGTTTAATAATAGCCATTCTGTTGGACTTGAGGTCATATCTCATTGTGGTTTTGATTTGCCTTTCCCTAATAATTAGTGATATTGAACATCTTTTCATGTGCCTATTGGCCACCTGTATATCTTTGGAAAACTGTCTGTTCAGATCCTCTGCCCATTTTTAATCAGGTTTTTTTTTTTATTGTTGTTGAATTATATGAGTTCTTTATATATTTTGGATATTAACCCCTTATTGGATATGTGATTTGCAAATATCTTCTCCCAATTGATAGGTTGTCTTTTTGTTTTGTTGATGGTTTCCCTGCTGTACAGAAGCTTTTTAGTTTGATGTAATCTCATTTGTTTATTTTTTCTTTTGTTTCCTTTGCCTGAGGAGACATCCAAAAAGATATTGCTAAGACTGAGGTCAAAGAGCATACTGCCTCTGTTTTCTTCTAGGAGTTTTATAGTTTTAGGTCTTACTTTCAAGTCTTTAATCCATTTTGAGTTAATTTTTATGTATGGTGTAAGATGGTCTACTTTCACATGTGTCTGTCCAGTTTCCCAACACCATTTAATGCAGAGAATTTCCTTCCTCCATTTTATGTCCTTAGCTCCTTTGTTGAAAATTAGCTATCCGTAAATGTGTGGGTTTATTTCTGGGCTCTCAATTCTGTTACATTGATCTATGTATCTGTTTTTGTGCCAGTACCATGCTGTTTTGATTACTATAATTTTGTAGTATATTTTGAAATTAGGGAGTGCGATATCTCCAGCTTTGTTCTTCTTCTTCAAGAGTTGCTCTGGCTATTCAAGATCTTTGATGGTTCCATACAAATTTTAAGATTTTTTGTTCTAGTTCTGTGAAAAATGCCATTGGTATTTTGATGGCGATTGCATTGAATCTGTAGATTGTTTTGGGTAGTATGGACATTTTAGCAATATTCTTCCAATCCATGATCACGGTGTATCTTTCCATTTACTTCTTTCATCAATGTCTTATAGTTTTCAGAGTACAGGTCTTTTACCTCCTTGGTTAAATTTATTCCTAGGTATTTTATTCTTTTTGGTGCAATTATAAATAAGATTGTTTTCTTAAATTCTTTTTCTGATTGTTTGTTATTAGTGTATAGAATTGCAACAGATGTCTATATAGTGATTTTGTATCCTACAACTTTACTGAATCTATTTATTCTAATGTTTGTGGTGGAGCCTTTAGGGTTTTCTCCATATAATATGTTATCTGCAAATAGTGACAGTTTTACTTCTTCTTTTCCAATTTGAATGCCTTTTATTTCTTTTTCTTGTCTGATTGCTGTGGTTAGGACTTGCAATACCATGTTGAATAAAAGTGGCAAGACTGGGCATCCTTGTCTTGTTCCCAATCTCAGAGGAAATGCTTTCAGCTTTTCACCATTGAGTATGAAGTTAGCTGTGAGTTTGTCATATATGGCCTTTATTATGTTGAGGTATGTTCCCTCTATGCCCACTTTGTTGAGAGTTTTTATCATAAATGGATATTGAATTTTGTTGAATGCTTTTCCTGCATCTATTGAGATGATCATATGATTTTTATCCTTCTTTTTGTTAATGGGTATCATGTTGATTAATTTGCAGATATTGAACCATCTTTGCATCCCTGGGGTAAATCCCAGTTGATGATAGTGTATGATCCTTTGTATTGTTGAATTTTGTTTGCTAATATTTTGGTGAAGATTTTTGCATTTATGTTTATCAGGGATATTGGCCTGTAATTTTCTTTTTTTATATAGTGTCTTTGTCTGGTTTTGGTATCAAGGTAATACTGGCCTCATAGAATGAGTTGGGAAGCACTCCTTCCTTTTCAATTTTTTTGGAATAGTTTGAGAAGGATAGATATTAATTCTCCTTAAAATGTTTGGTAGAATTCACCTGGTAAGCCATCTGGTCCCAGACTTTGTTGGGAGTTTTTTGATTACTGATGCAATTTCATTACTAGTAATTGGTCAGTTCAGATTTTCTATTTCTTCCTGATTCAGTCTTGGAAAATTGTATATTTTAGGAATTTATCCATTTCTTCTAGGTTGCTCAATTTGTTGGCGTATAATTATTTGTAGTAATCTCTTACAATCCTTTGTATTTCTGTGGTGTTGGTTGTAACATCTCTTTCATTTCTGATTTTATTTATTTGGGCCCTCTGTCTTTTTTTCTTGATAATTCTGGCAAAACATTTATCTATTTTTTTTATCTTTTCAAATACTAGCTGTTAGTTTCATTGCTCCTTTCTGTTGTTTGTTTAGTCTCTATTTCATTTATCCACTCTGATCTTTATTATTTCCTTGCTCTACTAACTTTGGGCTTTGTTTGTTCTTCTTTTTCTAGTTCCTTTAGATGTAAGGTTAGATTATTTATTTGAGGTTTTTCTTGTTTCCTGAGGTAGGCCTGTATCACTATAAACTTCCCTCTTAGAACTGCTTTTGCTGCATCCTGTAGGTTTTGGAACGTTGTATTTCCATTTTCACTTATCTCAACATATCTTTTGATTTCCTCTTTGACTTCTTCATTGACTCACTGGTTGTTTAGTAACATGTTGTTTAGCCTCCATGTATTCATGTTTTTTTCCAGTTTTCTTCTTGTAATTCCTAGTTTCATACTGTTGTGGTCAGAAAAGACACTTGATATGATTTCAGTCTTCTTAAATTTATTGAGACTTGTTTTATGGCCTGTCATGTCTTCTATCCTGGAGAATGTTCCATGTGCATCTGAAAAGAATGTGCTCTGCTGTTTTAGGATGGAATGTTCTGTACATATCTATTAAGTCCATCTAGTCTGATATATTGTTTCAGACCAATGTTTCCTTGTTGATTTTCTGTCTAGGTGACCTATCCACTGATGTAAGTGGGGTGTTAACGTCCCCTACCATTATTGTATTACTGTCAGTTTCTCCCTTTATGTCTGTTAATATTTGCTTTACGTATTTAGGTACTCCTATGTTGGGTACATAGATATTTACAAGTGTTACATCCTCTTGTTGGATCGATCCCTTTATCATTATTTAATGCCCTTCATTGTCTCTTGTTACAGTCTTTGTTTTAAAATTTGTTTTCTCTGATATAAGTATTGCTACCCTAGCTTTTTTTGTTTCCATTTGCATGGAAAACAAGCATACCTCGGAGATATTGTAGGTTTGGTTCTAGACCAAAACAATTAAGCAAATATCACAATAAAACAAGTCACACAAATTTTTTGGTTTCCCAGTGCATATTAAAAATTATGTTTATACTACACTGTAGTCTATTAAGTGTGCAATAGCGTTATGTCTAAAAAATAGCAATGTACATTACCTTAGTTAAAAAATACTTTATTGCAAGGAAATGCTAACCATCCATTTGAGCTTTTAGCAAGTCATAATCTTTTAGCTGGTGAAGGATCTTGCCTCAAGGTTGATGGCTGCTGACTGGTCAGAGTGGTGATTAGTGAAGATTGGGGTGGCTGTGGTAATTTCTTGAAATAAGACAACAATAAAGTTGGGTACATCAGTTGACTCCTACTTTCACGAATGATTCTGTAACATGCGATATTGTTTGATAACATTTTATCCACAGTAGAACTTCTTTCAGAATTGGAGTCAGTCCTCTCAAAACCTGCTACTACTTTATCAACTAAGTTTATGTAATGTTCTAAATCCTTTGTTTTCATTTCAACAATCTTCACAGCTTCTTCACCAGGAGTAGATTCCATCTCAAGAAACCACTTTCATCGCCCATCCATAAAAGCAACTCCTCATCTGTTAAAATTTTATCATGAGATTGCAACAATTCAGTCACATCTTCAGGCTCCACTTCTAATTCTAGTTCTCTTGCTATTTCCACCACATCTGCAATTACTTCCTCCACTGAAGTCTTGAACCCTTAAAAGTCATCCATGAGAATTGGGATCAACTTCTTCCAAACTCCTGTTAACACTGATATTTTGAGCACTTCCCATGAATCATGAATGTTCTTAGTGACATCTAGAATGGGGAATCCTTTCCAGAATGTTTTCAGTTTACTTTGTCCAGTTCTATCAGAGGAATCACTATCTATGGCAATGATAGCCTTACAAAATGTATTTCTTAAATAAGAAGACCTGAAAGTCAAAATGACTCCTTGATCCATGGGCTGCAGAATGGCCATTGTGTTAGCAGGCATGAAAACAACATTAATCTCATTGTACATCTCCATCAGAGCTCTTGGGTGACCAGGTGCATTGTTAGTGAGCAGTAATATTTTGAAAGAAATCTTTGTTTCTGAACATTAGTCTCAACAGTGGGCTTAAAATATTCAATAAACCATATTGTAAACAGATATGCTGTCATCCAGGCTTTGTTGTTCCATTTATAAAGCACAGGCAGAGTAGATTTACCATATTTCTTAAGGGTCCTAGAATTTTCGGAATGGTAAATGAGCATTGGCTTCCATTTAAAGTCACCAGCAGCATTAGCCCATAACAAGAGAGTCAGCCTGTTCTTTGATGCATTGAAGCCAGGCATTGACTTCTCCTCTCTAGTTATGAAAGTCCTAGATGGCATCTTCTTCCAGTATAAGACTGTTTCATCTACATCGAAAATCTGTTGTTTATTGTAGCCACCTTCATTAATTACCTTAGGTAGGTCTTCTGGATAACTTGCTGCAGCTTCTACTTCAGCACTTGCTGCTTCACCTTGCACCTTTATGTTACAGAGACAGCTTCATTGCTTAAACCTCATGAATCAACCTCTCCTAGCTTCAGACTTTTCTTCTGCAGCTTCCTCATTTCTCTCAGCCTTCATAGAATTGAATAGAGTAGTTAGGGCCTTGCTGTGGATTAGTCTTTGGCTCAAGGTAATGTTGTGGCTGATTTGATCTCCTCTCCAGACCACTAAAGCTTTCTCCATATCAACAATAAGGCTGTTTTGCTTTCTTATCATTCATGTGTTCACTAGAGTAGCACTTTTAATTTCCTTCAAGAACTTTTCCTTTGCATTCACAACTTGGCTAACTGTTTGGTGCAAGAGGCCTAGCTTTTTAGCTTATCTTGGCTTTTCTTCACTAACTTAATCATTTCTAGTTTTTGACTTAAAGTGAGAGACATGCAACACTTCCTTTCACTTAAACACTTAGAGGTCATTGTAGGGTTATTAATTGGTCTAATTTCAGTATTGTTGTGTCTCAGGGAATAGGGAGGCCCAAGGAGAGGGAGAGAGACAGGGGAATGGCTGGTTGGTGGGGCAGTCAGAACACACACACATTTATCAATTAAGTTTGCCGTCATATGGGTGTGATTCGTGGTACACCAAAACAATTATAGTAGTGACATCAAAGATCACTGATCACAGATCACCATAACAAATATAGTAATAATGAAAAAGTTCAAAATATTGTGAGAATTACCAAAATATGACACAGAGACACGAAGTGAGCAAGTGTTGTTGGAAAAATGACATCAATAGACTTCCTTGATGCAGGGTTGCCAGAAACCTTCAATTTGTAAAAAACACAATATCCATGAAGTGCAATAAAACGTGAGGCATGCCTGTATCTTTTTCCATCTCTTCACTTTCAGTCTCTATGTGTCTTTAGATATGAAGTGAGTCTCTTGTGGGCAGCATGTAGATGGGTCTTGGTTTTTTTTCATCCATTCATCCACACTATGTCTTTTGATTGGAGCATTTAGTCCATTTATATTTAAAGTAATTGTTGATAGGTACATACTTATTGCCATTTTGTTAATTGTTTTCTGGTTGTTTTTGTAGTTCTTCTCTGTTCCTTTCTTATTCTCTTGGTCTTCTCCCTTGTGATTTGTTGACTTATTTTAATATTATGTTTTTATTCCTCTCTCTGTTTTTTTATGTGTCTATTATAGGTTTTTGGTTTGTGGTTACTATGAGGTTCATATATGACAACTTATGTATATAGCAGTCTATTTGAAGTTGATGGTTGCTTAAGTTCAAGCACATTCTAAAAGCACTACATTTTTAATCCTCCCCCCATGTTTTATGTTTTTGACATTATATTTTACATCTTTTTATTTTGTGTATTCCTTAACCAATTATTGTGGATATAGATGATTTTACTACTTTTGTCTTTTAACCTTCAAACTAGCTATATGGATAGTTGATCCACTGCCTTTATTATATATTTGCCCTCACCAGTGATATTTTTTCTTTCATAATTTTCTTATTTCTAGTTATAGCCTTTTCTTTTCTATTTAAAGAAGTCCCTTTAACATTTCTTGTAAGGCCAGTTTAGTGGTGATGAACTCTTTTCGCCTTTGCTTGTCTGGGAAACTCTATATCTTTCCTTTAATTCTGAATGATAACTTTGCTGAGTAGAGTCTTCTTGGTTGTAAGTTTTTCCTTTCAACACTTTGAATATATTGTGCCACTCCCTTCTGGCCTGTAAAGTTTCTGCTGAAAAATCAGCTGATAGTCTTATGTGGGTTCCCCTGTACATAACTAGTTGTTTTTGTCTTGCTGCTTTTAAGATTCTATCTTTATCTCTAACTTTTGACATTTTAATTATGATGTGTCTTTGGGTTCATCTTATTTGGGGCTCTCTGTGATTCCTGGACTTGGATGTCTGTTTCCTTCACCAGGTTGGGGAAATTTTCAGCCATTATTTCTTCAAATAAATTTTCTGTCCCTTTCTCTCTCTCTTCTCCCTCTGGGACCCCTATAATGTGAATGTTAGTAGGCTTGATGTTGTCCCAGAGGTCCCTAAAGCTATCCCCATTTTTTTAAAGTTCTTTTTTCTTTTTGCTGTTCCATTTGGGTGATCTACACTACCCTGTCTTCCAGATCATTGATCCATTCTTCTGCATCATCTAATCTGTTGTTGGTTCCCTCTAGTGTATTTTTCATTTCAGTTATTATATTTTTCAGTTATGATTAGTTCCTTTTTTATGCTTTCTTTCTCTTTGTTGAAATTCTCACTGTGTTCATCCACTCTTCTCCTGAGTTTGGTGAGCATCTTTATGACCATTAGTTTGAACTCTTTATCTGGTGGATTGCTTATCTCTATTTCATTTAGTTCTTTTCCTGAGGGTTTGTCTTTTTTCATTGGAACATATCCATCCGTCTTCTCATTTTGATCCAATCCTGACTAATCAAAACTTTTAAAACAATGTGACATTCAGATCAGACCATCTTCAGGGCATTAAATATTATTGATCCTTTCCCACACATTCCACATGCCTTACATTTTAAGTACTATAGCAGTATCAGATAGGTCTGCTTCTTTGTACCCATTTTCCTTTTCATCCAAGGCCTGAAAATTTTTGTGTGTGTAAAACATTGCGAGGTGCCTGGGAGATAATCTGATTATCCCTGCTGCTGCTTTTTGGCATAAAATGTCATGCTTTATAGCTTTTATATTGAGGTAAGTTTTTAAATTTGTTTGGGCTTTTGTTGTTTTTGTTTTTTCAGACTAAACTTTTTGAAAGGAAAGAAAATATTCAGAATAAAATAATCTAGTAACAAGAACTTTCTACTGTCTTTTTTGCAGAGAATCTGTTGTTATCAATCTAGTGAAGAATTCCAAGAAGACACAAGACTCTTACCAAGATGAAAGTGCAGATTATGTCAAAGTGCAGAAAGCCAGAGGACCAGAGCCCAGGACTTGTTTCAGAAAGAGGGAAGAGAGTTTTTTGGAAACCCACGGGTACAGAGAAATGGTTGATTCCAGATCCAGGCATAGAATGTTTGAAGAAAGGCTCCCATGTGATACTTTCCAGACACACCCAAGATCATATAATATTTCACAAACAGTGGAAAACCAGTTACCTCATTGCTTACCAGCTCATTCAAAGAAGACATATGACTCTTTTCAAGATGAACTGGAAGATTATATCAAAGTGCAGAAAGCCAGAGGGCTAGATCCAAAGACTTGTTTTAGAAAGATAAGAGAGAAGTCTATGGAAACCCGTGGGTACAGAGAAGTTGATTCTGGACCCAGACAAAGAATGATTGAGCAAAGATTTTCATTTGAGACTTCCCAGACCTACCAACGACCATACAATATTTCACCAGTGGAAAGCCAGTTACATCACTGGTTACCAGCTCATTCAAAAAGGACATGTGACTCTTTCCAAGATGAACTGGAAGATTACATCAAAGTGCAGAAAGCCAGAGGACTAGAGCCAAAGACTTGTTTCAGAAAGATAAGTGATAGCTCTATGGAAACCCTTAAGTACAGAGAAATGGTTGATTCCAGACCCAGACATAGAATGTTTGAGCAAAGACTCCCATTTGAGACTTTCCAGACCTGCCCAGGATCATACAATATTTCACAAGCAGTGGAAAACCAGTTACCTCGTTGCTTACCAGCTCATGACAGCAAACAGAGACTAGACTCTATGACTTACTGTCAATCGACCAGAGACTATTTCCCAGAAAAACCAATACCTTTGAGCCTTAGTCAGCAAGAAAATAACTCTGGCCCATACAGTGTAGAATCTGAAGTTTACAAGCACCTCTCGTCAGAAAACAATACCGGTGACCATCAAGCAGGTCACAAACGGAGACATCAGAAGAGAAGAAGGCACCTGGAGGAAGGCAAAGAAAGGCCAGAGAAGGAACAGTCCAAGCATAAGAGGAAAAAGAGTTCTGAGGATACAGATCTAGACAAGGACAAGAGCATCCGGCAAAGGAAAAGAGAGGGAGATAAAGTCAGTGTCAGTTCAGGAAAGCTTAAGCATCGAAAAAAGAAAAAAAGCCATGGTGTACCCTCTGAGAAAGAAGAACGTAAGCACAGGAAAGAGAAAAAGAAATCTGTTGAAGAAAAGACGGAAGAGGAAATGCTTTGGGATGAGTCTATTCTTGGATTTTGAACTTTTAGTTTTGTTTACCCAAGGATGAATCGAAGAAATCAGTTAAGAATATGGATTTAGATAAAGACAGGAACATCCAGTGAAGAAAAGGAGAGGTAGATACAGTCAGTTCGGGAAAGCTTAGTGTTTTCATAAAAATTGAAATTGAATTGAAAGAAGAAACAAACTTAAGCCTAGCCTCTGAGAAAGAAGAACATAAGCACTCAACAAGAACATAAGAGAAAAGAAACCTGTTGAAGAAAAGAGAGAAGAGAATGCTTTGGGATGAGTCTGTTTTAGGAATTTGAACTTTTAGTTTTCTTTACCAGAGTACCAATTGAAGAAATCAGTTAAGAAAATGGATTTAGACAAAAATAAGAGCATCCGATGAAGAAAGGAGAAGTGGATACAGTCAGTGTCAGTTCAGGAAAGCTTAGTGTTTTTGTGTAAAAATTGAAATTGAATTGAAAGAAGAAACAAACAAGCCTAAACCTAGCCTCTGAGAAAGAAGAACATAAGAACACAACAAGAACATAAGAGAAAAAGAAGCCTGTTGAAGAAAAACAGAAGTGTCAGTGCTTTGGGATGAGTCTACTTTGAGTTTTGAACTTTTTAGTTTTGTTCCCTTAAGGTTGAATTGGAGAAATAAGTTGAAGGGTTTGGTTTCATGAAATTCATGTTATTTGAATTTTCCTAAGTGGACAGTTACTTTAACCTCTAACAAAAGCCAAGTGAAGTAAAAGTATTCAATATGCCTTTTCCTCAAGTTACTTTTCCTCATTTTCTTAAAAAAAAAGGAAAAATTACATGTTTCTTACATACCATGTAATTTCCCTTAATGAGGTTGTCTTTACTTCTATTCATCAAATTGCTGTGATAGTGAGTTATTTACCCATGGGAGATAATTTATTTTAAATGAGAGAATTACCAGGCATTACAGAATCCATTCCTTGTTTGGGTTTGTGTTAGTATTGGTGGTATTTTATTGTTGTTGTGTGTCTGTTTATGTTTCTTGGTTTTCTCCAAGAAAAATGTGTGAAACAATTTAGACTGATTTTTTGTTTGTTAAATCTAATTTGCAGTGTATTTTTGTATTTTCTAGTTCTGAAAGTGGAAAACAAAACAGTCTATAATAAGCTTAGATGATATATAGTTTTAAAAAGCTCTCAAAAAGTACTGATACAAAATCAGTCTATATTCTGGAAATGTTTCTATTATATTAAAGTGTTTTAATTTCTACCTATTGTTTTATGTAAATGATCATTTCCCAGCCAAAGATGATTTTATTTTGGGAATTCGAGGGGAAATAATTCAGCAGTTTGCACCTCTGGGGAGATCACACTGTAAAGTTGTAATAATTTCATTTCTTCTACATCTTGCTTAGTAGAAGCTGATACTCTGGCTTGAGCTCAATTTTTGTTGTTGTTGTTGTGAGGAAGACTAGCCCTTAGCTAACATCTGTTGCCAATCCTCCTGTTTTTTATACTGAGCAAGACTGGCCCTGGGCTAACATCCGTTCCCATCTTCCTCTACCTTATACGGGACGCCACCACAGCATGGCTTGATAAGCAGTGCACCGGTTCATGCCTAGGATCCGAACCTGAGAATCCTGGGCTGCCAAAGCAGAATGTGCAAACTTAACCTCTATGCCACCGGGCCAGCCCCTTGAGCTCAGTTTTAAGCTAGAAAAATATGACTAACTAAATACTTCAAACTGAAGCAGGAAGAATTTAGAAGTGGGAGAGGGCTTGAGGGTGCATTACCATTAAATTATTTCACCTTGATTTTTTTTTTTTTTTACTCTGGTGCTCCCTTTTTTATGATAAGCGCCTCCTGTAAGCATTTGAGCATCACCGTGCTATAGTCGAAAGAGTGATAGCCTGGGAATCCAAATCCCAGGATTCTGGTCTCAGTTGTACCATCAAATTGCTGTGTGACCTTGTGGGGATACCATCAGAGTCCAACATGCAGTCATCAGGAATAGGTAAAATAGGACACAGTATTCCCTTGATATGTTAACCCTATCAAAAAAGTAAATAAATTTAGATCGTGATGTATCTGCACTTAGGCAAGGCATTTAATAGTTGTTTTTTCTTGAGATTTGAATAAAATGGTAAATATGAGCAGAAGCATAATATGATTGATTGAGTTTGTAGCTGGTTGAATGAATAGTCTGGAAGGGAGTTAGATGGTCCCCAAATTAACTTTTCTTCCACGAGACTGTTGGTATAAGATTATTTGGTGCAACAATATCACGTCCCCTCTTTTCAACACCTCTGGTGCACTAATGAAAGGAGAGGGGAATGAAGAACGAGAGTAGAGCAAATAGACTGTCAATTAGCCACAAAAACAGCAAATTCTCTTTCTGAACACTCCACAAAAAAGTGCAGCATTTTTTTCACAGAAAGAGCGAGATGAGATAATTGAATTGTAAGCATTTTTAGAATTGATAAATTCTTCTGCAGAAGTCCATTTTGTGTTTAAAGCGGGAGAGTAGAAACTCAAAACTATATGTCATAAGATCATTAAGATACCAAATCACTGTGATCTTTTCAAAATAACTTAAATAGATCAATGATTCATTAAAATTAGCCACACACAATTTTAGTCAACCCTGGGTAAATCATATAGATTTTAAACATTAAAATCACTGAAATTGGGTGGCATGGCAAGTTGGAGAAAGGATAAGAGTGTGGTGTTGACTATATTCTTGGGGAAGTCACCAGTGACTTGCTCTAAAAAGTGGTTCTGAAAAATTTTAAGACAAAAACTTTTTTGCCAAAAATAAACTTTATGTTAACCCCACCATAAAATAAACTTTATGTTAACCAGAAAGCATTATTTTCTGGCTGAAGCTGGGAACAAGGACCTGGAGCCTGACTTTGGCACATTTGCTTGGCTCCAAACTTCTGCCTCTGAGCACTTGGAGGTATGGATATAAATCAAGGTATTTAAATATACACGATCAAAAATGATCTCCACCTCTGGAGTTCATTGCTAAATCTAGTAAGATGAAATTTAATAGTATAAATATTAAATCCTGCATCTGGTTATGGGAGATAGCATAAAAACATTTGAGGAGACATAGTTTAAGATATTACATGCAAAAACAATGCTGGGATTTTTATTATATGCTTGATTTGAAAGACTAATACACTCATCCAGACATAAGATCACATATGATCAAAGGCAAATTATCGAGGTCAGTATTCAGACAAATAAATTAATAGCACCCAGCTTCACAGGTATATCCTCAACTGAATAGAGAAGATAGAGGCAAATTTTGGCTGAATTTGGAAAATAATTTTCAATAATTGGAGCTATAGAAAAAATGGAATTGATTGCCTTGCTATATGCATGCACTGAACAAATAATAAGAGCTGTCAGCATTGAGCCAGGAAGGAACTTGAGAAAAAAGTGAAGAATATAGGCTCTGTTCCACAACAGCTCACAGTCTAACAGAGATAATGGACCAGTACACAGGAAATTGCAATATAAATTTGATAGAGGCTACAATAGGAATGATGGAGGATGCCATGGGTAGCAAAGGTAACAAGCTTAATGGAATGGGAAGTGGGCCTTCAGGAAAGGCTTCCCAAAGGAAGTGACGTCTAAGCAGACCTTTGTCTCTCAGTTCAAAGACATTTCTTTGATACATCCACTGGCTATTTAAGTACTTCGAACTTAATATAGCCAAATAGAGTGCCTGCTTCTGCCATTACCAATCATTCATCTCCCAGTTCCCCCCATTTCTCTAAAACCTTCATCCAATTACTCAAGCCAAAAACCATTATTGAGCACCTCTTCACTCCTACGTTCAACCATAAGCAACCACCCTTGATCATATCACCAAAATATCTCTTTTAATGTCCAATTCTCTTCATCTACACTGCCACTGCTCTAATC
Source organism: Tapirus indicus (assembly GCA_031878705.1). Classification (NCBI taxonomy): domain Eukaryota; kingdom Metazoa; phylum Chordata; class Mammalia; order Perissodactyla; family Tapiridae; genus Tapirus; species Tapirus indicus. The sequence continues at coordinate 85,864,233 of CM062942.1, read as the reverse complement.
TGAGATACCATTATTTCTTGATTATATTGGGAAAATAGGTTTGAGAGCAACTGAAACATTGGAAGAAGTCATCATAGCTTCTCAATTAGAGGTGAGTGGAAAAAACGGCACAGAATCAGCAAGAGATCAAAGAATGCCTTGGTAAGCTAAGACCGTGAGGATTTCAGAACTATCCAGCACATAGTTTCCGCCAGAAGAACAAACCCATATACAAAAAGAAAACTGTTAGTTTCAGAAATCAAATTGAACAGCGCAGAAACATTGTGGGTAAGAAGGGAACGATCAAATGGTAGTGAATAGGGGAAGAATCCAGAGAAAGCAGATCCTGGGAAGTAGTATGACAGCAAAATAAACTAAAAGTGAGACCTGTAGGATGCAAACACACCAGAAAATTGCAGACACAAAGTAAATGGAAACTCTAACCCAGTGTTTCAAAATGAGCTGAAAGAAATAGCTTTGAAACACAGCATAAATTAGGAAAGGAACCCAAAAATAGACAACAGAAGGATGTGAAACAAAAACTGACAGAACTAAGGAAATAATTCAGAAATGACGATCAAGTTGGAAGGAATACAAGAGAGAAGAGATATTATGGTAAAGATAGTAAGGGAAATAAAAAATAGAAAAAAGTAAAATGAAGATAAGTTTTTGAAAATTATATAGATTGATAGAATAGATAAAAGCCAACAGTGATACAATTAAATTTGTTGTAATTGATGCTGTTTTGCACTGCCCAGAACTGCCCTGCACCCCTGCCACACCTTTTCAGGACAGAGGCACTCATTTCCCTAACTTCTGAGGAATTGGCCTCATCTGAAGGGAACTTCCTCTCCCAAGGTTATGCCCTTCCCTGGAGGTAGTCCACATCCATTGGTGGGATAATGTAGGTATACAAAGTCCAGGCCTCTTGTTTCAATTTTGGGCAACTCTGAAAGGTCATCCTAGTTCCAGATCTCCCCACGGAATCAGCTGAAGTTTTTGTTGTAACTGTCTCACAGTTCAATTTCTCTGGTAATCTTGCTTCCCTCAGTACCTCACAAATGTTGTTCTCTTGAACAAGGTCCTATAAATTACCTACAGATCTCCAGAACCTTACCTAAGACAGGTGATACCAGAAGTAGACCTAGGGAACAGACTCCAAAAGTGGGATTTGGGGAGCAGGCAATGAGGATCCTTACATTGGTAGTTGGTAAAATACTGGTAGTCCCGGGCATGCTATAGCAGTACAATTGTTAAAACTTTCACTGGTGATACTAGTGGAAAGGAATGTATGTGCAAGTGTAATATCTGAAGCAGTTGAGAGTATTGGGGGATATAGCAATTGTATGAAATCTGCTGACTCTTGCTGAGTGCCATTTTTGCTTTGGAGAAAGAAAATGAAAGGCTAAGAGAATTAGTTACCAATTTAAGGCAAAATATAAAAGAAGGCATCCTTGGTAGCATATAAAGGGACTTCCATCTCTTCGTCTTGAAATCTCACCTGCCCCTGAACCCTCTAAACTTGAAAAAGTGGACCAATTCCAAGATTGCCAGATAAAATAGAGAATGCCCAGTTAAATTTGAATTTCAGAAAAAGAGCTAATTTTGAATATAAATATGTCCAATGGAATATTTGGGACACACTTATACTAACACAAAGTTTCATTGTTTGTCTGAAATTCAAATTTAACTGGGTGTCCTTGTGTTTGTTTTTCGTAAAATAGGCAACCCTACCCATTACTCCCTAATTAGGCTAGCATTTCTGCTTTGCTTGAAGATGATCTCTAGCCCTCTGCCTTGCCAGACAAGCCCCACCACTGGCCCCCAGCATCTATCCCATCACTCTTGCTGGCCACCAGACCAATAACTATGATCAAATCACAACCTGGCCTGAGAAGTGTTGGTCTGATAAGGGGAAAAGGGTCTATGAGCACTCTAAGGGAAGGAAAGAACTAGGAGGAGGTTTGGTGGGATTGAACTCAAAGGCCAGACAACTTGTGGCCAGACTGTAAGAGGGCTAGAGTTTTCCAGGAAGAGCCCCATAGTGCAGGGGTGTTAAAGGGAGAGAATAAAGATAGAGGGAGCAGCCCACCTGAGGGTGTATGAGAGAATATACACAGGGAAAGTAGGGTCAGACCTGGAAGACTTTGACAGACAGGTTATAGTCTCTGTCTTCATAGACAAAGGTAACTAAGGATTTCTAAGCAGAAAGAGAAAATGAGAGGGAGTTGAACTGGATGGTCTTAAATGAATCTAATATGCTCACTAAAAAAAAAAAAAAGTGTTAGAGTGAAGCTTGGAAGGGTGGGCAAGGAAGGAGACCAGACACAGGATCTGTACCATAATCCAAGTGTGACATCAGGGTCTAGGGTGGTGTCAGAAAGAACTGGGAGTAAGAGACAGATGGAGAGAGACTGTGAAGTTCTCCTGCCAAGACTCTGAAAGACTGGGACTGGGACATAGATGTCTGAGAAATACTCGAGCTGAGAGGCAGGAAAGTGGGAGAGCAAAACCCAGTTTCAGACAGGCTAATTTCACAATGACTGATATCAAGAAAGTCAATCTACCGTCCTGATGTCATTGAAGGAAAGAGATAGCCTTCAGACTGAAAGAAGCCTAATAATTTAATTACAGACTCAGGTTTCTTGAGACTTTTTAATAGAGTCCAAGGAGGATTAAAACTTTAAGTATATAACAATTGACCCATGAGACTTGGGGTCAGTAAAGCTTCACTCTCCACCTCAATTTAAGATAATCCCTTGGAAAACAGGTGTTTGGGAGTAGCAATGACAAATCATGTTCTGAAAAGGCAGAAAAGGATTCCCACATGCCTGCTCATCTATAAACAAAATGAAATTATTGGCATAGCCTCACTAAAGGTTTGGTCCATTTATGTTTTCTTCCTTCCGTTTTTTGTTTTGTTTTGGTTTTATATAATTTTTAGGCATATTAATGGCAAGATTAAGGGGAGAGAATTCATAAAATCTTTAATTGGCTCACTGAGAGTAGAACAGTGTGTCAGGAAAATCTCACTGTATTTATTTTCAAAAGATTAGCTATAAATCAATCTTACCTCACCCATTATATATACTGGTTAAGGAGATTTGTTAGAAAGAGGAAGTGTAGCTGGTATCCCCCTCACACAAAGAGATGGAAAAACAAGGAGTACGCAGTACCCTTTCCCTTCGTTTAAGAAACGGTCTAAGCAAGCAAGAGCTTTATTTGGTTTCTCGAATTTTCAGCCACCACAAAATAGGTAAATCTATAAATAGCTATGGGAAGAAGCAAGAGCCATGGCTTATCAAGCTCTCATTTGTTCTGAAATACTGCCTAAAGTAACCAAGAAAGTAATCATTAATTGAGCTTGGATATACTCCACATCATGTTTTTCTTTTCCGGAGCTGATAGAGTTTTTAAGAGGTTGGGTGAAGCCGGGCTCATTCACATCCCAGAAAAGAAGAAAACCCTAGCTTTATATATTTCTGCAATGCACATCCAGGTGATTCCTGAGGCTGTCCCTGAATTCACTTCAGTGTAATATCTGTTATTCAACAACTGGCAGCAACCTACCAAGTGCCCAGGTAGCTTATAGTGCAACAGGAGGAGAAAAAACCCTACACATTATTGGAAAATGGCATGGTGTAGTACAGGCACTGGATTCAGATTCAGAATACCTGGATTTGAAAGAACTCTCTCACACTCATTTGTTTGAAGGTAAATGCGGACAGGTCATTTAACCTCTTGAAACCTTACTTTTCCTCATCTGTAAAATGGTGACTTAAAAATTTATCTCACAAGATTATTTGAGGATTAAATGAGATATTGTGTCAATACAGTTTCTGACACATACTGACAGGGAGTTCACGACTAAGTGCTAAATTACACAGGAGTGACCTCCTCCAAAAAACCCTTTCTAATAGTCATAGTTGTCCAAAGATAAACTGCGTTATCTCAAGAAGTAATGAATACTGGCAGTGTTCAAAGGCTGGATGATTACTTGATTAGGCTGTTCAGGGAGCTCTGAAGCATTACGTATGGGGTTTAATATCCACTTCACTCTCATTTCTCACTCATAACTTCACTCATTTTTTTTCTGTCTTATGTTCTCTTATATCCAATTTCATCATATTAAAAGAAAAATCTTGTCAGCAAGCCCCTATCTTTGTAAGCTGCCCTGACCTTTTTTGAAATGAAGCTGATAAACAAATTTCACAAAAATTATATGTGGAATTGGATCTGGATATTAAAATTTTCATGGTTTCTTTTTTTTTTTTTTTTTTTACTAGGGGAGATTTGGTAGGGAAAGTGTGCCTTCAAGGAGGCTGAAGGAATAAATAAAAGTCACAAATTCCTCGCATTGAAACAGTTTTCAGGCTATTGCTTTGTGGGTATTCATTTTCCCATCAGCTGAGATTTAATAATGGTGAATATATAAATCAATAATTATACTGCCTCACATTGTTTAAGTTTGAGTTTCTAAAATGTTTTCACATGTCACCTTCATCATCCCCAATTCACAGATGAGCAAAGTAAGGTTTTGAACCATGTGCCCCAAATCACACAACTCCCTACCTACAAGTAGTTAATATCTGCATATCCATTTTAGTGTATCTAATTTATCAAATATCATCATCTGAGGAAGACGGTACCACTCTGCAAGAGTGGAATGCCATCATCCACCAGAGATATTCCCTCACCAAAAACACATGCTAATGCCCAAAGTATCTGAAAAGAGAAGGGGAATAGTCCCTCTTCCTAAACTTCACTTCTCCCAAAAGAAATGAGACTTTCAATTCCTTCAAAAAGGTTTAAATGCTATGGGCTGAAGAGTGTCCTTTGTGAGAATGCAAACACTCTTCAAGGGGTAATTTATTTAGCCATTGCAAGCCACTAATTTCCCCTGTGAAAAAGTGGCAAGAGAGAAAATAGAAGGCTCAAGGAAGATGTGAAGAGGAGAAGGAATTGGAACTAGATTTGTGTGCCAATATTGGACTAGGCACTTTTATATTTGTTATCTCTTTAAATTCTTACATTAATCCTGAGAACCAAGTGGAAAAAAGAGGGTAAGTGAATCTCAGAGTAGTTAAGTCCATTGCCCAAGATAATAGAGTTAGGGACAAATCGGGGAATTGAATCCCCATTTTTCTGACCACTGAAGCTGACATGAGCCAGGGAGTTCACTATCCCTGGGGAAGGGCTGGCCCAGAATGGCTTCTTGGTAGCAAGATCCTGGGTAGACCCAGGGAGATCTTATCCACTAAGTACCGTAGGCACAATGCCTAGGTCTCCTGATACTTTTAGGGGTCCATGAAAATGGTTTAATTTAGGGCAGTGATGTCACTCAAAATGGCAGAGTAGCAAACTCCAGGGCTCTGTCATCTACAAAAGCAACTAAGCTGGCAAAAACTGCCCGACTCAACTTTCACAGAACTCGGAATCTAGTCAAAATCTTACAATAAGCAGGGGAAAGCTTAATGAAGGAAGAAGCAGTGTTTTAGTAAGAGAGAGCTGTGGCATTTTAAAAAGCTCTCTTACCATCCCTATTCCCCAGATCAGCAGCAGCCATGAAGACTCCTAGTGCAGGTTGCTAAGAGCCAGAGTGAACAGTACAGATCTTATTCTCAAAGAATGGAGATCGTGTGTTTTGACTAGTCTAGCAGCTCTGTGAAAGACTATCTCAAGGGCTTCCCTTTGTTTCTTTTGACTCAGAGAGTTCCCAGGGCTGGAGTAACTTCTCAGGCAGCATTTGCTGACAGCATTTGTGATGGTTCATTTTATGTGTCAACTTGGCTGGGCTGTGGTGCCCAGATACTTCATCAAATTTATTCTGGATGTTTCTGTGAAGGTGTTTTTTTTTTCTTTTTTTGAGAAAATTAACATTTAAATCAGTGGAATTATGAGTAAGGCAAATATCACTTCACAGTGTGGGTGGGCCTTGTCCAATCAGTTGAAGGCTTTACTAGAACAAAGACTGACCTCCCAGAGCAAGAAGGAATTCTGCCAGTGGACTGACTTTGGATTTGAACTGCAGCTCTTCCCTGGGTCTCCAGCCTGCTGGCCTATCCTGCAAAATTTTTACTTACCAAGCCTCCACAATCATGTGACTCAATTCCTTAAAACAAACAAGCAAACGTCCTGTTGGTTCTGCTTCTCTGGAGAACCCTGACTAATACAGATTTTGGTAATGAGAAGTGGGGTTCTATTTGAACAAATGCCTAAAAATGTGGAAGTGGCTTTGGAAATGGGAATGGGTAGAGATTGGAAGAGTTCTGAGGTGCATGTTAGAAAAAGTCTAGATTGCCATGAAGAGACTGTTGGTAGAAATGTGGACATCAAAGGTGATTCTGGTGAGAACTCAGAAAGAAAATAGGAACACGTTGTAGGAAACTGGAGGAAAGGCGATTCTTGTTATACAGTAGTAAAGAACTTGGCCAAATTGTGTTCTACTGTTTTGGAGAGAGTAGAAATTATAAGTGATGAATGTGGATATTTATCAGAGGAGCTTGCAAGCAAAGTGTTCAAAGCATTGCCTGGTTTCTCTTTGCTGCTTACAGTAAAATGTAAGAAGAGAGAGAGATTGAAGAAGAAATTAAGCAAAAAGGCACCAGAACTTGAAGATTTCAGAAAGTCTCAGTCTATCCATATTGCAAAAAATGAGAGAAGCATGTTCTGGACAGGACATCACGGGTGTTATTGGACAGTGACTCCATAAAGAGATTATGGGTGTGACTCATGGTCTAATCAGCCATTTCTGCAGAAGCCAAGAATAGAGATAGAGTTATACCAGCAGAAATACTGCCAGCTTTAACTGAAGGAGACAGAGATGGGACAAAATGAAGGGAAGCTGTCGGACTTCTGGGATTCTACACGATAGGCCAATAGACGTATCCAGCTGTGAACATGTGTTATCCTTCAAGAAAAGCTAAAAATGACCTCAAAGATGGGGCTGTATCCTCCTTGGTTTCAGAGGGCAGGGCCATCTCCTTGGTTTCAGCAGGCCAGGCCTAGGGCCTCAGGAGTAGGGCAGACACCCAGGGAGGAGGGAGTGGGGCCACCACTCCCGTGGCCCCATAAAGTGGAGCTTCCATCCTTGTGGGCCTGGAGGAAAAAGCATCAAGCCAAAGAGGATTATTCTCAAGCCTTAAAATTGAATGGAACTTTTCTGCTAGGTTTTGGACTTGCTTGTGACTTGTGACCTGTGACCCCTTTCTTCTTTCCAATTTCTCCCTTTTGGAATGGGAATGTCTATCCTATGCCTGTCCCACCCTTGTATTTTGGAACCAGATAACTTATCTGGTTTCACAGGTTCACAGCTGGAAAGGAATTTTTCCTCAAGATGAATCAGCTCTCGAGTCTCATCCATACTTGATTTAGATGATAAGGTGTGGGACTTAGAGTTGATGCTGGAATGAGTTAAGACTTTTAGGCTATTGAGATAGGAGTGAACATACTTTGCATGTGAGAAGGACATGAACATTGAGTATCCAGAAGGTGGAGTGTTATGGACTGAATTGTGTCCCCTGGAAATTCATATGTTGAAGCTCTAACCCTCAGAACCTCAGAATGTGACTGTATTTGAAAATAGGGTCTTCAAAGAGGTGATTAAGTTAAACTGTGGCCTTTAGGATGGGCCCTAAACCAATCTGGCTGGTGTCCTTATAAGGACAGGAAATTTGGGCACACAAAGAGACACCAGGGATATGTGCACACAGAGTGAAGACTATGTAAGGACACAGTAAGAAGGCAGCTGTCTACAAGCCAAGGAGAGAGGCCTCAGGAGAAACCAAGCCTGCTCACACCTTGATCTTGGACTTCTAGCTTCCAGAACTGTGAAAAAATAAATCCCTGTTATTTTAGCCACCCAGTCTATGGTATTTTGTTATGGCAGCCCTAGCAAACTAATATAGCATACAAAGATAAAAGTAGTGACTGTAGCAGCCCAGAACAAAGGGCAACAATCAGGACAAGCAATAGACGAAAAGCCTTGGAAGGAAGAGGTTGGTAAAATAGATATGTGGGGGAAATTAGGGCTTTTGAAAGCTCCTATGTATATCTGGGAATGCAGAAGTTCTCCTAGTGCCACTGGTATCAGCTGCTGCATTTTTTTTTCTTTTAGTTGAAAGAGGGCCAATTAATATAATCTAAAATATTACTTAGGATTATAGCTTCCCACAACCTCCTGAAAGTTCAGGAGATTTATTTAGTATCTATATTAAAGACTCACCTATAGACATTTTCACATTTCATGCTTTATGCTTGTCTGTTATTTAATTTTTTAAGGAATAAATAGTGATACTTTTATAATTGCCCAATAAATCACTTAAAAGAAAGAAGTGGCCTCATCACCACTTTCTCAACCCTTCCGTTAGACCACTCTCACAAATATACTGCTCCCTCTTCATTGCTGAAGAGCTATTGTGTGAGTTGTATCATGTACGGACCTGTGGCGAGAACTGCAATTGATCCATGTGAGTCCTGAGTTCCTAGAAAGGGACTGAAAAACCATGTCCTTATTCATTATTAGGTAATTGTAATTACACTTAAATAGAAACAAATAAGCAGCACAAAGGAATCTCATATTGGGGTATATTTGTTGGGAAGTTTCTTGAGAAGTTATCCAAAGTGGCAAGAAGATTATGAAAGGAAGACTTTTTTTATCATGAGTCAGACACAGGTTACATCTAATCATACAACAAACACCATACCTGGCATATAACACATGCCCAAAATTCCTGAGATTCCTTAGAAGTGAGAATACAGTCATTAACAAAACAACAGAAATCTGTTTACATAAAGGAGGGAGACAGAAAATAAGAACATACAATATTTAGTAGGATAGAGAGTGATAAATGCTAAGGATAAAAACAGGGAACGGGGATAGTGAGAGTGGGGGTCAGGGAATGAGTAGAGGATAGGGAAATAATGAATACAGAATATGAATAGGGAAGTTAGGGAAGGCCTCAATGATGAGGTAATGTTTTAGCAAACATCCAAAGGAGGTAAGGGAGAGAATCTAGAAGGTACCATAAGAAATAGTGTTCCAGGTAGAGAGAATAGCAAATTCAAAGGTCCAGAGGCCACAGCATAACTGACATATTCAAGAAACCACACAGAGACCAGCTTGGCTGGAATAGTGACAGAAAGGGAGAGTAATAAGAGTGAAGGTTAGGAAGGAAGCAGATGAGGTCACATTAAACAGTGTTTAAAGGTGCTGGCCTAAAATCATGTCCCATCACTTCAACTACTCTCCTTCCAGTTTCCTCAATTCCCTCATCCCATCCTCCTTTTTCCAACCAGTGTTCAGAAAATCCCATACAACTATGTATTCTTTGTAATAGAAAAACCTGGAAACAAGGATTTCCGCCAGATAAATGTTCAGAAATGATATGCTTCAAAGGGTCTGCACATTTAAAATGGTTAAATGGAATAATGTCCTTCATATTTTATGATGTGATAATTTTCCCAATATAAAAAAACTCCCAATTTTGTAGGCACATGATTTACAGCCAAGTGAGTATGTTATAGAGACAAGAACAGCTGGTTTGGGTTCAGGAGGACCTCAGTTCCAATATCAGATTTTCTAAATTACAGCTGAATTTGGTATTATCCCACAGGGAATATGTGGTTGGCAGCCAGAAAGGCATTGGTTATCATCTCTGTCTTTCTCTTCAGTGGCTGTGTGACCCTAGACAATTTGTTTCTTGTTTCTGAACCTCAGTTCTCTCATCTAGAGAATGGACATGATAATTATCTTCCTCACAGGCATAAATGAGATAACCTATATGCGGCACATGCTAACAGTTCCCTGGGTTGCCTACAGGGCAGGGACTAGGGAACCCACCTGCAAAGGAGTCATGTGCTAGTGGACGCTTAAATAGCAATAGTAACGATAGCAGTGAATTGCTAGATCCAAGCCCCTAAATGTGCAAATTTTAATTACCGGCATAAACTTAAACTATAATTTCAATATTTCTATAAAAAAGAGAGGAAAATGTAAAGACCCAAATAAAAGTCATTATAAATACCTCCAATTAGAGGTACTCAATTTTTCCTTTAATTTTTACTAAGATGATAAACTTGACAATAGATATTACTTGTTGTCTGCTAACTGTGGCACTGTACATGAGCGTTCACAAAAACTACATGGGCATCTCAATAGAAGCAGAAAAAACATTGAACAAAATTCAACACCCATTCATGATAAAATCAAACTAGAAATAGAAGGGAACTTTCTCAACCTGATAGAGGGCCACTCCTATCAGAAAATTCTACAACTAGTATCATATTTAGTGGTGAAAGACTGAATGTTTTCCCCCTAATACCAAGAATGAGGCAAGGATGTTTGCTTTCACCAGTCTTATTCAATATAGTGTTGTAGATACTAGCCACTGCAAAAAGGTAAGAAAAAGAAATTGAAGGCATATAGATTGCAAAGAAGTAGTAAAATTATCTCTATTTGCAAGTGGCATGACCTTGTATGTGAAAAATCCTAAGGAATCTATAAAAGAAATACAAGTACCAAAATGCAAACTTTGAAAGATATATATAAAAATTAAATGTCTCTATACTAGAAATGAACAATCAGAAAATGAAATTAAGAAAACAATTCCTTTTTCAGTAGCATAAAATAGAATAAAGTACTTAGAAATAAATTTAACAAAAGAATTGCAAGGCCTACACACTGAAAACTACAAAAGATAGCTGAGAGAAACTAAAGATCTAAATTACTATAAAGACATATCATATTTAACAATTGGAGGACTGCACTCTTCTCTCTCCTTCCTTCTGGGACTCCAATTAAATGTGTTAGAATTATTCACTATTACCTTTAATTCTTGCCCCCTCTCTTTCAGTATCTTCCACCATTTTGTCTTCCCAGGCTTCATTCTGGATATTTTCTCCAGACTTACCTTTCATTTTTTCTAATTCTATAGTCAGGTGAAGAACTCACCTATGATCCTTAAAATATAACACCACACATTCAGGGTAGTTTGAATTGTCCGCCTAGAGCACAGGAGGGAGGTGAGGGTTATAGACATTATTTAACTTCTCCCAGGTCACCCAGCCTGAAAACATCAGAGCAGGTATAACACTTCACAATGGACCCTCTGCTCAAGCCCTTCCTGCTGTGCTTGCTCTCTCCTGGGTTACAAATTCTCCCCACCTCTCATCTCCCAAGAGGCACAGAAGAACCTTCCAATCTTTTAAGCACTGTGCTATATTTCTTTTCAGATTATAAAAATCAGTGATATTTTTTCATTAGCCATGATAGTATCCCAGGATTTTTGTTCTTGGTATTTGGACCATTGATGTGTTTTCTAACTTGTGTTTTGTTTTATTTTGGTTATTTATTCATTTTTCTGTGTTGTTTTCAATTTGAGAGCATGATATCAAGTTAACTTCTTTCAAAGAAGAACAAGATCCCGGGTGTGTTCCAAGTGCAATATGGCAAATGGTCTAAACAAGGCAGTTCTGGGATTAATTCTTTGCCCCTCTAGGAGCAAGATGGAGATGCAACAATGAATGATGTCCATGAGGGCCCCTGAGTAAGATAGTGTGTGATTGGAGTGTGAGCTGAGAGGAGCAGAAAAGTGAATAATGGGAATTTGTAGGTAATTTATTTTGCTTGTTTATTTCACTCATTATCACCCTGAACATTTCCTGCTTGGTACATGTAAGCTACCTGGTTGTTTTTGAACAGGTGTGCATTACTTTTATTAATTTGATTGACGTCATTCCTTTATTAACAGACATCTGGGCACCAGCAGTTTTTCCTATGACACACTGTGCCACAGGGCTCATTCTGCTGCATATGTCCCAGTAAACGTGGAGGCATGTGTCTGTTGCACAGATTAGGAAATGGGACTGTGAGGTCAGAGTGTCTCCACTTTGATCCTAATGGATGTCGCCTGTCCTTCCTCCACCCTAGATGCCTTCATGACAGCCACTGGGACTACACAGCAGCTGCACAGGTTCTCACTCTGCCCAAGGTGAGGTCTGGGAATTCAGGACAAGTGAGCGGAGGCTGGGTGGCTGGAGAATGAGACTCAGAGCTCCTGACTCTGCTGATCTCCCAACTTCCTTCCTTCACTTCCTCCATGTTGTAATCAAGGTCCCAGAAAAGGCCTTCATGAAGTTATTCATGACCCTGAAAACTAGAACTCTAAAAAGAGACATTGGTCTTGTCATCTTCATAATCCTAATCTTTCTTCGCTGGCCTGTGATTGAGATGAAAGTCCCAACTCACCAGAGAAGCTAAAGCTTATCTCATAGGGGTGACGCTCATCCACCCAAAGGGCCAGTTTTTGTGTGTATTTGTCCCATCCAGGGTCTGTGGTTCTTTTGATAATAAAGAATAATGTTGCATGTTATGTCAAGTCCCTGCAAAATCCATTTGAGGCAGGTATTATGATCACTGGTCTACAGAGGAGGAAAGGGAAAGTTAGAGAGTGTCACTCACTCCTGGGGAACAGTGGAGAAGAGACTCAAATCCTGGACCCCCCTAAAGCCCAGGCTTTGTGTGCTCCCCAGGGCCATGTGGCTGCCGAGGTGGGGGTGCTCTGTAACCCTGGTAAACCTGGAGGTGGTATTCTCTGCTCCTTGTGTATTAGTCAAATGTTTTTGTACAGGGAACAGTATTATTTCTTAGCTATACAAATCTATTCAAATGTAAAAACAACTCCTTTGGGGAAAAGCACTATTAAAGAGCACATGAAAAGATGAAGAGCTGGGAAGCAAAAATTGCCCACATACATGCCTGATGTAAGATTAATATCCTTGATATACAGAAAATCAGTAGAGAGAAGGGAGACTGATATCAACCTAGATTTCTTATTAAAAGCAATAGTAACTACCAGCAAGAAAAGATTTACAGGGCATGAGATGAAAAAAATTATATATATATATTAAATATATACATTATAATTAAATATATATATATATATATCCCATGCCTAATCTTACCACAAAACCAATAACTTTGTCCTGAATTTTAAAATTACTAGGAAAAAAATTATTGTACTAATTTTATCAATGAGGATGTTATGCTCAAACTGTTTTATAAGCAAGTTTGTTTTGAAAACGTGAATCTGTTCCAATGCAATTGAGTTCATCTGTGAGAAACACTAAGCAAAAGAAGGAAGCTGCACACAGCTGAACACCTAAGAACACACAAAAGGGCATACACTCGACCTCAAATATCTACCAGCTCCCTCAGTTCATGGTGTTTGTTATGAGCCACACCCATTCACGTATTGTGTTAGAACTTTCTGTCTGATTCAGGTAACCTTTCTTCCACCACTTCAGAGTAACTCACAAATTGTAACCTTTTCAACACCCACTTCTACAAGCAAACTTTACATCTTTATCAAGTAAATTGCCATAAATATTGTAGTATTTACATACTTAATCATTTAACAGGTCTAAAACAGTGCTACCATTTTTATTAGGTTCTTATCATATTTTCAGTGAATCAGTAATCAAAAATCTTCCAACAAAGAAAAGCCCAGGACCAGATGGCTTTACTGGTGAATTCTACCAAACATTTAAAGAATTAGTACCAATTCTTCTCAAACTCTTCTGAAAAATAGAAGAGGAGGGAACACTTCCTAACTCATTCTATGAGGCCACCATTACCCTGATACTAATGCCAGACAGACACTATAGGAAAACTATAGACCAATATCTCTTATAAATATAGATGCAAAAATCCTCAACAAAGTACTAGCAAATTGAATCCAGCAGCATATTAAGAGTATTATACATCATGACCAAGTGGGATTTGTGCAAGAGTGGTTCAACATAAGAAAATCAATCCTGGAATTAACCCTATTTGGTCATGGTGTATAATTTTTTATATATTGGTGAATTCTGTTTGCTAATATTTTGTTAAGGATTTTTGTGTCTATATTCATGGGGGATATGTAGTCTTCTTTTTTCCTTCCTTCTTTTCTTTCTTTGCTGTCTTTGATTTGGGTATTAGGGTAATACTAGCTTCATAAAATGAATTTTATTTATTTTCTTTTCTTGGTAGAGATTTCATAGAATTGATATTAATTCTTCTTTAAACATTGGGTTCTCCAGTGGTATCATGTGAGCCTGGGTCTTTTTGGGGAGTTGTTAAATTACAAGTTCAATTTCCTTAATAGTTAGATGGCTATTCAAATTATCTATTTCATACTGGGTAAGTTGAGGTAGATCGTGTTTTTCAAGGAGTTGGTCACTTTTGTCTAAGTAGTCAAATTGATGTGCAGAGTTGCTTGTAGTACTCTTTGATTATCTTTTTATGTCTGCAGGGTCTGTAGTGACATCCTCTTTCATCTGTGATTTTGATAATTTGTGTCTTTTCTCTTTTTTGTCACATCATTTGTCACTATGCAATTTAATCAACTTATAAATGTTTCAGACATTTTTAACAAATCTTTACTCTCTAAAAATAATAAAATTATATTTATAAAATTCTATTTTAATTTTTCTATAGTGTTTTTGAGTGTATGTCTTCATATAGTTTTTTGTGGTTGCTCTTTATAGTACATCATATATACATAACTTATCAGTCTACTGGAGTCACCATTTTACCAGTTCAAATGGAGTGCAGAAATCTTACCTCCCTGTATGTCCCTTTATCCTCACCCATTTATAATATAACTGCCTTAAATACTTCATCTACATACATTTAGAACTATATGAGACAGTTTTCTAATTCTTGCTTCAACCATCAAGCATAATTCAGAAAACTCAAGAGGAGAAAGAACGCCTATCATGTTTAACTACATGCTTGCTTACCATTCTCTATCTTCCTTCATGATGTTTGAAGATTCCTTCTTTTATCATTTGCCTTCTGTTTAGGGAGCTTCCTTTAGCCATTCTTTTAGAGTAGATCTGATGGTGACAAATTCTTTTTATTCCCAGTCATTGGAGAATGTCTTGATTTCTCTTTTTCATTCCTAAAGGATATTTTCCCTGGGTGTAGGATTCTGGGTCGACAGAGAAGTTCCTCAAGTAGAAAAAACAAGATAAAAGAAAGAAACTTGGAGAATCAAGAAGAAATAAGGAAGAAGAGAAAGAGCAGAAATACAGGTATATACAATAGACTATCTTTCTCCTCATGAATTTTATAAATTATACTCAGTGATTAAAGATATTTGCAAACAATATGATAGACATTGTGCTAACATGTGTGAATATAAAGGAATTTACTAATTGGTAGAGATAAGGACCTGATATATCAACAAAGAATTCACCTAAAAAGTAAAATGCATTTCCAATAAACATCTGGATATATGCCAAACCACATTAGCTGATAAAATGAAAATACAGTTACAATAAGTAAAAAATACACTTTGCAGAAAAGTATTCATGTCATTGCAAAACTGAGAAATAATATGAAAATGTATAAAATATTTATAAATATTTAAAGGTAGGTAAACACATCTGGTTACACAGAAAAATACATCTGGAAAATATGTACCAATGTATTTACAATGCGCATCTGTAAGTCTGTCTTTTTATACATGGGATACATATAATAATTTGATATTTAAATATAATTTTAGGTGCTTAATATTTTGTAATTAGGAAAATTTGTTGAGAGAAACACTTGAAAATATCTAATAACCAACTGATAAAAATTTTACATATATTTATTGTTTTAGAAAACTGTTCACACTGTATTGTCTTTTTTTTTTAAAAAAGACTACGGGGGCCGGCCTGGTGGCACAGGGGTTTAGTTTGTGCTTTGGCAGCCCGGGGTTCACGGCTTCTGATCCCGGGCACCGGCTGATGCACTGCTTGTCAGCCATGCTGTGGTGGCATCCCATATAAAGTAGAGGAAGATGGGCACGGATGTTAGCCCAGGGCCGGTCTTCCTCAACAACAACAAAAAAAAACTATGACTCTTGACATGACAGTTTATCTGTATATGTGTGTGTTTCTGTCTTATACTTTCCTCACCCCAAATGTCCATAGTCTCATATGAAGATTTCTCTTTATCTCAATCAGGGGCTAGGCTTCCTCTCTGAGGGCACAGAGCTCAGAAAAAGATTGCTGTCAGAGAGGGTAGAAAATTCCAGAAAGTCCTGGCTGATGCACTGAAGCCCAGATCTTTAACTCATTCCCTCCCATCAAAACCTTCTGGTCTGAATTTCAGAGCTACAGTTCTGGCTCTGACCACGAGGGGACATCTATCAACATTGAATACTTTTTTTTTAAAGGAAAAAGTATAACTTTTTTCCCCTTACTCTCATTCCAGTGACCCACTAAACTCTGTTTGCTATTTCCTTTATATTTTTGGGGTCTATTTTATGTGATCTTTCTGGGATGTGCTGGAGTTATTTCCTGACATGTGGCTATTTTCAGTCCTTTGTATTACCTTATCCTACACTTAAGAAAATTCCATATATTGCAGCAAGAGTTTATTAAAGCTATGCATGGTGGGGTCATCTGCATTTCATGGAACTCAGTTCCAGTCTCTTTTTGCCTCTGTATCATCTGAATAATCTCATACAAGATCCTGTACCCCAGTAAGCATCAGTAACCTCAGAAAGGACAAGGACCTGATGATTTAGAGTCCCTTCATGAGGAATACATGAAAGAAGAGAATGCAGTGGGCCCAGATTCTGGCCTGCAGTAGGCCTTTGGAGTTCCCTGGATTTATAATTGCAAGTACTTGGGACCCAGGCTTCTTAACTGTAGTTGGCCTCCTGTGCAGGGGTTCCTCAGTTGGAAATGACTCCCTGAGTGTTAGGCTGGTAGCTAACTCAGGGGGAAGTAAGAACAGGAGGTTAAAAGTTTTTTGTGGCCACCAGGACCCTCCTCTCTATGCCCTTGGGGAAAAGACTTCCTGTAAGGACTCTATCTTACTTATGTGGCCTTGATAAAATTTTAAGGCCTGCTCTCGCCTTCCTCAACAACCTTCCTCAGATCTGCCACAAACCCCCAGCTCCAGACTCCACAGATTCTCCTCATCAACCCCGTGTGAGGACTGTGATGACAGGTTACACCTTCAGGCCACATCAAGAGTGAGTTGGTCAGCATGAGGCCTTGGCCTCAGATCCTCACAGGGCCAGCGGGATTCTAGGCCTCCTCCCTCACCCCAACCCACAAGACACCCAACCAACTCCCCTTTAGATGGAGGGGGGAGTGAGGGTCCAGGCTGACTGTTTTCCACTTTCTTGAGGAAATGAGCCAAGTGGTCCTGACACATCAGTCCTGGTTCCACATGGAAATCCTCCCCTCCTGTGCCTATGGTCATGACTGAGCTGATAAGTTCCCCTTGGTTGAGGGGAAATGCCCGAGTCATGTGATCTTCTCTGGTCCAGAATTTGGGGATTGGGGAGGGTCACCTGGGGAGAGGGTTATTCAAAATTAATATTCTTGAGATGCATACTAGAGGTGAAGGAAGGGCAAGGAACCCACCACTACCCTTGAATTGTCACACCAACCATTCAGGCTATATAGTATTACCCCTATAGAGGTTTCTCCAGGCTTGCTTTATGGCCCAGCATATGATCTATTCTGGAATGTTCTGTGCGGTTAATTGTTATGTACAATGTTCGATTCCAATTAAGTAAATTTTGTTACTCATGTTGTTTAAATTTTCTCCATCTAACCAAATTTTTGTCTGCCTGTTTTATTTGTCACTCAGTGAGCTGTGTTAAAATGTCACACGTGACCCTGGATTTTTTCATTTCTCCATTTACTTCTGTCATATTCTGATTTGCATATTTTGGCTCTATCAAGAGGTGCATGCAAATTTAGAATTGTTTCATTAATGTCTTCCCGCTGAATTAAACCTTTTATCATTATGAACTCTTCCTTTTTTCTTTAGTAATGTTGTTCCTTATAGTATATTTTTTCTCTCATTAATATGGTTTTACAGACTTGATGCCTTTGTTCCTTTTGGAAACTTCTCAATCATGATTTCTTCAAATTTTGCTTCTCTACTGTTCACACTCTTTCCCTCTAGGGCTCCAATTAAACATGCCCCAGTTAACATACCTTTCTTTTGGAATCTTCTATCATTTTCTCTCGTTAGCTTCATTTTGGATATTTTTTCAGATCTATCTTTCACAAAACTTTCAGGGTAGATTTTATTAATCCCCTAGAGCAGAGGAGGCAGGTGAGAGTTAAAGACATTAAATAACTTGTCCTAGGTCATCCAGCCTGCAAAAGACAGCAGGGACTCACATCCCAGAATGGGCGTTCAACCCATACCCTTTCCCACTGTGCTTGCTCTCTCCTGGGCACTGAATGCTCCCCACCTCTTGTCCCCCAGGAGATAGAACCATAGTGGAGTCTTCCAACCTTTTTTTTCTTTTTTGGAATGTGCTCTATTTCTTTTCTGATTATAAAAGTCAATGCTATTTCATTAGCCATACTATTATTCCAGGACTTTGGTTTTGGTATCATACTGTTGATGTGTTTTTAACTTGCTTTTTGAGTTTTTAAATTTTTGGTTTTTTGTATGTTGCTATTGTTCCCAATCTCAGAGAACAATGATCAAGTTAGTTCCTTTCAAAGAAGAGCAAGATGCTGGGGTACTTTCCAAGGGAGGTATACAAATTGGTCCAAAGAAGGCAGTTCTGGCATTCATCCTTCATCCCACCAGGAGCAAGATGGAGATGCAGCAATGACTGAAGCCCATGTGGGCCCTCGAATAAGATAGTAAGTGACCAGTCAGCATGACTGGAATGTGCCAACCAGTGAAATACATAACCCTGTAGTTAACTGCATCATTCTTCCTTTTCCTCCAACTTGGCCAAGTGAGAAATACTAGGACTGATTAATGATTGAGCAAACTTTATTATAGCCCTGGTATCTGTGGGGCAAAACTATATAAAAGACTTTCTTAGCATTTATGGTCTCCTTCCTTCTCTGTACTTCACCATAGCATTCTTATGTCCTTCAACCCTACCGTAGGAGAGGCAAGTGGTATTATGGAAACCAGAGCCACACTCTTATGGACATATGGACAGATAGAATGTATGCAGAGAGAGAAATGGAGGAGAAAGGGCAGGTTGGAAACCTAGGGAGCTGGTTTAAGATCACAGTGAGTATCCTGGCAAAATATATTGAGTGCGCAGGAGAGACAGGTCAGGGGGAGTCTTGTTGGTCCCATGTAGAGATGCTAGGTACTTTGCTGGGAGCAGGACAACTTGGTAATCTATTCTTTTTATTACTAGGAGTTAATATCCTCAATCTCCTAAGGGTAGGTTGAAAGAATTGACAAGGGACAGGCTGACTGCAGGAGGGCCAGTGAGGTTGTCTAAAGGCAAAGATAGAAATTACTGCCAAGAAGATGGAGTAACTCCCACTGGATGCCTCAGTTAGTCTCAAGCTGAGTAGGTGTGTGTGTGTGTTGTGGGGTTGGTCAAGTCCCTGGAGTCTTGTTGGAGAGGAAAGCAGAGTCTGCATTAGGTAAGATCTCTTGAACCTTATAAAAGAAAAATCACTTTAAATGTTGGAGTGATTAATTAATCAATTAAACATTGATTATTTGGAGGAAAATGTTTGAATGGAGACAAAGAGAATTTAGAGAATTTGTGTAAGATACAGAAAAGAGAAATCATTTCCATGGTACCTTCTTTAGAAAGTCATTTAACTGAGGAAAAAGGTCTAAAAGAAACACTTGATTAGATACATTTTCCAGATTTAAATCCATCATGTCGCTCTCTTCTTCCATCTTTTCTCTCACTCTTAGGATCCATTTGGCATAAAATATGATAAGAAGTGGCTGCCGAATTTGATTCAGAAGCAATGAAGTGTCCCCTTCACCCTGGTCAAAGTAAGAGAGGACAGTGAGGCAGATGAATGGAAACAGGGCAAGTGGAACGTCCAGATGAGCAGGGCACTCTGGTCACATAGTCTGTTTCTCTAACCACTCTCCCTCTAGTTTCACTATGAGAGAATGCAGGCCCAGTTCTTCATTGAGAATGACAGCATTGCCTTCATATTGAAGAATGTCAATGGCAGGATTTGGGATAAGAATAATGAAAGGTTGTGTGTCAAACACATGACCAGTGTTAGCTAGGGGCAAGAAGGCAGGAGAGGGGCAAGGTCTTGTTTGATCTTAAGGCTCAAATTTCCTAGTGCTTACCCAGCCCATCTTGTGTTCTTGACAGATATCTATCTTTGTCAGCCCCTCTAATGCACCCTGCTCTATGCAGAAGGAGCTGAAGTCAGAAAAGGTAAAGCAGATAAAGGCAACACAGACTCAAGACAAGTTGTGCCCTCACATCCAGACCCATCTCTTCTTCCCCAACCTACTGCCCCCCTTCACCACCTCAGATTCAGAATCACTGAACCCCACCTCTAACTCTGCAGCTGACCACGAACAAACAATATGTTGTCTCCTAGCAATCTCTTGGCATCCAGAGACTTCACTTTGACCCTGGTATGGCTACCACAGTAATTCTAGGGCAGAGGAGGGTTCTCTTGGGAAGGAGACTTAGGGATGAAAACCAGGGGAGGGGTTGGTGCTGCAGCTGTACCAGTCGGGCCCCTCTCAACCTTCTGACTCCATCCTCTTGGCCTCCTGGAGACTTGATGACCCTTGATATGGAAATGGTACCAAATCCTAGAAATAGGATGGCAGCCTCCCATGAAGAGGACATGTCCAAGGTGAGGACTTGGCCCAGTGCTGGGATTGATGGTGAGGGTGGGAGAGATTAGGTAGAAGAGGCAGATTGGTCTCAGACCCCTGTTAGGGTCCTCACTCTAACTCTTTCCTCATCATAACTTTTGCCCTTGAACCTGAGCAACACAAAATCCTACCAGCTGGGTGGCCTGCCCACCACTATGCAGAATGCCTCCAACAGCAATAACTTGAACCTGTCCAGCAATGAGGTGAGGTTTAGTACCCAGATCCTTCTTTGAAGGGAAGGTGGGAGGACTCATGGGGTGGTGACAAGGCAGGGAAGTGGATTTATTAGAAAAGGAAGGGACTGGGTGCAGGGTCATCCTGACTCTCTTTCTCTGGTCCACATTGTTCCTCCTCATAATCACAGGTGAAGTCTGCAGGGAAGTTGGACAAGGGCAAAGGGCTGGAGCCAGAAGCGATGAGTGCAGACAGAAACTCTGTGTGCACCACCTTCCCAGATAAGTCAACTAACATAAGGCCAGTTGTACCCTCTGTTACTCCCTGGGAGCCTGAGCTACCCCTGACAGTGACTGTTTGCAAGAGGCAGCAGTCCTGTTCCTCTGGGAGGACCACAGACCCGACACTTTCCTCTCTGTGTCCCTCACCTATATTTAGAGATCTCCTTTCCTTCCTCTGACCTGCTCACTTGCTTGCCTGGTGTGAATCTGTTTCCACCTCTTTACACCGAGCCTCTTCCTGCATGCTTTTCCAAGAATATGCTCCAGGAAGCAGGGCTCCCCCTTCTCACCAAAACCAAGGGTGTCCACCTTGTGCAATATACTGGTGCCCTGAACTGAAAAGGGTTCTCCAGCCCAAGACCTCTTCTGAGACAGTCCTTCCCACTCTGTGCTGAGATGGGGCTTCTCTTTACTGTCAGAGTGAGACCCTCTTGTTCCAAAAGGGTTCCCCACCTGTCCCAGGCTGACAAGGGGGCTTCCCTGCCTTATGATGAGGGCTGAGGCCCTGGGTGGCTGCTGTCATGACATCCATTCTTCTGGCCCAATGCCAGGAGCTAGCTGTGCCTTGGGGTGAAATCTAGGTTCCCTGAGCCAGAGGACCAGAAGTGGGCCACTGCCAGTGTGAGGGATTCCTGAGGTAGAAGTGAAGGGCAGAGGTGGTTGAGGAGACAGAAGGACAGGCATCTCAGGGGCACTGCTCTTCCTTCCATCCACAAGTCACATCATCCCACCTGGTCCTTCAGAGGAGCCCTGGGTAGCCCGAGATGGGTGTGATTCCGCACACAAGGAATCACCTAAGACAGGCACAGGTGCACAGGGGCCATCAGGAGAGAAGGCGGTGGTCATGAGAGGGGGCCACAGACCCACAACCCCATGCTGAGCTGGGGCCTGGCCTTTTATTCTTCTGGGGAAGGTCTCCCACCCCCATGGTTGCTCCATTTCCCATGCCCAGCTCAGACTGAGATCACACAGGTGACAGAGTTTCAACCAGTATCCACTGGGCCCCCAGCCCAACAATGCATGTTTTCCATTCCTCCCTTGGGTCCAGGGCCAGCCAGGGCAGATGAAGGAAAGGGCTGCAGCAGGGGCGCCATTACCCCTTTCTTCTCTCTTCTTCCCTGACCTCCACCATCATGGCAGAGCTTCTTTCCCTTCCCTTCCCTTTGCTTTCTCTGTCTCCCTTGTCTCTACTCCCCTATGTCTCTCTCATCTCTCTCCTCCTACCTTCATTCTCTCTTTGTCCTCCTCTCTCCCTTTCCCTCCTTGCCTCCCAAGCCTGGCCTCACTCACCTCCATGTCCAGCATCCTGGGCCATCTCTGGGGGGTGTCCTGGTCCTGGCAGAATGCTGGACCCCCAGTGAGGTAGCAGAGCCCTGGGCTCCCACCCCATTCCCTCTTCTCTCTGGAGCCTTCAGTGGGGACTTGGGGGTAAAGAAGGGAGACAAGGAGGTGAAGGAAGCCCTGGAGCCTGGGCTCCAAATGCTGTGTTGTGCATGGGAAAGGAGTCAGAGCAGTTAGGTGAGAGCTACCCAGGAGGAAGGAGAGGGAGGGAATGACGGAGGGGAGGGAGGGAAGGAATATGAATGTGAAGGTGTGGATAGAGATGAAGAGACTGTGCCTTTGAGACAGTCCATAAGGCAGATGCTCAGTGCTCAGCAGGGAAGTGGACCCAAAACCCTTGAAATGAGAGGCTGAGGTGGGCAAAGGGGGCTTCTGGATGGGCAGAAGACACTGGGCTCTGTTTATGGTCTCAGTGGTTTAAATCAAAGAAGCATTGCAGCAATGAACTATCAAGGAATATTTCCTCAAGTTGTTATGCCTGGTAAGTGCCTACATTCATCGTTGTCTCTTACTCACATTGATGACCTCCACACCTGCCCTCAAGCCCTTTGGGTCTCGCCTAGATTATATCTTTGCATCAGACCCTTCTCCACTTTAGGGGACATGGACTCCTGAAAAAGACAGGAATATACTCTCTGGGAAAATGTCCATACACACACACACACACACACACACACACACACACATGTTGCATATAATAGTAGGGCCTTCCAGGACCTCATTATGAAGATGCACACTGTAGTCTTGCCCATAGAATTTCCAGGGCCCTTTCATACCTGACGTCTGAGCCACACCCTCCCCTGGGCCCATCCTTTTCCCTGATCATCCAGGGCCTCCTCCCTGGTCTGCACTGCTGACTTCCTCTTCCCTTCTCCAGGATGGCCAGGAGATACTGCCACCGATTATTGTTGACATTGGCACCCCCTACTTAGTAAAGCCCCGCAAGGTGAGGAAGAAGGATCAAGCAACATATGAGGTGTTACAAGGGAGGCTTTATCAGCCACATGGTCTCAAATGTCTTTTGATTCCAGGAAAGCTATAAAGGATCCGAGACACTGAAGAATCTAGTCCTGCAATTCCTGCAGGAGTAAGTACCCCCTGGACCACGAGGAATGGGGAAGGCTGAGACAGGCCGGCCCACCCAAGTACAGATCTGCTCGTGGGAGTTTCCACGTCTCACCTGAGGTCCAGAACACAGACATAGACTGTCTTCATTGCTCCCCCACAGGTATTACTTGATTTATGACTCCGGAGACCGACAGGGCCTTCTCGGTGCTTACCATGACGAGGCCTGCTTCTCCCTGGCCATTGCCTTCAACCCCAGGACCCAGCCCTGTGCGTATCACAGCTCAGACTCTGCTCCTGGGCCCAGTGGCTCCCCAGTAGACACAGGCCAGCTCCTGGAAACACGCACTAGGCAGACCACCACTTCCTGTTCCTCTCTCTCTCCTAGAAGCAGCTTGTGTGAGTACTTCAAGGTTAACGGGAGTACAAAGAAGCTCAAGGACCCCTGTGCGTGTGTGATGGGGAAGACTGCGCAGGGAAAGGGGGCGTAGAGGGGTCATTCAAGGGCCCAGGGTCTGGCAGCCCCTGACCTTTGCTCTCCTCCCCCCACAGACCTGCGGGTTCAGCTGCTGAAACATACAAAAGATGACATCGTGCGTTCCCTCTGTGTGTTGCCCCAAACTCAGCATGACTTCACCTCTTTCCTGGTGGACATGTGGTACCAGACGGTGAGCACTGCTTCCTCCCTCAGGCAGGCCCAGAAAGCCGCAGGTGGGTAGGAGGTTTAGGTGGTAACTGAGTACTTGGGCTCTTCCCTTTCAGGAAAGGGTGCTCTGCTTCTCTGTCAATGGAGTGTTCACGGAAGGTGAGTGTGTGTGGAGTCCCCACCCCAGATGCCCCCACTGGTCCGTGCCCCTGGCGGGGCTCCCTCTCAGAACTCTCCCAGCTTCCCTGATCCCTTCCCCTCTCTTCCTGTTCCCTCTGTCTTCTTCAGTCCCCACTCTGTCTCCAAACCATCCTGGTCTGACCTGCGTCCATGCCTGTCTGCCCTTCACAGCTCAGGCATTAGGGAGACAGGCTGTGGAGTCTGATGGCTCTCATCCCAGACCCTTACTCTGTGAACTTGGGCCGGTTATCTAACCTCTCATTTTCCTCATTTGCAAAATGGGGCTAATAATACCCACCTCTTGGGTAGCTGTGGAAAATGAATCGAATGAACTTGTGGAGTGGTTGTCACAGAGCCCAGCACATAGTAGGGTCCCTGTCACTGGGAGCAGATTGCTCCTACTGTTGCCCTCCCCAGTCCCAACATCCTGACTCCCAGTGAGCAACAGTCCCCTTCAGCATGAGTATCAAGTCAGACCCTGACTGGGTAACACTGTGTGAGCATGTAAAGCATGTGCGACTCTAAGGAGGTATTGTTTCTTGTTTGTTTTTGAAGTGGTAGGAAAGTCTCAGAGTTCTGTCCGTGCCTTCACATGGACCTTCATAGCTATCCCTGCCAGCAATTCCAGGTTAGTGCTGTGTTATGAGTGGGAACAGCCATCCCAGCCTGGGCTGAGGGGTGTGGGAATGTGGCGATGCAGACTTCAGGGTTTTCTCAATATTGTGGAAAGCCAACAGTTAGATCCAAGGAGTGGACTAGCCTAGTGGGTGAGAGCATGGGCTCTGGAGTCAGAACACTGGGTTCTCTTCCTGGCCCCAGCACTCACTAGCTGTGTGACCTTGGTCAAGTCACATGACCTCTCTGGGACTCAATGTCATCTTCTGAAAGTAAGGATGAGACTGTCCACTCCCTTGTGCTGAGTACAGAGTTAATGAGAGTATAACACCATCCCTGGGTGAAGCTGGTAGACAATCTCTCCAAAGGTGGGCTTTCTGGGAGGGAGAGAGGTACCAGCCAGGGAATCTGGGGTGCAGGCACAGTAGGGGTGTGGAAGGAGTCTGGTTGCTGGGTGGCAATGGGATTAGGATCGTGGTTGGGGGTGTGGGGCTGTCCATCTGTCCATTTGTCCAAGGGTTCACTTTCCTCCAGTCTGTGCCTCGTGAATGGTGACCTGTTTGTGAGGACACCATCCCCGACAAGACCCAGAGCACCTTCTCCATCCTGGTGCCCACACCCACCTCCAACTCCGTGCCCACCCTCTTCCAGGAGCAGCAGGAAATGGTGCAGGCTTTCTCCACCCAGTCTGGGATGAACCTCCAGTGGTCTCAGAAGTGAGTGCTGGGTGTGCATGGGGATAGGAGGGAGCTGGGAGGAGCAGAGGAGTGAATAATGGAAACTTGCAGGTAATGATTTTATATCTATTTTTTTATACAAAAGCTCACATGTGAAAAACTTTCTAATTTTATACTAATATATTTAAATGTATTATAAAACTCATTTTCCCCACCATACATGCTGTTTTGAAACTTCTTGTTTATTTATTGTTAGCACTGACATAGTTTCTTCTCAATATATATTAAGCTACCTTATTCCTTCTAAGATCTGTATATTAAACAATTGCGTTCCAGTCGGCCATAAGCTATTATTGATAGACATATGCCTTTTCACTACCTTTTCAGCATTACATGCAGTGCCACCTGCTCATTCTGGTAAATACATCTTGTTAAACTTAGAGGTTTGTTTCTGTAGCATAGATTTAGCAGTGATATTGTGTGGTCAAAGTGTCTCCACTTTGGTCCTAAGGGAGATCATCTGTCCCCCCTCACCACAGTTGCTTTCAGTACAATGACTAGACTATACCAGAATAACAAAATTCTTTACTTATCAAAAAGTGAAGTATGAGAATTCAGAGATAGAAGGAAATAGGTCTCTGTGTTTTCAGGAAGGCTAAGTTGGCCTGGGGATGAAATTTAGGGCTCCTGACTGCTGACATCCCAATTCTCTCTCTCCACTTTCTCCAGATGAAGGACAAGATCCCAGAGGAG
Source organism: Tapirus indicus (assembly GCA_031878705.1). NCBI lineage: Eukaryota > Metazoa > Chordata > Mammalia > Perissodactyla > Tapiridae > Tapirus > Tapirus indicus. Next base: position 85,837,881 of record CM062942.1, on the reverse strand, counting down.
GCCTTTGTGCAGTGACCTAGGATCTTGAAAACAATCTTATAAAGGAGCCCTTTGATGTTCTCATTTTCATCCTCATCGTATTTGTTATATCTTTCCTCCAACCTGAGACTACATCCATGGCTAAGGTTGGACCCCAGATGACTAAGAAGCCAAAGAGTACCTTGTAAGTCTACCAGTTGTTCTGTATTTTCCCTCTCATGATCCTTGTCTATTTTCATATTAAAGAGTGACATTGCACATTGTATATTGTGTGTCTTGGATTGCTCTTACTCTGCCCCAGGCATGAGTCAAAGAGGCCAGGACCAAAAGGTCCTGTCTCCCCTTTCATCCCTGGCAGTCTCTAGCATTTATATCAGGTTTCCACAGTGCTTGAAAATTATAGAGTAGGGACTCAATTCCTGGACAACCCTAAAATCCAAACTTTGCTCCCTGTATCCTGATTATCTTCTCTCTATCACTTCACAGTAACTCACAGTGACCCTTTCAACACTCACATCTATAAAATAACATCCTTATTAAGGAAAGTGCCATATTTATTGTAGTATTTATTAATTTCTTACTCATTTAACAAATTTAAAATGAAGCTAACATTTTTATTAGGTTCTTATCTCATTTTTAATATATTACTGATAAAGTTTTTAGTGTTGATTACCTAACCCTATTTGTCCCACAAGTCCTATGTTGTTCTTTAACTTTTTATTTTGAAATAATTATTGATCCACAAAAAGTTGCAAAACAATGTGCAGGGAGGTCATGTATACCCTTCACTCACCTCCCAATGATAACATCTTGCATTACTATAGTACAGTATCAAAACCAACAAATGGATATTGGTACAGTCCACAGAGTTTACTGAGACTTTACCAGTTTTACATGCACTCATTTGTATGTTGAGTGTCTCCATGTGTGTATATAATTCCATGTACTTTTACCAGCTATGAAGCTTCTGTGGCTATCACCACAAACAAGAAACAAAACTGTTCCATTACCGCAAGTTCCCTCATGCTACCCTTTATAACCACACCTACCTTCTCCCTGGCCCCACATCCCTAACCTCTGTCAAACACCACTGTAATTTCAAAAATGTCACATAAATAAAATCATATAGTATATAACCTTTTGGAATGGATTTCTTTCACTCAGCATAATATCCCTGAGATCCATCCAAGTTGTTAAGTGTATTGGTAGTCTGTTCCTTTTTATTGCTGAATAGTATTTTGTAGTATGGATGTACCATAGTTTGGTTAACCTTTCACCTATTGAAGGACATCTGGGCATCTGTTTCCACTTTTTAACTATTATGAATAAAACTGTTATGAACATTCATGTACAGGTTTGTGGGGGTTTTTTGGTTTTTGTTTTGTTTTGTTTTGTTTTTTGCTGAGCATGATTGGCCCTATAACATCTGTGCCAATCTTCCTCCATTTTGTATGTAGGTCACTGACACAGCATGGCCTCCTATGAGTGGTGTAGGTCTGCACCTGGGATCCGAACCCATGAACCAGGACTGCTGAAGCCGAGTGCATGAACTTAACCGCTAGGCCATGGGGCCAGCCCGTGTACAGGTTTTTTGTGTGAACGTAAATTTTCCCTTCTCTGAATAAATTACCAGGGGTACAATTTCTTTATCATATGGTAATTTCATATTTAGTTTTGAAAGAAACTGCCAAATGGTTTTCTAGAGTGCCTGTAACATTTTGCATTCCTGTTAGCAACGTATGAGTGACTCAGTTTATTCACAGCCTTGCCTTGCATTTGGTGTTGTCGCTATTTTTTTAGCCATTCTGATAGGTGTGTCTAATACTTCATTGTGCTTTTTTTTTTGGTGAGGAAAATTAGCCCTGAGCTAACATCCATTGTCAATCCTCCTCTTTTTGCTGAGGAAGATTGGCCCTGGGCTAACATCTGTGCCCATCATCTTCTACTTTATATGGGATGCTGCCACAGCATGGCTTGACAAGCAGTATGTTGGTCCATGCCTGGGATCCAAACCTGCAAACCACGGGCCACCAGAAGTGGAGTGTGTGAGCTTAACTGCTACAACACAGGGCTGATCCTACTTCATTGTGCTTTTAATACGCATTTCCATGACAGCTAAAGATATTGAACATCTTTTCACATGCCTATTTGCCATCAGTAAAATGTCTGTTCATGTCTTTTGCCCATTTTCTAATTGGATTAAGAGGCCTGAAGGTATCTCTAGAGAGCTGCCCTGGCTCAGGCTAACAGGCAGAATAAGAGACTGTGATGCCCCTTGAGACTCACTTTTCTTGGCAGGGAGGGCAGAAGTGGGCCTGAAGCTGCTTAATGTGCCTCAAATTAGAACTGATCTTGGATTTGAAATAGGACTAAGAGGTGAGGGAATTTCTGGATCCATCCGTGTGGATCTACATAGAGCAGAGAAAGAAGGGAGATGTGGAGAGGGGCAAAAATAGTGAAAGGAGAGACTTATGGGGGGGAAATGCCTTCTAAGTGATGCTACATTCATCACTCTCATCCTGCTCTATATGACACACAAAAAACTATTCTCCTAGAACTGTGGTATTCAACTTTGAATATCCATTAGAATCCCCTCCAATGCTCAGACTAAACCAACTGAATCAGAATCCCTAGGGGCAGGTCCAGTTATCAGTATCTGTAACATTCCTCAGTTCATTCTAATGAGCTGTCAAAATTGAAATCCTTGTCTGATGGGTATATTAGTTTGCTAGGGCTGCCATAACAAGATACCACAAACTCAGTGGCTTAAACAACAGAAATTTATTTCCTCACAGTCTGGAGGCTAGAAGTCCAAGATTAAGATGTCAGCAGGTTTGGTTTCTTCTGAGGCCTCTCTCCTTGGCTTGCAGATGGCTGCCCTCTTGCTCCTTCTTGACGTGGTTATCCCTCTGTGCATATGCACCCCTGATATCTCTCTGTGTGTCCTAAACTCCTCTTATAAGGACACCAATCAGATTGGATTAGGGCCCACTCTAATGGCCTCATTTTAACTTAATCACCTTTTTAAAAGCCCTTTCTTCAAACACAGTCACATTCTGAGGTACTGGGGGTTAGAGCTTCAACATAAGAATTTGGGAGGGACACAATTTAGTCCACAACAGATGGTGTGAGAAATACCTTGGGCTGAGAAATTCAGCTCCCTTTTAGCTGCCTCCCTGGAACTACCACACAACACTTCTGCAATTACCTCATTGGGCAGAAGTTTGTCATGTGGCCACACCTAGCTGCAAAGGAGGCTACAAATGTGGTATTTTACTGGAAACATTACTATCCCAAATAAATTTGGGATTCCCTTATTAATAAAGAAGGAAAATTGGTATAGAATATATGCTACACTTTTACACCCAAGGCATCTAGAAGCAATCCCTCAATTATTGTGTTCTTTCTACCCAGTTTTCCAACCATAATTTTCATGGGTTCAGGCAAAACTGCTGCTTCAGAGACACCTGAGCTCGCTCTCCTATCCTCTCAAATCCTCTGTCCCAGACTCTGCCTGGCTCATTACAGTTTAGCATACATATATTTAATCCATGTCATTTATTAATTCATTCAACAAATATTTATTGCTTACCAACAGTATGAGAGGTACTGTGATAGGCACTGGAGGTAAAGCAGAGAACCTAACAGACATAATCCTGGTTCTCATGGAGCTTACATTCTACAGGAGTTGATACACTCAATAATTAAGTGCTATTAAGAAAATAATATGAGAGAATGTGATAGAGAATAACAAGGGTGGGGAGGTCAGGGAAGGATTTTCTGAAGAAGTGACTTTGATCTTATACTGAAATAGCAAGAAGTAGTCAGCAGTGGGAAGATATAGGAGCTGAGCCCTCTAGGCAGAAGGAACGGCAAGAAGAAAGGCCCTAAGGTATGAACGAGCCTGGCATGTTTAGGAAAGAGCTTGGATGCCAGTGTGCATTAGGAGGACAGCGTTAAGAAATGAGGTTAGAGTGGTAGGAGGGGCCAGATCACAGAAGGCCTTGTGGACCATGGTAAGAACTCTAGGTTTTGCTCTTATTATGATGGGGCTATTGGGGCACTTTAAGAAAGGAAGGGATATTGTCATAATCTACTTTATTAAAACTCACTCTGAATGTTCTTTGGAAAACAAACTAACATGGAGCAAGAATAGGAGAAAAGGAAATGCGTTAGGAGGCTACTACAGACACGAGAGTGAGAGGTTACAGTGGTATGGTCTTTGTAATGGATGGGGTGAGAAGGAGTTTGAAATAAGATGTACTCTGGAAGTATTGAAATTGCTGATGAAGTCCACGTTTGTGGTGAAGGATAGAAAGGAATCAAGTGTGTCTCTTGGAATGTGGATCTTTGCAACCATTGGTTCCACATATGAGCAGGAAGTAGCTCTAGATTCTGGAAGAGATACAAAGGTATTTTAAAAATTAACTTTACTGAGCAATAATTTATGTTCAATATAATGCATCCATTTTAGGTGTACAATTTGGTAAGTTTGGATAAATGCATTCACACATATAACCACTACAATCAACATATAGAACATTGATATAAAGGCTTTTAAGATCCCTATCACTTTCTTCATGAAGCTCATCATGTTGTTAGAAAGAAAGGCATACATATGAGTTAGAGAAAGATATAAGGAAGTAAAGGATAAGTTTTAAGGATTGGTTTTTGAAGGTTGCAAATTTCTTGAGGATATCTGCTGGAAAAAGCCTAGTTCTAATGCAAATACATTTGGGGCAGGAGGCTTCCCATCAACATAGAAGGTCAAGGGGGAAGTCAGGCCATGGCACTACAAGACTTTCTTGTCCTAAAATATCTCACTAATATGAAACGCCCATAATTACACACCACTTTGTCTTAAAATATTTGGAATTACCTTTGAAATATTAGTAATAAAATGCACATAAATTTCCCAAGAGCTATGTCTTTGGGATATGTAGAAAGCCAGCACTCCACTAACATATGCACATGGAATCATTTATAAGATTTTCTGGCTACCACCTCCTTAGAGGATGGGGAACTCCAGGACAAATGAGGAACGAGCAAAGCAAGTATTCAATATCCTCTCAACTCCTCTATATTTTTTAGCATGACAAGAGAGATATTTTCTTCCTTTAGGATATCTTAAATCACTTCATGGTGGCAAGCTCTATCAGAAAGCATGTGATGTTTGTTTTAACACAGAGAAAAGGAGAATTTTATTGGGAGCATGAGTTTATCTAGGGATTGGGGGAAGCTCCAGCAACTGGTGGGGTGGGGGTATACACAAACTCCATGGGCTGATAAATTTTTTTTTTTTTGGTGAGGAAGACCAGCCCTGAGCTGACATCCATTGCCAATCCTCCTCTTTTTGCTGAGGAAGACTGGCCCTGGGCTAACATCCGTGCCCATCTTTCCTCTACTTTATATGGGACGCCGCCACAGCATGGCTGACAGGCAGTATGTTGGCAGGCGCCCGGGATCCGAACCCGCGAACCCTGGGCTGCCAAGCTCTAACTAAACAGCTGCGCCACCGGGCCGGTCCCTGGGCTGATAAATTTTTAATGTCAATGTTTATTCACATTGATGGGAACATGTACAAGGTGGCCATTGTTGGAGAGATGGACGTTATGCCTGGGCCTAATAGTATGGGCCTTGACTTATCTAGGTAGATACAGCTTTGCTACTGTTGCATGTCCAACTTTTCACCAACAGAAACCAAAGTTGAGCCCCAAATATGGGGACTAGTTGAATAGATTGGGTCTTTTCACCCTGAAAAGGCCAATAATTCTTTTGAGAGGAATATACACATACTCCAGGTAATTGATTGCTTGCAAGGTCTCAGCCATCACCTGTATCCAAGAGCATACAGGGTGTTTGATTCACTGTCACAGGATTCCCAGAAAACATATCAGACAAGGAGACCTGCTTTATAGCAACAATGTGTGGAAATGGACCCATAAACATGGAATCCACTGGTCATATGGCATTTTACATCAACCAGAAGCTGCTGCCTAATAAAGGATTAGAACGGACTGCTGAAGGCCCAGGTGAAGTTCTGTTTGGAGGCAATATTTTAGTAGCATTGGAAGTCATCCTCTAGGACTCAGTATAAACCATGAGTAAAAGACTTTTGTATGGTTCTGGTCCTCAAAAGGAATAATACATAGATCTGGGAAACAAGGAGTGTAAGCAGGAGTGACCTCACTTGCCACCATTCCAATTGATTTGGTTGGAGAAATTTGAATGTCTGGCTCCTAGAACTCTGGGTCACTGAATTATAAGCTCCAAATGCCACTTGTGCACTTTGTTCTCCTTGTGCACATCAATAATCCTGCACTATCCCAGCAGAAGTAATTGACTCTGATCATCAGAAGAGGGTAGGGATATTATTACACATTGAGGGCAGGGAGAAATATGTTTGGCTCCCCAATGATGCACTGAGTGCTTCTTGGTACTCCTCTTCCCAGTTTTAACAGTAAAAGGACAAGGAAGAAACCCAGGCTATGGAAAGGTAAGGTGACCAGGGATGAAGGTCTAAATAATGCCACTCATAACCCATTAAAACCATCAGACTTAGTACCTGAAGATGAAGGAAATCTAGAATGGATAGTGGAAGAAGGAGGTGAGTATTAGTTGTGGCCACAAGACCAGCTGCAGTGGTATGGGCTAGTAATTATCATCTTGTAAGTTTTCTTCAGTAATACAGATCCATTAGATCCTAGAGAATCCGCTCCCAGGATATGTGGAGAAGTGGATCCAATCAGAGCAAATGGTAGACCATGATGAACATGGAGTCATGCTGCCAAGTTTTCCCCTTCAAGGAAGGACTTGTTGCCTACCCTACTGGCATTGATATCAGCAGATAGCCTTCAGCAGTCAGTGGTTTCAGGGATAACCTGTCTTGCCCATAGTCATACCCTTTCTATGTGTTCCTCACTGATAGAGGCAGGGTATAAAGGCCCAGCCACTTAGGCCCAATCCTTGATAAACATTATGAGACATTTAGCTCCACAACTCCACATGGGGTGGGCAAAATATATCACTAGGCCTGCATCATAGGCTGACTTTTCCCTTGGCTCAATCCTACTTCTTCCTTCTCCATTCTACAGGTGTCGATCCCTATGGAACTCCGTAATAAACATCCAGCATACTAAATTCAATCTCAGAAACTGCTTCCTGGAGATAACTTTGGGACCCTCTCCAGCTCTTCTGAATGAGGACTTGCATATTTGTCTGCTTTGTTCAATGCCGCATCCCTAGCATCTAGAAGAGTGCCTGGAACATAGTAGAACCTCAATAATTATTGGTTGAGTGTAAATGTAAAATGGTACAACCACTTCAAAAAACAATTGGAAAGTTTTTTAGAAGTTAAACTTATATCTACACATTTCAATCCTAGATAATTATCCAAGAGGAATGAAAACGTATGTCCACACAAAGACTTGTACATAAGTTTTGTGTCAGCTTTATTCATAATAGCCTAAAACTGGAAACAACTGAAACATCTACCACTTGGTGAATGGAAAAACAAATTGTGGAGTACTACTCAGCAATAAAAGGGACAAACTGTTGATACACTTAACAACATGTATGAATCTCAAATAATTATGTGAAATCAAAGAATCTGGAGGAAAAAGAGTATGAACTGTATTCTTCCATTTACATAAAACTCTAGAACATGCAAACTGATTTATAGTAACAGAAATCAAATCAGTGGTTGTCTGGGAATGGTGGAGGAGGTGGGGAAGAACTAGAAAGGGGCATGAAGAATTTTGGGGGGAGTTAATTAATATGTTCAATATGTTTATAGTGATTATATCATGGGTGAATCATGTGTCAAAACTTAACAAGTTATACAATTTAAATATATACAGTTGATTGCATGTCAATTATACATCAAAAAATCTGTTAAAATGATTATTGGTTGGGTAAAAGAATGAACTCATAACCTAGGACTGTCGTTCCCCAAAAACCTACCTCAAATGCACATTCTCTGTTCCACAGTTCACAATTCAGGAACCAGGCTCCTGAATGTTCACTCTCTGGAGGTCCTAGGAATGGGCTTAAGAATCATACCTGCCCACTTCACCCTCATCTTTTGTATAGAAGACCCAACAAACACAGCCCCACCCTAAACCTTGACAAAAATGATATGAAATAAAAGTCTTTTTAGATAAGCAGCTCTGATCTGGCCAAGACTAGGTAGCAATAAACTTATATTTCATGGACAAAAGAAGGATTTGCTGAAATTGTTGGCTCCAGGCAGGAACCACAGCTCCAACCTACACAATCTGTTGAAAAGAGACACTGTGGGCCACAGGCTGAAAATCCCTGTGGTGAGGAAGAGTTTTATTGGAAGTTATGAGAAGGAAATGAGAAAATAAATGTGACAATGAAAACATTTATTATATACAACTCTCCCATACTTTAAAAAAGAGGGATCCTCTGTGTGCTGAACAGGGTGATGTATGTGAGGATTCAGTCATAAGAAGTTGAGAGAGGTAAATGGCTACACTTAGGACAGAGATGTGGAGAAAAGGAGATTGTTCAGGAAGGTCAGGAACTGACGCTTGTCCATCTCTTGAGGCTGCAGGGGAGGGAGGCAAGACTGTCTAATGAAAGGAATTTGATGAGGTTTTGCTGTGCAATGTGCCAGGGAAACTCTTCCTTTGTTCCTCTGAAGATGTCAACAAAAGGAACCTTAAATATTTTTGTAATTAGATTTATCACTGGTTGAGGGATGTGGGATGGATTTCAGTGCCTGCTCTGAAAGTTCGGGCAAGCGCAAATGTGGCCCTAAGTGCCCCAATAATATCCTGCTTCAATAAGGTAGCTGCCATTGTTGCAAATTATTTCAGCAGAAGTTGAGTGGTTAAATATGGGCTTTATCTTCAAAGAAATGGAACAATTCTGAAGAAGCAGAGAGAGAAGATTCAAACTTGCCACAAGCACATCTGCTGCTGATGCTCCAGTCTTCTTCAGAGAGAGTTTAAAAACACTGGATGGGGGGCTGGCCTGGTGGCATAGTAGTTAAGTTCATTGTTCTCTGCTTTGGTGGCCCGAGTTTGCGGGTTCAGATACTGGGCACAGACTTACACCGCTCATCAAGCTGTGGTGGCAACCCATATACAAAATGAAGGAAGATGGAGAGGGGTGTTAGCTCAGGGCCAATCTTCCTCAAGAAAAAAAAGAAACATTGGATGAATTTTGATAGGTGCCTTGTGCTTCCCACTCCTGCCCTGTTCTCGCCCCTCTGTCATGCCTGTTCAATCAGCTGCCCACCAGTTCTAAGAAGATCTAGATTGCTCTGGTCTTTTTATGGTAGCTTGATTTTTTTTTATTTTTGCTGAGGAAGTTTGGCCCTGAGCTAACATCTATTGCCTATCTTCCTCTTTTTGCTGAGTAAGATTCACCCTGAGCTAACATCCATGCCAATCTTCCTCCATTTTGTATGTGGGTCACTGCCACAGCATGGCCACCAACGAGTGGTGTAGGTCTGTACCCAGGAACTGAACCCAGGCTGCCAAAGTGGAGTGGCTGAACTTAACCACTAGGCCATGGGGCCAGCCTTCTTGGCAGCTAGATTTTTTAAATGAATGTTTATCAATCTTCTCCACCCTAATGTCAAAAGAATGCAAAAACTAACTGTTGTAGGATGAGGTGCAATGGCTGTTACAGGGACCAGTGAAATAGAGTGAGGGTGTGAGGAAAACTTGAGTTGATGTTGAGCCCGAGGTGGAAATCCTAGCTGTTTCAGGTGGTGCAAAATATAGGGGTGATTAAATACTCTTTTTTAGATGCTTCCCATAAATCCTTCAGTATCAGACTCCTCCTCTGGTCTCTCCCTTGGAAGATACTTAGTATTTCCAGTTCTCAACTCTTTCTGGGTTCTGCAATTTGTTTCTTGAAGGCTTAGTGTTTAGTTTCTAAGATCTGTTCAGGAGTTACTGTGGACCCATCTGTTTTCCAGCTTCCAAAATTTTGCTCACATTTTTTTCTATGGCGTCCTTTTTTTCTTTTTCCACCTTTTCTTCATTTTAGGAGGTTTTCTGGTGGGGCAAAAAAAGCATTTGATTCAGTTTTCCAGGAATAACCAGAAGTTCATTGATAGACTTTTTAATATTCTACTCTCCTTTCATTTCTGGAACAAATCCTTTGTGATCACATTATTTTATAAGACATTGATTAGTTCAGTTTGGTAATATTTTACTTAGAATTTTTTCATCTATAATTATACATGTACCATAATTTTTCTTGCTCATGTTATCTTTCTATAATGCTTAGTGTCCAATTTTACTAGCCTCATAGGAAAAGATTTTTTTATCTTGTCGATTTTATGATACGTGTTTTCTCATTTCTAAATTGTAATGAAGCTAGAACCTGGACAAATTAGTGGATATAAATACATCTGAGTGAATGGAAAGGAAGGATATTCTTAGCATGTGGAAAGGGACCATTACTATTTTAAAAGCACTGCTCTGTGAAAGGAGGCAAAAAAAAAAAAAAAAAAAAAAAACCTTAGTACATGCACCATTACCAATGGAATTGGGATAAAAGGTTGGTTGTTCAGGGGTTTTCATTAAAATAGCCTTGTTAGTTATAATGTTTATCTTGAGGAAAAGCCAATAAATTATGTTTGGAGTAATTTATGCTCTCTGAAGCCCAGCAAAGATATAAATAAAACCATGAGTTAGCAATTGTATTAGTCAGGGCTCTCCAGATAAACAGAACTAATAGGAGATAGATAGATGATAAAGATAGATGATAGATAGATAGATAGATCTATATCTATATATGTGTCTAGATAAAGGGGTTTATTAAGAGGAATTGGCTTGTGCAATTATGAAGGCTGAGAAATCCCACAATCTGCCATCTGCAAGCTGGAGATCCAGGAAAGCTGGTTGTGTAGTTCCAGCTCAAGTCCAAAGACCTGAGAACCAGGAGAACCAATTGTGTAGGTTCTAGCCCAAATCTGAAGGCTTAAGAACCCGGACAGCTGATGGTGTAAGTTCCAGTCCAAGGGCAGGAGAAAACCAATGTCCTAGCTCTTACAGTCAGGCAGAGAAAGCAAATTCTCCCTTCCTCTGCTTTTTTGTGCTATTTAGGCACTCAACCAATTGGATGATGTCTACCCACATTGGAGAGGGAAATTTGCTTTACTCAGTTTATCAATTCAAATGGCAATCTCATCCAGAAACATCCTCAAAGACACACCCAGAAATAACATTTAATTCAGATATCTGGGCACCTCATGGCTCTGTCAAGTCGACATAAAAAAACCATTGCAATGATCTTCATTTAAATTACTTAGTACCAGGGCCTGGCATACTAAGGGCTGACATGGGCGGAGAAATAACTGTGGATTTCTAGCCAACAATAGCAGGATAGAAGGAGGGATAGGGGAGAACACTGGGGCTCTCTTCTGGATCTGCCACTGTGAAGGGTTGTTCTGTCCTGACCTGGGAGGAAAGTTGAGCACTGTGAAGATTCACTCCGGGTTTCTCACTTATCTTAGAATAGTCCCATGGAGATGAACAGACAAAACTCTTTCAGTCTCTTAGATTGTGCAATCTGGAGCCTGCTGAGTAAGGAAAGATCTATCGTGCATGCCCTGAAAGAGTTCCCTGTGGGGCCTCTTCTCAACACTCCTTAGTTGAGGGAAAGTGATCTGGAACCAGAGGGAATGGAGGGCCACAGCATGTGCCCAAATCTACTGGTGGTACAGCATGGAATCTTTGAGAGGCCTTGAAGGCATTGCTTTGAGTTTCTTAGAGAAGAAAAGGCCTGCTGTAGTTCAGAGCTAAATAATCAGTTGAAGTGTTTAAGCGAGTTATTTATGCTCTTGGACGTAGCAGGCCTGTAAAAGAGATGCTGAAGAGGATCTGAGAAGATAAGCGGATGGAGGATTGCCACTGCAGTGTGATCAATGAGTGTGAACCAGGCTGGTGGCTGAAAAAGGAGACCAAAGGTCCACTGCTACTGATCTTAGACTTACTCTGCTTCACTGAACTGAAAGTCAATATCGCAGACCATCACCTTCTTTCCACACAAGCTATAGAGGTTGAATTTAAGAACTCCAACAGAGAGGAATGAATTGAGACCTCATCTACACCTGCAGTCATTAGTCAAACATTGGAAGAGACAGAGGCAGACTGGCTTATGGCCAATCCTAAGGCAAGGGCCTCACTATAACTTAGAACCTGTGGAAATACACATGGACCTTTTGGTAAGTGGTTTATTTGATTTCTTACCATTGTCTGAGTTTCCTTCTTACATATGTCATAGATTTGAGAAGCACCAGGGTTTCTGTGCCCCTGTGGTAGGACATTAGTCATTAACCACATGCCATTCTACAGCCTTGAGGAGATCCTTGGAAATCTGGAGCTGGAATCCTTCCAAGAGGTGAGCCTACATCATTGGACAAGGTTTCACCTCCAGTTCTTTACCTGAGTAGTGGAAATGAGCAACCAGGTTAACCTCATGATGACCCACATCCCCAAGGCTTTCCCTTTTGACTGCTTTTCTCTATTGAGTAAGCTAGACTACCTTCAGAAGTTTCACTTGATCTTGAGCCATCTCTCAGGCCAGCTACATAAGATGCTCAGGGAGTATGTGTACAAGTTGTTCTGAAAATACAAAGGCCAAGATCGCCAGAATGCCCCTCTGAAGGCTCATCAAGTTAGAGGCAAGCCCAGGCTTCCCTTCCATAAATTCCTGCTGAATCACTTATGAGTACTAGCTCCGAGGCTGGGGTCCTGGTCTGCTAGGGGTTGCTAACTGTTAGAGAGAGGAAAGGTATTTGCCTGGAATATAACTATCACTCATTCATTCACTCAAGCGCCTAGTGCATATCAAGCATAATGCTAAGAAGAGAAGATAGAATCATAACAAAATTCAGAAAATGTCTCTATCTTCTTGGATCTTAGTAATCTACACAGAGAACTGCAAGGGGCTCTGGTTGCTAAAGAGTAAGGGAGATATTTGGTGAGATAACTGGGCCCCCAAAGGGCCTAACCCCAGTTCACAGGCTCAACACTTCCCCTTTTGGATGTCTCATAGACAATGCTGTGGCATGACCTAGAATAGAGAGCTGTTCACCAGGAGCCTTCCCATCGCATAAATAAAAGGTTGAGGAACAAGCTCTCCAAATCTTTCACCCAGAAAACCCTTAGCCCTTATTATATATAGAAGTATATCTAAATTTCATTTAATTCTCACAACAATTGGAGGATCATGACTAATTATTTTGTCTCTATCTAATTAGGAAGCTAAGGTCAAGTATCTTGAAAGAAAATGGAAGTCCTATTGATATGTGGAAAGTGTTAGACTTTAAGCTATGAGTTATTAACTAGTATGATATACTGGCTCCCACCTTCAGATCCAGGCTGAGGTAGTGGCAATACAAATTTCTCAGTCCAATGCCTGGGATTTATTGACCCTTGGAGAATCTTACGAACTGGAGAAGCTGTAGGATAATAGAAGCGTAATATGCCATTCTCCTGCCTGCTCTGTGTCATTGTTCCTGCTTCTGCTCTCTTGTCTCTTATGATGTCATCTTAACATCAGGCTTTGTTATGGACTGAACTGTGTTCTCCCAAAATTCTTGTGTTGAAGCCCTAAATCCCAGTGCCTCAGAATGTGAGTGTATTTGGAGACAGGGCCTTTAAAGAGGTGATTAAGTTAAAATGAAGCTGTTATGGTGTGCCTTAATCCAATCTGACTGGTGTTCTTATAAGAGGAGGAGTTTAGGACACACAGAGAGACACCAAGGGTATGCATGCACAAAGGGACAGCTATGTAAAGAAACAGCAAGAGGGCAGCCATCTGCAAGCCAAGGAGAAAGGCCTCTGAAGAAGCCAAACCTGTGGACACCTTGATCTCAGACTTCCAGCCTCCAGAACTGTGAGAAAATAAATTTCTGTTTTTAAGCCACATAGTCTATGGTATTTTTGTTATGGCAGCCCAAACAGGCAATACAGGCATTATGAATATGCTGCAGAACTTTGCAGGTCATGAAATGAGTACAGTAGCCTGTCATGTAAAAGATGAAAATAAAGTGATGGTAAAAAATACCAATGACCAGTAAAATTAAAAGAAAAGTGGTTTATTTGTATTAATGTCAGGCAAAATAGACATCAAGCATTGTTTGGAATAAAGAAGGCCACTATCTAATCATAAAAGAAAATTTACTAAAAAGATAAAAATTCTGAATTTATATCACCTGATAACATAGCTTCAAAAACATATAAAGCAACAAGTAACAAAGTTACATGCAACATAAAGTCAAATTCACTTTTGTTTATACAATAAGGAAATATATTTGCTTATATAACTGAGAGCCCAGAGGTAGAGGAGACCTCAAGGTTAGTTGATCCAGTGACTCAGATGTATAAAAATTCAGGCCCAATCTTGAACCAATGACTGTGGCAAGGGGGATAGGATTATTGGGTTAGATTAGACTAACTCTGGGCCCACTCTTAGGGCTAGTGGTCAAATTCCTCCCAAACACATGACTGTCTGAGGGAGGAGATGCACTAAAGAAAATTTGAGCTCAGTTAGGAAGGTGAGGAATGTATATTGTGTAGGTAAACAAAAATGTCACCTGTTAGCCCCCACTCAAAGCACATTTATCAATATGAGCATAATACCTACAATACTCAAGCTCTACTTGTTTCTGAATAATATGTCTCTCCAGGTAACAAAGACAGATACTTCTATTCAGGAACTATCTACATTGAATTAGTGAATGACTAGTTACAAAGCACTAAAGCTCTCACCCAAGCAATGTAAATTTTGGATGAACCTCAAAGGCATCCAATGTGGCATGCTTAAATCTCATTTTCTTTGTCAAATTTTTAGCAGAGTTTTCTCTTCACTGTTGATTGTACTTAGATATTATTCTGTCAGGATAATTTGACTAGAGGGAATAAATTCTTCATATTTACTGTTGTATCAAGTTTTACCATTCTGTAAATACACATACAACACAGATTTCATAAAGATAAGAAAGATGAGAACAAAGAAAACTGTCACCATTTATGGTCATCATCCATTTTCTTTAAAGACCATCATGAAATTTCAATATGGAATATTTTTAAAAGCTCTGAGAGGGACCAGCCCGGTGGCGTAGCGGTTAAGTTCGCATGTTCTGCATTGGCGGCCTGGGGTTCGTAGGTTCAGATCCAGGGTGCAGACCTACTCACCACTCGCCAAGCCCTACTGAGGTGGTGTCCCACCTAGAAGAGCTACAACTCTACAACTATGATACACAACTATATACTGGGGCTTAGGGGAGGGAAAGAAAAGAAAAGAGGAAGATTGGCAACAGATGTTAGCATAGGGCCAACCTTCCTCAAAAAAAAAAAAAAAAAAAGAAGCTCTGAGCTTTTAGAAGGAAAGTCACTAATCACCAGGGAATGCAAATTAAAATCGCAATGAGATATCACCTCACATCTACTTAGGATGACTATTATTAAAAAAACAAAAGACAAGTGTTGGCAAGGATGTGAAGAAATTGAAACCCTTGTGCACTGTTGGTGGGAATGCAAAATAATGCAGCCTCTATGGAAAACAATATAGAGGTTACTCAAAAAATTAAAAATAGAACAACCGTATGATACAGTAATCTTACTTCTGGGTATTTACTCAAAAGAATTGAAATCATAATCTTGAAGAGATATTAGCAATCCCATGCTCATTGCAGTGCTATTCTCAATGGCCAAAATGTGGAAACAACCTAAATGTCCATCAATGGATGAATAGATAAAGAAATGTGGTATATACATACAATGGAATATTATTAAACATTAAAAAAGAAGGAAATTCGCCATATGCGACAACATGGATGAACCTTGAGGATATTTTGCTAAGTGAAATAGGCCAATCACAGAAGGAAAATACTGCATGATTACACTTATATGAGGTATCTGAAATGGTCAATCCCATAGAAGCAAAGAAGAGAATGGTGCTTACCAGGGGCTAGGAGGAGGGAGAAATGGGGAGTTGCTAATCAACATCTACAAATTTCAGTTATGCTAGCTGAATATAGAGATCTGATGTACAACATTGTGCCTATAGATAATAATACTATATTGTACACTTAATCTGTTAAGAAGGTATCTCATGCTAAATGTTCTTGTCAAAATAAATAAAGATCGTGTTCATTGCTTCATTTTTTACTAATCTCATAATTGACTAAGTCAATTGAGCAACCTGCCCAATGAGTCATTTTATAACAGACAGTATACTTTTTGATGTTTTCAACAGAAGAATGTTTTTAAAACATTGACTATCTTGCCTTTTCACGAGGTCTAATTACTTATAATAATTTATCAGTGGTAAGTTTACTCCAAGAAATAAATTATAAGCAACATCCTATAATCCCTTTCAAAACAATGTGTTCTCTTTCAGAAACTACACCAAGAAAATCAGCTCCCTCTTCTGTAGTGTTTTTAAATTTCTGCTTGATGAGACTTTTGTTTTAGAATGCTGAGTCTGTGCTTGCTGAATTTACCAGCTAAAAATTGTACAGATACAGTACGATTGTGGTTGGGGAGTAGATATCAAAATTATGTAATTTCCAATTACACTTAGTCATATAATATGTGTTTCAATGTCTATTACTCCATAAGTGACTTGAGTGAATTTAAATCTAAATTTTCAATTTTTCTGGTCTGTTCACCTACATGTATTGATTTATATTATTTGAGAGACTTTTTAATTGCTGGTTTGTATAAAGGTATCCCGCATAAAAACAGAAATGCTAGACTAAATTCAAATTTCAGAATCTAGTTCTAGTCAACTATTGCAAGTACCTGTCAGTTTTTAGAGAGCACAGAACATGTCATGTTTTTCTAGATGTGAAAAAAAATAGTACAGCATCTTGTATATTTTAGATTAAAATTGGGCCCAAACAGGCAACATGAAGTAAATAATTAAGAAATCCTTTGGTGACATTATAGAAGTACAAAGTCCATCAATGTCACTTAGTTCTCAAAGCCTAATTTTCTTCTAAAGAAAACTGGCTAAGCTCATTCCTTTACATTATATGCAAAATATCCACCAGCAGCAGACTGAAATGTAATATTGTAACAAGAAAACAGTGTGGCTGCTTATGTAAAAATTGACCTCATAATATGTTCAAAGAGAGTAGTTAGAATTATCTTTTGAGTAGCAAAAAGTAGTTACATTGAGTGGATAACAAGAGCCAAGCTGGGACCATTAAAATTCTTCCCTTCTAATAATTTTTAAAGCCTGAACAACACATTTATTTTTTAACATTTTTCATGTGGATGAGGTTTCCAAACTGTATCAGACAATCACACCATCACAAATGGCACAGCTCATGAGCAAAAATCTTGTAAGAAATCCCTACCTTCTTACTCCTCTCCAACCTTTGGCCTCAAAGAGGTTTACACTGTGGATGTAGTTTTCTATTTCCATGCTGTGGCAGTCCCCAAGAATGAGCTCATTATCTAGAGCTGTTGAATTTTACATTGTGTTGGGCGAGGGGAGCATATTGAGTACATTGATAAAGAGCACTCTCTGCAACTGGTTCTCTTCTTTCTCATTGCTTGACACTGACAGTAAAGTTACTTCTAATTAATTCATGAATTTCTTAAAGGAACAAAGAAAAACATGTTTTGATTACAATTTCTATAAAGATACAGCCTCATCTGATGAAATTCCTCATACAATGTTACCAGGTAAGTTAATTTCAATTTCTGAAAGTAAACTCACACAGGACCTTTAATTCAGTTATACATATTTGTGTTTGAACCAAAAGTATTTGAGTATTTATGTTTAAGTTAAAAGCATCACAACTGTCTGTTATATCCCTTTCCCATTTCTCTATGTTAGATAAAGCCACTCCTGCAAAAGCCACTAGTAATGAACTCCAAAATGTCCACCACAAAACAGAAATATAAAAGAATTAAGTTGTTCCCAGTAAATCTTGCCAAATAACATTCAAGAAGAAAGGCTTATCACCCTGCCTCACCTAAATAAATGCAGTGCCTGATTAATGCAGTGCCTAAACTGCCTAGCACATATAAGCTGTGTTCATATAGGTGTTTATCCATAGTCTTAGCACCCCCCTCCCCAGTGTACAGTAGGATGCTGACAGGCACCCATTGATATAAGTAAATATTTTTTTAATCCTAAAAAACTCTTGGGAATCATCTCAGAGAAAGAATAAATGATATGACTATCAGATCTGACAGGACAAAATCTGATTCTTCTGAAGAAAAGTTATAGTTAGAACTCCAAGGTTTGCCTTAGTCTCAGTTGAGCATAGGTGGGCTAGGTGTAATTCTGCTGTGTCTTATACTGTGGATCTGTCCATCTGTAAGTAATTACATAAACTAGGGTTGGGACAGACATCAGGTCTTGATATCACATTCCATCCAGTGACTGTACATAAATGCTTCCTAAATCCAACTTGAAGTTTCATGATAGGCTCTATTGTAAATATGTGGCTTCATTTTCATACTCTGCATTTACATGTGTACACTAAATAATTTTTCAAAAGTATCTGAGGAACTTCAATTTGCACGAATACAGTCATTCCAAAAAATCACGATTTCCTCCAATAGGCTTAGAACCACAAACATACAGTCTGTTATCCTTACTAGTATTCAAATTTAACCATGGTGCAAAGCTAGGTCTGTTGCATTTTCTTCAGCTTATTTATGTAGCCATGACACATTGCAGGGATCTAGCAAAACAATTCCACTGCTTGGATAGCAATAACTTTGCCTAAGCCAGCAAACCAGAAAGATCACATCAAATTTATTTTGGATATACAGAAAAAGCTTCAGTTTTCCACACAAATCAGCAAAAGAAGTGTTCATAAAACTGCAATTAAAAAAACTACATTGTAGGGGCTGGCCCCGTGGCACAGCAGTTAAGTTTGCATGCTCCGCTTTGGTGGCCCAGGGTTCACAGGTTCGGATCCCAGGCACGGACTGATACACCACTTGCCAAGCCATGCTGTGGCAGCGTCCCATATAAAAAAAAGTTGAGGAACATGGGCACGGATGTTAGCCCAGGGCCAGTTTTCCTCAGGGAAAAAAAAAAAGAGGAGGATTGGCAACTGATGTTAGCTCAGGGCTGGTTTTCCTCACACACACTAAAAAAGCTGCATTGTATATTCTCCTTCCCCTTTGTCCTTTCTAGGAAGGCACAGACAAAGTATAAATACAGCCATTTCTAATTCAGATTCTACTCATTTTTAATTTTTGTAATTCAGGCAAGAGCCAGATATGAGGTTTAAACTCTGCAATATTTCTCTTTTTAGTGTTTATTTTAAAAAAGGAAATGTTTTCAACAAGCATCTAGCATTTTATACCATCTTTTATATACACAAATATTTCATATATTAATGATAAGTTTATGCTTATACATTGAAATGAATCTGAGGGCCTTAATTAGCTTCAACTTTGATTAGTTCTAATTACTAGCAGCACTTGAAATTAATTAAATGGCATTTCAAAGAGGTGCTCCATTATCTCACCTTTTCAGTAACTGAGGACGGCTTTTCAGTTAGTATGAATAAGGAAAGCTGATAATGTTAATTTTCTTTAGAGAATCTGGTGGGTGATTAGAACACCAAGTCTGGAACCATTGTATCTTGGGGCAAACCCTGGCTTGCCACCTATAAGTTCTGTGACTTTTAAGCTAGTGACTTAACACTTCTGTGCTTCAACTTCCTCATCTGTAAAGACTGGCATAGAATTGCCACTGTTAAATGAGTTATCATTTTGAAGTGCTTGACACATAGTAATCATTATACACATTTTTTTCAAATTCACAACTAAGAATCACTTATTGGATTTGCTTTAATTTCCTTTAGACTCGCATGAAATTAAGTCAACAACACTTACCTGTACCCACTACTTAGGCTTGTTAGTCCCTACAATATGGCAACGGTTACAGAGGACCTATTTCATTGCTATGTATTAATTTAAGTATTAAATTTCATGTGTAATTAGAAAAAACATAAAATTAGCACATTAAAGAAGGGATGGGAGCAGATGAAGCCCAAGCTTGTCTTCTGAGGAAGGTCACCCAGAGGCACCACCATCGCTGGGGAGCCCGGTAATGTGGGCAATCTCAGATCTCCAGATCTCATGAAGAGAATGGTCTCATGAAACATGCAGATCAGAAGAACCCTACTGTCATTGTACCCTACTACCAAAAAGCAGACCCAGCTTGTGAGCATTGTGGGTTCCTAAGGCTGTGGTCATGTGGCTGCTGCCATCTTCTGGACACTACAGTTATGTGGCAGACCCAGAACTACTGGTCATGTCAGCACCATGGGATCTTAAACCCTGAGCTTACATGGTCTCTCTAGACCTATTGCCACTATGGTCATTGGGTAGATCCAGCGCTTCACGTCACTAGAGCATCATGGACTCTTAAACTCTGCCCATCACATAGATTCTTCCTGTAATGTGGCCCTTACTAGCTAGTGGCATGTGAAAGCCTAGGCCTTTGAAGTCACACGGGTGATCTGCTTCTGAGGGTCATATGGATGCTGTGGTCATGTATTCCCCTATGGTCACGTGTCAGGCTCAGCATTCTCTATCAGGTGAAGACTGTGGGCTACCAGACTCTGCAGATCCATGTGTCAACAACCATATGGCTCCTACCATCACGTGGCATGCAAAGCCCTTGCAGTCATGTGAGCACTGTAGCTACCCAATCACTGCTGGCCACCTATATCTTATGGTCATGTGCCATGCTATGCTCACATGAGGCTCAGTTCTCTCAGTCACGTGAGGATTGAGGGCTCCTGAACTGGGAGTTCATCTGGAACTTTCCATCATGTGGCCCCTGTGAGGTAGGCCCTGGAAGTCAGGTAGGGCCCCACAGCTATGAGTTACATGGATCCTGCAGTCATGTGACCTCCTATGGTCATGTACAAGGGTCTGCCCTTTAAATGTGTGGAAAGTCTCCTGAACTGTAACTCGGCTTAGTCTTCTGACCAGTCAGACCTATAGGTTCAGAAGACCTTTAGAACTGTGTGCACCCCCTGGCTCAGGTAGAACTTGGATGAGACTCTGGCTCAGATCCCAACCTTTCCACCAACTTTTATATCCTGCAGCGGTGGACGGTACTCAGGTAGGAGGGGCGCCAGCCAGTATTAGAAGTTTACTTAGAGAATTGGTGGGAGAGGGGGCGGTGGGGGGGGGTTGTGGACTTCTCTCGGCAGCCATGCTTTGGAAACCCGACCCCATTTCCCTTTCTGTTCCCCGCCCCCATACCAAAACCCTACTCTTGCTTATTGCCCTACCATATTCACTGTGCGGTGTGATGGCCTCCTCTGACCTCCTCTGACTATGTTGTTATTAAGGACGCCAGAGACCTTCTAGATGCCAATTTGTATACGTGATTCCAAATCTGATCTTAATTTCTGTCTCTTATTTGATTCTATAGAAAGAGGGAAGGAGAGAGGCTTTTTTAAAAAGAATTTGATATGTTTTCAGTGGTGTAAAAGTAGTCATTATATGAAGATTCAGAATTTACTTCTTATATTTACTTTGCTGTTCAGTAGTTTTTCAAAGTGCATATGGGGCAGGATGCCATAATTTTTTTGCGCTTGGAACCTCTAAAGGGGTTAAACTAACCCAACCAGGCACTGTTAGCTTCGATTTTCCTGTTGATTTTCTAACTGTTGCTTCTTAGACTTCTTGAAAACCCCCTCCTTTTCTTCACGTAGAAAAAAATAGTGAATTATTTAAGAAAAAATTATAGGTGATTCTAGCATTTTGTTAAAATCATTTAGATGGCACTGAATGAGTAAAAGTCAGCAAATAACAGATTGTGTTTACATTTATGGGGAATTTAAATATTCTTTGATAGATGGTTAAAGAATATTGTCACTTGTGATATTTTATGTTATATTATGTCCACTTTATTTTTCACTTATTTCAGCACTTCCAGGTTTGTTCTACAAAACACTATGTCTGAGAGACAGCAACAACAAAAATGTGTTCTTCCATTAAAGAAATATTGGACATACAGAAACGAAGGTAAAAGGATTTCCGTATTGTAGTATTTTTAAAGATAATATGCAACTTGAACCTCAAAGAGAGGGGTAGTGTCTTAGTGCATTCAGGCTGCTATAATAGAACGCCATGAACTGGATGGTTTATAAGCAACAGAAATTTATTTCTCACAGCTCTGGAGACTGGAAAGTCCAAAGATCAAGGCACTGGCATGTTCAGAGTCTAGTGAGAGACTGCTTCTTGGGTTATAAATGGCTGCCCTCTCTTTGTGTCCTCACATGGTGGAAAGAGAAAGGAAGTTCTCTGGAATCTCTTTCATAATGGCACTAATCCAATTTATGAGGGCACTTCCCTCATAACCTAATCACCCCCAAAGGCACCACCTCCAAATGCCATCACATTGGAGATTAGGTTGGAACATAAACATTCAGTCTATAGCAGGTAGTTTCCTCAACTTACATGAGAATGGAACATTTTTCCACAGAGCATCTGAGGTACTAGTGTTCTTCAGAAAACATTTTGGGAAACCCTGTTTAAACTAAATGTCTTCTGCCACATTCATACCTTGTACTTTTGTTTACAAAGAAAAATGTAATGTATGTTTACTAATAATTATAATCTATTCTTCTTATTAAGAAACTACTGCTTTTTAACTTATTTTATCTTATTTCATTAACCAGTGTCTCTCTTGCTTAATCTTTCCACTTTTTTGTTCTTTACAGATACTGCCAATTTGTATGTTTCTGATATCATGATGGCAAGAAATAAGTTCATAAGTGCAAGTCATTAGGAAATCTTATCTATAGCAACAAATAAAGTGCTCCACTCTTGAAAGCAAGATACAACTTACCCTAGGATGGGCAGAAGCAGTATTTCTCATTTTATACCAATTTTCCACACCATTTCAAAACCAACCTGTTATTATTATTTAATAATAATAGCTGCAATTTTTTGAGTTCTTATTATATATCAAGCACTATGATAACCTTGTCATTTAGTTATCTCATTTAACCCTCAGAAAAATCCTGAAAATATGTTGTTTTAACTTACAGATGAGACTTATGAGTCAGGAGAGGCTGGGTTATGCTGTGGTAATAGACAATCCCCAAATCTCAGTAGCTTATTCTTCACTTCTACTACGTGTCCATTGCAGGTGCACGTCCACCATAGGATGGTGGATGTTGGAGGTCTGAGTAATTCTTATTGAATGACCTGTAGACTCAGACTGACAGAGCAGCCACCATCTACAAAATTGTCAGTCACTTTGCCTGAGGGGAAGAGGGCCCTAGAGGGGGTCTCAAACCAGCAACCATATGTTCTGGCCCAGAAATAGCACATGTCACTCCCAACCCATTAGCCAGCACCAGTCACGTACACAGCCCTGCCCAAACAAAGGGAGTCAAGCAAGAAGTGCAGTTCTACCAGGTGCCTGGAACAGGGGAGAAATGGAGACATTTGGCAAACAGCCCTACTGACTACCACATGATGGAACTGAAACTCAGAGAGATTGAGTACTTGCCTAAAATCACATAGGCAGTAAGTGACAGGACACATTCCAAATATACATATGATTTCAAAGTCCATACTCTTTCTACTCCTATTCATTTCTACATTGTATGCTATCCTCTTAAAGGAGGTTCATATGTACTTATATGAGAAATTCCTTTACTTCCACCTCCCTTAATCATCTGATATTCCAACAATAGAATTGAATAGATAAGATGGACTTGATTAAAATCCCCAGCACTGGGGATTTAAGCCACAGATTTTTTCTAATTTAATAAATGTACTGGATATTTGGATATGCATGCTATTCAAAGAAAATAATTATAACATAAAACCTGATGGTAGATAAAAAGAGTGTTCATTTATCATATACTTTAAAATAGTCACATGCATTTCCATATTGTCAAGGAAAAAATAATAAAAATAAAAGCAAAAATTAATGAAATTGATAAGAAATACAAAAGAGTTGAATAAAAATGCTAGATGTTAGCACCTTCAAAATATAAGAAAATAAATAAAGAAACCTCTGGCAAGATGGGTCAAGAAAATTAGAAGGCACAGATAAGCCACTTTTGAATGAAAAAGGTGTCATGCTTACAGTTACAGTAAAAATGTAAAAGATAAGGTAATATTATGAAAAAGATATGCTGATAATTTGAAAATTTATATTAAATGGATAAATTCTAGGAAAAATATAACTTTTTCTATATTGAAGAAATAGAAAATTCTAATATTAAGAATATTGTTGACAAAAAATGCATGAGAAGGCAAAATTGCTGGTCAATCTTAATTAGTTATAGAAATACAAACAGTAGAAACAAGGTAATAGCAAACTAAATCCAGCAATGGCTAAAACATATAATACAGCATGACAAAGTTGTGTTTGTCAGAAACTTGCAACATTGGTTTAACCTTAGGAGATTCATAATGTAATTCAACACATTAATAAGGTAAAGGAACAAGAAAAGGATGATTATCACAAAGATTCCAGAAAAAAAAGGCATACAATCAAATTCAACAACCAATCAAGATTAAACCACAACAACAATAACTCTCAGCTAACTGGGAAAAGAAAGATATTTCTTTAAACTGATAACAGGTATTTTTTTAAAAACCTACAAGCAACACCATACATAATAGCTAACATTAAAAGCATTCCATTTTAAATCATCAGAGGCAAAGATGACTCATATAACCACTTCTGTTCAACATCTTACTGAGTCTTCTAGGTATTGCAGTAAGCCAAAGTAAATACATACATACATACATATAAATTAATAAATGTATAAAAGTGAAAAGAAACAGAACTATGAGCATCATGGCGGAGTGAGATTCCCTCTTTGAATCTCTGCCCCCTAAGACACAATGAAAACATCATTCACATTCCAACAGAGCTCAATCAAACACTACAAAGGACTTCTAAGAAACCCCTGCTGGCATACATTGGACGGTGGAGGCGCGGGAAGCCCAAAAGGATGCGAGGAGAGGTAAGAAGTTGTACTCCTCCTCCCCAATTAATCGGCAAACACAGCATGGCTCGCAGACAGAGGGGGGAGGGGCGGCCCACAGCGGGGAAAACTACCACCCTCCAGGTGGTCTCACAAAATTGTCAAGAGATCCCCACTGGGAAGCAAAGATGGACTGTTTAGGGGGTGTAGCAAACACCCTAAGAGAGCCAGAAAGGAAACCCCCAGGTCGAGCAGGAGAAAGAGAGAACCCCTCCCCCCACACATCCCGCGTTTCAGCATAATCCCTCCGGGGGCTGCAGTGGGTGCAGAGCACACTGCTCGCAACCTCCATCCAGTGGCAGCAGGGGGAAACTGCAGGACCAACTTTAACATGAGAGGGAAAAATAAGGTGGTCGGATCCTTGCGACAATTTGTTATGGCTACAGACCAAAAGGAAAATGACAAACACCCAGAAACCAACCCTGAAGGCACAGAATTTGATAACCTGAATGAGAGAGAATTCAAAATAGCTATCATAAACAAACTCAACGAAATACAAGAGAACACACAGAAACAAATCAACAAATTCAGGGATTTCATTGCAAAAGAGATTGAAACCATAAAGAAAAACCCATCAGAATTATTGGAGGTGAAAAACAAAATCAACGAGATAGTGGAAAAAATGGAGTCTTTAAAGAGCAGAACTGACAATATGGAGGAATGAATTAGCATTATTGAGGATAGCCACACAGAAACGCTCCAGATAGAGGAGGAGAGAGAGCTAAGACTAAAAAGAAATGAAGACATTCTTCGAGAAATATCAGACTCAATGAGGAAAAGCAACATAAGGATAATAGGTCTTCCAGAAGGAGAAGAAAGAGAAAAAGGAGCAGAGAGTTTGTTCAAAGAAATAATAGCTGAGAACTTCCCCAACCTAGGGAACGAGAGGGAAATAACAGTGAATGAAATCAATAGATCACCTAAATATATAAACAGGAATAAAAAATCATCTCACCACATAGTAGCAAACTTGAAAAATACCCGTGACAAGGAAATAATATTAAGGGCAGCTAAACAAAAAAACAAAATAACATACAAAGGAAACCCCATCAGGCTCTCAGCTGATTTCTTGACAGAAACTCTACAGGCTAGGAGAGACTGGAGTGATATATTCAAAATCATGAAAGACAAAAACCTTCAGCCAAGAATACTTTATCCAGCAAAAATATCCTTCAAATATGATGGAGAAATAATAACTCTCCCTGATAAACAAAAGCTAAGAGAGTTCATCACCACAAGACCCCCACTACAAGAAATGCTCAAGAAGGCCCTTAGGCCTGAAAAAAAAACAAGTGAGAAAGGGGATACAAAGATTTCAGCAAGGAGAAAAGTAAGGAGACTAAACCAGAACAAACTACAATTGGATAACATCAAAAATTAATTCAAGCTCATCACTGGAAACACACATTCATGACACAATCTGGAATAAAGAGATAACAAATAAGGAGGGGAAGAGGTAAGGGACTGAATCGACCCAGCCTCAGGAAAAAAGAGGCAACTGAAAATGTACTATCTTATCCAGGAGATTGCTTATATAAACCTCACGGTAACCACTAAACAAATAACCAGAAGAGAATCACACATGACAAATAAAGAGAAAACCAAGAGAATGAGCATGCAGAAATACCAAATTGAATTTGCAGTCTGAAACACAAGGGACAAGAAACGAAGGATATGCAAAAGAACCAGAAAATGAACAATAAAATAGCAATATTAAACCCTCATATATCAATAATCCCTCTAAATGTAAACAGATTGAATTCTCCAATCAAAAGACACAGAGTGGCGGGATGGATTAAAAACCAAGATCCAACAATCTGCTGCCTCCAGGAAACACATCTCAGCTCTAAAGACAAACACAGACTCAAAATAAAAGGATGGAAAACAATACCCCAAGCTAATGGCAAACAAAAGAAAGCAAGAGTAGCTGTACTTATATCAGACAAAGTAGACTTCAAGATAAAAAGGTAATGAGAGACACAGAAGGGCAATATATAATGATAAAAGGGATACTTCACCAAGAAGACATAACAATCATAAATATCTATGCACCCAACACAGGAGCACCAAAGTACATAAAACAACTGCTAAAAAACCTCAAAGGAGATATTAACAATAACACAATAATAGTAGGGGATCTTAACACTCCCCTTACATCAATGGATAGATCATCCAGACAAAAAGTCAATAAGGAAATAATGGACTTAAATGAAAAACTAGACACAATGGACTTAATAGATATATACAGAGCACTCCACCCAAAAAAAGCAGAGTACACATTCTTCTCAAGTGCACATGGAACATTCTCAAGGATAGACCATATATTAGGAAACAAGGCAAACCTCTATAAATTTAAGAAGATTGAAATCATTACAAGCATCTTTTCTGATCATAATGCTGTGAAACTAGAAATCAACTGCAAGGAAAAAAACTAGGAAAGGGACAAAGATGTGGAGACTAAACAACATGCTACTGAACAACCAATGGGTCATTGATGAAATTAAAGGAGAAATCAAAAGCTATCTGGAGACAAATGGAAAGGAAAATACACCATACCAACTCATATGGGACGCAGCAAAAGTGGTCCTGAGAGGGAAATTCATAGCAATACAAGCTCACCTTGACAAACAAGAAAAATCCCGAATAAATAACCTCAAATTGCAACTAACAGAATTAGAAAAAGAAGAACAGACAAAGCCCTGAATCAGCAGAAGGAGGGAAATAATAAAAATCAGAGCAGAAATAAATGAAATTTAAACAAACAAACAAAAAACAGTAGAAAGGATCAATGAAACAAAGAGCTGGTTCTTTGAGAAGATAAATAAAATTGACAAACCCTTAGCCAGACTCACTAAGAAAGAAAGGGAGAAGACTCAAATAAATAAAATTAGAAATGAAAGAGGAGAAATTACCCCAGATACCACAGAAATACAAGAGATTATCAGGGAATACTATGAAAAACTTTACGCCAACAAATTGGACAACCTAAAGGAAATGGACAAATTCTTGGAAGCGTACAACCTCCCAAAACTGAATCAAGAAGAAATAGAGAATCTGAACAGACCAATCACAAGTAAAGAGATTGAAACAGTAATCAAAAACCTCCCCAAAAATAAAAGCCCAGGACCAGATGGCTTCCCTGGAGAATTTTACCAAGCATTCAAAGAAGATTTAGCACCTATCCTTCTCAAACTATTCCAAAAAATAGAGGAAGGTGGAATAGTTCCCAACACATTCTATGAGGCCGACATCATCCTGATACCAAAGCCAGACAAGGACAATACAAAGAAGGAAAACTACAGGCCAATATCACTGATGAACATAGATGCAAAAATCCTCAACAAAATATTGGCAAACCGAATACAGCAATACATCAAAAAGCTCATACACCACGATCAAGTGGGATTTATACCAGGGACACAGGGATGGTTCAACATCTGCAAATCAATCAATGTAATACACCACATTAACAAAATGAAGAATAAAAACCACATGATCATCTCAATCCATGCAGAGAAGGCATTTGACAAGATCCAGCATCCATTTATGATAAAAACTCTCAACAAAATGGGTATAGAAGGAAAGTACCTCAACATCATAAGGGCCATATATGACAAACCTACAGCAAACATCCTACTCAACGGGGAAAAACTGAAAGCCATTCCTTTGAGGACAGGAACAAGACAAGGGTGCCCACTCTCACCGCTCTTATTCAACATAGTACTGGAAGTTCTGGCTAGAGCAATTAGGCAAGAAAAAGGAATAAAAGGACTCCACATAGGCAATGAAGAAGTGAAACTCTCACTATTTGCAGACAACATGATCTTATACATAGAAAACCCAAAAAATTCCATTAGAAAACTACTAGAAATAATCAACAACTACAGTAAAGTGGCAGGGTATAAAATCAACTTATAAAAATCAATTGCATTTCTATACACTAATGATGAACCAACAGAAAGAGAACTCAAAAAGACAATCCCCTTTACAATTGCAACAAAAAGAATAAAATATCTGGGAATAAATTTAACCAAGGAGGTGAAAGATCTATACAATGAAAACTATAAGACACTATTGAAAGAAATCGAGGAAGACATAAAGAAATGGAAAAATATTCCATGCACATGGATTGGAAGAATAAATATAGTTAAAATGTCCATTCTACCTAAAGCAATCTACAAATTCAATGCAATCCCAATCAGAATCCCAATGTCATTCTTCACGGTAATAGAACAAAAACTACTGAAATTCGTATGGGGCAACAAAAGAGCCCGAATAGCTAACGCAATTCTGAAAAAAAAGAACAAAGCTGGAGGCATCACAATCCCTGATTTCAAAATATACTATAAAGCTATAGTAATCAAAACAGCATGGTACTGGTACAAGAATAGACACACAGATCAATGGAATAGAATTGAAAACCCAGAAATAAAACCACACACCTATGGACAGCTAATCTTCGACAAAGGAACAAAGAACATACAATGGAGAGAGGGAAGTCTCTTCAATAAATGGTGCTGGGAAAGTTGGACAACAACATGCAAAAGAATGAAAGTAGACCATCTCCTATGGCCATATACAAAAATCAATTCAAAATGGATCAAGGACCTGAAAGTGAGACCTGAAACTATAAAACTCCTGGAAGAAAATATAGGCAGTACACTAATTGAGATTGGACATAAAGGGATCCTTTCAGATTCCATGTCTACTCAGACAAGGGAAACAAAAGAAAAAATAAACAAGTGGGACCTCATCAGACTAAAGAGCTTCTACAAGGCAAATGAAACCAGGATCAAAATGAATAAACAACCCACCAGCTGGGAGAAAATATTTGCAAATCGTTTGTCCGACAAGGGATTAATCTCAGTAATATATAAAGATCTCATACAACTGAGCAACAAAAAAACAAACAACCCGATCAAAAAATGGGCAGAGGATATGAACAGACAATTTTCCAAGGAAGAGATACAGATGGCCAATAGACACATGAAAAGATGTTCAACATCACTAATCATCAGGGAAATGCAAATCAAAACTACACTAAGATATCACCTTACACCCGTTAGAATGGCTATAATCACAAATGGAAACCCTCATTCACTGCTGGTGGGAATGCAAACTGGTGCAGCCTCTATGGAAAACAGTATGGAGAGTCCTCAAAAAATTAAAAATAGAAATACCGTGTGATCCAGCAGTCCCACTCTTGGGCATTTACCCAATGGACATGAAATCAACCATCACAAGAGGCATATCCACTCCTATGTTCATTGCAGCATTATTCACTATAGCCAAGAAGTGGAAGCAAGCCAAGTGTCCCTCGACTGATGATTGGTTAAAGAAGATGTGGTATATACATACAATGGAATACTACTCAGCCATAAGAAAAGACAGAATTGTCCCATTTGCAACAACATGGATGGACCTAGGGGGTATTATGTTAAGTGAAATAAGCCAGAGAGAGAAGGACAGACACTGCATGAACTCACTCATATATGGAATATAAGTGAACACACGACAGAGAGAACTGATTGGTGGTTACCAAGGGGAAGGGGGATGGGGGTGGGCACAAGGGGTGAAGGGTTACATCCACAAGGTGATGGACAAACAAAAATGTACAACTAAAACCCCACAGTGTTATAAACTATTAAGACATCAGTAAAAAAATAATTAAAAAAAAGAAACAGAACTATGAGCATAATTGTCTTCATATAAAACTCAAGAGAATCTGCAGAAAATTATAATAGTAGAGATTAACAAGTTTATTAGATGTAAGACTAATATACACAAAATTGCAACAAATAGAGAATAACATTTTCATTGTGAATGTGCCATTCATAGCAGCAAATAAATTTGGTTCTGTGAAATATACTATGAATTGACTCATTTGGCAAATATTCCAACACTCGTAAACACTCTTATATGCTTTTCTATACTATAGGAAATGTAAAGCTAAAAATAAGAAGGGAGACCTGTGTGCGTGCGTGCGTGTGTGTGTGTGTACTAGAGTCCCTTGCATCTAGGGTCCCAAACAGAATCTCTGTGTATCAAGCATATGCACCATAGTGAGACTTGGAGTCAGAACTGAATAATGTGGGAGCCACATGCAGCATCAGCTACATGTGATGGGAGAGGTCATATAAAAATATTGTAAGAAAATAAAACTACAGACCAATATCCCTGATGAATATCAATGCAAACATTCTCAACAAAATATTTGCAAATAGAATTCAACAGCATATTAAAAGGATCATGCACCATGATCAAGTAGGACTTATCACTGGGATGCGAGAATGGTTCAACATATGCAAATCAATAAATGTGATACATCACATTAATAGAATGACAGAAAAAATCATATGAGCATCTCAATAGATACATAAAAAGCATTTGAAAAAATACGACACCCTTTCATGATAAAAAGTCTCAATAAATTAGGTGTAGAAGGAATGTACCTCAACATTATAAAGGCCATATATGAGAAGCCCACAGCTGACATCACACACAATAGTGAAAGGTTGAAAGCTTTTTCTCTAAGATCTGGAACAAGACAAGGGTGCCCACTCTCATCACTCCTATCCAATATAGTACTGGAAGTCCTAGCCAGGCAAGAAAAAGAAATAAAAGCCATCAAATCAGAAAAAAGTAAAATTGTCTCTGTTTTCTGATGAAATGATATTATATATAGAAAACCCAAGGACTCCACAAAAAAACTGTTAGAACTAATAAACAAATTCAAGAAAGCTGCAGGATACAAAAACCAATATACAGTAATCCATTGCATTTCTATACACTAACAACAAAATATCTGAAAAAGAAATAAAACAATCCCATTTATAATAGCATCAAAAAGAATAACATACTTAGGAATAAATTTAACCATGGAGGTGAAAGATTTGTACACTAAAAACTATATAACATTGATGAAAGAAACTGAAGAAGACACAGATAAATGGAAAACTATCCCATGTTCATGCATCAGAAGAATTAATATCGTTAAAATGTCCATGCTACCCAAAGCCATCTATAGATTCAATTCAATCTGCAGCAATATTCTAATAGCATTTTTCACAGAAATAAAAAAAATCCTAAAATTTGTATGGAACCAGAAAAGACCACAAGTAGCCAAAGCAATCATGAGAAAGTACAAAGCTGGAGGTATCATGCTTCCTGATTTCAAAATATATTACAAATTAATAGTAATCAAAACAGTATGGTACTGGCATGAAAACAGACATACACAACAATGGAACGGAACTGAGAGCCCAAAAATAAACCCACACATATACAGTCAACTAATTTTCAACAAAGGCTTCAAGAATACACAATGGGGAAAGGATAGTCTCTTCAATAAATAGTGTTGGGAAAACTGGATATCCACACACAAAAGAATGAAATTGGACCCTTATCATACACCACACACAAAAATCAACTAAAAATGGATTAAAAACTTTAACATAAGCCCTCAAATGGTAAAATTCCTAGAAGAAAATGTAGGGGAGGAAGACAAATCCTCTACCCTCTGGGTCCTTCTGGCTGGGCTGTGAATTAAATTGACATGAGACAGAATACCAGGAGAAAGTCAAACAAAGCTTTATAACATGTATACACTGGAGAGACCCAGGAAAACTGAGTAACTCACCAAAACTGAGTAACGGAGGCTCTCATCTTAAATACCATCTTCAGCTAAAGACAAAAGAGGATGTTGGGGGTGGGGAGAGTCAGTTATGGGAGATTACCTGAAAAGTGCAGTAAGCAAGAGTAAGGTTATTATGCAGATTTACGTCCTAGCCTTCCACATTGATAAGAGTTTCTAGAGATAAGGTGATCCCCCCTTCTTCCTGGCACAGAGAGGGAGACACCTTACAAATATAAATGTCTCTTACAAAGGGGAAATTCTACTTTTCAGAGCTTCTACCCTGTCTGCAGTTTCTAAAAGTAACCAAAGAGACACATTTTGGGGTGGCAAATTCTGATCCCTCACAAAACATATGGGAAAAGCTCCTTGACAGTGATCTTGGCAAAGAATTTTTGCATTTGCCACCAAAAGCACAAGCAACAAATGCAAAAATAAACAAGTGAGAATACATTAAACTTAAAAGTTTCTGCACAACAAATCAAAAAAATCAACAAAATGGAAAGGCAATCTATGGAATGGGAGAAAATATTTGCAAACCATTTATCTGTTAAGGGGTTAATATCCAAAATATATAAAGAACTCATACAATTCAATAGCAGAAAAATCCCAAATAACCTGATTAAAAAATGGTCAAGGGATCCAAACAGACATTTTTCCACAGAAGGTATACAAATGGCCAACAGATACATGTGCTCACCATCACTAATCATCGGGGAAATAAAAATCAAAACCACAATGAGATAGCACTTCACACCTGTTAGAATGGCTACTATCGAAGTGACTGGCGATGACAAGTTTTGGTGAGGATGTGGAGAAAAGGGAACCCCTGTACACTGTTGGTGGGAATGTAATTGGTACAGCCATTGTGGAAAACAGTATGGAGGTTTCTCAAACAATTAAAAATAGAGTTACCATATGATTCAACAATCCCACTTCTGAGTATATACTGGCAAGTAAGGAAATCAGTACCTCAAAAAAATATCTGCACTTCCATGTTCATTGCAACGTTTTTCACAGTAGCCAAGACATGGAAGCAACATAAATGTCTGCCAACAGATGAATGGATAAAGAAGTTGTGCTATATATGTACAATAGAATATTATCCAGCCATAGAAAAATGAGGAAATTCTGTCATTTGCAACAACATGGATGGACCTTGGGGGCATTATGGTAAGTGAAATAAGTCAGAGAAAGACAAATACTGTATGATCTCACTTATATGTGGAATCTACAAAAGCTGAACTCATAGAAACAGGGAGTAGAATGGTAGTTGTCAGGGGCTGGGAGATGGAGGAAATGCAGAAACGTTGGTCAAAGGGTACAAACGTCCAGTTATAAGAAGAGCAAGTTCTGGGGATCTAATGTACAGCATGATACTATAGTTAACGATACGGTATTGTATACTTGAAAGTTGCTGAGAGAATAGATCTTAAATGTTCTCACCACAAAATAAGGTAATTATGTGAGGTGGTGGAGGTGTTAGCTAACCCTATGGTGGTAATCATTTGTCAATATATAGGTTTTATCAAATCACCACATTGTATGCCTTAAACTCACACAATGTTATATGGCAATTATACCTCAATAAATTAGGGGAAAATAAGCGTTTCATATTCACCTTGAACAGATAACATATTGATTTTGTCTTAGGGCAAACAAAATCTGCACGTCCAAATCATGTCATAGAACATCACACTGATCCTTTATATCCATTATATTATTACTGGTTGGACAGGAAGAGTAAGAAGGAGCTATTACACCAGAGGTCTTGGTAAGACACATGTGCTCCAGAGGGTGGCAGATAAACCCTATGAAGGTTTAGAGACATTACTTTATTAAAATTTTAAAAGTTACAATGGTCAGGAGAATGCCAGGATGTCTCCTACAGAGTGAAAGACAAGTTACTGCATCTCACATCCCCTCCCACAAAGAAGGAAGCACAGCACTTAGGAGGCCTTTTTGGGTTTGGGAAGCAACACATTCACACCTAGGAACAGTGCTCTAGCCCATATTCTAGGTGACATGAAAGGCTTCCCACTTTGAGTGGGGTCTTCTGTGCAGGAAGGATCTCTGCAGTAGGTCCAGCCCATGGTGCAATCAGCTTTGCTGCTTGGGCCACATGATTCAGTAGGCTCTATGGTGTGGGTAAAACAAAATGCAGTGTGGAGCTCATAGGAAGTCCCAGGATTCTAGAGTAAAGCCATACCATCTACAGCCGATAATTACATACCTTTTGAGAAACAGTTTCTAGTTTGTAACCAAGCTCTGGTAGAGAGCAAATGCTTGACCATGAGCACCAAGTGATGATACATCTGAAACTACCCATTAAGATTTGGATTCTTTCAGACACACTAAATCATAAAGGCAGGTGGGTTCAGAAGTAGTCCATCATAAGATGGAAACAGAACATCCTGAATTAACATCCAGAAGGCACACATTAGGTGCATGAGCAGGTAGCCTAGATCCCCATATTATCCACCACAATTGCACCAGTGCCTCTCCCCTGGCTTGTTACCTTTAGCTAAATGGGGATGTGGGGCGTAGCCTCATATAACCTGCAGAAGGAGGAGAGAAAAACCTCAAGCTTGATTTTCAGGTGGATCAGCTTGGTAGGTGGATGTAAAAAATGAGTGATGATTGCATTATAGCCACATTTGGGTGTGGTCCTGAAAAGCAGCAAGGAGGGAAAAATCTTCCCAGTGGGTAGGGCTGCAAGCAGTGCACCTAGCCATCCACTTCAAGTAGATGGAGAAGTGGCTCAAGGTGAGGCTATATATGGATTCCTGAGCAGTGGCCAATGACCTGGCCATCTGGTCAGGAGCCTGAAAGGAAAAGATCAGAGAAAATGTAGTCTGGAGGAGAGGCATGTGGACGGACATATGGAAGTGGGCATGAAATAGGAAGATTTTTGTGTCAATCCTATTTTTTTAATGAATTGATTAATTTATTTTTATTATTATTATTTTTGTGTGTGAGGAAGACCAGCCCTGAGCTAACATCCGTTACTAATCTTCCTCTTTTTGCTGAGGAAGACTGGCCCTGGGCTAACATCCGTGCCCATCTTCCTCTACTTTATATGGGACGCTGACACGGCATGGCTGACGAGCAGTGCGTTGGCGGGCGCCCGGGATCCGAGCCCGTGAACCCCGGGTTGCCAAGCACGAACTAAACCGCTGCGCCACCAGGCCGGCCCTGTGTCAATCCTATTTTAATGGCCACTTAAGACCATCCATATGAAAGAGTGAGTGAACAACTAAGTAAACAAAGTGGCTTGGCTAATTGACACTAACCAGCATCCATCTTGGCCACCTCAGGTCTGGCCTGATGGGCACCTCAAAGGAGCGGCCATGGTGGCAGAAATGGAGCCTAAATATGGGCCCAATATCATAAAATTCAGTATACCAAGGCAATCTAGCTTCTTCCTGTTATGAATATCCAACTTGGGTCAACAGAGATCAAGGCTGTGTCCAAATAATGCATTATTTATCAAGGAGACCAATAGGTCACTTAGTGACAAGTTGACTACGTTGAACCCCTTCTATCCTGCAAGAGTCAGTGGTTCCTGCTCACCGGGTAATGTACCTATTCCAAGTATGAGTTTTGATTTTCTGCTTGCACAGCCTCAGTAAGCACCACTACTTGGGGCTTTTTGAGTGCCTGATCCACAGTCATGAAATCCAACACACCATAGCCTCTGCACAGGGTAGCCACTTCACAGTAAACAATGTGCAGAAATGGGCCCATGACAACAGGATGCACTGGTCCTATCACATACTGCACTTTCCAGAATCAGCTGACCTTGTTGGACACATTTAAAGGCACAGCTAAAGCACCAATCAAAGGCAACAATGAAAAACTGGGTATCATCCTCCAGGATGCAGTATATGCATTAAATTAGAGCCTGCTATACTGGGCTTTGGCTTTAATTGGAAGAATTGGATTTGGAATCGGGGTGGAAGTAGGAGTGTGTCTACTCCCCACCGAAATGGTCCACAGGGGGGTCACAGCAGGGGTCCCATTGACTGACAAGCATTGGACTACTGATGTCCAGGGACCTGCAAGCAAGAAGAGAAATCATACTGTGGCAGGAATAATTGACTATGATCAGTAGGAGGAGGTAGGGCTGCTTTTATATGATGGATCAGGGAGAAATACTTGCAGAACCAGGTGACCTACTTGGGTGCCTCCTGGTACTCTCTTACCCCATTGTAACTGAATGGATATGCAGCAATCCCAGTCTGAGGTGGATATTATTGCCAAGGGTTCAGTTCCCTCAGGAATGAAGGTTTGGTTCACACAACTAGGTAAGCCTCCAAGACGTGTTAAGATAGCTGAGGATAAGGGAAATTTAAAATGGATAGTGGAAAGGGAAGAGAATAATTACCAGTTCTGGCCCAAAGATAAAATGCAGCAATAGGGACTGTAGTTTGTCTCACCAAATTCTCCTTTCAGAGTTTCTCCTTACGAAGGGAAGCCCACAGGA
Source organism: Tapirus indicus (assembly GCA_031878705.1). Taxonomy (NCBI): domain Eukaryota; kingdom Metazoa; phylum Chordata; class Mammalia; order Perissodactyla; family Tapiridae; genus Tapirus; species Tapirus indicus. Next base: position 85,800,774 of record CM062942.1, on the reverse strand, counting down.
AGGCAGGAGGAGCTATTCTCTAAACCTGCGTGGAGATGTAGATCTGTGCAGTACAAAGGTGAACTGCGGTGGCTATGAAAATGTGCCACTCACATCTCCCCTATGGGGAGTATAGTTGACTGATGGCTTCAGCTACTGCCCCTCTGGATCTACTATTGCATTTGCACCAAAACTATGCTTCTCTTGGATCGCTCCCAAATAATCACTAAGTGGGAAGTACTAGTGTAAGTGGGGGATACCAGTGCAGCTCCTTTATTTTGGGATGAGGACTCCTCTAGCAGGCAACGTCGGCTCATAGTATTTCCATCAGCCTGTCAGAAACCTTAGAACTATGTGGCAGTCTGAGAGTCTTCCTACCTAATCCTTCTTCCTTCCCTCTCTACTTTCACAGATATCATTCCTACATTGTGGTCTGAAGGATCTTCTTGCCCTCTTCTACTCCCTCCTCTTTATCCTTTTCAAGCTTTTCCCCCAATTAGTGTCTTTCACAGAAGTCTCATCTTGGTGTCTGCTTGTCAGGGAACCTGAACTAACATAGGTACTAATAAAAATATTGTTTGTAATCACGTGATTATACATGGTGAAATGGTTGGATCAAAAAAAATCCACCAAATATGGTTATATAAAATATAATGCAGTAATAGCTATCTATTTTATTAAAAATAAGGTTACCGAATAGGTTTTTATAAAAACTTGATTTGTATCAAAGTGTAGTTTACTGTTTTTGTAAGGACAGTTCCAATCAGGATACATGAACTTAGGAAGATAGTATTTTATTTTTCCAGCTGCAAGGCAACCTTATTTGAAAACGTTTCTGGATATAATAATTGGATATCAAATGTGCTATATTTGATATTTCTGGTGTATTTAGTTTACCAAGGTTAGAACTAGAGGGGTATGACAATTACATTTCTATATGTCAATTTTTTATAGGCTGCAGCCAACAAATCTTTAAATTAATGGCTCTAGCTAATATGTTCCCAATCTTTTTGCAACATATTGTGTGAACCATATTAATAAAGATAGCTTGAACAAAATAAAATTAAGTATATGGTAACAACTCATTTTTATATTTTACTTTTTGTCTCAATGGGCTTCCCAGACAGGAAGCCAGTAAGCTTTGGTGGTGCTGCCCAGCTCACCTCATTCACTTAGTGAAATCAAGAAATAGAGACCCTATCTTGCCTGTCCTTTCTGGGCTCTTCTCTGATGCTGCTGAGACGTGATATGTAGGAATTTTTGGACTTCATTCATTGATTTATTTGTTCACCAAATATTGGTTGAGCATCTACTATGTGCAACAGACCATACATCTGTGCCAAGCATAGGCAAAATGTTGATTGAGCACATAAAATGTGGTAGGCCATGTGCCAGGAACTAGGGAGACAGAAACAGGCTTTGTTCTCAAAGAGCTTATTATGGCTGATCAAGTTTCATTCTTGTGAATATCAAGATCTAGTGCCTGAATCCCAAAGGCCATAGACAAATCTTCTTGATCAAAGCCTTCTACCCTCCAAATTTATCCCAGTCTGAAGAGACTGCCTTCACTGCCTCTGCTCTTATTTCTCTGCCCTGGACCTACTGTAACTATTTGCACATTTTCAAGTCCTCATGCCTGCTGACTCTCCCGAAAGGGCAGAGGTATTTGACCTCTTTGCTCACTGTTGTATCCCCAGTATCTAGAAGTGACAGAAATGATAGAATGCTACTTCTGAGATTTGATGATAAAAGAACTGGTAGCTTCCATTTTGCTTGCTCTTTTTCACTCTCTCTTAGATCATTCACTCTGGTGGAAGCCAGTTGCCCTGTCATGACAAGCCCTACAGAGAGCCCCATGCAGTGAAGAGATGAGGCCTCTGGCTAACAGCCAGCGAAGAACTGAGGCCACTTCCAACAGCCATGTGAGTGAACTTGAAAGAAGATCCTCCAGCCCATCAAGTCTTCAGATGATTGCAGCCCTGGCAGACATATTAACTGCAATGTCATGAAAGATTCTCAGCTGCCCCTGAATTCCTGACCCTTATAAACTGTGTAAGATAATGAATATTTATTGTTGAAAGCTAGTACATTTTGAAGTAATTTGCCAGGAAGTGATAGGCTCCTAACATATCAGCTCCACAAAGGCATGGATTTGTTTTGTTTACTGATGCATCTCAAGTGCCTAGAATAGAGTCTGGCCATAGTAGGCATCCAACAAATATGTATTATATGAGTGAATGAAAATAACTCAGAACTGCTTCACTACCTCTGAAATAACTAATTCAAACTTCCCACTCTCTGGCCACAACCTTTCCACCTTCCAACTGGCTTACTCAAGTGCCTATTCATAATTATGTTTTAATACCATTGGGACTTCTAGGCCATTGGATTTTGGCTTCTCCACTTTCTCAATATCCTTTTACAATATTTCTTCTTATATTCGTACCTCGTTTCCATAATTTCATACTTTCTCTTTAAAATGTCCCAAACTTCTCTTCCATCTTTCAAAATAATTTTATCTCTCCTTTGTTTCTAAGTTTTATTTTGTTCAGTTTTGATGAAGAGATCTCAAATTTGAAGTTATGAAATATATTTTTAGTGGATTTTATTTTTTAAGGCAGTTTTAGGTTTACGGCAAAATTGAGAAGAAAGTATGGAGAGTTCCCATATACCTCCTCCCCCGCCCTCAGCCTCCACCACTATCAACACCCCATACAGAATGGTACATTTGTTACAATAGATGAACCTATATTGACACATCATTATTACCCAAGTCCATAGTTTACATTAGGCTTCACTCTGTGTTGTACATTCTGTGGGTTTGAACGAATATATAATGACATGTACCCACCAATATAGTGTCATACAAAATAATTTCACTGCTTTAAAAATCCCCTGTGCTCTACCTATTCATCCTTCCATCTCTCCCAAGCCCCAGCAACTACTGATTTTTTCACTGTCTCCATGGTATTCCTTTTTCTAGAGTATCCTATTGTTGCAATCATACAGTATGTAGTCTTATAACATTGGCTTCTTTCACTTAGTAATATGCATTTAGGGCTCCTCCACATCTTTTCATGGCTTGATAGCTCATTTCTTTTTAGTGCTGAATAATATTCCATTGTCTGGATGTACCACAGTTTACCAATTCACCTACTGAAGGACATCTTGGTTGCTTCCAAGTTTTGACAATTAACGAATAAAGCTGCTATAAACATCCATTTGCAGGATTTTGTATGGGTATAAGTTTTTAATTCATTTGGGTAAATACTAAAGAATGTGATTGCTGAATCTTACAGTAAGAGTATATTTAGTTTTAAAAGAAACTGTCAAACTAGCTTTCAAAGTGGCCGTACCATTTTGCATCCCAACCGGTAATAAATGAGTGTTCCCATTGCTCCACATCCTTGACAGCATTTGGTGTTGTCAGTGTTTTTGATTCTTGTCATCCTAAAAGGTATGTAGTAGTATGTTATTGTTGTCTTAAATTGCAATCCCCTAATGACATAGCATGTTGAGGACCTTTTCATAAGCTTATTTTCCCTCTGTGTATCTTCTTTGGCAAAGTGTCTGTTGAGATATTTTATCACTTTTTGATCAGATTTCTTGTTTTCTTTTTGTTGAGTTTTAAGAGTTCTTTGTATATTTTGGATAACAGTGCTTCATCAGATATGTCTTTTGCAAATATTTTCTCCAACTCAGTGGCTTGCCTTCTCATTCTGTTGACAGTGTCTTTCACAGGGCAGTAGTTTTTAATTTTAATGAAGTCCAATTTATCACTTCTTTCTTTCGTGAACTGTGCCTTGGATGTTGCATCTAAAAGGTCATTGCCAAATGTAAAGTCACCTAGATTTTCTCCTATGTTATATTCTAGGAGTTTTACAGTTTTGCATTTTATGTTTATGTCTGTGATCCATTTTGAGTTAATATTTGTGAAGGGTGTAAAGCTTGTGTCTAGATTCCTTTTTTTTTCATGTGGCTGTCCAGGTGTTTCAACACCATTTGTTGAAAAGACTATCTTCGCTCTAATATGTAGCCTTTGCTCCTTTGCCAAAGAGCAGTTAAATCTATTTATGTGGATCTACTTCTGGACTCTATTCTGTTCCATTGATCTATTTGTCTGTTCTTTCACAAATACCACACTGTCTTGATTACTGTAGCTTTAAAATAAGTCTTAAAGTCGGAGAGTGTTAGTTCTCTAACTTTGTTCTTCTCCTTCAAGATCGTGTTGGCTATTCTGGGTCTTTTGTATCTCCATATAAACTTTATGATTTCTTTGTTGGTATCCACAAAATAACTTGCTGGGATTTTGATTGGGAATGTGCTGAGGTTATTGATCAAGTTTGGAAGAATTGACATCTTGATAACATTGAGTCTTCCTATCCAAGAACATGGAATATCTTCATTTACTTAGTTTTGATTTTGTTCTTCAGAGTTTTGTAGTTTTCCTCATGTAGATCTTGTACATATTGTGTTAAATTTATACCTACACATTTCACTTTTGGGGATGCTAATGTACATGGCATTGTGTTTTTACTTTCAAATTCCAATTGTTCATTGCAGGTATATAGGAAAGTAATTGACTGTTATACATTAATCTTGCATCCTGCAACCTTGTTATTATTGTTTATTAGTTCCAGGAATTTTTTGTTGATTCTTTCAGATTTTCCACATAGACAATTATATCATCTGTGAGCAAAGAAAGTTTTATTTCCTCCTTTCCAAACTGTATACCTTTTATTTCCTTTTCTTGTTTTATTGCATTAGCTAGGACTTCCAGTACACAGTTGAAAAGTAATGGTGACTGGAGACGTCCTTGTCTTGCTCCTGACCTTGGCAGAAAAGCTTCTAGTTTCTCACCATTAGGTGTGATGTTATCTGTAGGGTTTTTGCAGATGCTTTTTATCAAGTTGAGGAAATTCCTCTCTATTCTTAGTCTGCTGACAGCTTTTATCATGAATGAGTGTTGGATATTGTCAAATACCTTTTCTGCATGTATTAGTATGATCATGTGATTTTTCTTCTTTAAGCTGTTGATGTGAGGTATTACATTAATTGATTTTCAAATGTTGAATCAGCCTTGCGTACTCAGAATAAATCCCACTTGGTGTGGTATATAATTCCTTTTATACATTGTTGGATTCAATTTGCTAATATTTTGTTGAGAATTTGTGTCTATATTCATGACAAATATTGGCCTGTAGCTTTCTTTTCTTGTAATGTCATCATCTGGTTTTGGTATTAGAATAATGTTGGCCCCATAGAATGAGTTAGGAAATACTCCCTCTGCTTCTATCTTCTGGAAGAGATTAGCAGAATTTCTTCCTTAAATGTTTTGATATGATTCACCAGTTAAGCCATCTGGACTTGCTGCTTTCTGTTTCGGAAGGTTGTTAATTATTGATTCAATGTCTTTAATAGACATAGGCTTATAAAGATTGTCTATTTGAAATATATATTAAGTTGTGAAATGTATAGATTTATGTGTTTTTTTGTTTTGTGTATTTAACTGTTTTTTTGAGTTACAATTCACATATCATACAATTCACCCAAACTGTACAATTCAATTGTTTTTAGTATATCAACAGATACAGACAACTACCACCATAGTCAATATTAGAACAGTGTCATCATTTTGAGAAGAAAGCCCCAACTCTTCAGCTATTACCCCTTATAATTCCCATCCCCTAAGCCTTAAGCAACTACTAATCTACTCTGTCCTTGTAGACTTCCCTATTTTGGACATTTTACATGAATGAAATCACATAATATGTGGTGTTTTGTGACTGTTTTTTTTTCATTTAGCATAATGTTTTCAATGTTGATCCATGTTGTAAAATATATCAGTAAATCACTACTTTTTGTTTCTGAATAATATTCCATAGTATGGATATACCTGAATTTATCTGTTAGTTGATGGACAATTGGATTGTTTCCACTTTGGGCTATTGTGAGTATTGCTGCTATAAACATTCATCTATAATTTCTTGTGTTGACATATGTTTTCGTTTCTCTTGGATGTATACCTAAAATAACATTATTGAGTCATATGGTAACTCTATGTTTATTCATTTCAGGAACTTGCAGACTGTTTTACAAAGTGTTTGCACCATTTTACACTCCTACCAGGAGAGTATGAAAGTCCTGATTTCTCCACATCCTCGCTAACATTTGGTATTATCTGACTTTTTGATTCCAGCTATCTTAGTGGGTTTGAAATGGTATCTCACTGTGGTTTTGATTTGAATTTCCCCAATGACTAATGATGTTGATCATCTTTCTATATGATTGTTTCCGATTTTTTATATTTTCCTTTCTATTCAGATCATTTCCCCATTTTTAAAATTTTGTTATTTGTCTTTTTATTACTGATTTGTAAATGTTCTTTACATATTATGGATACAAGTCTCTTATCAGATATATGATTTGCAAATAATCCCCTCTATTCTGTGGGCTGTATTTTCACTTTTCTTGTTGGTGTCCTTTGAAACACAAACGTTTTCACTTTTGATAAAGTCCTAAATGTCTATTGCTTCTTGCTCATGCTTTTGTTGTCATATCTAAGAATCCTTTGCAAAATTCAAGGTCATGATTCACCCCTTCATTTTCTTCTAAGAATTTTATAGTTTTAGCTCTTACATTTAGTTTTTTGATCCATTTGATGTTAACTTTTGTATATGGCATGAGGTAAATTCCAACTCCATTCTTTTACATGTGGTTCTCTTGTTGTCCCAGCACCATTTGTAGAAAAAACTATTCTTCTCCCCCATTGAATGGCCTTAAAACCCTTGTCAAAATTGGTTGACCAAAGACATTTGGCTTTGTTTCTGGAATCTTAAGTCTATTCCATTGAGTTATAAGTGTATCCCTGTGACAGTATCACAGTATCTTGATTACTATTGATTTGTGATAAGTTTGGAAATAGGGAAATGTGAGTCCTCCTGATTTGTTCTTTTTCAAGACTGTTTTGGCTAACCTGGATCCCTTGCAATTCCATATGCACTTTAAAATGAGCTTGTCAATGTCTACAAAGAAATCTGCTTTGTTTCTGACAGACCTTGCATTGTATCTGTAGATCAATTTGGGGAGTATGGCCATCTTAATAATATTAAGTCTTCTAATCCATGATCATGGGTTATTCTCCCACTTATTTACATATTCTTTAACTGCTTTCAATAATATTTTGTACTTTTCAGAGGTAAATTTTGCAATTCTTTTGTTAAATTAACACATCAGTATTTCATTCTTTTTGATGCCATTGTAAATGGAATAGTTTTTTAATTTCATTATAGATTGTTCATTGCAGGTGTGTAGAAAGAGAATTTTTGTATATTCATCTTATATCCTCCTATTTTGATGAACTCATGTATTAGTCTAATAGTTTAGTGGATTCCTTAGGATTTTTTACACACAAGTTCCTGTTATCCACGGATAGAGATAGTTTTTCTTCTTCTTTTCCAATCTGGATGCCTCTTATTTCTTTTTCTTGCCTAATCACCCTGGGTAGAACCTCCACTACAAGGTTGTAGAGCAGGGGTGAGACCAAACATCTTCATAACTTTCATAATTTTAAGGGGAACACATCTGGCATTTCACCATTAGTATGTATTGGTTGTGAGTTTTTCATTGAGGCTTTATGAGGCTATGGATTTTTTTCCTTTCATTCCCAGTTTGTTGAGTTTTTTTTTTTTCATCATGAAGAGTCTTGGATTTTCTCAAATATTTTTTTCTTTGTCTAGTGAGATGATCATGTGATTTTCTGGGGGGGGGTGAGGACATTGTCCCTCAGCTAATACCTGTTGCCAATCTTCCTCTTTTTGCTTGAGGAAGACTGTCCCTGAGTTAACACCTGTGCCAATCTTCCTCTATTTTGTACATGGTACATCACCACAGCATGGGTTGATGAGCAGTGTGTAGGTCCATGCCCAGGATCTGAACCTGTGAATCCTGGGCTGCCAAAGCAGAGCTCACAAACTTAGCCACTATGCCACTGGGCTGGCCCCAAGATTTTTATTTATTATTCTATTTTCATGATGTATTACATTAATTGATTTTTGGATGTTAAACTAACCTTGCATTCCTGGGATAAACCCCACTTGGTCATGGTGTATAAATCTTTTGTAATTTGCTAGATTCTGTTTCATAGTATTTTGTGGTGGATTTTTACATCCATATTCATAAGAGCTATTGGCCTGATGTCATTGGTTTTGGTATCAGGGCAACACTCTCTTTAGTAAATGATTTGGGAATTGTTCCCTTTTCATATATTTTTTGTAAGAATTTGTGAAGTATTAATTCTTCTTTGAATGTTTGGTAGAATTCAGTTCTGAAGTAATCTAGACCTGGGGTTTTATTTGTGGGTAGTATTTTTTACTACTTCAATTTCTTCATTTATAGGTCTATTCAGATTGTCTTTCTTCTGGAGTCATTTTCTGTAGTTTGCGTCTCTCTAGGAATTTTTTCATTCCATGCTAGTTATCTAATTTACTAGCATATAATTCTTTGCAGTTTTCCTTTATAGTCTTTTTTATTTCTATAAGAATGATAGTAATATCCCAACTTTCATGTCCAATTCTAGTAGTTTGAGTCTTGCCTCTTTCTTCTTGGCCAATCTATCTAAAGGTTTGTCAATTTTGTTGATCCTTTCAAAGAACCAGCTTTTGGTTTCATTTATTTTCTTTTTTGTTTTTCTATACTTGATTTCATTAATTTCCACTCCAATCTTTATTATTTCCTTCTTTTTGGTTGGATTAGGTTTAGTTTGCTCTTCTTTCTCCAGTGTCCTAAGGTGGAAGTTTAGGTTATTGATTTTTAATCTTTCTTTTTTCTTAATATTAGCATTTACAACTATAAATTTCCATGTAATCACTACTTTATCTGTATCCTGTAACTTTTGGTATGTTGTGTCTTTAATTTGATTCATCTCAAAATATTTTCTGATTTCCCCTTTTATGTTTTCTTTGACTCATTGGTTATCCAAGTATGTTGTTTAATTTCCACAAATTTGCGAGCTTCCCACCTTTTTCTATAATTGATTTCTAATTTCATTCCTTGGTGGTCAAAGAGCATATTGAATTATTTCTATCTTCTTACATTTATTTTGAGGTTTGTTTCATGGTCTAACATATGGTCTATCCTGGAGAATGTTCCATGTTCACTTGAAAAGAATGTATATTCTGTTGTTGTTGAGTGGTGTGTTCTATAGATGTCTATTAGGTCTAATTGATTCAACACTAACTAGTGTTGTTTAGGTCCTCCTTTTCCATGTTGATTTCTGCTTAATTGTTCTATCTATTATTGAAAATGCGGTATTAAAGTCTCCAAATATTGTTGTACACTTGTCTAATTCTTTCTTCATTCTGTTTACTTCATATATTTTCATATTCTGGTATTAAATGTGTATATGTTTATAACCACTGTATCTTCTTGACGAATTGACTGTTTTGTCCATAGGTAATGGCCTTCTTTGTCTCTTGTAAGTTTTTCTCTTTATGTGGAATGTGTCTGATATTAACATAACCAATTCAGCTCTTTTTTAGGTACTGTTTGCATGTAATGCTTTCCAACCTTTTATTTTCATCCTATTTATGTCTTTGAATCTAAAGTGAGCCTGTTGTATATAGCATATAATTGTATAATGATTTTTAATCCATTCTGTCAATCTCTGCCTTTTAATTGGTGAATTTAATCTGTTTATATTGAATGTAATTAATTATAAGGAAGGAATCACTTCTACCATTGTTTTGTTTTCTATGTGTCTCATGTCTTTTTGTTCTTGTATTCCTTCATTAATGCTTTCTTTTTTGCATTAAGTGGATATTTCTAATGAAGAATTTACATTTCTCTAATTTTTCACTATATTTTTGAGTTATTGTTTTAGTTGTTGCTCTGGGACTTACCATATACATTTTATCTCATCAGATTCAGATTTACACTAGCTTAATTCCAATGATATATAGAAACATTACTCCTATACAGCTCTATTCTCTTTCCTCTACCCTTTTTATTGTTATACATATTACATCTATTAATGTCACAAATCCATCCATACACTCTTATAATTACTACTTCACCATCTGTAGTCATTTCTTTAGCCCAGTACAGCTTTGATCCCACCCACCCCCTTTGTACTATTATTGGTAAACACATTTCAAGTATATTACATTTCTATATGTTATAGCCCCAACCATATAGTATATACATATTATTTTATACAACAGCTTTTTAATCAGTTACTAGAGAAAAGAGAAAAATATGTACATGTATTGGCTTTTATAATTACAGAATTATCTTTACCATTCCTCTTCATTTTTTGTGTGTGCATTTGAATTACCATTTGGTGTCAGTTGCTTTCAGCCTTAAGAACTTCCCTTAGTATTTCTTGTAAGGATGGTCTGCTAGTAACAAATTTTCTCATTTTTGTTTATCTGGAAATGTCTTTACTTTTCCTCATTTTTGAGAGATGACTTTACTGGATATGGGGTTATGTGATTGTAATATTGGCTTATATAATTAGTAAAACCAGTACAGGTATTTAGAAAGTTTAAATAAACTAGACTCTACATGGGAAAGCAAAACCAGCTCTTCCAGAAAACAAAATGTACACTTTTATTATATTCCATGTAATCAGAGTGAAGAAATGTACCTGTCTATAAACCATAATTATCAAACCATTCTTGTTTGCCTAAGGATTCACATACATATGGATTCTTATTTAAAATGCTTCTAAGATAAAAGTTTCTTTGAGAAGAGTTGTTTGCTTTTCTGTCTGTCTTCCTGAAAGGCCAGTACATTTAAAGTAGTGGAAGATTGGTTTCTTCTCTGGGAATTACTGTGTTCCTTTTTATCAGAACTATTTAAGCATTTTTCACATGCAATAAGCCAAGAAGACTAGGATATGAATTAATTTTAAGAAAATATTAAGCCCTCCCAGGAATATTAAAATATGACACCCACACAGCCTTAGGAGGAAAGATTTTTTATCTACCGACCCACAGACACACAGAGAGCTCGCAGTTTCAGTGCCACAACCTGACCTAAGAGTCGAATGCAAATTCAGACACAAATATATATGCAAACAAATGCTGCAGGAAAGAAATAACAATCATTGCAAAGAGGTGACTGAGAATGAATACTTACTTTGTCACTTTGATCATTTTTATAGGAGCTTTCTGCATTCTTCAGATAATAGTCTCTTCATTCTCTCCCATTCACTCAGGAATTTCATGACCCCTCCAACCAATGGAATTCATTAAACAAAAGAAACACAATACTCTTTTTTCATATTTTGAAGATTTCATAGGCTTTCAGTCTTGAACCTTGTTATCAAATCCAGGACACAATCTCTAAACTGAAAGAAATGTTCACTAGTCTCTCCTCTGGAGCTGAAATTTTCATTCATGAATTCCATCAGCAAACCAGACCAGACTTTGTAGACTCCCACTTGTAAAGAAAACTTAGATAAGTAAAACTTATCAGTTTGCAACTAGTATTCTGTCACTACTTAGAGAAACATATTTTTAAAAAACAAATATGACTTATAGCATTAAATGGGAATCATTCTTGGAAACTTGAAAGCATAGAAAATGAATTTGATCTGCCACATTTCAGAAAGAACCCATCGTGGGTTATAGCAGCTCAGGATCAGGAAGTTCAGGGAGAAGCAAAGGATTGCAAAGGCAAGCTTGCTATTACATTTTCTTATCAAGGAACTGCTCTCCAATCCAGTGGATAATCAAGAGATGAGCAGATCTGGTAGGCCTACTAGAGACATCAAAATATAATTTTAAAAATCAATGTCCTAGAAACTTCCAGTTCTGGCCAAGCTTGAGTAGTCCCCCTCCTCTCAAGTGGTCTCTCTATATCAAAACACCCTGAATATAACAAGCAAAGGAAACTCTAAAAGTTGAAAGGGAGAAGATGGATTGGTTCATTCCCTTGGGACTTGGGCAAGGACACAAGAGTGAGTTCCCTCAGTTTTCTTGTTTTTTCCTAAATGTCCCAGACAGGGCACTGCAGAAGCCTCCAACTCAGAACCACCAACAGTCACAGACACAAAGCTCTGAGAATAGTCTATTGGTCTAGCCAAATGAGCAGGAAAAGAATATTCTAAAAATGGTAAATCTTTTTGGCAATCCTGCTCCCCCAACTCCAAACAAACACCAATAGAAAAACCTCACCCCATCCCCCAAGGTTTCAGAGGCCAAGAGGGGAGCTAATCTTCCACCCTGCCTCTCTGAAGCAGGTGGTGACCATCCAATTCACCTGTCAAGCTGTGTCAGTGAGATCTAGCAGGAAGCTGAGCCTCTGCCTCCACTCAACATCAGTGACACTGAACAAAGCAGTGCAGATTGGGACTAGTAAGCATTCCACGTATCCCCATCTCTGGTGTCAGTGATGCCTGGTGGTAAGCTGAACATCCAGATCCACACAGCATTAATGAGGTGGTGTGAGGTGGGACTAGTCAACACTCCACTTTTTCCTTCACCCCTCTTTGTAAGCTGGACCCTATTCAGAGCTGAGCCTCCACTTCCACCCATCAGCAAGACAGAACCAAGTAGTCAGAGGTAGGGTTGGTTGGCACTCAGCCTTTTCCTTCCTTCCTCAGATGTCCTCAGAGACCAGTAAAAATCTAGCTAAGCTTCTGCCCCCAACCCTGTGGCCACAAATTATTGAGTCTGCCATTCAGTTCCCTCTTCTGTGGTGGCAACAGAGCCCAGGGGAAAACTGAGCTTACGGTCTCACTCTGAGGCAAAAAAGTATTGTGAATCGTTGCCTCTTTTTCATTGGAAAGGTATCAACAGGGCAGGGGTGGGAGTTCAGCTCCCACCAAGGTGGTGTGAGTCAGTAATCCACTACAAAACTACAAACTCTACAAAAACAAACCCCTAGAACTAATGCACGAATTCAGCAAGTTGGTGGGATGCAAGATTAACACACAAAAATCAATCGCATTTATATACACTAACAGCAAAACTGTGAAAACAGCAGTGCAAAATACAATAGCATTTACATATGTTCTAAAGAGAGGAAATTATGTAAAATCTAACAAATCCAGTACAAGATCTATATTCTCTACATTTCAAAATGCTGATGAAATAAATGAGAGAACTAAATAAATAGAGAGGCATACCATGTTCATAAACTGGAAGATTCAATATAGTAAAGACATCAATTCTCCCCAAATTTATCTACAAGTTTAATGCAATTCCTATCAAAATCCCAGCAAGGTTTTTGTAGATTTAGAGAAGATTATTATAAAATTTACATGGAAAGACACAAACCCTAGAACAGCTAAACCATACTTGATAAAGAATAATAAAGTAGAAGGAATCACTTCATGTGATGTTAACCTTACTATATAGATACAGAAATCAAGATAATGTGGTGTTGGCAGAGGTATGGACACATATATCAATGGAACAGAATATACAACCCGGAAATAGACCCACACAAATATGATCAAGTGATTTTTGAGAAAGGTGCAAAAGCAATTTAATGGAGAAAAGGTAGACTTTTCAACAAATGATGCTGGAGCAATTGGACATCCACAGGCAAAAAAAAAAAAAGAAACTTGACCTGCACCCCACACCTTATATAAAAATTAACTCAACCTGAGTTACAGACTTAAATGTAAAATATAAAACTATATATTTTTAGAAAATATCACAAGAGAAATTCTTTGGATCTAGGGCTAGGCAGAGTTCTTTGACTTGACATCAAAAGCACAATCCACAAACGAAAAAAATCAATAAATTGGACTTCATCTAAATTAAAAACTTTTCTCTGTGAAAGACTTTATGAAGGGGATGAAAATACAAGCTACAGACTGGAGAAAAATTTGCAAACCATGTATCCAACAAAAGACTAGTATCTAGAAAATGAAGATAACTCTCAAAACTCAACAACCAAAGAATCCAAGTAGAAGATGGGCAAAAGAAATGAGCAAAAATTAACAAAAAAGGACATATAGATGGCAAATAAGCACATCAAAATATCTTCAATATCATTAGACATCATAAAAATGCAAATTAAGATCTCAATGAGCTATCACTACACACAAATTAGAACAGCTAAAATTTTTTAAAAAGTGATAACGCCAAATGCTGGCAAGAATGTGGGGAAACTATCACTCATACACTGCTGGTGGGACTGTAAAATGCTTCAGTCACTTTGGAAAACAGTGTCGCAATCTCTCTGAAAATTAAGCATGAACTTAACACACAAGCCAGAAATCTCACTTGTGAGCATTTAGATCAGAAAATTAAAAAGCCTAATTTCACACAGAAACTTGTATACAGTTGCTCACATCAGCTTTATTTGTAATAGTCAACAATTAGAAAAACCCAAATGTCTTCAAATGGGTGAATGGTTAAATAAATTTTGGTGTATCCATATCATGGAATACTATTCAGCAATAAAAAGTAAGAAACTCTTGATACATGTAAAAACTTTGATGGATCGCCAGGAAATTATGCTGAGTGAAAAAAAGCCAATCCCCAAAGTTACATACCACATGATTCCATTTACATATTTTTGAAATGACAAAATTTTAGAAATGGAGATAGTCTAGTAGTTTCCAGAGGTTAGGTATGGAGAATATTCTAGAAGGGAAATAGGTGTGGTTATAAAATGGTAGCACTAGAGAGATCATTGTGGTGATGGAATTGTTTAGATTCTTGTCTATTGTGGTGCATACATGGACCTACACATGTGATAAAACTGCTCAGAACTAAGTACACACCCCCACACAGAAGTAAAACTGGAAAAATGTAAATAAGATCAATGGAGATTATCAGTGTCAATATCCTAGTTATACTATAATTTTGCAATGTGTTATCATTGGGGAAAATTGGATAAAGTGTATGTTGGATCTCTATGTATTACCAACTGCATGTGAATCTACAATATCTCAAAATAAAAAGTTAAATTTATTTTTACCAAAAAAAGACATTCATTTCATTCATCCTGAATCTATGCTGCATTCCTCCAGGGGAAGAAACATCTAGTGTTTCTCTTATTGAAATAGCACAGATCTTGAGAGAGAGTTTTGAGGCAGCAAAGTGGGTTTCTTCTATCTAGCTTTTTATCTTACTATTCACCTACCAATATTAGATTTAGGACTCAGACGGAAGATGTCATAGACTGTCATTTATACATTCACTGAAATTGAAAAATGAAATCAGACTTTTTCTTATAAAAGGTAATTCTGATCAGATTTGAAATTTTTTTTCAGTGAGGACTAGTTTTCCAACTGAGTAATATGCTGAACATTTTCCATAAATTGATTGAACTATATTTGGAGGATCAAGATTTAGAAAAAGGATATTTAAAGCACATATAAAATACAAATATACCAGAAATTATATCCCTTGCAAATTAAAAATGTGAAAGGGCTGTTTTCAAAATTCTTTTAGGGAATGTAAGGGAAAAAGAAAAAAAAACATTACCTTAAAAAGTCTGCTTTTGAAAAATGTCTGCTGTACTGATATGCACCAAGCAATGCTCCCCCTAGAGAAAGCTGTTAAGTGCTTTATAATCACACCCTGCCTGGTTCCCCTCATTACAAGTGGGACTACAATCTGCCTCTCAATTGTTTTCTGTTCAGGATTCTCTGGGCAGTACCTAACATTAGGCTGGGCTAATGTTCTGTCCTTTGAGGGAGGGGAAGAAGCTTTCTCATTATCCCTGCTTGAGGTTTTTTAGGACTTTTTCTGAACATCCCAAGCACTTCAACTGTTTATCACCCACTAAAAAAACTGATACTGGGTTCATGAAGAGTTAAAGATGTAAACTGTCCTCAAACCACTTACGGTAAATAGTAATGACAGGGCTTATTATTCCTTTCGACAGAAGAACAATCTAAAGCACAGTGTAGTTTAAGGTAATGTCTTGGAAATCACAAAATACTTTTAAAAATTATTTTATTGAGGTCATATTGGCTTAAAACATTGTGTATACATTATTATATTTCAGTTTCTGTGTAGACTGCATTAGGCTTACCACCAATAGTCTAGTTTTTATCTGTCACCCTACATATGGGCCCCTTTACCCCTTTCTCCCCCACTGCTCTCCCTTCCCTTTTCCCTCTGGTAGTCACCAATCTGTTCTCCTTATCTATGTGTTTGTTTGTTTATCTTCCACACATGAGTGAAACCTTACAGCATTTGTCTTTCTCTAGCTGACTTATTTCACTTAGCATAAAACCCTCAAGGTCCATCCATGTTGTTGAAAATGGTAAAATTTTGTCTTTTTTATGGGTGAGTAGTATTCCATTGTGTGTGTGTGTGTGTGTGTGTACACACCACATCTTCTTTATTCATTCGTTCATTGATGGGCACTTGGATGAATAATGCTGCGATGAACCTAGGGGTGCATATATCTTTTTGAATTGGCAATTTCACGTTCTTTGGATAAATACCCACTAGTGGAATAGCTGGATCCTATGATACTTCCACTTTTAATTTTTTGAGAACTGTCCATACTGTTTTCCACAGTGGCTGCACTAGTTTGCATTCCAACCAACAGTGTATGAGGGTTCTCTTTTCTCCAACTCCTCTTCAACATTTGTCGTTTCTTGTCTTTTCAGTAATAGCCATTCTGATGGGTGTGAGGTGATATCTCATTGTAGTTTTGATTTGTATTTTCCTAATAATTAGTGATGTCGAACATCTTTTCATGTGCCTGTTGTCCATCTGTATATTTTCCTTGGAAAAATGTCTGTTCATATCCTCGGACCATTTTTTGACCAGGTTGCTTGTTTATTTGTTGCTGAGTTGTATGAGTTCTTTGTATGTTTTGGAAATTAACTCCCTGTCGGATATATGGTTTGCAAATATTTTCTCCCAGTTGGTTGGCTGTCTTTTCATTTTGTTGATTGTTTCTTTTGCCATGTGGAAGCTTTGATGTAGTCCCATTTGTTTACTTTTTTCTTTTGTTTCCCTTGTCTGAGTAGACATGGTATTCAAAAAGATACTGGTACAACCAATGTCAAAGAGCATACTGCCTATGTTTCCTTCTACGAGTTTTATGGTTTCAGGTCTTACATTCAAGTCTTTAATTCATTTTGAGTTAATTTTTGTGCATGGTGTAAGATAATGGTCTACTTTCATTCTTTTGCATGTGGCTGTCCAGTTTTCCCAACACCACGTATTGAAAAGACTTTCCTTTCTCCATTGTACATCATTGGCTCCTTTGTTGAAGAAAGAGAAATCAAGAATACAATCCCGTGTATAATCACAACAAAAATAATAAAATACCTAGGAATAAATTTAACCAAGGCGGTGAAAGACCTATACACTGAAATCTATAAGACATTATTGAAAGCAATCAAAGAAGACGTAAAGAAATGGAAAGATAATTCCGTGCTTATGGATTGGAAGAATAAACATAGGTTAAATGTCCATATTACCTAAAGTAATCTACAGATTCAATGCAATCCCAATCAGGATCCCAATGACATTCTTCACAGAAATAGAACAAAGAGTCCTAAAATTTACATGGAACAACAGACCTCAAATGGCCAAAGCAATCCTGAGAAAAAAGAACAAAGTTGGAGGTATCACACTCCCTGAATTCAAAATTTACTACAAAGCTGTAGTCATCAAAGCAGTATGGTACTGGCAGAAAAACAGACACAAAGATAAATGGAACAAAATTGAGAGCGCAGAAATAAAACCACACATCTATGGACAGCTAATCTTCCACAAAATATCTTTAAGATATAGAAACTGGGAAGAACCCCAGATCTCCTGACCCTCAATTCTGATAACTTACTGTCAATGATAATTACTCTGATCATCCGGTTTTCAACACTAAGTGTTCTGCTAAGCCCTATATATGTGTTATCCAAATGAAACTCCATCAACAGCCTAATCAATTCCCATTCTCATTTTAAAGATGGATAATGAAATCTTGGAAGAGTTAATGTACCTGGCCAAGGTCATGTGGCTACCATGTGGTAAAGCCATAAAGCCTGGGATCTAATCTTAACATATCTGACGCCATTATCCCATCTACCAAAAGATGACATTGTACTGCACAAATGAAAACTCATGGATGGTCTACTTCTTTACCTGCCATTAGAACGTAAGAAAGAAACATTTATGAAAGAAAACAGAAAAACAAAACAAAATGAAAAGACTAAAGCAAAGCAAAGAAACCAAAAACTATGATCTCATGCTAAGTGTCAGGAAGACAAGTAAGACTTGTCTGCTAAGGTAACCAGAGATGTGAATTAAGTAAGGAAGGTGGTTATAGGGGTATCTGGGGGCAGGCTGTAATGGGAAAACACATAACGGCATGGGAGCATGCTTGGTGAGTTGGTGTTAGTGGAACAAAAAAGAAGCTTGTGTAGCTGGAGAAAAATTAATTTACTCATTCAACAAATATTCAAGTATCTATTCAGCCAGGCACTACTATAGGCACTGGGATACCTTAACGAACAATAAGCAAGGATTTCTGCCCTCTTGGAATTTATATTTCTCTACTATACGAGATGGACAATTAAAAAAACGCATATGGGGCCGCCCGGTGGCGCAGCGGTTTAGTCCGCGCTTGGCAGCCCGGGGTTCGCGGGTTCGGATCCCGGGCGCCCGCTGACACACCGCCTGTCAGCCATGCCGTGGCGGCGTCCCATATAAAGTGGAGGAAGATGAGCACGGATGTTAGCCCAGGGCCAGTCTTCCTCAGCAAAAAGGGGAGGATTGGCAATTGATGTTAGCTCAGGGCTGGTCTTCCCCACAAAAACAAACAAACAAAAAAAAAAACGCATATGAATAAAATATATTGTATTCCAAAAGGTGGTAAATAATGTGGAAAAGAAAAAGAAACAAATAGGGAAGAAGTGGAATCAGGAGTGTGGGGTGAGGGTTGGAAACGAACAAGTATTAGCTCTCCTTGTAATTGATAGGACTATTATCACACGGGTGGAAATTCTCTCCTTTGGGCTGCTTTTGTCAGGTGTCAATGTAAATGCTATGCTGGCTTCACTGCCCAGAGGTCAGAGCACATTTTTCCTATCTTTGGTGGGGACTCGACTCCCTGTTTAACATATCAGAGGGCCAGGGACACTAACGTCGGACTTTTTGTCATCCAGCGGCCACTCGTGTTTAACACCCGGTGCAGCATAGCCGATAAATCTGAACGTTAGTTCTCTGGTTTTGAGACCCGGCCTGGCAGAAACCCTGGCAGGGCAGTGCCCAGGCCACAAGCGGAGACACTGCGCCTGGCTTTCCACCCAAGGAGATCTCAGCCGGTGGGGGGCGCACGCGTAATCACAATCCCTTCACCCCTGCCGAGCTCCACGGAACTCGATTCCTCAGGGCGGGTCACGAGTCTGGCCCCGCCTCCCAGGACAGACTGATTGATTGAAAGGGGGCACCTGACCTAAGCTGCACCAATTGAAGTCCTCTTCGGGCTAGTTGAACTTGGAGAGGAAACCGTTAAGACGCCGGGCCTACCAAGATTGGGTCTTTGTGGGAAGCTCGGGAGAGAAGGTAAGGGGTTCCCGCTGCCGCAGTTTCGGATGGCTTCCAAGGTTTCCCCAACTCTTCTTCCAATTACGTCAATTACAACAGTATCCTTTCTATAACTTACACCTATATTAGCCTAAATTACCCAGGGTCAAGGTTTAGGGATTAATAAAAAAGGCAATCCGACTGGATTGCTCAGTAATTTATTCTCCTCTCCACCCTCTATGCATCCGTCTCTCCCCAGGTGTAGTTGGCTTCGGGTGTATGGCTAATCATTTCGTGCTCCCTCTTTAAAATCCCTCAGCCTTTCTCTTCTTAAAAAAAAAAAATTACGTTTCTCCTTTGCATCCTAGGTTTGTTTGCGCTTAGTTTTAATATCCCAGGCTTTAAATTGTAAATATTGAATTACATACATATATATTTCTTTTTCTATTGCATTTCATTTCTTTTATACTTAAAAATGCTTTTCTCATATGAAAAGCAAAATATGTTCATCTACATCTTGGAAATGACTAGTTTAGTTTCTTATAATAGGCTCTCTAAAGAAGTTTGAATCCATTTTTTAATGGATGATTGTCATAGGAGCATTCATCCAACTTTCTATCCATCCTCCTAACTATATTTCAGTTGGTTAAACTTAAAGTGTCATTTATAGAATAACCATTCCTTTAACTATTGATTTTGTCTTTTATAATTATTTGAAATAATTACATATGGAATAATATATTCAAAACTAATATTCTGAAATAATTTTTTGAAATAACTTGAATATTGAATAAATATTCAAATAATTTATATTTGAATAATTTGAAATAATTGAAAATAAATTTCAATATTTTGAAATTATTTTGAAATAGTTCTTTATTTTGAAAGAATTTAGAATTATTCTGCAACCTACAGAAAGGTTGCAAAAAATAGTACAGAAAGTCTTCACCCAGATTTCCCTAATCTTAACATCTTATACAACCATAGAAAAATTATCAAAACTAGAAAGTTAACTTTGATGCAGTACTAGTAACTAATCTACTTTATTTCAATTTCACCAGTTGTCCCCCTCATGTCCTTTTTCTATTCCAGGGTCCCATTCAGGATATCACATTGCATTTGGCCATCATTTCTCCTTAGTCTCCTTCAGGCTGAAAGTTCCTTAGTCTTTCTGGGTCTTTCACAACCCTGACGCTGTTGAAGATACTAGTTAGGTACTTCATAGAATGTCACTTTGGCTTTGACTGATGTTTTCTTATGATTAGATTGAAGTCCTACATTTTTGGCAAGAATTCCTGTTTTATTCTCCTCCCCTTCACTCCACTGGTGATGGAGGGATTTCCACCCTAGTGTTATGGGTGTGGCTGAACACATCATACCCGACACTGGACAGATGAGATCCGTAGCAGTTTATTAGAAACATTTACTCACAGCCTGGGGGAGGAGGACACTGCACACCAGGTAGAGCCTCATGGGTACCACGCCCTGGAAGAGAGTGAAGAAGCAGGGGCTGTGGGGGGGGGCGGGCAGTCTTTGTAGTGACAAGAGGATGAAGTGACCCTTGGTTCACCTGGGGGAATGTAATCGGGTTGTTTGAATAATTCTGGGGGCTGGTGGGGAACTGAAACCTGCTCCTCAGGGATAAGCAGGCACAGTGCCTAGTTCCCGTGATAAGGAAGGTACTTTGGCTAAGGGACCTTATTCGTGGGAGCACAGGAAGGAGGACAACCTGTGGTTAGGCCATTCGAGGCCCTCTGGATTTTCCCTAGATGTTAAGGCATACATATTATTGGGCCTTCACTTTAGGTCTTATAAGACAATACTGCAAAAGTGATTTTGTTCCCTTCTCTGTGCCTCATGTCAGGGGTGCATGATGTTCTTATGTTGTATTACTGAAAATGTTCATCTTGATCACTTGATTAAGATGGTGGCAATTATGTTGCTCCATTGTAATGGTACTATTTTCCCACTTGTAAGTAATAAATATCATGTAGGAAGTACTTTAAGACTATGAAAATATCCTATTTCTTCTCAGATTTTATTCACTACTTTTATAATCCGTCTGGGGATCTTACCTACAACAATTATTACCTAATGGTGACTTTCTGTTTTCTTCATTCCTACTACATTTATTCATTGGGATTCTCCTGAAAAGCTGTCCTTTCACCCTCATTCATTTATTTACAAATTTTGAAGCTATTTATAAAAATTGTTTTATAAAATTTGTTTCAAATTATTTGTATCAGTATCGACTCATGAGTAACTATGTTTTACTATGAGTTATAATCAAATTATATCATTATTGATTTTGTTCCTTGGATTGTTCCAGCCTTGGTCATTGGGATCTCCTTTTGGTTGGTTCTGTGTTCTTTCGACATGACCCTATCTATCCTTTTTTGTATATTTCCTTCCTTACTATAAGATTTCCTGTTCATCTGGTGGTTTTTTTTCCCACCACAGCCCTGGAATCAAACCACTTCTGCAAGGAGCCCTGATTCCTTTTCTTGGGGAAGGACATTTAGAAACCAATATCTCAATGTGTGTTCATTGCTACTGGGGTTTCATTGCTGCTAGGCCATCTCCATCTTCAAAAGTAGGAAATATATTGTATGTATATACACCCATGCTTACAGATACATCTCATTTATTTCTGTACCTACCTATATGTATAGATATTAAAAGCCAGGAGCTCGTACTGGTACTTCTGATTTCAATCCACTCTAGCTTTATTTGTAAGTTCTTTCTCTGACCTGGGCTGTCATTATCTACAAAATTTACTTCCTGATGTATACATAAAGTAGTTGCAGAAATGCTGACCATTACTCCTGTTAGAAACAGATTTACTAACTTGGATTTGTGTACGGTTCTTTTTGTCTTTGGCCTCAGAAGGTGCAATCAAAGTACTGTTTTCTCAGGTTTCTTAGCTTAGCTATTGTTCCTGACCTCTTCAGTGTGGTTAAGATAGTCATTGGTAATACAGTTAGGTTAATTTCTTGGTGTTTGAATTTGAGTTTGGGTTATCCCCACATCCTAGTTGATTTTAGTTGTTTAATTTTAATTAACATTAATATGATTCACAAAGTCAGGGCTATACAAAAAACGTCTCCTCAGAGAAATGTCACTCTTTCCTCATCCCTTCTACCCCTTTCCTATCCCCCACTTCTTTCCACTCCTTTCCCACACTCCCCCTGTAGATAACCAATCTCTTTAGTTTCTGGTTTAATCTCTCCTATATTTATTTTGCACAAATGAGCAGATACATGTGTGTTTTTTTTATAGGCCCTTGTTTGTTAAGTGAAGGATAGCGTTCCATACATACTCCTTTGTACTTTTTTCTTTTTTACTTAACAGCATTCCAGGAAATCACTCCTTATCATTCCATAGAGTGCTTCATCATTCTTTTTTACAGCTGCATTGGACTCCATTGTGTGGCTGGATCACTCACATTCAACCACTCACCTATGTATGGGCATTTAAGTTGTTTTCAACATTTCACAATTACAAACAGCGCTGCAATGAGTTAACTTGGGCATGAGTATTTTTGTATCAGTGGAAATACATCTTCAAGTTATATTCCCAGTGGGAGGATTATTGGGCCAAAAGTTAAGTGCATATGTCATTTTGTTAGGTATTTCCAAATTTCTCTCCAGAAGGTTTGTACTCGTATTTAGTCCCACTAGCGATGTATAAGGGTGACTTTCCTCACAGGCTCACTAACAGAATATGGTGCCCTACTTTTTTAACTCATCATACATTTGACTCATCATATATTTGAGGATTGCTTTATTTATTTTTTTGTGAATTATCTGTTCCTATCTTTTTTCTCATTTTTCTCTGAAATTCGGTATTTGAGAGTTCTATATTTATTTGGGATATTATCCATTTGTCTCTGGTGTATGCTGTAAATACTTTATCCCAGTTTGTCAGTTGCCTTTTGATTTATTTATGATGTATATTATGATGTGTTTGCCATACACAAAAAATTTTCGTGTAGTCAGGTTGATCATTATTTTCTTTCATTGCCTCTGGAAATTGAGTGACAGTTAGAAAGGCTTTCTCTACACTTGAGGTTAAAGAAGAGTTCTGCCATATTTTCTTTGAGAGCTTCTTATGGTTTCATTTTTTTATGTTTAGATCCCTAACCCACTTGTAGTTTGTTTTTGTGTATGGTGTGTGAAATGGATCTATTTAAAATTTTCCCAAATGTCTCTTATGTGCCAGCACCATTTATTAAATGTCCATCTTTGCCCCAGTGATTTTACATTCCTTTTATCATATACTAAAATTTCCATATGTCCTTGAGGGTATTTCTGGGTTTTCTGTTCTATTCCACTGAGCTACTTGCTTTGTCATGTACCAGAACCAGAGCGTTGTAGTTACAGAGGCTTTATAGTATGCTTTAATGTCTGATATCATTGCTCCCCTCTCATCAGTTTTCTTTTTCACCTATATTCTGGCTATTCCTGCATGTTTTTTAAAAAAAAATATGAACTTTATTGTTGACTAGTCTAACTCCATAAAAATGTTTGCTGATATTTTTGAGAGTGTATTAAATTTATACATTAACCTAGGGAGAATTGACATTTTTTAAATGCTGAGTTATTCTATCCAAGGACAGTGAATGTCTTTCCATTTATACAAGTTTCTTCTGTGTCGTTCAGGAGCGTTTTAAAATTTTCCTCACAGAGATGTTCTGATTAAGTTTATTCCTCTGCATGTAATCTTCTTTGTTGCTATTGTGTATGAGATTTTCTCTACCAATGTGTCTTCCAACTGGTTTTTGTGTGTGTATACAAAGAGTATTGATTTTTGTATGTTAACTTTATATCCTGCTACCTTACTGATTTTGATTGTTTCAGTTAATTTGTCATTGTTTCTGTAGGGCTTTTCAGATATACTGTAATATCACCTGCACAGAGAGATGGCTCTACTTTTTGTTACCCATACTTATAAATCTAATGGATTTCTCTAATCAACTGACTAATACTTACAGTACAAGATTGAATAGGAATGAAGTGGTGGGTATATTTTCCTTGTTCCTGACCTTAGTGGAAAACTGCTCATGGTCCCCCATTAAATCAAATACTAGCGTTAGGAATTAATTATATATCTTTTTTCATGTTAAGAAAGCATCCTCTGATTCCTATTTTCTTGAGGGTTTTTTTTTTTTAACGTGAACGGGTATTGAATTTTCCCAAAGGTTTGTTCAGCATCTGTGGTGATAATCATATGATATTTGTCCTTAACTGTATTACTATGGTGAATGATAGCGATGGAATTCTTAATATAGAACCAACCTTCTATTAACGAGATAAATCCCACTTGGTCACATTATGTTAGTTTCTAAATGTATTGTTCAGATGTTTGATAATATTTTATTTAGTATTTTTGTATCTATATTTTACCTATCAGTGTCATACTTGCTTGATAAAAGGAGTCAGGAAAATTTTCCTTTTTAATGTTCTTGAATAATTTATAGAGCATTGGTAGTATCTGACCTTTGATGGTTTACTAGCATTCACCTGTAAAACCATCTGAGCGAGATGTGTCTTGGGGGTAATTCCTTGATAACTTTCTTTATTTTTTTCTATGAAAATTGGCTAATTTAAGCTTTCTAACACTAGAATTAGAATTTTGGTAATCTGTATTTCTCTAGGAAATTATCTATTTCATGTATATTTTCAAATTTCTTTGCATAGAGGTTTATGAAATAATTTGTTTTCTTTTTTCTGTTTGAATGGTTATTTATCTTTTGTCATTTATTATTTTGTATATTTGTGGTCTCTTCCTTTATTCCTTTATCAAGCTACCTTGTGGTTTGTCTATTTTAAAAAACAGGATTTTCATTTGTTTTTCTATCCTGTATCTCATTCATTTCTGCTTTTATATTTATTATTTCTTTCCCTCTGCATTTACTTAGTTGTTTTATTTTTAGTTTTTGAGACCATACTTTAATTCATTTAATTCTTTCATTTTTACTCATAAAAGTATTTAGTGCTCTGAATTTTCCTCTGATCACTGCTTTAAATGTATCCCACAGATTCTGATGTGTAGTTTTTCCTTGTCATTCTTTTTAAAAATTTCTGTAACTACATTTTGTATCTCCTCTTTAACTCACCATTTTTAAGCAGAGGCTTTTAAAAATTTTCCAGGTGGAAAGGCCTTTCTGTTCTCAGTTTCTGTTAGTAATTTTAACTTTTATTGCATTGTGATTAGAGAGGATTGTTTGTAATATTTCCACCTTATGGAAATTAATGAGGTCGTTTCTCTGAGATAATTATGATCATTTTTTGACACAAAAATAGATTCTCTATTCTCATTATATATATATGTATATGTATGTATGTATACAGTTGACCCTATTGATTATGTTGTTTAGATTTTCTGTATCTCTGCTCTTCTTTTATACCACTTGATCTGTCTTGTACTGAGATTGGTGTACTCCTACTATTACTGTGTTTTTGTCTAACTCTCCGTGCCTTTTTGCTTTATAAAGGTGATTGCTGTGTTATTTGGCACATAAATATTCCTAGGTGTTTTATCTTCATTGTGAACCTTGGCTTTTATCATTAAGACACGTTCTTTGTCATGGTTAATGCTTTTTAAAACATCATACTGAACCACCTGTTTTTCTTAACACTTTACTATCTGGTCCATTCGTTTTTTTCTGCCCCCCAGTATCATTTAACACTCACCTGCTGTGTTATGACAAAAAGTTTTTCTGTTTTATTCTATTCCTCTCCCTTCTCTCATTTTTAGTTGCACAATTTCTGTTTTTTCATAACGTAAAGCATTTGTACATCTGTCTTCCCCCCTTTCCTCTCCCTTGATTTTAGTATTCTATGTAAAATGCTCACCATCAGATATTTTGGTGAAGTTTTTTCTGTCATTCCATGGGGGATGACAATCCCAGTTCATCTTTTAGAAGCTTACCTAGCAAACGTTCTGTAAAGAGACATATAGTAAATATTTTAAGTTTGTGGGCCACTGTGACTCTGTCACAACTACTCAACTTTGCCATTGTAGTGCAAAAGCATCCATAGACAATACGCAAATGATTGATCATGGTTTTGTTCCAATAAAACTTTATTTACAAAATCAAGCAGTGGACTAGATTTGGCAAAATGGGCCACAGTTTGCAGACCGCTGCTCTAGTAGATTCCTCAGGAAGGGCTGAGGGGTACAGAATTTCCTAAGTTCCTCTATGTTGAAAAACTGTTTGTGTATAGCCTGTGATATTTGCAGGACACCCCAGCTGGATATAAAATCTTTACTTCAGGCTTTCTTTTTAGTCCATTTCTGTTTGTAGATTTTTAAAAATATTCTGATTCAAGATAGGTTTCATATCCTCAAATGCTTGCTTGAGTATAATTAATTCTGTTTGGAGTGTTGACCCAAAGTGTCCCTCAACTGAAGATTGGTTAAAGAAGATGTGGTATATACATACAATGGAATACTACTCAGCCATAAGAAAAGATACAATTGTCCCATTTGCAACAACATGGAGGGACCTAGAGGGTATTATGTTAAGTGAAATAAGCCAGAGAGAGAAGGACAGACACTGCATGAACTCACTCATATATGGAATATAAGTGAACACACGGACAGAGAGAACTGATTGGTGGTTACCAAGGGGAAGGGGGGTGGGGGGGGCACAAGGGGTGAAGGGTTACATCCACAAGGTGATGGACAAACAAAAATGTACAACTAAAACCCCACAGTGTTATAAACTAAGACATCAATTTAAAAAAATCATAAAAAATAAATAAATAAATAAATAAAATAAAATCTTTACTTCAGGCTTTCTTTTTAGTCCATTTCTGTTTGTAGATTTTTAAAAATATTCTGATTCAAGATAGGTTTCATATCCTCAAATGCTTGCTTGAGTATAATTAATTCTGTTTGGAGTGTTGACTTACAGTCTCCTTCTTCTTTGTGGTTGTTAAACGTGTGAAATTTTGTTTACTCAACATTTTTTGGAATGTTTTTCTATGCAATTCCCCTTCCTTTTGTTCGTCTGTATGAAATTGGGTTGTTTCACAAGATTCCTAGTTTAATGGTGTCATTTTCTGCCAGGATAGCAAAGTCCAGGTCTTTTATTCATTTTGTTTGTTTGTTTTGGTGATGGAGAAATCGTGAGTGCTCTAATTTTGTGGTTCTCTTAGTCTTGCAAGATCCTTAGTTTTCCCTTTTTGTTTCACTTCCCCACCATTTCCCAAATGCCAAAGGACAGTTCTCCCTTCCTCTTTGCCTTTATTCTTCCCCAGAAGTTATGTATTTCAAAGACTGCATCCCTACCTCTTTCAATGTTCTTGTTTTGGAGTCCCTTCCCTGTAGTCCCTGTGCTCATCTTCCAGGAGACCTTTTTAATATTTCAGACTTATTCTGTGCTTAGCCATTCTGCTGTAGTTTTAGATCAACTTTAAGCCCCTCACCATCTTCCTTGTTCTGCATCTCTTGCAGCTTTTCTTGATTTGCCTTTGCTGTGCCACAGAGCTTAGTGATGGGGGTATGACAGATTTTATGCCAGGAATTCATGTCTTTTCTTTTTTTACTCACAATTATTTTGAAGTTTTGACAGTCTCCATTTTAAAGCAATGATGAGGGTGTGGATTTAGTGTAGATTTACATTTTGCTTCTTATTGGTTTGTAGCCTTTGGGGAGGAAATATCGGGAGGAAGGCAGCTAGGTGGTCAACATTGTCTTCTGCTAACTTACCTCTGATTTCACATGGCATTTTATCTTATGTAAATATGTGTGTGTATGCACATATATACTTAGATACACACAAGTCTATTTTTATACTATTCCTATAGTAGAGGTCATCGGAGGTGTCTGTCTGGTTAACCATATGTTCATTCAATAAATATTTTATCCATAGCCAACCTTGGAGGCAAACAAGAGATTGTAGATGTCCTCTCAGGATTTCTAAATATTCCTCACCCTGAAGCAGGTTTACGAAGATGCACCAAAAGGCCACAGCCACACTGCTAGAGCTTGCGGCAAAGAACCTGCTGAGTAATGAGCCTGCAGCTATCCATGCCCTGGAAGAACTCCCAAGAGACCTCTTTCTTCCATTGTTCACTGCTGCCTTCTTGGGTGGTCATAAGAAGATGCTAAAGGCAATGGTGGGGGTTTGGCCCTTTCACTGTCTCCATATTGGGACACTGAGTGTGCAAGAGTCACACTATGAAATCTTGCAAGCCATGATTGATGGTCTGCAGATCCTCCCTGTCCAGAACTCTTCCTCTTGGTAAGACTATGTCCGAGAGAGACAATGTGCGTAAGCAGGAGGGGATGCTGGAGGCTGGGGCAGGGGAATACCTAACAGCCTCACGAAAGTAGCCAATGGTGAATGCTGAGGAGCTCTGTGGGCCTATTGGTCCAACAATTGGGGTCACCTTAGGGACTCCAGTGTCTTACAGAGTTGATTACTCCAGTGTCTTACAGAGTTGATTATAGAATAGAGGTGATGGAGGGTACTGTGGTTGGGTTTACCCTCTGAGTGTGATTACATAGAATGAGGACATGTGTATTGAGACTAGGGAGGCCCAGAGGTGAAGAAAGCGTGAGGAAAAGAATAACAGATGCTAAATTTGTATGGAAAGGACTTCTTGGTGATTGGTATATGGAGTGAAAACTAGGGATAAAGAGTTCTGTCCTGCTTCTCATCATTGATCTTGCTGTGTTATGTTCAGATCGTCTACCTCTCATGTGTTCTGTCTCCCCCTCTCCTTACAGGGGGCCAAAACTGAGGATCCTAGATTTAAGGCAGGACCTGGACTGTGAGACAACATGCTTGGAGATCAGGACCACATTCCCTTTCTGTTTTCAGTCTTGTGCTCATTCTCGGTACTCTATCCTTAAAAGAGAAGAAGCCCAGCATAGAGCCAGGTGCCTTGGAATTGTTAATTCAGAGTCTGAGCTCCAGTCAGCCTGGGAACCAATAGAATTACTAGTGGACCTTTCCCTCAATGACACCCTGAAAACAAAGCAATTTCTTTCTTTTCTTTGGAGTAAGGTGGAGCAGAGCTTTGGGTCCCTGCACCTCTGCTGTAGACATTTGCAAATCGACAAAATGTCTGCCCACAGACGTATCCTGCAGTTTCTGTATCTGGGATGCATTGATCACCTGGAAGTGGATCAGGCTTGTCTGAGTGGAGTCACCACCCTTTTGGCTCGGACGATCCACCTGAACAGCCTTAGTCTGTCTAACATCCCCTTTAAATCTTATAAGGGGAGAAGTTTCAGAACCTTTCTGATCCGGCTCGGGCAGCTGGACAACCTGCAGGCGTTCTGCTTGTCTTTCTTCCGCCTCACAGATCAACTGCGCAAACTGCTCAGGTGAGGGGGTGGGAAAGAATCTGGGTTCCCTGAACACCCCGTTGTTAAGACAGGAGAAGAGACCATGCTTGGATATTCCTGAGCTCCTTGTAACCTATTTCTCCTTCCACCTCAGCATGGGCACTGCTGGGAGCTTGAAACTGGCCAGGCTAGAGAGAGGTACCTCATGGTGAGGAGAAAGACAAGATTGGAAAAGGAAGCTGTTCTCATTCTTTCATTCATTCAGTCAGTCACTCAACTATGTGCAGACACTATGATAAGTCTGTAAATATACTGGTGAAAAAGACTCCGTCCTTCTCCTATTGGAGTTTACAGCTCCCTAGAGAGGAAGGGGAGGCATTCAGATGGAGAAACGGTTTATGCTGTCGCACCGATGCACATCCCCATGGACTGACCACAGTAGTTAACACTGCCCAATCATTTTCCTCTGGTAGTTTCCCCAAGGCTTAGACCCTGAATGGAGAACTTGTCATCTGGGAACTAGTCAAAGGGAGCCCTCAGTTGGCTGCTTTCCCAGACCCATCCTCACCAAATAAGTGAACAAGACTCACCACCGAGTATGTTGTATATCCTGTGCATACAATTTTTTTCACTTAGTCTTTTCCACAATCCTGTATAGTAATTACTTTTGTACACAGTTTAAAGATTAAAAACCTGTATCTCAGAGTGGAAAAGTAACTTCCTCAGCACCCCAGATCTCTTAAGTCTGATTTCAAAGCCCACATGATTAACCACTGTTGCAAAATATGTACGTTTGTTTATTCTAGAGCCTTAGGTACCTATCATTCAGGGCTTGCTGCCCTGGTCCAATCCTCATTCTTCTGAAATAAGCTTTCTTTTTTCTCTCTATAGAGTTCTGCCACCTCAGTTGGATACATTGGATCTATCTTTCTGTGGCCTTTCTAACAGAGATGTCACTGTCCTGTCCCAGAGCTCTCCAGCCACCCACCTAAGGCTGTTGAATCTCAGTAACAACCAGATATTCTCGGAAGACCATGAGCCCTTCCCGACTCTGCTGGAGAAAGTCTCCGGCACCCTGCAGCATCTGGAGATAAGTGATTGCCTGATGACTGATTCTACTCTCTCTGCTGTCCTCCCAGCCCTGAGCCAATGTTCCCATCTCCGTGTCCTTAGCTTTGCCTTCAACCCCATCACAATGCCTGTGCTCACCAGCATTCTGCAGCACTTAACATCCTTGAGGGAGCTGAAGCATGTGGTTTATCCTGTCCCTGTCCATTGCTACGGACAATGGAATTTTCGTGGCAGTTTGGATCCACAGAAACTTGCTCAAGTGCAGGCCCAGTTGAAGGCGATGCTGCAGGCGGTACAACTGGACGACATGAACTGGACCACTTGTTCTGAGTGATTTCCACGGTACGAGGAGTTTCTCAACACTGTTGTGTGGCCGTTAAAGGGTTCGCTGTTTTGCCTGAAGCCCAAGTTTGTGGAGACACATATATAAAATTCTACTGTTTCAGGAAACTGGGGTTAGGAAGGTTGAATATGTAACCGACCTCTAAGAAAGAGGAACTCTGAAAAAAGTAGAGGATTTTGAGAGATCCCGTGGATCTCTTGCCCCTGGCCCTTGACATCCTCTTCTGGTTACTAACCACAGTGTTGGGTATGTGATGTAAGCTAACCCAGTCGTGGCACATCATTTCCCTGTCCACACGGATTGGTCCATTTATCCACTTCTGGGCCCTTGACACAAGTCAGATCAATTGAAACGCTTCCTGGATGTGGTAGTTGTTGAAGCCAATAATTTTGCCCTCTAGGGTTCCGCAAACATCTTGTATTATGATTGCCTTAGGTTGCTTATGAGAAACCAAATGCAAGCAAAAGGAAACAAACTAGGTCCACTACCTACTGGTGTCTTCATCAGCATGCTGTTCCCTGCTTTCTCGGGTCTGAGACCCCTGGCTCAGTTGTTCCTTATTTCACACACATTCACCAAGTATCTGTTATGATTTAGCTACTGTTTCAGGTGCTAAGAAAAATAAAGTCCCTGATCTCGAACCACTCAGAGTACACATGCTCCTGCGATTTATCAGTTTGTCCACTCTTTCTTAGGGCATTTAGCAAAATTATTTATTCCCCCCAACCCCAGATTTTTCTCACTTTTCCCCTTACATACTCTGCTCAATCCATGTTGGCCTCGTTATGCTGTTGGATAGCTGCTCAACCCTCAGGTCATGGCTTACGTGTTAGCTCGTCAGATAGGTTTTCTCTTACTTCCCTATTTACGTAGCTTTACTCCGCTGTTGCCCTCTCTTAATGTACCATGTACATTTCCCTCAGGGTGCACACCATTCCTTATGTATTTGCTCTTGCACTAGAGTTGCACTGTTCAGTGTGGTACACACTAGCCATATGTGGCTGCTGAGCACTAGAAGTTTGGCTGCTCTGAAATGTGATGCACTCTAAGTGTAAAGTGCACCCTGTGTGTCTCAGACTTAGTAAGAAACAAAGGACGTAGAATCACTGGTAATTTACTTACATTGTTTACATATTGAAATGATAACATACTGCATGTCAAAGACTGTAAGGAAGAAATTATGTAAATTAACTTGTTTATATTGTTTACGTGCTGAAGCAATAGCACTGCATTTCAAAGACTTTTAGGAAAAAAACCTTAAAATTACTAATTAATGATCTGTTTACATGTTTACATCTCAAAATGATAAAACATTGCATTTGAAAGACTTATTGAGAAAAAAGAATGCAAAATTAATAGTTTGTTCCTATTGGTTACATGTTGAACTGATAACATACTGAATTTCAGGGACTTAGTAACCAAAAAGAATGGAAAATAATTAATAGTTTGTATATAGTGTTTCCTTGTTTAAATGAAAATAGACTGCATTTTAAAGACCTAGTAAGAGAGAAGAGTGTAAAAGTAATTAATGGTATGTTTATATTGTTTCCATGTTGAAATGATAACACACTCATTTCAAAGACTCAGTAAACAAATAATTTAAAATTATTTTTTTCTTATTGCTTGCACCTTGCAATAACAAACTGTATTTCAAAGGCTTAGAGAAAAGAATGTAAAAATCAGTCATTAATGTAGTTAATAATTTGTTCTTATAATTTCCATTTTGTGATAATACACTGCATTTCTGACTTAGAGAGACAAACATGGTAAAATAACTAATAAATGAATAGTGTATATTGTTTCTTTGTCGAAATGATAACACATGCCATTTCAAAGACTTTGTAAGAAAAACGAATGCAAAATTAATAATTTGTTCATATAGCTTACATGTTGAAATAATGCACTGTATTTCAAAGACTTACTAAAAAGTATAAAATTAAGAATTTATTTATAGTTTTCATGTTGAAGTTATAATTTGTTTTTACTTTTTTTTTTTTGTGAGGAAGACCAGCCCTGAGCTAACATCTGTTGCCAATCCTCCCCTTTTTGCTGAGGAAGACTGGCCCTGGGCTAACATCCGTGCCCATATTCCTCCACTTTATATGGGATGCCGCCACGGCATGGCTGACAAGCAGTGCGTCCGCGGGCTCCCGGGGTTCCGAACTCGTGAACCTGGGGCTGCCAAGCGCAAACTAAACTGCTGCGCCACCGGGTGGCCCCAATTTGTTTTTACTTTTGTGTTAAATAGAATAATTATTACAGTTAAATTCACCTGTTCCTTTTAACTTTTTCTTTTGGGTTTCACTTTTTTTGATGTGGCTCCTGTTATATTTCTGTTGGACAGCATGGCACTAGACCACAAGCTCCATGCAGGCAGAGGCTGTTCCTATTTAGTTTATATATTAATCATGCCTTTTTATTTCCTGTGTTTTGTGATGTTTTGACATCTGGGGCCTTGCTGACACGGGAGACACTGCCCCTCCCAAGGCTAGCTAATTCCTAGAGATAGCAAACTACTGGCCTGTGAGCATGCCTTTTTTATGCAGGCCAACCAATACAGAACCCTAGTCCCTAATCACTTTCTTTATGGGCTCTCACAGGGCTCTTACACTCTGGGCTACTACTCCCCTGCCCTAATCACCCCAAGTACAGGTACCAAACCACTAGGGACAAGCCCTCTGCCCCGGTGCCCACTAAAAACACTCAAACTAGCTAATCCTAAACCTATTGAACCTGCCTTGCCTTGCCTTTCCCTTAGAAACCACAATAAAGGTGAAAACTTCTATAGCACTAAGTAAGGGGCTTAATTAGGAACATTATTGGTGTGGTGTTGACAAGGTGAATGGCATGTTTAGACATTTCTTTTGCAAGACTGGTGGTTCCCAATTCTTCGCTTTCAGCAGATTGGAAGAATGATCTAAATGACTTGTCAGATAGGGGCTCATTAAAAATAATTTGGGGGCCTAACCCCATGCCTGAGAGGTTCCAGGTCCACATGCTCCACTTTGGTGGCCAGGGTTCATGGGGTTGGATCCCAGGCAAAGACCCACTCAACTCACCAGCCATGCTGTGGCAGTGTCCCACATATAAAGTAGAGGAAGATCAGCACAAATGTTAGCTCAGGGCTAATCTTCCTCAAGCAGAAAAAAGAGGAAGATTCACAGCAGATGCTAGCTCAGGGTGAATCTTCCTAAGCAAAATAATAATAATAGTAATTTTGGAGGATGTCATAAGACATTCCAAGAACTGATGGCTATTTCTACACAAAAGTCCTCTATTACTGTTTGTTGGCGTCACAAACACGGACTGATGTAGCCCAGGAGTTCATTTTGTTTCCTTCAGGAGGCCTGATTACTTAGGACTCATTTTAAAAGCACACTTCGTTAGGAAGCTAGAACTGCGACGTTACTTCCCATTAAAGCAATAGAGTAAGAGAGTCTCAAAGATAAGGAAGCTTCAGGGTGAGGAGTTCCCCTTTGATGTAAGCTGCAGAAAGATGGAAAGAGCACCATTCCTACCCCATCAAGAAGAAAAGGCCAAATAAACTACACAGTCATCATCTTACTTGAGCCCATCAGAGAGCTGAAGTCATTATAGAGCTGAATTCAGCCAAGTAGACTCAATCCCAAGGAGGGTCAGGCCTCTCCAGGGAAAGACTGGATGCATGGGGTTTTGACACGAGACAGGAAGAAGGAGCACTAGCCACCTGTACAAGTGGGTTAAAAGAAATTAGCTAGCATTTTAAATGCATTGCTAAAGATCAAGTGTGGGCTAGTCTGACAGCATAAAACCCCTGAGAGTGCCAGACACAAAGGGAGTTCACAGTCATTTGCAAGCTCTTATCCACAGACCTCTACTAAGTGCCTACAAGAAAGATTGGGCACAGGGTAGATCAGAGAGAACCCTCCTGAGTGGCGCAAGCTTGCTGGAGAGGATAAGTCATTGCTGCAGAAAACTCATGAATCTTCAACCCCTGCCCATAAGCCTTCTCTCAAATGAATCAAAAACATCAGGCAAACTTTATCACCAACAGGTCACAGGTAAACACACATTGTTGTCATGGGAAAAGCAGAAGAAAAGAACCCTCTACCATTAGATGAGATGCAGGAAAGAGCTCAGGACTCATTATCCTTTGCCAATAACATTAGAAATCTCCTACCACCGAGGAGGGGGAGGAAGGGAACACTTTCCTGCACACAATTAATCACAAATACAAGGCAGAGTTTGGCTGCTACATGGAGGGGAGACAGGAATGCTGAGAAGACCCAACCTCAGAAGCCTAGGCACATAGGGCCTGCTTAAGACTGAGCTTGGGAGTGATGTCAGCAAGATGGCGGAGTAGGAGACTCCAGACTCCATTCCCCCACAAAAGCAACAATTACACAGCTATCCATGAACCAAAATAGCTCTGGGAGAACTCAGGAGTCCACTTAAGGACCTGCAGCAACAGGGTGGAGCAAAAGACCTGAGAATAACCACACAGAAAGGGTAGGAAGAACAGTTTCATTTTGCCTGCATCATCCCATCCTCCAGACCAGTACTGCTCAGTGTCAAGAGGGAACTCCCCAGCCAGAGAGTTCCCCTCACAGGGAAAAGAAGAGCAGGATGAGTGACCAGCTCCCCCAGTCCTAGAAGGCATGAAGGACATGCTTCAATTTCCCGCACCCAGATCACTGGGAAGGCCAGGAGAGTGAGATCTCTTGAGATATCTAGGAATAAAGAAGGGCAGGGGCTATTAGTATCAGCCACATACCAGGAGTGACCACGGTCCCCAGTGGCCTGCTCTGCAGAGGACCCCAGCGGCCTTCGCCATGGATGACCGCAACAGGCCCCCAGAGACCCTCCATAGCTTTCACCACTGAAGACCCAGAAGTGTTAGCTGTTGCTAACATTCAAAAATCAGTTGCAATTTCTATATACGAACAACAAACTATCTGTAGTAGAAAACAATCCCATTTACAATAGCATCAAAAAGAACAAAACAGGAATAAAATTATTCAAGGAGTTTTCTGTACACTGAAAACTATAAAACATTGATGAAAGAAATTGAGGAAGACACAAATAAATGGAAATACATCCTATGCTCATAGATTGAAAGAATAATATTGTTAAATGTCCATTCTACCCAAAGCAATCTACACATTCAATGCAATCTCTATCAAAATTCCAATGGCATTTTTCACAGGAATACAAAACAATGCTAAAATTTGTATGAAAGCACAAGATTCAAAATAGCTAAAGCAATCTTGAGTGGGAAGAACAAAACTGGAAGCATCAAACTTCCTGATTACAAATTATATTACAAAGCTATAGCAATCAAAACAGTATGGTGCTGGCATAAAAACAGACATATAGACCAATGCAACAGAATCGAGAGCCCAGAAATAAACACATGCATATAAGGGCAACTTATTTTCAACAAAGGGTGCCAAGAATACACAATGGGAAAAGGATAGTCTCTTCACTATATAGCATTGTGTAAAGTGGATATCCATATGCAAAAGAATGAAATTGGGCCCTTTTCTTGAGCACCATACACAAT
Source organism: Tapirus indicus (assembly GCA_031878705.1). Lineage (NCBI taxonomy): Eukaryota > Metazoa > Chordata > Mammalia > Perissodactyla > Tapiridae > Tapirus > Tapirus indicus. The sequence continues at coordinate 85,764,077 of CM062942.1, read as the reverse complement.
AATCAACTCAAAATGGATTAAAGACTTAAACATAAGCCCTCAAACTATAAAATTCCTAGAAGAAAATATATGGGAAAAGCTCCTTGACCGTGGTCTTGGCAATAATTTTTTGCACTTGACAGCAAAAGCACAGGCAACAAAAGCAAAACTAAACAAGTGGGACTGCATCAATCTAAAAAGTTTCTGCACAGCAAAGGAAACAATCAACAAAACGGAAAGGCAACATGCAGAATGGGAGAAAATGTTTGCAAGCCATTTATCTGATAAGAGGTTAATATTCAAAATACATAAAGAACTCATACAACTCAAGAGCAAAAAAACCCAAATAACCTAATTAAGAAATACACAAAGGACCAGAACAGACTTTTTTTTTTTTAAGAAGACATAAAATGGCCCACAGGTGCATGGAAAGGTGCTCACCTCATCAGGGAAATGCAAATCAAAACCACAATGAGATATCACCTCAAACCCATTAGAATGACTTTTATCAAAATGACTAGAGGCAACAAGTTTTGGTGAGGATGTGTAGAAAAGGGAATCCTTATACATTGTTGGTGGGACTATAACTTGGTACATCCATTGTGGAAAACAGCATGGAGGTTTCTCAAAAAATTAAAAATAGAACTACCATAAGATCCAGCAAATCCACTTCCAGACATATCTGCAAGTAAAGAAATCAGTACCTTGAATATCTGCAGTCCTATGTTTGTTGCGGCATTATTCACATTATTCACAGCAGCCTAACTGGAAATAACCCAAGAGACTATTGACAGATGAATGGATAAAGAAAATGTGCTAGATATATGAATAGTATAAAGCCTTAAAAAAGAAGGAAATGCTGTCATTAGTGACAACATGGATGAACTTGGAAGGCATTATGCAGAAAGACAAACACTGTATGATCCCACTTATATGTGGAATCTAAAAACAATCGAACTCATTTTTGGTAAAATGTTAAATGTGAAATCTAAAAACAATTGAACTCATTCTACTCTGGTAACACAGGGTAGAATGGTGGTTACCACAGGCCCGGGGTTTGGGGAAAGAGGGGAGATATCAATTAAAGGGTCCAAACTTTTAGTTATAAGATGAATAAGTTCTGGAGGCCTAATGTACAGCATGGTGACTATAGTTAGAAATAATGTATTATATACTTGTGATTTGCAAAGAGAGTAAATCTCTGGTGTTCTCACCACAAAAAAAGGTAAGTGAGAGCTGATTGATATGCAAATTAGCTTGATTGTAGTAATCATTTCACAATGTATACATATATCAAAACATCATGTTGTACACCTTAAACTGATACACTTTTTATTTGTCCATCATACCTCAACAAAGCTGGAAAAAAAAATCTGAGCCTGGACCAAGAGAATGGAGAAAAACCCCGCCCACTACCATCAGGCTGGCAGGCACCACAGGAAAAGCAAGACAAGTTTTCTCCGGGGCGGGGGCGGGGGCGGGGGGCGAGGGTGAAAGTGAGGAAACAGACCCTGTCTGTGGTGCAGGCATACAGGGATGGCTGAAAGCAGATGATGGAAGGGGAACACTGAAACAACAACAACAAACCCACCTGTGTCACCGAACCAAGCACTGTAAGAACAAAGTAACACTGGAGGAATTTGAAGCCTGTGGTGCACCACAGATAATCACGTTGACAACAACAGCAAAACCCAGCTCAACTCCTGATTGGATTTGACTCTAAACTATAATATAAACAAACAATAATGGTGTTAGGAGGCAACTCTCCATGAGTTTCTCAGATGTCTGCCTGTTTTCTGCACCGGGCTATATTTTCCAGGACTTTTATTTTTAGTGAACTGTCTTAGAAGGGACAGATAGTTTTCCTCCAGGGCAGAGGACAGAGGTTTTGCTGTCCAGGGTAATGAAGACCAGGTCTCCCTCTGGGGCAAAGGTGAGGCATGATTGCTAGTAGTCCCGTTATAAAAGATTGGAGTTTCCTAATCTCAGGATTCCTCATCTGTGATGCAAACCCACTGTGTGCAGTTTTCACCTGGGCTACCCAGCGTCACCTGTGTGGGAACTGGGGGAGGAAAAAGCCAGGGGAAACAGCACAAACAGAAAATGCATGCTGCCTGCTGTACTGCGAGTAATAAATTCCTTCTTCTCTGACCCAGAAGTCTTATGTCTTCTCCAGCGTCTATGAAACTATGGCAGGCTAACTTCTAACCTGCAAGTAGAACAAAATCACACACCCTTCATAGTTCTTGAAAGTTTTGGTGGCAATGATAAGATGTTGACAAAGATGTGGTTTTCTGAAAGAAGAAAGGGCAAGGGCTTTTGTCCTGGCTTAGAGGATATGAGAAGGCACCCCAGGATCTGGTGTTGAATGTTTTCATCCCAAGTGGTACGTGAGGGTGATTAAAGGTCCCCAACTGTCCTACCTGTTAATGAACGCATAGAGACGGAGTGGCGAGAGGTAGGGTGAAACAAGCTGCAATGAGTGCTTCTTTGCTTGATGCTCACTCTCCTCCCTGGGAGAGGAGGAAAGGATGTTCTCACGATAATAGGGCAGCAAGCCCTGCAGCCCCATTCAAAAGGCAACGTTGCTGTCACTGCTGAATCAAGGGGCCCCAAAGACAAATCAGACGGTGTCAATATGAAGATATAAGAACTTTGGGTGGAACAAAAGGAGAATTTCATTTAGCTGAGCTTGGCCCACCACAGGACAGCTGAAAATAAAAATAAACGCAAAGCCTCTCTCACTGGTGGGATGCTACTCACCCTTCCATGTCACGTGTTCGTCCCTCCCCATCTACCCTGATATCGGTGACTTTAATGAAAAGTCTGCTTGTACTGAGAAACTTTGGGGGAGGGAAGGGACTCCAACTTTGTTTTAACATGATAAAATATACATAACGTAAAATTTGCCATTTTAACCATTTTTCAGTGTATAATTCAGCGGCAGTAAAAACGTTCACATTGTTGTGAAACCATCACCACTATCCATTTCCAGAACTTTTTCATCATCTCAAACTGAAACTGTACACATTAAACAGTAACTCCCCAATCACACCTCCCTCCAGCCCCGGGTAACCACTATTTTACTTTCTCTATCTATTAATTTTACTATTCTAGGTATCTGACGTAAGGGGAATCATACATTATTTGCCCTGTTGTGTCTGGCTTATTTTCCTTAGCATAACATTTTCAAGGTCCATTCATGTTGTAAAATGTGTCAGAATTCCATTCTTTTTTTAACTCAGAATATTATTCCACTATGTGTATATGCCACATTTTGTTTATCTGTTCATCCATAGATAGAAATTTGGTTATTTTCCCTTTTTGGCTATTGTGAATAATGCTGCTATGAACATTTGTGTGCAAATATCTGTTCGAGTTTCTGATTTTAATGCTTTTGAATATATACCTAAAAGTGGAATTACTGGATCATCTGTGTAATGTTTTTGAACTGCCATACTTTGTTCCATAGTGGATCCACCATTTTAAATTCCCACCAGCAATGCCCAAGGGTATCGATTTTTCCACAGCCTCATCAACACGTTATTTTCTGTTATTGTTATTTCAGGGGCATAATAGCCATCCCAATGACTCTGAAGTGGTTCATCATTGTGGTTTTGATTTGCCTTTCCCTAACGATTACTGATGTTGAGCATCTTTTCATGTGCTTATTGGACACCTATATATCTTCTTTGAAGAAATGTCTATTCCACTCCTTTGCCCATTTTTAAATTGGGTTCTTTGGGGTTTTTTGTGGTTGACTTGTAGGAGCACTTTAAATAGTCAGAATATCGATCCCTTGTCAGATATGTGATTTGCAAATAATTTCTCCCATTCTGAGCATTGCATTTTCACGTTGTTGGTAATGTCTTTTGATGCACAAAAGTTTTTCATTATATAGTAAAGTCCAATTTATATATTATTTCTTTTGTTGTCTGTGCTTTTGGTGACATATTCAAGAAAACATTGCCAAATCTAATGTCATGAAACTTTCCCTCTAGGTTTTCTTCTAAGAGTTTTATAATTTTAGCTCTTACATTTAGGTCTTTGCTCCATTTTGAATTACTTTTTGTGTGTGGTGTATGGTAAGAGTCCACCTTCATTTTTTTGCATGTGGATATCAGTTTTCTCAGCACCATTTTGTTGAAAAGATTACCCTATCCCTACTAAATGGTATTGGCACCCATGTCAAAAATCATTTGATCACATATGCAAAGGTTTCTTTGTGAGTTCTCTATTCTACTCTGTTGGTCTTTATGTCTGTCCTTATACCAGTACCACGCTGTTTTAATTACTGTTATTTGTAGAAAGATTTAAAATCAGTATTTGTGAGTCTCTCAACTTTTTGTTCTTTTTCAAGATTGTTTTGGCTACTCGGATCCCTTGAGATTCCTGAATTTTAGGGTGGGAATTTTTCTGCAAAATAGTTGTGGGCATTTTGATAAGGATTGCATCAAATCTGTAGATTCCTTTGAGTAACATTGACATCTTATAAGTGTTAAGTCTTGCAATTCATGAATATGGGGTGCCTTTCCACTTATTTATGTCTTCTTTAATTTCTTTCAGAAATGTTTTGAAATTTTCAGTGTAAAAGTCTTACTTCTTTGGTTAATTTTTTCTTAAGTATTTTAGCATATTGATGCTATTGCCAGTGGAATTGTTTTCTTAATTTTCTTATTGGATTGTTCATGGTCACTGTATAGAAACACAACTGATTTTTCCATGCTGATTTTGCATCCTGCTTCTTTGCTGCATTTGTTTATTTGTTCCAGTTGCTCTTTTTTAGAATCTTAGAGTTTTGTACATACAAGACTCTGTCACCTGTGAAGAGAGAGATTTTACTTTTTCCTTTTCTTCCATCTGTATGCCTTTTACTTCTTTTTCTTGCCTAATTATTCTGAAAAGTTTCTGATACTATTCTTTTAAATTTTTCTTTATTTTATTATCTTTATTGAATATATTTAAAGTGTATGACTGGATGGGAGCTGACCCGGTGGTGCAGCGGTTTAGTTCGTGCTTGGCAGCCTGGTGTTCGCGGGTTCGGATGCACTGCTTGTCAGCCGTGCCATGGTGGCGTCCCATATAAAGTAGAGGAAGATAGGCATGGATGTTAGCCCAGGGCCAGTCTTCCTCAGCAAAAAGAGGAGGATTAGCAATGGATGTTAGCTCAGAGCTGGTCTTCCTCACACACAAAAAATAAATAAAGTGTATGACGGGATGATTTGATACACTTGTACATGGTGAACTAATCACCACAATCGAGTCAATTAACATATCCATCATGTCACATACCTACGTCTGTTTTTCTCTTGTGAGAAAACAGGCTCTGTCCTCTTACAAGATTTCAACCATACAGTACAGTATTGTTTTATATATATACATATATATATGTATGTATATATATATATATATATATATATATATATATATATATACACCACACTTTTTTTTTCTTTTGCTGAGGAAGAGTCACCCTGAGATAACATCTGTTGCCAATCTTACTCTTTTTGTCTGAGGAAGATTCTACCTGAGCCAACATCTATGCCAATATTCCTCTATTTTGTATGCAGGTCACCACCACAGCATGGCTGCCCATGAGTGGTATAGGTCTGCGGACAGGAACCAAACCTGGGTGGCTGAAGTGGAACATTCCGAACTTAACCACTAGGCCATGGGTCTGGCCCCTATACCACACTTTCTTTATCAACTCATCTGTTTCCATATCTTGGCTATTGAGATTACTGCAATGAACATAGGAGTGCAGGTATCTCTTTGACATCCTGATTTCAGAACATTTTGATAAATACCCAGACATGGGATTGCTGGACCATATGGTAGTTCTATTTTTTTATTTTTAGGGGAAGCTCCATACTGTTTTCCATAATGGCTGTACCAATTTACACTCCCATCAGCAGTGCATTAGAGTTCCAGAGTGTATGCAAACACACACACACACACACACACACACACACACACAAACACACATGCAGTGGAATCTTATTTGGCCTCAAAAAGAAGGAAATGCTGTCATTTGAGACAACATGGATGAAACTAGAGGACATTACATTAAGTGAAATAAATCAGATTCAGAAAAACAAATACTGCACAATATCACTTACCTATAAGTGGAATCTAAAAAAAGTCGAATAAAGGTGAACTCACAGAAGCAAGGAGTAGAATGGTGTTTACCAGGGGCCGGTGGGTGGGGAAAATTGGGAGATGTTGTTCAAAGGATACAAAGTTTCAGTTACACAGGATGAAGAAGTTCTAGAGATCTAACGTACAGCATGGTGACTATAGCTAATAATGCCCTACTGTTCTTTGAAGTTCGCTGACAGAGTAGATCTTAAGTGTCCTACCACAAAAAGAAAGGTAACTATGTGAGGCGATGGAAATGTTAATTAGCTTGAGTGTAGTAATCATTAACCATTTCAGAGCACATACATATATGAAAACATAATAATTGTTATATACTCTTGGAGAATTGACGTGTTCATCATTATGTAATGACTTCTTTGACTCTTATGACAGTTTTTGACTGAAAGTCTACTTTGATATAAGTACAGCCACTCCTGCTTTCTTTTGGTTAGCATTTGCATGAAATATCTTTTTCCATCTCTTCACTTTCAGCCTATGTGTCCTCTAAGCTAAAGTGAGTCATTTGCAGGCAGCATATATTTTCATCTTGTTTATTTTACCCATTAGCCACTTTAGGTCTTTTGATAGAGATATAGTCCACTTATATTTAAAAGAATTATTAATAGATGAGGACTTCCTATTGCCATTTTGTTAATTGTTTTCTGACTGTTTTGTAGCTCCTTTCTTCCTCTCTTGCTGTCTTCCTTTGTGTTCTGATGATTTTTTTTTTTGTAGTGCTATGCTCTGATTCATTTCTCTTTAACATTTGTGTATCTACTATAGGTTTTTGATTTGCTCTTACCATAATGGTTACAGAAAACATCTTATAGCTCTAAGTCTACTTTAAGATTGTTTACAAAAACTCTACACTTTTACTTTTCCTCCCCCCTTCTTTTGCGTTATTGATGTCACAGTTTACATCTTTTTATTTTGTGGGTCCATTAAAAATTATTGTAGCTATACTTATATTTAATACTTTTGCCTTTTAACTTTTATACTAAAGTTAAAAGTGATTTATATACAACCATTACAGTGTTAGAGTGTTCTGGATTTGACTATGTGCTTACCTTTACCAACGAGTATTGCACTTTCCTATGTTTTCATGTCGTTAACTAGTGTCTTTCTGTTATAACTTAAAGAACTCCTTTTAGCATTTCTTGTAAGGCAGGTCTAGTGGTGAATATCTCCCTCAAGTTTTGTTTGTCTGGGAATGTCTTTATCTATCTTTCATTTCTGAAGGACAGCTTTTATGAATAGAGCTGTCAGTTTTTTTCTCTCAGCACTTTGAAGGTTTCACACCAGTCTCTCCTGGCCTGCACAATTTCTTCTGAGAAATCTCCTGATAGCTTTATGCTGCTCCCTTGTATGGGACAAGTGACTGTTCTCTTGCTGCTTCCAAACTTCTCTGTCTTTGACTTCATATTTTGATTATAATGTGTCCTGGTGCAATCTCATATGGGATGACTTTGTTTAGGGAACCTTGAGCTTCGTGAAGTTGGAGGTCCATATCCCTCTAATTATTTGGGAAGTTTTCAGCCATTACTTCTATGAAAAAGCTTCTGCCCCTTTCTCTCTCTCTTGTCCTTCTGGGACACCCATAATGAATATATTGGTTCATTTGATGGTATTTCAAAAATGCCACAGGCTTTCTTGGCTCTTTCTCATTCTTTTTTTTTTTTTTCCTCTTTTCTCCTCGCACTTGATAATTTCAAGTGACCTGTCTTTGAGTTCATAGATCCTTTCTTCTGCCTGATGGAGTCTGCTCTTGAAGCTCTCTATTGTACTTTTCATTTCATTCATTGTATTCTTCACCTCCAGAATTTCCGTTTTGGTCTTTTTTATCACTTTTATTTCTTTGTTGAACTTTCCATTTTCTTCAGGTATTGTTTTCCTGATTTCATTCAGTTGCCCGTCTCAGTTGACTTGTATCTGGCTGAACGTGCTTAAACAATTATTGTGAATTCTTGGTCAGGCAATTCATGGACTCCATTTCTATGGGGTTGGTTACTGGAAAATTAGCTCCTTTCTTCTGTGGAGTCATGTTTCCTGGATTTTTTGTGTTTCTTGAAGGCTTGTGTTGAGCCTTGACATATGAGGAAGCAATCACCTCCTCCAGTATTTACTGACTTTCTTCAGGAGAGAGAGACCTTCACCAGTCAGCCAGGCTAGGAATTCTGGGGGTCTCTAAGGCCTTTTCTATGGATGCACCCACTCCACTTCTCTTGTTCCCTCTTGGGGCGGGGTGTTAAAATTGTATGCCTTCTCTCAATTATGCAGAGCCCGGCCACTTGCTGAGAGCCTCCCATTTATTTTCATTAGGGCATTGCTCTGAAGTGTTCAAATTTATGTGCCTTCTCCCAATCCAGCAGAGTCCAGCCAGTTCACTTTGTGTTCTTGTGCATAATCTCCAGAGGTTCAAGTACACCATCTGCAGGGGTGCATGTGGGGCACTGGCTCTGGTGGGGAGTGGCACATGGAGTGCTGGGTATGCTTGTGGGCTAGTGGGGGGTTCTGTCGGTGATGTGCCCTATGAGGTTTGTGAGTGGGCCTCCTGGTAGAGTCCATGAGGGGGTTAGTAGAAACTGCAGCCCTTTGTCAAATTGGTGTCCTTTTTGCTGTGAGTCCTTGCCCCTTTTCCTTGCTCTTTGATCTCCCCAGACAAGTCAGCTGTGCTCATCCTCTCTTTGTTCTGGCTGAGGCAAGAAAGTAGTGGGCCTCTTGGGCAGTGTCTAGCACAGCTGGGGAACCAAGCACTCACTACACTCTCACTTTCCCCCATGGGAGAAATTGCAGGCCGAGGGGGTCTCTCTTGGCATTGAGCTGTGCAGCCTTGGAAGAGGATTGACATTTGTAAAGTGAAGCTGTTCTTACCCTCCTGAATGTGTCTGTTCCTGGATTTTTTTCCTCCAACAGGGTGCTGGGACTTCTCCACTGGACACTGGAGCTCCCACAAAGGTACCCAGGTCCATGATTGATTGGCGAAGTAAGTGTTTATTTGGGTGTATGAGGGCTGAAAACTCCTACCCTGCCAACTTCCCCACGTCACACTCTAGAACTATTTTTTGAATGACAAAAAAATAGTTTGAGTGAATAACAAGAGGCAATCCAGGAAGAAGTTCATTCTCTACTAATAACATGCAAATGCATGAACCACAATTGTTTCTTTTTAATGTTCTGCACATGGAGGGGGTCATCAAAATGTACTGGAGAGGGATATCATCACAAATGACACAGCTCATGAATAAACGCCCTATATAGAAGCCCTACATTCTCACAACTCTCCGTCCTCTGCCTGGAAGAAATTTACATTGTGGATGTAATTTTCTACTTCCATACCATGGTAGTCCCCAAAGAATGAGCCTATTACCTAGAGCTGTTAAATTTTACATTGTGATGGGGGGGTGGGCATATTCAGCACGTCATACAGGTGTCCTACGGCTTACGGTCATGTGGAGGCTATGGCTATGTACCACCACGCCCCATCGTACATGTGAAACTCAGCGGTCTCTGTCACATGAAGATCGTGGGTTACTAGACTCTGCAGATCCAACTATAGGCAACAATGTGGCTCCCACCACACATGGCGCACAAAACCCATCCCGTCATGTGAGCACCGCAGCTACCGCTATTGGTCACGTGGATCCTGAGGTCTCGTGCCAGGATATGTTCACGTGAGACTCTCAGTCACGTGAAGATTGAGCGCTCCTGAAGCCTGACGGTTACGTGGATTCCGACGTCACGCGACCCCTTATGGTCACGTAGCGTGGCTTAGCCTTCTGAGGCGTCGCCGCCATTAGGCGCAGAAGACATTAGAACTGCCGTGTGCCCCTTGGCTCAGGTAGAACTTTGATGAGTTTCTGGCTCAGATGCCAACCTTTCCACCCACTTTTATATCCTGCCGCGGTGAGCAGTAGTCGGGTAGGGGGCCGGCAGCCGGGACTAGAAGTTTAGTCAGAGAATTGGGCTTTTGGGGGCGGCCAAGCGGCCTCGGGCCAAGCCCGGCCAAACGGCAGAGGGCCCGAGAGGGGGCGGGGTGGAGGTAGGGGGAGAACTTCAGAATGTGGCCTAACTTTTGTACGCCTGGCAGAGAAAGCCTGTGGGTGTGTGCGCCCTGATCCTGGACTCACGGGAGCTGTTGTCGGTGGTGAGTGAAGTGGAGGAGGAGCAGGTCCTGCATCGGAGGGTGGGGTGGCGGTGGAGGGGGCGGCAGGGGTTCATGGGCTTGTACGTCATCTCTCAGCAGCAGGGCTCTGGAAGCCAGATGGGACCCCCTTCCCTGCCCCCACACCAACACCTTTCCCTTGCTTATCACCCCGCCCTATTCACTGTCCCTGCGGTGTGATGGCCGCCTCTGACCACGTTGTGATTAAGGACGCCAGAGACCTCCTAGATGCCAACGTGGATGGATGATTCCAAACCTAATCTTAATTTCTGCCACTTATTCGATTCTGTAAAGATTCTCTTTATTCCCTTGATATATTTTCACCCCACAAACATTCTAAACAAGTGCTCAAGAAAAAAGCAAAGTAGAGCCAGCCTTGGTGACCTAGTGGTTCAAGTTCGGAGCTCACCACTTCAGCAGCCCGGGTTCATTTCCCGGTAGCGGAACCACACCACCGTCGGTCAGTTGCCATGCTGTGCAGGCAGCTCACAGAGAAGAGCTAGAAGGACTTACAACTAGGATAAGCAACCATGCACTGGGGCTTTGGGAGGAAAAAAAATAAAGGAAGATAGGCAACAGATGCTAGCTCAGGGCGAATCTTCCCCTGCAAAAAAAAAAAAAAGCAGCAGCAAAGCAGAGCTAGAGGGAGATGGAGAGGGGAGGAGGGAGAGACAGAGGAAAGGAGGGAGGGTAAGAGAGAGAGAATTTATTTTCAAGAATTTGATATTTCAGTGAAAGTGTCAAAGTAGCCATGCTGTGAAGATGCAGACTTTATTTCTTATACTTAATTTGAAGTTCAGTAGTTTTACAGAATTTGTCTGGGAGCTGGGCGACAATCTTTTTTTGCACTTAGGATCTCTAAATGGCTTAAAGTAGTTCAGCCAGACACTATTTCTGATTTCCCTTCTGATTTTTTAACCATTGCTTCTTAGACTCCGTGAAAACTCCCTCCTTTCATTTACTTGGAAAATAATAGTGAATCAATGTAAGAAAATATTAGGTCAAATCGTAGGTGATACGTTTGGTACATCATGAAAATGGTATTGAATGAGTAAACGAGCAGATAGCAAGATTGTGCTTACATTTATGGGGGATTTAAGGACTTCTTGACACATGGTTCAAGAATGTTGTCACTTGTGATAGTTTACATTACATGTAGCTTAAGTAATATGCTTTATTTTTCTCTCATTTTAGCATTTCCAGATTTGTTGTGCAAAACACTAAGGCCAAGAAACAGCAACAACGAAAATGTTCTCTACTTTAAAGAATTATAGGACAAACAGGACTGAAGGTAAATGCATTTCCTTAAATTATTTAGAGAATAGGAATTTTTTAGAGATATGCTAATATGCAATATGAATTTCAAAGGGGGGATAGTTTTCCCAACTTATGTGGGAATGGAACATTTTTCCACAGAGCATCTAGGTACTAGTGTTCTTCAGAAAATATTTTGGAAACCTTGTCCAAACTAAATCCTCTACCATTTTAAAACTTTGTGCCTTTCTTTATTAAGAGCACTGGAATTTGTGTTTATAATAATATTAATCTACTCTTCTTTTCATTAAGAAATTACTTATTGCTCTTTCATTCATTTTATCTTATCTCATTGGCCAGTCTCTCTCCTGCTTAAATCTTTTCAGTTTTTCATTCTTCAGAGATAACCCCAATATCTAAGCATGTTTCTGATAGCATGGTGGCAAAAATAAGTGCATAAGTTCAAATCATTAGGAAGTCTTATGTGTAGCAGCAAATATAATGCCCCCATCTAGAAAGCAAGATACAACTTATCTCTCAAGATCAGCAGACACAATGCCTCTCATTTTATACAAATATTCCACACTTTATCAAAACAGTTTTGTTATTATTATTTAATCATTATAGCTGCCATGTTTTGAGTCTCTATTATATGTCAAGAACTGTGATAACCTCATCATATAAGTTAATGCATTTAATCTTCAGAAAAATCCTGAGAGGATTTATTTTAATTTACAAATGAGACATGTGAGTCAGGAGAGGCTGGGTTATGCCACGGTAATAGACAATCCCCAAATCTGGGTGGCTTATTCCTCACTCTTAGTACATGTCCATGTCAGGTGCACGTCCATCACAGGATGGTGGATGCTAGGGTTCTGAGCAATTCTTGTTGGAATGATTTGAGGGTCTGAGCAGTTCTTACTGGAATGACTCAGAGACCCAAACTGAAAAAGCAGCCACCATCTAGAAAACTATCAGTCACTATGCCTGAGGGGAAGAGGGCCCTGGGGGGGGTCTCAAACCAGCAACCATAGGTTCTGGCCCAGAAATGACACATGTCACTCCCAACCCATTAGCCAGCACTGGTCACATACATGGCCCTGCCCAAACAGAGGGGGTCAAGCAAGAAGTGCAGTTCTACCAGGTGCCTGGAACAGGGGAGAAATGGAAATACTTGGCAAACAGGACCAGTGACCACTGCATGATGGAACTGAAACTCAGAGAGATTGAGTACTTGCCTAAAATCACATAGACAGTAAGTGACAGAGCCGGGATTTGAATCCAGAGAAGTATGTTTTCAAAGTCGAATGTTTTGTGTCTATATGTTGTCTGTCTATACTCTTTTTGACATTGTATGCTATTCTCTTAAATGACATTCATATATATTTATAATAGGGATTCCATTACTTCAATGCTCCAATTCCCTCTTCCTTAATCACCTGACCTTCCAACAGTGGAACTGAATAGACGTGATGGCACTGGCTAAAAACAACAGCATCGCTAAGCCGCAGGTCTCTTCCAACCAAATGAGTGTACTGGACTTTTGAGTGTCCGCTATATTCAAGAATAAAAATTAGAAAATAAAACATGATGGTAGATGAAAAGACTGTTCACTGATCATTTACTTAATAAAAAATAATCTCGTCTTTCCACTATTGTCAAGTAAAAATAATAAAAATAAGAGCCAGATGAAACTGATAACAGATATGACAGAGTTCCACAAAAATGCTAGGTGTCAGCACTTTAGAGAGAGAGGATAAGAAAAAAAAACCTCTGGCAACACGGGTCAAGAAAATCAGACATAAGGCACAGATAAGCCACTTTTGGAAAGAAAAAGCTGCCGTGCTTACAATTACAGCATTAAGAAGTAAGATAATATTATGAAAAATATATGCTGATAAATTTGAAATTTAAGTTAAATAGGTAAATCCCAGAAAAAATATATAACTTTCCATACCGAATAAATAGAAAATCTTAGTATTACTAAAAGTATTCTTGACAAAGAATACACGAGAAGGGGAAATTATTAGCCAATCTCAATTAGTTACATAAATGTAAAAGGTACAAATAAATTAATAGCAAACTAAATCCAGCAATGGCTAAGACAGTAAACAGCGTGACAAAGTTGTGTTTAATCCCAAGCATGCAACGTTGGTTTAACATTAGGAGATCCATAATGTAAATTAACACATTAGTGGAATAAAGGAAGGAGGAAAGGATGATTATCACAAAAATATCCAGTAAAAAAAGATTACAAAAAAATCAACCAACCAATCAGGTTTAAATAACAACAATAATAATTCTCAGCAATTAATGAATAGAAAGATATTTCTTTAAACAGACAAGTATTAAAAACGAACAAACTTCATCAAACATCACACTTAATAGTGAAACATTAAAAGCATTCCCTTTAAAATCAGAAAAGAGTCAAAGATGACTCATGTGACCATTTCTCTTCAGCATCATACTGCGTCTCCTAAGCAGTACAGTAAGCCAATATACATACATGCCTATATACATACAGAAAGAAAGAATTGTATACAAGTGAAAATAAATAAAGCTGTCAATATGATATGGTTATCTTCATATAAATACAAGGGAAGCTACAGAAAATTAAAATTAAAAATAGAGATTAATAAGTTTGTTGGGTGTAAGACTAATATACACAAGATAATTGTAACAACTAGAAAGTACCGTTTTCATTATGAATATACCATTTACGATAGCAAAAATTGTAACATTCTGTAAAATAAACTGTGAATCTCCTCCCTTGGCAACTATTCCAGCATTCGTAAACACTCTTATATGCTTTCCTGTTTTATAGAGACTAGAAAGCTTAAAATGTGAAAGGAAACTCTGTGTGTGTGTGTGTGTGTGTGTGTGTGTGTGACACACACATTAACCAGAGCCCCTTGCAGCTAGGGTCCCAAATGGGAACTCGGTTGTATCGAGCATAGGCACCATCCTGAGACTTGGAGGTGTAACTGAATGACGTGGGAGCCACATATGGCTCAATGATGTGGTCGGCTGTGTGTGACGGGAGAGGTCTCTGGGTTTTGTGGAGCAGCCATAGCAGACGCCTAGGATTCAGTCTCTGTCGTACATAGCAGGCAGGCAGCAGTGGTGTTTCAGCTGTAACAGTCCCATAGTGAGAGTGAGCTTCCCCTGGTTGTGCAACATCCAAGCCTGCTTTTCTGGTCCTCAAAGAGTTTTTGTAAGCTATGTAATATATTTCATTAAGATATCTTATTTTTATGTAATAGCTAGAATGAATTCTGGCATAGGCAAGTGGAAACCTTGATTAATAGAGTGCTTGACACCAAAATTGGTTGCAAGCAAAGGGCCCTGAAGGAAATGGGGATCTGGGGTAGGTTGTGTGACCTACGTGGATCTGAAGATACTAAGGATCCACTTGACATCAGAGGATGAAATATTGGTATTGCAAGGCATGCAAGGGTGACAGAGTGGCAAAAGTTATCACCTGTGGTCACTTGAATTGAAATGCCTTTGAAGTCAATGTGTCAGTGGACCATGCAGCTGTTGTGGGGGACTCAGAGGACACTCCTTTCCCCACGGTATTGAGACACATAATGGTGAGGAGGGCATCTTCACCTCTGAAGTGTTCTGACTTAGCCACCTCTGTGGCTGACTCGTGTAGGCCACAAATGAGAGGGGAGATCCTGCCATTGACATCGTCACCCTCATTTCAGTGGGGATGTTGGGATCCTGGAGTCGTAGGCACAGTAGAAGCACTTAACCTCCCAGGTCAAGGTGAGTGCCGTTTACCTTAAGAGGCAGCAGAGATGGAAGGATAGTCACGTTGGTTTGATCTCCAGTAACAGTTGAAGGTGGCTAACTGATCAACAGATCCCTTGGAACTTGAAATATCTGAACATTAAAGTTGCATGTGATCGTTATAAAAATAAATAAAATATAAATGAATATTTATTTATAAGAACATAAAATATAAATAAATAAAACTCTAGATCTGGTGAATTGAGCCATCTTGATGGGAAATGATGGTCCGTTACTCAATTCCCACACCTGACCCACACCGTGAACGAATGGACTACTGAAGAAAGACCCTACAATGAAGTCTGAGTGAAGACCCTACAATGAAGTTGAAGACAAGTAACCACAGTAAATCTTCTTCCTGGACTTAGCCAAAGGGATCTCCAGCCATCTACCACAGTTACTGTGCACTTGCTTTAAGGACACTTGCTCTAAGCCAGAGCTCAACAAACTTGGAAAGGGCCAGATCATAAATATTTGAGGCTTTGTAGGCCTTTCAGTCTCTGGTGGAGCCATGCCTATCTGCCGTTGTAGAGCAAAAGCCACCATAGACACAGCATGGCTATGTTCCAGTCAAACTTTATGTATGGACACTGAGATGTGAATTTCAAATAATTTTCAGGTGTTGGGAAATAATATTCTTGTTTTGATTTTTCCCAGCCATTCAAATATGTAAAAATCATTCTTAGCTTGCAGGCCATCCAAAAACAGGCTGCAGGCCAAGTTTGGCCAATGGGCCATAGTTTATCAGTCCGTGCACTAAGCTAATGGCATCACTAGGTCCCCAAAACAGCACAGAGTAGAAAGTCAGCAAAATGAGGTGGCACCCATTCCTAGGGTCTTCTGGTAAGCATAAAGCAAAAGCTGATGCTTTCTAACAGAGTGGTTTTCAAACTTGGTTGCACACTGCAATCTTATGAATAGTTTAAAGACTGTGGTTGCCTGGGTCTGCCTCCAATTCTGCTTTAATTGTTCTGGATGTAGACTGGTGCTAGGGATTTTTTCATTCTCCTCAAGGAGCTCTAGTGTGTAAACAAGGTAGAGAACTACCTGAACAATTTAAATGATGAGAGTGCAAGTATTTTACAATATTTAATTTTAAAATCTTATAATTGTGCTTTTAGAATAATAATATTCTAATAATAAATACATATAATATTTCCAACAATAATAAATATGTAGCTATACTGAAAGTATGAAATAAGAATTCCCATGTAAGAAATGGAGAAAACTCTCTTAAAGAAAGGAAATGGGAAAACACAGTGGTAAAGGAGGGGCCCCCAGTGGTAGGGCCAGGGAGGAAGCAAGGTGTAGATCAAAGCCAAGCACCTGTGAGCCCAGGGCTGACTCAGCAGTGAAGCTTCCTCTGCAGGAGACAGTCAGAACCCAGGAAGCATGGAAGGGAAGGAACAAACATAGCAAATGGAGTGATTTGTACTGAAGGAATAGAAAAAAATGGAAAAGACTTTATGATAATATTTCCATGGAGAGATAAAGGAGGAAATTATATCTATTGTATAAGAACAGAAGACTGGCCAATAAGATGGCTGATTGAACACAAGGATCTACTTTCACCTCCTCCTGAAACTTCATTAAAACAACATGAAAGGTAAACAAATCAATACAGTGGGATATCACTCAGCAATGAAAAGGTGAGAACGTGGATGGGTCTCAAAAAAATTATGCTGAGTTAAGCCAGAGACAAAGGAATCCAGGGTGTATGATTCCATTTATATGAAATCATGGAACAGGAAAAACTAACAGAGAGAGACTGAAAGCAGATCAAGGTTTTCATGGGGCCAGAGGATGAAGAGGAGTTTAACTGGGAACCTTTGGGGTGTGGTGTATGTTCTATATCTTCATTAATGTGGTGGTTAGCCCCAATCCCTGATTTTTCACACTTAAGGAACCCGGGACCAGGAGATGTTGGGTGAATCATCTAGAGTGATGCAGCTTATTAATTAGCAAGAGGATACTCACATCTGCTTGTCAGTGATACGTTGTTCCTGTTATGCTGCGTAACGAGACAGTA
Source organism: Tapirus indicus (assembly GCA_031878705.1). Lineage (NCBI taxonomy): Eukaryota > Metazoa > Chordata > Mammalia > Perissodactyla > Tapiridae > Tapirus > Tapirus indicus. The sequence goes on along the minus strand of CM062942.1, from coordinate 85,746,720 downwards.
GGAATAGTGCTTCCCCCAAGCACGTGGCAAAACCCCGACCCAGGCATAAACATCCTTTTATACAAGTAACGCGGAGATAAGAAAGTAAAACTGTTACGGGTTCCAACCACCCATTTATAGACACAGTTGACATTCTCACGTGTCCCTTTACCTTGGCTTCTTTGTGTTTACATTGACACATAAAAACATAAACATCCACTAATTTCTTCTGAGGAACCATGCTGTAATATAGTGTTTCCCCAACTGTTTTTCTTTCACATTGTGTCATGTGGTGTAAGGAATATTATATCTTGCTTTTTGTAATCTACCACTTAAACCTGAACCATCTCTTGAATAACAATGCTTTTTTCTTAAGTTTAAAATTTGGAAATGGGAACTTAAGGCCCCCACTTAATCCTTCCATGTGCCTGATTCAGTCTCTGATCTTTTAATTTCGGTTCCCTTCAACAGTATGTCAGATTATTTCCTACCAGGGGTGCCCTGTTTCAGCATCTCCACTTTATAAAATACGTTAATAACTGACACTGCAACCTGCCCCCATACACCCATCCGTTTTCATTCTCTTGCACAACAGAATGTGCAAGTAACACACATTCATCCGTTACTAAACACCAGACGTTGTGCTAAGTACCTGACTTAGTAATAGCCCACTTATCTGTAGTGCTTGTTAGGTCACAGGCATTTCTCCAGGGGTTTTCTGTGTATTTTCATATATTAACTCACTTAAATTTCACAATTACATCACGAAGTAGAAACTATTACAATCTTCAGTTTAAGGGGGAAGAAGAGAACTTGAGTCACTGTAAGGTCCAAGTTACTTGCCATGGACCATAAAATTTAGCAGCAGGATTCCAACCCTGATTGATCTGACTTCAAATCCTATGCCCATAACCAATAATGTATGGCTCTGTGTTAGGGCTGAAATGAGCACTGGGATGGGACTCACTCAAGTTCCGGTGGGCAGTGATGGGTGTGGTGCCTGGGACCAAGATGCGCAGAACTCTAGCCTCCTGCCTAAGAGACCCGTCATTGCACACTGTTCCCCTGTACTGTCGCTCCTTTCTCAGAATGTGTGGGAACTGTTTCTCCGGTGTTCAACTTGAAGGTGAAGTAACAGAGACAGACAGGATCTACTACAGGGAAATAAAGGAAGGTTTCCAGAGGGGTGCATATTGCCAGGATGGACTCAGTTCCTCAGAGGCTTTTTTCCATTTGTGTTTCATTCTCTTCCCAATGCCCACCCTCATATTTCTGACCTTATATCCATCCCTTGGCCTTTTCACTCTGTATGTAAGGTACTCACTTTCCTTCTTTCCAATCTATCCTTGATTCCAAGGACAATCATTTCTATCCCTCTTGTGACACTATCAGCCACTCTCTGGCCCCATTGTCCTTCTGTGCCAAAGAGCCTGTAAAGCACAGCCATATAACTATAGGTATATATTTAGGCAGGGAATATTGTGTATGATAAATCTAAAAAGTGAAACGTCTGGGTCAAAGGGTAAGAATGACTTTAAACATACTGTAGGAAGTTAGGCTCTCATACACTGTTAGTAGAAATGCACATTGGTGTAAATATCATCAAATATCCTTGGGAAACTCTCTCTTACATTTACAAATATATGTGTGCTTCTTCTGGGAAGCTGTAGAGAAGGGACTCAAATGCTGGACCTGCCCTGAAGTGCAAGCCGTGCTCCACTGAGTCCTTTGGCCTCCACCACTGGGGATGCTCTGTAACCCTGGTCAACCCGTGGGTATTGTTCCATTAATTTTTTTGTACAGAGAACTCTATTACTTTTGTAATTTAAAAAATCAATTCAAATATTCAAACACCAATATTTTTTTAAAAAGGATTAAAAAGCATATTAAGGCCAAGGAGGAAACATTGGTCATATATAATACAGTAGGATCCAGAGAATGTACAGTGAGATCCAGTTTTGTGTGGCAATGCATTTACCAACATGATCTGGAATACATGTATCTGTAAATGAATTATAAAATCATATAATGCAAATATTATCACACTCCCATGCACACACACACTCTTCCCTTCCTCTGAGACACTGGCTGTACTTACTGTCTGTCACAAAGCTGAGCACTCACAGACACATCTGCAGGTCCAGACCTTTCTTCCTACACACACCAGACATCCAGGGAGCCATGTCTGCTGTATTCAAGCAAAGCTTCTCCTCGTTTCTGTCACCACTGTTTGCAAAAGCCTCCCTTCCTGAGATCAGAAAAGCTGTCATTTTAGCACTAGTCAACAGGGAGGTACTTAGCTCTATTTCTAACTGGACATTGATGAAAAATATTAATTTTGTAAAGGAAAATTCAACACAAGGTAGTTTTATAAGCTGGTTATGAAACACTTCTGCAGCCAAAATTTTTCTGGAATAAATAGATGTGGATAGAAATGGTTGAGAGGTATGGATTCTCAAAAGTGGCTTTGTTGATGATCCCAAATCTACCTTACATACGTTCATTTAACAAATATTAACTAGGCCCCTATTGTATGCCAGACACTGCCAGCCCAAAGTGACTCCTGATCTGCAAGTCCTGTGATCCAAGCAGATTTCTGCATCTGGTACAAGACAGATACTCCACTTGATCCAAGACACCTGGGCCCACCCGAGCAGGCGTGACTAGCTCCCGGTCACAAAACATTATCCCTGGTCTGCTTACAGAAATCTGTCCCTGAGGCCTGACAGTTCTCCATTAAAGGAGAGCCAGTGCAGTAGCTGGAGGAACACTTAGGATGTGGAGGCAGACCAATAGGTGAGGACACCATTCCTGTTCTGCCACCTGCTTGGCTGAGAAATCCTGGGAAATGTACCTAACCCCTGTGAGCCTCATATTCGTGATCTGAAAAGGGACCGTGGCTACAATCGTCATGGGGTTTCTGCGTGTGAGGAAGTCAAAGAAATCTAGTGGGTCTGCCTAACACTGAGCAACTGTTAGTTGCCACTGGGCGAGTGCTGGTTTACTTGTCACCCCATTCTTTCACTACTGTAGTGGGGTGCTGTTGCCATGTACTCAGTGGCGTAGCAATCATGTAGGTAGAATTCCAAAATGACACAGGAAGTAGCCGTATGAACACACATGATGTCATAAAGGGTACTCATGACTATTTCTTCATGGGAGGATCAGCTAATACATGGTGGAGCCTGAGGGGGAACCCAGGCGGCCTGGGCGACAGGCTCCAGCTGCTTATGATAACACTCCTGTTATCACCTTTGGTTGTGGCACAACAACTGTGAGACAGGGGTTGTGCAGAGATGCAAACGGACCATAAGTGAATGTCTGTGTGTGGGTGTGGGGTCTGTGGTCCGCCTGTGCCTTTTTTTTTTTTTTTTTTTGCGAGGAAGACCAGCCCTGAGCTAACATCCGTTGCTAATCCTCCTCTTTTTTCTGAGGAAGACTGGCCCTGGGCTAACATCCGTGCCCATCTTCCTCCACTTTATGTGGGACGCCGCCACAGCATGGCTGACAGGCAGTGCGTCGGCGGGCGCCCGGGATCCGAACCGGCGAACCCCGGGCTGCCAAGCGTGGACGAAACCGCTACGCCACCGGGCGGCCCCCAGCCTGTGCCTTTTTATCACATGCCCACTCTCCTGTGAGATTCCCAAAACAAGGCCATGCCTGGGATTGCTCCTGTCTGAATCACCTTGATAGCGGAGGGCTCTGGCTCTGTTTAGGCACCCGACTTACTTCGTCAGTCTGGGGATGCTGTCGCTGTTAGCTCGCTCACTTGGACACTTTGCCCTCGGTGATGGTATTTCTGATGTAATGTTAGTTGTGGAAAATGACTTTGACTCTTCCTATATGCCATATGTTGACCGCGTGCCCTTACTCCTCCCTTTAATATTTGATCTTTTTCCTTTCATTGATGGATTTTCGGGAAAATGAGTTGGTTGCCTGGCATTCTCCAAAGGTCACTGATAAGGCTCCTCTTTGTTGTTTCGTATCATTATGAAATCACGGCTTTTTAACATGCTGATGGGCTTCAAACCATTGTTAAATGGTTTTGAGCCGAGGAGTGAGATGATTTGACTCGTGCTCTGCTGCCAGGTTGAAAGCAGATGGTGAGGGAGCAAGGATGAAAGCAGAGGGACCAGTTGGGAGGTGGTATAATCCAGGAGATAGATGTTGGTGTCTTGGCTAGGGTGGTAGTAATGGAGCTGGTGAGAAGCAGCTAGATTCTGGATGTACTTTGAGAAAAGGCCAAGAGAATTTCCTGATCAATTGGATGTGGCGTGTGAGAGAAAGGGAACACTCCAGGCTGCCTCCAAGTTCTGGGGACCAAGCAGGTGGCATTTCTGGGTCAAATGCTCGATTCATGTCTAATTTCACTTCCAGTGGCACACAGGGAAGGTCCCAAAGGTTGTGAGCAGCAGGATTGCCCTGACAGCAGGCCACATAGTGAAAGCAATGACTTCCCAGAGGAGTTCATCTGAGGCCTGGTCGTAATCACTACAGCGTGGAGTGATCAGCACTGAACGGATTTTTACTCATAAGTGTGCCCTCAGACAACATAGAGTAATTGATGTGCAAAATGCACAACACACAAACCTAGAGAACCTTAAATATTAGAACCCAAATGGAAGCTGGTTTCTAACAGCCTAATTACCTGAATAATCCTCCCTCCCCCCAAACCACTAGGATTATTATCTGCTGGTATACTGTTTCACTTGAATGTGGTAAAAATAGCATACCCTTAGTGAATCCACCTATGGGAGACAGAACTGAGACTATCTTGTTTCTGTAGGTGCCAAAAAAACACTTCTGAATCTCTTCATATGGTGTGGAGCGTTTGGGGGGTGGGCGGTGAACAGCAACACAAATCCTAGGAGTGAATACAGGGTGATATACAACCAAGACACTTTACAAGCATACCTGTGACTATAGTATCCAATAAAGTAGGCATCAGAACAAAGAAAATTAGTAAGAGACAAAGAGAGGCATTACATAATGATAAAAGGATCAATCCACCAGGGAGACATAACGGTCCTAAATATGTGTGCACCGAACAACAGATCATCAAAGTATACGAAGCAAAATCTGGTGGAGCTGAAAGGAGAAATAGCCATGTCCATAATTCTACTTGAGGCCTTCACCACCCCCCTCTGAGCAAGTGACAGAATTACTAGAGACAAAACCAGCCAAGATATGAGAGATCTGAACAACACAATACACTAAGAGGATCTGCATGACATAAATAGAACACTCCAGCCAACACCGCCCGAGTACAATTTTTTTTCAAGTGTCTATGTAACATTTACCAGGATAGACCAGCTCCTGGTCCATCAAACAAATCTCAACAAATTTAAAAAGAATTGAAACCACGCAGAGTATGTTCTCTGACCATAATGGAATCAAATTGGAAGCCAATAATAGAAAGGAAAAAGAAGAATCCCTGAACACTTGGATAAGGTAGTTGATACATCATTCCAGTTGGTCGTCGTTCAGACCCTTGTTGTAGAAGAGCTGAAGGTAGAAAGAGTTGTCTCCTGAGCTGAAAGGCATGCCAGGCTGGGCAAAGAGAAAGCTTACTCTGGATATTTCAAACAATATTGTCGAGAGCAAGGCTGGAGCATGTTACACCAGTCCCACTTGACATTAAAGCTTGTACTACACCGGCAAAGGAAGCACAGCTTGCTGATTGTTGGTGGAATCAGTTTGGTGGCTGATTGGATTTGGGAAGTGTGAGAGAGGTTCGCTCCCAGGTATCGGTGTGGTTGTTAGAGAGGTCTGAGAGAAGACAAGATTCAGATACCTTCCTGGTGTATGGCTGGTGTCCAGCCTAACCCATGGACACACCACTTCTGTTCTTTATAAATCCTGCTCCATTTTTTTTATTGTGGTAATATGGGTTCATAGTGTATAAATTTTGGGTGTACATCATTCTATTTTGATTTCTGTGTAGATGACATCATGTTCACCACCCAAAGACTAATTACAATCCATCACCATACACATGTGCCTAATCACCCCTTTCACCCTCCTCCCTTCCCCTCTGGTAACCACCAATCCAATCTCTCTCTATGTTATTGTTTGTTGTTTTTATCTTCTATTTATGTGTGAGATCATATGGTATGTGACTTTCTCCCTCTAACTTATTTTGCTTAGCATAATACTCTCAAGGTCTATCCATGTTGTCACAAATGGCAAGATTTCATCCTTTTTTGTGGCTGAGCAGTATTCCATTGCTATATATACCACATCATTTTTTGTGTGTGTGAGGAAGACCAGCCCTGAGCTAACATCCGTTGCCAATCCTCCTCTTTTTCTGCTGAGGAAGACTGGCCCTGGGCTAACACCCATGCCCATCTTCCTCTACTTTACATGGGATGCCGCCACAGCATGGCTAACAAGCAGTGCATTGGCCTGCACCCAGGATCTGAACCTGAGAACCCCGGACTGCCAAAGCGCAAACTTAGTTGCTACGCCACTGGGCCAGCCCCTATACCATGTCTTCTTTATCCATTCATCCCTTGCTGGGCACCTAGGTTGCTTCCAAGTCTTGGCTATTGTGAATAATGCTGCAGTGAACATAGGGGTGCATTTTTCCTGACACATTCGTGTTTTCACATTCTTTGGATAAATACCCAACAGTGAAATAGCTGGATCCTATGGTAGTTCTACTGTTAATTTTTTGAGACTATCCATACTGTTTTCCATAGTGACTGCAACAGTTTGCACTCCCACCAGCAGTGTATGAGAGTTCCCTTTTCTCCATATCCTCTCCAACACTTGTTATTTCCTGTCTTGTTAATTATAGCCATTCTGACGGGCATAAGGTGATATCTCATTGTAGTTTTGATTTGCATTTCCCTGATAATTAGTGATGTCCAACATCTCTTTTGTGCCTGTTGGCCATCTATATATCTTCTTTGGAGAAATATCTGTTCAGATCTTCTGCCCATTTATTAATCGGGTTGTTAATTTTTTTTGTTGTTGAGATGTATAAGTTCTTTAAATATTTTTGATATTAACCCCTTATCAGATATATGATTTGCAAATATCTTCTCTCAGTTGTTAGGTTGTCTTTTCATTTTGTTGATGGTTTCCTTTGCTGTGCAGAAGCTTTTTAGTTTGATGTGGCCCTATTTGTTTATTTTTTCTATTGTTTCCCTTGCCCAGTCAAACATGGTACTTGAAAATATGCTGCTAAGACTGATGTCAAAGAGCATACTGCCTATGTTTCCTTCTACGAGTTTTCTGGTTTCAAGTCTTACATTCAGGTCTTTAATCCATGTTGAGTTAATTTTTGTGTATGGTGTAAGATGATGGTCTACTTTAATTCTTTTGCATGTGACTGTCCAGTTTTCCCAACACCATTTATTGAAGAGACTTTCCTTTCTCCATTGTATGTTCTTGGTTCTCTTGTCAAAAATTAGCTGTCCATAAGGGCCAGCCTGGTGGTGTAGTGGTTAAGTTCACGCGTTCTGCTTCAGTGGCCCAGGGTTCACTGGTTTGGATCCTGGTCATGGACCTACTCACTGCTCATCAAGCCATGCTGAGGCAGTGTCCCACATAGAAGAGCTACAACTCAATAACTGTGATACACAACTGTGTACTGGGGAATGGGGAGAAAAAAGAAAAAGAGGAAGATTGGCAACAGCTGTTAGAACAGGGCCAATTTTCCTTAAAAAAAAGTCATCCCTTAAAAAAAATTAGCTATCCATAGATGTGTGGATTTATTTCTGGGCTCTTGGTTCTGTTCAGTGATCTGTGTGTCAGTTTTTGTGCCAGGACCATGCTGTTTTGATTACTATTGCTTTGTAGTATATTTTGAAGTCAGAGAGTGCAGTACCTCCAGCTTTTTTTTTTTTTTCTCAGGATTCCTTTGGTTATTCAGGGTCTTTTGTTGTTTCGTATAAATTTTAGGATTCTTTGTTCTATTTCTGTGAAAGATGTCATTGGAACTTTGATGAGGATTGCATTGAATCTATAGATTGCTTTAGGAAGTATGGACATTTTAACTATATTAATTCTTCCAATCTAAGAGCACAGAATATCTTTACATTTCTTTGTGTCTTCTATTTCTTTCAACAATGTTTTATAGTTTTCAGTGTACAGGTCTTTCACCTCTTTGTTTAAGTTTATCCCTAGGTATTTTATTCTTTTTGTTCCAACTGTAAATGGGATTGTATTCTTAATTTCTCTTTCTGCTACTTTGTTCTTAGTGTATAGAAACACAACTGATTTTTGTATGTTGATTTTGTATCCTTCAACTTTACCATTTTCTTTTATTATTTCTAAAAGTTTTTTGGTGGATTCTTTAGGGTTTTCTATATATAAAAATCATGTAATCTGCAAACAGTGACAGTTTCACTTCTTCCTTTGCAATTTGGATCCCTTTTATTTCTTTCTCTTATCTGATTGCTCTGGCTAGGACTTCCAATACTATGTTAAACAAGAGTTGTGAAAGTGGGCATCCTTGTCTGCTTCCTGTTCTTAGAGGGATAGCTTTGAGTTTTTCTCCATTGAGAATGATATTTTCTGTGGGTTTGTCATATGTGGCCTTTATTATATTAAAGTGCTTTCCTTCTATACCCATTTCATTTAGGGTTTTTATCATTACGTGGATGCTGTATCTTGTCAGATGCTTTCTCTGCATCTATTGAGATGATCATGTGATTTTTATTCATTTTCTTAATATGGTGTATTATGTTGATTGATTTGTGGATGTTGAACCATCCCTGCATCCCTGGAATAAATCCCAGTTGATCATGGTGTATGATCTTTTCAATGTACTGTTATGTTCAATTTGCTAATATTTTGTTGAGGATTTTTGCATCAACATTCATCAGTGATATTGGCCTGTAATTTTCTTTTTTTGTATTGTCCTTGTCTGGTTTTGGTATCAGGGTAATGTTGGCTTCATAGAATGAGTTAGGAAGCATCCCGTCCTCTTCAGATTTTTGGAAGATTTTGAGAAGGATAGGTATATTCTTTGAATGTTTAGTAGAATTCACTGGGGAAGCCATCTGGTCCTGGACTTTTATTTTTTGGGGGGTTTTAATTACTGTCTTGATCTCCTTACTGGTGATTGGTCTATTCAAATTCTCTGTTTCTTCTTGATTCAGTTTTGGAAGGTTGTATGATTCTAAGGATTTATCCATTTCTTCTAGATTACCCAATTTGTTAGTGTATAGCTTTCCATAGTTTCTTATAATCTTTTGTATTTCTGAGATATCTGTTGTAATTTCTCCTTTTTAATTTCTGATTTTATTTATTTGAGCCTTCTCTTTTTTGCTTGGTGAGTCTAGTTAAAGATTTGTCAATTGTGTTCATATTTTCAAAGAACCATCTCAGTTTTATTGATCTTCTCTATTGTCTTTTTAGTCTCTATTTCATTTATTTCTGCTCTGATTTTTATTATTTCCTTCCTTCTACTGATTTGGGGCTTCATTTGTTCTTCTTTTTCTGCTTCTTTTAGGTGTAATGTTAGATTGTTTATTTGAGATATTTCTTGTTTCTTAAGGTAGGCCTGTATTGCTATAAACATACTTCCCTCTTAGTACCACTTTTTCTGTATCCTGTAGATTTTGGTATGTCATATTTTCATTTTCATTTCATTTGTCCTCATGTTTTGATTTCTCCATTGACTCAATAGTAGTTCAGTAGCATTTTGTTCCACATATTTGTGACGTTTTCAGTTTTCTTTTTGTAGTTGACTTCTAGTTTCATACCATTGTGGTCAGAAAAGAAGCTGGATATAATTTCAATCTTCTTTAGTTTATTGAGATTTGTTTTGTGGCCTAATATGTGATCTATCCTGGGGAATTTCCCATGTACATTCAAAAATAATGTGTATTCTACAGTTTTTGGATGGAATATTCTATATATATGTATTAAGCCCATCTGGTGTAATGTGTCATTTGAGGCCAGTGTTTCCTTTTTGATCTTCTGTCAGGATGATCTATCCATTGATTAAGTGGAGTGTTAAAGTTCTTTATTATTATTGTGTTGCTATCTATTTCTCCTTTTATGTCTATTAATAATTTCTTTATATATTTAGGTGCTCCCATGTTGGGTGCATAGATATTTACAAATGTTATTATCCTCTTGTTAGATTGTTCCCTTTATCTTTATGTATGGCCCTTCTTTGTCTCTTGTTACAGTTTTTGTTTTAAAGTCTATTTTGTCTAATATAAGTATTGCTACCCCAGCTTTCTTTTCATTGCCATTTGCATGGAGTATCTTTTCCATCCCTTCCCTTTCAGTTTGTGTCTTTAGGTCTGAAGTGTGTCTCCTGTATGCAGCATATATATGGGTCTTGTTTTTTTATCCAATCGGCCACCCTATGTCTTTTGACTGGAGCATTTAGTCCATTGACTTTTAAAGTAGCTATTGATAAGAATGTACTTATTGCCATTTTGTTACTTTTTTTCTGGGTGTTTTAGTAATTCTTCTGTGTTCCTTTCTTCTTCTCTTGCTCTCCTCCCTTGTGGTTTGATGGCTTTCTTTAGTATTATGTTTGGGTTCCTTTCTCTTACGTTTTTGTGTATTTATTATAGTTTTGTGTATTTATTCTGGTTTGTGATTACCATAAGATTCATATATAATGACCTACGTATATAGCAATCTATATTAAGTTGATGGTCTCTTTAGTTTGACCTCTTGCTAAAAGAGGTCTTGCTATACTCTTTTACTTCCCTCCTCCCACATTTTATATTTTTTATATCAATATCTAACTTCTTTTTTGTGCGTGTGTATCCATTGCCCTCTTATCATGGAAATAGATATTTTTAGTACTTTTGTCTTTGACCTTCATATTAGCTTCATAGATGGTTGATCTGCTACATTCATTGTATATTTGCCTTTAGCAGTGATTCTCTTGCTTTTTTTTTTTTTTTTGTAATTTTCTTATTCCTATTTGTGGTTTTCTCTTTTCCACTAAATAAGTCCCTTTAGCATTTCTTGTAAGGCTGGTTTCTTGGTAATAAATTCCTTTAGTTTTTTCTTGTCTGGGAAACTCTCTCTCTCCTTCCAGTCTGAATGATAACCTTGCCAGGTAGAGTATTCTTAGCTGTAGGTTTTTTCCTTTCAGCACTTTAAATATATCATGGCACTCCCTTCTTGCCTGTAAACTTTGTGCTCAGAAGTCAGCTGATAGCCTTATAGGGTTTCCTCTGTATTTAACTTGTTGCCTTTCTCTTGGGGCTTTTAGGATTCTCTATCTTTAATTCTTGACATTTTAATTATAATGTGTCTTGGTGTGGGCCTCTTTAGGTTTATCTTGTTTGGTGCTCTCTGTGCTTCCTGTGCCTGGATGTCTGTTTCTTTCCTTAGGTTAGGAAAGTTTTCAGCTATTATTTCTTCAAATAGATTCTCTGCCTTTTTGTCTCTGTCTTCTCGTTCTGGGGCACCTATGACACGGATGTTAGTGCACTTGATGTTGTCCCAGAGGTCCCTTAGGCTGTCCTCATTCTTTTTAATGCCTTTTTCTTTTCTCTGTTCAGTTTGTGTGATTTCCTCTAGTTTTTCGTCCAGCTCGCTGATCCATTCTTCTGTATCATCTACTCTGCTCTTGAGTCTCTCTCGTGAATTTTTCATTTCCAGTATTGTATTCTTCATTTCTGATTGGTTCTTTTTTATATTTTCCAATTCTTTGTTGAAGTTCTCACTGAGTTTGTCCATTCTTCTCCCAAGATCAGTGAGCATCCTTATGAGTATTTGTTTGAACTTTTTGTCAGGTAGATTGTTTATGTCTGTTTTAGTTCTTTTTCTGGGATTTTGTCCTGTTCCCTTACTTGAAATGTATTCCTTTGTCTCCTTATTTTGTCTCTTTCTCTGTGCTTATATCTAGGTATTAGGTAGGTCAGCTACATCTCCTGTTCTTGGAGAGGTGGCCTTATATAAGAGACGCCTTATGAGGCTCAGCAGTGTGCTTCCCTCTTGTCACCAGTTCCAAATTGTCCAGGAGTGTCCCCTGTATGGGCTACGTGTGTCCTTCTGTTATGGCAGTGTTGCTCTTGCTGCAGACGCCCAGGGAGGCTAGGATGTCCCCCTGTTTGGCTGGTTGTAATGATCAGCTGCGTGTGGCTGCTCTGGTCCTTTCAGTCACTTTATTGGGCATGAGGAGCCCCAGCACAGTTGGCTGAAAGGTCTAATAGCACATTCCTGTTGCAGTTTTTCTGTTAAGTGAGTAGGCCCCCTGCATGGCTAGTTGCTAGGCTCCGGGTCTTACAATTGCTGTAGGCCTTTGTTTTCTATAGAGCTGTTAGCTCTCTCAGGGTTTCAACTGAGTGGGGACAGCCCCAGGCATGGGAGCACCCAGTTGTTTCAGGCCTTGGAAGGTGGGGCCAATATCCTATATGGCTGTTTGAGAAGCAGAAGTCTGCTGCAGCTGACAGGCTCCATCACCTGCAGGGCCACACACCCCATCAACACAGCCCCTGTGCCATGCATGTTCCTGAACCCACTGAAGTGGACCCCGTGGTCCCACTGCAGAGGACCTACACACTCCACCAATGCAGACCCACCCCTCACACACGCCCTGCCCCAGAGAGGTGGACCCACTCACTCAGTTGCAGAGGTTCCAGGCACCCCACAAGTTGCCCGAGGGCTTGCTATTGGGTGGGGCCAGTGTCTCAGGCAGGCTGCCTGCCTTGGCTGAGCTGGATTAAATCAATGCTCTAGTGGGTGGGGCAGACCCCTGCACTCAGAGGCCAGAGGAAGAACTCCAGTGGCATCTGCCAGCATCTGTGTCAGCCCGCCTGTACTAGGTCAGAATAATGGTTGCCACCAATGTCTCAGTCCCCGGAGAGGTCTCACCTCTCACTGAGATGCACCCAGAGCCTATCAGGTGAGTCTCTTTTCACCAAAGGAGTATGCACCTTTCTTTCTGGTGATTTTAGGTTGCTTTCTGAAATGGGTGAATTTGTGTGTGGGCCCTTTAAGAGAAGACTTCTTTTTTCCCTTATGTCTGATAGATTTCTGGGGGTATTCCCTGTTGTTGTTAATAGCCAGCAAAGCCAGGTATTATGACACTTGTCTCGGTTGTGCTGAGTCCAAAAGCTGTTTATTGTGGTAATGCTTCCCCCACTCGTCCAGGGAAGGCTGCATACCTTAAGGTTGCTCCTGGATAGCCATAAAGCACTGTAGCTGGAAGGTGGCTTTTTTCTCTCCAGAAAGGAATTTCTGCCTCTTCCACCTCAGTTAGCACTGTCTCTTGTTGTGGGGGTTCTTTTGATCCAGTTTTCAGCTCTTTCTTAGGGGTAATTGTTCTAAGAGTAGTTGTAAATTCATTGTGTCCATGGAAGGAAATGAGTTCAGAGTCTGGCTATGCCACCATCTTGACACCGTCTCCCCCCTGCTCCATTTTTAAAAGGTTCAACACAGTTTCCCTCTCCCCCTCCTCATGCTCCTCCTCCTCTAAGATTCCTTCCCTGATAGTGCCATCTGTCAGATAAGGCTCACCTATTTGGATAGGGAGAGGAGTTTCCTTTCTGGGGTTTGTGGGACTGGTTCTTTAGGGCAGGTTGACACTTTGCTTGCCCTACCATGGTCTTAACCTAAGATGTAGTACATGGTAAGTGGACCACTGATGTATCCTCAAACTTGTACTTTTGTTCCTGTTTTCAGAATACAATGATGGTGGTAGCTCACCTCAAGGAAGAAATAAAAATGGGAGTTCTTTCCGAGGTCATACTCACAAAAGGAACCCTCGTTATGAACATGGTGGATATGAGCCTTGGCCTTCACACCGCCGGGAGGATGATGGAAACATGGTGATGAGGGATGTCCAGGAGGACCCCCAAGTAAGACAGTAAGTGACCAGGCAGCCTGGTTTGCTTGTAGCAGCCCCTGGGACTATGCAGCTCTTTTAGTCTCTGTGGTCTTTTTCTTCTCTCACTGGAAGACTGAAGAATACTGGAAGTGGAATAATGGTTGAGCAATCCTAATGGTGGTCCTGCTGTCAAAGAGGGAAAGGTATATAGAAGACTTTCTTAGCATTTATGGCCACCCACTTTCTCTCCACTTCCCCTCTACAGCCCACCCTATACCATTCGACGCAAAAACAGAAGAGTGAAATGGCGTGATGAACACCACATTCGTATGGCTGTGGGGAGAAAGAGAAAACCTCTGGAGAGAAAAGTGAGGGAGAACACACAGGATGGAACTCCAGGGAGCTGGTTCAAGATCACAGTGAGTGTCCTAAAAAATGTATGGAATGTGCAGGAGAGAAAGGTCGAGGGGGGTGGGTCGTGTTGGTCTCATGTAGAGACGCTAGGTACTTTACTAGGGACAGTTTGTAATCTGTCCTTTTAATTACAAGGAGTTAACATTCTTGTTCATCTAAGGGCAAATTCAGAGAAGCCATATAAAGGGAACAGGCTGACTGTAGGGAGAACAGAGGAGACTGCCTAAAGGCAAAGATGGGAACTACTGACAAGAAGATGGAGCGACTCCACAATGGATGTCTTAGTTGGCTCAAGCTGAGTGTGGTGGATGGGGGGGGGTCGAGTCTCTGGAGACCTTGTCTGAGGTGCAAGCAGGGTCTACACTAGGTAGAAAAGCCTGGACCTTTATAAAGGGAAGATTATGCCTAACACTTTACGTTGATTATTTGGAGGAGAGCTTTGGATGGAGAGAAAAGGAATTTAGGAAATCCATATATGGCACAAACATAAGAAATCATATCAGTAGTCCTTTCTTTTGAGATCCTTTAAAGCTCAATAGAAGGTTGGAAAAGAACACCATGGGGTCTGCTCTCCAGGCTTAATTCCATGCTGTCTCTCTTCTCTCCCATCCCTTCTTTTCACCCTTAGATTCCCTGTGGGAGAAAGTACGACAAGACGTGGCTAATGGATTCAATCCAGAGCCATTGCAGTGTCCCGTTCACTCCAGTGGATGTAAGAGAAGATGGTGAAGTCAGCTGAGTGGGCGCAGGGAAGGGGGAGAGATCTGGCTCAGCAGGGGCCGTTGGCCTCTGACACTGTTGCTGTTGCCTTAAATCTCTGTAGTTCCACTACGTGAAAAACTGGGCTCGGTTCTTTGTCCAGGATGCTGGTGCTGCCTCTGCCTTGACGGATGTCAACTACAAGATTTGTGATAAGGAGAACCGAAAGGTGTCTGTTGAGGGCATTGCCTATACCCAGTCCGAGGGGAGGAGGACAGGCCAGGGGCTGGTTGTCGTCTTTGGAATTAAGTTCCTGGTGCTTACTCCACCTCTCCTCCCTGCAGATATCTATCTTGGTCAGTCCTTCTGCTGAACCCTACTCTGTGCAGAATAAGTTGGAGCCTGAAGAACTGGAGCAGCTAAAGGTAATGCAGGCTCAAGGTACCTTGTGTGCCCACAGCCAGACCCACCTCTTCTTTCCCCAGCCCCCAATTTCCCTATCATCACCGCAGCCTCAGAGCGGCTCTCTCCATCTCTCTCTGCAGCTGACCATGTACAGACGATATGATGCCTCCCAGCAAGCTCTTGACCTCCAGATGATTCACTTTGACCCAGGTATGGCTGACAGCAATAATTCTAGGGCAAGTGAGGGCAGAGAGATCTGCCTGGGAGGGAGACTTAGGGATGGTAACGTGGCGGGGAGTTGGTGCTGGCCCTGGACCCCTCTCAGCCTTCTGATTCTCTCTTCTTGGCTTTCGGAAGACTTAGTGAACCATGATATTAATATAATCCTAAATCGAAGAAACTGCATGGCTGCCATCCTGCAGATCCTTGAGGACAATTTCCACAAGGTGAGGCCTTAGGCCTAGTGCTGATAGTATGGTAGGGGGTGGAACAGATGGGATGGAGGGCAGCTTTGTCTCCCAGGCCCTAGATAGTAACCACCACTCTAACTCTTCTTCCCCCAAAGCTATTGTCTTTAAACTTGTGCAACAACAAACTACACCGGCTGGATGGCCTCTCTGACATTATACAGAAGGCCCCCACAGTCAAGATCCTGAACCTCTCCAAAAATGAGGTGGGAAGAGGGAGTCAATCAAAGTTGGTTGAGAGTGGGTGGTGGTGCTCATCAGAGTGATGACAGGAGGCAGGTGAAGGTACCTGTGGAGGAGGGTCAGGGCTGTGGATACAGGGGCCCAGGTGTCTCTCTTTCCCTGGGACTCCTTTTCTAGTTTCCTCCTCACATTTTTCAGCTGAAGTCAGCTTCGGAGTTGGGCAAGATGAAAGGGATGGGACTTGAAGAGCTGTGGCTGGAGGGTAACCCCTTGTGTGACACATTTCGAGACCAGTCAACCTACATAAGGTCAGTGTGAAACACTGTCACCCTTCTTGGGGACTTTCACCCATGGGAGCCTGAACGACCCCTGACAATGGCCCTCTGCAGAAGATGGCAGCCTTGGCCCTCTGGGAGGACCACAGTCCATGCCTTCTCTTTTCTGAGTCCCTCATCTGTGCTTGGAGGGCTATTTCCTTCCTCCGACCAGCTCACCTCTGCAGGTGCTCTGGGTCTGTTTCCCGACTCGGCACCTAGCTTTCTCTAGCACGCTCTCCCGAGAGTGTGCTCCAGGCATCAGTGCTCCCCCTACTCACCAGGACCAGGAGTGACCAGCCTTGAGCCAGATGCTGGTGCCCTGGACTGAGAAGGGTCCTCCAGACCAAGGTCTCATGCTGACACAGGCCTTCCTGCTTCTGAGCCAATGTGGAGTTTTCCTCCCCTGCCCTGAGAGGCATTGTCCTTCCCTTGCTCCAAAAGGGTCTCTCCTCCAATCCCAGGCTGCCATGGGGGTTTTCCTACCCCATGCTGAGGTCAAGGCCCCAGCTGGCTTCTGTCGTCACATCCGTTCCTCTGGTGCAATGCCAGAAACTACACACTCCTTGGGAGAAACCTGGGTTCCCTGAGTCAAGCAGCCAGAAGTGGGATACCACCAGTGAGAGGGCTTCCTGAAGCTGAAATGGAGGGCAGAAGGCAGAGGTGCTTGAGGAGACAGAAGGACAGGCCTCTCAGGGGCACTGACCCTCCCTCCATCCACACATCACGTCATCCTGCCTGGTCCTTCAGAGGAGCCCTGGGGTCACCCAAGACAGTGTGACTCCTCAGACAGGGAATCAACTAAGACAGGCACAGGTGCACAGGGGCCATCAGGAGAGAAGACAGTGGTCATAAGAGGGGACCACTGACCTGCAACCCCATGCTGAGCTGGGGCCTGACCCTTTACTCCTTCTGGGGAAGGTCTCCTGCCCCCGTGGCTCCTCCATTTCCCATCCCCAGCTCGGACTGAGCTCACAGAGGTGACACAGTGTCAACCAGTATCCACTGGGCCCCCAGTCTAACAAGTGATGTTTTCCATTCCTCCCTTGGGTCCAGAGCCAGCCAGGGCAGATGAAGGAAAGGGCTGCAGGAGGAGAGTCATTATCCCTTTGTTCTCTTTTCTTCCCTGACTTCCAGCACCATGGCAGAGCTTCTTTCCCTTCCCTTCCCTTTGCTTTCTCTCTCTCCCTTGTCTCTACTCCCCTATGTCTCTCTCATCTCTCTCCTCCTACCTTCGTTCCCTCTCTGTTCTCACCCCTCCCTTTCCCTCCCCGCCTCCTGAGCCTGGCCTCACTCACCTCCCCGCCCCAGCATCCTGGGCCATCTCTGGGGGGTGTCCTGGTCCTGGCAGAATGCTGGACCGCCAGTGAGATAGCAGAACCCTGGGCTCCCAACCCATTTCCTCTTGTCTCTGGAGCCTTCAGTGGGGAGGAAGGAGGGGAGGCAGGGAGGAGAAGGAAGCCCTGGAACCTGGGCTCCAAATGTTTTGTTGTGGCACTGGAGAAGGGAGTAAGAACAGTCTAGGTGGGAGCTACCCAGGAGGAAGGAGAGGGAAGTAGGGACAGAGGGAAAATGAATGTGAAGGTGAGGAGAGAGACGTAGAGACTGTGCCTTTCAGACAGTCCATATGGCAGATGCTCAGTGCTCAGCAGGGAAGTGGACCCAAAACCCTTGAAATCAGAGGCTGAGGTGGGCACAGGGGGCTTCTGGATGGGCAGAAGACACTGGGCTCTGTTTATGGTCTCAGTGGTTTAAATCAAAGGAAGCATTGCAGCCCCGAACTATCAACCACTTCTTTCTGTTTTTGGTTTTGGACAGTGCCATCAAGGAATATTTCCCCAAGTTGTTACGCCTGGTAAGTGCCTACGTTCATCATTGTCTCTTACTCACATTGATGACCTCCACACCTGCTCTCAAGCCCTTTGGGTCTCGCCTAGATTATATCTTTGCATCAGACTCTTATCCATTTTGGGGGACATGGACTCCTGAAAAAGACATGAATATACTCTCTGGGAAAATGTCCATACAAACACACACACACACACAGACACACACACACACACACACACACGTTGCATATAATAGTAGAGCCTTCCAGGACCTCATGATGAAGATGCCCACTGTATTCTTCCCCATGGAATTTCTAGGGCCCTTTCATACCTGACCTCTGACTCTCACCCTCTCTTCGGCCCATCCTTTTCCCTGGTCATCCAGGGCCTCCTCCCTGGTCTGCACTGCTGACTTCCTTTTCCCTTCTCCAGGATGGCCAGGAGTTACTCCCACCAATTATCGTTGACGTGGACACCCCCTCCTTGGTAAAGCCCTGCAAGGTGAGGAAGAAGGATCAAGCAACATACAAGGTATTACAAGGGAGCCTTTATCAGCCACATAGTCTCAAATGTCTTTTGATTCCAGGAAAGCTATAAAGAATCCGAAACACTGAAGAATCTAGTCCTGCAATTCCTGCGGGAGTAAGTATTCCCGGGACCATGAGGAATGAGAAAGGCTGGGACCGGCCAGGCCCCACAAGCACAGATCTGCTTGTGGGAGTTTCCAAGTCTCACCTGAGGTCCCGACCACAGACATAGACTGTCTTCATTGCTCCCCCACAGGTATTACTTGATTTATGACTCTGGAGACCGACAGGGTCTTCTCGGTGCTTACCATGACGAGGCCTGCTTCTCCCTGGCCATTGCCTTCAACCCCGAGGACCCAGCCCGGTGAGTATCACACCTCAGACTCTGCTCCTGGGCCCTATGGCTCTCCAACAGACACAGGCTAGCTCCTGGAAACACGCACTAGACAGACCAACACCCGCTAGACAGACCACCACTTCCTGTTCCTCTTTCTTTCCTAGAAGCCGCTTATGGGAGTATTTCAAGGATAACAGGAATATGAAGGAGCTCAAGGACCCCTGTGCGTGTGTGATAGAGAAGATTGGGCAGGGAAAGGGGGCCTGGAGGGGTCGGTCAAAAGCCCAAGGTGTGGCAGCCCCTGACCTTCACTCTCCTTCCCCCGTAGTCCTGCGGGTTCAGTTGCTGAAACATACAAAATATGACATCGTGCACTCCCTCTGTGTGTTGCCCAAAACTCAGCATGACTTCAGCTCTTTCTCGGTGGAAACGTGGTTCCAGACGGTGAGCACCTTCTTCCTCCCTCAGGCCTGCCCAGAAAGCTGCAGGTGGGTAGGATGTTTAGGTGGTGACTGAGCACCTGGGCTCTTCCCTTTCAGGAAAGAGTCCTTTGCTTCTCTGTCATTGGAGTGTTCAAAGAAGGTGAGTGTGTGTGGAGTTCCCACCCCACGTGCCCCACTGCCCCCTCACGATGGCTGGGCTCCCTCTTAGAATTCTCCCACCTTCCCTGGTCCCTTCCCCTCTCTTCCTGTTCCCTCTTTCTTTTTCAGTCCCCACTCTGTCTCCAAACCATCCTGGTCTGACCTGCGTCCATGCCTGTCTGCCCCTCACAGCTCAGGCATGAGGGACACAAGCTGTGGAGTCTGATGGCTCTCGTCCCAGATCCTTACTCTGAGAACTTGGGCCAGTTACTTAACCTCGTTTTCCTCACTTGCAAAATGAGGCTAATAATACCCACCTCTTGGGTAGCTGTGAAAAATGAATCAAGTGAACTTGTGGAGTGGTTGTCACAGAGCCCAGCACATAGTAGGGTCCCTGTCACTGGGAGCAGATTGCTCCTATTGTTGCCCTCCCCAGTCCCAACACCCTGACTCCTAGTAAGCAACTGTCCCCTTCAGCATGAGTATCAAGTCAGACCCTGACTGGGTAACACTCTATGAGCATGTAAATCATGTACAACTCTAAGGAGGTATTTTTTGTTGTTTTTGATGTGGTAGGAATGTCTCAGAGTTTTGTCCGTGCCTTCACACGGACCTTCATCACTATCCCTGCCAGCAGTTCCAGGTGAGTGCTGTGTCATGAGTGGGAACACCCATCCCAGCCTGGGCTCAGGGGTGTGGGAATGTGGCGATGCAGACCTCAGGGTTTTCTCAATATTGTGGAAAGCCAACAGTTAGATCCAAGGAGCAGTCTAGCCTAGTGGGTGAGAGCATGGGCTCTGGAGTCAGAACACTGGGTTCTCTTCCTGGCCCCAGCACTCACTAGCCATGTGACCTTGGTCAAGTCACATGACCTCTCTGTGACTCAGTGTCTTCCTCTGAGCATGGAGATTAGACTGTCCACTGCTTGGGCTGTTGTACAGAGTAAATAGGAGTGTAAAATTGTCCCTGGGTTGCAGGTAAAGTACAAATGTATTGAAACTCGTAGACATTCTCTTCAAAGATGGACTCTGAGAGGGGTAGAGGTACCAGCCAGGGAATCTAGGGAGCAGGCACAGTAGAGTATGGAAGGAATCTGTTTGCTGAGTGGCAATGGGAGCAGGATCGTTGTTGGGGATGTGGGGCTGTCCATCCATCAGTTGTCTGGGGGCTCATTTTTCTTCCAGTCTCCGCATCGTGAATGACCAGCTGTTTGTGAGGGACGCCACCCCCAACAAGCCTCAAATGGCATTCTTTATCCCAGTGCCCACACCCACCTACAGCTCCATGCCCACCCTCTCCCCGGAGCAGCAGGAAATGGTGCAGGCTTTCTCCACCCAGTCTGGGATGAACCTCCAGTGGTCTCAGAAGTGAGTGCTGGGTGTGCATGGGGATAGGGGCGATTTGGGACAGCTGGGGAGTGAATCAGGGAAACTTGCAGGCAATTTGGAAAAATAACTTTTTGGATATTTTGCTCCCAAAACAAACCGGGCCCATGAAAAACGTATCACACCATTATATATGTAAAATATTTTTAAATTAGTGTAAATGCTTAATGACATTATCTTGTGTATAGAAAATCCAAAAGAATATGCCAAAAAGCTACTAATAAACAAGTTCAGCAAGGTTACAAGATACACAACCAGTATACAAAACTCATTTGTATTTCTATGTACTTGCAATGAATGGTCCAAAAATGAAATTAAGAAATGAAGCCCATTTACAATAGCATGAAAATAGCAACATACTTAGAAACAAATGCAACAAAAGAAGAGCAAATATTATACTCTGAAATCTGTAAAACATTGTTGAAAAAATTAAAGAAGAAATAAATAAATGGAAAGACACCTCATTTTCACGGGTTGGAAGACTTAGTATTGTTAATATTCAGTAATACTCAGGGCAGTTTACAGATTCAGCACAATCCCTATCAAAATCCTTCCATATGGAAGTGCACCAAAACAATCTTGAGAGAGAATAACAAAGTTAGAGGACTCACACTTCCCAATTTCAAAACTCGCTACAAAGCTGCAGTAATCAAGACTGTGTAGTACTGGCATATGGACCGTATATGAATCGATGGAATGGAATTGAGAGTTTACAAATAATCAATTGACCATAAATATGAGGGTTTATCAACCAGCATGCTAAAAAACTCCGATGGAGAAAAAGTAGTCTTTTCAACAAATGGTGCTGGGACAACTGGATATCCACATGCAAAACAGCAAATTTTGACCCCTGACTCACACCCTATACAAATATAGACTGTAAATGGATCAAAGATCTAAAAGTAAGGGCTAAAACTATAAAAATCTTGGAAGAAAACATAGGTGTGAGTCTTCATGAATTAGGCAACCGTTTCTTTTATATAACACCAAAAGCACAAGCAACCAAAGGAAAAAAAGATAAATTGGACTTCATCAAAATTGAAAGCTTTTGTGCATCAATGGACACTATCAAAAAAGAAAATCCCACCAACAGAATGTGAGAAAATATTTGCAAATCACATATCTGACAAGAATATATGAAAAACCCTTGCAACTCAACAATAAAAAGGCAAACAACCCAATTTAAAAAAATGGAGAAAGGATCTGAATAGACATTTCTCAAGAAAAGATATATTAATGGCCAATGAGCACATGAGAAACCTCTTAACATCATTAGTCATTAAGGAAATGCAAATTAAAACCACAATGAGTTACCACTTCACACCCACTAGGATGGATTTAATCAATAAAATGAATGAGAACAAGTGTTGGTGAGGATGGGGAGAAATTAGAATTCTCATGTATTACTGGTGGGAATATAAAATGGAGCAGTGGTTGGGGAATACATTTTGGCAGTTCCTCAAAGTGTTAAACGTGAAGTTACCATATGACCCAGTAATCCCACTCCTAAGTATCTACCAGGAGAAATTAATACATATGTTCACTCGAAAAATTGTATGGGAATATTCATGACAGCATTATTCAGAATGGCCACAAAGTGGAAACAACTTAAATGTCCTTTAGCTGATGAACAGCTAAATAAATCTGGTACATCCATATAGTAGAATATTATTCAGTCATAAAAAAGAATACAATTCTGATATATGCCATGACATGATGAACCTTGAAATCGTGCTAAGTGAAAGGAGCCAGTCACAAAAGGTCACACATCCCCTGATTCCATTTATATGAAATGTCCAAAATAGGCAAATCCACAAAGACCAAAAGCAGATGAGTGGTTACCAGGGTCTGGGGGAAGGGGAGGAATAGGGAGTGATCTCTAATGGTTAAGGAGTTTCTTTTTGAGTTGATAAAGTTATTTTGGAATTAGATTGTCCTGATGGTTGCACAATCTTGTGAATATACCAAAAATTGTATAGTAAATATACTAAAAATTGAATTATATACTTTAAAATGGTATGTGCATTATGTCTCAATAAAAATGATTGGAAACTTGTATTTTTAAATTTTCATTTATTATTTTCTTGCTCCTTATCAATATATATCAAGCTCCTTTGTTCTTTTGAACAGCTCTATTTTTCAGTTTTGCATTCTAGCGTGCATGAATAATAGTGATAGATGTTTCAGTTTTCACTAGGTCTTTCTTGGTCATTACACAATGTTCATTCTGGTACATGCGTCCCAGCAAAAATGTGGCATAGATTTAGTGGTGGCATTGCATGGTCAGCGCATCTGTACTGTGGTACTAATGGGGATCACCTGTTCTCCTCCTGCTCCAGGTGCCTTGAAGACAATGAGTGGAACTACACCAGAGCTGGTCAGGTCTTCACTATGCTCAAGGTGAGGTTGGGAATCAAGTGGGTTAAGATGGATGTTTCTGGGCCTTCAGGAAGGCCAAGAAGGTGGAGGCTAGTGGCCTGGGAGTGAAACTCAGAGAGCTGGCTCTCCTGACATCCCGACTCCTTCCCCCCCAGACCGAGGGCAAGATCCCAGAGGAGGCCTTCAAACAACTCCCTTAAAAGGAGCCCTTGGATGTCATCTTTGGCTTCACGTCCATCATCTTTGTTTCTCTTTTGTCCAGCCTAAGGCCATGCCCATGACTGGGGTTGGAGGCCTGGCTGACCAAGAACCCAAAGTTAACTCGTAGGCCAGGTAACATAACGACCTGAAGGGTCAGTTCTGTGTATTTTCCCCACTCATGATTGCTGTTTATTTTCATAATAAAGACTGATGTTGCACATTGTATGTTGTATGTCCTGAATTGCTCTTCCCTGCCCCAACCATGAGCCAATGGGTCCAGGACTGAAAGGCCCTGCCCTCTCCTCCCGCCCACCATTCACCCTAGCAGTGCCTAGCAGATACATCAGGCATGAGTCCATAGGTAGTTTGTCAGTAAATCCTATGAGAAGGGACATGTGCTGCTTCCAGGGGATTGGCCTTTGGAGACAGTGTGACTCAGTCATGCTCTGCCTGGAGGCACCCAGAAGCAGGCGTGTGACCTGGCACAAAGGGGCTTTGCAAGGGATGCCTACTGGCTGGGGAGGGCCGTGCAAGGAAGGAAGGTGATGACTCCCATATTATACTTCTTGTTCCCAACCATTTGAATGTTTTCAAAGACCACTCCGTGAACAATTTTATGATTTGCACACCTCTCACCATGCTTCCACTTGTCTTCTCATCCATCCACTGTATTGCCCCCTCCTCCTTTCTCAAGGTGCCCTGTGGGAGGGATCTTGCTTTTAGCACCTGAGAGGG
This sequence comes from Tapirus indicus, assembly GCA_031878705.1. Taxonomy (NCBI): domain Eukaryota; kingdom Metazoa; phylum Chordata; class Mammalia; order Perissodactyla; family Tapiridae; genus Tapirus; species Tapirus indicus. The sequence goes on along the minus strand of CM062942.1, from coordinate 85,722,526 downwards.
AGGGAGAGTCAGCCTGTATGCCCAGTGCCTTTCTCAGAGAGCTGACACTGGGTGCTCCGTGTCTATGTGTTTGAGGGGGTTCAGTCATTTATTTTCACTTCCAAACAAACATCAGTGGCACATAATCTCACATTCTGGTCAGTTCTATGGGACCTTTCTCATCAACTGGCAATTAGTAGTTCAGAATTGCAGGCACGAGTTGAAAGAAACAATTGCACACTTTATTTTCCACACTTCTATGCAGTTTACACTTTAGACAACAAGCAGGGATAATTTTTGAAATTAAAATAATAGCAGTACCAAATTCCAACTTACAATTCTATAAATGATGACATAGGTGAGGTACCACCTGTTTATAAATTATGCCTCTATCTTTGGGTCTCATATAGGTTGTTTTCTATCACTTGCCACTTTTCCATTCTTTGTGTACATTTACATGAGTGATCCATATATTGATATGTGTGTATCTTAAAAATATGAACTAAGGGGACAATTGTCGTTACATAAGGAATAATTCCATGTTATTCCACATAGTGCCTCAATGATCAAAGACTAGCCTCGGCCTTCTCACCTAGAGAACAGAGACCGCAGTGCACACTTCTCAGCCGCATTGTGAGGAAAAGAGGCAGTCTCACATGTTAGCAAACAGTCGCAGTGTCTGGCTCAACTCAGGCTCTCTGAGCTGTCTGGGTTACCTCGTGGGCAGGGACCGTGGTACCCATTGCATGGCCCCTCAAATTCCTCTCTCTACATCAGGCTTCCACATACTTGGATTCCTTCCCTAGCCAGCTCAGATGCCACGGTCTTCCAGTCACTCACTCTGCTGCCAATTCCCTCAATTCCCTTGGTCCCATGACCTGGGCAAATGCTAACCCTGCTGTCTTCGTCCTCACACACAGCGCTCTGTGCAAACTGTCCTGCAGGGCAGGTTTTTGGAACTATAAATGCTGAGGCAAAATGTGTGCTTTGCAAGATTCTTTCTGAATTTGGGGGACAACACATGCTCTTATACATTGTATCTGAGCATGTAAATTTGCATAGCCATTTTTTAGAATAATTTAGAACAATTTAGTCATAAATGCACATACACATATATGTACACTTTTATATAGAGAGAATTATAATGCAGATACATTTTGTATGCATTTCATTTTAGCTGTCAAATTTACTGACATGAATTTGTTTTTAATACTCACTTCTTATTGTCCTTTAGGATTTTGTGGGATTTATAGTGATGTGTTTTTTTTTTAATTGAGGTGAAATTCACATAACATAAAATTAACTCTTTTAAAGTGAGCAATACATTGGTGTTTAGTACATTTTAAATGTTGTGGAACGACCATCTCTATCCAGCTCCAAAACATTTCCATCACCTCACAATAAAACTCCATACACTTTAAGCAGTTACTGCCATTTCCCCCTCTCCTGCAGCCCCTGGCAAACAATCTGCTTTTTTTTCCTATGTATTTGTCTCTTCTGGAAATTTCACATAAATGGAGTCACACGATATGTGAGATTTTGTGTCTGGCTTCTTTCACGTAGCATAACGTTTTTGAAGTTCATCCACACTGAAGCATATATCAGTACTTCATTCCTTTTTCTGGATGAAAAATATTCCAATGCATGTACATACCACAATTTATTTATTCATTCATCCCTTGATGACAACTCATGGACCTGTGAGTTGTTTCAACCTTTTAAATATTGTGAATAATTCTGCTGTGAGTATTCGTGTACAAGAATCTGTTTCAGCACCTCTTTTCAATTCTTTTGAGTATACACCTAGTAGTGGTGTAGCTGGGTCAGATGGCACTTCTGTCTTTAATTTTGTGAGGAACCACCAGACTGTCCTCTGCATCAGCAGAGCTATTTTACATTCCCACCAGCACTGTACAGGAGTTCCAATTTCTCTGCATCCTCACCAACACTTCTTATGCTCCTTTTTAAAAAATTATAGCCATCATAGTGGATGTGAAGTAGCATCTTGTGGTTTTGATTTGCATTTACCTAACAATTAATAAATTTTCCTCCAAGCACTGCTTTTGCTGCATCCCACAGGTTTTGGTATGCTGTGTTTCCATTTTCAGTTGTCTAAAGGTATTTTAAATTTCCCTCCTGATTTATCCTTTGACCAATAGGTTAACTGTGTGTTGTTCAGTTTTCACATATTGGTGCATTTTCTAGTTTTCCTTCTGTTAAGAATTTCTAGCTTCATTCCATTGTGGCCAGAGAAGATACTTTGTATGATTTCAATCTTTTGAGATTTATTGAGAATGACTTTTGTGGCCTAACATATGGTTTTCCTGGAGAATGTTCTATGTACCCTTGAGAAAAATGTGATTCCAGTGTTGTTGGGTGAAGGGTTCTATACATGTCTATTAGTAATAGCAGATTTATAGTATTGTTCAAATCCTCTATTTCCCTATTGATCTTTTGTCTAGATGTTTTATCCATTATTGAAAGTGGGATGTTGCATTGATCAACTATTTTGTAGAATATCTGTTTGTCTCTTCAACTCTGTCAGTGTGTGCTCCATATATATTGGGTCTCTGTTGTTTGATCCATATATGTTTATAGTTATCATATCTTCTTGATTAATTGATGCTTTTATCAATATCTAATGATCTTCCCTGTATCTTGTAACAATTTTTTACCTAGAGTCTATTTTGTCTAATTCTGGTACAGCTACCTCAGCTCTCTTCTTCTTGCTGTTTGAATGGAATACCTTTTTCCATTCTTTCAATTTCATCCTATTTCTTTTCTTTTGGATCCAAAGACAGTCTCTTGTAGACAGCATATAGCAGTATATTTTTTTTAAATCCACTCTGCCAGTTTCTCTCTTTTAATTGGTAAGCTAACTCCACTGCCTTTAAAGTAATTGCTGATAATAAAGGAATATTCTACCCTTTTGCTATTCATTTTTTATATTTCTTATGTCTTTTTTGTTCTTCAGTTCCTACTAAAGTGGCTTATTTTGTGGTTGGTTGATTTTTTTCTAGCCTATCTTTTTTATTCACTTGTCATGTGTGTGTCTGTGTGTACATATATACAATTTACTTAGTGGTTACCGTGGGTATTACAATTAACTTTCCTAAATTTTAAACGATCTCTTTTGAATTGACACCAACTTAACTTCAAAGGCAAAGTCTTTTTCTGTACAGACACATGCCCCCCCTTTATGTTGTTATTCCCACAGATTACTTCTTGATACTTTGTGTGACCCTTAACATAGATTTATAATTATTGATTTATGGAATTCCTTTTCAGTCATGTAGGAAACAAAGTAGGGGTTCCAAGGCCAAAATTCAATAATATTCGTTTTTATTTTTACCTATGTAGTTACCTTTACTAAAGTTCTTCGTTTCTTCATATGGCTTCAAGTTACTGTCTAATGTACTTTCATTTCAGTGTGAAGGACTCCTTTTCGTGTCATTTGTAGGGCTGGGATACAAACAACAAACTCCATCAGCTTTTGTCTATCTGGGAATGTCTTAATTTCTCCTTCATTTTTGAAGGATAGTGTGAAAATTTATAAAGTGAAACCTCATTTAAAATGGAGTTGGGAAGCCCTGTAGGGGGAGCTTTCACACCCACACCTTCCACCAAAGCTTACTTGACAACCTTGGGCAGGAAGTGCAACTACTTTAGCACTCTAGCAGGAGGAAGATGTTCTCTTTGCCGAGCAACAGCTCAGCCAATGAGAAGTGCCACAGCTCCGTCAATGAGAAACCATTACCACCCTGAACTCTTACTTTCCTCCAATGAATTTTCATTTAGAACAGCCCATCCTCACTTCCCCCTTTTTTCCATGAAAGCAAACTCCCCTCCTTTGCTCTCTGGATTTGCCTATGGTCTGCTACAGCTTGCATTTCCTTAATTGCAATTCTCTGGCTATCCCCAAATAAACTTATTTTGTTGGCAAGGTAAATGGGTGTTTTATTTTAAAGTTGACATTAAATCGTGTCAGAAAATGAGATCTGAGGGAGGTGACCCCCAAGTGATGGTGACTCCTGGAATCGAGCGTGGTACCCACATTGAGCCTCTTGTGCTCCTCACTTCCATGAGTTGCTGCCTACTTTTGGTTTGGTAAGTCTCCTCTCAGATTCTGAGCTCTGCTCTCCTTGCGTTTTGAGCTCTCAGACTTTTTTGGGGGATCATTAAAGGCTTTGTCCTTTCTGGTTCAAGTCTTTGTCCTTGGTATCAAAACTTCATCCTTGGTGAGTACTCAGTTATTTTCCTTTTGGAAGTGCACTGAAACTTTGGTAAGTTTCCTTTTGGAGTTAGGCTAGCTAGGAGTTTTCTTGTTCTTGGAAAAAATTGAGAAATGGGATCCCAGTCATCTAAATGCTCTAAGGGCAGCCCTCCTTCAGGGATCCTGGTAGTTTTATGTTTAAAAACTATGGTCCCTCCTCATGAGCATTTTTAACTAAATGGACCAATTTAGCCAAAAGTGATTTAGAACACCAATGGCCTTTTTGGAGAATTTTTGATCTCCCCAAACTTGCTTCTCTCAGAACTACATTAGAAAGCTGTGGCCCTAAAATTAAACAGATTGAATGGGATGCCCATTTTAACTGGTACCTTGAGGCCTCCAAACATATTCAGGATTCTAAAATTGCCTCTCTGCAAAATACCATGTCTAAATTAACTGAGACAACCAAACAACTAAAGGAGAACAAAATGGCTTCTGAAGCCTTGTGTTCCCCTCCCTTGGCTTCTTTGTCTCAGGCCCCACCTCTGATGCCGTGGTCCTCTTTCCCTTCTGCACTGCCCTCACCTCTGCTTCCCCATTTTAATTCTCTTGTCAAACTTCCCTTCTTCTCTGAACCTCTCTGAACCTCTGAAGCCAAGAGCAAGGCTTCAGAAGTCATTTTGTTCTCCTTTAGTTGTTTGGTTGTCTCAGTTAATTTAGACATGGTATTTTGCAGAGAGGCAATTTTAGAATCCTGAATATGTTTGGAGGCCTCAAGGTACCAGTTAAAATGGGCATCCCATTCAATCTGTTTAATTTTAGGGCCACAGCTTTCTAATGTAGTTCTGAGAGAAGCAAGTTTGGGGAGATCAAAAATTCTCCAAAAAGGCCATTGGTGTTCTAAAACACTTTTGGCTAAATTGGTCCATTTAGTTAAAAATGCTCATGAGGAGGGACCATAGTTTTTAAACATAAAACTACCAGGATCCCTGAAGGAGGGCTGCCCTTAGAGCATTTAGATGACTGGGATCCCACTTCTCAATTTTTTCCAAGAACAAACTTCCCTCCTCCTCTGAATCTATCAGTACCTGCCCCTTTAAAGTTAAGTCTTCTGAGGATCCAAATAACCCCCAAATTTCTGATGTTCCCTGCACTAAACCTGAATTGCAAGCCATAGTTAAAGAGTTTCCCAAAGTAACTGAGGACCCCCATAGGTTTGCTGAAGAATTTAACGTAGTCATTCAAACTTATCAACACAGCTTCTCAGATTTATATCAATTAGTCCACAAGCCTTTTGGTGAAGGTCAAGCCCAACATTGGATGAAATTTGCCCGATGGAAAAATGCTGACAGGGATTTTAAAATACAGACCCCTAACTTTTAGCAAGATACTCAAACACTCGCTGTAGAATTTCACTGAACAATTATAGTAGCTTTTCCTAAGCATATTGATTGAAACAAAATGCAGGCTTGCACACAAAAGCCTGATGAACCTGTTCATAACTTTTATAATTGGCTTCAGATCTCTTTAAAAAGGAATTCTGGCCTCCCTATGTATGTTAAGTCCACTCTAGTAGCCTTTAATTCTATGTTTATTAATGGGCTGAATCAGGGCCTTTCCCTTCTAGTAAAAAGGACCAGGATGAAATGGGAGATTATGTTCACTCTGGATTTGGTCAATCTAGCAAATCAGCTTGCTCACACCCTAGATGATTTATCTAAAAGGAGTACCACAAAAATCCTTAGTTTTCAATTTCAACAAATAGAGGCCCCTAGACAGAACCAGAAAATTTCCAGTCTCTGCTCTTATTGCAAAAAGCCAGTGCATTTGAAGAGAGATTGCCTCAAGCATAAGCCCTCCAGGATTTTTCAGCCCTCTAACCACCCTCCCAATGCCTTCTTAATCCCCAATGATGAGGCTCTGAGGAACCACAGGGCCTTTCCCAATCCTTCCCCTTAATCAACTTGGGAAAACCACTCTCCAGATGGGGAATGAATTTTTCCCTGTCCTTATTGACACTGGAGCCACACTCTTGGTACTCAGCCCCACTGTTATTAAACAGCCCCTGCCTCAGAGTAGTAAAACAGTTCAGATAGTAGGAGTCTCAAACAAACCTCAAAAGGTCACTGTCTCTAAACCCATTCCTTTTTGTTTAGGGAGATACCCACCCTTTTCTCCTTAGTTCTCTGCTCCTGTTCATTTATTGAGCTGAGATTTCTTAGAAAAATACCATGCTGGAATTTCCTTCTCCCAAAAGGAGGAAATAATTCTAGAATTTGACAGCAGTAACCAAAATGGTCAACTAGGTGAATTAAATGGCCATTCAACATCTTTTACTTGCTCAGTCTCTGATGACATTAAAGCTAATTCCAAAGACATTAGTCATCTGTCCCTATTAGATCAGCTACCACCCTCTTTATGGCCAAAATCCACAACAAATATTGGCAGAATACACAGTGCACCTCCTATTAAGATCCAAAGAGATCCCTCAAAGCCTCTTCCCAGAATTAATCAACACCCTATAAATAGAGGTCCTCCAGTGCATTAAGCTGATAAAAACAGGACTATAAGGCCAAAGGCCTTACTGTCCCCTGCACTAATCCCTGTAACACTCTTATTTTGCCTGTGAGAAAACCCAATGGCCAAGGATGGAGGTTTGTCCAGGACCGCCGAGTAATAAATAACATTGTCACCCCTTGGCATCTGGTTGTTCCTAACCCTAATATGCTACTGACATCCATCCTAACTGAGGATAAATTCTTTACTCTAATTGATTTGAGCTGCACATTATTTAGTATACCAGTTGATGAAGCTAGCCATACCTTTTTTCTTTTTGTTGGTGAGGAAGATTGGCCCTGAGCTAACATCTGTGCCAATCTTCCTCTATTTTGTATGTAGGATGCCTCCACAGCATGGCTTGATGAGTGGTGTGTAGGTCCGTGCCCAGGATCCGAACCCATGAACCCTGAGCCACCAAAGCAGAGTGCATGAACTTAACCACTATGCCACCAGGCCAGCCCAGAGCCAATATCTTTTTGCCTTCACTTGGGAAGGAAAACAATTCACTTGGATAGTAATGCCTCAGGGCTTTACTGAAAGTCCTTATTTGTCACAAATCCTGAAGGCTGATCTGGATATTATAAAGTTTCCTAGAGGCTCTACTTTGTTGCAATAAGTGGGCAATTTGCTTCTTTGCTCTCCCTTCCAAGCCTCCTCAAGGAAGACATCATCCACTTGCTAAAGCTTTCAGCCTTAAAGGGATGCTACGTCAATAAGGAAAAATTGCAGGTTGTCCAAACCCAAGTTTGGTATTTAGGGCATTTGCTATCAAAACAAGGGCTAAATCTAGATCCAGACAGGCTTCATGGTGTCCTGATAAATGCCAACTGTGAGGTTTTCTCAGGCTAGTTGGTTATTGTTGAAACTAGATTCCAAATTTCTCCCTTTGGGCCAACCCTCTGCGTGTTTTACTAAAGAAGAACAAGTCCAATCCAATTTTATGGAAAGAACAGGATGACATAGCCTTTAAAGCCTTAAAGGAGAATTTAATGGAGCCCTCGGCCCTTGGGCATCACAATTATCAGCTGTATATGAAGAGGAAGGGAATGCCCTTGGGGTGCTCACACAAAAACACAAGGACCACGACCGACCCATAGGGTATCATAGCCAGCAACTGGACCCTATGGCATGAGGATACCCCACTTGCCTTAGAGCCATTCTTGCCACTGCCCTTTTGGTTAAGGCCACTGAGGAAATAGTTGGGGAATCCCTTTTAACCATCCTTGTACCCAATGCAGTGGAAACCCTCCTAAATTCTCACCATGTCAACATCTTTCAGCCAGCTGTCTCATCTCTTATGAGATCCTCTTACTAACTGCTCCTCACATAACTTTCTTTTTTTTTTTTTTTTTTGTGAGGAAGACCAGCCCTGAGCTAACATCCATCCCCAATCCTTCTCTTTTTGCTGAGGAAGACTGGCCCTGGGCTAACATCGTGACCGTCTTCCTCTACTTTATATGGGATGCTGCCACGGCGTGGCTGACGAGCAGTGTGTCAGCGGGCGCCCGGGATCCGAACCTGCGAACCCTGGGCTGCCAAGCACGGACTAAACCGCTGCGCCACCGGGTGGCCCCATAACTCTTTCTTGATGCAATAATCTTAACCCTGCTACCCTTCTCCCCTCCATTACTGATGAAGTCCCTCTTGACTGCTTAACACAGACAGATCACCTCCTAACCCTTCATAATGATCTGCAGGAAACTCCTTTGAGTAATGCAGACTTCTCATGGTTCACTGATGATTCTTATTTAAAAGGTGACAATGGCAAATATTGAACCAGGTATGCAATGTTAACATCTTTTGATGTAATTGAAGCAGTACTTTTTCCTTTGGCTACTATGGCCCAACAAGCTGAATTATACATACTCACATGGGCCTGCAGCCTAGCCAAGGGCAAAACTGCCGAGATTTATACTGATAGTAGATACACTTTCAGAGTAGCTCACAATTTTGGAATATTGTGGAGGCAACATGGTTTCCTTACTTCCAGCAGAAATAAAAGTAAAAATGGCTCTTATGTTTGAGAATTATTGGATGCTATACTTTTACTGGCTGCTTTAGCTATTATTAAGATCCTGGGACAGTCAAAGCTTGACTCTCTGGAAGCTAAAAGAAATCACCTTGCCGACACTGCTGCAAGGAATGCTGCTCTTAAAGGAATCAACAGCAGCCAAATCTCTACCATGGTCCAATAAACATTTCCCAAAATGATATCTTAGAAAAACTGGCTAGAGAAGCCCCACAGTCAGTCTCAGAAAAGTAAAAACAAGATCTTCAGAAAAGGAACTAAACAAAACAGACAGACGGTCTACCTGATAAAGAGTACAAACTAATAGTCATAAGGATGTTCACTGATCTTGGGAAAAAAATAGATGAACACAGGGAGAACTTCAAAAAAAACCTGGAAAATATAAAACAGAGCCAATCATAACTGAACAGTACAATGATGGAAATTTAAAAAAATCGCTAGAGGGAATCAATAGCAGAGTAGATGACACAGAAAAATGGATCAATGATCTGGATGAAAGAGGAGAGGAAATCACCCAAGCTGAACAGAAAAAAGAAAAAGTTAAAAAGAACAAGGACAACCTAAGGGACATCTGGGACAACATCAAGCATACTAACATTGGTATTATAGGTGTCCCAGAAGGAGAAGAGAGAGACAAAGGGGGAGAGAACCTATTTGAAGAAATAACAGCTGAAAAATTCCCTAACCTGAGGAAGGAAACAGACATCAAGGCATAGGAAGCACAGAAAGCAATAAACAAAACAAACCCAAATGGCCCCACATCAAGACACATTGTAATTAAAATATCAAGAATTAAAGATACAAAGGGAATCCTAAATCCTGCAAGAGAAAAGCAACAAGTTACCTACAAAGGAAACCCCACAAGGCTATCAGCTGACTTCTTAGCAGAAACCTCTCAGGCTAGAAGGGAGTGGCATGATATATTCAAAGTGCTGAAAGGAAAAAAACCTATACCCAAGAATACTCTACCCAGCAAGGTTATCATTCAGAATGGAAGGAGAGATAGAGTTCCCCAGACAAGCAAAAAGTAGAGGAGTTTATCACCACTAAACTGGCCTTACAAGAAATGTTAAAGGGACTTATTTAAGTGGAAAAGAAAAGACCACAAATAGGAATAAGAAAATTATCAAAGAAAAAATATCAATGGAAAAGGCAAATATATAGTAAAGGTAATGGATCAACCACCTATAAAGCTAGTATGAAGGTCAAAAGACAAAAGTACTAAAATTATCTATTTCCATGATAAGAAGTTAAAGGATACCCAAAAAAAAAGAGGTAAAATATGATATCAAAAACATAAAATGTGGGGGGGGGAATAAAAGTGTAGAGCTTTTTGTAAGAAGTCAAACTTAAGAGACCATCAACTTAATATAGATTGCTATATACGTAGGTTATTATATATGAACCTCATGGTAATCACGTGGTAAACAAAAACTTATAATAAACACACAAAAATAAAGAGAAAGGAACCCAAACATAATACTAAAGAAAGTCATCAAATCACAAGGGAAGAGAACAAGAGAAGAAGGAAAAGAGAAAAACGACAACACCACCTAGAAAAAAAGTAACAACGTGGCAATAAGTATATACCTATCGATAGTTCCTTAAAATGCAAATGGACTAAAAACTCCAATCAAAAGACATAGGGTGGATGATTGGATAAAAAAAACAAGACCCATATATATGCTGCATACAAGAGACAAACTTCAGACTTAAAGAGACTCATAAGCTGAAAGTAAAGGGATGAAAAAAGATATTTCATGCAAATGGAAATAAAAAGTAAGCCAAGGTAGCAATACTTATATCAGACACAGTAGACTTTAAAACAAAAACTGTAATAAGAGACAAAGATGGGCATTACATAATGACAAAGGGAACAATCCAAAAAGAGGGCATAACACTTGTAAATATCTATGTGCCCAACATAGGAGCACCAAAATACATAAAGCAAACATTAACAAATATAAAAGGAGAAATTGACAGTAACACAATAACAGAGGACTTTAACACTCCATGCACATTAATGGATAGATCATCCAAAGAGAAGATCAATGAGGAAACATTGGCATTAAGTGACACATTAGAACAGATAGACTTAGTAGATATATATAGAACACTCCATCCAAAAACTGCAGAATATACATTCTTTTTGAATACATATGGAACATTCTCCAGCATACATCACATATTAGGCCACAAAACAAGTCTCAATAAATTTAAGAAGATTGAAATAACACCAAATATCTTTTCTGACCACAGTGGTATGGAACTAGAAATCAATTACAAGAAGAAAATTGGAAAAGCCACAAATATGTGGAGATTAAACAAAATGCTACTGAACAACAGTTGAGTCAAAGAAGAAATCAAAGGAGATATCCAAAAATACCTGGAGACAAATTAAAATGAGAAGACAACATATCAAAATTTATGGGATACACTAAAAGTGGTACTAAGAGGAAAGTTTGTAGCAATACAGGCCTACCTCAAGTAGTAAGAAAAATCGAGGATAAACAATCTAACAATACACCAAAATAAATCAGAAAAAGAAGAACAAATGAAGCCCCAAATCAGTAGAAGGAATGAAATAATAAAAATCAGAGTGAAATAGAGACTAAAAAATGTTTAAAACAGTAGAAAAAATCAATGAAACTAAGAGCTGGTTCTGTGAAAAGATAAACAAAATTGACAAACCTTTAGCTAGACTCACCAAGAAAAAATAAAAGGCTCAAATACATAAAATAAGAAACAAAAGAGGAGAAATTACCACAGACACCACAGAAATACAAATGATTATAAGAGAACAGTATGAAAAGCTATATGCCAACAAATTAGGTTACCTAGAAGAAATGGATAAATTCTTAGAATCATACAACCTCCCAAAACTGAATCAAGAAGATACAGAGAATCTGAATAGACCAATCACTAGTAAGATCAAGACAGTAATAAAAAACCTCCCAAAAAGCAAAAGTCAAGGCCAGAAGCCCTCCCTGGTGAATTCTACCAAACATTCAAAGAAGAATTAATACCTATCCTTCTCAAACTCTTTCAAAATATTGAAGAGGAGAGGATGCTTCCTAACTCATTCTATGGGACCAACATTACCCTGATACAAAAACCAGATAAGAACGACACACAAAAAAAGAAAATTACAGGCCATTATCACTGATAAACATAGATGCAAAAATTCTCAACAAAATATTAACAAATCAAATACAATACATTAATAAGATCATACACCATGATCAATTGGGATTTATTCCAGGAATGCAATGATGGTTCAAGATCTACAAATCAATCAACGTGATACACCATATTAACAAAATGAAGAAAAAAATCACATGATCCTCTCAATAGATGCAGAGAGCATTCAACAAGATACAGCATCCATTTATGATTAAAATTCTGAATAAAATGGGTTTAGAAGGAAAGTACCTCAACATAATTAAGGCCATATATGACAAACCCATAGACAACATTATACTCAATGGTGAAAAAATGAAAGCTATCCCTTTAAGAACAAGAACAAGACAAAGATGCCCACTTTCACCACTCTTATTTAACATAGTATTGGAAGTCCTAGCCAGAGCAATCAGGCAAGAAAAAGAAATAAAAGGGATCCAAATTGGAAAGGAAGAAGTAAAACCATCACTATTTGCTGATAACATGATTTTACAGATGGAAAACCCTAAAGAAGCTACAAAAAAAAACTATTCAGAAATAATTTAAAAAATACAGTAAAGTTGCAGGGTACAAAATCAACATACAAAAATCAGTTGCATTTCTATAACAAATGAAATAGCAGGAAAAAATTAAGAATACAATGTCATTTACAATTGCAACAAAAAAGAATAAAATACAAAGGAATAAACTTAACCAAAGAGGTGAAAGACCTGTACATTGAAAACTATAAAACATTGTTGAAAGAAATAAAAGACACAAAGAAATGGAAAGATATTCTGTGCTCTTGGATTGGAAGAATTAACACAGCTAAAATGTCCATACTTCCTAAAGCAATCTACAAATTCAAGGCAATCCCAATGAAAGCCCCAGTGACATTTTTTCATGGAAATAGAACAAAGAATCCTAAAATTTAGGTGGAACAACAAAAGACCCTTAGTACACAAAGCAATCCTGAGAAAAAAGATCAAAGCTGGAAATATCACACTCCCTGATTTCATAATATAGTACAAAGCTATAGTAATCAAAACAGCAAGGTACTGGCACAAAAACAGAAACAGAGATCAATGGAACAGAAGTGAGAGCCCAGAAATAAACCCACACATCTAAGGACAGCTAATTTTTGACAAGAGAGCCGAGAACATACAATGGAGAAAAGAAAGTCTCTTCAAGAAATGGTGTCAGGAAAACTGGACAGCTATAAGCAAAGAATGACAGGAGACCATTATCTTACAACATACATGAAAATTAACTCAAAATAGATTATAGACTTGAATGGAAGACATGAAACCATGAAACTCTTAGAAGAAAATATAGACTGTATGCTCTTTCACATCGGTCTTAGCCATATCTTTTTGAATACCATGTCTCACCAAGTAAGAGAAACAAAAGAAAAAATAAACAAATGGGACCACATCGAACTAAAACGCTTCTGCACAGCAAGGGAAACCATCAACAAAACAAAAAGACAACCTAACAATTTGGAGAAGATATTTGCAAATCATATATCTGACAAGGGGTTAATATTCAAATTATACAAAGAACTCATATAATTCAACAACAAAAAACAAACAACCCAATCAAAAAAAATGGGCAGAGGATATGAACAGACATTTTTCCCAAGAATATATACAGATGGCCAATAGACACATTGAAAGATGTTTAACATCACTAATTATTAGGGAAATGCAAGTCAAAACTACAATGAGATATCATCTTATGCCCGTCAGAATGGCTATAATTAACAAGAAATAACAAGTGTTGGAGGGGATGTGGATAAAAGGGAACTCTCCTACACTGCTGGTGGAAATGTAAACAGGTGAGAACACTATGGAAAACAGTACGGCGATTCCTCAAAAAATTAAGAATAGAACTACCACAGGATCCAGCTATTCCACTGCTGGGTATCTATCCAAAGAACATGAAAACTCTAATTCAAAAAGATCTTTGCACTCCTATGTGCACTGCAGCATTATTCACAATAGTGAAAACTGGCAAACAACCTAAGTGTCCATCAGTGGATAATTGGATAAAGAAGAGGTGGTATATATACACAATGGACTACTACTCAACCATAAAAAAGATGAAATCTTGCCATTTGTGACAACATTGATGGACCTTGAGGGTATTACGCTAAGCAAAACAAGTCAGAGAAAGTCAAATACAATATGATTTCATTGATAAGTGGACGACAAAAACAAGAACAACAAACACACACATAGAAATAGAGATTAGATTTGTGGTTACCAGAAGGGAAGGGGAGAAGGGGAAGGGTGAAAGGAGTAAAAGGGCACATATGGGTGATGACGGATGGTAATTAGTCTTTGGGTGGTGAACATGATATAGTCTACACAGAAATCAAAATATAATGATGTACTCCTGCGATTTATATAATGAAAATAATAATAAAAATAAATAAAACCACAAAAAAAGATTGGAAATTCAACTATTGCTGGTTTGACAAAAAGAGAAAGCTCTGGTTTGGGCCAAATAAGCAACCCAGTCCTACCAGAGACTCTACAGTTCCCATTGCTATCCACCGTACATGCCCTGAATCATCAGTCCTCCAATACAATGGTAACCTTTATGCACCAATACTGGTGGGGAACTATTAATAAGACCTCAAAAGTGCCTATTTTGCTTGCCATATCTATCCAAAATGCAATTCAGAAAAACCTGTTCACACCACTCCCAGACATTTTAAATTGTCCAATAAGCCATTCAAGCTTTGGCAAATGGATTTCATACAGCTTCCCCCATCTCATGGATATAAATATGTCTTGGTCATGGTCTGTTTTTTTCACTGGACTGAAGGTTTCCTTGTAGATAGGCCACTACTTCTTCTGTGGCTAAAATTCTGTTAGAAAAGATTATTTCTACCTGGGAACCCCTCTTGAACTTTATAGTGACTGGGGAACTCATTTCATCTGTCAAGTCTGTGTTTCGACAGGTCTGTGCTGTTTGGGCAGTTCTACAGCACTTTCATTGTGCTTATCATCCTCAATCCTCTGGGATAGTTGAATGTGCTAATGGCATTATTAAGACTCAACTGGCAAAGTTTGTAGAAACTCTGCAGACACCCTGGCCAAAAGCACTGCCACTAGTTCTAAATCTTAGGTCTACCCCCTTCGGGACTCATAAACTCTCACCTTTTGAGATAATTACAGGACATCCCATGCACCTGGATCCTGCTTCTTTTGATCCACAGCTGGTAAAGGGAGACATACTTCAATATTGTAAAGGCCTAATTGCTTCTGTTGAAAATAACCATGCTCTAGTAGAGCAATCTTTTCACAGCATGCTCCCAGGAAACAAAACCCCCAAAGACCACACTCTGCAACCTGGAGATTTTGTCTACTGGAAAAGACACCTCCAAAAGGACTCTCTCCAGCTCCAATGGAAGGGCCCCTATCAGGTACTGTTGACTAACCCTTGTGCCTCCAAACTCCAGGGAGTGGACTCTTGGATTCATGTGTCACACCTAAAGAAGGCACCTAACTCCAACTGGACTTTTACATTGTCTAGTGACCTGAAATTAAAGATTTTCGGGATTTGGAGCAGACAGCATTTGAAGGACACAGCTTTCCCAAGATGACCAGACCAGGGCTCAACACCATTTTCTCACTGTTACTTCTTACTTTATTTTCTCCCTCTCTTTCTTGGATGCACAATGCCAGTGTCTGCATTTCTTAATCTATTGTTAAAGGGGGAAACCTCTCCAGGTGTTAGATATGTCATCAGAAGCCTTAGTCTGTCCAAGGCAGTAATAATCCATTATTTCACCCTATAAGTGATTTTGCTGGGGTTCCAAATACCACTGTATATTTAAATTGTTCTACAGGTCCATTTTATAAAGTTAGGGTACTAAGCCCATTTAACCTCATTCCTTGCTTCAATCTAACCCAACCCTGAAATGGGAAAATAAGATCTCTTAAATATCTATATAAGAAACTATGGGACAGCCAATGTAAATTGGGCCATTTATAAGCTTGCTGACATACTCATATATTTAGGCAGCCTTTTGACATGTAATAATATAGTATCTGAGTCTTGGTTGAATGATGCTAATGCCTTTATAGTGTCAAGTGGGTCCATAGATGCTGTTACTTTTGAGAGAGCCCTATGTACACCCCCTGGCTACTCCTTTACATGTGGAGGTTTGGGCTATGGTGGGCAACTCATTGTCTTGATAGCTGGAGGATAAAAGAGCACTGTGCTCTTGTTGTATTCACCATTCTATTTTCACTCCATAACAAATCAGAAGCCTCTCATTGGTCGACCACATTACGCCTGCATAGCTGCCTTAAACGGGAGCTTCCAGGAATCATACATGATTCTGGGTGTGCCTCCATAGGGAGAGTTTTTCTCCACTGGGTCAGAGTAAGTGCCAATGAAAACATGATTAGAAATGTCTCCCTAACACTAGGAGAGCTAACCAATTCCACAGCCAAAATAGTAGCAGCCCAGCAACGATCACTTAACTCATTGTCTAAGGTAGTTTTACACAATTTCATAGGCCTTGTACAATAGCAAACGCCACTAGTTACACATAGATAAACTTCTCTGAGGAAATAGAAACCTACTTGCATAAAATTAAGGAACAAGAACATTGGCTACAACAAATTTCACCTGATGACCCCTGGTCTTTTGCTATATTTAGCTGGTTACATTCAGGCTTGGGCTCCTGGTTTAGAACCACCATACAAGTTGGATTTGTCACATTACTTTTGATTCTTCTCTGTATAATCATTTTTAAAGTTTTGTACCTGTTGCCTATCAAACCTTTCTAAAAACAATGCACAATAAGGTGATGCTGGTTCAACACTGAGATAATCTCCAGTGCTTACTATCTTGTTAAGGTATAGACTTTACATGGGTAATGCCTGAGAGTTCTCCCTCCTAACTGTCCTTATTACTCATATGTGACCAAATCACTATGCACTTTCCCTTCAGTGTGGGACATGACAACCAGGAAAGGTCCTACTTGGCACCGAGGGACAAAACTACTTTTGGGGTTTTACTTTTGGGGAAAGATGTTGATCAAGAGGGGAAAACATGAAAATTCATAAAGGGAAAACTAATTTAAAGTGGAGTCAGGAAGACCTGCAGGGGGAGCTCTCATGGACACATCTTTCATCACAGCTTACTTTACAATTTTGGGCAGGAAGTGCAACTACTTCACTACTCCAGCAGGAGGAAGGAATATTTTCTCTTTTTTGCCCAGCAACAGCCTAGCCAATGAGAAGTGCTGCAGCTCAGCCAGTGAGAAGCTGTTGCCACCTTGTACTCTTACTTTCCTCCAATGAACTTTCATTTAGAGCAGCCCCTCCCAACTTCCTCCCTTTTCTCTGTAAAAGCAAGCTCCCCTCCTTTGTTCCCTGGATTTGTCTATGGTCCACTATCACTTACATTTCCTGAATTGCAACTCATCTGGCTATTCCTGAATAAACTTATTTTGCTGGTAAGGTAATGGGTTATTTTGTTTTAAAGTTGACAACAGTTTTTGTGGATATTGAATTCTTGATTGGCACTTTCTAATTTTTCTTTCAGCACTTTAAATATAATATCCCATTGCCTTCTGGCATGAATGGTTTCTGATGCAAATCAGCTGTCAATCTTTCTGAGCATCACTTGCACCTAACGAGTTGCTTCTCTCTTGCTGTCTTTCAATATTCTCTTTGTCATTGGCTTTTGACAGTTTGATTATAATATGTCTCAGGGTGGATCTCTTCAAGTTTATCCTAGTTGGACTTCATTGAAAAGATGTGTTTATTCACATTTTTCATCAAATTTGGAAAGTTGTTGGCCATTATTACTTAAAATATTCATTCTTCACCTTTCCCTTTCACCTCTCCTTCTGGGACTCCCGTGATGCATATGTGAGTATGCTTGATGGTATCCCACAGGTCCCTTAGCCTTTGTCCATTTTCTTCATTCTTTTTTCTTTCTGTGCCTCAGATGGGATAATTTCCACTGTCCTGTCTTCAAGTTCACTGATTCTTTAGTCTGCATGCTCAAATATGCTGTTGAACACCTCAGTGAATTTTTCATTTCATCTGCTGTAATTTTGATCTCTAGAATTTCTTTTTGGCTCCCCTTTATATTTTCTATATCTTTATTGATATTCTCTGTTTTTCATACATTGTTTTCATGGTTTCCTTTGGTTCTTTTTCCATGTTTTTTTAGCTCCTTGAGAATATTTAAACAATTAATTTAAAGGCATTGTTTTGTAAGTCCAATGTCTGGAATTCTGCAGGGATGGTTTCTGTCAATTTTTTTTCTTTTTCTTTTTTCACCCTGTGAATGAGACATACTTTGATGTTATTTGTATGCCTTGCCATTTTTTGTTGAAAACTGGACATTTTGAATATTATAATGTGGCAACTCTGGAAATAAGATTCTCCTCTCTACCGAGCGCTTGCTGTAGTTGCTTGTTGAGAGCTGCTGTCATCCATTTATTTAGTGACTTATCCAAACAATTTTTGCAAAGATCAAAACCTTTGTCATATATGGTCAGAGAAGTCATCCTTCTATTTTATCACTGGTCAAATAGTGACTTGACAGAGATTTCCTGAAAGGCCTGGAGCCAAAAAGAAAAGGAAAAAATATCCTCCAGTCTTTACAGATTGGCTCTAAGCTGGGGCAATCCACCAATGCTTAGCCGGGCTGCATCCAGGTCAGACTTAACCTTCAGCTCCTGCTTTTGGGAAGCCCAAAGGTCAGCCAGATGTGTAAGCCTGGCTTCCTCTCAGACCTTTGCTGAGCCTGTGTCTTGCCTTGTGCACATGCACTGCACTCCAGATTCTCTGCTATGCCCTTCAAGACCCTTATTTCCCCAAGAATTTTCCTCCTCACTCTTGGCCTTCCCAGGCTTTGGGGGCTCTCTGCTGCTTGCCTTATTGGCCTTCCTTGCCCCAGGCAGCTAAGGGTAGTATTTTTTTATATGGTTTGGTGAGATGCCACCCAGAAATCCATTCCATGCCTGGAAGGGGGAGTGGGAAACAAAGGTCATCCTCTGCACTAGTCCCTCAGGGTTCCTCCAGAGAGGTCAGAAAGCACAACCACACTTTTTGGAGAACAAGATCCATATTGCAGACCCTGGCACCAGCAAGAAGCAGCATGAATGTGGCTGCCAGTCTCATGGTTACCACTGATCTGAAGAATGGGAGATGTTAGGCAGATAAGCAAAAACTCCACAATGTATTTCTTACCAAAATTTAGCAGTCTCTTTCTTCACTATGCATTGCTCTTGTTGCTGTAAATTTGTTATTAGATTTGAGAATTCTGGAAAATTTGATTCTGTCAGTTTTTGCCAACTTAATCATTGCTTCAGTGGAGGGACTGATTCTTGATGCTTTCTACGCCACTGTTTCCTTGATGCTACTCCTTCATGATGACTTTCTTTTATTTCTGATACTGGTAATTTGTGCCTTCTTTCTCTATCTTTTTTCTCCATCAGCCTAACTTGTGGTTTATAAATTTTGTCAATATTTTCAAAGATCCAACTTTCTTTTTTCATTGATTTTCCCCACTGTTTGTCCAATTATTATTTCACTGATTTCTGCTCTCATATTTACAATTTAGTATTTCCTTTCTTCTACTTACCTTGCATGTAATTTTCTCTTTTTCCCTAGTTTGTTAAGGTGGAAGCTTAGGCCGTTGATTTTTACCTTTTCTTCTTTTCAAATGTAAGCATTTAAAACTATAAATTTCCTTCTAAGCACTGTTTATCTCTGCATCTCACAAATTTTGACATGCTGTATTTTCAATTTCATTTTAACTTTTTCTGATTTATTGTTTAACCCACAGAATAGTTAGAAGTATGTTTTTAGTTTTCAAATATTTGGGGATTTTAAAGATATCTGTTACAAATACAAAAAAAATACATTTTGAGTCTTTTTTTCCCCATTTGTAATGTTATCCTAAATACCTAACAAGATTGTAACCACATTGTAACTACAAAGGATACAATGAGATAGCAAATGCAAATTTCCTTACACATAGTATCAATTTCATATTTTGTAGTTTACCCTTTCTCTTCACTTCTCTATCAACTAATCTCAAGGACTTGCTCCCAGAAGAATTCGTCAAGCCATAACTTAGAAAAGATTTTGTCTTATTTAACATATAGTTCTAAATCTTGGTTATATCTTCACAACTCACACTATGAGTTAGGCAAGGCTGACAAGAAAGATCAGTATACTCAGGAAAATACTGGCAGGTGGAAAAGTAACAGCTGAGCATCACGATCAAAGGGAAAACAGACTACAGCTGTATGTTATGACACAATTTTTCTAACCTCAAAAAGCCCAGGTGACATCACTGTGTTGTTATGCACTGCATTGAACAGAATAACTGTATAACAGCTGATTGACTTACTCATCCACTCATGCAATGAACAATAATTAGTGGGAATCTATTATGTGTTTTAAATTACAACCCTGAGGAATTAAGAAGTGTTGTTGCAGAGACAATGTCATGTGTTCACCCAATCTCTTTTTGTCATTGTCACACAGACATTTCAAAAATTTAGGGGGAGTTGAGTGGGATCTTATGACTGAGTTTTTCTGACCAATGGAATGAGAGTATAAAGAATATATGCACTTTTAGACCTGGATCCTTAAATCTGCAATATCCCACAGACATGTTTTCTTCCCTCTCTTTGTCAGATGCCTGGATGACAAGGATACAGTAGAGAACTCCAAAACCTCAGGAAAGTAAGTCCCTAGATCCAAGGAGTCTGGGTCTCAGAACCATTGCATGGAAGGCTGCATTGGACCATGACATGAATGAAAATTAAACTAGTGACCTTAGTGGAAAGTAAACCTTATTTGTATTAGGCATTTGGCAGATAGAATTATAAGATGACCCTAATAGTCTTGCCTCCTAGTGTATACACTCTGCATAATCTCGACTATAAATATGGTGGACTTTACTCACATGATTAGGTTATGTTAGATGGCACAGTTGACTTTAAGAAAGAAATATTATCTAGGTGATCCTGACCTAATCATATAAGCCCCTTAAATCTGGGTCTACAGGTCAGAGACAGAGGATTCAGAGACTGAAAGCATGAGAAGGATTGGGCATGTTTGTGCTGGGTTGAATATGGAGTGGCTTAAGTGGTAAGGAATACTGGTCACCTCTAGGAGCTGAGAGTGGCCCCCTGACTGTCAACAAGGAAAGGGAGACCTCAATCCTACAGCCACAAGGAATTGAATTTTGCCAACACAACAAAAAAGAATGAGTTGGGAAGCATATTTTTCCCCAGAGGCTCCAGTGAGAACTCAGTTCATTTGGCACCTTGATTTCAGACTTGTGATACCTTGAGCAGAGAACTCAGCCACATGTCAGAATTCTGGCCTACAAAACTTTGTGGTAATTTGTTATGCAGCAATGCAAAACTAATGCAGTCTCCTGATACAGAAATATATTACAGTTAATATTTTTTAAAGCTTTGGTTGATTATCCAGAAGAGGAATTTCCTAGGAGTTTACAACAGTGAGGATTATTCCTGAAGTTTGAATTGACGATTGATGGGGTCTACGGTTCAAGTAGGGATAACCACAAACAGAATGGACGGAGTCTGAGGGCACACAGAAAACATGCCATTGAATTCACCAATGCCATGATGTGAGAAACCAGGCAAGTGAGTCAAAGTTGGAAGTCTGGTGGGTCCCAGGCATGATGTGATGACAGAGAACCAGTGCTCTATATTTATACTTACACATCATGGAAAATCCAATTTGTATCACCATTATATAGTTGACTATCAACAAAAGCAGCATCTTTATCTATAATGGACAGTGAAGTGATTCTTGTTAGAATTAATTTAGTTACATGCATTATTACTACACTTATTAGTGTTTATTAGTAGTAGTAGTAGTAGTAATTATAGTATTATATACTACAAATGTTAAATTACATTTATTACATTTGGTTAAAATATTCACTGACAGTAAATGAAGACACTTGGTTTTCTACTTGAATAAACCCAATTCAGTGTGAAATGGCCTTAGGTGTTTTGCTGGGTATAGCTGAGGTGGTTCAGAGGAATGAACTTGACCCATGATATATGTAAACCCATCTAGTAATGAGCTGAAATATAATGAAGTTTTGATGCATACACTTTAAATCCCATTGTTATCCTATTTTTGTACATCATCTTCATGTTTCTTAATGGAAAAAAAGTGTATAAAAACCCCACTTGGGTTAGAAGAAGCTTCAATGAATTATCCTTCTTTTTTGTTTACATTTTATTGTACATCTGGGGGCTCTTGAACAATGCCATATTTATTAATCCAATAAACAAGCACATATAATGATGACTGTTTACTTCACCTTTCAGAAATACGTCTTATTAATGTAATGAAGTTTTATATTTTCAAAATTTATTTTTCCTTAATTTTTCTTGGAGTCCATTGTTTGCAAGTACAAGAAAATAGAAGAACATAGTGGTGCAAAATCAACCCTCCCAGCATCTTTAGCCTTGACGTATCTTTTTTTAAAATTCTCCTATTGTTTGATTTTCCATTTTCTGGCCCATTAAACTGCTGTCTTAGAATGGCTCCTTATCAAACACTGATTGAAACAAACTGGTCTGTCTTTACATCAGGGGGATCATTTTATCATACGGAGATCTGAATTATCATGAGTTATAATGAGATTTGACAGGTAGATACAGACAGAAGTATATTCATGGTAACTTTGTTGAGTTCCACCTCATGGCAAGGTTATGAAGGGGAAAACTTGCTAAGGTTGCCTGTAACTTTGTATTTCCATGATTTTAATCTCCTTGAATGAATTAAATGTTTTTTTTCTCTGTTAGAAGATACTACTGCCCTGATCTTTGAAAAGTGTTTTTCTGTTCTTTTGAGGCATTGGAATATGTTACCTAAAAAGTATGAAATCCACTTTCTCAGGAGACTTGTGAGTCTACTTCATTTTTCTGCAGGGAAGAGGGAAAATGGAATAAATCTGTGATCTCACTAATTTATTTCAATTCAATTCAACTCAACTTAATTCAATTCAATGTGCAGTAAGTGTCTTTTTATTTGGCAGGCACTATGGTAGTAGCAGACAGCCTACCTACAGAATTGGGAAACTAGTGCCTGGCTTATCTCAGTTTTGTTGTAAAGATAAAATGAGATTGCAGAAGTACACAGAGCCTGGCACATAGTATACCATCAATAAACAGTAGTTTTCTTATCATTAGGAAACACGTTGACAGCTTTGATTTAAGACTAATTTGAAATGAAGTTTGTTGTGGTTTCTAAACACTCATTGTCTTCAGAGTATTACTGGACAGTGCTTCATACAAGGCAGTGTTGAGAGGGAGTGAGAGCTCCAACAAATCTAAGTTTAAATCTTAACCTCCAGCACTCCTGTCATGTAACCTCTCCCAGTGCCAATTCACTTGTCTGTTCCAGGGCTGCTGTTTATCCTTTGAACGTGAAGTAGCCAGTTGATGGCAGATCCTCATGAAAAGGATAACTATAACTGTGATTATTATTACGAGTAATATTTCCTAGACATCTTAGCCTGGGTCTCCCAAAGGCAGATTCTGAAATGAAGACTTGTGCGCAGTAATTTATTTGGGAAGTGATCCCAGGGAGCAGAGTTAAGGGTCTAGGGGAGTGGAAAAGAAAAAGAGAGATAACTAATACAAAGTACTGAGTTCACCTTTTCAACTTGCCCAAACCAAGGGGGTCAAGAAGTGCAATCCTACCAGATGCCAGGAACAGAGGAGAAATGGAACACTTGGCAAGTAAATAATGAGTGAATAATGAAAATAGAAATTTCTCCAAAGAAGATATACAAATGGCCAACAAGCACATGAAAATATGCTCAACATCATTAGACATTAGGGAAATTCAAATCAAAACCACAGAAGATATCACTTTACACTCACTAGGGTGGCTACAATAACAAAGGTGGGCAACACAAATATTGGCGAGGATGTAGACAAACTGGAACCCTCATACATTGCTTTTGAGATTGTAAAATGGTGCAGCCACTTTGGAAGAGTTTGGCTTTTCCTCAAAATGTTAAACAGAGTTACCATATGAAGAGAAATGGAAACATATGTCCACACAAAATCTTGTACACAAATGTTCATAGCAGCATTGTTCATAATAGCCAAAACGTAGAAACAACCCAAATGCCCATCAGTTGATGATGGATACAAAAAATGAGGCAAGTTTGGTTTCTTCTGAGGCCTCTCTCCTTGGCTTGCAGATGGCTGCCCTCTTGCTGCCTCTTCACCTGGTCATCCCTCCGTGCTCATACATCCATGGTGTCTCTCTATATGTTCCAATTTCCTCTTCATATAAGGACACCAGTCAAATTGGATTAGGGCACACCCTAACAGGCTTACTTTAATTACTTTTTTAAAGGCCCTATCTTCAAATACAATCACATTCCTAGACACTGGGGGTTAAGGCTTCAACATATGAATTTGGGGAAAACATCATTCAGTTCATAACAAGTAATGACACTACAGCACAGAAGAAGGAAGGGGCTTGCCCAATGTTCTAGTGGCAGAAGGTTTTCCAACTTTTAGAAAAGTATCTCCTAGGTCAGGCAAAGCCTTGATCTTCCCCAGACTTCCTCTTTGTCATATGCTGCCTCTATTTACCAAAGCTTCAGTCTGATAGTTTATCTGAAATGTCTTCCCATTGTCCTCTTGAGGGCACCTATGACTTTCCTGGCAT
This sequence comes from Tapirus indicus, assembly GCA_031878705.1. Lineage (NCBI taxonomy): Eukaryota > Metazoa > Chordata > Mammalia > Perissodactyla > Tapiridae > Tapirus > Tapirus indicus. The sequence goes on along the minus strand of CM062942.1, from coordinate 85,697,856 downwards.
GAAAGCAAGGCTGTCCTCTGTTATGGGTTGAATTGTGTCCCCTCCCAAAATTCATATATTGAAGTTCTAGCTCCCCAGTACCTCAGAATGTGACCTTATTTGGAAATAGGGCTGTTGCAGGTGTAATTAGCTAAGATGAAGTCATACTGGAGTACGGTGGATCCCTATCAAATATGACTAGTGTCTTTATAAAAGGGAGAAATTTGTACAGAGACACACATATAATGAAGATGATGTGAAGAGACACAGGGATAAGACAAGCCAAGAAGAGAGGCCTGGAACAGATCCTTCCCTCACAACTCTCAGAAGGAATGGACCCTGCTGACACCTTGACTTCAGACGCCTAGCCTCCAGAACTGTGAGACAAGAAATTTCTATTTATATTTCCCAAACCTTACCACTTGTCTTGTTTCAGTGAGGTTAGGAGTACAGGCTTTGGTAACAGACTGCCTCTGTTTGATTCCAGATTCTATCACTCGCTAGCTGTATGATCTTACACAACTTAACTTCACACTGTGCCTAATTCCTCATCTATAAAAGGGGGGATGTAAGATAACTGATCAAATGGAGTCCTTGATACATACACAGTCTCAGTCTCATGAAGTTATTTTGAAGATTAAATGGGGTAATTTAGTTACAGATCATGTAATTGTAGCTCATATTGTCAGTATAATTTCTCATCTAGATGATGCCTGTGCCTGTGCTCTTTGTAGGGGTTTGGAGGATAGGACAGGCATTAGAGAAAGAGAAGTAGCTCCTAAATCCTAGATTTTTTTGGTTGTGATGTTTCCTCCCGGGATCTGACTAATGAGATCATGCTGACTTTGATATTTTAAGGTGGCCTATCAGCTACCCTGGAAGGCCCGGAAGCCCAGGGCAATAAGCATTTCTGCAGTTGGAAACTTGCAACAAAATCTTCCAAACCAGTCCTGAAGATTCAACTTTGCATGAAGAAATCAGCAATACATAGAGTCCAGTCAACAAGACTTTCTACCCCCTCTCTAGCTCTGGAATTCGAGGTCTTGAGGTGAGGTTACATGCAAGAAAGTCTTCTCACACTTCCAGACAGCTTGCCTTTCAGATAAACTGTCCTCTAACTACTTACCCCACTGCTGAGATTCTTGCCTTGGGAAGGCATCTGCCACTCCAGCATAAGGTAGACAGTTGTCAGCCACAGTGCTTTACTCCTTTCCCTTGCTGGTTTATCCCAGGGCTAAGCCACCATTGGGGTCATAGGGATCACGGCTCACAGAGGAGCCCCTGGAAATGCAGATTAGTACTTGCCAGGGATGAGGGCAATAGGGAATTTGGACTGACAGCTAATAGGTACAGGGTTTCTTTTCAGGATGATGGAGATGTTCTTGAATTAGATTGTGGTGATTATTGTACAACATAATAAATATACTAATAATCTTTGAATTGTACATTTCAAAATGGAAAATTTTGTGTTATAAATATAGCAGAAGGAAATGACTTGCACGGCAGAGAAAGCCATTTTAGAGAACACCTAAACTGTCACAGACTTGGTAGAAATAACTTGGATGTTAAAGGCACTGTTCATGAGGGTTCAGAAGGAAATAGGGAATGTGTTTTTGGAAACTAGAGGAAAGGGTCACCTTGTTATAAAGTGGCAGAAAGCTTAGCTCAATTGGGTCCCATATTTGTGTAGAAAGCAGAACTTGTAAGGGATGATCTTGATAATTTACTTGAGGAGAATTCCAAGTAAAATGTTAAAGGTGTGGCCTGGTTTCTTCTTGCTGCTTATAGTAAAAAACAAGAAGAAAGACACATATTGAGGGAAGAATTGTTAAACATAAAGGAATCAGGACTTCATAATTTTGGAAATTTTCAGCCTATTCACATTACAAAAGACACTAAAATCAAGAGATTCACTATGAGAAAAGCACGCCCTAAAGAGAAAGCCAAGGGTATGGCTGGACAACCTTTTGCTAGAGCTTTGGAAGGATGAAAAGATCAGAATATTCATTCACATAGAGGGCTCTTTGAGGAGATTAAACTTGTGACTCATGGATCCCCGCAATCATCTCAGCAGATTCCAGGAATAGAGATAGGTTTGTACAGGAAAGATCTGTGAAAGATCCTCTGGTCAAATGGAGTCCTTGACACATACACAGTAGACCCATAAGGGTTTTGAGAATGTTATGTCAGCAGGAACACTGCCAACTTGAACTGAATGAGACAGAGAGAAGATCAAATGAAAGAAGGCTGTTGGATTCCCAAAATTCTGCAGGCAGGAAACAGGCTGATAAAAGTACTCAGCTGCAAACATTTACTATCCTTCAAGAAAAATGGGAGGATGACCCTGAGGACAGAGGCTTGGATATAAAGGATGGAGCTTCAGGTGCAGAGGACAAAACCTCCAGCCACACAGGATCATTCCCAGGCCCTGAAGCCTAATGGAATTTGCCTGGTTGGATTTCAAGATTACTTGGAGCTGATAACTCTCTTCATTTTCTCCCATTTGGAGTGGGAATGTCAGTAACTATTATCTTATGCCTATTCCACCATCGTAATTTGGGAGGAAGTCATCTTTTGCTAGTTCCCAGGCCCACTTATGGAGAGAAATTTTGCCTCAGGGAGGATCATACCCAGTTTCTCACATACCTGATTAAATGATTTACAGATAAGATTTTGGACTTGAGCTGATATGTAATGTGTTGAGACTTTGGGGATATTAAGATGAGGTGAATGTATTTTGCATGTAGGATGGATATAAATCTTTGGGGGTCAGAAGGCAGACTGTAGTAAGCTGAAAAATGGCCTCCAAGAATATTCATGTCCTAGTCCCTGGAACCTGTAAATGTAATCTTATTTAGCAAAAGGACTTTGCAGATGTGATTAAGTTAAAGATCTTGAGATGGGGAGATTATCCTGGTGGGCCCTAAATGTAATAATAAGTGTTCTTAAGAGGAAGGAAAAGGGAGATTTCACACAGAAGAAAAAGGCAATGTAATGACTGAAGCAAGACGCTATGCTGCTAGTTTGGATGATGGGGGAGTAGGTCACAAGCCAAGGAATACAAGAATGCAGCTCTAAAAGTAGAGAAGGCAAGCCAACAAATTTTCCCCTAGAACTGCTGGAGGGAGGGTGGCCCTGCCAATACCTTGATTTTGACCCAGTAAAGCTGATTTTGGACTTGACTTCCAGGACAACAAGAGAATAAAAGCATGTTGTTTTAAGCCACCAAGTTTGAGGTAATTTGTTACAGCAGCCATAAGAAAATAATACAGGAATCTTTAGAGATCATCTAGTCCAATGGTTTTTAAACAATCCTCAAAACTACTTATTCCAGCTCTGCTTCAACTCAAGCTGTTTAGTTTTTATCTTATTCATGGCCTTCTGGGAATACTTCATTTTTTAAAAAAATGACTATATGGGATTAAACAATAAAATCACTGATTTAGTCCAATACACAATTTTATAGGGGAAAAAAAAGAAAAATCCCAGAAGAGTGAAAAGATTACCCTTACTCACTCAGCCAGAGAAGACAAAAAACAAAAACCAGGTTCTAACTCCCAATTAGAGCTTCTTGTGCCACAGTGCACTAAAACTGGAAAAACAGACTGGAGATAAACTGTGGCAGAATAAGTGAAATCACATATAGAGAGAGCTTAAAAGAGTGCCTGGCACATATGTGCTCATAAACATTATCTGTTATTATAATATATACTTGCATTTGCATAGAATATCTTTGGAAGGATACATAAAAATCTGGTAAAAATGGTTTCCTCGGGTAGGGGAAATGACACATAGGGGTGGGGGAGAAATTGAATTTTCACCCTATGTCTTTTTTAACCATGTGCATGTACTACCAAATTATATGTATTCTTTTTTTCCCTAAATGGTGAGCAAAATTGAATGGAGCTATTTTTCCTTGTTTAGGATTAAGATTCCTATCTTCTCCATGTGGAGATAGAGAACCAACCCAGAATCTCTGTGAAGTCAATCATGCCAAACTTCAATTATAAAGTATAAAGCAAATTTTCATTTCAGTCCAATGTCCATATCCACCACCTATGCAGTCATCTCCACAGGGCTCCCTTCAGAGCACATTCTTCTATAAGATAATCAGGCTTCCAAAATTAAGATTTTTTAAAAAAATGTATTAATATTGGCAATCAGATTAGAAAATTCAAGTAGATAAAGTTCACTGTCTGTTTATTAAATACACCACATTCACCAGCCTTGGTGTCTTTCCTGAAACTATCTGAATCACAAGATTAAAACCTTTGAATGATTTATTCCCCAGTTTCTCTGTGCTCCCAACATCTAGCCAAAGTAAAAACAGCAGTCTATTCACCTAGCTGTGTCAATCACCTGGGATTTACCCTCTAGAGAAATTATCTTGGGACGAATGGAACTCAAATCCCATCTGTTATTGTTCTTGTGTTAAGTAAATTATACTTAGCTCTTTTTATCCCCTGAAATGGCGAGGACATTTTTTTCACCCAGTTGTAATACCCGATAAGTAACTTTCTATTTTCTCCTGTCCGTTCCAAACAAGTTCAAATCCAAACCGATTTTTTTTTCTAATTTCTTAGGTTGCTGTTGGTCTGTAGCAGTTGTCCTGAAAATGATAGTAAGAATCTCTACAATCTCAGAAAACAAGCCCTGGTCCTTGTGTACTGAGAGCACCTGCCATTTGTGATGTCAACTGAGCTGACAATCATAACCTGGCAGTTAGAATTCCAGACTGCAAGTGGGAAGAAGCATGGTGGCTGCCCCACCCTTGAATACCTACATCACTTCTCTCAAGAAGAATGGGGTGTTCTAAGCTTAGAAATGTGAAAACAAGAGATTCATTCAGCTATAGAACAGAACCAGGGATGAACTTGATACCAGTCAGTCACTGACCTAACCACTTGGATTTGGTGTCACTATCAGAGAGTCCAACCCTGACCCCCAGGATCACTTGAGAGGGAGAGAAAAAAAATCCCATGGAGACTGAGAACGTTTCTCAACTGAATGCTTGTTAGCAGACAATATCAACTTTCATCCAGTCCCCAGTTTAAATACCGCTGTATGCCACACACCAGAAGAGGAAGGTGGGGGCTCTTACTATTGCTGCCTTCTTTAAAACTATAGAAAAATTTGGTACTGGAAGTTGGGTTCTATGCCTTCTCTTGATCTATAACTCAGTGAATTTCTGACTTCCAGAAGCCCTTATACTCCCACTGTGGATAATACCACAAAGTTTTTATAGCCCTCAAGAAAATGATTTTCCACTGGAGAAAATAATGCTAGCACCTGATGCCTGCTCAAGCCAGGATACTGAAGAACGATCAGCCAGTGAAGAAAAAACTGAGGGCTCACTGGCTTCTCAGCTAGTTAGGGATAATGCCACAGAACCTGGATTCAGTTGCAACACAGAAGGAATTGAGATTTTCTTGCAGCTCTGAAGTTTATTAATGAACGGGATTGGGCCAGTTGGTGTTTACATGCTTGAACCCTGAAGCCCTGTGTCCTGGATGTAGTTAGGAAGAGGACTGGCTGCTCTGCTGGCTACAGGTAATGTCATCCCAGGAACATGCTGAGCCCTCTCTCCTGAGTCCCTGCTGCCATAGCTGGGGTCCAGCATTATCAGAGAGATTCCACTTCTGTTTTTCATGCCTGAGCTGGAGGGATGATATTTTTTAGGATTTCAGCATAGTAGGGGCTAAATACTTGCTGATTGTGATGCATCAGATTGACAAACTTCCGGCCCAGTTCTGCCAACTCCCCCTTGATGAGAATAAGGCCTCCAGGGAAGTCTAGCAGAGATTCCTGCATGCCACGAACCAAACAGCATTTGAGAAACAAGCGGATCCGCTGATCTGTGAGCAAGGAAAAACAATGAAAAGAGGAAGATCAAAGAGGTTTCAGAAGAAATTCACATTGCCCTTTGCACCCTCTGCTCACAAAGTTTAAGTTAACTGAGATATTGAATGACCAACCCACTCATTTGGGTAAACCATATAAATGAGATTTTTTGGTTTTGTTTTGGAGGAAGGGATGCTATCAAGCTCCCAAAAACAATGCATAATCAAAAGATGCTGAGCTAGTAAATTTCTGGCTGTCCATAAGATTACATGCCTCTAAGTGAGCTCCTGGTGTGCATTTGACCTAACAAGAGGATCCTAGACACTGTATCTGAAATTCTAAGGCCGCACATTGCAGCCAGTTTACCAAGTTCAGGACCACACACCCAAATCTGACTATGTTAAGATGCAAAAGTTAGAAGCAAGCTGGCCAAGGTCATCACTTTCATTCCAGCATGGAATATGTTCTACAGTCTAAGTCAGCATCAGTTCCTTGGAGGGGAGTAGGGGCCTGCATGGTAACCTAAAGCATGGGATATAGAAAGGGTTTCCCAACATAGGTCTTGGACTACAGTTAGAAAATGATCAGGGATGACTTAGTAGGGTTGGTGGGACTGTATCTCACACCTGCAAGTTACATAGCCTAGCTGCAGATCCACCTTAAAACCATACATTCACTCTTCAGACTGAAAGAGATCTATTTCAACCCTGCACATTATAGATAAGGAAACTAAAGCCAAAAGACTTTTCCAACGATCATGCTTTTCCATTTTTAAATGGTTCTGTAACTGACTTTCAGGGTTGAGGCTACCTGCACATCCTCCAAATTCTTGTCATCCCTCTCCACCACCACCATGAGACTCTTACCAATGATGCTACGAACACGGTTCTCCTTCTTGGCGATGTTCTGGACTTGGCCTATAAGAGATGCTGTGTCTTTGCTGCTCAGGACAGCGAGGCCCTTGTCTCTTAGGCCTTGATGGATTTCCTGAGACACTTGTTCACTCACACTCAGCATAGTCTCTTCAGGCCTAGAAATGAAGGACAGAAAGCAGAGTGGCCCTGGCATAAGGGCAAAGCCCAGAGAGCCCCAGACCAGAAGCCAGATCCACTCAAAGGAGAATTTCGGCTCCACTATTAAACACTATTAAACCACTATTAAACAGTAGGTCCCAGTGTGTAGGCGAAATATCTTCATTGTTACCCAACTAATTCATACATACAGTACTATGTTCCACTTCAAAGAACATAGGATAAATTGGACAAGGGTTCAGTTCCATCCTTGGATTCATTCAATATTCTTTAGTCCCATAAACTTTATTTAAATGTTGTTTTAAGATTTTCTTGGGTATTTTCCATGGTTGTTTTTCCTACTTTACCAATTAAATTGCAAATATATCAAGACCCGGACTTCTAATTCCTCTTTTTACTTTGATTGTGGTACCCTGCATGCAGTGAATGACAACCAATATTATTGACCAACTGATCAACTTCTAGATATGCATACACAAATCTGTCACCCATTCAAGTATATAATGACCCATTCTTAGCAAACATGATAATGAATCATTTGTAGCAAACTAGCCACACTCTCCTCTTTGGAAAGAAGTTTTATTTTTTCTATCCCAAGCCTTGATATAACTTATCAAAAGACACCAACAATCTTTGCAGATGGTTCCCAAGGTCCTTTGTGTGGTTTGTGATGAAGTATAAGCAATAATACATTACCTGCCTGTGTCCCAAAAAACACATATTATTTTCAACTCTAAGAAAGATCTATGAAGCTTACCTGGAATTAAATTCCTCCGTCAGGGCCTTGGTTATGCATTTCAGTTTATCCACAAATTCAGGTGAGCTGAATAAAACATTACCAGAGAAACTTCTGGCCACTAGCAAGACTGAGGCCAGGATGGTTAACTGGTGCAACTGGGATTCCATCTCTTGCAGCCGGATTCTGTCCATCAGCAGAGTCTGGTGAGGCAGAGAAGAGTGGGTTGCCAGGAGAGGAGGGTTATAGTGAAGATGTTGAAAATAAAACAAAAAGGCAATGCTCTAATACACATTCCTACCTCGGGGAATTCTTCATTGTCAGGATTCCAGAGAAGAAGGTTCAGGTAACCCTGGTATAGCACCATTGTGGAACTGGGGAGCTCTGAGTTGTTAGCTTCCCAATTTGGAGGTGAACAGGCCATACTGGAGGAGCTGGGAGAGTCAGGAGAACTCGAAGATGGTGTAGTGATGTCTGCAGCTGCTTTGGTTAGCCATTTTGTGGTGCAATCAAGGAGATCTATGACATAGAAGGGAATATGTGAGTATCTTCAAACTCCAAGACTCAAAGACTAAGGCTTTAAGATACACTCTTGGTGAATAAAGAAGTGATTCTGTAGGTCTTTCTGTCTTAGAAAAATGCCCCTTCTCCCTATCCCTTACCTAAGGAAGAATTTTTCTAGTCAAAAAATAGAAAATACTCTTATCCCTGTAAAAAGGCAGATCCAAGGTCAAATCCTCCCTCTCCTGCCTTTAAATTTTAAACATACTGGGCTTTTTGTCGAGGAGTTCCTGGAATTTAGCTCGTTCATACTGGATGGAATGTTCCTTCAGGTAGGGTCGAAGACTCCGGATAGTATAATTTACCATGTCCATTTTCATCAGGCCCAGAACACGGAAGATGCCCCTGTCGTAGAGAGAAGTCAAATATTTACAGTATGAAAGGAAATCTGGTGTGGAGGGGTGGAACCCAAGCAAGGAGTCCTAAAATCATTGATTTTAGAGTTAAAATGGGCCTTAAAAACAACAGCCCTACTTCAATTTACAAGTAAAGACACTGTGGCCAGGGACTCAAGGCCACAGAGTGAGCTGCTAACAGAGCTAGGGACAGATACATCTTTTGACCTTTTAGTTACCAGTCTAGGGCTCTTTCCACTATAGCTACTCTGTCTTCTCAGAAAAAAAGGGTAGTTGGTGGAAGGAAAATAACCAAATTCTAACAGGTAGTTGGAATGATGGTGATTGAATTTCTAAATCACTGGGCATATCACTACCTTTCTGGGTCTTGGTTCTTCTAATTGTGAAACAGAGATAATCCTCATTCATGTCCCCTCACAGAGTTTGAGTTAGGACACATAGGAGAACATCTGGAAGAGGTCTGTTTGGAATCTCTAGAATAAAGAATTACTCTACTCTAATGTCTTAATAGCATCACTTCTTAATAGGGGTCCAAATGATCTAAAGATCATCAAAAGGGCCCTGAGAGACTGTCTTCAGAAAATAAAAGCCAATAGTCCAAGAAAAAAAGAGGTGTTAGTCAGTTTTTCAGTACAGAAGAGCTAGACAAGGCAGGGGCTATAAAACAGTACCTGGACCTGAGTCTTTTGGCACAGTGTCTAAGGCAGATTTCAGGACAGTACAGTTTCTCACCTCAGTAACTGCACAGGATCTGTTATGCTTTTTAGTTTCCGCACTGCTTCATCTCGGACTGGTGCACATAGCAGGGTCATCAAACTAAGAATGTAGTTAGAGAGATGAGGGACATCCAGGGCCCCATGTTCTGCTTCCTGCTTGAGGAGATCCATGTCCAGAGCTTCTTCAATCTCATTTCTTAGGCGGTTCTGGCGTGGTAATAGCAGTGATAGCAAGATCTGCCCAGAAAAGAAAATCAACAGAGCCAAATTGTTTAGAACTCTAAACATTCTCCAATGAGCAACTCTCAAGACGAGGCATCCCAGCCCATGTCTTTTGGGGGTCCAGAAACTAGGTCTCTAACTTTCTTATAGAGAATATTATTTCTCTCTGTTTAGGGGCCAATTATAATTCAAGGCTTCATTGGGAGCAGTAATAACAGTAGTGCCATATTATTTTCTGGGAAGAATGAGATAAAGATATGAATAAAAACAAAAGTATGATAAAGGAAGTGTAGGATATAAAAAATATAAAATAGACACCACCACAAGGTGATGAGACATACTTAAGAGGCAAAGGAACAATTAAGTGTCACTTAAAATAGCCTTTTGACTCAAAAGTATAAGTTTCTTGTGGGCAAGGGCTCTCTTATTCATCTATGTGCTTCTGAAACACATAAAACATAGTGAGGATTCAGTGAAAAATCTGATTAATTGAATGATATTCTGTGTTGTTACAACAAGATCCCAACTTTCAAGCTTCATCTTATACAAATAAAATGGAAGCTTCTCCATATTATCTATTTGCGTAGTGGACCATGTTCAGAAAGGAAGTATGCTACTTAGGATATTGGTAGCTATCAACAATCCAAAGGTCTGAGATGCCCAGAAACAACATCCACAAACGGGAGGTTGGTTACTCACCTCCTTAACTTCTTTCAGAAGTTGAAGAGCACAAGTGAAGTCAGGGGGAGTACTCAATAGCTGCTCTTTCAGGTGGTTCCAAAAGGCTTTGTACATTGTCTCCATGAACCTGGCTTCCAGACTATAAGAAGGTTAAATGAGAGAATTGCTCTTTACCCTGAGAACTGTATATCAGTTCTATATGGATCATAATCTCCTAAATCACAAACAGCATTTAAGATCATGAAACACTATTAAATTGACAGGCCAGAAGCTATGTTCAAGCTGGAGCAAAGTTGAATAAACTGAGTTCAGTTTTGGATGCAAAGGCATTGGCCAAATTCTCTCAGAAGGGTACCTCATGGTTCCAGAGAAGCTCTCCTCCTTCAGTAGGAAAAACCATGAACTAGGGGTTGAGCCCTTGAGTCCTAGCCTTGGTTCTGCATCTAACCTAAACGTGTGCCTTGAGTCCATAGACTTATACTTTTGAGCTAGATGATCTTTTTCCTTCAGTCTTGAAATCGAAGAAAGGATTTTTCATCTTGATAACACTTGAAATTCTTACATGCACCTCAAACTCAGCAAGCTGAAAATTGACCTCTTTATCTTCCCCCTTTCAAACCTGTTCTTTGTTCATGCAAACCAGAAATCTTAGCCCTTTTCCTCTTAAAAAAATACGATAGTAATGTATGCCTTTGTTAAAAAGTTTACAAGCAATACAAAGATAAGTGAAAAAAATTCAAAGTTCCTCCCTCAACACACCAATCCCACCTGTGAGATGTCACCAAGTATTATTTATCTGGTGTGTACTGGAGTCCTTATTAATTACTTTCCCCTCATCCCTTTTATCCACTTAGTCACCAAATTCCAGAGATTTTGCTTCCTAAATATCTCTGGAATCCATCCCCATCTACCATCATCTCCCACCTGGACTATTGTAACAGTCTATTAAATGGCCTTCCTGCCCCAAGAAAGTCTTACTACCACAATGCCACATATTCTTTCTGGAATCAGTTATTTTTCTAAGATACAAATCTGATCATGATGGCATGCTCATTTAAAGTCCTTTAGGGGCTCCCCATCACCAGCAGGATATATGGCCTCTACGACCCTGCATGATCCTATTCTGCTACTTCTCCTACCTTATCGCCTTCCTCCTTCTAACACTCTGTACTCCAACAATGACAATCTGCTTATAATGAATATATAATCATCTTCCACCATTCTATGCCTCTGACATGTTATTTCCACTTCCAGGAGAATCCTTTTCCCCCAGATCACCTGAAAAGCACCTATTTATACTCCAAGACTCAAGCGTTACCCTGTCAAGAAAGTCTTCCTGAAAGCTGAGCACAAACACAGAACTCCATATACTAGATGTGAGAGAACTTATCATTGCACAGTAGCTATCAACTATTTGATGATCTCCCCTACAGAAGCTCTTGATGGCAAAGCCAGCATCTTACTCATCTATATGTCCCCAGCATTCAACATTCTGCCCTCCTCCTAGTAAGTACTCAATAAATGTTTGTTGAATAACTATCTGACAATAAGATTTCCCTTAGGAATCTATAACTGTAGTTAGTGTCATTTTATAAGCTCAAAGGTAAAATCAATCATCAATTATCTGTAGATAATAGATAACCTCAAATTCTATTTCAACCTCTTTTCCAGTATACTTTGTGCATTACTACACTAGGATAAGGCTGTTAATAACAAGACAATGAAAATTAAGCTCTAAATAGTATTATTTCCTCTGCTTCATTTATCTGCCTCTCATCACCACCATGACCCCCAGCCATGTCAACAGACCTTCACTCTCCAAGCTTCACCTTCTCTGCACCCCTGCCAGCAGAAAAATAAATCAAACTCAGGATCCAAAGACAGTGAAGGCTGTGAGGAAGATGCTATCAGACTTGTGTTTTGGTAAAAATCTCCTTCAGAGAAGCTGTGCCTGGCATGAGTACCTGTTGACAACAGGCAAGGGCAAACTAAGAAGTGTGAAGATCAAAAGTAACACTGACAGTGCAAGGTGCTTTAGTAATAGAATCCCTCAAATGGCAAAATAGAAGCATTTAAGGTGGGGAAATAGAAATGCCATACAATATAGGTTTCAACAAAGAAATTTACCCACTTAACTGTTAACAAACCATTAGAAGCATTCAATTCATACTTACTGAATGACTCTTATGTATTGCAATATCAATATAACTAATAAGAACCAGAATAAAGCCTGATTTTAGAGGGGCAATATTTATCAATGAGGTTCTGATCTTGGTTTACAGAATCTTTATTAAGCTGATTATGAAGCAGAAATGTTCCTTAAATCTCTTATCCCACGAAGAGTTGGCAATACCACTATCAGAAAAGTGATGTTTTCATCTGCACCTGTATAATTTGTAGACAATTAAAAGAATAACTGCTAGGAGATATTACCTCCAAAGCTGTCTAAGATCTCAAATTCATTTTGTGTTTCATTGTTAACTGGGATATTGAGATGAACATTCTGACAATAATTACATTGGTTTATTTCTCGTTTGAATATAATTTTTCTGCTTTGACTCTTTGAAACTAACAGTTACCCTGATTACTCCTCTGTTTTATTTATTGTTACCATTTAAGACACACTCAAACATTAATTGTATTAATAAAAATGCTTCAAACATGATCAAAAGTCATTTGTGCTATGTACCTATGTCAGGAGGAGTGAAATGGAAAAAAATAGAAGAGTCTGTACCTGTTGGGAGGTAAAATGCTCTCTTTCATGTAGAAATCTTGGTTTACCACGATTTCATGAGCAATGCTAAGCTTAGAAACTTCATTAATTGTCTTTATCAGCTCTGTGACAGACAGTACTTCAGGTTGGCGCTCTGGAAAAAGGTATAGCAATCATCAACAGGGAACACACACAAGTAGAATTTTTCTTTTATTTAGAGATTCACTCAGCCAAGTAATGCCACCAAATTTAGATTCATCAAACAGATCTCACACAGACTCACTCAATCATTCTAGTATTTGAGGTTTTCTGGGTTCTTTGCCCTTCAAAAGCACTAGAAACTTAGAGAAGTCAGGCATGAGGAGAAGAGAAGTTAGTTTATGAAAAATAAAAAGTGAAACTGATTTCAAAACCATTTTTTGGAATGTCAAAACAATAAGTAAAACACAGCAAAAAAAAAAAACAATGAATAAGTTGTGGTTTATAAAATAAACACTTATCTAAAAGTTACTGTTTCCACTATCCTCTTCCTACCTCTGATGAGATAAGGAAGATACACAAGATGAGAGTCTCTTTATAGACAACAACATAAATCTTACTAGATGGCTCTAAAACTGAACCATGCTTAAAGCATGGTTCTCAAATTTGGGGATTCCACAGACCAATAAAATTTCCCAAAAAAGAGTGACTGGCAATGATTTGCCAATTTTTATTTTTCCACATATGGACATTAAGGCAAACAAAAGAAAATCCACCTTACCATCATCAAAACAATCATTTCATTTAAAACGTAGATTTTAATATCCCAAAAGGCAGAAAGGAAATAAAGTAATCCTTTAAATTGGATGAATTTAACTTTATTTTTAAAAACTTATTACAATATCTTTGTTTTATTTCATTCAACATTGGTAAGAACTTTGTCATACGCTAGCATTGGAATTTGGTAACCACTGTTCTGAGTTCATTGCACAGATTATTTACTTATAGCAGTGATACATAGTAAGCACATATAGTAGCTATAATTATTACTTGGTACATAAAACATGCAATAAACCTATTTTCTCACTCACTTTCAATATAGTTCCATAATTTGTTCAGAGAGAACTATTTATCCCCAAGATATGAAAAAACTCACATATAAGAATCCTGAAACTCACCAAGGAGATGGTCTTCTTATGTACATTCACTTCTCATCAAAAAAAAAGTCTTTCAACAAAAGTTAGTACCATCAATTCACATCTCCTTTCTAGCCTAACTAAAAAGCTACATATGTTAGAATATACCAGCTAATGAATTCACTAAGCCATTTATTTCAGAGGCACTATGAAGTAAGAATTGTGCTATTCTGTTTACTGGCAGTGACCCATAGTGGTCACCAGAAAAACATATATGATTCAACTTAGTATTGTGGTTTCCAACTATTTTTCCTATTTATGTCTTCAAGAGTTCAGATCAAGTCACTACACTTTGACAGATCTTCAGATTGATGTTTGGATAAATTCACTGGAGATTATTGTAAGAGAATTGCAATCTGAGTTCCTATGAGACTGAGCTAGGCAAACCAAAACCTTAAATAAATGCCTACCATAAGGTGTGGAAGGGACCTCATGTCCTTATGTATACAGAAAAACAGTTATTAAAGATCTAAAGAATTTTACCCTAGAGCAGTTATAATTCTTATGTCAACAAAATACCCCTGGAAAAGGGCAGAACACAATTCCAGAACTAGATAATTTGGATTCTTTCAAATCTATCCTAGACCCACCATTTACAATCTACAAAATCAAAATACAAGAATGCAATTTATTTCCCATGTTTTGAAGTAACTCAAATATTCTTAAGTCTTGTCAAACACAAGTAATTATGCTTCGTTGGCCTGTTTCTCTAGAGCCAAAATGTCTCTTAATTTTACTTGCCAATTAGGGGCCTAGGTCCCATATGTAAAGATTAGAAGGGAAAAAAGACAAGGAAAAGAATAATCCAAAAGAGGCATAGCTGAAGGAAAAGAAAGGAAAAATGCAAGGTTGCAAGAGCCTTCTGTGCTCCTTAAAGGCACTTAACCCACAGGCACTTAACCCAACTGTTATCAAGCACTACCCAAGGAAGTGATGGTAGAATTCTAGACCTACCAGGACGGTGATCATCTGAACAGAAGCTCTTGTTTTCCTGGCTCTGCCCTGGTGTTTCAGGCTTATGGGCCTCACCCTCTTCTTCACTGGAATCATTCTGGAGCACAGTTTCCTCAGTCTTGGGCATCTTGATGTTATCTGGAACTGAGGGGAAAAAAGGCAAGCTTTTGGTGGTGTAAGATCTGGCTCTGACCCAGGGATGAGGGGGAGGAGGGCTCTTCAACTGCCATTGTGTGCCTTGATGACTGAACCTGCTGCTCCCAGGTGAGGAGGTTAGTAACAAATGTTCAAGGGGCCTCTCACTGGAACAGCGAGGGTCCTCAAACAGCCTTGGGGGAAAGATAACTTGGGACTGCCTTTCCTGAAATCAAAGAAGTTTAGCATTGGCAAGCAGAAGAGGAAATCAAGGCCCAGAGATGGACAATGACTTGCCAGAGAGCACACTGCACTTGACTGGCCAAGCTGGAAGAGGAAACTTCCTCAACTCTGCCTGTCTTTAACTAGTCCGGAAATGATCCTCTTCCTCCTCAACTTCTGCCCCAGACCCACCTTTGACTATAAAGAGAGCTGGCGGCTGGATTCAGGCAGCAAAAGATCCCCCTACAGCCCCCCGGGACCCTGACCTCTCACCTTCTCCCGGTCCTTGACTGGCTGCCCCGCAGCTGCAACTGCTGGTGAAGCCCCTCTGCCTCTCCAGTCTTGTCCTGGGGCATACCATGGCGGACAAGGCAGGAGGGGAGATCAGCAGGGAGGGGTTGGACGGAACCATGGAGGTGATGAGACTTACCTGGAGCGCACCCCTGTCAATGATGATAGATGGAAGAGTCCAAAACCTGAGAACAAAGGGTGGCCAGTCTCCTGGGTAGCAGGACGCGTCGTGTGTCCAGGGTATCATGGGAACCAAGAGAGCAGGAGAGGAAAGGAGAGACCCATCATTGGATGATAGGGGCAGGAGGCAAAGATTTCCCTTGAGGAAGCTTTGGGCTCATACCATTTTTCATAGGCTCAGCGCCCCACAGGAACTGGGAATTAATCTTCTCAACTCCTGTTCCCCCACCACAGGCTAGGAACTGTCCAAAGCTATTATCCTCTCCCAAGGGGAAAAACACATTTAAATAACCATTTTGTTTGTTTCACCTCATGCTGCTCATGTAGCCTTAGAAATGAAGAACCAACAGGGTTACAGAATTCCAGAATTCTGTTTTTTTTTTTTTTTTGTGAGGAAGACCAGCCTGAGCTAACATCCATTGCTAATCTTCCTCTTTTTGCTGAGGAAGACTGGCCCTGGGCTAACATCGTGCCCATCTTCCTCTATTTTATATGGGACGCCGCCACACCATGGCTGACAAGCAGTGCCTCGGCAGGCGCCCGGGATCCGAACCGGCGAACCCCGGGCTGCCAAGCGCGAACTAAACCGCTGCGCCACCGGGCCGACCCCCAGAATTCTGTTTTAAGATTTTTTTTTCTCAAAAAAAGTTATTTTTCCTCTGTTTAAAAGAATCCTCCACACAATGTGAAAGAGACAAAGTAGGCTGTTAAACTCTTATTTTACAAATATGGAAACCAAGAATTATTTTAAATGGCTGGTCATAGAAGCTGTGTGGTGAAGGAGCAAAACCATTAGTCTGAGAGGGAGCCTAGGTTTTGGTTTGGTTCTTCCAACTGAATTCCTGGCATGTTCTTCACTACAATCCAATTGTGAGCCTTGGAGATCATCTAGAACCTGAGGAGGCTGGAATAGATGACTCTAAGGGCCCTCATGTTGCCCACTCTACTCCTAGTTTACTTTTTCACTCTACTTGTCAGTTACCACAGTGATGTGAGGACTCTGGATTGGCCCATTTCCAAATTTTACAAAAATATGTATATTTTAAAAAAATGTTTCTACACTATACTATTCCATTTTGCTCTTTTATGCTGACAATTTTTAACCTAACTTTTTTTTTCACAAGACAAGGCTATAATTTGACCAAATTTTCACCCCAATCTTTGCGGGTCTGGGGCAGAAGTTAAGGAGGAAGAGAATCATTTCTGGACTAGTTAAAGACAGCCAGAGTTGAGGAAGTTTCCTCTTCCAGTTTGGTCAGTCACAGTGTCAATAGTGAATTGTGGATATTTTTCACAACATGTGGATGTTGAGAAAAGAAGTTATAGAGGAGAGGTCCAAGAACTTTCCAGCCTAAGGAAACTCCACCTCACCCTCCAGGTCCAAGAGGATATGAGGGGTCTTGGCCAGTAAAGTTACTGCTTAGCTGGAAAGTGTATAATACAAATAAATGTTAAATATGGATGCCTTCCTCACCTTCTCCTGATATTTCCCTCAGTAATTTCAACTGTGAAACAAAATGCTGTCACACAAAACTCAAGAGAAATGGTTAAATATATTTTTCTTGATTTAATCAAATTTTACATTCATGAAGCATATATTTCACTATACAAGAAGTTGATTTCTCTTTTTAAAAAATCAGATTTCTACTTGGTTTGTTTCTAAGAAAAAGTATCCAGAATGACACCAGTATGTTTCCTCACAAAAATTGCGTTGTTTAAAAGACTGTCCCCAGTGATGCCTGAAATTCTATTAGTACTAGATTTATATTTTAAGCTGTCTTTTTTTAATCAACCAGATTTTATAGAGCAGTTTTAAGTTTGCAGCAAAATTGAGCAGAAGGTACAGAAATTTCCCATATGCCTCCAGCCCCCATACATGCATAGCCTCCCCCGGTTATCAAAATGCACTGCCAGAGTGGGACATTTGTTACAACCGATGAGCCATTATCACCCAGAGTCCATAGTTTACATTGGGATTCACTCTTGATGTTGTACATTTGTGGTTTTGGACAAATGTATAACAACATGTACCCAAAATTATAGTATCATACAGAGTGGTTTCACAACCCTAAAAATCCTCTGTCTTCGCCTGTTCATCTCTCACTTCCAATTAACTCCTGGCAGTCATTGATCTTTTTACTATCTCCATAGTTTTGCCTTTTTTGAATGTCATATAGCTGGAATTATTCATTAAGTAGTCTTTTCAGATTGGCTTCTTTCACTTAGTAATATGCATTCAAGTTTCCTCCAGTTCTTTTTGTGGCTTGATAGATCATTACTTTTTAGCTCTGAGTAATATTCTGTTGTCCAGATATACCACAGTTTATCCATTTACCTACTGAAGGACATCATGATTGCTTCCAAGTTTTGGCAATTATGAAACTTTAATGCTATAAACATTTCTGTACAGGGTTTTTGTGTAGACATTAGTTTTCAACTTTTCTGGGTAAATACCAAGGAGTGTGATTACTCAATCATACAGTGTGAGCATATTTAGTTTTAAAAGAAATTGCCAAACTGTCTTTCAAAGCGTCTGTGCTCTTTTGCATTCCCACCAACCATGAATGAGAGTTTCTCTTCTTCCACATCCTTTTTATGAATGGTTTAAGGTAATGGTCTACTTTCATTCTTTTGCATTTGACTGTCCAGTTTTCCCAACACTATTTATTGAAGAGACTTTCCTTTCTCCATTGTATGTTCTTGGCTCCCTTGTCAAAAGGTAGCTGTCCATAGACTTGAGGGTTTATTTCTGGGCTCTCAATTCTGCTCCATTTATCTGTGTGTCTGTTTTTGTGCCAGTACCATGCTATTTTGGTTACTATAGCTTTGTACTATATTTTGAAATCAAGGAATGTGATGCCTCCAGCTTTGTTCTTTTTTCTCAGGATTCCTTTGGCTATTCATGGTCTTTTGTTGTTCCATCTAAATTTTAGGATTCTTTGTTCTATTTCTGTGAAAAATGTCATTGGAACAAATTTTAGGGTTCTTTGTTCTTTTTTTGTGAAAAATGTTGGAACTTTCATAAGGATTGCATTGAATCTGCAGATTGCTTTCAGAAGTATGGACATTTTAGCTATGTTAATTCTTCCAATCCAAGAGCATGGAATATCTTTCCATTTCTTTGTATCTTCTTCTATTTCTTTTAACAATATTTTATAGTTTTCAGTGTACAGGTCTTTCACCTCTTTGGTTAAGTTTATTCCTGGGTATTTTGTTATTTTTGTTGCAATTGTAAACGGGATTGTATTCTTAATTTCTCTTTCTGCTACGTCATTGTTAGTGTATAGAAATGCAACTGATTTTGGTATGTTGATTTTGTATCCTTCAACTTTACCGTTTTCTTTTATTATTTCTAAAAGTTTTTTGGTGGATTCTTTAGGGTTTTCTATATATAAAAATCATGTAATCTGCAAACAGTGACAGTTTCACTTCTTCCTTTCCAATGTGGATCCCTTTTATTTCTTTCTCTTGTCTGATTGCTCTGGCTAGGACTTCCAATACTATGTTAAATAAGAGTTGTGAAAGTGGGCATCCTTTTCTGGTTCCTGTTCTTAGAGAGGTAGCTTTGAGTTTTTCTCCATTGAGAATATTAGGTGTGGGTTTTTCATATATGGCCTTTATTATGTTGAGGTACTTTCCTTTTATTTCCATTTTATTTAGGGTTTTTATCATTAAATGGATGTTGTGTCTTGTCAAATGCTTTCTCTGCATCTATTGAAATGATCATGTGATTTTTATTCTTCATTTTCTTAACGTGGTGTATCATTTTGTTTGATTGCAGAGGTTGAACTATCCCTGCATCCCTGGAATAAATCCCAGTTGATCATGGTGTATGATCTTTTTAAGGTATTGTTGTATTCAATTTGCTAGTATTTTATTAAGGAGTTTTGCATCAGTGTTCATCAGTGACATCGGCCTGTAATTTTGTTTTTTCTATTGTCCTTGTCTGGTTTTGGTATCAGGGTAATGTTGGCTTTGTAAAATGAGTTAGGAAGCTTCCCCTCCTCTTCAAGTTTTTGGAAGAGTTTGAGAAGGATAGGTATTAAGTCTTCTTTGAATGTTTGGTAGAATTCATTGGTGGAGGTGTCTGGTCCTGGACTTTTATTTTTGGGGAGGTTTTTGATTACTGTTTTGATCTCCTTACTGGTGATTGGTCTATTCAAATTCTCTGTTTCTTCTTGATTCAGTTTTGGAAGGTTTTTGATTCTAAGAATTTATTCAATTCTTCTAGAGTATCCAGTTTGTTGGTGTATAGCTTTTCAAAGTATTCTCCTATAATCTTGTAGATCTGAGTTGTCCATTGTAATTTATCCTCTTTCATTTCTAATTTTATTTATTTGAACCTTCTCTCTTTTTTTCCTGGTGAGTCCAGCTAAAGTTTTGTCAAATTTGTTTATCTTTTCAGAGAATCAGCTCTTAGTTTCATTGATTTTTTTCTATCTTTTTTTAGTCTCTATTTCATTTATTTCCACTCTGATTTTTATTATTTCCTTCCTTCTACTGATTTTGGGCTTTGTTTCTTCTTTCTCTACTTCCTCTAGGTGCACCTTTAGACTGTTTATTTGAGATTTTTCTTGTTTGTTGAGGTAGGCCTCAATTGCTATAAACTTCCCTCTTAGAACCGCTTTTGCTGCATCCCACAAATTTTGGCATGTCACATTTTCATTTTCATTTGTCTCCAGGCATTTTTTTTATTTCTCCTTTGATTTCTTCATTGACCTAATCATTGTTCAGTAGCATTTTATTTAATCTCCACGTATTTGTGGCTTTTCTGATATTCTTCCTGTAGTTGATTTCTAGTTTCATATCACTGTGGTCAGAAAAGATGCTTCTTTCAAACTTGTTAAATTTATTGAGACTTGTTTTGTGGCCTAATATGTGATCTATCCCGGAGAATGTCCATGTGCATTTGAAAAGAATGTGTATTTTACAGTTTGGGGATGGAATGTTCTGTACATATCTACTAAGTCCATCTGGTCTAATGTGTCATTTAAGGCCAATGTTTCCTTTTTGATCTTCTGGTTGGGTGATCTATCCATTGGTGTAAGTGGAGTGTTTAAGTCCCCTACTCTTATTGTGTTGGTATTTCCCCTTTTATGTCTGCTAATTGCTTTATATATTTAGGTGCTCCTATGTTGGGTGCATAGATATTTACAAATGTTATGTCCTCTTGTTAGATTGTTCCCCTTATCATTATGTAGTGCCCTTCTTTGTTTCTTGTTACTGTTTTTGTTTTAAATCCTATTTTGTCTGATGTAAGTATTGCTACCCCAGCTTTATTTTCATTGCCATTTGCATGCAGTGTCTTTTTCCATCCCTTCACTTTAAGTTCATGAGTGTCTTTAGGTCTGAAATGTGTCTCTTGTATGCAGCATATATACAGGTCTTGTTTTATTATCCAGTTGGCCACCCAGTGCCTTTTGATTGGAGCACTTAGTTCATTGATATTTAAAGTAGCTATTGATAAGAATGTACTTATTGCCATTTTGTTACTTTTTTTCTTGGTGTTTTAGTAGTTCTTCTTTGTTCCTTTCTTCTTCTCTTGCTCTCTTCCCTTGTGGTTTGATGACTTTCCTTAGTATTATGTTTGGGTTCCTTTCTCTTAATTTTTTAATGTATTTATTATGGGTTTCTGGTTTGTGATTACCATAAGGCTCATATACAATGACCTACGTATATAGCGATCTATATTAAGTTGATGGTGTCCTCAGTTTGAACTCTTACTAAAAGCTCTACTCTTTTACTCCCCTCCTCCCACATTTTATGTTTTTGATATCGTATCTAACCTCTTTTTTTTGTGTGTGTATCCATTACCTTCTTATCATGGAAATAGATAATTTTAGTACTTTTGTCTTTTGACCTTCATATTAGCTTCATAGGTGGTTGATCTCCTACATTTATTGTGTACTTGCCTTTGCCAGTGATTTTATTACTTTTTTAAATGATTTTCTTAGTCCTATTTATGGTCTTCTCTTTCCCACTTAAATAAGTACCTTTCATATTACTTGTAAGGCTGGTTTCTTGGTAATAAATTCCTTTAGTTTTCGCTTGTCTGGGAAACTCCATCTCTTATTCCATTCTGAATGATAACCTTGCCAGGTAGAGTACTCTTGGCTGTAGGTTTTTTCCTTTCAGCACTTTAAGTATATTGTGCCACTTCCTTCTAGCCTGTAAGGTTTCTGCTGAGAAGTCAGCTGATAGCCTTGTCAGGTTTCCTTTGTATGTAACTTGTTGCCTTTCTCTTGCAGCTTTTAGGATTCTCTCTTTACCCTTAATTCTTGACATTTTAATTATAATGTTTTGTGGTGTGGGCCTCTTTGAGTTTATCCTGTTTGGTGCTCTCTGTGCTTCCTGTACCTGGATGTCTGTTTCCTTCCTTAGGTTAGGAGATTTTTCAACTATTATTTCTTCAAATAGATTCTCTGCCCCTTTATCTGTCTCTTCTTCTAGGACACCTATAATATGGAGGTTAGTGCACTTGATGTTGTCCCAGAGGTCCCTCAGACTGTCCTCGTTCTTTTTAATTCCTATTTCTTTTATCTGTTCAGCTTGGGTGATTTCCTCTAGTCTTTTGTCCAGCTTGCTGATACATTCTTCTGTGTCATCTACTCTGCTATTGAGTTCCTCTCATGAATTTTTCATTTCTAGCATTGTATTCTTCATTTCTGATTTGTTCTTTTTCATATTTTCCAATTCTTTTTTGAAGTTCTCACTGAGTTCATCCATTCTTCTCCAAAGATCAGTGAGCATCCTTATGACTATTAGTTTGTACTCTTTGTGAGCTAGATAGTTTATGTCTATTTTGTTTACTTCTTTTTCTGGGGTTTGTTCCTATTGCCTTACTTGGACGTATTCCTTTGTCTCCTCATTTTGCCTCTTTTTCTGTGCTTATATCTATGTGTTAGATATGTCAGCTACATCTCCCAATCTTGGAGAGGTGACCTTATATAAGAGATGCTTTATGAGGCCCAGCAGTGTGCTTTCCTCTCATCACCAGTTCCAAATTTTCTGGGAGTGTTCTCTGTGCGAGCTATGTATTTTTCTTGTGGCAGGGTTGCTCTTGCTGCAGGCACCCAGAGAGTCTAGGCTGTCCCCCTGGCTGGCTGGTTGTAATGCTCAGCTGTGTGTGGCTGCTATGGTCCCTTCAGTCACTTTATCAGGTGTGGAGAGCTCCAGCACAGTTGGCTACAGGGTCTAATAGCACATTCCTGTTGCAGCTTTTCTGTTAAGTGAGTAGGTCCCCATCATGGCTGGTTGCTAGCCTCAGGGGCTTACAAGTGCTGTAGGCCTCTGACCTGCAAGGCTGTTGTCAGCTCTCTCAGGATTGCAGCTGAATGTGACCAGCCCCAGGCATGGAAGCACCCAATTGTTTCAGGCTTTATAAGGTATGGCCGGTCTCCTATGTGGCTGTTTGAGAAGCACAAGTCTGCTGCAGATGTAAAGGCCCACTACCCACAGGGGCACACACCCTGTCAACACCATCCTGCCCAATGTGCACTCTCCAATCCACTGAAGCAGACCCAATCACTCCACTGCAGAGGCCCCACACACTCCACCAATGTAGGCCCACCCCTCATGCACACCCTGCCCCACTGAGGTGGACCCACTAGCCTGGCTGCAGAGGTTCCAGGCACCCTCGCTTTGCAGGCCCACAAGTTGCCTGAGGGCTTGCTATTGGGTGAGGACAGTTCCTTGGCAGGCTGCCTGCCTTAGCTGAGCTGGATTAAATCAGTGCTGTAGTGGATGGGGCAGACCCTGGGCTAAGAGGCCAGGGAAAGAACTCCAATGGTGTCTGCCACCATCTGTGTCAGCACACCTGTACTAGGTCACAGTAATGGCTGCTTCCAATGTCTCAGTCCCTGGGAAAATGGTCCCAGCCTGGGGAGGTCTCACTTCTCACCGAGATGCACACAGAGCCTATCAAGTGAGTCTCTTTCCACCAATGGACTGTGCACCTTTCTTTCTGGTGATTTTAGGTTGCTTTCCAAGACAGGTGAATTTGTTTATGGGCCCTTTAAGAGCAAGCTTTTCTTTCCCTTATGTCCAATAGCTTTTCTGGCGGTATTCCTGGTTGTAGTTAATAGCCAGCAAAGCCAGATGTTATGACACTTGTCTCGCTTCTGCTGAGTCCAAAAGCTACTTATTGTGGTAACGCTCCCCCACTCAGATCCCCCACTCCTCCAGGGAAGGCTTTGTACCTTAAGTTTGCTCCTGGATGGCCGTGAAGCATCTCAGCTAGAAGGTGTCTTTTTCATCTCCAGAAGGGAATTTCTGCCTCTTTGTTTCTTGTTGTGGGGGTTCTTTTTATCCAGTTTTCAGTTCTCTCTCAGGTGTAATTGTTCCAAGAGTAGTTGTAAATTTGTTGTGTCCATGGGAGGAGGTAAGGTCAGAGTCTGCCTATGCCACCATCCTGACACCATCTCCCATTTTATTCTCTTGACAGTGTCTTTAACACAATAGAAATTTTTAATTTTAATGAAGTCCAGCTTATCCATTGTTTCTTTTTTGGATTATGTCTTTGATGTTGCAACTAAAAACTCATTGCCAAACCCAAGGTCATCTGGAATTTCTCCTCTGTTATCTCATAGGAGTTTTATAGCTTTGCATTTTACATTTAGGTCTGTGATCCACTTTGACTTAATTTTTATGAACTGTGTAAAGTCTGTGTCTATATTCATTTTTTTGCATGTGGATGTCCAGTTATTCTAGTACCATTTATTGTGGAAACTATCTTTTCTCCATACTATTTCCCTTGCTTCTTTGTCAAAGATCAGTTGACTATATTTATGTGAGTCTAATTAGGGGCTCTCTATTTTATTCCATTTGTCCTTCTTTTGTCAATAACATACTGTCTAGATTATTGTAGCTTTATAGTATGTCTTAAAGTTGGGTAGTGTCAGTCCTCCAACTTTGTTCTTTCTTTCAGTGTTGTGTTGGCTTTTCTGGGTGTTTTGTCTCTCCATATAAACTTTAGAATCATTTTGTCAGTACCAACAAAATAACTTGCTGGCATGTTAATATGGATTGTATTGACTCTATTCATCAATTTGGGAAGAACTGACATCCTGACAATATTGAGTCTTCCTATCTATGAACATGGAATATCTCTCCATTAATTTAGTTCTTCTTTGATTTTGTTCATCAGAGTTTTGTAGTCTTATGGGTATAGACATTGCATATAATTTACTAGATTTATACCTAATTATTTCATATTGTGGGTGCCAATACCAATATACATGATATTGTGTTTTTTAAATTTAAATTTCACTTGTTCATTGCTGGTATATAGGAAAGCAATTGACTTTTATATACAGTCATGTGCTACCTAATGATGTTTCGGTCAATGACAGACTGCATATATGATGGTGGTCCCATAAGATTAGTACCATATAGCCTAGGTGTGTATTAGGCTATACCATCTAGATTTGTGTAAGTACACTCTACGATGTTTGCACAATGACAAAATCACCTAACGACGCATTTTTCAGAACATATTCCTGTCGTTAAGCAATGCAAGACTGTATTAACTTTGTATCCGGCAGCATTGCTATAATCACTTATTAATTCCAGGAGTTTGTTGATACTTTCAGATTTTCTACATAGACTATAATGTCATTTGTGAACAAAGACAGTTTTGTGTCTTCCTTTCCAATCTGTATCCCTTCCATTTCCTTTTCTTATCTTATGCATTAGCTAGAGCTTCTAGTACCATGATGAGAGGGTGCACCTCTCATCATTTTTTTCTCTTAGAGGAAGAACTTTCAGCTTTTTTATCTTAGAGGAAGAACTTTCAGCTTTTCATTCCTGAGTATGACGTTAGCTGTGGGCTTGTCAAATATGGCATTTGTTATGTTGTGGTACATTCCTTCTATACTTAATGTGTTGAGAGTTTTTATACTGGAAAAATTTAATTTTTGTCAAATGCTTTTTCTGCATCTATGTAGATGATCATGATTTTCATTCTTCATTTGGTTAATGTGGTGTACACATGTTGATTTTTGTATGTTGACCCATACTTGCATCCTAGGGAAAAATCTTATTTTATCATGGTGTATGATCCTTTTAAAGTGCTGTTGAATTTGACTTGCCAGTATTTTGTTGAGGGTTTTTGCATCTATGCTCATCAGAAATATTTGTCTCTTTCTTTTATTGTAGTATCCTTGCCTGGCTTTGAGATTGGGGTAATTCTGGCCTTATAAAATGAGTTTACAAGTGTCCTTTGTCTTAACATTTTTGAAAGAATTTGAGAAAGATTGGCATTAATTCTCTAAATGTTTGGTAGAATTCACCTGTAAAGCAAGCTGGCTTTTGTTTGTGAGAGCTCTTGATTACTGATTCAACCGCCTTACTTATTATTGCTCTGTTCAAATTTAGTATTTTTTCATGATTCAGCCTTGGTAGGTTGTATGTTTCTAGGAATTTATCCATTCTTCTAGGTTATCCAATCTGTTGACATATAATTGTACCTAGTAGTTTCATATGATCCTTTGTATTTCTGTGGTATCAGTTTTATTGTCTCCTCTTTCATTTCCAATTGTATTTATTTGAGTCTTCTCTATTTTTTTTAGTCTAGCTAAAGGTTTGTCAATTTTGTTTATCTTTTCAAAAAAAAACCAACTCTTAGTTTCAATGATCATTTCTATTGTTTTCTATTTTCTATTTCATTTATTTCTATTCTGATCTTTGTTATTTTCTTCTTTCTGCTAACTTTGGGCTTAGTTTGTCCTTCTTTATCTAGTTCCTTGAGGTGTAAAGTAAGGTTGCTTATTTGAAATCTCTCATTTTTCTTAATGGAGGCATTCATCACTATAAATTCCTCTCTTAGAACTGCTTTGCTGCATCTCATAAGTTTTGGTATGTTGTGTTCCATTTTTCTTTGTTTCAAGATTTATTTTTAAATTTCTTTTTTGATCCATTGGGTTTTGAAGAGTGCATTGTTTAATTTTCACATATTTGTGAATTTTCTTTATATAAATTTTCTGCCCCTTTCTCTCTCTCTCTTTTTCTTCTGAGGCTTCTGCAATTCCTATACTAGTTCTCTTGATGGTATTTCATATATCCTGTAGGCTTTCTTTATGTCTTTTCACTCTTTTTTCTCCTCTGGCTGGATAATTTCAAATGACCTGTGTGTGTGTGTGTGTGTGTGTGTGTGTGAAGAAGATTAGCCCTTAGCTAACATCTGTTGCCAATCCTCCTCTTTTTTTGCTGAGGAAGATTGGCCCTTGGCTAACATCCATGCCCATCTTCCTCCACTTTATATGGGATGCCGTCACAGCATGGCTTGATAAGCAATGTGTAGGTCTGCACCCAGGATCCAAACCTGTGAACCCCAGGCTGCTGAAGTGGAGCACATGCACATAACCACTATGCCACTGGGCTGGCCCCTCAAATGACCTGTTTTTGAGGTGCAGGTTCTTTCTTCTGCTTGGTCAAGGCTGCTGTTGTCACTCTTTATTGCAGTTTTTATTTTATTCATTGTATTCCTCAGCTCCAAAATTTCTGTTTAGTTCTTATTTTATGATTTTTATCTTTGTTGAACTTTTCATTTTGTTCATGTAATGTTTTTCTGATTCTGTTTAGTGGTCTACCTGTGTTCTCTTGTAACTTCTAATAATTGTAGAAAACATAAACAATTGGAAGTACATTCATGTTCATGGAGTGGAAAAATTAACATTCTTAATCTCTGAATATTCCTCAAATTTATCTACAATTCTTATCACTTGTCAGCCATGCTGTGGTGGTGACCCACATACAAAATAGAGTAAAATTGGCACATATGTTAGCTAAGAATGAATCTTCCTCAGGCAAAAAGAGGAAGATTGGCAACAGGTGTTAGCTCAGGGCCAATCTTCCTCACCAAAGGAAAAAAAGGACAAAGAACTTGAACAGACATTTCTCCAAAGAAGATAACAAATGGTCAACAAGCACATAAAATATATTTAACACATCATTAGTCATTAGGAAAATGCAAAATCAAAACTATAATGAGATTACCATTTCACACCCACTATCATGACCATTAAAAAAAACAATGGAAAATAACAAGTTTTGGTAAGAATGTGGAGAAGTGGTAACCTTCAAACATTGCTGGCAGGAATATAAAATGTTGCAGTTACAGTGGAAGACTTTTTTGGAGTCTTCAAAAAGTTAAACTTAGAATCACTGTTTGATCAAGCAATTCCACTCTTGTGTACATATCAAAGAAAATTGAAAAACATTGTTCAGACAAAAACTTGCACACAAATATTCATAACAACCAAAAGGTGGAAAAAGCCAAACGCCCATTAACTAATGAACAGATAAACAAAACATGATATATCCATACAATGGAATATTATTCAGCCATAATAAGGAATGAAGTACTAATACATGTGATAACATGGAGGAACCTTGAAAACATGTGAAGTGGCAGAAGTCAAACATGAGAGGACACATATCGTATGGTTCAGTTTAGATGAAATGTTCAGAACAGGCAAATCCATAAAGGCAGAAAGCAGATTAGTGGTTACTAGAGTCTAGAGGGAGGAAAAAAGGAGGAATAACTATTTAATGGATACAGAGTTTCTTTTGGAGGTGATGAAAACGTTCTGAAACATAGTTGTAATGGTTGCACAACATCATGAATGCACTAAAGGCTACTGAATTTTATACCTTAAAATGATTAAAATGGCAAGTTATATTTTATGTGAATCTTACCTCAATTATAATAAACATTCAATCCAAAAATTGGCAGCTAAAGGAAAAATGGAAGGAGGAGTAAGAGAAACAGATGGGGTAAGTAGAAAATAAAAAGCACGCTGGTATATTTAAGCCCAAACACATTAATAATCACATTAATTAAATTAAATAGCCTAAGTATCCCAATTAAAAGACAGACCTTGTCACCTTGGATAAAAAAGCAATTCCCAAGTATGTTCTGCCCTCATGAAACCCATTTTAATATAAACCCACAAGAAGTTTAAAAAAAAGATTAAAGTTATACTATGATAACACTCTCCAAAAAAAAATCTGAAGTGGCTCTGTTAATTTCAGACAAAGTAGATTTCAGAGCAAAAAATACTAAGGATAAGGAAAGTAATTTTATAGTGGTAAAGGAGTCTATTTAGCAAGATAAAATAATTTTAAATATTTTGCAAGTCATAAAATAGCTTCAAAATATATGAGGCAATATTAATAGCACTACAAGGAAAAATAGTTAAATCCACAATTAGAATTGGAGACTTGAACACATTTCTCTCAATAATTGACAGAACAAGTAGGCAGAAAGTCATTAAGGATATAAAAACCTTGAAAAACAGTATCAACCAACTTGACCTATTGACTTTTACAGAATTTTGCATCTAACAATAGCAGAATACACATTCTTCTTAAATGCACACAGAACACTTATCAAGTCAGATCAATTCTAGGCCATAAACAGGTCTCAATACCTTTAAAAGTATGAAATTTACACAAAGTATGCTCTCCAACCACAATGGAATTAAATTGTTAATATGTAAGAGAAAAGAACCTGAGAAATTCCCAAATATTTAGAAACTAAATAGAAAACTTTTAAATGAAACTTTGGTGCACAGATGACATCAAAAGAGAAATTAGCAAGCATTTTAAACTAAAAATGAAAACACAAATATCAAATCAAATTTGTTGTATGCTAATGAAGTACTACCTAAAGATAAATTTATAACATTACATGCTTAAATTAAAACTGTAGAAAATTTTCAAATGATTGATCTCAGCTTCTATGTTAAGAAACTAGAAAACTAGAAAACTAGAAAATTATACCCAAAGTAAGTAGAAGAAAAGAAATATTAAAATCAGAGAGAAAATCAACAAAATAGAAAACAAAAGCAATAAATAAAATTAATGAAACCAAAAACTATTTTTTAGAAGACAAATAAAACCAGTCAACTTCTAGCCAGACTGATCAGAAAAAAAGAAAAGACAAATTAACAATAACAGGAATTATAGAGGTGACATTACTACAGATTCTACAGGTATTAAAAATGACAATAATAATTAGGGGGATATTGTGAACAACTTTATGCCAATAAATTCGACAATTTAGAAGAAATGTACAAATTTCTTGAGAGACACAAACCATTGAAGTTTACTCAAGAAAAGCTGATAATCTGTATAGCCCTATATACCTATTAAAGTAATTGAATTCGTACCTAAAAACATTCCCACAAAGAAAAATTTAAGTCCAGATGGCTTCACTCTGAAATTCTGCCAAACAGTTAAGGAAGAAATAACATCAGTTTCAATACAAACTCTTGCAGAAAATGGAACAGAGGAGAATGCTTTCCAAGTAATTCTGCAAGGCTAAGATTACTCTGATACCAAAAACCAGGTACAGATATTCCAAGAAATCAAAACTATAGGCAAATATCTCTCATGAACACAGAGGCAAAAATTCTTAACAAAATGTTAGCAAATCAAACCCACCAATATATAAAAAGGATAAAACATCATGTCCAAGAATGCAAGGCTGGTTTGACAGTCAAAAATCAATCAATGTAATTCACCATATCAGCAGACTAAAACAGAAAAATCATATAATTATTTCAACAAAAGCAGTAAAAGCATTCAACAAATTCAAACATACAATCCTGATAAAAATTCTCAATACATTAGGAATACAAGAGACCTTCCTTAACCTGATAAAGGGCCTCTATGAAAAACCTGCAGCTGACATCATACCTAATAGTGAAAGACTGAATATCTTCACCCCTAAGGTTGAAAATAAAGAAAATGTGTCCATTCTCACCACTTCTATTTAGCATTGTATTGGAGATAAAAGCCTGTGTAACAAGGCAAGAAAAAGAAAGAAAACGTGTCCAGATTTGAGAGAAAAAAATATAACTGTATTTATTCAAAGATGACATGCTCATATATGTACATAATTTTGATTAAATCAAGACAACCTCTACTAGTCCTAACAAGTGAATTTTAACAAGGTTGAAAGATACAAGATCAATATTTAAAATTCACTTGTATTTATTTATACCAGCAATGAGCAATTTGTAACTGAAATTAAAAATCATCTACAATAACATCAAAAATATGAAATGCTTAGGGATAGATCTGAGAGCTGGTGGGCAAAACAAACTATAAATCTTTGCTGACAGAAATTTAAAAGCACTAAACAAATGAAGAATTATACTCTGCTCATGGATCTGAAAGTTCAATTTAAGATATCATTTCTCTCCAAATTGATATAAAGATTCAATGCAATCCCAATAAAAATCCCAGCAGGCCTTTTAATAGAAACTGATAGCTGATTTTAAAATTTGTATGGAAATGCAAGTAACCTAAAATAGCCCAAAAGATTTGGAAAACAAAGAAAAAATTTGGAGGAAGTATACAACCTGATTTAAAGGCTTATTATAAAGCTATAGTAATTAAGACTGTGCAGTACAGGTGTCAACATAGATAAATGTAACAGAATAGGAAGTCCCAAAATATACCTACACGTTGAGTAAATTGATTTTTGATATAATTGAAAAAGCAATTCAATGAAGAAAAGATAGAGTTTTTCAACAAATGATGCTGGAACAATTGCATATCCATATGAAAAAAGGACTTTGATCCATATCTCATACTATATACAGAAATGAACTCAAAATGGATTGTAGACCTAAATGTAAACTGTAAACTTTCTAGAAAAAAAAAACAGAAGAATGTTTTTTGTTTTGATTTGGTTTAGGCAAATATTTCTAAATATGATTTCAAAACCTCAATCCATAAAAGAAAAAAAATTGATAAATTGCACCTCATCAATTTTAAGAGCTTAAGCTCTTCAAAAGACAAGCCCAATTAGGAGAAAATATTTGTAAATAACATATCTGATAAAGGACTGGTGTCTAAAATATATGAAGAAGTCCCAAAACTCAATAATATACAAACAGACAAAATAATAAAAATGGCAAAGTATTTGAGCAGTCACTTCATCAAAGAAGATATATAGATGGTATAAAAGCACATGAAAAGATGTACAATACCATTATAATTATGGAAACAAAATTAAAACCACAATGAAATACCAGTGCACACCTACCTAAATGGCTATAATCCAAAAGAGAGATTATACCAAGTATTGATGAGAATGTGGGAAAACTGGGACTCATATTGTGCTGGTGGGAAAAAATCATACAGAAACTTTGGAAAATAGTGTGGCAGTTTCTTTAAAAGCTAAACATAAACTTACTGGATGACCCAGTAATTCTACTTGTAGGAATCCACCCAAAAGAACTGAAAACATACATCCACACAAAAATTTGCTCTCAAATGTTCATAGCAGCAGTTTTCACAACATACAAAATTTGGAAACAATCAAAATGTCCATAAACAGTTGAATGGATAAACAAAATATGGTATAGCCATACAATGGAATATTAGTCATCAACAAAAAAGAAATGAAATACTGATACATATTACAAAATAGATGAAGCTCAAAAACATTGAGTTGTACACTTATAATGGGTGAACTTTATGGTTTGCAAATTAAATCTCAATAAGAGTGGATTGTTTCAAAAAAAAACCCAAATTCTCCACAATATTTTTCCCTTCCCATGTCCCTCTAATCTTCAACATACAGTTGCCACGAACTATGTTGATATGCTCATTATCTTTTAAATGTTATTGCTTATTCAGGCCTCCAAGCCTTTGTCCATGAAATACATATTTCTTTCTGCATCCTATCCTCCTACCTATTGAAACTCAAACTCCAGAAAACTTATAGCTAATAATTACAGATTTTAAAATAGCTAATATTTATTGACTTCTTAGTATGGACCAAGTGCTCTTCTCAGCAATTTATATTTGTTAATTTATTTTATTTAATCCTCATATCATCTCCATGAATTGGGTATTATTATTACCCTTATTTTACAGACGATAAAACTGAAGCACAGAAAGTCTAAGAATGCTGCCCAGGGTTTCACTGCTGATAGGAGTTATCACTGATATTTGAACCCAGTCTGTCTGGTTGAAAGCCCCTAATCGTTACTTCCAAGACTACTCATCCTTACAATACTTCGTTTCATAACCTCGTTTCATATTTTCCTGAAAATATTGCCTTCTCAACTTGATTGTGAGCTCCTAGGGTATAGGAACTGTCTTCCCCTTGTTGTCATTACCGAGCTTGGGTAGAAGACAATCCTCCCAACAGAACTTATTAAATGAAAAATGAATTGTCAGGAATTTCCTGTGCAGGAAATAGCAATAATGCTTGTTGAGCCTTGAATACTCTCTCACAGGAGAAGGGGAAGCAGTAGTGGAGAGAAGCTATTAGCCCTGTGGCAGTGGTTAGAGCACAGGAATTAGAATCAGGCAGACTCAGATTTGATGACCAGCTGTGTCACTTACTAGTTGTGTCACTTTAGGCAAGCCCCATGCCCTCATAGAGCCTCAAGTTATTTCTCCGTAAGCAGGGTATGATAAAACTCATACATAGACTGTTATAGAGCTCAATAAAGGTAATGCACAGGAAAAACCCAAATTATAGAAACCTAGATAGATGGTTATTCCTTTTAACTATGGACCATGGAGCATCCCAAGACTGGTGCCCAATTACCCAAGGCCAGTATAAATGCCCCCAGCCCCACAACACCTACAAGTTACAAGCTTTATTGTCTCAGCAGCCCCCACACATACTTCCACGCTTCTTTCCATGGCTACCCTCCCCAGCCTTCATGGTTCCACTTTAATTCTACATCCGGGCCCAACCTTCCCTAACTTCTCCACTTCACAGTCCCTTCCTGCCTCCTTAGACTTCCTCCCTCACTTACATTCTCCCTTATTCTATTTTATATGTCATTATCTACTTCCTAGGATTGTTCTCTGGATGTTTACTGTAAACCCAGATCACTGGTCACACAGTTCCCAGTTAACTGGTTAATTTGACTTTGATCACAATAGGCAGGTGCAATGTCAAAGAAGTCCCAGCTTGACTCTGAACCAAGTAGGTACTAACCAGCTGGTCATTCAGGAGTAACACTCTCATTCTCAGCCACCACAATTTTTTTCCCCAATCTGGTATCACAGGGCTTGAAATTCCTATCACAATGGATATGTTCCCTTCTAATTATTCTTATGTTCAAGAGGTTCCTTTGTTAAAATGCAAGTAAATCCTGGGAGGAGGTCACCTTGGCCCAGATTCTTACCTTTTGTCACATGCTCCAGGGTCTTACCCATCAGCCATTAATAATTCCCATGACTGTTGTGCCACACACCTCCCCAAATGATGTAGAGCAGCATATCTGAAAACTATTTGAATATTTCAAAGAGAAATGTAAAAGTAAAGGATTGTTATAATTCATTGCTAGAGGTGTTTTCAGTTATGCTCTCCATATTATTGCAAATGACTCTTGAGAAAAATAGAAGACTTTGTAGGTCCCAAAGAAATGCATCACTAATGGCGAAATTTCAGATTCCAAGATAACGTGAAAGTTACTTAAGGTGTGAGGAGAGGATTCTTTCCCAGAGCATCTCAAAGCCTAGTTCAAAGGTAGCCACCCACTTAGCCAATTCCTAGGCTATCTCTGACCATCAGAAACTTGGAGAGAACATTGGCCTGACTGAGATGTAGATTTCCAGAATCAGAGAGCCAGGAGACATCTTGGAAGTTCCTCATTCTACCGGTGAGAAAACAAAAACCCAGAGAGAGGAAGTTGCTCTCTCATCGAAAGTCAAAGAGCCCAAGTAAAAAATTAAGATGTGGTGGGGCTGAGGGTCAGGCAGGATTGGAAGGTGGCAGAGGGGAGGATGAGGAAGCTATATTAAAGATTCTGCTCTCTTGGTACCATTGGCTCCTCTCAGGGAACTGCCACTGCACAAGCCCAACCTAATCAGATAGAAATGGCTATTCATCCTCTCAGTCGGCTGGTCATCTTCCCCAAACCCAGTATATACCCTCCTCACCTGGAGCCACTCTGTCCAGGAGAGTCCTCCCTATCCCAGTTCCTTGGCCCAGTGAGAGAAAGTCTGGAGATAATACCTCTAAACTGAAAACATTTTTTTCTTCATAAAACAGTAGCCATTAAAAGCCATGAAACTGGAGCAGAAATGAAATGTGAACCCCGGGGGCTTGGGAGCCTAGAGAGGGTGTAGAGTGGGAAGAGAGTTGAGAAAGGGGCAAGAAGTCTGGGGGAACCTCTTCCCAACATCCCCTTCTAACCTTCCTTGCTTATGCTCCTCCCAGGGACATGGGAAGGAGGTATCTGCCTTCTCCATTTGAACCCAACATCACTTCCACTTCATCCTCTCATGGGATTGCCAAGGGATGATGAACTGTAGCCTGCTAAATTGATCTACTTTATTTTTTGGATTTGTGGCATTCTGCTGATTTTTAAGACATTTCTATCATGAGCTAAATATTATCAATTCTACCCTAGTACGTTTGTAGTACAATTGGAAAATAGTGAATTTTATTCAACAATATCACATTTAACCGTTTTAATAAACATTCATTTCTGTTAGTTATTTTTCTAGGATCCTAATATTTATAACCAACATCTCTTATCAGAAGCGCCTACATTGTCACAATAAGAACTGTAGCCTGCTAAATTTTTAACTATTTTATTATTTGGTCTTGCAGTATTACAGATTAAAAAAGTAAGGAGAATACAAAAGAGATTTTATGTGGGTTATATCTGCTAATATTTATTTTATTAACTATTAAAGCCAAAAAATTTAATGTTTTAATTCATTTTAAAATTACAATAAAATATCCATTATATCATGTAAAAATAAATTTAAAATTTACATGAAAAATATATTTCCTAAAAATAATGAGAAAATGAGCAATTTTTTATGTACTTGAAAATTTTTTTAATATGTGTCCTAATAGAAGTCCACTGCATTTCTATATCTGCTTCTGAGCTAAATCCCTAGCCATGTGATACATAATGTATCTATGAAAATGCCAACCTTGTGGAGAATGATAATGACAAAGGGAAATAAATTTATTATAGAAATATTTTATACCTTACAGACCCTTCAAAAAGCTGACCTAGAATAATATAAGAACTGACCATTTAGGAAATCATTATTTAGCAAATCGGTTATTGAGCAAATCCACTATTTCCTTTTGAGAAAATTGCACTACAGATACATTAAACTGAAGTTGATAATGTTTAGTTCACTGTAAAAATATTTTAAAGATATTTTAAAATCATCAAGCCATCACAAGTCCAAAAAATGAAGTATATTAAACTCTATTGGGCTACAGTTCTTATTATGAAAACTTAGGTGGCTCCAAAAGAGCCTTTGGTTTCTGATACTCAGATCCCTCTGAGGCCAACTCACTTGCAGCTTCTGTTGTCGGTGTTGGACATTTTGCCCTCAGATCCAGTGTGGTTGGCCAGCTCTCTGGACTTTAGCAGATGTACGACTGCTTGGACCTTCCTGAAGGTGATGGTCAACAGTGTGTGGTAACGGGCCAAGTGGGAGGACTTGTCTGAGATGCGCTGAAAGATATCGTTAAGGAAAGAGTTCATTATACACCTGTAGGGGTGTACCTCAGAGCCTTGCAGACATAGACGGAATAACTATCTCAGTGACATCTCCTTTGCTTCTACTCCTTCACGGTTTTGGAGGCATTTTCCTTGGAGCCCTTATTGTTATACAAAGAAATTTTAGCAGAAGGTTCAGGCATCATGGAAAAAACCTTTTCAGTACCTTGGAGAGACAGAACAGTGGCTGTTTACAGGATAGAGCCCATTTAAAGGCCTTGTATTCAAATGAAGTCTCAGGTAGACTCACTATCTGATTAGATAAAAATGCAGTGCAAGAAAGCCTGTCAATAAACCACACTATGTTAAATGTGATTGAATAGTCCTCCTATTTGGCTTAAGCCAATTCGAAGGTAAGGAATAATCAGACTGCTAGAAGCTTCTTGTGGCCTCCACCAAGGACACTTTGAATAGACTGCCACCTACAGTGCCAAATTAATGCAGACATATAACTAGCTCCATATATTGTCTGGAGGCTGCATTGCATTACTGGTCTGCATGAATCTTCTCCCAGCCTTCTTGTGTAAAGGCCCCGCCTCTGAACTGCATTTTTCTTTCCTCTCTTTCTACAAAGCTGTCTGTTTGTCAGTTAAGCCCATGACAATGGGAGCATGTGTTTCCTCCATGGACTGCTTATCTCATTGCATCCTTCCAATAACCCTTTGTGATATAGACTCTTTTTAGCCATATTTTTTTGGATGAGGTAGGAGACAAGACACAGAGAAACTTAGTAACCTGTTCAAAGATGACACAGCTTGTAAATGGAAAATCATGTATTCAAATCCAGGTCAATTTGAGTGCAAAGCACAAGCACTTGAACACTGCCCTCTGCCACCCTATCTCAGACTGTGGTGATGTCATCTTCAAGGCATGGATACCCAGGCAGTCTGAAGCGAGCTCCCCTTTACAGCAAGCCCTTCCATAGCTTGATCTTTTCTTTGAAGGCTTTATGATCAACTCAGAGGTGTAAAAGCAAAAGCATCAAGTCAGCCTTCCTGCAAAGGTATACAATAAACCTGATTTTCTTGTGCAACCACTGGAGAAGTTTTTTAAGCAGCAGTTAGCAAGTTCAACAGTTTCTGTGCTTAATTCTGTATTACAATAGCTGTCTCAAGCATATGCAAAGCCATGCCATGTTCCATAATTGCATCCAATATACTGTGTTGCAAATTGGTGGGGGAAAGGGTGAGAAGCAGAGAGTGGGAAAAGATTTCATATTATGATAAAACAGCCATTACTTGATGATTCACATCCAGCTCTCTACATTTAAACATTGCTGCAGACACCTGAATGTTGTTGCCATGTGTAGGATATCCAGTTATACATCAGTGGAATTGGTGATCCCATCGATCAATGCTCTTGTCTCTAATTATTATGTCTGCATTCTTTCCTGGCTCTTTAGAGATGTTTCCTCACCATTTGATATTAGTGGGGAGAGCAAAATATTCAGTGCAATAGTAAAGTTGAGGGCTTAATTATAACTATTATTACTGAAAATAACAATTTCTTGAACACTGGTAGTCCATGTGGCACCTATTAACCAGAAGATTGAATGAACCAGAACTTACCCTACCTCTAACATTGCAGTTTATTGAACTCTTTTTCCTTACCACCCTTATAGCTGACACTCCTCTGTCAGGTGGTGGTGTTGAAACCAGGCATGGCTGAAGTACTAAGAGTCACCACCAAATAAATTGCAAGTATGCAAGGCACTGTGTTAAGCACTCTATGGGGAATATCTCAATTACCTTTCATGAAATCCCTGTGAAGTAAATAGCATTATTATCTCCATTTTTATGGATGAAGAAACTGAACCACAGAATATCATCATTTGCCCAAGATCATACAGATAGGAAGTTGGAGAGCCAGTAACCAAATGTATTTTAATGCATTTAAGAGACCAGGGCAAGATATTCCTATTAGGTGTGAATGTGCCTTAGTTAAATTCTAG
The DNA here is from genome assembly GCA_031878705.1 of Tapirus indicus. Classification (NCBI taxonomy): domain Eukaryota; kingdom Metazoa; phylum Chordata; class Mammalia; order Perissodactyla; family Tapiridae; genus Tapirus; species Tapirus indicus. The sequence goes on along the minus strand of CM062942.1, from coordinate 85,659,599 downwards.
GGTGTTTATAAAACTCACGTGCCTGTGCCATTTCATAAGGATTTTAAATCATTATACTAAATGAGTTTTTTTTATCTTTTGCAAAGACGGAGCAGGCATGAAATTGTTTGAGTGCCTTTTCTCTTTTGGTTAACTTCCAGCATATTGTTTCTTTGAGACGTTTTACCCTTTTATGTTCTTGGTAACTAAGGCCATGTCTCTCTGTGTAAACTGATGGGATAGATGTATGAAACCACGGCTCAAGTAATTCAGCTACGTTTGTAAAAGATGCAGATGATAAGACAACCATTTAACCTGTGGAAATTGCTATTGATTACAAAGCAGACCACAGAAATAGAAGAGGTGAGCTGCAGCCTGGTAAACTTACTGTGCAGAGATCCAGTCTGAGCTGGGGTTGAGGGTAGGAGACTCCGGATTCCAATCATTGCTCCAATGCTGTCTCTAGGTTCATAGAAAACTAGACCTAAACTGTCATGTGTGCAACAGGATGACTACTGGATCAGAGTGAATTAGGTTCAGGCCACTGAGACAGCAAAGTGCCAAGAAAAAGCCTTTACATCCATGGGCAGTTCTGTTTTAGCAAAACCTACTTCAGAGTGGGAAACACAGGGCTCCAAAGAAGGTGGAAAATCTTGGGGCTTGATTCAGAAGACAGAACTACATCATTCCTGCCTGCCCCCACCCTCCATGTAAAACAAAGAGCTCAAAGGAAGGGATGTTCATATTCTCTTTGTTTATGAAATAATAACAATAATGATGATATAGCCCATTTCTATTCTCTTCCACATCTATTCCTGCCTCCACTAGTTCTCTGTTTACCAATTGCTTGTCCCCTTACAATTCAGGTCCAGCCTTTGTGAAAACACATCCAAGATCCAAAACCTAACTGTATAGAAACCTGTGACAGTTGAAGCATGTGCAATACACATTTTCCCTCCTTCTTATCATTAAACACAGTTTATTAATTTTTACTTAATTTCTCACCTCTAACAAGGGTACTCTGCCCATGGATCATTCTAGGTCAGTACACCTCGTAGGAGCAGGAGAATGTTACAGCACAAGGACCTGCAAAAGCTGAATTCACACCCCAAAATGTGGCACTCCCTCTTTTGAGCCCACTTTTCTTAAGATCTTCACACACTCTTTTTGGTCACAAAGTCACTCATTTGCATTCTTACCTTATCCCTTCTATAAGACTATAAGTCCCTGAAGGACAAGAACTCTGTTATTTATCTCCCATGTTCCCTACACAGACCCTTAGACTTAATAGGCTTTTGACAAATGTCAGCTGAATTGAAGAAATGTTTTTTCCTTTCCCAAGTGTCTGTCCTACCCTAGACCTGAAAGCGTTTTCAGTGGCAAACCATTTATCTATAGTGGTGATTCTTAAACTTGAATGTGCATCAGAATCATCTGGAAGGCATGTTAAAACACAGATTACCCCGCTGCTCCTCCTGTTTCTAATTTAGTAGGTCTAGGGTGGGGCCTGAGAATTTGTATTTATAACAAGTTCCCTTGTAATGCTGATGCTGCTGGTCCAGAGACCACACTTGGAGAATAAGTGATCGAAGATAAAAGTCCTGCAGACTAATTACTCCATCAGCTTCCTCTCAAGACATCAATAACACTCACCAGTTTCCAGGAAACAAAGATTCTACATGAAAGAGACTCAGAACACAGGTGTTGGAAACAAAACATGGAGTCGCACATTATAAAAGGAGAGAAGTGGTCATATATACACCATCGCTTTGCAAGACTATGACACAAGAACATCCCTAGGCCTGCCTGAATCCAAATCTCTGGCGGTGAGGCCCAGGAATACTCATTAATCACTAAGGGTGATTCTTATGCTCATGTCTCAGGGAACACACTTTAAAAAGTTCTACTGTGTATATTCACAAATAATCATCAAACACCTGAGTGAAGTCCTGTACATTGTCCTGTTACCTTCTTTTCTTATTGAGTGGCAACTTCCCCTGTGTGACTTCAAAACTGTCTCTTTTCCTCTCTGGGTCTTAGTTTCTTCCCCCTCCAAACGCAGCTTCTCCATGCAGCATGCTCTATCTAGTTCTGCTCTAGGCCCTGCCATCAAGTTACCTTTTTTTTCTTTCCCATAAATGTAAGTGCTACAATGAGACCTTAGTAATGTCAGTTTTGTGATTTTTCCCGGTTTATTGAGATATAATTGACATAACATTGTATAAGTTTAAGGTTTATAACATAATGATTTGATATATGTATATATTGTGAAATGATTACCATAATAAAATTAGTTAACACAACCATCACCTTGCATGGTTACGTTTCTTTATGGTGAGAACTTTTAAGTTCTACACTCTTAGCAACTTTGAAATATACAATATTGTTAACTAGAGTCACCATGTTCTACATTAAATCTTCAGAACTCATTCATCTTATAAATGGAAGTTTGTACCCTTTGACCACCTTTACTCATTTCCCCCACATGCCACCCCTACCCGGCCCCTGGCACCCACCAATCTGCTGTGTCTGTATGAGTTCAGTTTCTTTTAGATTCCACATGTAGGTGAGATCAAACAGTATTTGCCTTTCCCTCTCTGACTTATTTCACTTAGCATAATGCCCTCAAGATTCATCCATCTTGCCACAAATGACAGGATTTTTTCTTTTTTATGGATGAATAATATTCTATTGTATATCACATTTTCTTTATCCATTCATCTGTTGATGGACACTTAGGTAGTTTTATTGGCTATTGTAAATAATGCTGCAATGAACATGGTAGTGCAGACATCTCTTCAAGATTGTGACTTCATTTCCTTTGGATATATACCCAGAAATGGAATTGCTGGATCATATGGTATTTCTGTTTTTAATTTTTTGAGAAACCTGTATACTATTTTCCATAGTGGCTGTACCAATTTATATTCCTACCAAAGTGAATGATGGTTCCCTTTTCTCCACATCCTCGCCAACACTTGTTATCGCTTGTCTTCTTGATAATAGCCCTTATAACAGGTATGAGATAATATTTCATTGTGGTTTTGATTTGCATTTCCCTAGTAATTAGTGATGTTGAGCACCTTTTCATGTATATGTTTACCATTTGATGATCTTTTTTGGAAAAATCTCAATTCAGGTCCTTTGTCCATTTTTTCAATTGGATTATTTACTTTTATACTATTGAGTTATATGAGTTCTTTATACATTTTGGACACTAACCCCTTATCACATACATAGTTTGCAAATATTTTTTCCAGTTCTGTAGGTTGTCTTTTCATTTCATTGTTTATTTATTTTGTGCTGCAGAAGCTTTTTAGTTTGATGTAGTCCGATTTGTTCACTTTTGCTTTTGTTGCTTGTGCTTTGGTGTCATATCCTTGAAATCATTGCCAAGACCAATGTCAGTAAGATTTCTCCCTGTGTCTTCTTCTAGGAGTTTTGTGGTTTCAGATTTTACATGAAGTCTTTAATTCATTTCAAGTTAATTTTTATGAGTGGTGTAAGATAGGGGTATAATTTCATTCATTTCCATAGGATTATCCATTTTTACCAATGCCATTTATTGAAGAGACTGTTTTTCATTTCATATTCTTTGCTCCCTTGTCAAATATTAGTTGACAGTACATGCAGGGGTTGTTTTCTTGGATCTCGTTCTGTTCCATTGGTCTATATACTTGTATTTGTGCCAATACTACCTGTTTTGATTACATAGTTTTGTAATATAGTGTGAGATCAGAAAGTGTGATGCCTCCAGCTTTGTTCTTTCTCAAGACTTCTTTAGCTATTTGGGGTCTTTTACGGTTCCATACAAATTTTAGAATGGTTTTTTTCTATTTCTATGTAAAATGCCATTGGAATATTGATCCAGATTGAATTGAATCTATAGATGGCTTTGGGTAGTATATATATTTTAACAATATTAATTCTTACAACCCATGAGCACATGATACTTTTCAATTTATTTGTGTCTTCTTCAGTTTCTTTCATCAATGTATTACAGTTTCAAATGTATAGATCTTTCCTTTCCTTGGTTAAATTTACTCAAGTATTTTATTGTTTTTGATGCTGTTGTAAATGTGATTGTTTTCTTTTCTTTTTTTCCCAGATATTTCACTGTTAGTGTATAGAAACACAACTGATTTTTGCATGTTGATTTTGTATCCTGAAACTTGACCAAACTTGTTGATTAGTTCTAACAGTTTTTTGGGTTTTCTATGTATAAGATCATTTCATCTGCAGAGATAATTTTACTGCTTCCTTTCCAATTTGGATGCCTTTTAATTCTTTTTCTTGCCTAACTGCTCTGGCTAAGACTTCCAGTACTATGTTGAATAGGAGTGATGAGAGTGGGTACCCTTGTCTTTTTCCTAATCTTAGAGGAAATATTTTCAACCTTTCACCATTGAATATGATGCTATCTGTGGGCTTGTAATACATTTGACCTTTATTATGTTGAGGTACTTTTCTTCTATACCCAATTCATTGAGAGTTTTTATCATGAATGGATGTTGAATTTTGTTAAATGCTTTCTGTGCATGTATTGTGGTGATCATGTGATTTTTACCTTTCATTCTATTAATGTGATGCATTACATTTATTTATTTGCAGATAATTAACCATCTTTACATCCCAGGGAAGAATCACACTTGATCATGGTGTGTGATCCTTTTAATGTTGAATTCAGTTTACTAATATCTTGTTGAGTATTTTTGCATCTATATTCATCAGGCATATTGGTCTTAGGTTTATTTTCTTATAGTGTCCTTATCTCACTTATCAGGATGTTGGCCTTGTAAAATAAGTTTGAGAATGTCCATCCTCTTCAATTTTTTGGAAGGGTTTGAAAAGGATTGGCATTAATTTTTCTTTAAATGTTTGGTAGAATTAACCAGTGAAACTACTTGTTCCTGGGCTTTATTTATTAAGAGGTTTTTGATTACTGATTCAATCTCCTTACTCATTATTGGTCTGTTCAGATTTTCTAATTCTTCATGATTCAGTATCAGAAAGTTGTATGTTTCTAGGAATTTTACCATTTCCTCTAGGTTGTCCAATTTGTTGGCATATAATTGTTCATAGTAATCTCTTATGAGCCTTTGTATTTCAGTGACGTCAGATATATTCTCTTCCCTCTAATTTATAATTTTGTTTGGTTCTCTCTTTTTCTCTTGGTTAGTCTAGCTAAAAGGTTTGTCAATTTTGTGTATGTTTTCAAAGAACAAACTCTTAGTTTTGTTAATTTTTTTCTATTGTTTTCCTCTTCTCCATTTCACTTATTTCGGCCTAATCTTTATTTCCTTCCTTCTGCTAACTTTGGACTTAGTTTGTTCTTGTTCTTCTAATTCCTTGAGGTTTAAAGTTAGGTTGTTCACTTGAGATTTTTCTTTCTTTTTTATGTATGCATTTATCACTATAAATTTCCCTCAGCACTGCTTTTGCTGCATCCCATAAGTTTTGGAATGTTGTGTTTCCATTTTTGTTTGTCTTAAGATTTTTTTGAATTTTACTTTTGATTCTTTTTTGATCTATTGGTTGTTCGGGAATGTGGGTTTTAATTTCCATGTATTTGGGAATTTTACAGCTTTACTCCTGTTATGGATTTCTAGTTCCACACCATTGTGGTCACAAAACTTACTTGATATAACTTCTTTTTTCTTGAATTTGTTGAGACTTATTTTGTGGTCTAACATTTGCTCTAATCTAGAAAATGTTTTGTGTGCAGTTGAGAAGAATGTATATTCTGCTGCTGTTGGACGGAATGTTCTGTATATGTCTGTTAAGTCCATTTGGTCTATAGTGTTGTTCAAATCTGCTGTTTCCTTACTGACACTCTATCTGGATGATCTGTCCTTTGTTGGGTGTGAGGTACTAAATTCTCCAGCTATTATTCTATTGGTATTTATTTCTCCTTTTAGTTCTGTTAGCATTTGCTTTATTTATTTAGGTGCTTGGATGTTAGGTGCATAAATGTTTACAATTGTTATATCTTCTTGACAAATTGATCCTTTTATCATTATATAATGCCCTTCCTTTTGTCCTTTCACCATTTTTAGCTTAAAATTTATTTCATCTTATATAAGTATAGATCTGCTTGCTTTCTTTTGGTTATCATTTGCTCGAAATATCTTTTTCCATTCCTTCACTTTCAGTCTATATGTGTCCTTAAAGTTAAAGTGAATCTCTTGTAGGCAGCATATCATTGAATCTTGCTTTTTATCCATTCAGCCCTTCTATGTCTTTTGATTAAACAATTTAATGCTTTTAAATTTAAAGTAACTATTAATAGGTAAGGACGTACTATTGTTGTTGGTGGTGCCATTGAGTCAATTCTCATTCCTAGTGACCCTGTGTACAGCAGAGTGAAAGCCTACCTGGTCTTTTTGTACAATCCTCTCATCTTCTGGAGCTATATCAGGCAATGCTCCACTGCTATTCGTAGGGTTTTCATGGCCAATTTTTTGGAAGTCAGTGGCCAGGTCCTTCTTTCTTGTCTTAGTCTGGAAGCTCCACTGAAACCTGTCCCCCATGGATGACCCTGCTGTTATTTGAAATACCAGTGACATAGCTTTAAGCATCACAGCAACACACAGCCACCACAGTATGACAACCAACAAATGGGTGGTATGGTTACCTGACTGGGAAAGAAACTCAGGGTGCAGTGGTGAGAGCACTAAATCTTAACCACTAGACCATCAGGGCTGGCTAAGGATGTACTGTTATCATTTTGTTAATTGTTTTCTGACTGTTTTGTAGATCCTTTTTTCCTTGCTCCCTCTCTTGCTGTCTTCCCTTGTGATTTGATGACTTTGGGCAACATTATGCTTTGACTCCTTTATCATAATCTTTTGTGTATCTATTGCATGTTTTCCTTTTGTGGTTACCATGAGGCTTTCATAAAATATCTGCTGATATTCATAACATCCTCTTTTAAGCTGATAAGAACTTACCTTCAATAGCATACAGAAACTTTCTACTTATACTTCTCCCCCTTTCACATTTTAGGTTACTGATGATACAATTTACATCTTTTTTATACTATGTATCCAATAACAAATTATTGTAGTTATGTGTAATACATTTGTTTTTTAACTTTTAAACTATAGTTGTAAGTGAATTACAAATCATCCTCACAGTATTTAGAGAATCTGACTTTACTATATATTTACTATTACCAGTGAGTTTTACACATCCATATGCTTTTATGATGTTAATTAGTATCCTTTTATTTCAGCTTGAAAAATACCCTTTAGCATTTCTTGTAAGGCAGATGTAGTGGTGATGAACTCCCTCAGCTTTTGTTTGTTTGGGAAAATTTTTCTCTCTCCTTCATTTCTGAATGACAGCTTTACCAAGTATAGTATTCTTGGTTGACAGTATTTTTCTTTCAATATTTTGACTATATCATCTCACTCTCTCCTGGTCTGCAAAGTTTCTATTGATAAATCTGCACAGAGTGTTATAGGGGCTACTTTGTATGTGATGAGTCTCTTTTCTGTTGGTTCTTTCAGGATTCTCTCTTTGTTTTTGACTTTGACAAGTTATTCAATTATGTATCTCAGTGTAGCCCTTTTTGAATTCAACCTATTTGGGATCTTTGGGCTTCGTGAATCTGAACATCCATTTCTCTTCCCAAGTTTGGAAAGCTTTCAGCCATTACTTCTTTATATAGACTTTCTGTGCTTTGTCTTTCTCTTCTCCTTTTGGGAACCCCATAATGCATATATTGTTTCCCTTGATGGTGTCCCATAAAGCCCATTGGTATCTCCACTCTTTTTCATTCTTTTTTCTTTATGTTCCTCTGACTGGATAATTTCAAGTGACTTATCTTTAAGTTCACTGTTTCTTTCTTCTACTTCATCAAGTCTGTTGTTGAAGCTGTCTATTGAATTTTCCAGTTCAATCATTGTATTGTTCAGTGCTAGGATTTGTTTGCTTTTTTTGTTTTTGATGCTTTTTTTTGTTGCTGTTGAACTTCTCATTTTCTTCATGAATTGTTTTTCCTAATGTCACTTAGTTGTCTGTCTGTGTGTTCTTGTAATTCACTGAACTTTTTTAACAGGATTATTCTGAATTCTTTGTCAGACAGTTCATAGTTCTTCATTTCTTTAGGGTCAGTTATTGAAGCTTTATTAGTTTCCTTTGGTGGTGTCATGTTTACATGATTCTCTGTGATACTTGATTCCTTGCCTTGGTATCTGAACATTTGGGCAAGCTATTGTCTCTTCCAGAATTTACAGGTTCACTTTGGCAGAGAAAGACCTTCACCAGTCAGCTTGCTTGGGATACTAGCTGGTAGCATCCATGGGCAGGTGGGTCTTGCTATCAGAGTCTCTAGTTGGGTGAGGCCACTGTCCTTGCTCTGAGGCCAGGAAGGGTGATGTTGGCTGGGCTCCACCTTTGGGTGAGACTGCTGCCTGGGCTCCACATTCAAGCAGTGCTACTGGTGGGCTTCCTGGTTGGGTAAGACTGCTGGCTGTGCTCTGCATTCAGGTGGGGCCACTAGCTGGTCTCTGCAATCACTCTAATTGGGTGAGGCCACAGGCTGTGTTCCCTAACAAAGTGGTGCCACTGGTTGGACACTGCAATTGGGCAGGCCTATGGGCTGGACTCCACAATCACTCCTGGTTGGGTGAATTCTCAGGCTATCCATTCATGCTCCCCGACCTGATGATGCCAGTGCCCGGACTCTGTGTTTAGGAATAGCTGCAGGGAGGGTTTCATGGTCAGACAGGGCCTCTGGCTATGCTCTGTGATCAGTCTGGCCTGCAGGCTGTGTCCCAAAGTTGGGTGGGGCTGTAGGATGTGCTCCACTGCTGGCCAGCTTCTCTGGCCAGGCTTCCTGGTCAGGTGGGACTAGAGGCTATACTCAGCAGTTGGATAGGGCTGAGAATTTGCTTCCCTGCCCAGGAAGTGCTATAAAAGGGGCTCTACAGCCCATATTGCTCATTGGCTAGGGACCCAAATCAGGCAGAACTGCCAACCAAGCTCCCTGGCCAGACATGGCAACCAGCTCAGTTCTACAGATGAGCAGAGCCACTGGCTAGGATCTCTGCCCAATTACCACTGCAAATAGGAATGCAGTCTGCCTACAGCTGAGCACTGGTTGTAGTAAGCCCTGTTCCCCTTCTCTGTCTCTATCTGTCCCCCAGTGGTCGAGCCCTGCAGATTTCACCAGTGACCTCTGTGAGGCAAGACCAAAGTGGGCCTCCTAGGAAGCATCTCATGACCCTGGGGAAGCTAGATGTCCATCTTTGGTCCTCTTTTTCTCAGGGGAGAAACTGTAAGCCCAGAAGGTCCCTCTTGGTGCAGCACTTTACCAACCCAGGGGAGGGACTACGCAATCAGAGTGTAGCTGCTCCTCTTACCCTTCTAATGCAGTCCTTCTTGATCTCTGTGGTCAGGTAAGGCTTCAGCCTCATCCCTGGTTCTGGGACCTTCACAATGGTGTCTTGTCTATGGATAGTTGCTAGTTGGTCTTCTCATGAGAGGGACTGAAGTCAGGAACGACCTATATCACCATCTTGATGACATCACTCCTCTAGGTTTGCAATTAATAAATTGATTCAGGGCCCTAAATCTCAATGCTTATAGTGGGCTTATTGGAAAAAAATCTCCCCATTGTTGGACAGGCCAGTGAATCTAGTGACTAAAAGAGTATCCCCATATTATATATTTAATAAATGCAGAAACTACTTCAGGTGGGCAATTGTTTCTCTCATCTTATATCTGTATGAGTATTCACTTAACAGCTACAAGTCTTTCATCTCCAGCCATGTATCTCTCATCTGCTCCCACTCAGTCTAGCACTTACACCACTCAGGGTGGAATCAATACATTAATGAAAAGAATGGTTACCAGATGCAACTGAACAATGGGAGTTATTGTCCAACCCCAGCTCACCTGACAATGTTCACACTTTTCTTTAGGCCCTTTGAAATGGGCCTAATCTTGTGCTGCATTAGTATACAAATGCAGAGGATCCTGAATCTATCATGGATGTACAGCATTCTTCTCACATTTGCAAATAGCAATACTGAAAAGGAATCAAATGCATTGGATGACAGAATCAGGATCCAAGAGATCTGATAATGAGCAAATTTGAGCACACCAGCAACCAGGATGGTTCTTCATGCATGTAACTTGGGTCCAAAGGATTTGAGAAATTTCATCAGGAGAAGAGTTAAAGGTGTGGGAGCAGGCACACAACAGCTGGCTTCAAATACTGGAGGAGGGATTAACTATGCTGTGTGAGTCTCTAGCATACAGCCCTAGGACTATTAAATAGAAGCTACAAGGAGGCAGGTTTGGGCATAGTGTAAGCAGCAAGTCACTGCAAGGGGCTGAGTAACTATTAGACAATTATTTCAAGCAAGAAGTAACTATTGGTGACCAACATGGTTATTCCAAGTCTCAAATCCTCTGGCTAAACTAGGCCCTACAATTGTGTCACCTAATTGACACTTGATCAGTTGTCCCACCTACTGTTTTGCTTGTGGAAGTTCATGCTCTAGCAAAGAATACAGCCTCCACTTCCTGTGGTTATTTAAATATATAAGCCATTAGATAGGGGGTGGTAAGATAATACTTGAGGTTTCAAATAGGTACAAACAGCATAATCCATTTTGTAGGAAAACATATGTATGTTAATAGACCACGGTCTGGATGGTTATACACCCAAATGCTAACACTTCTAATTGGTGGGATTATAGGTGATTGATTTTTATAAATTGAAAGTGATAAAAATATTATTTAAGGGCAAGGATTGAGACACTCTCATTTACATGTGTTCCTTGTGCTCACCATGAACACCAAAGTCATTGTTTCATAAGACAGTGAATTCTGTTCAGGACAAAACAAGACCAGAGGCTCAATGCTGCAGGTAATTAGCAGATATTAGATATCTGAGTTTATGCTCAACAGAAGATGCGATGTGCTTAGCACAGTGGGTGTTAGCAAGTACTTCCCGACCCCTTCCCTATCCAACCCCAGCCTCAGGTGTCTCCTCCCATTAAGTTAAAAATACTTTCCAGAAAACAAGAGAGCCCAGTTTAAATTCCAGCCCTTATTCACCTTAGAAGATCACTTTGGACACTGTGCTTTCATTTCCTCATCTCTGAGCTAAGAGGGCTGGTCCATGCTACCTCCTCTCCCAAGGTTCTCTAATTCTATGATTCCATCGCTATGGAAAAAGCACCTAGCATCCCCAAGTTAGGACCCACTGGACCTGGACAGAGGAGAGCCTTTCCCATGTGACTAATCTGCTAAAGCGGCTTTCCTACAACCATTTTGTTTGGCTGAAAAGAGTACCCTTGTGTATTCATTCCTTAGAAGACCGTTAAGAATGGACCACAGAGTTTCAACATAATGATGATATTTATTTTACCACTACATTAGAAATGAAAATAAACTTGTGAGAAGCTGCAAACACATGCCACTCCATGAAGATTATGGAACAATGGACACATCCACTGTAGAAATTTAAAAATGGCTTATTCTTTGGGGATTCAAGGACTATAAAAACAAAGGTCATTGATGGTGAGATTATTGACAGCATCTGCCAGCTGGAATTTATGAACCAATGGAAAGTTTAAAAATGAACTTAAGGGAACACTGGCTACCCCTGACCTCTTAGCCAGGGAGTATGGGTGAGAAGACATCAGAAGATGCCTAAAATCTCTACAACACAAAGGTTTACAAAAAACAAGCTTAAAACCAAGAAACTCAGGCAATGGTGAAATTTATCTTGGGAGGAGATCCCCATTTTATGATGTTTGAACACACTCTTTCTCCTGCTGGATAGCTGAAAAGAAAACAAACACAAAAAATCATCAAGAGGGTGTTTTCCGAAAATTAAGTTCAGTTTCTTCCAAAGGAGCTCTTTGCCAAGTCATTGAAGACTGCCATACCTGCTTTAAATTTCGAATGCCAAGGCACTAACCATAAATCCTCAGTCAGGGTTGTGTGTGTGTGTGTGTCCATGTTAACCAACTGAACATTCACTAGAATCTACATCAACTGTGTTTTTTCCCACTTGAGAGGTAGATATATGCTATTGCCATTTTCTCCATAAATTATTCTGGGACTGGGGGAGTAAGTGTAGTATTTTCTTCATATTTATCTATCACTATATAATTAGGAAGTTATACTCTTTCAAACAGTTTCGACTAACTTTGGAACTCTCAAATAACACGGACATGAACAAAGTGCCCCTCAGTTTTGTGAATATGCTTGGAGTTGCCCCCTTAGGCTGTCACTCCCAAGGGCAAAACTGATCTTTTGAGTCTGAGAGGCTTGAGCACACCCAAGATCTAAACTTTTTCTTTGCTTTAATTTGTTGTGAGGTAGAGAAAGCCAGAACTGCAGTTTGTGTGGTTCTTTAGCAATGAGATCATGGACTCAAATTGCTAGATGCAGAAAATGCCAAATAACCATAAAGTGGACAAAATTAAGATTTTTCTAAGGCTAAATGCAATATTCCAAAATTGGTTGTAATACAATTTTTAGTAATTTTCTAACAAGAAACTAGTTTTTTATTCCTCCATTACTTCTTGGGTCTATCATGTGAAAATCACCTATACAATCTAAGTAAGAAGACAACTATTTGATATTTTTAACTGTTGCATTAAATACAGTGGTACTGTAATTATTGCTTACTTTGTGGCATAATTTACTGGAACAGTTTATTTATTGAACCTATGAATGTTCACCATTGTTTTTCTCCACTAGAAACCCCTTGCCCCATGACTTACTTTCCTTGGAGGGGAGAGCATTTTTTTCTTCAGTATTAGTTTTCTTCAGTTGTGACCTGTCAAACTTCTCCACTTCAGACAAGTCTGGCTTATCAATCATCTTGACTAAAAGAAAGACTGAAAAAAAATTTTTTAACTTAACTGACAGAACGATTATCATACTAAGGGATCACAGACAAAAATTCTCACATTTCATATCAATGTGTATTTAACCTGCTGATTTTCATCAAGAAAACAGTACACATCTTAGAAAAGTCATGTTTTTATTAGAATACCTTGAATTCTACATCATTACCTCATTTGTGATAGGCAGTAAATGCCACTGAATTGGGATGCACCAGAAACCAAGATGCTCTAACACCCAGAGACAATATGTCTGACTCTTAAAATCACAGCAGAGGTCAAATGGAGAAGATAGAAGCACAAGAGCAGATAGAGATGAAAAAATAAGGACTGAGTTTAACCAGATAATGAATTTGTAACAGGAGACAGCATTATATGAGCACCTTCACGCCATATTCAATCACTTTTGCGGGGCATTTTTCTTGGGGGTTGGGGGTTCGGAGCAGCACACAAAAAAGGGTGGCATAAGTTGTACTCGTTTCTTTCCGTTCTATCTGCCCAAAGACAGTAGATTAAGGAGCTACAATAAGAGAGGGAGGGATTTAATCTGGTCATAACTAATTACACCTCTCATAACAGCTCCTTATGGCACTTACAGGTTTGTAAACGCTGTAAGATGGCACAGCTAACTAGGATCACACCAAGGACTTCAGGAGAAAGGGATAAACCAGATAGAGTTGATTTTTATTTCACCACGTTTTCTCTGCAAAGGGAGAGGCTAGAAGACGAGGTGCCCTATGACCATTTCGGGTTTGTCCAGAGGAGACAAGAGCAGACCCCAGAGACAGGAAAGCAGGACTCTTATGCGTGTTCCTGTCCCCACCCTGGCGAGGTAAGGCACCCCTAGTGCCCAGACTTGAACGGAGAGGCCCCCAAGCAGCCAGAAGTGCCCAGTATGCCTCCCTCCCGTCGAGGTCACCGTAAACCCTCCTTTGAGAAGCTATCAGACGCCAACCTCCGGAGGTGGGGAAACCGGGACTAACAAATAATAACACGGCCGGGCGCATAGGCCAGTTTGTCAGGAGTCGTTTTCTTACATCATACAATAACCATCATCGTTGTCGGGCGCCCAGCCTAACCTATCGGCCACGGGAGGGGAGAGAGCGAAGGGGCAGCCCCAAAGGGCCCATTCTGGGCGGCCCCCACACTCCTCGTCCTCGCAGCCTCGGACCAGCAGCCCCCGCCGACGGGCCGCCCCCTCGGGCCTCCCAGGGACCCACCCGGGAGGCCCGGCGTCGCGCGCAGAAGGCGGCGCCGCGGAAGACAAAGGCGCCGACTCGCTAGGAGGCGCAGATACGAAACGCCGGTCCCCACCCGGCCCCTCCAGTTCCCGAAGGACCGACACTCCCCGCCCTGCGGCCGCCGAGCCCTCCTGTCCCCACAGTCCTCTGGCTCCGGCGGGGACGCCCGCCCTCACCTGAAGGCTTGAGGAACCGTGAAAGGCAGACCGCTGGGCTGAGGACGCTCCGCACACTGGACGAGGCCACCTTCCCGCGCGGTTCCTCCAGTTCTCCGCCGCGTAGCAGACTCCGCCCCGGACTCCACCCTAGCCCTCTCCGATTGGCCGAGGGATCCCAGGCCCGCCTCCTCGCCCCTCCCTCCCCTTTAGCCTCGCCTGCCTGAGTCCACTGTCTCCCCTCTAAGCAGGACCTCACCCGCTGCAGCAGGGTCTTGATGACGCCACACCAGACCCGCCTCCCCAAGACCGCATCCAAGCCCTCCCTGATTCGCCAAGGGATCCGTCTCCAGCATGCCTCCGCTGCCTCTCCCGCTACTTTCGTCCTGAGGGTCCACTTCCCTTCTTCCCACGTATACTCACTCCTCCATGATGACTGGGGCCTCTACCATAAGCAAACACTTCTTGCCCAGCTAGCTTTGAACGTCTGGAACTCTGAGATCCAAGCTGAAGGAGCCGTAACCAGGCTCTCTCGGCTTTTTTAGCCACAGGAACCTAAGTACGCTGTGAAAACCAAACAGTGGTTTGGAAGCGGCGCTCAGTGTTGTCTGTTCTAATCCCTGGCCAGGTCACAGAGGAGAAGTGTACACGGAGAGGGTGGGCGGTTCAGGGTCATTCACCCCCACAGCAGAACAGTTCTGTGACAGTGGTGCTCTTCTACGTAAAAGTCACATTTTCGATTTTCTCAGCCACTGAACACGGTAGTAGTCAGTTTAGGTAATCAGAGGAGAATCTTCGGAGGCTATCCATCTTTATATCCCTAGTCCCTAGCACTTTGCTTGGCCCACAGGAGACACTAGATAAATACCTCTTTGTAGATTGAAGTAATAAATCCACGATAGAGCAGAATTTTTGGACAGCAGCACCCCCCCAGTGTCTATGTTGGGGGAGAAAAGGGTGGATCTGGTAGTTACTTGGAAGGACTAAATGTTCAAGGTCTTTCTGGATACCTGCCCAGAACCTTAGAGTGTTAAGGTAAAATGGACATAGGACTATGTCTTTAGTTAGTACCCCATACTTTCCATATGGTTCATGTATGGTGGTAGAGATCTACATAAATGAGCAATTGCTCTCTCCACAAGGATTTCTCAAGCCTTCCCCACCTCTCTCCATTCCTTTTTCTGTGCTCTTGTAACACGTTGTGTTAATTTGAGAGTTTTGTATGGTTTGTTGGAGCAATTTTTACAACAGAAACGCATACTCACTCAACAAATAATGTTCATTAAGTACCTACAATGTCCCAGGCATTAAATATAATAAACACCAGTGTTTCCACCACTCAGATTTGAATGCTATTAACATTTGAGTATATTTATTTTGCGTTTTTTTAAGAATAAAAACATTACAGAAAAATCGAGTTTTCCTTGACCCTTGCCCCATGTCCATTGACCTTCCCACTTCCCCAAAGGTAGTCCTATCCTGAATATGAACTGTAGTTTCTAGTCCATTTTTCTATCATTACAGAATTATGTGATCTCTGTTTCCAGAAGCAATATGGAGCATTGTATGGACCAATGCTTCAGGTCTAAAACCTAACTCCTACATCACGCCTCCCTAGCCCAAACTTCAAAGTCTATTTTGAATCTATCTATCTGCCTTGAATCCATCAGAACTCAGCTAATGATGATGTTTATCCCCATTTGTCCCAGTCACCACAAGAACCCCAAAATCTCCACGACACCCTTCAACTCCTACATTCTAATCTCCATAAGGTTGTGACCGCATCCCCTCTTTAGTTCACTTTTCACACCCCTCCCCTGCTCCTAAAACACAATGCACCCATGATAATTCCTCTATATCCTCAACCTCTTCTCTGAATGTGCCCTTCATTGTCTTGCCCTGACAGAAACTAGGCTCTTCCCTAAGGACTCTGTGTCCCCTGAAGCCCACTCAAGAGGAGCAGATGATTTTTCTCTCCCACCACTGTTTTACCACAGAGCCTGAAGGTCAGGTAAGTGTCTTCCTTGCTTCTCATTGCTGCCTTTAGACTACTCCTTTCTAACTTCCCTGAAAACCTCCAGCTTTTGACAGCTTGTGTCGCCAACTAGCCTTCACTGTTGTTGTCATCTACCAAACCTCAGTACCCCCACTCATTTCTCAAAGATTTTAGCCCCTGGAACATGGTCACACTCAATGATGGTAATCCTGTCTTAATTCCTGGTGAGCTCAAGAATGATCATTCTGACACACTGACTCTTTCAGTTCCTTGAACATTTCTCCTCCATGACATTGTCCTTGAGCCCACCTCAGCTACTCACTGGGATGGCCATACCCTAGGCCTTGTCACTGCAATTATAGCAACCCCTCCATTATCTCAGTTTCAAACATCCCTCTTTCTGACCATCACCTCCTCTCTTTTCAGCTCACTCCCTTTGGTACCTGAACCCTGCCTTCTTTCAACCTCACTAGACTCCCCAATCCATTGATCTTACCATATTTCACCATTTCTTGCTCCCCTATTGTCTTCTGTCTCCTCCTTCCCTAGCTCAAATGTCATGCTCAGTCTTTATAATCACTCCTTTACTTCCACTCTCCTGACCCTCTCTCACTTTGGATTGCTTCCTTGGCAAAATCATAACTCTGGCTAAGTCCAAATACACCTCAAGGAGCCTGAACCCACACAGCTAAACCTGGCTGGAGGAAAATACACAACCACATGACTAATTTCAGTTTCAATTCATGACCATGAACCTCAGTCAGGCCCTTAGTGGTGCCAGGCATCACTCTGTAAGTCTCCTGTCTCTTAACTTTCCAACTTTTCTAAGTTACTATTTCATACCTTCTCTCTCCTCAAACTCCCAACACCACCTCCCCATCCCAACTTTTCTATTACTTCTTATTTTACTGGAAAATTGTAGCCATCAAAACAAAACTTTCACAGACTCCTGCCACCACATCTTTTCACCTACCTGCACCTACATCTGTATACATGGCCTTCTTGTTGATAACTGTATTAGTCAGAGTTCTCCAGAGAAACAGAACCAATAGGAGATACAGAGATACACAGAAGGAGATTTGTTAAGAGGGATTGTCTCATGTTATTATGGAGGCTGAGAAGTCTCATGATCTGCTATATGCAAAGTGGAGGCCCAGGAACCGGGGGACCAATGGTGTAAGTCCCAGTCTGAGTCCAAAGGCCCGAGAACTAGGAGTACCAATGCTGAGGGCAGGAGAAGAAGGATGTCCCAGTTTAAGCAGAGAGAATGAATTTGACCTTCCTCTGCCTTTTTTTTTCTTTTTGAGTCCTCTACAGATTGAATGATGCCCACTCATATTGGCGAGGGTGCTCTTCTTTACTCAGTCTATTGATTTAAATTCTAATCTCTTCTGGAAATACCCTCACAGACACATCCAGAAACAATATTTTACCAGCTTTCTGGGACTTAGCCCAGTCAAGCTGAAACATAAAATTAATCATCACAGAAATTGTCTTATATAAATTGGCCAAAACAATCTTGAATATGAGTAAAATAGGAAAGGATACCTTTGAAAGGATGCAAAAAATGTCAAGGAAGTTAAAAACATGCTAGTGTATGTAGAATGCTGTTAATTTTTAAATGCTTTTTAGAAATTTAAAAAAAATTGTCCTCAAAATGACTAAAGACATTTTTGGAATATTTAGATTGTAAAATTATAAAAATAAAACTAAAGGGACAGAAAAAAAAAGTCAGAGGAGTTAAACTAACCTAGAATAAATAAAATAAATTTTGATAAAATAGATTTTAGATAACTACGTTATTAAATTGATAAGGAATAAGTCAATATAGTCCCATATATGGCACAAAGTAAGTCCAATATGGAAAAGACTGGAGAGATAATATCATTTCAAAAAGACTGTAAAGGTCTGTAGCGCATACTATCCTATTAAGTGTTAAGCCAAGGACTCCTATTTTACTCTAGTAAGTGACTGTACCAGTCAGCGTTCTTCAGAGAAACAGAACCAGTAGGATATGTTTTTTCAAAGAATTTTATTTATTTAGATTTATTTCAAGGAATTGGCTTATGCAGTTGTAGGGGCAGGCAAGTCTGAAGTCCATAGAGCAGGCCAGCAGGCTCATGCAGAAGTTGATGCTGCAGTCTTGCAGCAGAATTTCTTCATCCTCTGGGAAACCTCACTTTTTACTCTTAAACCCTTTCAATTGATTGGATGAGGCCTACCCACATTACCCAGGGTAATCTTTACTTAAAGTCAACAGATTGTAGATGTTAACCACACCTACAAAACACCTCCACAGTACCATCTAGATTAGTGTTTGATTAAATAACTGAGTACTATAACCTAGCCAAGTTGACACATCGCAGTAACTAAAATGCCTTCCTCAAGAACCCTCTCTGGAAAACCACCTAAATTTCTTCTGAAACTTCTAGTCTAACAATCTTAAGTTTGCTCCAGTGATTTTTAATATACAGATTGCCACACACCATTCTTTCGATTCAATAAATATTTATTCAACATCTACAATGTGGTAAGCTCTACTGGAGTGTCTGTCCCCAAGAAGCTCCATAAATTTGAGGTTTTGTGGGCAATAACTTTATTTGATCTGTCATTACCACTTCTTTTTACCTTTAAGCAAATGGGTCGGCTTTCAAAGGATGCATCTGAATAGACTGCTGAAAAAGTTTCACCAACAAGATTTGATAAGTTGTTTATCAACACTTCACTTAGTGTTCAGCATTAGGAGTCCCTTTGCAGTCTCAAAAGTTTTCTCTATTGTGTTGATTAAAAATTTAAGGATGACTTCATCATTATATGAACACAATGAGGCCATACCATCCCCTTTATATTCTGGCTTTTATGTGACGTATATTCCTTATCTTTCAAGTCTATTCTGTTCTGTCTACACTTATCCTTTCTTCTTTTTTATTCACTACTATTACAATAGTTGGTCTTTGCTAAAAATCATGAAGTGAGACCAAAATAAGGAACTTTGTTACATAAAAGCCAGAGTGTAACAGGGATGGTGCAGCTTCATTATGTTGACCATTTGTAATGGTCTTCTTTTTTGGCCTATGTAACTGAAGTTGCACCATAAGATAAAACCGTAATTCTTAGCATATGCAATTGCTGAAGTGAGATTATATGTAACAAAACTTTGTGGTCACTCTGTTTTTGCAGAATTTCAGTGCTGGCAGCCATATCATCTTTGTTCCTGCAGCTGTGATCCAAACTCAGGCTTATAGTCGGGACACCTTTGTTGCTGGTCCTCTCCTAACCTTGGCCTAGTTAATTGAGCTTTTGTCTTTCAGTTCTAGGAAATTGGCCTCAGTCCTACTTCCCTGTATTTTTTCCCATTCCATTGTTCTTAGGACCAAATTCTTCCATGACCAAGGTTACTGCTGGTTCTTGCTAATCCAAGTCTGGTCTCTTGTTTCTGGGTTCCGTTTCCCTAATAGTATACTTCCCTGTATTTGTCTGCCTACTTTCCTGGATCTTTATCTCCTACATGAAGCCAAAGCCACAGTCTCCTCCCTGGAGATGTGCTGTGTCTGCTGACCAGAATTCATTCTTGACTGTTCACAAAACTGACTCTTTGCTACTCTTAACTTTTCTTCATTGACTATGGCAAAGAATCTTCCTTGATTGCCTACTACATGCATCCCATTGCCATACCCTAAATATAACATCAGTTGCTATTTCTATATCTACAAGTAAAAGACAGAGGCAACCTTGAAAAAGATATTCCATTATTGGGTTCTTTGAATTTGGCATATTATTTTATGGAAGAAATGCACATGTCTATCAAATATATTATATAGTAAAAAGTGAACATCCCATCTTCTCCCTCTTCTGATCTCACCCCTTGGAGAAATTACAGTTAATAGTCTACCAGCAGTGGTTTTGAACTCCAACTGCATCTTCATATCACCTGAGGAGTTTTTAAAAATACTGAGACTGGCCTCTACCCAGTGGTCTGCTGCTAAAGGTTTAACAAATGCTCTGCAGAAGAAAAGGCTGATTTGTAGCCTTTACTGATTTCCACGACGTAAATACTCTCACCACAGCCAATTTTAACCTGCCAATGTGAAGTAGTGAATTAAATCAGCTGGTAAAATCCCTAAGGATTTTCTAATCAGCTCTCATGTGCCAGTAGGAGTTGGCTTCAGCAGACCACTGCCTCCACCCCCATCCTATCTCACAATAATTGAATCAAAATCTCTGGGAATTAGTCCAAGGTAAATTCGTCTCACACAGAGAGAGCCCTTGTAAAGTAGTGTTTGGCCCCTAGGTTTGTAACTGGATTCTACTATTTCATAGCAGGGTAACGTTGGGAAACTACTTCACCTTTCTTCATCTATAACATGGGGATATTAATGAAGTACCTAATTCATAGGATAATTACAAGGATTAAAAGAATTTATGTACGACACTTAGAACAGTGCCTGGCGTGTTAGCTATTATTATTCTCTCTTAACTCAGTTTCTTCATCTCAACTGGACCTCTTTGAGAGGACTATCCAGACTGGACTCTGGCTACCATTTTTAATGTTAATTTTTGTGTGTATTGGGTTATCCAAAGCAACTGCATAATTCTGTGTTGGAAAGAATTTAAGATCGGCTTAGATAAAGAATTTAGACTGAGGACAAATAATAATTTTAATTAAAACTATGACTAAAATTCATAGAACATTGTATTTCATTCCTTACACTAGGCTGAGGTGAAGAGGGTTAATGAACATTTGATCAGCTAGAAACATTTCACCAATATTGTGAACTTGGAATAGAAATGGTAAAGGCACACTCCTTTAAAGATGCTTTACTCCATGGATTACGTACAGATGGTCTCTGACTTACCATGGTTCAATTTTTTGACTATACGATGGTGCAAAAGCAATACACATTTAGTAGAAACCATAGTTTGAATTTTGAATTTTGATCTTTTCCTGGGCTAGTAATACACAGTACAATACTCTCTCATGATGGTAGAGAGCGGCAGTGAGCCACAGCTCCCAGTGAGCCAAGTGATCACTAGGGTAAAGGATCCATACACTTACAACCATTCTGTACCCATACAACCATTCTGTTTTTCACTTTAGTATAGTATTCAATAAATTACATGAGATATTCAACACTTTTTTTTATAAAATAGGCTTTGTATTGGATGATTTTGCCCAATGTAGGCTAATGTAAGTGTTCTGAGCATGTTTAAGGTAGTCTAGGCTAAGCTATGATGTTCGGTAGGTTAAGTGTATTAAATGCATTTTCAACTTGTGATATTTTCATTTTATGATGGGTTTATTGGGATGTAACTCCATCGTAAGTCGAGGAAGAGCTGTACAAGTTTAGGCTTTGATGAATACTGAAGGCACAAATGAATACCTTGAAATGAATTTCTGAAGGACAGATTCAGGTTTCATATTTACTGTTCATATGATTAAAACGCTTAATCTCTTAAGAAAACTTCATTCACTTTAAATAAAGAAATTTTATAGCCAAAGTCACCTTTGAGATAATTCTCTACTCAATAGGCAAGGACTTGTTGCTAATTAGGTCTGAGATGTAAGCAAGTTCTGAACGAGCCCATGGAATTTTCTCAAATATTCTTAGGCTTTCAGTTTTTCCCTCCATCAACTGAGCTTTCTGAATGGATTTTTATAATTTGCTGAAAATTCCTGCTAACCACATTCTGAACAAAGGGAGACTTAGTGAACAGGAAAATAAACGAAAAATAATGGAAGATTATTTCTAAATAACATCATTGAACCAGCTTGGAAATGTCCTCCTGCAGCAACGTAGCTCATGAAATTTATGTAGGATTCAACTCCAAAGCAAGTTGTGCTCAGTGTTAAGTGATAATGAAAGATACAGCTTGTATAGATGATCCACATTCCCACAGGTCTTTTAGACTGAAACCTGTTTACAGTGAAAGAAGTAGGATAAAATTATTGTGTAGGCTAGTTAACAGAGTAGCAATTATGCTCCCAGCCTTGGACAATTTACTCTGTGATCTACAAATCAGGATTTTCATCTTCTTAAAAGTATTTTTAAATTCCAAAAATGATGTGAAATATCAGGGAGAGAAAGGAAGAGAATCAACATTTTTTTAAAGTTCTTATTTCACACAGGGTACTGTGGGTAGTAGTTTCCATACGCTCTCACATGAAGCCTCATGACAACTATGGAAGCTAGGTTTTGTAATTCATTAAAGTCTTAGGATTAATACTTCATGAAACTGTTTTACATACTTCAATCTGACTCCAAAATTCTTGGCCAATATTATTAAACCCATGCTGCTTATGAAAATGCAGGATGAATGCAGTATCTCTATAAAGGCATTACCTGTTTAGGTATCTGCCTTGTGCATGCTTTTGTAAGCTCCACCAAAATTAGAAATCACATCTTATACATCTTTATATCTATCACCAAGCATTATCCCCTGAAACATAAATGTGCTTGTTATAGATCTCTTGACAGAACTAGTGGCATCAAAGGAAAGCTTTAGGTCTGGAATAACTAGAAATCTCTGACATTACTATATGATTATATAATTATAAGCCCTATCAGGCTTTCAAAAACTAGATTTTCAAAACTCTTACTAAATTAAGTAAAACTTAATATACTGTCTCATATCAGCACTTAACAGATGCAAAATAAGTGTTAGCTCCTTATGGTGTGTATTTTACACTTAAAACACATCTCAATCTAGATAAGATACATTTCAAATACCCAATAACCACATGTGACTAGTGTATACCTTATTGGATAGTATAGCTCATATTATTTGATGTATATTAAATTGTTCATAACACTTTTTTTGTGTGTGAGGAAGACCAGCCCTGAGCTAACATACGTTGCTAATCCTCCTCTTTTTGCTGAGGAAGACTGGCCCTGGGCTAACATGCGTGCCCATCTTCCTCCACTTTATATGGGACACTGCCACAGCATGGCTGACAAGCAGTGCGTCGGCAGGCGCCCGGGATCTAACCGGTGAACCCCGGGCTGCCAAGCGCGAACTAAAACGCTGCGCCACTGGTCGCCCCCTGTTCATAACACTTTTATTAATAAAATTCAGAAAATAAGAATTTAGATACAATGAATTTCCAGAAATATTTCTGCAAGTTTGGAGGTTTGTAAATTATAAAAAATTTAAGTTTTGGAATATTTTTCAAGTAAAATTTATATCATGAAATTAAAATACAATAAACTTTTAAAATTTATAAGGCAAATAAAGATATAAAGAAGCCAATCATGATTACTCCTCTACTCAGCAATATCAGCAATTTTCTACATCTTTATTACTACATAAACACACACACATAAATATAGTAGTATGTGTTGCCTATCCTATGTAAGACTGGAGGATATGAGAGGGAAAGTGATCTACACGATGTCGTGTAAAAACGGATACGCCTAGTTTTCATTCCAGTATTATCTCTAGCAGACTCACATTTATCATTTATTCTGCTGAATACCTTTCTTAATCAGACTCAAGAGAAACCAATACATTATTTTCCTTGACATTGCCAATGTTCTTCAGAGAGCCAAAGAATGGGAAAAAGGAGAGCACACCAAGGAAATGCAAAAGAAAGAGGAGAGATTTGTCTCCAAGATCCTAGAAACTAACCATCACTCTAACGCTTCTTCCCCAAAAGCTATTGTCTTTAAGCTTGTGCAACAACAAATTGTACTGGCTGGATGGCCTGTCTGACATTATACAGAAGGCCCCCACTGTCAAGATCCTGAACCTCTCCAAAAATGAGGTGGGAAGAGGGAGCCAATCAAAGTTGGTTGAGAGTGGGTGGTGGTGCTCATCAGAGTGATGACAGGAGGCAGGTGAAGGTACCTGTGGAGGAGGGTCAGGGCTGTGGATACAGGGGCCCAGGTGTCTCTCTTTCCCTGGGACTCCTTTTCCAGTTTCCTCCCCATATTTCTCAGCTGAAGTCAGCATGGGAACTGGGCAAGATGAAAGGCTGAGACTTGAAGAGCTATGGCTGGAAGGGAACCCCTTGTGTGACACCTTGGAAACCAGTCAACCTACGTAAGGTCAGTGTGAAACGCTGTCATGCTTCCTGGGGACATCCTGGTGACTTTCACCCATGGGAGCCTGAACGACCCCTGACAATGCCCCTCTGCAGAAGGTGGCAGCCTTTGCCCTTTGGGAGGATCACAGGCCCTGCTTTCTCTTTTCTGAGTCTCTCATCTGTGCTTAGATGGCTACTTTCCTTCCTCCGACCAGCTCACCTCTTCAGGTGCTCTGGGTCTGCTTCCTGACTCGGCACCTAGCTTTCTCTGGCACGATCTCCCAAGAGTGTGCTCCAGGCAGCAGGGCTCCCCCTACTCACCAGGACCAGGAGTGACCAGCCTTGAGCCACATGCTGGTGCCCTGGACTGAGAAGGGTCCTCCAGACCAAGGTCTCATGCTGACACAGGCCTTCCTGCTTCTGAGCCAATGTGGAGTTTCCCTCCCCTGCCCTGAGAGGGATTGTCTTTCCCTTGCTCCAGAAGGGTCTCCCATCCAATTCCAGGCTGCCGTGGGGATTTCCTGCCCCATGCTGAGGTCGAGGCCCCAGCTCGCTTCTGTCATCATATCCATTCCTCTGGTGCAATGCCAGAAGCTGCACACTCCTTGGGAGAAACCTGGGTTCCCTGAGTCAAGGGGCCAGAAGTGGGCCACCGCCAGTGAGAGGGCTTCCTGAGGCAGGAGTGGAGGGTAGAGGGCAGAGGGCAGAGGTGCTTGAGGAGACAGAAGGACAGGCCTCTCGGGGCACTGCCCTTCCCTCCATCCACACATCATGTCATCCTGCCTGGTCCTTCAGAGGAGCCCTGGGTCACCCAGGATGGGTGTGATTCCTCAGACAAGGAATTGACTAAGACAGGCACAGGTGCACAGGGACCATCAGGAGAGAAGGCGGTGGTCATAAGAGGGGGCCACAGACTCGCAACCCCATGCTGAGCTGGGGCCTGACCCTTTACTCCTTCTGGAGAAGGTCTCCTGCCCCCGTGGCTGCTCCACTTCCCATGCCCAGCTCAGACTGAGATCACACAGGTGACAAAGTGTCAACCAGTATCCACTGGGCCCCCAGCCCAAAAGTGCATGTTTTCCACTCCTCCCTTGGGTCCAGGGCCAGCCAGGGCAGATGAAGGAAAGGGCTGCAGCAGGGGCGCCATTACCCCTTTCTTCTCTCTTCTTCCCTGACTTCCACCACCATGGCAGAGCTTCTTTCCCTTCCCTTCCCTTTGCTTTCTCTCTCTCCCTTGTCTCTCTCATCTCTCTCCTCCTATCTTCATTCCCTCTCTGTTCTCATCTCTCCCTATCCCTCACCGCCTCCTGAGCCCGGCTTCAGTCACCTCCCTGCCCCAGCATCCTGGGCCATCTCTGGGGGGTGTCCTGGTCCTGGCAGAATGCTGGACCCCCGGTGAGGTAGTAGAGCCCTGGGATCTCACCCCATTCCCTCTTGTCTCTGGAGCCTTCAGTGGGGAGGAAGGAAGGGAGGCAGGGAGGGGAATGAAGCCCTGGAGCCTGGGCTCCAAATGCTGTGTTGTGCACGGGAAAGGAGTCAGAGCAGTTAGGTGAGAGCTACCCAGGAGGAAGGAGAGGGAGGAGCGGGACGGAGGGGAGGGAGGGAGTGATGAATGAATGTGAATAAATATGATGTGAATGAATGAATATGAAGGTGTGGAGAGAGACGAAGAGACTGTGCCTTTCAGACAGTCCATAAGGCAGATGCTCAGTGCTCAGCAGGGAAACGGACCCAAAACCCTTGAAATCAGAGGCTGAGGTGGGCAAAGGGGGCTTCTGGATGGGCAGAAGACACTGGGCTCTGTTTATGGTCTCAGTGGTTTAAATCAAAGGAAGCATTGCAGCCCCGAACTATCAACCACTTCTTTCTGTTTTTGGTTTTGGACAGTGCCATCAAGGAATATTTCCCCAAGTTGTTACGCCTGGTAAGCACCTACATTCATCATTGTCTCTTACTCACATTGATGACCTCCACACCTGCCCTCAAGCCCTTTGGGTCTCGCCTAGATTATATCTTTGCATCAGACTCTTATCCACTTTAGGGGACATGGAGTCCAGAAAAAGACATGAATATAAACTCTCTGGGAAAATATCCATACAAACACACACACACACACAGACACACACACACACGTTGCATATAATAGTAGAGCCTTTCAGGACCTCATGATGAAGATGCCCACTCTAGTCTTGCCCATGGAATTTCTAGGGCCCTTTCATACCTGACCTCTGACCCTCACCCTCTCCTGGGCCCATCCTTTTCCCTGATCATCCAGGGCCTCCTCCCTGGTCTGCACTGCTGACTTCCTCTTCCCTTCTTCAAGATGGCCAGGAGATACTGCCACCGATTATTGTTGACATTGACACCCCCTACTTAGTAAAGCCCTGCAAGGTGAGGAAGAAGGATCAAGCAACATATGAGGTGTTACAAGGGAGGCTTTATCAGCCACATGGTCTCAAATGTCTTTTGATTCCAGGAAAGCTATAAAGGATCTGAGACACTGAAGAATCTAGTCCTGCAATTCCTGCAGGAGTAAGTACCCCCTGGACCATGAGGAATGGGGAAGGCTGGGACAGGCCGGCCCACCCAAGCACAGATCTGCTCGTGGGAGTTTCCAAGTCTCACCTGAGGTCCAGACCACAGAGACAGACTGTCTTCATTGCTCCTCCACAGGTATTACTTGATCTATGACTCCGGAGACCGACAGGGTCTTCTCGGTGCTTACCATGACGAGGCCTGCTTCTCCCTGGCCATTGCCTTCAACCCCGAGGACCCAGCCCTGTGAGTATCACAGCTCAGACTCTGCTCCTGGGCCCTGTGGCTCCCCAGCAGACACAGGCCAGCTCCTGGAAACACGCACTAGGCAGACCACCACCTCCTGTTCCTCTCTCTCCTAGAAGAAGCTTGTGTGGGTACTTCAAGGATAACAGGAATATAAAGAACCTCAAGTATCTTATCAAATGTGTGATGCAAGAAGATCAGCATGGGAAAGCGGGTGTGAAGGGATCAATCAGAGAGGTGAAGGGCCCGACCTTCCCTTTTCCTCCATCCACAGATCTACTGGTTCAGCTGATGAAGCATACAAAGTGTGACATTGTTGACACCCTCAATATGTTGCCTAAAACTCAGCATGACCTTAACTCCTACCTGGTAGACGTGTGTTGAGAACGCGAGCACCTGCTTCCTCCCTCAGGCAAACCAAGAAATTCAGAGGTCAGCAGGAGGTTTAGAAGGACACTGAGAGCCCTAGTAACTGTTCCCCTCTTTCAGGAAACGATGCTCTGTTTTTCTGTCAACTGAGTTTTCAAGGAAGGTGACTGTCTGTGATTCCACTCCCCAGATCCCCCACTACTCCTCTCTTCTGGCTGGGCTCCCTCCCAAACTCTCCCAGCTTCCCAGGTTGTTTCCTTTCCATCCCTTCTCTTCCTATCCCTTCCCTTTTGATTCCCTTTGTGTTCTCCCACCACCACCTTGCCCTCAAGCTATACTGGTCTGACTACAGCCATGTCTTCTGCTCCAAAAGGCTCACATGTTAGGGACACAGGCTGCGGAGTTTTATAGCTCTCATCTCAGTTTCATACTCTATGACCTTGGACCCATTATCCAGTCTTTCAGTTCTTCATTTGTAAAATGAGCTGGCAATAGCTATCTCTTGGGCTGCCTTAAAAATGAATCCAATGAACATGTGTTTGCTAGAGGATCTGACACGTTAGGAGTCCTATCACTAAGGGTTGATTATCTCTATTATTGCCCAGTCAGTCCTTGAAACCCCCTCCTGACTCCCAGTAAAAATTTTTCCCTGTCTGGCTTGCATCAAGGTGCTGCAATAGTATCAGGTAAGACCCTGACTGGGAAATGCTTCTTGTGTGAAAAGTATGTACAACTCTAAGGGGATATTGCTGTTCGTTGTCATTGAAATAGAAGGAAAGTCTCAAGGTTCTGTCCATGCCTTCACCTGGGCCTTCATCCTGACTTCTGGCAGCAATTCCAGGTAAGTGCTGTGTTGTGGGTGCAACATGGGAACGAACACCCATTCCAGCCTGAGGCCAGTGGTGCAAGAATGTGGTGGTGCTGTCTGGAGCTTTTCTCAATATTGTGGAAAGCCAATAGTAGACCCAAGGAGCAGTCTAGGCTAGTGGTTAAGAGTGTGGGCTCTGGAGTCAGAATACCAGATTCTTTTTCTGATCTCAACACTCACTAGTTAGCTGAGTGTCCTTGATCAAGTTATAAGACCTCAGTGACTCATGGTCCTCCTCTGAAAATGGGGATTACAGTGCCCACTCCTTAGGCTGCTGTAAAGGGTAAATGCATTAGGATTAAATCTACAAATATAGTGAAGCTGGTAGACAATTTCTCCAAAGGTAGGCTCTGTGACAGAAAGACATCCTATGTTTCTGGAGCAGAAAACTTAATATTGTTCAGATGGCAATACTTGCCAAAGTTATATACAGATTCAATGCAATCCATACCAAATGCCAGCTGGTATCTTTGTAGAAATTGACAAGTTAATCATAAAATTCATATGAAAATGTAATGGACCCAGAATAGACAAAATAATCTTGAAGAAGACCAAAGTTGCAGGACTTCACACTTCCCTATTTCAAAACTTACTATAAAGCTACAATAATCAATACCATATAGTACTGACTTAAAGATAGACATATAGATCAATGGAATAGAATTAGAATCCATAAAAAAGAACCTCACCTTTATGGACAATTGATTTGCAACCAGGGTGCCAAAAATATTCAACAAGTAAAGAATAGTCTTTTCAACAACTGGTTCAGGGACAACTGGATATCCACTCACAAGAGAATTAATTTTTACCCCTATCTCACATCATATATAAACATAAGTCAAAAGCTAGAACTGGGGCTGGCCCAGTGGTGCAGTGGTTTAGTTCGCACTTGGCAGCCCGGGGTTCACGGGTTCGGATCCCGGGCGCCTGCCGACGCACTGCTTGTCAGCCATGCTATGGCCCCATCCCATATAAAGTAGAGGAAGATGGGCATGGATGTTTAGCCCAGGGCCAGTCTTCCTCAGCAAAAAGAGGAGGATTAGCAATGGATGTTAGCTCAGGGCTGGTCTTCCTCACACACACACACAAAAAGCTAGAACCAACACTATAAAAATCTTAGAAGAAAATATAGGGGTAAATTCTTTGTGATATTGAATTAGGCAACAGTTTCTGACACATGATGCCAAAAACACAAACAAAAAGAAAAATTAGATCAATTTGACTTCATCAAAGTTTAAAACTGTTTTTGCATCAAAGAACATTAACAATAAAGTGGAAAGACAACCCACAGAATCAGAGAAAATATTTGCAAATCATATATCTAATAAAGGATGTATATCCAGAATATACAAAGATCTCTTAGAATTCAAAAATGAAAAGACAAGTAACTCAACTAAAATGGGCACAGATCTCAATAGACATTTACCAAAAAAAACCCAAACATTGGGGCTGGCATGGTGGTGCAGTGGTAAATTTTGTGCACTCCACTTTGGTGGCCCAGGGTTCTTGGGTTCAGATCCCAGGTGTGGACCTACACACCACTCGTCAAGCCATGCTGTGGCAGCGTTCCACACACAAGATAGAGGAAGATTAGCACAGATGTTAGCTCAGCGACAATCTTCCTCAAGCAAAAAGAGGAAGATTGGCAACAGATGTCAGCTCAGGCCCAATCTTCCTCACCAAAAATAAAACACAACAAACATACAAATGGCCAAAAGACACATGAAAGTTACTCAATGTCATCAGTCATCTGGGAAATGCAAATCAAAAATACAGTGAGATACCATTTCACACACACTAGGATGGCTATATATATATATTTTTTAATGGAAATAACTGTTGGCAAAGATGTGGAGGAATTAGAAGTCTCATACATTACTGATGGAAATGGAAAATGGTGTAGCCACTGTGGAAAACAGTTTGGCAGTTCCTCAATATGTTAAACATGCATTTACCATATGACCCAGCAATTCCACTCCTAGATATATATGAAGAGAATTGAAAACATATGTTCACACAAGAACTTGTATGTGAATATTCATAGCAGTATTACTCATAATAGCCAAAAAGCAGACAATCCAAATGTCCATCAATTTATGAATGAATAAATAAAATGTGATATATCCATACAGTGGGGTATTATTCAACAATAAAATAGAATGAAGCTCTGATACATGTTATAGCATGGGTGAACCTTGAAACTATTATGCTAAGTGAATGAAGCCAGGCACAAAAGAACACATATTGTAAGAGTCCATTTATATGAAATGACCAAATGGGCAAATCTATAGAGAAAGACAGCAGATTAATGGTCACCAGAGTCTGGGGGAAGGGGGGACTATAGAGTGAGTGCTAATGGGCAAGGAGTTTTATTTAATGTGGTAAAAATGCTTTGGTACTAGATTGTGGAACTGTGGTGATCACAAAATCTGTGAATATACTAGAAAACTACTGAATTGTAGTTGCTTCACCTTAAAATGGTAAATACTACAGTGTGCATTATAGCTCAATTTAAAAATGATTGGAAACTTGTATTTTTAAAATGTACATTTGTTACTTTCTTGAACATATTTTTTTATCAATATATATTAAGCTCCCTTGACTTCTTAACAGCTCTATTTTTCAGTTTTGCATTCTAGCGGGCATGAATGCTAGTGATAGATGTTTCAGTTTTCACTAGGTCTTTCTTCGTCATTACACAGTGTTCATTCTGGTACATGCGTCCCAGCAAAAATGTGGCATAGACTTAGCAGGGGCATTGCATGACCAGTGTGTCTGTACTGTGGTACTAATGGGAATCACCTGTTCTCCTCCTGCTCCAGGTGCCTTGAGGACAATGAGTGGAACTACACCAGAGCTGGTCAGGTCTTCACTATGCTCAAGGTGAGGTCTGGGAATCAAGTGGGTTAAGATGGATGTCTCTGGGCCTCCAGGAAGGCCAAGAAGGTGGAGGCCAGTGGCCTGGGAATGAAACTCAGAGAGCTGGCTCTCCTGACATCCCGACTCCTTCCCTCCAGACCGAGGGCAAGATCCCAGAGGAGGCCTTCAAACAACTCCCCTAAAAGGAGCCCTTGGATGTTGTCTTTAGCTTCATCCACATCATCTTTGTTTCTCTTTTGTCCAGCCTAAGGTCATGCCCATGACTGGGGTTGGAGGCCAGGCTGACCATGAGCCAACGGGTCCAGGACTGAAAGGCCCTGCCCTCTCCTCCCGCCCTCCATTCAGCCTGGGATTCCCTAGCAGATACATCAGGTTTGACTCCATAGGTAGTTTGTCAGTAAGTCCTATGAGAAGGGACATGTGCTGCTTCCAGGGATTGGCCTTTGGAGACAGTGTGACTCAGTCAGATGCTCTACCTGGAGGCCCCCAGAAGCAGGCGTGTGACCTGGCACAAAGGGGCTTTGCAAGGGATTCCTACTGGCTGGTGAGGGCTGTGGAAGGAAGGAAGGTGAGGACTCCGATATTTTACTTCTTATTCCCAATCATTTGAATGTTTTCAAAGACCACACCATGAACAATTTTATGATTTGCACACCTCTCACCATGCTTCCATTTGTCTTCTCATCCATCCACTGTACTGCCCCCTCCTCCTTTCTCAAGGTGCCCTGTGGGAGGGATCTTGCTTTAGCACCTGAGAGGGAGGGAGAGTCAGCCTGTTTGCCCAGTGTCTTTC
Source organism: Tapirus indicus (assembly GCA_031878705.1). Taxonomy (NCBI): domain Eukaryota; kingdom Metazoa; phylum Chordata; class Mammalia; order Perissodactyla; family Tapiridae; genus Tapirus; species Tapirus indicus. The sequence goes on along the minus strand of CM062942.1, from coordinate 85,627,639 downwards.
TCAGAGAGCTGACACCTGATGCTCCATGTCCATGTGCTGGAGGGGGTTCAGTCATTTATTTTCACTTCCAAACAAACAACAATGACACATAATCTAACATTCTAGTCAGTTCTGTGGGACCTTTCTCATCGACTGGCAATTAGTAGTCCAGAATTGCAGGCAAGGGTTGAAACAAACACTTGCACAATTTATTTTCCACACTTCTGCAATGTTTGCACTTTAGACAACAAGCAGAGATAATTTTTGAAATTAAAATAATAGCAGTACCAAATTTCAACTTACAATCCTATAAATGATGACATAGGTGAGGTACCACCTGTTTATAAATTATGCCTCTATTTTGGGGTCCTGCATACGTTATTTCCTACCACTTGCCACTTTTCTGTTTTTTGTGTACATTTATATGAGTGATCCATATGTTGGTGTGTATGTGTCTTAAAAATATGAACTGCCATTACATAGGGAAAAATTCCATGTTATTCCATGTAGTGCCTCAATGATCGAAGATTAGTCTCGGCCTTCTCACCTAGAGAACAGAGACCGCAGTGCACACTTCTCAGCCGCATTGTGAGGAAAAGAGGCAGTCTCACATGTTAGCGAACAGTCGCAGTGTCTGGCTCAACTCAGGCTCTCTGAGCTGTCTGAGTTCCCTCGTGGGCAGGGACCGTGGAACCCATCGCATGGCCCCTCAACTTCCTCTCTCTACATCTCAGGCTTCCACATCCTTGGACTCCTTCCCTAGCCAGCTCAGATGCCACAGTCTTCCAGTCACGCATTCTCCTGACAATTCCCTTTGATCCCATGCTCCTGGGGAAATGCTAACCCTGAAGTCTTTCTCATCTACATGTCTGTATGCCCAAGGTTACACAGTTTCCAAGTAGCAGAATTGGGATATGAAACCAGACAGTGAGGCCCCAAAGCCTGACTATGGAATGACTGCACACTCATTTAACCACTAGTTCTTCATTTAATCTTCAAAGCAACATGTTGCATGAGTATTAGTGTTATTTTCACTTTAAAGAGGAGAAAAATTAGGCTCAGAGGAGTGAAATAGTTAATAAAACTCAGGAGTTTGGTAAGTAGTCACTTTCCCTACGCCACTCTCAACTCTAATACACGTTCACATTTGATATTAAAACTACAGTTAGACCTGAAGTCTGTACAGGGCAAGTGACTCAACCATGTTTTTGTGGTCAGGGATGGGTCTGCTCTTAGGACACACCTTTCCTTACTCTGATCTTCAATTCCTTTGTACTGTCTCTTCATTCCTGGACACAACAGGAAAACTGCTGTTTTGATGTTCAACTATAGGGTGAAGTAGCAGAGACAGGAAAGAACATAGAATGAAATGAAGGTTTCCAGATAGACGGATATTGCCAAGATTAATTCTGTTCCCACAGTTTTTCACACTTCATTTAATTTTTAATGCTCTCACATTAACCTCCCATTCCTTCATCCCTCTAATTTTCTCCCATTTTCAGGCCTTCTGGCATCTTCTTTCCCTTCTAAACTTGATTGCAAGCTCCATATTTTCATGCATACTCTAGGCAAAATCCCCAACTTCCTTGAAATGTCTGAAGGGTCACTAAATTTTCTTCATGACAATGCCCTGGGCAATCAGAGAATGATAAATGAACACTGGTGCTAGGTTCAATTTTTCCTACAGTGAATTGCTTTGAGTTTAATTAGAAATATTAACGTTCAAAAGACATACTCTATCCCCACCAAAAAACAACCAGAAATTAATGGCAAGTGAAAAATTGGAAAAAATATTTGCAACATATTTTAGCAACAGAAGATTAATATACTTGACACATAAATAATTCTGACTAGCTAAGAGTGATGTCCACAGCCAGACATTATATATTTCAAATAAATATTACTGACACTAACTCAAATATATAAAAATTTTAAAAGTATATATATAAAAACTGAGATAAATGAAAACAAGTTTCAGAATAATATGTATAATGAGATCCAACTGATGAATAAGAATACTTATTTACATATTAACATACATATATAATATTAAACACAAACACAATTATATCTGGGGGATATAAACTAAACTCTCAGGAGTGAATATCTTGGCAACATGAGGGATAATTGTATTGATATATTATTAATGTTATATTAATATACCACTTGTGATAATGTACTAAAGTTCTGCAAGATATTACCATTGGGGCAAACTGAGTAAAGGGTATAAGACATCTCCCTGTATTATTAATTACAACTACATGTAAATTTACAATTATCTTAAAATAAAATGTTTAATTTTAAAAAGTGAAGGGAAAATAAACATGTTTTTAGATTCTTAAAAAAAGACAGAGAGTGAACATCTTGTAGTTAGAATGGGATGAGAGAGAGACAAATGATCATTTTCTTTTATAAATACCTTTTTATTGCATGAGGGGTTATATTTGGAACAAATATATGAATTTTGAAATCAGCAAAAGTAACAGAGATTACATGACACTCCTGCTTGGAAATCACATCCCTAAAATGATGTTAGCTATGTATGTACTTGTTAATTCAAAAAAAAAGATGGCAGTAAGCTTATCCAGGCTATATATCTGTGTATATGAATTTTATATATATATATATATATATATATATATCATTGTACATAATACCATATATACCCTTAACATTATAGAAGATGTCCTAAGTAACCAATACTTTCCATAGATGACTTTTTTCCTTACCACAATCCTGTTAATCAGGTATTGTCTTTAATTGCCCCCTCACTGACAATAAATCCATTCCTTTGTATTTATTGCATTTTTTTTGCATTTATTATTATTTCACAAATATATGTATGTACTTTTTGTTTTTCTTGGATAGATTCCTAGGAGTGGCATTGTAGGGTCCTACAATAAATTTATATTTAACTTTTCATTTATCTTTTCAATATTTTTATTTTTAAATATATAAATAATGTAATAAAATGGTATCTACTGTTTTACTTTGGATTTTTGAAAAGTTTCTAACAAGGGTAAGGTTTTTCTCATTTGTTAACTTGTTATAATTTCTCTTTGGTAAATTGTCTATTCACATCCTTTGTCTAGTGCAGACTTCATATTTTTGTTTGTTTGCTTGCTTGAGGAAGAGCAGCCCTGAGCTAACATCTGTGCCAGTCTTCCTCTATTTTGTATGTGGGTTGCCACCACGGCATGGCCAACCAGTGGTGTAGGTCCATGCCTGGGATCCAAACCTGTGAACTCAGGCTGCCGAAGTGGTGTGCCCAAACTTAACCACTATGCCACAGGGCCAACCCCCAGACTTCATATTTTTAATTATCAATCTATATTAGCTTTTTATAGTGACTATTTTTGTATTGTTTTCCTCAATTTTCCTTTTAAATTTGCTTTTTTGATGTACCAGAAGTTAATAATTTTAAGAAATGTCAATCTTTGCCTTTGTGGATTTTTTCAATCTTAAAAATTTTTCATCCCTCTATATATTTAATGCATAGTCACTGTTTTTTAATTCTACAATTTTATCATTTAAATTTAACTCTTACATTCACTTGGTATGTGTTTGGTGAAATGTCATGAGCAAAGGATTATACACAAAGGTCCTCCCCTCCTCAAAATAATCAATTGCCCAGAATCATTTGTTGAATAGTTATGTATTTTTAACATTTGGATAAATATTTTCCCATTTCAAAACTTACTGCAAAGTTACATTAATCAAGACTATTGGCACTGGCATAAGGATAGACATATAGATCATTGAAATAGAATTGAGAATCTAGAAATGAATCTATACATTTATGGCTATTTGATATGAGAGAGGAGTGCCAAAACAACTCAGTGAGGGAAATCATCGTCTTTTCTTCAAATGGTGCAGGAACAACTGGATATCCACATGTAAAAGAATGAAGTTGGACCCCTGCTTCATATCATATACAAAAATTAACTCAAAATGATCAAAGTTCTAAATATAAGAGCTAAAACTATAAAACTCTTAGGAGAAAACATAGGATCCTCTCTTCAATATTTCTGCACACTGATTTCCAAAGCAGTTTTCCTAAGGTATAGTTCTGATCTTGTTATCTGGACACTCTGAGGCAGCCCCCTTCCTACCAACAGAAGTACAAACTCCTTGCCTTGTAACTTTTTAGTGTCTTGAACCCTTTCACTAGTTAATATGTAAACTATATGTAAAGTACAGTGAATGTGAATGTTAAATTTTGCCTAAACTTGTCCAAGCAGTGTTGTGTTGTGATACAACTTGCTAAGCTGATAAAAGGAGTTGAGGCAACAAAGGAAGAAAAAAGCCTCATTGAATAATCTCTGGTAGGATACAGAAATGAAACAAATGAGTGTAGAGCTACTACTAACACATGAGGAGAGTACCCTGGTTAAGAATGTGACTCCAGGGGAGCCCCCACTCAGGCACATGGCTCCATGAGGCAGGAGAAGGAGGCAGAGCATGAGAAGTTCTGACCACCCTGGCTGCATCTGGGCCAGGATAAAAGGTACAGGAAGAAAGAATAGAATTGGAAGGAAGAAAATTCATTTCAGAGACAAAATAGATCCCCTCCTCAGTGGTAGCTGTTCCCCTGACAATACAAACTTTCTGATTGCAGGCTCTGCAGCATTCCAGACCTCGAGCACTGAATCAGGATGGGAAAAGGACATTGTGTTTCTCCCCTTGAGCCCAAGTTTGCAGCATGCTGTTGTGGGGTGAAGAAGCACCTAAATTACCTGGAAATGGAATGCACAGTCACAGGAACCAGTCCACAACTGTCCCAGGCTCTAGTTCAGGACCTCTTCAAAACCACCAGCATGTGGATGGCAGCAGTGATCGGGAGAATGTATGGGACTTAACTCTGGGATCTGGAAATTCCCCCATTACACAAATGAATCCCTCATCAGGAGCACTGAGCCCTCTCCTTGGGCACAATGAAACTACCCATACCACCAAAAATTTGGTGGTGACTGCAGAGATGCGCTGCTACTGCTTTGACATCCTCTACTGTCACCTCTATGGCTTCCCACAGTCATGACTTCCTAGATTCACCAATGATCCCTATCCACCTTTGGTGACATGGAAGACAGGGCAGGACAAGCAGTTTTGTGGCTGTACTGGGAACTTCTCAGCCATGAATCTTTATTCAGCACTCAAGGAATATATGTCAACCAGTGCACTTAAGGACAGTCGATTTTCTCCCCTGACCTGAGAGGAGCTGCCTAAACTTTTCTGCTCTATCGCCTTACAAATTTTGAGGATGCCGGTGATTACCTGAACTGGGAGGTAGGGGTCCATGGGATTCAAACTGAATTCATCAATGAAAAAGGCAGCAAATGTAAAGTTTACCTGAGGTTGCTAAGGAACAAGACTTGGATCAGATCCAGACAATAGACTCCTTTCCCAGGAAAGGTAGCTTTAAGGCTTAAATTACCAGTGAATTCAGAAAAACAATCAAACTCACCAGGTACTAAAGTGAGGTGAAAATCAGTTATGCAGAGTATATTGCTTCCCGACAGCACTGTTTCCAGAATGAAATGCCTCATATCATGCCTCACCCCTCTACAATCATTAGTCTTGACACATGGGCTACATGACCAGTCCCACACATTGTAAGATTTCACTTATATGAAACATCCAGAATATGAAAATCCAGAGATATAGAAAGTAGATTAGTGTTTCCCAGGGGCTGGGGCAAGGGAGAAATGAGGCATGACTGCTTAGTAGATATGGGGTCTCCTTTGGGGGTGTTGAAAATGTTCTGGAAGTAGGTAGTGGTGATAGTTGTACAAAATTTGACTGTACTAAATGCCACTGAACTACACACTCTAAAATGGTTAAAAAGGTGAATTTTATGTTATGTAACTTTTTTCACAATAAAAAATAGCTAAAACGTGGATGAACCTTGAAAAAATTTTGCTAGGTGAGAAAAAGTCATTTACATGAAATCAAGAATAGGTAAATCACAGTGAACAGAAAGCAGATTAGAGGTTGCCAGGGGCTGGGTGAAGGCGGAATAAGAGTGAATGCTTAAGAGTATGAGGTTTCTGAATAATTTCTGAAACTAGATAACGACAATGGTGGCACAACATTGTGGATGTATTTATTGCCACTGAATTGTACACTTTAAAATGGTAAATTTCATGTGGTCCTTTAAAAAATAATTCATGAATATAATATACTTGCTAGTATTGATTTTTGCTTTTCTTTGCACATGCTCTTTCCTTATATAACTTATATTCTGGATAAAATTGTTTTAGAGAATATATTGTTTCACTTGGCATCATTTCATGAGAATTTCCCCTATGTCACTGAAATCTTCTCAAACATTTTTTTTAAAAACCAAATTGCAAAATACTATAAATAAACAAATAGAAAAATCGTTGAAGCAAGAAATGACAGGGGCAGAAGCTTTTGGGGGAAGAGGGGTCAAGAGAGTGTGTTTTTAAAATGGAAGAAATAAAATTTTAAAAAGCATGTTTTATGCTGCTGGAAAGATAACTGATTACAATGAAATAAGTATAACGAAATATTTTTGTGAAGTTTTTTTTGTGAAAATACGTATATTGTGAATATATATGTGTGTTTGTGTATTCTACTGTGAATATATATAACTTTTATATATATAAACTATAAATATATATACATATAAATTATAAATATATATAGATTATAAATATATATATAACTTAGGTACTAAAAATAAGTTAAAGGATGGGGAAAATAGACATTCCAAGCAATTTCAATAGAAAAGGAGCTGAATCATTTTCAGAACAAGGAACATTTTTAAAGCACCATATGAATTAAGTTAAGAGCATGATCCTGAGAACTATCTCACTGTTCTCTGTTTCCTCCAAGGGAAGGGCCAAAATCTGGGCCCTCTCCCAAAATAATAAAGATGCCTCAGAAATAGAAAGCATATCTCCCGTAATTGTTATTCTCAATGGCTACCCTTTCTACTCTTTGCGTGTTTTATGAGTATCAATAGTGCTGTTTCACATCACACTTCTGTATGGATTCAAATACAGTCTGCTGAATGGATTATCTTTAATAGCAGCAGTAGTACTAACACAGCATTTGTTGTGGACTTACCTAGTAAACTAGATGGTGAATCACACAGGAGAAATGTGTAGTTAAGGAACTCCTGGAAGCTTGTTCTTCAAATCTGGAGGGTAAGCCATCTACTCTCATTAATGCCATTTCAGAATTGTAAACATTCCTAAACCAGCATAAGGGCCTCTCTCACTGTCTTTTACTACCATGGTGGCTCAGCTTAGAGTCCAGGTGTGTAGGCCTGAGGAGTTGGAACATTTTTAAGAACATGTGGTGTAAATATTTTAAATATCCTGATTCCAAAGCATATTTTACCTGTTAAAATTTATTTTTGAATAGTTAATACAAACATGAGGTTAAAAATTCAAAAAGCACAAAAGTTCATACAAGTCTCTAAGTCTCCTTCCCATCTTTGATTGTCTGCCAATAGGTTACCCTCCAAAAAAGGCAAAGCCTATTACCAGTTATCTGTTGCTATTAACAAAGATATTTGATATATACATATATGTAATAAAGTATTATTACACAAATGATAGCACACTAAACATTGTTCTGCACCTTGCTTTCTTCACTTAAAAATGTCTTTTGGAGATCATTCTATATCAGTATATATAGATAGAACTGCTCTTTCTTTTTAACAGCTGCATATCGCATGGAGATACACCATACTTTATTTAACCTGCCCCTATTGATGATTATTTAGAATCTTTCCAATCATTTACTATTAAAACTAATTCTGCAGTGAATATCCTTGTACACAAAACATTTTGCAATGTACAAATATTACTTTAGTATAGATACTTAAAGTACAATTGCTGGTCAATGGCTATGTGCATTTATATTTTGATAAATATTGCCAAATAACCTTCACAGAGAGTGTAACAATTTATGCTCCACTAGTAATGTATAAGAATGCCAGTTTTCCCACCCCTTCTCCAATACAATTTGTTTTCAAACTTTTTGTTCTTTGCCAACATGATAGACGAGAAACAATACATCATTGTAATTCTAATTTGTACTTCTTTATTATCAGTGAGATGAAACATTTTCTCACATATTTAAGAAACACTGATTTGTCTTTTTCATGAATAATCTGTTCATATATTTGCCTATCTTTCTACTGGATTGTTGGTCATTGGTCTTGTCCTTATGAATTCAGAGGCGTTTGCTATATATTAAGGAGCTTAGTAAGGCATAGTTTTAAGCATGAATAGAAGACAGAAAAAGAAAAACAAACAAATCACTAATATCAAATCAAATTACAAGTATCTCCCAAAATGTTCCTTCCAATAGGCTATATTAAGATACCCTAGGTTTCCTTCCAAAATATATCTTTAAAAATCCTTGCTTCCTTTCTCTATTGAAAAATAATATAGAGAGCATCTCCTGTGTGGAAGACTCTAGGCTAAGCCCTGGGGTTACAAACATCAAAGACAAAGACACACCTATAGACAGGCATTGATCTGTAACCAATAGAAAGTATCACGGAATTCTCATGAATCAGTGGCCCCTCACCTCTTTTAACTATTGACTGGCTACTTTGTCTTCTATGTGTGGCACTGAGGACACAGTGGCGAACAAGACTGAGAAAGGGGCCCTTCCCTCGTGGAACTTACAGTCTAATTCAAACTCCCTCCTGCCACTGCTTGGAATGGAAAGTCAAAAAATTGTATATATTCAGGGAGAAAGAGCATATATGCATTTATTAGACAAAATGTAGTGGTGAGAGAAAAGGAGGAGTCAGGAGAGCAGCTAGGATCTGCCTAGAGAAGTGCGGGGATAGTGTTCCTTTTCCTTACAGAGAACAGCGGAAGAGGAGCCAGGACCAGCCCTACCTGGTGCCTGACAGTTGGCTGTGGGGCAACAGCGAGAGAGGACTGTATGACCCGTGCGGGTCCTGACAAGGAAAGTCCTCTTTCTTGGGCAACTGTGGGGGCCGCGAAACGGCAAAGTGTGTTACCATTTCGAATGAGAAAGAAAGCAGTGTGGCAGAAAGAATGACTCGGCGCAGACCAGTGGTTTGTTTCCTCAGGTTAGAGGTTTAGGTCTGCCTTCCTCTGGAAAAGGCGCAGTGGTGAGGCCTCCATGGGAACCCCCTCCCACCTCCCTCCCTTCTGCAGCCAAGAAAGAAGAACTTGGGAGGGCCACCCCAGAACCTCAGGGGCAGTCTGGCCCTAAATCACCTTTCCTCTCCCAACCTGCTTTCCTGACAGCTCCTCTGACCCGCCTGACTTTTCGTGCAGGAAATACGCTGGGTCAGGTCTAGAAAGGGCCCACAACATGATAGTTTGGCGTTTAATCCGTTCTCACTTTAGTGATGCTTTCCTAACTCTGTTCCTCTTCATCATCCATTTTAGGCGGTGGTGGGGAGAGGGATAGAGGTGGTTCACGAGTGGAAAGATAATTTGAGTATTAATCCTCTTCCATGAGTACAGATTTGTTTTCCTCATGCCCACGCTCAGGCCTCTGCATATTTAGGTGAGGAAAATATCGCGGGACTCAGGAGGGGAGGCAGGGCATAGGAAAGGGACACGTACACACAGGGGTAGTTTGGTATTAATATGCTTCTCTCCATCCATCTCTGCTTTCCCTATATCCTTACCCCACCTTACCTTCGACTATTTCAGTGCAACAAATATGGTAGACAATAAGGGAGAGAGACTTCGAGGAGAGGAACAAGAAAAGACCACAGTGTTTGATATTGACCAATAAGTCAGACCACAGCAGCTTTCCAGATACCTCGCCCCGCCCCTGCCCATTTCGTGTAGAAAACTGAGCGCTTTGAAGGGCGGCTTGGAAGGGCTTCTCTCAGAGAGAGGACATAGTTTTGGGGATAGATTAGAATTTATCCTTCTTTCTCAGTCTTGAGCCTCTTTCCCAACCTTCTTACCTCGGCCCCTTCCCCCAACGCGCCCATTACGGTGGGCCTAAGGCTTTGAAGAGTGTAAACACGACACTTTGGTATCCGTCCGCCCAGTCAGGCTGAAGCCGATTCACTGACACCACCGCCGGAAGCTTGTATACACTCCAGGGAAAAAAATTGTAGGCTTGGTGGGGGGAGCTCCTAAAAGAGGGGAACTAATACCTTTGATATTAGTCTGCTTTCTCTCCATCCAGCGCTGCTTTCTCTATATCCAGATCCCGTCCCTGCCCTTTTCTGTATACTAGAAACAGCCAGAGTGGGCGGGACTGAGTTCCATGACGGAGGGAGAAGTAGTGCTATGCGAAGCGCGGTATCACTCCGCTCCTATAAGGCCGGATCCCCTTAAACTACACTCTAGCTCCTCCCGCTGCTGATTTTGGTATTGGGAGGGGTGAGTCTGCGGAGGGAAAGGTAGCTGTTAGTTAGTGCCTAGGAGCGGGTCCCAGAGGAGCCCTAGGAACGGGAAGGAGAAGGGAATACCAAAAAGTGACAATTATTTGCCAGTTATGGCCCTTAATCTGATAAAGCAGGTGTATCGTCCTACATCTCAAGTGCCGGGCCGATCCCCAAACAGTCGCCGCCATTGTCTCATGTCCTTCTGTCCATCTGACTGTCCGCCCCTCTTTCTGGAGGGCACGGCACCCCTTGAGGCAAGGAAATGAGAAAACTGCCTCTGATCCAAGCAGAGCAGGTCAGTGAGAAGGCGGGCATCGCTTGGGAGTGTGGATATGGGTATCAGAAAGGAACGTGGGATACATGACCTGGTCATGGGGTGCAGACGGTGAGAGGGAGAGAGGAACGGGGGTGATTTGAGTGGTACACAACGATAAATGTAAAATGATCTGCCTCTTGCTAGCTTGATTTCTGGACACTCGCCCCACCTCCGACCATGTTTGGGAAGGGAAAGGAGTATAGTAGCGGCTTCTAGCGGAGAAATGGCGGATTATATAATAGGAGGAGGGGCTGCTGCTCTCCGTGAGAACAGTTATCTGGAGAACTGCGGGAGGGAGAGAGTGTAAAAAGAGGTTGTGTTTGATAATCAAGGCCGTGGATTAGAAAAGGGTCTTGTCCCGGTTACTAGTCTGACCATTAATAACCAAGTCTCTCCCACTGTCTTTTCATTTGGTCTTTTGGGTGTATATCATGCGTGAATTTGCGTAGGTCTGTTCCCAAATTTGCCGTACTCCACCTTTCTGTCAAGATCTGTAGGGGGCAGCGGACCTCAAAGGGAGGAGATAAGAAAAAAGAAGTTAGCCTAATTTCTGTAGAGTGGGCGGTGCTTGGAGGTCGTAGATGGCTAAGATTAGAGCAGGAAAGGGTCTAGGGGAAACTCCAGATCTCCTTTCTGCCATCTTTCCAAACAGTCCTCCGTTACTCCCCTTGTGTTGCAGAGAATGATAGGCTTTGGGGGAGAGGAAGGAAACATAAGAAATTAGATGAAATTTCTAAATAATGCCTTTTTATTGATTTCCCAGCCAACTTCCACGGCTTGTCTGAACGTTCCATCCTTTCTAACACCACCACTATCTTGCAGGGATATTTGAGTTGTCTCTGCAGGGGAATTGTCAGACTTTGGGAATGGAGCAGAGGAACTTCGAGATTTGGGGGGAGGGGGAGGAAGAAAAGGAGGTAGAAAGTTTTGGCGAAAAAGTACCTGTATCTAGAAAGGATCGGTGTCCTAGGTGCTAATCTCCACCAAGGACTCAGTCTCCATTGTCTTCTGTGTCTCTATTTATTTGTTTATCTCTGCGTTTGTAAATCTCTGTGTGTAGATCTGTCCCTAGGTCTGTGGAACTCTCAAGTGTTGCAAAGGTCTATAAATGGTAACCCAACTTGAAGCTAGGAAATAATGAAGAAGAGAAAAGTGCCCTGTGTCTAAGTTTGGTGTGAGGGTAGAGGGACGGGGGATAATTGAGACTAGAGAATTCTATCGCCTCTTTTGCCAGTTTATTAACCCCTGTTTGATCCCCTGCTGATTTAGTTTGGAGTCTTTGTAAGCTTCAGGGCTATAGAAGGGTAACACCTGCTTTTCTCACTTGCCACTTGCTTTTCCTGTTCTTATGCTTCACCCCAGCCCAATTCTGAACTAAGCAAATGCCGAGGCAGTCACTGAAGAGGAAAATGATGGACAACAGAGAGGGGGGAGGAGCAGGCTTGAAACAGAGCAATGGGGCAAAGCTACCAGAAGGAGGGAAACACTAGACAAACTACAGATATAGGGACCAGGGGCCAAGGTCTGTCTACTAAAAGATCAGTTTCCATATCCTCCTGTTGGTTTATTTGTCCATAGATCTGCCTATGGGCTGCTGTAGGGCTTGTCATCATTGGAAGCAAGGAAAGGAGGAAAAAATTACTCCAGGTTAGTTCAGGTTGGTATGAATGAGTGTGGAGACTTCCTCAGTAGACCTGTAGATTGCGTTAGTGGAAACCTGCTTGGGTCCAGCAGGGGTAAAGAGCCAGTCGAAGGATTCCTCAGTCTCTCTCATTCCCATTCAGCTTTCCCCCTCTCCATACTCCTATTTAATGTCTGGAAAGAAGATTAGTAGTACCTGAAGTTGCAGGGAGCTGAAATGAAGGGAGAGAGTTTGCTAATTATCTACCTCTCCCACTTAGCACTGAATTTCCATGTTCTCTTGTCTCTCTGTGCTAATCAACAAGAGAAAAAAATTGGAAGAGACTTAGCCACATTTTCTTTCTCTACCCCTAGGTCCAGCTTCAGTGGCAGATCTGGTGGCCTTGGAGTGGCTGAAGACCACCACCCTCCACAGGGCTGCACTCAGGCCCACAGCTATTCTTCCCTTCCCTGAGCGAGCTTCCTCTGCACGTTGTTTATATTATTGGCAGAGCCTATAGTTGAAAAGAGGGCTGAGTGGCTACTGGACTTGGTATGAAAACATCAACCTGGGACAGACCTTCAGTCAAGGCTGAGATGGGGATAGGGGTACATGACTTGCCTTTAACTTGGATTATGACTGGCTCTGAGGCTATGGCAGTGGCAGAGGAGGGACTGGGGCTGGCCTGAAAGCTAGAATCAGTGTCCCTGCCAACACTAGAGCCAAGGCTAAGATCCAGGCCAAGGCAGTGGGTGAGGCAGAACTGAAAACACAACCAGTGACCGAGGCCAAGGCTGGGGATGGAGCAGTAGCCAGGACACAGACAGTGACCAACACTGAGGCTGTGGCTATGACAAAGGAAGTGAGCAAGATGGAAGCTATGACTAAGACTAGAGTCATGGCTGAGACTAAGGCAAAACCCCTGGCAGAACTTGGCATAGTGCCCCAAACCAAGTCAAAGACCATGCCCATGTCCAGTGCTGTGACCAAGTGTGAAGTCAAGGCTGGTGCTGGAAGTGAAGCCAATATTAGGTCCTTTGCCAAAGCTGACAGTAAGGCTGATAATGAGTCCAGGCCCCAGAGAAGGAGAGAGGCCAGCATCAAGTTCAGGGCTGGGGACAGAGCTGATACTGTAATCGAATCCAGTGATGAGGATGAAGAAAATGTCTGCTCCTGGTTCTGGAGTGGAGAAGAGCCTAGTGTGGGATCCTGGTTCTGGCCTGAAGAAGAGACCCCCTCTCAAGTTTATAAGCCTCTACCTAAGATCCAGGAAAAGCCCAAGCCCACACCCAAACCCGAACTTACTATACAGCAAAAAGCCGCAGCATGGTCAAGAGCCAGGTATAGTGTCCTGGTCCCAATAGAGGGAGGGGAGCAATCCTTGCCTCCAGAAGGAAATTGGACTCTAGTTGAGACTTTGATAGAAACTCCTCTGGGGATTCGGCCTCTAACTAAAATCCCGCCCTATAATGGGCCTTACTTCCAGACCTTAGCTGAGATCAAAAAACAGGTTAGTTATAGGGAAAAGTATGGTCCCAATCCAAGAGCCTGCCGCTGCAAATCACGTGTCTTTAGTTTGGAGCCTAAAGAGTTTGATAAACTTGTTGCCCTACTTAAGTTAACTAAGGATCCTTTCATTCATGAAATAGCTACGATGATAATGGGCATCAGTCCTGCTTATCCGTTTACCCAAGATATAATTCATGATGTAGGTATTACTGTTATGATTGAAAGCTTGGTCAATAATCCCAATGTTAAAGAACACCCTAAAGCTTTAAATATGGTGGATGACAACTCTGAGTCTTCTGAAGAACTAAATACAGGAAAGTCATACATACAGCAAGTTTGTAAGGACATAATCTCTTATCCATTGAACTCCCCTGTGCAACTGGCTGGACTAAAATTATTAGTGCATCTGAGTGTGAAATTTGAGGATCACCATTTGATTGCCAGTTACATTCCAGATTTCCTCACTTTGTTAAACAAGGGAAGTGTCAAGACCAAGTTTTATGTTTTAAAAGTGTTTTTGCGCTTGTCTAAAAATCAAGCCAATACAAGAGAACTGATCAGTGCCAAAGTGCTGTCATCATTGGTTGCACCCTTTAACAAGAATGAGTCAAAGGCCAATATTCTTAACATCATTGAAATATTTGAGAATATAAATTTCCAATTCAAAAAGAAGGTGAAGCTATTTACCAAGGAAGAGTTCACTAAATCTGAACTTATTTCCATATTCCAGGAAGCAAAAGAGTTTGGTCAGAAACTCCAAGACTTAGCAGAGCACAGTGATCCTGAGGTGAGAGATAAAGTTATACGATTAATACTCAAACTCTGAATAGCCGTATGTTCTCATGAAGCCTTGAACAATTTTTTGGTGTTGTACTATGAAACTAATGCATATTGTAGCTATAAGTTCAATATTTATGTTATCTGTATGGATTGAAGGAGGCAATTTTATGGATACCAATTGATCTTAAGAGCTTGAATATTTGTTGATGTTTACTGTGCTATATAAATTGAGATATTTTTAGTATTTCTGCAACATGACCTGATAATGAACCTATTCATCCTGAGTAAGCTATATTTCTGTGCTTTATATTGACATAAGTGTATTCATGTGAGACTTCATTTACATGTTAATAAAGTTGCATGCTAAAATTGGTGAAAACATTGTCCTTGTTCTTCAGTTGAACTCTAGTCAGAGGGATAAAGCACAAATAACACAAAGATGATAAAGAGCACTGTCTGTCTGTAGAGGGGTACAAACAAAGCAAGTTCACATTGACAGATCCTTTAGTTTCAACATATTCAAGGAGTAGAATCACTCTGTACACAAGAAGACAGAACTGTGCTACCAGCTGACATCTGGGCAGATCTGGGGAAAGGGGTGAGGACGCAGATTTAGGAGTAAGAAAACACAGATGCTTTCATTCCAGTCTGAGTTCCAGAACTTGTGCTCAGCCTTTCACATAGGATGTCTCATCAGGATACCTTGAAGCTTTTTAACTCCCAAGAGGATTCCTGGCTCTCATCCCTATTAAGCAAAGCCATGGAAGTGTGGTTCTGAAAGGACGCAGCCCCACTGTGCCCTCAACATCCAGGGTCGATGGGGTACCAGGTTTACTGCTTTATCTGAGGCTCCCTCCCCCTGTAGACCTGGGCCTCAGAGGAGGGTCTTTCTGGGGGCCAACTACAGAAACTACTTCATGGATTTGTCCTGCCTTGGTGACTGTTTACTCTCATCCTTGCTTTTGTTTTCCGGACGGTACTTTGGACTTGGCATCCAAAGGATAGGTGCCACCTATCCTTGGTGGCAGCCCCTTGTTTGTGTTGATCCCTTTTGGTCAGAGTTCAGCTCTATGAGACAGCCACAGGATACCAAAGTTCTTTAGGAGTGTGTGGTTTGGAAGGAATTATTCCCCCTAATCCCACTCTCCTATCTATTTATTTGTACAGTTTACAGAGCTGAAGCCATGTTGTCTATACTACCTCAGCTTCTCCTGTTTATACTTAACAAAAGCTAGGTTCTGGTTGCGGGTTTGTGGCGTAGAATGCCAGAGTATAGATTGGGATCTGGGGTCACCTCTGCATCTCCTACCCTCTGCCTCCTTTGCTGTTATTATCCTCTTCCCTTTACTGCCCAGAATTGGAAAATACAGATATTAGGATCAGTGTACAAATACTGGTCTTTGTGTTGAACTTCCTCTCCTAACATTTTATGTATTTGGGGGAAGGCCTAAACTGAAAAATCTCAACAAGGTATCATAGCAATAGTTTTAACAGCAATCCCTAATTTAATTTCTATTAAGGCTGGATCTTTCATACATCTAGGAGTTAAAATGAAGGACAACCAGCCATACTTGTGAATTAAGGGTAAAAAAAAAAAGCGGGTAGGCTTTTTGCAACATGCAGTTACAACTTGGATGATTTTTGAAGTTCTTTATGACTTACTTTCTAATCCACAGAACTCCCATAGCCTGGAATTCTAGCTGTGGGTACTGCTTTCAGATTTGGGGATCATCACAATACAATTGGACCAGACCCTTTGGAAATATTCTGTGTCTCAAATGACCTGGAGCACACAATTAAGCAGTTGATGGCTATGGAATTTTCCATCAGCTACAGAGAAGAGTGAGTGTGGAGTATATAGGTATTTGTGTCAAAGCAAGAAGCTGATAGTCTCTCCTTGGGTGGGAATTAAGGGGGACAGAGTCACTTCCCAAATTATTCCTGGGGTGTGTTTGAAGTCAAACCCCTGTTGCTCATCTCTTTTTTCATTTCCTTTTGAGAAAAATAATTCAGACAAGCCCAGGTAGTATCAGGGCTGATCCAGATGTTACTTGTCTTAAAACGTTGCTGCCTGGGGGTAAAAATCAGTGTGGATTTCTCATATTTCCCGTCATGAAGTAAAACAAGTAATCTTTCTACAACACAGCTGAAGTGTTAGCACCCACTGACCCTACCATGCCCTCAATTTGAAAAGGAACTTTCAGTGGGAATTCACTTATAAAATATCACCAGATTCCCTAGCAAGGCTTTCAAGGCTCTATATCCTTCGGCACCTTTCCATTTTTCCCATTGTATCCCACCATGTGACCTACATTCAAGCCATGCTGGACTATTTGTTGTTTCCTGACCATTTTATGCACTTCCCTACTTTTGTGCATTTTCTCATGCTGTTCACTCATCCTGCAATGCCTTTACAATCCTTTTCCTGCCTACAGGAAAACTATTCATTCTTTTAGGCTCAGCTCAAATGCCAGGTCTTTTTGAAGTCTTCCATCACACCCTTATCTTCCCTGTCCACATGTTGGAATTAATAGTTCCTTCTGCAGTTCCAGATGTTTTAAATTTACTCCTCTATTTTATCATTTGTCTTTATACCATGCCTTGGAGTCTTATCAGTAAGTTGGAGCTTGTATTTAGGGACAGTTAGCATAGAAGGGGAAGCTTGGGCTTTGAGAGTGTTTGACTTCAAAGCCTGAACTTTTTATTACGTATAATAATAATTATTAACATTTATATATTCATTAAGTGCTTACTATATACCAGATACTTTCTATGTGCTTTACTTTATTAACTCATTTAATTCCTACAACATGCCTGTGGAGTAGGTACCATTATCCACATTTTACATGTGAGAAAGCTGAGATACTGATTGGTTAAATAACTTGGCCAAGCTCATTGAGTTGGTTAGTAGCAGAGCTGAGATTGAAACCGTTGCAGTCTGAATCTGGAGCTAGCAAGTGTAACCATTTTGTAACTCTGTACCCCCACACAGCTTCTGGTAAAGTACATTGCCCATCCCAAACTTAAATTTGAGTGTTATAGACACACTTGTCCCTTACCTCTTTTGCTTTTTCACTTTGTGTTGGCCAGCTCCTGCCTTATCTTCATTCCTTACCCAACTGAGCATTCAGGGTTCATCACTTTCAACATGTTTTTAAGTATTTTTTATTGTGGTAAAATATATATAACATGGAAGTTGCCATTTTAATGATTTTTAAGTGTAAAATTCAGTGGCATTAATTGTATTCACAATGTTTTGCAGCCATCACTACAGTTTCCAAAACTTTTTCATTATGCAAAAGAGAAACTGTATAGCCGTTAAGTAATAATTCCCCATTCCCCTACTTCCTCCAGCCTGTGGTAATCCAGTCTACTTTCTCCATGAATATGCCTATTCTAAATGTGTCTTATAAGTGGAATCATACGATATTTGTCCTTTTGTGTCTGGTTTATTTCACTTAGCATAATGTTTTCAAAGTTTATCCATGTTGCAGCATGTATCAGAACTTCATTCCTTTTTATAGCTGAGTAATATTCTACTGTGTGTGTATGTACGTGTACACCACATTTTGTTTACCTATTCATCTATTTATGGACAGTTGAGTTTCCACCTTTTGGCTATTATGAATAATACTGCAATGAACATTGAAGTACGAGTGTCTGTTCGAGTCCCTGCTTTCAATTCTTTTGAATATATACCTGGAAGTAGAATTTTTGGGTCACATGGTAATTCTATGTTTAGCTTTTTGAGGAACTACCAAACTGTTTTCCACAGCAGCTGAATTATTTTACATTCCTACCAGCAACGGACAAGAGTTCCAATTTATCCACATCATCATCAACACTTGTTATTTTCCATTTTTTTAATAGCTATCCTGGTAGGTGTGAAGTGGTATCTCATTGTGGTTTTATTTGCATTTCCCTAATGACTAATGGTGTTGAGCATTTTTTTCATATGTTTATTGTCCATTTGCATATCTTTGGAGTAACGTCTATTCAAGTTCTTTGCCCATTTTTTAATTGGATTGTTTGTCTTTCTGTTGTTGCATTGTAGTAGTTCGTGATATAGTCTGAATACAAAGTCCCTTATCAGCCATATAATTTACAAACATTTTCCCCTATTCTGTAGGCTGTTTTTAATGTTAATGATGCCCTTTGATGCACAAAAGTTTTTAATTTTTATGATGTCTGATTTATCTATTTTTTCTTTTGTTCCTTGTGTCTTTGGTATCATATCTAAGAATCCGTTGCCAAAGCCAAAGCCAGGAAGATTTATCCCTGCTTTCTTCTAAGAGTTTTGTTTCATAGTTTTAACTTATGTTTAGGTTGTTGATCCATTTTGAGTTAATTTTTGCATATGGTATGAGGAAAGGGTCCAACTTCATTTTTTCCATATGGGAATCCAGTTGTCTCAGCACCATTTGTTGAATAGCCTATTCTTTCCCCATTGAATGGACTTGGCACCCTTGGCAGAATCAATTGGCCATAGACATGTTGGTTTATTTCTGGACTCTCAATTCTATTCCATTCACCTCTATGTCTATTTTTATTCTAGTACCACAGGGTTTTGATTACTGTAGCTTTGTAGTAAGTTTAGAAATCAGGAAGTGTGAGTGCTTCAACTTTTTTTCTTTTTCAAGATTCTTTCAGTTAATCTGCATTCCTTTCCATTCTATATGAATTTTAGGATTAGCTTTTCCATTTATACAAAAGAAAAAGCCATTGAGATTTTGATACAGATTGCATTGAATCTGTAGATTGCTTTGGGGATATGGCTATCTCAATAATATTAAGTCTTGCAATCTATGAACACAGAATATCTTTCCATTTATGTAAATCTTTAATTTCTTTTAGCATTATTTTGTAGTTTGTGTACAAGTCTTTCACATCTCCTTGGTTAAATTTATTCCTCAATGTTTTATTCTTTTAGATACTATCATAAGTGGAATTGCTTTCTTAATTTTCTTTTCACATTATTCATTGCTGGTATGTAGAAACAACTGATTTTTGTGTGTTGATCTTGTAACCTGCAACTTTGCTGAATTTATTAACTTTAGTAGCTTTTTTGTGGATTCTTTGGGAATTTCTGTATATAGGATCATGTCATCTACAAATAGAAATACTTTTCTTTCTTCCTTTCCTATTTGAACACCTTTTATTTCTTTTTCCTGTCTAATTGCTCTGGCTAGAACTTCCAGAAGAATGTTGAATAACAGTGGTGAAAATGGGCATGCTTGTCTTGTTCCTGATCTTAGAAAGCTTTCAGCCTTTCACTATTGAGTATGATGTTAGCAGTTTTTCTTAAATGCCCTTTATCATCTTAAGGAAGTTCCTTTCACTGCCTAATTTTCTGAAAGTTTTTATCATGAAAGAGTATCAGATTTTATCAAATGCCCTTTTCTTCATCAAATGAGGTTATCTCGTGGGGTTTTTTGTTGTTGTTTTTCTAATAAAGTGATGCATTACATTTTTCTATTAAAGTGGTATATTATATTGATTGACTTTCATATATTGACCCCCCTTGCATTCCTGGGATAAATCTCACTTGGTCATGATGTATAATCCTATAAATATGCTATTGGATTTGGTATGCTAGTATTTTATTGAGAATTTTTGCATCTATATTTATAATGAATATTGGTCTCTAATGTTCTTTCCTTATGATATCTTTATCTGGCTTTAATTTCAGGGTAATGCTAGCTTCATAGAATTTGTTGGAAAATGTTCCCTCCTTTATTTTTTGGAAAAGTTTGAGGATTTGTGTTAATTCCTCTTTAAATGTTTGGTAGAATTCTCTAGTGAAGCCATCTGGTCCTGGACTTTTCTTTGTTGGAAGGTTTTGATCACCAATTCAATCTCTTTACTATTTATGGATCTGTTGAAATTTTCTATTTCTTTTTGAGTTAGTTTGGGTAATTTGTGTTTTTAGGAATTTGTCAGTTTTATCTAGGTTATCTAATTTGTTGGCATACAGTTGTTCATAGTGTTCTTTTTAATCTTTTTTAATTTCTATATAGTTGGTCATAGTGTCCCCACTTTCATTTCTGATTTTAGTTATTTGTTTCTTCTCTCTTTTTTTCTTTGTCAGTCTAGCTAAAGGTTTGTCAATTTTGTTGATTTTCTTCAAAGAACCAACATTTGGTTTTGTTGATTCTCTCTACTGTTTTTCTGTTATCTATTTTGTTTATTTTTACACTAATCTTTATTATTTCCTTCCTTCTGCTAGGTATGGGTTTAGTTTTCTCTTCTTTTTCTAG
Organism: Tapirus indicus; assembly: GCA_031878705.1. Lineage (NCBI taxonomy): Eukaryota > Metazoa > Chordata > Mammalia > Perissodactyla > Tapiridae > Tapirus > Tapirus indicus. Next base: position 85,606,805 of record CM062942.1, on the reverse strand, counting down.
ATGTAAGGTTCATCAAGATGTAAAGCTAGGTAATTGATTTGAAATCTTTCTTATTTTTTAATGCAGACATTTCCAGTTATAAATTTCCCTCTGAGCACTGCCTTGGCTGCATCCTGTAAGATTTGATATATTATGTTTTTTTTTTCATTCATCTCTAAGTATTTTCTGATTTCCCTTGTGACTACTTCTTCAACTCATTGGTTGTTTAAGAGTGTGTTGTTTAATTTCCACATTTGTTAATTTTCCAGTTTTCCTTCTGGCATTGGTTCCTAGCTTTATCTATTGTGGTCAATGAAGATATTCCATATGATTTCAGTCATTTTAAGTTCCTTAAGTCTTGTTTTGTCCCCTAATATGGAGAATGTTCCATGTGCACTTGAGAAAAATGTGTATTCTGGGGCCACTCCTGTGGCCTAGTGGTTAAGTTTGACACACTCCACATTGGCAGCCTGGGTTCAGTTTCTGGGTGTGGACCTACAACACTTGTCGGCAGCCATGCCGTGGCAGCAACCCACATACCAAATGGAGGAAGATTGGCACAGATGTTAGCTCAGGGCATATCTTCCTCAGCAAAAAAAAAAAAAGTGTATTCTGCTGTTGTTTGGTAGAGTGTTCTATATAGGTCTGTTATGTCTAGGTGATTTATAACGCAGTTCAAGTCCTCTATTTTCTTTTTGATCTTCTGTCCAAATGTTCTACCTATTATTGGGTGTGATGTTGGAAGTCTCCAACTATTATTGTAGAAGAGTCTATTTCTCCCTTCAATTCTGTCAATGTTTGCTTCTTCTTAGAGACATTGCCTTCTTGATGATCTCCACTCTATTTTTAACCCCACTCTATCTATAGGTTCCTCCATATCTATGTGGGAAATATACATACTTTTCCCATTGGAAGGAAAATAATCATTGCCCCAAGTCTAACTCCACACACTTTTTTACCTACCACCCTGTCCTTCTCTACCCTTTCACAACAATGTTTTCTACATTTCTACATTTGTTTTTTCTGCTTTCTCATGTTTTTATCAATCCTCACACAATTGCGATCTAGTTTCTTTCTCTACTACTCTACTGAAATTCTGCCCTCAACGTCACCAAAACCCCCTTCTTCCCTAGAGAAAAAAGGACAATTTAAAATTTCTAAATATTTTCTTTAAACATGTCCTTAGAGAATAATGCTCCTTTTCCACTTTTTATGTATTCTTCCCTGTGTTGGGAGCTTCATTAGAATGACAACTCTGACATTTCTGTGCCCTCACCCTTACTCTTGTGTTTCCCTCTTCCCTTTCTCTTTGGAAGGCTGCTTTCCCACTAAGGGTTGTGTCCTACTCTGCTTCCCCATAACATAAGTTTTCAAGGGTATGTTGGAAGAGGCTCCCAGTTTCTAATTGGGTGGGATATTTATCAAATTCTGAGATTTAATATTAGGAACACTATCGCCCAAAATTCTAAGTCACATTCATCTGTATCAGATTTGTCAGTAAAAAAGATTATATGTTTATCTCTCATCTGCTTTATTCTTTTTTCCCCAGCTTTATGGAGATATTATTGACATATAACATGTGTAAGTTTAAGGTGTACAATGTGATGATTTGATACACATATATGTTGTGAAATGATTACCACCATAAGGTTAGTTAACACCTCCATCCCCTCATGATTACCATTTTTTTGTGGTGATAATATTTAAAATTTACTCTCTTAACAACTTTTAAGTATACAATACAGTATTGTTAATTATAGTCACCATGATGTACATTAGATACCCAGAACTTATTCATCTTATAGCTGGAAATTTGTGCCTTTTGACCAATATCTCCCCACTTCACCCAAACCCAGGCCCTGGCAACCACCATTCTACTCTATTTCTATGAGTTTAATTTTTTCGGATTCCACATATAAGTGAGAACATACATTGTCTTTCTCTGTCTTATTTCACTTAGCATAATGCCCTCAAGGTCCATCCTTATTGTTCCAAAAGGCAGGGTTTCCATTTTTATAGCTTAATAATATTCCATAGTATATATACCAGATTTTTGTTATCCATTCATCTGTTGATGGACGCTTAGGTTGTTTCCATGTCTTGGCTATTGTGAATAATGCTGCAGTGAACATGGAGGTACAGACATCTCTTCAAGATAGTGATTTCATTTCCTTCAGATATATACCCAGAAGTAGGATTGCGGGTTCATATGGTGGTTCTATTTTTAATTTTTTGAGGAACATCTCTACTGTTTTTCATAGTGGCTGAACCAATTTACATTCCTACAGAAAGTGCACAAGGATTTATCACTAAAAATTTCCCTCTGAGACATGATTTTGTCATATCTACAAATTTTGGCATGTTGTGTTTCCATTTTCATTTGTTTCAAGATGTTGTTTTGATTTCTTTTTTTCCTGGTGAGGAATATTAGCCCTGAGCTAACATCTGTTGCCAATCCTCCTCTTTTTGCTGAGGAAGACTGGCCCTGGGCTACCATCTGTGCCCATCTTCCTCTATTTTATGTGTGGGATGCCTGGCACAGCATGGCTTGATAAGTAGTGCATAAGTCTGTGCCCAGGATCCAAACCCATGAACCCTGGGCCGCCAAAGCAGAGCACATGAACTTAACCACTACACCACCAGGCCGGCCCCCTGATTTCTTTTTTGATTTCATCTTTGATCTATATGTTGTTCCAGAGTGTGTTCCTTAATTTCCACATATTTGTGCATTTTCAAGTTTTCCTCCTATCATCTTCAGCTCGAAGAACTCCTGTCATTATTTCTCTTGGGGCAGGCATAGTGGTGATGAACTGCCTCAGCTTTTGTGTTTTGGGAAAATTCTTTATCTCTCTTTCATTTCTGAAAGACAACTATGCTGGGTAATGTATTCTTGGTTAGCAAGTTTTTTTCTTTCAACACTTTGAATATATCATCCCACTATCTCTTGGCCTGCAAGATTTCTACTGAGAAATCCGCTAGTAGTATTTTCCTTCAAGAGTTCTCTTGTAAGTTACAAGCTTCTTATCTTTGCTGCTTTTAAGATTCTCTCTTTGTCTTTTACTTTAGACAGTTCTATTATAATGTGTCTTAGAAAAGCTCATTTTAGGTTGAAATTTTGGGGTGACCTATGAGCTTCATGAACTTGGATGTCTTAATCTCGCCTCAGATTTGGTAAGTTCTTAACCATTATTTCTTTAAATACACTTTCTGCCCCTTTCTTCCTCTCTTCTTTTTCTGGGAATCCAGTAATGCAGAGATTTTTTCTTTTAAGGGTATCCCATAATTCACATAGTCTTTCTTCACTCTTTTTCATGCCTTTTCTTTTTGCTTTTCTGACTAGAAGATTTCAAATGACCTATCTTCTACTTCAGTAATTCTTTCTTCTGCTTGATTGAGTCTGCTGTTGAAGCTCTCTATTGAATTCTTCATTCAGTATCTTCTTCAACTCTAGGATTTCTGCTTTTTATTTTAATGGTTTCTATATCTTTGTTTAACTTCTCATTTTATTTATGCATTTTTCCTAATTTCATTTAATTGTCTATGTGTTTTCATGTAGTTCACTGAATTTTTTAAGAGGATTATTCTGAATTCTTTGTCAGACAGTTGATAGATCTCCATTTGTGTAGGGTCAATCATTGGAGTTTTATTAGTTTCCTTTGGTGAAGTCATGTTTTCTTGATTATTCATAATCCTTGTGGCCTTGTTTTGGTGCCTGTGCATTTGCCAAATCAGAACCTCTTCCAATCTTTATAGACTGCTTCTGCAGGCAAACCCATCATCAATCAGCCTGTCCAGAGATTCTGGGTGGGCCATCTGGTAGTGTTCATAGGTGGACTTTCTGCTAGATTCTTTGAGTGGGCAGGTCTAGTGCCTAGGTCAGCAAATTCACAGGCCTGGTGCTTGGGTACATGGGGACCAGTCTGCTGCCTGGATCCACAGAGGTGGGCCTGGAGCCTGGGTTCACTCGGGCCTATGAGGTGCCAGACACCACTGGGGTGGGCCCAGCGTTTCAGTCCATTGGGGACCAGTCCTGTATTAGGAGGAGCCATGAGCCTGGTTTCACAGGAGCCAACCTGGAGGCTGGTGCAATGGTTACTGCTCTGGTGCTGGGGCAGGACAGGAGCCTGGGTCTGTGTCATTGAGGCTGGGCCACAGAGGCTGGCCTGGTGCTGGGGCAGGCTGAGAGTCTGGCTCTGTAGGAGCTGGTCTGGAGTCTTGGTCTGTGGGGGCTAACCTGCCCCTGGGGTGGACTGGGGGACTGGAGTTACAGAAGCTAGCCTGGTGCTGGAGTAGGTTGAAACCCTGGGTCTGCAGTAGTCAGCCTGGCATTGGACCCAGCCAGGAGCCTGGGTTCACGGAGGCTGATTGGGAACCTGAAGTGGCAGGAGCCACCCAGGGCTGTGGGAGCTGGCCAGCACAGGGATGTGTTGAGAGCCTGGCTTCACAGGAGTCTCCTAGGAGCCTGGGCCATGTAAGCTATTTGAGGCCAGAGGAGCTGGCCAGTGCTGAAGTGAGCCAGGAGCCTATGTTTGCAGGAGACTGCCATGAGCATGGGCCCACAGGCACTGCCCCAGGCCATTGAAGCTGGATATCACTGGGATGGGCCAGGAGCCTAGGTTCATGAGAGACTTCTGGGAGTCTGGTGCCACAGGAGCCACCTAGAGCCATGGGAGTTGACAGGTACCAAGGTGAGTTGGGGGCCTGGGTTCATGGGAGCCCACCAGGTGCCTGGTGCTTTGGAAGCTGCCTAGGGCCATGGGAGCCACTTGGGGGCCACTGTTGCCAACAAGCACTGGGGTGAGCTGGGAGCCTGGTATCATGAGAGATGCCTGGAGCTGTTGAACTGGTAGGCGCCACAGTGAGCTGGGGGCCTGGGTTTGTGGGGGCTTGCAGAGAGCCACGTAGGGCCACAAGAGTCAGCATTGTGCTGGAGCAGTCTGACTCGAGTCTGTGGTGAAGTCAGACACTCACTTCACTCTGCATCTTCCGTGTGGAGAGTGTCTCTCTTATGCTGGGCTGCCTCTCTTAGGAGGAAAGGTGATGGGAGTAATGTGAATCTATCTTTCCTACTCTCCTCAATATGTCTTTTCTTATTTTTGTGCTTCCCCCAGATGTTGTAGTCTCCTACCTGGAATCCTTGGCTCTTGTAAAGGTATTTTTGTGCATGGATAGTTATTCAAATTGATGTTTCTCAAGGGGTTGAGCATGAGAAATTCCTATACTGCCATATTTCTGACCTCACTTCCTGCTTTATTCTCTTTGCTCATTTTGTCCAGAGTATGAGTAAGAGAAGAGGATTGATATTTATTTGGCCTCTCAAACCCCAACTAATGTAATACTTTAATACATTCTGATTTCAAAACAATTGAACATCATTGGGGCTGGCCCAGTGGCATAGTGGTTAAGTTTGCACACTCTGCTTCGGCGGCCTGTGATTCACAGGCTTGGGTTCTGGGCATGGACCAATGCACCATTCATCAAGCCATGCTGTGGCCGCATCCCACATACAAAATAGAGGAAGATGGGCATGGATGTTAGTGCAGGGCTAATCTTTCTCACCAAAAAAAAGAGGAGGATTGGCAATGGATGTTAGCTCAGGGCCAGTCTTCCTCATACACAAAAAAAATTAAACATCATAAATAAAGTTAAAGACCTCTTTGAATGTAACAACTCCTATCCCAGTCTCCTCCCTAGAGGCAACCTATATTGTCAATTTCCATAGAAAAGTTCTGTGCTTTGCCTGCATACAAACATATCCAAGTGTTCTGAGGATTCTTTAAAATTTTTAATTTTATCATAGTATATGTATTATTCTGCGACATTTTTTCTTTTTGTGTGAGGAAGACTAGCCCTGAGCTAACATCCATTGCCAATCCTCCTCTTTTTTGCTGAGGAAGACTGGACCTGGGTTAGCATCCGTGCTCATCTTCCTCTACTTTATATGGGATGCCACCACAGCATGGCTTGACAAGCGGTGTGTCTGTCCGCTCCTGGGATCCAAACCTGCAAATCCCTGGCCGCTGAAGCGGAACATGCGAACTTAACCACTCAGCCACCGAGCCAGCCCCAACATTTTTTCTTAACAGTATGTCTTGGAGATTTTTCCATATAAGTATATGTCTACTTCTTTCTTCTTAGTACTGTATTGTATTTCATAGTATTGCAATACCTTTTTTGTTTTTCTGGGTGATTCTGAGAAATAAACTCCTGGGTCATAGGCATTTTTCATTCTAATAGATAGTTGAAATCTCCTTGCAAAAGGGTTATATCATTGTATCCTCTATCAGTATATGAAAGTCCCTGGTTTCCCGCACACCCACCAACAGTTCTGAGTATTTGCATATTTAAACATATCTGCCAATCTGATGGATGAAAAATGGTATCTCTGTTTTAATTTACATTTTACTAATATTGAAGAAAATATATAAGCTCCATTAACTCACAGAAAAGAATCAGACCATGAATATGAATTTCCCCTTTAAGAATGCAAATCAATTTGTAAGCAGCTAAATGCTTATTAGCAAACTTTTGGGAGCTGAGGACAAGTATGAAGAAAAAAGCATGCTTTTTTGCATGAACTCAATATTCCCAAATTCCTGATATACAAAGAATTCTCATAGTGCAAATAAATTTGAGTTTACTATTATAAGATCTTTTATTCTTTTAATTGTTTCAAATATGTGGAGACACTGTTCAGATAATTATATAAATCATCAATATAAATGATCAATAATTAGTGTGATAATAAATGATGATTTAAAATTCTGTTAGATGATGAAATTCAGCAGTAAGATTACTAAGCTTTTCTTAAAAGAAGGGTCTATTCAAAACATATAAAAGCTCAATTTATCTTGGTGATGTTAAGAACAACTTAGTTGATCATCTTCACACTACAGGATAATTCTTTAGTAAAATGAAATTTGAAGTTTATTTTCTAAAAATATACTCAACACATTTTTTGTTAATGTATTCATTTGCAATTAGTGGTATCTGATCATTACTAACCCAGTTGAGGACCTGCAGCTGTGGGAACAGGCTCCTTAAGTATGAAATTTCATTTTCTTGGGTAAAAAATGGTTTTTTTTCTCTCTCTCAAGTGAGATTTGAAGAATTTTCAAACATGTCTAGACCTGGATAGTGTTAATGTCATTTTGGGGGGGTTGATTTATTCACCAGAGAAGAAAATTAGGCACACAGAACTCTATAATCTGGGTTGAAAAGGGAGAAAATGGATGTGAGCACAAACATGTGATATTAGAACTACATTCTGTGCGAATGTAGTTCCACAATCTGATTGCACTAAAGTGACCCTAAGCAGAATATATGTTGTTAGGAATTCTATATCAATAGCTTTTATTCTCCAGCACAGATTTATTTCACTGAGATAACATAGTTGAAGTAATTTCATGCTCCCTGAAGCACCTCACATGAGAAATTCTTGTCCAGGGCTAATGATTCGTTCCTCAGTGAGCCTAGAGGAGGGGCTCCTAGAGGAGGGGACACTATCGTCCTTCAGTTTTATAATTCAGTTAATAATTTCACACTAGACTGGTGTGAAAAACAAAAACTTATTTGAATGTCATTCCCTGGTGTGTATATCCCTAGTGAATAAAAAAGAAGAAGAAATGGGTCAAGGGTTGTGCCTTTTTCATTTGAGACTACTGTTAAAATAATGTGATTTTTCTGGTGTACCAAGAACAATGGTAGGCACTTTTATAATTTACATGAGTCCATTAATATCATAATATAAATTGTAAAATCTTGGAATATAACATTAAAATTTCCAAAAATAGCCTAGATGAACAACTCTATTAAGTAAAAATCTTTACTATTACAATCCCTCTCCCTTTCTCTTAATTTTACAAGAAACAGTCCTATGGCTCCATTGTGCAGAAAAAATATTTTCTTCTGGGGACTGTTGTGGCCACCCCTCAGAGACAGAATACACTGTCATCCAAAATTTGATTCAGATGTCAGACTGATTATATCACACATACACACAATAAGACAGTGTGGAAACTTTTATTACTCACATAATGAGGCTTTCTGGGTAGCGCAGGGTGGCTTTCAGACAGGTCCAAAAAATGGCTTGAGAGAGTAGGACGAGGAGACTTCCTTGGGGTTTTATGGTGACTAGGAGATGGGTCCGGGGTGAAGGTTCCTGCATGTGGTTTGATTTTCCCACCAGTGCCTAAGGAGGGAGCACCTTGGTTTTCTGATCTGCTTGCCCATATGTGGGGCATAAGGGGAAGTTATCAACTTATTTATGTGTGAGGCAGAGGAGGAGGAGGAGTGAGGCTTAAAAGCTTCAATAGTCAAAGATCAAAAATGGAGTCAGCCTTTTTACTGCAGGGATTATAAAATATCTGCTTCAGGGCTGGCCCAGTGGTGCAGTGGTTTAGTTCATGCTTGGCAGTCCGGGGTTCGCGGGTTCGGATCCCGGGAGCCTGCAGACGCACTGCTTGTCAAGCCATGCTGTGGCAGCGTCCCATATAAAGTAGAGAAAGATGGGCATGGATGTTAGCCCAGGGCCAGTCTTCCTCAGCAAAAAGAGGAGGATTAGCAACGGATGTTAGCTCAGGGCTGGTCTTCCTCCCCCCCCTCAAAAAAAAAATCTGCTTCATTTACCAGTCATAACTAGAAGCGTATACAGATAGGTTTCCATTGTGACTGAAGCAAAAAGTCAATTTTTGTTGATCAAATTTCTCTGCAATATATAGTTTTGTTCTGACATCTTTCTCCCAAAAGCTGAATCTACCAGCATATCCTAGAGTTGCAAGGATTCGATAAACCAGTGGCATGGTTTTCTCGAGTAGCTTAAATAGTGGCTCCATTACATCAGTAACAGGTTTTGACAATTAATATGATGAATAACAAGTATTTTCCTTCAGTGCTTCTCAGAGCAAAAACATTAGGCTTATTCAATTTGGCTTTATAATTAGCAACATACTTCAAATGATGTCATCAATAAAGTGAAAACACAACTCACAGCATAGGAGAAAATATTTGCAAATCATGTATATGATATGGGTGTAGTATCCAGAATATATAACGAACTCTTACCACACACACAAAAAAGACAAAACAAGAAATAGGCAAAGGATTTGAATAGACATTTCTCCAAAGAAAATATACAAATGACCAATAGGCACATGAAAAGATGCTCAACATCATTATTCTTTAGAGAAATGCAAATCAAAACCACAACGATACCACTTCACACCCACTAGATGGCTATAATTCTTTAGAAAAACAGATAATAGAAAGTGTTGGCAAGGATGTAGAGAAATTGGAACCCTTATATGTTGCTGATGGGAATGTAAAATCGTACAGCCACTATGCAAAACAATTTGGCAGTTTCTGTAGTGCACAACTTAAATTCAACTTGTTTCTTTTTCTGTATTTTTTTAAGGTTTTTCTCTTAGTGGCTACTCTAGGGATTATATTTAATATCTTAACTATATAACACCCAAGTTTGAATTAATACCAACTTAGTTTCAATAGTATAAAAGACTCTGCTCCTTTACAACTCTGTTTCCCTCTTTATTTTGTTATTGTCACAGACTAGATCTTTATACAACATGGGTCAATTAACATAGATTTGTAATTATAGTTTTATGCATTTGGCTTTTAAAATACACCAGAAAGAAAACAAGGAATAACAAACCAAAAATGCAGTAATACTGATTTTTAAAAAGATCATTAGACTTTATGTTTCAGAGCAGTTTTAGGTTTACAGAAAAATTGAGTAGAAAGTACAGAGAGCTCCCATATACTACTTCTTCTCCCCCAAACCCCTCTTCCCTGCACACAGTTTCCCATATTATTAGCATCTTGCATTTGTGGGTACATTTGTTGTAATTGATGAATGAATATTGATACATTATTATTAACTAAAGTCTCTAATATACATTAGGGTTCACCCTTTGCATTGTACATTTCTACATTTTCTTTTTTAATTGTGGTAAAATACACATAACATAAAATTTGCCATTTTAACTAATTTTATGTGTACAATTCAGTGACATTAAGTACATTCACGTTGTCATTCAACCATCACCACTATCCATCTCCAGAACTTTTTTATCATCCCAAACTGAAACTCTGTATCCATTAAACAATAACTTCCCACTCCCCATAGCCCTTTGTGAGCACTATTCTATTTTCTATCTCGATAAATTTGACAGCTCTAAATACATCATATAAGTGGAATCATGCGATATTTATTTTGTGTCTGGCTGTTTCACATAGCATATTGTTTTCATAGCTTATCCTCATTGTAGCATGTATCAAAATCTCATTTCTTTTTAAGACTGAATAATATTTCATTGTTTGTATATACCACATTTTGTTTATCCATTCGTCTATCAATGGATATTTTGATTGTTTCCACTTTTTGGCTATTGTGAATCATGCCACTAAGAACATTGGTTGTACAAATATCTGTTCAAGTCCCTGCTTTCAATTACTTTTGGTATATAACTTGAGGTGGAATTGTTACATCATATGGTAATTCTATGTTTAATTTTTTGAGGAACCACCATACTGTTTTCCAAAGCAGCTGCATCATTTTACATTCCCACCACAAATACCCATAGGTTTCAATTTCTCCACATCCTTGCCAACATTTGCTCTTTTCTGTGTTTTGATAATACCCATCTTAATGTGTGTGAAGTTGTACCTTGTGGTTTTGCTTTGTATTTCCCTCATGACTAGTGATGTTGAGCATCTTTTCATGTGCTTATTGGCCATTTATATATCTTTGAAAAAATGTCTGCTCAAGGCCTTTGCCCTTAAAAATAGGGTTTTTGGTCTTTTGTTGTTGTTGTTGAATTTTAGACATTCTTTATATATTCTTGATATTAACCCCTTATCATACATATGATTTTCAAGCATTTTCTCCCATTCTCTGGATTGCCTTTATACTCTCTTGAAAGGGTCTGTTGATGCACAAAAGTTTTGTTTGTTTGTTTTTAGGTTTAAGGCGTATAGCATACTGGTTTGATTTACATGTATTATGAAATGATTACCACAATAGATTCAGCTAACATCCATCTTCTCGTATAGATACAATAAAAAGAAAAGAAAGAAGAACAGAAAAAAATTCTCCTTGTGATGAGAACTCTTAGGATTTACTCTCTTAACAACTTTCCTGTATATCATACAGCATGTTAACTATAGTCATCATGTTGTACATTACATCCCTAGTACTTATTTATCTTATAACTGGAAGTTAGTACCTTTTGACCACCTTCTTCCAATTTCCCCTCCCCCTACCCTCTGCCTCTGGTAACCACAGTCTGATCTCTTTTTCTATGAGTTTATTTGTTTGTTTTTTAGATTGTACATGTAAGTGAGATAATTCAGTATTTGTCTTTTTCTGTCCAACTTATTTCTCTTAGCATAATGCATTCAAGGTCCATCCATGTTGTCACAAATGGTAGGATTTCCTCATTTTTTATGGCTGAGTAATATTCCATTGTGTATATATATACCACAACTTCTTTACCTATTCATCCATTGACAGACACAGATCGTTTCCATGTCTTGGCCATTGTAAATAATGTTGCCATGAACTTGGGGGCACAGATATCTTTTTGAATTAGCATTTTTGTTTCCTTTGGATATATTCCCAGGAGTGGAATTGCAGGATCATATAGTAGTTCTATTTTTAATTTTTTGAGGATCCTCCAGACTGTTTTCCATAGTGGCTGTACCAATTTACAATCCTACCATCAGTGCACAAGGGTTCCCTTTTCTCCACTTCCATACCAGCGTTTGTTATATTTGAATTTTTGATGATAGCCATTCTAACAGGCGTGAGGTGATATTGTGGTTTTAATTTGCATTTCGCTAATGACTAGTGATGTTGAGCATCTTTTCATGTACTTGTTGCCATTTGGTATATCTTCTCTGGAGCAATGTCTGTTCAGGTCCTTTGCCCATTTCTTTGATTGGGTTACTTGTTTTTTTGCTATTGAGTTATATGAGTTCTTTATATATTTTGGATATTAATTCCTTATCAGATATATGGTTTGCAAATATTTTTCCCATTCCAAAGGTTGTCTTTTCACTTTGTTGATGGTTTCTTTTGCTGTGCAGAAGCTTTTTAGTTTGATGTTGTCCCACATGTTTATCTTTGATTTTATTGCTTGTGCTTTAGCTGTCATATTCAAAAAATCATTACCAAGATCCATGTCAAGAAACTTTATTCCTATATTTTCTTCAGGGAGTTTCATGGTTTCAGGTCTTACGTTTAAGTCTTTGATCCATTTTGAGTTAATTTTTGTAGGTAGTGTAAGATAGGGGTCTAGTTTCATTCTTTTGCATGTGAATATCCAATTTTCCTAGCACCATTTATTGAGGCGACTGTCTTTTCTCCATTGAGTATTCTTGGCTCCCTTGTCAAATATTAGTTGATCAAAAGTTTTTAATTTTGACAAAGTCCAATTTATCTATGTTTTCTTATGTTTTTGGTGTCATATCCAAGAAATCGTTGCCAAACCCAAAAAGTTCTTGCCTATGTTTTCTTCTAAGAGTTTCGAAGTTTTAGCTCTTAAGTTTGTCTTTGATCCATTTTGAGTTAATTTTTGTATATGGTGTAAGGTAAGGCCCAAATCCATTGTTTTGCATGTGGATATCCAGTTTTCCCAACACCATTTCTTGAAAAGACTGTCTGTTCTCCATTAAATCTTCTTGGTACCTTTGTCAAAAATCATTTGGCCATATATGCAAGGGTTTATTTCTGGACTTTCTATTCTACTTCACTGGTTCATATGTCTATCTTTATGACAGTACCGTACTGTTTAGATTACTGTAGTTATTGTAGCAAGCTTTGTGTGATATTGTGATTTATAAGAAAAATATATTTGGTCATTCAGATGACCAAAATATATTTCTCATATGTACTTGGTCTTTGTCCACAGTTCCTGGTTCACAGCTCCCAAAACCCTTGAAATTTCCTCAGTGATAAGAGCAATTGGAGCATCTTTTGTCATACTGTTTGGTCTCTTGTCCTCAGTTCCTAAAATTCACTTCAGAGTCATTAAGGTGAAATAGGTGTCTTGTTATTTATAAGAAGCCCCTTTCCACCACAAATGGGTTTATGTTAATGAGGTGACTTTTAAAAAGCACCTAAGGATGGTAGCTCGTTGCCCGGAGAAACAACCATGTGGTTAGAGGGTTGGAACTTTCAGTCCAACCTCTCACCACCTCCTGGAAGGGGAGAGGGGCTGGAAGTTGAATCAGCCTCCAATGGCCAATGATTTAATCAATCATGCCTATATAATGAAGCTTGCATAAAAAACCCAAAAGGCTGGAGTTCAGAGAGCTTCTGGATTGGTGAACACGTGAGATTCTGGGAGAATGGAGCTCTGGGAGAGAGCATGGAAGCTCTGCATCCATTCCCCATACCTTGTCCTATGCATCTTTTCCATATGGCTGTTCCTGAGTTATATCTTTTTCTAAAAAAGCCAGTAATCTAGTAAGGAAAATGTTTCTCTGAGTTTTGTGAGCTGCTCTGTCAAATTAATCGAACCTAAGGAGGGGGTTATTGGAACCTCCCATCTATAGTCAGTCAGTCAGAAGCACAGGTAATAACTTGGACTTGAGACTGGTGTCTGAAGGGGAGGGGCAGTCTTGTAGGACTGAGCCATTAACCTCTGGGATCTGATGCTATCTCCAGGTAGATAGAGTCAGAATTTAGTTGAATTGTAGAACACCCTGCTGGTGTCCAAGAATTGTTTGGTGGTGTGGGAACCACCCCCCCACACACACACACACATTGGAATTGGTGCCCAGACACCTTTATTTTGAAATTAGGAAGAGTGAGTGCCAACCTTTTTCTTTTTCAAGATTGTTTTGTCTATTTGGGATCACTTGAGATTCCATATGACTTTTAGGATAGGTTTTTCTACTTATGCAAAATATATTGTTGGGATTTTCATAGGGATTGCGTTGCATCTTATAGATCACCTTGGGCTGTATTGACTTCTTAACAAAGTTAAATATTCCAATTGATGAACACAAGATGTGTTTCCATATATTTATGTCTTTTAAAATATCTTTCAGCAGTTTTGTAGATTTCAGCATATAAGACTTTGACCTACTTCATTAAGTGTATTCTTAAGTATTTTATTCTTTTGATGCTTATTGTAAATGAAATGGCTTTCTTAATTTCTTTTTTAGATTGTTCATTGTTATTGTATAGAAATGCAACCCATTTTTGTGTGTTGATTTTAAATCCTACAACTTTGCTGAATTTGTTTATTAGCTCTAAGAGATGTTTTTGTGGACTCTGGGGTTTTGTACATCTATGTCATGTCATTGAGTGCAGATAATTTTATTTCTTCCATTCCAATATAGATGCCTTTTAGTTCTTTTTTTAAATTGATGTCTTAATAGCTTATAGCATTGTGAAGTTTTAGTTGTACATTATTGTTTGTCAATCACCATATAAATGCTTCCCTTCACCCCTTGTGCCCAACTCTACTCCCCTTTGCCCCTGGTAACCACCAAACAATTCTCTCTGACCATGTGTTAGTTTATATTCCACATATGAGTGAAATCATGCAGTGTTTGTCTTTCTCTCTCTGGCTTATTTCACTTAACATAATACTCTCCAGGCCCATCCATGTTGTTGTGAATGGGAGAATTTTGTCTTTTTTATGGCTGAGTAGTATTCCATTGTGTATATATATACCACATCCTCTTTATCCACTCTGTCATGGGACACTTGGGTTGCTTCCACTTCTTCGCTATAGTGAATAATGCTGCAATAAACATAGGGGTGCATAAGCCTCTTTGGATTGTTGATTTCAGGTTTATTGGATAGATACCCAATAGTGGGATAGCTGAATCATAAGGTATTTCTATTTTTAATTTTTTGAGGAATCTCTATACAGTTTTCCATAGAGGTTGCACCAGTTTGCATTCCCACCAGCAGTGAATTAGGGTCCCCGTTTCTCCACAGCCTCTCCAACATTCGTTGTTTTTTTGTCTTGGTGATTATAGCCATTCTAATGGATGTAAGGTTATGTCTTTGTGTAGTTTTGATTTGCATTTCCCTGATGATTACTGGTGTTGAACATCTTTTCATGTGCCTGTTGGCTTTCTGTATATCTTCCTTGGAAAAATGTCTGTTCATATCCTCTGCCCATTTTTTGGTTGGGTTGCTTGATTTTTGTTGTTCCGTTGTGTGAGTTCTTTATATATTATGGAATTAACCCCTTGTCGGATATATGATTTGCAAATATTTTCTGCCAGCTAGGGGGATGTCTATTCATTTTGATCCTGGATTAATTTGCCTTGTAGAAGCTCTTTAGTCTGATGAAGTCACACTTGTTTATTTTTTCTTTTGTTTCTCTTCTCTGAGTAGACATGGAATCCAAAAAGATCCCTTTATGACCGACGTCAAATAGTGTACTGCCTATATTCTCTTCAAGGAGTTTTGTAGTTTCAGGACTCACTTTCAGGTCTTTGATCCATTTTGAGTTAATTTTTGTGTATGGCAATAGAAAATGGTCTATTTTCATTCTTTTGCATGTGGCTGTCCAATTTTCCCAGCACCATTTATTCAAAAGACTTCCCTTTCTACCTTGTATGTACTTAGCTCCTTTGTTAAAGATTAGTTCTCCATAGATGTGTGTTTTATTTCTGGGCTTTCAATTCTGTCCCATAGATCCACGTGTCTATTTTTGTACCAGTACCATGCTGTTTTGATTACCATGGCTTTGTAGTATATTTTGAAGTCAGGGATTGTGATGCCTCCAACTTTGTTCTTTTTCAGGATTGCTTTAGCTATTCGGGGTCTTTTCTTGCCCCATATGAATTTTAGTATTCTGTGTTCTATTTCTGTGAAGAATGTCATTGGGATTCTGATTTGAACTGCATTGACTCTGTAGATTGCTTTAGGTAGTATGGACATTTTAACTATGTTTTTCTTCCAATCCATATGCATGGGATATTTTTCTATTTCTTTATGTCTTCATCGATTTCTTTCAATAGTGTCTTATAGTTTTCATCATATAGATCTTTCACCTCCTTGGTTAAATTTACTCCTAGATATTTTTGTTGTTGTTGGGATTATAAATGGGATTGTCTTTTTTGAGTTCTCTTTCTGTTAGTTCGTTCTTGGCTTATAGAAATGCAACTGATTTTTGTAAGTTGATTTTATACTCTGCAACTTTGCTGTAGTTTTTTATTATTTCTAATAGTTTTCCAATGGATTCTTTAGGGTTTTTTCTATATAAGATCATGTCATCTTCAAATAGTGAAAGTTTCACTTCCTCACTGTCTATTTGGAGTCCTTTTATTCCTTTTCTTGCCTAATTGCTCTGGCCAAAACCTCAAGTACTATGTTGAATAAGAGTGATGACAGTGGGCACCCTTGTCTTGTTCCTATTCTCAGAGGAATGGCTTTCAGTTTTTCCCCATTGAGTAGGATGTTGGCCTTTTTTATGTTGAGATACTTTCCTTCTATACCCACTTTGTTGAGAGTTTTTTTTATCATAAATGGTTATTGGATTTTGTCAAATGCCTTCTCTGTATCAATTGAGATGATCATGTGGTTTTTATTCTTCGTTTTGTTAATGTGGTGTATCACATTGATTGATTTGGAGATGTTGAATCATCCCGGTGTCCCAGGTATAAATCCCACTTGGTCTTGCTGTATTGCTTTTGATGTATTGCTGTATTCGGTTTGCCAATATTTTGTTGAGGACTTTTCAATCTATGTTCATTATCGATATTGACCTGTAGTTTTCCTTTTTTGTATTGTCCTTGTCTGGCTTTGGTATCAAGGTGATTTTGGCCTCATAAAATGTGTTAGGAAGTGTTCCATCTTCCTCTATTTTTTGGAAAAGTTTGAGAAGGATAGGTATTAAGTCTTCTTTGAATGTTTGGTAAAATTCTCAAAGAAGCAATCTGGTCCTGGACTTTTACTTTTGGGGAGGTTTTTGATTACTGTTTCAATCTCTT
The DNA here is from genome assembly GCA_031878705.1 of Tapirus indicus. NCBI lineage: Eukaryota > Metazoa > Chordata > Mammalia > Perissodactyla > Tapiridae > Tapirus > Tapirus indicus. The sequence continues at coordinate 85,589,849 of CM062942.1, read as the reverse complement.
TACTTGTGATTGGTCTATTCAGGTTCTCTATTTCTTCTTGATTCAGTTTTGGTAGGTTGTATGATTCTAAGAATTTATCCATTTCCTCTAGGTTGTCTAATTTGTTGGCATATAGTTTTTCATAGTTCTCTTTAATCCTTTGTATTTCTGTGGTATCTGTTGCAATTTCTCCTCTTTCATTTCTAGTTTTATTTATTTGAGACTTCTCTCTTTTTTGTGTGAGTCTGGCTAAGGGTTTGTCAATATTGTTTATCTTCTCAAAGAACCAATTCTTTGTTTCATTGATCCTTTCTACTGCTTTTTTTGTTTCAATTTCATTTATTTCTGCTCTAATTTTTATTATTTCCCTATTGCTGTCTTTGGGCTTTGTTTGTTGTTCTTTTTCTAGTTCTCTTAGATGTAGTTCAAGGTTGCTTATTTGGGATTTTTCTTGTTTGTTGAAACGGGCCTGTATTGCTATGAGTTTCCCTCTCCGGACTGCTTTTGCTGCATCCCATATGAGTTGGTATGGTGTATTTTCATTTTCGTTTGTCTCCAGATGGTTTTTAATTTCTCCTTTAATCTCACCAATGATCTATTTGTTGTTCAGTAGCTTGTTGTGTAGTCTCCACATCTTTGTCACTTTCCCAGTTTTTTCCTTGTAGTTGATTTCTAGTTTCATAGCCTTATGGTTGGAAAAGATGCTTGTTATGATTTCAGTCTTCTTAAATTTATAGAGACTTGCCTTGTTTCCCAACATATGGTCTATCCTTGAGAATGTTCCATGTGCACTTGAGAAGAATGTGTAATCTGCTGTTTTTGGGTGGAGTGCTCTCTATATATCTATTAAGTCCACCTCATCTAGTTTTCATTTATGTCTTCTATTTCCTTATTGACTTTTTGGCTGGAGGATGTGTCCATTGATGTGAGATGGGTGTTAAGGTCCCCTATTATTATTGTGTTGTTGTTGATATCTCCTTTCAGGTTTGTTAATAGTTACTTTATGTACTTTGGTGCTCCTGTGTTGGATGCATAAATATTTATAAGTGTTATGTCTTCTTGGTGGAGTGTCCCTTTTAACATTATATATTGCCCCTCTTTGTCTCTCATTACCCTCTTTATCTTGAAGTCTACTATGTCTGATATAAGTATGGCCACACCTGCTTTTTTTTGTTTGCCGTTAGCTTGGAGTATTGTCTTCCATCCTTTTACTGTGAGTCTGTGTTTGTCTTTAGAACTGAGATGTGTTTCCTGGAGGCAGTGTATTGTTGGATCTTGTTTTATAATCCATACCACTAATCTGTGTCTTTTGATTGGAGAATTCAGTCCACTTACATTTAGAGTGATTATTGATATATGTGGGCTTAGTGTTGCTACTTTATTGCTCATTTTCCAGATCTTTTACTTTTGCATTGTTTCTTGTCTCATGTGATTCGGACTACCAATTCAGTTTGGTAGTTCTGTATGATGATTTTCTTAGTTTTCTCTTTATTTATCATATGTGTCTCTGCTCTGAATATTAGTTTAGTGGTTACCATGAGGTTTGTATAAAAATTCCTGTAGATAAGATAGTCCATTTTCTGGTGTCCCCTTGTTTCCTTTGTCTAAGTTGAGTCTGTCCATTTCCTCTTCCCATTCTAAGTTTTTGTTGTAACAACTTATTCCATCTTGTGTTGTGATTTCATGTTTATAGTGATGAGGTTATATTTATTTTTGGTGTTTTCCTTCCCGTGATCTTTGATGTCATAATTAAGTGTTTGCTAACCTATTCTGGTAGAGAGCTGCAATTTATCTGATTTTTGTCTACCTATTTTCTCCTTGCTCAAAGCTTTCTATCCCCTTTCTCTTTTTTTTTTTTTCAGGTATGAGGGCCTTCTTGAGCATTTCTTGCAGTGGGGGTCTTGTGGCAATGAACTCCCTTAACTTTTGTTTATCTGGGATAGTTATTATTTCTCCATCATATTGGAAGGATATTTTCACTGGATAGAGTATTCTTGGCTGAAAGGTGTTTTGTTTCAGAATTTTTAATATATCATTCCACTCTCTCCTGGCCTGTACAGTTTCTGATGAAAAATATGCTGAGAGCCTGATTGGAATTCCTTTGTATGTTATCTTTTTTTCTCTTGCTGCCCTTAATATTCTTTTTCTGTCATAAACTTTTGCCAGTTTACTTACTAAGTGCCTTGGGGATGGCCTTTTTTTTGTTGTTGTTGATAATTTAGGAGATCTATTGATTTCATTCACTTGTATTTCCAACTCCTTCCCCAGGTTTGGGAAGTTCTCAGCTATCATTTCTTTGAACAAGCTCTCTGCTCCTTTTTCCCCTCTTCTCCCTCTGGGATACCTACAATTTGTAAGTTGCATTTCCTAACTGAGTCAGATATTTCTCGGAGATTTTCTTCATTTCTTTTTTGTGTTAGCTCTGTCTCCTTCTCCATCTGAAGCCTTTCTACATTGCTAGCCTCAATAGAACTAATTCTTTCCTCCATATTGTCAGCTCTGTTCTTGAAAGATTCCAGATTTTCCTTTATCTCGTCCATTATGTTTTTCATCTCCAACAATTCTGATTGGTTTTTATTTATGGTTTCAGTCTCCTTTGTGAGGAAGCTCCTAATTTCTTTGAATTGTCTATCTATCTGTATTTTCTTGTAATTCATTGAGCTTTTTTATGGTAGCTATTTTGAATTCTCTGTTGTTTAGGTTATAAATTTCTGTGTCTTCTGGGTTGATTTCTGGATGCTTGTCATTTTCCTTCTGGACTGAAGATGTGATGTATTTTTTCATAGTGCTTGAGGATTTTTATTTTTCCTCATCTTGAAGATGTCTGGACATAGATTCCACTTGCCATCACTGGGTGGGAGTCAATAACTGTGTGCTCCAAAACTGCTGAGGTGTGCAGGCATTCTGGCTGGACTGAAGTGCAGCTGGGCTGATGTGTGACTGGGCTGGAGCTCCATGGGGGCGGGGTGTCACGTGCCCGTGGCTGGCCTGGATCTCCACTTGGTTGGATCCCTGTGCAACTCTGCTGGGCTACAGCACCACTGGGCTTGCGTGCTCACGCACTGGTGGTGGGGCTTTAACTCCACATGGGGCTGGTGTCACACACTGGCCACCAGGCTGAATCCCCATGGGGGCAGGTGCCACATGCCACTGGGCTTGGGCACTCAGGTGTTGCACACTGGCAGCTGGGCTTTAACTCTGTGGAGGTGGGTGTCCCTCACCAGCCACCAGGCTGAAACACCATGGGGGTGGGTTCCTCATGCCACTGGGCTTGGGCACAGTCATGGGGCTGGATCTCCATTGGGTTGAATCCCTGCACACCTCCACTGGGCTGCAGCACTTCTGGGCTCAGGGACTGAGCACAGCCAAGCCAAGGACGCTGAGGGAGGGGGAGTGGCACTCACTTTCACCTCCCTATTCCCAGGGGCTTCTCATTCATCCCTCGCTATCTGCTCTCCTGGAGTGTTAGTTTGGTGAGGACACCCCCACAACTGTTCCATTCCTTCCATGTGGGAGTTCCCCACTTTGCGGGAAGTTGGAGAGTGAAGGTTTTCCCACCGAGGGCCATCCCTGCCCCTCCTCTCTGAGAGCCACGTGGTCTCGGTCTCAGGGCCACTGCCATTGGGGAGGAAGGGGAGCCTTCCTTACCCGCTGCCTCTTCCCCTAGAGTTTCCAGCAACTTCGCCATCAGATGTAAGGCTGTGTGCATCTCCCAGATGTCCTATATGTAGTTTGAAAGACCTCTGTTGATGTATGGATGACCTTTTCATTGTATCTTAGCTGGGGAGAGTTTGGGTGAAAAGCTCACTCCACCATGATGCTGATGTCACCGACCTTTTATTTCTTTTTCTTGCCTCATTGCTCTAGCTGAAACTTCCAATACTACATTGAATACAAGTGGAGAATGTGAACGTCCTTGTCTTGTTCCCTATTTAAGGAAAAAGCTTTCAGTCTTTCACTATTGTGTATGATATTTAGCTGTGGGCTTTTCATATATGGCCTTTATTGTGTTGAGGAAGTTTCCTTCTATTCCTAGATTGTTGAGTGTTTGGATGAAAGGGTGTTGAATTTTGTCAAGTGCTATTTATACATAATTGAGATGATGATATGATTTTTTCCCCTCATTCTGTTAATGTGGTGTCTTACAATGATTGATTTTTGTATTTGAACTATCCTTAAATTCCAGAAGTAAATCCCAATTGACCATAGTGTATAATTCTTGAAATATGCTGCTGAGTTTATTTTTTTGGCATTTTGTTGAAGAATTTTGCATCAGTATTCACAAAGGGTATTTGACTATAATTTTCTTTTCTTGTAATGTGTTTGTCTGACTTTGGTACCAGAGTAATGCTGTCCTATTGGAATGTTAGGAAATATTCCCTCCTCCATTTTTTGGAAGAATTTGAGAAGGCTTGCTGTAATTCTCCTTTTACTGTTTGGTATAATTCAATAGTGAAGCCATCTGGCCAGGGATTTTCTTTGTTAGGAGATTTTTGATTAGTTATTCAGTCTCTTTGTTAAATATAAGTCTATTAATATTTTCTATTTCTTCATGATTCAGTTTTGGTAGCTTGTGTGTTTGTATGATTGTGTCCATTTCATTTAGGTTATCCAATTTGTTAGTGTACAGTTGTTCATAGTATTCCTTTATAAGACTTTTTGTTTCTGTGAAATTGGTAAGGTTTCTATCTTCATTTCTGATTTTAGTAATTTGAGTCTTCTCTCTTTTTATCTTAGTTAATCTAGCTACAGTTTTGTTAGATCTGTTTATCTTTTGAAGAACTAAGTTTTGGTTTCATTGATTTTCTCTATTGTTCTTCTATTTTCTATTTATCTCCACTTTATTATTTTCTTCCACCTACTGGCTTGGGGTTTAGTTTGCTATTCTTTTTCTAATCTTTAAGACATATAGTTTATTTGTTGGTTTGAGATCTTTTTTCTTATTTAATGTAAGCAATTAGAACTATAGCACTGCTTTTGCTGCATCCTATAAGTATTGGTATGTTTTATTTTAACTTTCATTTATGTCCAAGTATTTTCTAATTTCCTTTGTGACTTCTTCTTTGACCTGGTGGTTGTTGAAGAGTGTATTATTTAATTTTCATGTATTTGTGAGGTTTCCAATTTTCCTTCTATTATTGATCTTTAGTTTCATTCCAATGTGATCAGACATGGTACTTTGTATGATTTCATCCTTTCAAAAGATATTGACTTGTTTTATGGTCTATTCTGGAGAGTGTTCCATATGCACTTGAGAAAAATGTGTATTCTACTGTCATTGGTTTGCATGTTTTCTATATGTCTATTAGATCCAGTTGGTCTATAGTGTTGTTCAAGTGCTCTATTTCCTTATTGATCTTCTGTCTGGTTTTCTATCCATTATTAAAATTCAGGTACTAGTGTCTCTAACTGTTAATGTACAACTGTCCATTTCTCCTGTCAATTCTGTAAATGCTTGTTTCACATATATTGAAAATCTGATGTTTCCTGCATATATTTATAATTGTTATATCTTCTTGGTGAATTGACCCTTTTTTCAATATATAATGTACTTTGTCTCTTCTAATAGTTTTTGACTTTTAAGTCTTTTTTTTTCTTCTGATATTAATACAGCCACACCAACTCTCTTTGGTAACTATGTAAATGGAATATTTATTTCCATCCTTTTACTTTAAACCCATTTGTGTCTTCAGATTTAAAGTAAGTCTCGAGCAGGCAGCACATAGTTCACTCATGTTTGTTTATTCCTTCTGCCAATCAATGCCTTTTGATTGTGGAATTTAATCTATTTACATTTAATGAAATTACTGATAAGGATGGGCTTATTTTTGCCATTTTGATTTTTTTATATATGTTTTATCACTTTTTTTGTCCCTCACTTCCTCCATTACTGCCTTCTTTTGTGTTTAGTTGATTTTGTACATGGATACTTTTTGATTCCATTCTCATATCCTTTTTGTATATTCTATAGATTTTTTTCTTTGTGGTTACCATGGATTATATATAACATCATAAAGCTTTAAAATGTAATTTGAATTGATACCAACTTAATATCTATTGCTTACAAGAACTCTACTCTTGTATAGCTCTGGCCACCCTTCTGTACTTTATGTTACTAATATCACAAATTACATGTTTATATATTGTGTACCCACTAACATAGATTTATTATTTTTTTGCCTTTCTATTTCTAATCCTACAAAACAAAAAAAGTAGTTATAAATAAAAATTACAGTAATGTTTATTTTTATATTTGTGTGTGTGTATAGACACACACTTTTTGAAGTCTTTTTGAAGACTATTTTTCCTATATAGAGAATTTAAAGTTGAAAAGTTTTTTCCCTTTGGCAATTTCACTATATTATCCTACTGCCTTCTTGCCTCAAAAGTTTCAGCTGATAAATTGACTGATAATCTTATTGAAGATTCCTTGTTTATGACAAGTCACTTTTCTGTTGCTGCTTTCAAGATTTTCTCTTTGTCTTTGATTTTCAATAGTTTGGTTACAGTGTGTCCCAGTGTGAGTCTCTTTGGGGTTATTCTACTAGAAGTTTGTAAACTTTCTTGGATTTATACAATCATGTGTCACATAATGATGTTTCAGTCAATGATGGACTGCATATGTGATGGTGGTCCCATAAGATTAGTGCCATATAGCCTAAGTGTGTAGTATCTAGGTTTGTGTAAGTACTGTAGGGGAGGGAGAAAATTTCCTTTACCCTTCTAGGTTCTTCTGGCTGGTCTAAGAATTAAATTGACATGAGACAGATTAATAGGAAAAAAACAAAAGTTTAATAATATGTGTACATGGGAGAAACTGAGGAAAACCTAGTAACTGGCCAAAAATAGCTGAAGCCCTCACCTTAAATACCATCCTCAGCTAAAGACAAAAGAAGATACTGTGGGTGGAGAAAGTCAGGGACTTCAAATGGAAGGAAAGCAATTCACAGGTAGGTGAAAAGGAACAATGTTTGGAAAACAAGTATTTGTTTGGCCACACAGAAATAGAACACAGAAGGGAGCCCAACAGACAGGCTTTTCTAGGTTTCTCCCTGTCTACCACCTACCCGATGTTTTGCTAAGGTGATAGCTCACTTCCTGAGACAAGTTTTTTAATCTGAATTTGTTTAGGCAGTTAAGGGGGAAGTAACAAGAAAAACTTTGTGGGTCTTTTGTTTTTTAAAAATAATCAGCCTAAAATTATCCTCATGTTAAAGAGACACATTTTGGGGTGGCAAATTTTGTTCTCCTTCAGTACACTCTGTGATGTTCGTACAATGATGAAATTGCCTAATGATGCATTTTGCAGAATGTATCCCCATCATTAAGATGCATGACTAAAGATTCATGTCGTTTACCAAATGTGGAAAGTTTTTTGCCATTATTTCTTCAAAGAATCTCTTTGCTTCTATCTTCTCTGGGATTTCCATAATGCATATATTGGTATGATTAAAGGTGTTCTACAAGTCCTTTAGGCTCTATTCAATTTTTTTTCCATTCTTTTCTCTTTCTGTTCCGCAGACTTGGTCATTTCAATTGTACTGCCTTCAAGTTCACTGATTCTTTTTTCTGCCTCATCAAATCTGCTGTTGTGGCCCTCCAGTGAATAATTCAATTCAGTTATTATAGTTTTCAGCTTCAGAATTTCTGTTTGGTTCCTTTTTAGAATTTCTATCTCTTTTTCAATATTCTCATTTGTTCTTATGGTATTTTCCTTAATGATTTGTCCATGTAGTATTTTGGCTCTTTGAGCATATTTGAGATACTGTTTTAAAGTCTTTATCTTGTAATCCAATGTCTGTGTTCCTTCATGGATGGTTTCTGCCAATTTATTTTGGTCATTTGAATGGATCATGTTTTCCTGTTCTTCATATGACTTTTTGTTGTTGAAGATTGGGCATTTGAATAAACAGCTACCTCTCCCAGACTTTGCAGGCTGGCTCTGTGCCAGGGAAGTCCTTCACTGATTACTGGGTTTGCTTTGACCCTAGCCATCAGAACAAGGTGAAAATATAAGGTCTTCTCATGTATTTTCTGTGCTTGGATCTTGTCTTGGCCTGCATTTGGCTTTCTCAAATGCCCTGTATATATGGCTGCTTTTAAATGTCTTAATTTCCAAAGAATTCACGCCCGTTTCTTCTTAGGACCTTATATGATATATTGTATGTCTCCACTGTGATCTCTTGCCCCAGGTGTCTGTTGGTCTGTAGTCTCTTTGTGGCTTTTATGAGCAGTTCCCACTGCTTTTCCCTACTTGAGAGCCAAGTTAGATAAGACAGAGTTAGACAATCAGTCCTTCAGGCAGCCCTCATACAGGTTCAAACATTAAAAATAAATTCTACTCTGCTCCCTCTAGTTTGATGGAGGGAACTAGGAACTTGGCTGTTTACTCTTACAGACCAAGACTGCACCATGCTGGATAGGGTGTTGGGTATGAACAAGTAAAAATGCCACAATATTTCCTAATATTTTGAAGGTAACTTTTTATTGATTGAGTGTTTTCTTGGTGCTGTAGAAGAGGGACTGTTTTTCAGAGCTCTTATAAGGTTAGTTCAGCCAGATTCTGGTTGGTTTTTGATGTTTCCATTGTGAAAAGAGAGCTTAGAGCTTCCTAGTCTGCCATTTTGCTAACATCACATCATATATTTGGAATTATACAGTACATGGCCTTTCAGAATGGCTTCTTAAATTTAGCAGTATACATTTAAGGTCGCTGCATGTTATTTTTTGTCTTGATAACTCATTTCTTTTGATCACTGAATAATATTCCATTATATGTATGTACCACTATTTGCTTGTCCATTCACCTATTGAAGGACATCTTAGTTCTTTCCAAGTTTTGGCAATTATGAATAAAGCTGCTATAAACTTTCATGTGTAGGTTTCTCTGTAGACATGTTTTCAACACATTTAGATAAATAGGAGCACAATTGCTAGATCCTATGGATAAGACTATGTTTACCTTTGTCAGAAACTGCCAAACTATTTTCCAGAGTTATTGTACCATTTTTCATTCCCAACAGCAATGAGTGAGAGTTCTTGTTGCTCCACATTCTCACCAACATTTAGTGTTGTTGGTGTTTTAGATTTTAACCATTCTAATAGGCATGTAGTGGAATCACATTGTTTTAATATGTAATTCCTTAATGGCATATGATGTTGAACATTTTTTCATATGCTTATTTGCTATCTTCTTTGATTGGGTGTCTAATCAGATTTTTTTGCCCATTTCTTAAATGGGTTGCTTGTTTTCTTATTGTTTAGTTTTAAGAATTCCTTGTAGACACAAAGAAATGGAAAGATATTCCATTGGATTGGAAGCATTAACATAGTTTAAATGTCCATACTTCTTAAAGCAATCTACAGATTCAATGCAATCCCTATCAAAGCCCCAAAGACATTTTTCAGAGAAATAGAACAAACAATCCTAAAATTTATATGGAACAGCAAAAGACCCCAAATAGCCAAAGAAATCCTGAGAAAAATGAACAAAGCTGGAGGTATCACACTCCCTGAATTCAAAATATACTACAAAGCTATAGTAATCAAAACAGCGTGGTACTGGCACAAAAATAGACACACAGATCAATGGAACAGAATTGAGAGCCCAGAAATAAACCCACATGTCTATGGACAGCTAATTTTTGACAAGGGAGCCAAGAACATACAATGGAGAAGGAAAAGTCTCTTCAATAAATGGTGTTGGGAAAACTGGACAGCCACATGCAAATGAATGAAAGTAGACATTATCTTATACTGTACATGAAAATTAACTCAAAATGGATTAAAGACTTGAATATGAGACATGAAACCATAAAACTTCTAAAAGAAAACATAGGCAGTATGCTCTTTGACATTGGTCTTAGCGGCATCTTTTCAAATACTGTGTCTCACCAGACAAGGGAAACAAAAGAAAAAATAAACAAATGGGACTACATCAAACTAAAAGTTTCTGCATGGCAAAAGAAACCATCAGCAAAATGAAAAGACAGCCTAACAATTGGGAGAAGATATTTGCAAATCATGTATCTGATAAGGAGTTAATATCCAAAATATATAAAGAACTCATACATCTCAACAGCATAGGAACAAACAACCCAATTAAGAAATGGGCAAAAGATCTGGACATTTTTCCAAAGAAGATATACAGATGGCCAACAGGCACATGAAAAGATATTCAACATCACTAATTATTAGGGAAATGAAAATCAAAACTACAGTGAGATATCACCTCATGCCCATGAGAATGGCTATTATTAACAAGATAAATAACAAGTGTTGGAGAGGATGTGGAGAAAAGGGAACTCTCGTACACTGCTGGTGAGAATGTAAACTGGTGCAGGAATTATAGGAAACAGTATGGAGATTCCTCAAAAAATTAAAAATAGAATTACCATATGATCCAGCTATTCCACTGCTATTTATCCAAAGAACATGAAAACATGAATGTATAAAGATATATACATCCCTCTGTTCATCATAGAATTATTCACAATAGCCAAGACTTGGAAACAACCTAAGTGCCCATCAATGGATGAATGGATAAAGAAGATGTGGTATATATACACAATGGAATACTATTCAGCTGTAAAAAAAATAAAAGGTGAAATCTTGCCATTTGTGACAATATGGATGGGCCTTGAGGGTATTATGCTAAGCTAAATAAGTCAGACAGAGAAAGTCAAATACTATATGATTTCAGTCACAAGTAGAACATAAAAACAACCACAAAGAAACAGATAGATACAGAGATTAGATTGGGGGTTACCAGAGGGGAAAGGGGAGGGAGGAGGGTGAAAGGGGTGATAGGGCACATGTGTACGGTGAAGGATGGTAATTGGTCTTTGGGTGATGAACATGATGTAGTCTACACAGAAATCGAAATATAATGATGTACACTTGAAATTTACATAATGTTATAAACCAATGTTACCTCAATAAAAAAAATAAAAATAAATTCAGAAAAAAATTCCTTGTTTTTTTGGATATCAGTCCTTTATCATATATGTGTTTTACAAAGATTTATTCCCAGTCTGTGGCTTTTTTATTATATTAAGTGTATTTTTCAGATAGCAGAAGTTTTTAATTTTAATGAAGTCCCACTTAACAGGTTTTTTTCATGGATCATGCTTTTTGTGTTGTATGTAAGAAGTCATTGCCAGAAGTGATGTTAGCAACATGGCCAAATAAGACATCCCTTGAACGTATCCCCCCTTAACAATAACAATTTGGCATCCATCCACAGACAAAAGTATCTTTTTGGGAATTGTGGGACCCAATATCATATGCCAAGGACCAGAGAGGAGTCTCTCTAACCAATTCCTCAGGTAATAGCCATACAGACCTCGGTCCGGGCTGTGGACCCTGCAGTTGCTCATGCACTGGCTCCAGCCCCTTTCAGCCATGATGGGAGCCCCTGGAGAATGCTATCAATCACCCATGGACAAAATAATCACCCACAGACAAAAGAGCCTTTGTGGAAGTCCAAGTTTCCAGCAGAGAAGTTCTAGCACACCGTTAGAGAAAAAAATATATATGAGTTTGTATGCATTGGAGAGGGAAAGAGTAACATTTTGACTTTGCCTGCATCATGTCTCCCCCAAAGTGGTACTCTTCAATTCCAAGAGAGCTTCTTGGCCAGTCATTTCTCCTGTGGGGGAAAGTAAGAGGATATAAATGAGTGCCTGGCTTCCTCAGCTGTGTGGGACACTGCCAAAGAGGCCCATTGCTCTCTCATTCTATCCAGAGTACTGAGTCATGAGCTGCATGACTGGGAGGCAGGAAGAGATGGGGAGAGCAACACATAGGACTGTTGGAGGGCATTAAAGGACCATAGATCCTACTAACTGTTTCAAAGACTCCATCAAGAAGCCAACCCACAGGCTGCTTGGGATATCTCACTTGCAGATCCCCACAGCTGGCCCACTGACACCCCCAGCACTCTGCTTGCTTCACCCACACAAACCCCCACCCTGCGGCCTACTCTACATGTGTGCTTCCAAAGGCAGCAAGAGTGAACTCTGGCAGATGGATAGTGAGCATGCGCAGAAAGCCAGCCTGAATCTGTGGGCTAGGGAGAGACCACAAACTTGAGATTTATCTTTGCCCTCAGGAAAGCAAAAGGGAGAATGTTAGCAGCCAGTCTGGTGCATTGGAGGACTAAGAAAAGACATACAAACGTATGAATTCTACCACAAGAGGGAGCAAGAAGTGAGGAGCAGGCATATCCATAAAAGGTCTGAGAAAGTTTCAGAATCCGTAGCAGGACTGACAGAAAGTATTTCTCTGAGGCAAAAACAGCAATGCAAGACTTCAAGGAACAAAAAAAATCAAGGAAACATGACACCACCAAAGGAAGCATGACACCACCAAACTAAAAAATTGAACCAGTAAACAAAAATCTGCACACAAAGAAAAGCCCAGGACTGGATGGTTTCCCTGGTGAATTCTACCAAACATTTAAAAAAGAATTAATGCCAATCCTTCTCAAAATCTTCCAAAAAATAGAAGAGGAGGAAACACTTTCAAACTCATTTTATGAGACTAGCATTACCCTGATACCAAAGTCAGATAAGGACACTGCAAGAAAAGAAAACTATGGGCCAATATCCCTGATGAATATAGATACAAAAATTCTCAACAAAATATTAACAAACCAAATTCAACAGCAATTAAAAGGGTCATAAACCATGATCAAGTGGGATTTATCCCTGAGATGCAAGTATACTTCAACCTATGCAAATCAATAAATGTGATACGCCACATTAATAGAATGAAAGATAAAAATTATATGATCATCTCAATAGATGCAGAAAAAGCGTTTGACAAAATTCAACTTCCATTCATGGCAAAAACTCTCAACAAATTGAGTACAAAAGGAACATACCTCAACATAATAGGAGAAACCCACAACATCATACTCAATGGTGAAATGTTGAAAGCTTTTCCTCTAAGATCAGGAACAAGACAAGAGTGTCCTTTTTCACCACCCATATTCAACATAGCACTGGAAATCCTAGCCAGAGCAATTAGGCAAAAAAGAAGTAAAGGCATCCAGATTGGAAAGAAGTAAAACTGTCTCTGTTTGCAGATGATATCATCTTACATGTAAAAAATCCTAAAGACTCCACCAAAAACCTGTTACAACTAATCAATGAATTCGGTAAAGTGGCAGAATACAAAATCAACATACAGAAATAGGTTGCATTTCTATACATTAACATGAAAATGAAATAAAGAAAAGAGCCCATTCTCAATATCAGCAAAGAAAAACACAAAAAAATTTAAATACTTGGGAATAAATTTAACCTAGGAGGTAAAAAATCTGTACCCTGAAAACTATAAGACTTTGATGAAAGAAACTGAAGAAGACACAAGTAAATGAAAAGATATCCCGTGCTCCTGGAGTGGAGGAATTGATATTGTTAAAATGTCCATACTACCCAAAGCCATCTATAGATTCAATGCAATGTCATTTTTCCCAGAAATAGAAAAAACAATCCTAAAATTCATATGGAACCACAAATAGCCAAAACAGTCCTGAGAAAGAAGAACAAAGCTGGAGGCATCACACTTCCTAATTTCAAACTTTATTATGAGGCTATAGTAATCAAAACAGTATGGTACTGGCATAAAACTAGACACATAGACCAATGGAACAGAATTGAGAGCCCAGAAATAAACCCATGAATATAAGGTCAACTAATATTTGACAAGGGAGCCAAGAATGCTCGATGGGTAAAGGGTAGTCTCTTCAATAAATGGTGCTTGGAAAACTGGATATCTGCATGCAAAAGAATGAAATTGGACCAGTCTTTCACCACTCATAAAAATTACCTCGAAATGGATTAAAGACTTAAACATAAGACCTGAAACTGTAAAACTCCTAGAAGAAAACATAGCAAAAAAGCTCCTTGACATTGGCTTGGCAGTGATTTTTTTGGATATGACACCAATAGCAAAAGCAAGAAAATAAAAAATAAACAGTGGCACTACATCAAACTCAAAAGCTTCTGCACAGCAAAAGAAACAAAATGAAGAGAGAGCCTACAGAATGAGGTTAGGATCCAGAAAATATAAGGAACTCGATAGCAAAACCCAAACAAAACAAACAATCCAATTAAAAAATGGGCAGAGGAACTGAAAAGATATTTTCCAGAGAAAACATACTAATGGCCAACAGGTATATGAAAAGATGCTTAGCACCACTAATCATCAGGGAAATGCAAATCAAAATGACAATGAGCTATCACCTTACACCTGTTAGAATGGCTATTATAAAAAAGATGAGATAACATGTGTTGATAAGGAAGTAGAGAAAAGGGAACCCTTGTGCATTTTTGGTGGGAAGGTAAATTGGTATAGCTACTCTTGTATGGGGATTCCTCAAAAAATTAAAAATTGAACTGCCGTGTGATCCAGCAATCCCACTTACAAGTATATATCCAAAGGAAATGAAATCAAGATCTTCAAGAGATCCTGCACCTCTATGCACCATCATGTTCATGGCAGTATTCTTCACAATAGCCAAGATATGCAAACAACGTGTTTGTTGACAGACAAACGGACAAAGAAAACCTGGTGTATATACATACAATGGAATGTTATTCAGCCATAAGAAATGAAATCCTGCCATTTGTGACAACATGGATGGACGTAGAGGGCATATGCTAAGTGAAATAAGTCAGACAGAGAAAGGCAAATCCTATATGATCTCACTTACATGTGGAATTTAAAAAGTGAACTTATAGAAACAGTGAGTAGATTTGTGGTTGCCAGGGGCTGGGAGTTTGGGGAAATGGAGCTATGTCAGTCAAAGGATACAAACTTCCAATTATAAGATAAGTCCTGAGAATCTAACGTACTGCATGGTGACTAGTATTAACGATACTGTATTATATACTTGAAAGTTGCTAAGAGAATAGATCTTAAATGTTCTCACCACAGAAATGAAGTGGTAATTATGTGAGGTGGTAGAAGTGTAAACTAACCCCACTGTGGTAATCATTTCACAATACATGCATATCAAATTATCACATTTACACCTTAAACTTACACAATACTTTATGTCAATTATATCTCAATAAACCTTGAAGAAAAAAACATCTCCAAACCCAAGGTCATCTAGATTTTCTCTTATATTGTCCTCTAAAAGTTTTATACTTTTGTTTACATTTAGGTCTATGATCCATTTTTAGTTCATTTTTGTGAAATATGTAAGCTCTGTAACTAGATTCATTTACATATGGATATCCCTTTGTTACATACAGTTGTTGAAAATAATGTCCTTTCTCCATTGAATTGTCTTTTTACCTTTGTTAAAGATCAGTTGTCCATACTGTGTATGTATATTTCTGAGCTCTCAAAATGTTCCATTGATCTATTCTTTCACCAAAGTACACTATCTTGATTGCTGTAGATTTGTAGTAAATCTTGATGTCAGGTTTTTTCAGTCTCTGACTTTATTCTTGTCCATCAATATTGTGTTGACTATTTTGGTGTTTTTTGCCTTTCCATATAAACTTTTGAATAAGTTTTTCAATACCCACAAAATAATTTGTTTGGATTTTTTTGTTGGAATTGTGTTGAATCTATCCATCTTACCAATACTGAGTCTACTTATCCATGAACATGGAATGTCTCTCAATTTATTTTGATCTTTGATTTCTTCCAACAGTGTTTTGTAGTTTTCTTCATATAGATCTTGTGCATATTTTATTATACTTATACCTAAGTATTTCATTTTATGGATGCAAATGTAAATGTTATGTTTTTAATTTCAAATTTCAATCGTTTATTGCTGGTATACAGGAAAGAAATTTATTTTTGTATATTACATTTGTATCCTGAAACCTTGTTATAATTGCTTATTAGTTCCATGAGTGCTTTGGTTGATTCTTTGATATTTGTACATAGATAATCATATCATCTGAGAAAAAATAGCTTTATTTCTTCTTCTCTAACCTGTGTGCCTTTTCTTTTCATGTCTTATTTCATTAGCTGGGGCTTGGAGTACAATGTTGAGTAGGAGAGGTGAGAAGGGCTATCCTTGCCTTGTTTTTGATATTAGTGTGAAAGTGTCTACTTTCTCACCATGAAGTACGAGGTTAGCTGAAGAATTTTTTAGGTGTTCTTTATCAAGTTGAGGAAATTTCCCTGTTATTCTAATTTTCCGAGAGGTTTTTTTTTTTTTTTATCATGAATAGATGTTGAATTTTGTCAAATGCTTTTACTGCATGTGTTGATATGATCATGTGATTTTTCTTCTTCACCCATTTGATGTGATGTATTACATTAATAGATTTTCAAATGCTGAATGTGCCTTGTATACCTGGGTAAATCCCACTTGGTTATGGCATATAGTCTATTCATTGTTAGATTTAATTTGCTAATATTTTGTTGAGGATTTTTACATCTAGGTTCATGAGATATGTTGATCAGTATTTTTTCTTTAATGTAATGTCTTTATCTGATTTTGATATTAGGATAATGCTGGCATCATAGAATGAATTAAGTATTTTCTCTTCTTTCATTTTCTGAAGGAGAATGTAGGGAATTGGTATAATTTCTTACTGAAATATTTCATAGAATTCATCAGTGAAAACATCTGAGCCTTGTGCTATTTTAGAAGTTTATCAATTATTGATTCAAATTTCTTTACTAAAGGCCTATTTAGGTTACCTATTCCATTTGTGTGAATTTTGATACATTTTTGTCAAGGAATCAGTCCATTTCAACTTGGTTATCAAATTTATGTGATAGAGTTGTTTATAATATTCCTTTATTATAATTTTAATGTCCATGGGTTCAATAGTGTTGGCACCTCTTTCATTTCTGATATTAATAATTTGTGTCCTCTTTCTCTTTTCCTTGACTAGCCAGGGTAGAGGCTTATCAATTTTACTAATCTTTTCAAAAAACTACTTTTTAGTTTAATTGATTTTCTCTATTGATTTCCTATTTTCATTATACTGAATTCTGCTCTAATTTTTGTTATTTCCTTCTTCTGCTCAAGTTGGGTTTAATATGCTCTTCTTTTTCTAGTTTTCTAAGGTGGAAGTTTGGATTATTGATGTTAGATCTTTCGTCTTTCCAAATATACACATTCAAATCTATAAATTTCCCACTAATCATTGCTTTTGTTGCATACCACAAATTTTGAAAGTTGTATTTTCATTTTGATTCATTTGAAAATATTGTTTTAAATTTCCCTTGAGAGTTCTTTGACCTATGTGTTATTTAGAAGTGAGTTGTTTAATCTCCAAATGTTTTGAGAGTTTTCAGCTATTTTTCTGTTATTGATTTCTAGTTTTATTCCATTGTGGTCCGAGAGCATACATTGTATGATTTCTATTTCTTTTGATTGTTAAGGTGTGCTTTATGGCCCAGAATATGGTCCATCTTGATGTGTTCCATGTGAGCTTGAGAATAATGTATATTCTGCTGTTATTGGATGAAGTATTCTATAGATGTCAATTAGATCCAGTTGATTGATTGTACTATTCAGTTCAACTATGTCTTTACTGCTTTTCTGCCTGCTGGATCTGTCAATTACTGTTAGAAGGGCGTTGAAGTCTCTAACTATCGTAGTGGATTCATCTATTTCTTCTTGCAGTTCTATCAATTTTTGCCTCACTTATTTTGAGGCATATACATTAGGAGTTGCTACGTCGTCTTTGATTTGACCCATTTATTCTTACGCAGTGTCCCTCTTTATCCCTCATAATTTTCCTTGCTCTGAAGTCTGCTTTGTCTGAAAATAATAAAGCTTCTTCAAATTTCTTTTGATTAGTGCTAGCATAGCATATTTCTCTATCCCTTTTACTTTTATTCTATCTGTGTTTTTATATATAAAGTGGATTCTCTTTGACAACTTCTAGTTGGATCTTGTTTTTTTAATCCACTCTAACAGCCTCTTTCTTTTATTCGAAGTATTCAGACCATTCATATTGAAAGTGATTCTTTATATATTGGATTAATATTTACCACATTAGTAGCTATTTCCTGTTTGTTGTCATGTTTTTAGTTTTGTCTTCCACTCCTTTTTTGCCTTCTCTTGTTTTAATTGAGCATTTTTTATTATTCCATTTACTCTCTTCTCTTAGCATATTAATTATACTTCTTTTTAAAATTTTCATAGTGGTTGCTCTAGAGTCTGTCATATACATTGGTAACTAGTCTAAGTCCAGTTTCAAATAATACTATCTTGCTTCACAGTAGTTCGCATACCTTATAACAAAATATTCCCAATTCCTCTCTCCCATCCCTTACAATATTGTTGTCATTCATTTCAATTACCCATAAGCTATAATCTGACTATATTGTTTCTATTATTGTTTTGAACAAATTGTTATCCATTAGAAATTAGGAATAGGAGAATTAAAATGTCTTTTAACTTCATTTATCCCTTCTTGAATGCTCTTCCTTTCTTCATGTAGATCTCACTTTTACACCTGTATAATTTTCCTTCTCTATGAAGAACTTCTTTTTAACATTTCTTGCAAGGTAAGTCTACTGTCAACAAATTCTCTCAATTTTTATTTATCTGAGAAAGTCTTTATCTCTTCTTCACTTTTGAAGGATTATTTTGATGGATACAAGATTCCAGGTTGGTGTGTTTTTTCCTTCAACACTTTAAATATTTTGCTCCATTCTCTTCTTGCTTGTGTGGTTTCTGAAGAGAAGTCCAATGTCATTCTTACCTTGTTCTTCTATAAGTAAGGTATATTTTTCTTTGGCAGCTTTGAAGATTTTCTTTTTGTCTTTGATTTTCTGATGCTTGAATATGATATGCCTAATTGTGGATTTTTTTAATATTTATTCTGCTTGATGTTCTCTGAACTTCCTCATTCTGTAGTTTGGCATCTGTCATTAATTTTGCAAAATTTCAGCCATTATTACTTCAAATAATTCTGTTCCTTTCTCTGTTTCTTTTCCTTTTGTTATCTCATTATTCATATGTTACAACTTTTGTAATTGTCTCATAGTTCTTGAATATTCTGTTCTTTTTCTTAATTCTTTTTTCTCTTTGTTTTTCAGTTTGGAAAATTTCTATTGAAATATCTCCAAGCTCATTGATTCTTTCCTTGGCTGTATCTAATCTACTGATGAAGGCATTCTTAAAATGCATTCTTCATTTCTGTTAAAGTGTCTTTTTTATTTCTAGCATTTCATTGTGATTCTTTCTTAGGGTTTGCCTCTCTCTGCTTACATTACCCATCTCTTCTTGCATGTTGTCAACTTTTTCTATTAGAGCCCTTAGCATACCAGTCCGATTGTTCCAAGATTTGTGCCATATCTAATTTTGATTCTGATGCTTGCTTTGTTTTTTCAGACTGTTTTTTTCCTTTAGCATGCCTTGTAATTTTTTGTTGAAAGCCAGACAGGTTGTATTGGGCGATGGAGCTGAAATAGGCCTTTATTGTGAGGTTTTATGTTTATCTGTCTAGCAGTTAGACTGTATTTAATGTTTGCTATAGTTGTAGGTATCAGAGACTAAAATTTTCTCTAATGCCCTTGCTTTTCCCCCTCTGTTGTCTTTGGTTTCCTTAGAGAATCCTTTGTATATAGGGTCTGAGATTTATGATTGTTTCATCTGTAATCCTCTATTATTGTGTAGGATCCTGATTAATGTAGTAAAGTGTGGGGATGAGAGGAATTTTTCTGTAGTCTTATGATTAGGTCTCAGTCCTATAGTAAGCCTGTATCCCTGGGCTGTGACCTTCATAAGTGCTTCTCAGCTTTTTTCTCCTATTAGGTAATGTAAGAAAGCTAAAGTTGGGCTGGAGTTAAGTATTTCCCTTCCCTCATGTTGACTGCTAACAGAAACTGGAGTTTGGTGTTTCCCTTCCCTAAGTTTGATTAGGATCTGGTAAAACCCAGTTCAGTTAGGCTCTAGTAAAATAATTTCCCTTCAGGATAGCAGGCATTTGTTAAGGAGAACAGAATGCTCTAGGCATATTTCAAGTGGTTACCTTTCCTTTTCTCCTACTAGAAGTATGAGGAGATATTTCTCCAGTCTTCGCCTTGAGAACCTGGCAGCGCTCTTGAAATTAAAACCCACAAAAGGGTGGAGGCCCCTCTCAGGGAGACCCTTGGAGTTTTTAACTCTAAAGCTAGTTCACACTGAGCCTCCAGCAATTCATCAATTACTGTATAAATATTCCTTCCAATACTGACTCCAGTATTGAAGGGATCACTTAAACTTCCTGAGACCCCACTGAGACAGTGGGTTTCTGTTCTCAGTAATCTGTAGTCTCAGTACTCTCTAGTTTTTGAGGCAGTGGATTGTCCTGTGACCTCAATTCTCTGATGGATCTAAGAAAAGATGTTGATTTTCAGTTTGTTCACCTTTTTTCTTGTAATGACAATGAGAGTGACAACTTTCAAGCTCTTTACATGTCAGACTAGAAACTGGAAGTCTCAGTTTTATTGGTTTTTGAATGTTCATTCATGCTACTGAACACTTCTTGTTAGAGATTATCTTAGTCATAAGTCGCCTAGTCACAGGCCATGTAGGTGTCATAATGTTCTCTTTAGAAAAAACAGACTTGAGAACAGCTTTTTTTCCTTGTCTTTCTTACAAGTGTGAGGTATAACAGAAACACTTTCCAATATAGTTTTAGCTCTTTTATTTAGGTCTTTCATCCTTTTGGAGTTAATCTTTATATATGGTATAGGGTAAGGATCCAACTTCATTCTTTTGCATGTGGCTTTCTAGTTGTCCCAGTAGCATCTATTAAAAAGACATTTTCACCACCAAAAGTCTAGTTTCCATCTGTCACCATACATATGTGCCCTTTTACCACTTTCATCCTCCCCCAAACCCCTTCCCCTCTGTTAACCACCAATCTGTTCTCCATAACTATATGTTTGTTTATCTTCCACATATGCATGAAATCATATGGTATTTGTCTTTCTCTGTCTGACTGATTTCACTTACCATAATACCCTCACAGTCCATCCATGTTGTCACAAATGTCATGATTTCATCTTTTATTATGGCTGAGTAGTATTCCATTGTGCATATATACCACATCTTCTTTATCCATTCATCCATCGATGGGCACTTAGGTTGCTTCCAAGTCTTGGCTATTGTGAATAATGCTGCAGTGAACACAGGGGTGCATGTATCTTTTCAATTTAGTGTTTTCATGATGTAGTCTATACAGAAACTGAAATGTAATGATGCATACCTGAAATTTACACAATGTTATAAACCAGTATGACTTCAATAAAATAAATAAATAAATATATGAATGAATAAAAAAGAGACTTTTTTCCCCATTGAATGGTCTTGATACTATTGTTGAAAATCCATTGTGTATGGATGTAGGAGTTTATGTCTGAACTCTCAAATGTATTCCATTTATCTATCCTTATGCAAGTACCACACTGTTTTGATTACTGAAGCTTTGTAGTATGTTTTGAAATCAGAAATTGTGATTCCTCCAAATTTGTTCTTTTTCAAGATTGTTTTAGCTATTTGATGCCTCTTGCAATTCCATATGAATTTATGGATCTGTTTTTCCATTTCTTCTAAAAAGGCCTTTGGCATTTTTATAGTGATTGCATTTATCTCTAAGAATTTCTAGCAAGAACTACATAGTCTCTGTTCACACTGATTGTGAGGCTTTTTTTATTTAGCAGGTTACACTGTGAAAGATGTAAATGAAACTGAGATTCTGGTGGTAAACACAAGATGGAGGCTTTTAAAATTTCACCACTTTCATAGACTCTGTCTATCAGAGATCCACAACCACCATATTTATATGCTCGTTGGAAATAATTCATCATCATTAATCCTTGCAGGGAGAAATACCACAAATTGGATGTTTGGGAAATGTTATTGTAATTTGCTATTCAAAGGATGCTAGCAGTTATAGCATCTCTTTAAAAACTTTGATAGTATCACATATACTTTTCTGTACCTTTTTTAAAATTACAAAGAGGTTTTTCTAGTAATAGAGAGGCGAGTCAGGACTTAGGAAAAGAAGAGCTGTTGCTAATTCTCAAAGGATTCAGTAGACATTAGGGAACATATTAAAGTAGTCAGTAATCATACACTTGTAGACAGTGTAGACACTTGTAGACTTGTACACAGTTTGCTGAGTTTTTTCCACCCACTTTGTTTTTATCTGCCACAAAATAATATTTATCAGTTTACCTTTCCTCTCTGAGCAGTAAACAAGCTTGAGGTCTTTAAGCGTTTAAATTGGCCTTGATGCTATTCCCTAAATTCAAAGTAATCCCCTTAAACTCCAGCAAGGTCTTATGAGCTGTTGTCTCACAGGCTTATGATTTGGGGCACACAACAGTGAGGTTAGAGTAGGGTGAATAGGGACTTTGTGATGTGCTCAATATCAATATTCTCAACAATTCACCTGGGTTATTCCCTAAAGAACAGTTTTAGTATATCTCTCTACTGCTTAAAATCAGAGACCACTTTTTTAAGTTTCCTATTGCTCCTGTAACAAATTACTACAAATATAGTTGCTTAAGACAACATGAAATTATTATCTTAGTGTTCTGGAGGTCAAAAGTCCAAAATTAGTCTCACTGGGCTAGGGTGAAAGTATTGGCAGGGCTAGTTCCTTCTGGAGGCTGTGAAGGGAGAATCCACTTCCTTGCCTTTTTTTTGAGCTCCTAGAGTCAGCCTGCATTCCTTGGCTCATAGCCCTTTCCTTGCATCACTCCAACCTTTGATTCCATTGTCCCATCTCCCTCTTCTGTGTTTGACCTTCTTGCATACCTCTTTTAAGGACTCTGTACTTACATTGGGCCCATGTGCATAATCCAGGATACTCTTCCCACCTCAAAATCCTTAACTAAATTAATTAGCAAAGTCCCTTTTTGCCATGTAAGGTAACATATTGACGGGTTCCAGGGATCAGGGTACTGACATCTTTGGGAGGGCATTATTCAGCCTAACACACCACTTGCAGTAAAGGCAGTGGTCATGGAAACAGTAAAGCAAGTTTCAGATGGCTAAATGCTGTGGTAAAACAGTCTATTCATATATTTTCAGCTTTTGGTATTATATGGACATCTTTGACAGTCTTCCATCCAGTCATCACCATGTCATCATCCATGAATTCACAAAAGGGTATATTATAATAAAGTGAAAATAGATGGGCGTCAAACTTCCCAGATTTCCTTACCAAAGTGGAGTTGCAAAATTTGATCAGCCTGTAAATTTCATACCACAATGAGCTATAAAACAACTTAGAAACCTGTCCACTGCTGGAGTTCCTGTAAATATGATAGGGGTTCATTTTGACAATTTCTTTACCATGATAACCTTCTGTTATGGGCCAAATGGTCACCCTTCCTCAAATTTATATGTTGAAGTCCTAACCGCTGGTAGCTCAGTATGTGATTATATTTGGAGACAGGGCATTTAAAGAGGTGATTAAGTTAATATGAGGCCATTAGAGTGGGCCCTAATCCGTTTTGACTGTTGTCTTTATAAGAAGTGAATTTAGAACACACAGAGAGGCACTAGACATGTATGCGCACAGATGAAAGACCACATGAGGACACAGCAAGAAGGCCGCCATCTGAAAGCCAAGGAGAGAGGCCTCAGGAGAAACCAGAATTGGTGACACTTTGATCTTGGACTTCTGGCCTCCAGAACTGTAAGAAAATATATTTCTGTTGTTTAAGCCACCCAGTCTGTGGTATTCTGTTATAGCAGCCCCAGCAAACTAATACATCCTGAAACTTTTATTTATTGTCTCAGCATCTTACATCAGCTTGGGGAAAAAGAAGCCTGGTATTTATGGTGAACGTACTGTATAGAATTTTGTGGAAGTTTCTTTAAAATTCCAAACTTTATAAATCCTAGCACACCTATAGCCCTTTTTTTCAGTATCATGTTCAATCCCAGAGCGGTAGTGTGTACATTAGCTTTCCACCTGATTTAGATGGCAGAATAGGGGGGAAAATCACTGGGTGGGACACTTTCACCTTCACCAACACAAAATATTATCTCCAACAAAATAATTAGTCTAAAGATGTTAATGGGATGCTTCTTAGTCTCTTTGGCCAATGATAGAAGCATATAAAAGCATAATAACTCTCCCAAGGTAAACTGATATGATTTATATAACCAGTAAAAAAGACGCCTCAGGGTTCTGGAGGCATTTATATATTCAACAGATATTTACTGAACAATCTATTATGTGCCAGGCACTGTTCCTAGGTCCTGGGAATATAGCATAGAATAAAATAAAGTGTCATTTTCATGGAGCTTACATTTAGGGATGAAGGGAAACAGACAATAAGAAAGTATATAAAATATGTAATATAATATTAAGTAGTGATAAATGCTATGAAGAAAAATAAAACAGGGTATGAGAATAGAGTCTATTGGAAGGTGGGATACTATTTTAGATGGGATGGTCAGAGAAATTCTCTCTGAGCAAATACCAGAATGAAATGAGGGAATGGACCATGAAGCTATCTGAGGGAGAAGTATTCTAGGCAGTGAGAAAAACAAATGCAGAGCTCCTTGGGTAAGGGTGTGCTTGGCTTGTTCAATAAACAGCAAGGAAGCCAATGTGGCTCAAATGGAGAAGGCAAAGGAAGAGTGGCCAGAGATGAGTTTAGAGTGGTAGCCAGGGTCCAGATCTTGTTAGATACTGTAGGCCATGGAAAGAAGTTTGGACATTATTCTAAGTGTTATGGGAAGCCATTAGAAGATTTTGACAAGGAGAGCAGTGTGATATGACTTATGTTTTTAGGAGGTAAGCCTGGCTACTCTGTAAGAATGGACTCTAGGGAAACAAGAATGGAAACAGGGAGATCAATTGGAAGCTAGGAAGCAATTGCAATGGTCTAGGTAAGAGATGATAGTGGCTTGGGCTACAGTGTTAGCTGAGGAAATGGTGATAAGTGTCCAGATTTGGCATATATTTTGGAGATACAGCCAATGGATGTTGTGAAAGGATTGAATATAAAGTAAGAGAAAGAGAAGAATCAATGATGATTCTGATGTCAAGCAACTGTGTGAATAAAGATGACTTTATTGAGATGGGTGGAGACTGGGAGGAGCAGATTTTAGGGGGAAGGTCAGGAGCTCAAATTATGACATGTTGAGTTTGAGATGCCTTCCATATATACTCATGGAGAGGAAAAGTAGGCAGTTAGATATATGAGTTTGGGATTTTTAAGAGTGATCCAGATTAGAGAGAGAAATTTGGGAGTCATCAAGGTATAGATGGTATTTAAAGCCACAAGACTGGATGAGATCACTAAGGAATATAGATTGTGTAGGTAGTAAGGGAAGAAGTCCAAAGATTGAGCTCTAGGGCATTTCAATATTGAGATACATGAGATGCAAATGAACTAGCAGAAACAAAAATTAAAAAAAAATAAAGCTAAGAATGTACAATCAGGAGTAGCCAGTAAGGCAGGAGAAAAACCAGGAAAGTATGGTATCCTGGAAGATAAGCCAGGATGTTTCAAGGAGAAGGGAGTTTTCAACACTGTCCAACACTACTGATAGTTAAGGTGATCAAATATCCCTATTTTTCTGGGACACTACTAGTTTATGTCTGTTGTCAGGAATAATTGTTAACAACACTCTTTTTTACACTCAGAAATGCTCTGATTTGAATAATAAATTATATTGTCACTAGGATGGTAGGTCAAGATGAGGATTGAGAATTGATTATTGGATTTACTGATATGGAGATCATTAGCAATCTTGACAAGAGCAGTCACAATGGAACAATGAAACTTCATTGGATAGTGAGGATAAAAGATTGGAGTGGATGGATCAGCATCATGGTGGAGTGAGATTCCCTCTTTGAATTTCTGCCCCCAAGACACAACAAAAACATCACTTGCATACCAACAGAGCTCAAATAATACAAAGGACTTCTAAGAGACCCTTGCTGCAGTACATCTGATGGTGGAGGTACAGGAAGCCCCAAAGGACTTGAGGAGAGGTAAGGAAATCTACTCCCCCTCCCCATCTGATAGGCAAAGACAGACGGCATGGCTCACAGACAGAGAGGGGGGAGGGGTGGCCCTCTGCAGGGAAAGCTATCACCCTCCAGGTGCTCTCACAGACTGTTGAAAGATCCCCACCAGGAAGTGACTATGAACTGTTGTGGGGGTGTGGTCAACGCCTCAAGAGAGCCAAATAGCAGGGAGAAAGGAAGCCCCCCAGCTGGGACACGCAGGTGAAAGATCCCCTCCCCCCACATGCCCGGCGCTTAAGCACACTCCCTCTGGGGACTGCAGTGGGCTCAGAATACACCACTCATGCCCTCCACCCAGTGGCAGCAAGTGGAAACTGCAGGACCAGAAATTATCAAGATGAAGAATAGCAAAGGCAAATCAGCCGGCTCTATGCAAAAGTATCTTAAGTCTCCAGACCAAGAGGAAAATGACAAACACCCAGAAACCAACCCTGAAGACACAGAAATCTATAACCTAAATGACAGAGAATTCAAAATAGCTATCATAAAAAAACTCAACAAATTACAACAGAACACAGAGAAACAATTCAGGAATTTCTTCACAAAAGAGATGGAAACCATAAAGAAAAACCAATCAGAAATATTGGAGATGAAAAACACAATGGACGAGATAAAGGGAAACCTGGAGTCTTTAAAGAGTAGAACTGACAATATGGAGGAATGAATTAGCATTATCGAGGATAGCCACACAGAAACACTCCAGATAGAGGAGGAGAGAGAACTAAGACTAAAAAGAAATGAAGAAATTCTTCAAGAAATATCAGACTCAATTAGGAAAAGTAACATAAGGATAATAGATATTCCAGAAGGAGAAAAAAAGGGAAAAAGGAGCAGAGAGTTTGTTCAAAAAATAGTAGCTGGGAAGTTCCCAAACCTGGGGAAAGAGATGGAAATAACAGTGAATGAAGTCAATAGATCACATAAATATATAAACAGGAAAAGACAAACTGCATGCCACATAGTAGCAAAATTAACAAGAGTCAATGAAAAAGAAAAAAATATTAAGGACAGCTAAAGAAAATAACATACAAAGGAAACCCCATCAGGCTCTCAGCTGATTTCTTGATAGAAACTTTACAGGCCAGGAGAGACTGAAATGAAATATTCAAAATCCTGAAAGAGAAAAACCTTCAGCCAAGAATACTTTATCCAGTGAAAATATTCTTCAAATATGATGGAGAAATAATAACTCTCTCTGATAAACAAAAGCTAAGGGAGTTCATCACCACAAGACCCCCACTACAAAAAATGCTCAAGAAGGCCCTTAGGCCTGAAAAAAAAAGATTGGAGCAGTTTCAAGAGAAAGGGAGGAAACAGTGTCAATATGGTAACACTAGACCACTGTTTTGAGGGATTTTGCAGCAAAAGAAATCAGAGAAATGGGGTAGTAGCTATGGAATGGTATGGGGTAAAGGGAGAATTTTGTTTTTAAGGTAGGAGATAGTACAGCATGTTTGAATGTTGGTGGAAATATTCTACCAGAGAGGGAAATTTTTATGATAAAGGAGACAGAGAAGAAAATTTTGGAACAATGACCTTGAGTAGAATAGATGGGATATCATCCAGTGGACAAATGGAGAGGCTGGCTTTAGATAGGAGCATGGGCAGTTCATTTACAGAACATCAGAAAAGGCAGAATTTATGAGCACAGGTGCAAGTGATGAGTAGATATGGTGGTAGGAGTTTGCAGAAGTTCTCTCCAAATTGCTTTTATTTTTTAAATGAAATAAAAAGCAAGGTTATCAGCTTAGATTGAAGAATAGGCAGGAGATAGCTGGGGTTTGAGTAGAGAAGAGAAGTTGTAATTTCTTTTTTATTATGGTAAAATATGTGACATAAAGTTTGCCATTTTAACCTTTTTTTTTTTTCGTGAGGAAGATTAGCCCTGAGCTAACGTCCGTTGCAAATCCTCCTCTTTTTGCTGAGGAAGATTGGCCCTGGGCTAACATCCATGCCCATCTTCCTCTACTTTATATGAGATGCCACCACAGCTTGGCTTGACAAGTGGTGGGTCAGTCTGCACCTGGGATCCGAACCTGTGAACCCTGGGGCTGCCGAAGTAGAGCGTGCAAACTTAACCACTACACCACTGGGCTAGCCCCAATTTTAATCATTTTTAAATGTATGATTAGGGCTGGCCCAGTGGTGCAGTGGTTTAGTTCGCTCTTGGCAGCCAGAAGTTCATGGGTTCGGATCCCGGGCGCCTGCCGATGCACTGCCTGTCAGCCATGCAGTGGTGGCGTCCCATATAAAGTAGGGGAAGATCGGCACGGATGTTAGCCCAAGGCGAGTCCTCCTCAGCAAAAAGAGGAGGATTAGCAATGGATGTTAGCTCAGGGCTGGTCTTCCTCATGAAAAAAAAATTAAATGGATGATTAAAGTGGCATCAATTACATTCACAGTGTCTTACATTCATCACCACTATTTCCAAAACTCTTCATCATCTGTTGCAAGTTGAATTGTGTCTCCCCCAAATTATGTTAGAGTCCTAACATACACAAAAAATCAGCTCAAAATGGATTAAGGACTTAAACATGCAATCTGAAACTGTAAAACTCCTAGACAAAAACATAGGGGAAAGTCTTTTTGATATTCTTCTTGGAAGTGATTTCCTGGGTGTAGCACCAGAGCCACAGGCAACAAAAGCAAAAATAGACAAATGGGACTATGTCAAATTTAAAAGCTTGTGCACAACAAAGGTAATAATCAACAGAATGAAAAGGCAAATTACAAAGTGGGAGAAAATATTTGCAAACCATACATCTAAGGGGCTAATACCCAAAATATATGAGGAACTCCTGCAAATCAATAGCAAAAAAAAATTGAAAAATAGGCAAAGGACACGAATAGACATTTCTCCAAAGAAGACATAGAAATGGCCAACAGGTATATGAAAACGTGCTCAACATTACCAATCATCAGGGAAATAGAAATCAAAACCAAAATGAGATATCACCTTACACCTGTTAGGATGGCCATTATAAAACAAAAAAAAGATCATAAGTGTTGACGAGGATGTAGAGAAAAGGGAAATTTTGTACACTGTTGATGGGAATGCAAATTGGTGCTGCTGCTATAGAATACAGTATGGAGGGTCCTCAGAAAAATAAAAATAGAACCACTGTATGATCCAGCAATCCCACTTCTGGGTGTATATTCAAAAGAATTGAAATCAGGATTTCAAAGGGATTTCTGCTCTCCCTTGTTCATTGCAACATTATTCACAATAGCCAAGATATGCAAACAACCCAAATGTCCATTGACAGATGAATGGATAAAGAAAATGTGGAATACATAAAATTGAATATTATTCAGCCTTAATAAAGAACGAAATTCTGCCATTTGTGGCAACATGGGTGAATGTGTAGGACACTATGCTAAGTGAAATAACGCAGTCACAGAAGGACAAATACTATATGATTCCGCACATGTGTGGTATCTAAAATATTCAAATTCATAGATGCAGAGAACAGAATAGTGATTGCCAAGAGTTGAGGGGAGAGAGAAATGGAGAGTTGTTGTTGAACAGGTATAAAGTTTCACTTATGCAAGAAGAGTAAGTTCTAGAGATCTGCTGTACAACGCAGTGACTATAGTAAACAATACTGTATTGTGCACTTAAAATTTTAAGAGGGTAAGTCTCATGTTATGTGTTCTTACAAAAACAACAATAACAAAGAGGCACAAGAAAACTTTTGGTGGTGATAGATATGTCTATTACCTTGAATGTGATGTTGGTTTCACGAGTGTATGCATATGTCCAAACTAACCAAATTGTATACGTTAAAAATATGGAGTTTTGGGTGCTGGCCTGGTGGCGCAGCAGTGAAGTTCTCGTGCTCCGCTTCGGCGGCCCAGGGTTTGCAGGCCCGGATCCCGGGTGTGGACTGATCGACCGCTTGTCAAGCCATGCTGTGGCAGCGTCCCATATAAAGTAGAGGAAGATGGGCACAGATGTTAGCCCAGGGCTAATCTTCCTCAGCAAAAAGAGGAGGATTGGCAACGGATGTTAGCTCAGGGCTAGTCTTCCTCACACACACACACACACATACACTATATATATATGCATATATGTATATGCAGTTTTTAATATATCAATTATATCTCAACAAAGGTATTTAACAAGGTCATTGTCATACTCAAGGTTATCAAGGTTTTCTCGTACGTTATCTCCTAGGAGTTTTATAGTTTTGCATTTTATTTTCAGGTCTATCATCCATTTTAAGTTAATTTTTGTGAAGATTGTAAGGTCTGTGTCTAGATTCAGTTTTTTGCATGTAGATGTTCATTTGTTCCAGTACCATTTGTTGAAAAGACTATCTTTGCTCCATTGTATTGCCTCTGTCCCTTTGTAAAGATCAGTTGACTATATTTGTGCAGGTATATTTCTGGGCTCTCTATTCTCTTCCATTGATCTATTTGCTAGTATCGTGCCGTCTTGATTACTGTAACTCTATAGAAAGTCTTGAAGTTAGGTAATATCAGTCCTCTGACTCTGTTCTCCTTCAGTATTGAGTTGGCTATTCTGGGTCTTTAGCCTCTTCATATAAACTTTAGTATCAGTATGTTGATATTCACAAAGTAACTTGCTGGGATTTTGATTGGGATTGCATTGAATCTGTAGATCAGGTTGGGAAGAACTGATATCTTGACAATATTGAGTCTTTCCATCCATGAACATGGAATATCTCTCCATGTATTTAGTTCTTCTATGATTTCATTCTTCAGAGTTTTGTAGTCTTCCTCATAGATCTTGTACATATTTGTTAGATTTATGCCTATGAACTTCATTTTTGGGGGTGCTAATATAAAAATTATTGTGTTATTAATTTCAAAGTTCACTTGTTAATTGCTGGTATATAGGAAAGCAATTGACTTTTGTATATTAACTTATCCTCTAACCTTGCTAAAATCAAGTATTAGTTCCAGGAGTTTTTTGGTCTATTCTTTCAGATTTTCTGCATAGACAATTATGTCACCTGTGAACAAAGACAGTTTTATTTCTTCTTCCCAATCTGTATGCCTTTTATATTCTTTTCTGTCTTAATGCATTAGCTAGGAATTCCAGTACAATGTTGAAGAGGAATAGTGAGAGGGGACATTCTTGACTTTTTCCTGACCTTAACATAAATCTTCTAGTTTCTAACCATTAAGTATGATGTTAGCTGTTGGGTTTTTGTAGATGTTCTTTATCAAGTCAAGGAAGTTCTGCTCTATTCCTAGTTTGCTGAGATGACTTTATGCTTTTGCATGTGGATATCTAGTTGTCCCAGCATAGCTTGTAAACAGATAAGATTTTCAATAAATGGTGATTGAATTCCAGTCAGTGGAATGTGAGTGGAAATAATATGAGCATTTCTTGACCAAGGATTTTAAGAAGCAGGTGGACTACCTCTACTCTTTTTTTCCCATTTTGCTGGCTGGACATAGGCCATGCCCCATCCATCACAGTGAGGTAGTAACTGGTGGTTAGGTAACGAGAAACATGGCAAAAGGTACTCTGGACTTCTCACTTTTTTTCTATTTTGAAAAATAATTTGACATTCAATTGTCAGCATTTGCCGGTATTGTGTAAATTCATGATTTCTTCTCCCTGCAAAGCTAATAGCCTCACCTCGCCAGTCCCTTTAGTTCTAGAAATCCTCAAGGGGTATTTCCCAGGTCCTGAATTTTGATGGTTTTCACATGATTTTTCTGGGTATTGTTGCCACACTAAGCTTTACTGTCAAGCAGTAAGTCTCTCCAACTGCTCCCTCTAATTTTCCCAACCACTACCCATACCAAGTCTTCATGATGTCAGAGATGAGTATAGTCTAAACTTTAAAGCCATGTTGGAGAGGAGGATATTTTCCTCTCTTTGGGTTACACTCTATAAATGGGATCTGCACACCAGAGAGTTACAGAGTTTATTTGCAAACAGTTCTTTCTGGGATAACTTATGAACCTGTCTTTGTTGTGACAGACATACCATTGAGGGCATATGTCAGAAGAGGCACAAACAGGAGTCCTAATCCCAGTGCTGCCATTAGAATAGCTATATTCCTCTAAAGACAAGGCATTGTTCCTGGGCCGAGGTCATTGCGCCTGCCTCTTTTTTCCCTCAGGATGAATTTACTTAAAGCAGAACCCACCCCAAATGTGACTTGAGAATATTCTTGGGTCAGGCCTCCCCACAAGTTCTCCAGATGTACCTTGTCTCAAGTAGTAGACATAGGTTGAGATCTTTCCCAGAAGGCTCTTCAGGCTCTACTGAAAGTAGGCATCTGTTGAGCCAATTTCATCAGTTAGTTCACAAGAACCCAACCAACCTGCTTGGTCCTAACCGCAAGAGACATGAGTTCCTGTGTAAAACTCCTGAAACTCAGGGATAGGAGAATGAATACACTCTAAGAATGCACAGAGTTGGGCTCAACCTTGGACAAAAGGGAGATCCCAGAAGGAAAGTTTGCCTCAGGCACATGAAAGACAGAAGAGAGGGAAATGAAGCTAAATGGGCAAAAACAGGTCCATGACCAGAATGACTGAGAGAGACGAGAGATCATTTGAGCTGCACAGGAAAGGGATATGCCAGGGTGAAAGTTCACATGCATGTATGTAGGAGGTGGGAGTGGGGTTGGGGCAGAGCTGTAGGTATGATGAAGCAGCACAGCTATTTCTGTATCCCAGGCTTAATGATTGGAGGTTATTTGGTTCGGAAACTGTTCCATAGGTCCCGAGTTTATTAATGGTAGCATCCTCAGTTAGGAATGCCTGTGGAGGGGTTGGGGAGAAAAGGAACCTGGGGCTCTGCTTTTATTAGGGTCTGAGGGTGGGGAGCCTAGGGTTCCGCAGATTCACTCTTTATTGGCTAAAGCATGAGAGCTGGAAGTAGGGTACAGGAAGGACAAAGCAAGCGGAGCCACCCAAGGGCTCAGTTATCTAGGTTACCCAGGGCTTTCTGAAAGAGGGAACTTCATGGGTGAGAGTGGCCTAGTTCTTTATCTGGTTGTTTTCCTAGTAGCTGTGTCTTACAGCTGGCAATATGTTTATTCAAGATGGATATCTTTTGAAATGGATGCCTTGGTAATCAAAAGCTTAATGTCAGGCACTTACACTACAGAAATGCAGATTGCAGAGGCTAGTCAAGGTTACACAGGTGCTAGTGGAGGCACTGGGTAGTGTACCTGTGGCTGTTGCAATCAGACTGGAATCCATTTTAGGATGAAGGAAATAGACTATTTCTTAGCAGTCGGACAGACATATGTCAGCATCCTGTTTTAATCTTTTATTTGCTCTTTAATTTTAAACATGACACTCAACCTATCTGACATATACATAGAGAGCTAACACATAAAGAGCTTAAAATAGACCTTTTCTCAGTTCAGTAAATGTTAATCAGCAATAGTGCCTGTTCTGTAAATGAATTGAGAGCAAATTATTCAACAGATATTTCAAAGTCTCACAGTAAAAATCAGTCAACTTTTGGTAGATCCACTCCCCGTCAGAAAATATCTTGGAATCAACATCCCAGCACCACAAGATTTACCAAGAAACTTTGATCTGGTATGACTATAAACTGTTAAGGACAGGAAGTTTAAAAAAAAAAATAGAAACCACAAGTGAATGTAAACTCCAAGAGAATAGAAATTTCTTTCTGTTTTGTTTCTACTGCATCCCCAGTGTCTAGAACAAAGTAGGTACTCAATATACACTTATTGAATGGATGAAAGACACAAGTAACTTTAAGAAAGAGGAGGAAGCAGTTCAAGGAGCCGAAGAGATTCACATACACCCACAAATCCCAGCAGAGCTCACACTCCCTTCTTGAAGTCTGGCATTCACCCAAGAGAGTATACTGTGGAATAAAGAAGAAAAAAGTCCACAATTCAGCAAAGGCTATTTACACAGCACAGAAAAAGAGGCCTTCCTCTGAAAATTCACATCGATTGTCTTCACATACTGTATAGAATGGTCTCCAGATGTCTTTTTTTTCCTGTCACCTAAATATTTCACAGTTATGATATCTAAAAACAAATAAAAGCTGATATGAAAATTCATCGTTAGAATATGATTCTCTTTTCATCATGAAAAAATCAGTGATTTTTAGCAAATAGGAACTTTTTCCAAGTAAGCTTGGATGACCACTGCAAAACTCACTTCTTTAGAAAAGAGAAGAGGATTGCTGGAGAGGGTGGGTATAGTGGTGAGAGATGAGCCCCCAAATTGATCCTCTCAGGGGCTGAAGCCCAAGTAAAGAAAGTCAAGGGGAACGGACTTTATCAGGATGCTGAGTGAATTCGGTTCCTACTGCTGCTGTAACAAATTACCACAATCGTGGTGGCTTAAAATAATGAAAATTTATTGTCTTACTGTCCTGGAGGTTGGAAATCCGAAAAGGGTCTCACTGGTCTAAAATAAAGGTGAAGGCGGGGATTCATTCCTTCAAGGGGTCCTGGGAAGAATCTGTCTCCTGTCTTTTCCAGCTTCTGGGGGCTGCCCGCATTTCTTGGCCTCTGGCTTCCTTCCATCTTCAAAACCAGCAAGGGACTGTGGGCCTGTCAAGCCTGTCTCATGCTACTTCACTGTGACAGCAATTATTGTGCCTGCCTCTTCCACATTTAAAGTACCCTTGCAATTGCATTGGCCAGGGTAGTGCAGTGTAATCTTATTTTAAATTCAGCTGATTAGCAATCTTCATTCCATCTGCAACCTTCATTCTCCTTTGCCATGTATCATTACATATTTACAGGTTCTGGAGAACAGGACGTGGACATCTTTAGGGGATCTTTATTCAGCCTACCACACTGAGAGTGCCATTTAATTGGGTTTTAAAATGGGCAACGGTGCCAGCAGGTTTGTACTCAACCACGGTTGTGCTTCACCACCATTGCTGTTTGCCCCATGGAGCCCAGGAAGGAGGGGTTCAAGACTAGAGGAAAGATGTAGGGGTGAAGGAAGCAGGATTCAAGAAGCGCCAGGTTTCTGTCTTGGGGAAGTGGGTGCGTGGTGGGGCCTTCTCCAGGAATGACTGGGAAAACTAGACAGGTGTATATGGCAAGTGGCTGAGATCCAAGCTGGTTGTAATCCCGGCCACGTTTCCACGCTGCCGAAGATCAGGAGGGCTTGGATGTGACTGCCGGAGAAGACTTCACAGAACAGTGGAAGAGGAGCCGGGACCAGCCCTACCTGGCACTTGGCTGTGGCACAACAGAGAAAGAGGGTTGTATGACCCGGTGCGGGTCCTGAGAGGGAAAGGCCCTCTTGCTTGGGCAACTACCGTGGGGACCACGAAATGGTCAAGTGTGTTACCATTTCGAATGAGAAAGCAAGCAGTGTGGCAGCAAGAATGACTCTGGGCGCAGACCAGTGGTTTGTCCGCTCGGGTTAGAGGTCTAGGGCTGCCTTCCTCGGGATGAGAGGCAGCGGCGAGGCCTCCCTGGAAGCCCCCTCCCACCTCCCTCCTCCCCGCAGCCCCGTGAGACAATGAGAGAAGAACTTGGGAGGGCTCTCCTGGAACCTCCGGGGCGGTCTGGCCTTAAATCGCCTCTCCCCTCGCAGCCCCTGCGGTCCTCAGAGCCCCTCTCCCATCAGCGTCCCGGAAGGACGGCGGGCGGGAGGGGAGGGGGAGGCGGGCACGCCCGGAGCAGTCTGGGGGTTCACACACACCCCCACCCCGAGGGGCGGTTTGTATCCATCCGCTGCTCCCTCCAGCGCGGCTGCTCCCGACCCTGGCCCCCGGCGCCAACCCCCCGCCGGGCCCCTATCTCGTAGGGCCGGAAATGGGGTGGTCGCCACGTAGGTGGCCGCGGAGGTCTACTGAGGCAGGCTGGTCTTAGCCCGCCCCTCGCGCTGGAGCTCCTCCCGGCCCCGCCCCCTCTGGGTCGGAACTACGGTGGGCCTGGGAGGGGGCGTCGAGCCCATTCGTGCCGTATCCCTCCGCCCCCCTTCCCGACACCCCTCGCCGCGAGCGGTTGGTGCCGCATCGTGCGCAGCCCCTGCCCGTTTTGGTGCAGCGGCGCGGGGGGCGGGACGCCTCTTTGCAAATCTGACTGCACGGAAAGCGGTGGGAAGCCGAGTGAGGAGCTCCGAGAGGAGGGGGAGGCCGACGACCTGGGCCCTGAGCCTAGAGAGGCAAGTGGGGGTGTCGTGGGGGGCGCGGGGGTGGTCCCCCGCTGTCGACTGGCTTCCAGCCCGCGCTGCAGACCCTGGCAGCCCGGCGAGGAGGAGACGAGCCGGTCGGAGCCGGTCGCTGGGAGAGGTGCGCAGCGCGGGGGGACCCCTGGCGCTGAGGAGGCGGCGACCGGCGTGGGCCGGGGCCAGGGCGCAGGGGGCTGGCCCGAGCGACTCCCGCGGATCCTCTGGAGGCGAATCGCGCCCGCCGCTTCGCAGCCGGCTTTCCGGGCGCCCGCGCCCCGCCCTCGACGGTGTCTGTGCTGGGAGAGGGCTGTGGGGGGGCTGCTGCGGGGGAAATGGCGGAGCGGAGCGGGAGCTGGGTCGGGGGGCGGCCGGGAGGCCGGCGGGGCGGGGGTGGCGTCCGAGCTCTGCGCCGAGCCGGCGGGCGCGGGACAGTGGCGTTGGCTGCTCCGGGCCCTGATTCTGGAAAGGGGCCTGTCGGGCCCCGCGTCCTGGGTGCTGTCCCTTCCCACAGGCGCCTCGTTAACGCCGAAGTCTCCTGTCTGCGCAGTAGGTCTGGCGACTTCAGGCTGCAGGGTGCACCTGTAGAGGAGAGGCTTGAGAGAAAGGAGGAGCAGGAGAATTGCCTGGATTTCTGGAGGTGTGTGGCGATGGGGGGTGGGCAACCGCCATTGACTGGAGACCTGAATGGGGGTGGGCTGACTGCGACCAGAGCAGGTCAGGCATCCAGGAGTACCTTCTAAAATTTTCCTCTTTATCAGCTTTTTAGGCACATCCCTTGCTTTCCTTCCCCACTTTCCTCAAATTGGGGGCATGAAAAGATGGATTTTGGAGATGGATGTGACAAGGGAGTCATGAGTATAAATACCGCTTCAAAATCTATTTTCGAGAATATGCTGGGTACTTCCCCCAGTTTATGTTGTGCAGCACAAGAACTGTGAACACGTAGTGCTGAATCCTCAGAATTGGAGAAGGTAGTGTTGAGAAGAGTGTGTGGTGTAGAGGAAGAATTATCCAGAAAGTTGAAATAGAGGGCCTACATTAAAGAGTATTCTACCAACTGGACAATAAATGTTAAAAGGCAGATAATATGGTTACTTATCCTTGGTATTGGTCTATTTACCAAGCACTCAGTTGCTAACGTTTTATCCTTGCTGTCTTATTTTTCGTGTCTTCATCCGTAGGTATACCTTAAGAGTGATCATCTCTGCAGGGAA
The DNA here is from genome assembly GCA_031878705.1 of Tapirus indicus. NCBI lineage: Eukaryota > Metazoa > Chordata > Mammalia > Perissodactyla > Tapiridae > Tapirus > Tapirus indicus. Next base: position 85,552,552 of record CM062942.1, on the reverse strand, counting down.
GGAAAGGAGGAAGAGACTGGCTCAAATCTCTGGAGGTTGGTGTGAAGAAGGGCAATGCAGGGGACAGCTACAGAGTAAGATCATGGCAGGTGTCTTTGATCTAATTGGGTGTCTGTGATTCTCCTTTCCTATTCTCTGCCAGTTTTGCACAGTGCTGCAGGTTCTCTTGTTCATTTCCTGCAGGAAATATTAGGAATATTGGGGTAGGTGTGGATTGGGCTGTGAATGGGACGAGAAGACCTGAGAGCAGGGACCAGGAAACAGGAAATATTAGACAAATTGGACCCTTAAACAGAAAGAGAGGTGTTTACATCAGGGGTCGGGGTGTCTGCCTGTCAACCAAGCATTCAGACTCCATTTTCTCCTGTATGTTTACTTGTCTGTAGGACGGCCTGCTGTCTGCTATAGGGCTTAATACCACTGGAACAAAGCAAGGAGGGGGAATTGCATCACATCAGTGCAGGTTGGTATGAGAGTGGGTACAACTTGGACCAGGAATGGAGACCAACACAAGCCCAAGAGTGATTAGGGCCTAGTCTGGGGGTTCTCAGCCTCTCCCATTGCCAATACACTTTCCCACCAACCTCCCACCTGTTTTGTAGCAGGCAGAGTACTATGGCAGCTTTGGGGTGAAGGGTATGGGTGAAATAAGGGTGACACAGAAAGAGTTTCTAATAATCTGTCTCACCAAGCATTCAAGATCCAGTCTCTGAGAGTCTCTGCATGGAGCGACACAATTGGAAGAGACTCAAAGTCCCATGTCATTCTCTCTCCCTAGATCCACCTCCGGTGGCAGCTCTGGTGGTGTTGGAACTGCTTCTGACCACCACCCTCCACAGGTCTGCACCCACCCGGGAATCATCCATCCTCCCCCAGTTTGGTTGTGCTTCTGCTGCACTCTGTCTGTAATATTGGCTGAGGCTGGGCTTGAGAAGGAGGCTGATTGACTGCTGGACTGGCGATTGACTTTAATTTTTGTTTCCAACTGTGTTGTCTTCTGAATCACTGAAGGATCAGGTTGTGAAGATACAAAAGTGTGACAGATCTGTGGTAGAGGCTGAGACTGGGGTAGGAGTATTTAACTGAGCCTTTTCTGTAACTTGTACCATGACTGGGGCTGAGATTGAGCCTGTCAGTCAGGCTGATCCTGAAAAGAAGGCTGGAGAAGAGGTTGGGGGTGGGACTGAAAGAGAGAATGAAGTCTCAATGGTGGTCAGACCCAAGGTTAGGGCCCAGTCCCAGGCAATGCCTGGGGCAAGGCCCAAAACTGAGTCCAAGGCTATGCCTGGGGCAAGGCCCAAATCTGAGTCCCAGGCAGTGGCCGGTGCAAGGCCCAAAACTGAGACCCTTGTTATGACTGGGGCAAGGCCCAAAATTGTGGCTGTGGCAGAAGGTGGGACACATCCCAAAACTGAGGCCAAAACAATCCCTGGGGAAGTACCCAGGCATGAAGCCCATTCACGGGCCCAGACTGAGTTTGATGCTGAGGCAATGTCGAAGACAGAGGGAGTGTCCCAGACCAATGCCATAGCCTGGGCACTGGTCAGTACTGAGTCTGGGTCATTTGCTAAAACTAAGACATTGTCAATGAATCGGGAACTGGTTAATGTGGACATTGAGTCCTTTCCTGGCACCAAGGTCAAGTCTCAATCAGGAATCCCGCCTCTGTTTGGGTCAGAGGAGGAGACCAATATTGGGTCCTGGTGCTGTCCCAGGCCTACATGCAAACAAGAGGCCTCTCACAATTATGATTTCAGATGGGTGGATGGCTCTTCTCTGAGTTCCAGGTTCTGGAGTGGAGAAGATGTCAGTACAAGGCTTCATCCTAGGGACAGGGTAAAGGCCAGTACCAGGTCCAGGCACATGGCCAAAAAAGAGGCCTTGTCTAGGCCCAAAACCAACCAGGAGCTCTATCTTGTATCCAGTTCTGGTTCTGAGGATGAATCTTTTAAGACATCCTTTTTCTGGGCCAGAGGAAAGACTAATATCTGGTCCAGACCCGGGGAAGAGACCAATAGCAGGTCCAGGTTTAGGTTCAAGAAAGAAGTCTCTGAGTTCAGTTCTGGGTCTGAATGTGAGAACAATGTGAAGTCCTGGTTCTGGGCTGGAGAAGAGGCCAAATCGAGGTCCAAACCCAGAGCCAGGAAAGGGGCCAATGTCAGGGCCAGGCACAGGGCCAAGCGAGAAGCTTTTGATTTCACGCCTGGGTCTATAGATGTAGTCAAAAAAGAGTCTTGGTTCTGGCCTGGAGAAAAGGCTAATAACTTGTCAAGGCCCAAGTCCAAGAAAGAGGCCAGGGCCAGAGCAATGGCAAAGAAAGGGGCCAAAACCAAGGCCAGAGCCAGGGGCAAGCAAGAAGCCAGGTCGGAGGAGGAGTTCCTTACTGAGACCTGGTTCTGGGCTACAAAAGAATCTAGCATAGTGGGTGGGGCCAGTGTCAAGTCCAGTTCTCAAGTGGAGGATGAGTCCATCGTTGGCAGTTGGTTCTGGACAGAAGAGGCCAATATGGGGACTGAGGCCAGCAGTAAATCCAGAACAAGAACTGAGGAGGAGCCTATTGGCAATTCCATGCATGGGGCTGGGGAAAAGACCAGTATGGAAACTGGGGCTGAGGCTATTTCCAAATCTCTGCTAGCAGATGATGAAACAAAGGTCCTTGCTGGTTCCTGCTTCTGGGATGGTGAAGAAACCAACCCAGAGGCTGAAGAAGAGACCATTTTTGGGTCTTGGTTTTGGGTCAGTGATGAGGCCAGTGTGGAAGCTGGTGTTGGGGCCAGCTGTGGGTCCAGGCTGAGGTCTGAGGAAGAAGAGGTCATTGGTCCCTGGTTCTGGGCTGGAGAAGTCAATACGGAGGCTGAGTTTGGAGAAGAGGCCAGTCCAGGAGGTGAAGAAGAGAAAATATTTGGGTCCTGGTTTTGGGCTGGAAACCAGGCCCAGATGGATTCCGGGGCTGAAGTCAGCTGTGACACCATGTCAGGGGCTGAGGAAGAGGAACCTATTATTGGGTCATGGTTCTGGGCTGGAGTAGAAGCTTATGTGGGGGCAGAGGTCAGCAACGAGTCTAGCCTGGAGGACAAGGAAGAGGTTATTATATCATCATCTTGGTTTGGGACCACGGAAGAGGTCAGTATGAAGTATGAGGCTGGTACCAGATATAAATTAATGGCAGAGACTGACAAGATCAATACTGAGTCTTGCCTCTGGGCGGAGGAAAATCCCTGTATGTATACTGCCGGTGGAGACAGCTGGAAGTCTAGGCCAGAGGGGGAACAGGACACTGTTGATTCATGGTTCTGGTCCAGAAAATACACAAGGCCAGAGACTATTATAGGACCCTGGTTATGGGCTGCGGAAGAGGATAGTGTAGATGATGGGACTGGAAAAGAGGCCAAGCCGCTGACCAAGGAAGAGACCATGATTACCTCCTGGTTCTGGAAAGGGGATAAAGCTATTATAGAGGCTACAGACAGAGAAGAATCCAGGCCATATGCTGAAGAGGAGGACATTATTGGTTCTTGGTTCTGGGCTGGGGAAGATGACAAGCTTGAGACGGTAACTGAGGCTAGAGAAGAGGACAGGCTGGCAGCTGAGGAGGAAGCTATTGTTGGGCCTTGGTTCTGGGCCAGGGAAGAGGCCCTTAGGAAGGAGCCTGGCTTTTGCAACAAATCAAGTCCAGAAGCTGAACAGGAGGAAGTCATTATTGGGTCCTGGTTCTGGGCTGAAGAAGAGGCCAGTCTGGAGGCAGGGGCCAGTTTTGAGTCCAATCCTGGGACTGAGGTGGAGGAAATCATTGTTGGGTCTTGGTTCTGGGCTGAAGAAGAAGTCGTTGTAGAAGTAGAGACATACTGTGCATCCAAGCCAGAGGATGAACAAGAGAGGATTGTTGAGTCCTGGTTCTGGTCTGGAGACAAGGCTGTTAACAAAACTGAAACGGTGGCCACCTGTGAGTCCAGGCCAGAAAATGAGGAAGGGGCAGTTGTTGGGTCTTGGTTTGGAACTAAAGGTGAGGCCAATAACAGGACTGGCGATGGAACCAACTATGAGTCCAAGACAGTAGCTGAGGAAGATGAGGCCATAGTGGGGTCCTGGTTCTGGGCAGGAGATGAGGCCCATTTTGAGTCAAATCCTAGCCCTGTGTTCAGGGCCATTTGCAGGTCCAGGTATTCAACTGAGCGGGAGCCTGATGCTTCACGCAGACCCCAGAGCTGGGAGGAGGTCACGGTACAGTTTAAGCCTGGTCCGTGGGGTCGGGTTGGCTTCCCATCTCCAAGCCCCTTTAGATTTCCAAAAGATGCAGCATCTCTATTCTCTGAAATGTTTGGAGGAAAGCCCAGGCACATGAAACAGAGTCTGGAAGGGGAAGAGCAGGAATTTTTGCTTCAACCTGATCAGCCTGAGCCTGAGTTCCCTTTTCAGTATGATCCATCCTACCGGTCAGTCACGGAAATTCGGGAGCATCTTAGGGCCAGGGAGAGTGCCGAGCCTGAGAGTTGGTCCTGCAGCTGCATACAATGTGAGCTTAAAATTGGTACTGAAGAGTTTGAAGAACTCCTTCTATTAATGGACAAAGTTCGAGATCCTTTTGTTCATGAAATATCTAAAATCGCAATGGGGATGAGAAGTGCTTCTCAATTTACCCGAGATTTCATTCGGGATTCAGGTGTTGTCTCGCTTATTGAAACCTTGCTCAATTATCCCTCTTCCCGAGTTAGGACAAGTTTTTTGGAAAATATGATTCACATGGCTCCACCTTATCCAAATCTAAACATGATTCAGACATACGTATGTCAAGTGTGTGAGGAAACCCTTGCTTATATCTTGGATTCCCCTGAGCAGCTATCTGGAATAAAAATGGTTAGACACCTCACTACAACTACTGACTATCACACACTGGTTACCAAGTATATGTCTGGGTTTCTTTCCTTACTAGCCATAGGCAATACCAAAACAAGGTTTCATGTTCTGAAAATGCTACTGAATTTATCTGAAAATCCTGTCATGACAAAAGAGCTACTCAGTGCTGAAGCAATGTCAGAATTTATGGACCTTTTTAACAGGAAAGAGACAAATGACAATATTCAAGTTGTTCTAGCAATGTTTGAAAATATTGGTAACAATATCAAAAAGGAGGTAATGTTCACTGATGATTTCAGCCTTGAGCCACTAATTTCTGCCTTCCATGAAATTGAGAAATTTGCTAAGGAACTGCATGGCAAAACAGATAATCAAAATATCCCTGAGGCAGATCAAGAAAATTAGTATGATTAATCGCTTGCCTCTGATTGTCCTTATGTTCCTGAGTTATGATCCTTGAAGAATGCTTTGGTTTTCACAGTCGGTTCTGTGCTGTAATGTACATCTTTAATGCTGATACTAACTTTGTCCAAATCTGTGTATGAGCTGGATCATTCTTCTGATGCCAAATGAATATTAGAACTGTGAAAACACATTTGCTGATATTTGTCTTTGTGTCCAGATTGTGACGTTTGGTGTTTAAGCTTATAGTGAACTGAGCCATCATAAGTAAGCTACCCTTCTGATTGTTGTTCTAGTGTATTGATATCTATTTGAGCCTTGTCTGTGTTTTGAATAAAGTTTTTTGTTAGAGTTGGCAGAAATTACCCTTCTCCTTGAACTTAAAATATAGATGCACAGATGAAATATGAACACAGAGATAATGTATGAATAATATACATCTTGAATAAGCCTATTCTCATAACTTTAAATGCAGAGGTTAGCATGGGCTGCTACTCAGAGCATGCTTCAGAGAAAAAGGGCCCAATTAAATTGGGCTGTGAAATGTAGGAAAAAGGTTGGGTGGTGTGAAGAAAAGCATAGAGTTGGAAAAAGTGTTCCCGTGGGAGTGAGGTATCCAGTCTGCCTGGAGTGGCTGGGGGGAGTGTATTAAGGAATAGAGGTTGCGGTAAGTTTTGAAGAGCTGAGAAGTTGCATTTTGCAGATCAAAGTTCGGGTATTTCTTCAATGATGCCTAAAGGGTAAAAGAATAAGACAAGAACACACACAAATTTGAGCCAGGAAGACCATTTCTTCATGGTAGTTCCCATGGAAAGTGTTAAGGTAATACCATATAGCCAGTAAAAGTGATGATGTATAGGTTTTTAAACTGACTGAGAAAAGCTCTGATGCTTTTTATATTTGGTGAAATAGAAAAGACTGGTATCATATATGGAAAGTATGATGCCATTATAAAAATAAATAGTGTAAATGGACCAAATTTATGCAAATTTATAGTATCTGATTATGGAAAATTTGGCAACAATATAAAACATGTCAAGGGAATAAAGAAGTGTGAAAGACTACAACTTTAGAAGGACTGGCATGCCAAATGAAAATACATAATTATTTAAAGGGAATAAACTAAAATTTCCAAAGTTCCTGAGTTCATGCTACACGTTTTTTGCATTCATGAAGGTAAATAACATTATCTTCAGACAGGAGCAAAAGCCAGGGATAAGGTTCGTTTTGGGGGCAGGAGTCCAGGCTAAGGGGAAATATACAAAGTTTTATTATTTTCAGGGAAAGAACCAGACATGGTGGCCCTGTTATTTTTGATCTGTCTCACAGTGCAAAGTGCTTTTCTCCTACCTGATTCTAGTACACAAGGTTTATGGAAGTAGGGCAAATTTCCGGTTTTGCCTCGTCCTTTCACAAACGGCAAGTGTTAACAGGGATCATCCTGGTGGTAGAAATTTGAGTTTGCATGTTTGGTTTGCCTATCAGTATTTTTCAAGACAGAGCGTGCGTGCGTGCGTGTGCGTGCGTGTGTGTGTGTGTGTGTGGTTTAATACGGCGCCCAAGTTTATACAGAAATCCAGCCTTCCTACCAGCTCTCTATCTTCACCACGGTCAAGGGCTTCAGGTTCTTCTAGCAAGCAGCTCCACCTCGGAGGCAGAAGATTCTGCTATCCGTGCTGCAGGGCTGCAGCACACAAGCTGAGCGCTCGGTCATGTGGGACTGACGGCGGGTCACGTGACCACGCGCTCACTTGGGCCGGCTTAGAGGTGTGTTGTTCGGCAAAGGGAGAGAGGAAGGACACACAGCTGACGATTGACAGACTGCCGTGGGAGGGGTGGTAGGATGTTGGGGTGGGTGGGTGCGTGCCTCTGTGCTGCACTAGCCTGAAAACCAATCTCTCAGGCGACCAGAATTACAGCATTTGTTGGTAGAGGAAAGAATCCCTCAGCCACTTGCGAGCGTCTTAGTCAGGGTCTGTCTTTCTTCCAGGAGCTCAAGAGGCGGGAAGTCATCCCGCGGGAGGCATCCGTGGAGAGAAGCAGCGGTCACTGTCGGAGGAGGTGGGTGCGAGGCCCGGAAATGGCATCCGCGGGAGGTGGTGGCTGAGACTAGATCCGGGTGCAGGAAGTGCCTCGGACCCTCCCGCTCCCTCCTGCCTTCAGAACCCCCTTCCCCCGCCCCCAGGCTCCCCGCGCAGCGCTGTGACTCTGTGTTTCTATGTGTGGGTGGGGGAGGTGGACACAGGGAGGAGGTTGGCTTCAGGGGAGCCCAGAGAGAGGAAACGGTGAAGTGACAATTCGTGAACACCGTTTCGCGTACACCCGTGCCACTGGCTCTGGAAAGGCAGGGATGGGGACAGAAGGGATCTGTGAACTACACCATGGCTCCCTTCCTCTCACCTAGTTGGCACTCCCTCTTGTCTGTCTGTCTGTCTTCCAGACGGTGGGGGTGGCTGAGCTCCATATTGTGGGTGAGTTGGGGGTGGTGGTGGGGTGATGAGAGGGGAACAAGATTGACTTTTACTCCAGGGCTCCAGCTGCCTGGAGGTGCAAGAGAGGAATGAACCTCAGTCTGGCCAGCTGTAGGGAAGGAAAGAGGCAACAGACTCAGGAGGAGGGAACCTAGATGCTTTGGGCCCTTCACATAGGATTTCTCGTTGGATACTGGGAAGCTTCTCAACTCCCAAGAGGATTCCTGGATCTTATCCCAGGCAGCAGCATCCTGGGGGTCTGCCCTGGATGTGAGGTTCTGAAAGGGCCTGGTCCCATTGTGCCCTCAACAGCCTCCATTCCATCTAGGAACACAAAAGTTGCTACTCCTGAGGCTGCCTCCTCCTGCTGTCCTAGGCCTCAGAGGAGGGTTTTTCTGGGAACCACCTACAGAAAGTGCTTTATGAATGGTCTCATAGGTTTCCGTTTGCGGACCTTTTGCTCTTTTCCTTGTTTGTTTTCTGGCCAATGCTTCAGACTTGGTTATTTGCAGTTATCCTTAGTGGCACTCCCTTGTTTGTGCTGATCCCTTTTGGTCAGAGCTCAGCTCTCTGAGACAGCCACAAGATACCAAAATCCTCTTAGGAGAATATAGTAAGGAAAAATAAATTTTACTAAGCCCATTAACCTTTTTATTGATTTACATATTTTACAGATTTGCAGCCAATTAGTACATAGAAATCTTTCTCTTTTTTATAGCTGCATAATACTCCATCGTGTCACTACCATAATTTGTTCAATCACTCTCTTATATATGGACATTTGTTTTCAATATTTTGCTGTTACAAACAATGCTGGAAGGATAACCTTGTGCAAATATATTTTTGTATGGTTAGAGGTATATCTTCAGGGTAGATTCCTAGAAGTAAGGGTGGTGGATCAAATGATAAGTGCATGTGTAGTTTTATTAGGTATTCTCAAATGCCCCTCCAAAGGAGTATTACAAATTTTCATTCCCACCAGCAATGTATAAAAGTACCTTTTCTCTACAGCCTTGCCAATCAATTTCTTATTATCCTTTTGATATTTGTAGACTGTCTAGTGATGTCACCTCTCTCATTCCTGATGTTAGTAATTGTGTCTTCTCTTTTGTTTTTCTGTATCATTCCAGCTAGAGGCTCATCAATTTTATTGACGTCAACAAACTAGCTTTTAGTTTTATTGATTTTCTTTATTATATTTCTGTTTTCTATTTCATTGGTTTCTACTCTTATTATTTCCTTTCTTCTGTTTACTTTGTGTTTGTTACTCTTCTATTTCTAGCTACTTAAAATAGAAGCTGAGGTCATTGATTTGAGACTTCTTTTTTCTCATGTAGGCTTTTTAGTACGGTCAGTTTCCCTCTAATTCTGCTTAAGCTGAATCCCACAAAATTTGATATGTTTTGTTTTCATTTTTCTTCAATTAAAATTACATATTAATTTCTCTTTTGGTTTCTTCCTTGGTCCAAGAGTTATTGAGAAGTATGCTATGTAGTTCCCAAGTATTTGGGGCTTTTCCAGATATGTTTCAGTTATGGATTTCTACAATGCTGAACACAATTGCATTGTGGTCAGAGAATATACTTTGTATGACTTGAATCCTTTTAATTTATTGAGACTTGCTTTATGGCCCAGAATATGGTCTGTCTTGGTAAGTATTCCAATTGCACTTGAAGAAAATGTGTATCCTTCTGTTGTTGTGTGAACTGGTCTATAAATGTCAATTAGGTCTAGTTGGTTCATAATGTTGTTTAGGTCTTCTATTGTATATCTTTACTTATTTTGTCTCTACTTGTTATTGAGAGAGAGGTGCTGAAATCTCTGATTATAATTGTTGATGTGCTTATCTCCTTGACATTCTATCACAGTATTTTTATTGTTGTTATTGTTTTTTAATATACTGCTAGATTCAACTTGCCAGTTTTTTTTCACTCTTGTTCATGGGTGAGATTGGCCTATAATTTTATTTTTTATTCCGTAGTTTTCTCATCATAGTTTCAAGATTATATTAGCCTCATTAAATGAGTTTGGATAGCTTTTGTTCTTCCTCTAGTCTCAGGAAGAGTTTGCATAACATAGAGAATGTACCTTAAAGATACCTTTGAACTTATCTCTAAAACCTTTATACCTTAAGCCTTTTAGAGCAACACATACATTATATAACCTTTTACAGATAAAAATGGGCTTTTAGTAGTCATTATCTGCACCATAGATTATTCACACAATTCCTTGCACCTGAAGGGGTCAACTTACTCACTTGTCCCTTCCCACCAGTCATCCCCAGCCCCCTATAATCTCTGTCAAAGGCCTGTCTATTCTTCAAAGATTTTTTCGAAGCCATCTAACCCCTTCATGGTGACACTCCTGATCCCTTTCACCAGCTCCATGAACTCTCACCTTCAGCTGTCCAGTGCTGGTCCAGTGGTCATGCCTTACTCAAGAGTCAAGCAAGGACTTCTTCCTTTGGGATGGGGCCGTAGGCTAGATAGTTTGTCTTAGAAACGTATGCTGAGCTTGGTAGATACAGTTTTAATGTGTCTATGACCCTAGCAGCATAATTTTTAATTCTTTTAGTAATGGAATTGAGGAACATGGTATTGCATTGTTGTTTTGATATTATTGATGAGGTTAAACCTATTTTCAGATGTTTATTAGCCAGTTGGATTTACTTTTATAAGCAGAGTATTTGTAAGTTTTTCCCGTTTGCCTTAGAGGTCCTTGATTTAGAGGTTCTTAGCAATTCAAGAACTCCTTATGGATTTCTATATATACGTGATCCTGTGAATAGTCCAGAGAATTTGGAAGGAAAAATAATTTGGAGGTTGGAAAATATTTGCCCCACCAGGAATTTAAAATTTTTTATTGACCTATAGTTAGTAAAACAGAGTAGAACTGACTCAGAAAAAGATAAATGGAATACAAATAGTGAGCCCATATATTGCCACATATATACAGACATTTATATTAAGGTGACAATTCAGATTCATGGAGAAAAGTGAAATACTCAGTGTGCTAGGCGTCCTCAAGACTACCCACAGGTTCAGTGATTTACTGGAAGGATTCACAGGACTCAGTGTATAGTTGTACTCACAGCTGTGATTTATTACAAAAGAATGCAAAACCAAATCAGTGAAGGAAAAAAGTGGATGGAGCAAAGTCCAAAAGAAACCAGGTGCAAGCTTCCAAGAGTCCTCTCCCAGTGGAGTCACACAGGATACACTTAATTCCTCCAACAACAAATTATGACAACATGTGTGAAATGTTATTTAGCAAAGAATCTCATTAAATACTCAATGCCTAAGATTTTGGGGAGGGCAGGGGGCTGTTCATGTAGATACCCTCTGCCTAGCATATACCAAAATTCCAGACTCCCAGAAGGAAAGAAGGTATTTAGCATAAACCATATTGTTTGTACAAAGAGTTTAGGCACAGTGAGCCAGTCTTATCAGTTCTGGGAATGGTGAGAACCCTCTTGAAATCCAAGTTACCAGAATCTTGGCCCTTGGCCAACCTTGCGAGCAGGCCTTTCTGAGGCTAGCAAGCAATCTCAGGTCTGCTATGCTAACTCTTTTCTACACATTTCATAAACGGTGTTAGGATAATTAGCTAGTCATTTGGGTAAACAAAATTAGATCCCAATACACATGAACAAATTCCAGGGAGATTAGATATCTTAAATATTTTAAAAGGAGTGGGAGGATAAAGAGAAGAAACACTCACTTACCAAGAATGAATTTTGGTTTGTGATATGTAGAAGAAAATGGAAATGAATTCTTTCCACCTAATACTAGTATCATTTATTAAATAATCTTATTAATAATAAAATTAATAATTTTAATTGATTTTAAAACCCCAATAATTTCTCATGTCTCCTTTGTAATATATGGAGTTATCATCACATATGTTTCTGAGGTAAATTTTCTCTGATGTTAGAAACATACAGGTTTACTTATTGCAGTTTATTATAAGCTTTGTGGATTATCTGAAATGTTATATTCACAATTCACATACATGGTTAGACTCTCCAGTTAATTTTATCATTTTATCTTCTCTTTAATATCATATCATTATATTGATTGGGGCTGAGGGTACTGATATTCTCATATAACTCCTTTGAAACTCGGTTAGAGTTTAAAACTGTAAAAGTTTGTTAGCCATGCCAAAGAATATGTCTCTTTGTTGCCAAAGCCTCCTGGATGTCTTCAAGGTGCCTTCCAGGACGGTGCTTATTACCTAGATGACCTTTTTTCAAGAGCCCACAATATCTGTCCCTTAACCATACCAGCTCAGAAGCTGAATTTCCTCATATAGAAAAATAACATCCATTTGTATAGGGTGAGCTTATAGTTAACAGAATCACAAGACTTACAGCATCCAGAGTATCAGTTTACTAATTTGTACAGGGAAATAGCAACATCAAAGGAACTAAAATAATAGCATCCATTGGATTCCTCACTGTTTGTAGACCTGTAGAAAATTAAAATCAAAATCAGAATGCCAATTAATTTGGATTGAAAAGCAAAAAATATTTCATATAAATTTAAATGTGTAAAATTTTGTTATAAAGTTGGAAGATATGATTACTTTTATTTTAAATTTTTCAAAAAAATTTTCCACATTTATTGAGATGTAATTGAAAGAAACATTGTGTAAGTTTAAGGTGTACAATGTGATGATTTGGTATACATGTGTATTGTGAAGTGATTGCCTCAGTAAGGTTAGTTAACATATCCATCACCTCACATAGTTACCTTTTGTGTGTGTGTGGTAAGAACATTTAAGATCTACTCTTTTAGCAAATTTCAATTTACAATACAGTATTGTGAACTACAGTCACCAGGCTGTACATTAGATCCCCTGGACTAACTCATAACTGAAAGTTTACACCCTTTGACCTACGTCTCCCCATTTCCCCCACCTAACTGGCAACCACCAATCTACTCTGTTTCTATGAGTTTGACTTTTTTAGATTTTACATATGAATGAGAACATGTAGTATTTGTCTTTCTCTATCTGACTTATTTCACTTAGTACAATGCCCTCAAGGTTCATCCATGTTGTCTCAAATGGCAGGATTTCCTTCTTTCTCGTGGCTGAATAATTTTCCATTATATGCGTATATACATATACATATATACATACACACACACATTTTCTTTATCCATTCATCTGTCAGTGCATACTTAGGTAGTTTCCAAGTCTTGGCTATTGTGAATAATGCTGCAATGAACATAAGGGTGCAGATATCTCTTTGAAATAGTGATTTCATTTCTTTTGAATGTATACCCAAAAGTAGGATTGCTAGATCAAATGGTAGTTCTCTTTTTAATTTTTTGAAAAGTCTCCATACTGTTTTCCATAGTGGCTGTTCCAATTTCCATTCCCACTGACAGTGCACAAGGGTTCCCTTTTCTTCACATTCTCATCAACATGTGTCATCTCTTGTCTTTTTGAAAACAGCCATTCTAATAGGTGTGAAGTGATATCCAATTGTGGTTTTGATTTGCATTTCCCTGATGATTAGTGATATTGAGCATCTTTTCATATACCTGTTGGCCAATTGTATATCATCTTTGAAAAAATGTCTATTTAGGTCCTTTGCCCATTTTTAAAATTATATTATTTTTACTGTTCAGTTGTATGATTTCCTTATATATTTTGGATATTAAATACTTTTCAGATATATGGTTTGCAAATATTTTCTCCCATTCCATAGGTTGCCTTTTCATTTTGTTGATGGTTTCCTTTACTTGTACAGAAGCTTTTTAGTTTGAAATAGTCCTACCTCTTTACTTTTGCTTTTGTTCTTTATGATTTTGGTGTCATATGCAAAAAATGGTTGCCAAGAAGCTTTTTCCCTATGTTTTGTTCTCAGAGTTTTATGATTTCAGGTATGACATTTAAGTCTCTAATCCATTTTGAGTCAATTTTTGTGAGTGGTGTAAGATAGGGGTCAATTTCTTTCTTTTGCATGTGAATATCCAGTTTTTCCAGCACAATTTATTGGAGAGACTGTCTTTTCCTTGTTGAGTATTCTTGGCTCTCTTGTCAAATATTAGTTTGCCATATATGTGTGGGTTTATTTCTGGGCTCTCGATTCTGTTCCACTGGTCTATGTGTCTGCTTTTGTGCCAGTACCATAGTGTTTTGCTTATATAGCTTTGTAATAAAGTTTGAAATCAGGAATTGTGATGCCTTCAGCTTATTCTTCTTGCTCAAGATTGCTTTGGCTATTCAGAGTCTTCGGTGGTTCCATACAAATTTTAGAATTGTTTTTTCCATTTCTGTTAAAAATTCCATTGGAATTTTGATAAAGATTGCATTGAATCTATAAATCATTTTGGGCAGTATGGACAGTTTAACAATATTAATTATTTTGATCAATGAACACAGAATATATTTCCATTTATTAGTTTCTTCAATTTCTTTTATCAGTATCTTATAGTTTTTAATGTATAGATCTTTCACCTCCTTAAATTTATTCCTATTTTATTGTTATTGATACTATTGTAATTGGGATTTTTTTCTTTATTTCTTCTTCAGATAGTTTGTTGTTAGTGTATAGAAATGCAAATGGTTTTTCTGTGTTGATCGTGTGTCCTGAAACTTTATTGAATTTGTTCCAACAGTTTTTTGGTTCAGTCTTTAGGATTTTCTAAATATAGAGTCATTTCATGTGCAAACACAGACTATTTTACTTATTCCTCTCCAATTTGGATGCCTTTCATTTCTTTTTCTTGCCTGATTTCTCTGGCTAGGACGTTCAGTACTATGTTGAATATGAGTAGTGAGAGTGGGCACCCATGTCTTGTCCTGATCTTAGAGGAAAAGCTTTCAGTTTTTCACCATTGAGTGTAATGTTAGCTATGAGCTTCTCATAAATGGCCTTTTTAATGTTGAGGTATATCCTTGTATTCCCAATTTGTTGAGCGTTATCATGAAAGGATGTTGAATTTTTTCAGATGCTTTTTATATGTCTATTGAGAGGACCATATGATTTTTATCCTTCATTCTGTTAATGTGATGTATCTCATTTATTGATTTGTTATGGTGAACCATCTTTTCATCTCTGGGATAAATTCCACTGGTATATGATCCTTTTAATGTGCTGTTGAATTCAGTTTGCTAGTATTTTGTTGAGAATATGTGCCTGTATGTTCATCAGGGATATTAGCCTGTAATTTTCTTTTCTTGTAGTGTCCTTCTCTGACTTGGGTATGAGGGTGATGCTGGCCTCGTGAAATGAGTTTGGCAGTGTTCCCTCTCTTCAATTTTTTGAGGAGAATTGGCATTAATTCTTCTTTAAATATTTGGTAGAATTTACCGGTAAAGCCATCTGGTACTGGGCTTTTATTAGTTGAGAGGTGTTTGATTACTGATTCAATCTCCTTACTCATTATTGGTCTGTTCAGATTTTCTATTTCTTCATGATTCATTCTTGGTAAATTGTATGTTTGTAAGAATTATGCATTTCTTCTAGGTTATTCAATCTGTTGGTGTATAGTTGTTTGTAGTAGTATCATTCGATCCTTCGTCTTTCTGTGGTATCAGTTGTAATATCTCCTCTTTCATTTATGATTTTATTTATTTGAGTCCTTCCTCTTTTTTTCTTGGTTTGTCTAACTAAAGGTTTGTCAATTTTGTTTCTCTTTCAAAAAACTAATTCTTAGTTTTATTTTTCTTTATTTCATATATTTCTGCTGTGAGCTTTATTGTTTACTTTTTTCAGCTAATTTTGGCCTTAGTTTCTTCTTCTTTTTCTAGTTCTGTGAGGTGTAATGTTAGGTTGTTTATTTGAGATATTTCTTTTTTACTAAAATAAGCATTTATAGCTATAAACACTCCTCTTAAGAAATACTTAAGTTTTGGTATGTTGTGTTTCCATTTTCATTGGTCTCAAAATATTTTTTTTATTCTTTTCCTCTTTTTTTTTTTTGGTTCATTGGTTGTTCAGGAGTGTATTGTTTCATTTCCACATATTTGTGAATTTTCCAATTATCCTCCTGTTATTGATTTCTAGTTTCATACCATTTTGGTAAAAAAAGATTCTTGGTATGATTTCAGTCATTTTGAATTTAAGACTTGTTTTGTGGCCTAACATATGATCTGTCCTGAAGAATGCTCCATGTACACTTGAGAAGAATGTGTATTCTGCTGCTGTTGGGTAGAATGTTCTGTATATATGTGTTAGGTCCATTTGGTCTAAAGTGTTGTTCAAATCTGCTTTCTCCTTGTTGATTTTCTGCCTGCATGTTATATTCATTGTTAAGAGTAGGGTATTAATGTCACCTACTATTATTATATTGCTATTTATTTCTCCTTTCAGTTCTGTTAGCATTTGTTTTATATCTTTAGGTGCTCCAACGTTAGGTGCGTAAATGTTTACAACTTTTACATCTTCTATATTAATTACCCCTTTATCATTATATAATGATCTTATTTTTCTCTTGTGACCACTTTTAAGTTAAAGTCTATTTTATCTGATACATATATAGCCACCCCTGTTCTTTTTGGTTACCATTTGCTTGGAATATCTCTTCTATCCATTCACTTTCAGCATATGTATGTCCTTAAAGCTAAAGTAAGTCTCTCATAGGCAGCATATCATTGCATCTTGTTTTTTTAATCCATTCAGTCACCCTATGTCTTTTGATTGGAGAATTCAATCCATTTTTGTTTAAAATAATATTGATAGTTAAGGACTTACTGTTGCCATTTTGTTAATTGTTTTCTGCCTTTTTGCAGTTCCTTTATTCCTTTCTTCGTCTTTTGCTGTCTTATATATGTTTTTAACTTCTAAACTAGAGTTGAAAGTGTTTTGTACACCACCATTGCAATATTAGAGAATCTGACTTTGACTCTATATGTACCTTCACTGATGAGTTTTACTCATTCATATGTTTCTATGTTGTTAATTTGTGTCTTTTTAGCTGAAGAACTCCCTTTAGCATTTCTTATAAGGCAGGTCTAATGCTGACAAACTCTTTCATCTTTTGTTTATTTGGGAAAGTCTTTATCTCTCCTTTATATCTGAAGGACAGCTTTACTGGGTATAGTATTCTTGGTTGACATTTTTTCTTTCAATATTTTGAATATGTCTTCTTGTTTTCTCCTGGCCTGCAAGGTTTCTGCTGCAAACTCCACTGATAGTCTTATGGGGCTCCCTTATGTGTAATAAATCACTTTTCTCTTCCTACTTGCAAAACTTTTTATCTTTAACTTCTGACACTTTTAATTATAATGTGTATCAGTATCACCTTTTTCATGTTCAACCTATGTAGGGAATTTTGGGCCTCAAGAATTTGGACGTCCATTTCTCTCTCCAAGTTTGGAAAGTTTTCAGCCATTATTTCTTGATAAACTTTCTATCTCTTTCTCTCTCTCTTCTCCTCCTGTGATTCCCATAATGCTAGATATATTGTTTTGCTTTAAGTTGTCCCTTAAGTCCAATATGCTTTCTTCACTCTTCTTCATTCTTTTTTCTTTTTGCTCCTCTGACCAGATAATTTTAAACAACATATCTTCAAGTTGACTAATTCTTTCTTCTGCTTGGTCAAATATGTTATTGAAGCTCTGTATTGAATTCTTCAATTCAGACATTGTATTCTTCAGCTCTAGGATTTCTGGTGGGGTTTTTTCGTGAGGAAGATTGGCCCTGAGCTAGCATCTCTGCCCATCTTCCTCTATATTGTATGTGGGACACCACCACAGCGTGGCTTGATGAGTGGTGCATAGGTCCTCACCTGGGATTTGAGCCTGTGAACTCTGGGCCACTGAAGCAGAGAACGTGAACTCCACCACTATGCCACCGGGCCAGCCCTGTTTTTTTTTTTAATGGTTTCTATTTATTTATTGAATTTCTAATTTTTTTCATGTATTGTTTTCCAAATTTTGTTTAGTTGTCCATTTATATTTTCTTGTAGTTCAGTGAACTTCTTTAAGAGGATTATTCTGAATTATTTGTCAGTTCTTAGATCTCCATATTTTGGGGTCAGTTATTGGAGCTTTATTAATTTCCTTTGATGGTGTCATGTTTACCTGATTCCTCATGATCCTTGTATCCTTGTGTTGGTATCTGCATAATTGAGGAAGTGGTCTCCTCTTCAAACCTTTACAGATTAGATTTAGCAGCAAAAGATGTTCATCAGTCAACCTAGTTTGGGGTTCTGAATGTATCACCTATAGTGTCCATGGGCAGACAGGGCTTACTATTGGAGTCTCTGGTTGTATGGGGCCACTTCCCATGCTCTGAAGTCAGGGGAGTGGTGGCCAATGGCTGTGCTCCGTGGTCAGTTGGGTCTCCTGGCTAGGCTCCATGTTCAGGCAGGGCTGTTGTCAGGGCTTTTTGGTAGGGTAGGTCACGCCTGCTGGCTGGTCTCCACAATCCAGTGAGCCTAGAGTCTGGCCTTCATGATTAAACCAGGCCTCAGGGTGTGCTCTACAATCAGGAAGAGCCATAGGCTTTGCTTTGCAGTTGGCCACAGCCATAGCATAGGATCCCCAATTGGGTAGGCTACTGTGCTCCACTGTTGGGCAAGGTAGCTGCCCAGGCTCCCTGGTCTGGCCACCAGCTATACTCTGCAGTTGAGTGAGGCTGTAGTATGTGCTCTGCAGTTCGGTGGGATTGCTTTCTGTTCTCCCTAGTCATGTGGGGCTGCAGTCTATATTCCATGATTAGGCAGAGTTGGTGGTTAGGCTCCCTATCTGGGTGAGGCAGTAGGCAGTATTCACCAATTGGGCAGTGCCATAGGCTGGACATCATGGCTGAGCAGGGTTGCTACCTGGGCACCCTGGTTGGGTAAAGCTGCAAGCCTTGCTCCACAGTTAGGTGGGGCTGTTGGTTTCACTTCCTTCCCAGGGCTGTAGGCTGGGCTCTGAGGCTGCTCAGAGTTGTTATTTAGGTTCCCTGGTCAGAGGGGCCAGAGGCTATCCTCCACAGTTGGGCAGGGTTACTTACTTGTCTTCCTGCTGAAGTGGGCTGAAGGATGTGGTTCACAGTTTCCCAGGACCTCTGGCCAGGTTTCTTGATTGGGCAGGGCTGGAGGCTGTGCCCAACAATTTGGCAGGGGAGTTGGCTTGGCTCTCTGCCTGGGTGGGGCTGTAGACTGTGTTCCATGGCTGCATGGCATCACAGTTTGGGTTTCCTGGTCAAGAGGGGCCAGATGCTGTGTTCTGCAGGCTGACGGGGCTATTGGCTTGGCTCCTTGCCTGGATGGGGTCGTGGACTGTGCTTTGAGGTTGCCTGAGGTTGCTGTTTGGGCTCCCAACTCAGGAGAGGCTGGAGGGTATGCTCTGCAGTTGGGCAGAGCTGCTGGCTTGGCTCCCTGCCTGGGTGGGCCCTATAGGATGAGCTTTACAGTTGCTCTGGGTCTCTAGACAGGTTTCCTGGTTGGGCAAGGCTGGAGACTAGGCTCAGCAGTTGGGTGGGGCAGCTTGCTTGCCACTTTGTCCAGGAGAGGTCATAGGTTGTACTCCATGGGACAGTCTGTTGGCTGAGGACCCAACCAGGCAGAACTGTCAACTGAACTCCCTGGCCACTTGGGTCCACTGGCTCGGTTCTGCAGATGGCTGGGCTCTCTGCATGGGAGATGCTGCCAGTAAGAAAGCAGTCTGCCGGGATACGCAAGCTGATTGTTGTAAGCCACACCCCCTTTTCATCTCTAGCAGATCCCTTGTGGGCTAGCCCCACTGGTTCCCCCAGTGTTCCACATTCAGTAAGACTGAAGTGAGACTCCCAGGAATCGTCCAAGAATGCTGGGGAAGCTGGATGTCCACCATGAGCTCTCTTTTCCCCACTGGAGTAACCGTAGACCCAGGGGAACCCTCTCCATGTTGCACTCTGCCAGCCTGTGGAAGGGAAAGTGGGGTGAGAGTGAAACTGCTCCTCTAACCCTTCTAATGTGGTTTTTCTCAGTTTTTGTGGTCCAAGGGAATGCTTCGGCCTCACCCGCCGGGTTCTGGGATATTTACAAGAGCATCTTGTCTCTGGATAGTTGCTAGTTGGTCTTTCTGTGAGAGGAACTGAATTTGGGGACCACCTGTTCCGACATCTTGCTGATGTCACTCTCGTATGATCACTCTTGAATGATGCTGCCCAAAGTGCCGGTCTGAAATTTAAAAAATGGATTTGTGCCAAAATTTGAATGGACTACATTGAAGCACACATTATTTTTATAGCAAGATTTTTTTTATGAAAATAGCTATGAGCACATTTACATTTTGATGAAAGCTACTTATGTCTTTACAGATTGGTAACAAATAGTTTGCCGCCTTTGGAAAAACAGTTCATATGTTCACTTTAGCAAGAGCATTGCCATGAAATGTTTCATTATAGGATATTTGGACAAAAATCTGATCCCTTCAGAGGAAATTGAGTAACTCCATTTAAAAGTCCACCAGCTCTGATATTCTTAATTTATTAATTAGAAAGATTGTTACCAATATATGGAATAAAGTAAAGAATTTAAATGCAGGAATCATGAAAATACAGGCTCATTTCAGAAACAGTAAGTGAAGGTGACATTTTGAATGAGAGGAGAATGGAATGAAATATCCTAGACACATTTTGACAACAGATTAACTATTCATAGGAAATAAACTCAGGTTATCACCCAAAACATACACCTAGAAAAATCAGATGGATTAACTTTTTTTTTTTATGAGGAAGATTATCCCTGAGCTACCATCTGTTGCCAATCTTCCTCTTTTTGCTTGAGGAAGATGGTCCCTGAGCTAACATCTGTGTCAGTCTTCCTCTATTTTATATGTGGGACGCCACCACAGCCTGGCTTGATGAGTGGTGTGTAGGTCCATGCCCGGGATCCAAACCCGTGAACTCTGGGCCACTGAAGCAGAGCATGCAAACATAACCACTATGCCACTGGGCCAGCCTTGGATTAACTTTTTTAAAACCCTTTTTCCCTTTGTTACAAAAGGAAATCATGATCTTTGTACAAAAAGCCATGTACTATGACCAAATGGGGGTTTTCCCAGGTATGAAAGGCTGGTTCAATATTCAAAAATCAATTAATGTAATCCATCACATCAACAAAGCTAAAAAAGAAACATCACATGATCATATCAATAGAAACAGAAAAAGCATTTGGTAAAAATCTAACACTCATTCATGATAAAAACTTTCAAACTAAGAAGAGTGGAAAACTTTCTCAACTTGATAAAGAACATCTACAAAAAGCCTACAGCTAGCAGCATACATAATGGTGAGAAACTAGAACCTTTTCCACAAAATCAGGAACAAGGCAAAGATTTCTACTCTCACCACTGCTTTTCAACATTGTGTTGGAAGTCCTTGCTAAAGCAATAAAACAAGAAAAGGAAATAAAAGGGATATGGATTTAGAATGAAAAAATAAAACTCTCTTCATTCACAGGTGACATTATTCCATATGTAGAAAATCTGAAGGAATTGACAAAAATAAACTCCTGGAACTAATAGGTGATTATAGCAAAGTTGCAGGATACAAGATTAATACAAAAAAAGTCCATTTCTTTCCTATATGCCAGCAATGCAAAAGTAGAATATGAAATTAAAAACAATACCATTTACATTAGCACCCCCAATTAAATACTGGTGTATAAATCTAACAAAAATATATAAGATCTATATGAGGAAAACTACAAAACTCTGATGAAACAATTTAAAGAAGAGCTAAATAAATGGTGATATAATTTATGTTCATGGATAGGAAGACTCAATATTGTCAAAATGGCAGTTCTTCCCAACTTTGTCTATAGATTGAATTCAGTCCCAATCAAAACCCCAGCAAGGTATATTGTGGACATTGACACACAGATTCTAAAGTTTATATGGAAAAAAAAGACTCATAATATCCAACACTATATTGAAGGAGAAAAAAGTTGGAGGATTGACACTCTCTAACTTCAAGACTTAGAAAAAAGTTATGGTAATCCAGTGTGGTATTGGTGAAAGACAAGACAGATAGATCAGTGGAACAGAATAGAGAGCCTAGAAAGAGACCCAGGTAAAAATAGTGAACTGATCTTTGACAAAGGAGTAAGGGCAATAGAATGGAGAAAAGTTAGTCTCCTCAATAAATACTGCTGGAATAAGTAGACATCCACATGCAAAAAACTGAATCTAGACGCGGACTTACATCCTTCCAAAAATTAACTCAAAATTGATCACAGAATGAAATGTAAAATGCAATACTATAAAACTCCTAGAAGCTGACATAGGAGAAAATCTAGATGACCTGGGTTTGGTGATGACTTTTTAGATACAACACCAAAGGCACAGTCCATGAAAGAAATAATTGATAAGCTGGACTTCATTAAAATTTAAAAATTCTGCTCTGTGAAAGACACTGTCAAGAGAACAAGAAGACAAGCCACAGACTGTTTGAAAATATTTGCAAAAGACATATCTAATAAAGGGCAGTTATCCAAAATGTACAAATAACTCTAAAAACTCAACAATAAGATAACAAAGAACCCAATTGAAAAATGGGCCAAGGACTTTAACAGGCACCTCATCAAAAACGATATACATGGCAAATAAACATATGAAAAGATGCTCAACATCATATATCATCAGGGAAACGCAATCTAAAGCAACCGTGAGATTCTACTACACACCTATGAGAATGGCCAAAATTCAGAACACTGAACAAACCAAATGCTGGTGAGGATGTGGAATAGGAGCACTCATTCATTGTTAGGGGAAATGCAAAATGGTACAGACAGTTTGGAAGGCAATTTGGCAGTTTCTTATAAAACTGAACATACTCTTACCCTCTGATCCAGCAATCATAGTCCTTGGTATCTACCCAAAGGAAGTGAAAACTTGTGCCCACGCAAAAACCTCCACAAGATTATTTATAGCAGCTTTATTTATAATTGCCCAAACTTGGAGGCAACCAAGATGTCCTTCAGTGGGTGAATGGATAAATAAACTGGTAAATCCAGACAATGGAAAATTATTAGCTCTTAAAAGAAATAATCTATCAAGACATGAAAAGATATGGAGGAAAGTTAAATGCATAGTACTAAATAAAAGAAGCCAATCTGAAAAGGATACTTAATATATAATTCCAACCCTATGACATTCTGGAAAAGGCAAAACTATGGAGACAGTAAAAAGATCAGTGGTTCATGGGTTAAGGGGGAGGGAGGGATGAATAGGTGGAGCATAGTTGATTTTTAAGGCAATGAAACTACTCTGTATGATACTATAATGGTGGACACATCAATATACATTTATCCAAACCCGTAGAATGTACAACACTGAGAGTGAACCTTAATGTAAACTATAAACTTTGTGTGATAATGATGTGTCAATGTAGGTCCATCAATTGTGACCAATGTACCACTCTGGTGGGGGATGTTGATACTGGGGTAGGCTATGCATGTGTGCAGGGCGAGGGGCATATGGAAAAATCTCTGTACCTTCTGGTCAATTTTATTGTGAACCTAAAACTACTCTAAAACATTGTCTATTAAAAAAGTTATATATTATTAGCGTGGTAAAGGCCTTCCTACATGTGACAACTAAGGGGGAAAATATAAGAGATTAAGAGGTTTGGCTGCATAAAAAAGTGTCCATATGCCAATGTGTATGTCAAACTGTTAATACACCTAATATATTATATAAAAGCTCTTGTAAATCAATAAACACTACTACCTCCAAAAATTTTATAAGGAATTTTAAAAGCCATATCACTCATTCAAAAATATAATAATGGCCAATAAATACATGAAATTGTGAGATAGCATTGTTCACCATCTACTGGTCCAATTGAAAAAGACATTTTGAAATTATAATACCTGGTATTTCTCACCCTTCTAAGGAGGCTTTTTTAGAAAATATTTTTTCCCAATCACCCATTCCCCATGAAATTTTAATATCTCAGATATACTGAGGTCATATGCTGGGTCATATGGTAATTCTGTGTTTAACTTACTGAGGAATGACCAAACTGGTTTCTGCAGTGACTGCACCATTTTACATTCCCACCATCAATGTACAAGGATTCCGGTATTTCCATATTCTCACCAATACTTATTAAATTCCGTTGTTTTGTTAAAAATTATTACTATAGGTATCCTAGTTGGTGTGAAGTGATATCTCATTGTAGGTTTTGTTTGCACTGCCCTAATGACTACTGATGTTGATCATCTTTTTATATATTTGTTGGTCATTTGTATATTTACTTGAAGAAATGTCTATTCAGGTACTTCAGCCATTTTTACTTGTTTATTTGTTTTTGAGTTGTAGAATTTCTTTATAGATTCTAGATACTGGACCTTTATAAAATATATGACTTGCAAATATTTTCTCCCAACTGTGACTTATTTCACTTTATTGATGTCATTTGATGCACGAATTTTTAAAATTTTGATGAGGTCCAATTTGTTTTTTCTTTTGAAGCTAGTGCTTTTCAGATCATATCTAAGAAACCATTGACAAATCCAAGGTCATGAAGATTTACACCTATGGTTTCTTCCAAGAGTTTTACAGTTTTCGCTCTTATATTTAGGTCACTGATCCAGTTTGAGTTAATTTTTGTGTATGATATGAGGTAGGGGTCCAAATTCATCCTTTTGCACATGGATATTCAGTTGTCCTAGCGTCATTTTTTTGTATGCAATAATGCTTTTCCATATTAATAATATGTTAAAATCTACACAGTCTATGTGGTATCATTTTAAATAATAAAATAAGGTTTATTTATGCTTCTTTATCAGTAGTACATCTAGATAAGGTTGCCAGATTTAGCAAATAAAAATACAGAACACCCAGGTAAATTTGAGCTCCAGATGAACAATGAATTTTTTTTAGTATAAATATATCCCATACAATATTTGGGACATATTAATACTAAAAAAATTGTTTTTCTGGGGCCACCCGGTGGTGTAGCAGTTAAGTTCGTGTGCTCTGCTTTGGTGGCCTGGGGTTCGCAGGTTTGGATCCTGGGCACGGACGGATGCACCGCTTTTCAAGCCATGCTGTGGCAGCGTCCCATATAAAGTAGAGGAAGATGGGCACAGATGTTAGCCCAGGGCCAATCTTCCTCAGCAAAAAGAGGAGGATTGGCAACAGATGTTAGCTCAGGGTAATCTTCCTCACACACACACACAAAATTATTGTTTTTCTGAAATTTAAATTTAACTGTGCTCCCCGCATTTTTTATTGAGGTCACAATGGTTTTTAACATTATATAAATTTCAAGTGTACATCATTATATGTCAGCTTCTGTATAGACTGCATCACGTTCACCACCAAAAGTCTAGTTACCATTCATTCATCACCATACACATTCCTAGCACCATTTTTTGAAGAGACTATTCTTTCCCTATTGAATGGTCTTGGCAGTATTCTTGAAAATGAATTGGCCGTAGATGTGTGGGTTTATTTCTAGATACTCAGTTCTATTCCATTGGTCTATATGTTTATTCTTATGCCAGTACCATGCTGTTTTAATTACTGTAGCTTTGTAGCAAGTTTTGAAATTGGGAAGTTTAAGGCTTCCAACTGTTTGTCTTTTTCAGGATTGTTTTGGCTATTTGAGGACCCTTGCCATTGCATAGGATTTTGAGGTTTAGCTCTTCCATATCTTCAACAAAAGGCCATTGGAATTTTCATAGAGATAACACTGAATCTGTAAATCAATATGAGGAGTATTGCCATCCTAACAATATTAAGTCTTCTAATCGTAAACATGGGAATTCTCACATTTATTTAGGTCTCCTTTAATTTCTTCCTGCAATGTTTTTTAGTTTCCAGAGTACAAATCTTTCATCTCCTTCCTTAAATTAATTTCTAAAGGTTTTATTGTTTTAGTTGCTATTGTAAATGAAATTACTTTCTTAATTTCCTTTTCAGATTGTTCATTGCAGGTGTGTAGAAACATAACTCTTCTCTGTGTGTTGATCTTATGCCCTGTAAGTTGGATGAATTGGTTTATTAGCTCTAGTAACTTTCTTGTAGATGCTTTCGATTTTTTTATGTATAGGATAATTCATTAACAAATAGGGATAGTTTTACTTCTTCCTTTCCAATCTGTATGCCTTTTATTCCTTTTTCTTGCCTAATTGCTTTGGATAGAACTTCCAGTACCATGTTGAATTGATGTGGTGAAAGTACACATTCTTCTCTTGTTTCTGATCTTAGGGGGAAAGCTATCAGTTTTTCATCCTTTATGAATTTAGCTGTGGATTTTTCGTGAATGCCTTTATCTTGTTGAGGAAGGTCCCTTGTGTTCCTAGTTTATTGAGTGTATTTATCATGGAAGTGCATTGGATTTTGTCAAATGATTTTTCTCTGTTAATTCATAAGATCATGTGATCTTCTTTCTCTTAACATGGAGTATTATATTGATTGATTTTCTTTTTGATTGATTTTTTTTGAGATATGATTGACAAAAATTGTACACATTTAACATATACAACTTTATAGATTTGGAGATGAGTATACAGCTATAAAACCATCACCACTATCTTTGCATAATCATATCCATCACCTCCAGTAGTTTCTTCCAGCCCTCTTTATTTATTATTATTATTTTGTGTGATAAGAACACTTAAGATTTACCCTCAGCAAAATTTTAAGTATACAATACAGTATTCACTATAGGCACTATGCTGTTCAGTAGATCTCTAGGACTTATTCATCTTGTGTAACTGAAACTTTGTACCCTGTGAGTAATACCTTTCCGCATCTCCCTCCCGCCAGTCTCTGGAAACCACCATTCTACTCTCTGCTTCTATGAGTTTGACTATTTTGCGTTCCTCATAAAAGTGGTATCATATAGTATTTGTCCTTCTATGTCTGGCTAATTTCACTTACCATAATGTCCTCTGGGTTCATCCATGTTGTTGCAAATGTCAGGATTTCTTGCTTTTTTAAGGCTGAACAATATTCTATTGCATGTATATACAACATTTACTTTATCCATTCATTCATCAATGAACATTTAGGCTGCTTCCATGTCTTTGCCACTGTGAATAATGTTGCAGTGAACATGGTATTGCAAATATCTCTTGGAGATCCTGATTTCAATTCTTTTGAACATATACGCAGAAGTGGGATTGCTGGATTACATGGCAGTTGTATTTTTAATGTTTTGAGGAACCTCTATACTGTTTTCCATAGTGACTGCATGAAATTACGTTCCAATCAACAGTGTACAAAGGTTCCCTTTTTGCCACATCCTTGCCAATACTTATCTTTTGGTTTTGTTGTTGTTTTATAATAGCCATCCTAACAGGTGTGAGGTGATATCCCTTTGTGATTTTGATTTGTACTTCCCTCATGATTAGTGATGTTGAGCACCTTTTCATGTACCTCTTGGCCATTTCTATGTCTTCTTTGGAGAAATGTCTACTTCAAGTTCTTAGCCCAATTTTTAACTGGGTTGTTTGTTTTTTTGCTATTGAGTTGCATACATTTCTTATATATTTTAGATATTAATCCAGTATCAGATACATCATTTGCAAATATTTTCTCCCATTCTGTAGGTTGCCTTTTCATTTTCTTGGTTGTTTTCTTTGCTATGCAGTACCTTTTTGATTTGATGTAATCTCACTTGTGTATTTTTGCTTTTAGTGCCTGTGCTCTTGGTTTCATATCCAAGAAATCATTGCCAAGACCAATGTCAAGAAGCTTTTCCCCTGTTTTCTTTGAGGGGTTTTACAGTTTTAGGTCTTATATTTAAGTCTTTAACCTGTTTGGGGTTAATTTTATGTATGGTGTGAGATAAGGGTCCAATTCAATTCTTTTGCATGTAGATATTCAGTTTTCCCAACACCATTAATTGAGGAGACTATCCTTTCCTTACTGTGTATTCATGGTACCCATGTCAAGGATCAATTGACCATATATGTGTGTGTCTATTCTGGGCTGTATTTTCTGTTCCACTGGTCCATCTGTCTGTATTTATGCCAGTATCATACTGTTTTGATTACTGTAGCTTTGTAACATATTTTGAAATTAAGAAGTGTGATTCCTCCAGCCTTTTTATGCTTGCTCAAAATTGCTTTGGCTATTTGGAGTTCTTTGTAGTTCTATAAGAATTTTAAGATTGTTTTATCTATTTTTGTAAAAACAAAGCCATTGATATTTGGATAGGGATAGCATTGAATCTGTAGATTGCTTTGGATAATATGGACCTTTTAACAGTACTAATTCTTTAAATCCATGAACACGGGATTCCTTTCCATTTATTTGTGTCTACTTTAATTTCTTTTATCATCGTTTTATAGTTTTCAGTGTACAAGTATTTCATCTCCTTGGGTAGGTTTATTCCTAAATATTTTATTCTTTTTGATGCTATTGTACATGGGATTGGTTTCTTAATTTCCTTTTCAGATAGTTCACCATTAGTGTAGAAAAATGTAACTGATTTTATGAGAAATGTGTATTGATTTTGTATCCTGCAACTTTGCTGAATTTATTAGTTTTAACAGGTTTTTTTTTTTTGAGGCTATAGGGTTTTCTACATATAAGATCATGTCGTCTGCAAACAGAGACAATTTTATGTCTTCGTTTCCAAATTGGATACTTCTCATTTCTTTTTCTTGCCTAATTGCTCTGGCTAGGATGTCCAGTACTATGTTGAATAGGAGTGGTAAGAGTGGGCACTCGTCTCATTTCTGATCTTAGAGGAAAAACTTTCAACCTTTCACCACTGGGTGTAATGTCAGCTTGGGCTTGTCATATATGCCTTTTATTGTGATGAGGCAGGTTCCTTCTATATCTAATTGTTTTATCATGAAAGATGTTGAATTTTGTCAGATGGTTTTTCTGCATCTATTGAGATGATCTCGTGATGTTTAGCCTTCATTCTGCTAATGTGGTGTATCACATTAATTGACTTGTGTATGTATTAAACATCCTTGCATCCAAGGGGTAAATCGCACTTGATCAGGGTGAATGATCCTTTTAATGTGCTGTTGAATTTGATTTGCAATATTTTCTTAAGAATTTTTACCTCCATGTTCATCAGGAATATTGGCCTGTAGTTTTCTTCTCTTGTGGTGTCTTTGTCTGGTTTTGGTATTATGGTGATTCTGGCCTCATAAAAATTTTGTTGGGAAGTGTTCCTTCTTTTATTTTTGTAAGCATTTAAGAACAATTGATGTTAGTTCTTTAAATGTTTGGTAGAATTCACTTGTGAAGCCATCTTGTCCTGGGCTTTTAATTTTTAAAAGTTTTTTGATTACTGATTCAATCTCCTTTTTTGTTATTGGTCTGTTGAGGCTTTCTATTTCTTCTTGATTCCATCTTGGTAGTTGTATGTTTCTGGAATTTATCAGTTTCTTCTAGGTTGTCCAATTTGTTGGTATATAATTATTCATAATAGTCTCTTATGATCTTTATTTCCATAGCATTAGTTGTAAGTCTTATCTTTTAGTCTAGCTAAAAGTTTGTTGATTTTTTTATGTTTCAAAAAACAAACTTTATTTTTTCAAATTTTTCAATTGTTCTGTTCTCTATTTCTTTTATATCTGCTCTAATCTTTATTATTTCCTTCTAATAAGCTTTGGGATTAATTTGTTCCTTTTTTTTCTGTTTTCTTGAGGTATATTGTTGGGTAGTTTATTTGAGATCTTTCTTCTTTTAATGTAGGCATTTATCACTATAAACATCCCTTTTAGCATCCCATAAGTTTGTTTTTTTGTTTCTTTGCTTTTGCTGAATCCCATAACTTTTGGTATGTTGCATTTTAGTCTCAAAATATTTTTTGATTTTTCTTTTGGTTTCTTCTTTGACCTAATGGTTATTCAACATTGTGTTGTTTAAATGTATTTGTAAACTTTTCCGTTTTTCTCTTGTTATTGATTTCTAGTTTTATTCCATTGTGGTTAGAAAATAATCTAAGACTTATTTCAGTCTTGTTAAGTTATTTAACACTTTTTCTTTGCCCTGGCTTGTGATCTATCCTGGATAATATTCCATGTGTGATTGAGAAGAATATGTATTCTGCTGCTGTTAGAAGGAATGTTCTGTATGTGTCTGTTAGGTCCATGTGGTCAATAGTGTTCTTCAAGTCAGCTGTTTCCTTATTGATGATCAGTCTGGATGGTCTATCCATTATTGTAATTGGGGTGTTGAATTATCCTATTATGATTGTATTGCTGTCTGTTTCTCCCTTCAGATCTGTCAATGATTGTTTTAAATATTTATGTGCTCTCATGTTGTGTGCATATGTATTTATCATTGTTATATCTTCTCATTGAATTCACCCGTTTATCATCATGTAATGGCCTTCTTTGTCTCTTGTGATAGTTTTTGACTTAAAATCTATTTTGTCTGAAAAAAGTATAGCTACCTGTGCTCTCTTTTGGTTACCATTTGCATGCAATATCTTTTCCAATTCTTTCACTTTCAATCTATGTGTGTTCTTAAATCTAAAGTGAGTCTCTAATGGACAATATATAATAATAGGGTCTTGTTTATCCATTCACCAACTCTACTTTTGACTGGTGAGTTTGATTCATTTACATTTAAAGCAATTATTGGTAGGTAGGGAATTAGTATTGCCATTTTATTCATTGTTTTCTGTTTTGTTGTTGTTCTCTTATTCCTCTTTTCCTCACTTGCTGCCTTCCATTGTGATCAGATGGGTTTTTTATAATGATATACTTTGATTTTTTTCTCCTTATATTTTTGTATCTATTATAGGTTTTTTTCCTTGTGGTTACAATGAGGCTTGTGTAAAACTTGTTATAGTTATTACAGTCTATTTTAGGCTAAAAAACTTAACTTCCATCTCATATAAAAACTACACTTTTATTTTCTCTCCCACTTTGTTATTGATGTCAGAATTTACTTTTTATATTGTGTATCCATTAACAAATTTTGTGGCTTTAGTTATTCTTTGTACTTTTGTTTTTTAACTTTTATGCTAGGGTTAAAAGTGATTTACATGCCACCATTACAGTATTACTTTATTCCGTATTTTTCTATTCATTTACTTTTACCAGTGAGAATTATACTTTCATATGCTTTTGTGTTGCTCTTTAGAGTTATTTTGTTTCAACTTAAAGAACTCTTTTTAATACTTCTTGTATGATAGGTTTTGTGGTGGTGAACTCTCTCAATTTTTGTTTGTCTAGGAAGTTCTTGATCTCTCCATTTTTAAAAGACACTTTTGTCAGTATAGTATTCTTGATTGGCTTTATTTTTCTTTAGCTCTTTGACTGTATCATCCCACTCTCTCATGGCCTGCAGGTTTTTGCTGAGAAATTGCTTATAGTCATAGAGGGTTTGCTGTGTATGTGATGAGTTGCTTTTCTCTTGCTGCTTTCAAATTATCCATTTTAGACTCTTGACAATTTAACTATAATGTGTCTCAGTGTTGACCTCTTTAGATTCAACCTATTTGGGATCCTTTATGCTTCATGAATCCATTTTCCTCCCCAGATTTGGGGAATTATCAGCCATTAATTCTTAAAATAAGCTTTTTGTTTTTCTTCTCCTTCTGAGGCAACCATAATGCATATATTAGTTCACTATTTGTTGTTAAGTCCTATAGGCTTTCTTCACTCTTTTTCATTCTTTTTGTTATTGTTTCTCTGTCTGGGTAATTTTAAGGGAACCATCCTTGAGCTTGCTGGTTCTTTATTCTATTTGATTAAGTCTGATATTGAAGCTCTGTATGGGATTTTTCAGTTCAATCATTGTATTCTTCGGCCCAGAATTTCTGTTTGCTCCTTTTATGGTTTCCCTCTGTTGAACTTCTCATGTATTTGTTCATGTGTTTTCTTGATTTCCTTTAATTGTCTATCTGTGTTCTCTTGTAGCTCACTAAGCATCTTTAAGATGTTTATTTTGAATTCTTTGTCAAGCAGTTAGTAGATCTTTTCTTTAGGGTCAGTTACTAGAGCTTTATTTTGTTCATTTGGTGATATCATATACCCTGATCCTTCATGATCCTTGCATTTCTGTCTGTGCATTTTTAAGTAGTCACCTCTTCTAATCTTTACAGACTAGCTTTGGCAGGAAAAGGCCTTAACCAGTCATCCTGGCCAGAGATGCTATAAGAGCCAGGTGATCGGGTTCATGGGCAGGCAGACTCAGTGCTGGGGTCTGCAGGTGAGTGGGTCTGTTGCTGAGGTCCATGGGCAGATGGACATTTTACTGGGGGCCACAGCCCGCTACCCTGGACTGGGGGCCAGCTGTTGAGATCTATGTGCTGGTTGTTAAGAGTCCCCACTTCTTTTCTTTGTTCTTAGCTACCCCCAGGCAATCGAGCAATGCTGATTCACTCTGTGTTCTGCTTGAGGTGTAACAAAGTGGGCCTCTTGAGTGGTGCCCTGAAATGGTAGGGATATCAGATGCTCACTTTGCTCTCTTTCCCTCATCATAGAACATGGAGAGACATAGAAGTCTCTCTCAGCACTGCATTGTGCTGGCTTGGGGAAAGGTGATGCAGTTAAAGTGAAACTTTTCTTCTTACCCTTTTCAATGTCTTTTTTCATTTTTGTGCTCCACCAGAGTGCTATAACCTCTCACCTGGATTCAGGAGCTCTTACGAAGATACTTTATTCCATAGATGGTTGTTAAATTGGTGTTTTCTGTGGGGATATGTGGACTGGGACCTCCTAGTCTACCATCTTCTGGACGTCATTCCTCCTGACTGATTTTCACATATTGAACCAAATTTGTGTTCCTGGTATAAATCCCATTTTTTCACGGTGTGTAGTCTTTTAATATGCTGTTGTACTTAGTTTCATAGATTTTTTAAAGTAGTTTTTACATATATATTCATAAGGGATGTTTATCTGTAGTTTTCTTGTGGTGTCTTTGACTTTGATGTCAGGTTAATACTGCTTTCATAGAATGAGTTAGGAAGTTGTTTTATGTTCTTTCATGTATGGTCAGTCAGGTGTGGCCACGAGAGGGAACACAGGAGAGTTATAGGAAAACAAAATTTATTATACTCATAGATCCTAGAGAGACAGAGTCACTGCACGTGATGAAGAGCCACTTGGAGGAAGCTCACCAAGAAATTGAGCTCAAGCAAGCAGTTGAGGAGTAGAGATAGAACCTGAGTTGCAATGGACAAGTGCCTCTATTGAGAGTCAGTGTGGAGTACAAAAGCAAAAGGCATTAGGAGATTTCATTTGTCTGTTTGAATGACACTAGGTCACAGTCAGGGGAGGGCAAGAAGGGAAACTTGTGTCAGGGGCCAGCCTTATCACACAGGTGCGCTTGGGTAGATTGCACAAAGCCTGTTCATGGGGACGTTTAGGCAGCAGGAAAATATGAAGTTTTAAATTTTAAAATACATAAGTATTCCATTCTCTTCTAAATTTTGGAATATTTCTAGATACATTTGTGTTAATTCTTCTTTAAATATTTGGTACAATTCACCAGTGAAGTCATCTGGTCTTGGACTTTTCTTTGTTAGTCCATTTTTGATTATTGAGTCAATCTCTTTACTATGTCTCATCAGATTTTGTATTTCTTATTGAGTCACTTTGGGTACTTTGTGTGTTTCTAGGAAGTTGTCCATTTCGTCTAGGTTATCCAATTTGTTGGTGTACAGTTGTTCATATTATTCTTTTATAATCCTTTATGTTTTTGTAATATCACTAGCAATGTCCCACTTTCATTTTTGATTTGGATAATTTGAGAAATCTAGCTAAAGTTTGTCAATTTTGCTAGTCTTCTCAAAGAACCAACTTTTGGTTTTATTTAAACTATTGCTTTTCTATTTCTTTTATTTCTGCTCCAATCTTAATATTTCCTTCCTTCTCTTAGCTTTTGGTTTTGTTTGCTCTTCTTTCTCTAGCTCCTTTTGGTGTAAAATTAAATTTTTGATTTGAGATCTTTCTAAATGTAGGCATATTCAGATATAATTTTCCCTCTGAAAACTACTTTTGCTGTATCCCATAAATTTTGATATGTTGTGTTTTCATTTTCATTCCTCTCAGAGTATTTTCTAATTTCCTTGGTGATTTCATCTTTGATCCATTTTTTATTTTGGAATGTGTTGTTAATTTTCACATATTTGTGATATTTCCTTTTTGCTTTCTGTTATTGATTTCTTGTTTCATTCCAATGTGATAGGAGAAGATAACTTTCTATGATATCAGTCTTTTTAACTTTATGAAACTCTTTTTGTGGCCTAACTTGTGTCTATCCTGGAGAATGTTCCATGTGTACTTGAGAAGAATGTACTTTCTTCTCTTGTTGAGTGGTGTATTTTATACATATGTTAGGTCTGATTTATTTATACTGTTGTTTAAGTCCTCGATTTCCTTATTGATTTTCTGTCTAGTTTTTCTATCTGTCATTGAAACTGGGGTATTAAAGTCTGCAACTATTATTGTAGAACTATTTCTACCTTCAATTTGGTCAATTTTTGCTTCATTTATTTGGGGCTCTGTCATTAGTTGCATATGTGTTTATGTTTGTTATATTTTATTGATGGATTGAAAGTTTTATCAATATATAATGTCTTCATTGTCTCTGGTAATAATTTTTGACTTAAAGCCTATATTGTCTGATATTAGTATAGCCTCCTCAGCTCTCTTTTGATAATTATTTGCATAAAATATCGTTTTTTCATCCTTTCGCTTTGAACTTATTTGTATCTTTGGATCTAAAGTGAGTCTCTTGTTGACAGCATATAGTTGGATAGTGGTGTTTTTTAAAATCCATTTTGCCATTCTCTGCCTTTTGATTGGATAGTTGAATCAATTTGTATTGAAAGTAATTACTAATGAGGAAGGATTTACTTCTACTACTTTGCTATTTGTTTTATATATGTCATATCTTTTTTGTTCTTCACTTTCTCCATTACTGCCTTCTTTTATATTTAATTGAATTTTTTTTAGTGTACCATTTTGATTCCCCTCTCATTTCTTTTTCTATATATTTTTTAGTTATATTCTTATTGGGTAATTTGGGGACTACAATTAACATCCTAAATTTATAGCAATCTAGTTTGAATTAATACTAATTTAGTTTCAATAGTGTACAAAGTTTCTATTTCTATACAGCTCCAATCCCCCTTATCTTGTTACTGTTACAAATTATATCTGTATATATTGTGTTCCCATTAACATAGTTTTATAATTAGTGTTTTATGTATCTATATTTTAAATCAAAACAAGAGTTATAAACCCAAAATATGGTAATACTGGGGTGACGTCAGCATCATGGCGGAGTGAGATTCCCTCTTTGAATCTCTGCCCCCTACGACACAACAAAAACATCATTCACATTCCAACAGAGCTCAATCAAACACTACGAAGGACTTCTGAGAAACCCCTGCTGCCATACATCGGACGGTGGAGGCGCAGGAAGCCCAGGAGAACGGGAGGAGAGGTAGGAGGTTGTACTCCCCCTCCCCAATCGATCGGCAAAAACAGCACGGTTCGCGGACAGAGGGGGTAGGGGCGGCCCACAGCCGGGAAAACTAGCGCCATCCAGGTGCTCTTACAGACTGTCGCGAGATCCCCACGGGGAAGCGACGACGGACTGTTTAGGGGGTGTAGCAAACACCCTAAGAGAGCCAGAAAGGAAACCCCCGGGTCAAGCAGGAGAAAGAGAGGACCCCTCCCCCCACACACCCGGCGTTTCAGCATAATCCCTCCGGGGGCTGCAGCCGCCTCAGAGCAAACCGCTCGCAATCTCCATCTAGTGGCAGCAGGGGGAAACTGCAGGACTAACTTTAATCATGAGGGGTAAAAATAAAGCCGTCCCCGTCGGATCCTTGCGAAAATATGTCAGGGCTACAGACCAAAAGGAAAATGACAAACACCCAGAAACCAACCCTGAAGGCACAGAATTTGATAACCTGAATGAGAGAGAATTCAAAATAGCTATCATAAACAAACTCAACGAAATACAAGAGAACACACAGAAACAAATCAACGAATTCAGGGATTATGTCACAAAAGAGATTGAAACCCTAAAGAAAAACCAATCAGAATTATTGGAGATGAAAAACAAAATCAACGAGATAGTGGAAAAAATGGAGTCTTTAAAGAGCAGAACTGACAATATGGAGGAACGAATTAGCACTATTGAGGATAGCCACGCAGAAATGCTCCTGGTAGAGGAGGAGAGAGAGCTAAGACTAAAAAGAAATGAAGAAATTCTTCGAGAAATATCAGACTCAATGAGGAAAAGCAACATAAGGATAATAGGTATTCCAGAAGGAGAAGAAAGAGAAAAAGGAGCAGAGAGTTTGTTCAAAGAAATAATAGCTGAGAACTTCCCCAACCTAGGGAACGAGAGGGAAATAACAGTGAATGAAATCAATAGATCACCTAAATATATAAACAGGAATAAAAAATCATCTCGCCACATAGTAGCAAACTTGAAGAATACCCGTGACAAGGAAATAATATTGAAGGCAGCTAAACAAAAAACCAAAATAACATACAAAGGAAACCCCATCAGGCTCTCAGCTGATTTCTCGACAGAAACTCTACAGGCTAGGAGAGACTGGAATGATATATTCAAAATCATGAAAGACAAAAACCTTCAGCCGAGAATACTTTATCCAGCAAAAATATCCTTCAAATACGATGGAGAAATAATAACTCTCCCTGATAAACAAAAGCTAAGAGAGTTCGTCACCACAAGACCCCCACTACAAGAAATGCTCAAGAAGGCCCTTAGGCCTGAAAAAAAACAAATGAGAAAGGGGATACAAAGATTTCAGCAAGGAGAAAAGCAAGGAGACTAAACCAGAACAAAATACAGTTGGAAAACATCAAAAATTAATTCAAGCTCATCACTGGAAACACACATTCATGACACAATCTGGAATAAAGAGATAACAAATAAGGAGGGGAAGAGGTAAGGGATTGAACTGACCCAGCCTCAGGAAAAAGGAGGCATCTGAAAATGTACTATCTTATCCAGGAGATTGCTTATATAAACCGCACGGTAACCACTAAACAAACAACCACAAGAGAACCACACATGACAAATAAAGAGAAAACCAAGAGAATGAGCATGCAGAAATACCAAATTGAATTTGCAGTCCGAAACACAAGGGACAAGAAACGAAGGAAATGCAAAAGAACCAGAAGATGAACAATAAAATAGCGACATTAAACCCTCATATATCAATAATCACTCTAAATGTAAATGGATTGAATTCTCCAATCAAAAGACACAGAGTGGTGGGATGGATTAAAAACCAAGATCCAACAATCTGCTGCCTCCAGGAAACACATCTCAGCTCTAAAGACAAACACAGACTCAAAATAAAAGGATGGAAAACAATACTCCAAGCTAATGGCAAACAAAAGAAAGCAGGAGTAGCCATACTTATATCAGACAAAGTAGACTTCAAGATAAAAAAGGTAATGAGAGACAAAGAAGGGCAATATATAATGATAAAAGGGTACTTCACCAAGAAGACATAACACTTATAAATATTTATGCACCCAACACAGGAGCACCAAAGTACATAAAACAACTGCTAAAAAACCTTAAAGGAGATACTAACAATAACACAATAATAGTAGGGGATCTTAATACCCCCCTTACATCAATAGATAGATCATCCAGACAAAAAGTCAATAAGGAAATAATGGACTTAAATGAAAAACTAGACACAATGGACTTAATAGATATATACAGAGCACTCCACCCAAAAAAAGCAGAGTACACATTCTTCTCAAGTGCACATGGAACATTCTCAAGGATAGACCATATATTAGGAAACAAGGCAAACCTCTATAAATTTAAGAAGATTGAAATCATTACAAGCATCTTTTCTGATCATAATGCTGTGAAACTAGAAATCAACTGCAAGGAAAAAACTAGGAAAGGGACAAAGATGTGGAGACTAAACAACATGCTACTGAACAACCAATGGGTCGTTGATGAAATTAAAGGAGAAATCAAAAGCTATCTGGAGACAAATGAAAAGGAAAATACACCATACCAACTCATATGGGATGCAGCAAAAGCAGTCCTGAGAGGGAAATTCATAGCAATACAAGCTCACCTTAACAAACAAGAAAAATCCCAAATAAATAACCTTAAATTGCACCTAACAGAGTTGGAAAAAGAAGAACAGACAAAGCCCCGAATCAGCAGAAGGAGGGAAATAATAAAAATCAGAGCAGAAATAAATGAAATTGAAACCAAAAAAACAGTAGAAAGGATCAATGAAACAAAGAGCTGGTTCTTTGAGAAGATAAATAAAATTGACAAACCCTTAGCCAGACTCACTAAGAAAAAAAGGGAGAAGACTCAAATAAATAAAATTAGAAATGAAAGAGGAGAAATTACAACAGACACCACAGAAATACAAGGGATTATTAGGGAATACTATGAAAAACTTTACGCCAACAAATTGGACAACCTAGAGGAAATGGACAAATTCTTGGACGCGTACAACCTCCCAAAACTGAATCAAGAAGAAATAGAGAATCTGAACAGACCAATCACAAGTAAAGAGATTGAAACAGTAATCAAAAACCTCCCCAAAAATAAAAGCCCAGGAACACATGGCTTCCCTGGAGAATTTTATCAAACGTTCAAAGAAGATTTAGCACCTATCCTTCTCAAACTATTCCAAAAAATAGAGGAAGATGGAATACTTCCCAACACATTCTATGAGGCCGACATCATCCTGATACCAAAGCCAGACAAGGACAATACAAAGAAGGAAAACTACAGGCCAATATCGCTGATGAACATAGACGCAAAAATCCTCAACAAAATATTGGCAAACCGAATACAGCAATACATCAAAAAGATCATACATCACGATCAAGTGGGATTTATACCAGGGACACAGGGATGGTTCAACATCCGCAAATCAATCAACGTGATACACCACATTAACAAAATGAAGAATAAAAACCACATGATCATCTCAATCGATGCAGAGAAGGCATTTGACAAGATCCAGCATCTATTTATGATAAAAACTCTCAACAAAATGGGTATAGACGGAAAGTACCTCAACATAATAAGGGCCATATATGACAAACCTACAGCAAACATCCTACTCAATGGGGAAAAACTGAAAGCCATTCCTTTGAGGACAGGAACAAGACAAGGGTGCCCACTCTCACCGCTCTTATTCAACATAGTACTGGAAGTTCTGGCCAGAGCAATTAGGCAAGAAAAAGGAATAAAAGGACTCCACATAGGCAATGAAGAAGTGAAACTCTCACTATTTGCAGACGACATGATCCTATACATAGAAAACCCCAAAAATTTCATTGGAAAGCTACTAAAAACAATCAACAACTACAGTAAAGTGGCAGGGTATAAAATCAACTTACAAAACTCAGTTGCATTTCTATACACTAACGATGAAAAAACAGAAAGAGAACTCAAAAAGACAATCCCATTTACAATTGCAACAAAGAGAATAAAATATCTGGGAATAAATTTAACTAAGGAGGTCAAAGACCTATACAATGAAAACTATAAGACACTATTGAAAGAAATCGAGGAGGACATAAAGAAATGGAAAAATATTCCATGCACATGGATTGGAAGAATAAATATAGTTAAAATGTCCATTCTACCTAAAGCAATCTACAGATTCAATGCAATCCCAATCAGAATCCCAATGTCATTCTTCACGGTAATAGAACAAAAACTACTGAAATTCGTATGGGGCAACAAAAGAGCCCGAATAGCTAACGCAATTCTGAAAAAAAAGAACAAAGCTGGAGGCATCACAATCCCTGATTTCAAAATATACTATAAAGCTACAGTAATCAAAACAGCATGGTACTGGTACAAGAATAGACACACAGATCAATGGCACAGAATTGAAAGCCCAGAAATAAAACCACACACCTATGGACAGCTAATCTTCGACAAAGGAGCAAAGAACATACAATGGAGAGAGGGAAGTCTCTTCAATAAATGGTGCTGGGAAAATTGGACAGCAACATGCAAAAGAATGAAAGTAGACCATCTCCTATCGCCATATACAAAAATCAATTCAAAATGGATCAAAGACCTGAAAGTGAGACCTGAAACTATAAAACTCCTGGAAGAAAATATAGGCAGTACACTAATTGCGATTGGACATAAAGGAATCCTTTCAGATTCCATGTCTACCCGGACAAGGGAAACAAAAGAAAAAGTAAACAAGTGGGACCTCATCAGACTAAAGAGCTTCTACAAGGCAAATGAAACCAGGATCAAAATCAATAAACAACCCACCAGCTGGGAGAAAATATTTGCAAATCGTTTGTCTGACAAGGGATTAGTCTCAGTAATATACAAAGATCTCATACAACTGAGCAACAAAAAAACAAACAACCCGATCCAAAAATGGGCAGAGGATATGAACAGACATTTTTCCAAGGAAGAGATACAGATGGCCAATAGACACATGAAAAGATGTTCAACATCACTAATCATCAGGGAAATGCAAATCAAAACTACACTGAGATATCACCTTACACCGGTTAGAATGGCTATAATCACAAAGACAAATAACAACAAATGCTGGAGAGGTTGTGGAGAAACGGGGACCCTCATTCACTGCTGGTGGGAATGCAAACTGGTGCAGCCTCTATGGAAAACAGTATGGAGAGTCCTCAAAAAATTAAAAATAGAAATACCGTATGATCCAGCAATCCCACTCTTGGGCATCTACCCAATGGACGTGAAATCAACCATCACAAGAGGCATATGCACCCCTATGTTCATTGCAGCATTATTCACTATAGCCAAGAAGTGGAAGCAACCCAAGTGTCCCTCAACTGAAGATTGGTTAAAGAAGATGTGGTATATACATACAATGGAATACTACTCAGCCATAAGAAAAGACAGAATTGTCCCATTTGCAACAATATGGAAGGACCTAGAGGGTATTATGTTAAGTGAAATAAGCCAGAGAGAGAAGGACAGACACTGCATGAACTCACTCATATATGGAATATAAGTGAACACACGGACAGAGAGAACTGATTGGTGGTTACCAAGGGGAAGGGGGGTGGGGGGGCACAAGGGGGTGAAGGGTTACATCCACAAGGTGACGGACAAAAATGTACAACTAAAACCCCACAGTGTTATAAACTAAGACATCAATAAAAAAAAATAATAAAAAAAAAATATGGTAATACTGGCTTTCATAGTTACCTTTACCCATATTCCTTATTTCTT
Source organism: Tapirus indicus (assembly GCA_031878705.1). NCBI lineage: Eukaryota > Metazoa > Chordata > Mammalia > Perissodactyla > Tapiridae > Tapirus > Tapirus indicus. The sequence goes on along the minus strand of CM062942.1, from coordinate 85,511,726 downwards.
TAGAAAGCTTCATGTTACTGTCTAGTATCCTTTCATTTCAGCCTGAAGTATTCCCTTTAGGGCAGAGTTTGTAACAACAAAAGCTTTTATTTTTTCTTTATTTGGGAATATCTTAACCTCTCCTTCATTTTTGAAGTATAGTTTTGCCACATATATAATTCTTGTTTGACAATTTTTTTCTTTAAATATGTCATCTGCCTGCCTTCTGGCCTCCATGTTTCTTATGAGAAATTGAGTGATTTTCTCATTGAGAATCCCTTGTATGTCATGGGTTGCTAGTTTGCTGCTACTTTCAAGATTCTCTTTGCCTTTGGCTTTGACAGTGTAATTATAATGTGTGAAGATGTGAGTGTCTTTCGTTTTTCCTACTTGCAGTTTATTGAGCTTCTTAAATGTGTAGATTCCTATATCAAAATTTGGGAAATTTTCAACCATTATTTTTACTCCTTTCTCTCTCTGTTCTCCTCCTGGTACTCCCATTATGTGTACGTTGGTGTGCTTGATGGTCTCCCACAGGTATCTTAGACTGTGTTCATTTTTCTTCATTCTTTTTACTTCTCAGACTGAATAATCTCAATTGAACTATCTTCAAGTTTGCTGATTATTTCTTCTCCCTTCTCAAATCTGCTCTTGAAACCTTCTAATGATTTTTTCATTCAAAATATTTTTCTTTTTATGTTCAGAGCTTTCATTTCCTTTTTGTAATTTCTATCTCTTTATTGATATTCTCTATTTCTTGAGACACTATTCTCCATATTTCCTTTGGTTATTTTTTTCATGGTTTCCTTTAGCTCTTTGAGCATATTTAAGATAGTTGGCTTAAAGTCTTTGTTTAGTAAGTCCAATATCTGGGCTTACTCAGGGACTGTTTCTATTAATTTCTTTTTTTCTTGTGAATGAGTCATACTTTCTTGTTTTTTGCTTGCCTCATTTTCTGTTGAAAACTAGACATTTGGAATGTTGTAATGTAGTGACTCTATATATCAGGTTTTAACCCCCTCCAGAGTTTTTTGTTGTGTTGTAATTTTTTGTTTGTTTAGTGACTTTTCTAAACTATTTTTAAAGAATATTCTTTTAATTTTTGGTCACTGAAATCTCCGTTCTGTTACCTTAGTGGTCAGCTAGTGATTTGACAGATATTTCCTTAAATATCTGGATCCAAAAAAAATGAAAAAGACACTCTTCCAGTCTTTGCAAATTGACCGTGCTGGGGCACTCCTTCATTGCTTAGATCTGCAATTTACATCTTTGCTTCATCCTTCACTTCCTGTTTGCATGAGCCAAAAGTTCAGCAGGAGATGAAATATTAGAATCTTTCCAATATTTTCTGAGCAGGCTTCTATCCCTGGGCATGTGGGTAGATATGTGGGTGCTTTTAAAAGCCCTTATTTCCCTATGTAGCTCTTTCCTTACCCTCTTTCTTCTCAGGCATTGTGGTCTATCTGTTGCTTGCCCCTTATGTTATCTCTTTTCCCAGGAGGCTGCAGCAGTATGTTTACCTATAAATGATTTCAGCAAGTGCTGCCTGATAGGCCACTTCTTCCTTGAGAAGGTTTTGAGGCAGGCAAAAAAAAGGCAACCCCTCAGACAACCTCTCTGGAAACCTCCAGACAAGTCAAACTACAAAAACACATTTCTTTGAGAACAAGGTCTGTATTGCCCCTCTGGCTCCAGCAAGCTGCACCAGGAACACAGGCAGGCATCCACATGGCTGCCTCTGAGCTAGGTAGTATAGGATGGAGATGGTAAGTTAAAATGCCACAACAGTCTCTTACTGAAAGTTAGCAGCTTTTTTACTCATTAAATGTTCCCTTGGTTATTGTAATTTTTTACTAGATTACAGTATTCTAAAACATTTAATCTGACAGTTTTGCCATCTAATTCTTCCTTTGGTGGAGGGATAGAGTTTTGGAGTTTCCTACTCCACCGCTTTCAATGACATCACTCCCATGAGAATTTTTAATCATAAACCAACTTAAACACAGATTTGAAGTTCCATATCACACTATTTGGATGGTCTAATAAATATGTAGACAATTTTGAGTCCCAAAAAAGTAGTGATCTTAGGTACATTGCTCAAACAAATCCCTGGAGTACTTAGGCCTTAAAGATAAAGTCTCAAGCAAAATAAGCACCTCACAGTCAAAAATCACAAAACACCCATGAGGAAATTAGGTTCAAGGACCAAGTGCTCTAATAATCAAAACTCCCAGGAACTTCAGATTTTGGAATTTTTATACATGGAGTATGAAATATATTTAATATGTGTCTAGAAAGACGGAGTGAAATTATTAGTTAAGTGTCAACAAAAATTCCAAATAGATTAGAAAAATAAATACAAATTGAAGTTCTGAAAAGCAAAATGTATACTAATTGAAATTGAAAATTTACAGCATATTAAATCCAGGTGAAGAGAAAACTGGTTACGTGGAATTTAGATTTGATTAAATTTTTCTGCTCTTAGTATTAAGAGACAAAATATTCTATGGAGAAGGGAAAGAAGGAATGATGCAGAGACAGCATTTGAGGAGACAATGATTGAGAATTTTTTCAGAATTGATGAAAAACATCTGCTTGATCTTCAGAAATCGCAGTGAATCTAATGCAGCTTAAGAAAAAGATATACATGCCTAAACGCATTATAGTAAAATTGTATACACCAAACTCATACACAAGATGTTGATAGAAGCTAGAGAAAAATAAATTGTCTTCAAAGGAATATCAGTTATACGTGCAGCTGATTCTCAACAACAATGGAAGCCAGAAAACAATGAAATTAAACCCTCAATGTAAAAGAGACAAACCTGTCAATCTGGAATGCTACCCCCAGAGAATGAGAGGGAAAAAATAGTTACATGAATCTAACCTTTGAGTCTAACTCATAGGTAACAGGAAGTATTGGGCCTAGAACAAGTGAAGCAATAACATAAATATTCAGTCAGACAAATTGTGAGTGTAGGACATTATTCAAAACAAGTAGCCCAGTCTCTTCAAAAAGTCAGTGTCATGAAAAAAGGTCTAAAGGAGAAACTATTGTAGATTAAATGAGATTTAAGAAATGTAACAATAACTAATGCGTATGTGATCCTTGATTGGAACCTGGTTTGTAAAACTACTATAAACCACATTTTGGAACAATCGGGAAAATTTGAATATGGAGTGCATCAGATACAGAGAATTATAGTTAATCTTATTACATGTGATGACGGTATTTTAGTTATATAGGAGAATATTCTTACACCTTGAAGATGCATGGCAAATTATTTAGGCTTACATGTTACAGTGTAATTTACTTTGAAAGATTCAGCCAAAAATATGTTAAAGAAGATAAACATATATTTATTGAATCCAAATGGGTATATAGATATTTATTTTTTTATTCTATTTTTATGTATGGTCTAAATGTTTATTAACAGTTAATGAAGATAATGAGGTTGAAATTAAGGCATTTCTGATAAATAGTAATAGATTTTCCAAAAGCAAATTCACAAAAGTAAATTTTAAAATTGTACTTCAGATAGAAAGGATGATGATTTGAAATACAAGGAATGAAAAGCAACAAAAGTGCTAAATATGTGTGAATCTAAAGAAACAATGGCTTAAAAAATAATATCTTGCAAGATGAAAACATAGCAAAGAATTAAATATATGACAATACAAGAATGTGTGTTGGGAGGAGGTGATTAGAGTTTTAAGTGTTTTCAGTTTGGGAGGGGCTTTAAGAGAGTTACTCACTTTAATTTTTTTTGATAAAAATGTATAGGGTAACCACTAAAATAATAGAAATAGAGTATATAACTTGTGAAGTGTCAGACTTTTAAAACATGGAATGAGAAAAAATACTCAATTCAGAAGGAGAGAAAAGCATATGAGGTTACAAAGGTAGAAAGCACAAAATAAAATGGAAAATAATTTAAAATATATAATTTGTTACAAAAATGTAATGAGATTAACACTCAAAGGACAAAGATTTTGAGACTGGATACAAAAAGAATCAAAGCATATCCTGTTTGTAAGGAACATATCTAAAACAATGATACAGAATGATTAAGAATAAGAGGATAAAAAATGTATATATTATGCTAGCTGACCAAAATGTTCTAGTGTAGCTTTATTAAACTCCAAAATATAGACTTTGATCAAAATGGTAACTTTATAATGATAAAATGTCTAATTCATCAGGAATATATAACAATTATATTTGTATTCACCTAATAACATAATTTCAAAATATGTAAACAAATATTCAAAGAATTACATGGAGAAATAGATATATGCATCATCATTATGGGATACTTAAAGACTATAAGTTTTATATCAAGGAACCAAAAAAAAAGTGACAGAAGATTTCACCAACACAATAAACTTAATTTAAGGAAAGCATATAAAACATTGCACTTAACAATCACAGAATATACATTCTTTAAAACAAAACTGGAACATTTACTTAAACTGACCACACAAAGACTTATAAAACAAATCTCAACAAATTTCAAAGAATGGTTATATAGGTTATGTTTTTTGACCACAATACAAATAAGTTAGAAATAGATTTAAAAATGACAACTAGAGGGGCCGCCCGGTGGCGCAGCGGTTTAGTCCGCGCTTGGCAGCCCGGGGTTCGCGGGTTCGGATCCCAGGCGCCCGCGGACGCGCACTGCCTGTTAGCCATGCCGTGGCGGCGTCCCATATAAAGTGGAGGAAGATGGGCACGGATGTTAGCTCAGGGCCAGTCTTCCTCAGCAAAAAGGGGAAGATTGGCAACAGATGTTAGCTCAGGGCTGATCTTCCCCACAAAAAAAAAAAATAAATGACAACTAGAAACAAAAAAAGCTGTTTTGAAATTTAGGCACACTTCAAAATAATCTACGGATTAAAGAAATCAAAGTGGTGGTTATAAAATTTTTAGAACCAAACGATAATAAAAATGTTTTGCAACTTCATTAACATCTTGGGGTTAAATTTGCATTGGGTTTAGCTGTAACAAACACATTATATCATTACATCTTCAGGAAAATGTTTTGAGGTTTTCCATTTCGTAGACAAGGAAACTGTCTTCAGGAGCATGAGAACCAGCCTTATGAAGATATATCACAATATTCACCATATTTTCAAGTTTTTAACTCAATCAAGTCTTTCTGGCTACAAAAGTGATAAATATTTGTTGTAAATTAATTACAACAACACAGAAACATAGATCCCCTGTGTCTTCTCTCCTTCTCTCTCTCTATAGAAAATATTGTGGTCCTTGATGTCTAGGTTAAGAATATATCTAGTCTATCTTTCCATGCTTTTTCATTTAATATATCTGCCTGTCTTCCCATTTCAAGTACAAATCTAATCTCTTATTTTTAAAAATTGCCTTGTTTTTAATTTTTTCCTGAATGGGGGATATTGTACTTTTTTCCATTTTTGCGACTACAAACTAGCTCCAGTAACCAACCTTCTCTATACAATTTGCACTTGAGAGAAGGAAGTATATCTATATGAAAAGTCCTAGACCTAAAAGTTTTACCAGAAAGCCTGAACATTGTATATTTTCATAGTTATTTCAAACAAATCTTCCAAATGTAATATATATCCCTGCCAACAATGTATTACAGCGTCTAGTTCCCCACACCTTTGCAAACACTGGCTGTTCTTTATATTTTTAATTTTTGTGTACTTTGATAGAAAAAAATCTCATCGTTTCCATTATAACTAACTTTAATTGTCACATAGCATTCTATCCTATGACTGTGACGTGATTGAACCAATTCATTTTGTTGACCTTTTAGGATCATTATCATTTCTCTCTATGATAAAATATACAGTGATGAATATTGTGGTAGGCTGAAAGTTGCCCCCCAAAAGATATCCATGTCTTAATTCCTGGAACCTGTGAATGTTACCTTATATGGCAAAAAAAAAAAAAGGGTCTTTTGGGGTTTGATTAAGTTAAAGAGATTGAGATGGAGAGATTATCCTGGATTAGTAGAGAGGGTTTAAGTGCACAAATGTCTTTTTAAGAGAGATAGTTCACACAGAGGAGGAGAAGGTAATGTGACCACAGAGGCAGAGATTGGGGTAATGCAGCCACCAGATGCTGGAATAGGCAAGAAAAGGATTGTTCCTGAGAGCCTCTTGGGGGAGCATGGCCCTGCCAACACCTTGATGTTGGCCGAGTGATACTGATTTTGGATTTCTGCTCTACAGAATTTTGAGAGAATAAATTTATGTTGTTATCAACCACCCAGTCTGTGGCAATTTGTTATATTAGCAATAGGAAACCAATACTAATATCCTTTTAGTTATTTTTGTTTGTTAAAGTATATGTTTCATGTGTATCATTTGACTCATTCTGCCAAAGAATTAATAGGTTTGCCCTCTCCCCTCCCTCCCAAATTTATTATTATAATTACAGGACCTACAGGACTGTGTGTATGCATGAGTGTGTGTGTGTGTGAGTGCTCATGCACAATGAACGTTTGGTGATGTCTGTAGAATTTCTGTTTCCCTTTGCAACTTTATTGCTGCCCTACCCTGTCATTTCTAAATTCTGGCCTATAACAGATGACTTAAGCTGGTGATTTTCAAAGATGACAATTTTAATTAAATTTTTGGAAACATCCTTTACTATTTCATTAGGATAAATTTTTATAAATGGAAATACTGACTCAAATAAAATGCCCAAATTTAATTTAATTTCACAGGTGGCACTGAGAAAAGTTGTACCAATTTACAGTATCCAAATTGGAATTAAGAAGGCATTGGGGAGTGAGGAATGTAGCCATCCTGACATTATTTCACAAAGGATGGGCACTAGTTTCTGTCAAGGACCATCCTTCAGGCTTTAGCCACAGTTAATTGACTTACAAGTGATCAGTAATTGACAAGTGTTTATGCACAAGTGCCTCCTGAAACAGCTTTGTGGTAATGCATGAGAAGACCACAGTGCTTGGATTTAACCAACTGAGGCATCCATCTCAGCATAGTAGGGGGAAGCACAAATCTTAAGGAACATATGAAAATTTGTAAAGCAAAATGACTAAAGGATATGAAGAGATTTGTAACAAAACAAGAAATAAAGATTGACCAACTAAAATATTAAAAGTATCTTTAAATTCCCATATAATGAAAGAAACATACTGATTTTCATCTATGATATTGGTGAGGTTTTTTATTTTAATTATTAGACACATAAAATCAGAGGAATTGAGGGGCCGGCCTGGTGGCATAGTGGTTAAGTTCGCGCTCCGCTTTGACGGCCCGGGGTTCACAGGTTCAGATCCCAGGCGTGGACCGACACACTGCTTGTCAAGCCATGCTGTGGCAGCGTCCCATATAAAGTAGAGGAAGACGGGCACAGATGTTAGCCCAGGGCCAGTCTTCCTCAGCAAAAAGAGGAGGTTTGGCAATGGATGTTAGCTCAGGGCTAGTCTTCCTCACACACATACACACAAAAATCAGGATTTTTTTTTTTTAGTTAACAGGCATGCCAATACCTTGCTGTGAGGACTGTAATATGGTGTGACTTTTATGCAGGAATAATATTATGGTAAGTATTAATGAGCAGAGGCAATCCATAGTTTTGGGTTCAGCACTTTCACTTTTAGAAATACATCATTAAGAAATTAGACAAATGAGACAAGATAAAAACAAAATACGTGTGTGAGGATGGTTGTCACAGCTTAAGACATTAGCCTCTGTTATTATTTCATATTGACAGCATAAAAGTGAGTGACAGTTTAGCTTTCTGGTAGCACTAGTAAGTGCTATAGGCAGCATTTAGACTATCAGTAAAGGGTAGCTCTGAAAGCTTCTAAAAGGAATGCAGGTGCTGATGAGAAGGGACAGTGTGTCCACCTTATAAGGCTCATATTCAAATATTAGATCAACTGCTTCCCTCCTCTCTGGATAATTTTATGAATGTCACAAGACCTGCCTCACATTTTCTAAACCTAGATTGCATCACACCAAGAAGGCAAAGGGGTAGGTTCTCATATATGCTGTTTTCATTAGAATCTGAAAGGGAAGGCAAAAGCAGTCAACAGGAAAGAGTACTCAAGAGTGTGTACCCTTCTAGCCAGTTGAGGACAGGGCTTCCATGCATGAAGAGCTGGTATCTGAGAGACAAAGCCCAGGAATCCTCACCTTCTACTTAGTAGTAACACTGTGATTAGCACCATGCTAGGCACCAGGTTAAAGTGATAAAATGCACAGACATAATTTGGTAGTGATCATGAAAGCTAGAAGGTATCATGGATTTCACAAGTGTCTTTTATTGTTTCATTTCTCTTCTAGTGTAGCATTACCTTAAACAACCTTAAATTCAAAACATGAAATTGAATTTAAAATGTATGTGTTTATCATGAAACTAAAATAATTAATTTCATGATGAATTAAAAATAGAACTATAGAACAGACTAGATTTCAGAAACTGATCAAAATAGACACAGAAATTTTATATATAATAAAGATGGCATGACAAGTCTGTGGGAAAAAGTTTGATTATTCAAAAAATGACATTTGTGGAGTAATTTCAGGGAAGATGGGGGAGTAGAAAGTGCCATGAAACTGTCTCTCCACTTAGAAAACAATTTTGCTGGCAGAAACTGAAGAAGTGACTATGGAACTCTGGATTCTATTTGAACTCTTGCAGCTTCCCAGGGAAAGCTTGGCTGGTAAATTATGATTAATTTCAGTCTGTTTCAGCTTTCAGTGTTGTAGCAACTACTCATTCTCCACTCTCCAGGCCAATAGCAGGCAGCTATGGGGACAGCAGCCTACATTTCTAGCGTGACTTGCTCAGCCAGGGTGGACAATAATAATATTTCCCTCTAAGAATCAGGGGTTTGTGTTCTGATTACTGATAGCTGCTTCTGATCACTGAGGTGCAGGGAGAGGCTGGCCATTGTTTTGCCCCTACCAGCTTAGGTAGCGTCTAGGTATGTAAAGGAACTGCACCTGTTTTTTCAGATATTTAAAAACAACTCCATATACAGGGTAATTTAGAAAGCCTCTGTGCATGCACAAGGAAACACACAGGCTCAGAAAAGCCCTGAGAAGACCTTAAACTTTCAGGCTGATTTCCAGCTCAGAGACACCATACAACAATAAAATAAAAACTAGTAAAACCCTGGATTTGGGGAAGGGAATCTGATTTCCAAAGTTAGCACATTTTAAGACTCAAATGTTGAGTTTTCAAGAAAAGATCATGAGGTATACAAAGGAACATGAAAATATGGCTCACTCAAAGGGACAAAATGAACCTACAGGAAACTTACCTGAAGAAGCACAGATGTCACACATACTAGACAAAGACTTTAAAGCAACTATCTTAAAGGTGTTCAAAGAGCTAAAGGAAGACATGGATAAAGACAGGAAAACGATGTATGAACAAAGTAGAATATTGATAAAGAGAGAGAAATTATAAAAAAGAACCAAAAGGAAATGTTGCAACTGAAATTTAAAATAACTGAAATGAAGAATACACTTCATGCTTGGTGTTCAAAAGCAGATTTGAGCAAACAGAAAAAAGAATCAGCTAACTTGAAGTCAAGTCAAGGAAAATTATTGAGTCTAATGAACAGGGAGAAAAACAATGAAGAAAAGTGAACAGAGCTTGAGGGACTTATGGGACACCATCAAGCAGAACAACAGACTAATATATACACTGTGGGAATTCCAGAAGGAGGAGGGAGATAGAAAGGAGCAGAGAGATTATTCAAACAAATAATGGCTGAAAACTTCCCAAATTTGATGAAAGACATGCATGTACAAATCTAAGTTTAATGAACTCCAAGTAGGAAAAACAAAATAATCCATACTGAGACACATTATAATCAAAGTATCAAAGGACAAAGACAAAAAGTATGTTGAAAACAGCAAGAGAGAAGTGATTTGTCACATACAAGGGATCCTCATTAAGATTATCAGCATCAGACACTTTGGAGGCCAGAATGTAGTGAGTTTATATATTCAACGTGCTGAAGGGGAAAATGTATACTGAAAATTCTATATTCAGCAAAACTTTCAAAAAAGGGAGAGAAATTAAGACAACCCCAGATAAACAAAAGCTGAGGGAGTTCATTTCTACTAGATATGTCCCACAAGAAATGCTGAAGGGAGTCCTGCAGATTAAAATGAAAGGAAACCAGACAGTAACTTGTAGATGTATGGAGAAATAAAGATCTCCAGTAAAGGTACATACATGGGCAATTATAAAATCTATCATTTGAATTTGGGGTTGTAACTCCACATTTTATTTTTTACATGATTTAAAAGACAAATGCATAAAAAGGCAATCATTAAGCTATGCTATTGGGCATACAATGTACAAAGATATAATTTGTGACAACAAAACAGAAGGGTGATGGTGCTGTAGAGGAGGAAAGTTTTGTAGGCTATTGAAGTTGAGTTGGTATAAATTCAAATTAGATTGTTATGACTTTAGAATTTTAAATGTAATCCCCATGGTAACCACAAAGAAAATATCTATAGAATATACCCAAAGGAAAATGAGAAGGTAATTAAACATTTCACTACAAAAAAAAAATCAATTAAATACAAAAGGAGGCAGTAATGGAGGAAATGAGGGGCATAAAAGCTATAAGGCATATAGAAAACAAATAAAATGGCAGAAATAAGTCTCTTCTTATCAGTAATTAAATGTAAATGGATTAAACACTCCTATCAAAAGACATAGGTTTACAGAAGAGATTAAAAAAAAAACATGATCCAATAATATGCTGTCCACAAGAGACTCACTTTAGCTCCAAAGGTGGACATAGGTTGAAAATGAAAGTTCAGAAAAAGATATTCCATGCAAATAGTGACCAGTAGAAGGCTATGTCAGCTATACTAATATCAGAAACAGTAGACTTAAATTTTAAAAGATTATTGAAGACAGGAAAGGACATTATATATTAATAAAGGTTCAACACAGCAAGATGATATAACAAGTTTAAACATTTGCATACCTAATAGACACTTAAATATATGAAGCAAAAATTGACAGAATTGTAGGGAAAAATAGTTCCACAATAACAGTTGAAGACTTCAATACCTCATTTTCTATAATGTGTAGATAAAGTAGTCAGAAGGTAAGTAAGGAAATAAAAGACTTGAACAACACATTAAGCCAACTAGATCTAATCAACATTTGCAGAACACTCCACCCAACTAAAGCAGAATACACATTCTTCTCAAGTGCACATAGGACATTCTCCAAGAAAGACCATATGTTAGGCCATAAAACAAGTCTCGATTTGAAAAGATAGATATCATACCAAGCACCTTCTCCAACCGCATGGCATGAACTTAGAAATCAATAAGAGAAGGAAAACTGGAAAATTCACAAATTGTGGAAATTAAACAATACAAACAAGAAATAGGTCAAAAAAGAAATCACAAGGTAAATTAGAAAATACTTAGAGATGAATGAAAACAAAACCCAAAACTTATGCAGCAAAACCAGTGCTCAGAGACAAATTTGTAGCTGTTAGTGCATGCATTAAAAAAGATAAAAGTCTCAAATCAATAACTTAACTTGGCTGACTAGGAAGCTCCAGGCCTTCCTTCCTCCACAGAGAATCTGAGTTAGAAATACACTGACCAGACTACCTCTGTGAGAACTCTAGAAAACAGTTAAGAAGCTTAAGAACCCAGGCCAATGCAAAACCAAGAAAGGATCCCAGCAAAAGAGGTAGGAAAAGTTGTGGTGTTCCATGCACACATCTGTGCCCCTACCTCTACACTGTGCAACTGAAAGGAAACCTGCCATGCTGTGCTCCTCCCTCACAATGGAAACAAAAGAATGGACCATGCCTCCAATCTTCTGTGTTGTCTGGGAGCTGCTGAGAGAGTGGTTTCTTTCTCACCTGACTTGGAGTGCTGATGGGACTGGCAGCATAATTTGGAAGCTGCTGAAAACTGAAGTGAGTGCCACAACACATTAGAGCTGCAGTTCTGCAGGCATATGCCAGGGGGAGCAAGAGATCAGAAAAGATTTGAGAGGTCCTAAAACTCTCACCTGGTTGATGAAGGTTTTCACCTGCACAAAGTCAGTACACAAAGACTGGGAGAGGTGGTTTCTTTTTCAAATGCCCAAATTCCAGCAAAAGGTTATGAAGCATACAAAGACACAGGAAAATGTGGCCCAATCAAGGGAATAAAATAAAATTTCAGAAACCAACCCTAAAGAAATGCAGATTTATGAGCTCCCTGACAAAGAATTTAAAATAATTGTCAAAAAGATGTTCAGTGAGCTAAAATAGAACACAGACAACTAAATGAAATCAGAAAAACAAGACATGTACAAAATGAAAATATCAACAAAGACATAGAAACTGTTTTAGAAAAGCAAACAGAAATTCTGGAGCTGAAAAATACAGTAACTGAACTGAACAATTCACTAGCGTTCAACAGGAGACTTGAGCAGGCAGAACAAAGCATCAGCCAGCTTGAAGACAGGTTACTGGAAAGTATCAAGCCAGAGAAGGGGCAAAAAATGAATGAAGAAAGGTGAAGAGATGCTAAGGGACTTATGGGAGACTATCAAATGGACCAATATATGCATTATAGGAATCACACAAGGAAAAGAGAGAGAAAGGGGCAGAGAGCTTATTTGAAGAAATAATGGCCAAATACTTCCCAAATCTGAAGAAACAAATGAACATATAAATTCAGGAAGCTCAAAGAACTATAACTAGAATAAATTCAAAGAGAACCACACCAAGACATATTATAATTGAATTATCTAAAGTCAAAGACAAGGAGAGAATCTTGAACAGCATGAGAAAAATGACTTACTACAAAGAAGGGAATTTCCATAAGATTATTGGTGGATTTCTCAGCAGAAACCTTGCAGGACAGAAAGGAGTGGTATGATATATTCAAAGTGATAGAAATAAAAACTGTCAACCAAGAACACTGTATCCAGCAGAGCTGTCATTTAAAAATGAAGGAGAAATTAAATCTTTCCCAGATAAACAAAAGCTGAGAAAGTTCATTACCATGAGAACTGCTCTATAAGAAATACTGAAGGTAGTCCTTCAGGTTGAAACAAAAGAATGGTAAACAGCAACACAAAGCCGTATGAAAATATAAGGTTCTCCAATAAAGGCAAATACATGTACAAATATAGTAACCTGTATTATTGTAACTTTAATACATAAAATTTAAATGACAAGCATTTAAAAAATATAAATCTATGTTAATGGGAATACAATATATAAAGATGTAATTTGTGACATCAATAACATAAAATAAGGGAGGGGGATCTGTAAAGGAATAAAGTTTTTTTGTATCATTGAAGTTACAGCTTAAAATAGAATACTATAACTTTAGGATGTTTTATGTAATTGCAGTGGTAACCACAAAGAAAGTATCTATAGAATGTACACAAAAGGAAATGAGAAGAAAACCACAGCATGTCACAACAGAGAAAACAATAAAACACAGAAGAAAGCTATGAGAGGAAAGAAGGGACAAAAATCTATAAGAAATCAGAAATCAGTTAACAAAATGGCAATAGTAAGTCTTTTTATGTAAGTAATTACTTTAAATTTAAATAGATTAAACTCCCTAATCAAAGATGTAGATTGGCTAAATGGAGTCAAAAACAGGACACATGTTGTCTACAAGAGACCTCCTTTAGATCTAAGGACACACATAGGCTGAAAGTGAAAGGATAGAGAAAGATTTTCCATGCAAATAGTAACTAAAAAGAGCAAGAGTGACTATACTAATATCAGATAAAATAGACTTTAAGTCAGAAACTGTTACAAGAGACAAGGACATTATATAATAATGAAAGGGTCAATTCACCAAAAGATAAAACAATTATGAATATTTATGCATCAAAATTCATAGCTCCTAAATATATAAAGCAAAAATTGACAGAATTGAAGGAAGAAATAGACAGTTATACAATAATAGTAGGAGATTTCCATACCCCACTTTCAATAAGGGATAGAACAACCAGACAGAAGGTCAATAAGGAAATAGAGGACTTCAACAACACTGTAGTCCAATTGGACCTAACAGACATACTAAGATAACACAACAACAACAAAATATACATTCTTCTCAAGTGTACATGCAATATTCTCCAGTATAGACCACATGTTAAGCCACAAAACAAGTTAACAAATTCAAGAAGATTGAAATCATGCAAAATTCTGATCTTAGTGGAATAAAACTAGGAATCAATAGCAAAAGGAAAACTGGAAAAATATATAAATGTGTGGGAATTAAATAGCACATTCTTAAACAACCAACGAGTCAAAGAAGTCCCAAGGGTAATTAGAAAATATCTTGAGACAAATGAAAACAAAAACACAACATACCAAAACTTATGAGAGGCAAGGAAAGCAGTGCTAAGAGGGAAGTTTACAGATGTAAATGCATACATTAAAAAAGTAAGAGCTCAAATCAGTGACCTCAAGAAACTAGAAAAGGAAGAATAAACTAATCCCAAAGCTACCAGAAGGAAGGAAATGATAAAGATTAGGGAAGAGAAAAAATGAAATAGAGACTAGAAAAATGAAAGAATAAAAAAAAAGAGTTGATTATTTGAAAAGATCAACAAAATTAATAAAGCCTTACCTGGATTAACTAAGAAAAAAAGAAGACTCAAATAACTAAAATCAAAAATGGAAGAGGAGACATTACAACTGATGCCATGGGAATCAAAGGATTGTAAGACTATAATATGGACAATTATACACTAACAAATTGGATAAATGAAGAGAAATGAATAAATTCCTAGAAACATACAACCTACCAAGATTGAATAATGAAGAAATAGAAAATATGAACAGATCAATAACGAGAAGATAGAATGAGTAATCAAAAATATCCCAACAAAGTAAAGCCCAGGAACAGATGGTTTTACAGGAGAATTCTACCAAACACTTAAAGAATTAACAACCATTCTCTGGAAACTCTTCCAAAAATGGAAGAGGAGGGAACACTTCCAAGCTCTATGAGGCAAGCCTTACTCTGATACCAAAATCAGACAAAGACACTACAAGAAAAGGAAAATACAGAACAATATTCCCGATGAATATTGATGCCAAAATCCTCAGCAAAATACTAGCAGAACAAACTCCACAGCACATTAAAAGAATTATACACTGTAACTAACTGGGATTTTTTACTAGAATGCAAGGTAGGTTCAACATAAAATCAATCAATGTAATACAGCTCATTAACAGAATGAAGGAAAAAGACCACATGATCATGTCAATTGATGCAGAAAATTAATTTGAGAGTGACAGCATTATGGCAGAGTGAGTTCCCTTTGTCTCTCCCTTCTAAGTTACAACCAGTAGGACATCCATAGACCAACAAAGGACTCTCAGCACAGCACACCAAAATGCCTGAGCTTTCCATACATCTATACATCTGAAGGTGGGCAGACTGCACTTACCAGAGGCAGTGGAATTAGGGGAGTAGCAGCAGCAGATCCTGAGACTGCAGGTACTGGGAACTGCAGCTGCACCTGTGACCAGAGGCCCTGGGAACTGAGGCCCATGAATGGAGGCCCCAGGAATCCAGACAGTCCACACTCCTGGAGGCACCAGGAATTGCTGCAGGCCCATGACCAGAGGCTTCAGGAACTGTGACAATACCTGTGACCAAATCCCCTCTCTCTGCCCCTGTGGTGACACCTCTGACACTGGCCCTTCCAGCATTGGGGGCTGCATCCAAGACTCTGATAGTGGTGGTGGTGCCCATGACCTGAGGTTCCAAAAAGCTCACCATTGCCAGAGACCAGAGGCTGCAGGAGCCACAATAGCACTTGTGGCTCAGCTCCTATACCTTCCCCAGCAGTGGTAGGTGGTGCTTATGACCTGCGGCTTCAGGAAATGCAGCAGAGCCCATTACCGAGCCCCCTCCCCCTCCTCTGGCCACAATGACTCTGACACTGGCCCTTCCAGCAGCAGGGGCTGCATCCAAGACCCTGCTACCTCCAGCAGCGGCAGTGCTGCCTGTGAACTGAAATTCCAAAAATCACACTGGTGCCTAAGGCCACAGGCTGAAGGAGGCACAGCAGCATTCACAGCTCAGCCCATACCCCTTCCCTAGCAGTGGTGGGTGGTGCCTGCAAACTGAGGTTCAGGAGCTGCAGAAGTAGCCACAACCCAGCCCCTGGCAGCGGCAGCCCCTGACACCAGTCCTGCCAGCAGTGGGAGCTGCATACAAGACTTTGGGCCCCCAGCAGTGGCAGCAGTGCCCGTGACCTGAGGTTCCAGGAAAAATGCAGGCACTGGAGACCAGAGGCTTTGGGAGCTGCAGCCATGCTCACATCCCCAGTACCCCTCCACCCATGGTGGTAGCAGGGTTGCCCACAGACCAAGGTCACCTGGCAGTAGTAGTAACACCTGTGAACCCAGACCCCCAGCAGCAGCATTACCAGCACCCCCAGATAACCCAACATCAGTAGTGCAGGCAGCACACTCAGCAGTGGTGCCTGAGGCCATGGAGAGCCAAGTGACAGCACTGGTGGAACCCATGATCCTAGTCCCCACCAGCTGCACAGATGCCCATAACTTCAGCCCCCTCACCTGTAGCAGTGGCACCTGCAGACCCAACAAACCCAGACATGTGGGAGATACTCTTGATTCCAGTTCCTGCCCCAATCTCTGCTTCATCCCTGCCACAGTAGGGGAACACATAACCTAGGTGATTGCAGAGGCAGCAGAGGTGCTTGCAGCCCTGTGACCCTGAGATGGCAACACCCATGACTGCAGCAACATAAACAACAAGGCACCAGCAAGTTCAGAGGCACAAGCAACATAACAAAGGCATTGATGATACCTCTGGCAAAGGTGGTGGAGAATGGAAAGTGCAGGCTCTCAAATACAACCAGAAGCAGCTCAGAATCCAAGTAAACAAAGCCTTACCCAAATAAGAAAGGTATTTGCTACCCAAAAGCTCTGGCAGAGGAACAACTCACCAAGCACCATTGAGAACTACAGTAACATGGTAGCACAAAAAGAAAATGACAATTCTACAGAAACCAAACTTGAAGTCATGGAAGATTACAATCTAACTGATAGAGCATTCAGTATAGCTGTCATGAAGAGACTAAACAAGTTACAAGAAAACTCAGATAGTTCAATGAGCACAGGGATAAAATTAATGAACAGAAGGAGTACTTCGTCAAAGAGATTGAAACTGCAAAAACGCCAGACAAATTTTGGAGGTGAAGAACAAACTTAATGAGATGAAGAATGTTGAAAGCATTGGAAGTAGAGCACACCATATGGAAGAGAGAATTAGTGAGCTCAAAGATAGGAATCTAGAAATGATTCAGGTGGAAGAGGAGAGAAAACTAAGATCTTTTTTAATGGAGAAATTCTACAAGAAATATTTGACTCAATTAGGAAATGCAACATAAGGATAATGGGTATCCCAGAAGGAGAAGAGAGGTAGAAAGAAACAGAGAGCTTATTTAAAGAAATAATAGCTGAGAAGATCTCAAACCTACAGGAAGGAACTGGATATACAAGTACATGAAGCTAATAGAACACCTAATTATCCCAATGCAAAAAGTCTTTCTTCAAGGCACATTATATTAAAACTGCCAAAGTCAATGACAAAGAAAGAATATTAAGGGTGGCCAGAGAGAAGAAAAAGAAACCTCTGTTAGGCTATCAGCAGGTTTCTCAGCAGAAACTTTATAGGCTAGGAGAGAGGGGAATGATATATTCAAAATATTGAAAGATAAAAACTGTTAGCCAAATATACCCTATCCAGCAAAATTGTCCTTCAGGTATGAAGGAGAAATAAAGGCTTTCACAGACAAACAAAAGCTGAGGGAGTTCACCAGTAGACCTGCCTGACAACAAATGTTGAAAAGAGCCCTGCTACCTGAAACAAAAAGGCAAAGATATACAAAGCTTTGAGCAAGGTGATACATAGAATCAGAAAACTGCAACTCTTTATCAGGATAGGTTAGTAAAACTTAATTATAACGTGAAGGCTAAAGGGAAAAAAAGCATCAAAAATAAGTACAACCACTTCAATTTGGTAACAAACTCACAGTACACAAAGGGATAATTTGTGACAACAAAAACAGAAGGGGAAGAGGAAAAGGATGGCACCTGCATAGGCAAATGGAGATAAAATGTTATCAGGAGAAAAAGGGCTATCTCATCTATGAGACCTTTTAAACAAACCTCATGGTAACCACAAAAGAAAAATTCAGAGCAGAGTCATGAAACATTAAAAAAAAAGAGGAAACTGAGAAACAAACTACAGAAAACCACCATACTGAAATGGCAGACAGAAACACAAAGAAAAAGAAACAATGGAAATATACAGCAACCAGAAGACAAAAGATAAAATAGCTCTATTAAGCTCTCATATATCAATATTCATTCTAAATGTAAATGGGTTGAATTCATTGATCAAAAGACATGGAGTGGCTGGATGGATTAAAAAATAAGACCCAACAATATGCTGCCTCTAGGAGAGCTATCTCAGCTCTAAAGACAAACATAGGCTCAATGAGAAGGGATGGAAGTTGATACTCCAAGCAAATGGCAACCAAAAGAAAGTGGGTGTAATCATATTTATATCAGACAAAATAGACTTTAAGCCAAGAAAAATAACAGGAGACAAGTTTGGATATAATATAATGATAAAGTGGACATTCCACCAAGAAGACAGAACATTTATTAATATATATGCACCTAAAATAGAACCACCAAAGTATATAATGCAACTATTAACAGACCTAAAGGGAGAAATTGATAGCAACACAATAATACTAGGGGACTTTAATACCCCACTTACATCAATGGATAGATCATTGAGACAGGTTATCAACAAGGAAATATTGGCCTGAAATGAAATACTAGACCAGATGGACTTAATAAGTATATATAGAATATTCCATCCAAAAGCAGAATACAAATTCTTTTCAAATATACATGGAACATTCTTCAGGATAGATCACATATTAGGCCACAAAACAAGTCTCAATAAATTTAAGAAAATTAAAATCATATCAAACATCTTTTCTGACCATGACAGTATGAAACTAGAAATCAACTACAAGAAGAAAGTGGGGAAAGTCACAAATATGTGGAGACTAAAAAGCATGGTAGTGAACAACTATTGGCTCAATGAAGAAATCAAAGGGGAAATCAAAGAATACCTGGAGACAAATGAAAATGAAAATACAAAATACCAAAACCTATGGGAGTCAACAAAAGCAGTACTATGAGGGAAGTATATAGCAATTCAGACCTAATCTCAAAAAACAAAAAAATCTCAAACAATTTAACATTACACCTAAAAAATCTCAAAGAAGAAGAACAAATGAAGCCCAAAGTCAGTAGAAAGAAGGAAATCATAAAAAATCAGAGTGGAAAGAACTGAAGTAGAGATTAAAAATACAATAGAAAAGATCAATGAAACTAAGAGCTGGTTCTTTGAAAAGATAAACAATTGATAACCCTTAGGTTGACTCATAAAGAAAAAGAGAGAAAAGGCTCAAGTGAATAAAGTCAGAATTGAAAGAGGAGAAATTACAATGGATACCACAGGAATACAAAGGATTATAAGAGAACACTATGAAAAGCTATACACCAACAAATTGGATAACCTAGAGGAAATGGATAAAATCTCGGAATCATACAACCTCCCAAAATTGAATCAAGAAGAAATAGAAAATCTGAATAGACCAATCACAAGTAAAGAGATTGAAACAGTAATCAAAAACCACTCAAGAAAACAAAAGTCCAGGACCAGACAACTTTTCTGGTGAATTCTACCTAACATTCAAAGAAGATTTATTACCTATCCTTCTCAACATTACCCTGATACCAAAACAAGACAAGGACAACATAAAAAAGGAAAATTACAGGCCAATATTCTTTATTTTTTATTTTTTATTTTTTTGTGAGGAAGACCAGCCCTGAGCTAACAAACGTTGCTAATCCTCCTCTTTTTGCTGAGGAAGACTGGCCCTGGGCTAACATCCATGCCCATCTTCCTCCACTTTATATGGGACGCCACCACAGCATGGCTGACAAGCAGTGCATCGGCGGGCGCCTGGGATCCGAACCGGCGAACCCCACGCTGCCAAGCGCGGACGAAACCACTATGCCACCGGGCGGCCCCAGGCCAATATTCTTGATGAACATAGATGCAAAAATCCTCAACAAAATATTAGCAAATTGAATACAACAATACATTAAAAGGATTATACACCACGATCAAGTGGGATTTACTCCAGGGATGCAGGGATGGTTCAACATCTGCAAATCAAACAATGTGATGCACCATGTTAACAAAGTGAAGAATAAAAATCACATGACTGGGGCCAGCCCAGTGGCATAGTGGTTAAGTTTGCACACTCCATTTTGGCGGCCCAGGGTTCACTGGTTTGGATCCCAGGCGTGGATCTACACAGTGCTCATCAAGCCATGCTGTGGCAGCATCCCATATACATAATAGAGGAAGATTGGCATGGGTGTTAGCTCAGCGATGATCTTCCTCAAGCAAAAAGAGGAAGATTGGCAACAGACATTAGCTCAGGACCAATCTTCCTCACCAAAAAATAAAAAATAACATGATCATCTCAATAGATGCAGAGAAAGCATTCAACAAGATACAGCATCCACTTGTCATAAGAATTCTGAATAAAATGGGTATAGAAGGAAAGCATGTCAATATAATAAAGGCTATATACAAGAAACACAAACAAAAGCTGAGGGAGTTCATCACCAGTAGATCTGCCTGACAAGAACAGCCAACATCATTATGCTGAAAAACTGAAAACTATTCCTCTATTAAAAGGAACAGAGAAGTATGCCCACTCTTGCCACTGTTTTTTATTTTTATTTTTTTATTGAGCAGGACACTTTATGTTTCTTATTTTTATTTTTTAATTATTTTATTGACTAATTGCACAATATTGAATTATTGAGGTCATATTGGCTTATAACATTGTGTAATTTCAGGTGTACATTATTATATATCAGTTTCTGTATAGACTCCATCATGCTCACCACCAATAGTCTAGTTTTTAGCTGTCACCATACATATGTGCCCCTATACCCCTTTCACCAACCCCTCCAGCCCCTCCTCTGGTAACCACTAATCTGTTCTCTTTATCCATTTGTTTGCTTATCTTCCACATATGCCACTCTTAGCACTCTTATTCAACATTGTAAGTCCTAGCCAGATCAATTAGGCAAGAAAATGAATTAAAATTATCCAATTTCAAAAGGAAGAAGTAAAACTGTCACATTTGTGGATGATATGATTTTATATATAGAAAACCCTAAGGAATCCACCAAAAAGCTATTAGAAGTAATTAACAAATACAGTGACATTGCAGGGTGCAAAATCAACATTCAAAAATCAGTTGCATTTCTATACACTAACAAATTATCAGAATGAAAAATCAAGAATACAATCCCATTTACAATCATGACAAAAAGAATAAAATACCTAGGAATAAATTTAACCAAGGGGGTGAAAGATCTATGCACTGAAAACTATAAGACGTTGTTGAAAGAAATCAAAGGAGACACAAACAATGGAAAGATATTCCATGCTCATGGATCAGAAGAAGTAACATAGTTAAAATGTCCATATTACCTAAAGCAATCTACAAATTCAATGCAATCTCTATCAAAATCCCAATGACATTCTTCATGGGAATAGAAGAAAGAATCCTAAAATTTAGAAGGAACAACAAAAGACTTCAAGTAGCCAAAGCAATCCTGAGAAAAAGGAACAAAGCTGGAGTTATCATATTCCCTGATTTCAACATAAACTACAAAGCTCTAGTAATCAAAACAGCATGGTCCTGGCAGAAAAACCGACACAGAGATCAATGGAACAGAATTAAGTGGCCAGAAATAATTCCACCCATCTATGAACAGCTTACTTTTGACAGTGGAGCCAAGAACATACAATGGAGAAAGGAAAGTCTTTAACAAATGGTGTTGGGAAATATGGACAGCCACATGCAAAAGAATGAAAGTAGACCATTATCTTACACCATACACAAAAATTAACTGAAAATGGATTAAAGACTTGAATGTAGGACCTGAAACCATAAAACTCCTAGAAGAAAACATAGGCAATATGCTCTTTCACATCAGTCTTAGCAATCTTTCTAAATATCATGTCTTCTCAGGCAAGGGAAACAAAAGAAAAAATAAACAAGTGGGACTACATCAAACTGAAAAGCTTCTGCACAGCAAAGGAAACCATCAACAAAATGAAAAGACAACCTACCAATTGGGAGAAGATATTTGCAAATCATTTATCTGATAAGGGGTTAGAATCCAAAATATATAAAGAACTCATACAACTCAAAAACAACAAAAAATCTGGATCAAAAACTGGGCAGAGTATATGAACAGGCATTTTTCCCAAGAAGATATACAGATGGCCAACAGGCACATGAAAAGATGTTCAACATCATTAATTATTAGGGAAGTGCAAATCAATACCAAAAGGAGCTATCACCTCATGCCTGCAAGAATGGCTGTTATAAAAAAGATAAGAAATAACAAGTGTTGGAGAGGAGAGGATGTGGAGAAAAGGGAACCCTCATACACTGCTCGTGGGAATGTAAGTTGTTGTAGCCACTATGGAAAATAGTATGGAAATTTCCCAAAAAATTAATAATAGAACTACCATATGATCCAGCTAATCCACCTCTGAGTATTTATCCAAAGAACGTGAAAACACTAATTCAAAAAGATATATCCACCCCTATGTTCATTGCAGCATTATTCACAATAGCCAGGACTTGAAAGCAACCTAAGTGCCCATCAATGGATGAGTGGATAAAGAAGATGTGGTGTGTGTGTGTATATATATATATATATATATGAAGATGTGGTGTGTATCTATATCTATATCTATATAAAATGAAATATTACTCAGCCATAAAAAAGATAAAATCTTGCCATTTGCAACAACATGGATAGACCTTGAGGATATTATGCTAAGCAAATAAGTTAGATGGAGAAAGACAAATACTATATGATTTCACTCATATGTGGCAGATAAACACATAGACACATAGAACAGATTGGTGGTTATCTCAGGAGAAGGGCGTGAGGGGAGGGTGAAAGTGGTAAAGGGACATATGTTTATTGTGGTGAATGGAAACTAGACTATTGGTGGTGAACACGATATAGTCTATACAGAAGTTGAAATATAATGATGCACACCTGAAATTTATATAATGTTATAAACTAATGTGACCTCAATTAAAAAAAGGAATATAAGTTTCAACCCCATCTCATAGCAAAAACCATCGATAAACTATGAATAAAAGGAAACATCGTCAACATAATAAAGGTCATGTGTAAAAAGCCTACAGCTAACATTTAACTCAATGGTGAAAAACTGACAGCTTTTTCTCCAAAATCAGCAGTAAGGCAAGGATGCCCACTCTCACCACTTCTATTCAGCATAGATATTGGAAGTCCTAGCCATAGCAATTTGGCAAGAAAAAGAAATAAAAGCATTAATTTGGAAAGCATAAGTAAAATTATCTTTTTTTGCAGAAACAACTTGATTTTATATGTAGAAAATGCTAAAGATTACATGCACACACCAAACTAATACAACTAATGAATAAATTCAGCAAAGTTGTACTACACAAAATCAAATATCAGTTGTGTTTCTATGAACTATGAACAAACCAAAAGAAAATTAAGAAAACAGTTTCATCTACAGTAGCATCAAAACAATAAAATACTTAGATATAAAACTAATCATGGAAGCAAAAGACCTGTATACTGAAAACAAAAAAACATTGCTGAAAGAAATTTATGAAGACACAAATAAATGGAAAGATATCCCATGTTTATGGAATTGAAGGCTTAATATTATTAAGATGTCCATACTACCCAAAGTGGTCTACAGATTCAATACAATCCCTATTACAATTTCAATAGAATTTTTTTCAGAAGTAGAGAGATCATAAAATGTATATGGAATCTCAAGGGACCTCAAATAGCCAAAACAATTTTGAAAAAGAACAAAGTTGGGTGACTCACTTCCTGATTTCAAAACATATTACAAAGCTGTGGTAATCAAAACAATGTGGTACTGGCATAAAGACAGACAAATAGACCAATGGAACAGAATATAGATCCCAGAAATATATCCTTGTATATATGGTCAAATAATATTTACCAAAGGTGCCAAGACCACTCAATGGTGAAAGGATAGTCTCATTAGCAAATGGTGTTGAGAAAACTGGGTATCTATATCCAAAAGAAAGAATTTGGGCCCTTATCTTTAACAAAAATCAACTCAAAATGGATGAAAGACCTAAATGTGAGACCCCAAATTTTATAATTTTTACAGAAAACAGAGGGGGAAAGCTTCATGACATTGGAATTGGCAATGATTTCTTTGATATGATACTAAAAGCACAGGCAACAAAAACTAAAGTAGTAAAATGGGACTACATCAAACATAAAAACTTTCGTGAATCAAAGGACACAATCAACAGAGTGAAAAGTAACCTGGGGAATGGGAGAAAATCATTGCAAATCATATATCTAATAAGGGATCTATATCCAGGATATATAAAGAAGTCCTACAACTCAACAACAAAAAATCAAATAACTTGATTGAAAAATGGGTAATAGACTTAAATAGTTTATCAAAGATGATACACAAATGGCCAACAAGCATATGCAACAATGCTCAACATCACTAATCATCAGAGAAATTCAAATCAAAACCACAATATAATATCACCTCATACCCATTAGGATGGGTACTATAAAAGAAAAACAGATAATAACAAGTTTTGGCAAGGGTGTGGAAAAATTGGAACCCTTATGAACTGTTGATGGGATTATAAAATGGTGCAACCACTGTGGAAAACAGTTTGCAGATTCCTCAAAAAAATTAAAAATAGAATGACCATATTGTCCAACAATTCTACTTCTGGATATATATCCAAAATAATTGATAGCAAGGTTTTGAGGAGAAATTTGCACACCCACGATCATAGAAGCACTATTCACAATAACCAAGAGGTATAAGCAACCAAAATGTTCATTGAAGGATAAATGGATAAACAAAATGTGTATATGCACACAATGGAATTTTATTCAGTATTAAAAAGGAAGGAAATACTGTCACATGCTTCAACATGGAAGTAGCCTTGATGACATTATGCTAAGTGAAATTAGCCAGTCACATAAAGACAAATACTGTATGATTCCACTTATATGAGGTATCTAAAGTATTCAAATCATAGTTATAAAAACTGGAATAGTGGATTCCATGGGCTGGGGGGAGCAGAGGGAGTTGTTTAATAGGTATACAGTTTCAGATTTGCAAGATGAAAATGTTCTGGAGATCTTTTGCACAATAATGTGAATATACTTAACCCTACTGAACTGTACACTTAAAAATGGTTAAGATGGTAAATTTTATGTTATGTGTTTTTACCATAATAAAAAAAAATCTCAAAAGACCTAAAACAAAGAGATTGAATCTGTAATCAAAAACCTCCCAAAAAGAAAAGTCCTGAACCAGATACCTTCACCAGTGAATTCTATCAAGCATTTAATGAAGAATTAACACCAGTCCTTCTCAAATTCTTCCAAAAAAATTGAAGAGAAGGGAACACTTGCTAAAACTATTTCTGTGAAGCCAGCATTACCATAATACCAAAGTCAGATAAAGGTATCACAAGAAAATAAAATTACAAACTAATATCCTTTATAAATATAATGCAAATATCCTCACCAAAATTTTAGGAAAGAGAATCCAACAGCATATTAAAAGGATTATTCAACATAATCAAATGGGATTTATCCCAGGAATTCAAGGGTGTTTCAACATAAAAAAAAACCAATGTAATACATCACATTAATAGAAATAAAGGAAGAGAACATGATAATCTCAATTGACACAGAAAAGGTATTTGACAAAATCCAATACCTTTTCATAATAAAAACTCTCATAAAACTAGGAATAGAGGGAAAATTCCTCAACGTGATAAAAGGTATTTAAGAAAATTCCAAAGCTAACATCATACTCAATGGTGAAAGACTGAAAGGTTTTCTCCTAAGGTCAAGAACAAGACAAGATTGCCCACTTTCACTGCTGCTATTCAACATTGTACCATAAGTTCTAGCCAGAGCTATTAGACAAGAAAAAGAAATAGAAGGCATACAAATTGGAAAGAAAGAGGTAAAACTATCTCTATTCATTGCTGATATGATCTTTTATACATAAAATCCCAAATAATTCACAAGAAAGCTATTAGAGCTAATTAATTTAGCAAAGTTGCAGGGGACAACAACAACACTCAAAAATCAGTTGTGTTTCTATACAGCAGCAATGAACTATCCGAAAAGGAAATTAAGAAAGCAATTCCATTTACAATAGCATCTAAAATAAGTACTGTGTAATAAATCTAACCAAGGAAGTGAAAGACTTGTATGCTGAAAGCTACAAAACATTACTGAAAGAAATTAAAGAAGACCTAAGTAAATGGAAAGACATTCTATGTTCATGGATAAGAAGACTTAACATTGTTAAGATGTCAGTGCTATCCAAAGTGATCTATAGATTCAATGCAATAAAAAATTCCAACAACCTTTTTTGCAGAAATGGGAAAACCAATCCTCAAATTCATATGAAATTGGAAGGGGCCCTGAATAGCCATGACAGTTTTGAAAAAGAAAAACAAAGTTGGAGGACTCACACTTCCCAACTTCAAAACTTACCACAAAGCTACAGTAATTAAAACAGTATACTATTTGCATAAGGACAGAAACATAGATCAATGGAATAGAATAGAGAGCCCAGAAATAAACAGAAAATCAGTAGTCAACTGGTTTTCCACAAGGGGTCCAAGACCTTTCAATGGACAAAGGACAGTCTTTTCAATAAATAGTGCAGAGACACTGGATATCCACATGCAAAAGAATGAAGTTGGGCCCCTATCTTATACCATATACAAAAAATAACTCAAAATGAATCCATGACCTAAACTTAAGGGCTAAAACTATAAAACTCTCAGAAGAAAAAATTCAGGAAAATTTCATGACATTGGATTTGACAACGATTTTATGGATATGACACCAAACAGCACAGGCAACAACAACAAAATTGATAAATTGGACTTCATTAAAATTAAGAAATTTTGTACATCAAAAGATAATACCAAGAAAGCAAACAGACAACCTACCAAATGAGAAAAATTATTTGAAAATGATATATCTTAAAGGTGATTAATATCCAGAATATACAAAGAACTCATAAAACTAAACAACAAAAAAGCAAACAACCCAATTAAAAAATGGGCAAAGTACTTAAATAGAAATTTCTCCAAAGAAGATATACAAATGGCCAATAAACACATGAAAAGATGCTTAACATCATTATTCATTAGTAAAATGCAAATCAAAACCACAATGAGAAGCCCGTTTATACCTGTTAGGATGGCTATAATGTTTTTTAAAAAAAGGAAAATAGCAAGTGTTGGCAAGAATGTGGAGAAACTGGAACCCTGGTGCATTGCTGGTGGCTGTGGTGCAATCCTGGTGCAACCCTGGTGCGAGTGGCTGCTATGGAAAAGTTTGGCAGCTTTTCATGGGGTTAAACATAGAACTACCATATGAGCCAGCAATTCTACACCTAGCTATATGCCCAAAATAATTGAAAGCAGTGACTTGAACAGATATGTGTACACCAGTGTTCTAGCATCATTATTCACAAAACCCAAAGGGTGGAAAAACCTATGTCCATCGGTGGATGAATGGGTGGTATATACATACAATGTGGTATATGCATACAATGGAATTTTATTTAACAATAAGAAGGAATGAAATTTTGATATAT
The DNA here is from genome assembly GCA_031878705.1 of Tapirus indicus. Lineage (NCBI taxonomy): Eukaryota > Metazoa > Chordata > Mammalia > Perissodactyla > Tapiridae > Tapirus > Tapirus indicus. Next base: position 85,483,877 of record CM062942.1, on the reverse strand, counting down.
ATTATGCCATGGATTGACCTTGAAGACATTATGCTTAGTGAAATAAGGCAGACACAAAAGGGCAAATATTATATGATTCCACTTGTATGAGGTACCTAGAATACGCAAATTTATGGAGACATAAAGTAGAATAATGGTTACCAGAGGCTTAGGGGAGGAACAAAAGGGGAGTTATTGTTTATTGGGTATAGCGTTTTTGTTGGGAATGATGAAAATGCTTTGGTATAAATACTAGTGATGGTTATACAACATTGTGAATGTATTTAATGCCATTGAATTATACACTTACAAATGGTAAAAGTGATAAATATTATGTCATGTATATTTTACCACAACAAAGTAATGGCATTTGGTCAAGTGATGACCTATTTGGAAAAAAATAACAAAATATATTCCACCAAAATAAACTGCAATTGGCTCAAAGATTTAAATGCAAATATTGAAACATAAAAGTATTAGGAGAATTTATTAGAGATTTTTTTAAACTTATATTCTAGGTGAGAGAAAATGCCATTACAGGGTAGATAGAAATTAATGGGTACATAAAAAAACATTAATAAAGTTAACTGGTAATGTTAACATGATTCATTAGATACCACTTCATATCCATTAGGATGACTATAGTATGAAAGACAAATAATAAAAAGTGCTGGCAAGGATATGGAGATATTGGAATCCTCATACACTGCTGGTGGGAATGTAAAATGGTGCAGTTGCTTTGGGAAACAGTCTGGTAATTCTTCAAAAGGTGGCCATATGTTCCAGCAATTCCACTCCTAGGTATATATCCAAGAGAAATGAAGACATATGTCCATGCAAAATGTTGTACACAAATTTTCATAGCAGCATTATTCATAATAGCCAATAAGTGGAAACAACTCAAATGTCCATCTACTGATAAATGGGTAAATAAACTGTGGTATATTCATACAATGGAATAATTTTCAGTAATAAAACAATGAAGTACTGATACATTTACAACATAAGTGAAAGAAGTCAGTAACAAAGGACCACATATTGTACGATTCCTTTTATATTAAATGTCCAAAACGGGTCAATTTATAGAGACAGAAAGTAAATTAGTTGTTGCCTCTGGTTTGGGAGTAGGGGCAATGGAGTCTGACGGCTAACGGCTGCAGGGTATGTTCTTAGGCTAATGAAAATGTTCCAAAATTGATTTTGATTGTGAATTCACAACTCTTTGAATATATTAAAATCCATCAAATTGTACACTTTAAATTGGTGAGTTGTATATGAATTGTATCTCAATAAAGCTGTTGTAAAATATCATAAGCAAGTGAAACGACAGCATATACTGGAAACATTAGTTAGAACATACATGGCAATCTATGAGCTAGTTTTCTGAATTTACAAAGAAATAGTACAAATCAATGGAGTGAATAACCCAAAGGAAAACTGAGTAAGTAAATAGTAAATAGTTCAGTTCACAGTAAATAAAATGGATTTGCAGTACTCAATGACAAGATTTGAGACTTTATTAGTTATTAGTGTTGTTCACCAAAATTTCCTGCTAACTAATTTTCAGACACTTAGACATGCACTTCCCCACTCCTTTTGAACACAGCTATGGCCATGTAACTTGCTTTAATCAACGAAATGGAACAGAAAGATTTTTGTCAGTTCTGGGGGGAAACTTTTAATAGCCACTGTGTGATTTGTCATGTTGTGTCTTTTCCTATTCCATGGTAACCTGCCATGTTCTATATAGTGACTGTTGTATCACTTTAATCTTAGTAAGCATAGCCCCCAACCAACATATGTTGGATATGTTGTGTGAACAAGAAATATATTTTTGTTGTCTTAAGTTACTGAGATTTAGGGGTTATTTGTCACTGCTAAATAATGTAGCATGTCTTGACTGGTATGCTCATACACAATTGTAGAAATACAAATCAAAATAATAGGATTCCATTTTTTACCCATAATATTGACAAAAAGAAAAGTTGGATAACGCCCAATGCTGACAAGGTGTTTCTGAAACAGACACTTCTATTTATTGTTTATGTAGAATTCCATCTCCTGAGTTGTCATAACAAATTTCCTATACTCACATATTTAGATTATATCTATTTTTTTCTATTATAAACAGTTCTATGATGATCATCCCTGTAGTAAATTTCTATTGCTAAATGGTACATTTCACTTATGTATTTTTATTTGTCACAGTCCAATTAAAGTTTTTGCCCTATTTTATCCAGCATGATCACCTGGATGAATTGCAGAATACTGAGAACAGACCTGGAAAACCTGTAGATTGTGTAGGTGTTTGTGGTTGCTGCTGCCTGGATCACTTTTCCGTTTTTCTCTGTTTCCATCTACACTTTCAGTGCACTCCTCTGTGTTGTTTTTCCTCTCTACGGTCATCTCATAGTTGAAGGGATAGCAGAGGATTGATATTCTTGTAGCTAAATTGGTTTGCACATCCTTAGCTATTTCTTTAGGGCATATTCCTAGAAGTAGAATTCCTGGTTAAAACAATTTCTGTTAAATAACACTTAGTTATAAAAATATTACAATGACCTTCCATAATTACAATGGCTCTCACTGCCTTTATGGTGGCACAGTAACACTTATCTGGTGGTCAATTTGAGTACTTGAACAAGGAAGAGAAATAGAGTCAAAGGGGCCTACAGAGACTTGAGGGAAAATAGCTATCAACACATCTTCAAATAGCATAAATTCAAAAGTCTTGTATCCAAAATTTTGGTTTCAGCTTCAATATAAAAAGAGCTTGTTAGTGTCATTACTCCCAAACTTACAACAAGAAAAAGCTGAACAAACTGAAAATACATGGCTTTTCTTGGATCCACCAGAGAACTAAGGTCATAGGGAAACAGCCACCACAAAATTTGGAGAAAGACAAATTCAGAGTCACAGTTGAGATCTGCTTAACTGGAATAGAATCTACTGGAGTCATAAACTGATAGGAACACTTAAATGCTAATTTTGATAAACTGCTGTAGGCTGAGTGTGGACCAGCAAGGGAGTGAGAAATCCTATGGTCACAGTCTTACAGAGGCTTTTGTGGATTTGACTTTCAGGAAAATCACTCATTTCTCATGATAAAGAACCAAGAAGTATCCCCTCACAGATATAGCAGAAGGAGGGGAAGAGTAATCATTTTGAAATACACTCAGACCATTCTCCATAACTGCCTCCTCTGAATGGGAACCAGAGCCTTACTCCATCTGGGGAAAGGCAGTTTTTGAATTCCAGCCCCATCTAGCATTCCTGTCTTGCCTTGGGAGAAAAAAAGGTAAGAAACACTTGTGAGGTCACAGACCAGAGGAAAATACACAACTCTAGCCCCATCTAGACTTCCTGTCTCATCTAAAAGGGGAAAAAAACAAACTGAGAAGCACTTGTGAAAGTCACAAACTGGGGACAAAGGCTCACTAAAACACTGAGACCTAACAATAGAACCATAGAATGCTTCCCATTCCCCCCACACCTTTCAACTACATCAATAAGGCTCATGTATAATAACGGCATATTAAAGCTGAAGAAAGTGTACATCTCAGACCTTATTTAAGGAAAAGTCTCTACCCCTTATCCTAGGGTTCACAGTACTAGCATCATGAAATTCTGGAGTGAGCCTGGCAGCTCAAGGCAGCAAGACACATAAATCATCCTAAATGGTTTTCTGCCTTTTCTATTATGTGTCCAAAGTTGAAAATGATATATTCTCTCACAATAATAATTTAGTATTTTTCTCTCACACCCTCACCAGGCAGTCTATTTCTAACCCCTTCCTTTCTTGCTGCAATATGTCAATTTCTGATTTTATGGAGATAAAGCAGCTGCAGTATGTCCAGCTTATAATAACCCTCCTACTTGTTCTCCCTTCAGTTTTTACTCCTGAAAAAAAAAATCCCTTCACTTTTAAATTCTATTCATACATCCTTCACATCATTTTAACCAAATATTTCAGGGTCTTTTTAAACAACATTTCCCAGTTTCATTAGACCACCTTCAAAATGGAACACCCATTAACATCCTGCTGACCTAATGTTCAATGGAATAAAATTTGGGAAATATGGCTCTATGAAGTTTGCACGTTCCTTTTTAAATATTAAGATAAAAGCTAGATGCGATATCCTTGTAAGGGCATCATTTGTATCATATACAGTATAAAGATGCCTTCCCAGCCTCAGCAAGGTAATATTTCTATAAAGAGAAAGAAAATGTCTCTACAGAAACCCAAAACAACAGGGAAGACAAAAACAAGGATGTCAGAAGAAAATTTAGCCTCTGACACATGCAGCTATAGCAAACAGTATACACAGCCTAACTCCTAGCCAGATTAACATAAAACCTCACACTAACGGTCTGTTTACCTCAGTTTAACTCATATTGTCTGCCTTTTAACAAAAAATTACAGGGTATACTAAAAGCCAAAAAACACAGTCTCAAGAGACAGAGCAAGCATCAGAAACAAATTCAGATATGGCAGAAATTTTGGAATTATCAAACCAGGAATTTAAAACAACTGTGGTTAATACACTAAGTGCTCTAATGGAAAAAGTGGATAACATGAAAAACAGATGGTAACTGCACAGAGATGGAAACTCTAAGAAAGAATCAAAAGCAAATGCTAGAAATCAAAAACAATATAAAATAAATGAATAATGTCTTTGATGGGCTCTTCAATAGACTGGACACAGCTGAGAATAGAATCAGTGAGCTTGAAGAAATGTCAGTAGAAACTTCCAAAAGAGAATGCAAAGAGGTAAAAGAGTGAAAAAGACTGAACAGAATATCCACAAACCATGGGACAGTTACAAAAGGTATAACATACATGTAATAGAAATACCAGAAAGAGGAAAAAGAGAGAAAGGAACAGAGGAAATATTTGAAGTAATAATGGCTGAGAATTTTCCAAAATTAATGACACACTCCAAACCACAGATCTAGGAAGCCCGGAGAACATGAAGCAGGATAAAAACCAGAAAATCAACACCTAGGCATATCATATTCAAATGACAGAATATCAAAGACAGACAGAATATTGAAAAAAGCCAGAGAAACCAACCACATTATCTGTAGAGGAGCAGGGGTAAGAATTACAGCAGATTTCTCTTCAGAAACCATGCAAGCAAGAAGAGGGTGGAGTGAAATATTTAAAGTGTTGAAGAAAAAAAAAACCCACCAACCTAGAATTCTGTATCTAGCAAAATTATTCTTCCAAAGTGAAGGAGAAATAAAGACATTTTCAGACAAATAAATACTGAGAGAATTTGTCTCCAGTAGACCTGTGCTGCACAGGATGTTAATCAAAATTCTTCAGAGAGAAGGAAAATTATATAGGTCAGAAACTCAGATCTACATAGAAAAAGGAAGAGTATTAGACAAGGAATAAATGAAGGTAAAATGAAATCCTCTATCTTTTTATTCTTAATTCATTTAACAGGTAACTGTTCAAAATAATAATATCAACAGTGTATGTGGTGATTATAGCTTACAGATAAGTAAAATGAATGACAGCAATCTTATAAGGGATGAGAGGGTCAAATTGGAAATACTCTGTTATAAAGTACTTGCACTACCTATGAAGCAGTACGGTGTTATTTGAAAGTGGACTTGGATGCATTTTAAATGTATATTGCAAACTCTAGGGCAACCACTAAAAAAAGTAAAAACAGAAGTATCATTGATGTGCTAAGAGAAGAGAGAAATGGTATCATATAAAATGTACAATTTAAAAGAGAGAAGGCTTGGGGCTGGCCCCATGGTGTAGTGGTTAAGTACAGCATGCTCCACTTTGGCAGCCCAGGTTCATGGGTTTGGATCCTGGGTGCGGACCTACACCACTAGTCAAGCCATGCTACCCTAGCAACCCAAATACAAAGTAGAGGAAGATTGGCACAGATGTTAGCTCAGGGCTAATCTTACTCAAGCAAAAACAGAGGAAGATTGGCAACAGATGTTAGCTCAGAGTGAATCTTCCTCACCAAAAAATGAGAGAGAGAGAGAAGGCAGAAAAAGACAAAAAGGCAAAAAACAAAGAAAAAGGGCGACATATAGACAGCAGTAGCAAATACGGTAGATATTAATCCGACTATATCAATGACCACTTTAGATGTCAATGGTCTAAATACACCAATCAAAACAGAGACACTGTCAGGGTGGATTAAAAAAATAAGATCCAGCTACATGTAGTCTACAAGAAATCCACTTTAAAAATAAAGACACAGATTAAAAATAAAAGGATGGAGAAAGAAATGCTATGCTAACATTAAACAAATGGAAGCTGGAGTAGCTCTCTTAATTTCAGACAAAGCAGAATTCAAGGCATGGAACATTACCAGGATAAAGAGGGGCATTACATAATGATAAGGGGCCCAATTCACAAAGAAGACATAACAATCCTCAATGTATATGCACCTAACAACAGAGTGAAGAAAAACCTGAGGCAAAAATTGATATAATTGCAAGGAAAAATCCACTATTATAGTTGGAGACTTCAACACCCCTCTATCAGTAATTGACAGATTCATCAGGTAGAAAATAAGTAAAAACAAAATTGAGCTGAACTGCACCATCAATCAATGGGATCTAATTAACATTTATAAAATACTTCATTCAAAACAGCAGAATACACATTCTTCTCAAACTCACATGGAACATTCACCAAGCTAGACCACATCCTGGGGCATAAAACACACCTTAAAAAATTTAAAAGAATAGACATCATTCATACTATGCTCTCACACCACAATAGAATTAAACTAGAAATCAATTACAGAAAAATAACTGGAAAACCCTAAAATACTTGGCGATTAACCAACATGCTTCTAAATAACACATAGGACAAAGAACTCTCAAGAGTAATTTTAAAATATTCTGAAAAAATTTATGAAAATATAATTTATCAAAGTTGTGGGATGCAGCAAAACAGTGCATAGACAGAAGTTTATAGCATTGAATGAATATATTAGAAAAGAGGAAAGATCTAAAATCAATAATTGAAGCTTCCACCTTAGGCAACTAGAGAAAGAAGTGCAAATTAAATCCAAAGTAAGTAAAAGAAAAAAGATAAAAATTAGAGCAGAAATCAATGATATTGAAAACAGGAAATCAATAGGAACCTCAATGAAACCAGAAGTTGGTTCTTTGAAAGATTAATACAATTTATAAGTATCTAAGCAGGTTAACTAAGAAAAAAGAGATAAGACACAAATTGCTAATACCAAAAATATTCCCATGGGCGTTAAAACAGTAATAAATAGTATGAACAATTTTGTCCAAAATATTGATAACCTAGAAGAACTGCAACAATTTATTGAAAGACACAATCTACTAAAACTAACAAGGATAAATAGATAATCTCCATAAACCTATAACTATTGAAGAAATTGAATCAATGCTTAACAACCTTCCAAGAGAGAGCACCAGGCTCAGACAGGTTCACTGGTGAATTCTACCAAACATTTAACAAAGAAATTATAGAATTTTATACAGTCTCTCACAAAAAAATAGAAGCTGAAGGAATAATTTCCCCCCAAATTCTATGAGACCAGCATTACCCTAATTCTAAAACCAGGCAAATATATTACAAAAGGGAAAACTGCAGATCAATAGCTTTCATGCACACAGATGTAAAAATCCTCACAAAATATTAGCCAATAAAACCCAACAATGTATAAAAGTTATACACCACAACCTAGTGGAATTTATTCCAAGTATGCAAGACTGGTTCAACTTTTGAAAATCAATTAACATAATCCATGACATCAGGGCTAAAGAAGAAAAATGATATGATCATATCAGTAGAGCAGAAAAAGCATTTGGCAAAATTCAACGCCTATTCATGATAAAAACTCTCAGAAAACTAGGAATAGAGGAGAACTCTTTAAACTTAGTAAAGAACATGTACAAAAACCCTACAACTAACATCATAAGGGTGAGCAACAAGATGCTTTTCTGCTAAGATCAAGAACAAGGCATGAGGTCCTCACTCACCATTCCTGTTTAACATTGCACTGGAAGTCCTAGCTAATGCAATAAGAGAAGAGAACGAAATAAAGGTATGCAGATAAGGAAGGAAGAATTAAAACTATACTTGTTCACAGATGACATGATTGTTATTGTAGAAAATCTCAAAGAATCAACAAAAACCCCTGAAACTAACAAGCAATTATAACAATGTTGCAGAATACAAGGCTAATATACAAAATTCAATTTTTTTCCTATATACCAGCAATGAAAAATTGGAATTTGAAATTAAAAACACAGTGCCATTTATATTAGCACCGAAAAAATGAAATATTTAGGTATAAATCAAACAAAATATAGGGTCTATATGAGGAAAATTATAACTTTGATGAAAGAAATCAAAGAAGAGCTAAAATAAATGGAGAGATATTCCATGTGCATGAGTAGCAGGACTCAATATTGTCAAGAAGTCAGTCCTTCCCAACTTAATGTATAGATTCACTGCAATCCCAATCAAAATCCCTGCAACTTATTTTGTGGATATCAGCGAACTGATTCTAAAGTTTATGTGGAAAGGCAAAAGACATAGAATACCAAACACAACGTTGAAGGAGAAGAACAAAGTCAGAGGGCTGATATTACTCAATTTCAATATTTTCCATAAAGCTACAGTAATCCAGACAGTGTGGTATTGGCAAAAGAAAAGACAAGTAGATCAATTCAACAGAAGAGAGAGGCCAGAAATAGACCCACACATATATAGTCAACTGGTTGTTGACAAAGGAGCAAAGGTAATTCAGTGAAGAAAGGATGTTTTCAACAAATGGTGCTGGAACAACTGGTCATCTATATGCAAAAAGAAAATTGAATCTAGACACATATTTTACATCTTTCACAAATATTAACTCAAAATGGATGACAGACTTAAATGTAAAAAGCAAAACTATAAAACTCACAGAAGATAACAAAGTAAAATATCTAGGTAACTGTGGGTTTGGCAAGGACTTTGTAGATACACCACCAAAAGTGCGATCCATGAAAGAAAATATTGGTAAGTTGGAATTCATTAAAGATAAATCTTCTCTGCAAAATACTCTGTTAATAGAATGAAAAGACAGGCCAGAAATTGAGAGGAAAAGCTTTGCAAAACAGACATCTGATAGAAGACTGGTATCCAAAATATACAAAGAACTCAAAATTAAACAATAGGAAAACAACCCTATTAAAAATTGGACAATGATCTGAAAAAAGAACTGACCCCCAAAAAATATACCGATGGAAAATAGCGTATGAAAAGATGCTCAACATCATATGTCATTAGGGAATTGCAAATTAAAACAACAGAAAAGAACCAAGTTAAGCTAAATGGACAAAAAGAGGGCTGTGTCCATGGTGATTGAGAGGGGCAGGAGGAGATATTCGAGCTGCACAGCCAAGGGATATGCCAGGGTGAAAGTTCACATGCATGTATGTGAGAGGTGGGAGTGGGGTTGGGGGAGAGCTGTAGGTATGATGAAGCAGCACAGCTGTTTCTGTATCCCAGCCTTAATGATTCAAGGTTATTTGCTTCTGAAATTTTGATTTCACAGGTTAGGGTTACAAAGGTGCTAGTGGAGGCACTAGGGAGTGGAACCATGGCTGTTGTAATCTGTTAGAATGGAATCCATGTTAGGATGAAGCAAATACTGCTTAGCAGTCAGACAGACATAGGTCAGCATCCTCTTAATCTTTTAATCTTTTTTTGCTCTCTGACTTTAAAGATAAAACTTAACCTTTCTGAGCTAGTTTCCTACCTGTTACATGAAGGTAGTAATACCATATTTTGATAATAATCCAAACCGTCCAGTATTATTGTGAACTAATACACATAAAGAGCTTAAACTAGGGCCTTTCTCAGTTCAATAAATATTAACCAGTATAGTGCCTGTTCTCTAAATGAACTAACAATAAATTGTCCAACAGATATTGCAAAGTCTCACAGTAAAATCTGCCAGCTATTGGTAGATCCACTCCTCTGTCAATAAACATCTTGGAATCAAGATTCCACCACGTCCAGAATTGTCAGAGAAGCTTGTGCTGGTATGATTGTGGATACATCTGTAAACTTTTAGGATAAGACTGAATAAGAAAGAAAGTACAAGTAAATGTACCTCGAGAACAGAGATTTCTTTCTGTTGGTTTCTATGGTATCTCCAGTGCCTAGGACAAAGTAGGTACTCATATATATTTGTTGAATGAAGGAAAGGCACCAGAGACTTTAAGGAGAGGGAACAGTTCAGGGAGGCAAAAGATTCACACACACCCACAGATTCCAGCAGGGCTCAGACTCCCTTCTTCAAGCCTGGCATTCACCCAAGAGAGTATACTGTGGAACAAAGAAGAAAAAAGTCCACAATTCAGCAAAGGCTATTTAAACAGCACAGTAAAAGAAACTTTCCTCTGGAAGATGACATCCATTGTCTCCACATACTGTATAGAATGGTCTCCAGATTTTTTTTTCTGTCACCTAAATATTGCTCAGTTACAATATCTAAAAACAAGTAAAAGCTGATATGAAAATATATCGTTAGGATATGATTCTCTTTTCATCGTGAAAAAATCAGTGATTTTTACCAAATAGGGACTTTTTCCAAGTAAGCTTCAACGACCACTGCAAAAATTTCACTTCTTTAGAAAAGAGAAGAGGATTGCTGGAGAGGGTGGGTATAGTGGTGAGAGATGAGCCCCCAAATTGATCCTCTCAGGGGCTGAAGCCCAAGTAAAGAAAGTCAAGGGGAACGGACTTTATCAGGATGGTGAGTGAATTCGGTTCCTAATGCTGCTTAACAAATTACCACAATCGTGGTGGCTTAAAATAATGAAAATTTATTATCTTACTGTCCTGGAGGTTGGAAACCCGAAAAGGGTCTCACTGGTCTAAAATAAAGGTGAAGGCGGGGATTCATTCCTTCAAGGGGTCCTGGGAAGAATCTGTCTCCTGTCTTTTCCAGCTTCTGGGGGCTGCCCGCATTTCTTGGCCTCTGGCTTCCTTCCATCTTCAAAACCAGCAAGGGACTGTGGGCCTGTCAAGCCTGTCTCATGCTACTTCACTGTGACAGCAATTATTCTGCCTGCCTCTTCCACATTTAAAGTACCCTTGCAATTGCATTGGCCAGGGTAGTGCAGTGTAATCTTATTTTAAATTCAGCTGATTAGCAATCTTCATTTCATCTGCAACCTTCATTCTCCTTTGCCATGTATCATTACATATTTACAGGTTCTGGAGAACAGGACGTGGACATCTTTAGGGGATCTTTATTCAGCCTACCACACTGAGAGTGCCATTTAATTGGGTTTTAAAATGGGCAACGGTGCCAGCAGGTTTGTACTCAACCACGGTTGTGCTTCACCACCATTGCTGTTTGCCCCATGGAGCCCAGGAAGGAGGGGTTCAAGACTAGAGGAAGGATGTAGGGGTGAAGGAAGCAGGATTCAAGAAGCGCCAGGTTTCTGTCTTGGGGAAGTGGGTGCATGGTGGGGCCTTCTCCAGGAATGACTGGGAAAACTAGACAGGTGTGTATGGCAAGTGGCTGAGATCCAAGCTGGTTGTAATCCCGGCCACGTTTCCACGCTGCCGAAGATCAGGAGGGCTTGGATGTGACTGCCGGAGAAGACTTCACAGAACAGTGGAAGAGGAGCCGGGACCAGCCCTACCTGGCACTTGGCAGTGGCACAACAGAGAAAGAGGGTTGTATGACCCGGTGCGGGTCCTGAGAGGGAAAGGCCCTCTTGCTTGGGCAACTACCGTGGGGACCACGAAATGGTCAAGTGTGTTACCATTTCGAATGAGAAAGCAAGCAGTGTGGCAGCAAGAATGACTCTGGGCGCAGACCAGTGGTTTGTCCGCTCGGGTTAGAGGTCTAGGGCTGCCTTCCTCGGGATGAGAGGCAGCGGCGAGGCCTCCCTGGAAGCCCCCTCCCACCTCCCTCCTCCCCGCAGCCCCGTGAGACAATGAGAGAAGAACTTGGGAGGGCTCTCCTGGAACCTCCGGGGCGGTCTGGCCTTAAATCGCCTCTCCCCTCGCAGCCCCTGCGGTCCTCAGAGCCCCTCTCCCATCAGCGTCCCGGAAGGACGGCGGGCGGGAGGGGAGGGGGAGGCGGGCACGCCCGGAGCAGTCTGGGGGTTCACACACACCCCCACCCCGAGGGGCGGTTTGTATCCATCCGCTGCTCCCTCCAGCGCGGCTGCTCCCGACCCTGGCCCCCGGCGCCAACCCCCCGCCGGGCCCCTATCTCGTAGGGCCGGAAATGGGGTGGTCGCCACGTAGGTGGCCGCGGAGGTCTACTGAGGCAGGCTGGTCTTAGCCCGCCCCTCGCGCTGGAGCTCCTCCCGGCCCCGCCCCCTCTGGGTCGGAACTACGGTGGGCCTGGGAGGGGGCGTCGAGCCCATTCGTGCCGTATCCCTCCGCCCCCCTTCCCGACACCCCTCGCCGCGAGCGGTTGGTGCCGCATCGTGCGCAGCCCCTGCCCGTTTTGGTGCAGCGGCGCGGGGGGCGGGACGCCTCTTTGCAAATCTGACTGCACGGAAAGCGGTGGGAAGCCGAGTGAGGAGCTCCGAGAGGAGGGGGAGGCCGACGACCTGGGCCCTGAGCCTAGAGAGGCAAGTGGGGGTGTCGTGGGGGGCGCGGGGGTGGTCCCCCGCTGTCGACTGGCTTCCAGCCCGCGCTGCAGACCCTGGCAGCCCGGCGAGGAGGAGACGAGCCGGTCGGAGCCGGTCGCTGGGAGAGGTGCGCAGCGCGGGGGGACCCCTGGCGCTGAGGAGGCGGCGACCGGCGCGGGCCGGGGCCAGGGCGCAGGGGCTGGCCCGAGCGACTCCCGCGGATCCTCTGGAGGCGAATCGCGCCCGCCGCTTCGCAGCCGGCTTTCCGGGCGCCCGCGCCCCGCCCTCGACGGTGTCTGTGCTGGGAGAGGGCTGTGGGGGGGCTGCTGCGGGGGAAATGGCGGAGCGGAGCGGGAGCTGGGTCGGGGGGCGGCCGGGAGGCCGGCGGGGCGGGGGTGGCGTCCGAGCTCTGCGCCGAGCCGGCGGGCGCGGGACAGTGGCGTTGGCTGCTCCGGGCCCTGATTCTGGAAAGGGGCCTGTCGGGCCCCGCGTCCTGGGTGCTGTCCCTTCCCACAGGCGCCTCGTTAACGCCGAAGTCTCCTGTCTGCGCAGTAGGTCTGGCGACTTCAGGCTGCAGGGTGCACCTGTAGAGGAGAGGCTTGAGAGAAAGGAGGAGCAGGAGAATTGCCTGGATTTCTGGAGGTGTGTGGCGATGGGGGGTGGGCAGCCGCCATTGACTGGAGACCTGAATGGGGGTGGGCTGACTGCGACCAGAGCAGGTCAGGCATCCAGGAATACTTCCTAAAATTTCTCTCTCTACCAGCTTTCTAGGCATATTCTTTGCTTTTCTCCATTATCTCCACCCAAAATTGGGGGCAGAAAAAGATGAGCTTGGAGGTGAGAGTGAGACAGAAGTCATAAGTACAAGTACTCGTGCACAACCTGTTTTCTAGAATATGCGGGCGCCATTCCCCCAATTTATGCTGCGCAAGGCAAAGGGATGTGGTGCACCTAGTGGTGAATCCTCAGAATTGGAGAGTGAGCAATGGGAAGAGTGTGACGTCCAGAGAAGATGTCGTTTTCTAGAACCCTTATACAGAGGGCCTAAGTAAAACGAGAATATTCTGCCAAGAGAATTGTAAATGTTGAAAGATAACATGTGGACTCTCGTGCTTGGTATTGGTCTGTCTACCAAGCACTTAGTTGCTGCCATGGTCTCCTGACTGTCTTACCTTTTTGCCTGTTTGTCCATAGGCCTGCTTTAAGGCTGATCACCTCTGCAGGGTAGGAAAGGAGGAAGAGACTGGCTCAAATCTCTGGAGGTTGGTGTGAAGAAGGGCAATGCAGGGGACAGCTACAGAGTAAGATCATGGCAGGTGTCTTTGATCTAATTGGGTGTCTGTGATTCTCCTTTCCTATTCTCTGCCAGTTTTGCACAGTGCTGCAGGTTCTCTTGTTCATTTCCTGCAGGAGGTATTAGGAATATTGGGATAGGTGTGGATTGGGCTGTGAATGGGATGAGAAGACCTGAGAGCAGGGACCAGGAGACAGGAAACATTAGACAAATTGGACCCTTAAACAGAAAGAGAGGTGTTTACATCAGGGGTCGGGGTGTCTGCCTGTCAACCAAGCATTCAGACTCCATTTTCTCCTGTATGTTTACTTGTCTGTAGGACGGCCTGCTGTCTGCTATAGGGCTTAATACCACTGGAACAAAGCAAGGAGGGGGAATTGTACCACATCAGTGCAGGTTGGTATGAGAGTGGATGCAGCTTGGACCAGGAATGGAGACCAACACAAGCCCAAGAGTGATTAGGGCCTAGTCTGGGGGTTCTCAGCCTCTCCCATTGCCAATACACTTTCCCACCAACCTCCCACCTGTTTTGTAGCAGGCAGAGTACTATGGCAGCTTTGGGGTGAAGGGTATGGGTGAAATAAGGGTGACACAGAAAGAGTTTCTAATAATCTGTCTCACCAAGCATTCAAGATCCAGTCTCTGAGAGTCTCTGCATGGAGCGACACAATTGGAAGAGACTCAAAGTCCCATGTCATTCTCTCTCCCTAGATTCACCTCCGGTGGCAGCTCTGGTGGTGTTGGAACTGCTTCTGACCACCACCCTCCACAGGTCTGCACCCACCCGGGAATCATCCATCCTCCCCCAGTTTGGTTGTGCTTCTGCTGCACTCTGTCTGTAATATTGGCTGAGGCTGGGCTTGAGAAGGAGGCTGATTGACTGCTGGACTGGCGATTGACTTTAACTTTTGTTTCCAACTGTGTCGTCTCTTGAACCACTGAAGGATCAGGGTGTGAAAATACAAAAGTGTGACAGATCTGTGGTAGAGGCTGAGACCGGGGTAGGAGTATTTAACTGAGCTTTTTCTGTAACTTGTACTATGACTGGGGCCGAGATTGAACCTGTCACTCAGGCTAAGCCTGAAAAGAAGGCTGGAGAAGAGGTTGGGGGTGGGACTGAAAGAGAGAATGAAGTCCCAATGGTGGTCAGACCCAAGGTTAGGACCCAGGCCCAGGTAATGCCTGGGGCAAGGCCCAAAACTGAGTCCAAGGCTATGCCTGGGGCAAGGCCCAAAACCGAGTCCCAGGCAGTGGCTGGGGCAAGGCCCAAAACCGAGTTCCAGGCACTGGGTAGGGCAAGGCCCAAAAGTGAGACTCAGACAGTGGCTGGGGCAAGGCCCAAAACTGAGTCACAGGCAGTGTCTAGGGCAAGGCCCAAAACTGAGGCCAGGGCAGTAGGTGGGGCACGTCCTAAGACTGAGGCCAAGGCAATCCCAGGGTCAAGGCCCAAGGATGAAGCCCAGGCTTGGGCCCAGACTGGGTTTGGGGCCGAGGCGATGTCACAAACAGAAGGCATGTCCCAGTCCCATGCCGTAGCCTGGCCACTTGTTGGTACTGAGTCTGGGCCAGTAGCGAAACCTATGGCCCTGTCTGTGGATAGGGAACTGGTCACTGTGGACACTGAGACTTTTCCTGTCTCCCAGGTTCAGACAGGAATCCAACCCTGGTTTGTATCGGGGGAGGAAACTAATATGGGGTCTTGGTGCTATCCCAGGCCCAGGGCCAGAGAGGAGGCCTCTAATGAGTCTGGATTCTGGTCAGCAGATGAAACCTCTACGATGTCTTCTTTCTGGGCTGGAGAAGAGGCCAGTATAAGATCATGGCCCAGAGAAGAGGGTAATACCAGGTCCAGGCACAGGGCTAAACATCAGCCTAACCCCAGGTCCAGGCCCAGATCCAAGCAAGATCCCTATGTTGATTCTTGGTCTGGATCTGAGGAGGAGTCTGGCAACCCATTCTGCTTGTGGGCTGGAGAAAATACCAATAACTTGTTCAGGCCCAGAGTCAGGGATGAGGCAAATATCAGGCCCAAGCTCAGGACAAAGAGAGAGGACTTTTTTGAATCCGAGTCTGAAGACGAGTACTATAAGGAGTCCTGGTTTTTGCCTGGAGAAGAGGCTAATAGTAGATTCAGGCCCAGAGACAAAGAAGAGCCTAATACTATCTTAAAGCCTAGGGCCCAGAAAGATGTTAGTAACAGTGATAGGGTCAAACAAGAGCCCAGGTTTGAGGAAGAAGTCATTGTTGGTTCCTGGTTCTGGGCAGAGAAAGACGTCAGTATGGAAGCTGGGGCTTCGGCCATCTGTGAATCCAGGCCAGGGGCTGAGGAGGGGGCCATTGGCGGATCTTTGTTCTGGACTGAGGATAAGTCCAGTTTGGGGGCTGTGGCCAGAGAAGAGGCCAGGCCAGAGTCTGAAGAAGAGGCCATATTTGGGTCCTGGTTCTGGGACAGGGATGAGGCCTGCTTTGACCTAAATCCCAGTCCTGTGTACAAGGCTAGCTCCAGGTTCAGGAATTCGGTTGAGGAGGAAATTAATGTATCATCCAGGCCCCAAACCTGGGAAGAGGTCACTGTTGAATTCAAACCTGGTCCTTGTCATGTGGTTGGCTTCCCATCCCCAAGCTCCTTTAGAATTCCTGAAGAAGCAGCATCCGTATTCTCTGAAATGTTTGAGGGAAAGCCCAAGAATGTGGAACTTACCCCAGAAGGGGAAGAGCAGGAACCTTTGCTTCAGTCTGATCAGCCTGAGCCTGAGTTCCCTTTTCAGTATGATCCATCCTACCGGTCAGTCAGGGAAATTCGGGAGCATCTTAGGGCCAGGGAGAGTGCCGAGCCTGAGAGTTGGTCCTGCAGCTGCATACAATGTGAGCTTAAAATTGGTACTGAAGAGTTTGAAGAACTCCTTCTATTAATGGACAAAGTTCGAGATCCTTTTGTTCATGAAATATCTAAAATCGCAATGGGGATGAGAAGTGCTTCTCAATTTACCCGAGATTTCATTCGGGATTCAGGTGTTGTCTCGCTTATTGAAACCTTGCTCAATTATCCCTCTTCCCGAGTTAGGACAAGTTTTTTGGAAAATATGATTCACATGGCTCCACCTTATCCAAATCTAAACATGATCGAGACATTCGTATGTCAAGTGTGTGAGGAAACCCTTGCTCATAGCGTGGGTTCCCCTGAGCAGCTGCTTGGATTAAGGATGCTTAGACACCTCACTTCAACTACTGACTATCACATACTGGTTGCCAATTATATGTCTGGGTTTCTCTCCTTGTTAACCACAGGCGATGCAAGAACAAAGTTTCATGTTCTGAAAATGTTATTGAATTTGTCTGGAAATGCTATGGTGGCAAAAAAACTTTTCAGTGCCAAAGCTCTATCAATATTTGTGGGTCTCTTTAACATAGAAGAGACAAATGATAATATTCAAATTGTTATTAAAATGTTTCAGAATATCAGTAATATTATAAAAAATGGAACAATGTCTTTAATTGATGATGATTTCAGTCTTGAGCCGCTTATTTCTGCATTCCATGAATTTGAGAAGTTAGCTAAGGAACTGCAAGTCCAAATAGACAATCAAAATGATCCTGAGGTGGGACAACAAAGTTAGTATGATTAACCACCTGCCTCTGATCAGCCTTATGTTCCCAAAGAACCCTGAGTAGTGCTTTGGTCTTCACAGTCTGGTTTTATGTGTAACATTTTTAATTCTGATGTTAACTTTGTCCAATTTTTGCTCTGAGCTGGATTATTTTGTGGATGCCAAATGAATATTAGAGCTGAAAACACATTTGTTGATATTTGTCTTGCTGTCCAGATTGCAATATTTTTTCAGTATTGAGCTTCCAGTGAACTGAGTCGCCTTTGTAAGCTACCCTGCTATTCGTTGTTTAAACATATGGTTCTCTGTTCAAGTCTGTGTTTTCAATAAAGTTATGTGTGAAAATTGGCAGAAGTGACATTTCTTCAGTTTAAAATACATGTGTAGATACATTGTGCATACTTACAAACATAGATAATGAGTAGTATGAAAAGCATACCCTCATTGGAAAACTCCATTCCTGAAGCTTAAGAAGGAAAAGATTACTGTGGTCTACAGTACTTGAGGAACGCTTCAGAGAAGAGGGACCCACTTAAATTGGTCACTGAAGGGTAAGATAAGGCAAACCATTAGGTCATTCTTGAAGGTGAGCAATGGTGGTGTGAAGAAAAGGGTGTAATTAGAAAATCTGTTCTAGTAGTATGGATGTACCCTGTCTGCCTGAAATAGGTGAGACCAGTTTAGTGAGGGATGCAGTTGGAATGAAGCCAGTTTGGAGAGCTAAGCTGGCCAAATCTGCACAATTTACAACTCATAGTACGTGTGTTGCTTCACTGCCACCTAAAGAGTGAAAGAGTAGAATAGCACACCAGTTAAATGGAATCAGGAATAAGATTTCCTTTGTAATCCTAGTTCAAGGAAATACCATGCATCTATTAAAAATGATGTATTTATTGGCATGAAATTACCCTGATGCCTTTATATTTGGTGAAATAGAGAATAATGTGATCATCTATGGAAAACTAGATCCCATTTTAAAGACTTATGTGTAAATAGACACAATTTCTATGCAATTAGAATATGACTTTCTAAGAAACTTCATATATTCCATAGTCTGGAATAAAATATACCATGCGAAAAAAATTTTCAGAGACAGGCATTGGGGAGGTACAAAAATTAAGACAGGATTTTTTCTCCTAATATGCTTACATCTAGTGCCTCAAGTTTTAGGTGGACATGTTGGAAAGGATACAGTTATATAAATGAATAATAAGTGTTAAAAAGAATCTTTAGAGAGAAAATCATTTAGAAAATTTGGAAAGGAATAAGACCTCAGAAAGAGTGGCTTCTTAGATGAAGTGTTTTAATGAAAAATAAAATTACCAAGGTTGCTAAGTTTTATATCAGTCTCTTGATTGTACAATGATGGCAACTTTTTTACATAACTATTACATTTTAAAAATAACATTTCCCTTTGGAGAGACAACAAAGTTCTGGAAGTAGATAGTGGTGATGGTTGCACAACATTACGAATTTACTTAATGCCACTGAATTGTACACTTTAAAACGGTAAGTTTTATATGTATTTTCCACAATAATAAGTAAAAAGGTCATACCGTAACTTCAGACAGAAGAATTGCAGAAAGAGAGTTGGTTTGAGGGGGAATCAAGACTTATGGGAGATATCATATTTTATTATTTTTAGACATGGTGAGAATGTTACTTCTATTTTGTCTGAGGATGCTATTAATTTTTGAAAAGGTAAAATTATGACTCATAAATTAGAAATGAATATGTGAAAGATTTTTTCAATACAATTAATGAACTGCTAAGATAAAAATGATTGAAGGAGATATGTGTATACAATATACACAATATATAGACAAAATATGTACATTAAATTTCATATACACATGGAAAATAAATGTTAGGATAACATTGCTGGGTTAAATACAAAACTGGTTAATATCTTAAGGGTAATAAAGTGTAGCCATTGATGTTATCTGTTCTGCTGGACAGGAATCATTTCCATATCAGACAAAATATCTACAAGTTAACATCAGCCTCTCAGGGTTGAAAACTTGCTTGATCAATAGAAAAGGAAGCCCAGCACTGCACTGAAATAATATCCAATAAGGTATGTTGTCCTTACCCAAGTTGTGTATAATTTTTCTGACAGTGCAACATGCTCTATTTTCCTACCTGATTCTAGTACGCAAGGTTTATGGAAGTAGGGGAAAGTGGCAGTTTTGCCTCCTCCTCTCACAAACGGCAAGTGTTAACAGGGATCATCCTGGTAGTAGAAATTGGAGCTTGACTGTTTGGTTTGCCCATCAGTATTTTTCAAGACAGAGCGTGTGTGTGTGTGTGTGTGTGGTGTGTGTGTGTGTGTGTGTGGTTTAATACGGCGCCCAAGTTTATACAGAATATGAAAAGTCAGTTCGGCTCCAGACTCCTCATGAACTGTTCCCTGGCCAGCCCTGTGCTCCTGCAGAGCGAGGCCTAGGCCTCGGGCTGGAAGCTTTGGCTCCAAATCCAGCCTTCCTACCAGCTCTCTATCTTCACCACGGTCAAGGGGCTTCAGGTTCTTCTAGCAAGCAGCTCCACCTCGGAGGCAGAAGATTCTGCTATCCGTGCTGCAGGGCTGCAGCACACAAGCTGAGCGCTCGGTCATGTGGGACTGACGGCGGGTCACGTGACCACGCGCTCACTTGGGCCGGCTTAGAGGTGTGTTGTTCGGCAAAGGGAGAGAGGAAGGACACACAGCTGACGATTGACAGACTGCCGTGGGAGGGGTGGTAGGATGTTGGGGTGGGTGGGTGCGTGCCTCTGTGCTGCACTAGCCTGAAAACCAATCTCTCAGGCGACCAGAATTACAGCATTTGTTGGTAGAGGAAAGAATCCCTCAGCCACTTGCGAGCGTCTTAGTCAGGGTCTGTCTTTCTTCCAGGAGCTCAAGAGGCGGGAAGTCATCCCGCGGGAGGCATCCGTGGAGAGAAGCAGCGGTCACTGTCGGAGGAGGTGGGTGCGAGGCCCGGAAATGGCATCCGCGGGAGGTGGTGGCTGAGACTAGATCCGGGTGCAGGAAGTGCCTCGGACCCTCCCGCTCCCTCCTGCCTTCAGAACCCCCTTCCCCCGCCCCCAGGCTCCCCGCGCAGCGCTGTGACTCTGTGTTTCTATGTGTGGGTGGGGGAGGTGGACACAGGGAGGAGGTTGGCTTCAGGGGAGCCCAGAGAGAGGAAACGGTGAAGTGACAATTCGTGAACACCGTTTCGCGTACACCCGTGCCACTGGCTCTGGAAAGGCAGGGATGGGGACAGAAGGGATCTGTGAACTACACCATGGCTCCCTTCCTCTCACCTAGTTGGCACTCCCTCTTGTCTGTCTGTCTGTCTTCCAGACGGTGGGGGTGGCTGAGCTCCATATTGTGGGTGAGTTGGGGGTGGTGGTGAGGTGATGAGAGGGGAACAAGATTGACTTTTACTCCAGGGCTCCAGCTGCCTGGAGGTGCAAGAGAGGAATGAACCTCAGTCTGGCCAGCTGTAGGGAAGGAAAGAGGCAACAGACTCAGGAGGAGGGAACCTAGATGCTTTGGGCCCTTCACATAGGATTTCTCGTTGGATACTGGGAAGCTTCTCAACTCCCAAGAGGATTCCTGGATCTTATCCCAGGCAGCAGCATCCTGGGGGTCTGCCCTGGATGTGAGGTTCTGAAAGGGCCTGGTCCCATTGTGCCCTCAACAGCCTCCATTCCATCTAGGAACACAAAAGTTGCTACTCCTGAGGCTGCCTCCTCCTGCTGTCCTAGGCCTCAGAGGAGGGTCTTTCTGGGAACCACCTACAGAAAGTGCTTTATGGATGGTTTCACATGTTCCCCTCTGCAGACACTTTGCTCTCTTCCTTGTGTTTTGCTCTCTGCCCACTTCTTAGGACCTGTTCCTTTGCTCTTGTTGGGGCAGGGAAAAATCCCCTTTCTACCCTTCTTGTGTTCTTATGGCTGGACTAATAATAAAATTGACACAAGACCAGATTAACAGGAGAAAACCCCAGTTTAATATGTATATATTAGAGATCATAGAAGAATGATGCTTGGATAGTGAACAAAGCAGTCAGTATATGTATCTTTTACACAAAGAAACAATAAATTTGTGAGAAATGACAGGACAAAGAAACTTAGATTTGAGGTATGCAATTAGGAATTTAAGCAGAGTTTAGGCTTGAAGTAGTAAATTTGCAAGGTTTGTTTAGGCAGGCTTCTGGGCCCTGAATTCCCTAGCTCTGGTGATGAGGATGCAGGGAGAGTACCTTTCACACGGGAGATTTATTTCCTGCTTTCAGGGGGAACAGAGACAGGAGGGTCAGAATGCCCTTTTTGTTTCTCAAGTAACTTTAATTCAAACTATTACATGTGCTATTGTGGGATATTTTGGGGTGGCCTTCCCTGGGTCCAAACAGTCTCATCCTAGGTAGCAGCCCTTAATGTGACCTTGTCCTCTTTCTAACTGAAAATTCCTCCCTGAGACATCCACTGGATACCAAGACAGTTTAGGAAAGTGTCACTAAGAAGTAAGAATTTTCCTAAGCCCACTCATGTCCTTATTTTTGTAGTCAGTACAGAGTTGAAACTATGCTGAAATACTTCTTGAGGCCCTCCTGTTTACATTTAAAAGCTAGGATTGAGCAGTGGGCAAATTACAGAGATTGAGGCCTAGGACTGCCTCTTCCTCTCTTACCCCCTGCCTCTTGTTATTATCCTCTTCCCTTCACTCTCTAGAATTCTGCTAATGTAAGTATTGGGACCAATGTTCAGGTTATGGTCTTTTCCCTCAAGCTCTGTTGTCTTTTGTCTGTGTCTGTGTGTTTTTAGAGTTTGACAAAAGAAAATACCTCAAACACGGTGTGATATAAGAAAAAAATATATCTGACCTTTGTCCCAGGTTCCTGTCAGGGAGCTTCAAAAGACCTTGGAATTTCTTGAGTGATAGGAGTGTCTTTGTTCTGCTAATGAGCCAACTTTTGGTGGGCCCCTAGATAGCTTCAGGATGTGGGCTGGTCACCAGAAAGACCAAAGATGTGGTTAGAGGTGGAACTTTAGGCCAACCCCCAACTCCAGAGAGGGGAGGAGGGCTGGATTTTGGGTTCAGTCACATGGCCAATGATAATGTCTAGATAATGAAACCCCAGTGAAAACTCAGGGCTCAGTGGAGCTTCCTGGTTGATAAACACACTGATAGCCAGGGAAGGTGATATGTCCTAAATCCAGGGGAAGAGGGCCTGTAAGCTGTGTGTCTAAGACCCTTCCAGACTTTCTCCTAGATATATCCTTTATAATAAAAGTATAATCCTAAGTATAGCACTTTTAGTGAGTTCTGTGAGTTCTTCTAGTAAATTCGCAAACCTGAGGGGGTCATGGGAACCCCTGAATTTATAACTGTTCAGTCAGAAGTATGGTTGCCCCCCCCAAGACTTGTAACTGGCATCTGATCTGACATGGTGGCAGTATTGTTGGGGACGGCACTCTTAAACCTGTGGAGTCTGATGCTTAACTCTAGGTAGTTGGTGTCAAAGAACTGCTGTCAGAACAATGGTGTCACCCATCCCTATTTTTAGAAGCCACCCCTAGATTAAAATCTGTAAACCTACCTCTGATCCTATGCATCATACATAAACAAGTTAAAATGGAGGCAGAGCCCACCAGTGTATTATGGATGAAAAAAGCAGCATGTTTTTGTGGCATGCACCTGCAATTTAGATGAATTTTGAAGTTCTCTATAATCTTTTTTTTTTCTTATCAGAGCTTCCTCAGCCTAGAATTCCTGTTGGGAGTACTGCATTTATATTTGTGGAACTTCACATTGTGGCCTGACCAGATACTTCTTAAGTCCCAGGTGCCAGGTGCATTCCCAAGCGGATACTTAACCAATTCACGCCTGTGGATTTTTTTCAATCTCAGCCAACGGGCAGGGTAAGTGGTGTGTGTGTGTGTGTGTGTCCGTGTCCGTGTCCAAGCATGAAGATGATTATCTCTTTTCTGATCACTCCTTGGGTAGGACTTCTAGGGGCCAGGATCATCCCTCAGTTTGTTCTTGGCATGTAAAGTAAAAACCTCATCACTCATGTGGCCCTATTGTTTCTACCCTTTCTGGGTATATATTATGGGCAATCCCATGTAATAAATATCAGGGCCTATTCAGATGTCACTTGACCTAAAATGTTGTTGCCTGGGAATAAAATTAGAGTGGATTTGTCATCTGTCCAGTCATGAATGAAAGAAAGGTATCTTCTTACAGCACAGCTGGACTGTTAGCACCCACTGACCCTCTACTCTGCCCTCAATTTCAAAAGAGCAACCTTCAGTGGGATTTCATCTATAAAATACTACCAGATTCCCTAAGGTTTCAAGGCCCTGTACCCTTCCATACAATTCCACCTTTCCATCTCCACCTCCTAACACATTCTTCCAAGTCAGGGCCAGGACTAGAATGAGATCAGAACACAATTTAAGGAGGCACTCACTCTCAGGTGCCTCTTCCTAGTCCAAGTCCTGCTCCACTTTGCCTGCACTCAAGCCACATTGGACTATCTGCTATTTCCCAACCCAACTATACTCTGTGCATTACTACTTCTGTGACTTACCCCAGGCTGTTGCCTCAATCTTCAATGCTCTCACAACCCTTTCTCTGCCTGTGGGTAACATATTCATCCTTTTAGGCTCAGCTCAAATGCTAAGGCCTGTTTCAAGTCTTTCTGATACCCTCACCCTTACTCTTTGCCCCTTGGTAGGAAGTAATCTCTCCATCCTGTGTACTTACATAGTATTTTATTTGCCCCTATTTTAGCATTTGTTTCTTTATACCATGTACTGGAGTCTTTTTTTTATGAATAAGAATGAGTGTGAGGGACAGGTAGCATAGAGGAAGCAACTTAGACTCTGGAAGTGTGAATCACACCCCAGTCTGTCTGACTGCAACGCTTGAGCCTTTTACTACTTATAATAGTAATTATTATTAATATTAAGATTTATTGGGTGCTTTATATGTGCCAGATACTCTTCTAAGGGTTCTAAATATTAACTTATTTAAGCCTCAAAACAAATTTGTGGAGTAGGTGCTGTTGTTGTCTCCGTTCTACATATGAGGAAGCTGAGGTACAGACTGGTTAAGTAACTTGGCAAGCTCACTCAGTTGGTTAGCAGAGGAGCTGAGATTCAAACTTTTGTAGTTTGAACCAGGAGCTGGCATGCGTTACCACTATGCTAAATCTATATCCCCCTGGTGCTAATTATCACTAAAGGCTGCCATCATCACCATCACTATCATCATCATTGTATTTTCTTTTTTGTGTGTGTGAGGAAGACTAGCCCTGAGCTAACATCCGTCGCTAATCCTCTTCTTTTTGCTGAGGAAGACTGGCCCTGGGCTAACATCCGTGCCCATCTTCCTCTACTTTATATGGGACGCCGCCACGGCATGGCTGACAGGCAGTGCATCTGCGAGCGCCCGGGATCCGAACCCGCGAACCCCGGGCTGCCAAGCGCGGAGTAAACCGCTGCACCACTGTGTCGGCCCCCATCATTGTATTTTCTGTTCCTTACAGCTTGTAGCAAAGTACTTTATTCATCATAAAGAAACTTATACCTGAGTGTTCTTAGACCTCCTGTCCCTTATCCCATTCTCCCTGTATATCAGCCTACTCCAGGTTTTCCTTCCTTCCCAACTTAATGATCCATCATTGTCCATCATTTTTACTACTCTCCTACTTCATCCTCTAGTGCCTGCCTCCACTGTCCTGGCAAAATCCCAGCTCTTGATAAATCCCAAATATCTACCTTTTTTATATCTGTGTTGCTTAGTGCAATGCACCTGGGAAAAGTTAACCAAACTTTTCTGAGTGTTGACACTGTGAATTAATCTCTCTCAACCTCAGTACAGTCCCCTGAATTGAAAGCAGATAACCTCTGATATCTTTACATTATGGATATTTCATAAGAGTGCACTTTCACACAATGACTCTCTGAATTGAAATTAATGTACCTCTGAACCCTCTAGATAAGAAAGGGTTTAAGTTTTCTGCCTGAAGCTTTCCTTTTCAATCCAAAATAGAAGCCAATCACAGTTGTCAGACCTCTGTTCTGCCACTGGTTTTAAGAGGTAGGTGCTCACTGAGAGACACAAGTCAGTAACTATTACTCATTGAAGAGTTGTTTTGTGCCTGAGCATACGTATCATTTAGGGTTGTTTCATTTTCATATAACAAGGAACTCAACTAAAACTAACTTAATAAGGGAATTTATTATCCACAGATTGGAAGTACTCAGGCAGGGCGGCCTTGATGGCTATTTAATTCAGCTAAGGACTCAGCTTTCTTCCATCTCTTTCTTCTGCCATTCACAATATCAACTTCCATCCTAAGGCTGGAGGCTGGATTGCTGAAACAATCCTAGGAGTCAAGCAACTTCCTGGGGAAGAAAAGGAGACAATCTTTCCTGATGGCCTTTTCATATGAGAGAGGACACTTTCCTCAGAAGTCCTTCTGCAATCTTCTCTAAATGTCTCATTGAGCATAGTTAGATCACCACCCCTTCCTAAACCAGAGAGTACCAAGGGGATGGATTAGCCCTAGACCAAGCAGACTCATCCTTGGAACTGGGATCAGCCTCCCTGTGGTACATGACTACAAGGAGGAGGGAGGCATACTTATGCAAAAATGACATTCTTTTAGTAAGGGGTAATGGTAAGCAACACAGAGTATACAAAGCACTGAGGTTACAGTGACAAAGAGCACAGTGGCAATGTCTTAGCAAGTATGCCCTCTCAAAGCCACCATGAAATTCTCATTTACTCTTTCCTACTTTCCCCAGCTGACCCCATAATATGACTAGATCACAATTTTAAAAGGAACTAGAAAGGATCTGATACATGCAGGTATTTCAGAATATCAGATAGTTGCTCATTTTAGTGTGCACAAGAATCCTGTGAAGTAGTTATTACCAGCCCTCTTTGAGGGATGAATTAACTGAGTTATAAAAACAGTAAGTACCTTTTTCAAAGTGACACAAATAGTGGCAAAGTCTCTATTCAGACTTTGGACTGCCTGACTGAAGTCTGGCCAGGTCCCAGAGTAGAGCTCAGAGGAGAGAGTCCCTACTCTACCATGCAGCCTCCTTTTAGAAAGTGCTTCCAGGGCTTAGAAACTGGTCACTCTAGTCTAAGCAAGTACCTAGTAATTTGGTGCACTGCCTCTTGGTGGTGGTGACAGAGATGACTTTTTTCTCCTAGGATTAAGTCACAGTTGCTCAGACTTCATCACCAGGAACTTTGATTCAGGAAGTCTGAATTCTAATCTACACTCCAGGTTAAGAATTTGGGGGCTGAAATGTCAGGTTCAGGGAGCCACGTAAATTTTCTATACCTGGGAGGGAAAAGAGCTAATATTTATGGAGCAGCTGGGTTTTCAAGGGCAACTTTATTCCCAGATCTGAAGTTCCGCTGAAAAGAAGAGGACAACAGCTATATTCACTAGTCTTTAGCTACCCCGTTAAAGTCCGTAAGCCAGATTTCCAGTTTCAGTTCTGACAAGTAAAGAGCTTGGAAATAATTGCTCCTGAACTTGTTTGTAACCAGAAAAAAAGCTGAATAAACTGAGAATCAATGACTTATCTTAGACACATCAGAGAATTGAGGTCACAAGGCAAATGACCACCCCAAATTCTGGAGAAAAGACAAATCTGGAGAGTCACAGCCTCTCTTTATGTAGAGCAGAAAATGCTAGAGACATAGACAGGTAAGAACACTTAAGTGCTAATTTTGACAAACTGCTGGAGACTGTGGAATAGTATGAGAGGGAGAGATCCCATGGGGACCTGCAGTCTTAAAGGTTTAGTGG
This sequence comes from Tapirus indicus, assembly GCA_031878705.1. Classification (NCBI taxonomy): domain Eukaryota; kingdom Metazoa; phylum Chordata; class Mammalia; order Perissodactyla; family Tapiridae; genus Tapirus; species Tapirus indicus. The sequence goes on along the minus strand of CM062942.1, from coordinate 85,456,557 downwards.
GCTTTACCTCCAAAACTCTGGCAGGTTCTCACAGTGAGGATCCTAGAAAGATCCCTTCAGGGCTCTGGCAGTGGGAGGGGAAGCATACTCTTGTGAAATACACTCAGAGCCTTCTCCATAACAAAGGCCTACTCTCCAGTGGAAGACTTTCCCAGAGACTTATCCCAGCTGAGGGAGAGGCATTCCTCCTTGCCAGCTCACTCTAGCCTTCCATTCTGACTTAAGGGGAAGAAAGAAGCTAAGAAACACTTGTGAAGGTCACAGCCTAGGAACACAGGCTCACAAAAGACTGGAATTTAATCTTAACATTATAGAACACTTCCTCTCCTCCACACGTTATCATCATACTAACAAGCTTCCAGTATAACAACAATACAGTACAGCTAACGGAGCTGCAAGATGCAGACTTTCTCTGCAGGGAGTAATTAGGAAAGCCCAAAATTAAGAGGGGAGAGAAAAATAAGTACACCAGAGGAATTTGAAGACTGGCACCTACAGCTACAGAAAATATTATGTACAGTCCAACTGCTAACCAGCTTAACATAAAACTTCTCACTAAAGTTCTATTTACCTCAGTTCGTATTACCCAATACATCATATCCAGCTTTCAACACAAAATTATGAGGAATGCTAAAAGGTAAGAAACAGTAGTTTGAGGATACAAAGCAAGTATCAGTACCAAACTCAGATATAATGCAGGTTTTGGAATTATCAGACAGGAAAATTAAAACAAGGATGATTATTATGTTAACAGCTCTAATGGACAAAATAGGCAGGTGTGTATGGCAAGTGGCTGAGATCCAAGCTGGTTGTAATCCCGGCCACGTTTCCACGCTGCCGAAGATCAGGAGGGCTTGGATGTGACTGCCGGAGAAGACTTCACAGAACAGTGGAAGAGGAGCCGGGACCAGCCCTACCTGGCACTTGGCTGTGGCACAACAGAGAAAGAGGGTTGTATGACCCGGTGCGGGTCCTGAGAGGGAAAGGCCCTCTTGCTTGGGCAACTACCGTGGGGACCACGAAATGGTCAAGTGTGTTACCATTTCGAATGAGAAAGCAAGCAGTGTGGCAGCAAGAATGACTCTGGGCGCAGACCAGTGGTTTGTCCGCTCGGGTTAGAGGTCTAGGGCTGCCTTCCTCGGGATGAGAGGCAGCGGCGAGGCCTCCCTGGAAGCCCCCTCCCACCTCCCTCCTCCCCGCAGCCCCGTGAGACAATGAGAGAAGAACTTGGGAGGGCTCTCCTGGAACCTCCGGGGCGGTCTGGCCTTAAATCGCCTCTCCCCTCGCAGCCCCTGCGGTCCTCAGAGCCCCTCTCCCATCAGCGTCCCGGAAGGACGGCGGGCGGGAGGGGAGGGGGAGGCGGGCACGCCCGGAGCAGTCTGGGGGTTCACACACACCCCCACCCCGAGGGGCGGTTTGTATCCATCCGCTGCTCCCTCCAGCGCGGCTGCTCCCGACCCTGGCCCCCGGCGCCAACCCCCCGCCGGGCCCCTATCTCGTAGGGCCGGAAATGGGGTGGTCGCCACGTAGGTGGCCGCGGAGGTCTACTGAGGCAGGCTGGTCTTAGCCCGCCCCTCGCGCTGGAGCTCCTCCCGGCCCCGCCCCCTCTGGGTCGGAACTACGGTGGGCCTGGGAGGGGGCGTCGAGCCCATTCGTGCCGTATCCCTCCGCCCCCCTTCCCGACACCCCTCGCCGCGAGCGGTTGGTGCCGCATCGTGCGCAGCCCCTGCCCGTTTTGGTGCAGCGGCGCGGGGGGCGGGACGCCTCTTTGCAAATCTGACTGCACGGAAAGCGGTGGGAAGCCGAGTGAGGAGCTCCGAGAGGAGGGGGAGGCCGACGACCTGGGCCCTGAGCCTAGAGAGGCAAGTGGGGGTGTCGTGGGGGGCGCGGGGGTGGTCCCCCGCTGTCGACTGGCTTCCAGCCCGCGCTGCAGACCCTGGCAGCCCGGCGAGGAGGAGACGAGCCGGTCGGAGCCGGTCGCTGGGAGAGGTGCGCAGCGCGGGGGGACCCCTGGCGCTGAGGAGGCGGCGACCGGCGCGGGCCGGGGCCAGGGCGCAGGGGCTGGCCCGAGCGACTCCCGCGGATCCTCTGGAGGCGAATCGCGCCCGCCGCTTCGCAGCCGGCTTTCCGGGCGCCCGCGCCCCGCCCTCGACGGTGTCTGTGCTGGGAGAGGGCTGTGGGGGGGCTGCTGCGGGGGAAATGGCGGAGCGGAGCGGGAGCTGGGTCGGGGGGCGGCCGGGAGGCCGGCGGGGCGGGGGTGGCGGGGTGGTGTCCTGTCTGCAGTAGGTCTGGCGACTTCAGCAAAAGCGGAGCTGAGGGGGTAGATTATGAAGAGACCAAAATGAGATATTTATCCACCTCTGAATACAACGGTTTTATTGCCTTCAAAGTTTATATTTTGCATCCAGTTAATGCAAGCAAATGACAGGGTGAAGAGTGGATTGACTTTCGCAGGAAGGGTCCATGTAAATAGTGTGGTATTAATTTACCTTTCTCATTCGGGGTCTGTTTTTTCAACACCCAGCCCACTTTAATATGCTGAGGTGTGAGAATGGCGGTTCAGAATAAAGGGAAAAGTTTTCTGAAGGACGAATTTAGAACGCACGAAGTCAGGCTGTTTCTTCAATTTCTGGTTCTGGAAACCCAAACTCCATCTCCGTCCACCCCTCACAGCCCCTCTCATTTTGCTGTAGAAGCAGTCCCACGGAAGATTTTATGGAATTCCTGAGGATGGATACCTGAGCAACTATGGGAGACATTTCTTTACTCATTTCCTGATTCTTGAAAAGGAGGAGTTGGAACCTGAGTACTGAGTATCTGTCTATTAACCTCATATTTTTCTCCTATCTTGTGTGGCTATCTGCGTAGAGATATTCTGTCAACATGTTCTCTGGGTGTTTTGCTGAATGTCGTTTCCTCTTTCTGTAGGGTGGGACTCTTCTCCAGCTAGAGAACTCTTCTTTGTTGGGAAGGATAGCATCTCCTGAGGACCCCTGCTGTGTGGGGGCTGGTTGGTGTATAAGCGGTGAATGAGGTAGGATATATGTATGCTGTGTGGGGGAGGGGAATGGGCAGGGACATGAAAGATGCTATTGAAGTAATAGTCCCTGTTATCTTCAGTGCCCGCTTTCTGAATACAGTTGCGTGTGTTCCACTATCCACTCTTGTGCCTCCTATTTTTGTTCAGGGAAAGAGTTGTGGCCTCTGCTGGGAAAATGACTGACTTCAGAGTTGGGAAGAGGTTTAATTAGACAAGCTGCAGGTCCTGGGGTAATGGATGGGGAATCATTTGGGAGGAGCAGATAGGTGGGAGACATTTAACATGGTCCTGAATATACAAAAGCACATGTTATAACACTTGTCACGGGTGTTGGGCCATCTCAATTTCTTCTGTTTTCTCTTCTCTGCATTTTTGTCTGTCCATAGGTTTGTTCCTTTATGTGTTCCTGTAGAAATCTGTAGGTAGCTGTTTACTTTGAATTTAATTAAGAAAGAAACGAAAACTATTCATTTGGATCCAAGGTGAGTGTGAATATGAGCACTCCTATTTATTGGGGATGGGAATTGGCTCTTGGTAAGTGGGTGAGACCAGATCATTTCTTGGAGCCATTGTTTTCCAACTTTCTGGACACCTCTGCCCTCTCATTTGTGTATAGGAAATGGGGATGGGATGAACCAGCATTGTGCCTATAGGGTAATTGATAGATACCCAGGAAATGTGGGGAGGAGGCAGGCGGGAACCCATGGGGAGGACCAAGGAGGCCAGAAAAGTACTATAACCAAAGCTCTAGATTTGGAAAGGCAAGTATTAGGTTTAGAAACCAGAATGTAGGTCTGTCTACCAAATACTCAAAAATTCCAGCCCCTTCTATATTTTTTGTCTATAGGTCTGCCTGTGAGTTGGCTGTAGGGCTTATCAATACTGGAAGCAAGGAAAGAGGAGAAAATTGCACCAGATCAGTGCAGGTTGGTGTGAGGCCCACCTGGATAGACCTATAGAGAATAGTGGTGTATTCCAAAGGGGCTGGACACTCCTTAGCTTCTCTCACTTTCAGCAAGTTTTCTTATCATCTCCGCTCCTATTTGATGTAGAGAAAAGAGTGTGGTAGTGCCTGGGTAGGATATTGTTGGGTATCAGTGGGAGTGTGGAAAGGATAAAATGAGATAACAGAGTTTGCTACTATTCTACTTCTCCTACCACACAATTCATCTCTATTTTCTCCTATCCTGTGTGGTTATCTGCATAGAGAACCACAGTTGGAAGAGACTCAAAGCCCATTTCCTTCCACCTCAGGTCCATCTCCATTGGTGGCTGTGGTGGCCTTGGGGTGGCAGAAGATCATCACCTTCAACAGGTCTGCACTCAGGAACCATCATCTTCCCTCAGCCTGAGTGTCTCCGCTCTCTGTCTGTGTCATTGACAGAGGCTGTGTGTTTGAAAAGGAGATTATGTGACTGCTGAACTGACAATTGACTCTAACTCTTGCTACAAAGTTTCTCTCTGACCCAGTAAAAGAGTGTTAAGACATTGACCTGGGATGCATTGAGAACCAAGGCCAAGACTGCATAGGGCTGTTTGTATAACTGGGCTTCAGCCATGACTGGGGCTAAGAATGAGAGTAGAAACAAGGCCAAAACTGAAAAGAGGGCTGGTGTAGAAGCTGAAGCAAAGGGGGAGGCTACTGGCATAGTCAAATCTGTAGCCAAGACCCAAGCCAAAGCAATAGAGAAGACAGGGTCTCAGGCAGATGCAGTGGCAGAGACGAAGGCAGTGTCTAAGAACAGAATTGTTACTCAGATGAAGGAAGGGGCCCTAGCAGATTTTAGTCCCAAAGCTGGAGATGAAACCACTAGAGTATCTCAGTTTTGTTCTATGGGTGAGTCTAGTACTGAGTCCAGGTCCACATATAAAGGTAAGGCTGGTATTGATGCCTGGTTGTGGGCTAGGGAAGAGGGCAGTGTTGGGTCCTGGTTCTGGAATGGAGAAGAGGCGAGTCGTCGTTCCAGTGCTAAGGATGAAGGTAAAGCTGATATTGGTCCCCTGTCCTGTGCTGAGAAGTTGGAACCTGTGGCTGGGACCAGCTGCAAGGCTAGGCCCGGGGCTGAGGAGGAAGAGGAAGAGAATGTTATTGGGAACTGGTTTTGGGATGGAGATGAAACTAGTTTTGACCCTAATCCTAGACCTGTGAGCAGGATAGTTAGGCCTCAGCCTGTGGATGAAATTAATGAGAAAAATAGGCCCAAGGACTGGTCTGAGGTAACTATCTGGCCCAAAGCCCCTGCTGTAACTCCACCAGTGTTAGGATTTAGATCCCAAGCCCCATTTGAGACAAAGCCTCCTTCATATATTGTCTTGGCCTCAGCTGAGGAAAATACCCATTCTTTGCCTGTGGCAACAGCGTGCCTTTCTAGGAGCACCCCATCATGCTCACAGACTATCCCTGAGCACCCATTTGGTTCTGACCCTTGCATCCAGACCATAGAGGAGATTAGACGCCAAATCAGGATCAGGGAGGTGAATGGGATTAAGCCATTTGCTTGCCCTTGCAAAATGGAATGCTACATGAATTCTGAGGAATTTGAAAAACTTGTTAACTTACTGAAGTCAACTACTGATCCTCTCATTCATAAAATAGCTCAAATTGCAATGGGGATCATTAATGTTCATCCATTTGCCCAAGAGTTCATTAATGAAGTGGGTGTAGTGACGCTTATTGAAAGCTTGCTCAGTTTTCCTTCCTCTGAAATGAGAAAAAAGGCTGTAATTACTCTGAATCCCCCTTCTAGGGATGAAAGACAACGCAAGATTGAATTACATGTTAAGCATATGTGTAAGGAAACCGTGTCTTTTCCCTTGAATTCACCTGGACAACAATCTGGATTAAAGATACTAGGGCAGCTGACTACTGATTCTGACCGTCACTACATTGTTGCCAATTACTTTTCAGACTTTTTCCATTTGCTATCCCTGGGAAATCATAAAACCAGAAATCTTGTTTTGAAAGTACTTTTGAACATGTCTGAAAATCCAGCTGCAGCCAGAGACATGATCAATACAAAGGCATTAGCAGCATTAAAACTCATCTTTAACCAGAAAGAGGCAAAAGCCAATCTTGTCAGTGCCGTGGCCATATTTATTAACATAAAGGAGCATATCAGAAAGGGCTCAATTGTAGTTGTTGATCATTTGAGTTATAATACACTCATGGCCATTTTCCGTGAAGTTAAAGTGATTATTGAAACAATGTAAAATGAACCAGAAATAAAAGAGAATACTTTCAATAATCTCCAAACTCTAATAGGCTATCTGTTCCCAAAGAGCCTTGCATAAACGTTTTGGTCATCACAGTGTGCGTGTTATAAATTACACTTTTAACACGATATTACCTTTGACTGTCTCTCGGATTGAGCTTAACCATTTTTGGAGTATCAAATGAATATTACACCATGAGCTGTAAACACCTGTTGATTTTTATGTTGTGTTGATGGGGAGCTTTTTAACATTTTACTTAAGATAGTGAACCAGTTCATTGTAAGTAAGCTAACTTGTTCATTAGTATCTGCTTAGATCCATTTGTAGCTTCAAGTGGCAAAAAAAAATCCTTGAATTTATAATCTACTTGCAGAAATAAGGCATATACACACAAAAGAGAACTAATAGTACATACATACATTCATATACACACACACTCATTGCCAAATGTGCACTCAATACTTAAAGAAGGCAGTGGTTGCTATAGGTTGTTTAACATAAGAGGAATTACTGTTTTCCCTCTATTCTTCATGCATCAGATAACTCATTTTACAACACAGAAATGGCCCTGAATCTCAGATAAAATGTAATACTCATTTTTTATTTTGCCTCCACGTTTGTGACACTCATATTGCTAGGCTGTTTGATTTATGTAAAAGTCATCTCAGAAGAGAGGAGGTAGGTGTAGGAAGGAAACATTTCCTGAGTACCTGCTCCTGTGTCAGATACTGTTGGCACTATGTTTTACAGGATTTTTTCCTCTTCTCACAATGGTGCTGTGAGCTAGGTACTGGTATTTTTTTAAATTATAACTCATTCTGGATCACCTCCAATGAGAATTAGGGAGGTTAAATAATTTTTCTAGATTCCCACAGCAGGCAACTGTTCCCACAGCCATTCCAGCATAGCTGTTTTGTCTGAAACCAAAGCCCACTCTCACCACACTACCTTACAGTCCTCTTTCACTTTTTTAGGTGGTGGCCTTCGAGGCTTAGAGACTGGTTTTAATGATTCATTTTTGCTGTAGGTAATGTCTCTGCCAGTCTTGTAATTGTTAGCTTCCTCCAAATGCACATATCCATTAGGCATTTCACTATACCTGGCTGGGGGGTCAGGAGAAAAGTTGGATGGGTGTAATTATTTGAACTGGCAGTGCCTGGGAAACAGTAGATGCCCCAAACTGTTGAATGAATAAGATGTAGATTTGGAGTCATCAGCAAGTGAAATTTGCTATATATCCTTCCTGTCTTTTTCAATCTGTATGTACTTTTCCCCCAAAGAACTGTAATCAGTTCTGTACACTGTTTCATACATTACGTTTAAAAAGATAATTGCTTTCTTCCTCCCTGCAAAATCATACCTTAATATTTAAATCGTAACTTCATTTTTTTTTACCGTTTATAATTTATTCTCCTATGTGTCATAAGAAAGGCCAAAGGGCTCCATCTTTTACTAGTAGGCAAGCCCACTCTGCATTTGTACTGGCTGAACCTATACAGGATAAACTTAATTGGAGAAATTTAGACCAGAACTGCAGCTTCATCAACACGGAACAGGAAAGCTAGAAGAGAAGCTGCTGCCTCAACCTATGTTATAGGGATTCCTGGAAGTCTTTCTGATCCAGAGAGCATTCCCAGGACTTTTAGGCTATGGCTGTATTCTCTAAGACTCATGGTAGGAATTACAACCGCTTGTCTGAGCTGAAGAGAATGTCTCTGTGTGTGAAAATTTTGGGTTATATGCTTTGAGATTTTTAAATAGTTAAGAAACTAAAGCAAGAATATACTATAAATATTGTAACTTGCTTTTCCCTCCACCAACTGTATATTGTGAACATCTTACCATGTCAATAAATACACTTCTGCAACATATTTTTGAACCACGTAATGTTTTTCCTGTGTTAACGGTGCATAGTGCCCTAATCTTTCCTTGTGTATTCTCTTAATAAACAGTATGCACAAATTTATTCTTTTGCAAAAATAAGATTATAGCATTCTGCAGCTTGCCTTTTCACCTTTACAATTATCTTTCCAATTTAGTATTATACAGATCTGCCATGTGCTTTTTGTTTAATAGCTTTATTGAGACATAATTTACATACATTAAACTGTATATAATTAAAGTATAGAATTTGATAAGTTTTGACATATGTATACACACATGAAACCATCACCACAATCGAGATAGTGAACATATCCATCATCCCCAAAAGTTTTTTCATGCCCTTTTGTAATCCCTCCCTCCCACCTCTCCCTATGTCTCCCCACCCCCAGACAACCACTGATAGGTTTTGGGACAATATAGGATCATTTTCATTTTCTGTAATTTTATATAAATGGAATCATACAGCATGTATTATTTTTGGGGGGAGAAGAGGGCTCTGGCTTCTTTCCCTCAGCATAATTATTTGAGATCCATCCATGTTGTGCGTCAATAGTTTATTGCTTTTTTTTGCCAAGTAATATTTCACTGTATGGTTATACCACAGTTGGCTTATCCATTCACCTGTTGATGGACATTTGGGTTGTTTCCAGATTTAGGCTATTACAAATAAAGCTGCTATGAGCATTCATGTACAACTGTTTCTATGGACATATGCTTTGCTTTTCTCTTAGGTAAATACCTAGGAGTGGGATGGCTGGATCATATGGTAAGTATATGCTTAACTTTTACATTTTCCAAAGTGGTTGTACCATTTTATGTTCCCACTTCAATCTATGAGAGTTCTGATTTCTTCACATTCCTTGCTAACACTTGGTATGGTTGATCTTTTTAATTTTAGCCATATCTAATTGTAGTTCTAATTTGCATTTCTCTAATGACTAATGATGTTGAAAATCTTTTCATATGCATATTTGCCATCCATATATCTTGGGTGAAGTAGGTGTAAATATTTTATTCTCTTAAAATGGTCTTTTGAAGAGCAAACGTTTTTAATTTTGATGAAGAAATTCTTTTACCAGTTATGTTTTGGTGTTATATATAAGAAATTGCTGCCTAACCAAGGTCATAAAGATTTTATTTGTATTCTAAAAGTTTTACAGTGTTGGGTTTCACATTTAGGTCTATGATCCATTTTGAGTTGTTTGTATATGGTACAAGTTATTGGTTGAAGTTCATTTTGGGGGATAGTGATATCCAGTTGTTACAGCATCACTTGGTTAAAAGATTCTTCTTTCCCCACTGAGTTGCTTTTGAATCTTCGTCAAAAATCACTTGTCCCTGGGCCAGCCCGGTGGCATAGTGGTTAAGTTCACACTCTCTGCTCTGGTGGCGTGGGATTCGCGGGTTCGGTTCCTGGGCATGGACCTACACACCGCACATCAAGCCATGCTGTGGTGGCATCCCACATACAAAATAGGGGAAGATTGGCACAGATGTTAGCTCAGGGCCAATGTTCCTCACCAAAAAAAAAATAAATAAGTCAGTTGTCCCTGTATGTATGGATCTGTTTCTGGACTCTCTATTCTGTTCCATTGATCTACTTGTGTATTTTAATTATAATGCCACACTGTCTTGATTACTGTAGCTTTATAATGTCTTGAAATCAGGCAGTGTGAGTCCTCTAACTTTATTATTTTTCCAAGTTATTTTGGTTATTCTTACTCTTGCTTTTCCATATGAATTTTAGAATCAGCTTGTCAGTTTCCACAAAGACTCCAGCTAGGATTTTGATTGGGATTAGCTTTGAATCAGGTCAATTTGGGGACAACTGACATCTTAATAATATTGAATCTTCTGATCCATGAATAAAATGTATATTTCTACTTATTTAGGTCTCCTATAAATTCTCGCAGTAGCATTTTGTAGCTTTCATGCAACATACTTTTTAGTGTATTCTTTAGCATATTATTTTCTTTTTCCTGTGAAAATTGATGCATCATTGTTTATATCTCCATGCCTGTGTGAATATTTCTGTATGAAAAATTCCTTGAAGTGGAACTGCCTTGTCAAAGATCATAAATGGCAATGCCCTCCAGCCAAAAACCACTAGGACCATGCCTGTAGTTGAACAAGTTGGGTTGCAGAGGGGGAAAACACACACTGTAGGGAATCATGGAGTGCTTCAATAAGAGGGTTTTAGAAATGACTTACAGGATTGGGACTTGTGTTAGGTGATTTGGGGGAGGGTTTAAAGAAGTGAGGCTTTGCCAAAGATTCTAAGCTGTCAAGAAGCGTAATTCTATGATTTGGTATCTAAGTAAATCTTATTCTACAAATGGGGAAGACTAGGCCAAAGCTAAAATGGTGATGGGTAAAGAAGCAGCAGTCACTCATATTAGCCAGAATAGGGGGATATTTGGTCATTTTTGTGTTTGGGACAATGTTTCTCTGTGTTCATACATGATTACAAAGTGGTCTTGTTTTTGTCTTGATACACCACAGTTGCAGAGTGGCCTTATCTGATGTTAATGTTCTGTGTAATTGTTTATATTCAACAAGAGAACGCCAAGGCCTAGGCCAAGGCCTAGCTGTGAGTGCTGGGTCGGCTCCTGGATGCCAGGGGCTGCTTTTCTTCTTCTCGTGGATGTTTACAAATTTTGATATATATTGGCTAACTGACCTTGAAAATATATCCCCTCAACCCATGGAGCGTGAATGTCTTTCTTCATATACTTGCCGACACGGTATCAATATTTTCAATCTTTGCTACTCTCAGAGGCAAAAAAAAAAAAACAACACCTGTTGCTTTTGTAACCTTTTAAAGGTTACGTAATATTCTGTATCACAGATGTGACAGTTGAATCACACCTTTATATTCCATTGGGTTAATTCTGTGTATGTGAGGATGGACCCCATCCCCTAGTGGAAGAAGGAGAGTGTAGTATATACATGTGTGTATCACTTTGCCTATTTTACTTATTCCCCCCTCATTTCTACTCTTCTGATGTAATCTCCAGATTCAGGCCCTCACAAGTACCACCAACTGACAACCAGAAAAGTTGTGCCACTTTACACTTTGAACTAAACGTAGAATAGTGAAGAATTTAGCTGTGCTGATATTGTGTTACAGAGTTTAGGTCCTGAACTTTGTTACAGACCCACACTCAGGTAACAGCCACAGCCCATAGACTAGCAAGTGAGCTCAAGACAGAATGGGGATTAGTAATAAGACAAGCACAAGCTTTGTAGTGAGCAGACCTCCTTTCCAGTTACAGCCTTATAAAGATTATATAAATGTATTTCAGATTCTTCAGATTAAACAGATCATTATTTTTATAAAATAAGCTTCAGAACAGCATCATAATCATGCGTTGATAAAAGTCTTTAGTAAACCATCATGTAGATTTTGCTTTAAGAGATTATAGGGCCCTCTTAGGTTATCTCTGGACACCTATTCTCAGCTGGACAGCTTTATGTACCCTGTCAGCAAATCTGAAAGAAGCTCTGGCTACCTCTCTCCTAGAAGTGCCATATCCCTCTCAGTAGTCATTGCCAAGGTTTCCCTGAAGGAGAGGAGAACTCCTGAAACTTGCAAAATGTTTGTTGTATATGTGGAACGCCTCATTTAGCAAACTAAACTTGACTGTTCTCAGGTTGTAGTACACAAAACAAAGCAGAATACTTGGGGTAAATTGTTTTTTCTTCTCCAGAAGTTGTTAATCCTCCATGTAGGAAGGGGAGACTCTTGCTACTCTACTCCCCACACCTCAGTTAGGTCCTTTTTGGAAAACTCTAAAATATGTCAGGAATGGACAAAATGCCTAGTAGGTTAGCAATGGTTGGAGGCAAGAGTGATCCAGAAAGCAATAATGTGTTTCCAGGTGCTTTGCTTTGAATCAAGAAAGTGCTGTTCCCTCTCCTCCTTGGTGATGGGATGTCATTTTAATATGGAAATGGAAGATGAATTTTGCATTGAAGAGAGTATGCTCCACTAGGCCCATTCTATATTATGTAACTTTCGTGAATAGCTGCGCTATTGTGGTTTAAGAATACAAAGCATTAATCTTTTGTCAGAACTGTCTTGATTCTATACAATATGACAATATGATATGAGATTAATTGTACACCTAACAACCATCAAAATGTAAGTGCACATAAATACTATCCTTTACAACGGCCCCCATGGAAAGCCATACACTTAATGCTGTAATTGTTTGAAACATTGCAACTTCCTTCAGAACCAGTTTCTCGGTCACACAAGGACACCAGGACCATTATTTTATAGCTGTGGCTATATACTGAACATTTCCCTTCTCTAGATCTGTACTTCCTAGTCTTTATTATGTCATGGCACACATAGAAAATGAGATTTGTACTGGGATAAGCAGACCCATCTGCTCTCCATTAAAGCCATCAGCCCCAGTGACTCCAGCTGCCCCATTCCATGCTGCAACCACTCTGAGCACTGAGGGAAGTAGTATCTCTGGGACACCTGTAACCCATTTCCAGCTTACCAGTGGGATGCTCTACCCTAGGACATTGGTATTCAATCTGTATTTCCTCAAGTTCTAGGATTACCTGAAAATGCTTCAGAAGGCACTGCAGAGGCTCAGAGGGAGGGTGAGTGGGTTGGATCTGTGTGCTCCATACCACCTTCAATCAAAGCAGCTTCACTTTGGGGTTATGAGTGCGTTTGGGAAAAGGTTTCCCTAGTTGAAAATTGTTGACCACTTTTATAGACGTCCATCCATCTTTTAAAAGAATCTGGCATCTAATGGTTGCATTGCCTTTCTGCATATTTGTAACACCGACAGTATTAGTGTCTACTAAGTTCTTTCAGTTGAAGGAAATTTATTCATGTTACCCAAAAGATTCCCCTGAGTTCAGGCTTTACATAATTTATTAAAGGCTCTGTATAATACTTTCAAATATACGGTCTGAGCATTTTCCTAAATTCCACTTTTGAAGAAGTATGTCACACACTTGGCAGGCCAGAGTAAGTAATAGTATTGAATACAAGTCCCAAATTCATTATTTTCTACTATTTTAATGCCAGGGTTCTCAACGCCCTTGCTTTTTCTTCTTTCTGCCAAAACCAGAGCCCTAGGGTGTACACACACTCATTTGTGCAAGTGTTCCTCTAGAAAAATTTCTAGAGGTGGAATTTCTAGGTCTGAGTAAAACATTTTTCATTGGTGAAGGTGTAGAATAGTGATTCTCAACCCTAGTTGCATTATAATCATCTGGAGAGTTTTTAGAAAATACTAATGCCCAAGCTCCTGCTCACAAAGATGCTGATTTAATTGATCTGGAGAAGAACTTGGGCCTTGAACATTTTTAAAAAGCTCCCTAGGTGATTCTAATGTGCAGTCAAATTTGAAAACCACTGTTGCAGAGAATGAGGCAATTTCATATACTGTTGGAGGTAGAGGGGGATAATTTCATATAGCTTTTACTAGTCATTTGCCAATATCTATTAAGAAATAAATGTTCCTACCTTTGAATGATAAATTAATAGATCAATATCCTACAGAAAAATTCATAAATGTGAGCAAACACATATGTATAAATATCTTAATTGCAGCATTGTAATAAAAATGAGAAATATTCCAAATATCCATGAGTAGGAGATTAAATAATTTACAATATTTCCATAATATGAGATATGCATGAGTTAAAAATAATCAGAGATCTGTATTTACTAAAGCTTGATCTTCTTTTTGAAGAATAATAGCTTACATACAAAGAGAAAAACTGGAACGACATACCAAAAATCTAACTGATTATAGCAGGTGGGACTTGAGTGTTTTATTATTTTTTTACTTATCTTCTAGTTTTTCTTAGGTAAACAAATACTTGTGTAATAAAAATTATAAACATAAGAAGATCTGATAAGAAAGCATTTGTTATACAAACAGAAGAGCATATACCCATAAAGAAAATATCAAATAGTACTTCTCTAGGGATAAATTATTGAAGCAAAATACAAAGTCAAATTTCAGGCACCCATATTAGTCTAGGGGTTACAAAAATATCATAAATAGGTAGGTATAAATCTGAGTTAAAACCTATAGTAATCCCCAAGGTAAATCAGATATTTAAGCAAACCAGAATCTTCCCTCATCAAGGTGACTAAGGGAGATAATCTCTCAAGGTGTGGGGAGGCTGACAGGAAGGTATATGTTTCCTAAACAGCCAGAACTCAAGAAACCTGATAGACACATACCCTGAAAGTGTATAATGGGAAGAAAAAAGCTGCTTTGTTCTCCGGAGGAATTGGTCAAGGGAAGTGGAAGGTCACAGATGGTCACTGCATACATTATTGGCAATGCAAAAAGTCATTTTACATTCAGACATCAGACTTTCTTTAAAAAAAATGACTGTATCAAATAAGTCTTGTCAAAAGCAAAGAATAATAAAGTTATTATGTTTTAATCTTTAACCATCCACAGAAGCAATTGGTTGTTAAATGGTTTATGGTTTCTTATTGAGTCATACCTCTCTAGACAGTTGGGATTATTCTGTGATTGGAACAAAAAGTAACTAATGAAGACATCTCTTCTTTCCCCTGAAACTGACATTCTGTACACGCTTTGGTTAAGGCAATATGGTTCCGGTATCAAGGGACACAATTGATTAATAATTGCCATAAGACCCTCACTACCATCTACAATCCTACAATGTAAAAAACTGAACACTTAGTCACTACTGAGGTTTCCTTTATTACATGAATAAAAGGATAAATGAATGAGGTACAAAGCCCTAGATATTGAAAGAGCAATTCCTCATCTTTAAAATGTAAGTTGAGAACTAAACATTCGTTCCTTGGACAGCCTTTCCCACCAGGAATTTCATTCATGCAAAAATCTCTTGAATGAAAAGTATGATATTCGAGATATTTCAAACTATGATAGAAACAATGCACTGAATTTGAGCAGGTCTCTTTTTCAGTCATTATTCACACATCCCACCACTGATCAGGCACACTTCACGATTGGAATGAATCAATTCAAACTGCTCATATGAACTTCTTCACAAATGTTCTGTGTGTATAAGCACAATAGAGGTTTTGTTTGCTTCTTTGTTAAATATTGGGATCTTAATGAATATACAATTTTAAATAATACTTTCATCATTTCACATTATATCCTATATAATATACTGTGAGGAAGGAAATCTAACTTTATTTTCTTTTGAATATTTAATTAAAATGATTTAAAAATTCTTCTTTATACCCAGTGATTTGAAAATGCCACTTTCATCATAATAAGCACTTATAAATACTTTGGTCTCTTTCTGGGCTTTCTATTCTATTTCATTAAATTATATACTTGCATTGGTTTTAATTATTCTAGCCTTGTAATTATTTTAGTATAAAACGGAGCAAGTGTCTCTTTGTTATGCTTCTTTTGGATGGCCACTGGGGCTAGGTAGTAGTATTACTGTTTCAGATGGAAGTAAGGAGGTGTGGAGTGACTTAACTCAGTCATAAAGTGAGAATGTGATGGATAGAGCTCTGGGACCCAGATTTCCTGTCTCTCATTGTAGTATTTCTACTTGATTCAGTTTGGGAAGGTTGTATGCATCCAAGAATTTATCCGTTTCCTCTAGGTTGTCTAATTTGTTGTCATAGTTTTTCATAGTATTCTCTAATAATCCTTTGTATTTCTGTGGTGTCTGTTGTAATTTCTCTTCTTTCATTTCTAATTTTATTTATTTGAGTCTTCTCCTTTTTTTTCTTAGTGAGTCTGGCTAAGGGTTTGTCAATTTTGTTTATCTTCTTAAAGAACCAGCTCTTTGTTTCATTGATCCTTTCTACTGTTTTTTTGGTTTCTATTTCATTTATTTCTGCTCTGATTTTTATTATTTCCCTCCTTCTGCTGACTCAGGCCTTTGTTTATTCTTCTTTTTCTAATTCTTTTAGTTGTAGTTTAAGGTTATTTATTTGGGATTTTTCTTGTTTAAGGTGGACTTGTATTGCTATGAATTTCCCTCTCATGATTGCTTTTGCTGCATCCCATATGAGTTGGTATGGTGTATTTTCATTTTCATTTGTCTCCAGATAGTTTTTGATTTCTCCTTTAATTTCACCAATGATCCCTTGGTTATTCAGTAGCATATTTTCTAGTCTCCACATCTTTGTCACTTTCCCAGTTTTTTTCTTCTAGTTGATTTCTAGTTTCATAGCATTATGGTCAGAAAACATGCTTGTTTTGATTTCAATCTTCTTAAATTTATAGAGATTTGCCTTGTTTCCTAACATATGGTCTATCCTTGAGAATGTTCTATGCGTGCTTGAGAAGAATGTGTAATCTGCTGTTTTTGGGTGGAGTGCTCTGTATATATCTATTAAGACCATCTCATCTAGTTTTCATTTAAGTCTGCTATTTCCTTTTTGACTTTTTGTCTGGATGATCTATCCATTGATGTAAGAGGGGTGTTGAGATCCCCTGCTATTATTGTGTTGTTGTTAATAACTCCTTTTAGGTTTTTTGATAGTAGTTTTATGTACTTTAGTGCTCCTGTGTTGGGTGCATAGGTATTTATAAGTGATATGTCTTCTTGGTGAAGTGTCCCTTTTATCATTGTATATTGCCCCTCTTTGTCTCTCATTACCTTTTTTATCTTGAAGTCTACTTTGTCTGATGTAAGTATGGCAACTCCTGCTTTCTTTTGTTTGCCATTAGCTTGTAGTATTGTCTTCCATCCTTTCACTGAGTCTGCGTTTGTCTTTAGTGCTGAGATGTGATTCCTGAAGGCAGCATATTGTTGGATGTTGGTTTTTAATCCATTCCGCCACTCTGCATCTTTTGATTGGAGAATTCAATCTGTTTACATTTAGAGTGATTATTGATATATGAGGGTTTAATGTTGCTATTTTATTGCTCATATTCTGGTTCTTTTGCATTTCCTTTGTTTCATCTCCCATGTGTTTTGGACTGCCATTTCAGTTTGGTAGTTCTGTATGATGATTCTCTTAGTTTTCTCTTTATTTGTCATATGTGGTTCTCTTCTGGTTATTTGTTTAGTGGTTACCATGAGGTTTGTATAAAAAAATCTCATGGATAAGACAGTCCATTTTCTGATGCCTGTTGTTTCCTTAGACTAAGTCGATTTGATCCTTGTCCTCTTCCCCTTCTAATTTATTGTTGTCACTACTTATTCCATCTTGTGTTGTGAGTGTGTGTTTAAAGTGATGAGTTTATATTCCTTCTTGGTGTTTTCCTTCCCTTAATCTTGATTTTTATAATTCAGTGTTTGCTAACTTATTCGGATAGAGAGCTGCAATTTTTCTGGTTTAGTCTCCTTATTTTTTTCCTTGCTCAAAACTCTGTATCCCCTTTCTCTTTTTTCTTTTTCAGGCATAAGGGCCTTCTTGAACATTTCTTGTAGTGAGGGTCTTGTGGTGATGAACTTCCTTAGCTTTTGTTTATCAGGGAGAGTACTTATTTCTCCATCATATTTGAAGGATATTTTCACTGGCTAGAGTCTTCTTGGCTGAAGGTTTTTATCTTTTCAGGATTTTGAATATATCATTCCAGTCTCTCCTAGCCTGATGGGCATTCCTTTGTAAGCTATTTTGTTTTTTTGTTTAGCTGCCCTTAATATTTTTTGTCATTGACTTTTGCCAGTTTTGCTACTACATGCCATGGAGTTGATCTTTTCCTGTTTATATATTTACGTGATCTATTGACTTCATTCACTGTTATTTCCAGCTCTTTCCCCAGGTTTGGGAAGTTCTCAGCTATTATTTCTTTGAACAAACTCTCTGCTCCTTTTTCCTTTTCTTCTCCTTCTGGAATACCTATTATCCTTATGTTACATTTCCTAATTAAGTCTGATATTTCTTGAAGAATTTCTTCATTTCTTTTTAGTCTTAGTTCTCTCTCCTCCTCTATCTGGAGCGTTTCTGTATGCCTATCCTCGATAATGCTAATTCTTTCCTCCATGTTGTCAATTCTGTTCTTTAAAGATTCCAGATTTTCCTTTATCTCATCCACTGTGTTTTTCATCTCCAAAATTTCTGATTGGTTTTTCTTTATGGTTTCAATCTCTTTTGTGAAGAAATTCCTGAATTCACTGAATTGTTTTTCTGAGTTTTCTTGTCATTCATTGAGTTTTTTTTATGATAGCTATCTTGAATTCTCTGTCATTTAGGTTATAGATTTCTGTGTCTCCAGGGTTGGTTTCTGGGTGTTTCTCATTTTCCTCTTGGTCTGAAGATTTAAGATACTTTTACATAGAGCCTGAGTTTTTTGCCTTACTATTTCTCATGGTGAGGATATCTGGTTGCAGTTTCCTCATGCCGCCACTGGGTGAAGGTCACAAGCTGTGTGTTCTGAGCCCTCTGCGATCCCCAGGGGGATTGTGCTGAAGCGCAGGCCTCATCAGGGGAGGGGCTTCTCTTTTGCCTGCCTGTCCTGGGGGCTTCTTTCTTCCCTTGCTATCTGTTCTCCTGGGGTGCTTGGATGTTAACCGCACCCCCACAACAGTTCTGTCATTGCTTTCTTGTTTTCCATAGTGGCTGCACCAATTTGCATTCCCACCATCAGTGTATGAGTGTTCCTTTTTCTCCATATTGTCTCCAACAATATGTTGGAGTCTCCAACAATATGTTGGAGTCTCCAACACTTGTTATTTCTTGTTTTTTTTTTTTGATAACAGCTTTCTGATGGGCATGAGATGATATCTCATTATAGTTTTGATTTGCATTTCCCTAATAATTTGTTATGTTGAACATCTTTTATGTGCCTGTTGGTCATCTGTATATCTTCGTTGGAAAAATGTCTGTTCATATAATCTGCCCATCTTTTTATCAAGTTGTTTGTTTTTCTGTTCTTGAGTAGTATGAGTTCTTTATATATTTTGGATATTAACTCTTTATTGGATATCTTCTCCCAATTGGTAGGTTGTCTTTTCATTTTGCTGATGGTTTTCTTTGCCATGAAGAAGCTTTTTAGTTTGGTGTAGTCTCGTTTATTTTTTCTTTTGTTTCCCTTGCCTGAGGAGACATATTCAGAAAGATACTGCTAAGACCGATGTCAAAGAGCATACCGCCTATGTTTTCTTCTAGGAGTTTTGTAGTTTCAGGTCTTAGATTCAAATCTTTAATCATTTTGTGTATGGTGTAAGCTAAGTGCCTACTTTCACTCTTTTGCATGTGGCTGTCCAGTTTTCCCAACATCATTTATTGAAGAGACTTTCATTTCTCCATTGTATGTTCTTGGCTCCTTTGTCAAAAATTAGCTGTCCATAAACATGTGGGTTTATTTCTGGGATCTCAATTCTGTTACATTGATCTGTGTGTCTGTTTTCCTACCAGTACCATGCTGTTTTGATTACTGTAGCTTTGTAGTATATATAGAAATCAGAGAGTGTAATACCTCCAGCTTTGTTCTTTTTTCTCAGAGTTGCTTGCGCTATTTGAGGTCTTTTGTTGTTACTTCTAAATTTTAGGATTCTTTTTTCTACTTCCATGAAAAATATCATTGGGATTTTGGTAGGGGTTGCACTGAATCTGTAGATTGCTTTAGGTAATATGGACACTTTAACTATGTTAATTCTTCCAGTCCAGGAGCGTGGAATATCTTTCCATTGCTTTGTGTCTCCTTTGATTTCTTTCAACAATGTCTTATAGTTTTCAGTGTACAGATCTTTCACCTCCTTGGTTAAGTTTATTCCTAGGTATTTTATTCTTTTTGTTGCCATTGTAAATGGGATTGTATTCGTGAATTCTCTTTATGCTAGTTCACTGTTAGTGTATAGAAATGCAACTGATTTTTGTATGTTGAGTTTGTACCCTGCAACTTCACTGTATTCGTTAATTATTTCTAATAGCATTTTCGTGGATTCCTTAGGGTTTTCTATATATAAAATCATGTAATCCACAAATACTGGCAGTTTTACTTCTCCCTTTCCAATTTAGATACCCTTTATTTTGTTTTCTTGCCTTATTGCTTTGGCTAAGACTCCAGTACTATGTTTAATAAGAGTGGTGAGAGTGGGCAGGCATGCTTGTCTTGTTCATTTTCTTAGAGGGATAGTTTTCAGTGTTTCACTGTTGAGTATGATGTTAGCTGTGGGTTTGTCATATGTGGACTTTGTTATGTTGAGTTACTTTCCATCTATACCCATTTTATTGAGAGTTTTTATCATAAATGGATGCTGAATCTTATCAAATGCTTTCTCTGCATCTATTGAGAAGATCATGTCATTTTTATTCTGTATTTTGTTAATGTGCTGTATCATATTGATTGATTTGCACATATTAAAACATCCTTGCATCCCCAGAATAAATCCCACTTGACTGTGGTGTATGATCCTTTAAATGTACTGTTGTATTCAATTTGCTAATATTTTGTTAAGGATTTTTGCATGTATGTTCATCAGCAATCATGACCTATAATTTTCCTTTTTTGTGTTGTTGTCTGGTTTTAGTAGCAGGGTAATTTTGACCTCATAGGAGTTAGGAGTTAGGAAACATGCTTTCCTCTTCAAATTTTTGGAAGAGTTTGAGAAGGATAGGTATTAAATCTTTGAATGTTTGATAGAATTCACCAGAGAAGCCATCTGGTCCTGGACTTTTGGTTTTCGGGAGGTTTTTAATTACTGTTTCAATCTCTTTACTAGTGTTTGATCTATTCAGATTCTCTATTTCTTCTTGACTCAGTTTTGGGAAGTTGTACAATTCTAAGAATTTATCCATTTCTTCTAGGTTAGCCAATTTGTTGGCATATAGCTTTTTAAAGTATTCTCTTTTAATCCTTCATATTTCTGTGGTATTCATTGTAATTTCTCCTTTCAGTTCTGTTTTTATTTATTTCAGCCTTCTCTCTTTTTTTTCTTTGTGAGTCTAGCTAAGGAGTTGTCAATTTTGTTTATCTTTTCAAGGAACCAGCTCTTAGTTTCATAGATCTTTTCTGTTGTCTTTTTAGTCTGTATTTCCTTAATTTCCACTCTGATTTTTATTATTTCCTTCCTTAAACTGACTTTGGGTTTCATTTGTCCTTCTTTTTCTAGTTCTTTTAGGTGTAGTGTTAGATTGTTTATTTGAGATTTTTCTTCTTTCTTGAGGTAGGCCTGAATTGCTGTATACTTCCCTCTTAGCTTTTGCTGCATCACATAGATTTTGGTATCCTGTGTTTTCATATTCATTTGTCTCCAGGTATTTTTTGATTTCTCTGATTTCTTCATTGATCCAATAGTTGTCGAGTAGCAGGTTATTTAGTCTCCACATATTTGTGACTTCTCCAGCTTTCTTCTTGTAGTTCATTTCTAGTTCCATAGCATTGTGGTTGAAAAAGTTGCTTGATGTGATTTCATTCCTCTTAAGTTTATTGAGACTTGTTTTGTTTCCAAACATATGATCTATCTTTGAGAATGTTCTACATGCACTTGAGAAGATTGTGTTTTCTGGTGCTTTTTGATGGAATGTTCTCTCTCTCTCTGTCTCTATTTATCGATAGATAGATAGATAGATAGATATAGACATAGGTAGATAGATGTATATATATGTCTATTAAGTTCATCTGGTCTAGTTTTTCATTTAAGGCTGATGTTTCCTTGTTGACTTTCTGTGTGGATGATCTATGCATTGATATAAGTGTGGTATTAAAGTCCGCTGCTATTATTGTGTTGCTGTCACTTTCTCCCTTTAGGTCTGTTAATGGTTACTTTGTATACTTTGGTGCTCTTATGTTAGGTGCATATATATTAATAAATGTATGTCTTATTGATGAATCGTCTCCTTTATCATTATATGATGTCCATCTTTGTCTCTTGTTTTCTTTTTTTGGCTTAAATCTATTTTGTCTGATGTAAGTATTGCTATACCCACTTTCTTTTGATTGCCATTTGTTTGGAGTATCATCTTCCATCCCTTCACTTTGAGCCTACATTTGTCTTTAGAGCTGAGATGGGTCTCCTGGAGGCAGCATATTGTAGGGTCTTGTTTTTCAGTCCATCCAGCCACCCTGTGTCTCTTGATTGGTAAATTCAATTCATTTATATTTAGGGTGATTATGATATATAAGGACTTAATACTGTCATTTTATTTTGTGTTTTCTGGTTGTTCTACATTTCCATTGTTTCTTTTTCCTTATGTTTCTGTCTGCCATTTTAGTTTGGTGGTTTTCTATGATGTGTTTCTCAGTTTCCTCTTTTTTATGTTTCATGACTCTGCTTTGAATTATTGTTTTGTAGTTACCATAAGGTTTGTATAAAGGATCTCATAGATGAGATAGTCCTTTTCTGATGATAGAATTTTATCTTCATTTGCCTATGCAAGTTTTGTCCCTTTCCTCTCCCCCTTCTATGTTTTTGTTGTCACAATTTATCCCTTTTTTGTGTTGTGAGTTCATTACCAAATTGAAGTGATTATAGTTATTTTTAATGCTTCCTTTCCCTTTAACCTTTACGTTATAATTAAGTGTTTACTAACCTGTTCTGATATATTCTGAATCAGAATTTTCTGATTCTGTCTATTTATCACCTTGGTTAAGGCTTTGTATACCTTTGCCTTTTTGTTTCAGGTCAGAGAGGTCTTTTCAAGATTTTCTGTAAGGCAGATCTAGTGGCAATGAACTCGCTCAGCTTTTGTTTGTCTGGGAAAGCCTTTATTTCTCCTTCATATTTGAAAGATAATTTTCCTGGGTAGAATATTCTTGGCTGACAGCTTTTATCATTCAATATTTGGAATGTACCATTCCACTCTCTCCTGACCTGTGGAGTTTCTGTTGAGTAATCTTCTGAGAGCCTAATGGGGATTCCCTTGTAGGTTACTTTTTTTCTCTCTGGCTTATTGATTTTGACAGTTTAATATAATGTGCCTTGGAGAAGGAACATTATTTTAGATATTTTTATAAATTTATATATATTTTATATATTTATATATTTTATATATTATTATATATTTCTCTTTTGTTTGAGAAAATTAGGTGTTCTATTGGCTTCATATATATCCAGTTCCTTCCATAGGTTTGGGAAGTTCTCTGCTGTTATTTCTTTAAATAAGCTATCTGCTCCCTTCTCTGTCTCTACCTCTGGGATACTCCTTATCCTTATGTGGCTTTTCCTAATTGAGTCAGCTATTTCTCATAAAATTTCTCCATTTTTAAAAAAATCTTAATTCTCTCTCCTCTTCCACCTGAATCATTTCTAGATTCCTATCTTTGAGTTCATTAAATCTTTCTTCCATATGGTGTCCTCTATTTCCAATGCTTTCTACATTCTTAATCTCATTAAGTTTGTTCTTCAGCTCCAGAATTTGTTTGGCTTTTTTCAGTTTCAATCTCTTTGATGAAGTACTCCTTCTGTTCATTAATTTTATTCCTGAACTCATTGAACTGTCTTTCTAGGTATTCTTGTAAGTTGTTGTTTCTTTGTGACAGCTGTTTTGAATTCTCTCTCAGTTAGATTGCAATCTTCTGTGTCTTCAAGTTTGGTTTCTGGAGAATTGTCATTTTCTTTTTGTGATACCATGTTACCATAGTTTTTCATGGTACTTGATGAGTTGTTTCTCTGCTTGCATATTTGTAGTAGCAAACACCTTTCTTATTTAGGTAAGGCTTTGTTTACTTTGATTCTGAGCTGTTTCTGGTTGTATTTGAGAACCTGCTCTTTCCACCCTCCACTGCCTCAGCTAGAGGTGCTATCAGTGCCCTCATTGTGTTGCTTGTTCCTCTGAAGTTGCTGGTGCCTTGCTACTTACAGTGTCGCTGCAGTGGCATGCATCTCCACCTGGGTCTCAAGGCTGGCGAGCACCTCTGCTGCTTCCAGGGTTGCTTGGGTTTCAGGTTCCCCCACCATGGTGGGGGTAGTGGGAGGGTGTGGTGGGAGCTGGAGTCATGGGCACCTCCACCACCTTTGGGTTTATTGGGTCTGCAGGCACCACTGCCACGAGTGATGAAGCCAGAGTTGCAGGCACTGCTGCAGAGGCAATCGGGGTTGTGGGCTCTGCTGTTGCTATTACCTGCCTCTCCACAGGCTTGGGTACTTCTGCTGCATGTGCCACCTATGCTGCTGCTCCCAGGTTTTCTGGGGGTGCTAGCACCACCACTGCCAGGTTGGCTTGGGTTGCAGGCTCCACCACCACTGCCACAGGGGGAGGGGTAGCTGGGTCATGGGTGCCACCATGGTTCCTGGAACCTCAGGTTATGGGCACCACCACCACTGTTGGGGTCACTGGGGTCTTGGATGCAGAACCAGCTGTTGGGAGGGCTGGTGTTGGAGGTGCTACCCCCAAGGGAGGGGGAGGGAGCTGGGTTGTGGGCACTGCTAGGGTTCCCAGAGTGTCTGGTCTTGGGCCCCACAGTCAGGTCGTAGCCAGCACTACCACTGCTGGAGAAGGGTGGAGGGCTGAGTCATGAGTGCAGAAATGGTTCCTGGAGTCTCTGTTTTTGGGTGCCAAAGCAGTTTATATAATCTCAGGTCACTGCCGGGGGTGCTGGGGTCTTGGATGCAGCCCCCACTATTGGGAGGGCCTGTGTTGGAGGCACTGCCACTGGATGAGGTGAAGGGGACTGGGTTGCAAGCACTGCTGCAGTTCCTGGAGCCTTTGGTCACAGGTGCTGCAGGGGTTTCTAGAGCGTATGAGATTGTGGGCTGATTCAGTTCTTGAAGTCCCCATTCACAGGTGTTACTGCAGTTCCTGGAGCCTCTAGCCTCAGGATCTGCCACCACTGCTCCCCTGGTTCCACCACCTCCATGAGTTCCAATCCACTCACCTTTAGATGTATAGATGTATAGATTCCTTAAGCATTCTTGTATGCTGTGCAGGGAGTCCTTTGTTGGTCTATAAATGTCCTACTGGTTGTAACTTAGAGGGGAGAGACAAAAGGAGCAACTCATGCCACCATGATGCTGACATCTCTCTCTCGGGATTTTCTACATATAAAATCATATCATTGGCATGTAATGACAATTTTACTTCTTTCTTTCTGATTTGGACGACTTTTATTTTTTTGTCTTGCCTAATTGTTCTAGCTGGGACTTCTAGTACTATATTGAATAGGAGTGGTGAGAGTGGGCATCCTTGCCTTGTTCCTGATCTTAGAGGAAACACTTTCAATATCTCTCCATTAAGTTTAATGTTAGCTGTGGGTTTGTCATATGCAGCCTTTATTATGTTGAGGTATTTTCCTTCTATACTCAGCCTGTTCAGGGTTTTTATCGTGAAAGGATGTTGTATTTTGTCAAATGTTTTTTCTGCATCTATTGAAATGATCATATTTATATTTAGCTTTCATTTTATTGATGTGATGTATTACATTTATTTATTTGCAAATGTTGAACCGTCCTTGCATCCCAGGTATAAATCTCACTTGGTCATGGTGTATATCCTTTTAATGTGTTCTTGAATTTGGTTTGCTAATATTTTATTGAGAATTTTTGCATCTATATTCATCAGGGATATTGGTCTCTAGTTTTCTTTTCTTGTGGTGTCCTTATCTAGTTTTGGTATCAAAGTAATGCTGGCCTCATAGAATGAGTTTGTTTGGAAGTGTTCCCTCCTCCTCAATATTTTGGAAGAGTTTGAAGAGGATTGGTATTAATTTTTCTTTAAGTATTTGGTAGAATTTTTCAGTGTAGCTATCTGGTCCTGGAGATTTCTCTGTTGGGAGTTTTTTGATTACTGATTGAATCTCATTATTGATCTGTTCAGATTTTCTATTTCTTCCTGATTCAGTCTTGGTAGGTTGTGTGTTTCTAGAAATGTATTCATTTCTTCTAGGTTATGTAATTTGTTGTCATATAATTGTTCATAGTAGTCTTTTATGATTCTATGTATTTCTGTCGTATTAGTTGTAATGACTTCTTTTTCATTTCTAATTTTATTAATTTGAGTATTCTCTCTTTTTTTCTTAGTCTAACTAAAGGTTTGTGATGAGCATTTCTTTCCTATTCTTTTGCTACTAAGTTCAAGCTCAGTTAACATCTGTGATGGATAATTTTACATGTCAACTTGACTGGGGCTAAGGGATGCCCAGATAGTTGGTAAAACATTACTTCTAGGTGCATCTGTGAAGATATTTCCAGAAGAGATTAGCATTTGAATCAGAAGACTGAGAAAAGAGATCAGCCCTCACCAATGGGAGAGGATATCATCCAATGCATTGAGGACCCAAGTCAAACAAAAAGGGAAAAAAAAAGTGAATTCCCTCTCTCTTGAGATGGGATATCCATCTTCTCCTGTCCTTGGACATTGGAGCTCCTGCTTTTTGGGCCTTTGGACTCCAGGACTTCAGCCCCCCTGTTCTCATGCCTTCAGCCTCCAACTGGGAGTTACACCATGGGCTCACTTGGTTCTCAGGCCTTCAGACTAGAACTGGATCATACCACTGACTTTTCTAATTCTCCAGCTTGCATCTGGCATGTTGTGAAACTTCCTTGCCTCCATAACTGCAGTGGGCCAATTCCTATAATAAATCTCCTCTTATATATATCCTATTGGTTTTGTTTCTCTGGAGAGTCCTGATTAATACAGCATCTGATTACATGTGTCTTTGAACGCATGGGAATATTTCTGTCTGACCATTTCTTACAGATGTAATTGCATTTTCAATTGGATACATCATTCAATTTTAATAATTATTGCTTATTTGATCTCGAAAATGATTGCATTACTTGTATTCCTACCAACAGTGTGTGAAAGTACCGGTCTTTCTACACCCGTTAACAACACTGGATATCATAAATCTTTAAAAAAATTTTTTCCAATCTGATAAGTGAAAGTCATTTCAAATTTAATTTATTTTTAATGGTGGCATAATATTCCATTATTTACATGAATGTGCCTTAATTAATTTACCAATGTTCTATTATAGATACAAAGTTTTTTTCTATAACTTCTCTGATACATGCAATACTCTATTGTACATCCTTATATTCTTTTTCTTTTGCAAAAGGATGATTTATATGTGTAACTTGAATGGGGTCACCTAAGAGTTGCCTGGTTTGTCCCCCATCAAAATCTCCTGGGTGAATCCTAGGGTTGCAAGAATACAATTGACCAGGCATCAGCTGGTGAATAGATAAACAAAATGTGGTGTTTACACAGCCATAAAAATAAATAAAGTACTTAGATATGCTACAATATGGATAAACCCCAAAAACATTATGCTAAGTGAACGAAGCCAGATGTAAAAGGCCACATATTGTATGATTCTCTTTATATAATATGTACAGAATAGGTAAACCTGTAGAGATAAAAAGCAGATTAGTGATTGTCAGGGACTAGAAAAGGGGGGATTAGGGATTGACTGACTAATGAATACAGAATTTCCTTTCTGGGTGATGAAAATATTTTGAATCTAGATAGAGGTGATGATTGCGTAACATTGTGAATGTAATGCCACTGAATTGTACATTTTAAAATGGGTAGTTTTATGATAGGTGAATCTTACATCAGTTAAAGAAATGAGCAGAGAACTTAAATAAATGTTTCCCGAAAGAAGATCTACAAATGGCCAAAAAACACATGAGAAGATTCTCAGTATCATTTGTCATTAGGGAAATGCAAATCAAAACCACAAAGAAATACTACTTTATACTCACTAGGATGGCCACAATTTTCTAAAAAAGAAAATAACAAGTGTTGGTGATGATGTATATAAATTGGAACCCTCCTACATTGCTGATGGGAAAGTAAAATGGTGCAGCCACTGTGGAAAACAGTTTGGCAGTTCTTCAACAAGTTAAATATAGAAGTACACCTTAGCAATTCCATTCCTAGTTATATATCCAAAAGAATTGAAAACAATTGTTGAAACAAACATTTGTACACAAAAGTTCATAGCATCACTATTCACGTTAGCCACAAGGTGGAAACCACTCTAAACGGCCATCGATAGATGACTAGGCAAACAAAATTTGGTATATTCATAGAATGGAATATTATTCAGCCATACAGAGAAATGAAGTACTGATATATGCTACAATGTGGTGAGAGACTGAATATGAAGATGGACAACGGCCAGGCTATATATAAATATAGAACTCTGGCCCATAATCTGCAGCAACCAGTCGGAGGAGCCAAACTACAACCTGTGTAGCAATCGGTCCCAAACAGTCAAGATATTAACTACTAGCTTCTCTAATTTTTGCTCCTGTTTCCAACTTAGGGCCAACCAGAGAAAGCTAAATATGCTCTCCTAGCCAATCACATAGGAAGCTCTGCTTCTAGTTAGCCTACCTCCAACTCACCTAAGCCAACAGCCTCCAATCAGGTCATACCTGAAACCTTACCTTTTATTCCACTGTAAAGCTTTTACATTCCCCTGCCTGCCTTTGAGTCTCTGCCAAATGCAAGTAGTAGTGGCAGACATTTTTGCTATAGCAAAATTTGAAAAAATACCCTTTACTTGTTCTCATCTGGATGGTCTTCATTTATTTCTACAACAGATGAACCTGAAAACATTATGCTCAGTCAAAAAAGAGATAGAAAAGGCCATTTGTATGATTCCATTTATATGAAATATCCAGAGTAGGCAAGTTCATAGAGACAGGAAGCAGAAATGTGGTTGCCAGAGGCTGGGGGGACGAGGAAATGGGGAGTGACTGCTAAATTGATGTGGGGTTTCTTCTGGGATGATGAAAAATTCTGAAACTAAATAGTGTTGATGCTTGTACAACATTGTGAGTGTACTTAATGATACTGAATTATACATTTTAAAATTGATAAAATTTTATATTACGTGTATTTTGCCACAGTATAAAATATGGGGAAAAATGACGTGATTTGTTTCTGCCATCACAGCAAGAGGAAAGAGAAATGCTGCAGCTTTCATCAAAAGCGTCCAGCCACTGCTTTGTCGCTTGTGGTTATCTCCTGGGTTTCACCACAAAACTCTACTCTTCCTTTGGGTGGACTGTGCTGGACATGCGGTTTCTATTCCCCCAGGGCCCTCAAGGAGAGACTTCATCTAAGGGTCCTCTTTCTATCCTCTTCCCCAATTACTCCCAGAGAGCAAGAATGATTTCTCAGAACCCCTTTGCCCAGCCCTCAATAGAGACAACTCCCCTCACTTTGCCAGGAGGCCTTAAATTAATTCTTGTAGAAAAACAATCTACTCCATGAACCACTTTACTCTATGAGTAACTCTCTCCATGTCTAAAACTGCTGGACTGAACAGTACCTATGAGTTCCAACTCTTTCCCAGAAACAACCTTCCCCCCAGAGGAGGACGCTGCCATCTCCCTGTTCTTGGACTGGTCCACCAGGCTCACAAAGATGCTCATCAGGAAGCATCTAGGGCCCTGGGAATGTGGGGACTGCATGGTTGCTGTCTGACTGGAGGCCTTGGCCCCTTTTCCTTCCAGCCTCAGTAGGCTTGCAAAAACAGGCTGAGTGGTACATTTGAAGGGAAAGGGAAGAGGGACTCGTACTTTCTGAGGATGGATCTGCTGAGAGTCAGGAATCTTGTGGAGCTTTACCCCCCTAGCAGTGGAGGGGGCAGGAGAGTGTGAACTAACAGATGTGCATACATTTGAGGGGCAGCATGATCCGGAGAGCATGTGGAGAGAAGAAGGAAAATACACACGCATTTGTACTTTGACCATGAGTCAATGTCATTTCTATATGGTGGATTGAGTGCCCTGATAGGACTGGGGGAAGGGAAGAAGGAGATTGCACCATTTCCATTCAGTGGAATCATGTAGCTCATGAATGGAGTTTGGGGTAAGGGAATGAAGTCACCATCCGCCCCATTCCCCATGTTTTCCTGTCCCCTTATCTTACCCCCTTGTTTTACATGAGAGAAGAGTGTTTTCTTTGAGCTCCTGAAAGTGATATCAAAGCCCCATACTCTGTCTGCTAGACAGGGCACTAGAACAAGAGAGACAGGAGATCTCCCTGGGTCCTGATGCCAGACCCCAAACAGTAACTCTGTGACGTACATGTCTCATGGGTAAGTCACTTCGCCCCTCTTAGCCTCCCTTGGGAAATACATATTTGTGTTATGTGTGAGCTTCATTGCTATGTGGTAGAGTGACGGCACCACAAACAGAAACAGATGGAGACTGAGAGCTTAGTGAATGAACCAACACCCAGGGCATGGGCTCCAGTACCTGTGTTTCCTGATGCACCATTCTGGGTGTCAGGCACTTACCATCTTGCTGTCCCCCTCTCAGGGAACCCCAGATTCCTGACTTCCATCTACATTCCTCTACTGTCGCAAAGGGCATGGGCAAAGGGGTAGGAAAGGGGGCAAAGACAGAGGTCCTGGGAAATTTGTTATTTTCTGCTCTCCTCCTCTGGACAGGTTGGGGAAAAGGAAGAAAATCATCACCCTGTTTCCTCTTGTTCCACATGCTGTCGTGTTCCCTTACTTCCCCCTGCAGATAACTTCAGAGAAGCACTTTTCCATTGAACTCTTGAAAGGTTAGGTGCTACCTTGGGTCGAAAGCTATTTCCGTGTATTTTGGACAAGACCCTGCAGTACCAGCCAGATGATCTCCCTGGATCCTGGTGGCAGAATTCACCTCATAGCTCTGAGATGACCTTGGGTTAAGTTAACTCACCCCATGTAGTCTCACCTGTCAGAGAGGATCACACCAGCCTTTTCTCCTGGCCAACGAGGTCTGGGCCAGATAATAGTCATTTCCATCCAGAAAAACACCTTGAGTTTCTAGAAGGGAAATACTTTTCCATGTAAAGCCAAGAAATTATATTAACTGTGATGCTACAGACCCAACAGAATTCTATATTCAGTCACTACATTTAGTTCAATTCAGTTAAACAAAAATTCAGAGTGCCAGGCCCTAAGTGAGTCTCTAGAGATATATGTCGTTGCATGATAGGAGAGTGGTTAGTACTGTGAGGGATCAGAATTGAGCACCCCAAAATGTGTCTCTTTGCCTTGACTTGATTATTTTTAAGAACAAAAGACTCTGAAAGAAACTTTGGCCTTTCCCCTAACTGCCTAAAGGAATTTAAGATAAAAGCCCTGTCCCCGGGACTGGCCATGACCATAGATAACTCTGGGTATCCGTAGACTGAGAGGGTCTTTGCTAAGCCCATCCTTATCAACGTTCTGTTTACCAAGCATTTGCTTTTCCACTTCCATGTAAATTGGCTTCCTCCCCTTTGAAGTCCCAAACCAGTACCCCCAACATCCTCCTTTGTCTTTAGCTGATGATGCTATTTAAGTTGACAACCTCTGCCAGATGGCTGAATTACTCAGTTTTCCTGGGTGTCTCCCATGTATACATGTTACAAAGCTTTGTTTGGTTTTCTCCTCTTATTCTGTCTCATTTCAGTTTAATTCATAGCCCAGCCAGAAGGACCTAGAGTGGGTAGAGGAAATCTCTTCCTCCCCTACAGTACTAATGGGCTTTGACACCATACAGTCCTGGGTAGAGCCCTGCCTCTGCTACCTACTAGCCATGTGGCCCTGGAGAAGTTTCTTAACCTCTTTGTACCTTGAATTTCTGATCCATACATGGCGATAAAACCTTAGAGGGCTGTTGTGAAGATCAAATATGTTAATGTCATCAAAGTACGTAGCATGGTGTCTGGCATAGAAATGTAGGCTACAATGGACGTTCACTCTTTTGTTGGGCCATCTTGATGTTGAAACTACCTCTGGCTCTGGCTTTACCTGGTGGTAGTGTAATCAATTTCTACATGTTCTACCACTTCAAACACATTCCTTTTACAAAGTTAAACAAGAGCTAAGCAATAAATCTTGAGCTGAAATTCAAGATTTTGACATAGTTTATAAGAATGATCTTACCTCAGTTTGAAGAACTAATGTAAGGATAGAAAAAGACTTGATGACTCTGAATTCTATAAGCCATTTGCATTTATTTAACAAATATTTATGGGACATTATTATATGCCAGGTCTCACAAAGCCAAAAGTCATGTCTTCATCTCAGACCTTTCTCCAGGCTCCAGGCCCATGTATTCCATTACCTACTGGAAATGTATATCTAGAACAATGGTTCTCAAACAGGGGTGATTTTGCTCCCCATCTCTGGGAGACATGTGGCAATATCTGGAGATATCTTTGGTAGTCACAACTGGGAGTGCTACTGGAATCTCGTGGATACAGTCCAAGGATGCGGCTGAACATCCTACAATGCACAGAATAGTCCCCACGACAAAATGCTCTCCAGCCCAAAATGTTGTTAGTGCTAAGGTTGAGAAAATCTACTGTAGACTAAGGTAAATGCTATTACTTACCCCTATGTGCACAGACTCGGTAGAATCCAACTTCAGCATCTGACAACCCTGGATTAGAATAACAATGCTGCATCTTACCAGCCGTATGTCCTTGGAAAATGTATTTAACCTCTATGAGTGTTTTTCCATTCAGCCTGCTATAACAAAAATACCACAGACTGGGTAGCTTATAAATGACAGAAATTTATTTCTCACAGTACTGGAGGCTGGAAGTCCAAGTTAGGGTGCCAGCATAATCCAGTTCTGGTGAAGGCCCACTTCCTAAACAGCTGTCTTTTCACTGTAACCTCACATGGCAGAAGGGGCAAAGGATATCTCTAGGGCCTCTTTTATATGGGTACTTATCCCATTCAAGAGGGTTCTGTCCTCATGACCTCATCACCACCCAAAGGCCTCATCTCCTAACACCACCACATTGGGTGTTAGGACGTCAACCTATGAATTTAGGGGGGAAACAAACATTCAGACCATAGCAATGAGTCTTAGAAGAGCACGCCTGGAGGAAGTAATGAGTTATAACAGGGAATACTGATACCTAACTTACAGAACAGTTGTAAAAAGATAGAGAAACAGTATGTAAAGTTCCTAACACAGTGTCTGGCCAGTAGCAGGCCCTTGAAGTGTTAGTTTCCTTCCTGCCCAACTTCCTAACTTCTGCTTCTAAGATGACTTTAATTTAAACTACATAGCTCTAAACAGCATAACTGTGTCCTAAAGAGCTTCAGGAAATATGGTGACAGGAAGGAAAATAAACTCATACAGATCCACATTGTGTAGAATTGTTGGTGTCACTTCTGTGTTGTAGAGTTATCTAATGGAGGTGGGATAGGGGAAAAGTTGTCACTCCATTTCCACAGAATCAATGTACCTTTACTGACCTCCTTGGAGCCTTCTTGGAGAGTTAACAGCCGGAGGGCACACTAACTGGGTGTCTGAGTTCTTGTGGCTCCATAAAGACAAATTCCCAGAGAAGCACAAAGCATGATGATGAGTCTTCTGGAGAGAGCAATGGAGTGAAAGGAAAATACTGCTTCTAGTGCCTGACAAACTACTTTCTGTGAGATCTTAGGTAAAACACATACCTTCTCCTGGCTACTGACTCAGATTTAGGGCGTGTGGTTTGAGCTGATCTTCTAGTAAGTCAAATTTGAGTATAAGTCATTTAGCTTCCCTCTTCCCAAGCATTTCTGTCATCATTTACATTCTCACATTCTAGTGTTACTGGAGGATTAAACAAGTTAAACTGCCTCATAAGAAATCTGGGACATTGCTGAGGCAAAGAGAAAAAGAGTACTGGTGGAACCTCTCAATGACTCTTAACACTTCTGCTTGGAAGGGGCACTCTCCATTTCCTCTCATAATTGGCCAAATCTAGTCATATGCCCAAGCCTGATGTCAGTGGAGTGGAAACAGTGGGTGTGGGAGGGACTTCCAGGACCAGCCAATTCATGTGACCCCACAGCTAAGCTTCTTGGCCTAAGGGGCAGGATTTGATCACAATCATCTTTCTCAACAAGAAAAGTTGTTGAGTAGGTACCAATGAGGGCACAATTAGGGAAGAGTAGAATTATCATCTTCGGTATGTGAGGCTTCTGGTTATAATGTGGGGAGGGCAAAACATGGAACCTCATTCCAATCCTGCCACTTATCTGGAGAGGATCTTAGTTTCCATGAGGATGAACTTGTTTATCTGTGATGCGGAACTCATGATACCTTTCTCACAGTGCTGTCCTGAGGTATAAATGAGAAAACCTGTAAAGTACATATTGGACATAGTAGGACTTTAACATGTATCCCCATAATGTATTTGCTTTGGTGCCAGTTCTGAGTTATGGGATGAATTACCTGAGGAAGTTGGAGAAAGGTAAAAAAATTATCACGTGATTTCCTAATAATGCACATACTTTCCTATCCTCTTAGTTTATCATCTAGTTTGACACTGCAGGAAGAACAGTTTCCCATTGCTTCCGAGGTATAAGAGACAGTATAGAGCAAAATAACATGGATGCTGGATGTAAGACTGGAGTCGGGAGACTAGACACATCCTTGACTACAGAACCTTGGGTGAGTCACTCTTCCTGTGCTGGCCTCAGCCCTAACACTATGATGCTCTACAGCAATGGCGCGAGTTTTGGGTCAGAAAACTCAGTTTAAACTTAAAAACCATTGGTTGACAGTTGTATGACTTTCTTTCTTTGGTCTAAAACTCCACATGGTAGACAAAATTCTAAGATGATCTCCAATGATCCTCATCCGTGTATAATCCCCTCCCCTCTGAGTGTGGGTGAAACCAATGAATAAGAAGAGATATCACTTTGGGGATTATGTTGTGTAATATGGCAAAATGGAGATTATCAGAGGGGGGGTGACCTTATCAGATGAGCCCTTAAGCAAACTATTTTCTCTGGCTGTTCACAAGAGGAGAAGACAGAGATTCAAATCACAAGAAAGATTCAATACACCATTGCTAATGGAAGATGAAGGAAGCCACATGACAAGCCATGTGAAGGAACTGGTGTAACCCCTAGGAGCTGAGAGCACCCAAAGCTGACAACCATCAAGACATCAAGGACTGCAGTCCAACAGCCACTAGGAAATGACTTCTGCTAGCAAGAAGAATGGTCTTGGAAGTGGAAATTTCCCCAGAGCTTCCAGAGGAGAGCTCAGTGGAGTGGACACTGACACCTTGATTCCAGCCTTGTGAGACCCTAAGCAGAGAACACAGCCCTTGCCAAGCCAGATATCTGACCTACAAACCTGTGAGCTAATAAATAGGTGTAGCTTTCAGTTATAAAGTTTGTGGTTACACACCCCGAAAATTAATACATTCTAGTTAAGTAAAATATAGAGATTTTACCACCTTAGCAGTATTTCTAAACAGTATTTCTAAAGCTCTGCAACCAGCAACTAGAGGTGCCCAGGCAGCCGGGTTCCATCCCTGTCTGTGCCAGTGGGTGTGGGGAGCAACATTTTTGCCATTTGGATCTGTGCTCAGGAGCACATGCTTTGGAATCACATACATTCACAATGAGAGGATCGAGATACCTCACTACCAGGGTTGTCATAAGGATTGAATCCAGCCATTAACTTGGAGAATGTAGGGCTGGACTCTTTTATTTATTTATTTATTTTGTGAGGAAGATTAGCCCTAAGCTAACATCTGTTGCCAATCCTTCTCTTTTTGCTGAGGAAGATTGGCCCTGGGCTAACATCTGTGCCCCTCTTCCTCTACTTTATATGGGATGCTGCCACTGCATGGTTTGACAAGCAGTGCATCGGTCCACGCCTGGGATCTGAACCTGTGAACCTCGGGCTGCTGAAGTGGAGTGTGTGAACTTAACCACTACGCCGCCCGGCTGGCCCCTGAACCCTTGTAAACAATCTGCTTCATAAATAGTAGCTGTCTTTCCTCCCTGGATCATGGTACCCCTGTGGCAATTTGACTTGCCTCATCAGTCAGGGTGCCTTAACCAGGAGCCACATTAGAATTACTGTGATGGTCCTTTTCTAAACCTTCACCTGAAACTCCCTTGTTGGTGGAAACAGTATTTCTGTATCAAAGGCCATTTGAGTTATTAAGCCATAGTAAAATGTCTGAATTTTACTGCTCCAGAATTCTGCTCCAGAATTCTTTCTTGCTCCTGAGAAGTGAATCTTGTGTTCTATTCAGGCCTTCATCTGTTTTACTCAAAGTCCACCTATTTATAAATGTTAATCTCATCCAAAACACCGTCACAGAGACAGCCAGAATGTTTGGCCAGATATCTGGGCACCATGGCCCAGTTACGTTGACACATGAAATTAAACATCACACACTAAAAAATTATTCGTTGTTTATCTAGAATTCAAATTTAACCAGGTGTCCTCTGTTCTGTCTGGCAATCCTACACGTGGAGAGTTCTGTGGAGAAGACCCCAAGTGCTCCAGTCAATAGCCCCAGCTGAACTCCCAGCAGATGCCAGTACCAATCCTCATCCTTGTGAATGAAGCTCATTCCCAGATGTCCCAGCTGAGAGGCGCCTGCAGATTACTGCAGCCCCAGGCAACAGACACCACGTGGAGCAGAAAAACACCCAGCTGAGCCCAGTCAACCCACAAAATCCTGAGAGATAATACAGGTATTGTTTTGGGGTATTTGCTAAGCAGAAATGGATATTCAAAACATTATGATTTTGGTGAAGGTTCCCTCTTTTTCTGTGGTCTGTTATCATTGGCTAAGACAAAGATTCTTTTATCCTTGAAGGCTTGGTAAGACGTTGTTATGATTTTGCCTATAGTTTGTGTGTTGGTTTATGTGGGGGAATACATTTCTGAGCATTTCATCAGTTTCTTCTTGAGGGGATTTCCAGAGAAAATTTTCATGATATATGATATTCACACTAGTCTTGGAAATTGGAAAACGATTCCATAATAATTCAGGAATCACACTGAAATCACATGAATTAAGGTACTGAAAAAGTGTTGCTACAAATGACTTCATGAGGGAAAGCCTCATAAGTTGGCTTGGTGAGTATTCATTCAGAACACAGGGTATTTATTCACTATGAGAGTGTTTCTCAAAGGTTTCCTGAAAAACTTTCTCCTGCTACACGGATTGCCTTTGGCAAGGAAGCCAATGTCTGAATACACATAGACAGGGCTCCTTTACCAAACAGCAGATAGATTGCAGTCTTTGGCCTTTGAGACTGTCCAAATGCAGCACTGCTGAGTGGACAAGTCTGTACAATTCTGGAGCTCATTAATCGGAAGCCCACTTGCCAGAAAATCTAAGCCACTTTCTCCAATCTCACCTTTATAAGGAATCAAGTTGATGTATTGTTCTCCTTATTTTTTCATATTTCTTAGTTGGTCTACAGCTCAGATATGGAGTAAGGGTGGATTTTCTGGGGGGAGTAATAAAGATACAGGCATTTTGAAGCATAACCTAGGAATAGTTGGTGAGCTAGTGAGACACAAAAGGGGGAGAAGAACTGTGGGCCAATTCTAAGACCCACCTTTAAGGGCAGAGCAGAATACGTGCTCCCTGTGGGCAGCTTACTATACAAGTTTTGAAGGGAGAAGGTCTAGGCTCGGCAACCCTCCATTTTTTTCTTCCAACCTCACCAATCAGATAAGTCATTCCTGCAAGAGAAGGAGTGTGTGTGTAGAGGGGCTGGAAATGAGTTGGTCATGAATGTCCTTCCACAGGGAAAACAATATCAGGAATGGTGGATGAGAATTCCCCAGAATAAACCAATCTAGGGCTCAATTGACTAGATTTCTGCCTAATAAATGACTATATTATTCTAGGCTTGCCTCCCTGAGATATCTCTGAGATTTCTTAAATTTTTCTTGTGTGTTTCTATACCATTGACACATGATTATAGACAGTCTCTTAGTTTTCTGCCACAGATGGCTAACTGTGTAGCATGGCGTGTGATTTTACACGTTCACCCCCCTAGGCTGGCTCATCTCCAAGAACCCTAGGATACCTCCTCGGGTCTCTGTGTACCGATAACACTCCCCTACTGTCTCTTTAAAGCAAACAAAATTCCTGACAACAGGGACATGCTTTGTTCCAACAACATCAGGAGAGTTCCGCCAGTTGCTGAGGTCCTAGTCTAGTGCCTGTAATTAGCATGTTTTCTCAGGTGGTAACCTGAAGAGCGAAGACATTCAGATTTCAGCCAAAGGCCAGCGAGTGGAGGAGCATGCGGAGGCATTTCCGGTGTGGAGGATCAACCTGCGCGTCGTGGTTGCCATAGAAACCTGACGTCAATATGGCGACCGTGACGACTTTTCTATAGAGACAGACGTAGCCTGATGAGAAGAACAGGTCTTGCCTTTGTGTGTTTGGGACTCATCTAACGGTGTGAGTCCCCGCGGTGGGGCCTGAACTTCTCTGGCGTGTGGGGGAGACAAAGGGATCCCAGATTTAAGTGGCTCCTTTTGCCATTTGGGACTCGGTGACCCGGCAGTCTCGTAGGCAGAGATGGGCCCTTGGGGTCCCGCCGGACCCCAGTGAGTGTGGTATCCTGCTCCAGGGGTGTCTTGAAGCTACTTTCTAAAGTCAGGGGCGTGAGAGTTAAGACAGGTAACGGCTGTCTCTGAGCCCCTACTTCAACCTCTGTCAAACGAGATAAGAATGCTTAACCCATAGGATCGCTGTGAACACTCAGTGATAACACATGAGTAAGCCCATGGCCCTGTGGTTATTGCGGGACCATGAATGCCTGTATGAATTCAGGCTACTTCGTGTTCATTTTCAACTTTTTTTATTAGGGGATAGACGAGGAAAGGAGAGGAAAAAAAAAGCCCTGGTGAGAAGCCCATTATAACATCCGGTTGTTATGATCACTACCCACTTGTATCAGTGTCATTGTCACTAATCCAGTGCTTAGCATGGTGGAGGGCACAGTTCCTCCAGTGAAGCATAGTGATTGCTGGATCTGTCTGTCCCTGTGCAGCTCCTCATGCCGGTGGCCGAGCTCCTGTCAGGTGTCCAAGGAGGCAGGTTCTGAGGATCTGTGTCCTGATGGCTGCTGAAGCTTCTACTCCAGACTCAAAGGCACTAGTCCTCAGGAGACCCCAACACTTCACATTTTTGGTGGGATGTGAAGCCTGGTTCAAGTGAATTCATAGATCTGAACAAAAGCATGTTGTGGAACAGCTCCTGTGAGGTTCACAAAGGAGCCTCAAAGGAGAGAAGCTGCTTTGATCTCATCATGAGAGAGGAGGTTTAGTAGGTGGAATTCATTCCTTCAGCAGCTACATGCTTTGCAGTAGCCCTGAGGCTCATTTTAGAGATGCTTTCTTTGTTTGAAAGCAATGAATTGTCTAGCGTGAGGAAGGAGCTTCATGTTTTACATGCATGTGCATAAATTTACATATATTTTTCTCTGTATAAATAATAATCAGTGATTCCCATGGATCTCTCAGACGGTTGTTGAAATATGCTGTTGGCTCGAAGGTCTTCCTAGCAATTTGATATTGTATTCTGGATTCTTCCGTGGTCCCCATGTTTTCATCTATTGTATAATGAAATATCTTAAGAAGCCAGAAATTTTTCAAGTATTAATTGAAATGTCAGTTACAGGAATTTTCCTATTTTTCAAAAGTAGTAATTACCCTATAGTTTGCCCTATTATAATGATGCCCAGCCACATCCCTTAAAATAACCAGATAGGTTTAAATGTCATTGTTATTATTTTTCCAGGACATTACATTTTCAGCTCTGTGCTATGTGGCCCTCCCACTGCCCTGTCCCCAGGCAAACACGGTTCTCCTGTCACTATGGATTAGTTTTCATGTCCTAGAAATTTATTTAAATGGAATCATAGAGGTTCTATTCTTTTTTTTTTTTTTTTTTTTGGCCTGGCTTTGTTCATTCATGATATTTATTTTTAGATTTATCCATTTTGTTGCATATGTCAATAGTTCATTCTTCTTTTATTGCTTAGTGTTATTCCAGTATATGGATAGACCTCAATTTATTTTATTCATTTACCTGTTGATAGATATTTGGGTGGTTTCCAATTTGGGGCTCATGTAAATAAAGCTGCTATGAACATTTGTGTATTAGTCTTTGGGTAGACATAGACTTTCTTCCTCTAGAATAAATACTTAGGAGTGCAATGGCTGGATCATGTGATAGAGGTGAGATTAATAAGAAACTGCCAAACTGTCTTCCAAAGTGGTCGCACCATTTTTCATTTCCACCGGCAGTTGTATGAGAGTTCTGTCCCCCACAACCTTGCCAAGACTTGGTGTGTTCAGTCTTTGTGATTTTATCCATTCTCCTGGGGGTGTATAGTATCTCATTGTAGTTTGCATTTACATTTCCCTAATGATTAATGATATTGAGCATCTTTTGATGTACTTATTTGACATTTGAATATCTTTTTTTGTGGACTGTCTATTTAAACTTTTGCCCATTTATTTATTGGAGTGTCTGTTTCCTTATCGTTGACTTTTGTGAGATTCTCTATATTCTGTACAAATACTTTATCACCTATATGATTTTCAGACATTTTCTCCTAGTCAGTGGCTTGTCTTTTCATTCTCTCAACAGTATCTTTGGAAGAGCAAAAATTTTTAACTTTGAGGAAGTCCAATTTATTGATTTGTTCACTTCTAGATTGTGGTTTTGGTGTCTCATCTATGAAATCTGCCTGATCCAATGTCACAAGGACTTTCTTATGTTTTCTGGTAGAATTTTTATAGTTTTTGCTTTTATATTTAGGTTCATGTTGCATTTTGAGTTAACTCTTGTATCTGGTACTATATATGGATCACAGTTTATGTTTGTGTATATGGATATCTACTTCTTCAAGAACCACTTATTGAAAAGACTATTCTATGTCCACTGAATTGCCCTTGTAGCTTTGTTGAAAATCAATTGTCCATATATGTGTGGGTCTGTTTCTGGACTCTTTATTTTGTTCCTTTGATATACATTTCTACTTTCACCCCAATACCACACTATTTTGATTATTATAAATATGTCATGGGTGTTAAAATCAGGTAGTGTTTATCTTTTAACCCTATTCTTTTCAAGGTTCTTTTTCATAGTCTAGGTTCATTTCCACATGAAATTAGGAATCATCCTGTCAATTTCTTTAAAAAAGTGTCTGCTAGGATTTTTACTGAGATTGCATTGAATCTATCAATCAGTTTGAGGGGAATAGATATATTGGCAATAATGAGTCTTGGAAACCATGAAGATGGTATGTCTCTATTTAGGTCTTTAATTTCTCTGTGCAATGTTTTGTGGTGTTCAATGTGCAGGCATTGCACATCCGTGGACAGATTATTCCTAAGTATCTCATACTTCTTGTTGCTATTGTAAATGCCAGTATTTTAAATTTTCCATATATTTTATTTTCACTGAACTATCAGCAGCCAGATGTTCAACAGTAGCTGTTGAGGAATCTTTTTGGTTGAAAGCACAGGATGGAAAAGGTACTTGATGCATAACATGGATTTGCCTGTATTTCCAGGTCAACTTTTATTAGTTATTGGCAATCTACTAAAACCAGGGAGAAAAATGTCCCAGAGACAATTCTACAGGTCATCTCGAGAAAAATCCATCACTAAAATAGTTTAAAATGTATGTGTGTGGTCAGAAATGAATGTGTTGAATTGTGGGGATTTTCTTCTTTATACTCCGGTGAATCTACTTCAATGAATTCCTGGGAACTTGGGTGGTAAGAGAGACTGGGGGGTGGGGGATAAGGGGGAGGGAGAAAAAGAGAGAGAGAGAAAGACAGAGAGAACGTTTATGTATGTGGATATGTATGTATGTATATATTGCTGAAGCTGCCGGGAATCCTTAATGTGAAGAATACTTGAGGTTAATTACTGTGTGTTGTCAGTCCTATTCAATTCTTCAGACATATTGGAACCTAATCAGGGTAGATATTTCCTGTTTTTCCCCAGCTTTACTTGGCCAGCATGGTTACCATGGTGACTCAGTGACTGCTGTGGGATTTGATGCAGTCTGAGCATCCATTTATGATTCTTACCTGAATTACTTGTTACTATGGTTTCTGTCAACTATTGCTTTTCCAATTCTATCATTCCTTCTATAATTTACACATTTGAGTGTAGGGTCAAGCTTTCTCTTTTCCTCTATCATTAATTAATTAATTGTTTTAACTTATATCAATATGACCCCTAGATTCCTATTTTTGCTTAAAGAGTTTATTATCATTATGTATTTTGGTGCTCAAATTGTCCCAGAATTGGCCAGTGTTAGCCCTTCAAGTTGACCTCTGTGTCTGTTTGACACCTCCCTTGACTTCTTTGAACATGTATGCTCCTCTCTGAGCCTGACTCTCTCCCATCTATAAAAAGGAAGTAATGATGCCCACCTTACAGCATTGCTTTGAGAGTTTGATACCACAGCATGTGGCATCTAGTAGGTCCTCAGCAATGTCAGTTTCCCATTCCAACTTTGCAACCAGAGAGAATACTTGGACATGTAACAGCCAGCAGGAATAAGCCCCTCTTTTCATGATGTGGAGCTTCAGTGTCACTGCGTGTGCGGGAGGGGGCTGTGTGATGGAGCTGGGGAAGAGGCAAAGCATCATTGCACAGCTTCCAGTGCACTGAGTGGGGACAGGCAAGGGCATCTTTACTTCTTTCCACTACGTTTTCAGTGCTGTCCCATCCTCTCACTTTCCTCTCTATTCCACGTACTGCCTTATCCTCTGACTGTCATTCTGCTGGACCATCACAGGAGGGTGTGGACTCTGAGCCCCAGAAACAGGAGCTGACAGAGAAGAACCAGGCATGATGTCGAGTGTGCCGACACGTTCCTGGAGCAAGAGTGAAGAGATCAGGGTCCCATCATTGGGACACTTCAGGTAAGTCACTACCCTTTCCTCCAGCATCTTCTGTACAACAGGATAACAGTACCCAATGCTCCCAACCACTCTTTATTTTCCTTCTAGTTTGACCAGAAGCGATTTCTTCTCAAACCACAAGAGTAAGAAATAGTACA
Source organism: Tapirus indicus (assembly GCA_031878705.1). Lineage (NCBI taxonomy): Eukaryota > Metazoa > Chordata > Mammalia > Perissodactyla > Tapiridae > Tapirus > Tapirus indicus. Next base: position 85,413,754 of record CM062942.1, on the reverse strand, counting down.
AAAGAGCATAGACTAGGAACAGGTCCGCTAGACAGAAGATGGGAGTCATTAAACATGTGTCTCTGTTGCCAGACCCATCAACTGAGCACAGGACCTTGAGTGATTCTCTTCCCCTGTGCTGGCCTCTGGCCCAACGCAGAAAAGCTCTCAATACAGAAACAGGGGTGAGGGACATGGGATTTGGGGTCAGATGGACCTGGATTTGACCCTGGGAACCACTACCTTACTGATTGCATGATGTTGACCAAATATTTTATCTACTTAGTGCTCTATAATTACTGATATCTGTTATGGTTTATTATTATTCCTGGCACTCATTCAAAGGGCGAAAGATAGGAGCGGGGATTACATTGCCAGGTATCACAGTTTTCCGAGAACCTATGATTTTATAACTGTTGGATAGAGTGGTTGATGTACAGATTAAAAGAACTATAAAAAGCTCATGAGCAGACCCAGACATATTATTTAATGTGCAACATTATTATATAATGTATCACATATTAAATAATGTATAACATTATTTTATGGCTTTTCCAATCAAATTCATTGTTCAAGAAATGTGCCTCTGTCTTCTCCTTAAGGGTTCGTTAATAAGTAAAATTATATTCTGTCTTATAGCATGTCATTTAATCAGAATGCTTCATCCATGTGTTAGTACTCAGGTAAAAGTTAAGATAGAAGCAAAAAAACAGAGACAGGATACTACATCGTGTATATGTTAAGATAATAGTTACATGAAATGCGTATACATTACATTTGCACGGACAGAAAAAACAGTGGCATGAAACAGCAAATCATGAATTTCAGTGGTGATGGGGTTTTTGGGAATTGATACTTTTGACCTCTGCACATGACTCGATATAAAACATTTTCTATGATGAGTATGGATTTTATTTATGACAAAAACCATAGCTCTTAAAAGTTCTGCTACTTATGAAATAGTTCAGATAAAAAGCATAGAAAGCTATAAAATTAAGGTAGTGAAAAAACCATACTCCTCTCTGATTGTATCCCTTTCTTTCTCCCCTAGAGATAATCTCTATCCAGAATGAAATATTTATCATTCCCATACATTGCTTTATAATTTTTGGCCATATGAGAGATTACTGAAACAAAATAGAGTATTGTTTTTCATGTTTTCACTACATACAGATGACACACACACACACATACACACTTTAAATTAGCAAGTTGGAGAATAAGAGTACCTACTGTGTGTGTGTGTGTGTGTGTGTGTGTGTGTGTGTGTGTGTGTATCTGATCCTTACACTCAAGGGAGCTTTGAGAAGAGTTCAAGGGTAACCCTTCATCATGATCCCAACACCATATTTGGCCTATCATATACAATGCCAAGGTTTGCTTCCTTCCCATCTGTGTTGGTCTTCTCAGGCTGCCATGAGAAAATAGCACAGACTGGGTAGCTTAAACAACAGAAATCTATTTTTTGACGTTTTGGAGGCTAGAAGTCCAAGATCAAGGTGCTGGCAGGATTGGTTTCTGGTGAGACCTCTCTTCCTGTTTTGCAGACAGCTAAGTTCTTGCTGTGTCCTCATGTGGCCTTTCCTCTGTGCATGTGCACTCAAGAGAGGAAGCAAGTTTAGTTTCTCTTCCTTTTCGTATAAAGATACCAGTCCTATTGGATTAGGGTCCCTTATGACCTCATTTAACCTTAATTACCTCCTTATAGGCCCTATCTCCAAACATGGTCACATTAAAGGTTAGAGGTTCAAATTATGAATTATGCTGTAGGGAGCACTAACACAATTAGTAGATACTATTTGCAAACACTTTTTTTCCTGGTCTGTTCAGTCTTGGAGTTCCCATGTTCCAGCTAGCCCAAAACAATGTCTCAGTGTCTCCTGAACATGAAACATCATTCCTGTTGTCCAGAACTAATTTTCTGACTTTCATTCATACTGTTTCTCATCTAGGCCTGAACATCCAGAACCCATCCTGGTGAGAAAAGGCAGTGATTGGAGGGAGTTAGTTTTCCTGTGTTCAGACTAACACCCATATCCCTAGGTTGGTTTAGGGATGCATCACATTTTGAACTTGATCTGATTTGTATTACCAGTGCTAGGCATGTGTGTATTTTCCTTTCCTTTTACTATTTTTAATTGCACAAAGAAGGCACTTCAAAGGTGATTTCATTCACCTGTGTTGATTGCCCTGGTGCCCTGGGCTGAACGAGCCTATGACTAAACTTTTCCCCTGAACCCCACTGTTGAAGCATTCTCCCCTCTAGAAGTCATGGGGCTGAGTGCTGGGCTATCTCATGCAGTACTTCTCCCTTTCCCTCCCCTGTGGTGTTCACTTCTTGGCTAACTGGGTGGTTAAGCCCATGAGCCTGCTTTCAGTTCAAGGGGCTTTATTGGAGAGAACAGAAAAAAGCATGTTATGAAACTACTTTCATCTCATCACCTTCACTAAACCTTTGGAAGTGGACACATCATAGGACTGGAATGTAAGGTTTATTTCAGCGACATTCTTGCCCTTCTTATAGGCATCTGTAATTTCCCTGAAGCTGCCCATTGCGGCTGTCATGTGGTAGATTCATAAATTAGTTCTAAGACCAACTTCTTACCTAATTCCCTTGACTTAGGGATATTCCCCATTCTGACACTGAGCCCATTTCCTATGGGAAGATCTGGGGATTTTTATTAATTCATATCATTTTTTTCATTTCTGAAACCAAGACACTGTCATTGTACATAAAAATGAAATATGCAATATAGGAAAAAGTCATTAGAAACCTTAAAACCTGGATAAATACTGTTAACTGTCGAGCATATATTTGTTTTCAGAAATTTTACTATGCAAATATAACTGCATATTTAGTAATAGCAATGAGATGATAACCTACTTACAGTTTTATAAACTGCCTTTTTTCACCAAACATCATATTGTGAAGGTCAATCCAAGCCAATCAATATAAGCTCACATAATAATAAAAATGGCAGTAGAAACACTAATGGTCCATTCTGCTATAATAATAATGATGAGAATCGTTAAAATTATTGCTGACTCCCTCTGTGCCCCACACTGTTGTATGTGCTAACCCTATGCTTACTCACTTCATCCTCGCCACAACCCATGAGGAGGAGCTGTCGTCGCCCGACTTTAAACATCAGAGAGCTGAGGCACAGCAGGGGCAGGGCCAGCAAGTCACAGCCTAAGATTTGAACAGATTCCGTGTGGCTGCTGAGCCCCACATCTAACCAGTGCACACCCCTGCTTCTCATCTGATAAGACCCTCAACCTTACTGTTCATCAGGGCACAGCAAGGTAAATCAAACTGTGTACAATTTTTTACCTAGTTAAATACGCAGGAATTCAAAATATTGATAATAATCACTGTGGTTTGGAATTACAGGGAAATGTGACCTCTTATAATCTAGCAACGTTCCCAACATCTCGTCTTCCTTCCTGTCCTTCAAGGACATTTCCATTCTAAAGGCATTCCCGTGGGTGGGCTAGGAACGCTCTTGCTTTCCTGATAATTGTTTTATATAGGTGCAGGAGAAATAGATATTTAGTTTAGGTAGAAATAGACAACATTAAAAAGGAGGGGAAATCATTACCCCAAGCATACCAGCCAAAGATAAGCCCTGAATGTTTTCATCTGCATTTATTTTCCCAGAATTTTTCTTATGTGGGTATTTATATATTATTGCAAGTTTGCATAATTTGTATATTTATCTAGGAAAGAGAAGATCTCACCTCACATGTACTTTGGTAACCTGCTTGTCTCATTGTAGCGGGTTGTACTTTGTCTCTCAGAAAGATAAGTCCAGGTCTTAACCTCCTCCTATATGTGAATGTGACCTTAATAGGACATCGGGTCTTGGCAGATCTAATTCAGTTAAGGATTGATGGGGTTTCATCTGGGTAACACATAGGACCTAGGACTTAGGGTGAGCCCTAAATCCAAAGACTGGTGTCCTTCTAAGAGAAAGGAGAGGGAGATTGCACACACACAGGGAAGAAGGCCATGTGAAGACAGAGGCAGAGACTGGAGCTATGCTCACAAACCAAGGAGCTACAGAAGCTACCGGACGCGAGAAGAGGTAAGGATAGATGCTCCCCTAAAGCCTTTGCAAGGAGCATGGACCTGCTGACACCTTGATTTCAGACTTCTGGTCCCCAGAACTACGAGAGCATACACCTCTGATGATTTAAACCATGAAGTTCATGGTGATTTGTTATGGTGGCCCTAGGCAACTAACATACTCAGTAGCAATATACCCCAAATGTCAGTGATTGTGAATAAACATCAGTCTATACCCTATTTTTCATGCCTGTGGGGATAGTAATGCCAAGAAGACACAGATAAAAAGAAAGAAACATGGCTAAAATTTATTATGTACCAAGTGCTTTTTATGTATTGAGTCGTTCCGTGCTTTCAGCACCCGTATGAGGCAAATACTGTTGCTAATCCCCATTTTGTAGACAGAAAGCTAAGGGGCAGAGAGAATAAGGACTTGGCCCAGGACTGCACAGTTAGGGGGCAGAACAGAGTGGATTTGTACCCAGCACTTCATGCTCCAAAGCCTGGGAAACTGTCAAAGATTTGTTACGTGACAGAAGCAATCTGCACAATCATGCATGTTTTGGGTGGTCAGCAAAAGTAATACTCAGTATATTAACATATTTTTACAAAATATCTGCACCTGGTGACAAAAGGGTGGCTTGTGACCTTGGTGAGAGCACGTTCATTGAATCATGCGGACAGAAGCCCTAGCGCAGTGAGATAAGGAGTCAGTGGGAATGAAGATTGTTAGCAGGGAATGCAGAGAACTCTTGCTGGAACTTTGATTTTGAAGGTAGAGGAGAGAGAGACAGGGAGGGGGAGGGGGAGAGGGGGAGGGAGAGGGAGGGAGAGGCTTGTGGCTACATGGGAATGAAGGGACCAAAGAGGGATTTTTTTTTAAATCTTCTGTTCCTTGGAAGTTTGCAAATTAACGCACAAATGCCATCTTATCTCAGGTTTAACCCCTGAATTTGACCATGTAATCATTTGCCTTCTTACCCTCTGTTTTCCACCGTAGAGTTAATGAGATGCCTCCAGTGGAATAGTATACGTTTTAAGCCCAATGTATGTTTAGTTATTAGTGAATGAAAGAATGGATAATTTTATGTCAAAGACATGCTAGGAATTTTAGGAATTTTGCCTCTCAGGGGTCAGCACATGGCTGAAATCCCGGTGTGACGTGGCTGGATCATGCATGATCGGAGGACCCCTGCACTGGTGACTGGGGGACGGGTCCAGGTTTTTCCTGTGCATGTATTAACATACAGAGCAGTCCAGGAGCAGCAGGTAGGCCAACACCACACCTTGCTGCCCAGGTGCCATCTCTCACCGAGCTCACCAGGTGAGTCAGACAAGCCTGACTTCCCAGCGTGGGGCACTGGAGCAGAGGCACGATGTGAAGCAGCTCCTGGGAGATTCTGAAACATCGGAGACAGTAGAGAATCTTCTGTCTCCAAAACTTTCAACTCATGGCCTATCAGAGAGAGATTTGCTCCCTTCATAAAGATATCTATCTTCTCATTAGGAGAAACAATGAAAAATGACTTCTCACAATGCCTGCCTCATCCCCAAGGCTCAGTCAGCCCCTACTGCTCTGTCTCCACGTCGAAAGGGCCACTGAAGTCCCCCCACACGCCATGTACTCTGGGCAGGTTTTCTCATTTACCCCTCAGGACAGCTCTGTGACAGAGGTGTCAGGTATCTGGAGTCTCATTTCACAGATGCCCAAGGTCGGGCTCACAGAGCCTAAGTCCCTTCTCCAGAAAAGTGGGAGGACGGGAATGAGGGTCCATCCCTCGCCCTCCCTAGAGGACACAGAGCAGCCTGCCTTTCAGAAGATGGGCTTCCAGGGCTGGAGAAATGGTCATGTTGCCCTCCCCTGGTATTGTGGCGCCTGGGTCCTCACTCAAAAGCTCCTCTTGATGATGAAGATGATAGTGCACATGTGTGTGCACATACATTCATTACCTTGGAAAAGCATTCGTTGTATTCAATTCGTGGGGAAACATAGACTCAAAATGGTATTGACAGTGTATCTGCGTGTGTGTATCTGTGTGTGTATATGTGTTTCTAGGTCTCCTCTAGTTCACTCAACCTACCTCATTAGTGTAGCTTTGTCTTCACTTCAGACCGTGGCTCAATTCCAACCTCGTGTTTCAACATCCCAGAAAATGAAGCTACAGACAGATTACAGCCAGTTGGTGGAAAACCCTAGGAATCTCTGATTGAAGCCATTAAACCCAAAATCCCAAACTCCATCCCTCCCTCCCCCTTGCCAAGCCCCCTGCTCTGAGGCTCTGAGAGCTAACATCCTGGATCTGGCCACCAGATTGCATCCATCTCTATTCTTCTTCTTTAAGGAATAAGAAGATGTTTTGTTAATAATAACAAAAGTCACCTAACAGTTTGTTTACTAAGATACCAGTTCTACTTAGAAAATTCACATGTATATTAGAGCAGTTCCATCTGCTGTTGACTCCAAATCAACATCGCGTTCACTGAGTTCTCTCTTCCCTCATCAGCGTAGGTCATGTCCACACTGTAGAGGGCGTCCCTCTGAGAGAGCAGGGTGTTCACACTCCATTACCTCACCCCGGTACAGGCTGCCCAGACCTTCTCCCACCTCCTGTCTGTCATCCCCTGTCCAGGGCACTGGACACAGCTGCCCAGAGCCCACTCGGACGCCCCATCCGACCTGTCACCTCCCGCCTGCCCTGTGCTGCCAGTTGCCCACCGGCCGCCCACTGCCAAGGCGCACTCCTGCCACCTGGTGTTTCATCGTATGCGGGCCCCGGAGTGTATCTTTTCAGTCTTCTTTTACACCTATCAGGTTTTTCAGAAAGAATTAGAATCATTCTGTATAGGTTCACAGGCTGGGTTTTAAGGGAGGTGGTTGTATTTTTTTACTTCTTGCAGGCACGGCTTAGAAGTTTGATGGTGGCGGTACGTTGGCGCCACCTTCTGACAGGAGCCTGAACTTCAGCCTGAACGTCCCTGAGCAGGGAGGTGGGGGGGAGGTGGGAGGGAGGTGGGAGGGAGGGCCTGTGACCCAAACCCATCAGTCAGAGCTTTCCGGAAGTCTGGCTGGAATGGGGCCATTCCCAGTGTACAAGAATACTGACGGCCTCTTTCCATGCTGAAGAGAAAGCTGTGTGTGAAAGGACAAAAACGTTTTCATTTTTATCCTCTGAGGCCTCTCCATAAGTACCTAGAGACGAATATAAGCAAAACTGGATCCATGCCATTTATGACCTTTGTAACCCACTTTTACCCCTCTTATGACCACCTCTCCATGTAAATGTATGCCTAGGACAACATTGCAAATTACTTTACAACACAATTTCAGTTTTTTATTTTCTAACATCGTCTGGGTGTTTCATTGTATGGAAACCTCAAAATTTACTTCACTAGTATCCTAGCGATAAAAATTTCATTCCTTTACCATTTTTTTCTGTTACAAACAACACTATACTTACCACGTTTGCTACTATACAACACAATTTCAGTTTTTTATTTTCTAACATCGTCTGGGTGTTTCATTGTATGGAAACCTCAAAATTTACTTCACTAGTACCCTAGTGATAAAAATTTCATTCCTTTACCATTTTTTTCTATTACCAACAACACTATACTTACCACCTTTGCTCATATGTATGCAAATATCTTTGTTAGCATCACTTCTATTAAGTTCCTGAAACTATTCTTTCAAAACTAGAAAATCTTATGTTAATACATTCAAAATACTATTACTAATGTATATTCCCAAAAATATGGTGTGAAAGTGTCTGCTTCTCTACACGTTGGAAATAATGTGAATCACTGCTAATCTGATAGGCAACAAATCGTCTCTCATCATTATAACTCTTTTTTAAACGTCTGACCAGAATTCCATCCTGTGGGTGTGATGTAATCAATTCTTACAACTCCCTGTTATTTGGCATTCAGAGTGTTTCTTATATTCCCTACTATTGACACAGTGTGGGAGGCACCTTTTCAGTGTCTGTGCGCTGCTAAAGGGCACAGTTCCCATGGCTATTTGCACTGGAGAGCTGAGTGTGACCTCTTTGAGCTCAGAAACACTCTTGGGAGAATTCTAGTATTGGAATAACAGAACCTGGTCAGTGATTCAGTGTATGTGTGTGTGTGTGTGTCTGGTGTCAGTGTGTGTGTTTTGGAGTGGGGGCTAACAGCTACATTTCCCTCTGCTTCCTTCTGTCCCTTCATGGCGTTGCTTCCCATTTGTTCTCTCTCGCTAAATTCTGGCCCAGAAATGAATGAAGGGAATTACCAGGATGGCAGTCCTTATAACCGAGTCCTTATCAACACCCTGAACACCTACGTCCTGAAGATAAACTTCTAACAGGGAATTTGTCGGTGCAGAAAGTGTGCACCTATGTGGCCCTTGGAGAAGTCCTGCCATACTGACACCTGGAAAGGTAGTTCCAGTGTAGTCTTTTCAAAGTGGAGTCACGTGAGAAAGGACACAGAGGCGTGAAGAAAGTAGTAATGCTGACATCTTGTCACACAGGCCAGGCCCTGGACCCTGTCATGGCCCACTTTCAAACCACTGCCATCGTTGAAAGATGTGGAATCAGGCACAAATCAAACTTTGCATGTGAGCGCCACCTGAAGTAGCACATGTCGGGGGAAGGTTACTGCTTGGAGGAATACAGGACACAGAGTCAGCAAGATTGGGATACAGCTACAGTTTTATATAAATTTGTGTTTATATAAAACACATGCCTCAAAATCATTTTTATTAGAAACGCTGGTATTGACTGTGGTACAACAGGAGACCAGGCCCACTTCATGTCGTAAACAACTTTATTGGGGTATAATTTCAACAATAAAATGCACACATTTTAAGGGTACAGTTTGATGATATTTAAAAGATATATGGACTTTACAATCACCACCATAATCGAGCTTTAGACGTTTCCATCACCCAAAGGCCCATTGAACTTGAATGCCGTTATCTCTTGCACCTGCCTTCAGTGCAAGGGACCACTGATGTGTTTGCTGTCTCTATGGATTTGCCTATTCTGGACATTTCATGTAAGTGGAATCATACAATATGTGGTCTTTGGGATATTTGGCTTCTTTCACTTTGCATCATGTTTTCAAAGTTCATGAATGTTGTATCATATATCAGTAGTTCATTACTTTTATAACTGAATAATATTCTGTCATGTGGATATGCCACATTTTGTTTAGCTATTCATCTATTGATGGTCGTTTGGGTTGTTCCCGCTTTTTGGCTATTATGAATGATGATGATATATGTACATTCGTTTACAAGTTTTTATGTAGACATGTGTTTTCATTTCTCTTGGGTGTGTGCCTAGGATGGGACTGCTGGGTCGTGTGGTAACTCTGTGTTTAACCGTTTGAGGAACTGCCAGACTGTTTTCATGATCCTGACAGCCTTGAGGAGACAGGTTTAGTCTGTTGTGTTTCTCATGATCAGACTAGGATTACTGGTTTCCAGAAAGAATACCACAGAGTTGCAGTGCCCTTGTCACAACCTACCTGGGAGGACATGCTATCCACATGATGTCACTGGAGATGTTGACCTTCATTGCTGGGTTAAGGTGGCGTTTGCTGAGTTTCTCTAGCAGACAGTAACGATTTTCCATTTGCCTACTCTATTCCTTAGAAGTGAAGCATTAATTTTGCCCTGTTATATATATTTGTATAGGGAGAGACAGACACAGAGAGAGAGGTTGATTGATTGATTGGGAGGAATTAACTCATGCCATTTTGGAGGATCGAAAGTCCCACGATCTACCATCTGCAAGCAAGAGACCCAGGAAAGCCGATGGTGTAGTTGCAGTCCAAGTCCAAAGGCCTGAGAACCCAAGCACCTGGTGTAAGTCCCAGTATTAGGGCAAGAGGAAACCAATTTCCAGCTCAGCAGTCAGACAGAGAGCACAAATTCTCTGTTCCTCCACCTTTCTGTTCTATTCAGGCTCTCAATGGATTGCATGATGCCCACCCACGTTGGGGAGGGCCATCTGCTTTACTCAATCTACCAATTAAAATGCTAATCCCATCCAGAAACACCGTCAGTGAACACCCAGAAATAATGTTTAACCAGGTATCTGGGCGTCCCATGGCCCAGTCAAGTGGACACATGAAATGAACCATCACAAACCTCGTGGAGGGATCCTGTCTACATATACTATTTGGAACGATTCAGAAAGACGATTTGACTCCTCTCTCCCATTTCATTATTAATTCAAACATTTATTTATATTATCCTGGATTCATGTATATTTGTTCTATGGGTTGGATTATTTTACTGAATGGACATCAGTAAAGACATCCCGAAAGAATGTCCAGAACTATGATTTCTGTGGTGCAGTGTAAGTGTTTTCACTTGAGACAGGAACATGCAAAAGAGTTCCGTTTCAGCTCTGTCTTAGTCCATTTGAGCTGCTATACCAAAATACCACAGACTAGGTGGCTTATAACAATAAAAATTTATTTCTCACAGTTCTGGAGTCTGGAAGTCCACGTTCAGGGTGCCAGCAAGGGAGGGAGCTGGTGAAGACCCTCTCTGTGGGTTGCAGACTGCCAGTTTCTCCCTGTGTCCTCACATGGTGGAAGGAGAAAGCAAGCTGTCTGGGGCCATTTTTATAAGGACACTGATCCCATTCGTGAAGGCTCCACTCTCATGATTTAATCACCTTGCAAAGGCCCCACTTCCTAATACCATCAGTTGAGGGTTAGGTGTCAGTATATGCATTTTGGGAGGAACACAAACATTCAGACTGCACCAAGCACTATTATATTCTCTAATAATGGTGTATTAGACAATGTTTTTAGACGATACATTTAACCATGATACAGTATAAAATAACATTATCATTTCAGATGATCTCATTGCATACTTGGAAATCCCTTGAGAAAGAAAGAAACACAAATAAGAAAGATTGTTGAAAGGACCATGGAAAATTATTGCTACCGTTCAATAAACCTATTAGCAAAATCCCTTACAATGAAGCCAAAGTATGGAATGCAGAGAAAGTGTGTGCTTCATTTGAAGCCCATCGTCTATAGCACATCCTTCCCCATTATCTGACTTTGACTCTGTGGAAAGTATTTTACAACCGAAATAGTTAGGTAACTGACAGCATTGTAATATAATCCCTGTCTATACACAAATAAATGAATTCTGTCTTAGAGAGGGAAACTTTTGTCTCCATTTGGACGTTCATTTCAACACTCTCGATCTGTTAATGTAACAAAGAGGTAGATATTGACCTTGTCAAGGTTAATTTCAGTGGCAGTGTTGGGGACCACAGCTGGATCAGATGAGGGAAGCAGACTGAGTTGGAGGGGAGGTGCAGAGAGATGTGAGTTGAGTATTGAGAATTCCTCCTAGAACTTTGGTGCAAAGCAGGGAATACATGTAACTAGAGGGGTGGAGAAGGGTCCAGGGCATTAACTTATGTTCTCATATCCTCAATTATAAGAGACTTGAGCAGGTTGGAATCTGAAGGGGAAGGAGCCATCTCTAGTTTGATTTAACATCTGAATTTACCACACCACCCTTTCCACACTTTACTTCCTTGTTTCCATTCTGGAGAAGCCTGAAACTCAACGAAAGGGATGGTGTAGAGTTAGGTCTTAATGTCTGTTAATTGTATGAATGGATGGATGGATGATGCAAAATGTGTCAGACACGTGCTGGGAATTCATGGGTTTTTATCTCCCAGGGCAGAGCTCTTCGTGCAGATGACTGAACCCGTGATGTTGGGTGGCTGAGAGGATGCAGCTTCTCAGGACTCTGCAACTGACGGCTGCAAGATGGGAGCCCTCAACTTAAGCGATCAGAAGCAGATTTAGGCAGACCACCACACCTTACTTCCTGGAGGGATCCAACCCTGACCTAAGCAGGTGAGTTTGCAGACATACTTGTTTTCCATTCTGGTAACAGGATTACGGTCTGCTCGGAAGCATGTTGTGGTCCAGCTCTCGTGCCATTCAGCAAGTTTTAACAAAGTGTAGATCTGGCTCCTCTCTAAACTTGAATTCAACATATGTTCACAGAGAGATATTCGTAGTCTTCTGGGCATACGCATTGTCATTAGGAACTCCCAGAGGCCACACAAGTACACACACACAACCTGGAGCCTACATGCATGCTGTAGCACTAGAAGAACCAGCAGGCTCGTGTGTCCATGGCTCGTTGTTCGTTCGTCTGAATACATAACCAGACCTTATTGCAGTAATAAAGAATGACAATTGATGATTAACTCAGCATTTTGTATACTAGGGAAAGTTTAAAAACTTCCTTAATGTCCAGTTAAATATGATGATGATGAGAGAATTTAGTGACACAATAGTAACCCAGTGTGTGTGCGCACTTGTGGGGAAGCCTACACTCTGTGATACTGCAGGTGGGAATGTCAATCAGTACAGCCTCTTTCCAGGTTGATTTGTCAATGTCCATAAAGAAATTTGTGCATTGCCATTCTGTTTGTATCTGGGGCTTTCTCCTTCAAGTATAGATCCTCAGCGTGACACCTGTCCCTCCGTTAGAGAGGGACATGTCATATTCCTTATGATATAGATTGTGTGGGGATGCCTCTTTCAAAAGAACTGACCTAAATACACCCCCTTGTTTTCACAGAATAGGAAGTTGAGGTCCAACGAGTTTCACTGACATGCAGAAGCACAGGCAGGAAGCAAGATTTTCTTGACTTTCATGTGATGTGCGGCTGAGCGTCATACAGTCTGAGTTTGGACATACGAGGTGGCAGTCTCTGCTTTTCCTCGTAGTAGCAGGATGACCCCAGCCAGGTTACCTAACCTCTGTACATTGTCTTTTTTCTAGCTACAATATGAAGTAGAAATCATATCATCTACCTCCCAGGAATGTTGTGGGAAATGTGTGAGATTGAAAAAGGACCAGCACTCGGGAAAGTTGAGTCTCCATGGCTCTCTGAGGTCAGGGTTCTCGCCTTTCTATGGGATTTTATGTATCAACCACCTACATTGTTCTGCAACTTGCCATTTTTCATCAAAAATAGCATTTCTCCAGGTTTTCATTTGCATTTCATTAGTTAATGTGTTTTCAAATGTTTCTTGGGCATGTATCTTGCACTTTACATGAATCTATTGCTGAGTAACAAAAAGTTTCACTGCTTAAACCAACAAACATGTATTACAACACTGTTTCTTTGGGTCGGGAGCTGGGAAGTGGCTTGGAAGGGAGTCTCTGACTCAGGGTCTTTCACAAGACCACAATGAAGGCAGAGGTAGGGGCTAGTGTCATCTCAAGACTCAACACAGGGAGGCTCCTCTTCCAAGCTCATTCTCATGGCTGTTCACCAGACTCAGGGCCTCGTTGGGTCTGGCCAGAGACATGGGTTCCTTCTTACATGGACAGCTCACAGCATGGCAGCTAACTTCTCTCAGAGTGAGCGTGAGAAGGTGCCCAACAAGGAAGACACAGCCTCTTTGTCACCTAATCTCAGAAGTGATGTCCTGTCTCTTCTCATAATTCTGGGTGTGAGAAGCAAGTCACTAACTCCAGCCCACACGCAATGGGACAGATTACACAAGGAAGTGAACACTGGGAGGCCAGGATCATTTGGGGTCGTCTTAGGGGCTAACTACCACATCATCATTAGACTGTCTCTCCATATTGGTTACTGGGAATGCTTCATATATTATGAGAATTAGCCCCATATAATTTGTGAATATTACTCTAGCCTCATCAGACAAGCTTTAATGATTTATTTTGCCATGCAGTGTTTAAAATTTTTCAATATTGTAATTTAAAAGTAATACAGCTTATTATATTTAAGAACTAACTAATACCCTGGGAGCATGAAATATGAGCAGTGAAAGTGATTAGGACATTCGGAGCCCTGGTGCCTTCAAGACACAATGGGAAAAGCTTTAGTGAAATGCAAATTACTGAGCAGGCATTAACAAAGCGGTTCCCCCATATACCAAACCTCTCCTAACCTCTTATACCCTGATGTAAACTATGGATTTAATAATAGCTTCCTCAAATACATGTTAAGCTAACGGAGATACAATTTAGAGTACTACATGCTTACATGAGTTTTGTCAGCATTGATATTCTACCCTTCAGGTCATCTGACCAGAGGGAACACCTGTTCTTCTGAGTCGACCCCAGTCTGTCCACCACTTTAAAAAACCAGTGAGTTGACGTAGTCCTCATACCCAGGGGTCTTGGTCCCAGGTGGAGGATTTCACTTCAATCACCACCACCATCATCACCATCCTCATCACCAAGAGGGGTTGTTGAGTGAGCACCCATGGGGGATGTAAAATGACCAGTCTGCAAGACCTGGTGGCCCATCATCTACATAACAGGGCACTGGGTATATGCAGCTCTACTCAACCTTCTGCCATTATCATCCCCTTTATGGAGGTCCTTTAAACATTTTCTTCCTCATCTTATCCTTTCTGCCCAGGACTTGAAATTTTAATACCATACATGACCTGTTAACTGTTTCTGTACTGTGGTACTTTGAGCACCACAAATTATTCTACCACTCCTTTACCCGGAAAAACTGCGTTCAGCCCCTTGGGAGGGCGGGTGGTGATAATGTTCCCGTTGAGAATGCATGGAATATTGTGATGAGGACAAAAGCCATCCCTACCCTTACTTGATGTGTGATCCCATCTGGAATACTTGCTTTGTGGGACACATGTGCTGGAGAGTTCCTGTAGGACAAACCTAACAGTGCAGCAGCTGACGGGGGCCTTGCTTTCTTCTCTCATAGATGTTTGCAAATGTCTCGTCAAAGAGGTTGTATCAAGTTTTCCTCCCTCATCAGTGTATGGAGTTCTCAGGACCTCCAATTTCCATTTAAATGGTATGCAGCAGGAACACAAACTCACTGATGAGGTTTTCTTTTCAGACTCGAGAATTATTCCAGGACATATTCTGAGGCATAAAATGGGACCATTTTAGCCAACTAGAAATGCTCATGTGAAATATGTCATTCATAGGGAATAATGGAATTATTCTACCATCCTAGCAAGATTATATCACATTAGCAAATATTAATAATGCTATAAAACCCATGATTTGCACAGATTTGGAGAAAATGTTACCCTTGTGGTGGGTTGTGATACAAATTAGTAAAAATATTTTAAAGCCATTTAGAAATACTCAGATCTGGAGAAAAATTTATCCTTGTCTTGCAGTGGATTGTGATACACATTAGTAAAAATATTTTAAAGTTCAACTCGACCTTAAACATAAAACGGCTAAATGTTTATGCTCTTTGATAAAGCAGTCACACCTGTGAGAATTTATCCTCCTGATGCAGCCGGGGGAGGCCCCCTGTTGACACCACTCATTGGTCCACACTGCTCAGGGTGGAGCTAACCATTGCCCTAGCTGGCTCTGTGCCTTCAGGGCCCCTGACCCTGCATCATTCCTTCCTTGATCCAAACAGGACAATCTGTCTCACGGCTGCATGCCCAGAGTTGATGGACCATCCAGGGGCCACTGTAAGTGTTGATATGGGGCAGTGCTCAAGTGACTGTTCCTGGAGGGACCCGTTGAACTCCAACCTCACTCCTGTCTGGGAGAAATCTCCCTTCCTCTCTGCATTCTGTGTCCTCAGAGGCCCTCCCCTCCCTACCAGGTTCAAACAGTACAATCCCTTCCATAAGCTTAAGTTTTCACAAAGCATGGAACAAGTACCGGCTTCAGACAGCTTCTGCTCCCAGCCCTGCCACCAACCTCCCCTGGAGGCAAGAGGAAGGGGCACCCAGCCCAGCCCCCTGGTGCAGGGAGGTAGACACAGGGAGTACAGAGGTTAAGCACCTCAGCAGTAGGCACCTTCATACCTTTGCTAAAGCTCTGCCACCCGCAACTAAAAGTGCCCATCCCTGGCTCTGGCAGTGGGCGTGGGGAGTAACCTCTTTGCCATCCGTCTCTGTGCTCAGGAGCATGTGCTTTGTAGTCACACACATCCATGAAGAGAGGGTAGTGATTCCTCCTCACTACGGTTGTCCTGAGACTGAATCCAGCCACTAAGTGAAGAACGTGGAGCTGGGCCCCTCTAACCATTCTCCTTCATAGAGAGTAGCTGTCTTTCTTCCCTGGAGTTGGGAACTCCTGTGGCGACTTTACGTGCCCCCTCAGCTGGGGCCCCTGAACTGGAAACATCAGAGTCACCTTGCTGATTCTTTTCTTAACTCTCGTCTGAAACTCCCTATTTGGTGGAAGTGGGACTTTTGTATCAAAGCCCATTCAGGTTATTGAGCCATAGCAATATGGGCCTGAGAAAGTGAATCAGCACATGTGGCACCAACAGTGTATGGGAGTGCCCTGTCCCCTTCATACCAGCAACACCAGGTATGACCAGCTCTTGTCTTTCTCACCCATCTGATCTGCTCATATTCCCAGTCGTGTCCTGTGGGAGAGTCCTCGCAGGTGGTCGTTCACTTTACAGATTCACAGCTCTTGTTCCTCTGCGGTATCTCCAAGAGCCCAAAGGGAAAACATGCTTCTTTGATGTTAACCTGCAGGTAAAATGGGAGGACGCAACCTTCCTTACTTAAGGGGAAATGGGGTGTTGATTTTAATCCCTGACCCCAAACTTCATGAACGAGGAGATGAGATGGCAGATGACTGATGATGCCGTTCTTCCTAACAAGACACCACCGACTGGGAATGGTGGCCCAGCGTGGGCTCCAGAGGCTGGCTCTACTTCTCTCACCTCCTGAGTTACTTTGTGTGGACTAAGATGTGCTCTGTGTGTGGCTCTGAGGGCGTGTGCTTTCTGGGCAGCAGGGAGAGAGAGGACTGCTGGGGAGCTGTCAGCTGCTGGGAAAGCCCTGAGCGTTGGGGAGGCTGATGTGAGAAAGGAGTGAGAACCGGGGCCCTAAATCAGGTCGGGCAGTTATGAACGCGATGCCTAATCATGAGGGTGGCACCCTTCACCTCCTCAGAGGCACCTGAGGCCCCGCTCAGAGGTGGTGACACTGCCATGTTTGTGTGCCTTGGAACCTGGTCTGAAGGCGGTTCCTGACAGTGTGAGCAAAGGCAGCATGAGTGTCTGTCCTCACCTGGCAGGGGGCGGTTGTGGGGGAGGGTCAACTCCTTGGAAGGACACAGGTAGTCAGAGCTCCTTTCTAGACCCCACTGCCTGTGGGCAGGACAGCCTCCTCCGGGTGAGAGGAGGACAGCAGAGAAAGCTAGGTAGGCGTAGGTGTCTTTTATTTTTCTTAAGGACATCTGAAGTTTCTTGGCCATCTCTTTCTCGTTAGACTTGCATGTTCGTGTAGTAATACCCCTCAACACGTTAATCTGAGAACAGCTAGAGAAGGAGCCTGCTTGCATTTCATGTGAGAAAATATACCGGGCATCTTCTAAATAATAATATAAATGGAAGAAGATCTAACATGTCACTCTAAGAAGAGGCCAAAGTCTGACGGTTAATTCCAGAGATACGAAAATGACATACGATAAAATCCAACTCTCATTCCTAGTTTACAAAACATAAAACATAGCTTAATAAAATGCTGCTTTACTATGACTGTAGGAATATTTGCATTGTTTAGTAGGTGTCTCCTATAGCAAGAAGCACATCTGGTGAAATGAGGACCTGGGCCTTCAAATCTGGCTGAGTGAGATGCTGGCCTGGGGACTGTCGAGCACGTTTACATCTTTCATAAACTTGAACTAGGACTCAGGTCTGCTGACTCGCAACTCGGTGTTCTCCTCAAGAATTACTGCAAAGCCGCCTTTCAAAGGTCAGGCTGAGCTTCCTTCTTTTGTAAGGCTGAATAATATTCCGTTGTGTGTGTGTGTATATATATATATATACACACACACACACCACGGTTTTTCATCCAGTCATCTGTCACGGGCACTTAGTTTGTTTCCATGTTTTGTCCACTGTGAATAATGCTGCAATAAACATGGAAGTGCAGAAATCTCTTTGAGATAGTGATTTTATTTCTTTTGGACATACACCCAGGACCTGGAGAATACCATGCTAAATGAAATAAGCCAGGCCCAGAAAGATTAATATCACAGGATCTCACTCATATGTGGAAGCTAAAAAAAATAAAAGTCAAACTCTTAGTAACAGAGTAGAATGGTGGCTGCCAGGGCTGGGAATGAGAGAAAAAGAAGACATATTGATCAAAGATTACAAACTTTCAGTCCTAAGATGAGGAAGTTCTGGAGACCTGATGTACAGCATGGTGACTACAGTTAATAATAACGTATTGTGTACCTGAAATTTGCTAAGAGAGTAGAGCTCAAGTGTACTCCCCAAACACACACAAAAAATGGTAACTATGGGAGGTGATGGCTATGCTAACTAGTTTGATTGTGGTGATCATTTCACGATGTATACATATAACAAAACATCACGTTGCACACCTTCAATATATATGATTTTTGTCAAAAAAAGATATAAAGCCCTCCTCCCCACCAAAATAAAGGCAGTCCTGGTTGCCACGATTTTTGCCACACAGTTTCCTCATCTCAGAAAAAAGGGAGATTGACAGCACTCCCTTACTGCGTGGTGCTGATGATGTAACGCAATCCTGTGTGCTTGAGACAAGCCCCGTGCAAACATAACCCCTTCCTGTTAATGAGACACTGGGATGATCGGAAAATAGAGGGATCAGCCAGTGGTGCAGTTTCCCAGAGCACAGAGTGCTTGGCAAACAGGGCTAGAAGTCCAGGCTGGGTCCATGAGGTGAGGGCCTTGGCAGGAAGAGAAGGTGGGCTACCTTTGAGGGTGTTTTGGAGGTATGATTGTCTTTATCCACTTCCCTGACCTCTCAGGCCTTACCTGGGACTGCTGTTCCTTACATGAGCTGTGTGTGGCTCTGAGCCTCGGCTGCTGTGCAACACTCTGCCTCTGAGATCAGAGCAGGACTCGGAGACACTGCTCTGGGCAGCTGTGTCCATAGCGCCCAGGAGAGGAGAAGGTGGAGAGGGGGCGGGAGAAGGTCTGGAAAGCCTTTACAGCGGTGGGGTACTGGCAAAAGCCTGCTCTCTCGGAGTGGCCCTCTCTGCAGTGTGGACGTGTCGGCCGACACTGATGAGGGAAGACAGTAGGTAACGGCGATGAGCCAATGAGCAAAATACAGATATGGGGTCAACACCAAATGAAGCTTAGATTTCGTCTTTTAATATACAAAGTGCTTTCCCAAGAAGAATTGGCATCACACTCTCCATGCTGTTCCATGAATTATTCTAAAGAATAACATTTGTTTTCTCCTTTCAACAATTAGGGGTGTTAACGTTTAAGAAAGGAAAACAAAAAGCAAAATGGAGGGAGATGCCCCTTTGCTGATCACATGGAGAATTGCAGCTCTCAAAATCTCAGGCGGGGACTCAGCCAGAGTGTTGAGAGAGAGGAAGGGACCCGTCCTTGATGGTACCAGACAGAGCCCTCTGGAAGTTTCCACCCACTGGCAGAAGTCCCTCTGTATCCACCACCTTTGGCATCTCTAAACCCCAAGAGAGGAAGCCCAGCCCCTGTGTGAGATGGAGACAAAGCGGTACCTTAGAGTGTGTGTGCCGGGTGATAGAGTTTGAGACATAAAAACACAGACACACACAATGTTGTGGTGGTTCACCCATAGAAATATGCACACACAGGGACGCACACATACACGTAAGGGCACACAGATGTCTACTATGTCTAAACAAGTATTTTAACCCTCTTTGTCCCTCAGGGGCACTATATTTTGTAATATTTCAAAAGTAGTAAGCATGTGTGTACGTTTTTCTTTGTCAAGCCGTTTCCATATTTCTTCTCTCCAAATTCTTACCTTGATGATTTTCCTGACAGAACGTTTCAGTCAGTGAATGTGTATATATAAAATAAAGTTATCTTCTATCTCCCCCCTTCCGATCCTCATCCTCTGAGTGAAAGGGGCCTCTGTCAATAGATTGGTGCCTATTCTCCAGGTGTGGTTATCTGTAGGGGAGTATTAACTTGTACGTACAGATAAACACATTATATTGAGATAAAACAATTACATGAACACATATATATTCACATTCACATAGTCTTCAAAATTATAATTACATTATACATTCTTGTCTTTAGCTTGCTTTCCCATTTAATGTTATTCACATTGATTATTATATGCATTTCATTGGTTATTGTGGTTTTGGCATTTAAAAATGTTTTTGTGCGTGTACATTTTTGAGTGAATTCTCTGTTGCTGTCCTATGCCCATGACTCTGTTGGTTAATACATGTGCCTCATATTTCAACCTGGTCGCCTCCACCTTTACTAGATACTTCCTAGGTGTTGCCTTATCACTCTCCAGAGTGGCTGTACACTCCCCAGCAGCACCTGTCACTTCCCCTTTCCCAGTTCGTGCATCTAAAGGGTAGGTTGTGTTCCTGATCCCCAAGATGGGCCCTGGAGTCAGGCAACCAGGCCAGATGATACTGGCACTGACTCTTAGTGGCTGTGTGAACCTGCAAACATACTTCACCTCCTTGAGTGTCACCTTCCTGATGTGTAAAAGGAAATCCTGACTCCTGCCTCATGGGAGCACTGTGAGGAGTTCAAGGGGAAACCACCCTCAAGGTCCCAGCATGGTATTTGGCCCGTCATCCACAAGGCCAGTGTCTGCTGCCTTCCCATCCCAAATGCTTCTGTCTCTGATAGGGGAGAGGTTTCTTACCTCAATGGCATTACCTTTTTTCAGTTAGTACTTGGGAATGTACGAAGGGAACCACACACATGCATCTATGCTGAGTAGGAAATTTGGTGCCATCTCTGTGATATGCAGTGTAATGAAGCTGGGCTGGGGAAAAGTCTTCATCTTTTCCGTGGAATAATTGTGCTTTTCCTGTCCTCTGTTGGTGCCCTCTATGTTCACATCAGGTGTGCACATGACCTGGAGTCTGGGACATACTTGAGTCTCCAGAAAGAGGTGACTGGGGTCTGCAGGGAGGGACACTGGAATGAGAGTCAGGAGCTCTCTCTGGGTCCCAGTGCCCGAGCCATCTCAGGGTGAGTTCCTTCCCTGCCGTGACCTGCACCATCACACAGGTGTAACTGAGCATCTGTCACTCTTCACACCTCCAGTGAGCCAGGGGCTGCAGAGGTCACAGTAATGGTTTCACGTGGCCCAATTCCTTGTGGAAGTTACGGTGACCTCTGTAGAACCTCCTTAATTTATAAAGAGGAGGAAGGGCTCACTGGAGTTGTCAGAGACTCCTTAAAGAGGAGCTGGGCTGGGACAGTGGGCAGGACTGATGGGGGCTGGGTGGGAGGGAGGGGGCGGGGAGTCCAGCCTGACTGGAGTGAGGAGTGGGGGCTCCCAGGTGAGCAGACAGGGCTCAGAGGTGGCTGATTGGGCACTCCAGGGGTCTGAGGCCAGCCAGGTTTAGAGACAATTGTAGGATAATTATTTATTTGCCTCTTTGTGATGCTACGTGAGCTTCCAGGAAGTCTGGGTGAGATCAAAGCCTCGCCTGACCTAGGAGACACTTGGCTAGAAACATGCCCTCCTGTCATTACTTCACCATCTTTTCTGATGCAGTTTAGAGGACTATGAACAGCCAGTAACTACTTCTTCCTGTTTTATTTTATTTTGGAGGGATGTGGGACAGTGTTTCACATTGTCTGCTCTAGGCCTGAGGTTTCTTCCCTAGAATATGGCCACTGAGAGAGTGAAGTGTTCACATCCAACCACTGGCTTTACCCAGCACCAGGGTTACAGGATGGTGGGATCATGAGAGGCGGTGCCTGGAGGGGAATTCTGTGATCGTTAGGGCATGATGCCATTAAAGCTTTATGAGCAGTCACATAGGATCAATGGAATCTGTAAAAGAGAAGCAGCAGTTATGTACTATTGTGGGAGGTGGGGATCCCAGGCAGGGATCCTAGGGATGGAAAAGGGCATCAGCAGGCCACTTTCCCTTGAATTCTTGCCGCCGCTTCTGGGGCACCTTCCCCACAGAAGCTCCTGTGCCGGGAAGGGGGGCAGGGAGGGGTCCGCCACCCACCCCCACCAGCAACTTTTGTAAGAAGTGCACCTCAGTGGAGGTGTCCATAAACGTGATGCCTTTGTACTTGACTTACAGGAAATAGTGCCTCTTTACAAGACTAATCGCACATGAATTCCATAGCCCCAGCCTCCCTGCCACCCTATCTGTGTACCAGCAGAGTGTGCCAGGGCCCAGGGAAATGATCAGAGCAGATGCCGCTGGACCCTCCTGGCCGGGACTCCCATTTGCTACTCTCTGTCCTCTTCCCACGTCACGCTTCACACCATATCACAGACCATCTACCTGCTCCTGGGTACAGGCATCTACTGTGGACTCTGTCCCTCGTAGATCTTTGATCAGAGGAAGACCAAATACTGTGGAGACAATGAGTGACAGAACTTAAGAAAATCTGCATTGCCACCCTGGGATGACCAACCAATTCAGAACCACCTTGCTGTCAGTGTCCTCTAGCCAGAAAACACCAGGAACATGCCTTTAGCCACAATAACCCGGGCTTTTTGCTTATTACAGTGAAGCAGAATGCACATCAAGTGTCAGGAACCCCAAAAGTTAACTGTCAGTGGGTTGTGGGGTTGCTGGTTATCTGTATTTTCCCCTCTATCCTTGAGTGTATTGTCCACACTGTCTAAACTGAGTGAAAGTCCTGTTATGGTCAGAAACAAGCCCATAACGGTATACTCCATGGGGAGAGTAAGGGCATTGGGGTCAGAAAGACGTAGCTTCCAGTCTAGCTCTGCCAACGCCATGTGGCAGGACAGGGCACTTAGTTCCCTGAGCCTCAGGCTCCCATCTAGGGGTTGAGGAGAGGACCCTCCTTCATAGAGTCCTGTCGGCATGTGATGGAATCACAAAGGCAGAGAAGGTCACACAGGTGCTTTGGCCTCAGCCATGCCTGGGATGTGAGGCTTGGTTTCCTCATCTGTAAAGAGGGAAACACCATGTGGATCTTCACTTATGTCAAGGGATTAAATGTTACCATGTAGATTAAAAGATGTCAGTATATTATGCACATAGTTAGTGAGAATATAAAGAATGATGATATGGATTTAGGAGTTAATGGAGATTTTTTGCTTACTTTAATTTTTCCTCTTTTCCAAATTCATTTAAATATTTTGGAATTATTATATTTAAAAGGATATTCCACAAAGTAAATAGTTTAAAGGCTTTCTTCTAACCTGTAATTTTAACTCTAGGAGATTCATCTGGACTTTGCCATGCAAAACTATATCTGCCAAAAAGAACAGATTGTCATTTCAATACTCTCATGAGATCTTTTAGAGGAGGAAACATCAATCGACAGCTTCTCTGAAGCACATGCCCCAATTTTTCTCTATGAAACAGCTCTGGGGTTTCACTGCTGAACTGACCTGTGTCCTGGGCATCCCCCTCAAAAGTGGAAGAGGCGAATCCTGGGGCAAAGCTTCAGATAAGACATTTGAAAGCTCTAGAGTCCTCATTCCATTGTGTGGATCCACAGCCCATGAGAAATTCTGAACTCACTCTCAATGGACCCCTTGCAAATGAAAACGTGTATCTGGAAATGGGGAAGCTGCTAGAGTTACTAGGTGGTTAAGGTTAATCAAACCATTAAGGTTTATCTGAGGAGACTTCCCACAGGAAGTGATGTTTAAACTGAGACCTGAGGGGTAAGGAGGCACTACCCAGGGGAAGAGGGGAGTGCAGAGCTAATCTGAGACCCTAAGCCGATATAACAGTCACAAAACACTCTATGACCTGCTACATCCCTGCGGAAATCCTGTCTGGAAATCCACTACCCAGCAGTTGGGCATGTCCGGAAAACTGCAAAACTTAACATCACAATTGTAGAAAGTGTCTGAACTCTTTCTGCCCTCTGTGCTCTGACCCCACGCCTGTAATATGATTTACATCTGTGGAACCATGGGAAAGAAGAAAACTGCTGAGTAAAGGGATTTGATCATGATTTTGTATTACATGCTCTTTTACCGCTCACAGTGCAAACTAACTTTTAATATATGTTTATTTTTCCAAATAACATTTTTCATCAGAGAAAATCAGAAATTGAAGATCAGTATCATCTAGTGATAAGATCCAGAATGGTGGCTTGGACGTCATTGAGCTGGGAAGCAGCGCCCCATCAGAAGGAACTTTCTGGAAGTTTACTTGGCAAATAAAGTGAATCAGATCGAGCCTACGGACATTAAATCATGTGACAGAAAGTTTTCTTCATCTTCTTCCAGGACAAAGAAAGCTTTGTGTGTGTGTGTGGGGGGTGGGTGTGAGAGAGAGAGATACAATGTTAAAAAAATATATATATGTCGAGACACACATAAATGCCTTTATACAGATACATATTTTGTAAAACTTTCTGTAACCTCTTTTTAAGTTATATATATATGGGTGTGTGTGTATGTATGCATATTAAATATATTTATATTTTTTCATGTCGAAATACATTTTGACAATATTATTTTTATGATCAAATTCCCAGTTGGGAATATAGTACCCTGTTATAAAATTTTATCTCAGTTTTTTTCTGATTTTAAAATTAATGTATTTGTTTCAAAAATGAATGCAGTGGATTCATTGGTGAAAAAGTTTTTGTTATGTTTCTTTCATCCTGTTACATAGCAAGATGTCCGTCCTTGGTAATTTAGTTTATATTCTCCAGATATTTGTGTATAGTACCCTATAGGTAGATTCACATGAACATATATATTGTTCTTCTAAATTTTAATCACTGTATGTAGATATATAGTGTGTATATATTCTATTTTTAATATACTTTTTACTTATATACATTATAATTTTTGTTCTTCTTTAATCTTATGTTTGTGATGCAGAGTTCTTTGAATTATTTTACGGTCGACTTTGAATAACATCCCTTTAGATATTCAGATTTATTTATATATTAAGATTATTAAATATCTGCCTGCAAAATAGGCTGGAAGTCCTTTCCTATAATTCTTGTTTCCTTAAAGTTGCCTTTTTTTGTTTTTGGATAGACAAAGCCTTTTTTAAACTTTCCTTTAATTTTTCTAAATAAATTCATAATATAGTTCACTGTAAAACAATTGGAACCAATTAATGCCCATTTGCTACTTAATGATGATTGGTAAAAATAAAATGTGTGAGTCTGTTGATAATATGGGAGTTGAGGATTTTGTGAGGAGAATGTGTGAAATGGTGGATTTGGGAACCAAGTTTGGAAGGTAAAGAAGATGTTTATGAAAGTGATAAGTAGGAGAAAGGTAGAAGTTAATGTGAGGAAGAGCGTTAGTAATGAGAATGAAATGTTAAAAACCTCTGAGGACCAGAATTCACCCCTGCAACTTTCATTTTAGTCTACGTGCTTTACTGTCTTTGTTTTGTCGCGTTCTAGTTGGACGTTAAAGAAACAATTTCCCGTTGAGTCTGAGAAAGAAATGGTAGTCATGCTGAACAGAAGACTGGAGTCAAGATACCTAGACCCCAGATACCAGACCCATCACTGATCGTGAGACTTTCCATGAGTCACTTGCCCTGTGCCGGCCTCTGCTCTAACACACAATAACCCTCTACACAGAGTTACGTCTGCTCAAGAGTTGCCTTCTTCAGTGAGAACTTTTATGACTACACTACTTAAAAAATTCGCCCCCCAGGCACTCCCTCTCCCCCTTCCCTGCATTAGTTTTTCCAAAATAAAAACGACAGCAAACACTTAGGCAGTGCTCGCTCTTAGCCATGTACTAAGTGCTTCACATGTACTAACACATTTAGTCTCACATACAGGGAGGTACTGTTATTATTACCACTGTTATGATTGTTATTATTATTACCTCCATCTACGAGATGAGGAAAGCAGGCATGAGAGGTTTGAGGACGTTCCCTAAGGTTACAAAGCTGTTGCGTGGGCAGAGCTGCCGCTGAAACTCATCATGTTGGCTCCTAACCGCCTGCTCTGAATTGTGCCCCTGTTGCTCCTCTCCAAAGCACCTATTCCAGCACACGCTCTTTAGTTTACTTCTTGTTTACTCTCTAGTATCAACTGCACTGTACCATGAGCTCCATAAAGGCAAGGACTTTGTTGATTTTGTTCACGGTTATATCCTGAGGCAGAGGCACAGAGAGTCCTGTAGCCACCCAGTCAAAACTCTGGTACTAATAGAGCCACTCCAGTTTTCTTATGCTTACTGTGTGCTTGGTACATCTTTCTCTCTCCTTTTCCTTTCAGCCTGTTTCACCTTTATATTTAAACTGCACTGTCTGTAGATAACATATATTTCCATGGAGCCAACCCAGCAAGTTAAGACAACTAATCCTTGAGCCTGGAAGCCCACAAGGCTTCCGGAAGGGAGGCTTCTGGGTCTTATGGGTCAAGATCCAGAACCCCTCTTCTGTCTCCTATAGGGTGGTGACCCTGTGTGCCTCGGTTGGGTTATATGTAAAATAGGACTAACAGCATCTTTCTCACAGGATCGAGGTGCAGGGAAAATGAGAAAACCCATAGAAAGCACGGCATGTACCTGGCCCGCAAACAATGTTAGTCCAGGGCTTAGCCTGCCTCCTCTATCCTCCCATAGAGGGATGCCTGACACCATAATTCTTCTGGAATATGTCTGGAAATCTAACCGTAAGAAGGAACGTGAGCCCACCCTGTTATAAATGAGGACCAGGGGTGACTCTTCTGAAGGTGTTGGGAAAGGAGAGGAAATCATCTCGGTCATCCTCCATACAGGAGTCTGTGGCTCTGATCATTAGTATGGGGTCCCAGAGTTTCCACATTGTTCTGGCCTCTTGATTCTGACTCCAGGACTCTTACATCTGCCAAGCCTCTCGACACAGGGTCAGAGAAGGTACTCAATGCATGCCAGGGATATTTGTATATAAACGCCTCTACATATCCATGTACACACATATGTAGAAATCCTCACAAGAAGAACAAGAAAAGAGTGGCTATTGCTCAGTAGGGCTAGTGATCGTGATTTTTCTTCTTTCAGATAATTGTCTCTATTTTTAAAATTTGAGTACATTTCCCAAACATAATGTCAATATGTTTGAAGAGTGTCCTATCATTTAAAAACTTAAAGTGTGCAGAATCTCTGAACCTATAATGACATTTTGGGGAATTTATCCTTGTCTTGCTTCCAGGTTTTTGCTTGATAAACGGTGCCACTACATACCTCATGCTGTGTGTGGTTTGGGGAACAGTGGTTGGAACAGAAGGAGGATAGGGTGAAAGAACGGAGGAAACAGGCAGGAGAGTTGTTGAAGCAATGGCCTGTTGTGGCACTGAGGCTGCCTAGTGGAGGGGGAGGGCCGATATTCAGTGAGGTCATGGGGGTTGAACAAAGGGAGGTGCCCAGTCTGGAGGTTAATATTCAGGTCAGCAAGAGAACTGGCAAGAGAATGAGGAGCCAGATTCATACTGGCATTAGTTTCTCCCTGGGAGTGTCCCTCCTGGAGGAACGTCATTTTCTTTTCTGTGTTTAGTCACGGTGCTGGGGAGGGCAGTTAGGACCTCGGAAGGCTGCGGTGTAAGGAACGAGCAGAGGATTCAAGAAATAGAACACACGGCTTCTGCCTGTTGGGAGCTGAGGGAACTCCGAGGGCCTATCGCGTGCCGGGCACTGTGGCTGCTGCCTTCTCTGTGCTGCCAGTTTTATCCTCTCCATTCTTGTCATGTGGGGAATGATCACCTCCAATTCCTAGATGAAGGGACTGGGGCACAAATCGGTGGTTTATCTTGTCTGGAGTCGTCTAGCCACTAAGTGGATAAACAGAGATGAGAACCAAAGTCCTTCTGCCTGCCAATCCTATGTTCCTTTCGGGATACGATGGAGCCTCAACTGTAAATGCTATGGCCATAAATTAGGTGCTATAAACGTACTGACTTGCTGTGCAGGGTAATGGATATGCGTTATTTCTGATAATCAGGTCCCAGACTTTTCTCTCTGACTGACTAACTGTATCATCTTGGACAGTCCGTTAAACCTCTCATTCCTCAGTTGAATTACATGTAAAAGCCCTGAATTTGGCTGGATCTTCAAGTTCCCTTGGAGTTTTTTACATTGGCTTTATGTTTCACGGTCTCCTCCTTTTGACAATGAAGGAAACGATGCGCAGGCAGTCACTTGAGAACATCAGGTGCAGACCTTTCCTACACTGGATCTCACCTGATGAACAGACGTGAGACGAGAGGTTCCAGTTGAAGTGGGTTTCCAAGATCTGGATCTGATTCACTCCACGGCAGATGCATAAATACAAACACACACGCACACACATACCGAGGGTGGTGTCGAGTGTAAGGAGGAGAACAGAGGACCTGGATGTGTGAAATGTGTGACAACCAAGTCCCTCCATCTGGAGAGTCAGTTATCTGGACCACCCTTAATGCACCTCCACCTTCACCAAGCTGGAAGGCCCTTGTCTCTTCTGCCTGTCTCTCCAGCTGTTTGTGTGTCTGTAAGGGAGGCATACACTGAATATCTTAGTGCAGTGGTGACAGGAGCTTTAGTTTCAGCAAGTGCGTGGAGCAGTTAGCCTGCACTTTGCATTCCTTTAATTCTATCAATTGTTAAAAGGTTTGGAAAACTTTTCCCGCATTGGATTGCCATTTCTTCTTCTTTGAGTGATCTGTTTTTATTCAGTGCTAATTCCTTTTCTTCCATTTACTTTCCTCTCCCACCATTTTACTGCCTGATTGGATGTGAGGCACAGTTTTCCAATGAGCTGGGGATAGAAGAAGCAGTGCGTTCATTTTCCAAAATGTTTGTTGAGTGCCCACTTTGTGCCAGGCATTGTTCGAGGTCAGAAGACTCGGCAGTGAAGAAAACAGACACAAATCCTTGCCATCCTGAAGCTTATATTCTACTGGATAACGATTTTAAATGTTGGAGAATTACCCCCAGTGTTCAAAAGGGAATTCACTGGCACTGTCCTAGATACAGCAGATCGAGTGGTAAAACAGAAATCTCTGCCCTGCTGGAGGTGCACTGGGAGTCAATCTGAAAACTTGAACATGGTGGACCCAAGTACTCCTTGAATTGAAAGTTCAGTGATGAAAACCAGTGGGCTCATGGGTTCATTCTTTAAATTTGTATTTTTATAATGGTTTATTGAGATGTCATTCACAGACATTACAATTCACCCATTTAAAGTGTACAATTCAATGGTTTTTGGTATATTTACGGATATGCACAACCATTACGACAGTCAATTTTAGAAGATTCTCATCGCCATGAGGAGAAACCCTGTACCCTTTAGCTATCGCTGTCCTATCCCCTCATTCTTCCCCTAGCCCTAAGTAACCACTAATCTACTTTCTATCCTCTATAGCTATGCTTATTCTGGACATACCATATAACTGAAATCATATAATACGTAACCTTTTGCATCTGGCTTCTTTCACTTAGCAGACTGTTTTCAAGGCTCATCCATAGTGTAGATGTATAAGTAATTTTTATGGCTGACTAATATTCCATTATATGGATGTACCACATTTCATCGGTTCATCCATCCATTGATGGACATTTGTCTTATTTCCACATTTTGGCTATTATAAATAATGTTGCCATAAACATTCATGTAAAAGTTTTTGGTTGAACACCTGTCTTAAATTCTCTTGTGTATATACCTAGGAGTGGAATTGCAGGCCAGGTGTTCATTTTTAAACCAAAGCAGATATTACCTGTGCATAATTGATCAAAACAAATGGACAAACAAATAAACAAACCTGTTTTCATGGTATTTCCAAAGGGCTGGAAATGAGCAAGGACCAGCAGGGGATATGGACAAATAAAACATCTGAAATTTTGAGACAGGGCATTTAGCAGTTAAGTTAATGCTTTCCCATGGCTCACAAATAAAAGTTACAAACGTAGAAAGCAGCAGGAGTTGCTTCTGTTACCTACAATCCAAATCCATTAAATTCATTCGCTGAGCTTTTAGGCACTTAGAGTTATATTGAATATTTGCAATACAATTCTTGTAAGGGCATAAAGCAAACCACTCTGAAAACAGGCAAAGGCTTTCTTAGAGTTTCCTAATCCAGACCAATATCTACCTCTGAAAGTGAGCTGACACAATTGAAGTGCTATCCCCACGTAACTTCACTCCTTGTGTCAGAGAAAAATATCATGGCAAGAGATAATTTGGCACAGAACTGAATTTATCTACCTCCTATCTACAAATACCCCATGTGACCTGCTAACAGGAAGAATATCCTTTTCTGATAAGAAAATGTTATAGCACTAAATATGGCAAATGAAAGTTCATTATATCCTATCAAACATTCTTCTAATCTGTCATTAAAAGGTCACTTCACATTTGCAACAACATGGATGGACCTAGAGGGTATTATGTTCAGTGAAATAAGCCAGAGAGAGAAGGACAGACACTGCATGAACTCACTCATATATGGAATATAAATGAACACACGGACGGAGACAACTGATTGGTGGTTACCAAAGGGAAGGGGGGTGGGGGGTGGGGGGTGGGCACAGGGGTGAAGGGGTACATCCACATGGTGACGGGCAAACAATAACGTACAACTAAAACCCCATAGTGCTATAAACTATTAAGACTTCAATAAAAAACAAAAAGGAAAAAAAAGTCACTTCAAATATGCTTGTACTTTACTTGTTTAAAGATTCTAGAATGTGCATATTCATCATATTCTCCTCAGAAAGGCTATGTGGCACATTAGTGATGTGACGTGGAAAGACTTTTAACCCCAGGAAAGCTAAACTCAGTAGGAGCCATGTTGGTAATGTAAATTATGGAAACAGGTGTACATGAAAATCATGGGAAGAGCCGTTGTTTCCACAGGTAAATGCTCTTCCTGCAGTTTTCTTGAAGTAAACAACACCCTCAGTCTTTTTGTCCCCCACTTTCGATTGATTAAGTGAAGGCAAGAAATATTTCAGTTTTCTCTCTACTGTAAGAAAAGCAGTAGCAGTAATAGCAAAACAGAAACTAACATTCTGTGTCTGTGTGGGGAGTCATAGACTAGGGAGTGGTAAGAACCGTGGTGAACGGGATGAGGAGACTGCTGTCAGCTCCAGCCAGTTGTTTCCTTGAGGGGATGTAGAAATGGAGGCCTGTGTAGTCAAACCTTATGTTTGGAGATAAGCCAGGGAGCTGTATTTATATATGAAATCTTCCAATTTTTAGTTGGTGGCAGCTATTTAAAAAGTTAAACATTATGCGGAAAAATTGTGTTCCTCGAATCACCAGTTTTTATCCTCTGTTGTAAATTAATATTAGTTGGAGGAATATGAGACATCTAAAACCAGATAAGTGCAAATCAAAAGACTAGAGACAGATTTTATCAATATTTCACAATAATTTTTAATAAACAAAAAGTGAATTAGAGAATCAGAAGTAGAAAAAGAAAGAGACTGAAACTAAGAGCAGAAACACAAAGAAGCTGACATTACATACTTCTTCCAGACACAGGAGATGAGAAGAGTTTTTTTTTATCGCTTGGGTTATTATGGAGGTTAATGAAAACATTTACCAAAAAGTCAGAACTATCAAAGGTAAATATAACATTCAATGAGAAAGATGGGGACACTTTGGTCAGCCCCTAAGAGCCTTCCTAAAATGAGAATGTTTCTCATTTTCGACCTGCCATTAGTGTAAATATCATGTTCTTGTGTTGTAAAGGGACTCTCAGTTTATAGGCTCTTGTGTCATGATCACAGCCCCCTTTTTGGCCAGGAGTGATGATCTGCATTTCATAGGTCAGGAGATCAAGGGCATAAACCATGTTACAGAAAAAGGAGTAGGAATAAGTCAACTTTTATTCACGCAAGTCTCAATGACAAGTTCACACAGTAAAGGCAGAAATGTCAACCGGATGTCTAGAATACAGAAAGTCAGCACTAGTGTTTGCTGAACTTTGAATACTATTTTTAAAGTCCTATTAATATGAAAGACTTGGGGCACGTTTTTCCCTCATTTATAAAGTTTTGTCTGATAATACATGGACATTGTTTACACAGAGAGAGCCCCATTTATCATGTAACTAAAAAAAATTCACCAATTGTCAAAACTAGGCAGGAAGCCTACAAAAACATAACTTCCTATGGAATGATTTTTCTCAACATTAAATATTTTTATTTTAATGCAGTCACCAATGAAAGATTGAATGGCAATATATTTGCTTGTGGGTAATATAAACTCAGACCATACAAATTGAGAACAAAGTTAGGTTGCCTTCATTCCTATTTAAGGAATGTTTGACAAAAACAAAACAAACAAACAAAACCCAGTCTCACTATGAATACTCTATTAAATTCTCATGATAAATGTGGCTGAATACAAAGCACGCTTGTTCTTCCATTGAGACAATCCATTTTTATGCACTGGGAATAGAAGTGGTTTGACAGAAGGCATGAGTACAGGGGGTTATTTTAAAGTGAAGACGAGAGTGACCACAATGAAAAGGCAATAGACCTACTTGAAAATGTGAACTTATACATTGGGCATTAAACTGAGAACTCCTATTTGATTACCTTCTAGCACAGTGGTGCCCAGATTTGCTCACTATGCACTCAGACGAGCAAAGCTATGTAGTGCCTGTATCTCTGTATAACTGGTCCGATCGTCCTCATTGGCTCCGACTGCACCTGGGCTTTGTCTACTCCAGCACTCTCTGTCTGCCCTTGAGAACACACACGGTCTCTCAGGTTGGCTTTGCCCTCACCCAACCGTTCTCCATCATGCGGTTTTGATTATCGGGGTGATTGTGGGGTGGGGTGGGGAGGCAAGGGGCAGTGAGTGGTGGCTTACCTGACTCTGTGGCACTAGGTTGCTCCCTGCACTGGCGACTGATGAGGTGTAATCTTGGCTGTGACATTTCTGCTTTGTCCCCAGCCCTTTCATCAATGCCGTGTTTTCATAGATAGTCAGTTAATTGTATCTTTATAAATGGAAAATAACAACGAGGGAAATAGATATTGCTAAGTAGCAAAAATCCTGCCTAACAGGATTTTTATGGAGAATATCAGATAAGCTATAGAAAATGTCTGGCACATTCTAAAACTTTAAGAAATGTCATAAAATTTAGTCCCAGAATCCTCCCTTCCATAAGTGAGGGGATTTAGATATAAAATAAATAGCATAACTGTAATAAAGAGCATATGAAAATATACACACGAGATGTGAAATGTACACACTTTTATGAGCTTTGGTGCTTTTTTGTTGTGGTAGTGCAAGTTTCCTGATGGAGCTGGAAAGAAGAAACGATATTTGTGCCATTTCTTTTTATGATTTACCGAGTGATCCTGTCTGATTCTTTACTCTTTAGTTTAACAGCAGAGAAACACACACACACACATACACACACTCACTCCACACATGTGGAAAGGAACTGTAGTCTTTCTCCAAGTGAACATGTCCTGTAGGTAGCTGGAAATGAGAGTCTGGGGATCAGAGAGAAGAGTGGGATGGACTCGAGCTAGCAGTTGCCCATGTATGTGTGCTGAATAAATGAATGGTTGTCAGACACTCAGCTTTGGGAGTCATTATCAACAAATGAAACTGTACATACACTTAAGTCTTTATATATATATATATATATATATATTAGTTTTTCTTATATATTTAAGACTATTCACTTCATATTGTCTTTGTCTCCCTTTGCAAAAGTTGACACCTTTCCTTTGCAGCAAATACTGATATAATTGCCACCTGCTGGTCAGATCCGGAACTACACCTCTCAATATCTGAGAGGCGGCTATGGCAAGAATTTGGGGAGGAAGGGGCCTCTGGTCTGACCCACCAAACAGGGTTTGTTGGAGGCTTGAATGGCACAGGAAGGGCTTTTTGCAGAATCAGATGCTGGTTCGCTGAGCTTCTGGCAGGAAGTTCCACCCTGTCTCGTGAAGAAAAAGCTACCAACGTGAGGGTCTCTGAGGGAGCGTCTATCTGTGTGTGTGTGTGTGTGTGTGTGTGGCTATTTGTAGTCATATCCTTTTAGACACATTTGCTTTACACATGTACTTATACATACACATAGATGTATTATCAACAATAACTGGGATTATATTGTGCAAACATCATGCAATCTTTTTTTTTCCCCCAGTTAATTAACTGTGAATTCCTTTCCAGGCGAGTAGATTCATATGAAATCATCTTCTGGAATCAGATCACAGCAAGTTTTTTCCTATTTTCAAAAATGTATCTCATTTACTTTCCTCACATATAAAACTAATGTATGTTTGCAACTGACAGAAATCCAACAGAGATATGTATATGTGGCAAATGAAATGATCCTGTATCTACCTCCTTTCCCTCTGCTGAGATGTGCTTTGTTAATGGTGTGCAGCACATTCTGCAGATGCTTCTCAGATACATATGTACAAAATACATGCAGATGCACAATGTGTATGAGCACATACACACACATTTTTTGTGAGGATGGGATTACAGAAAACCTTATCAAGCAATTTACCTTTTTTAGCTGAGAATAAAATCACTGGAACTTTTATTTGTATGTTTATTGTTAGATATCTTTTCATCAGTTTAATTGCATTCCTATAGTTTTCTATAAGATTTTTAGTTTTCATTTATTCATCTCTCTCCTAGTTCAAGAGAGTTCCTGGTATACAAAGTGTTTTCTGAGGTATATGTGGATAATTTTCCTTCCAATTTTTCATACATCTTTTAATCTTTAAATCTCACTGATTTTGATAAGGAAGAAATCAGTACAGTTCATTGTCAAAGTTTTGAAGGAGTGTTTTGAAAAGTGTTTGTTGCTGAGTTAAGGAATTCATCATGATTTTATTTTACATACTGTTTCATAACCTCCATTCAAAGTAGAATTTGTTCATTTTGCTAAATGAGTATGTTTTTAATTGGAAAATAGAGTTAAAATTCAAGGTGAGTGCCATCTGGTGTCTAAATCCAGAAGTGCAGTTTGACATCACTTCAGCAAGAGGCCTAGGAAGGAGGAAGAGAGGGAAAGAAAGAGGGCTTTTCCTGTGGAAGTGCACCAGAGGAAACTTTCTGAGGTTTACATGGCAAAGGAATTATTATGCGGTGATGCAGACAGAGCATGTGAATATTAACTCCTGTGACAGGAAGTTTTCCTTGGCCCGTCTCTCAACTTAAACAAAGGAGTGCATGTGTGTGTGTGGTTATAAATATAAAGCTGTGTGTAATCTTCTTATTTTACAATGTATTTAACATTTTTTAACCTTCAGAAAAATATTTTCAGCACTAGTTTTATAAATAAAAACGGAACTAGGTTTATCCTATGTTGTCATAATTTTGTCTTAGTTATTTTGCTAAGTAAAAATCAGTGTACATGTTCCCCCAAGCCCTTGGAACCACTGGAGAAATATACATTTATAAGAGGAATTATCTTGTATCTCCCCCCTTCAACTTCTTTGTCCCGCCTCAAGGTAACCACTCAGTATATTTGTAAATATTCTCCAGATATGTTTGCCTGGGATTGTTTATATTTTAAAATAAGACACATGTATGTTCTTATGAAAATATGTATTTCTCAAAAGTTAGATCGTGTTGTACATTATGTTCTGTATCTTGTTTATATATTGATATATATATATATATATCAACGCTTTTATTACATTTCTTTAATGTTTGGTGTGGTTGAGCAATGTTACATAGGTTTGATTGCCATTCATTTGTCTTCTTTGAATTACCTGTTGGTACATGTGAACATGACTCTTTCAGCTAGTCAGAATTCCTTATATGGAAATTGATGGCATATTAATTATGTCTGTAAATTTACCTGTGTAAATTAAATTTGTGTTGTGCAGTACCCTCCCTCTGCACTGATCCTGTATCCACTTCTTTCTCCCTGCACAGACACTTTATGGACGCTCTCCTGGGAAGGGGTGGTGTGGCATCCACACTGGACCTATCACTACTGAACTGCCACTGGTGCCTTCTGCCTTCAGGGAGGTGACATGTACTGGCACCCACTGCTTACTTCTGAGATCCGGGCCACTGCTCTAGGGGCATGACATCTGCGCATGGTGTGGCCTCTTTCTTTGACCCTAGGCAGTTTTGTCCACTGGCTTTCTCAGCACAGGGCTGTAGCCATTTAAATATGGTAGCTCTCAACATGAATTACGTATTTTAAAATAAGAAAGAAGGAGGAAAAGCAGCCATGTCAGAATAGAAGTAATCACTATCTTGTTGAAAAGGGTGTTCCATAGCCAGTATTTGAAAATAACATTTTGGGGATTTTATTTATTTTGCCAAATTAATATATCAGGATATTAATCCTGTGGCCTGGACTCCCACCCCAACCAGAAGACATTCATCATTAATCATTTGAGCATAGTCTGTTGACTTTTTTCAGTATGTAGCTTAATAAAATGCACACTTGTCCACATATAAAAGCATATTGTTTTACAAACTTGTGATCACTATGTGGGATATTCACCTCTTTCACTTAGTATGAGAGCTCGTTTGGCATTTCATCAGTTACACGATTTGGCATGTTTTCAAGTGTTTCATTGGCCGTTTATATTGCTTTGAATGTGCATTCTTTGTTGTAATCTTTGGCTTATTTCTGTTGATTCAAAGATATTAACCCCATATCTGCAATACAGGTTGCAAATGTTTTCTCCCACCTTTTTATATACTTCGTACTTTTAAATTTTGCTATACAGACACCATCTGTATAACACAAATATACAGATATATGTATATGCAGTGTATAGATACAGATCTATACCACACAATGCATATGTATGTATATATTCAGATATAGAAGCAGTAAAGCTCGTGGTTAAAGAGAACCCCTAAACAATACATTTAGCTTCATTGACTGTCTGCCCACCTGACAGAGCAGAAAAACATTGACACTCGGTATACTTCTAGGTTTTGAGTTCCTGAGCATTAATTTGGAAGCTTCTTTTCCCGGGGGAAAGTTGCCTAACTTCTCGTGAGTCCTGTACCCTGATCTCAATAATGTCAACAATGAACAGCAACGTGAATAGCTGTAAGGATTAAATTAGATAAAGTAGAAAGTACCTGTTGATTAAAGTTCTTGTGTGAATGTCAGTCACCTTTTCTCAGGTCTCCCTGCAGAGAGAGCAACAGCCCTGCTTTCGCATCAGCCTTGCTTGACTCCTTGGGGACCAGCTCGACCATCCTGGCACAAGGTTTGATCTCTGTAGTCAGTACCGTGTTGAGTGAGTACCCATGTGGACACAATTCTGGGAGCGTTTAAAACCATCAGTTCTTGAGCTTAGGAAGCCCATTACTGAAAAAGGAAGCTGACGGGTATATGGTGGGGAGAGAAAGAGAATCCCGTTCCCACCCCTGACTCGATGCATGGCCCTGGAAAAATATAGTGCTCTGTGGGCCTATCCTTGATTTTCCACAAAATGGGAATAATGATACCTTCCTCACAGAGCTCTGGTGAGAAGAAAAGGAGAACATCTATAGAAACGTCTGGCACATGTAGGACTTGGACAGACGTTAGTACTGCCCAGTCTGCCTCCTCTCTCCCATGAAAGAGATGACTTATAAATAAACCACAGAGCCTATCTGTCTTAGAGGGCATCTGGAAATGCAGCCAAGGAAGAGATGTACAAACACCCACCTAGTGCATGAGCTTTGGTGTCATTTCTGTTGTGGGATGAATTAAGCAAGGAGTTGTGAGAAAGGGAGGAAAATAATTTGCCTTTATTCCAGGTGACTTCCTGTCCCCTTCTTCTCCCTTCTAGTTTGATACTGGAGGAGCAGTTTTCAACTGAGCCTCAGAAAAAGAGAGCATATGTGGGAACAAAGCAATAAAAGGTCTGCGGGCTGGAAGACTGACTTCCGGAGGCCCGTGCCCATGCCGAACCGCAGGACCTTGGGGGAGACCCTTCCCCTGTGCCGGCCTCAGCCCTAACACAGAAGAGTGCTCAGTACAGAAACGGTGGTTCAGGGCATAGGTTTGACCTTGGGCGCCTTTAGTTGCAGGATGCATGATCTTGAGTAAGCAGCTTCCTTTCTCTGTCTCGCCTTTTCTCTCATCTTAAGTGGGAATCGGAATGGTACCTGCCTCTTAAGGCTGTAGTGAAGATTAAATGAACACTACATTGCAAGTTCTCAGAGCAAGCATAGCATCTTCAGTGATGAAAACATGCTTGCGTCATTCATTGTAACGATCATTATTCCTCCTAGCCATCCAACAGGACAGTCGTGAAGCTGGGATTCAGGTCGCCAGGTAATGTAATTGTTCTCTGGTGCTGTACTTTCATCACAGTTGGGAACAGACTGGTTGGCATACAGATTAAGGGAAGACTGTAGAAAGCTCACGAGCAGGACCAGGTATATACATTGTTTAAGATGAAATGAGTGGGGCATTTCCACAGATGTGGATTAAGATGCACTGTTCAAGAAATGGGACAGGTACAGCTGTAGAGGTTTAATAAAAATCAAAGTTAAAATGATGGATGCATATCATTATACATTTGTCCAAAACCATAGAACGTACAACACCAAGAATGAATCCTAATGTAAACTATGGACTTTGGGTGATTATGATGTATCAGTGTAGGTTCATCAATGGTAACAAATGTATTACTCTGGTCGGAGATGTTGGTAATAGGAGAAGTTAGACATGCGTGGGAGCAGGGAGCATATGGGAAATCTCCATGCCTTCCTCTCAGTTTTGCTGTGGACCTAACACTGCTCTAAAACAATAGTGTTTTTAAAAAATCAAAGTTAGATACTTTCCCCGTACCATGTGATTTAATAGTAGTTAAAAAATCAAGACAGTAATAATATAAAAACTTATATATGATATCACAGTTCTATGAAATGTCCATGTAATGTATATACAATATATTTGCACATATGCAAGCAAATTAAAAATAAGGGAATGGAACACAGAAAATGTTAAGTTTTTTTTTTTCCTCAGTGGTGGTGGGATTGCTGATTATTGATGTTTTCATTTCTGTAGTTAACTGTATTTTAATCATTTGGTAAAATGAATATACATTACATTTATGATAAAATAAACTTCAGCTCCTAAAAGCTTTGTTTGTTTCTCATCAAACATATCAAATACACAAAATTTTATAAAAAGCTATAACATGAACATTTGTGTACCCGCTACCCAGGTTAAGCAATAAACTTGACAAATGCTTTGAGTCCATCCTCTTAACTGCACCATCCTTCCTTCCCCCTTAGATGTAACTAATAACCAGAATGAGGTGTTTATACTCTAATTAAATTGCTTTATACTTTTACCATGAATGAAAGCATCCTTTAAAAGTGTTGTGTATATATATATATATATATATATAAATATATATATATATATATTTCATACTGTAGGTGTCCTTATCTTCCATTTGATAATTTGATTTAACATTACATTTTTCAGATGTATATGTGGCCTAAATTCCATAGGTCTGGGGCATTAATTTTTTCTGCTATATAATATTCCACCGTTAGAATGAATCACAATGTGTTTTTTGGACCACTGTTGATGGACATTTTGTTTTTTCCTACAGTTTTGCTGTCACAAACAATGCTGAAATGAGCATTATTATACATGAGGCCATGAGCTCATGTGCCATGTGTCAGATAGTCTCTAGTTCCTCGCTACTCAAAGAGTGATCCATGCAATAGCAGTTTCAGCATCACATGGTATATTAGTCAGGGCTCTCCAGAGAAACAGAGCCAATAGCATGTGTGTGTGTGTGTGTGTGTGTGTGTGTGTGTATTTCCTGTGTTTCTTCTTTCAGCTTTATTGAGACATAATTGACATACAGCACTGTATAAGTTTAAGGTATACAGCATAATGACTAGACTTACATATATTGTGAAACGATTACCACAAGAAGTTTAGTTAACATCCATCCTCTCATATAGACACAAAATATTTTTTCCTTGTGATGAGGACTTTTAGAATCTACTCTCTTAGTAACTTTCAAATGTACCACACAGCAGTGTTAACTATAGTCATCATGTTGTACATTACATCCTCAGTATTTATTTATTTTATAACTAGAAGTTTGTACCTTTTGACCACCTTCATCCAATTTCCCCACCTCTCACCCCCTGCCTCTAGTAACCATAAATCTAGTCTCTTTTTCTATGAGTTTGTTTGCTTGTTTGTTTTAGACCCACATATAAGTGAGATCATGCAGTATTTGTCTTTCTTTGTCTGACTTATTTCACTTAGCATAATGCCTTCAAGGTGCATTCATGTTGTCGCAATTGGCAGGGTTTCCTTCTCTTTTATGGCTGAACGGTATTCCACTGTATATGCATATACCACATTTTCTTTATCCATTCATTTGTTGAATGACACTTAGGTTGTTTCAGTGACTTGGCTATTGTAAACAATGCTGCAATGAACATGGGGGTACAGATATCTCTTTGACATAGCGATTTTGTTTCCTTTGGACATATATGCCGAAGTGGATCATACGGTAGTTCTATTTTTAATCTTTTGAGGAACCTCCATAGCGTTTTCCATAGTGGCTGTACCAATTTACAATTCCACCACCAGTGCACAAGTGTTCCCTTTTCTCCACATCCTCATTGGCATTTATTATCTCTTGGTTTTTTTTGATGATGGCCATTCTAACAGGCATGAGGTGATATCTCATTGTGGTTTTGATTTGCATTTCCCTAATGATTAGTGATAGTGAGCACCTTTTCATGTTCCTGTTGGCCATTTGTATATCTTCTTTGGAAAAATATCTGTTCAGGTCCTTTGCCCATTTTTTAATTGGGTTGGGTTTTTGTTATTAAGTTATATGAGTTCTTCATATGTTTTGGATATTAGCCCCTTATCAGATATATGATTTGCAAAATTTTCCCAAATTCAGGAGATTGCCTTTTCATTTTGTTGATGGAAACTTCACTGTGCAGAAGCTTTTTAGTTTGAGATAATCCCACTTGTTTGTTTTTTTATTTTGTTGCTTATGCTTTAGGTGTCCTATCCAAAACATCATCACCAAGACTCATGTAAAGGAGCTTTTTTCCTAATTTTTCTTCTAGGAGGTTTATGGTTTTAGGTGTTACGTTTAAGTCTTTAATCCACTTAGAGTTAATTTTTGTTAGTGCTATAAGATAGGGGTCTAGTTTCATTCTTCTACACATGGATATCCAATTTTCCAGCACCATTTATCAAGGAGACTGTCTTTTCTCCATTGAGTGTTCATGGCTCCCTTGTCAAGTATTAGTTACCATATACGCTTGGGTTTATTTCTGGACTCTCCATTCTGTTCCATCGCTCTACGTGTCTGCTTTTATGCCGGTACCATACTGTTTTGATTACTATAGCTTTATAATATAGCTTGACATCAGGAAGTGTGGTACCTTCTGCCTTGTTTTTCTTTCTCAGGATTGCTTTGGCTATTCGGAGTCTTTTTTGCTTCCATGTAAATTTTAGGATTGTGTTTTTCTACTTCAGTAAAAAATGCCATTGGAATCTTGATAGGGATCGCATTGAACCTATAGATGACTTTTACTGATAATTTTAACAATATTAATTCTTCCAATTCATGAACACCAGGTACCTTTCCAATTCTTTGTGTCTTCTTCAATTTCTTTCATCAATGTTTTGCAGTTTTCAGTGTAGAGAACTTTTACCTCCTTGATTGAATTTATTCCTAAGTATTTTATTGTTTTTGGTGCTATTGTAAATGGATTGTTTTCTTTCTTTCTTTTTCAGATAATTCATTGTTAGTGCATAGAAATACTACAGATTCTTGTATGTTAATTTTGTATCTTGCTACTTTTCTGAATTCATTGATTAGATTTAACAGTTTCTTGGTGGAATCTGTAGGATTTTCTCTCTATAAAATCATATCATCTGCAAATAGAGACCATTTTACATCTTCTTTCCAACACTGATGCCTTTTGTTTCTTTTTCTTGCCTAATTGCTCTGGCTAGGACTTCTGGTACTATGTTGAATAGGAGTGTTGAGAGTGGGCACCCTTGTCTCGTTCCTGATCTTATAGGAAAAGCTTTCAAACTTTCACCATTGAGTATGATGTTAGCTGTGGGTTTGTCATATATGGCCTTTATTATGTTGAGATACGTTGCTTCTATACCTAATTTGTTAAGAGTTTTTATCATGAACAGATCTTGAATGTTGTCAAATGTTTTTGCATCTATTGAGATGATCATATGATTTTTTTCCTTCATGCTATTAATGTGATGAATTACACTTATTGATTTGTGTGTGTTGAACCATCCTTGTATCCCA
Organism: Tapirus indicus; assembly: GCA_031878705.1. Classification (NCBI taxonomy): domain Eukaryota; kingdom Metazoa; phylum Chordata; class Mammalia; order Perissodactyla; family Tapiridae; genus Tapirus; species Tapirus indicus. The sequence goes on along the minus strand of CM062942.1, from coordinate 85,371,552 downwards.
AGTATAAATTTCACTAGATCATGGTGAATGGTCTTTTAAATGTGCTGCTGAATTCAGTTTACTAGTATTTTGTTGAGAATGTTTGCATCTATATTCATCAGGCATATTGGCCTGTAGTTTCATTTTCTTGTAGTGTCCTTTTCTGGTTTTGGTATCAGGGTAATGCTGGCCTTGTAGTTTGAGAAGGATTGGCATTAATTCTTCAATTGTTTGGTAAAATTCACCAGTGAAGCCTTCTTTTCCTTGCCTTTTCTTTGTTGGGAGTCCTTTTTTTTTTTTTTGGTGAGGAAGATTGGTCCTGAGCTAACATCCATGCCCATCCTCCTCTATTTTATATGTGGGATGCCACCACAGCATGGCTTGATGAGCTGTGCGTATGTCTGTGCCTGAGATCCGAACCTGCGAACCCTGGGCTGCTGAAGTGGAGCACGTGAACTTAACCCCTATGCCACCAGGCCGGCCCCTGTTGGGAGTCTTTTGCTTACTGATTCAGTCATCTTACTAGTAATTGGTCTGTTCACAATTTCTACTTTTTTCCTGATTCAATCTTTGTAGGTTGTATGTTTCTAAGAATTTTTTCATTTCATCTAGGTTGTCCAGTTTGTTGGCATATAGATGTTCATTCTTTTTTTTTTTTTTAAAGGAATCGGCTCGTGTGATTTTAGAACCTGGCAAGTCCCAAATCTGCAGGTAGGCAGGCTGGAGCTGGAGACCTAGGGAAGAGCTGCAGTTCAAGTCTGAAGGCAGTTTGCTGGCAGAATTCTCTCTTCCTCTGAGGAGGTCAGTCTTTTTTCTATTTAGGCCTTCAACTGATTGGATGAGACTCACCCACATGATGAGAGTAATCCACTTTACTAAATTCTACTAAACTCTATCTAATTAAATATATTAATCTCATCCATAAACACCTTCACTGAAATGTCCAGAATAACGTTTGAACAAATGTCTGGGTACCACGGTCTAGCCAAGTTGACACATAAAATTAACCATCACTCCTGGGGTCCTGTTGCAACTACAGTATTTCAGGCCCTGCCACAGACACTTGCTCTCCTCAAGTCCCAGAAAGCATGCCCTCCTACCATTACTTCACCGTCTTTCTTTGATGCAGCTTAGGGTACCAAGAACCGCCAAACACCACTTCTCGTCACTTTACTTTATTTTGGTGGAGGTGGAGGATAGTGTCTGATCTTGCATGATCTAGGTCTGAGGTTTATGCCCTTGGATATGGCCACTGAGGGGATGAAGTGCTCACATCCAACCACTGGCTTTCTTCGGCACAGGGGTTACAGGATGGGAGGATCATAAGGAGCAGTGGCTGGAGGGAAATTCTGTGATCGTTAAGTGAACGATACCATTGAAGCCTTATGAGCAGGCAAATAGCATAAATGGAATCCATATTTAGGAAGATAAGCAGCAATTATGCACCAGGGCTGGAGGTGGGAGCTACAGGCAGGGATCCCAGGGATAAGGGCGGCAGTTCAGAGACAAGTTTTGAGACAAAGTGTTGGGAATGGAGAGTACCACACGGGACCCAGAGAGGTATTCTGAGGGAAGGCACAAGTTAGTTGAAGATGAGAGACGGAAAAGGGCATCATCAGGCCACTCCCCTTGCAGTTCCCGCAGCTGCTTCTGGGGCTCCTTCCCCACAGATGTGGGACCTGGTGGAGGACAGGGAGGGGTCCACCACCCACCCCCACCAGCAGCCTTTGTAAGAAGTGCACCTGGTTGGGGATGTCCATGAACTTGATGCCTTTGTACTTGATGGGCAAGAAGAGAAGTGCCATACAGGAAATAACGCCTCTTCGTGAAACTAATCCCACATGAATTCCACAGCCCCAGCCTCCCCGCCACCCTATCTGCGTGCCAGCAGAGTGTGCCAGGGCCCAGGGAAATGAACAGAGCAGCTGCCGCTGGACCCTCCTGGCTGGGGCTCCCATTTTCTGCCTTCCTTCCTAATCAGTCTTCCCATCTCACACTCCACACAATTAACACACAAATTAACACTGTCAAGAATAAAAGAAAGTCATTACTAGACATCCTACAAAAACTTAAGGCATAACAAGTGAATATTATACACAGTTTTGTGTCATTACATTTGATAACTAAGATGAACTAGACACAAAACTGTCTGCATTATGATTCTATTTATATAAAATGTGTGTACATGCATACTTATGTGTGCCTATATGATGAAATTGTTCCAAATGACACTAATACATTGATATGCTAATTTCCATCCTCAGAAACAACGTATGGGAGTATCTGTTGCCCCCCAACTTCAGAAATAATCTTGCAGAGCACACGTTTTGCCTCAGCATTTATAGTTCCAAAAACCTGTCCTGCAGGACAGTTTGCACAGAGACCTGTGTGTGAGGAGGAAGACAGCAGGGTTAGCATTTGCCCAGGTTATGGGACCAAGGGAATTGAGGGAATTGGCAGCAGAGTGAGTGACTGGAAGACCGTGGCATCTGAGCTGGCTAGGGAAGGAGTCCAAGGATGTGGAAGCCTGAGATGTAGAGAGAGGAAGTTGAGGGGCCATGTGATGGGTTCCACGGTCCCTGCCCACGAGGGAACTCAGACAGCTCAGAGAGCCTGAGTTGAGCCAGACACTGCGACTGTTCGCTAACATGTGAGACTGCCTCTTTTCCTCACAATGCGGCTGAGAAGTGTGCACTGCGGTCTCTGTTCTCTAGGTGAGAAGGCCGAGACTAGTCTGCGATCATTGAGACGCTATGTGGAATAACATGGAATTATTCCTTATGTAACGGCAATTGTCCCCTTAGTTCATATTTCTAAGACGTGCACACACCAATATATGGATCCCTTATGTAAATAGACATAAAGAAAGGAAAAGTGGCAAGTGGTAGAATATAACATGGATGAGGCCCAAAAATAGGGGCATAATTTGTAAACAGGTGGTACCTCACCTATGTCATCATTTATAGGATTGTAAGTTGAAATTTGGTACTGCTATTGTTTTAATACCAAAAATTATGCCTGCTTGTCCTTGGAAGTGCAAAGATCACAGAAGTGTGGAAAATAAATTGTGCAAGTGTCCCTTTCAACTCTTGCCTGCATTTCTGAACTATTAATTGCCAGTCGATGAGAAAGGTCCCACAGAACTGACCAGAATGTGAGACTATGTACCACTGTTGCTTGTTTGGAGTGAAAATAAATGACTGAACCCCCTCAAACACATGGGCACGGAGCACCCAGTGTCAGCTCTCTGAGAAAGGCACTGGGCAGACAGGCTGACTCTCCCTCCCTCTCAGGTGCTAAAGCGAGATCCCTCCCACAGGGCACCTTCGGAAAGGAGAATGGATGAGAAGACAAATGGAAGCATGGTGAGAGGTGTGCAAATCATAAAATTGTTCACGGTGTGGTCTTTGAAAATATTCAAATGATTGGGAACAAGAAGTAAAATATGGGAGTCGTCACCTTCCTTCCTTCCACAGCCCTCACCAGCCAGTAGGAATCCCTTGCAAAGCCCCTTTGTGCCAGGTCACACGCCTGCTTCTGGGGGCCTCCAGGTAGAGCGCCTGACTGAGTCACACTGTCTCCAAAGGCCAATCCCTAGAAGCAGCACATGTCCCTTCTCATAGGATTTACTGACAAACTACCTATGGAGTCAAGCCTGATGTATCTGCTAGGGACTGCCAGGCTGAATGGAGGGCGGGAGGAGAGGGCAGGGCCTTTCAGTCCTGGACCCATTGGCTCATGGTTGGGGCAGGGGAAGAGCGATCCAGGACACACCACATTCAACGTGCAACATCACTCTTTATTATGAAAATAAACAGCAATCATCAGTGGGGAAAATACACAGAACAACTGACCCTTCAGGTCGTTATTGTTGTCTGGCCTACGAGTTAACTTTGGGTTCTTGGTCAGCCAGGCCTCCAACCCCATTCATGGGGATGGCCTTAGGCTGGACAAAAGAGAAACAAAGGTGACGTGGATGAAGGCAAAGATGACAAGGGCTCCTTTTAAGGGATTTGTTTGAAGGCCTCCTCTGGGATCTTGCTCTCGGTCTGGAGGGAAGGAGTCGGGATGTCAGGAGAGCCAGCTCCCTGAGTTTCATTCCCAGGCCACTGGCCTCCACCTTCCTGGCCTTCCTGAAGGCCCAGAAACATCCATCTTTAACCCACTTGATTCCCAGACCTCACCTTGAGCATAGTGAAGACCTGACCAGCTCTGGTGTAGTTCTACTCATTGTCCTGAAGGCACCTGGAGCAGGAGAAGAACAGGTGATCCCCATTAGTACCACAGTACAGACACGCTGGTCATGCAATGCCCCTGCTAAGTCTATGCCACATTTTTGCTGGGACGCATGTACCAGAATGAACACTGTGCAATGACGAAGAAAGACCTAGTGAAAACTGAAACATCTGTCACTAGCATTCATGCCTGCTAGAATGCAAAACCGAAAAATAGAGCTGTTCAAAAGAACAAGGGAGCTTAATAGACATTGGTAAAGGAAGATGTTCAAGAAACTCACAAATGAAAATTTTAAAAATGCACACTTCAATCATTTTATTGAGATATAATGCACATACCATTTTAAAGTGTACAATGCAGTGCTTTTTAGTATAGTCACAAGATTGTGCAACCACCACAACTATCTAATTCCAAAATAATTTTATCACTTCAAAAGGGAACTCCTTATCCATTAGAGATCACTCCCTATTCCTCCCCTTCCCCCAGACCCTGGTAACCACTCATCTGCTTTTGGTCTCTGTGGATTTGCCTTTTTGGACACTTCATATAAATGGAATCACACAATATATGACCTTTTGTGACTGGCTCCTTTCAATTAGCAAGATTTCAAGGTTCATCCACGTCATGGCATATATCAGAACCATATTCTTTTCTATGACTGAATAATATTCTACTATATGGGTGTCCGCATTAATTTATATGTTCATCAGCTAAAGGACATTTAAGTTGTTTCCACTTTGTGGCCATTATGCATAATGCTGCCGTGAACATTCCTGTACAAGTTTGAGAGTGAACATATGTGTTAACTTCTCCTGGTAGAAAGTTAGGAGTGGAATTACCGGGTCATATGGTAACTTCACGTTTACATTTTGAGGAACTGCCAACATGTTTTCCCCAACTACAGCTCTATTTTATAGTCCCACCAGAAATACAGGAGAATTCCAGTTTCTCCACATCCTCACCAACACTTGTTCTCATTCGTCTTATTGATTAAAGCCATCCTAGTGGGTGTGAAGTGGTAACTCACTGTGGTTTTAATTTGCATTTCCTCAATGACTAATGATGGTTAAGAAGTTTTTCACGTGCTGGTTGGCCATTTGTATATCTTTCTTGGAGAAATGTCTATTCAGATCTTTCCCCATTTTTTAAATCATATAAATTTCAGGTGTACATCATTATATTTTGCCTTCTGTATAGACTACATCGTGTTCCCCACCAAAAGTCTAGTTTCTATCCATCACTGTACACTTATGCCCCTTTACCCCTTTTGCCCTCCCCCTGCCTCTCCTTTCCCCCTGGTAACCACCAGTCTGTTCTCTGTACCTATGTGTTTGCTTGATTGTTTATCTTCCATATATGAGTGAAATCATATGGTACTCGTTTTCTCTGTCTGACTTATTTCACTTAGCATAATACCCTCAAGATCCAGCCATGTTGTTGTGAATGGCAACATTTCATCTTTTTTATGGCACATTGTGTGTGTGTGTGTGTGTGTGTGTGTGTGTGTGTGTGTGTCCACCATATCTTCTTTATCCATTCTTCCATTTATGGGCACTTAGGTTGTCTCCAAGACTTGGCTATTGTGAATAATGCTGCAGTGAACATAGGGGTGCAAATATCTTTTCAATTTAGTGTCTCTGTGTCCTTTGGATAAATACCCAGAAGTGGACTAGCTGGATCATATGGTAGTTCTATTTTTAATTTTTTGTGGAATCTCCATACTGTTTTCCACAGTGGCAGCACCAATTTACATTCCCACCAGCAGTGTACGAGGGTTCCCTTTTCTCCACATCCTCTCCAACACTTGTTATTTTCTGTCTTTTTAATAACAGCCAGTCTGACGGGCATGAGGTGATATCTCATTGTGATTTTGTTTGCATTTCCCCAACAATTAGTGATGTTGAGCACATTTTCATGAGCCTGTTGGCCATCTGTATATCTTCTTTGGAAAAATGTCTGTTCAGATCCTCTGCCCATTTTTTAATCGAGTTGTTTTTTTGTTGTTGAGTTTTATGAGTTCTTTATATGTTTTGGATATTAACCCCTCCTTGGATATATGATTTGCAAATATCTTCTCCCAGTTGGTAGCTTGTCTTTTTGGTTTGTGGATGATTTCCTTTGCTGTGCAGAAGCTTTTTTAGTTTGATATAGTCCCATTTTTTTTCCTTTTGTTTCCCTTGCCTGAGGAGACATATTCAAAAAGATACTGCTAAGACTGAGATTGAAAAGCATACTGCCTACGGTTTCTTCTAGAAGGTTTATGGTTTCAGATCTTATATTCAAGTGTTTAACCCACTTCAAGTTAATTTTTGTGCATGGTGTAAGATATTGGTCTACTTTCATTCTTTTGCATGTGGCTGTCCAGTTTTCCCAGCACCATTTATTGAAGAGACTTTCCTTTCTCCACTCTATGTTCTTGGCTCCTTTGTTGAAAATTAGCTGTCCATAAATATGTGGGTTTATTTCTGGGCTCTCAATTCTGTCTCATTAATCTGTGCGTCCATTTTTCTGCCAGTACCATGCTGTTTTGATTACTATGGCTTCGTAGTATATTTTGACATTAGGGAGTGTGATGCCTCCAGCTTTGATCTTTTTTCTCAGGATTACTTTGGCTATTCGGAGTCTTTTGTTGTTCCATATAAATTTTAGGATTCTGTGCCTATTTCCGTGAAAAATGTCATTGGGATTTTCATAGGGATTGCATTGAATCTGTAGATTGCTTTAGGTAATATGGACATTTTAACTAAGTTAATTCTTCCAATCCATGAGCACGGAATATCTTTCCATTTCTTCGTGTCTTCTTTGATTTCTTTCAACAATGTCTTACAGTTTTCATTTTACAGATCTTCACCTCCTTGGTTAAGTTTATTCCTAGGTATTTTATTCTTTTCGTTGCAATTATAAATGGGATTGTATGCTTGATTTCTCTTTCTGCTGGTTTGTTGTTAGTGTATAGAAACGCAACTGATTTTTGTATGTTGATTTCATACCCTGCAACTTCACTGTATCCGTTTATTATTTCAAAAAGTTTTTTGGTGGATTCTTTAAGGTTTTCTATATATAAAATCATGTCGTCTGTAAATAGTGATGGTTGTACTTCTTCCTTTCAAATTTGGATACCTTTTATTTCTCTTTCTTGCCTAATTGCTCCAGTTAGAACTTCCAATTCTATGTTGAATAAGAGTGGCAAGAGTGGGCATCCTTCCTTGTCTTGTTCCTGTCCTTAGGGATATTGGCCTGTAATTTTCCTTCTTTGTGTTGTCCTTGCTTGGTTTTGGTATCAGGGTAATGTTGGCCTCATAGAATGGCTTAGGAAGTGTTCTATCTTCTTCAATTGTTTTAGAAGAGTTTGAGAAGAATAGGTATTAAATCTTCTTTGAATGTTTGGTTGAATTTTCCAGAGAAGCCATCTGGTCCTGGACTTTAGTTTTTTGGGAAGTTTTTGATTACGGTTTCAATCTCTTTACTTGTGACTGGCCTATTTAGATTCTCTATTTCTTCTTGATTCAGCTTGGGATGTTGCACGATTCTCAGAATTTATCCATTTCTTGTAGGTTATCTGATTTGTTGGCGTATAGCTTTTCATAGTGTTCTATTATAGTCCTTTGTATATCTGTTGTAATTTCTCCTCTTCCATTTCTGATTTTATTTATTTGAGCCTTCTCTCTTTTTTCTTAGTGAGTCTAGCTAGAAGTTTGTCAATTTTGTTTATCTTTTCAAAGAGAACCACCTCTTAGTTTTATTGATCTTTTCTACTCTCTTTTTAGTCTCTATTTTATTTATCTCCACTCTGATTTTTATTATTTCCTTCCTTCTACTGACAGTGGGCTTCGTTTGTTCTTTTTTCTAGTTCCTTTAGGTGGAATGTTAGATGATTGCTTATTTGAGATTTTTCTTGTTTGTTGAGGTAGGCCTGAATTGCTATAAACTTCCCTCTTACTACTGCTTTTGCTGCATCCCATAGATTTTTGTATGTTGTGTTTTCATTTGTCTCCAGGTATTTTTCAATTTCTCCTTTGATTCCTTCATTGATCCAATGGTTGTTCAGTAGCATGTTGTTCAGTCTCCATATATTTGTAACTTTTCCAGGTTTTTTTCTTGTAGTTGATTTCTAGTTTCATCCCATTGTGGTCAGAAAATATGTTCAATATGATTTCAATCTTTTTAAATATACTGAGACTTGTTTGGTTTCCCAACACATGGTCTGTCTTTTAGAATGTTCTATGTGCCCTTGAGAAGAATGTGTATTCTCCTGCTTTTGGATGGACTATTCTATGTATATCTATTAAGTCCATCAGGTCTAATGTTTCATTCAAGGCCGATGTTTCCTTGTTGACTTTCTGTCTGGATGATCTATATATCCATTGATGTAAGTGGGATATTAAAGTCCCCTACTATTATTGTGTTGCTGTCAATTTCTCCCTTTAGGTCTTTTAATAATTGCTTTATGTACTTTGGTGCTCCTATCTCAGGTGCAAATATATTAATAAATGTTATGTCTTCTCGGTGGATTGTCCCCTTCATCATTATATAATGTCCATCTTTGTCTCTTGTCATCTTTTTTAAAGTCTATTTTGTCTGATGCAACTGTGGCTACGCCTGCTTTCTTTCGGTTGCCACTAGCTTGGAGTATCATCTTCCATCCCTTCACTTTGAGCCTATGTTTGTCTTTAGAGCTGAGCTAGGTCTCCCAGAGGCAGCATATCATTGGGTCTTGGGTTTTGTTTTTTAATCCATCCAGCCACTCTGTGTCTTTTGATTGGTGAATTTAATCCATTTACATTTAGGGTGATTACTGATATATGAGGACTTAGTACTGCCATTTTATCTTTTGTTTCCTGATTGTTCTATATTTCTGTAGTTTCTTTTCCCTTGTGTTTCTGTCTGCTATTTCAGTTTGGTGGTTTTCTGCAATGCATTTCTCAGTTTTCCCTTTCTTTTATGTTTTGTGATTGTGTTCTGAATTTTTGTTTTGCGGTTACCATGAGGTTTGGATAAAAGGTCTCATAGATAAGCTAGTCCTTTTTCTGCTGATAGCATCTTATCTCCATTTGCCTATGCAAGTTCTGTCCTTTCCCTCGTCCCCTTCTATGTTTTGTTGTCACAAATTACCCCTTTTTGTATTGTGAGTTTGATACCAAATCAAAGTAGTTATAGTCATTTTTAATGCTTCCCTTCCTTTTAACCTTTAGGTTATAATTAAATATATACTGTCCTATTCTGATTCAGGTTTGCAATTTTCTGATTCTGTCTATTTATCAACCTTGCTCATAGTTTTGTATACCTTTGCCTTTTTGTTTCAGGTAGAAGGGCTCCTTTCAACATTTCTTATAAGGCAGGTCTAGTGGCGATGAACTCCCTCAGCTTTGGTTTGTCTGGGAAGGCCTTTATTTCTCCTTCACATCTGAAAGATAACTTTGCTGGATAGAGTATTCTTGGCTGACAGTTCTTATCTTACAATACTTTGAATGTATCTTTCCACTTTCTCCTGGCCTGTAGGGATTCTGCTGAGAAATCTGCCAATAGCCTCATGGGTAGTTTTTCTAAGTTATTTTCTTTTTCTCCTTGGCTTCTTTTAATATTCTTTCTTTGTCATTGATTTGTGACGGTTTTATTATCACAAGTCTTAGAGAAGGTCTTTTTACACTGAGATGATTAGGTGTTCTATTAGCTTTGTAGATTTGTATATTCAGTTCCTTCCCCAGGTTTGGCAAGTACTCAGCTATTATTTCCTTAAATAAGCTCTCTGCTGCCTTCTCTCTCTTTTCTCCTTCTGGGATACCCATGATCCTTATGTTGCCCTTTCTAATGGAGTCAGATAATTCTCCTAGAATTTCTACCCTTAAATTTTAAGTCTTAGTTCTTTCTCCTCTTCCACCTGCATCATTTCTAGGTTTCTATCTTTGAGCTTGCTAATTCTTTCTTCCATATGATCTGCTCTATTTCCAGTGTTTTGTAATGCATTCTCAATCTCATTTATGGAGTTCTTCAGGTCCAGAACTTCTGTTTGGTTCTTTTGTAAAGTTTCAATCTGTTTGGTAAAGTATTCCCTCTGTTCACTGATTTTATTGCTGAGCTCACTAAACTGCCTTTCCGAGTTTTCTTATAGTTTGTTGACTTTCTTCATTACAGCTATTTTGAATTCTTGATCATTTAGATCGTAATCTTCCATGACTTTATGTTTGGTTTCTGGAGAATTGTTTTCTTTCTGTAATGTCACGGTACCATGGCGTGTTGTGGTGCTTGCTGACTTATTCCTCTCCTGGCACATTTCCTGTAGCAAACACATTTTTTACTTAGGTATAGCTTTGTTTTGGTTCCAACGTCTCAACTGCTTGGATATTAGAAGCCTTTCTTTTGTGTTTTGGTAGGTGGTGCGATAGTGCTAGTTTTTGGTTTCTGTTACCTGAGCTGCCTCAGGCTGTATTTGAGGATCTGCATGGTCAACCCTCCACCGCCTCTATTTGGGGGTGTTGCTGGTACTCTAGTCATCACTGCCTGTGCTTCTGGGGGTCACCAATGCCTTGCTGTTGCTGGTGTCACTGCAGTCAGTCACTGGCTTTGCTTCAGGGGGCACAGGGATGGCTGACAGCCTCAGCCTCATCGGGGATCACCTGGGTCAGAAGCTCCAACTCTGTGGTGGGGGGAGGGGAAAGGTGGGGAGGGAGCCAGGTTCACAGACACCATTTCAGCTGTTGCCTGTTACCTGCTGATCACAGGTGCCGCAGTAGTTGGGATGGAGGAGTCCTGTGCACACCTCTGCCTTTGCTACCAGGCTCTGAGCTGAGGCTGGAGGACCAGGATCATAGGGTTCCACCTCTTCTGCTGCTCTGCTTCCTGTGGCCACAGGTACCACCGCAGCTGGCTCCCTGGTGTCACACCTGCACCTCTGCTGCTGCCCACCGAGTTCTCTGGGGCTGAGGGTGGCTGGCTCAGCTGCTGCTGCTGCTAGGGATCCAGGATCCTGGGCTCTGCCTTTGCTGTTCCCCCATTTAGCCTCCTTTATGTGCTCCCATTCACCCACCTTTATACGAACCAAAGTGTGGATCTTTTCAGCAACCTGGTGTCTTGTGCAATGTAGCCTTTGCTGGGTTATGGATGTTTTATTCCTTGTAGATTGAAGGGGAGAGACAAAAGGATCCTCTCACACCGCCATGCTGATGACGTCTCCCTTTCTCCATTTTTAAATTGGTTTATTTGTCTTTTTATTGTTGAATTGCAAGTGTTCTTCATATATTCTTGTCAGATATGTGACTGGCAAATATTTTCTCCCATTCTGTTGGTGGCATTTTCACAGTGTCCACTGATGCACAAAAGCTTTTAATTTTGATGAAGTCCAATTTATCTATTTTTCCTTTGGTTGCTTGTGCTTTTGGTGTCATATATAAGAAATGGTTGGCTAACTCATGAACACTTACACCTATATTTTCCTCCAACATTTATATAGTTTTCCCTCTTACTTTTAGATCTTTGATCTATTCCATTCATTCATATACTGTCCATATGCCAGTAACACACAGTCTTGATTATTGGAGCTTTGTAGCAAGTTTTGAGATTGGGAAGTGTGAGTCCCCTAACTTTGTTATTCTCTCTCATGAGTGTTTTGGTGCACTTCCATATGACATTTAGGTTAGCCTTGTCAATTTTTGCATGGAAGGATTTTGATAGGGATTGCGTTGAATCTGTAGGTTGCCCTGAGTACTACTGCATCTTAACAATATTAACTCTTCCAACCCATGAAAATGGGGTGTCTCTCCATCTATTTATTTCTTCTTCATTTTCCAGCAGTTTTACAGATTGCAGAGCATAAGATTTGCGCTTCTTTTCTTACATTTGTTTCTAAGTATTTTGCTATTTTGATGGTATTGTAAATGGGCTTGTTTCCTTAATTTAATTTTTGGATTGTTCATTGCTAGTACATAGAAATACAAATGAGTTTTGTATATTGGTCTTGTATCCTGCAACCTTGCTGAACTTGCTTATTTGTTCTAGTAGTTTTTTGGTGCATTCTTTCAGATTTTGCATATACAAGATAATGTCATTGAGTATTATACTATTGTTAAAATCCTTTACATATATAATAATATGATACCTTTTCCATGAGCCCAATGTTTTTGGAAGCAAAATATCCAAAAAGTTATTTTTCCAAATTGCCTGCAAGTTTCCCTGACTCACTCCCCAGCTGTCCCAAATTGCCCCTATCCCCATGCACAGCCAGCACTCACTTCTGAGACCACTTGAGTTTCATCCCAGACTGGGTGGAGAAAGCCTGCACCATTTCCTGCTGCTCCTGGGAGAGGGTGAGCACGGAGCTGGACGAGGGTGTGGGCACTGGGATGAAGAATGCACTCAGAGGCTCGTTGAGGGTGGTGTCTCTCACAAACAGCTGGTCATTCACGATGCACAGACTGGAGGAAAAATGGGCCCCCAGACAACTAATGGATGGATAAACCCACACCCCCAACAATGATCCTGCTCCCACTTCCATTCAGTAAACAGATTCCTTCCATACTCTACCGTGCCTGCTCCCTAGAGTCCTTGGCTGGTACCTCTACCCCTCTCACAGAGCCCATCTTTGGAGAGACTGTCTACCACCTTCACTAGATTTGTACTTTACCTGCAACCCAGGGACAATTTTGCACTCGTATTTACTCTGTACAACAGCCCAAGGAGTGGACAGTCTAATCTCCATGTTCAGAGGAAGACACTGAGTCACAGAGAGGTCATGTGACTTGACCAAGGTCACACAGCTAGTGAGTGCTGGGGCCAGGAAGAGAACCCAGTGTTCTGACTCCAGAGCCCATGCTCTTACCCACTAGGCTAGTCCACTCCTTGGATCTAACTGTTGGCTTTCCACAATATTGAGAAAACCCTGAAGTCTGCATCGCCACATTCCCACACCCCTGAGCCCAGGCTGGGATGGGTGTTCCCACTCATAACACAGCACTCACCTGGAACTGCTGGCAGGGATAGTGATGAAGGTCCGTGCGAAGGCATGGACAGAACTCTGAGACTTTCCTACCACTTCAAAAACGAACAACAAACAATACCTCCTTAGAGTCGCACATGCTTTACACACATGTTACACAGTGTTACCCAGTCAGGGTCTGACTTGATACTCATGCTGAAGGAGACAGTAGTTCACTGGGAGTCAGGGTGTCGGGACTGGGCAGGGCAACAACAGGAGCAATCTGCTCCCAGGGACAGGGACCCTACTATGTGCCGGGCTCTGTGACAACCACTTTGCAAGTTCATTCGATTCATTTTCCATAGCTACCCAAGAGGTGGGTATTATTAGCCCCATTTTGCAAATGAGGAAAATGAGAGGTTAGGTAACCCGCCCAAGTTCACAGAGTAAGGGTCTGGGATGAGAGCCATCAGACTCCACAGCCTGTGTCCCTAATGCCTGAGCTGTGAGGGGCAGACAGGCATGGACGCAGGTCAGACCAGGATGATTTGGAGACAGAGTGGGGACTGAAGAAGACAGAGGGAACAGGAAGAGAGGGGAAGGGATCAGGGAAGCTAGGAGAGGGAGCCCAGCCAGGGGGAGGGACCAGTGGGGCATCTGAGGTGGGGACTCCATACACACGCACCTTCCGTGAACACTCCGTTGACAGAGAAGCAGAGCACCCTTTCCTGAAAGGGAAGAGCCCAGGTGCTCAGTCACCACCTAAACCTCCTACCCACCTGGGGCTTTCTGGGCCTGCCTGAGGGAGGAAGCAGTGCTCACCGTCTGGTGCCACACATCCACCAAGAAGGAGCTGAAGTCATGCTGAGTTTGGGGCAACACACAGAGGGAGTGCACGATGTCATCTTTCGTATATTTCAGCAGGTGAACCCACAGGTCTGTGGGGGGGAGGGGAGCGAAGGTCAGGGGCTGCCACCCCCTGTGTCCTATGATTGACCCCTCCAGGCCCCCTTTCCCTGCCCAATCTTCCCCATCACACACGCACAGGGGTCCTTGAGCTTCTTTGTACTCCCGTTATCCTTGAAGTACTCACACAAGCTGCTTCTAGGAGAGAGAGAGGAACAGGAGGTGGTGGTCTGTCTAGTGGGTGTTTCCAGGAGCTGGCCTGTGTCTGCTGGGGAGCCACTGGGCCCAGGAGCAGAGTCTGAGCTGTGATACTCACCGGGCCGGGTCCTCGGGGTTGAAGGCAATGGCCAGGGAGAAGCAGGCCTCGTCATGGTAAGCACCGAGAAGACCCTGTCGGTCTCCGGAGTCATAGATCAAGTAATATCTGTGGGGGAGCAATGAAGACAGTCTGTCTCTGTGGTCTGGACCTCAGGTGAGACTTGGAAACTCCCACGAGCAGATCTGTGCTTGGGTGGGCCGGCCCGTCCCAGCCTTCCCCATTCCTCGTGGTCCAGGGGGTACTTACTCCTGCAGGAATTGCAGGACTAGATTCTTCAGTGTCTCGGATCCTTTATAGCTTTCCTGGAATCAAAAGACATTTGAGACCATGTGGCTGATAAAGCCTCCCTTGTAACACCTCATATGTTGCTTGATCCTTCCTCCTCACCTTGCAGGGCTTTACCAAGTAGGGGGTGTCCACGTCAACGATAATCGGTGGGAGTATCTCCTGGCCATCCTGGAGAAGGGAAGAGGAAGTCAGCAGTGCAGACCAGGGAGGTGGCCCTGGATGATCAGGGGAAAGGATGGGCCGAGGAGAGGGCGAGGGTCAGAGGTCAGGTGTGAAAGGGCCCTGGAAATTCCATGGGCAAGACTACAGTGGGCGTTTTCATCGTGAGGTCCTGGAAGGCTCTACAATTATATGCAACGTGTGTGTGTGTGTGTGTGTGTGTGTGTGTGTGTGTGTGTGTGTGTTTGTATGGATATTTTCCCAGAGAGTATATTCATGTCTTTTTCAGGAGTGCATGTCCCCTGAAGTGGATAAGAGTCTGATGCAAACAGACAATCTAGGCGAGACCCAAAGGGCTTGAGGGCAGGTGTGGAGGTCATCAATGTGAGTAAGAGACAACGATGAATGTAGGCACTTACCAGGCATAACAACTTGGGGAAATAGTCCTTGATGGCACTGTCCAAAACCAAAAACAGAAAGAAGTGGTTGATAGTTCGGGGCTGCAATGCTTCCTTTGATTTAAACCACTGAGACCATAAACAGAGCCCAGTGTCTTCTGCCCATCCAGAAGCCCCCTTTGCCCACCTCAGCCTCTGATTTCAAGGGTTTTGGGTCCACTTCCCTGCTGAGCACTGAGCATCTGCCATATGGACTGTCTGAAAGGCACAGTCTCTTCATCTCTCTCCACACCTTCATATTCATTCATTCACATCATATTCATTCACATTCATTCATCACTCCCTCCCTCCCCTCCGTCCCGCTCCTCCCTCTCCTTCCTCCTGGGTAGCTCTCACCTAACTGCTCTGACTCCTTTCCCGTGCACAACACAGCATTTGGAGCCCAGGCTCCAGGGCTTCATTCCCCTCCCTGTCTCCCTTCCTTCCTCCCCACTGAAGGCTCCAGAGACAAGAGGGAATGGGGTGAGATCCCAGGGCTCTACTACCTCACCGGGGGTCCAGCATTCTGCCAGGACCAGGACACCCCCCAGAGATGGCCCAGGATGCTGGGGCAGGGAGGTGACTGAAGCCGGGCTCAGGAGGCGGTGAGGGATAGGGAGAGATGAGAACAGAGAGGGAATGAAGGTAGGAGGAGAGAGATGAGAGAGACAAGGGAGAGAGAGAAAGCAAAGGGAAGGGAAGGGAAAGAAGCTCTGCCATGGTGCTGGAAGTCAGGGAAGAAGAGAGAAGAAAGGGGTAATGGCGCCCCTGCTGCAGCCCTTTCCTTCATCTGCCCTGGCTGGCCCTGGACCCAAGGGAGGAATGGAAAACATGCATTGTTGGGCTGGGGGCCCAGTGGATACTGGTTGAAACTCTGTCACCTGTGTGAGCTCACTCTGAGCTGGGCATGGGAAGTGGAGCAGCCACGGGGGCAGGAGACATTCCCGAGAAGGAGTAAAGGGTCAGGCCCCAGCTCAGCATGGGGTTGCGGGTCTGTGGCCCCCTCTTATGACCACTGCCTTCTCTCCTGATGGCCCCTGTGCACCTGTGCCTGTCTTAGTCAATTCCTTGTCTGAGGAATCACACCCATCCTGGGTGACCCAGGGCTCCTCTGAAGGACCAGGCAGGATGACGTGATGTGTGGATGGAGGGAGGGGCAGTGCCCCCGAAAGGCCTGTCCTTCGGTCTCCTCAATTACCTCTGCCCTCTGCCCTCTGCCCTCCACTCCTGCCTCAGGAAGCCCTCTCACTGGCGGTGGCCCACTTCTGGCCACTTGACTCAGGGAACCCAGGTTTCTCCCAAGGAGTGCACACCTCCTGGCATGGCACCAGAGGAACAGATGTGACGACAGAAGCCAGCTGGGGCCTCGACCTCAACATGGGGAAGGAAAACCCCCATGGCAGCCTGGGATTGGAGGGGAGACCCTTTTGGAGCAAGGGAAGGAGGATGCCTCTCAGGGCAGGGGAGGAAAACTCCACATTGGCTCAGAAGCAGGAAGGCCTGTGTCAGCATGAGACCTTGGTCTGGAGGACCCTTCTCAGTCCAGGGCACCAGCATCTGGCTCAAGGCGGGTCACTCCTGGTCCTGGTGAGTAGGGGGAGCCCTGCTGCCTGGAGCACACTCTTGGGAGAGCGTGCTAGAGAAAGCTAGGTGCCGAGTCGGGAAACAGACCCCAGAGCACCTGAAGAGGTGAGCTGGTCAGAGGAAGGAAATAGCCCTCTAAGCACAGATGAGGGACTCAGAAAAGAGAAGGCAGGGCCTGTGGTCCTCCCAGAGGGCCAAGGCTGCCGCCTTCTGCAGAGGGCCATTGTCAGGGGTCGTTCAGGCTCCCATGGGTGAAAGTGCCCAAGAAGGGTGACAGTGTTTCACACTGACCTCATGTAGGTGGACTGCTCTCGAAAGGTGTCACACAAGGGGTTCCCTTCCAGCCACAGCTCTTCAAGTCCCAGCCCTTTCATCTTGTCCAACTCCGAAGCTGACTTCAGCTGAGAAATATGGGGAGGAAACTAGAAAAGGAGTCCCAGGGAAAGAGAGACACCTGGGCCCCTGCACCCCCAGCCCTGACCCTCCCCCACAGGTACCTTCACCTGCCTCCTGTCATCACTCTGATGAGCACCACCACCCACTCTCAACCAACTTTGATTGACTCCCTCTTCCCACCTCATTTTTGGAGAGGTTCAGGATCTTGACTCTGGGGGCCTTCTGTATAATGTCAGAGAGGCCATCCAGCAGGTACAGTTTGTTGTTGCACAAGTTTAAAGACAACAGCTTTTGGGGAAGAAGAGTTAGAGTGGTGGTTACTATCTAGGGCCTGGGAGACAAAGCTGCCCTCCATCCCATCTGTTCCACCCCCTACCATACTATCAGCACTAGGCCTAAGGCCTCACCTTGGGGAAACTGTTCTCGATGATCTGCAGGGTGGCAGCCATGCAGTTTCTTCGATTCAGGATTATATCAATATCATGGTTCACCAAGTCTTCCGAAAGCCAAGAAGAGAGAATCAGAAGGCTGAGAGGGGTCCAGGGCCAGCACCAACTCCCCGCCACGTTACCATCCCTAAGGCTCCCTCCCAGGCAGACCTCTCTGCCCTTACCTGCCCTAGAATTACTGCTGTCAGCCATACCTGGGTCAAAGCGAATCCTCTGGAGGTCAAGAGCTTGCTGGGAGACATCATATCGTTTGTACATGGTCAGCTGCAGAGAGAGATGGAGAGAGCCGCTCTGAGGCTGTGGTGATAATAGGGAAATCGGCGGCTGGGGGAAGAAGAGGTGGGTCTGGGTGTGGGCACACAAGGTACCTTGAGCCTGCATTACCTTTAGCTGCTCCATTTCTCTGGGCTCCAACTTATTCCGCACAGAGTAGGGTTCAGCAGAAGGACTGACCAAGATAGAGATCTGCAGGAAGGAGAGGTGGAGTAAGCACCAGGAACTCTAATTCCAAAGACGACAACCAGCCCCTGGCCTGTCCTCCTCCCTTGGGACTGGGTACAGGTAACGCCCTCAACAGAGACCTTTTGGTTCTCCTCATCACAAATCTTGTAGCTGACATCCATCAATGCAGAGGCAGCACCAGCATCCTGGACAAAGAACCGAGCCCAGTTTTTCACGTAGTGGAACTACAGGGATTTAAGGCAACAGCAACAGTGTCAGAGGCCAACGGCCCCTGCTGAGCCAGATCTCTCCCCCTTCCCTGTGCCCACGTAGCTGACTTCACCATCTTCTCTTACATCCACTGGAGTGAAGGGGACACTGCAATGGCTCTGGATTGAATCCATTAGCCATGTCTTGTCGTACTTTCTCCCACAGGGCATCTAAGGGTGAAAAGAAGGGATGGGAGAGAAGAGAGACAGCATGGATTTAAGCCCGGAGAACAGACCCCGCGGTGTTCTTTTCCAACCTTCTATTGAGCTTTAAAGGATCTCAAAAGAAGGGACTACTGACATGATTTCTTATGTTTGTGCCATATATGGATTTCCTACATTCCTTTTCTCTCCATCCAAAGCTCTCCTCCAAATAATCAATGTAAGGTGTTAGGCATAATCTTCCTTTTATGAAGGTCCAGGCTTTTCTACCTGGTGCAGACCCTGCTTGCACCTCAGACAAGGTTTCCAGAGACTCGACCCCCCATCCACCACACTCAGCTTGAGCCAAACTGAGACATCCATTGTGGAGTCGCTCCACCTTCTTGTCAGTAGTTCCCATCTTTGCCTTTAGGCAGTCTCCTCTGTTCTCCCTACAGTCAGCCTGTTCCCTTTATATGGCTTCTCTGAATTTGCCCTTAGATGAACAAGAATGTTAACTCCTTGTAATAAAATGGACAGATTACAAACTCTCCCCAGTAAAGTACCTAGCGTCTCTACATGAGACCGACACAACCCCCACCCGACCTTTCTCTCCTGCACATTCCATACATTTTTTTAGGACACTCACTGTGATCTTGAACCAGCTCCCTGGGGTTCCATCCTGTGTGTTCTCCCTCACTTCTCTCTCCAGAGGTTTTCTCTTTCTCCACACAGCCATATGGACGTGGTCTTCATCATGCCTTTTCACTCTTCTGTTTTTGCATTGA
Organism: Tapirus indicus; assembly: GCA_031878705.1. Lineage (NCBI taxonomy): Eukaryota > Metazoa > Chordata > Mammalia > Perissodactyla > Tapiridae > Tapirus > Tapirus indicus. The sequence continues at coordinate 85,352,252 of CM062942.1, read as the reverse complement.
TTGGTACAGGGAGTGCTGCAGGGGAGAAGTGGAGAGAAAGTGGGTGGTCTTCTATACACCTTTGCCTCCTTGACAGCGGGACCACCATTAGGATTGCTCAACCATTATTCCACTTCCAGTATTCTTCAGTCTTCCAGTGAGAGAAGAAAAAGACCACGGAGACTGAAAGAGCTGCATAGTCCCAGGGGCTGCTACAAGCAAACCAGGCTGCCTGGTCACTTACTATCTTACTTGGGGGTCCTCCTGGACATCTGTCATCACCATGTTTCCATCATCCTCCCGGCAGTGTGAAGGCCAAGGCTCACGTCCACCGTGTTCATAACGAGGGCTCCTTTTGCGAAAATTACCTCGGAAAGAACTCCCATTTTTATCTCTTGCTTGAGGTGAGCTACCGCCATCATTGTATTCTGAAAAGGGGAACAACAATACAAGTTCGAAGACACATTGGTGGTCCACTTACCATGTACTACATCTTAGGCTAACACCACGGTAGGGCAAGCAAAGTGCCAACCTGCCCTAAGGGACCAATCCCACAAACCCCAGAAAGGAAACTCCTCTGCCTGTCCAGATTGAAGAGCCTTATATGACAGATGGCACTATCAGGGAAGGAATCCTAGAGGAGGAGCAGGAGAAGGGGGAGAGGGAAACTGTGTTGAACCTTTTAAAAAATGGAGCAGGATTTATAAAGAACAGAGGTGTGTGTGCCCATGGGTTAGACTGGACACCAGCCATACACCAGGAAGGCACCTGAATCTTGCCTTCTCTCAGGCCTCTCTAACAACCACACCAACACCTAGGAGCGAACCTCTCTCACACTTCCCAAATCCAATCAGCCACCAAACCGATTCCACTAACAATCAGCAAGCTGTGCTTCCTTTGCCGGTGTAGGACAAGCTTTAATGTCAGGTGGGACTGATGTAACAGCCTCCAGCCCTGCTCTCGACAATACCCTGTTTGAAATATCCAGTGTAAGCTTTCTCTTTGCCGAGCCTGGCGTGCCTTTCAGCTCGGGAGACAACTCTTTCTACCTTCAGCTCTTCTACAACAAGGGTCTGAATGACCAACTGGGATGATGTATCAACTACCTTATCCAAGTGTTCAAGGATTCTTCTTTGTTCTTTCTATTATTGGTTTCTAATTTGATTCCGTTATGGTCAGAGAACATACTCTGCGTGGTTTCAATTCTTTTTAAATTTGTTGAGATTTGTTTGATGGCCCAGGAGATGGTCTATCTTGGTAAATGTTATATAGACACTTGAAAAAAATATTGTACTCTGGTGGTGTTGGGTGGAGTGTTCTATTTATGTCATGCAGATCCTCTTAGTGTATTGTGTTGTTCAGATCTCTTATATCCTGGCTGGTTTTGTCTCTAGTAATTCTGTCACTTGCTCAGAGGGGGGTGGTGAAGGCCTCAAGTAGAATTATGGACATGGCTATTTCTCCTTTCAGCGCCATCAGATTTTGCTTCGTGTACTTTGACGCTCTGTTGTTCGGTGCACACACATTTAGGACCGTTATGTCTGCCTGGTGGATTGATCCTTTTATCATTATGTAATGCCCCTCTTTGTCTCTTATTAATTTTCTTTGCTCTAATACCTACTTTATTGGATATTGTAGCCACAGGTATGCTTGTAATGTGTCTTGGTTATATTTCACCCTGTATTCATTCCTAGGATTTGTGTTGCTGTTCATCACCCTGCCCCCCAAACACTCTCCACCAACATTTGTAATTCACCATATGGAGAGATTCGGGAGTGTGTTTTGGCATCTACAGAAATAAAATAGTCTCACTTCTGTCTCCCATAGGTGGATTCACTAGGCGTATTTTATTTTTACTGCATTCAAGTGAAACAGTGTACCAGCAGATAATAATCCTAGTGGTTTGGGGGGAGGGAAGATTATTCAGATAATTAAGCTGTTAGAAACCAGCTTCCTTTTGGGTTCTAGTACTTAAGGTTCTCTAGGTTTGTGTGTTGTGCATTTTGCACATCAATTACTCTATGTTGTCTGAGGGCACACTTAGGAGTAAAAATCCGTTCAGTGCTGATCACTCCACGCTGTAGTGATTACGACCAGGCCTCAGATGAACTCCTCTGGGAAGTCATTGCTTTCACTATGTGGCCTGCTGTCAGGGCAATCCTGCTGCTCACAACCTTTGGGACCTTCCCTGTGTGCCACTGGAAGTGAAATTAGACATGAATCGAGCATTTGACCCAGAAATGCCACCTGCTCGGTCCCCAGAACTTGGAGGCAGCCTGGAGTGTTCCCTTTCTCTCACACGCCACATCCAATTGATCAGGAAATTCTCTTGGCCTTTTCTCAAAGTACATCCAGAATCTAGCTGCTTCTCACCAGCTCCATTACTACCACCCTAGCCAAGACACCAACATCTATCTCCTGGATTATACCACCTCCCAACTGGTCCCTCTGCTTTCATCCTTGCTCCCTCACCATCTGCTTTCAACCTGGCAGCAGAGCATGAGTCAAATCATTTCACTCCTCGGCTCAAAACCATTTAACAATGGTTTGAAGCCCATCAGCATGTTAAAAAGCCGTGACTTCATAATGATACAAAACAACAAAGAGGAACCTTATCGGTGACCTTTGGAGAATGCCAGGCAACCAACTCATTTTCCCGAAAATCCATCAATGAAGGGAAAAAGATCAAATATTAAAGGGAGGAGTAAAGGCACGTGATCAACATACGGCATATAGGAAGAGTCAGTCATTTTCCACAACTAACATTACTTCAGAAATACTGTCACCAAGGGGAAAGTGTCCAAGTGAGCGAGCTAACAGCGACAGCATCCCCGGACTGACTAACTAAGTCGGGTACCTAAACAGAGCCAGAGCCCTCCCTCATCCAGATGATTCAGACAGGAGCAATCCCAGGCATGGCCTTGTTTTGGGAATCTCACAGGAGAGTGGGCATGTGATAAGCCACAGGCGGACCACAGACCCCACACCCACACACAGACAGACATCCACTTACGGTCCGTTTGCATCTCTGCACAATCCCTGTCTCACAGTTGTTGTGCCGGAACCAAACGTGATGACAGGAGTGTTATCAAGCAGCTGGAGCCTGTCGCCCAGGCCGCCTGGGTTCCCCCTCAGGCTCCACCATGTATTAGTTGATCCTCCCATGAAGAAATAGTCATGAGTACCCTTTATGACATCATGTGTGTTCATACGGCTACTTCCTGTGTCATTTTGGAATTCTACCTACATGATTGCTACGCCACTGAGTACATGGCAACAGCACCCCGCTATAGTAGCGAAAGAATGGGGCAACAAGTAAACCAGCACTCGCCCAGCGGCAACCAACAGTTGCTCAGTGTTAGGCAGACCCACTAGATTTCTTTGACTTCCTCACACGCAGAAACCCCATGACGATTGTAGCCACGGTCCCTTTTCAGATCACGAATATGAGACTCACAGGGGTTAGGTACATTTCCCAGGATTTCTCAGCCAAGCAGGTGGCAGAACAGGAATGGTGTCCTCACCTATTGGTCTGCCTCCATATCCTAAGTGTTCCTCCAGCTACTGCACTGGCTCTCCTTTAATGGAGAACTTTCAGGCCTCAGGGACAGATTTCTGTAAGCAGACCAGGGATGATGTTTTGTGACCGGGAGCTAGTCACGCCTGCTCGGGTGGGCCCAGGTGTCTTGGATCAAGTGGAGTATCTGTCTTGTACCAGATGCAGAAATCTGCTTGGATCACAGGACTTGCAGATCAGGAGTCACTTTGGGCTGGCAGTGTCTGGCATATAATAGGGGCCTAGTTAATATTTGTTAAATGAACGTATGTAAGGTAGATTTGGGATCATCAACAAAGCCACTTTTGAGAATCCATACCTCTCAACCATTTCTATCCACATCTATTTATTCCAGAAAAATTTTGGCTGCAGAAGTGTTTCATAACCTGCTTGTAAAACTACCTTGTGTAGAATTTTCCTTTTACAAAATTAATATTTTTCTTTAGTGTCCAGTTAGAAATAGAGCTAAGTACCTCCCTGTTGACTAGTGCTAAAATGACAGCTTTTCTGATCTCAGGAAGGGAGGCTTTTGCAAACAGTGGTGACAGAAACGAGGAGAAGCTTTGCTTGAATCCAGCAGACATGGCTCCCTGGATGTCTGGTGTGTGTAGGAAGAAAGGTCTGGACCTGCAGATGTGTCTGTGAGTGCTCAGCTTGGTGACAGACAGTAAATACAGCCACTGTCTCAGAGGAAGGGAAGAGTGTGTGTGTTCACGGGCGTGTGTTAATATTTGCATTATACGCTTTTATAATTCATTTACAGATACTCGTCTTCCAAATCATGTTGGTAAATGCATTGCCACACAAAACTGGATCCGACTGTCCATTTTCTGGATCCTACTGAATTATATGCGACCAATTTTTGTTCCTTGGCCTTAATATGCTTTTTAATCCTTTTTTAAAAACATACTGGTGTTTGAATATTTGAATTGATTTTTTAAATTACAAAAGTAATAGAATTCTCTGTACAAAAAAAAATTGACAGAATGGGATGACCAGGGCTACAGAGCATCTCCAGGGGTGGGGGCCCAAGGACCCAGTGGAGCACAGCTTGGGCTTAAGGGCAGGTCCAGAATTTGAGTCCCTGCTCTACAGCTTCCCAGAAGAAGCACACACATATCTGTAAATGTAAGAGATATTTGATGATTTGTAAATGTAAGGATATTTGATGATATTTACACCAATGTGCATTTCTACTAAGAGTGTATGAGAGCCTAACTTCCTACAGCATGTTTAGACCATTCGATTGTCATTCTTACACTTTGACCCAGACATTTCACTTTTTAAATTTATCATACACAATTATGTCCTGCCTAAATATATGCCTATAGTTATATGGCTGTGCTTTACAGGCTCTTTGGCACAGAAGGACGATGGGGCCAGAGAGTGGCTGACAGTGTCACAAGAGGGATAGAAATGATTGTCCTTGGAATCAAGGATAGATTGGAAAGAAAGGATGTGAGTATCTGACATACAGAGTGAAAAGGCCAAGGGATGGATGTAAGGTCAGAAAGATGAGGGTGAGCATTGGGAAGAGAATGAAACACAAATGGAAAAAGCCTCTGAGGAACTGAGTCCATCCTGGCAATATGCACCCCTCTGGAAACCTTCCTTTATTTCCCTGTAGTAGATCCTGTCTGTCTCTGTTACTTCACCTTCAAGTTGAACACCGGAGAAACAGTTCCCACAGTCTGAGAAAGGAGCGACAGTACAGGGGAACAGCGTGCAATGACGGGTCTCTTAGGCAGGAGGCTAGAGTTCTGCGCATCTTGGTCCCAGGCACCACACCCATCACTGCTCACCGGAACTTGAGTGAGTCCCATCCCAGTGCTCATTTCAGCCCTAACACAGAGCCACACATTATTGGTTATGGGCGTAGGATTTGAGGTCGGATCAATCAGGGTTGGAATCCTGCTGCTAAATTTTATGGTCCATGGCAAGTAACTTGGACCTTACAGTGACTCAAGTTCTCTTCTTCCCCCTTAAACTGAAGATTGTAATAGTTTCTACCTCATCACGTAATTGTGAGAATTAAGTGAGTTAATATATGGAAATACACAGAAAACCCCTGGAGAAATGCCTGTGACCTAATAAGCACTACAGATAAGTGGGCTATTACTAAGTCAGGCACTTAGCACAACGTCTGGTGTTTAGTAACGGATGAATGTGTGTTACTTGCACATTCTGTTGTGCAAGAGAATGAAAACGGATGGGTGTATGGGGGCAGGTTGCAGTGTCAGCTATTAACGTATTTTATAAAGTGGAGATGCTAAAACAGGGCACCCCTGGTAGGAAATAATCTGACATACTGTTGAAGGGAACCGAAATTAAAAGATCAGAGACTGCATCAGGCACATGGAAGGATTAAGTGGGGGCCTTAACTTCCCATTTCCAAACTTTAAACTTAAAAAAAAAAAAGCATTATTATTCAAGAGATGGTTCACGTTTAAGTGGTAGATTAAAAAAAGCGAGATGGAATATTCCTCACATCTCACGATACAATGTGAAAGAAAAACAGTTGGGGAAACACTGTATATTACAGCATGGTTCCTCAGAAGAAATTAGTGGATGTTTATGTTTTTATGTGTCAATGTAAACACAAAGAAGCCAAGGTAAAGGGACACGTGAGAATGTCAACTGTGTCTATAAATGGGTGGTTGGAACGCGTAACAGTTTTACTTTCATATCTCCGCTTTACTTGTATAAAAGGATGTTTATGCCTGGGTCGGGGTTTTGCCACGTGCTTGGGGGAAGCACTATTCCTACTGTCTCGTTACGCAGCATAACAGGAACAACGTATCACTGATAAGCAGATGTGAGTATCCTCTTGCTGATTAATAAGCTGCATCACTCTAGACGATTCACCCAACATCTCCTGGTCCCGGGTTCCTTAAGCGTAAAAATCAGGGATTGGGGCTAACCACCACCTTAATGAAGATCTAGAACATATACCACACCCCCAAAAGGTTCCCAGTTAAATTCCTCTTCATCCTCTGGCCCCATGCAAACCTTGATCTGCTTTCAGTCTCTCTCTGTTAGTTGTTCCTGTTCCATGATTTCATATAAATGGAATCATACACCCTGGATTCCTTTGTGTCTGGCTTCTTTAACTCAGCATAATTTTTTTTGAGACCTATCCACGTTCTTGCCTTTTCATTGCTGAGTGATATCCCACTGTATTGATTTGTTTACCTTTACGTTGTTTTAATGAACTTTCAGGAGGAAGTGAAAGCAGATCCTGTGTTCAATCAGCCATCTTCTTGGTCAGTCTTCTGTTCTTATATAGTGGATATACTTTCCTCCTTTCTCTCTCCAGAGAACTATTATCTTAAGGTCTTTTCCAGCCTTTTCTATTCCCTCGGTACAAATCACTCCATTTGCTGAGTTTGTTCCATCCCTTCCATGCTTACCCTGGGTTCTGACTGTCTCCTGCGGAGGAGGCTTCACTGCTGAGTCAGCCCTGGGCCCTGGGCCCGTGGGTGCTTGGCTTCGATCTACGCCTTGCTCTGGCCTCGCCAGTGGTTTAGCTTCCTCCCTGGCCCTACCACTGGTGGCCTCTGCTTTACCACTGTGTTTTCCCATTTCCTTTTTTTAAAGAGAGTCTTCTCCATTTCTTACATGGGAATACTTATTTCATAGTTTCAGCATGGCTATGTATTTATTGTTCTTGGAATATTATATGTATTTGTTCTTAGAATATTACTATTCTAAAACCACAATTATAAGATCTCAAAATTACATATTGTAAAATACTTGCACTCTCATCATTTAAATCGTCCAGGTAGTTCTCAACCTTGTTTTCACACTAGAGCCACTTGGGGACGCTGAAAAAAATCACTAGCACCAGTCTACATCCAGAACAAATAAAGCAGAATTGGAGGCAGACCCAGGCAACCACAGTCTTTAAACTCTTCATGTGATTGCAGTGTGCAACCAAATTTGGAAACCCCTCTGTTAAAAAGCATCAGCTTTTGGTTTACGCTTACCAGAAGACCCTAGGAATGGCTGCCACCTCATTTTGCTGACTTTCTACTCTGTGCTGTTTTGGGGACCTAGTGATTCCATTAGCTTAGAGCACGGACTGATAAACTAGGACCCATGGGCCACACTTGGCCCGCAGCCTGTTTTTGGATGGCCTGCAAGCTAAGAATGGTTTTTACATATTTGAATGGTTGGGAAAAGTCAAAACAAAAATGTTTTTTCCTGACATCTGATAATTATTTGAAATTCACATCTCCGTGTCCATACATAAAGTTTGACTGGAACATAGCCATGCTGTGTCTATGGCAGCTTTTGCTCTACAACGGCAGATTTGAATAGCTCCATCGGAGACCGAAAGGCCTGCAAAGCCTCAAATATTTATGATCTGGCCCTTTCCAGGAAAAGTTCGTTGAGCTCTGGCTTAGAGCAAGTGTCCTTAAAGCAAGTGCACAGTAACTGTGGTAAATGGCTGGAGATCCCTTTGGCTAAGCCCAGGAAGAAGATTTACTGTGGTTACTTGTCTTCAACTTCATTGTAGGGTCTTCACTCAGACTTCATTGTAGGGTCTTTCTTCAGTAGTCCATTCGTTCACGGTGTTGTGGGTCAGGTGTGGGAAGTGAGTAAGGGACCATCATTTGCCATCAAGATGGCTCAAGTCACCAGATCTAGAGTTTTATTTATTTATATTTTATGTTCTTATCTGTTCTTATAAATAAATATTCATTTATATTTTATTTATTCTTACACTGATCACATGCAACTTTAGGGAATGTTCAGATATTTCAAGATCCAAGGAATCTGTTGATCGGTTAGTCACCTTCAAATGTTACTGAAGGTCAAACCAACGTGACTATCCTTCCATCTCTGCTGCCTCTTAAGGTAAACGGCACTCACCTTGACCCGGGAGATTAAGCGCTTCTACTGCGCCTGTGACTCCATGATCCCCATATCCCCACTGAAATGAGGGTGACCATGTCAATGGCAGGATCTCCCCTCTCATCTGTGGCCTACACGAGTCAGCCGCTTCAGAACACTTCAGAGGTGAAGATGCCCTCCTCACCCATCTGCGTCTCAATACCACGGGGAAAGGAGTGTCCTCTGAGTCCTCTGAGTCCCCCACAGCAGCTACTTGGTCCACTGACACATTGACTTCAAAGGCATTTCAATTCAAGTGACCACAGGTGATAACTTTTGCCACTCTTTCACCACTGCGTGCCATGGGATACCAATATTTCATCCTCTGATGTCAACTGGATCCTTAGTATCTTCAGATCCACGTAAGTCACACAACCTACCCCAGGTCCCCATTTCCTTCAGGGCCCTTTGCGTGCAACCAATTTTGGTGTCAAGAACTCTATTAATCAAGGTTTCCACTTGCCGATGCCAGAATTCACTCTAGCTATTACATAAAAATAAGATATCTTAATAAAATATATGACATAGCTTACAAAAACTCTTGTGAGGACCAGAAAAGCAGGCTTGGATGTTGCACAACCAGGGGAAGCTCACTCTCACTATGGGACTGTTACAGCTGAAACACCACTGCTGCCTGCCTGCTACTTGACATGTACGACAGAGACTGAATCCTAGGCATCTGCTATGGCTGCTCCACAAAACCCAGAGACCTCTCCCATCACACACAGGCGACCACATCATTGAGCCATATGTGGCTCCCACGTCATTCAGTTATACCTCCAAGTCTCAGGATGGTACCTATGCTCGATACAACCGAGATCCCGTTTGGGACCCTAGCTGCAAGGGGCTCTGGTTAATGTGTGTGTCACACACACACATACAGACACACACTATTTCCTTTCATGTTTTAAGCTTCCTAGTCTCTATAGAACAGGAAAGCGTATAAGAGTGTTTACAAATGTTGGAATAGTTGCCAAGGGAGACGAGTCACAGTTTATTTCACAGAATGTTACAAGTTTTGCTACCGTAAATGGCATATTCAGGATGAAAATGGTACTTTCTATTTGTTACAATTATTTTGTGTATATTAGTCATACCCAACAAACTTATTAATCTCTATTTTTAATTTTAATTTTCTGTAGCTTCTCTTGTATTTATATGAAGATAACCATATCGTATTGACAGCTTTATTTATTTTCACTTGTATACACTTATTTATGTATGTATATACGTATGCATGCATGTATGTATTTTGGCTTACTGTACTGCTCAGGAGACGCAGCATGATGCTGAAGAGAAGTGGTCATATGAGTCATGTTTGTCTCTTTTCTGATTTTTAAAGGAATGCTTTTAATGTTTCACTATTAAGTAAGTGTGATGTTTGATGTAGTTTATTCTTTTTAAATACTTCTTGTCCATTTAAAGAAATATCTTTCTATTCATTAATTGCTGAGAATCATTATTGCTGTTATTTAAACCTGATGGGTTGTTTGATTTTTTTGTATATCTTTTTGTACTGGATATTTTGTGATAATCGTCCTTTCCTCCTTCCTTTATTCCACTCCTGTGTTAAATTACATTACGGATCTCCTAATGTTAAACCAACGTTGCACGCTTGGGATTAAACACAACTTTGTCATGCTGTATTATATGTTTTAGCCATTGCTGGATGTAGTTTGCTATTATTTGTACTTTTTAACATTTATGTAACTAACTGAGATTGGCTAATAATTTTGCCTTCTCTTGTATTCCTTGTCAAGAATACTATTAATAATACTAAGATTTCCTATTTCTTCAGTTATATTTTTTCTGGGATTTACCTATTTAACTTAAATTTCAAATTTATCAGCATATATTTTTCATAATATTATCTTACTTCTTAAATCTTTGCTGTAACTGTAAGCACGACAGCTTTTTCTTTCCAAAAGTGGCTTATCTGTGCCTTATCTCTAATTTTCTTGACCCGTGTTGCCAGAGGTTTCTTGCTTATCCTCTCTCTCTAAAGTGCTGACATCTAGCATTTTTGTTGAACTCTGCCACATCTGTTAGTTTCATTCGACTCTTATTTTTATTATTTCTCCTTGACAATAGTGGAAACACATGAGATTATTTTTTATTAAGTAAATGATCAGTGAATGGTCTTTTCATCTACCATCAGGGTTTATTTTCTAATTTTTATTCTTGAATATAACGGACACTCAAAAGTCCAGTACACTCATTTGTTTGGAAGACCTGCGGCTTAGCGATGCTGTTGTTTTTAGCCAGTGCCATCACGTCTATTCAGTTCCACTGTTGGAAGGTCAGGTGATTAAGGAAGAGGGAATTGGAGCATTGAAGTAATGGAATCTCTATTATAAATATATATGAATGTCATTTAAGAGAATAGCATACAATGTCGAAAAGAGTATAGATAGAACATCGACTTTGAAAACATACTTCTCTGGATTCAAATCCCGGCGCTGTCACTTACTGTCTATGTGATTTTAGGCAAGTACTCAATCTCTCTGAGTTTCAGTTCCATCATGCAGCGGTCAGTGGAGCTGTTTGCCAAGTGTTTCCATTTCTCCCCTGTTCCAGGCACCTGGTAGAACTGCACTTCTTGCTTGACCCCCTTTGTTTGGGCAGGGCCGTGCACATGACCAGCGCTGGCTAATGGGTTGGGAGTGACGTGTGTCATTTCTGGGCCAGAACCTACGGTTGCTGGTTTGAGACCCCTCCAGGGCCCTCTTCCCCTCAGGCATAGTGACTGACAGTTTTCTAGATGGTGGCTGCTTTTTCAGTTTGGGTCTCTGAGTCATTCCAGTAAGAACTGCTCAGACCCTCAAATCATTCCAACAAGAATTACTCAGACCCCCAACGTCCACCATCCTGTGATGGACGTGCACCTGACAAGGACATGTAGCAAGAGTGAGGAATAAGCCACCCAGATTTGGGGATTGTCTACTACCCCGGCATAACCCAGCCTCTCCTGACTCATATGTCTCATTTGTAAATTAAAATAAATCCTCTCAGGATTCTTCTGAAGATTAAATGCGTTAACTTATATGATGAGGTTATCACAGTGCTTGACATATAATAGAGACTCAAAACACGGCAGCTATAATAATTAAATAATAATAACAAAACTGTCTTGATAAAGTGTGGAATATTTGTATAAAATGAGAGGCATTGTGTCTCCTGATCCTGAGAGATAAGATCGTTTTCTGGAGGGGGGCACTATATTTGCTGCTACAGATAAGACTTCCTAAGGATTTGCACTTATGCACTTATTTTTGCCACCATGCTATCAGAAACATGCTTAGAAATTGGGGTTATCTCTGAAGAATGAAAAACTGAAAAGATTTAAGCAGGAGAGAGACTGGCCAATGAGATAAGATAAAATGAATGAAAGAGCAATAAGCAATTTCTTAATGAAAAGAAGAGTAGATTAAAAGCTTATGCCTTTGTTTACTAAGAGCATTGGAATGTGTGTTTATAATAATTCTAAAGTGGTAGAGGATTTAGTTTGGACAGGGTTTTCCAAAATATTTTCTGAAGAACATTAGCACCTCAGATGCTCTGTGGAAAAATGTTCCATTCCCATATAAGGTGGGGAAACTATTCCTCCCTTTGAAATTCACATTGCATATTAGCATATTCTCTAAAAAATCCCTACATATTCTCTAAAAAAATGTAAGGAAATTCATTTACCTTCAGTCCCGTTTGTCCTATACTTCCTTAAGGTTGAGTACATTTTCGTTGTTGCTGTCTCCTGGCCCTAGTGTTTTGCAGAACAACCTTGGAAATGCTGAAATGAGAGAAAAATAAAGTGTATTATTTAAGCTACATGTAATATAAACTATCACAAGTGACAATATTCTTGAACCATGTGTCAAGAAGTCCTTAAATCCCCCATAAATGTAAGCACAATCTTGCTATCTGCTCAAGTTCACTCCTTCAATACCATTTTCATAATGTACCAAATGTATCACCTACGATTTGACCTAATATTTTCTTAAATCAACTCACTATTATTTTCCAAGTGAAGGAAAGGAGGGAGCTTTCAAGAAGGAGTCTAAGAAGCAATGGTTAGACAATCAGGAGGGAAACCAGAAATGAATGGTGTCTGCCTGAACTACTTGAAGCCGTTTAGAGATCCTAAGCACAAAAAAGATTGTCGCCCAGCACCCAGACGAACTTTGTAAAACTACTGAACTTCAAATTAAGTATAAGAAATAAAGTCTGCATCTTCACAGCATGGCTACTTTGACACTGTCACTGAAATATCAGATTCTTGAAAATAAATTCTCTCACTCTCTTATCCTCCCTCCTTCCCTCTGTCTCCCCCGCCCCCGGCCTCCCCTTTCCATCTCCCTCTTGCTCTGCTTTGCTTCTTTCTTTCTTTTTTTTGCAGGGGAAGATTCGCCCTGAGCTAGCAACTGTTGCCAATCTTCCTTTATTTTTTTTTCCTCCCAAAGTCCCAGTGCATGGTTGCTTATCCTAGTTGTAAGTCCTTCTAGTTCTTCTCTGTGAGCTGCCTGCACAGCATGGCAACTGACAGACGGTGGTGTGGTTCTGCTACCGGGAAACGAACCCAGGCTGCTGAAGTGGTGAGCTCCGAACTTGAACCACTAGGCCACTGGGGCTGGCTCTACTTTGCTTTTTTCTTGAGCACTTGTTTAGAATGTTTGTGGGAGGGAAATACACCAAGGGAATAAAGAGAATCTTTACAGAATCGAATAAGTGGCAGAAATTAAGATCAGGTTTGGAATCATCCATCCACGCTGGCATCTAGGAGGTCTCTGGCGTCCTTAATCACAACGTGGTCAGAGGCGGCCATCACACCGCAGGGACAGTGAATAGGGCGGGGTGATAAGCAAGGGAAAGGCGTTGGTGTGGGGGCAGGGAAGGGGGTCCCATCTGGCTTCCAGAGCCCTGCTGCTGAGAGATGACGTACAAGCCCATGAACCCCTGCCGCCCCCTCCACCGCCACCCCACCCTCCGATGCAGGACCTGCTCCTCCTCCACTTCACTCGCCACCGACAACAGCTCCCGTGAGTCCAGGATCAGGGCGCACACACCCACAGGCTTTCTCTGCCAGGCGTACAAAAGTTAGGCCACATTCTGAAGTTCTCCCCCTACCTCCACCCCGCCCCCTCTCGGGCCCTCTGCCGTTTGGCCGGGCTTGGCCCGAGGCCGCTTGGCCGCCCCCAAAAGCCCAATTCTCTGACTAAACTTCTAGTCCCGGCTGCCGGCCCCCTACCCGACTACTGCTCACCGCGGCAGGATATAAAAGTGGGTGGAAAGGTTGGCATCTGAGCCAGAAACTCATCAAAGTTCTACCTGAGCCAGGGGGCACACGGCAGTTCTAACGTCTTCTGCGCCTAATGGCGGCGACTCCTCAGAAGGCTAAGCCGCGCTACGCGACCATAAGGGGTCGCGTGACGTCGGAATCCACGTAACCGTCAGGCTTCAGGAGCGCTCAGTCTTCACGTGACTGAGACGGCTGAATCTCACGTGAACATATCCTGGCACTATCCTGGCACGGGACCACAAGATCCACGTGACCAATAGCGGTAGCTGCGGTGCTCACCCGACGGGACGGACTTCATCCGCCACGTGTGGTGGGAGCCACATTGTTGCCTGTACATGGATCTGCAGAGTGTAGTAACCCACGATCTTCATGTGACAGAGACCGCTGAGTTTCACATGTACCATGGGGGGTGGTGGTACATAGCCATAGCCTCCACATGACCCTAAGCCATAGGACACCTGTATGACGTGCTGAATATGCCCACCCCCCCCCCATCACAATGTAAAATTTAACAGCTCTAGGTAATAGGCTCATTCTTTGGGGACTACCATGGCATGGAAGTAGAAAATTACATCCACAATGTAAATTTCTTCCAGGCAGAGGACGGAGAGTTGTGAGAAGGTAGGGATTCTATATTGGGCGTTTATTCATGAGCTGTGTCATTTGTGATGATATCCCTCTCCAGTACATTTTGATGACCCCCTCCATGTGCAGAACATTAAAAAGAAACAATTGTGGTTCATGCATTTGCATGTTATTAGTAGAGAATGAACTTTTTCCTGGATTGCCTCTTGTTATTCACTCAAACTATTTTTTGTCATTCAAAAAATAGTTCTAGAGTGTGACGTGGGGAAGTTGGCAGGGTAGGAGTTTTCAGCCCTCATACACCCAAATAAACACTTACTGTGCCAATCAATCATGGACGAGGGTACCTTTGTGGGAGCTCTGGTGTACAGTGGAGAGGTCCCAGCACCCTGTTGGAGGAAAAAAAATCTAAGAACAGACACATTCAGGAGGGTAAGAACAGCTTCACTTTAAAAATGTCAATCCTCTTCCAAGGGTGCACAGTTCAATGCCGAGAGAGACCCCCTCGGCCCCGCAATTTCTCTCATGGGGGAAAGTGAGAGTGTAGTGAGTGCTTGGCCTCCCCAGCTGTGCTAGACACTGCCCAAGAGGCCCACTTCTTTCTTGCCCCACCCAGAACACAGAGAGGATGAGCACAGCTGAATAGTCTGGGGAGATCAAGGAGCAAGGAAAAGGGGCAAGGACTCACAGCAAACAGGGCACCAAATTCAACAAAGGGCTGCAGTTTCTACTAACCCCGTCACGGACTCTACCAGGAGGCCCACTCACAAACCTCATAGGGCACATCACCGACAGAACCCCCCACTAGCCCACAAGCATCTCCAGCGCTCCATGTGCCACTCCCCCCCCCCAGAGCCAGTGCCCCACATGCACCCCTGCAGATGGTGCACTTGAACCTCTGGAGATTATGCAGAAGAACACAAAGTGAACTGGCTGGACTCTGCTGGATTGGGAGAAGGCACATAAGTTTGAACACTTCAGAGCAATGCCCTAATGAAAATAAACAGGAGGCTCTCAGCAAGTGGCCGGGCTCTGCATAATTGAGAAAAGGCATACAATTTTAACACCCCGCCCCAAGAGGGAACAAGAGAAGTGGAGTGGGTGCATCCATAGAAAAGGCCTTAGAGACCCCCAGAATTCCTAGCCTGGCTGACTGGTGAAGGTCTCTCTCTCCTGAAGAAAGTCAGTAAATACTGGAGGAGGTGATTGCTTCCTCATATGTGAAGACTGCAACGCAAGACTTCAAGAAACACAAAAAAATCCGGGAAACATGACACCACAGAAGAAATGAGCTAATTTTCCAGTAACCAACCCCAGAGAAGTGGAGTCCGTGAATTGCCTGACCAAGAATTCACAATAATTGTTTAAGCACATTCAGCCAGCTGCAAGTCAACTGAGATGGGCAACTGAATGAAATCAGGAAAACAATACCTGAAGAAAATGGAAAGTTCAACAAAGAAATAAAAATGATAAAAAAGACCAAAACAGCAATTCTGGAGGTGAAGAATACAATGAATGAAATGAAAAGTACAATAGAGAGCTTCAAGAGCAGACTCCATCAGGCAGAAGAAAGGATCTATGAACTCAAAGACAGGTCACTTGAAATTATCAAGTCAGAGGAGAAAAGAGGAAAAAAAAAAAGAAAGAATGAGAAAGAGCCAAGAAAGCCTATGGCATTTTTGAAATACCATCAAATGAACCAATATATTCATTATGGGTGTCCCAGAAGGCCAAGAGAGAGAGAAAGGGGCAGAAGCTTATTCATACAAGTAATGGCTGAAAACTTCCCAAATAATTAGAGGGATATGGACCTCCAACTTCACAAAGCTCAAGGTTCCCTAAACAAAGTCACCCCGTATGAGATTGCACCAGGACACATTATAATCAAAATATGAAGTCAAAGACAAACAGAGAAGTTTGAAAGCAGCAAGAGAACAGTCGCTTGTCCCATACAAGGGAACAGCATAAAGCTATCAGGAGATTTCTCAGAAGAAATTGTGCAGGCCAGGAGAGACTGGTGTGAAACATTCAAAGTGCTGAGAGAAAAAAACTGACAGCTCTATTCATAAAAGCTGTCCTTCAGAAATGAAAGATAGATGAAGACATTCCCAGACAAACAAAATCTGAGGGAGATATTCACCACTAGACCTGCCTTACAAGAAATGCTAAAGGGAGTTCTTTAAGTTATAACAGAAAGACACTAATTAACGACATGAAAACATAGGAAAGTACAATACTCGTTGGTAAAGGTAAGCACATCGTCAAATCCAGAACACTCTAACACTGTAATGGTTGTATATAAATCATTTTTAACTTTAGTATAAAAGTTAAAAGGCAAAAGTATTAAATATAAGTATAGCTACAATAATTTTTTAATGGACCCACAAAATAAAAAGATGTAAACTGTGACATCAATAACGCAAAAGGGGGGGGGAGTAAAAGTGTAGAGTTTTTGTAAACAATCTTAAAATAGACTTAGAGCTATAAGATGTTTTCTGTAACCATTATGGTAAGAGCAAATCAAAAATCTATAGTAGATACACAAATGATAAGGAGAAAGGAATCAGAGCATAGCACTACAAAAAAAATTTCATCAGATCACAAAGGAAGACAGCAAGAGAGGAAGAAAGGAACTACAAAACAGAAAACAATTAACAAAATGGCAATAGGAAGTCCTTATCTATTAATAATTCTTTTAAATATAAATGGACTGTATCTCTATCAAAAGACCTAAAGTGGCTAATGGATAAAATAAACAAGATCAAAATATATGCTGCCTGCAAATGACTCACTTTAGCTTAGAGGACACATAGGCTGAAAGTGAAGAGATGGAAAAAGATGTTTCATGCAAATGCTAACCAAAAGAAAGCAGGAGTGGCTGTACTTGTATCAGACAAAGTAGACTTTCAGTCAAAAACTGTCACAAGAGTCAAAGAAGTCATTACATAATGATGAACACGTCAATTCACCAAGAGTATATAACAATTATTATGTTTTCATATATGTATGTGCTCTGAAATGGTTAATGATTACTACACTCAAGCTAATTAACATTTCCGTCACCTCACATAGTTACCTTTCTTTTTGTGGTAGGACACTTAAGATCTACTCTCTCAGCGAACTTCAAAGAACAGTAGGGCATTATTAGCCATAGTCACCATGCTGTACATTAGATCTCTGGAACTTCTTCATCCTGTGTAAGTGAAACTTTGTATCCTTTGAACAACATCTCCCAATTTTCCTCACTGCCCCAAGCCCCTGGTAAACACCATTCTACTCCTTGCTTCTGTGAGTTCACCTTTATTCGACTTTTTTAAGACTCCACTTATAGGTGAGTGATATTGTGCATTATTTGTTTTTCTGAATCTGATTTATTTTGCTTAATGTAATGCCCTCTAGCTTCATCCATGTTGTCTCAAGTGACAGCATTTCCTTCTTTTTAAGGCCGAATAATATTCCACTGCATGTGTGTTTGTGTGTGTGTGTGTGTGTGTGTGTGTGTGTGTTTGCATACACTCTGGAACTCTAATGCGCTGCTGATGGGAGTGTAAATTGGTACAGCCATTATGGAAAACAGTATGGGTTTCCCCTAAAAATAAAAAAAAAAAAAATGGAACTACCATATGGTCCAGCAATCCCATGTCTGGGTATTTTTCAAAATGTTCTGAAATCAGGATGTCAAAGAGATACCTGCACTACTATGTTCATTGCAGTATTCTCAATAGCCGAGATATGGAAACAACCTAATTATCTGTCAACAGATGAATTGATAAAGAAAGTGTGGTATAGGGGCCAGACCCATGGCCTAGTGGTTAAGTTCGGCACGTTCCACTTCAGCCACCCAGGTTTGGTTCCTGGCCGCAGACCTATACCAATCATTGGCAGCCACGCTGTGGTGGCGACCTGCATACAAAAATAGAGGAATATTGGCACAGATGTTGGCTCAGGTAGAATTTTCCTCAGGCAAAAAGAGTAAGATTGGCAACAGATGTTAACTCAGGGTGAATCTTTCTCAGCAAAAGAAAAAAAAGTGTGGTATATATATATGTGTGTGTGTGTATATATATATACATATATAAAACAATACTGTACTGTATGGTTGAAATTTTGTAAGAGGACAGAGCCTAAGTTTTCTCACCAGAAAAAAAAAAGAGGTAGGTATGTGACATGATGGATATGTTAATTGACTTGATTTGGTGATTAGTTCACCATGTACAAGTGTATCAAATCATCCAGTCATACACTTTATTTATTTTTTGTGTGTGAGGAAGACCAGCCCTGAGCTAACATCCATTGCTAATCCTCCTCTTTTTGCTGAGGAAGACTGGCCCTGGGCTAACATCCATGCCTATCTTCCTCTACTTTATATGGGACGCCACTGCGGCACGGCGGACAAGCAGTGCATCCGAACCCGCGAACCCCAGGCTGCCAAGCACGAACTAAACTGCTGCACCACCGGGCCAGCTCCCATCCAGTCACACACTTTAAATACATTTAATAAAGATAATAAAATAAAGAAAAATTTTAAAAGAATAGTATCAGAAACTTTTCAGAACAATTAGGCAAGAAAAAGAAGTAAAAGGCATACAGATGGAAGGAAAGGAAGAAGTAAAATATCTCTCTTCACAGATGACAGAGTCTTGTATGTACGAAACTCTAAAGATTCTAAAAAAGAGCAACTGGAACAAATAAACAAATGCAGCAAAGAAGCAGGATGCAAAGTCGGCATGCAAAAATCAGTTGTGTTTCTATACACTGATGATGAACAATCCAAAAAGAAAATTAAGAAAACAATTCCATTGGCAATAGCATCAATATGATAAAATACTTAAGAAAAAACTAACCAAAGAAGTAAGACTTTTACACTGAAAATTTCAAAACATTTCTGAAAGAAATTAAAGAAGACATAAATAAGTGGAAAGGCATCCCATATTCATGAATTGCAAGTCTTAACACTTATAAGATGTCAACACTACTCAAAGGAATCTACAGATTTGATGCAATCCTTATCAAAATGCCCACAACTTTTTTTGCAGAAAAAATTCCCACCCTAAAATTCAGGAATCTCAAGGGATCCAAGTAGCCATAACAATCTTGAAAAAGAACAAAAAGTTGAGAGACTCACAAATACTGGTTTTAAATCTTTCTACAAACAACAGTAATTAAAACAGCGTGGCACTGGTATAAGGACAGACATAAAGACCAATAGAGTAGAAGAGAGAACCCACAAAGAAACCTTTGCATATGTGATCAAATGATTTTTGACATGGGTGCCAATACCATTTAGTAGGGATAGGGTAATCTTTTCAACAAAATGGTGCTGAGAAAACTGATATCCACATGCAAAAAGATGAAGGTGGACTCTTACCATACACCACAAAAAGTAATTCAAAATGGAGCAAAGACCTAAATGTAAGAGCTAAAATTATAAAACTCTTAGAAGAAAACATAGAGGGAAAGTTTCATGACATTAGATTTGGCAACGTTTTCTTGAATATGTCACCAAAAGCACAGACAACAAAAGAAATAATATAGAAATTGGATTTTACTATATAATTAAAAACTTTTGTGTGTCAAAAGGCACTATCAATAACGTGAAAATGCAATGCTCAGAATGGGAGAAATTATTTGCAAATCACATATCTGACAAGGGATCGATATTCTGACTATTTAAAGTGCTCCTACAAGTCAACCACAAAAAACCGCAAAGAACCCGATTTAAAAAAGGGCAAAGGAGTAGAACAGACATTTCTTCAAAGAAGATATATAGGTGCCCAATAAGCACATGAAAAGATGCTCAACATCAGTAATCATTAGGGAAAGGCAAATCAAAACCACAATGATGAACCACTTCAGAGTCATTGGGATGGCTATTATGCCCCTGAAATAACAATAACAGAAAACAACGTGTTGATGAGGCTGTGGAAAAATCGATACCCTTGGGCATTGCTGGTGGGAATTTAAAATGGTGGATCCACTATGGAACAAAGTATGGCAGTTCAAAAACATTACACAGATGATCCAGTAATTCCACTTTTAGGTATATATTCAAAAGCATTAAAATCAGAAACTTGAACAGATATTTGCACACAAAAGTTCATAGCAGCATTATTCATGATAGCCAAATAGTGAAAATAACCAAATTTCCATCTATGGATGAACAGATAAACAAAATGTGGCATATACACATAGTGGAATAATATTCTGAGTTAAAAAAAGAATGGAATTCTGACACATTTTACAACATGAATGGACCTTGAAAATGTTATGCTAAGGAAAATAAGCCAGACACAACAGGGCAAATAATGTATGATTCCCCTTACGTCAGATACCTAGAATAGTAAAATTAATAGATAGAGAAAGTAAAATAGTGGTTACCCGGGGCTGGAGGGAGGTGTGATTGGGGAGTTACTGTTTAATGTGTACAGTTTCAGTTTGAGATGATGAAAAAGTTCTGGAAATGGATAGTGGTGATGGTTTCACAACAATGTGAACGTTTTTACTGCCGCTGAATTATACACTGAAAAATGGTTAAAATGGCAAATTTTACGTTATGTATATTTTATCATGTTAAAACAAAGTTGGAGTCCCTTCCCTCCCCCAAAGTTTCTCAGTACAAGCAGACTTTTCATTAAAGTCACCGATATCAGGGTAGATGGGGAGGGACGAACACGTGACATGGAAGGGTGAGTAGCATCCCACCAGTGAGAGAGGCTTTGCGTTTATTTTTATTTTCAGCTGTCCTGTGGTGGGCCAAGCTCAGCTAAATGAAATTCTCCTTTTGTTCCACCCAAAGTTCTTATATCTTCATATTGACACCGTCTGATTTGTCTTTGGGGCCCCTTGATTCAGCAGTGACAGCAACGTTGCCTTTTGAATGGGGCTGCAGGGCTTGCTGCCCTATTATCGTGAGAACATCCTTTCCTCCTCTCCCAGGGAGGAGAGTGAGCATCAAGCAAAGAAGCACTCATTGCAGCTTGTTTCACCCTACCTCTCGCCACTCTGTCTCTATGCGTTCATTAACAGGTAGGACAGTTGGGGACCTTTAATCACCCTCACATACCACTTGGGATGAGAATGTTCAACACCAGATCCTGGGGCGCCTTCTCGTATCCTCTAAGCCAGGACAAAAGCCCTTGCCCTTTCTTCTTTCAGAAAACCAGGTCTTTGTCAACATCTCATCATTGCCACCAAAACTTTCAAGAACTATGAAGGGTGTGTGATTTTGCTCCACTTGCAGGTTAGAAGTTAGCCTGCCATAGTTTCATAGACGCTGGAGAAGACACGAGACTTCTGGGTCAGAGAAGAAGGAATTTATGACTCACAGAACAGCAGGCAGCATGAGCTTTACGTTTGTGCTGTTTCCCCTGTGCTTTTTCCTCCCCCGATTCCCACACAGGTGATGCTGAGTAGCCCAGGTGAAAACTGTGCACACAGTGGGTTTGCATCACAGATGAGGAATCCTGAGATTAGGAAACTCCAATCTTTTATAACGGGACTACTAGCAATCATGCCTCACCTTTGCCCCAGAGGGAGACCTGGTCTTCATTACCCTGGACAGCAAAACCTCTGTCCTCTGCCCTGGAGGAAAACTATCTGTCCCTTCTAAGACGGTTCACTAAAAATAAAAGTCCTGGAAAATATAGCCCGGTGCAGAAAACAGGCAGACATGTGAGAAACTCATGGAGAATTGCCTCCTAACACCATTATTGTTTGTTTATATTATAGTTTAGAGTCAAATCCAATCAGGAGTTGAGCTGGGTTTTGCTTTTGTTGTCAACGTGATTATCTTTGGTGCACCACAGGCTTCAAATTCCTCCAGTGTTACTTTGTTCTTACAGTGCTTGGTTGGGTGACACAGGTGGGTTTGTTGTTGTTTCAGTGTTCCCCCTCCATCTTCTGCTTTCAGCCGTCCCTGTATGCCTGCACCACAGACAGGGTCTGTTTCCTCACTTTCACCCTCCCCCCCCGCCCCCGCCCCGTAGAAATCTTGATGGTAGTGGGTGGGGTTTTTCTCCATTCTCTTGGTCCAGGCTCAGATTGTTTTTCCAGCTTTGTTGAGGTATGATGGACAAGTCAAAAGTGTATCTGTTTAAGGTGTACAACATGATGTTTTGATATATGTATACATTGTGAAATGATTACTACAGTCAAGCTAATTTGCATATCAATCAGCTCTCACTTACCTTTTTTTGTGGTGAGAACACCAGAGATTTACTCTCTTTGCAAATTACAAGTATATAATACATTATTTCTAATTATAGTCACCATGCTGTACATTAGGCCTCCAGAACTTATTCATCTTACAACTAAAAGTTTGGACCCTTTAATTGATATCTCCCCTCTTCCCCCAAACCGTGAGCCTGTGGTAACCACCATTCTACCCTGTGTTACCAGAGTAGAATGAGTTCAATTGTTTTTAGATTCCACATTTAGCATTTTACCAAAAATGAGTTCGATTGTTTTTAGATTCCACATATAAGTGGGGTCATACAGTGTTTGTCTTTCTGCATAATGTCTTCCAAGTTCATCCATGTTGTCACTAATGACAGCATTTCCTTCTTTTTTACGGCTTTATAGTATTCATATATCTAGCACATTTTCTTTATCCATTCATCTGTCAATAGTCTCTTGGGTTATTTCCAGTTAGGCTGCTGTGAATAATGTGAATAATGCCGCAACAAACATAGGACTGCAGATATTCAAGGTACTGATTTCTTTACTTGCAGATATGTCCGGAAGTGGATTTGCTGGATCTTATGGTAGTTCTATTTTTAATTTTTTGAGAAACCTCCGTGCTGTTTTCCACAATGGATGTACCAAGTTATAGTCCCACCAACAATGTATAAGGATTCCCTTTTCTACACATCCTCACCAAAACTTGTTGCCTCTAGTCATTTTGATAAAGGTCATTCTAACGGGTTTGAGGTGATATCTCATTGTGGTTTTGATTTGCATTTCCCTGATGAGGTGAGCACCTTTCCAAGCACCTGTGGGCCATTTTATGTCTTCTTTAAAAAAAAAAAGTCTGTTCTGGTCCTTTGCCTATTTCTTAATTAAGTTATTTGGGTTTGTTTTGCTCTTGAGTTGTCTGAATTCTTTATGTATTTTGAATATTAACCTCTTATCAGATAAATGGCTTGCAAACATTTTCTCCCATTCTGCATGTTGCCTTTCCGTTTTGTTGATTGTTTCCTTTGCTGTGCAGAAACTTTTTAGATTGATGCAGTCCCACTTGTTTACTTTTGCTTTTGTTGCCTGTGCTTTTGCTGTCAAGTGCAAAAAATCATCGCCAAGACCACGGTCAAGGAGCTTTTCCCATATATTTTCTTCTGGGAATTTTATAGTTTGAGGGCTTATGTTTAAGTCTTTAATCCATTTTGAGTTGATTTTTGTGTACGGTGCCCAAGAAAAGGGTCCAATTTCATTCTTTTGCATATGGATATCCACTTTACACAATGCTATATAGTGAAGAGACTATCCTTTCCCCATTGTGCATTCTTGGCACCTTTGTTGAAAATAAGTTGCCCTTATATGGATGTGTTTATTTCTGGGCTCTCGATTCTGTTGCATTGGTCTATATGTCTTTTTTTATGCCAGTGCCATACTGTTTTGATTACTATAGCTTTGTAATATAATTTGTAATCAGGAAGTTTGATGCTTCCAGTTTTGTTCTTCTCACTCAAGATTGCTTTAGCTATTTTGAATCTTGTGCTTTCATACAAATTTTAGCATTGTTTTGTATTTCTGTGAAAAATGCCGTTGGAATTTTGATAGAGGTTGCATTGAATGTGTAGATTGCTTCGGGTAGAATGGACATTTAACAATATTATTCTTTCAATCTATGAGCATAGGATGTATTTCCATTTATTTGTGTCTTCCTCAATTTCTTTCATCAATGTTTTATAGTTTTCAGCGTACAGATCTTTCACCTCCTTGGTTAATTTTATTCCTAAGTGTTTTGTTCTTTTTGATGCTATTGTAAATGGGATTGTTTTCTATTACAGATAGTTTGTTGTTCGTATATAGAAAGTGCAACTGATTTTTGAATGTTAGCAACAGCTAACACTTCTGGGTCTTCAGTGGTGAAAGCTATGGAGGGTCTCTGGGGGCCTGTTGCGGTCATCCATGGCGAAGGCCGCCGGGGTCCTCTGCACAGCAGGCCGCTGGGGACCGCGGTCACTCCTGCTATGTGGCTGATACTAATAGCCCCTGCCCTTCTTTATCCCTAGATGTCTCAAGAGATCTCACTCTCCTGGCCTTCCCAGTGATCTGGGTGGGGGAAACTGAAGCAGGTCCTTCATGCCTTCTAGGACTGGGGGAGCTGGTCACTCATCCTGCTCTTCTTTTCCCTGCGAGGGGGAACTCTCCGGCTGGGGAGTTGATGCAGGCAAAATGAAACTGTTCTTCCTACCCCTTCTGTGTGGTTATTCTCAGGTTTTTTGCTCCACCATATTGCTGCAGCTCCTTAGGTGGGCCCCTGAGTTCTCCCAGAGCTATTTTGGTTCGTGGATAGCTGTCGAATTGTCACTTTTGTGGGAGAATGGAGTCTGGAGTCTCCTACTCCGCCATCTTGCTGACATCACGCCCAAGCTCAGTCTCAAGCAGGCCCTATGTGCCTAGGCTTCGGGGGTTGGGTCTTCTCAGCGTTCCTGTCTCCCCTCCACATAGCAGCCAAACTCTGTCTCGTATTTGTGATTGATTGTGTGCAGGAAAGTGTTCCCTTCCTCCCCCTCCTTGGTGGTAGGAGATTTCTAATGTTATTGGTAAAGGATAATGAGCCCTGGGCTCTTTCCTGCATCTCGTCTAATGGTAGAGGGTTCTTTTCTTCTGCTTTTCCCATGACAACAATGTGTGTTTACCTGTGACCTGTTGGTGATAAAGTTTGCCTGATGTTTTTGATTCATTTGAGAGAAGGCTTATGGGCAGGGGTTGAAGATTCATGAGTTTTCTGCAGCAATGACTTATCCTCTCCAGCAAGCTTGCGCCACTCAGGAGGGTTCTCTCTGATCTACCCTGTGCCCAATCTTTCTTGTAGGCACTTAGCAGAGGTCTGTGGATAAGAGCTTGCAAATGACTGTGAACTCCCTTTGTGTCTGGCACTCTCAGGGGTTTTATGCTGTCAGACTAGCCCACACTTGATCTTTAGCAATGCATTTAAAATGCTAGCTAATTTCTTTTAACCCACTTGTACAGGTGGCTAGTGCTCCTTCTTCCTGTCTCGTGTCAAAACCCCATGCATCCAGTCTTTCCCTGGAGAGGCCTGACCCTCCTTGGGATTGAGTCTACTTGGCTGAATTCAGCTCTATAATGACTTCAGCTCTCTGATGGGCTCAAGTAAGATGATGACTGTGTAGTTTATTTGGCCTTTTCTTCTTGATGGGGTAGGAATGGTGCTCTTTCCATCTTTCTGCAGCTTACATCAAAGGGGAACTCCTCACCCTGAAGCTTCCTTATCTTTGAGACTCTCTTACTCTATTGCTTTAATGGGAAGTAACGTCGCAGTTCTAGCTTCCTAACGAAGTGTGCTTTTAAAATGAGTCCTAAGTAATCAGGCCTCCTGAAGGAAACAAAATGAACTCCTGGGCTACATCAGTCCGTGTTTGTGACGCCAACAAACAGTAATAGAGGACTTTTGTGTAGAAATAGCCATCAGTTCTTGGAATGTCTTATGACATCCTCCAAAATTACTGTTATTATTATTTTGCTTAGGAAGATTCACCCTGAGCTAGCATCTGCTGTGAATCTTCCTCTTTTTACTGCTTGAGGAAGATTAGCCCTGAGCTAACATTTGTGCCAATCTTCCTCTACTTTATATGTGGGACACTGCCACAGCATGGCCGGTGAGTGGAGTGGGTCCGTGCCCGGGATCCAAACCCATGAACCCTGGCCGCCAAAGTGGAGCATGTGGACCTGGAACCTCTCAGGCATGGGGTTAGGCCCCAAAATTATTTTTAATGAGCCCCTATCTGACAAGTCATTTAGATCATTCTTCCAATCTGCTGAAAGCGAAGAATTGGGAACCACCAGTCTTGCAAAAGAAATGTCTAAACATGCCATTCACCTTGTCAACACCACACCAATAATGTTCCCAATTAAGCCCCTTACTTAGCGCTATAGAAGTTTTCACCTTTATTGTGGTTTCTAAGGGAAAGGCAGGGCAAGGCAGGTTCAATAGGGTTAGGATTAGCTAGTTTAAGTGTTTTCAGTGGGCACCGGGGCATAGGGCTTGTCCCTAGTGGTTTGGTACCTGTACTTGGGGTGATTAGGGCAGGGGAGTAGTAGCCCAGAGTGTAAGAGCCCTGTGAGAGCCCATAAAGAAAGTGATTAGGGACTAGGGTTCTGTATTGGTTGGCCTGCATAAAAAAGGCATGCTCACAGGCCAGTAGTTTGCTATCTCTAGGAATTAGCTAGCCTTGGGAGGGGCAGTGTCTCCGGTGTCAGCAAGGCCCCAGATGTCAAAACATCACAAAAACACAGGAAATAAAAAGGCATGATTAATATATAAACTAAATAGGAACAGCCTCTGCCTGCATGGAGCTTGTGGTCTAGTGCCATGCTGTCCAACAGAAATATAACAGGAGCCACATAAAAAAAAAAAATTGAAAACCAAAAGAAAAAGTTAAAAGGAACAGGTGAATTTAACTGTAATAATTATTCTATTTAACACAAAATTAAAAACAAATTATAACTTCAACATGAAAACTATAAATAAATTCTTAATTTTACACTTTTTAGTAAGTCTTTGAAATACAGTGCATTATTTCAACATGTAAGCTATATGAACAAATTATTAATTTTGCATTCGTTTTTCTTACAAAGTCTTTGAAATGGCATGTGTTATCATTTCGACAAAGAAACAATATACACTATTCATTTATTAGTTATTTTACCATGTTTGTCTCTCTAAGTCAGAAATGCAGTGTATTATCACAAAATGGAAATAATAAGAACAAATTATTAACAACCTTAATGACTGATTTTTACATTCTTTTCTCTAAGCCTTTGAAATGCAGTTTGTTATTTCAAGGTGCAAGCAATAAGAAAAAAATAATTTTAAATTATTTGTTTACCGAGTCTTTGAAATGAGTGTGTTATCATTTCAACATGGAAACAATATAAACATACCATTAATTACTTTTACACTCTTCTCTCTTACTAAGTCTTTAAAATGCAGTCTATTTTCATTTAAACAAGGAAACACTATATACAAACTATTAATTATTTTCCATTCTTTTTGGTTACTAAGTCCCTGAAATTCAGTATGTTATCAGTTCAACATGTAAGCAATAGGAACAAACTATTAATTTTGCATTCTTTTTTCTCAATAAGTCTTTCAAATGCAATGTTTTATCATTTTTGAGATGTAAACATGTAAACAGATCATTAATTAGTAATTTTAAGGTTTTTTTCCTAAAAGTCTTTGAAATGCAGTGCTATCGCTTCAGCATGTAAACAATATAAACAAGTTAATTTACATAATTTCTTCCTTACAGTCTTTGACATGCAGTATGTTATCATTTCAATATGTAAACAATGTAAGTAAATTACCAGTGATTCTACGTCCTTTGTTTCTTACTAAGTCTGAGACACACAGGGTGCACTTTACACTTAGAGTGCATCACATTTCAGAGCAGCCAAACTTCCAGTGCTCAGCAGCCACATATGGCTAGTGTGTACCACACTGAACAGTGCAACTCTAGCAGAAGAGCAGAGGGAGCAAATACATAAGGAATGGTGTGCACCCTGAGGGAAATGTACATGGTACATTAAGAGAGGGCAACAGCGGAGTAAAGCTACGTAAATAGGGAAGTAAGAGAAAACCTATCTGAGGAGCCAACACGTAAGCCATGACCTGAGGGTTGAGCAGCTATCCAACAGCATAACGAGGCCAACATGGATTGAGCAGAGTATGTAAGGGAAAAGTGAAAAAAATCTGGGGTTTGGGGGAATAATTTTGCTAAATGCCCTAAGAAAGAGTGGAGAAACTGATAAATTGCAGGAGCATGTGTACTCTGAGTGGTTCGAGATCAGGGACTTTATTTTTCTTAGCACCTGAAACAGTAGCTAAATCATAACAGATACTTGGTGAATGTGTGTGAAATAAGGAACAACTGAGCCAGGGGTCTCAGACCCGAGAAAGCAGGGAACAGCATGCTGATGAAGACACCAGTAGGTAGTGGGCATAGTTTGTTTCCTTTTACTTGCATTTGGTTTCTCATAAGCAACCTAAGGCAATCATAATACAAGATGTTTGCAGAACCCTAGAGGGCAAAATTATTGGCTTCAATGACTACCACATCCAGGAAGAGTTTCAACTGATCTGACTTGTGTCAAGGGCCCAGAAGTGGATAAATGGACCAATCCGTTTGGACAGGGAAATGATGTGCCATGACTGGGTTAGCTTACATCACATACCCAACACTGTGGTTAGTAACCAGAAGAGGATGTCGAGGGCCAGGGGCAAGAGATGCACAGGATCTCCCAAAATCCTCTATTTTTTTTTCAGAGTTCCTCTTTCATAGAGGTCAGTTACATATTCAACCTTCCTAACCCCAGTTTCCTGAAACAGTAGAATTTTATATATGTGTCTCCACAAACTTGGGCTTCAGGCAAAACAACAAACCCTTTAATGGCCACACAACAGTGTCGAGAAACTCCTCATACCGTGGAAATCACTCAGAACAAGTGGTCCAGTTCATGTCGTCCCGCTGTACTGCCTGCAGCATCGCCTTCAACTGGGCCTGCACTTGAGCAAGTTTCTGTGGGTCCAAACTGCCACGAAAATTCCATTGTCCGTAGCAATGGACAGGGACAGGATAAACCACATGCTTCAGCTCCCTCAAGGATGTTAAGTGCTGCAGAAGGCTGGTGAGCACAGGCATTGTGATGGGGTTGAAGGCAAAGCAAAAGACACGGAGATGGGAACATTGGCTCAGGGCTGGGAGGACAGCAGAGAGAGTAGAATCAGTCATCAGGCAATCACTTATCTCCAGATGCTGCAGGGTGCCGGAGACCTTCTCCAGCAGAGTCTGGAAGGGCTCATGGTCTTCCGAGAATATCTGGTTGTTACTGAGATTCAACAGCCTTAGGTGGGTGGCCTGAGAGCTCTGGGACAGGACAGTGACATCTCTGTTAGAAAGGCCACAGAAAGATAGATCCAGTGTATCCAACTGAGGTGGCAGAACTCTATAGAGAGAAAAAAGAAAGCTTATTTCAGAAGAATGAGGATTGGACCAGGGCAGCAAGCCCTGAATGATAGGTACCTAAGGCTCTGGAATAAACTAATTTGTACATATTTTGCAACAGTGGTTAATCATGCGGGCTTTGAAATCAGACATAAGAGATCTGGGGTGCTGAGGAAGTTACTTTTCCACTCTGAGATACAGGTTTTTAATCTTTAAACTGTGTACAAAAGTAATTACTATACAGGATTGTGGAAAAGACTAAGTGAAAAAAATTGTATGCACAGGATATACAACATACTCGGTGGTGAGTCTTGTTCACTTATTTGGTGAGGATGGGTCTGGGAAAGCAGCCAACTGAGGGCTCCCTTTGACTAGTTCCCAGATGACAAGTTCTCCATTCAGGGTCTAAGCCTTGGGGAAACTACCAGAGGAAAATGATTGGGCAGTGTTAACTACTGTGGTCAGTCCATGGGGATGTGCGTCGGTGCGACAGCATAAACCGTTTCTCCATCTGAATGCCTCCCCTTCCTCTCTAGGGAGCTGTAAACTCCAATAGGAGAAGGACGGAGTCTTTTTCACCAGTATATTTGCAGACTTATCATAGTGTCTGCACATAGTTGAGTGACTGACTGAATGAATGAAAGAATGAGAACAGCTTCCTTTTCCAATCTCGTCTTTCTCCTCACCATGAGGTACCTCTCTCTAGCCTGGCCAGTTTCAAACTCCCAGCAGTGCCCATGCTGAGGTGGAAGGAGAAATAGGTTACAAGGAGCTCAGGAATATCCAAGCATGGTCTCTTCTCCTGTCTTAACAACGGGGTGTTCAGGGAACCCAGATTCTTTCCCACCCCCTCATCTGAGCAGTTTGCGCAGTTGATCTGTGAGGCGGAAGAAAGACAAGCGGAACGCCTGCAGGTTGTCCAGCTGCCCGAGCCGGATCAGAAAGGTTCTGAAACTTCTCCCCTTATAAGATTTAAAGGGGATGTTAGACAGACTAAGGCTGTTCAGGTGGATCGTCTGAGCCAAAAGGGTGGTGACTCCACTCAGACAAGCCTGATCCACTTCCAGGTGATCAATGCATCCCAGATCCAGAAACTGCAGGATACGTCTGTGGGCAGACATTTTGTCGATTTGCAAATGTCTACAGCAGAGGTGCAGGGACCCAAAGCTCTGCTCCACTTTACTCCAAAGAAAAGAAAGAAATTGCTTTGTTCTCAGGGTGTCATTGAGGGAAAGGTCCACTAGTAATTCTATTGGTTCCCAGGCTGACTGGAGCTCAGACTCTGAATTAACAATTCCAAGGCACCTGGCTCTATGCTGGGCTTCTTCTCTTTTAAGGATAGAGTACCGAGAATGAGCACAAGACTGAAAACAGAAAGGGAATGTGGTCCT
Source organism: Tapirus indicus (assembly GCA_031878705.1). Classification (NCBI taxonomy): domain Eukaryota; kingdom Metazoa; phylum Chordata; class Mammalia; order Perissodactyla; family Tapiridae; genus Tapirus; species Tapirus indicus. The sequence goes on along the minus strand of CM062942.1, from coordinate 85,321,364 downwards.
GATCTCCAAGCATGTTGTCTCACAGTCCGGGTCCTGCCTTAAATCTAGGATCCTCAGTTTTGGCCCCCTGTAAGGAGAGGAGGAGACAGAACACATGAGAGGTAGACGATTGTAATGTAATCCAGCAAGATCAATGATGAGAAGCAGGACAGAACTCTTCATCCCTAGTTTTCACTCCATATGCCATTCACCAAGAAGTCCTCTCCATACAAATTTAGCATCTTTTATTCTTTTCCCCATGCTTTCTTCATCTCTGGGCCTCCCCAGTCTCAATACCCATGTCCTTCTTCTATGTGACCACACTCAGAAGGTAAATACAACCACAGTATCCTCCATCACCTCTATTCTATAATCAACTCTGTAAGACACTGGAGTCCCTAAGGTGACCCAATTGTTGGACCAATAGGCCCACAGAGCTCCTCAGCATTCACCATTTGGCTACTTTCGGGAGGCTGTTAGGTATTCCCCTGCCCCAGGCTCCAGCATCCCCTCCTGCTGACGCACAATGTCTCTATCAGACATAGTCTTACCAAGAGGAAGAGTTCTGGACAGGGAGGATCTGCAGACCATCAATCATGGCTTCCAAGATTTCATAGTGTGACTCTTGCACACTCAGTGTCCCAATATGGAGACAGTGAAAGGGCCAAACCCCCACCATTGCCTTTAGCATCTTCTTATGACCACCCAAGAAGGCAGCAGTGAACAATGGAAGAAAGAGGTCTCTTGGGAGTTCTTCCAGGGCATGGATAGCTGCAGGCTCATTACTCAGCAGGTTCTTTGCCGCAAGCTCCAGCAGCGTGGCTGTGTCCTTTTGGTGCATCTTTGTAAACCTGCTTCGGAGTGAGGAATATTTAGAAATTCTGAGAAGACATCTACAATCTCTTGTTTGCCTCCAAGGTTGGCTATGGATAAAATATTTATTGAATGAACATATGGTGAACCAGACACACACCTCCGATGACCTCTACTATAGGAATAGAATAAAACTAGACTTGTGTGTATCTAAGTATATATGTGCATACACACACATATTTACATAAGATAAAATGCCATGTGAAATCAGAGGTAAGTCAGCAGAAGACAATGTTGACCACCTAGCTGCCTTCCTCCCAATATTTCCTCCCCAAAGGCTACAGACCAATAAGAAGCAAAATGTAAATCTACACAAAATCCACACCCTCATCATTGCTTTAAAATGGAGAATGCCAAAACTTCAAAAGGATTGTGAGTAAGAAAAGAAAAGTCATGAATTCCTGACATGCAATCTGTCACACCCCCATCACTAAGCTCTGCGGCAAAGCAAAGACAAACTCAGAAAAGCTGCAAGAGATGCAGAACAAGGAAGATGGCGAGGGGCTTAAAGTTGATCTAAAACTACAGCAGAATGGCTAAGCACAGAATAAGTCTGAAATATTAAGAAGGTGTCCTGGAAGATGAGAGCAGGGACTACAGGGAAGGGACTCCAACATAAGAACATTGAAAGGGGTAGGGATGATTTAAAGGTGCAGTCTTTGAAATACATAACTTCTGGGGAAGAATAAAGGCAAAGAGGAAGGGAGAACTGTCCTTTGGCATTTGGGAAATGGTGGGGAAATGAAACACAAAGGGAAAATTAAGGATCTTGCAAGACTAAGAGAACCACAAAATCAGAGCACTCACGACTTCTCCCTCCATGACCAAAACAAACAAACAAAATGAATAAAAGACCTGGACTTTGCTATCCTGGCAGAAAATGACATCATTAAACTAGGAATCTTATGAAACAACCCAATTTCATACAGACGAACAAAAGGAAGGGGAATTGCATAGAAAAACATTGCAAAAAAAGTTGAGGCAACAAAATTTCACATGTTTAACAACCACAAAGCAGAAGGAGACTGTAAGTCAACACTCCAAACAGAATTAATTATACTCCACCAAGCATTTGAGGATATGAAACCTATCTTGAATCAGAATATTTTTAAAAATCTACAAACAGAAATGGACTAAAAAGAAAGCCTGAAATGAAGATTTTATATCCAGCTGGGGTGTCCTTCAAATATCACAGGGTATAGACAAACAGTTTTTCAACATAGAGGAACTTAGGAAATTCTGCACCCCTCGGCCCTTCCTGAGGAATCTACTAGAGCAGCAGTCTGCAAACTGTGGCCCATTTTGCCAAATCTAGTCCACTGCTTGATTTTGTAAATAAAGTTTTGTTGGAACAAAACCATGATCAATCACTTGCGTATTGTCTATGGATGCTTTTGCACTACAATGGCAAAGTTGAGTAGTTGTGACAGAGGCACTGTGGCCCACAAACTTAAAATATTTACTATATGTCTCTTTGCAGAATGTTTGCTAGGTAAGCTTCTAAAAGATGAACTGGGATTGTCATCCCCCATGGAATGACAGAAAAAACTTCACCAAAATATCTGATGGTGAGCATTTTACATAGAATACTAAAATCAAGGCAGAGGAAAGGGGGGAAGACTGATGTACAAATGCTTTACGTCGTGAAAAGACAGAAGTTGTGCAACTAAAAATGAGAGAAGGGAGAGGAAAAGAAGAAAACAGAACAACTTTTTGTCATAACACAGCAGGTGAGTGTTAAATGATACTGGGGGGAGAAAAAAACGAATGGACCAGATAGTAAAGTGTTAAGAAAAACAGGTGGTTCAGTATGATGTTTTAAAAAGCATTAACCATGACAAAGAACGTGTCTTAATGATAAAAGCCAAGGTTCACAATGAAGATAAAACACCTAGGAATATTTATGTGCCAAATAACACAGCAATCACCTTTATAAAGCAAAAAGGCACGGAGAGTTAGATAAAAACACAGTAATAGTAGGAGTACACCAATCTCAGTACAAGACAGATCAAGTGGTATAAAAGAAGAGCAGAGATACAGAAAATCTAAACAACATAATCAATAGGGTCAACTGTATACATACATACATATACATATATATATAATGAGAATAGAGAATCTATTTTTGTGTCAAAAAATGATCATAATTATCTCAGAGAAACGACCTCATTAATTTCCATAAGGTGGAAATATTACAAACAATCCTCTCTAATCACAATGCAATAAAAGTTAAAATTACTAACAGAAACTGAGAACAGAAAGGCCTTTCCACCTGGAAAATTTTTAAAAGCCTCTGCTTAAAAATGGTGAGTTAAAGAGGAGATACAAAATGTAGTTACAGAAATTTTCAAAAAGAATGACAAGGGAAAACTACACATCAGAATCGTGGGATACATTTAAAGCAGTGATCAGAGGAAAATTCAGAGCACTAAATACTTTTATGAGTAAAAAGGAAAGAATTAAGATAAATGAATTAAAGTATGGCCTCAAAAACTAAAAAAAAAAAAAAAAAAAAAAAAACTAAGTAAATGCAAAGGAAAGCACAGGGAAAGAAATAATAAATATAAAAGCAGCAATGAATGAGATACAGAATAGAAAAACAAATGAAAATCTTGTGTTTTAAAACAGACAAACCACAAGGTAGCTTGATAAAGGAAGAAAGGAAGAGACCACAAATATACAAAATAATAAAAGACAAAAGATAACCATTCAAACAGAAAAAAGAAAACAAATTATTTCATAAACCTCTATGCAAAGAAATTTGAAAATATACATGAAATAGATAATTTCCTAGAGAAATGCAGATTACCAAAATTCTAATTCTAGTGTTAGAAAGCTTAAATTAGCCAATTTTCATAGAAAAAAATAAAGAAAGTTATCAAGGAATTACCCCCAAGACACATCTCGCTCAGATGGTTTTACAGGTGAATGCTAGTAAACCATCAAAGATCAGATACTACCAATGCTCTACAAATTGTTCAAGAGCATGAAAAAGGAAAATTTCCTGACTGCTTTTATCAAGCAAGTATGACACTGATAGGTAAAATATAGATACAAAAATACTAAGTAAAATATTAGCAAACATCTGAACAATACATTTAGAAATTAACATAATGTGACCAAGTGGGATTTATCTCGTTAATAGAAGGTTGGTTCTATTCTATATTAGGAATTCCATCGATATCATTCACCATAGTAATATAGTTAAGGACAAATATCATATGATTATCACCACAGATGCTGAACAAACCTTTGGGAAAATTCAATACCTGTTCACGTTAAAAAAAAAAAAAACCCTCAAGAAAATAGGAATCAGAGGATGCTTTCTTAACATGAAAAAAGATATATAATTAATTCCTAACGCTAGTATTTTATTTAATGGGGGACCATGAGCAGTTTTCCACTAAGGTCGGGAACAAGGAAAATATACCCACCACTTCATTCCTATTCAATCTTGTACTGTATTAGTCAGTTGACTAGAGAAATCCATTAGACTTATAAGAAGTGTGGGTAACAAAAAGTAGAGCCATCTCTCTGTGCAGGTGATATTACAGTATATCTGAAAAGCCCTACAGAAACAATGACAAATTAACTAAAACAATCAAAGAAATCAGTAAGGTAGCAGGATATAAAGTTAACATACAAAAATCAATCATCTTTGTATACACACACAAAAACCAGTTGGAAGACACATTGGTAGAGAAAATCTCATACACAATAGCAACAAAGAAGATTACATGCAGAGGAATAAACTTAATCAGAACATCTCTGTGAGGAAAATTTTAAAACGCTCCTGAACGACACAGAAGAAACTTGTATAAATGGAAAGACATTCACTGTCCTTGGATAGAATAACTCAGCATTTAAAAAATGTCAATTCTCCCTAAGTTAATGTATAAATTTAATACACTCTCAAAAATATCAGCAAACATTTTTATGGAGTTAGACTAGTCAACAATAAAGTTCATATTTTTAAAAAAAAAAAAAACATGCAGGAATAGCCAGAATATAGGTGAAAAAGAAAACCGATGAGAGGGGAGCAATGATGTCAGACATTAAAGCATACTATAAAGCCTCTGTGACTACAACGCTCTGGTTCTGGTACATGACGAGGCAAGTAGCCCAGTGGAATAGAACAGAAAACCCAGAAATACCCTCAAGGACATACGGAAATTTTAGTACATGATAAAAGGACATGTAAAATCACTCGGGCAAAGATGGACATTTAATAAATGGTGCTGGGACAATGGAGACATTTGGGAAAAGTTAAAGTAGATCCATAAGACACACCATATACAAAAACCCATATGCAAATGGGTTAGGGATCTAAACATAAAAAATGAAACCATAACAAGCTCTCAAAGAAAATATGGCAGAACTCTCCTTTAACCTCAGTGCAGGGAAAGGCTTTCTAACTGTGACTCAAATTCCAGAGGCAATGAAAGAAAAGAATGATCAAGCTGACCACATGAAAATTTTTTGTGTATGGCAAACACATCATAATATACATCATAAATAAATCAAAAGGCAACTGAGAAACTGGGATAAAGTATTTACAGCATACACCAGAGACAAATGGATAATATCCCAAATATATATAGAACTCTCAAATATCGAAGGAGAAAGGGCTAAAAATTCTATAGAAAAGTGAGAAAAAGATAGGAACAGATAATTCACAAAAAATAAATAAAAGGATCCTCACATATATGATGAGTCAAAACTTACTCACAATTAGACAAATGCATATTAAAACAATGCCAACATACCATTTCTCACCTACTACATCAACAAAAGTTTAAAAAGTAGGGCACCATGTTCTGTTAATGAGACTGTGAGGAAAGTCACCCTTATACATTGCTAGTGGGACTAAAAACCAGTACAAACCCTCTGGAGAGAACTGGAAATACCTAACAAAACGACATATGCACTTAACTTTTGGCCCAATAATCCCCCCACTGGGAATATAACTTGAAGATGTATTTCCACCGATACAAAAATACCTATGCCCAAGGTTACTCATTGCAGTGCTGTTTGTAATTGTGAAATGTTGAAAACAACTTAAATGCCCATACATAGGTGAGTGGTTGAATGTGAGTGATCCAGCCACACAATGGAGTCCAATGCAGCTATAAAAAAGAATGATGAAGCACTCTGTGGAATGATAAGGAGTGATTTCCTGGAGTACTGTTAAGTGAAAAGGAAAAAGTACAAAGGAGTATGTATGGAATGCTATCCTTCACTTAACAAACAAGGGCATGTGAAAAAACACACATGAATCTGCTCACTTGTGCAAAATAAATACAGGAGAGATTAAACCAGAAACTAAAGAGACTGGTTATCTACAGGGGGAGTGTGGGAAAGGAGTGGAAAGAAGTGGGGGATAGGAAAGGGGTAGAAGGGATGAGGAAAGAGTGACATTTCTCTGAGGAGACGTTTTTGTATAGCTCTGACTTTTTGAATCATGGTCATGTTAAAATTAAATAAACAGTTAAAATCAACAAGGATGTGGGGGGAACCCAAACTCAAATTCAAACACCAACAAATTAACCTAACTATATTACCAATCAATATCTTAACCACGCTCAAGAGGTGAGGAAGAATAGCTAAGCTAAGAAACCTGAGAAAACAGTACTTTGATTGCACCCTCTGAGGCTAAAGACAAAAAGAACCGTACACAAATACAAGCTAGTAAATCTGTTTCTAACAGGGGTATTGGTCAGCATTTCTGCAACTACTTTATGTATACATCAGGAAGTAAATTTTGTAGATAATGACAGCCCAGGTCAGAGAAAGAACTTACAAATAAAGCTAGAGTGGATTGAAATCAGAAGTACCAGTATGAGCTCCTGGCTTTTAATGTCTATACATATAGGTAGGTACAGAAATAAATGCAGATGTATCTGTAAGCATGGGTGTATATACATACAATATATTTCCTACTTTTGAAGATGGAGATGGCCTAGCAGCAATGAAACCCCAGTAGCAATGAACACACATTGAGATATTGGTTTCTAAATGTCCTTCCCCAAGAAAAGGAACCAGGGCTCCTTGCCCTTGCAGAAGTGGTTTGATTCCAGGGCTGTGGTGGGAAAAAAAAAACCACCAGATGAACAGGAAATCTTATAGTAAGGAAGGAACTATACAAAAAAGGATAGATAGGGTCATGTCGAAAGAACACAGAACCACCCAAAAGGAGATCCCAATGACCAAGGCTGGAACAATCCAAGGAACAAAATCAATAATGATATAATTTGATTATAACTCATAGCAAAACATAGTCATGAGTTGATACTGATACAAATAATTTGAAATAAATTTTATAAAACAATTTTTATAAATAACTTGAAAATTTATAAATAAATGAATGAGGGTGAAAGGACAGCTTTTCAGGAGAATTCCAATGAATAAATGTAGTAGGAATGACGAAAATAGAAAGTCATCATTAGGTAATAGTTGTTGTAGGTAAGATCCCCAGATGGATTATAAAAGTAGTGAATAAAAGTCTGAGAAGAAATAGGATATTTTCATAGTCTTAAAATATTTCCTACATGATATTTATTACTTACAAGTGGGAAAATAGTACCAATACAATGGAGCAATATAACTGCCACCATCTTAATCAAGTGATCAAGATGAACATTATCAGTAATACAACATAAGAACATCATGCACCCCTGACATGAGGCACAGAGAAGGGAACAAAATCACTTTTGCAGTATTGTCTTATAAGACCTAAAGTGAAGGCCCAATAATATGTATGCCTTAACATCTAGGGAAAATCCAGAGGGCCTCGAATGGCCTAACCACAGGTTGTCCTCCTTCCTGTGCTCCCACGAATAAGGTCCCTTAGCCAAAGTACCTTCCTTATCACGGGAACTAGGCACTGTGCCTGCTTATCCCTGAGGAGCAGGTTTCAGTTCCCCACCAGCCCCCAGAATTATTCAAACAACCCAATTACATTCCCCCAGGTGAACCAAGGGTCACTTCATCCTCTTGTCACTACAAAGACTGCCCGCCCCCCCCCCCCACAGCCCCTGCTTCTTCACTCTCTTCCAGGGCGTGGCACCCATGAGGCTCTACCTGGTGTGCAGTGTCCTCCTCCCCCAGGCTGTGAGTAAATGTTTCTAATAAACTGCTACGGATCTCATCTGTCCAGTGTCGGGTATGATGTGTTCAGCCACACCCATAACACTAGGGTGGAAATCCCTCCATCACCAGTGGAGTGAAGGGGAGGAGAATAAAACAGGAATTCTTGCCAAAAATGTAGGACTTCAATCTAATCATAAGAAAACATCAGTCAAAGCCAAAGTGACATTCTATGAAGTACCTGACCAGTATCTTCAACAGCGTCAGGGTTGTGAAAGACCCAGAAAGACTAAGGAACTTTCAGCCTGAAGGAGACTAAGGAGAAATGATGGCCAAATGCAATGTGATATCCTGAATGGGATCCTGGAATAGAAAAAGGACATGAGGGGGACAACTGGTGACATTGAAATAAAGTAGATTAGTTACTAGAAATGCATCAAAGTTAACTTTCTAGTTTTGATAATTTTTCTATGGTTGTATAAGATGTTAAGATTAGGGAAATCTGGGTGAAGACTTTCTGTACTATTTTTTGCAACCTTTCTGTAGGTTGCAGAATAATTCTAAATTCTTTCAAAATAAAGAACTATTTCAAAATAATTTCAAAATATTGAAATTTATTTTCAATTATTTCAAATTATTCAAATATAAATTATTCGAATATTTATTCAATATTCAAGTTATTTCAAAAAATTATTTCAGAATATTAGTTTTGAATATATTATTCCATATGTAATTATTTCAAATAATTAAATTATTTCAAAATAATTATAAAAGACAAAATCAATAGTTAAAGGAATGGTTATTCTATAAATGACACTTTAAGTTTAACCAACTGAAATATAGTTAGGAGGATGGATAGAAAGTTGGATGAATGCTCCTATGACAATCATCCATTAAAAAATGGATTCAAACTTCTTTAGAGAGCCTATTATAAGAAACGAAACCAGTCATTTCCAAGATGTAGATGAACATATTTTGCTTTTCATATGAGAAAAGCATTTTTAAGTATAAAAGAAATGAAATGCAATAGAAAAAGAAATATATATGTATGTAATTCAATATTTACAATTTAAAGCCTGGGATATTAAAACTAAGCGCAAACAAACCTAGGATGCAAAGGAGAAACGTAATTTTTTTTTTTTTTAAGAAGAGAAAGGCTGAGGGATTTTAAAGAGGGAGCACGAAATGATTAGCCATACACCCGAAGCCAACTACACCTGGGGATAGACGGATGCATAGAGGGTGGAGAGGAGAATAAATTACTGAGCAATCCAGTCGGATTGCTTTTTTTATTAATCCCTAAACCTTGACCCTGGGTAATTTAGGCTAATATAGGTGTAAATTATAGAAAGGATACTGTTGTAATTGACGTAATTGGAAGAAGAGTTGGGGAAACCTTGGAAGCCATCCGAAACTGCGGCAGCGGGAACCCCTTACCTTCTCTCCGGAGCTTCCCACAAAGACCCAATCTTGGTAGGCCCGGCGTCTTAACGGTTCCCTCTCCAAGTTCAACTAGCCCGAAGAGGACTTCAATTGGTGCAGCTTAGGTCAGGTGCCCCCTTTCAATCAATCAGTCTGTCCTGGGAGGCGGGGCCAGACTCGTGACCCGCCCTGAGGAATCGAGTTCTGTGGAGCTCGGCAGGGGTGAAGGGATTGTGATTACGCGTGCGCCCCCCACCGGCTGAGATCTCCTTGGGTGGAAAGCCAGGCGCAGTGTCTCCGCTTGTGGCCTGGGCACTGCCCTGCCAGGGTTTCTGCCAGGCCGGGTCTCAAAACCAGAGAACTAACGTTCAGATTTATCGGCTATGCTGCACCGGGTGTTAAACACGAGTGGCCGCTGGATGACAAAAGGTTGTCCCACGTTAGTGTCCCTGGCCCTCTGATATGTTAAACAGGGAGTCGAGTCCCCACCAAAGATAGGAAAAATGTGCTCTGACCTCTGGGCAGTGAAGCCAGCATAGCATTTACATTGACACCTGACAAAAGCAGCCCAAAGGAGAGAATTTCCGCCCGTGTGATAATAGTCCTATCAATTACAAGGAGAGCTAATACTTGTTCGTTTCCAACCCTCACCCCACACTCCTGATTCCACTTCTTCCCTATTTTTCTTTTCCACGTTATTTACCTTTTGGAATACAATATATTTCATTCATATGCTGGTTTTTTTTAATTGTCCATCTCGCATAGTGAAAAATATAAATTCCAAGAGGGCAGAAATCCTTGTTTATTGTTCGTTAAGGTGTCCTAAGTGCCTATAGTAGAGCCTGGCTCAACGGATACTTGAATATTTGTTGAATGAATAAATGAATTTTTCTCCAGCCATACGAGCCTCTTTTGTGTTCCACCAACACTAACTCATGAAGCATGCTCCCATGCCATTATGCGTTTTCCCATAACAGCCTGCCCCCAGATAGCACTATAACCACCTTCCTTACTTAATCACATCTCTGGTCACCTTATCAGACAAGTCCTACTTGTCTATCTGACACTTAGCATGTGATCAGAGTTTTTGGTTTCTTTGCTTTGCTTTAGTCTTTTCATTTTGTTTTGTTTTTCTGTTTTCTTTCATAAATGTTTTTTTCTTACGTTCTTATGGCAGGTAAAGAAGTAGACCAGCCATGACTTTTCAGTTGTGCAGTACAATGTCATCTTTTGGTAGATGGGATAATGGCATCAGATAGCTTAAGATTAGATCCCTGGCTTTATGGCTTTACCGCTTAGTAGCTACATGACCTTGGCCAGGTACATTAACTCTTCCAAGATTTCATTATCCATCTTTAAAATGAGAATGGCAATCGATAAGGCTGTTGATGGGGTTTCATCTGGGTAACACATATATAGGGCTTAGCAGAACACTTAGCAGTGTTGAAAAATGGATTAACATTGACTGTAAGTTATCCGAATTGAGAGTCAGGAGATCTGGGGTTCTTCCCGGTTTCTATATCTAAAAGACATTTTGCGGGAGATTAGCTGTCCATAGATGTGTGGTTTTATTTCTGGGCTCTCAATTCTGTTCCAATTTTCTGTGTCTGTTTTTCTGACAGTACCATATTGCTTTGATTACTACAGTAATTGTAGAATATTTTGAATTCAGGGAGTGTGATACCTCCAACTTTGTTCTTTTTTTTACTGTTGTAAGCGCTAACCCTATACTTACTCACTTCATCCTCGCCACAACCCATGAGGAGGAGCTGTCGTCGCCCGACTTTAAACATCAGAGAGCTGAGGCACAGCAGGGGCAGGGCCAGCAAGTCACAGCCTAAGATTTGAACAGATTCCGTGTGGCTGCTGAGCCCCACATCTAACCAGTGCACACCCCTGCTTCTCATCTGATAAGACCCTCAACCTTACTGTTCATCAGGGCACAGCAAGGTAAATCAAACTGTGTACAATTTTTTACCTAGTTAAATACGCAGGAATTCAAAATATTGATAATAATCACTGTGGTTTGGAATTACAGGGAAATGTGACCTCTTATAATCTAGCAACGTTCCCAACATCTCGTCTTCCTTCCTGTCCTTCAAGGACATTTCCATTCTAAAGGCATTCCCGTGGGTGGGCTAGGAACGCTCTTGCTTTCCTGATAATTGTTTTATATAGGTGCAGGAGAAATAGATATTTAGTTTAGGTAGAAATAGACAACATTAAAAAGGAGGGGAAATCATTACCCCAAGCATACCAGCCAAAGATAAGCCCTGAATGTTTTCATCTGCATTTATTTTCCCAGAATTTTTCTTATGTGGGTATTTATATATTATTGCAAGTTTGCATAATTTGTATATTTATCTAGGAAAGAGAAGATCTCACCTCACATGTACTTTGGTAACCTGCTTGTCTCATTGTAGCGGGTTGTACTTTGTCTCTCAGAAAGATAAGTCCAGGTCTTAACCTCCTCCTATATGTGAATGTGACCTTAATAGGACATCGGGTCTTGGCAGATCTAATTCAGTTAAGGATTGATGGGGTTTCATCTGGGTAACACATAGGACCTAGGACTTAGGGTGAGCCCTAAATCCAAAGACTGGTGTCCTTCTAAGAGAAAGGAGAGGGAGATTGCACACACACAGGGAAGAAGGCCATGTGAAGACAGAGGCAGAGACTGGAGCTATGCTCACAAACCAAGGAGCTACAGAAGCTACCGGACGCGAGAAGAGGTAAGGATAGATGCTCCCCTAAAGCCTTTGCAAGGAGCATGGACCTGCTGACACCTTGATTTCAGACTTCTGGTCCCCAGAACTACGAGAGCATACACCTCTGATGATTTAAACCATGAAGTTCATGGTGATTTGTTATGGTGGCCCTAGGCAACTAACATACTCAGTAGCAATATACCCCAAATGTCAGTGATTGTGAATAAACATCAGTCTATACCCTATTTTTCATGCCTGTGGGGATAGTAATGCCAAGAAGACACAGATAAAAAGAAAGAAACATGGCTAAAATTTATTATGTACCAAGTGCTTTTTATGTATTGAGTCGTTCCGTGCTTTCAGCACCCGTATGAGGCAAATACTGTTGCTAATCCCCATTTTGTAGACAGAAAGCTAAGGGGCAGAGAGAATAAGGACTTGGCCCAGGACTGCACAGTTAGGGGGCAGAACAGAGTGGATTTGTACCCAGCACTTCATGCTCCAAAGCCTGGGAAACTGTCAAAGATTTGTTACGTGACAGAAGCAATCTGCACAATCATGCATGTTTTGGGTGGTCAGCAAAAGTAATACTCAGTATATTAACATATTTTTACAAAATATCTGCACCTGGTGACAAAAGGGTGGCTTGTGACCTTGGTGAGAGCACGTTCATTGAATCATGCGGACAGAAGCCCTAGCGCAGTGAGATAAGGAGTCAGTGGGAATGAAGATTGTTAGCAGGGAATGCAGAGAACTCTTGCTGGAACTTTGATTTTGAAGGTAGAGGAGAGAGAGACAGGGAGGGGGAGGGGGAGAGGGGGAGGGAGAGGGAGGGAGAGGCTTGTGGCTACATGGGAATGAAGGGACCAAAGAGGGATTTTTTTTAAAATCTTCTGTTCCTTGGAAGTTTGCAAATTAACGCACAAATGCCATCTTATCTCAGGTTTAACCCCTGAATTTGACCATGTAATCATTTGCCTTCTTACCCTCTGTTTTCCACCGTAGAGTTAATGAGATGCCTCCAGTGGAATAGTATACGTTTTAAGCCCAATGTATGTTTAGTTATTAGTGAATGAAAGAATGGATAATTTTATGTCAAAGACATGCTAGGAATTTTAGGAATTTTGCCTCTCAGGGGTCAGCACATGGCTGAAATCCCGGTGTGACGTGGCTGGATCATGCATGATCGGAGGACCCCTGCACTGGTGACTGGGGGACGGGTCCAGGTTTTTCCTGTGCATGTATTAACATACAGAGCAGTCCAGGAGCAGCAGGTAGGCCAACACCACACCTTGCTGCCCAGGTGCCATCTCTCACCGAGCTCACCAGGTGAGTCAGACAAGCCTGACTTCCCAGCGTGGGGCACTGGAGCAGAGGCACGATGTGAAGCAGCTCCTGGGAGATTCTGAAACATCGGAGACAGTAGAGAATCTTCTGTCTCCAAAACTTTCAACTCATGGCCTATCAGAGAGAGATTTGCTCCCTTCATAAAGATATGTATAGTCTCATCGGGGAAACAACGAGAAATGACTCCTCACCATGCCTGCCTCATCCCCGAGGCTCAGCCCGCCCCTACTGCTCTGTCTCCACGTCGAAAGGGCCACTGAAGTCCCACCACACGCCATGTACTCTGGGCAGGTTTTCTCATTTACCCCTCAGGACAGCTCTGTGACAGAGGTGTCAGGTATCTGGAGTCTCATTTCACAGATGCCCAAGGTCGGGCTCACAGAGCCTAAGTCCCTTCTCCAGAAAAGTGGGAGGACGGGAATGAGGGTCCATCCCTCGCCCTCCCTAGAGGACACAGAGCAGCCTGCCTTTCAGAAGATGGGCTTCCAGGGCTGGAGAAATGGTCATGTTGCCCTCCCCTGGTATTGTGGCGCCTGGGTCCTCACTCAAAAGCTCCTCTTGATGATGAAGATGATAGTGCACATGTGTGTGCACATACATTCATTACCTTGGAAAAGCATTCGTTGTATTCAATTCGTGGGGAAACATAGACTCAAAATGGTATTGACAGTGTATCTGCGTGTGTGTATCTGTGTGTGTATATGTGTTTCTAGGTCTCCTCTAGTTCACTCAACCTACCTCATTAGTGTAGCTTTGTCTTCACTTCAGACCGTGGCTCAATTCCAACCTCGTGTTTCAACATCCCAGAAAATGAAGCTACAGACAGATTACAGCCAGTTGGTGGAAAACCCTAGGAATCTCTGATTGAAGCCATTAAACCCAAAATCCCAAACTCCATCCCTCCCTCCCCCTTGCCAAGCCCCCTGCTCTGAGGCTCTGAGAGCTAACATCCTGGATCTGGCCACCAGATTGCATCCATCTCTATTCTTCTTCTTTAAGGAATAAGAAGATGTTTTGTTAATAATAACAAAAGTCACCTAACAGTTTGTTTACTAAGATACCAGTTCTACTTAGAAAATTCACATGTATATTAGAGCAGTTCCATCTGCTGTTGACCCCAAATCAACATCGCGTTCACTGAGTTCTCTCTTCCCTCATCAGCGTAGGTCATGTCCACACTGTAGAGGGCGTCCCTCCCAGAGAGCAGGGTGTTCACACTCCATTACCTCACCCCGGTACAGGCTGCCCACCTCTTCTCCCACCTCCTGTCTGTCATCCCCTGTCCAGGGCACTGGACACAGCTGCCCAGAGCCCACTCGGACGCCCCATCCGACCTGTCACCTCCCGCCTGCCCTGTGCTGCCGGTTGCCCACCGGCCGCCCACTGCCAAGGCGCACTCCTGCCACCTGGTGTTTCATCGTATGCGGGCCCCGGAGTGTATCTTTTCAGTCTTCTTTTACACCTATCAGGTTTTTCAGAAAGAATTAGAATCATTCTGTATAGGTTCACAGGCTGGGTTTTAAGGGAGGTGGTTGTATTTTTTTACTTCTTGCAGGCACTGCTTAGAAGTTTGATGGTGGCGGTACGTTGGCGCCACCTTCTGACAGGAGCCTGAACTTCAGCCTGAACGTCCCTGAGCAGGGAGGTGGGGGGGAGGTGGGAGGGAGGTGGGAGGGAGGGCCTGTGACCCAAACCCATCAGTCAGAGCTTTCCGGAAGTCTGGCTGGAATGGGGCCATTCCCAGTGTACAAGAATACTGACGGCCTCTTTCCATGCTGAAGAGAAAGCTGTCTGTGAAAGGACAAAAACGTTTTCATTTTTATCCTCTGAGGCCTCTCCATAAGTACCTAGAGACGAATATAAGCAAAACTGGATCCATGCCATTTATGACCTTTGTAACCCACTTTTACCCTTCTTATGACCACCTCTCCATGTAAATGTATGCCTAGGACAACATTGCAAATTACTTTACAACACAATTTCAGTTTTTTATTTTCTAACATCGTCTGGGTGTTTCATTGTATGGAAACCTCAAAATTTACTTCACTAGTATCCTAGCGATAAAAATTTCATTCCTTTACCATTTTTTTCTGTTACAAACAACACTATACTTACCACGTTTGCTACTATACAACACAATTTCAGTTTTTTATTTTCTAACATCGTCTGGGTGTTTCATTGTATGGAAACCTCAAAATTTACTTCACTAGTACCCTAGTGATAAAAATTTCACTCCTTTACCATTTTTTTCTATTACCAACAACACTATACTTACCACCTTTGCTCATATGTATGCAAATATCTTTGTTAGCATCACTTCTATTAAGTTCCTGGAACTATTCTTTCAAAACTAGAAAATCTTATGTTAATACATTCAAAATACTATTACTAATGTATATTCCCAAAAATATGGTGTGAAAGTGTCTGCTTCTCTACACGTTGGAAATAATGTGAATCACTGCTAATCTGATAGGCAACAAATCGTCTCTCATCATTATAACTCTTTTTTAAACGTCTGACCAGAATTCCATCCTGTGGGTGTGATGTAATCAATTCTTACAACTCCCTGTTATTTGGCATTCAGAGTGTTTCTTATATTCCCTACTATTGACACAGTGTGGGAGGCACCTTTTCAGTGTCTGTGCGCTGCTAAAGGGCACAGTTCCCATGGCTATTTGCACTGGAGAGCTGAGTGTGACCTCTTTGAGCTCAGAAACACTCTTGGGAGAATTCTAGTATTGGAATAACAGAACCTGGTCAGTGATTCAGTGTGTGTGTGTGTGTGTGTGTGTGTGTGTGTGTGTGTGTGTCTGGTGTCAGTGTGTGTGTGTTTTGGAGTGGGGGCTAACAGCTACATTTCCCTCTGCTTCCTTCTGTCCCTTCATGGCGTTGCTTCCCATTTGTTCTCTCTCGCTAAATTCTGGCCCAGAAATGAATGAAGGGAATTACCAGGATGGCAGTCCTTATAACCGAGTCCTTATCAACACCCTGAACACCTACGTCCTGAAGATAAACTTCTAACAGGGAATGTGTCGGTGCAGAAAGTGTGCACCTATGTGGCCCTTGGAGAAGTCCTGCCATACTGACACCTGGAAAGGTAGTTCCAGTGTAGTCTTTTCAAAGTGGAGTCACGTGAGAAAGGACACAGAGGCGTGAAGAAAGTAGTAATGCTGACATCTTGTCACACAGGCCAGGCCCTGGACCCTGTCATGGCCCACTTTCAAACCACTGCCATCGTTGAAAGATGTGGAATCAGGCATAAATCAAACTTTGCATGTGAGCGCCACCTGAAGTAGCACATGTCGGGGGAAGGTTACTGCTTGGAGGAACACAGGACACAGAGTCAGCAAGATTGGGATACAGCTACAGTTTTATATAAATTCGTGTTTATATAAAACACATGCCTCAAAATCATTTTTATTAGAAATGCTGGTATTGACTGTGGTACAACAGGAGACCAGGCCAACTTCATGTTGTAAACAACTTTATTGGGGTATAATTTCAACAATAAAATGCACACATTTTAAAGGTAGAGTTTGATGATTTTTTAAATGTATAGAATCATTCAACAATCACCACAATCAAATTTTAGACATTTCTATCCCCCTCAAAATTTCCATAGTGCTTGAAAGCAGGTAATTCCTGTACCCATACCTTTCCCAAGCAACCACTAATTTGCTTTTTTTCCCCTATGGATTTGCCTTTTCTGAACATTTCATACAAATCGAATCATTCAGTATTTGGTCTTTGTGTCTGTCTTCTTTCACTTAGCAAAATGGTTTCAAGGATCATATATGTTGCACATATATCAGTGCTTCATTCCTTTTTATGGTGAAAAATATCCCATTGTATGGATATGTCATATTTTGTTTATCCATTCATCAATTAATGGGTTTTTGGATTTTTTGGCTATTATAAATAATGGTGCTATGAACTTTTTTGCACAAGTTTTCTGCAGATATGTGTTTTTATTTCTCTTGTGTGTGTAACTAGAAGTGGAATTGCTAGGTCATATGGCAACTCAAAGTATGAGGTGACATTATAATTTTATGTGATTTCATTCTATACCTGGAAATCTCTTGAGAAAAGAATTTTAAAACAGTAAGATAAGAGGTTAGTGAAGTGGCCATAAAAAATTATTATGATCATGCTCTAGACCTATTTGTCAAATCCTTTTCAACAATGCAAAAGTATGAGATATGATGGGGAAGATTTGTGCTTCATATGAAAGTCCATTGTCTATAGCACACCTTCTCTATTATCTGACGTTATATCTATTGGTAGCATTTTACAACCCTAGCTTTTAGGTAACTGATAGCATAGGATTGCAAAGTAATCCTTGTCTGTAGGCAAACAAATGAATTCTGTTTTAGAGAGGGAAATCTTTTTCTCCATTTGAACTTTCCTTTCAACACTCATGATCTATAAATGTGACAAAGAGGTAGATATTGACCTTGTCAAGGTGAATTTCAGTGGCAGTGTGGGGGAACACAGCCCCATCAGATGAAGGATGAAGACTGAGTTGGAGGCGAGGTACGGGGGGATGTGAGTTTAGCATGGAGAATTTTTGTAAAAATTTGGTTGCAAAGGGGAGGAAATATGCAAAGAGGACAGTAACTAGAGATATGCAGAGAGGTCCAGGGTATTAAATTGCGTTTTAAAATTATCAATTATAAGAGACTTGAGCAGGGTGAAATCTTAATGGGAAGGAGCCATCTCTCCTTAGATTTAACATCGGAATTGACTACACCACTTTTTCTACACTTTACTTCCTAGTTTCCATTCTGGAGAAGCCTAAAACTCAACCCAAGGGATGGTGTAGAGTTAGCTCTTTATGCCTGTTAACTGTATGAATGGATGGATGGTCAGATGCAAAATGTGTCAGACATGTGCTGGGAATTCATGGGTTTTTATCTCTCAGGGCAGAGCTCTTCGTGCAGATGACTGAACCCGTGATGTTGGGTGGCTGAGAGGATGCAGCTTCTCAGGACTCTGCAACTGATGGCTGCAAGATGGGAGTCCTCAACTTCAGTATTCAGAAGCAGCGTAAGGCAGACCACCACAGCTTACGTCCTATAGGGTTCCAACCCTGACCTGGACAGGTGAGTTTACAAGAAGGCTTGCTTTCCATTGTGTGTACCATATTCTTAGCATACAAGTGTGTTAACCAACTTGAAGACCCCCAGTCTCTGTTGTTTAAGGGTTTTTATGAAGGCTTTATTACATATGCATGATTGATTAGATCATTGGTCATTGGTGATTGAACTCACCCTCCAGCCCTCTCCCCTTCCTGGAGGTCAGGGTGTGGAGCTTAAGGATCTAACCTCAAATCACCTGCTTGGTTTTTCTGCCCCTCCCCCCCAGACCCCATCCTGAAGTTACCTAGCCACTTCTGGCAAAAAGACAATAAATTCAAAAGGTTTTTGAAACTCTGTACGATAAACCAGGAACCATGGACAAAAACCAAATATTTATTTTCATTATACCACAAGACCATTTACATTTAATGGAATTAATGTATTTTAATATAATTATTGTAATTATTAAAATACTTGGATTTAGGACTACCAGTTTTTTATTCATTTTCTCTTTGTCTCCTCTGTTTTTCATTCCTCTGTTTCCCTTTTCTTGCCTCTTTTTGTTTTCTTTGAACATTTCTATACTCCATTTTAATTTTTCTATTGCGATTTTGACACTATTTTTAATAACATATTTAGTGGTCACTCTATTGATTACAAACTACTATTGTAATTTTTCACAGAATATTTAGGATCAAAATTTTACCACTTTAATTTCTTTGTAGAAATCTCACCACCTTATAGGTCCCGTTATGCTATAAATGTCTCATGTATTACATCTACATTTGTTGAAAACTCTATCAGACAATGTTATTTTTGCTTTCAATAATCTAAACTATTTTAAGAAACTCAAGAGAATAGTCTATTATATTTACCTTTTCTGTTGCTTTTCCTCTATAAGTATGGTCATGATATTTCTGTCTAAAAATAAAATTTTCTCTTCCTTTCAGTTATATCTCTGTGTTTTTTCACACATATTGAATGTTATTCAATGTCAATAAACAGCCATCTACATGATAATTTCAGTGCTTGCAAGAATACTAATGGCCCATAACAATATGAAAGTATTAAAATTAGCTCACATTTGTTTTGGGCCAAGTGACATTTATTCTCAAAACTACAGTGTAACATTTTACTGATGAAGAAAATAAAGAAATGAGAGGTTAAGTACTTTGCCTAAGCTTGCACACTTAGAAAGGGATAAATCTTAGATTTGAACCCAAATAGCATGACTCCAGAGCCCATAAATATTTAGAGTGGTAGAACTTGATACACAGAAGCACATAGATTAATGATCAAGTTTCAGCAAAGGAAACCACACTGAGACACACTTACACATACAAATCCATTGTCAAAAATTTTAATCACCTCCTTTTCCCTATGAACAGGTATTCTTTGAACATATTTCCAAAACAAAAAAAAAATCACATATACATTATCTTTAAAAGTATTTTTTACTTTAAATAAATTAAATTTAAAATAAAATAAAAATTAAGGGTGAGAAGCTATTTACTCAGAACACTATAATTTAGGATATTAGAAAATTGGGTATTAGTGTTTTCTTTTTTAAAAGAATTTACCAGGAGTAATTTCAGTAATGCTTGTCTTCTCTTCATATAACTTATGATATGAAGGAAGCATCTCTTTTAGAGAACTGTCATACTCTTTTCTAAGTTTGAATCAACTATCAACAGTTTATCTTTTGCACTTGCAATGTTGTGAAATATCTTTGAGAGTTTCTTAAATGTGAAGTTTTGCTGGCATCACTTCCCCTGGAACATCTTCATCCTTTTTTGCACACTTTCCTCATTTATGCTCATAAATTCACCTTCCCTAAGTTCCTCTGGCACCAAGAGTCTCTCAAATAGTAGCAGTCAGCATTCCTATGGCCAGTTATTTCTTCTATAACTCCATTTATTTAAAAAAAAGTATTTTGTGTTTGCAAAATTTTATCTTAATAAATTTTCCTGTTTACAATATTTCAAGCAATATGGAAATGTATATTTATGAAATGAAATTACCCTGGATCTGCCTCCTGCCTGACACCTGTCCTCTGACGCAAATGTGCCCACTATCAACAGAGTGGTGCATGTTCTCCAGATGTGTTTCTCTGTAGGTGAAGAGTTATCATAATCACAGATACACAAAAATATTGATTAATACATATATTCTTTTTTAATATTAGGATCATGTTATCCTTATTCTGAAACTTGCCTTTTTTCATTGAAAATAGTATCTCTTCGTGTTTTTATTTGTATTTCATTAGCTAATGTGTTTTCACATGTTTCTTGGGCATGTATGTTGCTCTTTACATGAATTCTCTGTTTATATTTGCACTAGCTATCTATTGCTGTGAAGGATAGAAGAATATGCCACCCCAAAATATGCCTCTTTAGTATAAGGATTATCTTTAGCTGACTATTTTGAGAAAAAACAGATGGGGTAGAACTTACCCTTTTGTAAGGAAAATTTACACTTATAAAGGAAATCCCTATTTCTAAGTGTTTCCCTCTCTGTACCAAGGAGAGAAAGATGACTTTAAATCACAAGAAACTCTTATCAAGGGAGAAGGCACCAACATACATCTACATAACAAACCTTACTCTTGTTTACTATGCTTTTCTTGGTACCCTCTAATAACTGGTAATTCCCCCCTCCCTAACGTCTTTCTTTTGTCTTTAGCTGAAGAGGTATTTAAGGTGGTAGCATGGGCCATCTCCAGGAGTCACTCAGTTTCCCTGGGTATCTCCCATGTCTACATGAGACATGCATATTAATAAACTTCTGTTTGTTTTCTCTTGTTAATCTGTCTTTTATCACAGAGAGTCTCAGCCAAGAACTCAAAAGGGTAGAGGAAAAATTATTTTTCCTCCACTACAGTTTTGGCAACCATGAAGGGACCTACTGGGACAACCCACTTGCACAAGGGCCTGCAGATAGGATCCTGGAAAACTGGCAGAAGCTGGTGAAACTTAAGAATTCTTACTAAAGTCAGCTCTCCCAGACTCTCCCCAGTCTGTAGTACTTGGTTGAGAGAGAAGGTAAAAATTTTGCATCATTATGGTTAATCTCCATAATATAAAAAGAACTCACACAACTGAACAACAAAAAAACAAACAACCCGATCAAAAAATGGGCAGAGGATATGAACAGATATTGTTCCAAGGAAGATATACAGATGGCTAACAGACACATGAAAAGATGTTCAACATCACTAATCATCAGGGAAATGCAAATCAAAACTATGCTAAGATATCACTTTACACCTGTTAGAATGGCTATAATCACCAAGACAAAAAACAACAAATGTTGGAGAGGTCGTGAAGAAATGGGAACCCTCATACACTGCTGGTGGGAATGCAAACTGGTGCAGCCTCTATGGAAAGCAGTATGGAGATTCCTCAAAAAATTAAAAATAGAAATACCTTATGACCTAGCTATCCCACTATTGGGCATCTACCCACCGGACATGAAATCAACCATCACTAGAGGCTTATGCACCCGTATGTTCACTGCAGCATTATTCACTATAGCCAAGAAGTAGACGCAACCCAAGTGTCCCTTGACTGATGATTGGATAAAGAGGATGTGGTATATATATATACAATGGACTACAACTCAGCCACAAAAAAAGACAAAATCATCCCATTTGCAACAACATGGATGGACCTGTGGGGTATTATGTTAAGCAAAATAATCCAGAGAGAGAAAGACAAACACCGCATGATTTCACTCATATGTGGAAGATGAGCTAACACGCGGACAGAAAGAACAGTTCGGTGGTTACCAGGGGCAAGGAGGATGGGAGGGTGGGCACAAGGGGTGAAGGGATGCATCTATATAGTGACTAACAAACAATAATGTACAACTAAAATTTGAAGATGTTATAAACTATTAAGACATCAATAAAAAAGGAAAAAAGAAAAAAAAATCCTGTTGTCTCTTCCTTTCCAAATTCAGATTGACTGGAGAAAAACATTTGTAAGAATTAGTTCTTTAGATAGTGACTTGTGAATTCAGTTTTGGATACCAATGGTTGCTGATCTTTTCCCTCCCGGGGACAGTTATTGCTTTCCTGTTCGTCTCATTGTATGTTCTGAGAATTTGGCTTGGCTTTCTGCCTGCCTGGGGCATGCAAGTTGTCAGTTCTTGTGTGAGCATGAGGCTCAACCATCAGGTTGGTGACCCCAAGAATATGGCCAGACAGAAATGTGGGCTGCATGCCATTTGCAGCTAACATCCTATGGACTGTTGCCAGCTCTTAGAGGAATTGTCTAAGTCTTTCTTTTGGCTATCTTTGGGAATGGCTCTGGATCTTGGAAAAACTACATCTTTTGTGTCCTCTTTTGGGACATCTCTTAAGTCTGTGGTTAAGTCACAAAAAGCTTATTGATTTTGGTTTCAAGTCACTTGATATATATAACTTTGGTTTAAAAGAAAAAGGAAAAAATAAAAACAGGAGTTCAATACTGCCAGGAATACTTACTATTTGTTTTGGCTGAAACCTGATAATAAGATATTTGAAAGGATTTTTTTTAAAGGAGATTTATGGTCAGAAGTTGGCCAAATTGGAGAGTTATATTCAGAGCCTAATAGGAACATTTTAAAGGCCTTCTCTCCTAAGCTGAAATGGAACTACATAGCCAGAGGGAAAGAAAACATTTCTGAAGCCTTTGTGGAATGATTTATTAAAACATTCAAAAGACACACAGCTCTAAATCTAGAGCATAGGAATCTTTTGATTTCCATCTTAGTTGGAAGTCTTCCCCCTGATACAAAGAAGTGAATGGAAGATAATGTAGTTGGATAGGCAGATCAACCTCTTGATATCATTTAGGTGGCAATCCAGTTCTTTGAGGAACTAAAAAATAACTGTCCTTGTCTTACAAATTGAGTCTTTACAAAACCAGAAGGGCAGCTCTAGAAGCAATTCAAAGCCCACATATGCTTGTCAATCCCAAAACTTCCTAGATTCATCTAAAAAACCTTTCAGATATTGTAAAAGTTCAGGACATTGGAAACAGAACAGTCCGACACTTAAGAAAAAGAAGAAAAAATTAAACAGCAATCATCCTAGACTCTGATAATAGACAAATATGTTCCAAAACTCCTTCTTGGAGAAACTTACATCCTTTCTCAGTACCTTTGAGATACAAACTTTCTATTCCATCTTCTTGTGAGACATCAAGAAATCTTGAGAACCCTGTCTTTGACATGTAAACTTCAGAGAGATGATTCTCATCAGAAGAAGAAGAAGGAAAAAAAAGCCATTTGGAAACTAGGCAAGTGAAAAATCCTAAAAGTAAAAAGCTTTCACCATCTGAGCAGGTAACCTTAACTTGTTCCATCTGCCAGAAAGACAATTTGGATCCAACTGTTCTTTTATAAACTAGTGAGTTTTGTTTTACTGTACCTATCTCATGGCTAAAATTATAAAATGAAAGCTAAGACCTCTATTTTTGTTTGCCTGTATGTTTATGTATGTCTATATATACGTTATAGATGTGTGATATTTTTCTACCTCTGGGTGGTAGAAATTGCCAAAATTAACTTGTAAAAGAGCTCTATTTAATTGGCTTCAAGAAAAAGAAGCACATATATAAAATAAGTATTCCTAAATTCTCAGAAATATAGTAGAATCTAATCCGAATGTTTTTCAAGTTCACATGATCTAGGATAATCTTTGGTAAATAAAAGCTAGTCTAAGTTTGTTGGTTTAATTAAAACAAGCATGTCTTCAGAGTTATCAGCATTAAATATAATTCAGACATATGGCTTTTATTCTACCTGGGTTTACTAGTCATATGTTCATGTTATCTCTTACAAAATTTGTCAGCAAGAAAAATGACTTAAGACAATGGCTATCTGTTTAATGTTTCATTAAATTTTCATGAGTAATCAAACATAATTGTTAATAGCAAGTGAATTAAATAAATGTAAGTAATATAAAAGTTTATAAGTGAATTTTTCAACAGTAATTATGTTTTATGGTATGTGTACTTAAAAATAGTTTCCCAAATCTTTTTAGTGACTTCCACTCTTAGAGTTTTACTAAATTAAGTTAAATGATGGAAATTCAGTTGGTATCTAGATCATTTTCAAATAAGAAGCTGAATACTGAAACAAACAAATACTGACACATTAATCACTAAATATAAGTCTAAGTTTACCTAATTTTGTCTTCTTATTAAAGAGGAATAAAAGATATTTGGGTCTGTTAGTAAATATGTCTTGTGCCACATTGAAAGATTATACTATGAAGAAGTATATGCTTCTAGAAATTATGAAATGTATTAAATTTGCCAATGTACACAATGTTGATATGGAATAAACAGTTCACGGTTGCTTACTTCCTATTTTTCACTATAAATTATGGTTTGTAAGGGTTAAGAATTCTAATTAATATATAATTAAAACTACTAGAAATAGTAAGGGAAATAATTTTATCTCTGTATGCAAGGAAAGAAGGATGTGTTTTGGGATAAGAAAAGTTATAAAGTATGGAGATACATTTTTGTTAAGGGAAAAATTAATTTTGTCCTAAAGTAGAATGACTCTTTGTTTCAGAATTAGAAAGAAGACAATAAAGAACAAACTAAATGGATATAGAAAGTTGGGGAGAGAGAGACAGTCAGAGAGAGAGAGAGAGAGAGACAATATTATCTTGTGTAGTCAAGCTGGCTAAAATTGAATTAATTCATTATAAGGGCTTTAAAATAAGCTTTAATATCAATAATGTACTTATATAAAGCTAAAACAATTTTATTTCATCTGCTAAAAAGATGAAGTTTTCTTGGACTATTGTTCTGCTCCTGATAAAAGATTATGAAATATTTTTCTTTACCTTTTCTGTAATCTGCCTACAAATCAAAGATTTGTCTTACCAAAATAATTTCCTGTTCTCAATATTGTTCTTATCATCAGGTCTTTGATTATTTAAGAAAACCTAGTCTTATCAATATTAAAAGAGCTAAGTTTTGCTCATAACTATGTAACCTTCTGTATTTGTCTTTAAGATCTTTGTCACTTTAGTTAAATAGATAGTTAAGCATTGCTTCATAATGATCTCTGTTTCTATTTAGTCAAGCATCCAAACTTTTGACTTTTTGAAAAACTTACCCAAATCAAATTCTAAATAGTCTTTTTATTTTTTGCTGAGGAAGATTCGCCCTGAACTAACATACACTGCCAATCTTCCTCTTTTTGTATGGGAGCTGCCACCTCAGCATGGCCACTGAAGGATGAGTGGTGTAGGGAACTCAACCGGACTGCCAAAGCAGAGTGCACCAAACTTAACCACTAGGCCATTGGGGCTGGCCCACTAAATAAAGTCTTTTTGACCTTGAACTAACTTTGGGATTTTCCAGAGGGCTCTTGGAAAATCTCAAAATATTTGTTCTCTCTCCTTGTAAGAAAAGATGTTAAACTAGTTAGGCTTATTTGATATGTTAAATTACATGGGAAGCATGGTCAAATAAGAAGTGATGCTAAACCTTCTTTAGGCTATATCTGTAGGAATATATGTTATCAATATAAGTTTTGCAGAAATTGTATGAAATTCCTAGAAATGTGATATGTCCTAGTATAATGTTATCAGTCATAATTCTAGTTATTATCTTAAAATGTTGTGTTTCACAGAAATAACCAAATTTTCTTGTCAATTGCATTATAATGAAGTCTCATCAGATTTTTAACCATGGCCATTTTTAAGTCTTTTGAAATTTACAGACAGTTATTGTTTTACTCTGATACTTTTGCAAAAGTGCTTCATCTTCAAAGAGATTCATGGAAAGGACTCTGACAAGTGTAGGTTTCTGATAACTTTCAGATCATACCATTTAACCAAGTAAGAATTTCCAGAACTTTAGTGGAGAAATGAATGGATTCATAAAACTGTTGACACAAGATCAAACAGAAAAAGAATTGATTACATAGAACTGGGTGAACTGATGAGGAAGATTATAATTTTTTATAACTTTTTGTTTGAAACATTACTGGTTTTTTAATGTTTTGTTTTTCCAGATTTAAGGAAACCTTTTCTCTTTTCCTTTAAGATATCTATAACTTTCAGCAATTTGGTAAATTATAACTTTTTTAGACAGAATTGAAACATTTATCTTTTTCTCCCTACCTGATTCCTCTAGAATTTGGAGACTTACTAGGTATTATGATTTTCATGTCCATATAGTTATTTGCAGAAGTTCAATAAGAGTCTGTTCTACTTGTAACAGGATACAATTGGAAACGTTGGTTATATTACAAAGGCTTTCACCGGAATGTCATATTTGAGAATAATGTGCATAGAATCAGATATTACCAGACAGCTTTAAGAAACTAAGGTTGACTTTATGGAGCCAATAAATTCCCTTGGAAAACAGACTGGGTACCTTGCTTACAGGGCTTGTGGCAGCCTTACCAGGTGTATAAGGAAGGTCACTTCCTGGCAGGCCCAGGAACCTCAGGATATTTTAAGGACCTTGAGAAGATAGAAATTTACCCCAATCTGTAGGTATTGAAGGTGAAGTCTGATGCAGAGTCCCTTACTTCACTTCTAGCCCCGAGAGAATTTTAAAAGTTCAATCT
Source organism: Tapirus indicus (assembly GCA_031878705.1). Lineage (NCBI taxonomy): Eukaryota > Metazoa > Chordata > Mammalia > Perissodactyla > Tapiridae > Tapirus > Tapirus indicus. The sequence goes on along the minus strand of CM062942.1, from coordinate 85,294,288 downwards.
GAAATTCCTTATGAAAAGTTCCAGCAAAGCAGACTTTAAAAAGAGGCAATTGATATTCTTGCTGCACTTATGTAAATAATCAGGTCAAGTTTAATGAGACTAGATATATTTTTCAAGCAGGTTAGTCTTACTGTGATTATTTTTGGTAGAAATGAGGGTGATTTTAGAGAGAAAAATTGTTTCAGTAGAAAACTGTAACACACTTCTGCAAATATCAGAGTCTAGTCCTGTTCATTGTCTTTGAAGTTTTGTTATTTACTTTCAAACTGGGCTGGATCCTGAATTCTGCTAGTTTCCTGAAATATCTAGCTACAACTCTCCAAAATAATGTGTCCAATTTTCTCCCACCTTTCTAACTTGGAATCACTAAAAAGAAAACTGACCTTTTCCTAAAACCCTAAAAGCTGAAGCTAGATGACTTGATATAAACTTCAGAGAAATTGCCAAAACAGCTCATATATGAAAAACTTTCATGCCTGTTGCTGTGTGGGCCACTCAGAAATTTCAATGAAACACCCAATGACATCCAAAGATGTTCACACTGCAAAAATGCTTCCAGCTTGACATCTAGAAATCTTATTAACGGGCTGCTCTCAGAACTCAGAAATTGGGTTGATAGTTTGGTTAGATTTTAAAATCTTTAAACCTTTAAAAATATCAACCTTTGTTTCTCTTTTGTTCCCATAGAAATGCCTCTTATTTAATACTGATTGTTGCGCCTAAGACCTAAGTTTTGGAGTCCACCTTAGGAAGAAGAAAACGATTTTTTTGAACTATGTCATGGTGTTTCATGTTAGGCTGGGGTTGTATCTCTTTGGTTGGAAACTATGCTTCAGTAGCCATTTTGTCATGTAAATACAGGGTATTTATTTAAGAAAAACAAAAAAATAATAATTATAAAAACAAAAAATTAATAATGATCACATTTACGATGCATTAGACAACTTGTCTGTTAAGATAATTCCTTGCACTTCCATAGTGGCTTTTTTTCTCTTTAAGGAACTCAGAGTGTTTTTGCAGATGTGAATCACATTGTTCTGTGACCTAGCCTTCACTGTTTGGGAGGCAAGACTTTTAGACGCCCTTTGGCAGGTGACAACAAATGAAGTGTGGTGACTTACCCAGGGTCACCTAGAGCTAGTGGGTTAGGTCTGGCACTGGGGCCAGGTATGTCTCCTGTCTCACACCCAGTTGCTTGTCCATCAGACATAATATTAGGCTTGTTCATATGTGTAGTAAATCATTTTTCAAGGGCTCAGAGGATGCATGTTTCTCTGAGGTCAACCTCCAGGTAAATAAGAAGATGCTGTACTAGTCAAGGTTCTCTAGAGAAACAAAACCAATAAAACATGTATATCTATCTATTTATCTATCTATCTATCTGTCATCTATCTATCTCTCTATCTATATATCTATCATCTATCCACCCATCCATCTATATATAGAAAAAATAATGATTTATTTTAATGAATTGGCTCACACAATTATGGAGGCTAGAAAGTCCAAAGTATGCAGAGTGATCTGGCAGGCTGGAGACACAGAGAAGAGCCAATGTTTCAGTTCAAGTCTGAAGGCCACCTGCTGCAGAGGTCATCCTTGCTCAGGAGAGGTCAATCTTTTGTTCTATTCAGGCCTTCAACTGATTGGATGAGGCCCACTCACATTATGACGGGTAACCTGATTTACTCAGAGTCACCAATTTAAAAGTTATTCTCATCAAAAAACACTCTGACAGAAATATCCACAATAATGTTTGACCAAATATCTGGGTCCTCTGGTCCAGCCAAGTTGACACATAAAATTAACCCTCGTAGATGCTCAGTACCTTAAGAGAAAAGAAAACAGGATGTTGATAATCCTTTCCCTCCCCAAAGTCTATTGGGAGATTAGAAGAAGAATGTCTGGAATTTTACCACATGTGCTGTTTTGTGTCTGGCTGTTTTCAATCAACATAATGTGTGTGAGATTTACTTTATTATCTATGGTTGTAGAACATCCGTTCTTATTGGTGTGTAGTATTACATTATATGGATATTTCACAATATATGTATTTGTTTTGAAGATTTGGTTATTTTCAAGTTTTTGACATTATCATATGAACATTCCTGTATAGATCTTTTGGGTGGACATTTATTTTCATTTCTCTTGGATACGTTCCTAATGGCATTTCTGAGTCATACAATTTGTATATGTTGAGCTCAGTAGATACTGCCAAATGGTTTTTCAAAGTGTTCGCTTCAATGTATACTCCCACCAGCAGTGTGTGAGAGTTCCACTGCTCCACATCCTCGCCAACACTTGGTATTTTTTATCTTTCCATTTTTGTTGTTCTGTGGGGATGTGGTGGCATCTCATTGTGGTTTTAATTTTAATTTCTCTCTTTCAATTTCTTTTAAATTTAACTCCAAAATGTTGTCTCTTTTAATCTAAAGAAAGTCCATTCTCTTTTTTTTTAACCTTCCAATTTATTTGCTTAAGAAACCGGATCTTTTGTCCTGTGGAGTTTGCATCCTGGATTTTGCTGATTGTATTTTTGTTTTGTTGATTATGTTCCCATAGCCTTCCTATTTCTTTTAAATTGGTAATTAGATTTAGAGGCTTGTTCAGATTTAGATCTTTTGGCAAGAGTACCTCAGACGTGGTGGTGTGCTTCCTACAGCCTTACAGTAGGAGCCTAGTAGTGTCTGGTCGTGTATCCTCCTGTGATGTTGAGATTGATTACTGGGTTCAGGTGTTGTCAGTCTGATCCAAACATTATAAAATTTCCCCTCTGCCTTTCACCTCATGGTTTTTGCTACCTCTGATGATTGCTGCCTAGAACTGCACTTCATTAGAGGTTGCAAAAGTGTGATGTATTAATTCCTTAATTTCTTTTGCATTTATTAGCTGATTGTTTTATAAAAGAAACTTCCCCTCATCAACTAGTAGGTTATGCATAGATATAGTTTGCACAGTAAGGGAAGGATGGATGCTTAACTTTTCTGCAATATTTTAACTTTCCAAAATAACGAGCTTTTTTCCTAGGATCCTTGAAAGGTGAGCAGTGAGTTAGTTTAGTTTTGTTTTGTTTTAAATGTCGTTATGAACATATAGGTTTTTCCACATTTTATATGTTTTAATCCATTTTAGTCGTTAACATTTTTGATGTTCAAATTTTTCTATCTTTGGCCAGTTGGATCCCCTTCAGCTTAGCTTGTGAGTCTTTTTAATGTTCTTTTTGGTATGATACTTCAGTTCAGACTCACCTGGTACAATCCCTACCCAGACCTGGAATCAGCCATTTCTCCAAAGAAGCCTGGTTCCTTTTAGTGGGAATGTGTACAGAGAATTCAATGTGGGGACTAGAGTTGCTCATTTCTACTGGGTTAGTCATTGTTTCTTGCCCTTTTCAGTGCATGGAGGCAGTAAATCTGTGTTATATTTTTAAGAGAATATACATCATCAGCTGACATCTAGTGACGCTCCTCTGTCCCCTTATAGGTAATCATTTGCATCATCTTTTGTTTTTACCTTCCAGTTTTAAAAATATATAATAAATACAACATTTATTTTAGCTTCCCCTCCCCCTTTCATAGGTCAAAGGTAGCATACTCTACACCAGTGCTGTCCCGTAGAAATTTCTGTGGAGGTGGAAATGTTCTGTATCTGCACTGTTCAACACAGTAGCCACTAGCTACCTGAATGTTTTATGCAGGAATTAAACATTTAGCACCTAAAATGTGGCAACTGTGACTGAGTAACTGACTTTTTAATTTCATATAATTTTAACTTAATTTAATGTAAATGGATATTTGTGACTATTGGCTACCATTTTTTAGTGAAATACCTGTGTGTATCTAGTGCCCCTTTCTCTCTCAGGATCTTGTCCTTTGCTTTTGCTTTTTTATAAGCTTCTACATACCAGGTATATAACCTTTGTCAGTGATCAAGTTGTAAGTGTTCTTCCTACTTTGTAATTTTTCATTTTACTTTGTTCATGGGCTTTCTCTTGCAATTTTTTAATGAAATCAAATATATCACTCTTTTCCTTTATTGCTTCTGAATTTTAAGTCATATTCTGAAAAATTTTCTGTTACTAGGTTTTAGAGGAATTTGATTGTGGGTGTACTTTTGTGGATAGGAGAGAGAACTGGATCATATTAGAGTGTCAGGTGTAAGAGAAACCCTGAGGAGAGGTGACTATCATGTGAGAAATCTGTGAAAACCATTGCACTAAATCAGGAGTGCTACAGACTAAATGTTTGTGTCCCCTCCCAAATTCATATGTTGAAACCTAATCCACAATGTATTTGAAGGTTGGCCCTCTGGGAGGTGATTAGGCCATGAGGGTGGAGCCTTTATGAATGGGATTAAGTGCCTTTATAAAAGGTACCCCACAGAGCTCCTTCTACCCTTCCATCACTTGAGGACACAGCTAGAAGACAACTCTCTATGAAACAGGAAGCGGGCCCTCTTCAAAAGACACCAAAACTGTAGTCATCTTGATCTTTGATGTCTCAGCCTTGAGAACTGTGAGAAATAAATTTCTGCTGTTTATAAGTCACCCAGTCTATGGTATTTTTTTTATAGTGACTCAAACTGACTAAGACTAGGAGAAGTAGATGTTTGGACCAGTGTCTTGGCCCTGTGCTTGTCTTTGAGAACTCAGTCTCTACTCTTTTCTGTTTCCTATAGATATGATTCCAGGCCCCCCCTAACTGGTAGAGAAGGTCTTCTGTGAAGCGGAAACTCCATATCACCTCTGATGAACCCATCAAATAACTGAATGGGAAAGACTACCTTCCTAGTATGGTCACAAAACCAGTTCCAAAATCAGCCACTCTGACCTAACCAAGGACTAAAGAGAAAGTAAAACCCTAGTTCACACCCATGAGAAGAACCAGGACTGAAATCACACTCTGGGAGTGAGGTCTTGTCAGGAGAAGCCTGCTAGTGCTATGCAAGAGGACAGAGGTGTGGGTTACAAGTTGCCCCAGTTTCCCAAGTTACAACCTCTCTCCATTCAACTGCTTATTTCCTGTTTCAGTGCTGGGTTTCCAAGACTCAGAGGAAGCTTGGACTACACTTGCTTGGAAGGCAGTCTGTTTGAAGTCATATACCATGGGGTGGGCACTAACATCCATCTTGCTCCCTGTGAGTATTTCACATTATGCAGGTCTGAAGATGAAGAAAGGGTAGGTTGAGATGTAGTTATGGGATTGGACTGACAGTGCCTGGCACACACTATACACACAATACACATTAATAAATTAATGAGCAGGATAGAAACTACATGTCTTTTTAGTCTTTTTAATACACATATGAATTTTTCAAGGAGAGTTGAGATCACACTGTACTTACTGTTTTTTAATATGCTTTGAAGAAACTTTTTGCTTCTGTTCATAAAAATTATGGCTTTTCATTGGAGAAAAAACAAAACCCTGTAGAAAATGGAGAACAATACCACCAGGTGACCAGAGTGAGAACTGTACGTGTGAAGGTCTCAACTAGGAGGCATGGCAAAGGGTAGGGGATGGAAAGGGCTGTGGTATTGGTGGCAAGGGAGGGAGGTGAATGGATTCCATCTTATAGGCCAAGATTTCTAGACTTTTCTAGATACTGGCAGCAATCCTTCTATATTCATACCCATCCTGGGATCTTTAAGCTGTAGGACAGGAAATCCAGCCCCTAAGTGAACTGAGTAGAAAGCTGCATGAGTTAGTGTATGAATAATTGGTGTGAAGAAGTTTGAGAGAAATAAACATAAATGAACACACATACATACAGAAAACTGTCAAATAAATTATTTTGATCTGCTGCTGAAGCAATGAATATATGAGCATCATATTTGTAATCAGTTCCCAATTATTTTTAACACTTTATTCAATATAATTTCTATATTTAAAACACTATAGAAATGCAAATTTATAAAATAAAAATATCTTCTATCTCTCACGATGCATGCATAATGAATTCTTATCATAGAAATCTTTTAAATGTGCGATATTCACACAGCGGTATGTGGACATGTTTCTAAGTCGATAATGTATTTCTACACTATTATTTTATGACTTGGCTTGCTAATATTCCTGTTTTTCAAAACTTTATCTCAATACATTGTCAGATGACCAATTAATACTTCTATAGAAGCCAACGCTTAACTGATACTCACCCACCCAAAGGGCCAGTTGTTCTGTGTATTGGTCTCACCTAGGTTCCCTGACTCTTTTGACAGTAAAGAATAATGTTGCATGTTATGTAAAATCCCTGCAAAAACCATTACAGGCCGGTATTACGATCATTGGTCTACAGAGGAAAAAGGAAAAATCAGAGAGGGTCAGCCACTCCTGGGGAACAGTGGAGTAGAGACTCAATTCCTGGACCCCCCTAAAGCCCAGACTGTGTTTGCTCCCCAGCGTTGTGTGGCTGCTGAGGTGAGGTGTGCCCTGCAACCCTGGTAAACCTGGGGGTGGCATTCTGTGACTTTAGTGTATTAGTTAATATTTTTATACAAGGAACAGTATTACTTTCTTAGCCATACAAATCTATTCTAATTTAACAACAACCCCTTTTGGGTTGTTTTTGGGGAAAAAGAGCATTAAAGAGCAGAGGAAAATCTGAGAACAAAAACTTACCTACATATATGGATGACATGGGATAAATATCTTTAACATATAAAGAAATCAATAGAAAGATTAGCAATTGATATTAACCTAGAATTGTTGTTAAAAGCAATAGGAATGCCCAAGTCTATGAAAATATTTCCAACCACAAAAACTATAAAACTTCTATAAAAATGTATCTGCAAACATTGAGATAAGATACTAAATGAAAAAAGGAAGCTGAAGATTGTTATTTTCAGGAAAATATAGTGTGTGTGTGTGTGTGTGTGTGTCTATATTGATATACTCTGTATAGGAAATGTAAAAAGTCATTACTTACAAAAGTACAATGTGTCAGGTAAAAACACGTGGAGATGGCATACCTCTGAGAGGCACGCACTTCTTTCTTTATCTCAGAGTCCTGCCTCCCTGGTGTGCAGGACGATTTTGGGGCACCGGGAGAGATGGAGAATCATTTACATGAGGAAAGCCCTTCAAGGTCAGTTCCAGTATTCAGGAGCAAAGGGAAAGGAGATAGGCTTAGATGGAAGGGCAGTCCTTAAGTCCCTCTAAGGGGAAGGAGCTGATGAGCACATAGTCCTCAGTCCCGCACACCCCAGGGAGCCCCCAGGTTGCCGCTGTCTGCAGCTGAGAACCAGGAGTGCTCTCAGTAAGTACCTTCCTGGGGTCGTGAGAGGATGGGCACAGGGCCTGGCACCCAGAGAGAGACCAGTGCTCCTCTGCATACTTCACCCCTATTCTCTCTCTTCACTTCTTGTATTCCCCATCTTCAGCTGGGTTCATCCCTAACTTTGTACTATCTGGCAGTGTAATCCCTGCTCCTATCATTCACACTTTGGCTAGGTGGAAGGACTAATAATAATACTAATAAAACTGGAAACAACAACAGTAATAGATACCAACATTTATAGCACACATAGTACATAAATTACTTGGTTGAAATTATGCAACAGGCCAGTAATGGTTCCCAGCATCAAATCTGGTCATTCTAACCTAAAAGCCCACACCCCTGACCCCTGTTTATATGTTGAGTGTTCTTCTATATTAGGGCTGAGGCCAGCACGGGGGAAAGGATGCACCAAGGACTTGTGGTCAGTTGATGAGTCTGGCAAGTGGAACACATTTTTGATGACTCCCATCTTCTGTCTAGCTGACCTGTGCCTATTCCATGCTCTTCTGTACTATTTCTACTTTCTAGAGCTCAATAAGAAATTGATTCACTCATATTACAGCATAAGAAAAATAAGGAGACAGGAAAGCATGAGGAAAAAAGGAAATTAGGAAATGGAACCAAAGTTCACTTCTTGCTGCTACATTTCTAGATGTTGGTTGTATCAAATCTTCTATTTTATGGGACAGAGGAGACAGGGTGGACAGGGAGTAACATTTATCAAAGTCCTACTATGTGCCAGACATTCTTTCAGGTTGTCTCCTTTTCTTATTACAACAACTGTGTGAGGAAGGCACCCTCAGTCCCATTTTACAGCTAACAAATCTCTGAGTCACAGAGGTATGTAAATACACAGAGGTATGTCAAATATCTACCCCTTGACCTCTGCACAGGCCAACCAGCAGTCTCCTGTTTAGATAATGGAGTTTCAGGGCTTAAGGACTGGTAGTGAGAAACTCCCTGGATGTGGAACCTGGGCTGACGTGTTCCCAATTATAATCACTCCACTTTTGTTCATGAAGATCATGGTGAGGACGAAAACCTGCATCCTCACAAACAGCTCATCATTCACAATGCATAGACTGGAGTAAAATGAGCCCTCAGACAAATGCACAGATGACCAAGCCCACACCCCCAACAACAGTCCAGCTCCCACTGACACTCAGCAATCAGATTCGTTTCATATCCTACTGTGTCTGCCCCCCAGATTCCTTGGCTGGTACCTCTGTCCCTCCCACAGAGCCCACCTTTGGAGAGATTGTCTACCAGCTTCACCCAGGGATGGTTTTATACTCTCAATTACCCTGCACTCAGCACAAGGGAGTAGACAGTCTCATCCTCATTTTCAGAAGAAGACATTGAGTCCCAGAGAGGTCATGTGACTTGACCAAGGTCACACATCTAGTGAGTGTTGGGGTCAGTAAAAGAGCCTGGTATTCTGACTCCAGAGCCCATGCTTTTAACCACTAGGCTAGACTGCTCCTTGGATCTAACTGTCGACTTTCCACAACATTGAGAAATCCCCAGGACACGCACCATCACATTCCTGCACAGTCACATTCCCACACCACTGGTCTCAGGCTGAGCTGGGTGTTCCCATGTTGCACCCACAACACAGCACTTACCTGGAATTGCTGGCAGGGATAGTGATGAAAGTCTGGGTGAAAGTACAGACAGATAAACGTACCAATGTTGTATGTCAATTATATCTCAATACATAAAAGCTGGGGCAAAAAAAGAAGGCACAAAGAGAACCCTGAGAACATCTTGCCACTTCAATGCCACAAACAACAATTAGAGTCACACATGCTTTACACACTCACACAGCATTTCCCAGTCAGGGTGTGACTTGATACTCATACTGAAGGGGACAGTTGTTTACTGGGAGTCAGGGTGTTAGGAGTGGGGAGGGCAACAATAGTAAAACACCTATTTTCAACACAAGTTCATTTGATTCATTTTTCACAGCTGTCCAAGAGATGGATATTATTAGACCCATTGTGCAAAGGAAAAAAATGAGAGGTTAAGTAATGGGCCCAAGTCACAGAGTAAGGAACTGGGATGACAACCATCAAATTTCACAGCCCATGACCCTACACCCAAGGTGAGCAGGGCAGAGAGGTATAAGCACACAGGGAGGCCTCTGACCTCACCTGCACTAGAATTACTGCTGTCAGCCATACCTGGGTCAGAGCAGAGCATATGGAGGTCAAGAGCTTCCTAGGAGACATCATATCGTTTGTTCACAGTCAGCTGCAGAGAGAGATGGAGACAGCCACTCTGAGGCTGTGGTGGTGATAGGGAAATCGGGGGCTGAGGGAAGAAGAGGTGCATCCGGGTGTGGGCACACAATGTACCTTGAGTCTGCATTATCTTTAGCTGCTTCATTTCTTTTGGTTCCAACTTATTCCACAAGAGTAGGGTTCATCAGAGGGAATGACATATAGATGTTGCAGGAAGGAGATTTGGGGTAAGCACCAGGAACTTTAGTTCCAAAGAAGATGACCATCTCTAAGAATTAGTTCACCCTAGGAGAGGCAGTCCCTCACCAGGTCCACAAGGCCCCTATGGTGTCAAAGCTTCATAAAATATAGTTAATAGAAAACATGATTAATACACCAATGGGAAGATTTCACCTCAGCCGTGACCACAGCCACAGGAGGGGAGGAAGTTTTCCATGTGGAACCAGGATGGGTGTGTCACGGCCCATTGGGGCCATGTCCTCAGGAGAATGGAAAACAGCCTGGGCCCTCACCACCCCTCCTCTAAAGGGGGCTTAACCAGGTATCCTGTTGGATGGGGTTGGAAATAGGGCCCAGAACCATTCTTGCCCTGTGAGGTCCTGAGGGTGAGGACCAGCACTGACCAACCCACCCATGGTGTGGCCTGCAAGCAGTGACTTATCACAAATGTACTCACAGGGCACTATCAGAAGAATCTGTGGTGCCTGCAGCTGGGGGTTAGAGAAGATCTAGGAGGGCTGCTGAGGAAGGGGAAAGCAGGCCCCAAACCACTCTGTCAGGGCCAAACAAGCAAGATAGAGTCCTGATAGGAAGACCCTTCCCCAAGGGCATAGAGGGGAGAGCTCTGGTAGCCAGAGGAGACTTAACTTCCCATTCTTACTGCCCCTGAGTTTGTGACCAGCCTAACCCCCCAGGAGCAGTTTCCAACCACCCCTGTAGAGGAGGCCAACTAGAGCCAGGAGGTCTGGGACCCAGGTACTTGTAGCTGCAAATCCAGGAGACTCTGCAGACCTGATGCATCACAAGGTGTTCCTTCACGAATTCCTCATGAGGGGACTCTGAGCACACAGTCACCAGCTCCTTGCCCTCTCTGATGTCGCTGAGTCTTAGTGAGGTGCAGGTGTTTCTCAGGGGTCATTCAGATGCTACATGGAGAAACAGAGACTGAAACTGAGCTCCATGGGATAGGGATGACTCTACCATGCATAGCTTTAGTAAACTCTTGCCGCAATATATGGAGTTTTCCTAGGTAAGAGTAAAGTAACAGAAAGATTTGGAAATAGCCACATGGCAGGAAATAACTCCAGCACATCCCAGAAAGGTGATACACAAAGCATAACTGGAAAGTGTAAAGGAAATAGGAAACAGTTGGTGTGTCACTATAACAAGAGTAGGAATAAAAGCATGGTTTTTCCTTTTTAAAATGTAGTCAGAGTGACATCAGCAACATGGTGGAGTGTGCTGTTCCCTTTGTCTATCCTCCTCTGAATTACAACTAAGTGGATATTCATTGACCAACAGAGGATTCCCACATAGCACAACAGGATGCCTGAGAGACCTACACAGCTATACATATGAAGGTGGGTTGATTGGGTCCCCAGGAAGCAGTGGAGATAGGGGAGCGCACCCCTACCCCTCCCTGGCATCAGAGAGCTGGGTCATGGGTCCTTACACAGCAGCCAGTGTGACTCTAAGAGGAGGTCTGCATGTGAATGCTATCCTAGCCTGTGGGAGTGCCCACCATGCCATGGTAGCCCTGCCAGTGGGAACACACCCCAACATGACTGTGAGAGGAGGCAACAGCAGCCCTGTGTGCAGACGTGAACACTATCTGAATTGCAGGAGTGCTCACTATGCCATCATGGCCCCAACGAGTGGCCTAGAGTTGGACTCCGTGAAGGAGCCCTGCCCACCAAGTACAGTGGCTGGCACAATTGTGAGTGGAGGCAGTGGCTGCCCAGCATGAATGCAAATGCTATCCTGGACTGCAGGAGTGCCCACTGTACTCAAACAACTTCCAGCAGACAGGGGGGGATCAGAAACACAGCTCCTGCTCCCCCCATTGGTGGCAGGTGGAATCTGTGACCTGATACCACCACAAATGCACCAGAAAAGGATCAGTTCATCAAACACCATGAAAAACTACAGTGACACTTCAGAGCAGAAGGAAAATGACAAGTCTCCAGAAAGCAACCCAGAAGTCACAGAAATTTACAATCTAAATGACAGAAAATTCAAAATAGTTGTACAGAAACAATGAGTTATAAGCAAACTCAGAAAGGCAGTTCAATGAGCTCAGGAATAAAATTAATGAGCAGAAGGAATACTTCACCAAAGAGATCGAAACTCTAAAAAAAACCAAACAGAAATTCTGGATATGAAGAACACAATTAATGAGATAAAAAATAATCTAGAATCCTTAAAAATAGAATTGACATTATGGAGGACAGAATTAGTGATTTAGAGGATAGAAATATAGAACTACTTCAGGTGGAGGAGGAGACCAAACTAAAATTAAAAAAAAATGAAGAAATTCTTTGAGAAATATCCGACTCAATTAAGAAAAGCAACATAAGGATTACAGGTATTCCAGAGGGAGAAGAGGGGGAGAAAGGAACAGAGAGCTTATTCAAAGAAGTAATAGCTGAGAACTTCCCAAATCGGGGGAAGGAACTGGACTTACATGTACATGAAGCCAATAGAACTCCTAATTACATCAATGCAAAAGGACCTTCTCCAAGGCATATAATAGTAAAAGTAGCAAAAGTCAATGACAAAGAAAAATATTAAAGGCAGCAAGGCAGAAGAAAATAATCTACAAAGGAACCCCTATCACGCTTTCAGCAGATTTCTCAGCAAAAAACCCTACAGGTTAGGAGAGAGTGGAATGATATATTCAAAATACTGAAAGAGACGAACTATCAGTCAAGAATACTCTATCCAGCAAAACTATCCTTCAGATACTATGGAGAAATAAAAGCTTTCCCAGATAACCAAAAGTTGAGGGGGTTCATGGCCATAGACCCTCCTTATAAGAAATGATGAAGGAAGCCCTCATACCTGAAACAAAAAGGCAAAGGTCTACAAAGCTTTGAGTAAGGAGATAAATAGACAAAATCAGAAAACTGCAACTCTCTATCAGAACAGATTAGCAAACAATTAATTATAACATAAAAGATAAAGGGAAGGAAAGCATCAAAAATAACTATAAACACCTCAATTTAGTCACAAACTCACAACACAAAACAGAATAATTTGTGACAACAATAACTCAGAAGGGGAAGAGGAAAGGGATGCAACCTGCTTAGGCTAATAGAGATAAGAGGCTATCAGAAAATGGCCTATCTCATCTATGAGATCTTTTATACAAACCTCCTGGTAACCACCAAGCCAAAAATCAGAGCATAACCACAATTCATAAATAAAGAGAAAACTGAGAAAACCAACACAGAAAACCACTAAACTGAAATGGCAGTCAGAAACACAAGAGAAGAGAAACAATGGAGATATAGAACAACCAGAAAACAAGAGATAGAATGGCAATATTAAGTCCTCATATATCAATAATTACTGTAAATGTAAAGGGACTGAATTCTCCAATCAAAAGACACAGAGTAGCCAGATGGATTAAAAAACAAGACCCAACAATAAGCTGCCTCCAGGAAACACATCTCAGCTCTAAAGACAAATATAGGCTCAGAGTGAAGGGATGGAAGATGATAATCCAAGAAAATGGCAAACAAAAGAAAGCAAGTGTTGCCATACTTATGTCAGACAAAGCAGACTTCAAGATAAAGAAGACAATGAGAGACAAAGAGGGGCAGCATATAATGATACAAGGGACATTCCATCAAGAGGACATAACACTTATGAATACGTATGCACCTAACACAGGAGCGTCAAAGTATATAAAGCAACTATTAACACATCTGAAGGGAGAAATTAACCACAACACAGTAATAGTAGGGGGCCTCAGCACCCCACTTACATCAATGGATAGATCATCCAGACAGAAAGTCAACAAGGAAATAATGGATTTAAATGAAACACTAAAGCAGATCGACTTAACAGATAGATATATAGAGAGAATATTCCATCTAAAACCAGCAGAATACACATGGTGCACATGGAATATTCTCAAAGATATTCCATGAGTGCACATGGAATATTCTCAAAGATAGACCATATGTTGGGAAACAAGGCAAGCCTCAATTAATTCAAGAAGATTGAAATCGTATCAAACATCTTTTCCAACCACAATGCTATGAAACTAGAAATCAACTACAAGAAAAAAGCTAGGAAAGTCACATATATGTGGAGACTAAATAACATGCTTCTGAACAACCATTGGATCAATGAAGAAATCAAAAAATACCTGGAGACAAATGAAAATGAAAATATCACATACCAACTCTTATGGGATGCAGCAAAAGTTGTTATAAGAGGGAAACTCATAGCAATACAAGCCCACCTCAACAAATAAGAAAAATATCAAATAAGTAACCTTAAACTACACCTAACAGATCTAGAAAATAAGTCAGCAGGAGGAGGGAATTAATAAAAATCAGAGCAGAAATAAATGAAATAGAGGCTAAAAAATTGTAGAAAGGATCAATGAAACTAAGAGCTGTTTCTTTGAGAAGATAAACAAAATGGATAAACCCTTAGCCAGACTCACTAAGGAAAAAAGAGAGAAGGCTCAAATAAATACAATTAAAAATGAAAGAAAAGAAATTAGGACAGATACCACAGAAATTCAAAGGATTATAAAAGAATACTATGAAAAACTATATGCCAACAAATTATATAACCTAGCAGAAATGGATAAATTCTTAGAATCATACAACCTCCCATATTCGAATGAAGAAGAAATAGAGACTCTGAATAGACAAATCACAAGTAAAGAGATTGAAACAGTAATCAAATACCTCGCAAAAAACAAAAGTCCAGGATGACATGGCTTCTCTGGAGAATTCGACCAAACATTCCAAGAATATTTAATACTTTTTCTTCTCAAACTATTCTAAAAAATTGAAGATAGAACACTTCATAAGTCATTCTATGAGGCCAACATTAGCCTGATACCAAAACCAAGCAAGGCCAACACAAAGAAGGAAAATTGCAGGCCAATATCACTGATGAACACAGATGGAAAAATCCTCAACAAAATATTGGCAAACCGAATACAGCAATACATTAAAAGGATCATACCCCATAATCAAGTGGGACTTATACCGGGGACACAGGGATGGTTCAACATCCACAAATCAATCAATGTGATACACCACATTAACAGAATGAGGAATAAAAATCACATGATCATCTCAATAGATGCAGAGAAAGCATTTGACAAGATCCAACATCAATTTATGATAAAAACTCTCAATAAAATAGGTAAAGAAGAAAGTACTTCAACATAATAAAAGCCATATATGACAAACCCACAGCCAACATCATACTTAATGGTGAAAAACTGAAAGCCATCCCTCTGAGAACAGGAACAAGACAAGGGTGCCCACTCTCATGACTCCTATTCAACACAGTACTGGAGGTTTTCACCAGAGCAATTAGGCAAGAAAAAGAAATAAAAATTATCCCAATTGGAAAGGAAGAAGTGAAATTGTCCCTGTTTGTGGGTGACATGATTCTATATATAGAAAACCCTAAAGAATCCACTGTAAAACTATTAGAAATAATCAACAACTACAACAAAGTTGCAGGGTACAAAATCAACTTACAAAAATCAGATGCATTTCTATACACTGATAATGATCTAGCTGAAAGAAAACTCAAGAATACAATCCTATTTACAATCGCGACAAAAAGAATAAAATATCTAGGAATAAATTTAACCAAGGAGGTGAAAGACCTTTACCATGAAAACTATAAGGCATTATTGAAAGAAATTAAAGAAGACGTAAAGAAATGGAAAGATATTCCATTCTCATGGATTGGAAGAACATAGTTAAAATGTCCATACTACTTAAAGCAGTCTACAGATTCAATGCAATCCCAATCAGAATCCCAATGACATTCTTCATGGAAATAAAACAAAGAATCCTAAAATTTATATGGAACAACAAAAGATCATTAATAGCCAAAGCAATCCTGAGAAAAAAGAACAAAGCTGGAGGCATCACAATCCCTGACTTCAAAATATACTACAAAGCTTTAGTAATCAAAACAGCATAGTACTGGCACAAAAACAGACACACAGATCAATGGAACAGAATTGAAAACCCAGAAATAAAACCACACATTTGTGGACAGCCAATCAGAGCCAAGAAGATACAATGGAGAAAGGAAATGTTCTTCAATAAATAGTGTTGGGAGAACTGGACAGCCACATGCAAAAGAATGAAAGTAGACCATTATCTTACACCATATACAAAAATTAACTCAAAATGGATTAAGGACTTGAAGGTAAGACATGAAACCATAAAACTCCTACAAGAAAATATAGGCAGTACACTCTTTGACATCAGTCTTAGCAGCATCTTTTTGAATACCATGTCTACTCAGGCAAGGGAAACAAAAGAAAAAACAAACAAATGGGACTACATCAGACTAAAAATCTTCTGCAAGGCAAAGGAAACCATGAACAAGATGAAAAGAGAACCCACAAACTGGGAGAAAATATTTGGAAATCATATATCTGACAAGGGGTTAGTTTCCAAAATATATAAAGAACTCATACAACTCAATAATAAAAAAATGAACAACCCGATCAAAAAATGGGCAGAGGATATGAACAGATATTTTTCCAAAGAAGATATACAGGTGGCCAACAGGCACATGAAAAGATATTCAACATCACTAATTATCAGAGAAATGCAAATCAAAACTACAATGAAATACCACCTTACACCTGTCAGAATGGGCTATAATTAACAAGACAAAAAAAAAACAAATTTTGGAGAGGATGTGGAGAAAAGGGAACCCTCAAACACTGCTGGTGGGAATGCAGACTGGTGCAGACACTATGGAAAACTGTATGGAGATTTTTCAAAAATTAAAAATAGAAATAACACACAATCCAGCTATCCCACTACAGGGTACTTATCTGAAGAACTTGAAATGAACAATTCAAAGAGATTTGTGTAACCCTATGTTCATTGCAGCATTATTCACAATAGCCAAGACATGGAAGCAACTCAACTGCCCATCAACTGATGAATGGGTAAAGAAGATGTGGTATACACACACACACACACACACACACACACACACACATATATATATATATATACACACACATACACACATTGGAATACTACTCAGCCATAAAAAAAAACAAAATCATCCCATTAGCAACAAGATGGATGGACCTTGAGGGTATGATGTTAAGTGAAAAAGCCAGACAGAGAAAGACAAACAGCACATGATTTCACTCATATTGTGAAAAATAAACAACCACATGGATAAAGAGAACAGATTAGTGGTTACCAGAAGGGAAGGGGGTTTGGGGATTGGCAAAAGGGGTAAAGTAGCATATATGTATGGTGATGGATAAAAATTAGACTATTGGTGGTGAGCACGATGCAGTCTATACAGAAACTAATAAATAATAATGTACACCTGAAATTGCACAATGTTATAAACCATTATGACCTCAATAAAATAATTGAAAAAAAGAAAAGAAAAATGTAGTCAAGGTAGTTAGATGCCCTCTGGTGGTCAGATCCAGAATTGTAGCTCTGAAAGTCTCAAGTCAGGGGGCTTTAAGGGAGAGGGAGGAAGGAAAGGGCTTGGGCTCCAGTGCATAAGCCAGAACCTTCTGAAATTTTCCACCCCCGGCAGCAATCCCTTTTTGGGTCTCTATGCCCTGAGAGGGGAGATCCAGCCCCTGAGAATGGTGAAGAGAAATCTGCACATGAGTGTGTGAACATTTGGGATGAGGAAAGTGTAAGACAGAAACACACACACACATACACAGATAAACTGTCAAGTCAAGAGTCGAAATTTTTATTTTTTATAAAACTGTACCATGTGAACGTTTTTATAAACTGGTAAATATATGTGAACTTTTTTTCAATTAGTTATTAGATATTTAAGTGTTTCTTTCAACAATCTTATCTACTATCAAAATATTAAACCCTAGAAATATATATTTAGAAAATGAAATCATTCTGCACCCTCTGTCTATATGATCCCCTCCCCTTGACACAGGTATCCTTTATAAATACATTGGTGTACATTTTCCAGATGTATTTCTCTTTAGGTAATGTGATTACCTACCTTAAAAAATCTATAAGTATTTCATATGTATGTATATTCTTTTTAAATTATCAATCACATAAGTAATTTTATGTGAATTGGCTTTTTCACTTTTTTTGACTTCTCCAGATATTTGTTTCTTCAGCTAAAGTGGTTTGGCATCTGTCCAGGTGTTTATTGGAGAAGCACTTTCATATATTTTCTCTATTGACTGCTTAGCTGCAAGAGTCCTTTAGGTTCATGCATATAAACACAAGGTCTGTAACACTGTACATATTTACTCCCAGCTTTTCACATTTTTAATTTTTTTCTTTTGACAGCACAAAAATTGGTTCTAAATTTTCATTGACTTTATGTTTTAAAAATAATGTGGCAGGGGCTGGCTCAATGGCATAGTGGTAAAGTTCAGCATGCTCCACTTCGGTGGCCTGGATTCATGGGTGTGGATCCCGGGCACAGACCTACACCACTCATCAAGTCATGCTGTGGTGGTGACCCACACACAAAATAGAGGAAGATGGGCACAGATGTTAGCTCAGGGCCAATCTTCCTCACCAAAAAATAAAAAATGGCAAAAACCAGTAATACACAAATGTTTCATCAAATCCCAGACCACTTGGGATTCTGGCATCCAAAGCCTTGCAGGCTTCAGGCCACAGTGAGAAAAGCATTATTCCTATCCCACATTTGTGAAAAGTGGGGATGATATTTAAATCCTTGTTTGGCTTAAAAAAGATGTCATATAAAAATGCCTCTGGCTTAAAGTAATTCTATAAAGGATAATTTGTTTACTGCCATGGAGGTTACTGTTCCTATGCTTCTGCCTGGGCCCCACACACCACCTTCCAGACAGGTCAATCCATGGGGCCCTATATCCAGGCCTCTGGGCCTAAAGGACGGGATTTCATCTCCACCATCACCTTCACCACCAAGAGGAAAAGTTGCTTGAGTACCCTGTGGGCATGATATAGACACCAGAGAAATTTAAAATTAGTTGTGTGACCCTGGAAAGGCTTTTAACTATGTTACAAATTCAATTAGAAAAATTCAAGGGAAGTTTAAAAAGGCCTTGTCTATCCCAAAGAAAGACGTTAAATATAAAGAAATGTGAATTATTGGAAAAATATTTGGAACATCTTTTATAAGCAAATGTTTAATATTATGTATAAATAAAGCTCATTACCTAGAAGAGTCTTGTTTAAAGTCTACAGTGAAATAATTCAAATAAGAACTATGCATTTCAATCAAATATGTAATGATTAAAACCAATTATATATATAATTACATAAAGTATAAAAAATTATACATATATATTTGTGTGTGTAATTTTAAAGCATATTGAAGAACAGTATACATAGTAATCCAAATTTTGAAGAAATAAATATGTTCATGTGAGTCTACCTCTATAGGAGTGTACACACAGAAATATATCTGGAAAATATAAATTTAATTATGAAGGGTGGGCATCTTGCTCTGTAGAGATGAAAGAAATATATAAGAAATATTCCCTGATACATATGCATTTCTGCACTGCATTTGTTTGGAACAAATATATTAATTTTGAAATGAGAAAAATAGATGAAATTATATAAGATCATAGTATATTCCTTGTTGAGAATTTCATTACAAAAATAATATTTGTATGCACTCAACTATGTATATGTGTGTGTATATACATGTTTATATGTTCATATATATGTATACATGTTTATATATATATTTCACATTCTCACTCACAGACATGCACATACAGATTTTTGGCAATCATTGGTGGGAGAGACTGAGCTAAACTTCCTGACACGTAGTTTAATATCCCTGGACTCTGTCTGAGTCACCCTTTAATGCTTCGTTTGTCACATGAATTTCCGGAAAGTTCCCTCTGATGGGGCTCCTCCCTCCCTCCTTCCAAGGCTTCCTGCTAAACTATGTCCAAGCTGCCATCTGGATCTGGTCACTAGATGGCAGTGACCTCCAATTTCTGAATTTTTTCCAATGAAAACTATTATTTGAGAAAATGAAACAAAAATCTATTATATGTTATTTGCATTGCAAGTGGTGAAAGTGTATGTAAAACAAAACCATTACCAAGTCTCTTTACTCATCAGTTTTTGTCTCTGGTTCCACAGATGGAAAACGTAGTAATAGCATCACACCCTGCTGAGAGGAATGGTGAATATTATAGACCTGCAGTGGGAGCAAAGAGGGAAGAAAGAGTTCAGGCACTTTCTACAATTGTGCTGTTAAGATTCACACAGTTTTCTAGACATGCCCAACTGCCGGGTAGTGGATTTCCACAGGGATGAAGCAGGTCATAGAGTGTTTCCTGACGGTTATATCCAGTTAGGGTCTCAGATCAGCACCATGCTCCCCTCTTCCCCTGGGTAGTGCCTCCTTACCCCTCAGGTCTCAGTTTAAATATCACTTCCTGTGGGAAGTCTCCTCAGAAACACCGTAATGGTTTGATTAACCTTAACCACCTAGTAACTCTACCAGCTTCCCCATTTCCAGATACACTTTTTCATTTGCAAGGGGTCCATTGAGAGTGAGCTCAAAGTTTCTCACGGGCTGTGGATCCACACAGTGGAATGGGGACTCTAGACCTTTCAAATGTCTTACCTGAAGCTCTGCCCCGGGATTCGCCTCTTTTGCCATATCCTTCCGTATGGCATCCCAAACCTACATCCTTCTGACCCCAAAGCCCTTACACTCCCCATGGAGTATGCTGTTAGGGGCTTGTTTCTGACCATAACAGGAAATGCACTCAGTTTAGACAGTGTGGAAAATGCACTCAAAGATAGAGAGGAAACTACAGATAACTGGCAACCCCAGCACCCACTGACAAACAGTTAACTTTCGGGGTTCCCTTACTGACACTTAAAACACTATTTAAAACCTGATTTCAATTCACTGTGATGATTTCAGGCAACTCCTTTGTCTTCATTTCTACTGTTTTAAACTGTATCACACAGATATTGTTTGTAACGGAGAAGTAAAGCTATGTATTATTTACCTTTGAAAATGAACTATTGCAATAATATAAAAGCAAAATCTGACAGAAACATTCAAGGAACATAATTCCTTGTTTCTCAACTTAAAGAGCTTCATTTTAAAGCAAACTACAATTAAAGTCCGTCTATCAACATATTCGGTTATAGGTGATGCAAATTCCAGAGCGCAGGAATTGAGTGAGATCAAAATTAAGTTGCCTTCACACATACTCATGACCAACTTGGACCAAACTCTTGAATCTGATTAATTTGGTGATGCACCAAGACACAGTTTAAATACTACCCATTGCATACTCAAAACAAATATGACTGGATACAAAGCAAGCTTCTGATGAGTACAGGGTGTTAAAGTGCAGAGGTGAATGCCCACAATGGAAGGGAAATTGACTTTCCACTGGCAAAACTGTGATGTACTCAAACGTTAGTATATTGAGTACTATACTAAGCATGAGAAGAAAAAGGTTGAAAATTTGATTCATGACAAGCTTTCCCCTGTAGAAATCTTAGGTGTGAGCGATAGTGCACTGTATGAGCACAAACAGCCACACCTCACTGACTCCAACCAGGTCCTCAGCCTTATCTGGCCACCACAGTCTGAGATCCACCTCTTGTCTCACTTCCTTACACACACAAAAACACCCCTCCCCAAATAAATTGTATCCCTTCCCCTATGCTGGCCTCATCTCTAAAAGAGGCTGGCACCAAATCTCAGTGGTTAGGAGGGTGTGCACGGGAGTGAGGTAGATCTGGGTTTGAGTCCTGGTTCCATCTCCTTCCAGCACAGTCGTGCCCAAGTTTGCTCACCATGCACTCAACTCGGATGAGCAAAACTGTGTAGGGTCTTTATAACTGGTCTGGTCGTCCTCATTGGTTCCCTCTACACCTGGCTTCATCTAGTCCAGCAATCTATCTGTTGCCTTGAGAATACACACAGTCTCACAAATTTGCCTTGTCCTCCCCTCAACTATCCTCCATCGTGAAGTGGCTTGGCTCTCACAGCTGCGTTGTGGTGTTCTCCTGTTGAACATAAACCATGTCACAGAACACCAACATCAGACAAAGCCACTCACGACCATGATGAAGTGAGACAAAGAACAAGATCACTGTGCAAACCACAGACATGACCAAACACCCCCTTCTCCTGGATGATATGAGTGACCGCTGCTTCCTTACCAATTACACCTTTAGACTTGCTCTATTCTCTTTCTAGAAACTATTTAAGATACCTAATCATAGAATTACTCCCATTTCCTGAGAGCATTCAATATAGAGCAATCTCCCACTTCATTGAACCCTCTTCAAAATCACCTCACACAAGCCCAAATCCTGTAATATTTCATTTCTAAGGCCATCTCATTGAGACTCCCCATGGGTCTCCATGGTGTGCATTCTGCTTCACTGTAATAAGCAAAAAGCCCGGGTTTGTTTGGCTAAAGGCATGTTCCTGCTCTTTTCTGGCTCGAGGACACTGACAGCAAGGTGGTTCTGAATTGGTTGGTCATCCCAGGGTGGCAATGCAGATTTTCTTAAGTTCTATCACTCATTTTCTCCACAGTATTTGGTCTTCCTCTGATCAAAGATCTATGAGGGACAGAGTCCACAGTAGATGCCTGTACCAAGGAGCAGGTAGATGGTCTGTGATATGGCATGAAGCGTGACGTGGGAAGAGGACGGAGAGTAGCAAATGGCAGTCCCAGCCAGGAGGGTCCAGTGGCAGCTGCTCTGTTCATTTCCCTGGGCCCTGGCACACTCTGCTGGCACACAGATAGGGTGGCAGGGAGGCTGGCGCTGTGGAATTCATGTGGGATTAGTCTTGTAAAGAGGCACTATTTCCTGTAAGTCAAGTACAAAGGCATCACGTTTATGGACACCTCCACTGCGGTGCACTTCTTACAAAAGTTGCTGGTGGGGGTGGGTGGCGAACCCCTCCCTGCCCCCCTTCCCGGCACAGGAGCTTCTGTGGGGAAGGTGCCGCAGAAGCGGCGGCAAGAATTCAAGGGAGAGTGGCCTGCTGATGCCCTTTTCCATCCCTAGGATCCCTGCCTGGGATCCCCACCTCCCACAATAGTACATAACTGCTGCTTCTCTTTTACAGATTCCATTGATCCTACGTGACTACTCATAAAGCTTTAATGGCATCATGCCCTAACGATCACAGAATTCCCCTCCAGGCACCGCCTCTCATGATCCCACCATCCTGTAACCCTGGTGCTGGGTAAAGCCAGTGGTTGGATGTGAACACTTCACTCTCTCAGTGGCCATATCCTAGGGAAGAAACCTCAGGCCTAGAGCAGACAATGTGAGACACTGTCCCGCATCCCTCCAAAATAAAATAAAACAGGAAGAAGTAGTTACTGGTTGTTCATAGGCCTCTAAACTGCATCAGAAAAGATGGTGAAGTAATGACAGGAGGGCATGTTTCTAGCCAAGTGTTTCCTAGGTCAGGTGAGGCTTTGATCTCACCCAGACTTCCTGGAAGCTCACGTAGCATCACAAAGAGGCAAATAAATAATTATCCTACAATTGTCTCTAAATCTCCAGACCCCTGGAGTGCCCAATCAGCCACCTCTGAGCCCTGTCTGCTCACCTGGGAGCCCCCACTCCTCACTCCACTCAGGCTGGACTCCCTGCCCCCTCCCTCCCATCCAGCCCCCATCAGTCCTGCCCACTGTCCCAGCCTGGCTCCTCTTTAAAGAGTCTCTGATGACTCCAGTGAGCCCTTCCTCCTCTTTATAAATTAAGGAGGTTCTACAGAGGTTGCCAAACTTTCACAAGGACCTGAACCACGTGAAACCATTACTGTGACCTCTGCAGCCCCTGGCTCACTGGAGGTGTGAAGAGTGACAGATGCTCAGTTACACCTGTGTGATGGTGCAGGTCACGGCAGGGAAGGAACTCACCCTGGGATGGCTCAGGCACCGGGATCCAGAGAGAGCTCCTGACTCTCGTTCCAGTGTCCCTCCCTGCAGACCTCCAGTCACCCCTTCCTGGAGCCTCAAGTACGTCCCGGACTCCAGGTCATGTGCACACCTGATGTGAACATAGATGGCACCAACAGAGGACAGGAAAAGCACAATTATTCCACGGAAAAGATGAAGACTTTTCCCCAGCCCAGCTTCATTACACTGCATATCACAGAGATGGCACCAAATTTCCTACTCAGCATAGATGCGTGTGTGTGGTTCCCTTCGTACATTCCCAAGTACTAACTGAAAAAAGGTAATGCCATTGAGGTAAGAAACCTCTCCCCTATCAGAGACAGAAGCATTTGGGATGGGAAGGCAGCAGACACTGGCCTTGTGGATGACGGGCCAAATACCATGCTGGGACTTTGAGGGTGGTTTCCCCTTGAACTCCTCACAGTGCTCCCATGAGGCAGGAGTCAGGATTTCCTTTTACACATCAGGAAGGTGACACTCAAGGAGGTGAAGTATGTTTGCAGGTTCACACAGCCACTAAGAGTCAGTGCCAGTATCATCTGGCCTGGTTGCCTGACTCCAGGGCCCATCTTGGGGATCAGGAACACAACCTACCCTTTAGATGCATGAACTGGAAAAGGGGAAGTGACAGGTGCTGCTGGGGAGTGTACAGCCACTCTGGAGAGTGATAAGGCAACACCTAGTAATTATCTAGTGAAACTGGAAGCGACCAGGTTGAAATATGAGGCACATGTATTAACCAACAGAGTCATGGGCATAGGACAGCAACAGAGAATTCACTCAAAAATGTACACGCACAAAAACATTTTTAAATGCCAAAACCACAATAACCAATGAAATGCATATAATAATCAATGTGAATAACATTAAATGGGAAAGCAAGCTAAAGACAAGAATGTATAATGTAATTATAATTTTGAAGACTATGTGAATGTGAATATATATGTGTTCATGTAATTGTTTTATCTCAATATAATGTGTTTATCTGTACGTACAAGTTAATACTCCCCTACAGATAACCACACCTGGAGAATAGGCACCAATCTATTGACAGAGGCCCCTTTCACTCAGAGGATGAAGATCGGAAGGGGGGAGATAGAAGATAACTTTATTTTATATATACACATTCACTGACTGAAACGTTCTGTCAGGAAAATCATCAAGGTAAGAATTTGGAGAGAAGAAATATGGAAATGGCATGACAAAGAAAAACGTACACACATACTTACTATTTTTGAAATATGTACAAAATATAGTGCCCCTGAGGGACAAAGAGGGTTAAAATACTTGCTTAGACATAGTAGACATCTGTGTGCCCTTACCTGTATGTGTGCGTCCCTGTGTGTGCATATTTCTATGGGTGAACCACCACAACATTGTGTGTGTCTGTGTTTTTATGTCTCAAACTCTATCACCCGGCACACACACTCTGAGGTACCGCTTTGTCTCCATCTCACACAGGGGCTGGGCTTCCTCTCCTGGGGCTTAGAGATGCCAAAGGTGGTGGATACAGAGGGACTTCTGCCAGTGGATGGAAACTTCCAGAGGGCTCTGTCTGGTACCATCAAGGACGGGTCCCTTCCTCTCTCTCACCACTCTGGCTGAGTCCCCGCCTGAGATTTTGAGAGCTGCAATTCTCCATGTGATCAGCAAAGGGGCATCTCCCTCCATTTTGCTTTTTGTTTTCCTTTCTTAAACGTTAACACCCCTAATTGTTGAAAGGAGAAAACAAATGTTATTCTTTAGAATAATTCATGGAACAGCATGGAGAGTGTGATGCCAATTCTTCTTGGGAAAGCGCTATGTGTATTAAAAAACGAAACCTAAACTTCATTTGCTGTTGATCCCATATCTGTATTTTGCTCATTGGCCCATCGCCTTTACCTACTGTCTTCCCTCATCAGTGTCGGCCGACACGTCCACACTGCAGAGAGGGCCCCTCCGAGAGAGCAGGCTGTTGCCAGTACCCCACCGCTGTAAAGGCTTTCCAGACCTTCTCCTGCCCCCTCTCCACCTTCTCCTCTCCTGGGCGCTATGGACACAGCTGCCCAGAGCAGTGTCTCCGAGTCCTGCTCTGATCTCAGAGGCAGAGTGTTGCACAGCACCCGAGGCTCAGAGCCACATACAGTTCATGTAAGGAACAGCAGTCCCAGGTAATGCCTGAGAAGTCAGGGAAGTGGATAAAGACAATCATACCTCCAAACACCCTCAAAGGTAGCCCACCTTCTCTTCCTGCCAAGGCCCCCACCTCATGGACCCAGCCTGGACTTCTAGCCCTGTTTGCCAAGCACTCTGTGCTCTGGGAAACTGCACCACTGGCTGATCCCTCTATTTTCCGATCATCCCAGTGTCTCATTAACAGGAAGGGGTTATGTTTGCACGGGGCTTGTCTCAAGCACACAGGATTGCGTTACATCATCAGCACCACGCAGTAAGGGAGTGCTGTCAATCTCCCTTTTTTCTGAGATGAGGAAACTGTGTGGCAAAAATCGTGGCAACCAGGACTGCCTTTATTTTGGTGGGGAGGAGGGCTTTATATCTTTTTTTGACAAAAATCATATATATTGAAGGTGTGCAACGTGATGTTTTGTTATATGTATACATCGTGAAATGATCACCACAATCAAACTAGTTAGCATAGCCATCACCTCCCATAGTTACCATTTTTTGTGTGTGTTTGGGGAGTACACTTGAGCTCTACTCTCTTAGCAAATTTCAGGTACACAATACGTTATTATTAACTGTAGTCACCATGCTGTACATCAGGTCTCCAGAACTTCCTCATCTTAGGACTGAAAGTTTGTAATCTTTGATCAATATGTCTTCTTTTTCTCTCATTCCCAGCCCTGGCAGCCACCATTCTACTCTGTTACTAAGAGTTTGACTTTTATTTTTTTTAGCTTCCACATATGAGTGAGATCCTGTGATATTAATCTTTCTGGGCCTGGCTTATTTCATTTAGCATGGTATTCTCCAGGTCCTGGGTGTATGTCCAGAAGAAATAAAATCACTATCTCAAAGAGATTTCTGCACTTCCATGTTTATTGCAGCATTATTCACAGTGGACAAAACATGGAAACAAAGTGCCCGTGACAGATGACTGGATGAAAAACCGTGGTGTGTGTGTGTGTATATATATATATATATATATATACACACACACACACACACAACGAAATATTATTCAGCCTTACAAAAGAAGGAAGCTCAGCCTGACCTTTGAAAGGCAGCTTTGCAGTAATTCTTGAGGAGAACACCGAGTTGCGAGTCAGCAGACCTGAGTCCTAGTTCAAGTTTATGAAAGATGTAAACGTGCTCGACAGTCCCCAGGCCAGCATCTCACTCAGCCAGATTTGAAGGCCCAGGTCCTCATTTCACCAGATGTGCTTCTTGCTATAGGAGACACCTACTAAACAATGCAAATATTCCTACAGTCATAGTAAAGCAGCATTTTATTAAGCTATGTTTTATGTTTTGTAAACTAGGAATGAGAGTTGGATTTTATCGTATGTCATTTTCGTATCTCTGGAATTAACCGTCAGACTTTGGCCTCTTCTTAGAGTGACATGTTAGATCTTCTTCCATTTATATTATTATTTAGAAGATGCCCGGTATATTTTCTCACACGAAATGCAAGCAGGCTCCTTCTCTAGCTGTTCTCAGATTAACGTGTTGAGGGGTATTACTACACGAACATACAAGTCTAATGAGAAAGAGATGGCCAAGAAACTTCAGATGTCCTTAAGAAAAATAAGACACCTACGCCTACCTAGCTTTCTCTGCCGTCCTCCTCTCACCGGAGGAGGCTGTCCTGCCCACAGGCAGTAGGGTCTAGAAAGGAGCTCTGACTACCTGTGTCCTTCCAAGGAGTTGACCCTCCCCCACAACCACCCCCTGCCAGGTGAGGACAGACACTCATGCTGCCTTTGCTCACACTGTCAGGAACCGCCTTCAGACCAGGTTCCAAGGCACACAAACATGGCAGTGTCACCCCCTCTGACCCGGATCTCAGGTGCCTCTGAGGAGGTGAAGGGTGCCACCCTCATGATTAGGCATCGCGTTCACAACTGACTGACCTGATTTAGGGCCCCGGTTCTCACTCCTTTCTCACATCAGCCTCCCCAACGCTCAGGGCTTTCCCAGCAGCTGACAGCTCCCCAGCAGTCCTCTCTCTCCCTGCTGCCCAGAAAGCACACGCCCTCAGAGCCACACACAGAGCACATCTTAGTCCACACAAAGTAACTCAGGAGGTGAGAGAAGTAGAGCCAGCCTCTAGAGCCCACGCTGGGCCACCATTCCCAGTCGGTGGTGTCTTGTTAGGAAGAACAGGGCATCATCAGTCATCTGCCATCTCATCTCCTCGTTCATGAAGTTTGGGGTCAGGGATTAAAATCAACACCCCATTTCCCCTTAAGTAAGGAAGGTTGCGTCCTCCCATTTTACCTGCAGGTTAACATCAAAGAAGCATGTTTTCCCTTTGGGCTCTTGGAGATACCGCAGAGGAACAAGAGCTGTGAATCTGTAAAGTGAACGACCACCTGCGAGGACTCTCCCACAGGACACGACTGGGAATATGAGCAGATCAGATGGGCGAGAAAGACAAGAGCTGGTCATACCTGGTGTTGCTGGTATGAAGGGGACAGGGCACTCCCATACACTGTTGGTGCCACATGTGCTGATTCACTTTCTCAGGCCCATATTGCTATGGCTCAATAACCTGAATGGGCTTTGATACAAAAGTCCCACTTCCACCAATTAGGGAGTTTCAGACGAGGGTTAAGAAAAGAATCAGCAAGGTGACTCTGATGTTTCCAGTTCAGGGGCCCCAGCTGAGGGGGCACGTAAAGTCGCCACAGGAGTTCCCAACTCCAGGGAAGAAAGACAGCTACTCTTTATGAAGGAGAATGGTTAGAGGGGCCCAGCTCCACGTTCTTCACTTAGTGGCTGGATTCAGTCTCAGGACAACCGTAGTGAGGAAGAATCACTACCCTCTCTTCATGGATGTGTGTGACTACAAAGCACATGCTCCTGAGCACAGAGACGGATGGCAAAGAGGTTGCTCCCATGCCCACTGCCAGAGCCAGGGATGGGCACTTTTAGTTGCGGGTGGCAGAGCTTTAGCAAAGGTATGAAGATGCCTACTGCTGAGGTGCTTAACCTCTGTACTCCCTGTGTCTACCTCCCTGCACCAGGGGGCCGGGCTGGGTGACCCTTCTTCTTGCCTCCAGGGGAGGGTGGTGACAGGGCTGGAAGCAGAAGCTGTCTGAAGCCAGTACTTGTTCCATGCTTTGTGAAAACTTAAGCTTATGGAAGTAATTGTACTGTTTGTACCTGGTAGGGAGGGGAGGGCCTCTGAGGACACAGAATGCAGAGAGGAAGGGAGATTTCTCCCAGACAGGAGTGAGGTTGGAGGTCAACAGGTCCCTCCAGGAACAGTCACTTGAGCACTGCCCCATATCAACACTTACAGTGGCCCCTAGATGGTCCATCAACTCTGGGCATGCAGCCGTGAGACAGATTGTCCTGTTTGGATCAAGGAAGGAATGATGCAGGGTCAGGGGCCCTGAAGGCACAGAGCCAGCTAGGGCAATGGTCAGCTCCGCCCTGATCAGTGTGGACCGATGAGTGGTGTCAACAGGGGGCCTCCCCTGGCTGCATCAGGAGGATAAATTCTCACAGGTGTGACTGCTTTGTGAAAGAGCATAAACATTTAATAGTTTTATATTTACTGTGGAGTTGAACTTTAAAATGTTTTTACTAATGTGCATCACAACCCACTACAAGATAAGGGTAACTTTTTCTCCAGATCTGTGCAAATCATGGGTTTTACAACATTATTAATATTTGCTAATGTGATATCATCTTGTCAGGATATTAGAATAATTCCACTTTCCTCTATGAATGACATATTTCCCACGAGCATTTCTAAATGCTTAGCCAATGGTCCCATTTTTATGCCTCAGATTATGTCCTGGAATAATTCTTGAGTCTGAAAAGAAAACCTCATCAGTGAGTTTGTGTTCCTGCTGCATACCATTTAAATGGAAATTGGAGGTCCTGAGAACTCCATACACTGATGAGGGAGGAAAACTTGATACAACCTCTTTGACGAGACATTTGCAAACGTCTACGAAAGAAGAAAGTGAGGCCCCCGTCAGCTGCTGCACTGTTAGGTCTGTCCTACAGGAACTCTCCAGCACACGTGTCCCACAAAGCAAGTATCCTAGATGGGATCGCACATCAAGTAAGGGTAGGGATGACTTTTGTCCTCATCACAATATTCCATGCATTCTCAACGGAGGCAATATCACTACCCGCCCTCCCAAGGGGCTGAACGTAGTTTTTGAGGGTAAAGGAGTGGTAGACATTAGAATAATTTGTGTCACTCAAAAGACCACAGTACAGAAACAGTTAACAGCTCATGTGTGGTATTAAAATTTCAAGTTCTGGGCAGAAAGGGTAAGACAAGGAAGAAAAAGCATACAGGACCTCCATAAAGGGGACGATAATGGCAGAAGGTTGAGTAGAGCTGCATATACCCAGTGCCCTGTTATGTAGATGATGGGCTGCTAGGTCTTGCAGACTGGTCATTTTACACTCCCCCATGGGTGCTCACTCAACAACCCCTCTTGGTGATGAGGATGGTGATGATAGTGGTGGTGATTGAAGTGAAATCCTCCACCTGGGACCAAGACCCCTGGGTATGAGGACTACGTCAACTCACTGGTTTTCTAAAGTGGTGGACAGATTGGGGTCGAGTCAGAAGAACAGGTGTTCCCTCTGGTCAGATGACCTGAAGGGTAGAATATCAACACTGATAAAACTCATGTAAGCATGTGGTACTCTAAATTGTATCTCCGTTAGCTTAACATGTATTTGAGGAAGCTATTATTAAATCCATAGTTTACATCAGGGTATAAGAGGTTAGGAGAGGTTTGGTATATGGGGGAACCGCTTTGTTAATGCCTGCTCAGTAATTTGCATTTCACTAAAGCTTTTCCCATTGTGTCTTGAAGGCACCAGGGCTCTGAATGTCCTAATCACTTTCACTGCTCATATTTCATGCTCCCAGGGTATTAGTTAGTTTTTAAATGTAATAAGCTGTATTACTTTTAAATTACAATATTGAAAAATTTTAAACACTGCATGGCAAAATAAATCATTAAAGCTTGTCTGATGAGGCTAGAGTAATATTCACAAATTATATGGGGCTAATTCTCATAATATATGAAGCATTCCCAGTAACCAATATGGAGAGACAGTCTAATGATGATGTGGTAGTTAGCCCCTAAGACGACCCCAAATGATCCTGGCCTCCCAGTGTTCACTTCCTTGTGTAATCTGTCCCATTGCGTGTGGGCTGGAGTTAGCGACTTGCTTCTAACACCCAGAATTATGAGAAGAGACAGGACATCACTTCTGAGATTAAGTGACAAAGAGGCTGTGTCTTCCTTGTTGGGCACCTTCTCACGCTCACTCTGAGAGAAGTCAGCTGCCATGCTGTGAGCTGTCCATGTAAGAAGGAACCCATGTCTCTGGCCAGACCCAACGAGGCCCTGAGTCTGGCCAACAGCCATGCGAATGAGCTTGGAAGAGGAGCCTCCCCGTGTTGAGCCTTGAGATGACACTAGCCCCTACCTCTGCCTTCATTGTGGTCTTGTGAAAGACCCTGAGTCAGAGACTCCCTTCCAAGCCACTTCCCAGCTCCCGACCCAAAGAAACAGTGTTGTAATACATGTTTGTTGGTTTAAGCAGTGAAACTTTTTGTTACTCAGCAATAGATTCATGTAAAGTGCAAGATACATGCCCAAGAAACATTTGAAAACACATTAACTAATGAAATGCAAATGAAAACCTGGAGAAATGCTATTTTTGATGAAAAATGGCAAGTTGCAGAACAATGTAGGTGGTTGATACATAAAATCCCATAGAAAGGCGAGAACCCTGACCTCAGAGAGCCATGGAGACTCAACTTTCCCGAGTGCTGGTCCTTTTTCAATCTCACACATTTCCCACAACATTCCTGGGAGGTAGATGATATGATTTCTACTTCATATTGTAGCTAGAAAAAAGACAATGTACAGAGGTTAGGTAACCTGGCTGGGGTCATCCTGCTACTATGAGGAAAAGCAGAGACTGCCACCTCGTATGTCCAAACTCAGACTGTATGACGCTCAGCCGCACATCACATGAAAGTCAAGAAAATCTTGCTTCCTGCCTCTACTTCTGCATGTCAGTGAAACTCGCTGGACCTCAACTTCCTATTCTGTGAAAACAAGGGGGTGTATTTAGGTCAGTTCTTTTGAAAGTGGCATCCCCACACAACCTATATCATAAGGAATACGATATGTCCCTCTCTAATGGAGGGACAGGTGTCACTCTGAGGATCTAGACTTGAAGGAGAAAACCCCAGATACAAACAGAATGGCAATGCACAAATTTCTTTATGGACATTGACAAATCAACCTGGAAAGAGGCTGTACTGATTGACATTCCTACCTGCAGTATCACAGAGTGTAGGCTTCCCCACAAGTGCACACACACTGGGTTACTATTGTGTAAGTAAATTCTCTCATCATCATCATATTTAACTGGACATTAAGGCAGTTTTTAAACTGTCCCTAGTATACAAAATGCTGAGTTAATCATCAATTGTCATTCTTTATTACTGCAATAAGGTCTGGTTACGTATGCAGACGAACGAACAATGAGCCATGGGCACATGAGCCTGCTCGTTCTTCTAGTGCTACTGCACGCATGTAGGCTCCAGGTTGTGTGTGTGTACTTATGTGGCCCCTGGGAGTTCCTAATGACAATGCATATGCCCAGAAGACTACGAATATCTCTCTTTGAACATATGTTGAATTCAAGTTTAGAGAGGAGCCAGATCTACACTTTGTTAAAACTTGCTGAATGGCACAAGAGCTGGACCACAACATGCTTCTGAGCAGACCGTAATCCTGTTCCCAGAATAGAAAGCAAGTATGTTTGCAAACTCACCTGCTTAGGTCAGGGTTGGATCCCTCCAGGACGTCAGGTGTGGCGGTCTGCCTAAATCTGCTTCTGATCGCTTAAGTTGAGGGCTCCCATCTTGCAGCCGTCAGTTGCAGAGTCCTGAGAAGCTGCATCCTCTCAGCCACCCAACATCACGGGTTCAGTCATCTGCACGAAGAGCTCTGCCCTGGGAGATAAAACCCATGAATTCCCAGCACGTGTCTGACACATTTCGCATCCGTTCATCCATCCATTCATACAGTTAACAGACATCATGACCTAACTCTACACCATCCCTTTCATTGAGTTTCAGGCTTCTCCAGAATGGAAACAAGGAAGTAAAGTGTGGAAAGGGTGGTGTGGTAAATTCAGATGTTAAATCTAAGAAGAGATGGCTCCTTCCCATTCAGATTCCAACCTGCTCAAGTCTCTTATAATTGAGGATATGAGAACATAAGTTAATGCCCTGGACCCTTCTCCACCCCTCTAGTTACATGTATTCCCCCCTTTGCACCAAAGTTCTAGGAGGAATTCTCAATAGTCAACTCACATCTCTCTGCACCTCCCCTCCAACGCAGTCTGCTTCCCTCATCTGATCGGGCTGTGGTCCCCCACACTGCCACTGAAATTAACCTTGGCAAGGTCAACATCTACCTCTTTGTCATATTAATAGATCAAGAGTGTTGAAATGAACGTCCAAATGGAGACAAAAGTTTCCCTCTCTAAGACAGAATTCATTTATTTGTGTATAGACAGGGATTATATTACAATGCCATCAGTTACCTAACTATTTCGGTTGTAAAATACTTTCCATAGAGTCAAAGTCAGATAATGGGGAAGGATGTGCTATAGACAATGGGCTTCAAATGAAGCACACACTTTCTCTACATTCCATACTTTGGCTTCATTGTAAGGGATTTTGCTAATAGGTTTATTGAACGGTAGCAATAATTTTTCATGGTCCTTTCAACAATCTTTCTTATTTGTGTTTCTTTCTTTCTCAAGGGATTTCCAAGTACGCAATGAGATCATCTGAAATGATAATGTTATTTTATACTGTAGCATGGTTAAATGTATTGTCTAAAAACATTGTCTAATATACCATTATTAGACAATATAATAGTGCTTGGTACAGTCTGAATGTTTGTATTCCTCCCAAAATGCATATACTGACACCTAACCCTCAACTGACGGTATTAGGAAGAGGAGCCTTTGCAAGGTGATTAAATCATGAGAGTGGAGCCTTCACGAATGGGATCAGTGTCCTTATAAAAATGGCCCCAGGCAGCTTGCTTGCTCCTTCCACCATGTGAGGACACAGGGAGAAACTGGCAGTCTGCAACCCACAGAGAGTGTCTTCACCAGCTCCCTCCCTTGCTGGCACCCTGAACTTGGACTTCCAGACTCAGAACTGTGAGAAATAAATTTTTATTGTTATAAGCCACCTAGTCTGTGTTATTTTGGTATAGCAGCTCAAATGGACTAAGACAGAGCTGAAATAGAACTCTTTTGCAGGTTCCTGATTCTCAAGTGAAAATACTTACACTGCCCACAGAAATCATAGTTCTGGACATTCTTTCAGGATGTCTTTACTGATGTCCATTCAGTAAAATAATCCAACCCATAGAACAAATATACATGAATCCAGGATAATATAAATAAATGTTTGAATTAATGATGAAATGGGAGGGAGGAGTCAAATCGTCTTTCTGAATCATTACAAATAGTATATGTAGACAGGATCCCTCCACGAGGTTTGTGATGGTTCATTTCATGTGTCCACTTGACTGGGCCATGGGACGCCCAGATACCCGGTTAAACATTATTTCTGGGTGTTCACTGACGGTGTTTCTGGATGATATTAGCATTTGAATTGGTAGATTGAGTAAAGCAGATGGCCCTCCCCAAAGTGGGTGGGCATCACCCAATCCATTGAGGGCCTGAATAGAACGGAAATGTGGAGGAACAGAGAATTTGTGCTCTCTGTCTGACTGCTGAGCTGGAAATTGATTTCCTCTTGCCCTAATACTGGGACTTACACCAGGTGCTTGGGTTCTCAGGCCTTTGGACTTGGACTGCAACTACACCGTCGGCTTTCCTGGGTCTCTTGCTTGCGGACGGCAGATCGTGGGACTTTTAATCCTCCAAAAGGGCATGTGCTAATTCCTCCCAATCAATCAATCAACCTTCTCTCTCAGTCTGTCTTCCCCTATACAAATATATATAACAGGGCAAAATTAATGCTTCACTTGTAAGGAATAGAGTAGGCAAATGGAAAACCATTACTGTCTGCTAGAGAAACTCAGCAAACGCCACCTTAACCCAGCAATGAAAGTCAACATCTCCAGCGACATCATGTGGATAGCATGTCCTCCCAGGTAGGTTGTGACAAGGGCACTGCAACTCTGTGGTATTCTTTCTGGAAACCAGTAATCCTAGTCTGATCATGAGAAACACGACAGACTAAACCTGTCTCCTCAAGACTGTCAGGATCATGAAAACAGCCTGGCAGTTCCTCAAACGGTTAAACAGAGAGTTACCACACGACCCAGCAGTCCCATCCTAGGCACACACCCAAGAGAAATGAAAACACGTGTCTACATAAAGACTTGTAAATGAATGTACATATATCATCATCATTCATAATAGCCAAAAAGTGGGAACAACGCAAATGACCATCAATAGATGAATAGCTAAACAAAATGTGGCATATTCACATGACAGAATATTATTCAGTTATAAAAGTAATGAACTACTGATATATGATACAACACTCATGAACTTTGAAAACATGATGCAAAGCGAAAGAAGGCAAATATCCCAAAGACCACATATTGTATGATTCCACTTACATGTAATGTCCAGAATAGGCAAATCCATAGAGACAGCAAACACATCAGTGGTCCCTTGCGCTGAAGGCGGGTGCAAGAGATAACAGCATTCAAGTTCAATGGGCCTTTGGGTGATGGAAACGTCTAAAGCTCGATTATGGTGGTGACTGCAAAGTCCATATATCTCTTAAATATCATCAAACTGTACCCTTAAAATGTGTGAATTTTATTGTCGAAATTATACCCCAATAAAGTTGTTTACAACATGAAGTTGGCCTGGTCTCCTGTTGTACCACAGTGAATATCAGCCTTTTTAATAAAAATGATTTTGAGGCATGTGTTTTATATAAACACAAATTTATATAAAACTGTAGCTGTAACCCAATCTTGCTGACTCTATGTCCTGTGTTCCTCCAAGCAGTAACCTTCCCCTGACACGTGCTACTTCAGGTTGCACTTGTGTGCAACGTTTGATTTACGCCTGATTCGACATCTTTCAACGATGGCAGTGGTTTGAGAGTGGGCCCATGACAGGGTCCAGGGCCTGGCCTGTGTGACAGGATGTCAGCATTACTACTTTCTTCACGCCTCTGTGTCCTTTCTCACGTGACTCCACTTTGAAAAGACTACACTGGAACTACCTTTCCAGGTGTCAGTATGGCAGGACTTCTCCAAAGGCCACATAGGTGCACACTTTCTGCACCGACAAATTCCCTGTTAGAAGTTTGTCTTCAGGACGTAGGTGTTCAGGGTGTTGATAAGGACTCGGTTATAAGGACTGCCATCCTGGTAATTCCTTACATTCATTTCTGGGCCAGAATTTAGGGAGAGAGAACAAATGGGAAGCGATGCCATGAAGGGACAGAAGGAAGCAGAGGGAAATGTAGCTCTTAGCCCCCACTCCAAAACACATACACACTGACACCAGACACACACACACAGACACACACACACACACACACACACACACACACACACTGAATCACTGACCAGGTTCTGTTATTCCAATACTAGAATTCTCCCAAGAGTGTTTCTGAGCTCAAAGAGGACACACTAAGGTCTCCAGTGCAAATAGCCACGGGAACTGTGCCCTTTAGCAGTGCACAGACACTGAAAAGGTGCCTCCCACACTGTGTCAGTAGTAGGGAATATAAGAAACATTCTGAATGCCAAATAACAGGGAGTTGTGAGAATTGACTACGTCACATCCACAGGATGGAATTCTGGTCAGACATTTAAAAAAGAGTTATAATGATGAGAGACGATTTGTTGCCTATCAGATTAGCAGTGATTCACATTATTTCCAACGTGTAGAGAAGCAGACACTTTCACACCATATTTTTAGGAACATACATTAGTAATAGTATTCTGAATGTATTAATATAAAATTTTCTAGATTTTATGGTTTTGAAAGAATAGTTTCAGGAACTTAATAGAAGAGAGGCTAACAAAGATATTTGCATACATATGAGCAAAGGTGGTAAGTATAGAGTTGTTGGTAATAGAAAAAAATGGTAAAGGAATGAAATTTTTATTGCTAGGATACTAGTGAAGTAAATTTTGAGGTTTCCATACAATGAAACACCCAGACGATGTTAGAAAATAAAAAACTGAAATTGTGTTATGAATTTGCAATGTTGTCCTAGGCATACATTTACATGGAAAGATGGTCATAAGAAGGGTAAAAGTGGGTTACAAAGGTCATAAATGGCATGGATCCAGTTTTGCTTATATTGGTCTCTAGGTACTTATGGAGAGGCCTCAGAGGATAAAAATGAAAACGTTTTTGTCCTTTCACAGACAGCTTTCTCTTCAGCATGGAAAGAGGCCGTCAGTATTCCTGTGCACTGGGAATGGCCCCATTCCAGCCAGACTTCCAGAAAGCTCTGACTGATGGGTTTGGGTCACAGGCCCTCCCTCCCACCTCCCTGCTCAGCGATGTTCAGGCTGCAGTTCAGGCGTCACAAGGTGGCGCCAAGGTACCGCCACCATCAAACTTCTAAGCAGTGCCTGCAAGAAGTAAAAAAATACAACCACCTCCCTTAAAACCCAGCCTGTGAACCTCTACAGAATGATTCTAATTCTTTCTGAAAAACCTGATAGGTGTAAAAGAAGACTGAAAAGATACACTCCGGGGCCTGCATACGATGAAACACCAGGTGGCAGGAGTGCGCCTTGGCAGTGGGCGGCCGGTGGGCAACCCGCAGCACAGGGCAGGTGGGAGGTGACAGGTCGGATGGGGCGTCCGAGTGGACTCTGGGCAGCTGTGTCCAGTGCCCTGGACAGGGGATGACAGACAGGAGGTGGGAGAAGAGGTGGGCAGCCTGTACCGGGGTGAGGTAATGGAGTGTGAACACCCTGCTCTCTGGGAGGGACGCCCTCTACAGTGTGGACATGACCTACGCTGATGAGGGAAGAGAGAACTCAGTGAACGCGATGTTGATTTGGGGTCAACAGCAGATGGAACTGCTCTAATATACATGTGAATTTTCTAAGTAGAACTGGTATCTTAGTAAACAAACTGTTAGGTGACTTTTGTTATTATTAACAAAACATCTTCTTATTCCTTAAAGAAGAAGAATAGAGATGGATGCAATCTGGTGGCCAGATCCAGGATGTTAGCTCTCAGAGCCTCAGAGCAGGGGGCTTGGCAAGGGGGAGGGAGGGATGGAGTTTGGGATTTTGGGTTTAATGGCTTCAATCAGAGATTCCTAGGGTTTTCCACCAACTGGCTGTAATCTGTCTGTAGCTTCATTTTCTGGGATGTTGAAACACGAGGTTGGAATTGAGCCACGGTCTGAAGTGAAGACAAAGCTACACTAATGAGGTAGGTTGAGTGAACTAGAGGAGACCTAGAAACACATATACACACACAGATACACACACGCAGATACACTGTCAATACCATTTTGAGTCTATGTTTCCCCACGAATTGAATACAACGAATGCTTTTCCAAGGTAATGAATGTATGTGCACACACATGTGCACTATCATCTTCATCATCAAGAGGAGCTTTTGAGTGAGGACCCAGGCGCCACAATACCAGGGGAGGGCAACATGACCATTTCTCCAGCCCTGGAAGCCCATCTTCTGAAAGGCAGGCTGCTCTGTGTCCTCTAGGGAGGGCGAGGGATGGACCCTCATTCCCGTCCTCCCACTTTTCTGGAGAAGGGACTTAGGCTCTGTGAGCCCGACCTTGGGCATCTGTGAAATGAGACTCCA
Organism: Tapirus indicus; assembly: GCA_031878705.1. Taxonomy (NCBI): domain Eukaryota; kingdom Metazoa; phylum Chordata; class Mammalia; order Perissodactyla; family Tapiridae; genus Tapirus; species Tapirus indicus. The sequence continues at coordinate 85,255,561 of CM062942.1, read as the reverse complement.
GATACCTGACACCTCTGTCACAGAGCTGTCCTGAGGGGTAAATGAGAAAACCTGCCCAGAGTACATGGCGTGTGGTGGGACTTCAGTGGCCCTTTCGACGTGGAGACAGAGCAGTAGGGGCGGGCTGAGCCTCGGGGATGAGGCAGGCATGGTGAGGAGTCATTTCTCGTTGTTTCCCCGATGAGACTATACATATCTTTATGAAGGGAGCAAATCTCTCTCTGATAGGCCATGAGTTGAAAGTTTTGGAGACAGAAGATTCTCTACTGTCTCCGATGTTTCAGAATCTCCCAGGAGCTGCTTCACATCGTGCCTCTGCTCCAGTGCCCCACGCTGGGAAGTCAGGCTTGTCTGACTCACCTGGTGAGCTCGGTGAGAGATGGCACCTGGGCAGCAAGGTGTGGTGTTGGCCTACCTGCTGCTCCTGGACTGCTCTGTATGTTAATACATGCACAGGAAAAACCTGGACCCGTCCCCCAGTCACCAGTGCAGGGGTCCTCCGATCATGCATGATCCAGCCACGTCACACCGGGATTTCAGCCATGTGCTGACCCCTGAGAGGCAAAATTCCTAAAATTCCTAGCATGTCTTTGACATAAAATTATCCATTCTTTCATTCACTAATAACTAAACATACATTGGGCTTAAAACGTATACTATTCCACTGGAGGCATCTCATTAACTCTACGGTGGAAAACAGAGGGTAAGAAGGCAAATGATTACATGGTCAAATTCAGGGGTTAAACCTGAGATAAGATGGCATTTGTGCGTTAATTTGCAAACTTCCAAGGAACAGAAGATTTTAAAAAAAATCCCTCTTTGGTCCCTTCATTCCCATGTAGCCACAAGCCTCTCCCTCCCTCTCCCTCCCCCTCTCCCCCTCCCCCTCCCTGTCTCTCTCTCCTCTACCTTCAAAATCAAAGTTCCAGCAAGAGTTCTCTGCATTCCCTGCTAACAATCTTCATTCCCACTGACTCCTTATCTCACTGCGCTAGGGCTTCTGTCCGCATGATTCAATGAACGTGCTCTCACCAAGGTCACAAGCCACCCTTTTGTCACCAGGTGCAGATATTTTGTAAAAATATGTTAATATACTGAGTATTACTTTTGCTGACCACCCAAAACATGCATGATTGTGCAGATTGCTTCTGTCACGTAACAAATCTTTGACAGTTTCCCAGGCTTTGGAGCATGAAGTGCTGGGTACAAATCCACTCTGTTCTGCCCCCTAACTGTGCAGTCCTGGGCCAAGTCCTTATTCTCTCTGCCCCTTAGCTTTCTGTCTACAAAATGGGGATTAGCAACAGTATTTGCCTCATACGGGTGCTGAAAGCACGGAACGACTCAATACATAAAAAGCACTTGGTACATAATAAATTTTAGCCATGTTTCTTTCTTTTTATCTGTGTCTTCTTGGCATTACTATCCCCACAGGCATGAAAAATAGGGTATAGACTGATGTTTATTCACAATCACTGACATTTGGGGTATATTGCTACTGAGTATGTTAGTTGCCTAGGGCCACCATAACAAATCACCATGAACTTCATGGTTTAAATCATCAGAGGTGTATGCTCTCGTAGTTCTGGGGACCAGAAGTCTGAAATCAAGGTGTCAGCAGGTCCATGCTCCTTGCAAAGGCTTTAGGGGAGCATCTATCCTTACCTCTTCTCGCGTCCGGTAGCTTCTGTAGCTCCTTGGTTTGTGAGCATAGCTCCAGTCTCTGCCTCTGTCTTCACATGGCCTTCTTCCCTGTGTGTGTGCAATCTCCCTCTCCTTTCTCTTAGAAGGACACCAGTCTTTGGATTTAGGGCTCACCCTAAGTCCTAGGTCCTATGTGTTACCCAGATGAAACCCCATCAATCCTTAACTGAATTAGATCTGCCAAGACCCGATGTCCTATTAAGGTCACATTCACATATAGGAGGAGGTTAAGACCTGGACTTATCTTTCTGAGAGACAAAGTACAACCCGCTACAATGAGACAAGCAGGTTACCAAAGTACATGTGAGGTGAGATCTTCTCTTTCCTAGATAAATATACAAATTATGCAAACTTGCAATAATATATAAATACCCACATAAGAAAAATTCTGGGAAAATAAATGCAGATGAAAACATTCAGGGCTTATCTTTGGCTGGTATGCTTGGGGTAATGATTTCCCCTCCTTTTTAATGTTGTCTATTTCTACCTAAACTAAATATCTATTTCTCCTGCACCTATATAAAACAATTATCAGGAAAGCAAGAGCGTTCCTAGCCCACCCACGGGAATGCCTTTAGAATGGAAATGTCCTTGAAGGACAGGAAGGAAGACGAGATGTTGGGAACGTTGCTAGATTATAAGAGGTCACATTTCCCTGTAATTCCAAACCACAGTGATTATTATCAATATTTTGAATTCCTGCGTATTTAACTAGGTAAAAAATTGTACACAGTTTGATTTACCTTGCTGTGCCCTGATGAACAGTAAGGTTGAGGGTCTTATCAGATGAGAAGCAGGGGTGTGCACTGGTTAGATGTGGGGCTCAGCAGCCACACGGAATCTGTTCAAATCTTAGGCTGTGACTTGCTGGCCCTGCCCCTGCTGTGCCTCAGCTCTCTGATGTTTAAAGTCGGGCGACGACAGCTCCTCCTCATGGGTTGTGGCGAGGATGAAGTGAGTAAGTATAGGGTTAGCGCTTACAACAGTAAAAAAAAGAACAAAGTTGGAGGTATCACACTCCCTGAATTCAAAATATTCTACAATTACTGTAGTAATCAAAGCAATATGGTACTGTCAGAAAAACAGACACAGAAAATTGGAACAGAATTGAGAGCCCAGAAATAAAACCACACATCTATGGACAGCTAATCTCCCGCAAAATGTCTTTTAGATATAGAAACCGGGAAGAACCCCAGATCTCCTGACTCTCAATTCGGATAACTTACAGTCAATGTTAATCCATTTTTCAACACTGCTAAGTGTTCTGCTAAGCCCTATATATGTGTTACCCAGATGAAACCCCATCAACAGCCTTATCGATTGCCATTCTCATTTTAAAGATGGATAATGAAATCTTGGAAGAGTTAATGTACCTGGCCAAGGTCATGTAGCTACTAAGCGGTAAAGCCATAAAGCCAGGGATCTAATCTTAAGCTATCTGATGCCATTATCCCATCTACCAAAAGATGACATTGTACTGCACAACTGAAAAGTCATGGCTGGTCTACTTCTTTACCTGCCATAAGAACGTAAGAAAAAAACATTTATGAAAGAAAACAGAAAAACAAAACAAAATGAAAAGACTAAAGCAAAGCAAAGAAACCAAAAACTCTGATCACATGCTAAGTGTCAGATAGACAAGTAGGACTTGTCTGATAAGGTGACCAGAGATGTGATTAAGTAAGGAAGGTGGTTATAGTGCTATCTGGGGGCAGGCTGTTATGGGAAAACGCATAATGGCATGGGAGCATGCTTCATGAGTTAGTGTTGGTGGAACACAAAAGAGGCTCGTATGGCTGGAGAAAAATTCATTTATTCATTCAACAAATATTCAAGTATCCGTTGAGCCAGGCTCTACTATAGGCACTTAGGACACCTTAACGAACAATAAACAAGGATTTCTGCCCTCTTGGAATTTATATTTTTCACTATGCGAGATGGACAATTAAAAAAAACCAGCATATGAATGAAATATATTGTATTCCAAAAGGTAAATAACGTGGAAAAGAAAAATAGGGAAGAAGTGGAATCAGGAGTGTGGGGTGAGGGTTGGAAACGAACAAGTATTAGCTCTCCTTGTAATTGATAGGACTATTATCACACGGGCGGAAATTCTCTCCTTTGGGCTGCTTTTGTCAGGTGTCAATGTAAATGCTATGCTGGCTTCACTGCCCAGAGGTCAGAGCACATTTTTCCTATCTTTGGTGGGGACTCGACTCCCTGTTTAACATATCAGAGGGCCAGGGACACTAACGTGGGACAACCTTTTGTCATCCAGCGGCCACTCGTGTTTAACACCCGGTGCAGCATAGCCGATAAATCTGAACGTTAGTTCTCTGGTTTTGAGACCCGGCCTGGCAGAAACCCTGGCAGGGCAGTGCCCAGGCCACAAGCGGAGACACTGCGCCTGGCTTTCCACCCAAGGAGATCTCAGCCGGTGGGGGGCGCACGCGTAATCACAATCCCTTCACCCCTGCCGAGCTCCACAGAACTCGATTCCTCAGGGCGGGTCACGAGTCTGGCCCCGCCTCCCAGGACAGACTGATTGATTGAAAGGGGGCACCTGACCTAAGCTGCACCAATTGAAGTCCTCTTCGGGCTAGTTGAACTTGGAGAGGGAACCGTTAAGACGCCGGGCCTACCAAGATTGGGTCTTTGTGGGAAGCTCCGGAGAGAAGGTAAGGGGTTCCCGCTGCCGCAGTTTCGGATGGCTTCCAAGGTTTCCCCAACTCTTCTTCCAATTACGTCAATTACAACAGTATCCTTTCTATAATTTACACCTATATTAGCCTAAATTACCCAGGGTCAAGGTTTAGGGATTAATAAAAAAAGCAATCCGACTGGATTGCTCAGTAATTTATTCTCCTCTCCACCCTCTATGCATCCGTCTATCCCCAGGTGTAGTTGGCTTCGGGTGTATGGCTAATCATTTCGTGCTCCCTCTTTAAAATCCCTCAGCCTTTCTCTTCTTAAAAAAAAAAAAAATTACGTTTCTCCTTTGCATCCTAGGTTTGTTTGCGCTTAGTTTTAATATCCCAGGCTTTAAATTGTAAATATTGAATTACATACATATATATTTCTTTTTCTATTGCATTTCATTTCTTTTATACTTAAAAATGCTTTTCTCATATGAAAAGCAAAATATGTTCATCTACATCTTGGAAATGACTGGTTTCGTTTCTTATAATAGGCTCTCTAAAGAAGTTTGAATCCATTTTTTAATGGATGATTGTCATAGGAGCATTCATCCAACTTTCTATCCATCCTCCTAACTATATTTCAGTTGGTTAAACTTAAAGTGTCATTTATAGAATAACCATTCCTTTAACTATTGATTTTGTCTTTTATAATTATTTTGAAATAATTTAATTATTTGAAATAATTACATATGGAATAATATATTCAAAACTAATATTCTGAAATAATTTTTTGAAATAACTTGAATATTGAATAAATATTCGAATAATTTATATTTGAATAATTTGAAATAATTGAAAATAAATTTCAATATTTTGAAATTATTTTGAAATAGTTCTTTATTTTGAAAGAATTTAGAATTATTCTGCAACCTACAGAAAGGTTGCAAAAAATAGTACAGAAAGTCTTCACCCAGATTTCCCTAATCTTAACATCTTATACAACCATAGAAAAATTATCAAAACTAGAAAGTTAACTTTGATGCATTTCTAGTAACTAATCTACTTTATTTCAATGTCACCAGTTGTCCCCCTCATGTCCTTTTTCTATTCCAGGATCCCATTCAGGATATCACATTGCATTTGGCCATCATTTCTCCTTAGTCTCCTTCAGGCTGAAAGTTCCTTAGTCTTTCTGGGTCTTTCACAACCCTGACGCTGTTGAAGATACTGGTCAGGTACTTCATAGAATGTCACTTTGGCTTTGACTGATGTTTTCTTATGATTAGATTGAAGTCCTACATTTTTGGCAAGAATTCCTGTTTTATTCTCCTCCCCTTCACTCCACTGGTGATGGAGGGATTTCCACCCTAGTGTTATGGGTGTGGCTGAACACATCATACCCGACACTGGACAGATGAGATCCGTAGCAGTTTATTAGAAACATTTACTCACAGCCTGGGGGAGGAGGACACTGCACACCAGGTAGAGCCTCATGGGTGCCACGCCCTGGAAGAGAGTGAAGAAGCAGGGGCTGTGGGGGGGGGGGGCGGGCAGTCTTTGTAGTGACAAGAGGATGAAGTGACCCTTGGTTCACCTGGGGGAATGTAATTGGGTTGTTTGAATAATTCTGGGGGCTGGTGGGGAACTGAAACCTGCTCCTCAGGGATAAGCAGGCACAGTGCCTAGTTCCCGTGATAAGGAAGGTACTTTGGCTAAGGGACCTTATTCGTGGGAGCACAGGAAGGAGGACAACCTGTGGTTAGGCCATTCGAGGCCCTCTGGATTTTCCCTAGATGTTAAGGCATACATATTATTGGGCCTTCACTTTAGGTCTTATAAGACAATACTGCAAAAGTGATTTTGTTCCCTTCTCTGTGCCTCATGTCAGGGGTGCATGATGTTCTTATGTTGTATTACTGATAATGTTCATCTTGATCACTTGATTAAGATGGTGGCAGTTATATTGCTCCATTGTATTGGTACTATTTTCCCACTTGTAAGTAATAAATATCATGTAGGAAATATTTTAAGACTATGAAAATATCCTATTTCTTCTCAGACTTTTATTCACTACTTTTATAATCCATCTGGGGATCTTACCTACAACAACTATTACCTAATGATGACTTTCTATTTTCGTCATTCCTACTACATTTATTCATTGGAATTCTCCTGAAAAGCTGTCCTTTCACCCTCATTCATTTATTTATAAATTTTCAAGTTATTTATAAAAATTGTTTTATAAAATTTATTTCAAATTATTTGTATCAGTATCAACTCATGACTATGTTTTGCTATGAGTTATAATCAAATTATATCATTATTGATTTTGTTCCTTGGATTGTTCCAGCCTTGGTCATTGGGATCTCCTTTTGGGTGGTTCTGTGTTCTTTCGACATGACCCTATCTATCCTTTTTTGTATAGTTCCTTCCTTACTATAAGATTTCCTGTTCATCTGGTGGTTTTTTTTTTCCCACCACAGCCCTGGAATCAAACCACTTCTGCAAGGGCAAGGAGCCCTGGTTCCTTTTCTTGGGGAAGGACATTTAGAAACCAATATCTCAATGTGTGTTCATTGCTACTGGGGTTTCATTGCTGCTAGGCCATCTCCATCTTCAAAAGTAGGAAATATATTGTATGTATATACACCCATGCTTACAGATACATCTGCATTTATTTCTGTACCTACCTATATGTATAGACATTAAAAGCCAGGAGCTCATACTGGTACTTCTGATTTCAATCCACTCTAGCTTTATTTGTAAGTTCTTTCTCTGACCTGGGCTGTCATTATCTACAAAATTTACTTCCTGATGTATACATAAAGTAGTTGCAGAAATGCTGACCAATACCCCTGTTAGAAACAGATTTACTAGCTTGTATTTGTGTACGGTTCTTTTTGTCTTTAGCCTCAGAGGGTGCAATCAAAGTACTGTTTTCTCAGGTTTCTTAGCTTAGCTATTCTTCCTCACCTCTTGAGCGTGGTTAAGATATTGATTGGTAATATAGTTAGGTTAATTTGTTGGTGTTTGAATTTGAGTTTGGGTTCCCCCCACATCCTTGTTGATTTTAACTGTTTATTTAATTTTAACATGACCATGATTCAAAAAGTCAGAGCTATACAAAAACGTCTCCTCAGAGAAATGTCACTCTTTCCTCATCCCTTCTACCCCTTTCCTATCCCCCACTTCTTTCCACTCCTTTCCCACACTCCCCCTGTAGATAACCAGTCTCTTTAGTTTCTGGTTTAATCTCTCCTGTATTTATTTTGCACAAGTGAGCAGATTCATGTGTGTTTTTTCACATGCCCTTGTTTGTTAAGTGAAGGATAGCATTCCATACATACTCCTTTGTACTTTTTCCTTTTCACTTAACAGTACTCCAGGAAATCACTCCTTATCATTCCACAGAGTGCTTCATCATTCTTTTTTATAGCTGCATTGGACTCCATTGTGTGGCTGGATCACTCACATTCAACCACTCACCTATGTATGGGCATTTAAGTTGTTTTCAACATTTCACAATTACAAACAGCACTGCAATGAGTAACCTTGGGCATAGGTATTTTTGTATCGGTGGAAATACATCTTCAAGTTATATTCCCAGTGGGGGGATTATTGGGCCAAAAGTTAAGTGCATATGTCGTTTTGTTAGGTATTTCCAGTTCTCTCCAGAGGGTTTGTACTGGTTTTTAGTCCCACTAGCAATGTATAAGGGTGACTTTCCTCACAGTCTCATTAACAGAACATGGTGCCCTACTTTTTAAACTTTTGTTGATGTAGTAGGTGAGAAATGGTATGTTGGCATTGTTTTAATATGCATTTGTCTAATTGTGAGTAAGTTTTGACTCATCATATATGTGAGGATCCTTTTATTTATTTTTTGTGAATTATCTGTTCCTATCTTTTTCTCACTTTTCTATAGAATTTTTAGCCCTTTGTCCTTCGATATTTGAGAGTTCTATATATATTTGGGATATTATCCATTTGTCTCTGGTGTATGCTGTAAATACTTTATCCCAGTTTCTCAGTTGCCTTTTGATTTATTTATGATGTATATTATGATGTGTTTGCCATACACAAAAAATTTTCATGTGGTCAGCTTGATCATTCTTTTCTTTCATTGCCTCTGGAATTTGAGTCACAGTTAGAAAGCCTTTCCCTGCACTGAGGTTAAAGGAGAGTTCTGCCATATTTTCTTTGAGAGCTTGTTATGGTTTCATTTTTTATGTTTAGATCCCTAACCCATTTGCATATGGGTTTTTGTATATGGTGTGTCTTATGGATCTACTTTAACTTTTCCCAAATGTCTCCATTGTCCCAGCACCATTTATTAAATGTCCATCTTTGCCCGAGTGATTTTACATGTCCTTTTATCATGTACTAAAATTTCCGTATGTCCTTGAGGGTATTTCTGGGTTTTCTGTTCTATTCCACTGGGCTACTTGCCTCGTCATGTACCAGAACCAGAGCGTTGTAGTCACAGAGGCTTTATAGTATGCTTTAATGTCTGACATCATTGCTCCCCTCTCATCGGTTTTCTTTTTCACCTATATTCTGGCTATTCCTGCATGTTTTTTTTTTTTTTTAAAATATGAACTTTATTGTTGACTAGTCTAACTCCATAAAAATGTTTGCTGATATTTTTGAGAGTGTATTAAATTTATACATTAACTTAGGGAGAATTGACATTTTTTAAATGCTGAGTTATTCTATCCAAGGACAGTGAATGTCTTTCCATTTATACAAGTTTCTTCTGTGTCGTTCAGGAGCGTTTTAAAATTTTCCTCACAGAGATGTTCTGATTAAGTTTATTCCTCTGCATGTAATCTTCTTTGTTGCTATTGTGTATGAGATTTTCTCTACCAATGTGTCTTCCAACTGGTTTTTGTGTGTGTATACAAAGATGATTGATTTTTGTATGTTAACTTTATATCCTGCTACCTTACTGATTTCTTTGATTGTTTTAGTTAATTTGTCATTGTTTCTGTAGGGCTTTTCAGATATACTGTAATATCACCTGCACAGAGAGATGGCTCTACTTTTTGTTACCCACACTTCTTATAAGTCTAATGGATTTCTCTAGTCAACTGACTAATACAGTACAAGATTGAATAGGAATGAAGTGGTGGGTATATTTTCCTTGTTCCCGACCTTAGTGGAAAACTGCTCATGGTCCCCCATTAAATAAAATACTAGCGTTAGGAATTAATTATATATCTTTTTTCATGTTAAGAAAGCATCCTCTGATTCCTATTTTCTTGAGGGTTTTTTTTTTTTTTAACGTGAACAGGTATTGAATTTTCCCAAAGGTTTGTTCAGCATCTGTGGTGATAATCATATGATATTTGTCCTTAACTATATTACTATGGTGAATGATATCGATGGAATTCCTAATATAGAATAGAACCAACCTTCTATTAACGAGATAAATCCCACTTGGTCACATTATGTTAATTTCTAAATGTATTGTTCAGATGTTTGCTAATATTTTACTTAGTATTTTTGTATCTATATTTTACCTATCAGTGTCATACTTGCTTGATAAAAGCAGTCAGGAAATTTTCCTTTTTCATGCTCTTGAACAATTTGTAGAGCATTGGTAGTATCTGATCTTTGATGGTTTACTAGCATTCACCTGTAAAACCATCTGAGCGAGATGTGTCTTGGGGGTAATTCCTTGATAACTTTCTTTATTTTTTTCTATGAAAATTGGCTAATTTAAGCTTTCTAACACTAGAATTAGAATTTTGGTAATCTGTATTTCTCTAGGAAATTATCTATTTCATGTATATTTTCAAATTTCTTTGCATAGAGGTTTATGAAATAATTTGTTTTCTTTTTTCTGTTTGAATGGTTATCTTTTGTCTTTTATTATTTTGTATATTTGTGGTCTCTTCCTTTCTTCCTTTATCAAGCTACCTTGTGGTTTGTCTGTTTTAAAACACAAGATTTTCATTTGTTTTTCTATTCTGTATCTCATTCATTGCTGCTTTTATATTTATTATTTCTTTCCCTGTGCTTTCCTTTGCATTTACTTAGTTTTTTTTTTTTTTTTAGTTTTTGAGGCCATACTTTAATTCATTTATCTTAATTCTTTCCTTTTTACTCATAAAAGTATTTAGTGCTCTGAATTTTCCTCTGATCACTGCTTTAAATGTATCCCACGATTCTGATGTGTAGTTTTCCCTTGTCATTCTTTTTGAAAATTTCTGTAACTACATTTTGTATCTCCTCTTTAACTCACCATTTTTAAGCAGAGGCTTTTAAAAATTTTCCAGGTGGAAAGGCCTTTCTGTTCTCAGTTTCTGTTAGTAATTTTAACTTTTATTGCATTGTGATTAGAGAGGATTGTTTGTAATATTTCCACCTTATGGAAATTAATGAGGTCGTTTCTCTGAGATAATTATGATCATTTTTTGACACAAAAATAGATTCTCTATTCTCATTATATATATATGTATATGTATGTATGTATACAGTTGACCCTATTGATTATGTTGTTTAGATTTTCTGTATCTCTGCTCTTCTTTTATACCACTTGATCTGTCTTGTACTGAGATTGGTGTACTCCTACTATTACTGTGTTTTTATCTAACTCTCCGTGCCTTTTTGCTTTATAAAGGTGATTGCTGTGTTATTTGGCACATAAATATTCCTAGGTGTTTTATCTTCATTGTGAACCTTGGCTTTTATCATTAAGACACGTTCTTTGTCATGGTTAATGCTTTTTAAAACATCATACTGAACCACCTGTTTTTCTTAACACTTTACTATCTGGTCCATTCGTTTTTTTCTCCCCCCAGTATCATTTAACACTCACCTGCTGTGTTATGACAAAAAGTTGTTCTGTTTTCTTCTTTTCCTCTCCCTTCTCTCATTTTTAGTTGCACAACTTCTGTCTTTTCACGACGTAAAGCATTTGTACATCAGTCTTCCCCCCTTTCCTCTGCCTTGATTTTAGTATTCTATGTAAAATGCTCACCATCAGATATTTTGGTGAAGTTTTTTCTGTCATTCCATGGGGGATGACAATCCCAGTTCATCTTTTAGAAGCTTACCTAGCAAACATTCTGCAAAGAGACATATAGTAAATATTTTAAGTTTGTGGGCCACAGTGCCTCTGTCACAACTACTCAACTTTGCCATTGTAGTGCAAAAGCATCCATAGACAATACGCAAGTGATTGATCATGGTTTTGTTCCAACAAAACTTTATTTACAAAATCAAGCAGTGGACTAGATTTGGCAAAATGGGCCACAGTTTGCAGACTGCTGCTCTAGTAGATTCCTCAGGAAGGGCCGAGGGGTGCAGAATTTCCTAAGTTCCTCTATGTTGAAAAACTGTTTGTCTATACCCTGTGATATTTGAAGGACACCCCAGCTGGATATAAAATCTTCATTTCAGGCTTTCTTTTTAGTCCATTTCTGTTTGTAGATTTTTAAAAATATTCTGATTCAAGATAGGTTTCATATCCTCAAATGCTTGGTGGAGTATAATTAATTCTGTTTGGAGTGTTGACTTACAGTCTCCTTCTGCTTTGTGGTTGTTAAACATGTGAAATTTTGTTGCCTCAACTTTTTTTGCAATGTTTTTCTATGCAATTCCCCTTCCTTTTGTTCGTCTGTATGAAATTGGGTTGTTTCATAAGATTCCTAGTTTAATGATGTCATTTTCTGCCAGGATAGCAAAGTCCAGGTCTTTTATTCATTTTGTTTGTTTGTTTTGGTCATGGAGGGAGAAGTCGTGAGTGCTCTGATTTTGTGGTTCTCTTAGTCTTGCAAGATCCTTAATTTTCCCTTTGTGTTTCATTTCCCCACCATTTCCCAAATGCCAAAGGACAGTTCTCCCTTCCTCTTTGCCTTTATTCTTCCCCAGAAGTTATGTATTTCAAAGACTGCACCTTTAAATCATCCCTACCCCTTTCAATGTTCTTATGTTGGAGTCCCTTCCCTGTAGTCCCTGCTCTCATCTTCCAGGACACCTTCTTAATATTTCAGACTTATTCTGTGCTTAGCCATTCTGCTGTAGTTTTAGATCAACTTTAAGCCCCTCGCCATCTTCCTTGTTCTGCATCTCTTGCAGCTTTTCTGAGTTTGTCTTTGCTTTGCCGCAGAGCTTAGTGATGGGGGTGTGACAGATTGCATGTCAGGAATTCATGACTTTTCTTTTCTTACTCACAATCCTTTTGAAGTTTTGGCATTCTCCATTTTAAAGCAATGATGAGGGTGTGGATTTTGTGTAGATTTACATTTTGCTTCTTATTGGTCTGTAGCCTTTGGGGAGGAAATATTGGGAGGAAGGCAGCTAGGTGGTCAACATTGTCTTCTGCTGACTTACCTCTGATTTCACATGGCATTTTATCTTATGTAAATATGTGTGTGTATGCACATATATACTTAGATACACACAAGTCTAGTTTTATTCTATTCCTATAGTAGAGGTCATCGGAGGTGTGTGTCTGGTTCACCATATGTTCATTCAATAAATATTTTATCCATAGCCAACCTTGGAGGCAAACAAGAGATTGTAGATGTCTTCTCAGAATTTCTAAATATTCCTCACTCCGAAGCAGGTTTACAAAGATGCACCAAAAGGACACAGCCACGCTGCTGGAGCTTGCGGCAAAGAACCTGCTGAGTAATGAGCCTGCAGCTATCCATGCCCTGGAAGAACTCCCAAGAGACCTCTTTCTTCCATTGTTCACTGCTGCCTTCTTGGGTGGTCATAAGAAGATGCTAAAGGCAATGGTGGGGGTTTGGCCCTTTCACTGTCTCCATATTGGGACACTGAGTGTGCAAGAGTCACACTATGAAATCTTGGAAGCCATGATTGATGGTCTGCAGATCCTCCCTGTCCAGAACTCTTCCTCTTGGTAAGACTATGTCTGATAGAGACATTGTGCGTCAGCAGGAGGGGATGCTGGAGCCTGGGGCAGGGGAATACCTAACAGCCTCCCGAAAGTAGCCAAATGGTGAATGCTGAGGAGCTCTGTGGGCCTATTGGTCCAACAATTGGGTCACCTTAGGGACTCCAGTGTCTTACAGAGTTGATTATAGAATAGAGGTGATGGAGGATACTGTGGTTGTATTTACCTTCTGAGTGTGGTCACATAGAAGAAGGACATGGGTATTGAGACTGGGGAGGCCCAGAGATGAAGAAAGCATGGGGAAAAGAATAAAAGATGCTAAATTTGTATGGAGAGGACTTCTTGGTGAATGGCATATGGAGTGAAAACTAGGGATGAAGAGTTCTGTCCTGCTTCTCATCATTGATCTTGCTGGATTACATTACAATCGTCTACCTCTCATGTGTTCTGTCTCCTCCTCTCCTTACAGGGGGCCAAAACTGAGGATCCTAGATTTAAGGCAGGACCCGGACTGTGAGACAACATGCTTGGAGATCAGGACCACATTCCCTTTCTGTTTTCAGTCTTGTGCTCATTCTCGGTACTCTATCCTTAAAAGAGAAGAAGCCCAGCATAGAGCCAGGTGCCTTGGAATTGTTAATTCAGAGTCTGAGCTCCAGTCAGCCTGGGAACCAATAGAATTACTAGTGGACCTTTCCCTCAATGACACCCTGAGAACAAAGCAATTTCTTTCTTTTCTTTGGAGTAAAGTGGAGCAGAGCTTTGGGTCCCTGCACCTCTGCTGTAGACATTTGCAAATCGACAAAATGTCTGCCCACAGACGTATCCTGCAGTTTCTGGATCTGGGATGCATTGATCACCTGGAAGTGGATCAGGCTTGTCTGAGTGGAGTCACCACCCTTTTGGCTCAGACGATCCACCTGAACAGCCTTAGTCTGTCTAACATCCCCTTTAAATCTTATAAGGGGAGAAGTTTCAGAACCTTTCTGATCCGGCTCGGGCAGCTGGACAACCTGCAGGCGTTCCGCTTGTCTTTCTTCCGCCTCACAGATCAACTGCGCAAACTGCTCAGGTGAGGGGGTGGGAAAGAATCTGGGTTCCCTGAACACCCCGTTGTTAAGACAGGAGAAGAGACCATGCTTGGATATTCCTGAGCTCCTTGTAACCTATTTCTCCTTCCACCTCAGCATGGGCACTGCTGGGAGTTTGAAACTGGCCAGGCTAGAGAGAGGTACCTCATGGTGAGGAGAAAGACGAGATTGGAAAAGGAAGCTGTTCTCATTCTTTCATTCATTCAGTCAGTCACTCAACTATGTGCAGACACTATGATAAGTCTGCAAATATACTGGTGAAAAAGACTCCGTCCTTCTCCTATTGGAGTTTACAGCTCCCTAGAGAGGAAGGGGAGGCATTCAGATGGAGAAACGGTTTATGCTGTCGCACCGACGCACATCCCCATGGACTGACCACAGTAGTTAACACTGCCCAATCATTTTCCTCTGGTAGTTTCCCCAAGGCTTAGACCCTGAATGGAGAACTTGTCATCTGGGAACTAGTCAAAGGGAGCCCTCAGTTGGCTGCTTTCCCAGACCCATCCTCACCAAATAAGTGAACAAGACTCACCACCGAGTATGTTGTATATCCTGTGCATACAATTTTTTTCACTTAGTCTTTTCCACAATCCTGTATAGTAATTACTTTTGTACACAGTTTAAAGATTAAAAACCTGTATCTCAGAGTGGAAAAGTAACTTCCTCAGCACCCCAGATCTCTTATGTCTGATTTCAAAGCCCGCATGATTAACCACTGTTGCAAAATATGTACAAATTAGTTTATTCCAGAGCCTTAGGTACCTATCATTCAGGGCTTGCTGCCCTGGTCCAATCCTCATTCTTCTGAAATAAGCTTTCTTTTTTCTCTCTATAGAGTTCTGCCACCTCAGTTGGATACACTGGATCTATCTTTCTGTGGCCTTTCTAACAGAGATGTCACTGTCCTGTCCCAGAGCTCTCAGGCCACCCACCTAAGGCTGTTGAATCTCAGTAACAACCAGATATTCTCGGAAGACCATGAGCCCTTCCAGACTCTGCTGGAGAAGGTCTCCGGCACCCTGCAGCATCTGGAGATAAGTGATTGCCTGATGACTGATTCTACTCTCTCTGCTGTCCTCCCAGCCCTGAGCCAATGTTCCCATCTCCGTGTCTTTTGCTTTACCTTCAACCCCATCACAATGCCTGTGCTCACCAGCCTTCTGCAGCACTTAACATCCTTGAGGGAGCTGAAGCATGTGGTTTATCCTGTCCCTGTCCATTGCTACGGACAATGGAATTTTCGTGGCAGTTTGGACCCACAGAAACTTGCTCAAGTGCAGGCCCAGTTGAAGGCGATGCTGCAGGCAGTACAGCGGGACGACATGAACTGGACCACTTGTTCTGAGTGATTTCCACGGTATGAGGAGTTTCTCGACACTGTTGTGTGGCCATTAAAGGGTTCGTTGTTTTGCCTGAAGCCCAAGTTTGTGGAGACACATATATAAAATTCTACTGTTTCAGGAAACTGGGGTTAGGAAGGTTGAATATGTAACCGACCTCTAAGAAAGAGGAACTCTGAAAAAAGTAGAGGATTTTGAGAGATCCCGTGGATCTCTTGCCCCTGGCCCTTGACATCCTCTTCTGGTTACTAACCACAGTGTTGGGTATGTGATGTAAGCTAACCCAGTCGTGGCACATCATTTCCCTGTCCACACGGATTGGTCCATTTATCCACTTCTGGGCCCTTGACACAAGTCAGATCAATTGAAACGCTTCCTGGATGTGGTAGTCGTTGAAGCCAATAATTTTGCCCTCTAGGGTTCCGCAAACATCTTGTATTATGATTGCCTTAGGTTGCTTATGAGAAACCAAATGCAAGTAAAAGGAAACAAACTAGGTCCACTACCTACTGGTGTCTTCATCAGCATGCTGTTCCCTGCTTTCTCGGGTCTGAGACCCCTGGCTCAGTTGTTCCTTATTTCACACACATTCACCAAGTATCTGTTATGATTTAGCTACTGTTTCAGGTGCTAAGAAAAATAAAGTCCCTGATCTCGAACCACTCAGAGTACACATGCTCCTGCGATTTATCAGTTTGTCCACTCTTTCTTAGGGCATTTAGCAAAATTATTTATTCCCCCCAACCCCAGATTTTTCTCACTTTTCCCCTTACATACTCTGCTCAATCCATGTTGGCCTCGTTATGCTGTTGGATAGCTGCTCAACCCTCAGGTCATGGCTTACGTGTTGGCTCCTCAGATAGGTTTTCTCTTACTTCCCTATTTACGTAGCTTTACTCCGCTGTTGCCCTCTCTTAATGTACCATGTACATTTCCCTCAGGGTGCACACCATTCCTTATGTATTTGCTCTTGCACTAGAGTTGCACTGTTCAGTGTGGTACACACTAGCCATATGTGGCTGCTGAGCACTAGAAGTTTGGCTGCTCTGAAATGTGATGCACTCTAAGTGTAAAGTGCACCCTGTGTGTCTCAGACTTAGTAAGAAACAAAGGACGTAGAATCACTGGTAATTTACTTACATTGTTTACATATTGAAATGATAACATACTGCATGTCAAAGACTGTAAGGAAGAAATTATGTAAATTAACTTGTTTATATTGTTTACATGCTGAAGCGATAGCACTGCATTTCAAAGACTTTTAGGAAAAAAAACCTTAAAATTACTAATTAATGATCTGTTTACATGTTTACATCTCAAAAATGATAAAACATTGCATTTGAAAGACTTATTGAGAAAAAAGAATGCAAAATTAATAGTTTGTTCCTATTGCTTACATGTTGAACTGATAACATACTGAATTTCAGGGACTTAGTAACCAAAAAGAATGGAAAATAATTAATAGTTTGTATATAGTGTTTCCTTGTTTAAATGAAAATAGACTGCATTTTAAAGACTTAGTAAGAGAGAAGAGTGTAAAAGTAATTAATGGTATGTTTATATTGTTTCCATGTTGAAATGATAACACACTCATTTCAAAGACTCGGTAAACAAATAATTTAAAATTATTTTTTTCTTATTGCTTGCACCTTGAAATAACAAACTGCATTTCAAAGGCTTAGAGAAAAGAATGTAAAAATCAGTCATTAAGGTTGTTAATAATTTGTTCTTATTATTTCCATTTTGTGATAATACACTGCATTTCTGACTTAGAGAGACAAACATGGTAAAATAACTAATAAATGAATAGTGTATATTGTTTCTTTGTCGAAATGATAACACATGCCATTTCAAAGACTTTGTAAGAAAAACGAATGCAAAATTAATAATTTGTTCATATAGCTTACATGTTGAAATAATGCACTGTATTTCAAAGACTTACTAAAAAGTGTAAAATTAAGAATTTATTTATAGTTTTCATGTTGAAGTTATAATTTGTTTTTAATTTTGTGTTAAATAGAATAATTATTACAGTTAAATTCACCTGTTCCTTTTAACTTTTTCTTTTGGTTTTCAATTTTTTTTTTTATGTGGCTCCTGTTATATTTCTGTTGGACAGCATGGCACTAGACCACAAGCTCCATGCAGGCAGAGGCTGTTCCTATTTAGTTTATATATTAATCATGCCTTTTTATTTCCTGTGTTTTTGTGATGTTTTGACATCTGGGGCCTTGCTGACACCGGAGACACTGCCCCTCCCAAGGCTAGCTAATTCCTAGAGATAGCAAACTACTGGCCTGTGAGCATGCCTTTTTTATGCAGGCCAACCAATACAGAACCCTAGTCCCTAATCACTTTCTTTATGGGCTCTCACAGGGCTCTTACACTCTGGGCTACTACTCCCCTGCCCTAATCACCCCAAGTACAGGTACCAAACCACTAGGGACAAGCCCTATGCCCCGGTGCCCACTGAAAACACTTAAACTAGCTAATCCTAACCCTATTGAACCTGCCTTGCCCTGCCTTTCCCTTAGAAACCACAATAAAGGTGAAAACTTCTATAGCGCTAAGTAAGGGGCTTAATTGGGAACATTATTGGTGTGGTGTTGACAAGGTGAATGGCATGTTTAGACATTTCTTTTGCAAGACTGGTGGTTCCCAATTCTTCGCTTTCAGCAGATTGGAAGAATGATCTAAATGACTTGTCAGATAGGGGCTCATTAAAAATAATTTTGGGGCCTAACCCCATGCCTGAGAGGTTCCAGGTCCACATGCTCCACTTTGGCGGCCAGGGTTCATGGGTTTGGATCCCGGGCACGGACCCACTCCACTCACCGGCCATGCTGTGGCAGTGTCCCACATATAAAGTAGAGGAAGATTGGCACAAATGTTAGCTCAGGGCTAATCTTCCTCAAGCAGTAAAAAGAGGAAGATTCACAGCAGATGCTAGCTCAGGGTGAATCTTCCTAAGCAAAATAATAATAACAGTAATTTTGGAGGATGTCATAAGACATTCCAAGAACTGATGGCTATTTCTACACAAAAGTCCTCTATTACTGTTTGTTGGCGTCACAAACACGGACTGATGTAGCCCAGGAGTTCATTTTGTTTCCTTCAGGAGGCCTGATTACTTAGGACTCATTTTAAAAGCACACTTCGTTAGGAAGCTAGAACTGCGACGTTACTTCCCATTAAAGCAATAGAGTAAGAGAGTCTCAAAGATAAGGAAGCTTCAGGGTGAGGAGTTCCCCTTTGATGTAAGCTGCAGAAAGATGGAAAGAGCACCATTCCTACCCCATCAAGAAGAAAAGGCCAAATAAACTACACAGTCATCATCTTACTTGAGCCCATCAGAGAGCTGAAGTCATTATAGAGCTGAATTCAGCCAAGTAGACTCAATCCCAAGGAGGGTCAGGCCTCTCCAGGGAAAGACTGGATGCATGGGGTTTTGACACGAGACAGGAAGAAGGAGCACTAGCCACCTGTACAAGTGGGTTAAAAGAAATTAGCTAGCATTTTAAATGCATTGCTAAAGATCAAGTGTGGGCTAGTCTGACAGCATAAAACCCCTGAGAGTGCCAGACACAAAGGGAGTTCACAGTCATTTGCAAGCTCTTATCCACAGACCTCTACTAAGTGCCTACAAGAAAGATTGGGCACAGGGTAGATCAGAGAGAACCCTCCTGAGTGGCGCAAGCTTGCTGGAGAGGATAAGTCATTGCTGCAGAAAACTCATGAATCTTCAACCCCTGCCCATAAGCCTTCTCTCAAATGAATCAAAAACATCAGGCAAACTTTATCACCAACAGGTCACAGGTAAACACACATTGTTGTCATGGGAAAAGCAGAAGAAAAGAACCCTCTACCATTAGACGAGATGCAGGAAAGAGCCCAGGGCTCATTATCCTTTACCAATAACATTAGAAATCTCCTACCACCGAGGAGGGGGAGGAAGGGAACACTTTCCTGCACACAATCAATCACAAATACGAGACAGAGTTTGGCTGCTATGTGGAGGGGAGACAGGAACGCTGAGAAGACCCAACCCCCGAAGCCTAGGCACATAGGGCCTGCTTGAGACTGAGCTTGGGCGTGATGTCAGCAAGATGGCGGAGTAGGAGACTCCAGACTCCATTCTCCCACAAAAGTGACAATTCGACAGCTATCCACGAACCAAAATAGCTCTGGGAGAACTCAGGGGCCCACCTAAGGAGCTGCAGCAATATGGTGGAGCAAAAAACCTGAGAATAACCACACAGAAGGGGTAGGAAGAACAGTTTCATTTTGCCTGCATCAACTCCCCAGCCGGAGAGTTCCCCCTCGCAGGGAAAAGAAGAGCAGGATGAGTGACCAGCTCCCCCAGTCCTAGAAGGCATGAAGGACCTGCTTCAGTTTCCCCCACCCAGATCACTGGGAAGGCCAGGAGAGTGAGATCTCTTGAGACATCTAGGGATAAAGAAGGGCAGGGGCTATTAGTATCAGCCACATAGCAGGAGTGACCGCGGTCCCCAGCGGCCTGCTGTGCAGAGGACCCCGGCGGCCTTCGCCATGGATGACCGCAACAGGCCCCCAGAGACCCTCCATAGCTTTCACCACTGAAAACCCAGAAGTGTTAGCTGTTGCTAACATTCAAAAATCAGTTGCACTTTCTATATACGAACAACAAACTATCTGTAATAGAAAACAATCCCATTTACAATAGCATCAAAAAGAACAAAACACTTAGGAATAAAATTAACCAAGGAGGTGAAAGATCTGTACGCTGAAAACTATAAAACATTGATGAAAGAAATTGAGGAAGACACAAATAAATGGAAATACATCCTATGCTCATAGATTGAAAGAATAATATTGTTAAATGTCCATTCTACCCGAAGCAATCTACACATTCAATGCAACCTCTATCAAAATTCCAACGGCATTTTTCACAGAAATACAAAACAATGCTAAAATTTGTATGAAAGCACAAGATTCAAAATAGCTAAAGCAATCTTGAGTGAGAAGAACAAAACTGGAAGCATCAAACTTCCTGATTACAAATTATATTACAAAGCTATAGTAATCAAAACAGTATGGCACTGGCATAAAAAAAGACATATAGACCAATGCAACAGAATCGAGAGCCCAGAAATAAACACATCCATATAAGGGCAACTTATTTTCAACAAAGGTGCCAAGAATGCACAATGGGGAAAGGATAGTCTCTTCACTATATAGCATTGTGTAAAGTGGATATCCATATGCAAAAGAATGAAATTGGACCCTTTTCTTGGGCACCGTACACAAAAATCAACTCAAAATGGATTAAAGACTTAAACATAAGCCCTCAAACTATAAAATTCCCAGAAGAAAATATATGGGAAAAGCTCCTTGACCGTGGTCTTGGCGATGATTTTTTGCACTTGACAGCAAAAGCACAGGCAACAAAAGCAAAAGTAAACAAGTGGGACTGCATCAATCTAAAAAGTTTCTGCACAGCAAAGGAAACAATCAACAAAACGGAAAGGCAACATGCAGAATGGGAGAAAATGTTTGCAAGCCATTTATCTGATAAGAGGTTAATATTCAAAATACATAAAGAATTCAGACAACTCAAGAGCAAAACAAACCCAAATAACTTAATTAAGAAATAGGCAAAGGACCAGAACAGACTTTTTTTTTTTTTAAAGAAGACATAAAATGGCCCACAGGTGCTTGGAAAGGTGCTCACCTCATCAGGGAAATGCAAATCAAAACCACAATGAGATATCACCTCAAACCCGTTAGAATGACCTTTATCAAAATGACTAGAGGCAACAAGTTTTGGTGAGGATGTGTAGAAAAGGGAATCCTTATACATTGTTGGTGGGACTATAACTTGGTACATCCATTGTGGAAAACAGCACGGAGGTTTCTCAAAAAATTAAAAATAGAACTACCATAAGATCCAGCAAATCCACTTCCGGACATATCTGCAAGTAAAGAAATCAGTACCTTGAATATCTGCAGTCCTATGTTTGTTGCGGCATTATTCACATTATTCACAGCAGCCTAACTGGAAATAACCCAAGAGACTATTGACAGATGAATGGATAAAGACAATGTGCTAGATATATGAATACTATAAAGCCGTAAAAAAGAAGGAAATGCTGTCATTAGTGACAACATGGATGAACTTGGAAGACATTATGCAGAAAGACAAACACTGTATGACCCCACTTATATGTGGAATCTAAAAACAATCGAACTCATTTTTGGTAAAATGCTAAATGTGGAATCTAAAAACAATTGAACTCATTCTACTCTGGTAACACAGGGTAGAATGGTGGTTACCACAGGCTCACGGTTTGGGGGAAGAGGGGAGATATCAATTAAAGGGTCCAAACTTTTAGTTGTAAGATGAATAAGTTCTGGAGGCCTAATGTACAGCATGGTGACTATAATTAGAAATAATGTATTATATACTTGTAATTTGCAAAGAGAGTAAATCTCTGGTGTTCTCACCACAAAAAAAGGTAAGTGAGAGCTGATTGATATGCAAATTAGCTTGACTGTAGTAATCATTTCACAATGTATACATATATCAAAACATCATGTTGTACACCTTAAACAGATACACTTTTGACTTGTCCATCATACCTCAACAAAGCTGGAAAAACAATCTGAGCCTGGACCAAGAGAATGGAGAAAAACCCCACCCACTACCATCAAGATTTCTACGGGGCGGGGGGGGGGGGAGGGTGAAAGTGAGGAAACAGACCCTGTCTGTGGTGCAGGCATACAGGGACGGCTGAAAGCAGAAGATGGAGGGGGAACACTGAAACAACAACAAACCCACCTGTGTCACCCAACCAAGCACTGTAAGAACAAAGTAACACTGGAGGAATTTGAAGCCTGTGGTGCACCAAAGATAATCACGTTGACAACAAAAGCAAAACCCAGCTCAACTCCTGATTGGATTTGACTCTAAACTATAATATAAACAAACAATAATGGTGTTAGGAGGCAATTCTCCATGAGTTTCTCACATGTCTGCCTGTTTTCTGCACCGGGCTATATTTTCCAGGACTTTTATTTTTAGTGAACCGTCTTAGAAGGGACAGATAGTTTTCCTCCAGGGCAGAGGACAGAGGTTTTGCTGTCCAGGGTAATGAAGACCAGGTCTCCCTCTGGGGCAAAGGTGAGGCATGATTGCTAGTAGTCCCGTTATAAAAGATTGGAGTTTCCTAATCTCAGGATTCCTCATCTGTGATGCAAACCCACTGTGTGCACAGTTTTCACCTGGGCTACTCAGCATCACCTGTGTGGGAATCGGGGGAGGAAAAAGCACAGGGGAAACAGCACAAACGTAAAGCTCATGCTGCCTGCTGTTCTGTGAGTCATAAATTCCTTCTTCTCTGACCCAGAAGTCTCGTGTCTTCTCCAGCGTCTATGAAACTATGACAGGCTAACTTCTAACCTGCAAGTGGAGCAAAATCACACACCCTTCATAGTTCTTGAAAGTTTTGGTGGCAATGATGAGATGTTGACAAAGACCTGGTTTTCTGAAAGAAGAAAGGGCAAGGGCTTTTGTCCTGGCTTAGAGGATACGAGAAGGCGCCCCAGGATCTGGTGTTGAACATTCTCATCCCAAGTGGTATGTGAGGGTGATTAAAGGTCCCCAACTGTCCTACCTGTTAATGAACGCATAGAGACGGAGTGGCGAGAGGTAGGGTGAAACAAGCTGCAATGAGTGCTTCTTTGCTTGATGCTCACTCTCCTCCCTGGGAGAGGAGGAAAGGATGTTCTCACGATAATAGGGCAGCAAGCCCTGCAGCCCCATTCAAAAGGCAACGTTGCTGTCACTGCTGAATCAAGGGGCCCCAAAGACAAATCAGACGGTGTCAATATGAAGATATAAGAACTTTGGGTGGAACAAAAGGAGAATTTCATTTAGCTGAGCTTGGCCCACCACAGGACAGCTGAAAATAAAAATAAACGCAAAGCCTCTCTCACTGGTGGGATGCTACTCACCCTTCCATGTCACGTGTTCGTCCCTCCCCATCTACCCTGATATTGGTGACTTTAATGAAAAGTCTGCTTGTACTGAGAAACTTTGGGGGAGGGAAGGGACTCCAACTTTGTTTTAACATGATAAAATATACATAACGTAAAATTTGCCATTTTAACCATTTTTCAGTGTATAATTCAGCGGCAGTAAAAACGTTCACATTGTTGTGAAACCATCACCACTATCCATTTCCAGAACTTTTTCATCATCTCAAACTGAAACTGTACACATTAAACAGTAACTCCCCAATCACACCTCCCTCCAGCCCCTGGTAACCACTATTTTACTTTCTCTATCTATTAATTTTACTATTCTAGGTATCTGACGTAAGGGGAATCATACATTATTTGCCCTGTTGTGTCTGGCTTATTTTCCTTAGCATAACATTTTCAAGGTCCATTCATGTTGTAAAATGTGTCAGAATTCCATTCTTTTTTTAACTCAGAATATTATTCCACTATGTGTATATGCCACATTTTGTTTATCTGTTCATCCATAGATGGAAATTTGGTTATTTTCACTATTTGGCTATCATGAATAATGCTGCTATGAACTTTTGTGTGCAAATATCTGTTCAAGTTTCTGATTTTAATGCTTTTGAATATATACCTAAAAGTGGAATTACTGGATCATCTGTGTAATGTTTTTGAACTGCCATACTTTGTTCCATAGTGGATCCACCATTTTAAATTCCCACCAGCAATGCCCAAGGGTATCGATTTTTCCACAGCCTCATCAACACGTTGTTTTCTGTTATTGTTATTTCAGGGGCATAATAGCCATCCCAATGACTCTGAAGTGGTTCATCATTGTGGTTTTGATTTGCCTTTCCCTAATGATTACTGATGTTGAGCATCTTTTCATGTGCTTATTGGGCACCTATATATCTTCTTTGAAGAAATGTCTGTTCTACTCCTTTGCCCTTTTTTAAATCGGGTTCTTTGCGGTTTTTTGTGGTTGACTTGTAGGAGCACTTTAAATAGTCAGAATATCGATCCCTTGTCAGATATGTGATTTGCAAATAATTTCTCCCATTCTGAGCATTGCATTTTCACGTTATTGATAGTGCCTTTTGACACACAAAAGTTTTTAATTATATAGTAAAATCCAATTTCTATATTATTTCTTTTGTTGTCTGTGCTTTTGGTGACATATTCAAGAAAACGTTGCCAAATCTAATGTCATGAAACTTTCCCTCTATGTTTTCTTCTAAGAGTTTTATAATTTTAGCTCTTACATTTAGGTCTTTGCTCCATTTTGAATTACTTTTTGTGGTGTATGGTAAGAGTCCACCTTCATCTTTTTGCATGTGGATATCAGTTTTCTCAGCACCATTTTGTTGAAAAGATTACCCTATCCCTACTAAATGGTATTGGCACCCATGTCAAAAATCATTTGATCACATATGCAAAGGTTTCTTTGTGGGTTCTCTCTTCTACTCTATTGGTCTTTATGTCTGTCCTTATACCAGTGCCACGCTGTTTTAATTACTGTTGTTTGTAGAAAGATTTAAAACCAGTATTTGTGAGTCTCTCAACTTTTTGTTCTTTTTCAAGATTGTTATGGCTACTTGGATCCCTTGAGATTCCTGAATTTTAGGGTGGGAATTTTTTCTGCAAAAAAAGTTGTGGGCATTTTGATAAGGATTGCATCAAATCTGTAGATTCCTTTGAGTAGTGTTGACATCTTATAAGTGTTAAGACTTGCAATTCATGAATATGGGATGCCTTTCCACTTATTTATGTCTTCTTTAATTTCTTTCAGAAATGTTTTGAAATTTTCAGTGTAAAAGTCTTACTTCTTTGGTTAGTTTTTTCTTAAGTATTTTATCATATTGATGCTATTGCCAATGGAATTGTTTTCTTAATTTTCTTTTTGGATTGTTCATCGTCAGTGTATAGAAACACAACTGATTTTTGCATGCCGACTTTGCATCCTGCTTCTTTGCTGCATTTGTTTATTTGTTCCAGTTGCTCTTTTTTAGAATCTTTAGAGTTTCGTACATACAAGACTCTGTCATCTGTGAAGAGAGATATTTTACTTCTTCCTTTCCTTCCATCTGTATGCCTTTTACTTCTTTTTCTTGCCTAATTGTTCTGAAAAGTTTCTGATACTATTCTTTTAAAATTTTTCTTTATTTTATTATCTTTATTAAATGTATTTAAAGTGTGTGACTGGATGGGAGCTGGCCCGGTGGTGCAGCAGTTTAGTTCGTGCTTGGCAGCCTGGGGTTCGCGGGTTCGGATGCACTGCTTGTCCGCCGTGCCGCAGTGGCGTCCCATATAAAGTAGAGGAAGATAGGCATGGATGTTAGCCCAGGGCCAGTCTTCCTCAGCAAAAAGAGGAGGATTAGCAATGGATGTTAGCTCAGGGCTGGTCTTCCTCACACACAAAAAATAAATAAAGTGTATGACTGGATGATTTGATACACTTGTACATGGTGAACTAATCACCAAATCAAGTCAATTAACATATCCATCATGTCACATACCTACCTCTTTTTTTTTCTGGTGAGAAAACTTAGGCTCTGTCCTCTTACAAAATTTCAACCATACAGTACAGTATTGTTTTATATATGTATATATATATACACACACACATATATATATACCACACTTTTTTTTCTTTTGCTGAGAAAGATTCACCCTGAGTTAACATCTGTTGCCAATCTTACTCTTTTTGCCTGAGGAAAATTCTACCTGAGCCAACATCTGTGCCAATATTCCTCTATTTTTGTATGCAGGTCGCCACCACAGCGTGGCTGCCAATGATTGGTATAGGTCTGCGGCCAGGAACCAAACCTGGGTGGCTGAAGTGGAACGTGCCGAACTTAACCACTAGGCCATGGGTCTGGCCCCTATACCACACTTTCTTTATCAATTCATCTGTTGACAGATAATTAGGTTGTTTCCATATCTCGGCTATTGAGAATACTGCAATGAACATAGTAGTGCAGGTATCTCTTTGACATCCTGATTTCAGAACATTTTGAAAAATACCCAGACATGGGATTGCTGGACCATATGGTAGTTCCATTTTTTTTTTTTATTTTTAGGGGAAACCCATACTGTTTTCCATAATGGCTGTACCAATTTACACTCCCATCAGCAGTGCATTAGAGTTCCAGAGTGTATGCAAACACACACACACACACACACACACACACACACAAACACACATGCAGTGGAATATTATTTGGCCTTAAAAAGAAGGAAATGCTGTCACTTGAGACAACATGGATGAAGCTAGAGGGCATTACATTAAGCAAAATAAATCAGATTCAGAAAAACAAATAATGCACAATATCACTCACCTATAAGTGGAGTCTTAAAAAAGTCGAATAAAGGTGAACTCACAGAAGCAAGGAGTAGAATGGTGTTTACCAGGGGCTTGGGGCAGTGAGGAAAATTGGGAGATGTTGTTCAAAGGATACAAAGTTTCACTTACACAGGATGAAGAAGTTCCAGAGATCTAATGTACAGCATGGTGACTATGGCTAATAATGCCCTACTGTTCTTTGAAGTTCGCTGAGAGAGTAGATCTTAAGTGTCCTACCACAAAAAGAAAGGTAACTATGTGAGGTGACGGAAATGTTAATTAGCTTGAGTGTAGTAATCATTAACCATTTCAGAGCACATACATATATGAAAACATAATAATTGTTATATACTCTTGGTGAATTGACGTGTTCATCATTATGTAATGACTTCTTTGACTCTTGTGACAGTTTTTGACTGAAAGTCTACTTTGTCTGATACAAGTACAGCCACTCCTGCTTTCTTTTGGTTAGCATTTGCATGAAACATCTTTTTCCATCTCTTCACTTTCAGCCTATGTGTCCTCTAAGCTAAAGTGAGTCATTTGCAGGCAGCATATATTTTGATCTTGTTTATTTTATCCATTAGCCACTTTAGGTCTTTTGATAGAGATACAGTCCATTTATATTTAAAAGAATTATTAATAGATAAGGACTTCCTATTGCCATTTTGTTAATTGTTTTCTGACTGTTTTGTAGTTCCTTTCTTCCTCTCTTGCTGTCTTCCTTTGTGATCTGATGAAATTGTTTTTGTAGTGCTATGCTCTGATTCCTTTCTCCTTATCATTTGTGTATCTACTATAGATTTTTGATTTGCTCTTACCATAATGGTTACAGAAAACATCTTATAGCTCTAAGTCTATTTTAAGATTGTTTACAAAAACTCTACACTTTTACTCCCCCCCCCCTTTTGCGTTATTGATGTCACAGTTTACATCTTTTTATTTTGTGGGTCCATTAAAAAATTATTGTAGCTATACTTATATTTAATACTTTTGCCTTTTAACTTTTATACTAAAGTTAAAAATGATTTATATACAACCATTACAGTGTTAGAGTGTTCTGGATTTGACGATGTGCTTACCTTTACCAACGAGTATTGTACTTTCCTATGTTTTCATGTCGTTAATTAGTGTCTTTCTGTTATAACTTAAAGAACTCCCTTTAGCATTTCTTGTAAGGCAGGTCTAGTGGTGAATATCTCCCTCAGATTTTGTTTGTCTGGGAATGTCTTCATCTATCTTTCATTTCTGAAGGACAGCTTTTATGAATAGAGCTGTCAGTTTTTTTCTCTCAGCACTTTGAATGTTTCACACCAGTCTCTCCTGGCCTGCACAATTTCTTCTGAGAAATCTCCTGATAGCTTTATGCTGTTCCCTTGTATGGGACAAGCGACTGTTCTCTTGCTGCTTTCAAACTTCTCTGTTTGTCTTTGACTTCATATTTTGATTATAATGTGTCCTGGTGCAATCTCATACGGGGTGACTTTGTTTAGGGAACCTTGAGCTTTGTGAAGTTGGAGGTCCATATCCCTCTAATTATTTGGGAAGTTTTCAGCCATTACTTGTATGAATAAGCTTCTGCCCCTTTCTCTCTCTCTTGGCCTTCTGGGACACCCATAATGAATATATTGGTTCATTTGATGGTATTTCAAAAATGCCATAGGCTTTCTTGGCTCTTTCTCATTCTTTCTTTTTTTTTTTCCTCTTTTCTCCTCTGACTTGATAATTTCAAGTGACCTGTCTTTGAGTTCATAGATCCTTTCTTCTGCCTGATGGAGTCTGCTCTTGAAGCTCTCTATTGTACTTTTCATTTCATTCATTGTATTCTTCACCTCCAGAATTGCTGTTTTGGTCTTTTTTATCATTTTTATTTCTTTGTTGAACTTTCCATTTTCTTCAGGTATTGTTTTCCTGATTTCATTCAGTTGCCCATCTCAGTTGACTTGCAGCTGGCTGAATGTGCTTAAACAATTATTGTGAATTCTTGGTCAGGCAATTCACGGACTCCACTTCTCTGGGGTTGGTTACTGGAAAATTAGCTCATTTCTTCTGTGGTGTCATGTTTCCCGGATTTTTTTGTGTTTCTTGAAGTCTTGCGTTGCAGTCTTCACATATGAGGAAGCAATCACCTCCTCCAGTATTTACTGACTTTCTTCAGGAGAGAGAGACCTTCACCAGTCAGCCAGGCTAGGAATTCTGGGGGTCTCTAAGGCCTTTTCTATGGATGCACCCACTCCACTTCTCTTGTTCCCTCTTGGGGCGGGGTGTTAAAATTGTATGCCTTTTCTCAATTATGCAGAGCCCGGCCACTTGCTGAGAGCCTCCTGTTTATTTTCATTAGGGCATTGCTCTGAAGTGTTCAAACTTATGTGCCTTCTCCCAATCCAGCAGAGTCCAGCCAGTTCACTTTGTGTTCTTCTGCATAATCTCCAGAGGTTCAAGTGCACCATCTGCAGGGGTGCATGTGGGGCACTGGCTCTGGGGGGGGGAGTGGCACATGGAGCGCTGGAGATGCTTGTGGGCTAGTGGGGGGTTCTGTCGGTGATGTGCCCTATGAGGTTTGTGAGTGGGCCTCCTGGTAGAGTCCGTGACGGGGTTAGTAGAAACTGCAGCCCTTTGTTGAATTTGGTGCCCTGTTTGCTGTGAGTCCTTGCCCCTTTTCCTTGCTCCTTGATCTCCCCAGACTATTCAGCTGTGCTCATCCTCTCTGTGTTCTGGGTGGGGCAAGAAAGAAGTGGGCCTCTTGGGCAGTGTCTAGCACAGCTGGGGAGGCCAAGCACTCACTACACTCTCACTTTCCCCCATGAGAGAAATTGCGGGGCCGAGGGGGTCTCTCTCGGCATTGAACTGTGCACCCTTGGAAGAGGATTGACATTTTTAAAGTGAAGCTGTTCTTACCCTCCTGAATGTGTCTGTTCTTAGATTTTTTTTCCTCCAACAGGGTGCTGGGACCTCTCCACTGGACACCAGAGCTCCCACAAAGGTACCCTCGTCCATGATTGATTGGCACAGTAAGTGTTTATTTGGGTGTATGAGGGCTGAAAACTCCTACCCTGCCAACTTCCCCACGTCACACTCTAGAACTATTTTTTGAATGACAAAAAATAGTTTGAGTGAATAACAAGAGGCAATCCAGGAAAAAGTTCATTCTCTACTAATAACATGCAAATGCATGAACCACAATTGTTTCTTTTTAATGTTCTGCACATGGAGGGGGTCATCAAAATGTACTGGAGAGGGATATCATCACAAATGACACAGCTCATGAATAAACGCCCAATATAGAATCCCTACCTTCTCACAACTCTCCGTCCTCTGCCTGGAAGAAATTTACATTGTGGATGTAATTTTCTACTTCCATGCCATGGTAGTCCCCAAAGAATGAGCCTATTACCTAGAGCTGTTAAATTTTACATTGTGATGGGGGGGGGGTGGGCATATTCAGCACGTCATACAGGTGTCCTATGGCTTAGGGTCATGTGGAGGCTATGGCTATGTACCACCACCCCCCATGGTACATGTGAAACTCAGCGGTCTCTGTCACATGAAGATCGTGGGTTACTACACTCTGCAGATCCATGTACAGGCAACAGTGTGGCTCCCACCACACGTGGCGGATGAAGTCCGTCCCGTCGGGTGAGCACCGCAGCTACCGCTATTGGTCACGTGGATCTTGTGGTCCCGTGCCAGGATAGTGCCAGGATATGTTCACGTGAGATTCAGCCGTCTCAGTCACGTGAAGACTGAGCGCTCCTGAAGCCTGACGGTTACGTGGATTCCGACGTCACGCGACCCCTTATGGTCGCGTAGCGCGGCTTAGCCTTCTGAGGAGTCGCCGCCATTAGGCGCAGAAGACGTTAGAACTGCCGTGTGCCCCCTGGCTCAGGTAGAACTTTGATGAGTTTCTGGCTCAGATGCCAACCTTTCCACCCACTTTTATATCCTGCCGCGGTGAGCAGTAGTCGGGTAGGGGGCCGGCAGCCGGGACTAGAAGTTTAGTCAGAGAATTGGGCTTTTGGGGGCGGCCAAGCGGCCTCGGGCCAAGCCCGGCCAAACGGCAGAGGGCCCGAGAGGGGGCGGGGTGGAGGTAGGGGGAGAACTTCAGAATGTGGCCTAACTTTTGTACGCCTGGCAGAGAAAGCCTGTGGGTGTGTGCGCCCTGATCCTGGACTCACGGGAGCTGTTGTCGGTGGCGAGTGAAGTGGAGGAGGAGCAGGTCCTGCATCGGAGGGTGGGGTGGCGGTGGAGGGGGCGGCAGGGGTTCATGGGCTTGTACGTCATCTCTCAGCAGCAGGGCTCTGGAAGCCAGATGGGACCCCCTTCCCTGCCCCCACACCAACGCCTTTCCCTTGCTTATCACCCCGCCCTATTCACTGTCCCTGCGGTGTGATGGCCGCCTCTGACCACGTTGTGATTAAGGACGCCAGAGACCTCCTAGATGCCAGCGTGGATGGATGATTCCAAACCTGATCTTAATTTCTGCCACTTATTCGATTCTGTAAAGATTCTCTTTATTCCCTTGGTGTATTTCCCTCCCACAAACATTCTAAACAAGTGCTCAAGAAAAAAGCAAAGTAGAGCCAGCCCCAGTGGCCTAGTGGTTCAAGTTCGGAGCTCACCACTTCAGCAGCCTGGGTTCGTTTCCCGGTAGCAGAACCACACCACCGTCTGTCAGTTGCCATGCTGTGCAGGCAGCTCACAGAGAAGAACTAGAAGGACTTACAACTAGGATAAGCAACCATGCACTGGGACTTTGGGAGGAAAAAAAAATAAAGGAAGATTGGCAACAGTTGCTAGCTCAGGGCGAATCTTCCCCTGCAAAAAAAAGAAAGAAAGAAGCAAAGCAGAGCTAGAGGGAGATGGAAAGGGGAGGCCGGGGGCGGGGGGGGGGGGCGGGGGAGACAGAGGGAAGGAGGGAGGATAAGAGAGTGAGAGAATTTATTTTCAAGAATCTGATATTTCAGTGACAGTGTCAAAGTAGCCATGCTGTGAAGATGCAGACTTTATTTCTTATACTTAATTTGAAGTTCAGTAGTTTTACAAAGTTCGTCTGGGTGCTGGGCGACAATCTTTTTTGTGCTTAGGATCTCTAAACGGCTTCAAGTAGTTCAGGCAGACACCATTCATTTCTGGTTTCCCTCCTGATTGTCTAACCATTGCTTCTTAGACTCCTTCTTGAAAGCTCCCTCCTTTCCTTCACTTGGAAAATAATAGTGAGTTGATTTAAGAAAATATTAGGTCAAATCGTAGGTGATACATTTGGTACATTATGAAAATGGTATTGAAGGAGTGAACTTGAGCAGATAGCAAGATTGTGCTTACATTTATGGGGGATTTAAGGACTTCTTGACACATGGTTCAAGAATATTGTCACTTGTGATAGTTTATATTACATGTAGCTTAAATAATACACTTTATTTTTCTCTCATTTCAGCATTTCCAAGGTTGTTCTGCAAAACACTAGGGCCAGGAGACAGCAACAACGAAAATGTACTCAACCTTAAGGAAGTATAGGACAAACGGGACTGAAGGTAAATGAATTTCCTTACATTTTTTTAGAGAATATGTAGGGATTTTTTAGAGAATATGCTAATATGCAATGTGAATTTCAAAGGGAGGAATAGTTTCCCCACCTTATATGGGAATGGAACATTTTTCCACAGAGCATCTGAGGTGCTAATGTTCTTCAGAAAATATTTTGGAAAACCCTGTCCAAACTAAATCCTCTACCACTTTAGAATTATTATAAACACACATTCCAATGCTCTTAGTAAACAAAGGCATAAGCTTTTAATCTACTCTTCTTTTCATTAAGAAATTGCTTATTGCTCTTTCATTCATTTTATCTTATCTCATTGGCCAGTCTCTCTCCTGCTTAAATCTTTTCAGTTTTTCATTCTTCAGAGATAACCCCAATTTCTAAGCATGTTTCTGATAGCATGGTGGCAAAAATAAGTGCATAAGTGCAAATCCTTAGGAAGTCTTATCTGTAGCAGCAAATATAGTGCCCCCCTCCAGAAAACGATCTTATCTCTCAGGATCAGGAGACACAATGCCTCTCATTTTATACAAATATTCCACACTTTATCAAGACAGTTTTGTTATTATTATTTAATTATTATAGCTGCCGTGTTTTGAGTCTCTATTATATGTCAAGCACTGTGATAACCTCATCATATAAGTTAACGCATTTAATCTTCAGAAGAATCCTGAGAGGATTTATTTTAATTTACAAATGAGACATATGAGTCAGGAGAGGCTGGGTTATGCCGGGGTAGTAGACAATCCCCAAATCTGGGTGGCTTATTCCTCACTCTTGCTACATGTCCTTGTCAGGTGCACGTCCATCACAGGATGGTGGACGTTGGGGGTCTGAGTAATTCTTGTTGGAATGATTTGAGGGTCTGAGCAGTTCTTACTGGAATGACTCAGAGACCCAAACTGAAAAAGCAGCCACCATCTAGAAAACTGTCAGTCACTATGCCTGAGGGGAAGAGGGCCCTGGAGGGGTCTCAAACCAGCAACCGTAGGTTCTGGCCCAGAAATGACACACGTCACTCCCAACCCATTAGCCAGCGCTGGTCATGTGCACGGCCCTGCCCAAACAAAGGGGGTCAAGCAAGAAGTGCAGTTCTACCAGGTGCCTGGAACAGGGGAGAAATGGAAACACTTGGCAAACAGCTCCACTGACCGCTGCATGATGGAACTGAAACTCAGAGAGATTGAGTACTTGCCTAAAATCACATAGACAGTAAGTGACAGCGCCGGGATTTGAATCCAGAGAAGTATGTTTTCAAAGTCGATGTTCTATCTATACTCTTTTCGACATTGTATGCTATTCTCTTAAATGACATTCATATATATTTATAATAGAGATTCCATTACTTCAATGCTCCAATTCCCTCTTCCTTAATCACCTGACCTTCCAACAGTGGAACTGAATAGACGTGATGGCACTGGCTAAAAACAACAGCATCGCTAAGCCGCAGGTCTTCCAAACAAATGAGTGTACTGGACTTTTGAGTGTCCGTTATATTCAAGAATAAAAATTAGAAAATAAACCCTGATGGTAGATGAAAAGACCATTCACTGATCATTTACTTAATAAAAAATAATCTCATGTGTTTCCACTATTGTCAAGGAGAAATAATAAAAATAAGAGTCGAATGAAACTAACAGATGTGGCAGAGTTCAACAAAAATGCTAGATGTCAGCACTTTAGAGAGAGAGGATAAGCAAGAAACCTCTGGCAACACGGGTCAAGAAAATTAGAGATAAGGCACAGATAAGCCACTTTTGGAAAGAAAAAGCTGTCGTGCTTACAGTTACAGCAAAGATTTAAGAAGTAAGATAATATTATGAAAAATATATGCTGATAAATTTGAAATTTAAGTTAAATAGGTAAATCCCAGAAAAAATATAACTGAAGAAATAGGAAATCTTAGTATTATTAATAGTATTCTTGACAAGGAATACAAGAGAAGGCAAAATTATTAGCCAATCTCAGTTAGTTACATAAATGTTAAAAAGTACAAATAATAGCAAACTACATCCAGCAATGGCTAAAACATATAATACAGCATGACAAAGTTGTGTTTAATCCCAAGCGTGCAACGTTGGTTTAACATTAGGAGATCCGTAATGTAATTTAACACAGGAGTGGAATAAAGGAAGGAGGAAAGGACGATTATCACAAAATATCCAGTACAAAAAGATATACAAAAAAATCAAACAACCCATCAGGTTTAAATAACAGCAATAATGATTCTCAGCAATTAATGAATAGAAAGATATTTCTTTAAATGGACAAGAAGTATTTAAAAAGAATAAACTACATCAAACATCACACTTACTTAATAGTGAAACATTAAAAGCATTCCTTTAAAAATCAGAAAAGAGACAAACATGACTCATATGACCACTTCTCTTCAGCATCATGCTGCGTCTCCTGAGCAGTACAGTAAGCCAAAATACATACATGCATGCATACGTATATACATACATAAATAAGTGTATACAAGTGAAAATAAATAAAGCTGTCAATACGATATGGTTATCTTCATATAAATACAAGAGAAGCTACAGAAAATTAAAATTAAAAATAGAGATTAATAAGTTTGTTGGGTATGACTAATATACACAAAATAATTGTAACAAATAGAAAGTACCATTTTCATCCTGAATATGCCATTTACGGTAGCAAAACTTGTAACATTCTGTGAAATAAACTGTGACTCGTCTCCCTTGGCAACTATTCCAACATTTGTAAACACTCTTATACGCTTTCCTGTTCTATAGAGACTAGGAAGCTTAAAACATGAAAGGAAATAGTGTGTGTCTGTATGTGTGTGTGTGACACACACATTAACCAGAGCCCCTTGCAGCTAGGGTCCCAAACGGGATCTCGGTTGTATCGAGCATAGGTACCATCCTGAGACTTGGAGGTATAACTGAATGACGTGGGAGCCACATATGGCTCAATGATGTGGTCGCCTGTGTGTGATGGGAGAGGTCTCTGGGTTTTGTGGAGCAGCCATAGCAGATGCCTAGGATTCAGTCTCTGTCGTACATGTCAAGTAGCAGGCAGGCAGCAGTGGTGTTTCAGCTGTAACAGTCCCATAGTGAGAGTGAGCTTCCCCTGGTTGTGCAACATCCAAGCCTGCTTTTCTGGTCCTCACAAGAGTTTTTGTAAGCTATGTCATATATTTTATTAAGATATCTTATTTTTATGTAATAGCTAGAGTGAATTCTGGCATCGGCAAGTGGAAACCTTGATTAATAGAGTTCTTGACACCAAAATTGGTTGCACGCAAAGGGCCCTGAAGGAAATGGGGACCTGGGGTAGGTTGTGTGACTTACGTGGATCTGAAGATACTAAGGATCCAGTTGACATCAGAGGATGAAATATTGGTATCCCATGGCACGCAGTGGTGAAAGAGTGGCAAAAGTTATCACCTGTGGTCACTTGAATTGAAATGCCTTTGAAGTCAATGTGTCAGTGGACCAAGTAGCTGCTGTGGGGGACTCAGAGGACTCAGAGGACACTCCTTTCCCCGTGGTATTGAGACGCAGATGGGTGAGGAGGGCATCTTCACCTCTGAAGTGTTCTGAAGCGGCTGACTCGTGTAGGCCACAGATGAGAGGGGAGATCCTGCCATTGACATGGTCACCCTCATTTCAGTGGGGATATGGGGATCATGGAGTCACAGGCGCAGTAGAAGCGCTTAATCTCCCGGGTCAAGGTGAGTGCCGTTTACCTTAAGAGGCAGCAGAGATGGAAGGATAGTCACGTTGGTTTGACCTTCAGTAACATTTGAAGGTGACTAACCGATCAACAGATTCCTTGGATCTTGAAATATCTGAACATTCCCTAAAGTTGCATGTGATCAGTGTAAGAATAAATAAAATATAAATGAATATTTATTTATAAGAACAGATAAGAACATAAAATATAAATAAATAAAACTCTAGATCTGGTGACTTGAGCCATCTTGATGGCAAATGATGGTCCCTTACTCACTTCCCACACCTGACCCACAACACCGTGAACGAATGGACTACTGAAGAAAGACCCTACAATGAAGTCTGAGTGAAGACCCTACAATGAAGTTGAAGACAAGTAACCACAGTAAATCTTCTTCCTGGGCTTAGCCAAAGGGATCTCCAGCCATTTACCACAGTTACTGTGCACTTGCTTTAAGGACACTTGCTCTAAGCCAGAGCTCAACGAACTTTTCCTGGAAAGGGCCAGATCATAAATATTTGAGGCTTTGCAGGCCTTTCGGTCTCCGATGGAGCTATTCAAATCTGCCGTTGTAGAGCAAAAGCTGCCATAGACACAGCATGGCTATGTTCCAGTCAAACTTTATGTATGGACACGGAGATGTGAATTTCAAATAATTATCAGATGTCAGGAAAAAACATTTTTGTTTTGACTTTTCCCAACCATTCAAATATGTAAAAACCATTCTTAGCTTGCAGGCCATCCAAAAACAGGCTGCGGGCCAAGTGTGGCCCATGGGTCCTAGTTTATCAGTCCGTGCTCTAAGCTAATGGAATCACTAGGTCCCCCAAACAGCACAGAGTAGAAAGTCAGCAAAATGAGGTGGCAGCCATTCCTAGGGTCTTCTGGTAAGCGTAAACCAAAAGCTGATGCTTTTTAACAGAGGGGTTTCCAAATTTGGTTGCACACTGCGATCACATGAAGAGTTTAAAGACTGTGGTTGCCTGGGTCTGCCTCCAATTCTGCTTTATTTGTTCTGGATGTAGACTGGTGCTAGTGATTTTTTTCAGCGTCCCCAAGTGGCTCTAGTGTGAAAACAAGGTTGAGAACTACCTGGACGATTTAAATGATGAGAGTGCAAGTATTTTACAATATGTAATTTTGAGATCTTATAATTGTGGTTTTAGAATAGTAATATTCTAAGAACAAATACATATAATATTCCAAGAACAATAAATACATAGCCATGCTGAAACTATGAAATAAGTATTCCCATGTAAGAAATGGAGAAGACTCTCTTTAAAAAAAGGAAATGGGAAAACACAGTGGTAAAGCAGAGGCCACCAGTGGTAGGGCCAGGGAGGAAGCTAAACCACTGGCGAGGCCAGAGCAAGGCGTAGATCGAAGCCAAGCACCCACGGGCCCAGGGCCCAGGGCTGACTCAGCAGTGAAGCCTCCTCCGCAGGAGACAGTCAGAACCCAGGGTAAGCATGGAAGGGATGGAACAAACTCAGCAAATGGAGTGATTTGTACCGAGGGAATAGAAAAGGCTGGAAAAGACCTTAAGATAATAGTTCTCTGGAGAGAGAAAGGAGGAAAGTATATCCACTATATAAGAACAGAAGACTGACCAAGAAGATGGCTGATTGAACACAGGATCTGCTTTCACTTCCTCCTGAAAGTTCATTAAAACAACGTAAAGGTAAACAAATCAATACAGTGGGATATCACTCAGCAATGAAAAGGCAAGAACGTGGATAGGTCTCAAAAAAAATTATGCTGAGTTAAAGAAGCCAGACACAAAGGAATCCAGGGTGTATGATTCCATTTATATGAAATCATGGAACAGGAACAACTAACAGAGAGAGACTGAAAGCAGATCAAGGTTTGCATGGGGCCAGAGGATGAAGAGGAATTTAACTGGGAACCTTTTGGGGGTGTGGTATATGTTCTAGATCTTCATTAAGGTGGTGGTTAGCCCCAATCCCTGATTTTTACGCTTAAGGAACCCGGGACCAGGAGATGTTGGGTGAATCGTCTAGAGTGATGCAGCTTATTAATCAGCAAGAGGATACTCACATCTGCTTATCAGTGATACGTTGTTCCTGTTATGCTGCGTAACGAGACAGTAGGAATAGTGCTTCCCCCAAGCACGTGGCAAAACCCCGACCCAGGCATAAACATCCTTTTATACAAGTAAAGCGGAGATATGAAAGTAAAACTGTTACGCGTTCCAACCACCCATTTATAGACACAGTTGACATTCTCACGTGTCCCTTTACCTTGGCTTCTTTGTGTTTACATTGACACATAAAAACATAAACATCCACTAATTTCTTCTGAGGAACCATGCTGTAATATACAGTGTTTCCCCAACTGTTTTTCTTTCACATTGTATCGTGAGATGTGAGGAATATTCCATCTCGCTTTTTTTAATCTACCACTTAAACGTGAACCATCTCTTGAATAATAATGCTTTTTTTTTTTTAAGTTTAAAGTTTGGAAATGGGAAGTTAAGGCCCCCACTTAATCCTTCCATGTGCCTGATGCAGTCTCTGATCTTTTAATTTCGGTTCCCTTCAACAGTATGTCAGATTATTTCCTACCAGGGGTGCCCTGTTTTAGCATCTCCACTTTATAAAATACGTTAACAGCTGACACTGCAACCTGCCCCCATACACCCATCCGTTTTCATTCTCTTGCACAACAGAATGTGCAAGTAACACACATTCATCCGTTACTAAACACCAGACGTTGTGCTAAGTGCCTGACTTAGTAATAGCCCACTTATCTGTAGTGCTTATTAGGTCACAGGCATTTCTCCAGGGGTTTTCTGTGTATTTCCATATATTAACTCACTTAATTCTCACAATTACGTGATGAGGTAGAAACTATTACAATCTTCAGTTTAAGGGGGAAGAAGAGAACTTGAGTCACTGTAAGGTCCAAGTTACTTGCCATGGACCATAAAATTTAGCAGCAGGATTCCAACCCTGATTGATCCGACCTCAAATCCTACGCCCATAACCAATAATGTGTGGCTCTGTGTTAGGGCTGAAATGAGCACTGGGATGGGACTCACTCAAGTTCCGGTGAGCAGTGATGGGTGTGGTGCCTGGGACCAAGATGCGCAGAACTCTAGCCTCCTGCCTAAGAGACCCGTCATTGCACGCTGTTCCCCTGTACTGTCGCTCCTTTCTCAGACTGTGGGAACTGTTTCTCCGGTGTTCAACTTGAAGGTGAAGTAACAGAGACAGACAGGATCTACTACAGGGAAATAAAGGAAGGTTTCCAGAGGGGTGCATATTGCCAGGATGGACTCAGTTCCTCAGAGGCTTTTTCCATTTGTGTTTCATTCTCTTCCCAATGCTCACCCTCATCTTTCTGACCTTACATCCATCCCTTGGCCTTTTCACTCTGTATGTCAGATACTCACATCCTTTCTTTCCAATCTATCCTTGATTCCAAGGACAATCATTTCTATCCCTCTTGTGACACTGTCAGCCACTCTCTGGCCCCATCGTCCTTCTGTGCCAAAGAGCCTGTAAAGCACAGCCATATAACTATAGGCATATATTTAGGCAGGACATAATTGTGTATGATAAATTTAAAAAGTGAAATGTCTGGGTCAAAGTGTAAGAATGACAATCGAATGGTCTAAACATGCTGTAGGAAGTTAGGCTCTCATACACTCTTAGTAGAAATGCACATTGGTGTAAATATCATCAAATATCCTTACATTTACAAATCATCAAATATCTCTTACATTTACAGATATGTGTGTGCTTCTTCTGGGAAGCTGTAGAGCAGGGACTCAAATTCTGGACCTGCCCTTAAGCCCAAGCTGTGCTCCACTGGGTCCTTGGGCCCCCACCCCTGGAGATGCTCTGTAGCCCTGGTCATCCCATTCTGTCAATTTTTTTTTGTACAGAGAATTCTATTACTTTTGTAATTTAAAAAATCAATTCAAATATTCAAACACCAGTATGTTTTTAAAAAAGGATTAAAAAGCATATTAAGGCCAAGGAACAAAAATTGGTCGCATATAATTCAGTAGGATCCAGAAAATGGACAGTCGGATCCAGTTTTGTGTGGCAATGCATTTACCAACATGATTTGGAAGACGAGTATCTGTAAATGAATTATAAAAGCGTATAATGCAAATATTAACACACGCCCGTGAACACACACACTCTTCCCTTCCTCTGAGACAGTGGCTGTATTTACTGTCTGTCACCAAGCTGAGCACTCACAGACACATCTGCAGGTCCAGACCTTTCTTCCTACACACACCAGACATCCAGGGAGCCATGTCTGCTGGATTCAAGCAAAGCTTCTCCTCGTTTCTGTCACCACTGTTTGCAAAAGCCTCCCTTCCTGAGATCAGAAAAGCTGTCATTTTAGCACTAGTCAACAGGGAGGTACTTAGCTCTATTTCTAACTGGACACTAAAGAAAAATATTAATTTTGTAAAAGGAAAATTCTACACAAGGTAGTTTTACAAGCAGGTTATGAAACACTTCTGCAGCCAAAATTTTTCTGGAATAAATAGATGTGGATAGAAATGGTTGAGAGGTATGGATTCTCAAAAGTGGCTTTGTTGATGATCCCAAATCTACCTTACATACGTTCATTTAACAAATATTAACTAGGCCCCTATTATATGCCAGACACTGCCAGCCCAAAGTGACTCCTGATCTGCAAGTCCTGTGATCCAAGCAGATTTCTGCATCTGGTACAAGACAGATACTCCACTTGATCCAAGACACCTGGGCCCACCCGAGCAGGCGTGACTAGCTCCCGGTCACAAAACATCATCCCTGGTCTGCTTACAGAAATCTGTCCCTGAGGCCTGAAAGTTCTCCATTAAAGGAGAGCCAGTGCAGTAGCTGGAGGAACACTTAGGATATGGAGGCAGACCAATAGGTGAGGACACCATTCCTGTTCTGCCACCTGCTTGGCTGAGAAATCCTGGGAAATGTACCTAACCCCTGTGAGCCTCATATTCGTGATCTGAAAAGGGACCGTGGCTACAATCGTCATGGGGTTTCTGCGTGTGAGGAAGTCAAAGAAATCTAGTGGGTCTGCCTAACACTGAGCAACTGTTGGTTGCCGCTGGGCGAGTGCTGGTTTACTTGTTGCCCCATTCTTTCGCTACTATAGCGGGGTGCTGTTGCCATGTACTCAGTGGCGTAGCAATCATGTAGGTAGAATTCCAAAATGACACAGGAAGTAGCCGTATGAACACACATGATGTCATAAAGGGTACTCATGACTATTTCTTCATGGGAGGATCAACTAATACATGGTGGAGCCTGAGGGGGAACCCAGGCGGCCTGGGCGACAGGCTCCAGCTGCTTGATAACACTCCTGTCATCACGTTTGGTTCCGGCACAACAACTGTGAGACAGGGATTGTGCAGAGATGCAAACGGACCGTAAGTGGATGTCTGTCTGTGTGTGGGTGTGGGGTCTGTGGTCCGCCTGTGGCTTATCACATGCCCACTCTCCTGTGAGATTCCCAAAACAAGGCCATGCCTGGGATTGCTCCTGTCTGAATCATCTGGATGAGGGAGGGCTCTGGCTCTGTTTAGGTACCCGACTTAGTTAGTCAGTCCGGGGATGCTGTCGCTGTTAGCTCGCTCACTTGGACACTTTCCCCTTGGTGACAGTATTTCTGAAGTAATGTTAGTTGTGGAAAATGACTGACTCTTCCTATATGCCGTATGTTGATCACGTGCCTTTACTCCTCCCTTTAATATTTGATCTTTTTCCCTTCATTGATGGATTTTCGGGAAAATGAGTTGGTTGCCTGGCATTCTCCAAAGGTCACCGATAAGGTTCCTCTTTGTTGTTTTGTATCATTATGAAGTCACGGCTTTTTAACATGCTGATGGGCTTCAAACCATTGTTAAATGGTTTTGAGCCGAGGAGTGAAATGATTTGACTCATGCTCTGCTGCCAGGTTGAAAGCAGATGGTGAGGGAGCAAGGATGAAAGCAGAGGGACCAGTTGGGAGGTGGTATAATCCAGGAGATAGATGTTGGTGTCTTGGCTAGGGTGGTAGTAATGGAGCTGGTGAGAAGCAGCTAGATTCTGGATGTACTTTGAGAAAAGGCCAAGAGAATTTCCTGATCAATTGGATGTGGCGTGTGAGAGAAAGGGAACACTCCAGGCTGCCTCCAAGTTCTGGGGACCGAGCAGGTGGCATTTCTGGGTCAAATGCTCGATTCATGTCTAATTTCACTTCCAGTGGCACACAGGGAAGGTCCCAAAGGTTGTGAGCAGCAGGATTGCCCTGACAGCGGGCCACACAGTGAAAGCAGTGACTTCCCAGAGGAGTTCATCTGAGGCCTGGTCGTAATCACTACAGCGTGGAGTGATCAGCACTGAACGGATTTTTACTCCTAAGTGTGCCCTCAGACAACATAGAGTAATTGATGTGCAAAATGCACAACACACAAACCTAGAGAACCTTAAGTACTAGAACCCAAAAGGAAGCTGGTTTCTAACAGCTTAATTATCTGAATAATCTTCCCTCCCCCCAAACCACTAGGATTATTATCTGCTGGTACACTGTTTCACTTGAATGCAGTAAAAATAAAATACGCCTAGTGAATCCACCTATGGGAGACAGAAGTGAGACTATTTTATTTCTGTAGATGCCAAAACACACTCCCGAATCTCTCCATATGGTGAATTACAAATGTTGGTGGAGAGTGTTTGGGGGGCAGGGTGATGAACAGCAACACAAATCCTAGGAATGAATACAGGGTGAAATATAACCAAGACACATTACAAGCATACCTGTGGCTACAATATCCAATAAAGTAGGTATTAGAGCAAAGAAAATTAATAAGAGACAAAGAGGGGCATTACATAATGATAAAAGGATCAATCCACCAGGCAGACATAACGGTCCTAAATGTGTGTGCACCGAACAACAGAGCGTCAAAGTACACGAAGCAAAATCTGATGGCGCTGAAAGGAGAAATAGCCATGTCCATAATTCTACTTGAGGCCTTCACCACCCCCCTCTGAGCAAGTGACAGAATTACTAGAGACAAAACCAGCCAGGATATAAGAGATCTGAACAACACAATACACTAAGAGGATCTG
Organism: Tapirus indicus; assembly: GCA_031878705.1. Taxonomy (NCBI): domain Eukaryota; kingdom Metazoa; phylum Chordata; class Mammalia; order Perissodactyla; family Tapiridae; genus Tapirus; species Tapirus indicus. Next base: position 85,212,230 of record CM062942.1, on the reverse strand, counting down.
CATGACATAAATAGAACACTCCACCCAACACCACCAGAGTACAATATTTTTTTCAAGTGTCTATATAACATTTACCAAGATAGACCATCTCCTGGGCCATCAAACAAATCTCAACAAATTTAAAAAGAATTGAAACCACGCAGAGTATGTTCTCTGACCATAACGGAATCAAATTAGAAACCAATAATAGAAAGAACAAAGAAGAATCCTTGAACACTTGGATAAGGTAGTTGATACATCATCCCAGTTGGTCATTCAGACCCTTGTTGTAGAAGAGCTGAAGGTAGAAAGAGTTGTCTCCCGAGCTGAAAGGCACGCCAGGCTCGGCAAAGAGAAAGCTTACACTGGATATTTCAAACAGGGTATTGTCGAGAGCAGGGCTGGAGGCTGTTACATCAGTCCCACCTGACATTAAAGCTTGTCCTACACCGGCAAAGGAAGCACAGCTTGCTGATTGTTAGTGGAATCGGTTTGGTGGCTGATTGGATTTGGGAAGTGTGAGAGAGGTTCGCTCCTAGGTGTTGGTGTGGTTGTTAGAGAGGCCTGAGAGAAGGCAAGATTCAGGTGCCTTCCTGGTGTATGGCTGGTGTCCAGTCTAACCCATGGGCACACACACCTCTGTTCTTTATAAATCCTGCTCCATTTTTTAAAAGGTTCAACACAGTTTCCCTCTCCCCCTTCTCCTGCTCCTCCTCTAGGATTCCTTCCCTGATAGTGCCATCTGTCATATAAGGCTCTTCAATCTGGACAGGCAGAGGAGTTTCCTTTCTGGGGTTTGTGGGATTGGTCCCTTAGGGCAGGTTGGCACTTTGCTTGCCCTACCGTGGTGTTAGCCTAAGATGTAGTACATGGTAAGTGGACCACCAATGTGTCTTCGAACTTGTATTGTTGTTCCCCTTTTCAGAATACAATGATGGCGGTAGCTCACCTCAAGCAAGAGATAAAAATGGGAGTTCTTTCCGAGGTAATTTTCGCAAAAGGAGCCCTCGTTATGAACACGGTGGACGTGAGCCTTGGCCTTCACACTGCCGGGAGGATGATGGAAACATGGTGATGACAGATGTCCAGGAGGACCCCCAAGTAAGATAGTAAGTGACCAGGCAGCCTGGTTTGCTTGTAGCAGCCCCTGGGACTATGCAGCTCTTTCAGTCTCCGTGGTCTTTTTCTTCTCTCACTGGAAGACTGAAGAATACTGGAAGTGGAATAATGGTTGAGCAATCCTAATGGTGGTCCCGCTGTCAAGGAGGCAAAGGTGTATAGAAGACCACCCACTTTCTCTCCACTTCTCCCCTGCAGCACTCCCTGTACCAATCAATGCAAAAACAGAAGAGTGAAAAGGCATGATGAAGACCACGTCCATATGGCTGTGTGGAGAAAGAGAAAACCTCTGGAGAGAGAAGTGAGGGAGAACACACAGGATGGAACCCCAGGGAGCTGGTTCAAGATCACAGTGAGTGTCCTAAAAAAATGTATGGAATGTGCAGGAGAGAAAGGTCGGGTGGGGGTTGTGTCGGTCTCATGTAGAGACGCTAGGTACTTTACTGGGGAGAGTTTGTAATCTGTCCATTTTATTACAAGGAGTTAACATTCTTGTTCATCTAAGGGCAAATTCAGAGAAGCCATATAAAGGGAACAGGCTGACTGTAGGGAGAACAGAGGAGACTGCCTAAAGGCAAAGATGGGAACTACTGACAAGAAGGTGGAGCGACTCCACAATGGATGTCTCAGTTTGGCTCAAGCTGAGTGTGGTGGATGGGGGGTCGAGTCTCTGGAAACCTTGTCTGAGGTGCAAGCAGGGTCTGCACCAGGTAGAAAAGCCTGGACCTTCATAAAAGGAAGATTATGCCTAACACCTTACATTGATTATTTGGAGGAGAGCTTTGGATGGAGAGAAAAGGAATGTAGGAAATCCATATATGGCACAAACATAAGAAATCATGTCAGTAGTCCCTTCTTTTGAGATCCTTTAAAGCTCAATAGAAGGTTGGAAAAGAACACCGCGGGGTCTGTTCTCCGGGCTTAAATCCATGCTGTCTCTCTTCTCTCCCATCCCTTCTTTTCACCCTTAGATGCCCTGTGGGAGAAAGTACGACAAGACATGGCTAATGGATTCAATCCAGAGCCATTGCAGTGTCCCCTTCACTCCAGTGGATGTAAGAGAAGATGGTGAAGTCAGCTACGTGGGCACAGGGAAGGGGGAGAGATCTGGCTCAGCAGGGGCCGTTGGCCTCTGACACTGTTGCTGTTGCCTTAAATCCCTGTAGTTCCACTACGTGAAAAACTGGGCTCGGTTCTTTGTCCAGGATGCTGGTGCTGCCTCTGCATTGATGGATGTCAGCTACAAGATTTGTGATGAGGAGAACCAAAAGGTCTCTGTTGAGGGCGTTACCTGTACCCAGTCCCAAGGGAGGAGGACAGGCCAGGGGCTGGTTGTCGTCTTTGGAATTAGAGTTCCTGGTGCTTACTCCACCTCTCCTTCCTGCAGATCTCTATCTTGGTCAGTCCTTCTGCTGAACCCTACTCTGTGCGGAATAAGTTGGAGCCCAGAGAAATGGAGCAGCTAAAGGTAATGCAGGCTCAAGGTACCTTGTGTGCCCACACCCAGACCCACCTCTTCTTCCCCCAGCCGCCGATTTCCCTATTATCACCACAGCCTCAGAGCGGCTCTCTCCATCTCTCTCTGCAGCTGACCATGTACAAACGATATGATGTCTCCCAGCAAGCTCTTGACCTCCAGAGGATTCGCTTTGACCCAGGTATGGCTGACAGCAGTAATTCTAGGGCAGGTAAGGGCAGAGAGGTCTGCCTGGGAGGGAGCCTTAGGGATGGTAACATGGCGGGGAGTTGGTGCTGGCCCTGGACCCCTCTCAGCCTTCTGATTCTCTCTTCTTGGCTTTCGGAAGACTTGGTGAACCATGATATTGATATAATCCTGAATCGAAGAAACTGCATGGCTGCCACCCTGCAGATCATCGAGAACAGTTTCCCCAAGGTGAGGCCTTAGGCCTAGTGCTGATAGTATGGTAGGGGGTGGAACAGATGGGATGGAGGGCAGCTTTGTCTCCCAGGCCCTAGATAGTAACCACCACTCTAACTCTTCTTCCCCAAAAGCTGTTGTCTTTAAACTTGTGCAACAACAAACTGTACCTGCTGGATGGCCTCTCTGACATTATACAGAAGGCCCCCAGAGTCAAGATCCTGAACCTCTCCAAAAATGAGGTGGGAAGAGGGAGTCAATCAAAGTTGGTTGAGAGTGGGTGGTGGTGCTCATCAGAGTGATGACAGGAGGCAGGTGAAGGTACCTGTGGGGGAGGGTCAGGGCTGGGGGTGCAGGGGCCCAGGTGTCTCTCTTTCCCTGGGACTCCTTTTCTAGTTTCCTCCCCATATTTCTCAGCTGAAGTCAGCTTCGGAGTTGGACAAGATGAAAGGGCTGGGACTTGAAGAGCTGTGGCTGGAAGGGAACCCCTTGTGTGACACCTTTCGAGAGCAGTCCACCTACATGAGGTCAGTGTGAAACACTGTCACCCTTCTTGGGCACTTTCACCCATGGGAGCCTGAACGACCCCTGACAATGGCCCTCTGCAGAAGGCGGCAGCCTTGGCCCTCTGGGAGGACCACAGGCCCTGCCTTCTCTTTTCTGAGTCCCTCATCTGTGCTTAGAGGGCTATTTCCTTCCTCTGACCAGCTCACCTCTTCAGGTGCTCTGGGGTCTGTTTCCCGACTCGGCACCTAGCTTTCTCTAGCACGCTCTCCCAAGAGTGTGCTCCAGGCAGCAGGGCTCCCCCTACTCACCAGGACCAGGAGTGACCCGCCTTGAGCCAGATGCTGGTGCCCTGGACTGAGAAGGGTCCTCCAGACCAAGGTCTCATGCTGACACAGGCCTTCCTGCTTCTGAGCCAATGTGGAGTTTTCCTCCCCTGCCCTGAGAGGCATCCTCCTTCCCTTGCTCCAAAAGGGTCTCCCCTCCAATCCCAGGCTGCCATGGGGGTTTTCCTTCCCCATGTTGAGGTCGAGGCCCCAGCTGGCTTCTGTCGTCACATCTGTTCCTCTGGTGCCATGCCAGGAGGTGTGCACTCCTTGGGAGAAACCTGGGTTCCCTGAGTCAAGTGGCCAGAAGTGGGCCACCGCCAGTGAGAGGGCTTCCTGAGGCAGGAGTGGAGGGCAGAGGGCAGAGGGCAGAGGTAATTGAGGAGACCGAAGGACAGGCCTTTTGGGGGCACTGCCCCTCCCTCCATCCACACATCACGTCATCCTGCCTGGTCCTTCAGAGGAGCCCTGGGTCACCCAGGATGGGTGTGATTCCTCAGACAAGGAATTGACTAAGACAGGCACAGGTGCACAGGGGCCATCAGGAGAGAAGGCAGTGGTCATAAGAGGGGGCCACAGACCCGCAACCCCATGCTGAGCTGGGGCCTGACCCTTTACTCCTTCTCGGGAATGTCTCCTGCCCCCGTGGCTGCTCCACTTCCCATGCCCAGCTCAGAGTGAGCTCACACAGGTGACAGAGTTTCAACCAGTATCCACTGGGCCCCCAGCCCAACAATGCATGTTTTCCATTCCTCCCTTGGGTCCAGGGCCAGCCAGGGCAGATGAAGGAAAGGGCTGCAGCAGGGGCGCCATTACCCCTTTCTTCTCTCTTCTTCCCTGATTTCCAGCACCATGGCAGAGCTTCTTTCCCTTCCCTTCCCTTTGCTTTCTCTCTCTCCCTTGTCTCTCTCATCTCTCTCCTCCTACCTTCATTCCCTCTCTGTTCTCATCTCTCCCTATCCCTCACCGCCTCCTGAGCCCGGCTTCAGTCACCTCCCTGCCCCAGCATCCTGGGCCATCTCTGGGGGGTGTCCTGGTCCTGGCAGAATGCTGGACCCCCGGTGAGGTAGTAGAGCCCTGGGATCTCACCCCATTCCCTCTTGTCTCTGGAGCCTTCAGTGGGGAGGAAGGAAGGGAGACAGGGAGGGGAATGAAGCCCTGGAGCCTGGGCTCCAAATGCTGTGTTGTGCACGGGAAAGGAGTCAGAGCAGTTAGGTGAGAGCTACCCAGGAGGAAGGAGAGGGAGGAGCGGGACGGAGGGGAGGGAGGGAGTGATGAATGAATGTGAATGAATATGATGTGAATGAATGAATATGAAGGTGTGGAGAGAGATGAAGAGACTGTGCCTTTCAGACAGTCCATATGGCAGATGCTCAGTGCTCAGCAGGGAAGTGGACCCAAAACCCTTGAAATCAGAGGCTGAGGTGGGCAAAGGGGGCTTCTGGATGGGCAGAAGACACTGGGCTCTGTTTATGGTCTCAGTGGTTTAAATCAAAGGAAGCATTGCAGCCCCGAACTATCAACCACTTCTTTCTGTTTTTGGTTTTGGACAGTGCCATCAAGGACTATTTCCCCAAGTTGTTATGCCTGGTAAGTGCCTACATTCATCGTTGTCTCTTACTCACATTGATGACCTCCACACCTGCCCTCAAGCCCTTTGGGTCTCGCCTAGATTGTCTGTTTGCATCAGACTCTTATCCACTTCAGGGGACATGCACTCCTGAAAAAGACATGAATATACTCTCTGGGAAAATATCCATACAAACACACACACACACACACACACACACACACACACACACACACACACACGTTGCATATAATTGTAGAGCCTTCCAGGACCTCACGATGAAAACGCCCACTGTAGTCTTGCCCATGGAATTTCCAGGGCCCTTTCACACCTGACCTCTGACCCTCGCCCTCTCCTCGGCCCATCCTTTCCCCTGATCATCCAGGGCCACCTCCCTGGTCTGCACTGCTGACTTCCTCTTCCCTTCTCCAGGATGGCCAGGAGATACTCCCACCGATTATCGTTGACGTGGACACCCCCTACTTGGTAAAGCCCTGCAAGGTGAGGAGGAAGGATCAAGCAACATATGAGGTGTTACAAGGGAGGCTTTATCAGCCACATGGTCTCAAATGTCTTTTGATTCCAGGAAAGCTATAAAGGATCCGAGACACTGAAGAATCTAGTCCTGCAATTCCTGCAGGAGTAAGTACCCCCTGGACCACGAGGAATGGGGAAGGCTGGGACGGGCCGGCCCACCCAAGCACAGATCTGCTCGTGGGAGTTTCCAAGTCTCACCTGAGGTCCAGACCACAGAGACAGACTGTCTTCATTGCTCCCCCACAGATATTACTTGATCTATGACTCCGGAGACCGACAGGGTCTTCTCGGTGCTTACCATGACGAGGCCTGCTTCTCCCTGGCCATTGCCTTCAACCCCGAGGACCCGGCCCGGTGAGTATCACAGCTCAGACTCTGCTCCTGGGCCCAGTGGCTCCCCAGCAGACACAGGCCAGCTCCTGGAAACACCCACTAGACAGACCACCACCTCCTGTTCCTCTCTCTCTCCTAGAAGCAGCTTGTGTGAGTACTTCAAGGATAACGGGAGTACAAAGAAGCTCAAGGACCCCTGTGCGTGTGTGATGGGGAAGATTGGGCAGGGAAAGGGGGCCTGGAGGGGTCAATCATAGGACACAGGGGGTGGCAGCCCCTGACCTTCGCTCCCCTCCCCCCCACAGACCTGTGGGTTCACCTGCTGAAATATACGAAAGATGACATCGTGCACTCCCTCTGTGTGTTGCCCCAAACTCAGCATGACTTCAGCTCCTTCTTGGTGGATGTGTGGCACCAGACGGTGAGCACTGCTTCCTCCCTCAGGCAGGCCCAGAAAGCCCCAGGTGGGTAGGAGGTTTAGGTGGTGACTGAGCACCTGGGCTCTTCCCTTTCAGGAAAGGGTGCTCTGCTTCTCTGTCAACGGAGTGTTCACGGAAGGTGCGTGTGTATGGAGTCCCCACCTCAGATGCCCCACTGGTCCCTCCCCCTGGCTGGGCTCCCTCTCCTAGCTTCCCTGATCCCTTCCCCTCTCTTCCTGTTCCCTCTGTCTTCTTCAGTCCCCACTCTGTCTCCAAATCATCCTGGTCTGACCTGCGTCCATGCCTGTCTGCCCCTCACAGCTCAGGCATTAGGGACACAGGCTGTGGAGTCTGATGGCTCTCATCCCAGACCCTTACTCTGTGAACTTGGGCGGGTTACCTAACCTCTCATTTTCCTCATTTGCAAAATGGGGCTAATAATACCCACCTCTTGGGTAGCTATGGAAAATGAATCGAATGAACTTGCAAAGTGGTTGTCACAGAGCCCGGCACATAGTAGGGTCCCTGTCCCTGGGAGCAGATTGCTCCTGTTGTTGCCCTGCCCAGTCCCGACACCCTGACTCCCAGTGAACTACTGTCTCCTTCAGCATGAGTATCAAGTCAGACCCTGACTGGGTAACACTGTGTAACATGTGTGTAAAGCATGTGCGACTCTAAGGAGGTATTGTTTGTTGTTCGTTTTTGAAGTGGTAGGAAAGTCTCAGAGTTCTGTCCATGCCTTCGCACGGACCTTCATCACTATCCCTGCCAGCAGTTCCAGGTGAGTGCTGTGTTATGAGTGGGAACACCCATCCCAGCCTGGGCTCAGGGGTGTGGGAATGTGGCGATGCAGACTTCAGGGTTTTCTCAATATTGTGGAAAGCCAACAGTTAGATCCAAGGAGTGGACTAGCCTAGTGGGTAAGAGCATGGGCTCTGGAGTCAGAACACTGGGTTCTCTTCCTGGCCCCAGCACTCACTAGCTGTGTGACCTTGGTCAAGTCACATGACCTCTCTGTGACTCAGTGTCTTCCTCTGAACATGGAGATTAGACTGTCCACTCCTTGGGCTGTTGTACAGAGTAAATACGAGTGCAAAATTGTCCCTGGGTTGCAGGTAAAGTACAAATCTAGTGAAGGTGGTAGACAGTCTCTCCAAAGATGGGCTCTGTGAGAGGGGTAGAGGTACCAGCCAAGGACTCTAGGGAGCAGGCACGGTAGAGTATGGAAGGAATCTGTTTACTGAATGGAAGTGGGAGCAGGATCATTGTTGGGGGTGTGGGTTTATCCATCCATTAGTTGTCTGGGGGCCCATTTTTCCTCCAGTCTGTGCATCGTGAATGACCAGCTGTTTGTGAGAGACACCACCCTCAACGAGCCTCTGAGTGCATTCTTCATCCCAGTGCCCACACCCTCGTCCAGCTCCGTGCTCACCCTCTCCCAGGAGCAGCAGGAAATGGTGCAGGCTTTCTCCACCCAGTCTGGGATGAAACTCAAGTGGTCTCAGAAGTGAGTGCTGGCTGTGCATGGGGATAGGGGCAATTTGGGACAGCTGGGGAGTGAGTCAGGGAAACTTGCAGGCAATTTGGAAAAATAACTTTTTGGATATTTTGCTTCCAAAAACATTGGGCTCATGAAAAAGGTATCATATTATTATATATGTAAAGGATTTTAACAATAGTATAATACTCAATGACATTATCTTGTATATGCAAAATCTGAAAGAATGCACCAAAAAACTACTAGAACAAATAAGCAAGTTCAGCAAGGTTGCAGGATACAAGACCAATATACAAAACTCATTTGTATTTCTATGTACTAGCAATGAACAATCCAAAAATTAAATTAAGGAAACAAGCCCATTTACAATACCATCAAAATAGCAAAATACTTAGAAACAAATGTAAGAAAAGAAGCGCAAATCTTATGCTCTGCAATCTGTAAAACTGCTGGAAAATGAAGAAGAAATAAATAGATGGAGAGACACCCCATTTTCATGGGTTGGAAGAGTTAATATTGTTAAGATGCAGTAGTACTCAGGGCAACCTACAGATTCAACGCAATCCCTATCAAAATCCTTCCATGCAAAAATTGACAAGGCTAACCTAAATGTCATATGGAAGTGCACCAAAACACTCATGAGAGAGAATAACAAAGTTAGGGGACTCACACTTCCCAATCTCAAAACTTGCTACAAAGCTCCAATAATCAAGACTGTGTGTTACTGGCATATGGACAGTATATGAATGAATGGAATAGATCAAAGATCTAAAAGTAAGAGGGAAAACTATATAAATGTTGGAGGAAAATATAGGTGTAAGTGTTCATGAATTAGCCAACCATTTCTTATATATGACACCAAAAGCACAAGCAACCAAAGGAAAAATAGATAAATTGGACTTCATCAAAATTAAAAGCTTTTGTGCATCAGTGGACACTGTGAAAATGCCACCAACAGAATGGGAGAAAATATTTGCCAGTCACATATCTGACAAGAATATATGAAGAACACTTGCAATTCAACAATAAAAAGACAAATAAACCAATTTAAAAATGGAGAAAGGGAGACGTCATCAGCATGGCGGTGTGAGAGGATCCTTTTGTCTCTCCCCTTCAATCTACAAGGAATAAAACATCCATAACCCAGCAAAGGCTACATTGCACAAGACACCAGGTTGCTGAAAAGATCCACACTTTGGTTCGTATAAAGGTGGGTGAATGGGAGCACATAAAGGAGGCTAAATGGGGGAACAGCAAAGGCAGAGCCCAGGATCCTGGATCCCTAGCAGCAGCAGCAGCTGAGCCAGCCACCCTCAGCCCCAGAGAACTCGGTGGGCAGCAGCAGAGGTGCAGGTGTGACACCAGGGAGCCAGCTGCGGTGGTACCTGTGGCCACAGGAAGCAGAGCAGCAGAAGAGGTGGAACTCTATGATCCTGGTCCTCCAGCCTCAGCTCAGAGCCTGGTAGCAAAGGCAGAGGTGTGCACAGGACTCCTCCATCCCAACTACTGCGGCACCTGTGATCAGCAGGTAACAGGCAACAGCTGAAATGGTGTCTGTGAACCTGGCTCCCTCCCCACCTTTCCCCTCCCCCCACCACAGAGTTGGAGCTTCTGACCCAGGTGATCCCCGATGAGGCTGAGGCTGTCAGCCATCCCTGTGCCCCCTGAAGCAAAGCCAGTGACTGACTGCAGTGACACCAGCAACAGCAAGGCATTGGTGACCCCCAGAAGCACAGGCAGTGATGACTAGAGTACCAGCAACACCCCCAAATAGAGGCGGTGGAGGGTTGACCATGCAGATCCTCAAATACAGCCTGAGGCAGCTCAGGTAACAGAAACCAAAAACTAGCACTATCGCACCACCTACCAAAACACAAAAGAAAGGCTTCTAATATCCAAGCAGTTGAGACGTTGGAACCAAAACAAAGCTATACCTAAGTAAAAAATGTGTTTGCTACAGGAAATGTGCCAGGAGAGGAATAAGTCAGCAAGCACCACAACACGCCATGGTACCGTGACATTACAGAAAGAAAACAATTCTCCAGAAACCAAACATAAAGTCATGGAAGATTACGATCTAAATGATCAAGAATTCAAAATAGCTGTAATGAAGAAAGTCAACAAACTATAAGAAAACTCGGAAAGGCAGTTTAGTGAGCTCAGCAATAAAATCAGTGAACAGAGGGAATACTTTACCAAACAGATTGAAACTTTACAAAAGAACCAAACAGAAGTTCTGGACCTGAAGAACTCCATAAATGAGATTGAGAATGCATTACAAAACACTGGAAACAGAGCAGATCATATGGAAGAAAGAATTAGCAAGCTCAAAGATAGAAACCTAGAAATGATGCAGGTGGAAGAGGAGAAAGAACTAAGACTTAAAATTTAAGGGTAGAAATTCTAGGAGAATTATCTGACTCCATTAGAAAGGGCAACATAAGGATCATGGGTATCCCAGAAGGAGAAAAGAGAGAGAAGGCAGCAGAGAGCTTATTTAAGGAAATAATAGCTGAGTACTTGCCAAACCTGGGGAAGGAACTGAATATACAAATCTACAAAGCTAATAGAACACCTAATCATCTCAGTGTAAAAAGACCTTCTCTAAGACTTGTGATAATAAAACCGTCACAAATCAATGACAAAGAAAGAATATTAAAAGAAGCCAAGGAGAAAAAGAAAATAACTTAGAAAAACTACCCATGAGGCTATTGGCAGATTTCTCAGCAGAATCCCTACAGGCCAGGAGAAAGTGGAAAGATACATTCAAAGTATTGTAAGATAAGAACTGTCAGCCAAGAATACTCTATCCAGCAAAGTTATCTTTCAGATGTGAAGGAGAAATAAAGGCCTTCCCAGACAAACCAAAGCTGAGGGAGTTCATCGCCACTAGACCTGCCTTATAAGAAATGTTGAAAGGAGCCCTTCTACCTGAAACAAAAAGGCAAAGGTATACAAAACTATGAGCAAGGTTGATAAATAGACAGAATCAGAAAATTGCAAACCTGAATCAGAATAGGACAGTATATATTTAATTATAACCTAAAGGTTAAAAGGAAGGGAAGCATTAAAAATGACTATAACTACTTTGATTTGGTATCAAACTCACAATACAAAAAGGGGTAATTTGTGACAACAAAACATAGAAGGGGACGAGGGAAAGGACAGAACTTGCATAGGCAAATGGAGATAAGATGCTATCAGCAGAAAAAGGACTAGCTTATCTATGAGACCTTTTATCCAAACCTCATGGTAACCGCAAAACAAAAATTCAGAACACAATCACAAAACATAAAAGAAAGGGAAAACTGAGAAATGCATTGCAGAAAACCACCAAACTGAAATAGCAGACAGAAACACAAGGGAAAAGAAACTACAGAAATATAGAACAATCAGGAAACAAAAGATAAAATGGCAGTACTAAGTCCTCATATATCAGTAATCACCCTAAATGTAAATGGATTAAATTCACCAATCAAAAGACACAGAGTGGCTGGATGGATTAAAAAACAAAACCCAAGACCCAATGATATGCTGCCTCTGGGAGACCTAGCTCAGCTCTAAAGACAAACATAGGCTCAAAGTGAAGGGATGGAAGATGATACTCCAAGCTAGTGGCAACCGAAAGAAAGCAGGCGTAGCCACAGTTGCATCAGACAAAATAGACTTTAAAAAAGATGACAAGAGACAAAGATGGACATTATATAATGATGAAGGGGACAATCCACCGAGAAGACATAACATTTATTAATATATTTGCACCTGAGATAGGAGCACCAAAGTACATAAAGCAATTATTAAAAGACCTAAAGGGAGAAATTGACAGCAACACAATAATAGTAGGGGACTTTAATATCCCACTTACATCAATGGATATATAGATCATCCAGACAGAAAGTCAACAAGGAAACATCGGCCTTGAATGAAACATTAGACCTGATGGACTTAATAGATATACATAGAATAGTCCATCCAAAAGCAGGAGAATACACATTCTTCTCAAGGGCACATAGAACATTCTAAAAGACAGACCATGTGTTGGGAAACCAAACAAGTCTCAGTATATTTAAAAAGATTGAAATCATATTGAACATATTTTCTGACCACAATGGGATGAAACTAGAAATCAACTACAAGAAAAAAACCTGGAAAAGTTACAAATATATGGAGACTGAACAACATGCTACTGAACAACCATTGGATCAATGAAGGAATCAAAGGAGAAATTGAAAAATACCTGGAGACAAATGAAAACACAACATACAAAAATCTATGGGATGCAGCAAAAGCAGTAGTAAGAGGGAAGTTTATAGCAATTCAGGCCTACCTCAACAAACAAGAAAAATCTCAAATAAGCAATCATCTAACATTCCACCTAAAGGAACTAGAAAAAAGAACAAACGAAGCCCACTGTCAGTAGAAGGAAGGAAATAATAAAAATCAGAGTGGAGATAAATAAAATAGAGACTAAAAAGAGAGTAGAAAAGATCAATAAAACTAAGAGGTGGTTCTCTTTGAAAAGATAAACAAAATTGACAAACTTCTAGCTAGACTCACTAAGAAAAAAGAGAGAAGGCTCAAATAAATAAAATCAGAAATGGAAGAGGAGAAATTACAACAGATATACAAAGGACTATAATAGAACACTATGAAAAGCTATACGCCAACAAATCAGATAACCTACAAGAAATGGATAAATTCTGAGAATCGTGCAACATCCCAAGCTGAATCAAGAAGAAATAGAGAATCTAAATAGGCCAGTCACAAGTAAAGAGATTGAAACCGTAATCAAAAACTTCCCAAAAAACTAAAGTCCAGGACCAGATGGCTTCTCTGGAAAATTCAACCAAACATTCAAAGAAGATTTAATACCTATCCTTCTCAAACTCTTCTAAAACAATTGAAGAAGATAGAACACTTCCTAAGCCATTCTATGAGGCCAACATTACCCTGATACCAAAACCAAGCAAGGACAACACAAAGAAGGAAAATTACAGGCCAATATCCCTAAGGACAGGAACAAGACAAGGAAGGATGCCCACTCTTGCCACTCTTATTCAACATAGAATTGGAAGTTCTAACTGGAGCAATTAGGCAAGAAAGAGAAATAAAAGGTATCCAAATTTGAAAGGAAGAAGTACAACCATCACTATTTACAGACGACATGATTTTATATATAGAAAACCCTAAAGAATCCACCAAAAAACTTTTTGAAATAATAAACGGATACAGTGAAGTTGCAGGGTACGAAATCAACATACAAAAATCAGTTGCGTTTCTATACACTAACAACAAACCAGCAGAAAGAGAAATCAAGCATACAATCCCATTTATAATTGCAACGAAAAGAATAAAATACCTAGGAATAAACTTAACCAAGGAGGTGAAGATCTGTAAAATGAAAACTGTAAGACATTGTTGAAAGAAATCAAAGAAGACACGAAGAAATGGAAAGATATTCCGTGCTCATGGATTGGAAGAATTAACTTAGTTAAAATGTCCATATTACCTAAAGCAATCTACAGATTCAATGCAATCCCTATGAAAATCCCAATGACATTTTTCACGGAAATAGGCACAGAATCCTAAAATTTATATGGAACAACAAAAGACTCCGAATAGCCAAAGTAATCCTGAGAAAAAAGATCAAAGCTGGAGGCATCACACTCCCTAATGTCAAAATATACTACGAAGCCATAGTAATCAAAACAGCATGGTACTGGCAGAAAAATGGACGCACAGATTAATGAGACAGAATTGAGAGCCCAGAAATAAACCCACATATTTATGGACAGCTAATTTTCAACAAAGGAGCCAAGAACATAGAGTGGAGAAAGGAAAGTCTCTTCAATAAATGGTGCTGGGAAAACTGGACAGCCACATGCAAAAGAATGAAAGTAGACCAATATCTTACACCATGCACAAAAATTAACTTGAAGTGGGTTAAACACTTGAATATAAGATCTGAAACCATAAACCTTCTAGAAGAAACCGTAGGCAGTATGCTTTTCAATCTCAGTCTTAGCAGTATCTTTTTGAATATGTCTCCTCAGGCAAGGGAAACAAAAGGAAAAAAAATGGGACTATATCAAACTAAAAAAGCTTCTGCACAGCAAAGGAAATCATCCACAAACCAAAAAGACAAGCTACCAACTGGGAGAAGATATTTGCAAATCATATATCCAAGGAGGGGTTAATATCCAAAACATATAAAGAACTCATAAAACTCAACAACAAAAAAACAACTCGATTAAAAAATGGGCAGAGGATCTGAACAGACATTTTTCCAAAGAAGATATACAGATGGCCAACAGGCTCATGAAAATGTGCTCAACATCACTAATTGTTGGGGAAATGCAAACAAAATCACAATGAGATATCACCTCATGCCCGTCAGACTGGCTGTTATTAAAAAGACAGAAAATAACAAGTGTTGGAGAGGATGTGGAGAAAAGGGAACCCTCGTACACTGCTGGTGGGAATGTAAATTGGTGCTGCCACTGTGGAAAACAGTATGGAGATTCCACAAAAAATTAAAAATAGAACTACCATATGATCCAGCTAGTCCACTTCTGGGTATTTATCCAAAGGACACAGAGACACTAAATTGAAAAGATATTTGCACCCCTATGTTCACTGCAGCATTATTCACAATAGCCAAGTCTTGGAGACAACCTAAGTGCCCATAAATGGAAGAATGGATAAAGAAGATATGGTGGACACACACACACACACACACACACACACACACACACACACACACACACACAATGTGCCATAAAAAAGATGAAATGTTGCCATTCACAACAACATGGCTGGATCTTGAGGGTATTATGCTAAGTGAAATAAGTCAGACAGAGAAAACGAGTACCATATGATTTCACTCATATATGGAAGATAAACAATCAAGCAAACACATAGGTACAGAGAACAGACTGGTGGTTACCAGGGGGAAAGGAGAGGCAGGGGGAGGGCAAAAGGGGTAAAGGGGCATAAGTGTACAGTGATGGATAGAAACTAGACTTTTGGTGGGGAACACGATGTAGTCTATACAGAAGGCAAAATATAATGATGTACACCTGAAATTTATATGATTTAAAAAATGGGGAAAGATCTGAATAGACATTTCTCCAAGAAAGATATACAAATGGCCAACCAGCACGTGAAAAACTTCTTAACCATCATTAGTCATTGAGGAAATGCAAATTAAAACCACAGTGAGTTACCACTTCACACCCACTAGGATGGCTTTAATCAATAAGACGAATGAGAACAAGTGTTGGTGAGGATGTGGAGAAACTGGAATTCTCCTGTATTTCTGGTGGGACTATAAAATAGAGCTGTAGTTGGGGAAAACATGTTGGCAGTTCCTCAAAATGTAAACGTGAAGTTACCATATGACCCAGTAATTCCACTCCTAACTTTCTACCAGGAGAAGTTAACACATATGTTCACTCTCAAACTTGTACAGGAATGTTCACGGCAGCATTATGCATAATGGCCACAAAGTGGAAACAACTTAAATGTCCTTTAGCTGATGAACATATAAATTAATGCGGACACCCATATAGTAGAATATTATTCAGTCATAGAAAAGAATATGGTTCTGATATATGCCATGACGTGGATGAACCTTGAAATCTTGCTAATTGAAAGGAGCCAGTCACAAAAGGTCATATATTGTGTGATTCCATTTATATGAAGTGTCCAAAAAGGCAAATCCACAGAGACCAAAAGCAGATGAGTGGTTACCAGGGTCTGGGGGAAGGGGAGGAATAGGGAGTGATCTCTAATGGATAAGGAGTTCCCTTTTGAAGTGATAAAATTATTTTGGAATTAGATAGTTGTGGTGGTTGCACAATCTTGTGACTATACTAAAAAGCACTGCATTGTACACTTTAAAATGGTATGTGCATTATATCTCAATAAAATGATTGAAGTGTGCATTTTTAAAATTTTCATTTGTGAGTTTCTTGAACATCTTCCTTTACCAATGTCTATTAAGCTCCCTTGTTCTTTTGAACAGCTCTATTTTTCGGTTTTGCATTCTAGCAGGCATGAATGCTAGTGACAGATGTTTCAGTTTTCACTAGGTCTTTCTTCGTCATTGCACAGTGTTCATTCTGGTACATGCGTCCCAGCAAAAATGTGGCATAGACTTAGCAGGGGCATTGCATGACCAGCGTGTCTGTACTGTGGTACTAATGGGGATCACCTGTTCTTCTCCTGCTCCAGGTGCCTTCAGGACAATGAGTAGAACTACACCAGAGCTGGTCAGGTCTTCACTATGCTCAAGGTGAGGTCTGGGAATCAAGTGGGTTAAAGATGGATGTTTCTGGGCCTTCAGGAAGGCCAGGAAGGTGGAGGCCAGTGGCCTGGGAATGAAACTCAGGGAGCTGGCTCTCCTGACATCCCGACTCCTTCCCTCCAGACCGAGAGCAAGATCCCAGAGGAGGCCTTCAAACAAATCCCTTAAAAGGAGCCCTTGTCATCTTTGCCTTCATCCACGTCACCTTTGTTTCTCTTTTGTCCAGCCTAAGGCCATCCCCATGAATGGGGTTGGAGGCCTGGCTGACCAAGAACCCAAAGTTAACTCGTAGGCCAGACAACAATAACGACCTGAAGGGTCAGTTGTTCTGTGTATTTTCCCCACTGATGATTGCTGTTTATTTTCATAATAAAGAGTGATGTTGCACGTTGAATGTGGTGTGTCCTGGATCGCTCTTCCCCTGCCCCAACCATGAGCCAATGGGTCCAGGACTGAAAGGCCCTGCCCTCTCCTCCCGCCCTCCATTCAGCCTGGCAGTCCCTAGCAGATACATCAGGCTTGACTCCATAGGTAGTTTGTCAGTAAATCCTATGAGAAGGGACATGTGCTGCTTCTAGGGATTGGCCTTTGGAGACAGTGTGACTCAGTCAGGCGCTCTACCTGGAGGCCCCCAGAAGCAGGCGTGTGACCTGGCACAAAGGGGCTTTGCAAGGGATTCCTACTGGCTGGTGAGGGCTGTGGAAGGAAGGAAGGTGACGACTCCCATATTTTACTTCTTGTTCCCAATCATTTGAATATTTTCAAAGACCACACCGTGAACAATTTTATGATTTGCACACCTCTCACCATGCTTCCATTTGTCTTCTCATCCATTCTCCTTTCCGAAGGTGCCCTGTGGGAGGGATCTCGCTTTAGCACCTGAGAGGGAGGGAGAGTCAGCCTGTCTGCCCAGTGCCTTTCTCAGAGAGCTGACACTGGGTGCTCCGTGCCCATGTGTTTGAGGGGGTTCAGTCATTTATTTTCACTCCAAACAAGCAACAATGGTACATAGTCTCACATTCTGGTCAGTTCTGTGGGACCTTTCTCATCGACTGGCAATTAATAGTTCAGAAATGCAGGCAAGAGTTGAAAGGGACACTTGCACAATTTATTTTCCACACTTCTGTGATCTTTGCACTTCCAAGGACAAGCAGGCATAATTTTTGGTATTAAAACAATAGCAGTACCAAATTTCAACTTACAATCCTATAAATGATGACATAGGTGAGGTACCACCTGTTTACAAATTATGCCCCTATTTTTGGGCCTCATCCATGTTATATTCTACCACTTGCCACTTTTCCTTTCTTTATGTCTATTTACATAAGGGATCCATATATTGGTGTGTGCACGTCTTAGAAATATGAACTAAGGGGACAATTGCCGTTACATAAGGAATAATTCCATGTTATTCCACATAGCGTCTCAATGATCGCAGACTAGTCTCGGCCTTCTCACCTAGAGAACAGAGACCGCAGTGCACACTTCTCAGCCGCATTGTGAGGAAAAGAGGCAGTCTCACATGTTAGCGAACAGTCGCAGTGTCTGGCTCAACTCAGGCTCTCTGAGCTGTCTGAGTTCCCTCGTGGGCAGGGACCGTGGAACCCATCACATGGCCCCTCAACTTCCTCTCTCTACATCTCAGGCTTCCACATCCTTGGACTCCTTCCCTAGCCAGCTCAGATGCCACGGTCTTCCAGTCACTCACTCTGCTGCCAATTCCCTCAATTCCCTTGGTCCCATAACCTGGGCAAATGCTAACCCTGCTGTCTTCCTCCTCACACACAGGTCTCTGTGCAAACTGTCCTGCAGGACAGGTTTTTGGAACTATAAATGCTGAGGCAAAACGTGTGCTCTGCAAGATTATTTCTGAAGTTGGGAGGCAACAGATACTCCCATACGTTGTTTCTGAGGATGGAAATTAGCATATCAATGTATTAGTGTCATTTGGAACAATTTCATCATATAGGCACACATAAGTATGCATGTACACACATTTTATATAAATAGAATCATAATGCAGACAGTTTTGTGTCTAGTTCATCTTAGTTATCAAATGTAATGACACAAAACTGTGTATAATATTCACTTGTTATGCCTTAAGTTTTTGTAGGATGTCTAGTAATGACTTTCTTTTATTCTTGACAGTGTTAATTTGTGTGTTAATTGTGTGGAGTGTGAGATGGGAAGACTGATTAGGAAGGAAGGCAGAAAATGGGAGCCCCAGCCAGGAGGGTCCAGCGGCAGCTGCTCTGTTCATTTCCCTGGGCCCTGGCACACTCTGCTGGCACGCAGATAGGGTGGCGGGGAGGCTGGGGCTGTGGAATTCATGTGGGATTAGCTTCACGAAGAGGCGTTATTTCCTGTATGGCACTTCTCTTCTTGCCCATCAAGTACAAAGGCATCAAGTTCATGGACATCCCCAACCAGGTGCACTTCTTACAAAGGCTGCTGGTGGGGGTGGGTGGTGGACCCCTCCCTGTCCTCCACCAGGTCCCACATCTGTGGGGAAGGAGCCCCAGAAGCAGCTGCGGGAACTGCAAGGGGAGTGGCCTGATGATGCCCTTTTCCGTCTCTCATCTTCAACTAACTTGTGCCTTCCCTCAGAATACCTCTCTGGGTCCCGTGTGGTACTCTCCATTCCCAACACTTTGTCTCAAAACTTGTCTCTGAACTGCCGCCCTTATCCCTGGGATCCCTGCCTGTAGCTCCCACCTCCAGCCCTGGTGCATAATTGCTGCTTATCTTCCTAAATATGGATTCCATTTATGCTATTTGCCTGCTCATAAGGCTTCAATGGTATCGTTCACTTAACGATCACAGAATTTCCCTCCAGCCACTGCTCCTTATGATCCTCCCATCCTGTAACCCCTGTGCCGAAGAAAGCCAGTGGTTGGATGTGAGCACTTCATCCCCTCAGTGGCCATATCCAAGGGCATAAACCTCAGACCTAGATCATGCAAGATCAGACACTATCCTCCACCTCCACCAAAATAAAGTAAAGTGACGAGAATTGGTGTTTGGCGGTTCTTGGTACCCTAAGCTGCATCAAAGAAAGACGGTGAAGTAATGGTAGGAGGGCATGCTTTCTGGGACTTGAGGAGAGCAAGTGTCTGTGGCAGGGCCTGAAATACTGTAGTTGCAACAGGATCCCAGGAGTGATGGTTAATTTTATGTGTCAACTTGGCTAGACCGTGGTACCCAGACATTTGTTCAAACGTTATTCTGGACATTTCAGTGAAGGTGTTTATGGATGAGATTAATATATTTAATTAGATAGAGTTTAGTAGAATTTAGTAAAGTGGATTACTCTCATCATGTGGGTGAGTCTCATCCAATCAGTTGAAGGCCTAAATAGAAAAAAGACTGACCTCCTCAGAGGAAGAGAGAATTCTGCCAGCAAACTGCCTTCAGACTTGAACTGCAGCTCTTCCCTAGGTCTCCAGCTCCAGCCTGCCTACCTGCAGATTTGGGACTTGCCAGGTTCTAAAATCACACGAGCCGATTCCTTTAAAAAAAAAAAAAAGAATGAACATCTATATGCCAACAAACTGGACAACCTAGATGAAATGAAAAAATTCTTAGAAACATACAACCTACAAAGATTGAATCAGGAAAAAAGTAGAAATTGTGAACAGACCAATTACTAGTAAGATGACTGAATCAGTAAGCAAAAGACTCCCAACAGGGGCCGGCCTGGTGGCATAGGGGTTAAGTTCACGTGCTCCACTTCAGCAGCCCAGGGTTCGCAGGTTCGGATCTCAGGCACAGACATACGCACAGCTCATCAAGCCATGCTGTGGTGGCATCCCACATATAAAATAGAGGAGGATGGGCATGGATGTTAGCTCAGGACCAATCTTCCTCACCAAAAAAAAAAAAAGGACTCCCAACAAAGAAAAGGCAAGGAAAAGAAGGCTTCACTGGTGAATTTTACCAAACAATTGAAGAATTAATGCCAATCCTTCTCAAACTACAAGGCCAGCATTACCCTGATACCAAAACCAGAAAAGGACACTACAAGAAAATGAAACTACAGGCCAATATGCCTGATGAATATAGATGCAAACATTCTCAACAAAATACTAGTAAACTGAATTCAGCAGCACATTTAAAAGACCATTCACCATGATCTAGTGAAATTTATACTTGGGATACAAGGATGGTTCAACACACACAAATCAATAAGTGTAATTCATCACATTAATAGCATGAAGGAAAAAAATCATATGATCATCTCAATAGATGCAAAAACATTTGACAACATTCAAGATCTGTTCATGATAAAAACTCTTAACAAATTAGGTATAGAAGCAACGTATCTCAACATAATAAAGGCCATATATGACAAACCCACAGCTAACATCATACTCAATGGTGAAAGTTTGAAAGCCTTTCCTATAAGATCAGGAACGAGACAAGGGTGCCCACTCTCAACACTCCTATTCAACATAGTACCAGAAGTCCTAGCCAGAGCAATTAGGCAAGAAAAAGAAACAAAAGGCATCAGTGTTGGAAAGAAGATGTAAAATGGTCTCTATTTGCAGATGATATGATTTTATAGAGAGAAAATCCTACAGATTCCACCAAGAAACTGTTAAATCTAATCAATGAATTCAGAAAAGTAGCAAGATACAAAATTAACATACAAGAATCTGTAGTATTTCTATGCACTAACAATGAATTATCTGAAAAAGAAAGAAAGAAAACAATCCATTTACAATAGCACCAAAAACAATAAAATACTTAGGAATAAATTCAATCAAGGAGGTAAAAGTTCTCTACACTGAAAACTGCAAAACATTGATGAAAGAAATTGAAGAAGACACAAAGAATTGGAAAGGTACCTGGTGTTCATGAATTGGAAGAATTAATATTGTTAAAATTATCAGTAAAAGTCATCTATAGGTTCAATGCGATCCCTATCAAGATTCCAATGGCATTTTTTACTGAAGTAGAAAAACACAATCCTAAAATTTACATGGAAGCAAAAAAGACTCCGAATAGCCAAAGCAATCCTGAGAAAGAAAAACAAGGCAGAAGGTACCACACTTCCTGATGTCAAGCTATATTATAAAGCTATAGTAATCAAAACAGTATGGTACCGGCATAAAAGCAGACACGTAGAGCGATGGAACAGAATGGAGAGTCCAGAAATAAACCCAAGCGTATATGGTAACTAATACTTGACAAGGGAGCCATGAACACTCAATGGAGAAAAGACAGTCTCCTTGATAAATGGTGCTGGAAAATTGGATATCCATGTGTAGAAGAATGAAACTAGACCCCTATCTTATAGCACTAACAAAAATTAACTCTAAGTGGATTAAAGACTTAAACGTAACACCTAAAACCATAAACCTCCTAGAAGAAAAATTAGGAAAAAAGCTCCTTTACATGAGTCTTGGTGATGATGTTTTGGATAGGACACCTAAAGCATAAGCAACAAAATAAAAAAACAAACAAGTGGGATTATCTCAAACTAAAAAGCTTCTGCACAGTGAAGTTTCCATCAACAAAATGAAAAGGCAATCTCCTGAATTTGGGAAAATTTTGCAAATCATATATCTGATAAGGGGCTAATATCCAAAACATATGAAGAACTCATATAACTTAATAACAAAAACCCAACCCAATTAAAAAATGGGCAAAGGACCTGAACAGATATTTTTCCAAAGAAGATATACAAATGGCCAACAGGAACATGAAAAGGTGCTCACTATCACTAATCATTAGGGAAATGCAAATCAAAACCACAATGAGATATCACCTCATGCCTGTTAGAATGGCCATCATCAAAAAAAACCAAGAGATAATAAATGCCAATGAGGATGTGGAGAAAAGGGAACACTTGTGCACTGGTGGTGGAATTGTAAATTGGTACAGCCACTATGGAAAACGCTATGGAGGTTCCTCAAAAGATTAAAAATAGAACTACTGTATGATCCACTTCGGCATATATGTCCAAAGGAAACAAAATCGCTATGTCAAAGAGATATCTGTACCCCCATGTTCATTGCAGCATTGTTTACAATAGCCAAGTCACTGAAACAACCTAAGTGTCATTCAACAAATGAATGGATAAAGAAAATGTGGTATATGCATATACAGTGGAATACCGTTCAGCCATAAAAGAGAAGGAAACCCTGCCAATTGCGACAACATGAATGCACCTTGAAGGCATTATGCTAAGTGAAATAAGTCAGACAAAGAAAGACAAATACTGCATGATCTCACTTATATGTGGGTCTAAAACAAACAAGCAAACAAACTCATAGAAAAAGAGACTAGATTTATGGTTACTAGAGGCAGGGGGTGGGAGGTGGGGAAATTGGATGAAGGTGGTCAAAAGGTACAAACTTCTAGTTATAAAATAAATAAATACTGAGGATGTAATGTACAACATGATGACTATAGTTAACACTGCTGTGTGGTACATTTGAAAGTTACTAAGAGAGTAGATTCTAAAAGTCCTCATCACAAGGAAAAAATATTTTGTGTCTATATGAGAGGATGGATGTTAACTAAACTTCTTGTGGTAATCGTTTCACAATATATGTAAGTCTAGTCATTATGCTGTATACCTTAAACTTATACAGTGCTGTATGTCAATTATGTCTCAATAAAGCTGAAAGAAGAAACACAGGAAATACACACACACACACACACACACACACACACACACACACATGCTATTGGCTCTGTTTCTCTGGAGAGCCCTGACTAATATACCATGTGATGCTGAAACTGCTATTGCATGGATCACTCTTTGAGTAGCGAGGAACTAGAGACTATCTGACACATGGCACATGAGCTCATGGCCTCATGTATAATAATGCTCATTTCAGCATTGTTTGTGACAGCAAAACTGTAGGAAAAAACAAAATGTCCATCAACAGTGGTCCAAAAAACACATTGTGATTCATTCTAACGGTGGAATATTATATAGCAGAAAAAATTAATGCCCCAGACCTATGGAATTTAGGCCACATATACATCTGAAAAATGTAATGTTAAATCAAATTATCAAATGGAAGATAAGGACACCTACAGTATGAAATATATATATATATATATTTATATATATATATATATATATATATACACAACACTTTTAAAGGATGCTTTCATTCATGGTAAAAGTATAAAGCAATTTAATTAGAGTATAAACACCTCATTCTGGTTATTAGTTACATCTAAGGGGGAAGGAAGGATGGTGCAGTTAAGAGGATGGACTCAAAGCATTTGTCAAGTTTATTGCTTAACCTGGGTAGCGGGTACACAAATGTTCATGTTATAGCTTTTTATAAAATTTTGTGTATTTGATATGTTTGATGAGAAACAAACAAAGCTTTTAGGAGCTGAAGTTTTTTTTATCATAAATGTAATGTATATTCATTTTACCAAATGATTAAAATACAGTTAACTACAGAAATGAAAACATCAATAATCAGCAATCCCACCACCACTGAGGAAAAAAAAAAACTTAACATTTTCTGTGTTCCATTCCCTTATTTTTAATTTGCTTGCATATGTGCAAATATATTGTATATACATTACATGGACATTTCATAGAACTGTGATATCATATATAAGTTTTTATATTATTACTGTCTTGATTTTTTAACTACTATTAAATCACATGGTACGGGGAAAGTATCTAACTTTGATTTTTTAAAAACACTATTGTTTTAGAGCAGTGTTAGGTCCACAGCAAAACTGAGAGGAAGGCATGGAGATTTCCCATATGCTCCCTGCTCCCACGCATGTCTAACTTCTCCTATTACCAACATCTCCGACCAGAGTAATACATTTGTTACCATTGATGAACCTACACTGATACATCATAATCACCCAAAGTCCATAGTTTACATTAGGATTCATTCTTGGTGTTGTACGTTCTATGGTTTTGGACAAATGTATAATGATATGCATCCATCATTTTAACTTTGATTTTTATTAAACCTCTACAGCTGTACCTGTCCCATTTCTTGAACAGTGCATCTTAATCCACATCTGTGGAAATGCCCCACTCATTTCATCTTAAACAATGTATATACCTGGTCCTGCTCGTGAGCTTTCTACAGTCTTCCCTTAATCTGTATGCCAACCAGTCTGTTCCCAACTGTGATGAAAGTACAGCACCAGAGAACAATTACATTACCTGGCGACCTGAATCCCAGCTTCACGACTGTCCTGTTGGATGGCTAGGAGGAATAATGATCGTTACAATGAATGACGCAAGCATGTTTTCATCACTGAAGATGCTATGCTTGCTCTGAGAACTTGCAATGTAGTGTTCATTTAATCTTCACTACAGCCTTAAGAGGCAGGTACCATTCCGATTCCCACTTAAGATGAGAGAAAAGGCGAGACAGAGAAAGGAAGCTGCTTACTCAAGATCATGCATCCTGCAACTAAAGGCGCCCAAGGTCAAACCTATGCCCTGAACCACCGTTTCTGTACTGAGCACTCTTCTGTGTTAGGGCTGAGGCCGGCACAGGGGAAGGGTCTCCCCCAAGGTCCTGCGGTTCGGCATGGGCACGGGCCTCCGGAAGTCAGTCTTCCAGCCCGCAGACCTTTTATTGCTTTGTTCCCACATATGCTCTCTTTTTCTGAGGCTCAGTTGAAAACTGCTCCTCCAGTATCAAACTAGAAGGGAGAAGAAGGGGACAGGAAGTCACCTGGAATAAAGGCAAATTATTTTCCTCCCTTTCTCACAACTCCTTGCTTAATTCATCCCACAACAGAAATGACACCAAAGCTCATGCACTAGGTGGGTGTTTGTACATCTCTTCCTTGGCTGCATTTCCAGATGCCCTCTAAGACAGATAGGCTCTGTGGTTTATTTATAAGTCATCTCTTTCATGGGAGAGAGGAGGCAGACTGGGCAGTACTAACGTCTGTCCAAGTCCTACATGTGCCAGACGTTTCTATAGATGTTCTCCTTTTCTTCTCACCAGAGCTCTGTGAGGAAGGTATCATTATTCCCATTTTGTGGAAAATCAAGGATAGGCCCACAGAGCACTATATTTTTCCAGGGCCATGCATCGAGTCAGGGGTGGGAACGGGATTCTCTTTCTCTCCCCACCATATACCCGTCAGCTTCCTTTTTCAGTAATGGGCTTCCTAAGCTCAAGAACTGATGGTTTTAAACGCTCCCAGAATTGTGTCCACATGGGTACTCACTCAACACGGTACTGACTACAGAGATCAAACCTTGTGCCAGGATGGTCGAGCTGGTCCCCAAGGAGTCAAGCAAGGCTGATGCGAAAGCAGGGCTGTTGCTCTCTCTGCAGGGAGACCTGAGAAAAGGTGACTGACATTCACACAAGAACTTTAATCAACAGGTACTTTCTACTTTATCTAATTTAATCCTTACAGCTATTCACGTTGCTGTTCATTGTTGACATTATTGAGATCAGGGTACAGGACTCACGAGAAGTTAGGCAACTTTCCCCCGGGAAAAGAAGCTTCCAAATTAATGCTCAGGAACTCAAAACCTAGAAGTATACCGAGTGTCAATGTTTTTCTGCTCTGTCAGGTGGGCAGACAGTCAATGAAGCTAAATGTATTGTTTAGGGGTTCTCTTTAACCACGAGCTTTACTGCTTCTATATCTGAATATATACATACATATGCATTGTGTGGTATAGATCTGTATCTATACACTGCATATACATATATCTGTATATTTGTGTTATACAGATGGTGTCTGTATAGCAAAATTTAAAAGTACGAAGTATATAAAAAGGTGGGAGAAAACATTTGCAACCTGTATTGCAGATATGGGGTTAATATCTTTGAATCAACAGAAATAAGCCAAAGATTACAACAAAGAATGCACATTCAAAGCAATATAAACGGCCAATGAAACACTTGAAAACATGCCAAATCGTGTAACTGATGAAATGCCAAACGAGCTCTCATACTAAGTGAAAGAGGTGAATATCCCACATAGTGATCACAAGTTTGTAAAACAATATGCTTTTATATGTGGACAAGTGTGCATTTTATTAAGCTACATACTGAAAAAAGTCAACAGACTATGCTCAAATGATTAATGATGAATGTCTTCTGGTTGGGGTGGGAGTCCAGGCCACAGGATTAATATCCTGATATATTAATTTGGCAAAATAAATAAAATCCCCAAAATGTTATTTTCAAATACTGGCTATGGAACACCCTTTTCAACAAGATAGTGATTACTTCTATTCTGACATGGCTGCTTTTCCTCCTTCTTTCTTATTTTAAAATACGTAATTCATGTTGAGAGCTACCATATTTAAATGGCTACAGCCCTGTGCTGAGAAAGCCAGTGGACAAAACTGCCTAGGGTCAAAGAAAGAGGCCACACCATGCGCAGATGTCATGCCCCTAGAGCAGTGGCCCGGATCTCAGAAGTAAGCAGTGGGTGCCAGTACATGTCACCTCCCTGAAGGCAGAAGGCACCAGTGGCAGTTCAGTAGTGATAGGTCCAGTGTGGATGCCACACCACCCCTTCCCAGGAGAGCGTCCATAAAGTGTCTGTGCAGGGAGAAAGAAGTGGATACAGGATCAGTGCAGAGGGAGGGTACTGCACAACACAAATTTAATTTACACAGGTAAATTTACAGACATAATTAATATGCCATCAATTTCCATATAAGGAATTCTGACTAGCTGAAAGAGTCATGTTCACATGTACCAACAGGTAATTCAAAGAAGACAAATGAATGGCAATCAAACCTATGTAACATTGCTCAACCACACCAAACATTAAAGAAATGTAATAAAAGCGTTGATATATATATATATATATATCAATATATAAACAAGATACAGAACATAATGTACAACACGATCTAACTTTTGAGAAATACATATTTTCATAAGAACATACATGTGTCTTATTTTAAAATATAAACAATCCCAGGCAAACATATCTGGAGAATATTTACAAATATACTGAGTGGTTACCTTGAGGCGGGACAAAGAAGTTGAAGGGGGGAGATACAAGATAATTCCTCTTATAAATGTATATTTCTCCAGTGGTTCCAAGGGCTTGGGGGAACATGTACACTGATTTTTACTTAGCAAAATAACTAAGACAAAATTATGACAACATAGGATAAACCTAGTTCCGTTTTTATTTATAAAACTAGTGCTGAAAATATTTTTCTGAAGGTTAAAAAATGTTAAATACATTGTAAAATAAGAAGATTACACACAGCTTTATATTTATAACCACACACACACATGCACTCCTTTGTTTAAGTTGAGAGACGGGCCAAGGAAAACTTCCTGTCACAGGAGTTAATATTCACATGCTCTGTCTGCATCACCGCATAATAATTCCTTTGCCATATAAACCTCAGAAAGTTTCCTCTGGTGCACTTCCACAGGAAAAGCCCTCTTTCTTTCCCTCTCTTCCTCCTTCCTAGGCCTCTTGCTGAAGTGATGTCAAACTGCACTTCTGGATTTAGACACCAGATGGCACTCACCTTGAATTTTAACTCTATTTTCCAATTAAAAACATACTCATTTAGCAAAATGAACAAATTCTACTTTGAATGGAGGTTATGAAACAGTATGTAAAATAAAATCATGATGAATTCCTTAACTCAGCAACAAACACTTTTCAAAACACTCCTTCAAAACTTTGACAATGAACTGTACTGATTTCTTCCTTATCAAAATCAGTGAGATTTAAAGATTAAAAGATGTATGAAAAATTGGAAGGAAAATTATCCACATATACCTCAGAAAACACTTTGTATACCAGGAACTCTCTTGAACTAGGAGAGAGATGAATAAATGAAAACTAAAAATCTTATAGAAAACTATAGGAATGCAATTAAACTGATGAAAAGATATCTAACAATAAACATACAAATAAAAGTTCCAGTGATTTTATTCTCAGCTAAAAAAGGTAAATTGCTTGATAAGGTTTTCTGTAATCCCATCCTCACAAAAAATGTGTGTGTATGTGCTCATACACATTGTGCATCTGCATGTATTTTGTACATATGTATCTGAGAAGCATCTGCAGAATGTGCTGCACACCATTAACAAAGCACATCTCAGCAGAGGGAAAGGAGGTAGATACAGGATCATTTCATTTGCCACATATACATATCTCTGTTGGATTTCTGTCAGTTGCAAACATACATTAGTTTTATATGTGAGGAAAGTAAATGAGATACATTTTTGAAAATAGGAAAAAACTTGCTGTGATCTGATTCCAGAAGATGATTTCATATGAATCTACTCGCCTGGAAAGGAATTCACAGTTAATTAACTGGGGGAAAAAAAAAGATTGCATGATGTTTGCACAATATAATCCCAGTTATTGTTGATAATACATCTATGTGTATGTATAAGTACATGTGTAAAGCAAATGTGTCTAAAAGGATATGACTACAAATAGCCACACACACACACACACACACACACAGATAGACGCTCCCTCAGAGACCCTCACGTTGGTAGCTTTTTCTTCACGAGACAGGGTGGAACTTCCTGCCAGAAGCTCAGCGAACCAGCATCTGATTCTGCAAAAAGCCCTTCCTGTGCCATTCAAGCCTCCAACAAACCCTGTTTGGTGGGTCAGACCAGAGGCCCCTTCCTCCCCAAATTCTTGCCATAGCCGCCTCTCAGATATTGAGAGGTGTAGTTCCGGATCTGACCAGCAGGTGGCAATTATATCAGTATTTGCTGCAAAGGAAAGGTGTCAACTTTTGCAAAGGGAGACAAAGACAATATGAAGTGAATAGTCTTAAATATATAAGAAAAACTAATATATATATATATATAAAGACTTAAGTGTATGTACAGTTTCATTTGTTGATAATGACTCCCAAAGCTGAGTGTCTGACAACCATTCATTTATTCAGCACACATACATGGGCAACTGCTAGCTCGAGTCCATCCCACTCTTCTCTCTGATCCCCAGACTCTCATTTCCAGCTACCTACAGGACATGTTCACTTGGAGAAAGACTACAGTTCCTTTCCACATGTGTGGAGTGAGTGTGTGTATGTGTGTGTGTGTGTTTCTCTGCTGTTAAACTAAAGAGTAAAGAATCAGACAGGATCACTCGGTAAATCATAAAAAGAAATGGCACAAATATCGTTTCTTCTTTCCAGCTCCATCAGGAAACTTGCACTACCACAACAAAAAAGCACCAAAGCTCATAAAAGTGTGTACATTTCACATCTCGTGTGTATATTTTCATATGCTCTTTATTACAGTTATGCTATTTATTTTATATCTAAATCCCCTCACTTATGGAAGGGAGGATTCTGGGACTAAATTTTATGACATTTCTTAAAGTTTTAGAATGTGCCAGACATTTTCTATAGCTTATCTGATATTCTCCATAAAAATCCTGTTAGGCAGGATTTTTGCTACTTAGCAATATCTATTTCCCTCGTTGTTATTTTCCATTTATAAAGATACAATTAACTGACTATCTATGAAAACACGGCATTGATGAAAGGGCTGGGGACAAAGCAGAAATGTCACAGCCAAGATTACACCTCATCAGTCGCCAGTGCAGGGAGCAACCTAGTGCCACAGAGTCAGGTAAGCCACCACTCACTGCCCCTTGCCTCCCCACCCCACCCCACAATCACCCCGATAATCAAAACCGCATGATGGAGAACGGTTGGGTGAGGGCAAAGCCAACCTGAGAGACCGTGTGTGTTCTCAAGGGCAGACAGAGAGTGCTGGAGTAGACAAAGCCCAGGTGCAGTCGGAGCCAATGAGGACGATCGGACCAGTTATACAGAGATACAGGCACTACATAGCTTTGCTCGTCTGAGTGCATAGTGAGCAAATCTGGGCACCACTGTGCTAGAAGGTAATCAAATAGGAGTTCTCAGTTTAATGCCCAATGTATAAGTTCACATTTTCAAGTAGGTCTATTGCCTTTTCATTGTGGTCACTCTCGTCTTCACTTTAAAATAACCCCCTGTACTCATGCCTTCTGTCAAACCACTTCTATTCCCAGTGCATAAAAATGGATTGTCTCAATGGAAGAACAAGCGTGCTTTGTATTCAGCCACATTTATCATGAGAATTTAATAGAGTATTCATAGTGAGACTGGGTTTTGTTTGTTTGTTTTGTTTTTGTCAAACATTCCTTAAATAGGAATGAAGGCAACCTAACTTTGTTCTCAATTTGTATGGTCTGAGTTTATATTACCCACAAGCAAATATATTGCCATTCAATCTTTCATTGGTGACTGCATTAAAATAAAAATATTTAATGTTGAGAAAAATCATTCCATAGGAAGTTATGTTTTTGTAGGCTTCCTGCCTAGTTTTGACAATTGGTGAATTTTTTTTAGTTACATGATAAATGGGGCTCTCTCTGTGTAAACAATGTCCATGTATTATCAGACAAAACTTTATAAATGAGGGAAAAACGTGCCCCAAGTCTTTCATATTAATAGGACTTTAAAAATAGTATTCAAAGTTCAGCAAACACTAGTGCTGACTTTCTGTATTCTAGACATCCGGTTGACATTTCTGCCTTTACTGTGTGAACTTGTCATTGAGACTTGCGTGAATAAAAGTTGACTTATTCCTACTCCTTTTTCTGTAACATGGTTTATGCCCTTGATCTCCTGACCTATGAAATGCAGATCATCACTCCTGGCCAAAAAGGGGGCTGTGATCATGACACAAGAGCCTATAAACTGAGAGTCCCTTTACAACACAAGAACATGATATTTACACTAATGGCAGGTCGAAAATGAGAAACATTCTCATTTTAGGAAGGCTCTTAGGGGCTGACCAAAGTGTCCCCATCTTTCTCATTGAATGTTATATTTACCTTTGATAGTTCTGACTTTTTGGTAAATGTTTTCATTAACCTCCATAATAACCCAAGCGATAAAAAAAAACTCTTCTCATCTCCTGTGTCTGGAAGAAGTATGTAATGTCAGCTTCTTTGTGTTTCTGCTCTTAGTTTCAGTCTCTTTCTTTTTCTACTTCTGATTCTCTAATTCACTTTTTGTTTATTAAAAATTATTGTGAAATATTGATAAAATCTGTCTCTAGTCTTTTGATTTGCACTTATCTGGTTTTAGATGTCTCATATTCCTCCAACTAATATTAATTTACAACAGAGGATAAAAACTGGTGATTCGAGGAACACAATTTTTCCGCATAATGTTTAACTTTTTAAATAGCTGCCACCAACTAAAAATTGGAAGATTTCATATATAAATACAGCTCCCTGGCTTATCTCCAAACATAAGGTTTGACTACACAGGCCTCCATTTCTACATCCCCTCAAGGAAACAACTGGCTGGAGCTGACAGCAGTCTCCTCATCCCGTTCACCACGGTTCTTACCACTCCCTAGTCTATGACTCCCCACACAGACACAGAATGTTAGTTTCTGTTTTGCTATTACTGCTACTGCTTTTCTTACAGTAGAGAGAAAACTGAAATATTTCTTGCCTTCACTTAATCAATCGAAAGTGGGGGACAAAAAGACTGAGGGTGTTGTTTACTTCAAGAAAACTGCAGGAAGAGCATTTACCTGTGGAAACAACGGCTCTTCCCATGATTTTCATGTACACCTGTTTCCATAATTTACATTACCAACATGGCTCCTACTGAGTTTAGCTTTCCTGGGGTTAAAAGTCTTTCCACGTCACATCACTAATGTGCCACATAGCCTTTCTGAGGAGAATATGATGAATATGCACATTCTAGAATCTTTAAACAAGTAAAGTACAAGCATATTTGAAGTGACTTTTTTTTCCTTTTTGTTTTTTATTGAAGTCTTAATAGTTTATAGCACTATGGGGTTTTAGTTGTACGTTATTGTTTGCCCGTCACCATGTGGATGTACCCCTTCACCCCTGTGCCCACCCCCCACCCCCCACCCCCCTTCCCTTTGGTAACCACCAATCAGTTGTCTCCGTCCGTGTGTTCATTTATATTCCATATATGAGTGAGTTCATGCAGTGTCTGTCCTTCTCTCTCTGGCTTATTTCACTGAACATAATACCCTCTAGGTCCATCCATGTTGTTGCAAATGTGAAGTGACCTTTTAATGACAGATTAGAAGAATGTTTGATAGGATATAATGAACTTTCATTTGCCATATTTAGTGCTATAACATTTTCTTATCAGAAAAGGATATTCTTCCTGTTAGCAGGTCACATGGGGTATTTGTAGATAGGAGGTAGATAAATTCAGTTCTGTGCCAAATTATCTCTTGCCATGATATTTTTCTCTGACACAAGGAGTGAAGTTACGTGGGGATAGCACTTCAATTGTGTCAGCTCACTTTCAGAGGTAGATATTGGTCTGGATTAGGAAACTCTAAGAAAGCCTTTGCCTGTTTTCAGAGTGGTTTGCTTTATGCCCTTACAAGAATTGTATTGCAAATATTCAATATAACTCTAAGTGCCTAAAAGCTCAGCGAATGAATTTAATGGATTTGGATTGTAGGTAACAGAAGCAACTCCTGCTGCTTTCTACGTTTGTAACTTTTATTTGTGAGCCATGGGAAAGCATTAACTTAACTGCTAAATGCCCTGTCTCAAAATTTCAGATGTTTTATTTGTCCATATCCCCTGCTGGTCCTTGCTCATTTCCAGCCCTTTGGAAATACCATGAAAACAGGTTTGTTTATTTGTTTGTCCATTTGTTTTGATCAATTATGCACAGGTAATATCTGCTTTGGTTTAAAAATGAACACCTGGCCTGCAATTCCACTCCTAGGTATATACACAAGAGAATTTAAGACAGGTGTTCAACCAAAAACTTTTACATGAATGTTTATGGCAACATTATTTATAATAGCCAAAATGTGGAAATAAGACAAATGTCCATCAATGGATGGATGAACCGATGAAATGTGGTACATCCATATAATGGAATATTAGTCAGCCATAAAAATTACTTATACATCTACACTATGGATGAGCCTTGAAAACAGTCTGCTAAGTGAAAGAAGCCAGATGCAAAAGGTTACGTATTATATGATTTCAGTTATATGGTATGTCCAGAATAAGCATAGCTATAGAGGATAGAAAGTAGATTAGTGGTTACTTAGGGCTAGGGGAAGAATGAGGGGATAGGACAGCGATAGCTAAAGGGTACAGGGTTTCTCCTCATGGCGATGAGAATCTTCTAAAATTGACTGTCGTAATGGTTGTGCATATCCGTAAATATACCAAAAACCATTGAATTGTACACTTTAAATGGGTGAATTGTAATGTCTGTGAATGACATCTCAATAAACCATTATAAAAATACAAATTTAAAGAATGAACCCATGAGCCCACTGGTTTTCATCACTGAACTTTCAATTCAAGGAGTACTTGGGTCCACCATGTTCAAGTTTTCAGATTGACTCCCAGTGCACCTCCAGCAGGGCAGAGATTTCTGTTTTACCACTCGATCTGCTGTATCTAGGACAGTGCCAGTGAATTCCCTTTTGAACACTGGGGGTAATTCTCCAACATTTAAAATCGTTATCCAGTAGAATATAAGCTTCAGGATGGCAAGGATTTGTGTCTGTTTTCTTCACTGCCGAGTCTTCTGACCTCGAACAATGCCTGGCACAAAGTGGGCACTCAACAAACATTTTGGAAAATGAACGCACTGCTTCTTCTATCCCCAGCTCATTGGAAAACTGTGCCTCACATCCAATCAGGCAGTAAAATGGTGGGAGAGGAAAGTAAATGGAAGAAAAGGAATTAGCACTGAATAAAAACAGATCACTCAAAGAAGAAGAAATGGCAATCCAATGCGGGAAAAGTTTTCCAAACCTTTTAACAATTGATAGAATTAAAGGAATGCAAAGTGCAGGCTAACTGCTCCACGCACTTGCCGAAACTAAAGCTCCTGTCACCACTGCACTAAGATATTCAGTGTATGCCTCCCTTACAGACACACAAACAGCTGGAGAGACAGGCAGAAGAGACAAGGGCCTTCCAGCTTGGTGAAGGTGGAGGTGCATTAAGGGTGGTCCAGATAACTGACTCTCCAGATGGAGGGACTTGGTTGTCACACATTTCACACATCCAGGTCCTCTGTTCTCCTCCTTACACTCGACACCACCCTCGGTATGTGTGTGCGTGTGTGTTTGTATTTATGCATCTGCCGTGGAGTGAATCAGATCCAGATCTTGGAAACCCACTTCAACTGGAACCTCTCGTCTCACGTCTGTTCATCAGGTGAGATCCAGTGTAGGAAAGGTCTGCACCTGATGTTCTCAAGTGACTGCCTGCGCATCGTTTCCTTCATTGTCAAAAGGAGGAGACCGTGAAACATAAAGCCAATGTAAAAAACTCCAAGGGAACTTGAAGATCCAGCCAAATTCAGGGCTTTTACATGTAATTCAACTGAGGAATGAGAGGTTTAACGGACTGTCCAAGATGATACAGTTAGTCAGTCAGAGAGAAAAGTCTGGGACCTGATTATCAGAAATAACGCATATCCATTACCCTGCACGGCAAGTCAGTACGTTTATAGCACCTAATTTATGGCCATAGCATTTACAGTTGAGGCTCCATCGTATCCCGAAAGGAACATAGGATTGGCAGGCAGAAGGACTTTGGTTCTCATCTCTGTTTATCCACTTAGTGGCTAGACGACTCCAGACAAGATAAACCACCGATTTGTGCCCCAGTCCCTTCATCTAGGAATTGGAGGTGATCATTCCCCACATGACAAGAATGGAGAGGATAAAACTGGCAGCACAGAGAAGGCAGCAGCCACAGAGCCCGGCACGCGATAGGCCCTCGGAGTTCCCTCAGCTCCCAACAGGCAGAAGCCGTGTGTTCTATTTCTTGAATCCTCTGCTCGTTCCTTACACCGCAGCCTTCCGAGGTCCTAACTGCCCTCCCCAGCAGCGTGACTAAACACAGAAAAGAAAATGACGTTCCTCCAGGAGGGACACTCCCAGGGAGAAACTAATGCCAGTATGAATCTGGCTCCTCATTCTCTTGCCAGTTCTCTTGCTGACCTGAATATTAACCTCCAGACTGGGCACCTCCCTTTGTTCAACCCCCATGACCTCACTGAATATCGGCCCTCCCCCTCCACTAGGCAGCCTCAGTGCCACAACAGGCCATTGCTTCAACAACTCTCCTGCCTGTTTCCTCCGTTCTTTCACCCTATCCTCCTTCTGTTCCAACCACTGTTCCCCAAACCACACACAGCATGAGGTATGTAGTGGCACCGTTTATCAAGCAAAAACCTGGAAGCAAGACAAGGATAAATTCCCCAAAATGTCATTATAGGTTCAGAGATTCTGCACACTTTAAGTTTTTAAATGATAGGACACTCTTCAAACATATTGACATTATGTTTGGGAAATGTACTCAAATTTTAAAAATAGAGACAATTATCTGAAAGAAGAAAAATCACGATCACTAGCCCTACTGAGCAATAGCCACTCTTTTCTTGTTCTTCTTGTGAGGATTTCTACATATGTGTGTACATGGATATGTAGAGGCGTTTATATACAAATATCCCTGGCATGCATTGAGTACCTTCTCTGACCCTGTGTCGAGAGGCTTGGCAGATGTAAGAGTCCTGGAGTCAGAATCAAGAGGCCAGAACAATGTGGAAACTCTGGGACCCCATACTAATGATCAGAGCCACAGACTCCTGTATGGAGGATGACCGAGATGATTTCCTCTCCTTTCCCAACACCTTCAGA
Organism: Tapirus indicus; assembly: GCA_031878705.1. Lineage (NCBI taxonomy): Eukaryota > Metazoa > Chordata > Mammalia > Perissodactyla > Tapiridae > Tapirus > Tapirus indicus. The sequence continues at coordinate 85,176,082 of CM062942.1, read as the reverse complement.
AGAGTCACCCCTGGTCCTCATTTATAACAGGGTGGGCTCACGTTCCTTCTTACGGTTAGATTTCCAGACATATTCCAGAAGAATTATGGTGTCAGGCATCCCTCTATGGGAGGATAGAGGAGGCAGGCTAAGCCCTGGACTAACATTGTTTGCGGGCCAGGTACATGCCGTGCTTTCTATGGGTTTTCTCATTTTCCCTGCACCTCGATCCTGTGAGAAAGATGCTGTTAGTCCTATTTTACATATAACCCAACCGAGGCACACAGGGTCACCACCCTATAGGAGACAGAAGAGGGGTTCTGGATCTTGACCCATAAGACCCAGAAGCCTCCCTTCCGGAAGCCTTGTGGGCTTCCAGGCTCAAGGATTAGTTGTCTTAACTTGCTGGGTTGGCTCCATGGAAATATATGTTATCTACAGACAGTGCAGTTTAAATATAAAGGTGAAACAGGCTGAAAGGAAAAGGAGAGAGAAAGATGTACCAAGCACACAGTAAGCATAAGAAAACTGGAGTGGCTCTATTAGTACCAGAGTTTTGACTGGGTGGCTACAGGACTCTCTGTGCCTCTGCCTCAGGATATAACCGTGAACAAAATCAACAAAGTCCTTGCCTTTATGGAGCTCATGGTACAGTGCAGTTGATACTAGAGAGTAAACAAGAAGTAAACTAAAGAGCGTGTGCTGGAATAGGTGCTTTGGAGAGGAGCAACAGGGGCACAATTCAGAGCAGGCGGTTAGGAGCCAACATGATGAGTTTCAGCGGCAGCTCTGCCCACGCAACAGCTTTGTAACCTTAGGGAACGTCCTCAAACCTCTCATGCCTGCTTTCCTCATCTCGTAGATGGAGGTAATAATAATAACAATCATAACAGTGGTAATAATAACAGTACCTCCCTGTATGTGAGACTAAATGTGTTAGTACATGTGAAGCACTTAGTACATGGCTAAGAGCGAGCACTGCCTAAGTGTTTGCTGTCGTTTTTATTTTGGAAAAACTAATGCAGGGAAGGGGGAGAGGGAGTGCCTGGGGGGCGAATTTTTTAAGTAGTGTAGTCATAAAAGTTCTCACTGAAGAAGGCAACTCTTGAGCAGACGTAACTCTGTGTAGAGGGTTATTGTGTGTTAGAGCAGAGGCCGGCACAGGGCAAGTGACTCATGGAAAGTCTCACGATCAGTGATGGGTCTGGTATCTGGGGTCTAGGTATCTTGACTCCAGTCTTCTGTTCAGCATGACTACCATTTCTTTCTCAGACTCAACGGGAAATTGTTTCTTTAACGTCCAACTAGAACGCGACAAAACAAAGACAGTAAAGCACGTAGACTAAAATGAAAGTTGCAGGGGTGAATTCTGGTCCTCAGAGGTTTTTAACATTTCATTCTCATTACTAACGCTCTTCCTCACATTAACTTCTACCTTTCTCCTACTTATCACTTTCATAAACATCTTCTTTACCTTCCAAACTTGGTTCCCAAATCCACCATTTCACACATTCTCCTCACAAAATCCTCAACTCCCATATTATCAACAGACTCACACATTTTATTTTTACCAATCATCATTAAGTAGCAAATGGGCATTAATTGGTTCCAATTGTTTTACAGTGAACTATATTATGAATTTATTTAGAAAAATTAAAGGAAAGTTTAAAAAAGGCTTTGTCTATCCAAAAACAAAAAAAGGCAACTTTAAGGAAACAAGAATTATAGGAAAGGACTTCCAGCCTATTTTGCAGGCAGATATTTAATAATCTTAATATATAAATAAATCTGAATATCTAAAGGGATGTTATTCAAAGTCGACCGTAAAATAATTCAAAGAACTCTGCATCACAAACATAAGATTAAAGAACAAAAATTATAATGTATATAAGTAAAAAGTATATTAAAAATAGAATATATACACACTATATATCTACATACAGTGATTAAAATTTAGAAGAACAATATATATGTTCATGTGAATCTACCTATAGGGTACTATACACAAATATCTGGAGAATATAAACTAAATTACCAAGGACGGACATCTTGCTATGTAACAGGATGAAAGAAACATAACAAAAACTTTTTCACCAATGAATCCACTGCATTCATTTTTGAAACAAATACATTAATTTTAAAATCAGAAAAAAACTGAGATAAAATTTTATAACAGGGTACTATATTCCCAACTGGGAATTTGATCATAAAAATAATATTGTCAAAATGTATTTCGACATGAAAAAATATAAATATATTTAATATGCATACATACACACACACCCATATATATATAACTTAAAAAGAGGTTACAGAAAGTTTTACAAAATATGTATCTGTATAAAGGCATTTATGTGTGTCTCGACATATATATATTTTTTTAACATTGTATCTCTCTCTCTCACACCCACCCCCCCCACACACACACAAAGCTTTCTTTGTCCTGGAAGAAGATGAAGAAAACTTTCTGTCACATGATTTAATGTCCGTAGGCTCGATCTGATTCACTTTATTTGCCAAGTAAACTTCCAGAAAGTTCCTTCTGATGGGGCGCTGCTTCCCAGCTCAATGACGTCCAAGCCACCATTCTGGATCTTATCACTAGATGATACTGATCTTCAATTTCTGATTTTCTCTGATGAAAAATGTTATTTGGAAAAATAAACATATATTAAAAGTTAGTTTGCACTGTGAGCGGTAAAAGAGCATGTAATACAAAATCATGATCAAATCCCTTTACTCAGCAGTTTTCTTCTTTCCCATGGTTCCACAGATGTAAATCATATTACAGGCGTGGGGTCAGAGCACAGAGGGCAGAAAGAGTTCAGACACTTTCTACAATTGTGATGTTAAGTTTTGCAGTTTTCCGGACATGCCCAACTGCTGGGTAGTGGATTTCCAGACAGGATTTCCGCAGGGATGTAGCAGGTCATAGAGTGTTTTGTGACTGTTATATCGGCTTAGGGTCTCAGATTAGCTCTGCACTCCCCTCTTCCCCTGGGTAGTGCCTCCTTACCCCTCAGGTCTCAGTTTAAACATCACTTCCTGTGGGAAGTCTCCTCAGATAAACCTTAATGGTTTGATTAACCTTAACCACCTAGTAACTCTAGCAGCTTCCCCATTTCCAGATACACGTTTTCATTTGCAAGGGGTCCATTGAGAGTGAGTTCAGAATTTCTCATGGGCTGCGGATCCACACAATGGAATGAGGACTCTAGAGCTTTCAAATGTCTTATCTGAAGCTTTGCCCCAGGATTCGCCTCTTCCACTTTTGAGGGGGATGCCCAGGACACAGGTCAGTTCAGCAGTGAAACCCCAGAGCTGTTTCATAGAGAAAAATTGGGGCATGTGCTTCAGAGAAGCTGTCGATTGATGTTTCCTCCTCTAAAAGATCTCATGAGAGTATTGAAATGACAATCTGTTCTTTTTGGCAGATATAGTTTTGCATGGCAAAGTCCAGATGAATCTCCTAGAGTTAAAATTACAGGTTAGAAGAAAGCCTTTAAACTATTTACTTTGTGGAATATCCTTTTAAATATAATAATTCCAAAATATTTAAATGAATTTGGAAAAGAGGAAAAATTAAAGTAAGCAAAAAATCTCCATTAACTCCTAAATCCATATCATCATTCTTTATATTCTCACTAACTATGTGCATAATATACTGACATCTTTTAATCTACATGGTAACATTTAATCCCTTGACATAAGTGAAGATCCACATGGTGTTTCCCTCTTTACAGATGAGGAAACCAAGCCTCACATCCCAGGCATGGCTGAGGCCAAAGCACCTGTGTGACCTTCTCTGCCTTTGTGATTCCATCACATGCCGACAGGACTCTATGAAGGAGGGTCCTCTCCTCAACCCCTGGATGGGAGCCTGAGGCTCAGGGAACTAAGTGCCCTGTCCTGCCATATGGCATTTGGCAGAGCTAGACTTGAACCCGTGTCTTTCTGACCCCAAAGCCCTTACTCTTCCCATGGAGTATACTGTTATGGGCTTATTTCTGACCATAACAGGAATCCCACTCTGTTTAGACAGTGTGGACAATACACTCAAGGATAGAGGGAAAAATACAGATAACTAGCAACACCACAACCCACTGACAAACAGCTAACTTTTGGGGTTGCCTTCCTGACACTTGAACACTATTTAAAATCTAATTTTGGGGGCAGGCCCGGGGGCATAGCAGTTAACTTTGCACGTTCCACTTTGGCGGACCGGGGTTCGCAGGTTTGGATCCCAGGTGCAGACTGACGCACCACTTGTCATGCTGTGGCAGCATTCCGTATAAAGTAGAGGAAGATGGACACGGATGTCAGCCGAGGGCCAATATTCGTCAGCAAAAAAAAAAAAAAAAAGAGGAGGGTTGGCAATGGCTGTTAGCTCAACGCTGATCTTCTGCACACACACACGAAAAGCAATAAAATCTAATTTCAATTTACTGTGATGATTTCAGGCAACTCCTTTGTCTTCATTTCTTCTATTTTAAACTGTATCACACAGATATTGTTTGTAACGGAGAAGGAAACCTATGTATTATTTACCTTTGAAAATGAACTATTGCAATAACATAAAAGGCAAAATCTGACAGAAACATTCAAGGAACATAAATCCTTGTTTGTCCAATTAAAGAGCTTCATTTTAAAGCAGATTACAATTAAAGTCCAGATAACAACATATTTGGTTATAGGTAATACAAATTCCAGACTGCAGGAATTGAGTGAGGTCAAAATTAAGTTGCCTTCACACATACTCATGACCAACTTGGACCAAACTCTTGAGTCTGATTAATTTGGTGATGCACCAAGACACAGTTTAAATACTACCTATTGCATACTCAAAACAAATATGACTGGATACAAAGCAAGCTTCTGATGAGTACAGGGTGTTAAAGTGCAGAGGTGAATGCCCACAGTGGAAGGGAAATTGACTTTCCACTGGCAAAACTGTGATGTACTCAAACTTTAGTATATTGAGTACTATACTAAGCATGAGAAGAAAAAGGTTGAAAATTTGATTCATGACAAGCTTTCCCCTGTAGAAATCTTAGGTGTGAGCGATAGTGCACTGTATGAGCACAAACAGCCACACCTCACTGACTCCAACCAGGTCCTCAGCCTTATCTGGCCACCACAGTCTGAGATCCACCTCTTGTCTCACTTCCTTACACACACAAAAACACCCCTCCCCAAATAAACTGTATCCCTTCCCCTATGCTGGCCTCATCTCTAAAAGAGGCTGGCACCAAATCTCAGTGGTTAGGAGGGTGTGCACGGGAGTGAGGTAAATCTGGGTTTGAGTCCTGGTTTCATCTCCTTCCAGCACAGTCGTGCCCAAGTTTGCTCACCATGCACTCAACTCGGATGAGCAAAACTGTGTAGGGTCTTTATAACTGGTCTGGTCGTCCTCATTGGTTCCCTCTACACCTGGCTTCATCTAGTCCAGCAATCTGTCTGTTGCCTTGAGAATACACACAGTCTCACAAATTTACCTTGTCCTCCCCTCAACCATCCTCCATCGTGAAGTGGCCTGGCTCTCACAGCTGCGTTGTGGTGTTCTCCTGTTGAACATAAACCATGTCACAGAACACCAACATCAGACAAAGCCACTCACGACCATGATGAAGTGAGACAAAGAACAAGATCACTGTGCAAACCACAGAAATGACCAAACACTCCCTTCTCCTGGACGATATGAGTGACCGCTGCTTCCTTACCAATTACACCTTTAGACTTGCTCTATTCTCTCCTTCTAGAAAAAATTTATTAAGATGCTTAATCATAGAATTACTCCCATTTCCCTGCAGCATTCAATATAGAACAATCTCCCACTTCGTTGAACCCTCTTCAAAATCACCTCACACAAGCCCAAGTCCTGTAATACTTCATTTCTAAGGCCATCTCATTGAGACTCCCCATGGGTCTCCATGGTGTGCATTCTGCTTCACTGTAATAAGCAAAAAGCCCAGGTTTCTTTGGCTAAAGGCATGTTCCTGCTGTTTTCTGGCTCGAGGACACTGACAGCAATGTGGTCCTGAATTGGTTGGTCATCCCAGGGTGGCAATGCAGATTTTCTTAAGTTCTGTCACTCATTGTCTCCACAGTATTTGGTCTTCCTCTGATCAAAGATCTATGAGGGACAGAGTCCACAGTAGATGCCTGTACCAAGGAGCAGGTAGATGGTCTGTGATATGGCATGAAGTGTGACGTGGGAAGAGGATGGAGAGTAGCAAATGGGAGTCCCGGCCAGGAGGGTCCAGTGGCAGCTGCTCTGTTCATTTCCCTGGGCCCTGGCACACTCTGCTGGCACACAGATAGGGTGGCAGGGAGGCTGCCGCTGTGGAATTCATGTGGGATTAGCTTCATGAAGAGGCATTGTTTCCTGTATGTCACTTGTCTTCCTGCCCATTAAGTACAAAGGCATCAAGTTCATGGACATCCTCAACAAGGTGCACTTCTTACAAAAGTTGCTGGTGGGGATGGGTGGTGGAAATCCCCGCCCCCATCAGGGCACAGGAGCCTCTATGGAGAAGATGCCCCAGAAGCAGCTGCAGGAACTGCAGGGGGAGTGGCCTGATGATGCCCTTTTCCATCCCTCAGCTCCAACCAACTTGTATGCCTTCCCTGAGAATACCTCTGGCTCCTGTGTATCACCCTCTGATCAACACTTTGTACCAGAACTTGTCTCTGATCATTCACCCTTATCCCTGGGATCCCTGCCTGGGATCCCCACCTCCCACACTAGTACATAACTGCTGCTCCTCTTCTATGGATTTCATTGATCCTATGTGACTGCTCATAAAGCTTTAATGGCACCATGCCCTTAATGATCACAGAATCCCCTCCAGGCACTGCCCCTTATGATCCCACGGTCCTGTAACCCCTGTGTTGGAGAAAGCCAGTGGTTGGATGTGAACACTTCACTCTCTCAGTGGCCATATCCTAGGGAAGAAACCTCGGACCTAGAGCAGACAAGGTGAGACACTGTCTTGCATCCCTCCAAAATAAAATAAAGCAGGGAGAAGTAGTTACTGGTTGTTCATAGTCCTCTAAACTGCATCAGAAAATGGTGGAGTAATGGTGAAGTAATGGTGGGAGGGCATATTTCTAGCCAAGTGTCTCCTAGGTCAGGCAAGGCTTTGATCTCCCCCAGACTTCCTGGAAGCTCGTGCTTTATCACAAAGAAGCAAATAAATAATAATCCTACAATAGTCTGTAAACCTGGATGACCTCAGACCCCTGGAGTGTCCAGTCAGCTACCTCTGAGTCTGTTTGCTCACTTCGAGCTCCCACTCCTCACTCCAGTCAGGCTGGACTCCCCCCCACCATCCAACCCCCATAAGTCCTGCCCACTATTCCAGCCCAGCTCTTCTTTGAGGAGTCTCTGACAACTCCAGTGTTTTCTTTACAAATTAAGGAGGCTCCTCAGAGGTCACTATAACTTCCACAAGGACCTGGACCATGTGAAATCATTACCGTGATCTCTGCAGCCCCTGGCTCACTGGAGAAATGAAAAGTGACAGATGTTCAGTGAATATCTGTGTGACAGTGCAGGTCATGGCAGGGGAAGGAACTCACCCTGGGATGGCTCAGGCACTGGCACCTGGAAAGCGCTCCTATCTCTCTCCAGTGTACCTCCCTGAAGACCCAGTCACCTCTTCCTGGAGTTTTAAGCATTCTCCAAACCCCCAGGTCATGTGCACGCCTGATGTGAGCATAGAGGGCACCAATAGAGGATTAAAAAAGCACAATTGTTCAATAGAAAGGGGTGAGGACTTTCCCCCAAGCACAACTCCTTTACATTGTGTATCACAGACATGGCACTGACATTCTTACATAATACAGATGAGTGTGGATGGTTCCCTTCTTCTTACATTCTCAAATACTTACTAAAATATATTAATGCTCTTGAGGCTGAGAAATAACATCCTTGTTAAAGATCAGAGCTGTTGGAATGGGAAGAAAGCAAACATTGTCATTGTGGATCATGCACCAAATATCATGTTGGGATCTTTACAAAGGTTTCTTCTTGAGCTCCTCACAATGCTCTCTTGAGGTAAGGGTCAGAATTTCCTTTTACACATCAAGAAGGTGAGGCTCAGATTCCCCAGGTTCACTCAGCTACTAAGAGACAGAGCCATTATCATCTCCCCTGTTTGCCTGACTCCAGGCCCATGTTTGGAATCAGAAATGAAAACTCTTCTTAAATGTATGATTTGGGCAAGGGAATTAACATGTGCCACTGGTGAATGTACAGCCACTCTCGAGAGCAATATGGCAACACCTAGTAAATATCTAATAAAGCTGAAAGTGATCCTACATAACAATCCAGCAAATGCACTCTTGGTACGCAACCTGGAAAATAACTGACATCTGAGCACAAGGAAACAGATAACAAGAGTATTCTTTGCCACATTATTTGTGATAATAAATCTGTAGGGGGAAAATTTACATTAACAGGACACCAAAAAAATACATTGTGGTATATTCATACATTGGAATCATGCATAGTGGTGAAGCATGAATGGAATATAATATAGGAATCAACACATAGAGCATCTCAAAAACATAAGATGGGGTGACAATAGCAAGGGAGACAAGGACACTTGCATTATGAGATCCATTCTGATTAGAGATGCAGTCATTGATAATGAAAGTATGAAAAAAAATCATGGGAATCATAGAAACCAATTTTAACAGTGTTTACCTCTGGGGAATGGGGAAGTACAGAGAAGAGTATACAGTGAGCTTCCAGTATAATTACAGCTATAAATTTCCCTCTTAAAGTACTTTAGCTGCATTGCCTACATTCTGGTATGTTGTGTTTTTGCTGTCATTCATCTCAAAGTGCACATAGAACATTCTCCATAATTGACCATGTGTTAGGCCAAGTAGAAGCCTCGGTAACTTTAAAAAGACCAAAAGCATACAAAGTATCTTCTCTGACCACAATGGCATGAAACTAGAAATCAATAACACAATGAAAAATGGAAAATTCACAAAAATGTGGAACTCAAACAATGCACTCTTAAACCACCAATGGATCAAAGAAGAAATCACAAGAGAAATTAGAAAATAGTTTGAAACAAATGAAAATGAAAGCACAACACGCCACAACTTATGACATGAAGTGAAAACAGTGTCCAAGGAAAAATTTATAGCTACAAATACTTATGTTAAAAAAGAAAATAATTTCAAATCAATAACCTTCCTGTACACCTTAAGGAAATAGAAAAAAAAGACCAAACTAAACCCAAACCTATCAGAGGAAAGAAATAATAAATATTAGAGCAGAGATAAGTGAATAGAGAATACAAAAAACAATAGAATCGACAAAACCAAAAGTTGATTCTTTGAAAAGATCAACAAAATTGACAAATCTTTACTTAGAATGACAAGAGAGAAGCTCTGAATAACTGAAATAACTAAATAAAGTGGGGACATTACTACTGACCTTACAGAAATAAAAAAGGATTATAGACGATGACAAATGGCAACTAGACTTTTGGTGGTAATACAATGTAGTCTATACAAAGGTGAAATATAATGATGTACACCTGAAATTTATACAGTTTTATAAATCAATGTGGTACAGTACATTTATTGATTTTCTTATGTTTAATCACTCTTTCATTTATGGGATAGATCCCACTTGGTCATGGTGTATAATCTTTTTACCATGGTGTTGGATTCAGTTTGCTCAATTAAAAATGAATAATTTAAAAATTTAGATTATAATATTTTTTAAAAAGGATTATAGGATAATACTATGAACAATGGTATGCCAACAAATTATATAATCTAGGTAAGATGGACAAATTCCTAGAAAAACACAAATGACAACAACCAACTCAGAAGGAAAATCTCAGCAGATGTATAGAAGTAAAGAAATTGAATCAGTAATCAAAAACCTCCCAACAAAAAAAGCCCAGGACCAGATGGCTTAATCAGTGACTATTACCAAACACTTACAGAAGAATCAACACCAATCCTTCTCAAACTTTTCCAAAAAATAGAAGAAGGAATACTTCCTTACTCATTCTATGAGGCCAGTATTCCTCTGATACCACAAGAAAAATATAGACCAATATCCCTTATGAACATAGATGGAAAAATTCTGGGTGAAACACTAGCAAACCGAATCCAACAGCATGGTAAAAGGATTATACACCATGACCAAGTGGGATCTATCCCATAAATGAAAGAGTGATTAAACATAAGAAAATCAATAAATGTACTGTACCACATTAATAGGAAAAAACCCCACGTGATCATCTCAACTGATGCAGAAAAAGCATTTGACAAAACGGAACACCCTTTCAAGATAAAAGCACTCAGAAAACTAGGAATAGAAGAGAACTTCCCCAACATGATAAAGGACATTTATGAAAATCCCACAGATATCACCATACTCAGCGGTGAAAGATCGAAAGCTTTCCTCCTAAGATCAGTAACGAGACAAGAATGCCCACTTTCACCACTGCTATTCAACATAATACTGAGTTCTAGTCAGAGCACTTAGGCAAGAAAAGAAATAAGACTCTAAATTGGAAAGGAAGTATTAAAATTATTTCTACTAACAGGCAGCATGGTCCTATATACAGAAAATCCCAAAGAATCCACAAATAACTATTATAGCTAATAAACTAATTCACAAAGTTTCAGGGTACAAGATCAACATACAAAATTCAGTTGTTTCTATACACTAGCAACGAACAATCTGAAAAGGAAATTAAGAAAACAATTTTATTTATAGTAGCATTCAAAGCAATAAAGTACCTAGAAATAAATTTAAGCAAGAAGGTGAAAGACATGTACAGTAAAAACTACAAAACTTTGCTGAAAAAAATTAAAGATCTAAATAAATGGAAAGACATCTCTTCCTTCTTCATGGTTGGAAGACTTAATATTGTTAAGATAGTAATACTACTCAGAGCAGTCTACAGATTTGACACAATCAGAAGGGATATGAAAACATGAGTCCACACAAAAATTTGTACATGAATGTTCATAGCAGCATTATTCATAATAGACAAAAAGTGAAAAAAAAAAAAAACAAATGTTCATCGAGTGCTGAATGGATAAACAAAATGTGGTATATCCATTCATGGGATATTATTTGTCAATCAAAAAAAGAATGAAGTACTGATGTAGGTTACAACATGGGTGCATCTCAAATAATTATGCTTAGTGAAAGAAGCTAGACCCCTCTCTGCTCAAAAAAGAATATTTACTATATGATTTCATTTATATGACATTCAGGAAAATATTAAACTATAGGGACAAAAATCAGATCAGAAGTTGTCAGGGACTGGTGGGACGGGGGAGAGGAGTGACCACAAAAGGGCACAACTGAACTTTACCAGATGATAGATATTTCTCTATTATGATGGAGGACGCCAACAATATGCACTTGTCAAACTTATGGAACGGAACACCTAAAAAGAGTCAGAGTGCCTATGCATAACTCAGTAACTCAAGTTGAAAAAAATAGACCACATTTAAGATCAGTTCCAAGTTGAAGAGGCTGGTAAAACACTTAGAGAAGAACACTTGTCAGAAATCACAGAACATTTAAGAACAATTAAGACAGCAATTGCTAACATTTGGTTATTTTCTTTCTCCTCTGTGCAAACTTTCTGGTTTTAAAATAAAGCAAGCAAATCGTAAAAAAGAAAAAAAAAGAAAAATCTTAATGATTATGACTAAAATAATAGTAAATTAGTTATATTTCCAAAGCATTAGAATTAAACCAAGGATTTAAAAGGGGGGCAAAGCCCAAAAGAATCCTAATGACTCCGGGAAAGTAGAAAAAAAGAGGAGCATAGAAAAGGTAGGAAAATAGAAAGGACAAAATAAAATAGTATAAATAAATCCAAATATATAAGAAATTATACTAAACATAAATAAACTAACCCAGCCAGTTTTTAAAAGACAATATTTGATTGATTTTTTAAGTCCCATTATATGCAATTTACAAGAGACACACCTAAAATATAATGGCACAGAAAGGAAAAATAATTCCAGATATATGGAGCTAACAAGATTTATGACTGAAATATAACAGTGTAGAAATGTTGAAAGTAAAAGGACAGAAAAAGATATGCCAGGCAAATAATGAACAAAAGAAACCAGATGTAGCTATATTACTGTCAGAAAAAAAAACAGTCTTTAAAGTAAAAAGCATCTTTAAGGATAATGAGGGTCAGTACAGAACACTGAAAGGTATAATTCTCCCAGAAGGTATCACAGTTATATGCTTTTATGCTTTCTAATAACACAGTTTCAAAACCTGAAAAGCAAAAATCGACGAATTACAAAGAGAAATTGACAAATCGACCATTCTAGTGAGGGTTCTTAACATTCCTCTCTCAGTACCTGATAGATCAAGCAGGCAAAAAAATCAGTAAAAACATAGAAGACTTGAAAAATAAAATTAACAAGCTTGATCTGGTGGACATAGGATTCTGCACCAACAATTACAGAAATCAAATTATTCTCAAGCACTTTGTAAATGAAACATTTATAAAAATTGACGTTATAGTAGTCCATAAAATAAGCCTCAAAAAATTTACGAGCTGATTCAAAAGTGTATTGGGAGGAGCAAAAATGCCAGGAATGGCCAAGATAATTCTGAAGCCAAAAACAGGGTAGGGAGATTTGCCCTGACCTTGGTAGAGAGACACCATGACCTATTAGAAATCTATAGTAATTAAGACAGCGTGATATATGCACAGGGGCAAACAAATAGATTTGCCAGATAAAATACAGGAAGCCCAGTTAAACTGGAATTTCAGATAAACAATGGATATGTATTTTATGTGTTAAATCTGGCAACACTATAAATAAACTATTGGAACCGAACAGAGAGCCTGGAAACAGAACTATACACATATGGAAACTCAACCTATGACAGAAGTAGCAGATCAGGTCAGTGGGAAGAGATGAGTTATTCAATATGTGTTATTGGGACAATTATTTATATGTAAAAAAATAAAATAAAATTGCATCTATATCTCACACCAATCAAAATTCAGTTCCAGGTGGATTAAAATTAAGTGTGAAAACCAAACTTGAAACATTTAGAAGTACATATAGAAATTAACTTTTGACAATGGAGTGGGGAAACTTTCTAAAACAAGACACAAAAAGTACAAACCATAAAGCAAATGACCAATAATTAAAGTAAAATAAAATATACAGTCATGCATTGCTTAACAACAGGGATACATTCTGAGAAATGCATTGTTAGGCAATTTTGTCGTTGTGCGAACATCATAGCATGTACTCAACACAAACCTAGATGGTATAGCCTACTACACACCTAAACTCTATGGTACTAATCTTATGGGACCACCCTCGTAATATGCGGTCCGTTGTTGACTGAAACGTCATTATGTGGCACGTGACTATAAAACTTTTAAATATCAAAATAAGCATTTTAAAATAAGTGAAAAGGCAAACCTTAAACTAGAAAAATATATTTGCAACAAACATAATAAAGGATTAGTATCCAGAATTTATGAAGACTATGTAATGCATTGTATGAATCAATAAGAAAAAGACACCACACAGTCTATGGAAGGTTCTAGAAGATTCAAATATATTGACCATTTTCAATTTTGGGTGACCTCTGCTCTTTATCCTGCAGGTCTCGTCAGAAATGGATTTCTAGAACTCCTTAGACTAAAGAGGGATAGAATGTGAAGCAGTGTGAAGCTTCTTCTCTGAATGGCTGCTATGAGTGGTAGAAATGCCTTCATATGGATCAGAGGCAACACGATGCCCCACTTTCCTCTTTTAAGCAAGAAATAGCTTTGCAGTGTCCTTGTAAAAACAGAATCAGCCAAATGCTTTTACCTGCAGGCCTACAGAAGCAGATCACACAACAGGGTCCTGGCAAGTGATGGACACTTTCAGATTTTACTTTATATGCTCACTTATTTTTTGAATTGTTAAAGGCACATAGAGTGAACAATGTTATCATTTTATAATCCACACAATATAAACATAAAATGGCCTTATTTAATATTTCAAAGCTCTCCCATTTGTTTTTCCCCTAGAACATTCTGCTTCCTCCTCCTTTCTGAAGGTGCATTTTGTGACATTTTGTCTCACTTTAGCACATTTAGCTAATTGACCCCTACATTTTTAGGAGGAGAAAAACATGGTGCTCCGTGTTCATGCACATTGGGAAATTTAAATCACATTTAAAAACAAACAATAACAATTGATCTCACATGAGGGTCAGTTCTGTAGGGTGGCACTTAGAGTCCAGAGTGACAAGGAAATACAGAGACAGGGAGACTTTTGCATTTTACTTTACACATGTTTGTAGTGTCGGCATTTAACAGGACAATATTTTTATTACTAAAATAATGATATGAAAAGGAAATGAAATTCAAAATTCTGAAATTAAAGTTTTAACCCTTTGAATTTGACCTTGCTTGCATCCTCCCTCAGCTTTCTTTTTTTCAACTAGAATCTTAAAGCCCAACAAAAACCATTTATTTTCTACCTTTTAGTAATCTTTCCATGTCTTTTATAGGCAAGCCCTTTACCAGGTTTTGCTTGAGTTATTTCCAACATCCTGGCATTTTCCATTTGTTTCTGTATGTACATGTTCCACATTAAGAAAACTCCATATATGGTAATGTGGATTTTATTAAGTAGAAGAAAGAAGGAGGAAATCCCACTACTTAGCAATGCAACTGCAGGCATCTTTCAAAGAGGACACCCTCCACCATCTCACCCCACCCCAGGCAACCCTAGGCCCTGACCAGAAGGTATTAAATGAATCTTTTTAAATTTTCTGTAAGTAACAGATGGCAGGGAGGCAGAGTAACATAAGGCTGAGTGTCAGGCAAGTGAGAATGTTAGATAATAAAATGTGAATGAGTTAAAGTAACCCTAATGATGGAATCCATCTTCTTAATACTTACAGCAGTGACTTGCCCAAGGTCACCAAGTCACTACACAGGAGGGAAAGGACTAGCACCTAGCTATCAGAAACAAATATAAATATTTCTACTGTACCACACAGCAAGACAATACGAGAAGAAAACATTACCTGATTTGTACAAGTCTGATTTACCACTAAGGTTTTGTATTACGTCAAGCAAATTTTGATATCAGAAAAAGACAGACTCCAATCTCAGTTTTTGCACAGAATGGATGCATGACTGTACATAAGCTGTTGCATTTCACCCATTCTGACACACATTTGTTTCACTTGTTAACACCTCAGTCACTAGTGTCTTACCATTATAACAGCAAGCATTTCATCGTTTTTAGTGTGCCTAAAATAACACGTGTCTTAAAAGTGATGGCATCTTAGATTCAATGAAATACAGTTCTTCACCTGTTGTATCCTCAGTTTCCTCATCAAGAGAATAGAGCTGAAAATATCCTCTTCACAGAACTGTTGTGAGGATTAAGGGAGGTAAAACTGTGTACGACAGCAATCCCAGCGCCAGGCACAGAGCAGGCACCCAGAGTTCCCTGGTTCCCTGGGGTGTTGGGGAACATGGACCATGGAACCCATCACCTGACCCTTCTACTTTCTCCCAGTGCATCAGCCCCCTTAAATCTGTACTCTCCTTCTGGATCCACCTTAGAGTGCATGGCCCATCACTTCAAATGTTTCACTTCAGTGATACTCAATTCTCTTGTTCCCTGGTCCTTCTGCCTTAACCACAGGGTAAATCCCTGCAGCATATAGCTCTGTGCAGATTGTCCTGTAGGACAAATTCCTGCCAGAGGAATTGCTGAGTCAAAGTGCATAAGCCCCTTTTTAACTGATTGGATGACTGTGGGGAAACAGGAACTCTCACCTATCATCGGTGGGAGTGGAAGCTGGTATTGAACATTTTAAGTCTGCCTTTGGCAATGCCATGTGCTTTGGTTGAAAAATTTCACTCAGAAATTTATCCTATGGAAAATCTTACACAAGTTCTAAAAATATATGCACAATCACCATGATTGTACCATTGTTTCAGATAGGAAATTCTTGAAACAAGTTTTGCTGTAAGATAAATTACTCAGGGCAGAATGGCTGGATCAAGGCTTCTCAGGACATAATATATTTAATTAAATAAAAGAAAGTAAGAATTACTTGAAAAAATAAGAATTACCATTATTTTTTCTGCCACCAGTCAGAAATAACCACCTCTTTATTTTCTATTACAAGTATGTATAATATTCATGGAAATAGTTACCTAGGGGGAGTGCCTACTATGACACTGTGCTTAGCAGCTAACATATATAATATTTCAAGATCAATATTATCACTACATTTAAAGATGAGGAAACTGAGGTTCAGAGGGATAAAGAAACTTGTAGAAGTAAGTAGCAGAGTTGGAATGGGATCCCAGGTGTACTTGGGGGTAAAGTATAGCACATTAATCTATATTTTGATAATTCCATCAAATTACTTCAATAACCTTGTAAAGAAAGGATTACTTTCTTCCTTTCCTCTTCCAGAATGGGGAAACAGAAGTTCAGAGGGGTTAACTATCTTACCTTTGGGTCATTCTCTGGTAATGGGTAGAGCCCAGACGAGAACACAAAGTGTGTATGTCCCCAAAGCCTTTTCTCTTTCTAACTCATCACACTGCTTTGTGTTCCTTAACTATAAAAGCTTTTATGGGCTTTGTTTCTGACTATAAAAGTAATTCATGCTAATTTAGGATATTATCAAAAGTACAGACAGGTATAAAAATATACAAATAACCTTCAATCTCACTGGCACTGATAAACAGTGTTCAGGGTTTGTTGCATCCCTTTGCAACCAGAAACATCCACATGTATGCCCATTCATGTACAGCTGCACATACATTTTATGTAACTGGAATCACACTGGATGGATATATGATACTGTGCACTAATTTCTTGACCTTCACATTATATCACATGGTGTGGGGATAAGATCTCACTTTCCTGTGTAGTGAACAACTTACCAATGATCCAGCACCAATTTTTATTGTCTATGAACTCTCAAGCAATTGGAAATGCCACATTTATCAAATACTCAATGTTTCTATGCCCTTGGTTCTGCTTCTTATTTTTCAATTCTGTCCCATTAACATATATGTCAGTTTTTGCACCAAGATTGAACCGTTTTAATGCTGCATCTTCACAGAACCTTCTCATCTAAGATGATATCCTACATCGCTCCCCAGCCACAAGCCCTTTATCCTTCTTTTTACTGGCTTGAGAAGACTAATAATAAAGGAACATGAAGATAACATTTATTGAGCACTTAAGGCCAGACATTTTACTAAATGCTTTACGTGCATTTTCTCACTTCATTTTCAGTACAGCCTAATGAGGTTGTTGCTGTTATAATAGCCATTTGAAAGATTTTTTAAAATGGGACTCAGAGGAGTTAAATAATTTACCAAAGTTCATGCAACCAGAAAATAGTAGCACCTAAGGCCCAAACCCCTAACCATAGTTATATTGTGTGTGACTCTATGTTGGAGGTGAGGCCAGTACAGGGGAAGTGACTCATCCAAGGTCCTGAGGTCCGTTATTACGCTTGGTTCCCCTGTCCTGTCTCCTCTTTCCAGGGCTTAGTGGAAAACTGTTTCTTTGGAGTGTTCAAACAGAAAGTGAAGTAACAGGGACAGGAAATCACACGGAATAAAAGGAAATAGCACAATGACTATCTTCCCTTTCCTCAGCTTCCTCAAATAACTCATCCCACCGCACAGAAATGGCACTCAATTTCAAACATTATGTAAATATTTAAACATTTCACTTCTTGTTGATACATTTCCAAACCCTCTCTCTGACAGTTCTGCTCTTTGTTTTATGTCAGTATCTTTTCTGATAGGAGACAGTGGGCAGGACAAACATTCATTGAAGTGGCATATTATGTGCCAAACATTTCTTTTTAAGTTTTCTCATTTTCCCCACACAACAATTCTGTGGAAAATGTATTATTTTTTTTCCATTTTACATCAGATGAATTTAGGTTCACAGAGAGTAAATAAATTTTCCAGAGTCATATGTCTGGTAAGAGGCAGGAATGAGGTTCCTCCTCTCGCCCTCCCTAGAGGACACAGAGCAGCCTCCCTTTCAGAAGATGGCCTTCCAGGGCTGGAGAAATGGTCGATCACAATCCCTGCTAATGGGGCTGCTACTCGTTCAACAACCTGTCTGGGAGATGAACATGACAAAGAAGATGAAATCTTGCCCCTTCTGCCAAGGGCCCTGGGTGTTGGGCCACATCCGTAGGTTGATCCCTGAAGGGGGGTGGGGGGTGGGAGTGGGTCTCAGGCAGAAGCTCAGGTTTTTAAACACTGGGAAGGTGGCCTGAGAGATGGAAGTGAACATTTATCGAATTCATTCTATATCATAGTAATTTCATATCTCATCTCCATTAATACTGAAAACAAACATTCAAGATAGAGATTACTATCCTCTTCCTAACCTGGAGCTCAAGCCAATAGATTCAGGTCAGCAATATTGTAAATTACAGATCAGGGACTCTAAGCCTGGAATTATTCTAAAACCCAAGCTTTTCCCACTGCATCCTGTGGCCTCATGGGCTTTGAATACCCTCTCTGTCTAGTCTCCCAGGAGACTGGCAATTACTCCAACCCAGTGTATTCTTCAAACATTTATAATTAACCATATTGTTTTTTAATAATAAAAATCAATAAGATTTTAAAACATTTGCATTGCAAGGAAATAAAGTGAAATATAAAATTGGAAGGAAAGTTGTTCACATATATTATAGATATTGAGTTAATATTCATGATATATCAGAAGATGACCATACGGCTTGATATGCTTCCAATTTATGTCTATTGTTTAACAGTGCACCTTTCACTCAAAAATTCCCAGTTCAAACAATAAATTATATGGTCATCCTCAATATAAATAATTCATTTTGACTAGTAAGAAATGGGTAAAGGGTAGCTTGCAATTTTCATAAAAAGCAACATAAGCGCTGAACAAATCAATGAAAGGATAACCCAAACACAATAATGAAAGAAATACAAATAAAAACCCTAAGATTTCATGAGTGAAACAAAGGAAATGTGCAGATTAGCCTCTTTCCTCTTTTTTTGTTGTTCTTGAAGAATAGATATGCATAGATGTATATTTATATTGTGCATAGATGTGTATTTTGTGCATATATTTGCATAGAATTACTTATATATGCTAGTACATTATATGGGGATAAAAACATTTGTAAAATATATCAGCACTCTATTAAAAATATTTATCTTAGAAGGGTGAACAGCACAGTTTCATTTCTATTTATACATTTCTTTTATGATCTGATGTTCTTAATGCACAAATATATATCAATTTTGTCAGAAAAGTTGAGATACAATTTTCAAAGCACAGAAAAAAATTCATTATGATCTGATTCACACAACTAATGTTACAGAAATGTTCACTTTAAACGGCATTCATTATTAAGCATAAAAAGCAGATTATACACTGCATGTACAATAAATAGCAATTTATTGTTAATACACCTGTGTGTACGAGTAAGTACATGTTATAAAGCAAATGTGTTTATTTTTATTTATTTGTGTATTTATTTTAGTTTTTATTTTTTTATTGTGGTAACACTGGTTTATAACATTGTATAAATTTCAGGTGTACATCCTTATATGCCTATTTCTGCATAGATTACATCATGTTCACCACCCAAATACTAATTACAATCCATCACCACACACATGCCTAATCATCCCTTTTGCCCTCCTCCCAGCAAATGTGTTTAAAAGATATGATCCAAAATATGCACACATATGCACACCACACACACACACACACAGATACACTCTCTCAGAGACGTTCACACTGGTGACTTTCTCTTCATTTGAGATGGGGTGGAGCTCCTCCTGTCAAGAGCTCAGAGAACTCGACAGCATCTGATTCTGCAGGAAGGCCTGCCTGTGCCTTTCAAGCCTCCAACAAGCCCTGTTTGGTGGGTCAAACTAGAGGCCCCTCCCTCCCAAATCCTTACACAGCCACCCCCCAGAGATATAGAGAGACGTAGTTCTGGATCTGACCAGCAGGTGGCGATTATTTCAATATACGTACTACCTTTGCTGCAATGGAAAATCACCGATTTCTGTAAGGAGAAACGCTAGTAATCGCTGTGACTTATTAACAGATTATGAAAGAGTATGTACACTATGATACAAAATACATTTAAAAAATTTGTATAGATAGCAAAAGATCAAAAGAGTATATTCTTTCTTATTTCCTGTTGATGACTTCCAAATCTTTACCTCTCTTGTTAATTCGTTCACTCAGGAAATATTTATTTAGAAGAACAGACACTTTCCTCTGAACTGTGTTACATTTATATACAAGATTTCCTCAGGGATAGAATAGCGGCTTGGTGGATTATCTGACTAAACTGTGTGTTTAGGTCCTTCCTCTGCTTTTTGTGTATCTACTTGTCCCATCTTCCCAAGCTGGGTTTTTGATCCATGAGTTTGTGGAACTTTTTGTGGTCATCTTTATTAGAAGGGATGCCATTGGATATAGCTGATCGAGACCCACAAAACCTTACTGAAGAGTCAGTTCGATGCAACTAATTTGGACAAATTAGATCTCAAATTTATTGAGATCTAATCATGATCTGGGCGTGGTGAATTCTCATAAAAGAGAGGGTTTCTATGTAGCCCTTTCTGGCAGAACAGAGTAGTACATTTCTGGGAGAGTTTTGGGCTTACCTCATCCCTGAGAGGGTGACCCATCCAATTTAGAATCTCTATTGTCCTTTATAACCAATGTCCTCCCTGAAAAGGAAACCATTTTTCTGCTTCAAGTCAGAGTTCCCTTCCGAAGGGCACAGGAAATTTTGGGGAGGTGTAGGGAGATAAAAACAAATAACATTATATGTGTACTTCTTATGTTCCACGTGCTTTCCTGTCTTATTTTACTTTCTGGATATTAACATTAGAGAATCATTTTTCCTTTGTCCCTTAAAAGGCAAGACACCCATAGGAACAAAGCCAGTACTTTGGCTTCTGGAGAGTCTACTTAAGTTAGGAGACCTCTCTGGGTCCCAGTGACAGACCTAACCCAGTAACTCTGTGACAACTTTGGGTAAATTATTTCCCTTCTTTATGACCTCACTTATCTGAATTTCACTTACCCTGTCTCTCAACCATCCAGGAGTGTGCAGGAGAAAAATGAGATGTATATCATAATCAAGTGGCCATAACTGTAGGCAACAAATGTATGGTAGCTTAAAGCTAACTACTGCCAATGGCACAAGCCTTGGACTCATTACCCTGAGTACCATTCCAGCTTTATAAGAAGGGTGTGAAAGGACTTTGAAGTCCCCTGAATGAAAGTTTTGGTCATCATTTTACTGCAAAATGGAATCCAGTTAAACGTTGTACTCAGACTTCACTCAAATCCCCATCAAACAGAAGTATGTCCTTTACTTTAAGAGACACCATCTAGCTGCCCTCCCATCCTATCTATGGTATCTTCCTCTTCTAAACTGGAGGCCCCTTTTCTATATTCAGGTGATAATGGAGTACTGAGGTGTACCTCTGTCCTTTCTCACCAACATCAGAATTTAAAGTGCAGACCAGGACTGCTCTTCAAAAGAGACCTCCATTCCCATGAAGCCATACACCTGCGCAATGAGATTATCATTGATCAAGACTTTGGCAACTAGCTTCACAGTCAGTTTATGATCCTCAAAAGATCACCAGGGTGATTATTTTATAGTCACAGCCAATGCACTCAGGTTTTGCTTGATTCATTCCTTAACTTTTTGTCTAGGATAATCTCAACTCAAAGCCAAAAAATATTTTCTATTTCCTGTACATTTCCAAATAAACACACCCTGTATTTCTCTATATCCATATATGATATTCTGTTATATAAAATAGATGATTTATAGTCTCTTTTTCCATACTTTTCTTATTTTTAGAGGCTCCTTTTAGAAAAAGTCCCACTCCCAATATATTTAAGGGCATCTTTGCACATTGTTGCCACTTAACAAGAGAAAGGAGGCAGAGAAACATAAAGTTGAGCAGTAGGTAGAATAAAATAATAAATTATAGGATGTAAAATAGAGTTCTTGACAATGACATCCAGCTCACTTATTTTTACAGCTGACAAAATGGAGCCCAGAGAAGTTCAATGACTTGCCCAAGATAAGACAGCTAATGAATGAAAAAGAAAAAACTAAGACCTATGTACCAAAAATAAATATATGCATTTCAATTTTGTTATACGTTAACACAATAAGAAAATAGCCCCTGGTTTACAAATATGGGATTTCCAGCTGAGGCTCTGTGGTATACTGGAAGAAACATGGAGCTGGCAGTCAGAAGGACACTTGTTCCCATCTCTGTTTACCCGCTTAGTGAATTTGTGGCCCAAAACAAGGTACTTCATTTCTCTGTGCCTTGGTCTCCTAATCTGTGGAATGGAGGTGACAATTCCCCATATCAGAGTTTGAGTGATGAGTAAATTAAGTAAAATATATAAGGGAAGAATCACAGTGCCAAGCACACTGCAGATGCTCAGACTTTTCTGGATTCCCTAGTGGGCAAAACCAAATCACTCACCTGAAATCCTGCCATGGACTAGGGTGAGACTTGCCTAAAAGAGGCCTTCCCTCTCAAGGAGATAATCTCCTACATGTGCAAGATTGGCATTTTTACAACCCTGAGACCAAGTGCCCGCTTAAATTGTGTGACCTAGGTGCCTCACTCACCTCACTTGCCTCACCCTAGTCCTGGCCGTGGTTGAGGGGACTAATAATAATAACGGCTAAAATTTACTGACTACTCATTATGTACTAGTCACTATGCTAAGAATGTTCCATGTGTTATCTGTTTAATTTTTCCCTACCACCACGTAGAATAGGGAATATTATTATGCCCTGTTTAGAGATAAGAAAACAGAGGTTTAGAAGGTTAAACAACTTGTGCAAGATCACACAACTAGTTACAGTGGTGGTCTGTGTGTATCCAAAATCCATGTCATTAACAACTTACAGACAGCATTATTCTGTTACAGAAGTGAGGTTGAAAGGAAAAAAGTGACTTGAATGTCACTGCAACTCAATGACCTGAATCTCAATGCAAATACCCCACAAACAGACCCACTGTTATGCTTTGTTTTTCTGTAGCATTTTGTCTTTCCAGGACTCGATGGGAAACTTCTCTAGAATTAACCTGGAGAGTGAAACAAAGGGAAAGGGCTTGATTATTTTCTTAGTGTGTCATCTGTATCATGCACTTATGGTAACGAATGCAACAATCTTTGCATTGATGATTGTAGACTGAAGTGTACCTCTTGTGCTAAGACACCTAAGCAAGGAGTTACTGAGATGCCATTTCCTGAGATAGTGTAGGGTTCAGGCAGAAGCGCTGGTGTTGCAGTTTGGGAAGGTGAGATAAAGAAAATGAACATAACACATATAATTTCTACTATATGGGATAAAAATTATATTTTATCTACTTTATTCTTAATAACCACCATTCAAGGTAGCTAGTATTATGGTCATTAAACAGATAAAGAATATAAGGCTCATAGATTAAGTAACTTGGTCCAAGTCTCCAGGCTTGTAAGTCACAGTGGAAGGAGTCAAAACTTGTATTGTTCCTAAGGCCCAAGATGACGTGCAGCCTCCTAGGCTTTGAGTCTAATTGTTCAGCTGTTGGAATTTACCTAGAGATGGTCAGGACAGTCAAGAATGCCCACCAGTGCATTTTCAAATATCTGCTGTGTTGCCTTATAAATCAGAAAATCTAAATGGAGATTTATAAATACTTATTGAGAGGCAGAAATCTCAGAAAGGAATACTACTGGCGATAAAATGTGAAAAAATTCAACCACAATTAATTATAGAAATGAAAATAAAAATCAATAGACATAAATTTAAAATATTGTGGCTATATGATCTCATTTATGCAAAGGAATATAAAATTATATGTGTATCTTTATTATCTGTTGATATATCTAAGTTAGTATCTAATTAGCAAGGAAAAACATCTGGATGGACACAGCCTACTAGCAATAGTGGTTTCATGGAGTAAAGGGCTGTGAGGTAAGAGACAGAGATGTTAAATTTTACCTCCTAATAATGTATTGCTATGTTATTTCATTTTTTTTTCTTTTTTTTTTTTTTTTTTTGTGAGGAAGACCAGCCCTGAGCTAACATCTGTTGCCAATCCTCCTCTTTTTGCTGAGGAAGACTGGGCCCTGGGCTAACATCCATGCCCATCTTCCTCTACTTTTATATGGGACGCCGCCATGGCATGGCTGACAAGCGGTGCGTCGGCGGGCGCCCGGGATCCGAACCCGCGAACCCCGGGCTGCCAAGCGCGAACTAAACCGCTGCACCACCGGGCCGGCCCCGCTATGTTATTTCATTTTATTTAAATAACCAAATATTGATTTCACAATTGAAACAGCTGGTTTTAAATTGAATCACAAAACTGATAATGTAAAATATATGTATTGATACTGAATGGTGTTCACAATATACTCTTCAAAGGGAAAAATCTAATTACAAACCATACAATTAGATCCTATTATTTCAAAACAAATCAATGTATGTGTAAAGTATGTTAAAAAATAACCCCAAATATTTACACACAGATTCATACACACACACACATACAATCTCCTCCTAAGTTGCAGCTGGAGCCCCCTGTTCCTCCTCTCTCAAGTCTGAGGTAGTTGCTGAGTTCCTTAGCAATATTCTTGCTCTAGGAGACTTCCAGAAAGCTTTGTCTGCTTGATGGAGCACAGACAACTCCCTCATTCCCCAGCTTCCTGCTCTATGATATTCAAACTGCAACCCTCATGAATGTCAATGGGTATTTTTCTAAATTTTATTGAAAGGAAAAAAAATGACTTTCTAATAATGAAAATTAGCAGTATTTTTAAAATCAGATAAGAGAGCAGATATATAATACAACCCCAATCCATTGCAAAAGATAAATAAGGATGGAAATATCTTGAAGATATCAACACTGTTTCACTTTCTGCTGGCTCCAAAAATACATCATTCATTCATTCATCCTTCCACTCATCATATAGTGTTTGAGTGTCTCCTGTGTGCCAACCACTGCCAGCCTAAATCTCTGCCTCCCAATCTCTTCTTTCCTGAGCTCCAGAACTGCAATAATCTACACTCCACTAAACCCATCCAGTGTTAGTATTCACCTATACAGACATGACCAGGCTCAGACATCATTGCCCACCAGTATAAACCAAAGAGTCCAGGAATCCTGGAATACAGCCCTCTAAAGGGAAGGGGATGGGAGTAGAATAGAGACATCCTGATGCTTTGAGCATTTCAGCTACCTTCTCACTCATGCATTCACTTTTTTACATACTAATAATTTGTGTTCTTCTGATTCCAGTTCACTGCCAAGATGGTGTAGAAAGAGTTAAAGATGAGATAGCTCTTGGGAAGTCTCATTCTTGGTTTCTCTCATGGGCGTGAACTACAGAGTTCAGGCACTTTCTACAATTGTGCTGTTAAGTTTCACGGAGTTTTCCAGACATGCCCAACTGCTGGGTAGTGGGTTTCCACACAGGATTTCCCCAGGGATGAACCAGGTCATAGAGTATTTCCTAACTGTTATATTTGGCTAGGATCTCAGATTAGCCCTGCCCTCTCTTTACCCAGCTAATGCCTCCTTATCCCTCAGGTCCCAGCTTAAGCATCACTTCCTGTGGGAAGCCTCCCTGACACACCCAAGACTGGTCGGGTACTTGTGCTATCTGCTCTACTCCCATAGCATCCTGACTTCCCCCATAGCAGCTACAACACTTCATCATTATTGCTGGTTTCACTGTCTTCCCCTTTAGACTGCAAGCTCAAGGAGGGCAAGGATGTTGTCTGTGTTTTGTAGTGTTTTTTACCATTGTAATGTGTTACACCTCTAAGGCTTCATGCCTATATTTTTATTTAAGTTCAAAAGTGATGTGGATTGTTAGTGACAATTTTTGCTATACTAAAGAATGTCCTCATCTTTTTAAAATTTCATTATAATTTAATTTGATTTAGGTCACACCAAATGAGTTTCCACATGTTATTAAGATTACGGAGGCTCTGGCAGGCCCGGTGGTGTAGCAGTTAAGTTGGTGCATTCCGACCGCCGGTTCGGATCCTGGGCGCGGACTTACTCACTGCTCATCAAGCCATGCTGAGGTGGCATCCCACATAGAAGAGCTACAGCTCTACAATTATGATACACAACTACGTACTGGGGCTTTGGGGAGAAAAAAATAAAAAGAGGAAGATTGGCAACAAATGTTAGCGCAGGGCTGAACTTCCTCAAAAAAACAATTATAGAGGCTTGGATACTGATATTAATTAGAACCTTGCAATTTTTGACTGATAGGCCTTTGTTCTTTAATTTTATGTTTTATCTCATAACACCTATCCATGGAAGAAAAAATAATACAAAAGATCAAAAGAACATAAATCTTTCATAATCCTACCACACAACTAATACATTTTTCTTATGATAAACAGTGGTGAGATGAATGACATTCAGTCGGTTTCCTATTGCTAAAGAAGCTATTTCACATTTGCATTTATAATAGATCTAGTTCATTTATGAGTTTGTCCTCTTTATGCCCCTGAAACCCATATGGGTACTTTTGAGGGTTTTTTGAACAGACTTTGATGACTAGTTTGATGTATGTGCACATGAGTGTTTATGAGTGTGTGTTTGTGTGTTCCTAGAACACTTATCTATGTCTCCATGTACTCCTTCATTGATGGATATCCTTTCTGTCCTTTTAATCCTTCAACAAACTTAGGGTTGTGGTAAAGACCAAGTTAGGTGTTTAGGTTGATGAATTTTATTGTTTCCATACTCTTGTGCACATCCTTAACTATTTCCTTAGGGTACATTTCAAGACATGGAATTGCTGCCTCAAATGGTATACACACACTTAATTTAATTCCCTACCTGCCACCCAGAAAACTTGTACCAATTTAAAGTCCATAAACTGGAATTAAGTGAAAAAAAGCCTCAGGGAAGTGAGTAGAATGGCTGTACTGATGTCCTGTTAGAAAGTGCAGGCCTTAGATTCCACTGAGCAGCAGCTTTAAGGCCACAATAACAGTAAATACACCTCAGAGTGATCAGTAGTGAATGACAATATTGAACATAAGCATATTGTGAAACAGCATGGGGGTAAATAATGGCAAGAGCACAGGACTTGGAGAGAACTACCCTGGATTATAGTTGCAGCTTGATGAAGAATACATAAGACTGTTTTAAAATCCTTGTATTACCATTATTAGGAGATAAATTGTACCTCCAGGCCAGCACCACATTTAGCCAGAGTTAATCCAAGTTCTCACTGAACCAATGTATGGATCAACTGCTCACCTACCCTATCTCCTCAGCAGAAGAAGACTGTTCTGTCCACAGATCACAAGTGTCTTCTGAAAGAAGGATCCTGCTCTCCTTATTACCTAAACACTCATCGCCAAAGATTCCTTGATAAAGAGAAAGATTCTTGGACTTTGCAAGATGTTGCAAATGCCTGCACTGAATGCTTAGCACCTCTCTTGAAACCTAAAAGTGGATACTTTCATGTTTTGATGCCCAAGAGATAGAAGGGCTCAAACAAATGACTTGGGCAGAGATTGCTGATTTTGGTGCTGGATTGGCCTGGCTTGGTCCTCAAGAGAAACCTTTGAATAGTGAAAGGTTTATATGAGGGTTGGATGACTGAGGTGAAAACAATTAAGCAATTCCAGACACTCTGCCTTAGACCCTGGAAAGAGAGACATTTATTTTCCTACTTGAACATAAGCTCTTCTTTCTCTTTTTCAGCAAATATAGTTTGGCACGCAGAGTCCCTCTGAAAACAGTATGACTCAGCCAGATGCTGTAGAAAGAGGCCTGAAAAAGCAGGTTTGTTCCATTGAATTACATGAGAATTTGCAAGAGGTACACACAGGCATTACACAATACTGTTTGGTCATGAGGGCTAGACTTTCACATTTTACTTCAGACACTCCTAGAATAATTGACATTTTTTACAATTACTGTCAACATTTTTTTGCACTTTAACTGCCATGATCAAGATATAAAATAAGAGGGAAAATAAGGAGAAAAAGCATTACCATGATGTACTGGACTTTACACCAGTCCTCTCTAACCTTCTTTTCAAGTAAAATTTCAGTGTCCAACAAAATGCTGTTTTCTCTGCTTTTATTGTCTATGTTTTTCCATAGATGTACTCTGTATTAAACTATCTCCATTTATGGCATTCTGAATAAGTGAATTATGAAGTGGGTATTCTTATCACTTAAAGATCTTACAACAGAGATTTCTTTTAAGGAGAATCAAACTCCTAATGTTTAAACTACTGTTCAAAGTTATTGCCCATTATCCTAATACCAAAAGTGCAGAGGCACAAAAGTATAAAGGTATATGGAAGGTCCACTGAAATAATACATCAAAGGATGTAAAAAGGGTAAGGCAAATTGATCAGTCCAGTTCCCTTATTTTTATTGTTGAGGAAACAGGAGCTAGGAGAGGTTCAGCAGCTTGTTGATGACAGAGCTGATTTGTGGATGAGAAAGAACTAGGTATCAGAAATGGAAAACAGCACTTCTAATGATTCTGAACAACAGATAGGTATTTTCCACTGTCCCTGTTATAGACGTCCAAGTTGCCTTCAATTTCCCACTACCACAAATATATCCTTATACATATTCCCTTTTTTGCTGTGTAAAAAACAACTCTGAGATATACATCCAGGAGCAGAATTGCTGGGTCATTGAGCATGTGTATCCTTGCTATGACTAAGCACTTCTATACTGATCTCTAGAATGAATGCACCAGTATGTACTTCTACCAGCAGTGTATATGGGTCCCCACAACCCTCAGCAACACTTGGCATTATCCACCATTCTAACAGTTGCCTGTCTATGAGGAAAGTGATATTTCATTATTGTTTAATTGTAAACTACTAATGAATTTGAGTGTTAAATACCTAAAATACATACTGTGTAATTTGGCTATATTTCCGTTTTTTATTATTAGTATTGTTATTATTTACCACTAACCAAATATTAGTTTTTGCACCAGTACTATGGTGGGGTTTTTTTACTTCATATTTTATGGTGCGATAAAAAAATAAAAAGTTACGTTTTTAATGAAAAATTTACCAACCGAACCAACACCACTTCCTAAATTATCCATGTTACCCACTGATTAGAAATGCCAAGTTTATCACATTTTAAAACCTTCTTGGGTCTGAGCTTTTGTTCTGTTCCATTAAGTTGTATCTAAGGTATTTTTCCACCAGCCTTACCCTGTTTTACTACTGTTGCTTCATAAAACATTTTAATAGCTGAAAAGTAACATTTTCCCCATTATTTGCTCTCTGGAAAGTCAAGAAAAACAACATCACCACCACAATAATAAATGCAGCTAACATTTATTGAGCATTTGCAATGTATCTGATACTTTACTTACATTATCACACTTAATCCTCAATTACACATAATGGTGCAGATGCTACTCTTACCCCCACTTGAAAGATGAGAAACTTGAGGTATAGAAGACTCAACTGGTTTAATGTGGAACCTAGTCTCAAACCCAGGTCTTATCACAGCAAACCCCTACTGCTAACCACTGTTATAGTCAAATGAACTGTATGAAATAGTCAATATTGGAGCATTTCTGACCAAGAAAAATGTCAATTTCTTATTGTTCAATCTAACATACAGTATTTTTTATTTAAGAAGTGAGGCCATCCCAGAGGAAGAAACATGCTCATGGTCCAGTAATTGGTAATGAGTCTGCTATCTGGATCTCTGGTCTTCTATCTCCAGTCTTCTAAGCAGCATTAGTGTCATTTATTTCTTAGACTCAATAGGAAACTATTTCACTGGTGACCAACTAGAAGACAATATAAGAGAAAGGAAAGTACATGAAAGTAAAGAAAATGGCATAATGGTTATTTTTCCCTTTTTCCTTATTCATCAGGTAATTGATCCTGCAACTCAGCAATGACACTGAAGCTCACAGATTATTGAAAATGTATTTACATTTCACTTGCTCTTGCACTTTCAAACATTCTCTACAATAATTTTGCTATGTGATTTATATTAAAATCATATCTTTAATGGGAGAGAGAAGGCAGGGAGACAGCAGCAATACTTGTTCAAAGTCTACTATGCTCTAGACAATACTAAAGGTGTTGCAAGTTTTACCTTGCATTAGCTCTTTGAGTGTATAGTGTATTATATCTACTAAAAATATCATTTTTACAACACAAACAAGAGAAATATACTTTGTTTTATTTACAAAATACATTTTATGAAATAGCTTGTACAGAATTATCTCAATTTTGTTTTCAATCGCATAATAAAAAAGGAGATATTCATTCAGTTTTATTTGCTGATTTGATGATGGCTAACAAATATACATTTCTTTCTTTCTTTCTCTTTCCTTTATTCATTCAACAAATATTTACTGTACACCTAGTAAGTATAAGGTACTGCCAGAGCAAATCATATCTCCATCACAGTTCTTTTCTTTAGAATTCCAGACCCTGTTATACAACTACAGCATGATATATATTTACATGTATGACAAGGCATGGACACTTTATCAAGCCAATTCAAATTATACAGTCCTTGAGCTCTGAAAGCTTACCATCTAATTAGAGCGCCATGTGGTAGTAGCAGGGGGAGAGCACAGGGTTTGGAAATAGGCAAGTATGGGTTAAAATTCCTGTTCTGCCACTTATTCAAGGTGTGTAAACTTGGAAAGTTTACTTAGCATCTCCAAGATTTAACTTCCTGATCTATAGAAGGGGATTGTTATCTGAGCTTCAAAAGAATGCCTATGGAATGTAGTGCATTCAGCCTTTCTGTCTGAAAATTCAACAGGCTAATTTTTTCCCACTCCATCTCCTCCCTTTCCTAGCAGAAATGACCATGCCATGAACTCAATAGCATAACTATATCATAGAGAACATTCAGAAATGTAACAACAAAAATAAAGTTAAGCATGTTTACATTATGAATGTGATCCAATGCTATTTCTATGTAATGGAACAAGTTGGCTGATAAAATTCAGTCATTGTGCTTTTCCTAACCCATTGGACCTTCTAGATTAACATGATGCATGTGTATGGCTTGGGAGGTTCTATTATTCTTTGAGCCTCAGAATGTTAAGATATAACAGAAATATAATGCATAATGATGGATCTGCAGGAGGGACACAAGAACAAGAGTCAGGAACTCTGTCTGGGTCCCAGTTCCTAAGTAATGCCTGATGACAGGACAAAGCACTCCCAAGCATTCAGAAATGTTGTGGAAATCAATGAGATCCCCATTTCTGCAAGCATTCAGAGTTCTCAGAAGGGAAGGAAGAAGCTCTTTTACGTGCAAGGAATCAATTTGACAAAAATCATGTAAGAAAATTAGGCCTCTAGAGAGCAGTCAAATGATAAATGTCTTCTATTAATTTTGTCTTTTAAATGCCCATTATGTTTGGCAAGGTGTCTGGTAGAATTCAGAGACCACCCAGAAACACATGAAGCCTCCCCATTAGGGAACAAGCTAACGGAACCCTCACTAGGATAACTTCTTTACATGGTCAACTTGTTTAATTATGTTAGCAAGCCTCTGAGATAGAGATTATTCTGAAAGTGGGATTGTTCTGAGACAGCGGTGTTCTACAAATACTCATATGCAAATGTACATGTGTTGTTTGTATCTCTGCTCCTGTCTACAACAATTTTCTGCATGCCTTTCTGCAGTTTCTGCCCTCTTGTTGGGGGATTTTCTTGTTATCTCAAAATTTGGGCCTTTATCAAAGGATTTAAGCTTGCTTTTAGGTGAATGTATAAAATCATACCTGAACTGTGTCCCCTGACAGTTCTGGCTATGCTGACCCTGATGCCAAGACCTTTGCTAACAGGGGAGTGAGTCTACTGAATGTTAATGGATATTTTTGTGACTGTCTGGAACAACTGTACATTCCATTCTAGAGATGTAATCATGACAACAAGGTGTCCAAACAGCCAATATTCAGAATCCTTTCTCTCTACTAAAAAGATATGATCTATTTATCTTATTCTAAGGTTTCTTTCCTTCTCTCTTCCCTCGCTTCTGTCTTGTAACAAGTTGAGTCGTAGCAGTAGCTCACATATAGCCTTTTTCATTGGCTTTGGTAGTGAGGGTCTGTTGGTGATTATGGAATACTGCAGCACCCCTTGGCTGTTGATCAAATTCTCCCTTCCAAAATAAACGAAGTCAGTCCAACATACGAAATAATCAGAGAGAAAGAGGCCATTTCATTCCTTTCTTTCTGTTTCAAAACCATTTTTACCACTCTTCAAAAAAAAAACCAATCAAAATGCATCATATGCAGACATTAGGCTCTAAAACTCATTAACTATGTAGTAGCATCTCTAGGCAACTCCCTTTTTTTAGAATTTTGAAATGTAGTCTGAAGCTTGTGTCTCTCTTTTCTGAGAGACCCCTGTATAGGAGAGGCCCTTTCATGAGGTGAGCCACAGAGTCATGTTTCATCAGATCTTGAGAGCCTTCACAAACATATAGTCTTTCCCATATTCTACCAATCCAAATGTAGGCAGCGTTTGGTTATCTCCTGCTGTATAAACAAATCACCTCAAACATAGAGGCTTAAAACATCAACAGTTTATTATTATTATCTGTCATGATTCTGTGGGTTGGCTAGGTGGTTCTTTTGTTTCAGGTAGTCTCAGCTGGAGTGTTGGGATGGTCAAAAGGTCAAAAATAGCCTTGCTCACATACTGGAGGTTGATGCAGGCTACTGACTGAGAGTTCAGTTGGGGCTGGCAGAAAGGAGACTCAATTCTCCACGAGGGTCCCTCCACAACACTGCTTGTGTTCCTCACAGCATGGCTACTAGGTTCCCAAAAGGAACATTCCAAGAGGCACAGGTGAAAGCTGAAGACTTCTTAAAGCACAGCCTTGGAAACCACAACATCACTTCTGCTGCATTTTATTGGTCAAAAATAAACAGAGAGACATCCCAGACTCAAGGAAAGGAAAAATAGACTTTTCTTCTTAATGGGATAGAGGCAAGATCACATTCCAAAAGAGCATGTGGAATGAGATGTTGTTGCAGCCATCTTTGGAAATACGATCTACCACAGGCACCAATCTGAAGCACTATCTCTCCCAGATCCCTACAATGTCCCTTACCCCATCACCCGCTTCAAGTTTCTGCCACAAAGAGCTCACCTCTTCTCACCCTCAACCAGAGGCAGTCATGCTTTCCTCTCAACTAGACATCTGTATTCTGTCGAGGAGTCCTCAAGCCTCAGTCATCCATACCTGTGAATTAAGTACTACTTGAAACAATGACTGGATGTTCAGATTCAATTGACCCTGGAATTTTTACTGGTATTTGATACTCACCTAGGGGGGCGCGAGTTGTTTGATTACTGTACTATTTAGTTTATATCACAGTCATCTCTATAATGGAAGGAAGCCATGTGAGGTTATATAATAACATTCTGGAAGCCTTAGCACATGCCAGACACTTTCCATAGGTGGCCTCATTTTCTCTTTGAAAGAGTCCTTTAAGGAAGGCAGCATAATTCACATTTTTCAGATGAGTAATCTCAGGTTTATGGAAGGTAAGTAACTTTTCGAAGGATTAGCACGTAATAAATGGCCCTAAGAGGATTCTAACTGTCATTCTCCTCATCTGCCTTTCTGTTAGATGTGTTTCCAGGGTTCAGGGACTGGTTTTTTTAAACTTGCTAGCCATGATGTCTAGGGTAGATGAAGAAGCGGGGGAGGAGGAAGAGGACAAGGATGAGAATGAGGAGGATGAGGAGGGGGAAGAGAGGAGGGGAAGGAGAAGGAGGAGAAAATGATGTCAACAGAGGATGTGAAGTAACAGACCTTGGCCTAAAAACCTGGAATAGAGGAACACAGGGGTAACTTTTCTCTTTTTTTTTTTTGTGGGGATGACCAGCCCTGAGCTAACATCTGTTGCCAATCCTCCCCTTTTTGCTGAGGAAGACTGGCCCTGGGCTAACATCCATGCCCATCTTCCTCTACTTTATATGGGACGCCGCCACAGCATGGCTGACAGGCAGTGCGTCGGCGGGCGCCCGGGATCCGAACTCGCAAACCCCGGGCTGCCAAGCGCGGACTAAACCACTGCGCCACCGGGCGGCCCCCAAGGGGTAACTTTTTTATGTATCCTTTAATAATAGTGAAACCTTTAGCGGCTCAAATAAGCTATTTATCTCAGATCACCAAACATGTAAATATGAAAGCAAGGATTCAAAACTAGGACTGACACTGAAGGTCCTGCCCCTTACATTGAGTCCTGCATTTCCCAGGTTTTTAATGTTGTAGACTTCTAATCTCCTGCCTAGCTGACTTTCAGGTTCATACAATCAGGAGAGTGGTGAATGCACCGCTATTTGGTCCAAATTTGTTTAGGTTGAACTTTGTACATAAGCAAAATTTTAACACATTCTATATAATAAAAATCATTATGAATACAATTAAAAGCCATAAACAGCTTGAGAGAAAAGGTTTGCAAATGTATCATAAAAGTGGTCAATATTCTTAATATATAAAGACCCCTTACAAACCGACAGAAGAATAAGCTAAGGATACGAACACTTTAAGTATGTGCATATATACATAGGTGTTGGTATAATAAATGCAAAGAAACTATCAAAGGATTTTTAAATCAAAAGATATCTTTGGAGGAAGGAGGAAATATAAACAGATTCACCTTATGCATATCTGCATTATTTAAATTTTTTACAACAAACACGTATTTCTGTTAACATGTCTTAGAGAGTTCTGAAAGTAAGGATTCTAGGAATGTTTTCTTTACTAAATAGACTTCCAGACAGATCTCTCTACTGGGTTAGAGCAATAATCCTTCCCTCACTCCTTCTTTCCCTCTTTTGTCTGAGACATTTAAATTTCATTTCTGGCTCTGATCAAGAGCTGAAATTCTGCTGTGTTTTATAAAATCCATCCAATAAGTAAATATAATTTTTACAAGGAGGGAAAAAAATATGGCAGTCATGAATTTTCAAGCCACAGTAAAGCACTCAAGTATACAGGAAGCGTTACTCTGTATAATTTTCTATATTCTAACTGAATCTAATTTCCATTTTGAGCCCCAAGTCTGCTGGAGTAGGAAGTATAACGTCTCCAATTCAGGGTAAATTCAGTTCCTTCCTGGTTTTCTTAGTTAATGTATGATCAATTTGTATCAATGTATCAATCAATTTATATGTCTCTACTTCTCATCATATGACATCTAAATTCTCAGAGATTATGTAATGTCTTGATCTTTACTGTCCTTGGTGACATCCCCCAACATATGTGAATTCCCATCTAAGCCTCAAACATATGGCTCATGTGGCCATGCTACAGCCTCTCATCTTGACCATAAGACTGGTTCAGGACTGTAGGTACTCTCGTTCAGCTAACTTTTGTGCCCTACTGGGAACACAATAAAACTGGACTGTGTTCCACACCTCTGAGGGATGTGGGAAACTCAGTGGGGCTACCTTAGGCCTTCTCTGACCCTCACATGAAAGGAAGCCATCTCTATATACTATACCTACATTATGGTGACACCTAGAATTTTTGTGAGGCTATGGCGTTTCAGATATCCAGACAGGAAGAGGGAAATATCACAGGGTAAAAGGTATACATGAGGGGGCAGGAAATATATCAAGTAATATTTATTTTGCTACATTTCCTACTCCTAGGAAATCCTTGCTCCCTCACAAAGAAAATATATTTCTTATCTAGGTGCCACCCCCTCAAAGAAGGTAGAAATAAAGTTGCTGTCCAAAATTTGTCCAAAATAGTAATTCCCATATGTAAATCATCAAGTAGGTATTATATTCCCCAGGGTCCCCTTTTGTCAGGTGGATAAAGCTGGATACTGGGTAGATTTTTCACCTCCCTCATTTATGGGTGGTTATTTGTTCTTCCGGGTGCAACAGCTGCAAGACAAATCATTCTTACTTATCCCTCCCATCCATGATTCAGTGATGCAATCTAAGACCCCCCCTCCCACCCCGGGACTTAAATTCCAGCCTAAACTGACTTAGCTCGCACTGAATAGACTGAGAAGAACCTAGAGGTGACTGAATTTACCTTCAGTTGGCAAGATTAGGTTTTCCGCAACAGGAAGAATGGACCTCAAAATGCATACCAAGATCAGTTATATAAAAACAGAGATTTCTTTACTAGCTAAGTTTTATATCCTGAAAATTTGTACCTACTAAAAAATCAAAAAAAGATATTTTTAAAGAAATTATGAAAGTTTGTACAGTATGATCTCAAATACTTTGAAAAATGGATATGTATAGAAAAAGATTAGGATATACACTCAATTTTACTTGCTGATGACTCTCAAAATCTATAATTCATCCAATAATTCATTCATTCAAAAAATATTTCTTGGGTATTATTATGCGTCTGGCACTAGAAATTCAATTCCATAGCTTCATCCCATAACTTATTTCTCCTAAATTCCAAACTCATAGCAAACTCCTTACGACACATGACCATTTGAGGAAGATAAATATTGCTAACCAACTGAATGTCTATGATCCCATATGGACTGGACCAAACAAGTCTGGGCCAACCTTGGCCCTGAGTCCTAAAAGCTCGCCATGTAAAAGGGAGGCTGTGTGGCAAAGTGGAGTGATCTTGGGCTTTTAAGTCAGACACAACTGGGTTAGAACTCCTGCTCTGCCTCTTATTAACTGTGTAAACTTGGAAAATGTAATTAAGTTCTCTGAGCTTTACAGAGCATACCTAGTAAAGAGATGAGTAATAAAAAAAAAAAGAGAGCGAGAGATCCTGGTATTTACTGTACAGCATTTTTGAGCATTTAAAGAGAAAAAGTAGGTAAAGTGCCTAACAGAGTTTCTGGCCCATACTAGACACTCAGCAGAAATTCACTTCCCATCCTATTCCCTCTATAGTAGAGGTAGTATTGTCATAAGTGAAGTAACACAGTTCTTATCACAAAAGGCATTTGGAATGGCTACCATAGAAAGAAAAACCAGCACACGTTTACATTTTGTGGAAAATACAGTACATTCTTGGTCAAACCACATGAAGCTGCTCATATTCAGTCATTTTTGACCCATGAAGCAACAATTTCATATCTTTCAATTTAATAGAATGATTTGCATGTTGAGCTGAAAGAGGGGGACAATCTTCACCCTTTTTCTGTTGAATTGGGATTTTTTTCCCCTGCTCCTCTTTCTGGATCTCAAGGTAGACATCAGGAAAGCATGTAATATGGGTGTATCTACTATCCTTTTAGCCCTCGAAAGAGTATGATAGCATAAAGCTAAAGTGACAGATCTGCTAGGCAGGATGCTGGAGAGAGAGTCAGAAGAGCTGCCTGGATCCCAGGACAGGAAGCACTATGGATGACAGGACCTTGGGTGAGTCACTTCCCCTCTGCTAGCCTGTACTGATCACCAGGATGAAATTGAGGAGCCTACCCAGCCACTTGGAGTGTTGTGGAGACCCATGAGACCCAAGCTGGGCAAGCACACTGAGTTCTCATCTGAGAAGATCTATTAAGGCCAAGGAATTATTTTAACAGAAATTAATTTTCAGGAATAACAGAACACTACACATTAGGCACTCAAATGGCAATTATTTATGAAATGTCAACAAACACTTGTAAAACACAAATGACTGCCAGATGGACATGGATCCTGCCCACTACAGAACTAAGGAAACTCATGTGAACTGTACCTGCTAGTGTGCTATGAGCTTTCCATGTGCTGTCCCCTTTAATACTTAAAGTAAGCCTATGAGGCAACATTCATTATTTCAATTCTTTAGATGAGAATTCTTACATTTCGTTAACTGAATATTATAGTTTGTAAGTGGCAGAGCCCAAAATTCACATCTGGCCTTTCTATTTTATCAATCTTCGTTCTTTCCTCTCTATGACATTGGCATGGGGATAATCAAATTCCTGGATTGTCCAGCCCTAGGTCTCTTAGCCCAGTGACAAGCAAGGCACATCGGTTATCGATACCACCAAGAAATCAAGAAAATCTGAGGGAGTTCTTGTGGGTGTATAACACAGCATGCAGAGGGAACAACATGAGAAAAGACATGGAATTCGAGGGAATGTTTGGACTGCTTGATAACTACAACTGGGCTGTTGGGGCTGGACACTGCAGAAAGGAGTTCTTTGAACTAGGATGGTCCCATCAGTCAAAAACCCAACTATATATCTCAGGCACCAGTATAGCACAACTGCAAGCCAAATGAGTTGTAAAAAATTATTTGAGGCTTAATATTTTTCACTGTCAGTTCTACACTCACCAGTTAGTTCATATTTTAAAAGCAGAATTTAGCAGAAATAGAACTAAGTATGTGTCAGATACTCCATTGGGTCCTTATGTCTGCCTAGAGCAGATGGGCAAAACTTGGAGGGAATAGCTTTCTCTTTGTTGCTATCCTCTAGCTCAAACTGCAGGTTGAATTTTCCCATCAGAATTGTGGAACATGTCCTCCTTGTTCCTCATCAAATTGCCCTGGGTTAATAACAGGCTGGGAGATGAAAGTCTTATCAGTGGTGAGGTGTGGAG
Organism: Tapirus indicus; assembly: GCA_031878705.1. Classification (NCBI taxonomy): domain Eukaryota; kingdom Metazoa; phylum Chordata; class Mammalia; order Perissodactyla; family Tapiridae; genus Tapirus; species Tapirus indicus. Next base: position 85,137,472 of record CM062942.1, on the reverse strand, counting down.
GATGCTTATTTCTGCAGCTGTCCAGAACAAGTCCTACTATTTATTTCTCTGTGTGTATGTGTTTCTGCCTAGAGCAGTTCTGTGTCTTTCTCTTTCTTTGTTGTTGCCATCCTCTCAAAGTTTCTCTTTTGTTCTCTAATTCAGGTCTTTGTCAAAGAAGTTAAGGCAAAATTAAAGTGGATACAGGAAATCATACTTGGCCTGGCTTCCTTGGCAGCTCTGTAAAATATGTCCTTGATGTCAATCTTTGCTGACTGAGGAATGGACCCAAAAAATGTTGATAGACATTATGGCGATAAGCTAAGACATCTGGCAGGTGGCACATAACATTCTAGAGATAAAAGTTCAGTAATAAAAGAGAGAGCTTTAAGGTCAAGATGGTAGTTCCCAGGCAGCCAGTATTTGAATTCTGACTCTCCATTTACGAAAAACGGAGTGTTTATTTGTTTTTCCTCATTCAAGATATCCCCCATCATCCATTCGTTTATGTCTTTATTCATTCTTATATTATTCCCAGCCTTGGTAGTATCTAATTTTCAGTACTTTTCATTGAAGGTCCTGCTGACATTTTGCTGATGTGTTTAAGTTACTTCAACAGCCCTTGTATGTTGGTATCATTTTTCCTTACCAAATGCACAGAAAGAGTGCAAAATATAAAATGGTCTCTGAAAGAAAGAGGCCTTTTCATTCTCTCATTTCTTTTCCAAACTCACTCCTACAAACAAACAACTCCTCAGAACAATCCTGGCAGAGACATCATTTGCAGACATTAAGCTCCAGACCCACCACCTGTCCCTGCTGTGACTCATAATATAAACATAGACCCTCTGTGTAGCCTGCTTCCTAGAACTTTAAAATATAACTCACAGCTGGTGTCTCCCCTTCTGAGAGGTCCCTGTGTATGAGGCCCTTTCATGGAGTGGGCCAGAAAGCCTATGGTCCAGCAAAGCCTTGCATGAATCTTAAGAGCCTTCACAAACTTACATTTTTCTCCAAATATATTAATAAAATCTGAAGTACCCAGATCCCTATAATGTCCTAACGGACATCATCCACTTCAAGCTTCTGCCACAAAGATCCCACCCCCTTCTCCTCACCCTCATCCAGAGGCAGTCATGCTTTCTTCTCTCCTAGACAATTGTATTCTGTTAAGGTGTCCTCGGGGCTCAGTCATCCATATCTGTGAATTAGATGCTGCTTGCTGTAATGACAGAATGGTCACATTCAATTGCCTCTCATCCAGCTTTGACACTGTGTACTTTTTGTTTGCTTACTTTTAAAATATTCTTTAGAAAGAAATAAGGGTTGTATAAATCTCTTAAATCTATTGTCCCTAGGAAGACTGTAACTCATTGAGAATGAAGATACCATTCCCTAGGTTTATGTGAACAATTCCAGAAAAGTAGAGGGTGGACAAAAAGAACAGAAGACCTAACATAGAATTTGGCAGGCTGACCATGGAGTGGACCTGCTGAAAGAGTTATATTGGTTGTTTTATATCTGTTTTGACCATCTAGCCCAGGGGTTGGCAAACTTTTTTTCAGTAAAGGGCAAGATGGTAAATATTTTGGTCTTTTGGGGCCTTGTAGTCTCTGTCTCAACTATTCAACTCTACTGCTGTAGTGCAAAAGTAATGTGGGTGTGTTCCAATAAAACTTTATTTACAAAAACAGAAGGTGGGCTGCATTTGGCCTACAGGCCATAGTTTACAAATCCACTATCTAGCAGATGGTATAGTCCATAAATACTTGTACCTGCATATCCAATCAATCAATATTCAAACCTAAGTGTTGGTTAGGAGACGGGGCTTTTATTCCTCAGTTCAGTGCCTATTATCTCACTGATTCATGTTGTAAATGGATCCTTACCATTGGTTAGTGCTCAGCATTTTTTGTTGGAGTTAATGCTGAGGTTCCATGGGTACTTGTAAATCACTACAATATCCCTTGGAAGCTGGAATCATTATCTCTTCGCAAGTGGAGAGAGAGGGTTCAGGATACCCAAAGGTAACAGAGAAAAAGAGGAGTTTTCATTTCCTAAAGCTTGGCACCACTCCTATAAATAACTCTTCAGTGTGGTAACAACACTCAGAAGTAATATCCCAGACCAGCCACTTGTTTCTGCTACTACTGCAAAATGCAAACATAAATCATCTTTAGATTCATTTTCTAGTTGGCAGTATTCTTGCTTCCTTTTAAACTATAAATGTGGCTAATATTATGTTAATGTTAGAATAGAACCTCAAATTTTGAATGTCAAATGAAGAATAAAGTAAGAGATAATAATGATGAAATTTTGTTTTTGTTCCTTCTATTTATTTCAAGATTTACCTAATCATGCCACTATATTTTTGCTCTCTAGTTGGGAAATCCTACCTTTGACATTTAAACCCATTGGCCACTATTTACATATACGTTGTGTGGCTTTTACTTGTTTGCCTTTCAGAGATTGATTTTACTTCTAAGTTAGAGGGAAAGGGTTTGCTTTAACAGTCTCCCAGAAAGATGTTATCTCCCCTTATTTTCTTCTCAAGTAGACCTTCTTTCTGTCTTGAGTATCCACTGATTAATTTTCAGTCTGATCACATTGCCCACATTGGGCCAGATAGATACACAGTTCTCGTAGATCACTTTGCACTAATTTTCTGGAGTTGGGCCTAAGTTCTAGAGGGTGGAGTCTTATATAGTATGAGAACATTGTTAGGAGAAACCTTCTGGTCTCTGAATCTCTTGTCCAAGAAAGTATCGGCTAAGACATCTCTATTCCATCTGTTGCTTGGTCATCTGTTTATACGAATGGCCCCATGGGTATTGAAATTAATCATTCTGAATACATAGTCCCTTGCCACAAATTTCTGCCTACTGTCTCTGTACTGGGCTTCCTCTGATTACCTAGTAGTCTTTCTCACTACAGTCCTGCATTTATCCACAAGGATGTTGTATAGTCTAGTGCCTCACTATGGCCATCTTCCCTTGCAGACACCCTTTCCTTAAAGGCCAGAGATTCAGCATATTTTAGATATTTTTGGGTCATTTTACATCTCCTTTCCTTCTTCTTGAATATTTCCTAAATTCTGCCACCTCGTAAGTCATACTTATGCCATCTATTCCTTGGTTTTCTTCCAAAAATATCTTTCTATGTTTTCCCTAGGACTTCTGACATCTGTTTTTTATCCCAAGCCTCCTAATGTGTCTGCTGGACACAGCTTAGATTTTGCTCAGTAAATGCAAGTGCATTTCAGCCCTGCCACCATAGGATTACTGCCAGTTCTCTTTGGTTGAAGGAGTAATAAACAAATCCTTCAGTAATACATGTAGTGTTTTTTCCATCTTTAGTCCCGAGTTGGATAACAATTAACATTGCCAGTAGATTATTATTTTTAAACTCTCAGGTTGCATGCTTATTTCCAAATTATTTGGGATTTAGGAAAGCACCTCACTGTAGCCCCCACATATTTATGTTATTCTCCTTATTTTTGGTCTTCTTTTAAAAAAATAAATAATTGATGACAAGCATATGACCAGTTCCATCAAACTGGATGAGGAAATAGTCATATTTTCCTGGTCGCTAGAGGCAGAGTTTGAGCAAGTATTACTCTAATTACCTGGTAGGTTTTCTTATTACAGGTCTGTGTTCAATCCCATGTCTCAAAGCATGCTCGTTGTCATCCCTCATGTTAGTTTCCCTTGCAGAGGCCCTTTCTCTCAGAGGAAAGCAGGACATTTTGTTAAGGCTCATTTAATGCAGCTGTTACGCCAAGGCTGCTTCAAAATGTCAGTGTTGAATGTCAAAAGACTGTTTTTGATTACCAAGCTATGTACGCAAAAGCCATCCCTGACCCTCACCCTATCCTTGACTCTTTCTTCTAGAGAACAGATCAGCTTTTCTCTTAACATTTTCCACTTTCAACGTCTGTGGTCAGTAAGTCTCTGTGGGATCCAGGGCTATTTTTCATTCTTTATCCAGTCAGCTTCTCAGTGGAAAGTCTTACATGATATTTTCCCCATCATTCGCGTCTTGATGAGACCACTGGCGTTTCTCCTGCATCTGATTTACATAGCCTAGGGGACTATGTATAGTCCTTTTTTTGACACATAATTGTTATCTAAAGTTCATACTTTATTCAGATTTCCTTAGGTCTTACTTAATGTTCTTTATCTGTTCCAAGATTCCATTCAGGGTATCACATTACATTCAGTTGACATGTTTTCTTAGGCTTCTCTAGCCTGTGACAGTTTCTTAGACTTTCCCTGTTTTTGATGACTTTGAGAGTTTTGAGGGGTACTGGAGAGGCATTTTGTAGAATATCTCTGAATTGAAATTTCTTTTTTTCTTATGATTAAACTGGAGTTATGGATTTTGGGGAAAAAGGCCACAGAGGTAAGGTTCTTTTCTCATCACATCGTAGCAAGAGGTCATGCTACCAACGTGACATCACTGTGGATATAAAACATGATCACCTGGCTGAAGTAGTGTTTGTCAGGTTTCTCCACTATAAACTTACTCTTTTTCCACCTTTCCAGAATGTACTGTTTGGAAAGAAGTCACTGGGCACAGCTCACATTTAAGGAGTGGAGAGTTATGCCCACTCTTCCCACCTTGCAGAGGGAGTAACTATATGAACTATTTGAAATTCTTCTGCAGGGGAAACCTGGCTATTCTTCTCCATGTATTTATTTATTAAATAAATCGCTATTAATATATCACTTATTTATATAAGTGTGGGCTGATGGATATTTATTTTATACTTTATGTCATAATTCAATACTATATCATTTATTTTGTCCCTCAAATTGTTCCAGCTTTAGCCATTGGGAGCTCTTTCAGTTGGCTTCTGTGCCCTTTGGCATACTCCTATAGTTGTGTATGGTGTTTTGTTTTGTTCTTTTGTGTTTTGTTTTCAGTTCTTCCTACTTTCTGGCACTACAATATGCTCCAGGTTCATCTTGTATATACCTGCCACAGTCCTAAAATCAAGCTTTTCTTCAAAGAGATTTGGCTCCTTTTATTTGGAGAATAATATTAAAAACTAAGAGCTTCTATAAGCTCATCTGTGTCTTTCACAGAATAAAAGATTTTAATTTTAACAAAGTCCAATTTATCATCCTTTTTTCTTTCATGGATTGTGCTTTTGGTGTTGTATCTAAAAGGTCATCACCAAACCCAAGGTCACATAGATTTTCTCCTTTGTTTTCGTCTAGAATTTCAATACTTTTTCATTTTACATTTAGGTGTATAATTCATTTTAAATTAATTTTTGTGTAAAGTATAATATCTGTAATTAGGTTCATATTTTTATATGGACTTCCAATTGTTCTATCATCATTGGTTGAAAAGACTATCCTTTCTCCATTTGCTATTTAATTTATTTAAACTAAAAAAAACCCACAAACAGTTCACCCATTTCTCTGACCACCCACCACCCACCTCTGGCAGCCACCAATCTATTCTCTGTATCTGTGAGCTTGGTATAGATAGATAGATACACACATACATAGATACGTAAATACATAGATTCCACATGTAAGAGAGATCGTACAGTATTTGTCTTTCTCTGTCTGATTTATTTCACTTAGCATAATGCCCTTGAGGTCCATCCATGTTGTCACAAATGGCAAAATTCATTCTTTTTATGGCTGAATAATATTACATTGTATATATATATACCACAATTATTTTATGCATTCATCCATCAATGGACACTTAGGTTGTTTCCATATCTTGGCTATTGTAAATAATGCTGCAATGAACATGGGGGTACATATATCTTTTTGAGTTAGTTTTTTGTTTTTTTCAGATAAATACCCAAAAGTGGAAATGCTGGATCTTACAGTAGTTAGAACTCTAATTTTTTGAGGAACCTCCATACTGTTTTCCATAGCAGCTGTGCCAATTTACATTCCCACCATCAGTGTACAAGGCTTGCTTTTTCTCCACATCCTCACCAACACTTGCTATTTCTAGTCTTTCTGATAATTGGCATTCTAACAGATATGAGGTGATATTTCATTGTGGTTTTGATTTGCATTTCCCTGATGACTAGTGATGTTGACCATCTTTTTTTCATGTACCTGTTGGCCCTCTGTATGTCTTATTTGGAAAAAATGTCTATTCAGATCTTCTGCCTGTTTTTAATTGGATTGTTTTGGGGTGGTTTTTTTTTTGATATTGAGGTGTATGAGTTATTTATATATTTTGGATATTAGCCCATTATTAAATATATGATTTGCTAATATTTTCTCCCATTCAGTAGGTTGTCTTTTCATTTTGTTGGTGGTTTCCTTTGCTGTGCAGAAGCCTTACAGCTTGATGTAGTCCTATTTGTTTATTTTTGCTTTTGTTGCTTTTGCTTTTGGTGTCAGATTAAAAAAATCATCGCCAAGACCTATGTCAAGGAGCTTACTGCCTATGTTTTCTTCTAGGAATTTTATGGTTTCAGGTCTTAAGTTCAAGTCGTTAATCCATTTTGAGCTAATTTTTGTGTATGGTGTAAGATAGTGGTCCAGTTTCATTCTTTTGCATGTAGCTGTCCAATTTTCTCAACACCATTTATTGAAGACACTGTCCTTTCCCTATTGTATATTGTTGGCTCCTTTGTAGTAAATTAATTGACATATATGCATGGGTTTACTTCTGGGCTTTCTATTCTGTTCCATTGATCTATGTGTCTGTTTTTATGCCAATACCATACTGTTTTAATTTGTATAGCTTTGTAATATAGTTTGAAATCAGGGGGGATGATGCCTCCACCTTTGTTCCTCTTTCTCAAGATTGCTTTGGCTAATTGGAGTCTTTTATGGATTTATACTTTCCTATCTATTTTTTTCTTTTATTTTCTGAAGTAGTGTCAATCCTTTAAAATGGCTTTGCATACACTTTACACTTTCACCAAGGTGTGGCCTCACCCTTTTAAAATGTCACATATAGCTTCTTTGAAATTATACCCTTATCTTTATTGCATGAAGCCAAAAAAGAATTTACGTGTTAAATTTATTGGATAGTATATAACCTAGGCTTTCATTAATAGGCCCTAATAATTTCTGATGAAAATATATTCTCATTCTTTAATTTTTAATTACACAAACAGTACATTTTAATTATGGAAAATTTAGAAACATATAAAAGTAAAAAGGAGAAAAATCACACTATTTAAAAAGTTAAAAACATTATTAACATTTTATGTATATGTTTTATTAATTTGAGGATGCATATATGCATTTACGTATATTTTTCTACAAAACAGTTACAACCTTGCTGCAAGATATTTCCCCACTTAATATATTTGAACATATTATTGTCAATACAAAAAAACTTCTTTATTTCTCTTTAGATCTATAGCATATTTTATTGTTTGAAAGTACTATACTCAAATATAACTATCCTTTCTCCCATTGGTAGAGATTTGGTCATTTCCAATTTTTCACTATTTTTTTCTGGTTTTCACTCTTCTGATTTTTCAATGTTAAAAATATTGCTGCAGGGCCGGCCCAGTGGCGCAACGGTTTAGTTCACGCTTGGCAGCCTGGGGTTCGCTGGTTCGGATCCCGGGCGCCTGCCGACGCACTGCTTGTCAGCCATGCTGTGGCGGCATCCCATATAAAGTAGAGGAAGATGGGCATGGATGTTAGCCGGGGCCAGTCTTCCTCAGCAAAAAGAGGAGGATTAGCAATGGACGTTAGCTCAGGGCTGGTCTTCCTCATACACACACAAAAAAATATTGCTGCAATTAATTTTTGTACATACATGTTTGTATATCTAAAAAAGGATTTTTGTAGGATAAATTCTAAAAGTGTAATTTCTGAATCAGATGGTATTAATACATTTTATTATAGTAGATAGGGGTGAATTATCTTCAAAAAAAAGATGCTGCAATTTACATGCCTTCCACAGAGTATGAAAATGCCTGTTTTGCCACATCCTGCACAGTGCTGGCTGTTATTTAAATTTTTCATCTTTGTCAGGCTGATAGGCACAAAAGCAAATTTATTTTCATTTGTAATTTTTGAATTGTTAATGCTATTGAGCCTCTCTTTAAATTAATTTTTCCCTGAATCTCTTGTTCATTTCTTTTGACCATCTCTCTGGTGGGAGAGATACTTACATATTAAATATATTAACCTTCTGTCTGTAATATATGATGCAAAAGTTTTATTACTATTTTTCGTATGCCTTTCATTGGTGGTTTAGGCAATATGGAAAGTGTTTTTTATTTTTATTATAAAACACATCTCATTGCAAAATATTTAACAATATATTGACATACATTCAAACACAGTGTTATCAATCTATAGGTTTTGTAGTGCTTTAACAATCTCTGTATAAAAATGAGACTGGATCCAAAACTTGTAGTGACCAGAATGAGGACTGCACTAACCTTCTAATAGTCTGTTGGTGAATATCAGCTCACTGGGCTTCAGAATCATACTGGATATTAATTAACTTCCTAGCTGGGTGACCTAAATCAAGATACTTAACTTTTTTGAGCCTTAGCATCTTCATCTACATAATGGAGATAATAATACCTACCTCAAAATTTTGATGTGAGAAGAGGTAAAATTTAGATGCCTCATAAATGTGAGCTTCTTTTCCCCCATGCCGTCTTCTGTCCTTCCTAAGGCCGTTTACATGTCTGAAGACCACAGCTAACTAGAGACCATCCAATCCATGTGGCCCACAGATCCAGATTTCTTAGTCCAAGGGGCAAGATTGCAAATCCATCATTGATATCAAACAATGCTTATTCATTCATTCAACAAATACTTATTGAACACCTACTGTGTGCCAAGCAGTGAACAAAAAGGAAGAATATTTGCTGTCTTAGAGCTTATATTCTAACCAAGGGAAATATATAATAAACAAATACCTATTTAGTAATATGTTAGAGAAGGAGACATTTTAATGTAGTAAGAGAGCAAATTGCAGTTTGTGGGTTCAAACTTTTTAGAGGGATAAACATAGCCCAAGAAAAATGTGATTCAATAAGCAAACAGAGTTTTGTGGTAAGTGTCTGGACAGCTGAACCTACTAAAGAATATCTGTATACCTCTCTTACTTTTACTCGTATTCTATGAGCATTCATCCTTTCATTCAAAAATATTTATTGAGTGCATACCATGTAGCAGGCACTGTTTTAGGCACAGAAGATATACAGAAGAGATCAAGGTACATAGTCCTCACCCTTCTCTATATTATTGTCTAGCTTCTGAGGTAGGGACATAAAGTGAAACAAAAATTGAAAAATAAAAAGCAATAAGTACTATGAAGAATATGAAACAAGGTAAGGGTTAGAAAGTAACTTTGGGCTCCTTTAGGTTAAACAATCAGGAAAACACTCTCTAAGAGGGTAACATTTAAACTAAGCCCTGAATATCAAGGAACTAGTCAAGTGAAAATCTGAAAGAAGAAGCAAAGCAAAAGGAACGAATATGCACAGGCTACAAGCAGGAAAGGAAAGGCCTGCGTGTATAGAAAATAATGGAAGGAAATATACCAAAATAGTACTTATTAGTGGGTGGTGGGATGATTCGTTATGTACATTTTCTTGTCTAAACTTGAGCATGGTTTCTATAGTATCATAGATTAGAGTGAATTACTTTTATAATCATAAAAATCCATAAAAATATTAATAGTAAGAAGACATGGAAAATGTAATCTAGAGGAAAACACAAAGACTTTGAAGTCAGACCCAGGTTGGAAACTCAACTGTGCCAATTACTCATTGTTAACCCAGGGCAAGACACCTAAACTCTCTGTAAGCCTTGTTTTTCAATCTAGAGAATGAAAATAATAGTTCTATGTACTGCAATGTAGGGACACAGGCAGAGTGCCTTGATCAGAATGCTATTACTCTCTAGTCATATTATCATCAATAACTTTCCCCATCCCTTCCAAGACTTAGTTTCTTCATCTATAAAATTGGATATAATAATGATGACCCTTCAGGACTGTCATAGGGGTTAAATGAGTTAATGTATACAGAATAACAGCATAATACCACTGTAGACACACACTAAATGATAGATAAAATTGGTTATCTAAGAATGGGAGATTGGTGGTGATTTTTATTTTCTTTAAACTTTGATTATTACCCAAACTTTTAAAATAACCACATATTCGCACTAATATAAAAATGATCCTCTTATATTATTGACATAGTTAAATTTTAGCTTTACAATTTGTCCCACAGAAACACTTACACAAGTTACAAGAATGTTTACTGACACTGTCCATAACTGCAAACATTTGTAAACAAATATCCATCAATATAGGAGATTTCCATAAATTACAGTAAATTCTTGCCATGGAAAAATGATGAATCAATTAAAAGGAATGAGGTAGAACTATAATATGGAATGACATGGAAGGCAGTCCAAGATATAAGTTAAAAATGAGGTTGCAAAACAACTATGAATAATATAAGCCCTTCTCACCAAAGATTATTATCATATGCAGCATATTAGTTTTGGCATAGAAAAAAGTCTGGAAGAATAAACACTGGTCTGTTAACATCCTGATTGTTGGGGGATGGAATTAAAGGGTTCTTCTATTTTTGTATTATGTATTTCTAAAATGTTTAGATTTTTTAAAAAAAAGGATTATGGAGTTTTCTTGTATATAGAAAAAGAAAAATAATTTAGAAAGGGGGAGGTGACTAAACACCAGCAAGAGATCACTTAGATGTGAAGACTGAGAGTTATCCATTTGATTCTGCAACAATGAAGTCATTTGTGATCTTGGTGAGAGCAATTTCATAGGAGAAGTAATTATACAAACCAGACTGGAAAAAGTGGGAGGTGAGAAAGTGGAAATAAAGAATGTATACAATTCTTTCTAGTAGTTTCACTGGGAAGAGAAGGAGAGAGATAGGCAATAGCTGGAGGGGGTGTAGGGGTAAGGAAAGGCTTTGTTTGATTGGTTTTTTTTGTCTTTTTTTCTGGGAACAATTTGAGTATATTTAAAATCTACTGGGAAAGAGCAGGAAGAGAGGTTGAAACTACAGAAGAAACTGAGAATAATTGATGAAGTAAGGTCACTGAGGAAGCAAGAGGTAAAGGGATCCAAGACAAAGATGAAAGGCTTAGCACTAAACAGGAAGAAGGATGAGATGGTGGAGAAAGTTCAGAAGTTTAAGAAGAGTGGAAAAAGTCTGACATGGTCACTGTGAAAATTGACTGAGAGACAACAGCAATGAAACACTGGGCACACCTGGACTTTGAGACCAAATCTTGAGATTATGTGATTTTTCTCAGCAGCACTCAGAAACAGTATTAGAAACAAGAGGATGGAAATTGGATTGATTCGTTCATGGATGAGGTTTTTCCAGGAGGTTTTGAATTAAGAAAAAGAAGCAAGAGAGTTGAAGAAATTGGCTTGTCCAAAGAAAGGGGTAGTACGTGTATAGGACTTGTGGCAGGGTAGAACATGGCGCATTTTAGATCCAGCAAATGGTTCATGTCACTAGTGTACAGAAAGTTAAAAAGAAGTAACATAAGATTGAAGAAAAAGAGCATGGAGGGCCAAGAAAAATAATTTGGGTTTTATTCTAAGAATGACAGGAATACATTGAAGCATTTAAGAAGGGTAGTGACATGGTATAATTTAACTTTTTAAGTGATTTCTCTGGATGGAGAATGAATCAGGAACAAGATTAGATTATGCTAAGATCAAGAACAAGACAAGAATCCTTTCTTTTTTCCACTTCTGTTCAACTATTAGAATTAATAAAGTTCAGCAAGATTCCAGGCTGAAAGATCAATCTACAAAACTCATTTGTATTTTAATACAGCAGCAATGAACAATTTGAAAGTAAAATTAAGAAAACAATTCCATTTACAATAACATCAAAAAGAATAAAATACCTAGGAACAAATTTAATCAAGGAAGTGCAAGAATTGTACACTTAAAACTACAAAGCATTGTTGTGAGAAATTTTTTAAAGACCTACATAAATGGAAAGGCATTCATGTCCATGGACTTGAAGACTTAATATGGTTAAGATAGCAGTACTCCTCATGTTGATCAACACATTCAACATAATCCCTATCAAAATCTCAGCTGGCTTTTTTCACAGAAATGCACAAGCTGATCCTAAAATTAATATGGAAATATGAGAGACACAGAATAGCTAAAGCAATCTTGAAAAAGAACAAAGTTGGAGGACTCACACCTCTCAATTTCAAAACTTACTACAAAGATACTGTAATCGACACTGTGTGGTACTGGTGTATAAGGACAGACATAAATAAACCCCCACATTTACATCAGTTGACTTTCAGCAAGGATGCCAAGACCATTCAATTGGAAAAGAATAGTCTTTTCAACAAATGATGCTAGGACAAGTGTATATCTTCATGTAAAAGAATTAATTTGAACCCCTACCTCACACCATATACCAAAGTTAACTCAAAATGGATCAAAGACCTAGACATAAGAACTGAAACTACAAAACTCTTAGAGGAAGACATAGGAAAAAATATTTGTTAATTTGAACTAGGCAATGGTTTCTTAGATATAACACCAAAAATGCAGGCAACAAAAGAGAAAACAGATAAATTTGACTTCATCAAATTTAAAAACTTTCATGCTTCAAAGGATACCATCAAGAAAAGGAAGACAATTTGTAGAATGGAAGAAAATATTTGCAAGTCATAAATCTGAAAAGGTCTTAGTATCCAGAATATACAAAGAACTCTTACAACTCAACAACAAGAAAAAACGAATAATTTAAAATGGGGAATAATGCTCTGCTCAAATGGTTCCTCTCTCCAATTAGAATGCATCCCTAAAGGAGAAACTATGAATGGCTTGACCCCACCTGCTATGAACTTCCTCTGAACATAAGCTTTCTCTTAATATAACTACCATATTTGTCTTAGGGGCCTCTATTAGGCCCATGCTATTGCACCTTGGAGAGATGCCATTTCCAATATCAATATATATGGCAGAGCACTTTGTATAAGTAAATTCAATTGAGCATACAAGATACCATCTATTGCTGAAATTCAATGAATTAAATATCAGGAAATCTATGGAATAATTAGATACATCAATAGAATAAAGGCAAAAAATATGGTTGTCTCAACAGATGCAAAAAAAGAGAAAAGACAAATTTTTGACAATAATCTTGATTATTTATTAATACTCAATAAACTAAAACCTCCAACTACTACATAATACTACCACTTAGAGTAATAAAACCCAATAGAATTTCAGGGTTTTTTTAAATGAGAAAAGGATTTGAATAGATATTTCTCCAAAGAAGATATACAAATGGTCAATAAGCACATGAAAAGATACTCAAAATCATTAGTCATTAGGAAAATGCATATCAAAACCAGAATGAGATACCACTCAACACCCACCAAGTTGGCTATAATAAAAAAGATGAACAATTGTAAGTGTTGGCAAGGATTTGGATAAATTAGAACCCTCTTACATTGCTGGTGGGAAGCTAAAATGGTGCAGTCACTTTGGAAAACAGTTTGGCAGTTTCTCAAAAAGTTAATCAGAGTTACCATATGACACACCAATTCTACTTCTAGGTATACATACCACCCAAATTGAAAACATATAAAAATGTGTACATAAATGTTCATAGCAGAATTATTAATAACAATTCAAAAGTGGAAAAAACCAAATGTCCATCAATTGATGAATGGATAAACAAAATATGATATATCCATACAATGAAATATTATTCAGCCTTAAAAAGGAATGAAGTCCTGATATATGCTACAATGTGGATGAACCTCAAAAATATTATGCTAAGTGAAAGAAGCCAGATTCAAAAGACCTCACGTTGAATGATTCCATTTATATGAAATGTTCAGGGTAGGCAAAGCCAGAGAGGCAGAAAATAGATTATTTGCCAGGAGATGAGGAGAGTGGACAATGGGCAGTGACTGATAATGTGTAAGGAGTTTTTTTGAAGGGTGATGAAAATATTCTGATATTAGTGATGATGGTTGCAAAACTTTATATTAAAAACCACTCAATTGTGCAATTTAACAGGGTGCATTTTATGGTGTGTGAATTATATCTCAATAAAAGGAAAAAGAAGGGAAGGGAAAGGAAGAAGGAAGGAAGGAAGTACAATAGAGGATTTGGTTAGAACTAGGGGTAGAGAAAAGTCAGCATTTGCTCTCTGCAGCTTCTTAGTTAAAAGAAAAAATCCACCTATATACATATTTTCCATTCACCTTAGACATTTTAGAAGGGGAAATTGCTACTTGTTTGTTTCTAAAACCAGAAAAAAAAACCCATTAAATTTGCATTCTGAATTCTAGACTCCTCCCTATGTCCATGGTATTATCAGAATAGTTAAGATTTGCATGTGACCACGTGTCTACTAGTATTTCCAAAACCCAAAGCGAATTACAAATTGTTTTATCACTTATTTTGGAAAGGCCTAATTGTTTTTTCAAAAATATCAATATTATACTGCTCAGTTTTTTTCCTGTTCACTCTGACACTTTGCTTGTTAGTGGTATCCGGTTTCAAAAAGTGAAAGTCAGTGTCTTTTGCATATTTTAATATGCAAAAGTAAAGCAAGTCTAAATGTTAAGAATAATATGAAATGGAGAAATTCAGTGCTTCTATGTGTTTAGATATATAATTTACTGGTGTTTCATATTCCTGGAAGTCCATGTAATAAATGCCATTTACTCAGAAAAAAAAGTGGATAACGAAAGTCAGTTAGGAGGCCTTTATAGTAGTTAACTAAGAAAAGATGTTAGTTTGAACTGGTATGGAGAGAAGCAGACAGATTTAAAATACATTTAGGAGATAGAATCAATAGGACTCGGGAAGTGAAGGTGATAGAAGGATAGAAGTCATATTTTCTGGTTTGTAAAAATGAGTGAAGGTGCCTGCCATTTACTCAGTTAAGGAAAGGTGAGGGAGGACCATGTTGAAGAATGAAAGAGAGCAGAAATGATGAGTTTAGTTTTGGACATCTTGAGTTTAAGATGTTAAGGTGAAAAGTGGTTGCTTGGTATCAGGTCTGAAACTCAGAGGAGATTCTGGACAAGAGATAAACTTGGGGGTTACAAGCATATAAATAAAGACTTTGGCTTCATAATATATGTAACCTTTCATCCAGCAATCCCACTTCTAGGAGTTCATCCTAAGAAAATATAGTTCAAGATATGCATAAGGATAAAGCTACAAGAATGTTCATCTCTTAAGCCCCTAGTTTCAGTATTTGGGCATGGACATGAACTTAGAGAAAGAATAATTACCACCCAGGAAGAGTGACAAAGAAGGTGCAAAAGGAAAAAGAGTTTTAGGCAGCTGCAAACATTAGCAGAAACACAGACACACCACTACTATCAGCACCACCAACAACAATGGTCAGGTTCTGTTCTCAAAATGCTAGAATTTATATGTGTGATTCTGATGGAGGGGGACAAAAATTTTTTTTAAATATCTTGACATGGTGTTGCAGAGGATATGGAAAAATTGTCATTCTCCTGCACCCTTGGTGGGACTATAAATTGCTTCAAACTTTTGAAGGCAAATTTAAAATGTGCATTGTTCTTTGAGACCACAATTTCACTCATAAGAATTTATCTTACAAAAATAATGGGCGCACTTAAGTAAAGATACATGTGAAAAATGTCCACTTTCAGTACAATTTGTAATAGTGAACACTTTTAAGAGAATCTAAAGGGCATTTATAGCTGATTGGTTAAATTAAAAATTGTACATTCATACAATGGAATACTCTGACTAGGTTAAAGGAAATTAGGTGGAGCTCTATGTACTGTCATGGAAAAATGTCTAACATATATTGTTAAGTAAAGAAAAAGCAAGTTGCTACACAATATGCCCGATATGATCCCATTTTTTGAAAAAGAATGTGTGTATGAGAGTGACAGAGATTGGTATTTTGCAAGGAAAAAACTGGAAGAATAGACACCAATAGCTATCTTGATAGGAGCGAGGAGAGATACAGGAATATTTCACTTCTAAATTTACACAATTTTGTATCATTTGAATTTTTGTAGCAAGCATATAAAATTTGTAATCAGAAAAAAATGTTAGTTAAAAATTTTAAAACTGAAGGAAATCTTATTGAATAGTGAGTGATTCATAAATGATGTAAAAATATTTCTTGACCTGAAATATGTTCACAATTTATTGTTAAGTGAAAAGAGCAGCCTGCACACATTGCAAGCACGTGATAGAATTAGAAAGATTCATGCAGAATAATATGTTTTTACTGTGGTCTCACTTTTGCAATAGAATATATGCATGCATCCCCAAAGAAAACTCTCTATAGGAATGTTCTCCAAGCTGTAAACATAGAATATTTCCACAGATTTGACAGGTGAAGGAGATGCAAGACAATTTCTTTATCTATGTTATACATTTCTATTTTATTCGATTTTTACAAAGATGTTTTACCTTTGAAATTAGAAAAATAGAGATTAAAGTTTGAAACATGAAAAATTTTGTTTTAAAGTGATCCACAAAATAAGGTACAAATATATTTGACATTAAAAGATATTCACAACACACAATTAAATTTAAAATGGTGGTTACAAATGGTATGCACATATATATTTGAGGATAGAAAAATTCTAAACTCTACAAACACACATACAAAAACACAACTGAACAACATCTGAATTATAGGATTCTAGTTAATTTATATTTTCTTCGTTACACTTTTCTAAATCTTATAGATTTTTCTCAATGAGCGAGAATAACTTTTATAATCAGAAAAAGCTGTAAACGACATGATTCTAGTTTTACTTTAAACCCATGCATGTGTGTGCACACCCACACACTCACTCCCCCCCCAAACACACAAAGCTGCTCTTTAGCTGAGAGTGGAAGATTCCATAGGACTCGTGATTCTATTTTTACTTTAAACCCATGCATGTGTGCGTACACACACACACACACACACACACAGCTTCTCTTTAGCTGAGAGTGGAAGATTCCATAGGACTGAGATGGCTCCCTGCCTGCTCTGAACAGATGTTGGCAGTTGTTCCTACCCTGATTTATGTATGTTGTAGGAGGAGTAGGCTGATGAGGAAGACAGAGGAGGAGAGAGAAGGGAGAGGAGGGGGAGAAGAAGAAGGGGGGGAAGGGGAGGAGGAGGAAGAAGAGGAGAAGGAAGAGGAGGAGGGGGGAGGAGGAGAAGCAGAAAGCACGTAGACTAGAGGCCTAGCTAACTTGCCTGGAGAAAATCGCAGCAGAGACTCTCTGTCCCTGAAGTGTTTCCTTTGCCACGCAAACTTCTGGAAAGTTCTGTCTGGAGATTAGAGTAGCAGTCCCCCCTCTCTTTATTCCCTCCTTCCTACCTTCCCTTCCAGCATTCCTGCTCTGTGAGGGTCAAGCTGCAGTTCTGACTCTGGACTCCAAGTGGCACTCATTTGTATTTTCTAAATATTTCCCAATTCACATGTATCATTAGTACAAGGAAAAAAAGCAATGAAAGTTATTTCTAAGCAGGCTATAAACCAATATGGACAGAAATTATCAATTTTCTTAAATAGATATAGATAGAAAAAACTAGCAAAATAAACATTCTCAGTTGATTTATAGGAGTTGAAAGGAAAACCAATGAAAAGCACCCACTTCAGTGTCTACCACATACTCGGCACTTGGCTAAAATTACTACCCTTCACTATTGTCCTGAACTCTTCCCATCCAAAACAACCAACTTGTTAATCAACGAGGCTAATCATGGGAAGCCTTCGAAATGTAACAGCAAAAAGGAAAAGAACCACTCTCATCTACATTATATAGGAGAGTCAGTGCCATTTCTACAATTTAGAGTGTGTCGTATAATGGAATAGACTGGGGGAAAATCTTCACCCCTTTCCTACTGAGTCGGGGTGACTTCCTGTTCCCTTTAGGAGATGCACATGAACTGGATGTCAGTGTTGTCGTTGAACCCCAAAATATTAAGATACTGTAGGGCTGCAAAGCACAATCATGGTCTGATGGACAAGACACTGGAATGAGAGTCAGATGATATAATTGTGTCCTTGAGTCCTTGGGAATGTCACTACTATCTTGCGTTAAAATAGTTTCATGTTGAAATTTTTTCCTATAATTCATTTTACTCCCCTCTCTTTACACAGCATCTTTTTATAATTGAAAGGCACCTTTCTGGTGCTTGAAAGAATAAAACGAGTTACATCACATTACAGAAAATCAATTGAGCCTACAAAGCTGTCAACTCGACAAGTATTCTCAAGACCCAGGCAATGGCCTGCTTCTCAAGTATTACTTGTTAGCCATCTTAATGACTAAGTAACCATGACAACCATCAGGACTCTGACACCAAACCCACGCTCTTCACCAGTAGATTATGCTGCATCTTAATGTACATGTCTAGGAAGTCCCCACCTGCAGGCTCTGGCAGACAGAATGCACAAACAGCCTGGAAGAGGGGGAAATAAAGGAAAAGGAAACTGCCTTCCTCAAAAGAGGACGAACACCAGGAGCCTTCTAAGGCCCAAAGGATACAAGAAACATAGAAGGATGACAGCCCCACCCCCAGCCAGCCCCACCTCCAGAAACACAGACACGCAGTAAACAGGACACAGTAGTAAGGGAAGAAATGATATTGACTTTGGGATGTTACAAGTCCTCCTTCTTTTCCACACCATATGATGTACGTTTGGCCTCTGCTGTCTGAGCCTCCCGGTTTTCTCTTTCTCTCTTCTCTTCTCCATTTTCATGGGCTGCCTTCCTCTAGCCAGCTGATCCACCCTCGGGGGTCTGCAGGCTGATGAAACCGACATTTTTATCGCCCAGCACAGACCTCGCACCCCAACTCCAGATCCCTATGATCAACTGGTCACTGAAGAGCTCCATTTGGACAACTCACAGGTTCCTAAAACTCAACTTTTCTCAGCCTGAGCTCCTCCACTTCTTCCTCCAACTGTTCCTCCTCCCTCCCCCTCTTCCTCCTCCTCTAAGGGATCTCGCTCTCAGGGAAGGGCACCAACAACCCACCGCAGTGCCCAAGCCAGACCCTCTGCCTCAGCCCCACATCCCATCCATCTACCCCTGAAATGTCTCATCAGTCCACACCTCCCGGTCCCCTCCCCACTTCTGCCAACCTTGCCCAGCCATCTCTCTCCTGCATGACTGCAGCAGCCTCCTAACTGGTCTATCTGCCTCTGCTGCAGGGTGGGGGTGGGAAGGGCTCCAACATACTCTGCAGCCAAAGAGATTGCCCTCAAATCTGAGTTCCTTCACGTCTCACTTAAAACATCTCAATGGCTGGCTTCCCACTGCATTGGGAATAAGGTTCAAAGAACCTTATGGGGCAGGCAAGGCCTTCCACAGCCCCACCCCTGCGTACTCCCCCTCCTTCACTGCTTTGGCCACACTGAACTTTTGAACGCTCTCAGTGCATCCTGCTCTTTCTGTCCTCCTATCTTTGACACATGTTGTCCCTTCTGCATGGAACACTCCCTTTCTTCCCCTTCATCTGGCTGGTCCCCACTCAACCTTGCCTGGTGTGTCGGGGGTGTGCATATTCCGCTGTTATACCTGGGCAGGCAGTCCTTTGATTGTGTTCTACAGTCTGCTCTTCACATCCACTGTGGCTGGCTTATACTTGTTTAGCTTTCAGAGGGAAAACTTATTTCTGATCTCTTGAATGTGTGTGTGTATATGCATCTATATTTCCCTCCTTAAAAAAAGCTTGGTTATAGGATGATTTAATAATTTATTACCAGAGACTGAGTTTAGCCTTTTGTCTCTAGTCCTGCATTCCTTTAATCATTTAGTGTGCTTTCTGGTTACTGGTCTTTGTCGATGCCCAAGAATATTTGTGGTCTTTTATTTCCTGTAAAAAAATTGCTAAATAGTTATGAATTTGGGCTCTCTAGTCCAAGGTAAAAATCCTGGTTTTATTGCTATGTTTATGACTGAGCAAGTCATTTACCTCTTTGTGCATTTTCCTTATTTGAAAAATTAGGATAACAAACATCCTTTCCTATAGGGTGCTCGTGATATATATATATATATATATATATACACATATATATATATACACACACATATATATATATATGATATGATAAGTGTAGAATGGTTAGAGCAGTGCCCAGCACATGGTAAGTTGTGAGTAAATTTTAACCAAAGTTGTCATCCTGGATGCTGCTTTCCCTTACATATGCCTTTTCTTCCAGAGAACAGAACAGCTATTCTCTCTGCATTTTATAATCTGTAGTCATTGGGTCTCTTCCAAACATATTTTTTCAAACATACCTTACTCTTTCAGCTTCCTGCCTATTTATAAGTTGAGAGTTAAATGTATCAAAAGATTATTACAGCGCTAAAGACCACAGAGGAATTAAAGAGAACTGGTCAGTGCTTAATTGAGAAAAATTTGGGAATTAATTCTTCCCATGATTTGGGGCATTATGAATCTGTCTGGCTGAGGTAAGAGCAGCAGAAATTCAGTCTTCAAATAAAATTGGGTATGTACTATGATTTTGGTTTATTTTGTTGAAGTATAATATTAATAATCACAGTGAGGTCTGATAATAAGGTCTAAGTACTCAAGCAAAATCTCTCCCTCCTACCATGTCCTAATTAGCCGACATTTTAAGGTAGGATGGTTTTGAATGACCAGTCAACTGCGAAATAGGTTTTCTTTGTTCCCTTCATTCCCTGCTAATTGAGTTAGAATAATCACATCATTAAGAAGCTTCTCTGGGCAGCCAGCCCACAGGAGGGGGTGGATGAAGGTGGGCCACAGGAAGAGGTGCTGGAATCGTGGACATCTAAACCACTCCCCTTATCCTGTGACTCAGTGTACCAAGATGTCAGGGTTCTCTGGAAACCAGGAAACCCTGGCTTCAGAATGCACCTTGGTTCTTCAATTATACTGCTTCTTTTGGGTTTATGGATGGCTCAAGGCCATATTTATCAAGAAGAAACTCTTGATATTAAGAGAGAGAAAGAAAAAGAGTGGAAGGGAAAGAGAGAATGAGAGAGAGAACTGGGAAAGAGACAGAGACTATAATCAAGTTCATACTGTACACTTTCTTTATCCTAACATTTAGGCCTGTGCCTTGTCAATACCTAGTAAAATACCCTGATTCCTTCAAAAATTATGAATTGAAATATTTTAAAGACTTTCTAGGGAAGTGGGTGGTAGCAGAGGAGCCTGGAGTGGGGTTTGGGGGTACAATGAGTGGACCTTGAAGTGGGATGTTTCAATCAAGAAACATTGGTAATAAGACTTGTGTCCTGGGGCTGACCGAGTGCTTGGATACTTAGTGAGTAGCCAATTTCCATTTTCATATGTGTTTATCTGTGGAGTGGGGATGGCTGAGATCAGCTGGGATCCTGGGGCAGCCACTGCCTCTCTCACTTTGTGCTGTCTTTCCCATCTTTTCTGAATACCTCTGCAATCTCTACTGCCCCACCCTCTGTTTGTCTGTCTGCCCAGGGAGTGAGGACCAGCTCAAAATCTGGCCTTCTACTCTTGCCTTTCACTCCCTGACTACTTTCTTATTCTCAACCAGTCCACCTCCACACACCCCTGATTGCAACTCTATTGGGTGGGTGTTTCTGGTCAGTGGGATGTACAAAGGGGAAGGGTGACAGGGGAGCCATGAAGGAAATGGACTTTCAAGTGGGAACAGTTTGACAAGCATGGCCATGAATAAAAAACTGCAAGTCTTTGTCCTTTCCCCAAACATTTAATACTCAATAGTATCTAGTTGTCTTTCGGGGGAGGGATTCTCTCAGCCTCTCCCATTCCTTCTTTTTCCAGCCCCTTGTACCATTACAATTTCAGACCATATGTTGATCTGTGGAGAGAGGGCAAATGTAGACAGGGACAGGTGTCATGAAATCCCTAAAAGCAAGACCACAAAGTAGGAAACAGTAGAAAACCGGGGCCTTGCATTAGGAATGACAGGTATTAGCACCAATGGCTTGGGAAGGGTCAGTCCAAAAATTAATCTCCAGTGTCTTCTAGTCTCGGTACATCTGTAGATGAAGAATAATCTGGACCTCTCTGCATAATTTCAGTGTTTGGAACAGTCGCCCTGCACATAAAATAATAGAACCATGACTCTAGCTGATTGCAAGTCTCACCAGGGCCCTACATTAGAATTGAATCCCAACCCAGAGTAGAGGACTGAGGAGGAGAGGAATGAGAAGAGAGATTCAAGGAGAAGGGAGTAGAGATAAACTGGGTTTTGTCTGGGTGCCAGGTCCTCTGTTAGGTCCTGTCCCTGAAACTCGTCATAACCTTCAAGAAGATTCATGGTTCACAGCTCCAGATAGCAATCCAACTGTGTCCTCAACAGCTTTCTCTGCATCCAGGAGCGCTAGGTTTGCTTCTCTATCTGAGGCTCCCCCATTCTGCCATCCTACTTCAAGGAAAGTCTTACTGATATGCTCCTAGACTTGCTTTTGCTTTTCTTTTTACCTACAGCTTTGAACTTACAAATTTAGATCTATTCTGGTTCCCATTTGCTTAAAGACTAGCCTCAATGACTCAACCCAGTGACAAGGCAATAGGATACCAAGGCAGTTTAGCAAGCACAAAAAGGAAGAAATTAATTCCACATTGGTCTGCTGCAATCTAGGGACATTATTATGTAGTTGAAAACATTCTGTATAAACAGTCTCAGTTTCTCTTTAATTGGAAACTTCCTGGGCTTCTGGTTGGGAAGAGTGAAGACCAGACATTACCCTTCCAGCCATTTATAACTTTATCAGTTTGTGTGTGTGTATTTGAGTGGGATAATCTAGGAAAAGAAGTTACAAGAGGGGTAATAGTGAAGTGGTAGACATTTGAAGACCACTACCCAGAATCAGAAACTATGTGTATTGAGATCAGTGTTCTGGGCTGATCCTTTCACTGCTTCTCATCTGAGGATGGAGATAGCCACTCTACATTCAAGGACTGCTGTCAGTGAGTTGCTAAGGAGATGCAGATATAAAGTGTCCCAACCCCAGCCATGCCCTTAACAGTTCATTCATCCACAGGCACCGTGGAAAGCTCCTCTTCCATAAGAGACCTACTGCAGATCCTACTGGGGCCTTAGCTCAGGGCTGAGTTCCAATCTGGGGTTGTTGAGGGTGAAGTCAGAGCTTCCAGAAGGAAATAACTTTTATTGAGCCTCAGCTAGAAGCCAGTTCATCACATCAGATACATTACTGCTTCTTAATCTCTAAGAAAATTACTGATTTTCACATATTCAGGCAACAGAGCCTTAGTGGGCTTCTCAGGAAATGCAGTAATAAAGCAAAACCTCCTTGCCCTCATTTTCTAGCTGGTTTTAATTTAGTCACAGGAAAGCTATTAATTTTTGTATATTAATCTTTTTTTGTGTGTGTGAGGAAGACCAGCCCTGAGCTAACATCCATCGCCAATCTTCCTCTTTTTGCTGAGGAAGACTGGCCCTGGGCTAACATCTGTGCCCGTCTTTCCTCTACTTTATATGGGACGCCGCCACAGCATGGTTGACAAGCAGTGCACCGGCGGGCACACGGGATCCGAACCTGCAAACCCCAGGCTGCCAAGCGCGGACTAAACCGCTGCACCACCGGGCGGCCCCTGTATATTAATCTTTTAACTGGTCACTTATTGAACTGGCTTATTGCCTCTAATGGCTTTCCAGTTCTTGTTCTTAGATGGGTTTTTCCAGGTATTAAATCATATTATCTACAAACAAAGATAAAAGTTGTTTCCTCCTTTCCAATATTTATATCTCCTTTTTCTTTCTCATATTTAATTGCACTGGGCTGGTACTTCTAGAACCACGTGAAAATATAATGATGATAGCACTATTACCTTGTTCCTGATTTTGCTAAAAATGCTTCTGTAGTGTTTCCTCATTTGCGACTCTGGCTTTGACTTAGGATATTTTTATCAATTTTATAAAGTCTTTTTAAAAGTCAAGATTAGGTGATAAATGTTAGCATGTTCCTTTTTTGCATCTATACGGATAATCACATGGTTTTCCTCCTTTATTGTTTTGATTAATTATAGCAATAGATTTCTTAATATTGCCGCATGTTTACATTACTGAAATGAAACCTAACAAGGAGTATTATTTTTTAATGTAATATTGGATACTATTTGCTAATATTTTATTTGAGATTTTTGCATTGTTATTCCTAAGGAGGCCAAGTGTCTATTTTTAGAATATTTATTGGGAAAACATATTTATAACTTCTATAATTATTGCTAGCTTTATAAAAGGAATAGGAAAGCTTTTAAAATTTCTTTATGCTGGGGCCGCCCGGTGGCGCAGCGGTTTAGTCCGCGCTTGGCAGCCCTGGGTTCGCGAGTTCGGATCCCAGGCGCCCGCGGACGCCCACTGCCTGTTAGCCATGCCGTGGCGGCGTCCCATATAAAGTGGAGGAAGATGGGCACGGATGTTAGCTCAGGGCCAGTCTTCCTCAGCAAAAAGGGGAAGATTGGCAACAGATGTTAGCTCAGGGCTGGTCTTCCCCACAAAAAAAAAAAAAAAATTTCTTTATGCTTGAGAATACTTTAAACAACATGGGAATTATCTGCTTTTTAAAGAATGGTTTAAAGTTTTAATCTGGGAAGTGGCATGATAAAAAACTATTCTGGCAGCAATGTGCAAAGGAGAGAGACTGGAAACAGGAAAACAGTCTGGAAGTTATTGTAATGGTACAAGCAAGAGAAAAATAAGATCTGATATAAAGAGGAAGCATTGAGAATGCTGAGATTGGAGGAGAAGTTATGGAAGTGAAAGACACTTCGGTAAAAGGAGAGAGATAATTTGGTAACTGATAGGGTTGCCAAATAAAATACAGAATATCAAATATTAATTGAGTGACAGAGAGAAAAGATTGTATGATCCAATACACATTTTGATAGGTAAAAGCCCTTTTTCTTGGGCAACTCCAGTAATTGTGTAACTGAAAAAAATCACCATTTTGAATAATGAGAAAGGAGCAGTGACGGAAAGAATAACTTTTTGTTCATGCATGATTTGTTTCATGAGGTTAGAAGTTTATGTCTGTTTTCTTTTAGAACAGAAACAATGGTAAGACCTTTTATGACACCACTGAGTTTATTTAAGAAAAAAATGCACCTTCCTTTTTTCCTTTCCTGCTCCACTGAAGAAATGAAAGGATGGTAAGAAAGTAGGACTATTAACATGATTTTGAAGTGGAAATAATTTTTCTGAGTGATTTGGGTTACACAGAGGACGAATTTCTTTATAGGAGGGGATACTTAATACTAAAATGTTTAAGTTGTTTGTCCTCCTAACGTTGTGACTCTTCGAAGAATGATAGAAACATTAGTGAGTGGTACTTTCTATATTTTTGGCTAAAGCCGTAGGATATTTTTTTTAAAGACTAAAGATGTGTTTTGAGCCACAGATTACTTTTACAATATTGACAGACTTTAGAAAATAATTTATTTTACATTAAAAAGGAAAAAATGCAAAATACTCTGTAGGTATAATTGTAAATTTCTGAAATAAAAATCATGAATGTCTGTAAAAGAAATAGTTTAATACTTATTAGCAGCAGCATCTCATTGCAGAGTTGGAGATATTTACTCACAACTTGTAATTGATCTTTTATTTGTAACTTCTTTGTTAGTCCTATCCAAGATAAAAATGCAGGTTTACAGAGATTGCAGTGAGTTTCTAATATTCAGTCTAAGTATGTTAAATATTTAGTCCTCTTAGGATTTTATGCTTAATTGAGTCACTGAAACCAATGAGTTCAAACAATTTCCATGTGCTTTTTATTATTGTCTCAAGTTTCACCCAGAGAAGACTAAAATGAGTGCTTCTCTTCATTTAATTTGGAAATCAATTAAATTTCAAAATCATTTGGAAAATAAAATGGCAATGACAAATAGATGTTTAGAGATCCTAACTTGCTGAGAAAAGAGAGAGTACACCAGAGACCAAAGATAGCACTACTCTTCATTAAAACACACACATCTTTCTCTATCCAAGAAAGACTAACTGTCCTACTAAATTATCTCTAGTGTCCTATGATCAGTTCTAACTTGTTCTGTCCACTAACTGTCAGCAGGGCATTCTAAATGGAATTTCCCCATTTCCTTCCTAGAGGCTTTCTGCCTCTCCTCTTTACCAGAATAGTCAGTACCAAGGATTTTATGAAGTAAAATAACACTTTGGAATCTTCCACAATGCAGCAGTTACCTGTTGTGTGTGCTTAACTACGTAACAGCAAACCAAAACCAGATGCTCTCAGACTGTGGTGTCTAAGAGAAAGCAGAGTACAGACCATTGATCTGGACAAAGACTGTTTCTTCTTCAGCAGCTATTCCTCTGCTAGGGGACTCCTGCTACAGCGCAGAGCCCAGAGATTTCCCCAGGTAAAGCTCTGAATAGTCTTAGGAAGGAAGAAATACTCCGTATGTCAGCACTGGATTAGGGGAGTGAAGGGTGATGGAGAAAACTATTATTCATTTCCAAGTTCTCTTCCTTGAACCCTGGAAAGAGAAAACCATTTCCTATATTGTTAAGAAGAAGAACTGTCAATTGATGGTGAAACGGAAAAGATGATTGCAGTGGAGCTAATAAACTCAACTAGCAAAGAATATTCCATCCAGTTGGCCCTGCTAAAATATAATTTATTCATAGCTCTGCACTTGCATTTTAAGGAACAGAAATGTTAATCCTGTTTTACCAGAACTGTAGTAACAGTGAAAATGTGACATGTGACACTGAAGTCAAGAGATTTTTTTCTTTAACAAACATGAGAACTTAAAATGCAAACAAGTACTGACCTTGAAAATAGTTACCTTTGAAAGAAGCCATATGTTTCTGTTGTCATTGCTTAAAATATATTGAGAATTGCTTTCAGAACTTATTCCAAAGTTATACAGGCAAAACAAAAACAAAAACCAGTGTTATGCCCGTATAAATATGTCTCATTGTATAGCTATGAATTATTTTATACTTTAAATAAATGAATTTCCAACTTTCTGAGCTGCTGAATCTTCTATTTAAAGAGAATGGTATAATAATTTTTATATTAAACAGATAAAAGGGAAAGTACTCTGGAGAAAGGTGTGCTGGGCAATGTTCAAGCTCCTGCCAACTTGCTATCCCCTCAATCTCCACCCAGGACCATAAGAAACTTGCTTGGAACTCAGAGCTCTGTAGAACACAGTTTGAAAGTCATTGTTTTATATGGATGTTAGTATATATTTAAAATGTTAGTAAGGGAGAGAGAGCTCTACCAAAAAGCAGTGCTCACAAATTTGGGTGTACAAATCTTTCACAGACTCAAGTATGAAAACATTATTTTTTTCTTCTATGAATCTAACTTAATGAGCAAGAAATAATACTTTTTTACTAATTCAAACTAATTTCTATTTTGAGCCGATCACCCTCCTGGGGTGGCAGAAATTTAATTCCCATAAAGTTTGGGTCCTTCTCTTTTAGTAGAGTTGTGGTTAAATTCTAGTGCAGAAAGGAGAGGGGAGCAAAGACATTGGTTGAAGGTGGACATCTGGTCCTTGAGTCATATGTCACACAGGTCTGGGTATCGGTCCTTGGAGATTGCTACTGAAAGTCCCTCGTTCCTGTCTGATGGCCACTTCAACTCTAAAACTTCTGTCGGATGCTTCCTCCCTGTACTAAGGCACAGGAACTCTGTAAGGTTGTCCAGAGCCTCATCCACCTCGACACAACTTGCATTCATTTCCTCACTGGAATGTCTGCTCTTATCACTTCCTTTCCTTCTCTCCCCTCTCCACTGGGCTGGGGGAGGGCTTTTTCTCTAATCTGGGAAAAATCCTTCTCCCTATTATTCTTGTTGTTTGTCTCAGGGGCTCCAAGAATAATGGGCTCAGGCTTTTATAGAAACACAAAAGCCAGGAAACCCTGCTACAAATCATCACTGAAGCACGGATATCTGCATGAATGGCAGGAAGGCAAAAGAGTGAAATATCCAGAAAAGCTACAAGAATATAGGATAGTATCTCAAAAAATTTCACACACAGCTAATGTAGAAGAATGGATACAAAATTATGCATGTATTGCTAACATTAGTGAGGGGGCATCTAATTCAGTAGCACGGCACTTGGAACAAGTTATGCACATCATCACGATGCCATCATAGGAAGGAAGGCTTTTTCATTTGTGAAACCCCAAGTGGTCTGTTACTTCCACAGACCACAGCACAGAGAGATGACTAGGACTAAGTAAAATGGTTGTCGGATGGGACAGAGAGCCCAGCTGAACATCGGGCTCATGAATGTGAAAATGAAGCCCCTGAGCACCCTGTTGTCAGAATTTTCTCCAGTGGCAGCAACTGCATCAGTAGTGGACTCTGGGAGCCCCTTGGAGCAACAGCAGAGAAAACTGATCCAGGGCTGGGGAGTGGCAGAGGGATGTGAATTAAAATGACAATGAGCTCTGGGAATGGAAGGTACTATTGAGAGGGCCATTACCCATTAGTGCAGACTGAGTTAAGACTAAATAAAGCAAAATAGGAAGAACCTGTGGGTCTGAGAGAATATGCAAGCATGTTAGTTTAATGGGAGACTATCCTGGGGAGAAGGTGTTGAGATTTAAGGGGGAGATACGTTGAAGTATTCTTCCATAAAGAATGGCTCTGGCTTCTAGGGCTTTTGAGTAATATAAATTGAGAGAGACTGTTGGCAAGCAAATTCTTTTTACTGTCAATATAACATCCTTCCATGCTACAGAAGTGAGGTTCATTCACAGCCCAAGTTGCCTAAAAGAGTTAAAATATTCTGTTAGGCCTGTTTTCTTCAGTTCCACTGCCAGGAATCCTGCCTTCACCATAACCATGCAAATCATCAAGTGGAGTGAGTATGGGAAGAGTGAATGGAATATTATCAGGAGATACCAAATAAATTAGTAATTGCTACAACCTTTGCCCTTTTTCCTGAGTGTGTGGGGAAGATGGTCTCTGATCCTTCCTTGCCAAGTGAATGACTGTCTTACACTTTTATATTCCATATAAGCCATGACCATAGAGAGACACTTTTGTCCCTCTGACAGATACAAGTTACCAAACATTTTCTACATAATCACTATCATAGCTAATACTTATATGGGACTTACTGTGTGACAAGTCCTGTTCTAAGTGCTTTCCATATACTAACTTGTGTAATCCTCACAACAACCCCCTGAGGTGCATACCGCCATAATCATCATCATTTTATTGATGAACAAGTTGATGCACACTGAGGTTAGCTACCTTATACAACATCACACAGCTAGGCAGTTCTGGGATTTGAAAGGTAGGCAGGCAGACAGGCAGGCAGGCAGGAAGTATGGCTCCAGAATCCAAAGGCTGAACCACTTCACCTTTGTTAGTTATGTACTTGACTAACAGGAGGGCTATAACTGACTCCAAAGCCTGAGGCATGTTTGCTTAACAGAAATATTTCTACTCCTTTAACTGGAAAGTAAAGGAACAAATAAATGCCTTAAGCAGATGATTGACCATTCAGAGCTATCCTGCTTTAAATGCCAGCTAATGGGGGAGGGAGTAAAGTTAGTAAAGTTTTCTTCCTCAGAGTTCACTGCCAAAACCATTTTATTAGCAATCTTCCACACAATAATATTCCACCTCAAATTATAACTCAACAAGTGCTAAGAACATATTCTTTAACCAAGATGCTAGAGATTTCACCAGAAATAGTTTTATATAGCTAGGTTGCTGTGGAAATGGCATGGCTCAGCCAGATGCTGTAAGTAGATGCCTGTAGAGCTGTTGCTGGCAGGGATGTTTGCATGGGAAGACGGTGGGTAGTACATCAAGGCAGTGCGTGGAGTAAGTGGTTACCAGCAAGTGCTTTATGCAAACACAGGTAGCCTTGGCTTTTTGAAAGCCTTGCCTTACTTTGAAAATTGTTTAGAACTCTTGTGGAAAGGAACAGGGAAGAAGAGCAAGGAAATGGAAATGTAGGCAAGCTCAGCATAAAGTTGGAACCTGACAAGGGCTGGAAAAAAGAAGAGAAAGGACAGAAACTAAGGAGAAGGGAGAAATTCACCTTTCACATTATATGCTTTTACACTGTTGAATTTTTATCAAAATTTGAAACAACATTTGAAAACAAATTTGAAACAATAACAAAGGAAAATATTGATAATCAATGTTCTTTTTTAAAGGGAGAATTTAAAAAAACAATACAGAAAGATTGCCAGTATAAATTAAATTTCTCTTGGACCTTCCCCTGACTTTTTCCAACTATAATGTTGGAAACCAACCAAACACTATGTTTTACATCCTGAATAAAGCGTGGTAAGGGCAGGAGGAAGCTGTCCTGTGGCAATTTTCTTGAGTTTGTTTCCCTGCAGCACCCCTTCTCTCCTGTCTCATGTTTCTAAGTTTCAGACTGGTTGCCTTTTCTGTAGTGTCTATTTTGCTGTGTGGGCTAGCCCGGGAGAAGGAGTCCAAAGCCCAGCACTCTCCAGGCAGCCATGGGAGAGAGAGGACCAAGAGAAGACTTGAGCCATTATAGCATCCCAGAGAGACTTCAGGCTCTGTCTTTCCCTGTTGGTCCTCCCACAGGACATGGGGTTGTGGATATAGCTCCCCCAACAGTTCTGAAGAGGAAGGTACCAGACTAACAGTCCCACTAAATGAAACACCGTAAGCTTTGGAGTAGATGTAAAATTGCAATCAAACACCCATTTTAAGGATGAAAAAAATGGAAGAAGGGACCTCAGTGACAGAGACTTAAACAAAAATCATTAAAAAGAAAACCGGGCTGAATCACACTCATTTGCCCAGAGGGTTTCATAAGAGAATTCTGCCAAACCTTTAAAGAAGAGTTAACATCAATTCCAAAAAGAAGAGGAGGTAACACTTTCATTTTATGAAGCTAGTATTACCCTGATACCAGAACCAGCACAAAGACAGTACAAAACAGAAAAAAAAAGAAACTACAGGCCAATATCCTACATGAGTATAAGGACAAAAATCTTCAACAAAATATTAGCAAATAGAACTCAGCAATATATAAAAAGAATTATACACCATGGTCAAGTGTGGTTTATTCCAGGGATGCAAGGCTGGTTCAACATTCAAAAACCAACCACTGTAATCCACCATATGGAGAGTCTAAAGGAGAAAAATAATATTATCATATGAATTGACAGAGATAAAGAATTTGACAAAATCCAACACCCATTAATGACAAAAACTCTCAATGACTTACGAATAGAGAGGGAAGTTCCTCAGCTTGATGCAGAGCATCTACAAAAGATTACAGCTAACACTATACTCAATGGTGAAAAACTGAATGCTTTTTCCCCCAAGAGCAGGAGCAAGGCAAGGATTTCTGCTCTTGCCACTCTTATTTAACATAGTGCTAGAAGTTCTAACCATTGTGATAAGATGAGAAAAAGAAATAAAAAGGCATGCACATCAGAAAGAAAGAAAACTGTTGCTATTTGCAGGTGACATGATTGCCTACCTAGAAAATTCCAAGGAAATTACATTTTGTCATCTTTCACCCTCACATAAATTTGCTAAGTGTATGTCAAAGAAGAATATGTAAAAAATTAAACAAATAAAACCATTATTTGCTGATGTGTAAAGAATTCCTCTACTCTATACAAGTGTGTCATCAGGCTACTTATGAAATGTTAAGAGGTTTGGTTGTCTTGCCTCTGCACCAGGCTACAGCCTCAAAGGAGTCCATGTTAAGCTAAGAAAAAATTGAGGTGACCATCATTCTATCTCCCCAAGTTGTACCCCCAGGACTACAGGGAACTGTCACACTCTCTGCCCACCAGGGAACATCCTAGGGGTTGAGAGTACGTGTCTGGGCATCATATGGTCTGGGTTTGAGTCCCAACCTTGCCACTTGTAATTAGCTGGTGCTGCAGACAAACCCTTTCAGCCTCCACTTCCTCTTTGGTTAAACAGGCATAACAGTGGTACCTACCTCACAGGCTTGTGGTGAGGATTAGATGATGCAAGTAGAGCTCTTAACACAATCCCTGTCACATAGTAAAGGGTATTTGCGATAAAGTTTACTTATAAAACCTGTACAAAATGAGGAAGTGTTAGGTAGATATGACAAAAATATACAGAGGCAGAGACAAGGAAATTTGCTGTATCTTTATGTTTTCTGCTCTTATGCCAAATGGCATGGAGATCCGTGGTTCTCTGAGCAAAGCCAGAGCCAGCTATTCAACACCAAAAGGCGATGGTAGTGGACAACATGATCTTCTCTATTTTAGCGTGTTCTTTGTCCTTTCTTCTGAGAGTTGCAGATGTCTATGGAGTTTGAGAATTTTTCATCTTAGAGGGGCTGCATCTCCTGGTGTTAAGTTGTCCGAAGTTAAGTTGTTTCCACATTTGAATGGCCAAGCGTGATGCTAATGTGATGAAGAGCAGAAGAGAGGATTAGCTACAACATGAAACAGTGATAGGGAATCATATCTGACCACCCACTCATTGTGATGGACAGACTTCTCACTCAAAGAAGGCCCTCTTTCACTCTGCCAACAGCAGGGAATTCATCATTTTGAATCTTTGAAAGAGGAGACTTCCCCCAGCCACAAACCCTCCAGGTTGTCATCTCCTCTTTCACTCAAAGTTCACGGTGATGGGTAATTTGGGCCAGAGGTTTAAAGGGAGTCTGAGCAGAGGAGTTCATTGTCTGTGGACCTGGCAATGAGGTGGCCTCATTTTTACCTGTCTATGATATTCCCACTGGAACCTCCATTAGGAACCTAGCCTTCAGACCTGTTCCTCAGACACTTGGCTTCCAGTTCAGCCTCGGGTGGAGGAGCTACTGCTAGTTTTCCTGGGAACTTTGTTCACTGACTGATTTATTTGGTGTTCCTCACTTTGTACTGAAAAATGACTTGTGATTTCTTTTCTGCCAGCGCATCAGGAGGGAAGAGAAATGCCACAGCTTTCAGCAAAGGCATCCAGCCACTGCTTTACCACATGTGGTTATCTCCTTCTGGGCTACACCACAAATCCTTACTCTTGCTTTGGGTGGATTGTGCTGGACACGGGGTTCCTCTTCCCCCAGGAACTTTGAGGAGAGGACTCATCCAAGGCTCCTCTTTCCATCCTCCTCTCCAGTTGCTCCTGAGGAGCTGAGGTAATTTCTCAGGAGCCCTTCACCTGGCCCCCAACAGAGGCATCTCCCACACTTTTCCAGGACTAATTAATGCCTAGGTTAATTTGCTTAGATTAATTCCTTTAAAACAACCTATCCTATGAACCACCTTACTCTATGAGTAACTCTCTCCATGTCTAAAACTGCTGGACTGAATAGAACCTATGAGTTCAAACTCTTGCCCAGAAGCGGCCCTCTCCCAGGGAAGGACCCTGCAATCTCTCTGCTCTCCTGGACTGATCCACTGGCCTCACAAAGATACTCATCAGGAGGCATCCAGAGCCCTGGAAATGTGGAGACCACTTGGTCACTGTCTGACTAGGGGCCATGGCCCTTTTCCTTCCAGCCTCAGTGGGCCTGCGAAGACAGAGGCTGAGTGGTACATTTGAGGGGAAAAGAAAGAGGGACTCCTACTTTCTGATGCTGGGTCTGCTAAGAGTCAGGAATCTGGTGGAGCTTTACCCCACTAGTAGTGGAGGGGGCAGGAGAGTGTGAACTACAGATGTGAATACATTTCAGGGGCAACATGATTTGGAGAGCATGTGGTAAGAAGGAAGAAAATACACACATGTTTGTATTTTGACTGTGAGTCAATGTCATTTCTATGTGGTGGAATGAGTGCCCTGATGGGGCTGCTGGAAGGGAAAGAGGAGATTGTACCATTTTCATTCAATCGAGTCATGACCCCATGAATGGAGTTTGGGGTAAGGGAATGAAGTCACCACCTGCCCCATACCCCATGTCTTCCTGTTTTGCTGTCCCCTTGTCTTCCCCTTTGTTTTACATGAGAGAAGAGTGTTTCCTTTGAGGTCCTGAAGGGTGAAATCAAAGCCCACACCACAAAACAGCCACTGCAGAAAAGGCAATGGATCTCTAACTTAGAAATGTAAGACTGAATAGAGGAGGTGGTGCATGGAACCAAATCCAAGATTATATTGCCACAAAGACAGTTTCCTCCTGCCCTTACCAAGTTGTCCAGCATCCCCCAAATAGGACAGGCAGGCAGCCCTGCACTTCTTGTGCACCTGCTTTCAAGGAAAATTCTCACTACCTCCACCCTGTTACATTTCGAGTCTGAATGTGTGTAATGTGATCCAATCAAAAAATTCAAAGGACAAAATCCATGCATAGGAAATAGTATAAAAGATACACAGCATCTTGTTAACTCTGGAGGATAAGATCAAGGAGTTCAGGGAGAGATTTGATTTTTATTATAAAAGTGCTCCAAAATATTTCCTATAACAGCAGAAAATTTTTAAATTTCTTTCATGCCATTTCTGCATTGTATGACATTTTGTAATCTGTGTGAAGAAAAGGTATTTCTTCCACAAAGGGAAAAAAAGACCTAGAATTACAAAATTAAAGAAACATCAGTTAAATATATGAAAAATTTTAAACTTTATCCTTTTATTTTGTATAACTATATTCAATTTTAACCAGATTTCATTAGCAACTACTTGAAACAGTTTCCTTTTACATGTTTTGTTTAATTGAAAGAATACTGATTTTTAAAAATTTTTATTTATTTGTTTGTTTTTGTGGGGGGGGAAGATTGGCCCTGAGCTAATATCTGTTGCCAATCTTCCTCTTTTTCTTTTTTCTCCCCATTCCCCAGTACACAGTTGTGTTTCATAGTTGTAGAGTTGTAGCTCTTCTACATGCAACACCGCCTCAGCATGGCTTGATGAGGAGTGATAACTCCGTGCCCAGGATCCAAACTGGTGAACCCTGGGCCACCAAAGTGGAACACCCGAACTTAACCACTACGCTACCAGGCAGGCCCCAAGAATACAGATTTTTGATGGCATACATTTCAAAACAAATCCATATGTGATTTGGAATATTTTTTAAAAGGTGTTATACTAAACATGTCAGGAAAAAATATGCTCAAATTCACCAGTAATCAGAAATATAAATTAAAATAACGTGATACTGGTTTTCTATCTGATAGGCAAAGTAAAAGGCAAAAATCACAGCGAAAATATTCACAACAAATACATCAGAATTAATATCTTTAGTATAAAAAAACTTACAAAAGGAAAAAAAATAACACCCCATGGACAATTCACAAAAGTGGAAATACAAATAGCCAATAAAAGTAGGAAAAGGTGCTCAACTTCACTAATAGTCAACAAACAAAATAATCTTTTTTTGCCTATAGATTAGCTAAGATGAAAAAGAATGATAATACTCCATGTTGGTAAGCATGTGAGAAATGGGTTCTTTCATTTTCTGTTGACTTGAGTGTCAATGCACACAGCTTTTCTGGAGATAATTTGATATTATGTATCAAAATTATAAATGTACTTACACTTTGATCCAGCAATTCTATTGCTAGGAAACGATCACGTGTTCATCCCAATGTATGTACAGGATTATTGAAAAGTTTCTTGTAGTAGGGAAAGATGGGAAAAATCTAAATTACTGTAGGTAGTGGTTAGAAATATTACAGTATATTCACACAATGGAATACTATGAAGCCATGTAAAAGAATAGTTTAAACCTATACTTATAGACATGAAAGGTGTCTAGAATATCACATTGTATAAGAAAAAGAAGATTACAAAACTATGAATAATACACAGTAATTTTCTTTCAATTAAAAATTTAAATATTATTAGTATTGCTAAATATAACTATTGCTAAATATAAATATATTTATAATATAAAAATAAAAAAAACATCTTGAAAATTATACACCAAACTGTTTACCTCTGGCTGTAGGGATTATGGGGATCTCTCACTTTATGCTTCTGTATTTTAAAAACATTTATATTAACTTAAATGATTTCTAAGCAAAAATAGTAAAGTTATTGCCAACGTGAAAAAATTAGATTATGTAAATGTGAAAGGATGTAGTTACAAGGTTCTTTACTGAAGTAGGATTTATAATGACAAAAAACTGAACAAAACCTAAAAGACCAACAAGTATACACTGGCTTATTCCAAACAATGGGATACTGTTGATAATAGTATTTTTCAAATATATTGCTGACATGATATATTGTTTTTAGAAATCAAGCAAAAATACTGTATTTTCAATATGAGCTCAGTTTGGTGAAAAATATGTATGGCAGGAGAATGTATTGAGATATCATTATTTTATGTTTGGTTCATTACATTTTTTTTCTCTTTCAACCCTCATCCTCAATTCCAAAAAGAAGATCAGGCCCATTGTACTCCTTTACCCCTGGGGAAGTTGGTGCTATAAGGCTGAAAATAGATGTTGTCTGCCAACAACCTCCCTTCCTGGCTTGTGTTTTCTGAAAGCCTGAGTTCCTAGGGAGGATTGTGCTGGGGGTGGGGTGGGGGGACAGTGGGGAGGAAGGGGATTTAGGGGAGAGGCAATTGAGAGGGAGAAGGAAAGCAGCTAGCCAGAGTTTTCCAAGACTGGGAAGAATGCTAGAAGTCTACATATCCTTTGTTGGGTGAAAACTCCACTCCCAAATAGTGCCCAAAGGAGCTAGATAACAGGGGCTCAGAAGAGAACATCTCTATGATACAGTTAAGAAGGTTGGACCCCAAACCTCAAAACTTCTAACCTTGGCAAAGAGCCCTGGGACCGATCTTGGCACAGAAGTACCACAGCTCCCTGCTCTGTAGAACGATCCAGGCTTGGACAATGAACACAGCAGCAGCAACCATAGTACCACATTTTCTGGGCACTCTTGGATTCTGGTGAGATCTTGGGGAGGGAGAACTCCATCCCAACAACAACAAAAAATAATCAACTGCGATTGCATTTTCCACCAGTAAAGCGAGATGGAAGCTTCAAGTTAGATTTATTTTGATATTTTGAAAATAACAATATGGCATTTCTTACACACACAAGTCTATAAAGTAAGATTCATACCAGTTACACATGTATATATAAAAGAAACAATTCTGAAAGGTTAAACACCAAAATGTTAATAATTGCTATCTCTGTATAATGAGATTTTGGATGTTAGTATGTTTTCCATTTTGCTTATCTTTATTTTCTAGTTTTTCTGTAATGGATAGATTGATGTAAAACTTTAAAAATTTTATATTCAAAATATAGTATACAGAAAATCCATGTTTAGCAAAATCATGCTTATACCTTTCTTTACGTTTTATATTTATTCTCTACATGTATATTTATATTAGTCCTGTTTTCTGTATGGTTTAGAGGAGCTAAGTAGGCAAATTAGCCAAGATTATGGACCTAAAAGTGACAGAGCCCTGAGGTTCAGACACAACTTCACAAACTTACCACCTATCTCAGTTGGTGTTTCTCAGAAGCAGACCTGAGATAAGGATTCATGTGAAGGTGATTTATTAGGGAAAAGTTCCCAGGGGAAACCAGTAAGGGAGTGGGTGAGGCAGGAGAGAGAAGGGAAAGAAGCCAAGCAAGGGTAAGATTTCAAACAAAGTGGAAGGAAGTCTCAGCCTGACCCCAAAGGGAGCTCTAAAGTATAAATTGTGCCTCAGTTTGTCCTGCCTTGAGGCAAGGGAGCCGGGCTTTGCTGTTTCCAAACTAGTCAGTCATTGCCTATGGGGCCACCTTGAGGAACATAACTTCCCAGGATTTCCAGCTTTCTGCATAGTCAAATCAAGCAACTCGAGTGGCCCAAGGGAAGAAGAATCACAGGTGTCAGCCATTAGAAGCAAAGTGCACAGAAGTTGGGGGACAGATGCACAGAGGCAAAAGGGATAAAAAGAGATCTGGGTGCAGCCATGACAATTTCTCCTACACTACTTCAAGGTTTTTGCTCTGTCCGTTGCTTTTACCCGAAATCTTTCCTCACCCAGATACATGCATAGCTCAATCCCTCTCCTCCAAATCTTTGCCTAAATGTCACCTTCTCAATGAAGTTCATTTACTTCTTCTTCTTCTTCTTCTTTTTTTTTTTTTTGCTGAGGAAGATTTGCCCTGAGCTAACATCTGTGCCAATCTTCCTCTATTTTGTATGTGGGTTGCTGCCACAGCATCGCCACTGATGAATGGTGTAGGTCTGCACCTGGGAACAGAACCTGGGCCACTGAAGCAGAGTGTGCTGAACTTAACCACTAGGCCATGAGGCTGGCCCCTATTTACTTCTTTCTTTTAAATTTGCAATCCCTCCACTGACCTTCCAATCCCTTTGAACATGTTCCATTTTTATTCCATAGTTCTTATCACCTTCTAACATATTCTATAATTATTTGTTATATTTACTATTTAATGTCTGCCTTTCCACACTACAATGTAAGCTCCATGAGGGCACAGATTTTTGTCTGTTTTGTTCTCTATGCATCCTCAGCACCTACAACAGTGCCTGAAACATAGTAGGCACTCAATAAATGTTCTCGAATGAATTAATCAACGAATCTAGGAATTTATCCTAAAGACATAATTAACAATTTAGGAAAAGCAAAGTACTCAATAAATACCCACAAGTCTGTCACTGGATGAAAGTGGTTTCGTTGACATCTATCAATATATAAATCAATATACCTATTAGTAACTCCCTATTCTCAATCTCAGAATAATTATTTCATGCAGAATAGGTAATGAGTTAAAAAAATAAGCCCACAAAGTAAAGTGATGTTCAATTCCTCTATATCCTTATGGATTTCTTGTTTGGTCTCCTTGTACTATCAATTACTAAGAGATATATTAAAATCTCTCACTATTTTGTTATTTGTCTATTTTTCATTATACTTCTGTCAAGTTCTGCTTATATGATTTTTTTGGTGAGGAAGATTAGCCCTGAGCTAACATCTGTTGCCAATCCTCCTCTTTTTGCTGAAGAAGATTGGCCCTGAGCTAACACATGTGCCCATTTTCCTCCATTTTTATATGTGGGATGCCTGCCACAGCATGGCTTGATAAGTGGTACTTAGGTCTATGCCCAGGATCCGAATCTGTTAACCCCAGGCTGCCAAAGCAGAGCATGCAAACTTAACCACTACACCACCAGGCCAGCTCCTGCTTATACTTTTTGAAGCTGTGTTATTAGGTGCAAACAAATTTAAAATTGTTATTTAGTCCTGGTGAATTGAACTATTATCCTTATGAATGTCCCTGTCTTTATCCCCAGTAATGCTTTTTTGCTTTAAAGTCTACTTTGCTGACACTAATATGAAGTATTTCAACTACCAAGTGTTAGAAGTTTGAGTTGCAAATTACATGAAAACACCCACTAGAGTCTGCAATATCCTAAGAACCTCCCATTTGTTCAGTGCCAAAGGAACTTTCCCTGAAGTGGGGAAGATTACCCTTATACTTTTAGCATCCACAGCTTTACTAGCGGACATCTCCTTTTAGATTAGACTGTTCACCATAAGCAGATTCTAGGCTTTGTCTTCTGTCCCTCAGATCTCACTAGCCTTTGAGATTTTAGCTCAAGTTCACTAGCTTGGTAAACTCTCTCAGGGTAAAAACAGTTTCAGTGCTTTGCTTACCAATTAGGTTTTTGCTTTCACTTAGAATTTGGCCTTGTAATTTCTTAAAATCTCATCAACTGACACTTTTAAGAAGAGTTTTAAAATATTTTATCCAGCATTTTTCATTATTTTGGTGAGATATGGTGGTCTGAATAATTGGGAACAGAACTCCATCATTTATCTTCCTTTGACATGAACTTGAATTTATGGAATAGCAGAGAAACCACAAGAGAAGTGCAGCAATGAAATTGCAGAAAGCAGCAGCAGGAACTTGTCTGAGCAGCAAATTTTTCTCTTGTAAGTTACAATATTTCTCCAAGAGTGATAATAAAGTCTGATGTGGAAATATATACAAATTTATGTTAAAAACTTTGCATTTGGTGTTGGAGGCTGTGAAGAATAGGAGATGATATATAGTGTTTTACAGGTTAGAGGAATGAGTTTACTAGGGAAATGTAGTAGGATTTCCAGGCAATGTTCAGTGCACACTTGTCAAAATTTAGAGGGGGAATAGTTATCAGAGTTGAGTGATTTTTAGCTGATCAGGAGCAAAAGAAGCATAAAAGGAGAGTTGGGTTTAATCTAAGTTCAGATTTTCCCAGATATGTAAGATGGTGGTAAAGAGGGGCAAGTGAATTAAGGGCATAGGCAAATGAATGGTTGTGGAATTGAACCACAGATATAAGCTGGGTTGGAGAGAAGTAAAAATAGGAGGAGGGTATTAACAGTGAACAATGAAACATGGTAGGGCCAATGGATTGGAGATCCCAGTGGAATTGAAGAATTTGGGGGGTAGGGATACTAGAGCAATTGACCTGGAAAGATAGAAGTGATGGTTGGAGAGTGGGATTCTTGAAATCCATATTTTAGAGATGGTGTCATTATTGGACATGATAAGTTCTAGAGTATGACAAATGGGAGAATAAGACCAAGAGAAATGAGAGGTGTTTGATGGATTGTTTACATGGAGTTGAAGTCACCAAAAATAACAAAATTAGTAGGGAAGAGAAAAGAAGACAGTGAACTAGATGCTAAAGTCTTCAGTGAATGAGAAATAACGACCAGGAGGATTGTAGATGACTGCAACAAAGAGGGATAATGGATGGTTTGGTCTAATGGCTTAGGCTTCAAAGGAAATAGAATGTGTAAAAGATGAGAAGAGATATGGTATGGAAATGGCAAGGAATAGCCAAGAAAGAAAAATACCTCACCTTCAGGCCCAGTGGTACCATGGGAATAGGAGAGAAAAACAGTGGTAGAGAAAAATTGCTATAATTCATGCGTTATTTTATTTATTTGTTTAAAAGTGTACTGAGCAGCTACTGTGTGATAAGCAGTTTGCCAGACCATAGGGCTAATGAGACAAAGTCACAGGGATAATTTGCTAGTGACTTGTCTAATAGAAACTAGAATGGATTCTCCTTTCACGGACGGATAATTTGGTCTAGCTCCACATACTATCATGCCTGGTTGAATTGTTCCTAGGCCTAAAATATTGCTCCTTAAGCGTAAAAATAATGGATTTGGCATCTGTTCTGTCCTAAAGGAAAGAAAGTAAGTTATCTTCTTTAAGTATAGCTGAACTTGATTTTAAAATTTAACTATACAGCTACAGTAATACTACAGTAACAGAAATAGTGTAGTATTGGTGTAAGTCTGTACAGATAGATCAATGCAACAGAACAGAGGATCCAGAAATAGACATACATTTACATGGTCAATTGAATTGATTTTCCACAAAAATTTTAAAGTAATCTCATGGGGGAAAAGATAGTCTTTTCAACAAGTGGTGCTAGAACAATTGAATATCCATATGCAAAAAACAAAAACAAAAAAAAAAACCTTAACCTTCACTTCACACCATATAAAAAAATCAACTCAAAATAGATCATAGACCTACGTGTAAAATATAAACTCTAAAATTCTTAGAAGAAAACATAGAAAAAAATCGTTGTGACTTTAGGACTAGACAAAACGTTCTTAGACATGACACCAAAAGCACAGTCCATTAAAAATTGATCAATTACATCTTATCAAAATTAAAAACTATTGCTGTGTGAGACACACTGTTAAATGATGAAAAGACAAGACAGAGTCTGGGAGAAAATGCTGAAAATTGTATATCTAATAAAGGACTTGTATCCAGAATACATAAAGAATTCTCAAAACGCTGTAGTAAGAAAACAAACAGCCCAGCGTTAAAATGGGCAGAATATTTAAACCAGACACTTCACCAAATAAGATATACAATAGGCAAATAAACCAATGAAAAGATGCTTGACACCATTAGTAATTAGGAAAATGCAAAGTAAAATCACAGTGAAATTACACTTACCCACTAGGATGACTATACTTAAAGGGCTGCCAATACAAAATTTTGGAGAGGACATGGAGCAACTTGAACCCTTATACATTGCTGGTGGGAATGTAAAATGGTACAGCCGCTGTGGAACACAATTTGGCAGTTCCTCAAAATGTTAAACATACAGGTACCATATGACCTAACAATTCTACTCCTACATATATACCCAAGAGAAATGAAAACATATGTCTACAAGCAAACCTGTATGCAAATGTTCATAGCAGCATTATTCACAACAGCCAAAAAGTAGAAACAACCCAAGTGTTCATCAATTGATGAATGGTTAAATAAATGTGGTATATCCATACAATGGAATATTCTTTGGCAATAAAAAGAAATGAAGTAATGGGGAAGTAATGCTAATGGGTTCCTTGGGAGGTTATGGAAATATTTTATGTCTTAACCGTGGTAGCTTTTACATGACTCACTATATTTGTCAAAGTTTATCAAATTATACATTTAAAGATAGTTAATCTCACTGTACATAAATTATACTTCAATAAAGCTTATTATTTTTTAAAAAGGATCAAAAATTAACCCATATTAATTAATAGACAAGGTTCCATACTTTTGCATGACAACTCTTGACTACACACATCACAAACCACCTTTAGAGAATAAACTGAATTGGGCTATGAAATTTTTTCACATTCACTATACCCACTGGAACTTTTTCTAAAGGATCACCATCCCCCTCATCATTTGGCACTCTTTCTAAGAAACAAAACATTTCTCATTCAAGAAGCAGTAATTGGAAGATTTGAACTATTTATACTCGCCCAACAAGAAAAACTATGAATGCTATTGACGCATATTTTGATTGAATAAAACTTATTTTTTCACAAGTATGGTGTTAGCATTGCAACCTACATAAACGGTGGTTTCATATGGTTCAATCTAATGTTTTTAAATGTAGACGTAATTGGAAATATACCATTTGAATTAGAATTTAGAGAAATTAGAACTCAAATTTAGATAAATATGGTCTTAAAATTTAAATAATTACCAGTGGTACTAGTTGTGGCTAGATTTGTTTGGAGAGTGAATAAATAAAAACCCATTCACCTGAGAACAAATCCCTTATTACAGCTGCAGGCCAATAGGATAAAGCCTTCTATTTGAGTATGTCTGATAATCATTAGCTTGAGAACAGCTAGCCTCTGTTAGTTTGATTTTCAAAATAAACTCATTATTAAGAACTTTTTAACATGCTTAGGGTCTTATTATCCCGTGGATTAGAATATTATTTGTTACAGGCAATGAAATTTTTTAATTGCAAGTTTTAATATTAGGCCCATAGAGTTAATGAAACAGTTTATTATGAATTC
This sequence comes from Tapirus indicus, assembly GCA_031878705.1. Classification (NCBI taxonomy): domain Eukaryota; kingdom Metazoa; phylum Chordata; class Mammalia; order Perissodactyla; family Tapiridae; genus Tapirus; species Tapirus indicus. Next base: position 85,094,298 of record CM062942.1, on the reverse strand, counting down.
AGTTAGTAATGTAGGGTTGTGATACTAATCATGTGCTGCTGGATTAATTATGTATGCAGTTCATCATGCAAGATTTGATATGGGTTGCTTTGGGCTATGAAACTCTAGAATTTACAAAAGGAACATTTGGTGAATGCATTGTACATTTTACTCAGAAAAACTTCAATGTCTTCTAGACCTTAGTGTCTGAGAACACTGCAAATTGCTGTATCTTAGAATATGCAAGTCTGCTGGCTAATACTCTAAGTCAGTGGTTTCCAAAAGTTTTTTATTATGGGCCTCTATTGGCAAAAAATTAGCATGCACATCAATGTATGTATATTTATCTTTCATAAATAATAAACATATAATATTGTACTAATATGTTATGTAAATTATAAAATAGAAAACCTAATCATTTGAAAGGGCAAGATAAAAAAACAAAAAGCATCTTATACATCTATTAGGGCCTACACACTCCTCTTAAAGATCAGTGGATCTAAATAAGAGAAGTACATAGAGATACCCTTGCTTCGGAGCAAAAAACAGGCATTAGTTCATGTGGAAAGAGCAACACAGAAATTAATGTCAAGTCCAGAAAACAGGGAAAATAAAAATTTGAAGTGAGCAATCACTAAAGAAATAAAATACTTTAATCAGAAATGAGAGAGTCCTTCTATTAATGAGAAGATTGTTTTACTAGCTTGTAAATCCAAAATATTCCATTTAGCACAATCTAATAAAGATGAGGATATAATCTCAGAAAAAGAATGAATTAAGTAGGACTTGACTGGAATAGAATTTATAAGAGGAATAATTTAACTGGTAGCCACGGTAAGATAGTGTCAAATTTGCTTTATGGATGTTAAAAACTAAGAGCAAAAAATAAAATATAAAGATTAATTTGTGCTTTATGGCATTCCCGACACAAAGAAAATCAGATTCAAAGACAATGCCACCTACTTAGCAAGGTGATTTAAGACAGGAGACACTCCTGCTTGAGTATCTGTTGGAAAGCAAAAAGGAAGGGGGTTCAGACATAAAAATAAAACAAAAGGTTACTCAAAGATGTAAAGGCCAAAGATTCTAAAGGTAAAATTTTTAGAAAGAACAGCTATGGGATTTTTTTTTTTTTTTTTTTTTGCCTGGGAAAGATTCGCCCTGAGCTAACATCTGTTGCCAATCTTCCTCTCTCTTTCTCTCTCTCCTTTTTTTCCTCCCCAAAGCCCCAGTACATAGTTGTATATTCTAGTTATAAGTCCTTCTGGTTCTTCCATGTGGGCCACCACCACGGCATGGCTATTGACAGATGAGTGGTCTGGTTCCTCACCCAGGAACCGAACCCAGGCCACCGAAGTGGAACGTGCCAAACTTTACTAGGCCATCAGGGCTGGCTCAGGGATCTTGAAGAAAAGTCACAGAAAGTGACATCCAGGCTGACAATGCTGATACAATACAGGCATGAGTTATTAGATCATAACACATCCTTGGGTATCAATAATGACCAGTAAAGAGAAAGCATGCTGGATAATTAAAGGAATGCTTGGACTGAAAAAATGAGCTAAAATCTACTTCTGGCAATAAATATGAAGTCATTCTCCCACGCAGTTTGATGAAATAGATCATACACCCATAGCCAATTTTTAAGAACCGAAAGAAGGGGTATTATTTTGGTAGATAGGAGCATCAGTGAAGTAAACACACACACAAAGGGCTTGGAAATAAGGTTTCCCTCTGAAAGCTAAACAAGTATAAGCCAGCCACAATGGTGGTGAAGAGCAGACTGTAGGACAAAATTAAAGGACTGCCTGCCCAGGTATAACAGCGGAATATGCACACACTCGACAAGGCAGGCAAGGTTGAGTGGGGACCAGCCAGATGAAGAAGAAAGAGCATGTTCCAGGCAGAAGGGACAACATGTGCCAAGCTAGGAGATGAGAGAGAGCAGGATGCATTGAGAGAGCATTCAAAAGTTCAGTGTGGCCAAAGCAGTGAAGGAGGGGGAGTACGCAGGGGTGGGGCTGTGGAAGGCCTTGCCTGCCCCATAAGGTTCTTTGAACCTTATTCCCAATGCAGTGGGAAGCCAGCCATTGAGATGTTTTAAGTGAAACATGAAGGAACCTAGATTTGAGGGTGATCTCTTTGGCTGCAGAGTATGTTGGAGCCCTTCCCACCCCCACCCTGCAGCAGAGGCAGATAGACCAGTTAGGAGGCTGCTGCAGTCATGCAGGAGAGAGATGGCTGGGCAAGGTTGGCAGAAGTGGGGAGGGGACCGGGAGGTGTGGACTGATGAGACATTTCAGGGGTAGATGGATGGGATGTGGGGCTGAGGCAGAGGGTCTGGCTTGGGCACTGCGGTGGGTTGTTGGTGCCCTTCCCTGAGAGCGAGATCCCTTAGAGGAGGAGGAAGAGGGGGAGGGAGGAGGAACAGTTGGAGGAAGAAGTGGAGGAGCTCAGGCTGAGAAAAGTTGAGTTTTAGGAACCTGTGAGTTGTCCAAATGGAGCTCTTCAGTGACCAGTTGATCATAGGGATCTGGAGTTGGGGTGCGAGGTCTGTGCTGGGCGATAAAAATGTCGGTTTCATCAGCCTGCAGACCCCCGAGGGTGGATCAGCTGGCTAGAGGAAGGCAGCCCATGAAAATGGAGAAGAGAAGAGAGAAAGAGAAAACCGGGAGGCTCAGACAGCAGAGGCCAAACGTACATCATATGGTGTGGAAAAGAAGGAGGACTTGTAACATCCCAAAGTCAATATCATTTCTTCCCTTACTACTGTGTCCTGTTTACTGCGTGTCTGTGTTTCTGGAGGTGGGGCTGGCTGGGGGTGGGGCTGTCATCCTTCTATGTTTCTTGTATCCTTTGGGCCTTAGAAGGCTCCTGGTGTTCGTCCTCTTTTGAGGAAGGCAGTTTCCTTTTCCTTTATTTCCCCCTCTTCCAGGCTGTTTGTGCATTCTGTCTGCCAGAGCCTGCAGGTGGGGACTTCCTAGACATGTACATTAAGATGCAGCATAATCTACTGGTGACGAGAGTGGTTTTTGGAGACAGTTCAGACTCTAACTCCACTAATTTCTACCTGTGTCCACGTTAGCAAAGTTGCTTAACTGTTCTGAGTCTCTATTTCCTCATCTCTAAAGTAATACCTATTCCCAATGAGATTTTGTAAAAATTGAAATAAGTAACACATAGAAAGCTTTCATCACATTCTTTGGTATTATCATTTTTATTTTATTTATTTTAAATTTATTTATTCATTTCATATTTATTATTATTCTTTTTTATCATTCCGTTTATCATTTTATCACATTTTTATCATTCCAGCTGCAGGACCATCTGAAGCCTGCCATCCTAGGGCTTTTATGCTAGGCACCAGGAGGAAGAAAGAGTGTCAGAAGCATACTGTATTTATGACCTACAATAAACTTTGTACTTTCTAGAGAAGGAGGAAGCCACAGGGCTAGTTTGAGCCTGATGGAGCAGTTCTGGGTGTTGATTCCGATAGCTCAAGGTAAGAGGTCCCTTTCCCAAGATACCATCTGACCTACTACAACATATGACATAGGAAGTTCTCACATTCCAGCAGATTGGTTTGGAGTCCCAGGATCCTTATTGATGAAATTTTGATTATATGGTCAACCAGTAAACCAGTTCCAGATTCACCCTTTAAAATAAAACTAAAATAGGTGAAACACATTTTTCTGGATTTCAGATCCCTGAGGGGGAACCTAGATCCAGATAAGAGAAAGGCACTTCTCCAGTTAGTAGTCAGGATTGTCATGGTTACCTAATGTTTCACATGACTCACAAGTACACCCTGCTCTCCTAAAAAGCATTATTTGCATTTCAAAGAACACACATTTTTCAAATTTCCCTTCTACAAACATTTGTTTCAATGGGGAAAATGGAATTAAGATCTAGAAAAGTTGAGACTTGCAATAGTAAAGTTACATTTGCTGCAAGAAATTCAATAATAAAGGTTTTATTAGAGCTATAAGTATATAACTATAAAATATAGACTTCAGTGAGCAAAATCAGGGTTTGATTACATGGAGCATTTGCTTAGGAGTAATGGCTTTTCTTTTCCATATCACCAAAGGCTCTATCATTAGCACAAAGCTTCTTACACATTCTTATCAATTTTATCACTTTTATCACCCTCTGCTAGGATAAACAAAGCTTAAAGTCATCCCAACCAAGTTGGTGTGTTCTTAAGCTTCAAAAAAAATACAGGTGATAGTGGCTCCTGATTTTGATGGCATTAATACCAACCACTCTTTTTTTTTTTAAAGCTTGACCAATTGTTTTTTTCTTAGAAGATTGGCCCTGAGCTAAGGTCTGTTGCCAATCTTCCTCCTTTTTTCCTTTTTTCTCCCCAAAGCCCCAGTACATAGTTGTATATCATAGTTGTAGAGTTGTAGCCCTTCTATGTGGGACACCACCTCAGCATGGTTTGATGAGCGGTGCGTAGGTCCGCACCCAGGATCCCAACCAGCAAACCCCGGGCCACCGAAGCAGAATGTGCAAACTTAAACTGCCGGCCCTCCAACCACTCTTTGCATAATGCAAATCAGGTTTCCAAACTGATCAATCATCTTATATCCAGTTTGAATTATGAAAACATGGTTGTGAGAGAAATGCTTGCACCGAATAAAAATAGGCCATTAGCTGGGACTTGGGAATCCTTGTTATGTAGACATTTTTTGTAGACTCTTACATAATATTCTATAACGTGCTGTAATATTTAATTATCTGACAACTTTAAAAGGTATAAGTTTTAATTATAAATGAAACTGGTTGGGGAGAGGAGAGGGAAGTAAATTGAATTATTGTACAATTTCTCAATATTTAATCATTTTAACTGGATATATGTTTTTTAAAAGGAGAAAGGACTTATCCAATGACCCATCACTATTTATAGGGTCTTAGTTAATTTACTTAACCCTCCCCTGATCTCATCTGTCAAGTTGAGCAAGATAACTTGTGGTTTAAAGACACAAGAATTTCTCCCCAGTCAAAAAAAGATTCCTCTGTTCTGGGAAAGAGTTATTGAAGACAAAGAAACCAGGGGCTCCTGAACAAGGAGATACTTGTGCCCTACTCCAACAGTGTCTCAAGGATGTGGCAAGCCTCAGATAGGACAGCCATGAGATGCTCAGCAACTCCAGCTTTGACAAAGATTTCCATTCCTCCAGCATACTGCAGAAGCACCAGAGCCATCAAGCCTGAAATGAGTCTGCAATCTGGAACAGTGCGGTCGCAGCAGACCATGTCAATGGGCCTGCCTTTCTGATACTCTAGCTCCCAAATTTTGACAGCACTTGAAGAGTAAGGGCACTACAAAAATAAATGAGGCTGATTTTCTTCCATTTTAGCAAGATGGGGGCTCAAAGTTTAAATTCCTCCAAGGCACCTTCTATCCCCAAGAGTCCAGGGCCACCAGATGGATATTAGATTAATGAGAAGCCCATTTGTCAGAGTAGCAAGGTCCATTTGGCTTGACACCCTCCCATCTCTGCTTGAGTCACCTTTGATTGTCTAGGTGAGCAACACCTGCCGTTCCTTCAGCAACTTCTCCACTAGTTTCAAAAAATTCGCAAGAGAGTTGTATGGCAGTCAATTTAACACCTGCTGAAATCTGTTCTAAAATGGGCCAGAGCCACACACCCTATGTCTAAATGACCCTCAACCTTTGTACTAGCCTCTAATCTCATTACAGGCAGAAGCATTTTTACAAGGTGCTATACTGTGTGCCACACAGTCCCCCTCCAAAATTCGTACATTGAAGGAGGAGATTTGATTATTAGTCAGGTTACAGAGAAAAAACCAGCCTCTGAGGGAGAGTGTTTCTGAGACAACCACCAGGAGATTAGAGAAGCACAAGAACTCTCCTCTTTTTGTTTTGTTTTTGGAGAAGCTGGGAATTCCCCAATAGACTGCAGGATAGCTAGTAAAGCTTAAGTTAAGGCCACCTGGTGGGAGGAGCACATGAATAGGAAGCACATTTTCATTTCAAGAATGCAGATCAGCTAGTTATAGTAGAGGCAGTAGTCACTATTGATGCCCTGTCCATATTCCATTTACTGGGCTAGTACATCCATCCCCTAGCTGCTCTGAGCATCAGCTACTAAAGATTCATAGCTGCACCCTTATCAGAGGATAACTGAGAGCTAAAACTCCTCTCTCCTCATGCTACCTCACACATACACCACCCCGGCTTGCAGTCAGTGAATATAAAAGTGTGGCTCCTTTGTCTCAAGGTGGATCAATTCTGTGGTGTCCTTCATGTCCCAGAGCTAGTTGTGCTGGGCTCAGGCTGAGGCTACACTTCAGCTGAACAACATCTATGCCTAGTTTCTTCCCCTGTCCTATGCTGCTCCCCTCACCTCCATACAGGTTTCATCTGAGAATACTCCCTCAATAAACCACTTTCACAAGAATCCCCATCTCAGGCTCGTCTTCTAGGGAACCCCACTTAAGACACAAGGATATTAACTTATGTTTCATCTCTATGTCTGTCCATGTTCTCCACCTTCTCTTTCTCAATCAAGCCAACTCTGTACTTCCTTGCCTCAGAGGAAGTTTGTGGCAGGACTTTTCAGATTTTGTTTACCCCAAACCCCAAATCCATTGTGAATAATGGAGTTTGGGGAGTAAGGGATATCCCTCACACTGAAGAGATATCCCCCCTCCCACTGGAGGGGAAAAGAGAGAGATCTCTGAGTCCCTTGAGCAGATGGGACCTGTAGCCTGCTCTCTGACAACCCAGAGAAAAGAGTAGGAACTCAAGGCTGATGGCCATATGATGCACCTGGAAGGCTGAAGCCTACCTAGAGCTCTCAGCCTCACCAAATTCCTGTGTCTTCTACACCAAGCATGGCACAGAAGCTGCCTAACTGGCCCATCTGGAAACTTGGGTGATGGGTAGAATAGCTATAACTACTGTGGAAAGATATCCCCTTGTAAGTCTATGTATAGAGTTAGTTTTTAGAAAATAAAATTATCTAAGATTTCTTTCACACCCAAGTCTGAGAACTAACTTTCATACCTGCTACATGAAAGGCCAGCAAAAGGGGAAGATTATGATTTTTATATTTTGTTATTATGAAACAATCCATTAAAAGAATGTTTATGAAGCATTTTCATTAACTAATAAAAAGGCATACCCTGCAATGTAACCTGAAAAGAATAATTCCAGGATAACATATACGGTATGATTGCAATCATGTTAAACATGCACATCCACATTCTTACACAGAGAAAAAAGACAAGGAATGGTAATTATTGGTGACATTTTTATTTTCTTCCTTACAGTTTTCCGTATTTTCTAAACTTTTTGCAGGCAGGATTAATGTCTTTCAACCTTTCACCCACAGGTCAGTAGGTATATGTAGTACCAGGCGCCAGCCCCAATCACCAGTCCCACTGCCATCAGGCCCAAATTCTGAGCACAGCCTGTGCGGCAGCTGTTGCAAGTCTCTCTGGGGTTTCTCTCAGGCTAGTGAGAACTAGCTGGAGGCGGGAGTCTGAAACTGCAGTCAAGCTGAATCCAGGGGTGGGGGGTGGGGATGTTGTGGGGGAGAGGGGAGGAAAGTGAGGCTTTGGGTTTCTCCTTCTTTTGTATTGACAACTACCACCGATGCAGACATGGACGGACCAAAGCCAGAACCAAACAGGAATAAAGAGGAGACAATGAGTTCTTAGTGCTCCGGTTGATGCAGTAACACTGGAATGTGGGTCCAAACACCGACCTTTCCCAGTTCTCGTCCAGCTTGTCAGGCCTCTCAATTCACAGTCCCTCATCGCTCCACTCCCCAATAACTGCTTCCTCCCCTCTGCCTTCTCAAGTCAAAGATGCCAACTATTTCTGCTGCTGGCACTGCCTTGCGTTTTACAAAGCATGAAATGAAAAAGAGGCTTGGTTCAGGTGTCTCCATGGGGAAACAGAGAAGCGCCTCCAAACTTGAAAATTGTGCTGCTACCCTCCACCCTCACTCCAAGAGTCTCCAATCAACACCCACTCTTACGCCAACCGCTATCTGGACCAAAACTTTAGCACATAGGTTCCTGGTCTTGTGAGGTTCCGTCACTTGTGAGTTCAGGTCCCAAATTTCCCCTCCTATTAGTAGCAAAGCAGAGGGTGACCTGCCTCTCCCCACCCCCCACCACCACATAGGACACTGTTGCTCTTTTTAGTCTTTGCGTACCCAGCAAATGTGTAGTCTTTCTCTGATTACTGCAAAGAACAGCATCTTCTCCTGGGCTACTGGACAATTCTACTGCTTCTCTGGGGGAAAGATCCCATCCTTTTCTGTGCTCCCTCCACCCTTTTTCTTTGGAATCACTAATGTTCACCTCTGCAGTTCTGAAAATACCTGGAAATAGGGATGGGGGAAGGGTGTCAGGAAAGGAAACAGAGAGAAGGAACGGATTTTATTTTCTTGTTAGCACTATTCTGTTCCTTTTTTTTTTTTACAAAAATACGCATTTTTTTATTATTGGAAAATATGATGGAACTATTTTTATTTAAGAAAAAAGATTCACTTTTTTTAAAAAAGGCATGTATCATAAACTGCATAATGAGTTTTACACATGGCACTCAAAGAAATCATAATGTCTTCTACATCTTGTCACATGACGAGACCCTGATTTAGCTAATCACTTGTCCAAGAGTTTACAAATCTGCTAATATGGCATAACCAACTAGGCTTTATTTCGGGAATGCAAGAGAGTGGTTCAATGCTGGAAAGCCATCCATTCACTTATTCATTTATTCAACACATTTACTGAGCACCTATCACATGTCATGCATTGTTCTCAGTGCTGTGGTTACAACAGTGAATAAAACAGACCTAAATCTCTAATATCATGGCCCTTACGTTGTAGTGAGAGAGACAAACAATAAACAAGATAAATAAGCAAAATAGTATGCAATAGTATATTGTTAGTGATCCGTACCAAAAAGAAAAATATTAAAGGCAGGAAAAGAAGAAATGAAAATTCAAGATGGGTTGAACTTTTAGATAGGGTGGCTAGGGAAGGAATCACTAGAAAGGTGACCTTTGAGCAAAGACCTGAAGTCAGTGAGGGATCTAAGTATGGTGATATCTGGTAAGGAAGAATATCCCAGGCCGGACAAGCAAATGCAAAGGCTCTGTGAAGGCAACAAGCCAGTATGTTCCAGGAACATCAAGGAGGCCATGATGGCTGAGCTAGAGGGAGCGTAGTAGAAGAGGCAGAGAGGTAATAAGGTTGAATAGCATAGGGCCTGGTCAGTGGTCTTAAGGGCATTTGCATTTACTCTATACATCATGGGAAGTGGGTGGAGAGTTTGAAGAAGGGAGATGTGTTGATAACAGACTATAGGGAAACTACAGTGACAGGGAGACTGGTCTGTCTACATCATTCATTACAGCAAAAAAAAACCCAAGAGGTTCCTAAACTGGACTATTATATATAACACAGACTCTCTAAGTCATTGTATTGGTTATTAATATCTAAAGGAGGAATCACAGACCCCTTGAGAAACTAACTAGGTCAATGGCCTCTATACACGAAAAAAAAATGCACTTAACCACACATACATTCACAAACAAAACCTTGTGTACAATTTCAGGTAGACGGCAGAGGTGGCCAGTTGAGAACGCCTACTCTAGGTTAATCATTATGGTCGGTGGGGAGAGTCCCTTGGGCCTGGGCATACATCTGGCTGAGGGAACACCAAGGTGGGTGTGGGCTGCAAGCAGTGACCCTGAAGCAAGGCTAGGTTTTCCCCCGGTGCCCCGTTGTAAGGAAGCCAGAGCTGAGAGGCACCTCTCAGGCCAGGTGGTAGCAGCAGTGTTAGGAGAAACCTTCACTCGGGCACCATGAATGAAGGTAGAGCAGGCAGACCTGGGAGCTTCCCCCAGCAATCACTCCTCCAGGCTTCATGGAAATCTGCAGCTGCAGGGGTATATGGGAGCAGCAATCCCTTCTATGCACCCCTGAGATACCTCTGTGGGAATCTGGGGAGGGAGGGAAGAAAGAAGCCAAAGGCATTTACTCAGATTGGTCACCTGAGTAAAGGTGACATTTACCACCTTGGTCACCTGTGCATGTATACTTTTGGAGTGAGCAACAGAGTCAGGTGTCCGACTGCAGAGGATGAGAAGCTCTGGGATACAGGAGAGGGTAGAGGGGCAGCCCCTTCTGTCCCACTCTTGACAAGGCAGGGAAGATTGGACCATCTCTGCATTCCCTCACATCCGTCGTTTTCTTGGCCTGACAGCTCTTCCTTTTGCCCAGAGATGAATCAAGAAACTGGAACCTAATCCAGGGACAGGTGTTCAAAACTGCCATGGTTACAGCCATCAAATTACAGAAGGTTCACAGAGCAGTCAGCAATGGTTTAGTAACATTAAATAAATGCCTTTCTCTAACAGAACAAGACAGGATCATTTATTTATCCAACTTAAAAGCTGTCCCAGAAGGATAAAAGTAGGAAATTATTTGTCCAAAATAAGTAAGATCGGACAACTGAGCATCTCTCTCCATGGATCAATTTACAGATCATATAGAACTGTGCTTATCTTGTTGAGAAAAAAATCCATTTTTTGATGTTCAAATACCTTAGCGTGTTTTGAAAACTATCTCCTACATGGTCAACAGAATTCATTTTCTATGTGGTAAAAATTAACCAAAATTTATGGTGCCTTCCAATATTAGTGGGAAATCTTTTTTATAAAACATGCCTACTTTTTTTGTTGCTGCATCCCACACTGAACTCGTTTTGTTGTATTTTCTTACTATAATTATAAAGGGTGATGATGATAGCTTTAAAAACAAAACAGAGGAATGTTACAGAAGTACAGATCCCACTCCTTGTCTCCTTTCTGACACTCTGCCCCTTACTTATCCTGGAGCAGGGGCCCAACTGCAAGAGAAATGATGGGCACTAGTGGATGAGGGACTGGAGGGGCTACTTGTGGCCTCCGGGACTACAAAGACAGAAAAAAATGAGTGACAGGACCCGATGTGGTGGGGTGAGGTGGGAGTGGGGGTAAAGGAGAGGGCTCTGCTTTTGGTGGGAGTGGAAATTGGGGACCCAAGCTTACTGGCGATGCGGTCCTCACGTGACCAGGAGCTGACGTGGGCAAAGGTACTTAAAGCTCTGACCGCCGTCCTCCGTCCTCCTCTGGGTACCAACTCTATTGCGCTGCGCATTGCTGTGCGTTTAACCCAGGCGAGGAGGAGGAGGAGAAAATTCCCCCAGATCCGGGCAGGTGGGTGTGAGGGTGGGCATGGCCTGGTACCCCTGAAAGGGGTAGCCCAGAGATGCGGGAGTCTGAGGCCACGGGCGCCTCCACCTCGCCCGCTCCTGGCTGCCTTTCCAGACCCCCGGCTCAGTCGCAGCTCATTTTGGTGGGCGGCGGGGAGAGGGGGAGGGGGGAACGTAAAGACTCTGATGTACTTGCGGAGAATCCGCTTACTCCTCCCAGCCACTGTTTCTTGGTTTTGATTTTGACACTCAGGCCCCGCACCCCACATCCCGTCCTGTTTTGAGAGGAGGAGGGAAGAGAAATAAACGTGGCAGCGCATATAAGGCCAGTGGGGAGGTTGGGAAAGGGTGACCGGCGGGGCACGCAATTTGGAAACAATCCGGCCTGTTCACTCCCACCCTCAGTTTGCAGATACTTTTCCCGACCACCGTCCCCGCACCCTCCCTTCCCCTCGGCCGAACCCCCGTCCTTTGGAGGTGCTGGGAAATGGGTGTGCCAGCCTCTGCAGGGGAGATGGCGGGTTTGGCGCTGTTTGGGTTTCACAGGAGGGGGGACCCTGAGAGAAACTGGTATTAAACCGCAGTGCTAACTCCCAGGCTGCTTTCCAGACACCTCCAGCCCACATAACCCTTCACCTCCGTGTTTTCAGTCCTGGAACAGGAGTTCGGGTACGGCGCCGGGAGAAATGGCGGTTAACGGGAGATTTGGGTGGGGGGTAGGAGGCGGAGCCCAGAGCAGAGAAACAGTGGAAAATCACGACCCTCAAACCGAAAGGGCAGATATTAGGACCCCTGTTCTGCAGGCTAATGCTTTGCCTAGGGGCTGGGGCTGAAGGACGGGTGATGAGAAGAGGGGGATACTAGATTGTTCGCAGTAATCCCTGGTCCCGCGTCCCATCCAGCTTTCGCCGCCCCCTCGCGCCGCCCCCTCCCGCTGCGATGCAGGAGTAGGGGTGTGGCTGCGAGTCCTGGAGAAATGGCGGGCGGGGGCGGGGTAAAGGGAAGGAGGGGTTGAGTGCCTAGGGAGTCTGCGCAGGAGGGGGGATTGGGAAGGGAGGGGGGTGAGAAGTTGACGGAATTAAGAGGTGGAACGATTTGTCATTCTGGAATGTGAATGCTAAAAGGCAATTATTGGAACTCTTGTCCTGGGTCTGTTCCATCCACCAGGCTCTCAATCTCCAACGTCTGCTGTCTATATTTCTGCCCTTCACTCTGTCCTTAGGATGAAGCCCTAACTGAACTGAAGGAAGGAGAAAAATCCCTGAATCCTTGGAGGTCAGTGGGTTGGGGAGAACTGTCTGGGAACACCTGGTGTGGGTGTGGCAGAAACCAGAGCAGAGTCTGGGACCAGGGGCTCCTTTTCCCTCATCTTCTCTCTCTTTACAAGACACCCTTGCGCACGTCCTATCCTTTTTGGTGCAGGGTAAGGGGTGTGGCATCCGCCTTCTTAATTAATAGTTTGAGGAGGAAGAGATAGGGAAAGAGGAGCCCCGAGAGGGGGAAACTTGGCCCACGGGGGTTCAAATCAGGGAAGGAAGTGGAATCCATCTACCCTGTCTGGCATCTCTCCGCAGGTCTGTCTGCCTTTTGGGCTCTGCACAACTACAAGCCTGGTGGAAAAGAACAAATTGCTCCTGCTCCCAGCGGGTTGGTAGGTGCATGAGCACCGTCTGGGAACCTTGGGGTGGGGATGGGGGGATCAGAGCAGAATCTGGGATCTCTACTGTCTTTCCTGCTCTCCACCAGCTTTCCTGACATCCATACTGCCTCTCATCCCCCATTTAGGTGCTGGGAAATGGTATGTGTTGGCATTGGGCAGGGTGGGCTAGGGATGAAGATGTAGAAAACGTTGGATAACCAGGGTCCTGAATCAGCAAACACAGGCCTTGACACCTGTGTCTGGATACTAGTGCATCCACAAAGCATTATGTCCTGAGACTCTCCTCTAAGTAGGCCTGATAAGGCATGAAGTAAGCCAGAGCCCTAAGCCTCATTTCTATCCTTTAACCCAGGTTCCGCTCAGCTTGCAGCCTCGGCAGAACTTTCGAGCCTGAGCTGAAGCACCTCGCCCAGACGTGCACACATCCCTCTTGGGCAAGCCAGCTCCACACCCTGGATCAGAGAATTACTCCAGCTGCACCATGAGCCGTGTTCGGGATGCTGGCTGCGTAGCCGCTGGGATAGTGATTGGGGCTAGTGCCTGGTACTGTGTCTACAAATACGCCAGGGGAAGACACCAGACGAAGAAAAGATTGGCCAAGCCCAAGACCAGGGCTATGGCAGGGACTGGAGCCAGGGCTAGAGCTGGACTAAGGGCCGGATTCACAATTGACCTTGGGCCAGGATTTGGTCCTCCAACCCCAGTCCGCACTAGAGCAAAGAACAGGGCCCAGGATGAAGCCTCTGCTCTGAACACAGCTGGAGCTGAGGCAGTGGCCCAAGCCGTACCCAGTGCTGGGGCTCAGAGTGGGGCAGGAAGTCAGGCCCAAGAGGCAGAAGGGGCCCGGGTTGGGTCTAAGACTGAATCAGTAGTCGGGGCCACAGCAGCTTCTGCAATGGCACCACCTCCCAGGGAGGCAGAAGCTCCCGCGGCTGCACAGACCCCCACAATGGCAGGGGCTCCCAAATTTGCAGAAGTCCCTGGCACAGCAGAGGCTCCCGTGGCGCCAACAGTGCCTCCTGGGGCGCCAGCGCCTACTGAGACAGCAGCACCTACCCAGGCAGCAGAGGCTCCCGTACCAGCAGCGCCCTCTGGGGCTGCAGAGGCTCCTGGGACTTCAGGGTCCCCTAGAACAGCTGCAGCAGCCGGCAAGAAAGCGACTCCTGGGGCTCATACTGGAGCTATACCTAAGACCGGGTCAGCGACTGGAGCTGTACCCAAAGGTGGAGCCAAGGGTGGAACCAGGTCCCGGACTGGAGGCAAGGGCAAAGGCAAGAAAAACAAAGTTGAAGTAGATGAATTGGGCCTGGGCTTCCGACCTGGGGATGGGGCTGCAGCAGCTGCTGCAGCCTCTGCTAATGGGGGACAAGCTTTCCTGGCAGAAGTCCCTGATTCTGAGGAAGGGGAGTCCGGGTGGACTGATACAGAGTCGGAGTCAGACTCTGAGCCTGAGACCCAGCAGAGAGGGAGAGGGAGGAGACCCGTTCCCATGCAGAAGCGCCCCTTTCCTTATGAAATTGATGAGATTCTGGGTGTCCGAGATCTCAGGAAAGTCCTTGCTTTGCTTCAGAAATCGGATGATCCTTTCATCCAACAGGTAGCTTTGCTCACTCTGAGCAACAATGCCAATTATTCATGCAACCAAGACACAATTCGCAAATTGGGAGGCCTCCCAATTATTGCAAACATGATCAACAAAACTGATCCCCACATTAAGGAAAAAGCCTTAATGGCCATGAACAACCTGAGTGAGAATTATGAAAATCAGGGCCGGCTTCAGGTATACATGAATAAAGTGATGGATGATATCATGGCTTCTAACCTGAACTCAGCAGTACAGGTAGTTGGACTAAAATTTTTAACAAATATGACTATTACTAATGACTACCAGCACCTGCTTGTCAATTCCATTGCAAACTTTTTTCGTTTGTTGTCTCAGGGAGGTGGAAAAATCAAGGTTGAGATTTTGAAAATACTTTCAAATTTTGCTGAAAATCCAGATATGTTAAAAAAACTGCTCAGTACCCAAGTGCCGTCATCATTTAGTTCCCTCTACAATTCTTATGTGGAATCAGAAATTCTCATTAATGCTCTTACTCTATTTGAGATCATCTATGACAATCTCAGAGCAGAAGTATTCAACTACAGAGAATTCAATAAAGGTTCCCTTTTTTACTTATGCACTACATCTGGAGTGTGTGTTAAGAAAATTCGAGCCTTAGCAGATCACCATGACCTCTTGGTGAAAGTGAAAGTTATAAAACTAGTGGACAAATTCTGATTGGCTATGTGCTCTTAAAAGACTTAAAGAAATGTCTTGGTTTTGCAGTCTGGAAGCAATGAAAACTGAAAGTTACTGCTTTTCAACTTGCTTATATACTAAAGGGATCCTTTCAGCTGCCAGGTTTGAATAATGTATCATCCAGAGTGATGTTATCTGTGACAGTCTCCAGCTTTAAGCTGAACCATTTTATGAATACCAAATAAATAGTCCTCTTGTACTGAAAACACATTTGTGACTTTAATCGTGCTGCTTGAATGGAAATATTCTTACTGGTTCCTCTATGTGAATTGACAGTGAACCTGTCCATCATGAGTAGCCTACACTTCTAGCATTTGTTTTGACTTGAATTTATCCACCAAAGACTTCATTTGTGTATCATCAATAAAGTTGTATGTTTCAACTGACAAAAAAATTGTTCTCATGCTTGAATTTAAAATCTAGCTGGACAGGTAAGGTACATAAATACAAAAGGATTACTAACAGTACCTGGGCATGTGCTCATTGTCAAATATATACTCTCTAGTTAAAAGAAGCAAAAGTTGCTAGAAAGCTTCAAGGAAGAAGGGCACACAAGCTGGGCCCTGAGGATGGCATGAGAAAACATAGAAGGGCATTCCAGGAGGGGGAAATGGCTTGAAGAAAGGCAAGGCAGTGGGAAATCTGTTCTTGTGCTAGGAAGGTAACTAGTTTGCCTGGAATGGAAGCTATGGGAATAGGAATGATGAGAGATAAAGATGGAAATGTGGGATGAGGAAAGTTTGAGGTCCCTGAAACTGTAAGATCAAACTTACTTTCAAAACGATACTAACATGTTATTTGCTATTTTCATTAGGTTGACATTTGCACTAATGGTGCAAAAGCAATAGTGAGTAAAACTGTTGCTTTAACATAGATCAAGGCAGTGTCCCCAAACTGTACTGGTAGTGATTGATTTCTTTACAACCACACATTCAAAAAATTTTTTAAAATTCAGTTTCACTTTAAAATGTCCTTAATGGAGTCATTATTTATCATAAAATTATAAATATTATTAAATCTTGATGCTTGAGTGCTTGTATTTTTAATATTCTGTGTGATAAAGTAAGAAGAGTACACAAAACACTTCTGCCACATAGCTTAATACAATGGTTGTCTCAAATAAAAATATTTGCACAATTATTTGAGTTGTGCCCTGAATTAGCTGCTTTTTTCATGGAACACCATTTTTGCTTGAAAGAATGACTGGCAGAAAAACTGTGGCTTTTCAGACTTGAGTACTAGGCAGACATTTTCTTGAAAATGAATGAGGTGAGCCTTCAAGGAAAGCAACTAATAGTATTTGCCACCAACAACAAAATTTGAGTTTTCAAGCAAAAATTAGAATTTTGAAAAACTTGCATCCACAGCTGCAGGCTTGACAGCTTATAATACTTAAGGGTTTTCCTGAATTGATCAGTGCTGATAGTGAAGATGAAAGCCTTTTTTCTTTATCTCCTTTTAGGAGAGAAATGATGGAGGACTCTAGGGCCTAATGTTGATATTCAGTTTTACTGTGACCGTTGTAACTTATCTGACATCAAACCTATCTGACCACTTAATAAAGAATATCATTGATATGGTAACAAGGTGAACTTGGGTAACGCTAGACCCAAGATGTTTTGAACCCTTAACAAGGAGAATCTGAAGAGATGTCAGTCCTAGAACAGTAATGTCTTCTGGGTGAGTTAGAGGTGGTATCTGAGCTCATATACTGAAGATGGGTGCATCAGTGTCTCTTAGCTTGATCCTAGCTATTCGAGTATGCTGAACAGCTTCCTTTGCCCTGATTAGCAGTGAAAACTTTCATCTCCTTCAGATGAAACCTATTCCCATGCAGAGATACGTAGTCTGGCCTTATGAATGAGCTAAGAATCACACAATAGGCAAATATTTCATTTCCTAAAGTCTAAATTTTTGTGTCTTAAATCACGTTACATGTGAAAGATCAACAGCATAGTCTAGGTATGGCTGAGATTTAAAAGGTAGTTCTTTGGAAAGATTTAACTTAGTAAAATAATAATAGGCACCAGGAATTTAGCACCGGCTGTATAGTGTTCTATTTTTCCTAAAATATGACTGTTGAAACATTCCTTAGACATTCTGTACTATACTTTTTACCTTTTACATTGTGTGTCCAGGGCATGGGTGAAGTGAGACAGTTCCCACAACCATGTTTGCACTGAATAGTCCTGCCTTCTTTGCTTTAATTTATTGGTCTGGTTAAACAATTGGATCAAGAAGTGATCATGTTCTTTTTTTAAAAAACAAACTGATAAATGCAAGGGCTGAGAATACAGGGCTGTCATTTTAGCGGTAGAGCACAAGGATTAAGTGATACAAACTCCTGCTCTTGGAGTTCCTGGAGCTGCACTTGTTTCCACCCTTTATCAGGCCAGGTAGTCAACTTTTCCATTACTTGTAAGATATATCACAATATCTTTCCTTACATTCCCTTTCTGTGCTTAAGCAAAAGGCTACAGACTAAGAGTAAGACCAGAAATGGGGTAGTAAGCAATAGACTCTCAAAAAAACATGGGATATATGGGTTAGGTGGGCAAAGTACAAATGAGTACAACCCCTTCCACAATTTGGAGTTGAAAACTAATAGCCTGCAATTAACTGAGAGTGCTTCCCCTCTGACGATAGGTTCTAGGTAACAAGGCAGTTGCTCCCCTAGAATGATTTCGTGGAGAAGAGGAATTGGGTGGGATCAGATATTTGTTTCTAAGGACACTGAGCAAATTCCAGTGAAAACAATGAGTAGATTAAATTATGGAATACCTGATTCAATGTAAAAGATAAAATAGAGCAATTAAGGAATCCTACTGCAAGAATCTCTTTCCACTTAAAGCTGTCAAACCAAGACAACTTGAAAAATGAGTTTAGAAATTGGCTTTTTATATTGCTTAATTGTTATATCAGTTGAATGCACAACTTTACCAGATTTACTTAGTGAAACTGGGAACACTGGTAACCTAAATAGGTGATCTGGGAAATCCTGAGCTTTTCTGGGCCTTTTGAAGAGGCCCACACATGCGCTGTGCCCTGTTTATAAGGAAAATAAATAGCAATTTACCTCATATGCCCTCACGGAGACTCATACTTTGAAACATGAAAACACTTTAGGTCTGAGGGTGATATTGCAATATCAGAACAAAAAAGAGGAGAATTATAGATTTTGAGTGGCCTAAGAGCATAAGTTTATATCAGTTCAAATTAATCGCATTTGGGGCTCTCAACTATTATTAATATATTGATTAGCTCTAGACTTAAGTTAGATATAAATAATAAATTTCAAGAGTGGCCACTAAGATACTAGAGAGTGTATAATGTCTAATGCACTAAAGGAAAAATGCACTTAGAAAAAAATTTAATCCATAAAAAAGGCGAGAAATGAGAAAAGTGGAGCCTCAAAAAAGCAAGACAAATAGAAAGCACATAGTTCACATGTATTAATAATCACAGTAAGTGAAAATAGGCTAAACTTACTAGTTAAAAGATATCATCAGATTTTAAAAATCCAGCTACATGCAAAAAAATAAGCATGCAGAAACTTTGAAATTAAAAGGATAGAAAACTATATCATGCAAGCACTAACCAAAGGAAGTTGGCGTAGCCAAATTAATATGACACAAAATAAATTTTGACAGAAAACATTATTAAAGATAAAAAAAATAGGTGAATGGTTAAACAGTGGTACATCCATACTATGATTCTATTTATATAACATGCTTGAAATGAAAAAATTACAGAGATGAGGAAAAGATTAGTGGTTGCCGGGAGTTAGGGATGGTGAAGTGGAAAGTGTGTCCAAGTATAAAGAGGTAGCACAAAGGAGATCTTTGTGGTAATGGAATAGTTCCCTATCTTGATTACAATGGCAATCTAATTGTAAAATGGCATAGAGCTATCCAAACACATGGTACCAATGTCAATTTCCTAATTTTGATATCACACTATAGTTACGTAAGATGTAACCATTAGGGAAAACTGTGAAGAGTACAGAAGATCTCTGTGTACTATCCTTGCAACTCCCTGTGAATCTACAATTATTTCAAAATAAAAGTTCTTTTAAATGATGATAAAAAGTTCAATTCACCAAAAAATCCATAATTCTAAATGTATGGGCATTTAATAAAGTAACCTCAAAATATATAAAGAAAAATATTATGGAAGTATAAAAAGAAATCAACAAATCACAATCACATGGGAAAATTCAACATACTTCTCTAAAGTATTTAAAAGACAAAAACAAAAAATAGTAAAGATATAGAATAGTGAAGAATGCAATCAACAAGTAGATTTAATGGACATATACAGAATCCAGCACCCAATAATGGGAAAATACACTTTCTTCTCAAGCATACATAGGACATTTGTAGTAATAGATCATGTACTTGGCCATATAACAAGTCTCAACAAATTTCTAAGAATTGGCATCATAAAGATCACCTTTTCTGACCAAAATGCAATTAAGACAGAAATTAATAATAAGATAACATTTTTTTTAAACCACGTGTTTGGGAATTTTAAAACATGTTTCTAAATAATTCTTGTGTTAAAAAGGAAGCATAATGGAAATTTTAAAATACTAGGAACTGAATAATAATGAAAATACTAAAGATCAAAATTTGTGGAAGTCAGTAAAAACAATATTTCAAGGGAAATTTATGGCCTTAAATTTTTATCTTATATGATATGTACAGAATAGGCAAATCTATAGAGACAGGAAGTAGAATTATGGTTGACGGGCGCTGGAGGGGCAATGGAGGAGAGATGGAGAATGACAGCTAATGGGCACAGGGCTTCTTTTTAGGGTGATAAAAATATTTTAAAATTGATTGTGGTGATGGTTGCACAACCTTGTGAATATATTAAAAATATTGAATAGTACACTTTAAATAGGTGAATCGTTTAGTATGTGAATTATCTCTCAATAAAGCTGTTATTTTTTTAAATCTTATGTTAGACCAGAAAAAAAGGCTAAATGTTAATAAGCTAAGCATCCAAATTAAGAAGTTAGAAAAGGACCAACAGAACAAACCTAAACACAGAAGAATAAAGAAGATAAGAACAGAAATAGAAATCAAAAATACATTAGACAGTATCAACAAAGCCAAAACTTGGTCCTTCAAATGGAATAATAAAAAAGGCAAACCTTTGATGAGACTAATTAAAAAAAGGTGTAAATAAACAATATTAGCAATGAACACGAGGACACAATAATAAATAAGCAGAGATTTTAAAAGATAACAGAATACTATGATTAACTTTATGACAATGAAGTTTGAAACAAGGATGAAAGGGATGAATTCTTTGAGAAATAGAACTTACCAAAACTGACTCAAAAAGAAACAGAAAACCCAAAGGGTCCTATAACACTGAGGAAATTAAATCAGTAGTTTAAAAGTCCCTTTGCCCCAAAAAATAGGCCCAGATGGAATAGACAATTCCTATCTTATACAAACTCTTCCAGAGAACAGAAAGTAGTAATACTATCCAAAGCATTTTATGAAACTAGTAGTAACCTTTATATCAAAACCAAAGTCAGTATGAAAAAGGAAAATCATAGATGCCTCACTTTTAAACATAGATGTGAAAATTTTAAACAAAATACTAGCAAGTAGAATCCAGCAATGTATAAAAAAATATCACAATCAATGTTGGAATGCAAAATCGGCTTAACGTTAAAAAAAAGTCTATCAAAGCTGAGTGACACATTCTAACACTTATTTGGAAGAACTAAGATTCAAAAAGAGCTACATCAATTTTGAAAAATAAGGATAAAGAGGGGAGACTTATTCTAACAGATAGTAAGATATACTACAAAACTATATATATTAGTCATGGTAACAACAGGCTATGCTACAGTAACAAATGAATCCCAAAATCTTAGTGAAATAAACAAAAGTTTATTTCTTTTTTACATAAAATTTAATGAGTGTTGGGCAGCTCTCCAGTCTTCCACGCAGTTACTCAGTGATCCAGGCTTCTTGTGGCTCCTCCACCTCAACACGTGGCCTTTCATATATGTTTTTAAACTACCTTGGCCCAGAAGTCATTCACATTACTTTTGCTCATAGTACCTTGTCCAGATCTACTTATATGGACTCAATATAAATGCAAGGCAGACTGGGAAAGTAGGGAAGTACAAAGATCATTTGGTGAGTACTAGCTGTCCTTGCCATATCACAGTAATAAAAGTAACATGGAAGAGATAAACAGATAAATGGAAAGGTTTAGAGAGAGACTTAAGTAAATATAGAAACTCAATACACTATAAAATTGGCACCACAAATCAATGGAGAAAGGATGGACTGTTTAGTATATGGTATTGGGAAGACTGGCTCACTATTTGAAGAAAAATAAAACTGGACCTCTGCCTAGCACAGAATATAAATCTGGGCTCCAGAGGATGAAAGACCTAAATATGAGTGCTAAACTTATGAAGTTAATAGAAGAAAATATAGGAGAATATCTGTGGCCTAGAATTGGATAACAATTTCTTAAGCAAAACCTCAGAAGTACATACCACAAGGAAAAAGGTTAATAGATTTGATTACATAAAAACTAAGAATTTCTTTTCAATAAAGGACATTATGAACAAAGTTAATAGGTGACAGAAAAAAAGATATTTGCAATATCTTAAACTAACAAAGGATTAATATCTAGCATATGCAAAGTACTCCTGAAAATAAAAAAAAAAGGACAGGAACACACCACCCTAAACTGGCAAAATACATGAAAAGTATACTCGGAGAAGAGGAAAACCAAAATGCTTAGAAAAGCACGAAGAGATGTTCAAACTCATTATTAATCAGATAGTTGCTAATTAAAATACAATTATAAATACATTTACACCTGTTTGGCTGGCAATTAGAAAGCTGAGACATGCCAATTGTTAGTGAGGGTATAGGGATATAGGAACTCTACCACACACAGCTGATTAGACTTTAGATTGGAGCTGCTATTCCAAAAAGCAATCTGACAGTACTTAAATTAATTACACATATGCCCCATGGCCCAACAATTCCATTTATTTTATATATATTCCAGACACTACCCACAGAGGTCCATAAAAAAACAGGTATGAAGACATTCATCACAGTGTTTGAGATAGATAGAAAGGAATTGCAAGCAGTCTAGATTCTGTTTCCAGGAAAACGAAGAAGTAAATTAGAGTGGATGAACACTGTGGCACATCATGCAGCAGTTAGAAACTACAGACTAGATGTACACAGAGTAACATGTAACATTTTTTAAAAATACTGCTGAGTAGGGAAAAAACAGAATGAGAACCACAGCACCACACCACTATCTAAATGAAAAATTCATGCACACAAAATAATGTAAGTTTTAAAAGAACTCAAACAAAAATATACACATCAAATACAGGTTTCCCCCGCTATTCAAAAGTAGAGTGTTCCTATGAAACCTTTCATAAACTAAAATGGCGTAAGGCAAAGAAGCAATTATCATCATTTTTATATGGGAAAAAATTTTGAGCCTTCCCAGACCCAATAAATAACTACCAAATTATACCAAATAACACATAAAACCTAAAATGACACTAACATATAGTAAAAGCAGGAATGATATGATAAATACACAGCCTATATAAAGTAGACATAATGCGTGTATAGTGTAGTTTCACTTACCAGAATCGGGGAGACAGCGAGCACACCGGAAGGCTGAGAGGTGGTGGTGGTGGTGATGATGGTGTGTTAGGTGAGTCGTCGGAGGTTGGGTTGGTGGGAGGTACAGGAGACTGAGGTGTGGGAGAGAGAGGAAGAGTGTCACCTATTAACATCCCATTCGTCTGAATCCATCAGGGCAGGCAGGTCACTAATGTCTATACCTTCTTCTATGTCTGCCTGCCTCCACATCAAACGAAGGTCAAGGTTCATCATCTGTTGTGCCTGATGTAGCTGATGTAGAAGGCTTGAAATACGACAGTGTACTTGATTGTTTAGCCTCTATAACTGCTGGTTGCAAAACAAACGCTGAACACTATTTTCACAAAGGTGAAAATCCTCTTCAGATTTGTTTCCGTTAGGGAAAACAGAAAAAAGGCAATGAAATCATTTTCACTGAAAAGTTAAGGAATCAATTTGAGGAAAAATCTATCATAAAAAATATTTTCAACTTAAGAGAGAGGCCTCACTTCATGCAAGTGGCTTAGTCCAATTAAGTTTTGCAGTTATATTGTTTTTCTACATAAGAAGTGTTTATAAACATACTAAGGTATTTGATAAGTTTTTAGACTGGATCCTTCTAAACAATGAGATTCAACTCTGGGCAAAGGGAAGAGCTGTGAGGCTGAACCAACTGAGAGTGTGAGAGATGCAGAGATGATCTGATCCTCCCTTTCCTGTCAAGAGAGGATTAAGGTGCTGTCTCTCAACCCCTTCCCTTATTCAAGAGCTTCTCATTATTTGCATTCAGCTGTGTGACTCTCTTGCTCACTCCAAAAAATATACACGGACAGGTGACCAAGGTGGTGACTTGAGTAAATGCCTTTGGCCCCTTCCATCTCTCTCCCAAATTCCCAGAAAGATAACTCAGCCCCAGCATAGATAGGAGCGGTGTTCCCAACAATGGAAACCAGAATGTAAACCCTCCTAGACTCCTGCAGCTGAGGGCTTCCATGAAGCCTGGAAAAGTGATTGCTGGGGAGAAAGGTCCCCAGACCCACCTGTTCTCTGTCCTTATTCCTGGTGCCTGAGTAGAAGCCCGTAGCCCCTGTCTGCTGCCTCCCACCTACCCTGAGGAGTGCAGTCTGATGGGCCTCTCACCTCCAAACTCCAGGGAACCCAAAAGGAGCTTAGCCTTGCTGCAGGGTTGCTACCTGTCAGTTCACCTCCTCCCTAGTGGCCCCTCAGCCAGGCTTAGGCCAGTGTCCAATAAACGCTCACCCACTGACCATACTGATTAGCCTTGCTCTCTGGCCAAGTCTATAAATACCTAAAAAGTATATGTAAGGTTGGGTGTTGGGAGTGAAGGGAGGGTATCTGTGGATTTTTCAGAACAGAGAAGCTATAACTACCAACACAGGAATCACTGGTCCAGAAGGTCTATGTTTATATTTGTTTTAAATAGGATGGTTTTTATTTTCTTTTAATAATGAAATTGTCATTGTAAAAATATTCAAACAATGCAGAAATGTATTCATTTATTCATTTAATAAGTCTTTATTGAGCACCTATGCAAGGTACTGAGAATACAATGGTGAGAAAAACAGATTAGGTCTTTGCATGTGTGAAGCTCACAGACTAGTAGGGGACACGCATAAATCAAATAATCACACAAGTGTACGTATAATTATACTTCCTTATAAGTACAAAGAAGGAATGGAACACGGGTGTACAAGAGTATATAGCAGAAGATCAAGACACACTCTGAGGGGGTAGATAGGGGACAGGGAAAATTTCCCTAAGGAAGTGAAAATTGAGCTTAAATAAGGAAAAGTATAGTTAACTAGGCAAATAAGACAATATAAATCTCATTGCTACAGAATGCCATGGCTAATACATTGTGTTGTATCCTTCCAGCTGTTTTACTATCCATGTACAAATATGTATGTGCATGTATATGCATGTATTTATGTGTAATTAGAATAAATCTCAATCCACAAACTCAAGTGTGTAAGACATCCAACTTTTATTTGCTCTGGCAATACTTATAATTTCCATTTTGTCTTCTCATTCCATGAGGGTGACTGAAACGGCATCAATTCAAGATCTCCTGCTTTCTCCATGGTACTGTCTAAGTTCAAGGACGCTTATGGAGTGCCTTAGAGTTGTTGTAAGGAAGGAGTCCATGTGGTTCTAGTTTCATTGTTCTACATAATTCACCACTCTCATTCCTTCCTTGTGGTCCCTTCAGATATGGTGGCTCTCTATTTGCTTCTGTGTCATCCTGATCAATCCTGTCATCCTGTCAACATGATCAAGATTTTCTCTGCTGCTTCCCTGCCATTGCCATGCTAGGATACAGAAATCTTGGGAAGACCCTATCCCATCTGGCTGAAAGTAATGTAAGGCAGCAATCCCCACAGATGTCTCTTAAGAGGCATGACGCAAGTTACCTGCAAATCCAATCCAACCAACCTATCTGAGGAACTTCCAGTCAATATAGACTGAACTGATGTGGAAAGTTTCCCCCTTCCCACTTGAAACTCACAGAAATGATAGAATATGCACCCCTTCTAAAACAGTAATACAGTCAAGCTCATAATCATAAAATGGAAATCCCCAAGAAATGAAGAAGGAACTAACAACATTGAGCAGGAGATAAAGACAAACAGATGGATATTTGTTTTAAGGGCTGGAGACAAGTGTTTTAATCCCACATGGCAACAGGAGGCAATGCCTCTAGGCAGTGGAAGATGGGAAGCTAGTACTGAGCTTCTGTCTAAATCCAGACCCCACAGAAGCACAACCAGCACATAAAATGATGACTAGAAAATCTTTTCTTACAGCAAAGATATATGACAAGAAAGTTTGTCTTCTATGTGAGGTTATGGGTGGATAGAGCCCCCTGGGAGCAATCAGGACCCAGGCCAGCTCCACCAAAGGTGTGGGGTTGAATTCACAGTTCCTACATGTTAGAGAACCCAAAGGACATAAGCTAACATAAAAATTAATCTGGAACTGGTCAAACTTGTATAGCCCTAGCAGAGGTAAACTCAAAAGCAAGGAGATAAGACATTCAAAGATAGATCTCAAAACATCACCCAGAATGCAGCACAAAAAGATGAAGTGGTGCAAAATACGAATGAGAAGTTAGAAAACATGGCGGAAAGAATGCGAAGCATCAAAATATGCCTGGAAGAAGTTCCACAGAGGCTAGAGAGAATGAGGAAAAGGCAATATTTGAAGAGATTGTAGCACAGCATTTTCAACAACTGAAGCAAGACATGAATCTTCACAATGAACACACTGAGCCTTGAGCAGGCTGAATACAAATAAAACCGTAACTAGACACATCTCAGTGTAGAACATCAACTATACTAGCATATTTTCATGTGTTCAGGCTTTGGGAAATTGCAAAGCCCTTCCATAAACCTTTCCTGAAGAAAGGAATACGGAAAATGGAAAAGGAAGAAATATCGTGGGAGAGAAAAACAAGAGCATAAGTTTATATCTAAAACAATATTCTATCATATATGCACACATGTAAATATGTATATATTTATAATCTCCAGTGCAATATTAAGTCTCTATTTTAAGAATACACAAGAAACTGTCTTCAAGGAAAGGAGGAACGTGCACTCTCTTTCCAGGATTCCAGTGAGAGAGTACATGGAAATGTTCAAGAGTTTTTGGTGTCTGTCACCCTTTCTTAGTAAATCATTGTATATTTTCTTCTTTCTAACTATTCAGAGGTTTCCCTTGGAGACATAAGTGGGATGAGCCCACTGGGAAATGGTATCAGCTGTTGGTTAAGCCACAGTCTCTACACAGATTATTTGCTTGCATCCTGTTTTCTCCTAGACACTAAACTCTGAGTACAGCTCTTTTAAGCTACAACTAAGGTAATCAACATACCATACAATCCAATAATGGTAGCTGGAGCACTGTGCTAATGTGATACATTACAAAACTGGAAGGGGTGGGAGAGACAGACTGAGAGAACAGATGAATTATGGATAACAGTCTAAAGATACTTTCTAAAAAATCTTTAATCTACTGCTTAGGTAGGCATCACTAGGTATGTCTAGGAAACAATGTTTGAAGAAAATGTGGATGTAGTGAAGAATAAACACAGAATCATAAAATTGATTTCAATCAAATTTCAATCAAACCCCAGTCCTGCCTCCAAGGGACATCTCCCAGAAGACCCTCCTTGGAGTTTTCCATTCTCCAAATTTCTCCAGCCCTTTGAATTACTTCCATAAGTGACTATTCCTATACATTGCCTGTGCACTTCAAAACTTTTATTATCTCCCAGTGAAATAGAACTATTGAAGGAGTCAGATACAATCTATTATTACTTATTAGCAAAATAGGTAATAACAGCACTGAAAGGAGTGCAATTAAAGCAGGAAAAATAATTTCTGGGATTGAAAACATGATTTTCAAATTTAAAAATTCAATCAGATTAAATGAAAGAGGGAATATATTCTAAAAAGGAGAGAAATTTATAGGCACATTCTCCTATCTTAACAAAATAAAATTAGAAATGAATAATAAAAGATCACCACAAAATGTAACTGCCCGATAATATAGCACTGTTCTATAAAATAACCCCTGAGTCAAAGAGAAAATTAAAAACAAAATTGCAAGCTATATGGGAAGCAAAGAAAAGGAGAATACATCATATCAAAGCCTATGTGGCATGGCTAAAGCTGTACTCAGAGAAAAAGAAATAGTCTTAATCACCATTATTATTCAAGACCATAAATAAAGGAAACAAGTACTCTTCTTGAAGAATTAGAAAAGTACAAAAGAATAAATCCAAAACAGAAGAAATTAGTAAAGTTAAAAATAATGACCAAGAAAAACAATTGTAGAAGTGATAAATAAAAAGCTAGTTCTTTGAAAAGACCAATAAAATAAACAGACTCTTCATGATTACAACTAAGTAAAAACAGAGGGAAAGCAAAAGTATACAAATTATGAATAATAAACAGCTTAACTAAATAAATAGATGTGATTAAAATAACTATAATCTTACATACAAATCTATGACATCAAATTTAAAAATCTAAAAGTAATGGATGATTTCCTAATAGAATAGAAGTTACCAACATTAACCCAAGAAATGGGAAATTTGAGTAGGCAAATTACTAGAGATAAGATTGAAAATATGATTATAGATCTACCACTAAAAAAAGGGAACCAGATCAGATGGTTTTGCAGTTCAGTTCTATCTAACCTTTAAAGAAGAGAAAATATCAGTGTTATTTAAATTCTACCAGAAAAAAGGAAAAAAACTGAAAATTTGCTAATGAATTTCATAAAGCTAGCAAACATAAGACCAAAACCTGTTAAAGATAGTTCATAAAAGATAACCATAAACAAATATTAATAATAAATATAAAAATCAAAATAAAATATTAACAAATTATAAAACACATAAACAAATAGAACCAAGACGTTTAGCAAGAAAAAGCTATACTATGACCTAGTAGGGATTGATCCGCGAAGGCAAAAATGGTCAAAATCAGAAACTCTATCAATATAATTCTTTTCATTAAAAATTAAAGGAGAAAAAGTACATTTCTGTCAGTAGATATTGAAAAGCCATTAGGAAAAAAATCAGCAGCTACTCCTATTGAATACCAAAAGGAATAGAAGGGAATAGCTTAAATATCGAAAGGACTTTTTACTGATAATCAACAGCAATCCTCATTCTAATCATGAAATGCCAAAGTTATTTCCACTAAAATCAGGAACAAGTCAAGGTCATCCACAATCTCCATTTTTATTCAACAGTGTTTTTGGAGATTAAAGCTATTACAATAAGATAAGGAAATAAATAATTAATGTAAAATTGGGAAAAGTTAAAACTAATTTCTATTTACAATTGGTATGATTGTATTTGTCTAAAACAAAGGATTATTTAAAAATCACAAAGTCAATAAGCAAATTAGAAGAGGTGGTGAGACATAAGATAAATACAAAAAGATTAATAGCTTTTCTCTATTCTAGCAAGTTTTTAGGGAGTACTGTACTGTAGAGATCATGTGCTAACATTATTTTCTTATTTCTTTTGCTTAAAAAGATATATATTACTGGTGAAAGGAGTATCATCTATCAAACCCATCCATAGAATGTTTTCATCAATTGCAACTTCAACCAATTGTCTCAGTGTCAACATCCCACTGATATTTGTTTCATTTTTTCCATGATATTATTTTCTCTATTTGTCCCCAGGTGTGCATTTAAATCTGTATCTCTTCTAGTTTTTTGACAAGAATATTATTTTGTCTTGTAAGTGTCTACCAAAATGTCTTAATTCATGGTGCTCAAGTCCTCTAGACCTGACAGTTCATTGCATGTTTCAAAAAGATCAGTTTCTTATCTTTGGTTCCAAGGCACACATGACAATATATAATAACTCTCCTGCTTGGAAGACTGAATTAGCTCGCAGATTCTCAAACTCTCAAATACACTGATTATCTCATTCATTGTCATGTGTCCCCAGGGCAGCATTAAGATTGCTTCAAGTGAAGTGTTGTCACACTCATGTAAGTCACCTGCTAGACTAACTTTTACAAATTGTGGCATTTTCATAGCCCAAAGTGCATTGTATTTATCCTTTTGGTATTTTAAATGTCCTCACAATAGAGCCATAATACAATGAATTACTAGTATCACAACCCAATACTATTAATTCCATCTTTAATAAAACAGGTTCTGTGATATAGGACTTCACCAACAGTCCTCAGTGTATTGTACTTCAAAGATACCAAAACAGCAATAATGTTTCCATTTATAGAGAAGAATAACATTTGTAAATAACCTATGACTAACAATGCATGAAAAGTTCTCCCAAAAAGTGGAGGAAAGGATGGCATATTCAATGCCTGAGTCTGGGAAAAAGAAGTAAAATTACATCTCTACTTCATAACACACACAGAAGTATATACCAGAAGAAATAAACACACACACACACACAGAGTTATTTTTAAAAGCTTGAAGAAAATATAAAAAATCATTTTAAAATTTGGTGTTAGGAAAAGCCTACCTCAGCATGACTCAAAACCTAGAAGCCATAAAGGGAAAGGCTGAGTGACATGACTACCTAAAAATGAAGATCATCTACAGAGAAAGACACCATGAACAAAGTTAAATGAGGTAAGATATGCAGGGAAAGATACACATGATGTATTTTAAGTGAAATAAAAGTGGCAAAACAGAACAATATATGAACTGTGAGTTCATTTTCTGATAAAAATGTGAATATGTATATCATTTATGTTTGCATATGCATAAAATACAATAGACTGGTAATAGATGACTGTAAAGGTGGGTAAGAAGAGGGTAGTTTTATCTTTTAATTTATATGTTTATCTGTTTTAATTTTTAATAGGCATGACTTACTTCTATGGTTTAAGAAAAGACAATAAAGATTAAAATGGAGTTGATTGTGAAAAATAACCTCTCGGAGTGCTGGTAACTCCCAAATTCGTCTCAGAGTGGTAATAAAATGCCCATATGGATACACAATCCTGTCTACCAATGCAGAGGCTATAACATGGACTTTGTTCCCAAACACTAATTTTTCCCTTTTCTAAGTTGAAACAAATGTATCTGGGACTTCTATCAGTAGTTTAAAATAGCTGATTCCAGGGTGTTACTAACATCTTAATACTTCCCCAATTATAACCATATCCACCTAAACAAATGTGATTATATATGTGTGACATATACTTATAGACTTTCACAAGTTATGACATTCATAACATAAAGGTTTAACCTCTATATTGGAAGAAAATAACCGGAATTTATTGAATTTTCATAAGTGACATGGTGCAATTTAATACTTCTAATTTTTGGCTATAGATTACATGGACCAGCTTAACAAGGAGTGATAATTGATGAAGTTAAATAATAACTGATTATAAAGAATCATTCTCCAAGTCAGTTTGAATGGATTTAAGATTTACAAAATATTCTAAATAGTTTTATTTGGTCTTGCCTAGATTCCATTTTTTCTAATATCAAAAAGAGAATCCATTTAACTCATTTTAAATGATGGGAGAAAGTAAAAATTAAAAGTTTTGTTTTATGGATCCATTCCATTATGTCTGGATTTTCATTACAGCTTATTGAAAGAAAGCCACAAAAATTGGCATGAACATAGTTAAATCACATTTTAGTCAACAGAAGACTGAAATGGAAATGGAAAAAAACTAAAGAGGTGACAATTCATTTTTCTTGGTTTTCAAAACAATTTAACAACAAGTTATCATTACTCATCAAATGAAAAAATCCAGAAAAGGGACAGACTAAACAACATACAGGGGGGAATGCTTTGCAAACACTACAGTTTTCTCCTGCTGTAAAAGTATACATCTTTCAAATTGTGTATGAAAACTAATTAATAATACATCCTAATAGTCATAAAACTACCGTCCACTGATGCTCTGCCTCTGGCAAAGAGGCATCTAGGCAGACAAAATTTATAATTGTGTCCAGGGAGAAATGTGCTCTAGTTCTTGAATACAAGTATTTGATTTAACCAACAGGTCAACCCCCACAGCAGATATGGATACACCAGGTTCTCCTACTCTGAAGGGTAAGTCAGTCTGCCCTGATTCTCTGAGCACTAAGTAAACAACCTTCTGATGATAATTTGGTTTCTGATGTAGACTGATCTAAGGACACAATGTTCTGAGCACCCAACACTGATAATCTGCTCTACTTGGCAATTATATTTCTTATAGTAACAAATTATCATCCTGTTTTTTATTTTCAAAAAGAAATTCCAGCCCATCTGATAACACGTGATGCCGTCTGAGAACTTAGAAATGCTCAATAAGCAGGAGGCTCTATGCCCAAGCAAAGATGCATGTATTACACTTACTCCTTCCCATTTTAAAATGCAAATGGTCAACAAGGCCAGAGAGTTACACTTAGCCCACTCTCAATGGTGGATTGAATTACATTTGCGTGAACCTTTCAGGATAGAGTTACCCCTCCAATAAAGCTTCTTTCCCGACCCCTTCCTTCTCCCTCCCCTCAGGCCTATCCCCAGACACACACATTGCCCAAACTCTTCACACAAGGCCTGAGAGGGACCCAATGGAGAGGGTCAAGTGTGGAGGTATACCGCTCTGAAAGTAAATATCCATTACCCTGCTTCACACCACACCTCAGGGCAGGGCAGACCAGGGGCCGTTATCCTAGTTTTCTGCACCCCAGGATGGCAGCAAGATAGTTCTGGTTTAAAGGCAAGGAAGAGCCACAGTTTAAACAGAACCCAGAAAAAACCTTCAGCCTGGGTTGTGATGTAAAATGAATGTAAAAAGATAGCATTGAAAATAGTCATAACCATTCTTAGAAAAGCCATTCTCAAGGGAACTTAGCAGAGAAATTAACCAAACACAGACATAAACACAAAATTTCCCTGAACCAGATCGATTTGCTAAACCTACACTTAGAGTCTCTTTTGAAACAAGGCAAGTGAAATACGGATTTTTTAAAAAACCAGTTTCTTGAGCCTTGAAATATTATGCTTTGGGTGAGAATTTATAAGAGAACTATACTCCATCTTTGTAAAGTGGCCTTTGAACATCTTTGACTAGGATAGACCACTTACACTCCTAAAACCGTTAGAAGAGAACAAAGCCAAAATAGCAAGATAACCTCTGAGTTTCTAATTTCCTCGGTTTCCCAGGAGCTGCCATCATCTCTAAAGGGAGGACACTGCCTCCTCCCTGCCCCCAAGAGCTGCCACAATCACAGCCACAATCCTAGAATTGTGCCCTTCCCAAAACAATTGGGAGCGGCAACCTCCGATGTGAAAACATCGGGACATCATCATCTGGCTTGCCTGGACCAGACAGTCACACATCTGTCTCACACAGCACTTCCCAAAGTCCGGGCCATTTAGTTCTAAATAATACCAGGTAAGGGACATCAAAAGGACATGCAGTGCACATAGGGCTGTGCCACACTAAGACTAGCTCCTTCTCAGTCTCTGTTCAACAAGGGTTCCAAAAAGTCTTGGCATCCAGTCACACTCAGGGTCACTGTATTACCACAGCAACAGCAATTATTATTCTGTATTAAATGGCCACTGGTGCACGACCTGGTGTAATGGGAATTGAACAGTCACCCCAAAAGGCACAGAAGCACAAAGAGACTACTGCCAATGATCTCCCAGAAGGAAGAAATAAAGATAGAAGTGCGAAGCAGAGAGAGGGAAGAAGAATGGTAAGGAAGGAGGGGAGGAGAAAAGACACCTGCGAGAGCACATGGACTCTGGTCAGGCCTGGGCCCCTGTGCATGGTGGCTTTTTATTACTCAAAGTGAACCTCAATTTCACCCCAGGCATAAAAGTCACTCAGCTCCCCAAGTTCAACACGGCTTGATCTGAATATTTTTTTACATGTTCAAGCTACATATCTGGGTCGGGAGACAAGTTTTTTCTCATTGTCTTTATTTTCTCAAGTATCTTCAATGAATATTTTTTTAGGAGAAAGGTAGAAAAATTTTAAATCAGGCTCTGAAAATTTATCTACAGTGTCATCCAATTTTATGCATATAATAAATAAGTATATGGATAGTGAAAGTGTCTGGAAGGGTATACACTCAGTTTCAATTCTATACATCTCTCTCCAGCTGCCACAGTCCCTCACACAGTTCTTTTTGCAGCCCTCTACTCTTACACTCTGCACCTTCTCTCTGGGGATCACATCCACTCCTATGTTCTCAGTTATCATTCATCCTCTGCTGGCTCCTAAATCTTTATTTGCAGCCTAGTCTTCTCCTCTGAGCGCCAGATCAAAACATTCAAATGACAACACAGTGTCTCCATACAGATGTCACACAGGCACCTCAAACTCTAGTTTATTGTAAATAGATTAGCCTTCTCCCAAATCTTTTTCTCCTACCTAATAATAGAGCAAGAAAAATGTTAGTTCCCTGTCCCCTCACCCCATCTTTAAAACTGGTGTCGAATGAGTCTTCACATGTGCATGATTGAATAGGGTCACCATACCAAACAACTTCAAGCCAATCAATCCCTGGTCCTTTTGTCTACTATAGACAACATTAGAGTAAGTATATGGAAGCCTGGGGCTAAAACCAGATCATAACTGAACAGAGGATTTTACCCTTTCCTGGCCTCCTATGTAAAGCAGGATAACATCCCCAAACGGAGTAGGAATATGTTGTCGGAGCTGGTAAGATCATGTCTGAGGAAACCCTTTTGAGTCTTTAGAAATAAGAAAACCCTATTCCTTTGAGGAATTATTTTAACAGTTGCCTTGCAGGAATGACAGAACTCTACAAAGTAGTCACTTAGTAAATGCTAGCCTTTATTGTTGTTATTATTTATTAAAAGACACTGACACATGGCAGAATGCCCCAGCAAAACAAAGGTCAACCAAAAAAACCTATCAACCCTGCATTCTAGGAAATTAAGGGTGCTCACTTTTCTTAATTAACTGCTCTGTGCCAGAACATTCTAACTATTTTGCATGTATTCCTTCATTTAATCCTCACAATGAGCCCTATCTTCACCACTCATCTATCATTTCAAAGAGGAAACTTCAACCCATCTCATTTTTAATCTAAATATTTTTTCCACTCAGTACATGCTCCAATCAATCACCTGCTTCATTCCCAACACTTTCCTTTTTCAAAAATTTCTGAAAAATCAATATTCATTTTAGATAAATAAGAACACATAAATGAATAAAAAGTAAAAAAGTAAAGATCACTCATTATCATTCCACTCAAAGATAACCACTATTACTATTTGGGTGTCTGTAATTCCAGAGTTTTTAGTGTCTACTTAAACATATGTTTTATTATTCTCAAAAAAAAAAGGAATCATACTATGAATACTGCTATCTAATCTACTTTTCTCACTTAACAATGCATGATGAATACCTTTTCCTGGCAATATGGATTTGAATCAGCATATTTATCATATACCATGTGAACATTCTTTAATTTATTTAACCAATCCAGTATGCTAGACACTTGTTTCCAATTTTTACTATTTTAGACAATGCTGGGATGAACAGCCTTGTATATACAGTCTTTGGACAATTATTCAATTATTTCCTTAGGACAAAGGGTTTACATATTTTAAGGCTTATGATATGTATTACCAAATGGCCCTCCACAAACCTTGTGCCAGTGTAAACTTATTCCTACCACCAGGGTTTGAAAGGGTCCATTTTGCTACACCCTCGTGGACACTGCACAAAGCTGAGAGAGGGACTTTTATATGAATTCCAACTGTTTTTCTAGTCAAAAATATTCAGTGGCTCTCGGTGTTCAGTGGGATAATATTCAAACAGCTCTCCAGAAACTGGCTTCTCCCAGCTTTCCAAATTTATTTACTTTCATTCCCCACACTCTCCACTCTAAGCAGACTAGTCTCCTCACTGTCACAGGAAGAGAGTTCCTACCCACATGCCTTTCTCACACCAGTTCCCCCTGACTCTCATCTCAGGGAATGCCCTAACTACCTCCCCCATTCAGGACTCATTTTAGATAGCCGCTTCCTCCATGAATCTGTAGCTGACTACTGTACCCCACAGAAGCCTTTGCTTCTTCTGTGCTCTGATAGTGCACATTTGACAATGAGTACATACTCCAGATATTATCAATTATCTTTTGGTTTATATGTTTCTTATCTCTCCAACTAGATTATAAACCAAAGGAAAAGGATGGTTTCTTTCTTTCTTCTTTCTTTCTTTCCAGCATTAACACACAATTTTATTGATGATACACAAATGAAGTCAATGCAAATGACAGGAGGGAGCTTACTTATGACGAATTAGATCACTGTCACTTATGCAGAAGAAATAGTAAAAATATTTCAATCTAGGCAGCGAGATAAAAAAGCAACAAACATGTTTTCAGAACAGGTAGTGATATTCATTCATCCAGCTTAGACCTGAAGACCAACTCGGGTAAATATCAGCATTGATGAAACAATATGATATTCATTACTCAAAATTGGCAGCTGAAAGGATTCCTTTACCGTATAAACAAGGCGGAGAAAAGGAACAGTTTACAATGTGTGTTGCTTCTAAACTACAAAATCAAGAAGTTATTCCTGGCTCTTTGGGAACATATGCTCAGCCAGTTTGGCCATGAATTTCCCAACTTTTACTTTCACCAGAAAATCATGGTGACTGTCTATCCCCAGAATCTTATCAGCACACACTTGAAATTCTTTTAGGAAGAAAAAAAGGGAACCTTCGCTGAATTGATTCTGAGTAGGTTCGTTTTCTTGCCATTTAAAATTGTCATTTATGTTCTCAAATATGACCAGAAGTTTAAGAATGACCTCTTTGTTCTCCTTCTTATTAAAGAGGGAACCCAGTGAAGATGGTACTTGGGCCCTGAGCAGTTCTCTACTCATGGCTGGATTTTCAGCCAAGTTCAAAAGGAGTTTCAAAACCTGAAATTTGGTTTCTTCATTTCCTGCTGAAAATAAACGAAAAAAGTCTGAAATGGAATTAGCAAGCATGTGCTGATACTCATTAGTAACAGTCATATTCGTAAGCAATCTTAGTCCAGCCAGCTGCACAGATGAGTTCAAGCGAGAAGTGATTGTGTCATCACACACTTGATTCATGTATATCTTAAGCCTGCGCTGATTTTCAGCATTCACACTCAAGTTATTTAGGACAATTAAAGCCTTTTCCTTAACTATGGGATCTCGAGTATTGAGAATCTTTGCAACAATTGGGAGACCACCCAGATCACGAATGATATCTCTGTTAAATGCATAAGCAGCATTGTTACCCAGAGCAATCAAAGCTGCTTCAAGAATATAAGGCTTTTCTGACATCTCAACCAAGCAAAGAACTTTTTGCAGCTCTTGAGGGGACAAAATAGTATCATCTGAATTGGGGGAAGCCCGTTTCTGGACGGCCCGACGAGCCCGGGTAGCCCTGGCTCTTGCCCTGGCCCTAGCTCTGGTCCCGGCCTCAGTCCCAATCCGGGCCCAAGGTGGGTACCATACTATACCCTTGTTCTCACCGTTGTCATCATCATCGTCAGACCAGTCATTGTACCTGGCCCCAGGACAGTCTCCAACATCATCCACATCCCCAGACCCACTCTCAGCCATTTTCTCCTTGTTCTGTTTTCTTCCCCGGGTCAGTCTATAAATGCAATAGCAGGCGCCAGCCCCAATCACCAGTCCCGCAGTCACCCAGCCTACTTTCCTGGCGTAGCCCATGCAATCGTCCCTGACAGTAGCAGGGACCAAGGAATAGAGTAGTCACTCAGGCTGGGGGAGGAAAGCTATGGGCCTGGGTGCAGGCCTGTAGAGGGTGATCCTCTTCAGCCACTTCAAGGCCTCAATAGCTGATACTGGAAGTGGACCTAGGGGTAGAGGAAGGAAATGGGTTTGAGTTTCTCTTCTCTTTGTGTTGCCCCATGCAGAGAGTTGCACAGAGGGCCAGGAGAGTAGTAAATGAGTACTTGGTATGAAATGTAGATTGCTAACAAACTCTCTCTATCCCCCTCATTTCACCCTCCCCCTACCATCCTCAGCCCACCTCCTCCCCAAGCCTAGATAAAGGCAACAGAGCTCACAGTCACTGCTGGGGCTTCAGCCACCCCAATCTCAGGTCTCCCCAGGGAGTGGCACCCTTGCACTAACCTCCTTCAGACAGGCAGTTTGCCCCTTCTTCCCT
Source organism: Tapirus indicus (assembly GCA_031878705.1). Taxonomy (NCBI): domain Eukaryota; kingdom Metazoa; phylum Chordata; class Mammalia; order Perissodactyla; family Tapiridae; genus Tapirus; species Tapirus indicus. The sequence continues at coordinate 85,056,764 of CM062942.1, read as the reverse complement.
CCCCTGGAGGTGTGCCACGCCCAACAACCCTTGCGATCTGCAGAGAGACCAGAGCCAGTGAGAACTGAGGGCTTGATGGATTGACTCTTCATTCGTAGTTTTCCTGATTCACCATCTAGGTTGTCGGATTTTTTTAACCTCCCTATGCCATCCAAAACATGCACATGCCTGCCCCTTCTTTAGCCTGAATTCAGGGAAGGATGTTAGGGAAATACGGTAGGATTGGGTGAGCCTATCCAACCGCGGCCGATTTCCAACCCCTCCCCTATTCCAGGCAGCCCCCACGCCCACACCGACCTCTACTGATCCAAGGAAACTTCCTCCCTCGCTTCAAGTGGTGCCACCTGCTACAGCAGACCTGCAGGATGACAGATCGAAAACATGGGGACTAAGTGCTGTTGAGAGAGGAGGATTATGAACAAACTATCTGATAGGTTTCCTTTCTGTCATTCTCCCCCACCCCCACCCCCCTGCGACAGACACACACACACACACACCGCACGCCATTTCACCACAGTCCCGAGAGTGCAAGAAGCACACTCAGGCTCAGACCTAACCTAGATTATTGCCGTCTCTGGTTTCTCCCCTCCCCCCACCGCCCCTTTTAGGGTCCCCAGATGGTCTTACCCTCAAATCGACCTTCACCGATCAGGGTTAATTTCCTTCCTCTTCTCTTGCCTGGCGTAATGCCGCAACCTACGGAAAAACTGGCAACCCGGGAGAGGCTCGGACCCACTAGACACAGAGCCATGGTCAGGAAGACACAGCCACAGTCAGAAAGACAAGAAACAGCCGCTACCGAGTGCTTGGTGGACGGACCAGTCCTCAGAACACGAAACTCTTTCCTAATTCGGAGGCCTGGTTGTCAAAGGTTTCCAACCCCTATTTCCCCTCTTGGAGTTATGCTGACACACCACGTTACACCCCCCCCCCCCCCGCAAAGTCCAGCCTTTCCCTCTGGGACTGTCCTGGAGGACTGGGGGCCAACACCCAGGCCACAGCTCCCTTTCCGGATTACGGCCACGGCTCCCAGCATATTCGCACCTCCGGATCTCTGGGCTCCTCTGCAAACACCCCCCCCCCAGCTCACCATTTCGCAGTATTGAAATGGGCTGCGGGCAGGACAGATGTCTTGGAAAGCCGGCGGTGAGAAGGAGAGACGACGGAGACGCCTCAGGACCCGCGACGGTCTCCGCCCTACGCCCTCGGCCACCCCCACCTTATGGACTCTCCCAGGCACTGACCTGCAGGGATCCGGGACAATTTCCTTCTCCTCCTCCTTCTTCCCTCTGCCGCAGGCCCGCTCGCCCTCAGGGCAATGGGGAGCTGATACTCAGACGGGAACAACGACCAGAACAAGAAGGACTTCTGCACACGTCAGCTCTTGGTCACGTGAGCGCTACGTCATCCACCAACTCGGGTCCCCAATTTCCCCTCCTACCAGCAGTGCGGCAGAAGAGGGCCCGCCCTCCTCCATTCCCTCCCCCATACCAGGCCTTGTTACTCTTTCTTTGCTAACCCTGGCTCCCTGTAGTTTTGTTTGCCTTCCTCTGATTACCCGAAAGAGACAGCATCTTCCCCTGGGGCTACTGGCCACTTGTACTTTTTGAAAAATTGCCTCTTCCTTCCCTAAGCTCCTGGGACAGTAACCTCTCCTTCCACCTCCCCTCCTCCCAGCTATTAATGTCTACCATTTCCTCTGAAATTTAGTCCCAGATTTGAAACGGAAAAGCTATCAGAAAAGGAGACCTGGAGTGAGAGTGTGGTTTTTACTTTCTTGATACTTTTTTGTTCTTTTTGTTCTGCCCTTTCCTGCCCCCAGCCTGCATTCTTTCTATGAGAAAAAAATACGATAAAGCTATTTTCATTTGAGAAAAGAAGAGTGGGAGTTGCAGAGCGATGTTGGATGAAGGCCTCCAAAAGTCCTACATTTTCTCACTTGTGGGGAGTGTTACACACTTGACTCAAAGCAATCTTAATGTCTTCTGGGGCCTAGCACATAACACAACCCTGAATGAGCTGATCAGTGTGTCTGAGAATGCATAACCTTCTGACTAGGCCAGTCTTCTAAACAGGAAAGCTCCAGACTTTCACTTACACCAGTTAGCAAGGAAGAGGCATGGAGCCCACAGAAGCCAGTAACACAGAAAAGATTAAGTAGAAATCACAACCACATAGTGGATATCTGTCAGATAAAGAGGCATGCACACTGACAAAGTGAGTGGCATTAAAGGAAAATTACAAAATATACTTGGTACAAATAGAGAATATGGTTATTATCTGAGTATAACTTTTAAAATCCACAGACAATATGGGAGTAAATACAGAGACTGGTAAGTTTGGGAACAGACAAAACTCCAGGGAAATTCAAATCAGTATAACTTCTGGGAGGCAGTACTAGGATATAACTGAAATTTAGTAAACAGAAACCGCATCAACTATATGATTCTGTGTTTAGAGGAAGGTCATGTGCAGCAAAGGGGCTTATTCAAGCATAGGAATATATGTAAAGGAGAGCCAGAGGAAAGTGTTGGTAGTTCCCACCCAAGCACTGTCTGGAGGAGAGAGAGTCTTGGCTAAGATGAATGGAACATTTAGCTTTCCTTGGCAGAGCCACCCTCACGATGTGTAAGAGTACTTCAAGCTTCCTTAGCTGAAATCCACTTCTTAAGGTGAACCAATGCCCTTGCTCTGCAGGCTCACCAAGCAGTCCTCTGAGGTTGTGGTTTCTCAAGTACAGTCATGCGCTGCATAACTGACGTTTCAGTCAATGACAGACCGAATATACGATGCTGGTCCCATAAGACTAGTACCATATAGCCTAGCTGTGTAGTAGGCTATACTATCTTGGTTTGTGTAAGTACACACTATGATGTTCGCACAACGACGAAATCGCCTAATGACGGGTTTCTCAGAATGTACCCTGTCATAAAGCTATACATGACTGTAGTAGCTTGCCTACAGGGAGAGAATGGGCTGGTAAAACTGACAGAAACCTCCAGTAACCCTGAAAGTTGTATTTCTCAGGGTACAATAGTCAGTTGTCGCTCCTATTGAGACTTAGCTTCCCTTGTGGCCCACTTACAGGGAGAGAAGCAGAGATCATGGGTTTCGGCATTCAGATCTAGATTTATATATGTCTCCATGAATGGGGGGTCTTTCCTTGACAGAGGCATCTTCTGCCAGTGTACAGACAAAATCAGGGGTTGATCGTGCAACAGTGAGGACAAGACCCTGATCTGTAGATGCAACCTTGTGGAATCCTGTCAGGGGAGCCAGATAGCTTTGGCTTAGAAGACAACCTTGTGCATCACCATTTCAGAACTGTACCTCTCTAATGTTCAGTTAATGTGAAAATTACAACTAAGACATGCTATGGTAAATAGGCCACCAGCACCTCAGTCACAGCTGGACAACGGATTAATATCCAAAGTAGTTAAAGGGCCTCTTGCAAATCAACAACAACATGTGAAGCAGTTTACATTTCTCTCTCGGAAAAGAAAACAAGTGCATTTTACATACCCTGTCCTTTTCCCCAGCAAAAGAGTGCTTGTGCCCAAAGCAGACCAACTCAATACTCTCTTACTAAAACTGAAAATCAGTGGAATTATGGCATCCTGAAGAGACCATGTATCAGTTCCTCCCACCTAGGCCCCTCAGAGCTGACCCTGGTCTTCAACATTTCCTCATTGTTTAAGTTAACTGAGTTTAGTTTCTGTTGCTTGCAACCAAACAAAATTAACTAATACACAATACAAAAGCAAATAACACAACACAAAAGGTAATACAGCTTTTTAAGATAACAATCTTCTATAATTTATTTTTCTCACCCTCTACAATTCCATTAGTGTTGCCATCTGCTGAATTTTTGGGGTTTGGGTACTTTATAAGTCACACATCACATGTGACCACATACTGATTTAAGCCAAAAGGTTCCTTTTGGCAGGGGCTTCACATAGTCTTGCAGGCTCAGGAACTTTTAACAGGCTTGTCTGGGGAATTGCTTAAGGATTTTCCTTTTTCACTTTTGAAATAGTATGCCAGGCAAATAACATGCCCTTAAATAAATATTTGTTGGTGGATGTATAATGGAGAGCAAAGCAGACTTTAAATGCTTGTCTCCGGGTTTCTTAGTAGAAATTGTGGATCAAAATGACAAAGAAGTAAGAGAATTGAAAGGGTTATCATTCCCATGGGGTTTAGGAAGTTTTAGAGAGGGAGTGGATTCAAACAGGAGAGGTCTGACAGACTGGGAAAATGATGGTCAGGAGTTATACACTGGAATACTCAGAAAATATACCAAAGAGTGGGGAGATACTTTATACTAATAAGGAGAAGTAAGAGGGGAGCTTTTGTCCTAGAAGCTTCGTTAAGCTTTACACACTCCTTAGTTCTTTCTAATGTATATATTCCAAAACAAACAAAAGCCACTTAACATAAGTACTTAGCAGACAAAAATTGAATGATGAACAATTGAATCTGTGAGTTCTATTAGTAAGACTTCATAAATGGAATTCACTTGTCTAAGAGAAGTAAATAAAGGGCAACAAAGAGAACAGCTTAAGGAGAAGATTGCAAAACAAATGAGGTAGGGATTTAGAGAGACGGGATATGATATCAGTGAGTGAATTTGGACTATCAAAGTCTGAGGAAGACCAGAAAGTTGTGACATTTCTTAACTTCTGAATATTCAGCAGCAAGGCACTCTGGACTCTCTGGCTCACCTCCTGAAAGGGCCTCCCTCACACAGGGGCCCCTCAACCAGGGAGCTTCCTGCTGGGGTGTCATATTTCAACGTTCTAAGAAAGAGGCAGCCTGAAGGGTCTATATTTAGAGTATGACTCCCCAGTGGGGACAGCTGAATGTCTGGGGACTAACTGCGTACTTTGTCCCTTAGTTCTGGGATTATTCTGAAGGGCTTGTATGGGTGGTGCGGTAAAAATGTAACAGAAAACAGGGAATGAAAAGGCTTCTTTCTCCTGGAGACTGCCTGGGATCCTGTAAACTGTGCTTTTTGTGAGGGAAAAATGACATGGATCTCAGGGGTGTTGCAGGGATTCACAGTCACCCGCAGACCCGCACCATTCTCTCCACTGGAAGATGCTGAATGCTAGCTGCTGCTAGGGTGACATAAAACATAAATGACAGATACCAGAGATATCTCACCAGTGTCACAATTAAATGAAAATTCCATCTATTGAGTCTCATTTTCATCAGTGGGATAACAGAGAATTCTCCAATTTCTGGATGATTTATGGGTTACACCATGAAACTTCAGAATAGATTTTAAATAAAGACCGTTGAAGACTAATCTGTGAAGTCACTAATTTGTAAGATTCATCTGAATTTCAGGTCTGCATAAAGTCTGTCCTTTAAAGCCAGAATGAAAGCAGTCTTCTAAAGATCTCAGTCGTCTGATGCCTGATGCTATGAGTTCAGCCAGGAAGAAGGAAGGAATACTTATCTAAAATGGTCATGATTAAAACACTGATCACCTCACTATAGATTAATTTTATCCCTCAATTTGTAAATCATATTGAAAGCACACTGGTTTTGTTTGTAAGGATATGTTTTTACATTTTAATAAGCTGTCTGAAAACAGCTATTTCCTGTGCAGTCAGAAGAAAATATTTTCAATGTGGTACAAATTAACTTAACCAAATCAGTGAGGCCTCTTTATTAACTGGAAAATCTTGTTTATTACACACACACATATATATTTTTAAAGTCTTGAATTTTTTTTCTCCATGTGAAATAGCTTGATTGTATTTTCTGATTACAAAATAATGTAGCTTGAGTCAATAAAAAAAGGAAGAAAAGACAAAATAGAACATAAATTTATCAAAAATATTAATAAAAACCTCACTACTACTTGGGCTTCCTTTCTGCCCCCCACCCCCCAATTTTGATGCAAAGACTGGATGTGAGAAGGGATAGAAATTAAACAAGTGGGGGCGGGAGTCTCAGAGCCAAGGAAAGAATAAGACATTTCCCCAAGAAGTATAAATGACCCAGCTAAAGATGTTGCCCCTTCCTGTAATTAGAGAAAGGCAAATTCAAACACCAGAGAGCCAGGGCCACTTCTGGTTTCTGGTATTGTTCTAGAGGAAAAGAGTGACAGGGCCCAGTGTGATGCGGGGAGGTACGGGGCAGGCTGGCGCCTGCCGCACTGCTTGTGGGAGTGGAAATTGGGGGCCAGAGCTCACTGGTGACGTGGTCGTCACATGACCAAGAGCTGCCTAGAGCAGAAGTCCTGCTAGTCGCCTCGGTCTGGGTACCAGCCCCCTATTACTCTGCAGGCGTGTGAGGAAGAAGGAAACTCGCCCCGGACGGTGCAGGTCGGTAGGAGCGTGAGCTCTGCTTGGAGGGAGGTGGAGGTAGGAGAGGGCCAAGAGCGCCACGGATCCAGGATAGGGGCTGTGTCCCTTTCTCGCCTACTTTCTAAATACCGCTGCCCCTCCTCGTGCCCATTTTAGTAGAGAGAACTGGCGGACTTCGGGCAGCAGTGAGGGGAGGGAATGGTGGTTACAGAGACTCGGAGGAAAGAAAGGTTCCACAGTCAGGGCACTCGTGTCCCGAGTGCTGCTCCGTCCACCAAGCACTTTGTCCCCTACGTCCCCTTTCTGTCTGCAAGCTTGTAGGTCTGCTGGCCCATTGATCACTGCAAAAGTCGTGGTAAGGGAAGGAGCAAACTGCCTTGGGACCGTGCAGGTCGCTGTGAAGGTGGAATGAGCCCTGGACTCTGGGTGGGGGTGGCGTGGGGGTGGCAGAGGAGGGAGGGTTGGGATTTGTGCGGGCTGGGTCCGAGTCGCCCTCTCCAGGCCCCTTCTTTCTCCACACCCCCTCCCATTTCAATGCAGGGAAAGGGGTGTGGCAGCCTTTGCTGGGGAAATGGCGGACGACTGGGGGGGGGGGGGCTGGGGAAGTCCGCGTTAGGAAAGTCGGGAGGGTGTGAGAAATATTTTAAAGTCAAAGGCCGAAAATTCAAAAAAGCTTGTACTGGGACCTGTGTTCTCAGTGCTGACCCATCCACTACACTTTCAGTTCTCCACTGCTGGCTATCTGCCTTTCCATCTGTCCTGCCAGACTGTCCATCAATCACTGTGGAAGGAGCACTGACAACAGAAGATAAGGGAAGAAGAAGGAATTTACCTGACTTTGGTAGAGGTTGGTAGGAGAACTGCCTGTGGATCTTTGGGAGTGGGGTGTGGTGGAGAAGGAGACCACCTGAGGGTTAGCCTCTCCGTGTCACCCTCCTAGCAATCATAGCACAACCCCACCTCCTGCCCTTCTCTGTGGGGCCTGGAAGAGAAATGGTGGATCCTGAGGGTAGATAGAAAATGACAGAAAAGAATAAAGAAATAGTTTCCTAATAATCCATCTCTCAAACTCCACTCTGTATGGTTAGGCACAAACTCAGGCACAGCCCTAATACAAAGCCCTAATATAATTTTTCACCCATAGATTCATCACAGGAGAGGTACGGGAGCCTGGGAGAGGCTGAAGACAACTACCCTCCACCATTACTCCCCTTGGCCCTAAGAATCCTCTTCAATCAGGTGGAGCAAGGCCCTCTCCTGTCCTGCTCCTAGGCAGGCACTGACTTGAGCATGGGCCGGGCTCGGGAAGTGGGTTGGATGGCTGCAGGACTGATGATTGGGGCTGGTGCCTGCTACTGTGTTTACAAACTAACCATAGGAAGAGATGACAGTGAGAAGTTGGAGGAGGAAGAAGAGGAATGGGACGATGACCAAGAGCTGGATGAGGAGCCCGAGATTTGGTTTGATTTCACAACTATGGCTCGGCCATGGAGTGAGGATGGGGATTGGACTGAACCTGGGGCCCCTGGTGGCACCGAGGACAGACCCACAGGTGGGGGCAAGGTCAACCGAACACATGGAATAAAACAGCGCCCATTCCCCTATGAACATAAAAACTCTTGGAGTACTCAAAGCTTTAAAAATGTCAGTTGTGTTCTCGAACTCTCCAAATGTCCTTTCATTCAGGGAAAAATGTTGTTCGCTCGGCCCAAGGAAGCTGGTTTTTCATTTGGCCACGATATCAATAGTCGTTTGGCCAGCCTCTCCATTGTTGGAAACACGATCCCCACTCCGGACCCCGCTGTTAAGGAGAAGGCTTTACGTGCCCTGAATAACTTGAACGCGAGTGTTGAAAATCAGGGCCAGATTAAGATGTACATCAATGAAGTGTGTCGGGAGACTGTGTCACATTGCTGCAACTCATTTCTGCAGCAGGCCGGATTAAATTTGTTAATAAGCATGACAGTTATTAATAACATGCTTGCCAAGTCCGTTTCAGACTTGAAGTTTCCTTTGATATCAGAGGGAAGTGGATGTGCTGAGGTTCAGGTTTTGAAACCGTTGATGAGTTTGTCTGAAAAGCCAGTCTTGGCAGGGGAATTGCTGGGTGCCCAAATGCTGCTCTCATCCATGTCCCTCTCTATGAGGAACGGAAACAGACAGGTTCTCCCGGACACTCTGGCCTCTTAAATGGTCATCTCAAACAGAATGGGACTGAATCCACCCAAAACCTGTTGGGCGAACACACCCTTGTGTTCTTAGTCAAAGAAACTGCAGTGGGTGCTGTTGAAGATCCAGCCTTAGCCAATCACCACATCATGGGGTGAAAGTTACACTTGCTAAGCAGAGGACCACACGCTTACTGGCCAGGTAGGCAGGGTTCCCACGGAGCTCTGAGTAACTTCTTGGTTCTGCAGTCTGCAGGCAATGCACATTGTAAATTACTCCCTTGCAGCCTTCTTCCTGCGGTAAAGGGATCATTTCAGCTGCCAGCTGTGGATAAAGAACATCATATTATAGCGTCACGAGGGATACCTTGCCTGTGGTGGTCTCCCTGTGTAAGCTGGACCGTTTTGTGGAGACCGGACACATATCGGAGCTTGTGCTGAAAATGCAATTTGTTGCTGCTTAGGTTGAATTCTTTTTCATTTACTCTTTTCTTCTATATGAGCTGATGGATAGTGAACCTGTTCATCAAAAAGTACACGCCCCTTCTATGTGCTCTACTAACGTAAGCTCATCCACCCAAGCCTACATTTATTTGTATGTATCATCAATAAAGTTGTGTGCTTTGATTGGCAAAAACGAGCCATGGTACTTGTCCTTGAGTTTACGGTCTGCATGGAGAGAAAGATAAAAAGACACAATCAACACTAACTAACTGGGGCTTTGGCTCCCTGACAAAAGCACGTTCAACAGTGCTCGCAGGACGTAGGAGGAGAGCTGGGCTGCAGTGTTCAGGATAAGCCTCCTCGAGGAGGGGCTGGGGGCAGGGGTGGGGGAGTGGAGGGAGGTTTGGTGGAATTAAGGTGGCATGTTGGGAGGACTAAGAGAGACAACACCTGTGAAGCGGGCAGCACAGTGCCTGGCGCCTGGTGCAGAGAAATCCCTCGACGAAGGTGTGTTTCCTTGACTGCCGGCCTAGAGAGGCAGGTCAGCATCCTCAGGGTTTGGTCACGTCCTCGGGGACCACTCGGCAACCCATCCCTGCGTATTCAATGCACAATTATAGCAATAACGGTTGACACTTGCTGAGTGCCTACAGAGTGTAGTTCTCTCTCTCCTGCGAAGCAGCTGTGAAACCTACTTCCAGGCCCCCTCCCTTCCTTGGGATCCCAAGACCAAATTCCTGGCAGAGTGAGAAGGGTTGGGCCCTGCCTCCTCTGGGGGAACCTCCTGTCTGCCCGATCCCCGGTACCTTTGGTGGGATCCAGGAAGGGGACAGTGGAGCCCTCCATGGACTCCCTGCAGAGGTGGCAGGGCAGATGCTGAGGGTGCTTGGCTTAGCGTGGCCGTGATCCATCGGGAGACGTCTCCATCCCCTCCATTCAAGATGCTGACACCCCTTGGAGGGAAGGAAGAAAGCCCTTGCACACTGAACCACTCCATGGATCTGGGCAACTCCTTCTGCCCCCTCCCCAACATTTCCAGACCCCTCCCAGCAAACCTTAGCCCCTGCATCACCAAAGCCAGATTTCCTGCATGTTTTTGATGTGTCAAGCAACGGTCCTCTTCCTCAAAGCCCTGGCCACCACAGTCGACAGGAAGCTTTCTTTGAGCAGTGCTGCTTCTGCGCCCGGTGCCCCCTCCTCGTCTCCCTGGAATGCTGCTCTGGGCCACCGTGTCCTGGGCATCAGCACTCTATAAGTGCTCTGCCTTCTGGCTGCTCTCCTCCACACAGAGCGTGGTTTTCTTTTATTTTTTTTCTTCCTTCTCCCAGAGTTTGGGTTGCAGGTGATTACAACTGTTCTGCTTGTGCCCATCCACCCCACTCTTTGGGCTGACTAGTGGGCATAAGTGCCTGCTAGGTCCCAGGACCAACTCTGGGGAATCCTCCAGCCTGGAACAGGGACACTGCCTCTTCCCAGGCCCTGGCACCTTAGATGGCCAGCAGGTGACTTGTGGCTGCTGAGACACCCTGCCGGGGCTTCCTCTGCTGGCTCTGGGGCCCTGTCTTGTTCTAAGAGCTGCTAATGTGACCACCCCTTTCTCCCAAGCCAGGCTCAGGCGAGCTGAGGAATCTGTTTCCCAGGTAGGATTGCCCTGCAGACAGTTCCCACATCCACTTGTCCCGGTGGAGCCTGCTTGGCCAATTCTGTCTTCAGCGACACCTTATTGCTCAGCCTCTTTCGTCTCAGCACAAAGGCAGAGCATTTTCTCCTTCCTCCTGGCTCAGGGTCCCAAATTAACACGCACTTTCCTCCTCTTGTGCACTCTGCTGAATCCCATTTGAGTCCTGCCACGGGCAGTTGTCCACCCAGCCGACTCCCAACGCAGGGTGCGCCTGGGAGGCTGTCCGCCCACCTCCCGAGCAACTCTCACGGGGAAGCCTGCCTGCACTGAGCTGTCTCCACGGTGTGGTCTTGGGCCAAGTCAAGAGCCTCCTCTCCATTTGCTGGCACTGCCCTCCCCCAAACACTCCCTGTGTCTGGAAGCGCAGGCCTCTGGTCTGCCCTTCATCCCTTGGTTGGTTGCTGTGGCAGGACAAGAGCCCAGTTCCCAGTGGATTCTGCCTAGAGATGTGGGGGGAGTCTGGGGCATGCCTGCCAGTCAGGGCCTGATGAAGACATTCAGAGGCTATCAGCACTATGGCGCCCCTCCCATACTTGATTCTAAATGAAACAGCACGAGACCACCAAGCACAGAACTTACCTCCCTGTCTGCTGCAACTAAGGGAGATTCTTTCTGGGTTTCCCCGTGGCAAACATTAGACAAGGTCATCAAGCTTGAGCTTGACACACAGAGTGCCCTGCCTTGATGGGGCCACCCCAGCCTAAACTGTCTCTTGTGTCAACCTGGAGCTGCCACCACAGGCTGCCTTCCAGCTCCAGAAAGGCCCTGGTCTTTCTCCTTGTCGTCTCATGATTACGTCTACGTGTGGTGCCGGAAGGTATTGGCTTCCACACTAACTCCCAGTGCCCTCCCAGCCTGCTGCCTCTCCTGGGGATTTTGTGATTTGGCTCCTCCAGCCCACAGGTGCAGGCAAGGTTGCAGACATCCAGCTTCCCAGGTGACACATCCAGTCTCAAACTCTGCATCCTCATCAGGGCCCTATGTGCCGCTCTCAAAGCAGTTTCAACCACAATCCCCTCACTTTGAAGTGCCACCCATGGACAGGCTCAGCCCTCACCAAGTGACTCTCCACACTGTGCCACCATAGCACCTTTTGGCTAAGAGGTGGACAGCTGTGGTGAGGACTGGCTCCCGCCTCCCTTCTAGGGGCCACCGGTGGGTCTGAGATGCAGACGGGCACTGCACCACGGTCCAGCACAGTCCTGCAGAGGATCGGCCAATCCCTTGCCCGCTACACATGCTGCACGCCTCACCTCACACTCTGTCACTTCCCTCCTCTCTTTGCTCATGGCCTCCTGTTCACCCTGAAGACTCATTTTCCCTAATTGACTCTCGTTTTAGTGTGGGGCTTAGGATGTCCTTCCCTACTCCCCGATTACAAAGAGTCTTCTTCATGGTTTCCTAATTCTTTCGTACCTTTGCACTTGAGAGGTTGTCTCATGGATCTGCTTGGAATTTGCCTTTGTGACAGGTGGGAGGTGTGATCCAACCTTCCTTCTTTTCCCAAGTGGATCACCAAGTAACCCAGCACCATTTATTGCTCCGTTCTCCTGCTACAGAGCGGCACATTCATGTACCCAGCTGAGCATCCCCTCTGTGGCTTCCTGGTGTTAAGTCCCTCCTGAAGCACACCCCAGGAACCTCTAACCGACTCGGGGACCCTCAGCTCCCTGGGTGGCCCACGGCAGGTGGTGTGTGTGTTGGCAGGGAGGGGTGTGTTGGCGCTGGTGAGCAGGCGTCTGCCCAGGTACCTTCTCAGGACATATTCTGGCCCACAGGGAACTTAGGAACCCTCACCCTGCCTATTTTAGCACCGTGGGAAACTGGGGACTGGTTTCTTCCCTCACCAAAATTACTTTATTTGTGTGAGAGAAAACCAAGTTGGAGCACACTGTGTTGTGTATATTATCATAAATATTATATATTATAACATTTTACACTCTCGTGTGATTTTACATTTTCTAATGTAGTATAGATTATGTTTGTAGTGATCCACAAAGAAAAGCATATCACTTTTTGCCTCCTGGCAGAGATATTGGGTTTGCATGTGAAAAGGTTCAAAAGAGACTCAGTTTATTTTTCTCTCTTTTGTGACTTTTGACTTTTGTACATATGTATATTTCCCATTCAAAAATAAATTTGATAAGATAAGATTATTGCTGCTTTGTGTAAAAGCTCTTGATGTAACACTGTCATTCCATAGTTAGGCTTCTTTGGTGAACTCTTTTATTAATTTTATTATTTTGCCTCTTTTTTCTTTCTGACTTTTTAGGTAGACAAACATAGTTTACAATTATGACAGTTTTATCTCTTCCTGTTCAATATTTATAGCTCGTTTCTTTTTCTTATCTCACTGAACTGTCAATCACCTTCAGAACCACAATTGATGATACAGTGCATACTTGTCGTTTCTGATTTTAATGGTCGATGTTTCAGTAATAAGGTTGATGTTTGCTGTGGGTTTTTGAATAGGTAATGTCACATATTTATATAATAGAATTTATAAAGCAGTAAAAATGAGTGAATGAGATATCTATATATCAGTCTAGACAATTCTCAGAAACTTAATGTTGAGTGAAATAAGCAATTTGCAGAAAGATGCCGTATAATGCCATTCATATAATCTTAAACATATGAAACAATACTATATATTTTTGGATACATTTGTTTATAACAAAATTAAAAATGGGTACTGAAAGATGGGCATCAATTTTACAATATCAAGTGCCTCTGGGAAGAGAGGGAGGAAAATGTGATCCTGACAATACCTGTAGTTTAATTTTATCATTAATAAAAAGATTATAAACAAATATAAGAAAATGTTAATGTTTGTGGTTATTTATACACGATTTATATATAGTTCCTCATTATTTTTCTCTGTATTTATTTCTTTAATTAAAAAAAGGTGCATTGTGTGCCCAATGCAATCAATAAAAATGGACACTCACCTAGACATATCCTCAAGAAATTTTAGATAATAAAATTACAAGGAGATGCTAAAATCTTTCGAGGGTAGAGGGAAAGTCATCTACAAATCAGACTAGCATCAGACTCCTTATTCATAATACAGGATGCTAAATGTCAATGTATAAATGCCGTCTAGTCCTTAGAAAATATGCTTTTCTCTGGTATTCCATCTCTAAACATACATACCTACATATAAAGTTGTTATGTGATGACAATAAAGATGTTTTCAGAACTGAAAGTACTCAGAAATTTTACCTCCTGTGGACTTTCTCTTAGGAAGTCATTTGAATATCTACTCCAGCAAAACAAGGTAGTAATCAAGTCAAAGGTAAATATGGAATCAAGGAAATGGTGATACCAACTTGGGAAAGCAATAAAGGTTAGTTTTAAGATGACAGCTAAACAGAATGCTCTAGTTGACCAGACCAAAGTGGAGCAATACGACAGAGGATCTGGGGTAGTGGGTGAGCTCATGAACAAAAGGGGACTTGGTAAAATCAATTGAAGCTTAGAAAAATAGAGGGTGTGATATAGGAGAATAAGGAAAAAAAAAACAATTAGAAGAACTTCTAAGAAAATATTACAGCAATGGTCCCCAATGAACTATGCCTCCTTGTGTCCATAGTGTTGTGTAGTCCCCTCCCACACTGACTCAACCTGGCCATGTGATTTGCTTTGGCCAGTTTGCACATTAGCAAACATGACCTGTGAAGAGGCTTGAACAGTCCATTTTCAGTGGGGCTTGCATTCTTCTTGCTCTGAAACCATTATGTGTGAAAGCCCAGGCTAAGCTGCTGGAGGATGAGACCAGGTAGAACAGACATGAACTGCTCCAACTGAGGACCCCTAGGAAGAGTGACCAGATAAAATACAGAACTGTTGGTTAAATTTGAATTTCAGATAAACATAAACACTTTTCAGTATAAGTATGTCCCAAATATTGCATGAGACATACTTATACTAAAACAATGATTAATTATTTATCTGGAATTCAAATTTAATTGGGCATCCTGTAATTTTATTCACCATACCTGGCAACTCTAGCCACAGGAAAATTAGCCCTTACCTAATCTGCCAGCTGACTTCAGCAATGTAAATGACCTCAGGCAAGACTAGCAGAAGATCAACCAGATAAGTCCAGTGCAAATTCCTGATCCACAAAATAATGAACAAATAAGATGGCTGTTTAACCTACTGAATTCTGGAGTGGCTTGTTATGCAGCAATAGACGACAGATATCCAAAACAAAACAAAAAAGTGTACATGCTCCAAATACACAGCAAATTAAGATAGTGAGTCCAGCATTTGATGGAGTATAAAGGAAAAGAAACTATTGAGTCTGGAATCTAAGAACAGTATCCCTTAAGTGATTCAAGAGCCTTGACCTTGGATTCCGGAACATTTCTAAGCAAGTATACTGGGCTAGATTGAATCAAAAGCTAATCCCAGGTTTCTCTGGGATCTGACCATGCCACACAGGATGCAGCAGGCTTGAACTAGCTCCTACATTACTGAGCGTATATTCTCAGAGTAAGATGCATTCATACTCTGATAAAATTGATTTCTAATTTACACCTAGCTCTACCATACCAGAAGACAGTAGACAAGTAGACCATGGCTACATGGCTCCCAGAGCAGTCTGAAGTGACAAAATCAATATAAAGGCAACCCTCCCATACCCCCAAAAAGACAGGTTGAACTTGTGAAAGTATCTGAAGGAGTCAGGTGGTATCATCACTAAAGGGGTGCCTTCATGGGGTCCTGAAAGCAAGGGGAGCTTGCACTTCTAATGAAGAGAATGCTGTTGAGGTTTCTGCTTTATATAGCCATATGTGTATATATACATATGTGTGTGTGTGTGTGTGTGTGTGTAGTAAGTTCCAGTTCACTTTTACATTATGTTCTGTAACAACCATGTCTCCCATTAAAGCTTTCTGTTTTCAACTCTATATGTTGAAAATCATGAACAGTATTTAGATGATTTTGGCTACAAAAATGCTGCTCATTGCTGAGCCAAGTAGTGTCCTAACACTCGAATCTATTTTGTATAGTTTTAGAAATGAGTAATATATCACCCATGGGGATGAGATTTCAAGTAGGCATGAGACTAAATAAAATATAGCTGACAGAATGTAGGATATAGAAGAAGACGATAAAAGAAGAAAAGATAGCAAAGCTGATATCCTCATTTTATAAAGTGAAAAGTGTATAAATCCTGGTGGAATTTTATGAAGCAAAATAAAGGTTTATGTGTATCATTCGAAGTTAAATTTAGCTCTTTTATTTTTTCAGTTGATTTTATGGCCTATTTCCTCCACAAGAAAGCAAGCTAAATAAAGGCTATCTCTGTTTTGCTTGCTACCAAATTCTAAATGCTTTGAATAGTGCCTGGCACACAATGGTGCTCAATAAATAAGTGTTGACTGTATGATTAAACTAAAATAATAATAAAACTATAAACATTGGGAATAAGAGAGGGGGAGGAAGGATTGTGATATAAATGAGCTGAATTATCCTCTCTTCATATCAAAAGGTCATTAGGGGTACAAATACAGGTTTGGTGTTTTGAAGATAACTACAAGAACAGTTTTCATTCTTGGCACTATTAACATTTTGGTCTGGGGACTGTCCTGTGCATCGTAGGATCCCTGGCCTCTACCCACAAGATGTGAGCAGTGCCCTCGTCCTCAGTTGTGACAATCAAAAATGTCTCCAGACACTGACAAACATCCCCTGGGTGGGGGGGCCCCAAATCACCCCTGGTTGAGAGCCACTGCATCAGAAGGAGCTACAATCAGAAAAGTTAAGAAAAGTTACCTCTGGGAGCCGGCCTGGTGGCACAGAGGTTAAGTTTCCGCATTCTGCTTCAGCGGCTCGGGGTTCACTGGTTTGGATCCTGGGCAAAGACCTACTCACCACTCATCAAGCCATGCTGAGGCGGCGTCCCATATAGAACAGCTACAACTCTACAACTATGATACACAACTATGTACTGGGGCTTTGGGGAGAGGAAGAGGAAAAAAAGGAAGATTGGCAACAGATGTTAGCCAGTCTTCCTCAAAAAAATAAAAAACAGCAAGACATAATTTTTTTAAAAGTCATTAAAAAAAAAGAAAGAAAAGTTGCCTCTGGATTCTAGAGAGTGGTCCTGAGTCTAGGGAAGAGCAGGAGGGTAAATGATTTGTTTTTATCATAAACTCTCTACTAATTGCTTTGCTATCATGTGTATGTATTGTTCTGATAAATATTAACATTTATAAAAAACATTAATGAAGTGGAATCAATGGGACTTTGAGACAAGCTAGCAATATAGGATGAGGGAAAGTCAATAATGGCTAGATTTCTGGCAGGTGCAGTTGGATGGGTGGTGATTGTGTTCACTGAGACAGGGAATACAGGAAGGTGAACAGTTTTGGTGTGGGACTGGAGAAAGACGACTCCAATTTCAAATATGTTGAATATAAGATATCTGTGGGATATGCAATCTGTAAGCATCAAATAAATTAATCTTGAACTCAGGATATATAGACTTGTGAGTGATTTGGTGATAATTGATGCTACGGCAGTGGATGAGATTCCTGGAAAGAGAAAAGACCTAAGAACAGGACCTCAAGATACAGAGTGTGTAACATTCTGGTCTTTTTCATGCATCTGAATTTTTAAAATTAATTAGGATCAGGGGCTGGCCCGGTGGCATAGTGCTTAAGTTCGCACTCTGCTTCAGCGGCCCGGGGTTCGCAGGTTCAGGTCCCGGGCATGGACCAATGCACTGCTCATTAAGCCATGCTGTGGCAGGCATCCCACATACAAAACGGAGGAAGATGGGCACAGATGTTAGCTCAGGGCCAATCTTCCTCAGCAAGAAGAGGAGGATTGGCAACAGATGTTAGCTCAATGCTAATCTTCCTCACCAGAAAAAAAAAAGGTTAATTAGGACCATATTGTAAATAACACATTTTTAGAAACAAATTTCTCTTTGTGAACATGTTGTACATCTATTGAAGATATTTCACAAATATATAGAGAAGCACAAACACTTCCAGAACCAGAACTGTAGCTTGAACACTAGACAATCAAACTGAGTAGACACTGAGCACTAACTATGTGTGAGGAAGATGGAGATTCAATAGTAAACAAAACAGGCACCATTCTTGTGTTCATAGAGCTTATCATCCAGTGAGGAATACTGGCAAAGGAAATGGAAAATACAATGGAGTGTAATAATTGCTAAGAAAATTAATCATGAAAAGCCACTTCAACTAAAGACGCAAGGGGATGTGATTAAGCATCTTTTGTGTCACCCAGTTTTCTCTTAATAGGCACAAACTCAGTTGCCAGGACAGGAAGAAACTGTGCTGTGTGTTCCTTTGCCCCCTGTGCTGTGTAGTGAGAAAGCTCAGGAAGGCTGGCAGAGAACATGGAGTTGTTTGCGTTTCTGGGTCTAACTAGAGGCTCTGTCCAAACCAAGCCTGGCAGTCTATTAGATCTGACTCCTTCACAGAGAGCATCTCCTGAATTTGTAAATTGGTTTTATGCTTGACAGTCTGTTCAGTTAATTTTCCAGAAGCTCTCTAGCTGCGATCCTGCATTCTCAAGTCAGCCACTAGACAACACCAAATTCTAGAAAGGGGAAAGACCATATATTTCTTTCTTTCTTTCTTTTATTGTGGTAGAAACACATAATATGAGATATATCCTTTTAACAAATTTGTAAATTTCTTAAAGATAAGAAGCATGTACAAGTTGATAGCAGGAGCCACCATGGAGCAGGAGATCCATAATAGGAAACACAGAGAGATTGGGCCAAATAGTCACGGAGACAGGTCATATTTGCAGGAAGTAATCTGTCTCCAAGGTAGCGTTGGAGATGAGTCTGCCCCCGAGCAGCAAGGAAGAGGAGAGTGCACTTTCAACAACCCCACATCTACCTCTCTCTAATGACTTGGGCCATAAGGAAAATTTGGGGTATCGGGGATGACAATCCTGGTCCTCGTCCTAGATGAACCTTCCGCAAATAACTGGTTTAATAAAACCTGATATTCCTCGAAGATAGTGAATCAAAATGGAACTGGTACAAGAGATAAACACAGGTAATACATGAGAAAAGGGACCTGAAAATGCATGGCAGACAAAGAAAAATCATCTGAAAAAAAGTAGATGAAAATTGTCACCAAATATTTCACCATGAACTGGAAAGTTTAGTGAAGCAATTAAGCGAGAGCTGAGGAAAGGGATGGCAAGATAAGAATGATCTTAACTATGAGCTGTCAGACCTCAGGGAAAATATAGAAGAAATTTAATCACAGAGATGAAGGCAAAAGTGACAGAGGCACAGGGAAGAAAGAAACTATAGCAAAAGTCTAGCAATTAGTGTCAAATCTATGTAAATTTAAGACAAAGACCCAAACAAATGTGGTAATTTATGGTTACAGAGCAAATATAATGTTGATAAACCCAGATGGAGTAGAAATGCTATAATTAACAACAATTGGGAGAAGAAAGAAAAAAAGGGGGGAGGTAATGTAAATATGTTGATGTTATCCTTAGTAGCTGGAGTCAAAAGACACCATCTAAAGCAGACAAATCTGGCAATAGGAGTCTATGTATATTGAGCAGTACAAAGATAAACACTAAGAAATATAATTTAATCAACCAAAGTTGGGTGGATGAAAAGAGGAAAAGAAGAAGAGAAGAAAAAGAAATATGTATAAGCATTGAATCATTATTTGTAATATCAAGGAAAAATGGGAAAAACCCCCTAAATATCCACACATAGGGGACTGACTAAATAATTATGGCATATTTATGCAATAAAATGTTATTCAGCTGTAAAATGAAAAGCAAGTTTTTAATGTAGTATATCAAAGGATTGATAAGATTATTATGTGTGAATATATATTATATATATTTAAAATCTCTCTATATAGATAATATATAGACACATATCTATATATCTATATCTATGTATATCTATCTATCTGTCTATATAGATATATATAGAGAGAGATAAAACCTCTCTAGAATGGTGCACAAGAAACTGATAACATTGCCTCTGGTGGGGGAAAACTGGGTAGTGGCGACAGAGACGGAGAGGGAGATTTTCAACATATACCCTTTGTTATCCTTTGAATTTTGAACCACTAGGATGTCACCTATTTTTTAAAACAAATTTAAATGAAATGTAAAGAATTGGTTGATCTGTCTTTGCCCAGTCTTATGGATATCGTGTTATATGAGATGCCTGATATATGCTTTCTAGAGCTTCCTAAGTCCACACACACCTCTCTTTGTTCTAGCCCCCTAAGGACTGAGGCAAACATGCAGGGCAGTGTCCTAATTGTCCACTTGGCCCCCTGCATCTCTGCCAGTTCTTAACCCTGATCTGGTGCAGTCCCGTTAGCAGGTAACAGGGATAATGTTATAAAAAAATTAATCAAACTGTATAAAATTTCCCCTGTAAATAACGTTCTCATATAACCTATTCACCAATAAGACTGAGTAATTGGGATTATAACCTCACACAAAGAGAAGCAAGCTACTGTCTATATCTAGTTCAAGATACTTAGAGTTCTCAAAGCTAATTTTGAAAATTCATAGCCATCAATGTAGAGTTTTCCTAAAATCCAAAAGCTCTCATTACGTATCAGGAAGGAGGCCTGCAAGACTCTGGCCATAGAGCTTTGCTGCAAGCTATAGGTAGCGAGAACTCAGGACCTAAAGGAAGTGTCCATCAGAGAGGAACTTTGTGGAGGGAGAGAGGGGAGAAGAAGGAAGAACAGCCAACCACATGTCTCCCAGCTCAATTCAATCCCCAGATGAAAACCCTAGAGGTGGGCAGGTATTGGAAATGACCAGATCAGTTTTTCACCTTCCCAGGCACAAGCTGTGAAAAGTGTGGGGTCAGACATGGACAACCCAAGTGGCAGAGTAGAAAAGGCTCAGAGAGAAGGCTGGTGGGAACATCCCCCATCACTTCCCTTAAACTCTACATGTCCTCCCCAGTTGAGAAATTCACCAAATCCATCTACTACCCAATTTAAAGGTCTGGATAGGGAAAATACAGAATTCTGGATTTATATCTACATATTGACAATTGGTCTTTGTGAGATGCAAATATTTATTCAGAGGGGAGTTGTATGACATGATTATTTGGAGTGCTTACTTGCAGCAATAACTTGAGCCATCAAACTACCTTTCCTTCCTTCAAAATCTTCCCATATCCAGATAACTGAGAACAAAGAACAATAGAATACTGATGGCTAAACTTAATGGATACCTTGCCAGGGTTAAAGAAACATGATTGAATAAACCAGAAGAACCAGTTTGAACTACTTCACTGCCAGGGGAGAAGGAAGAAGAAAATATAAAAGTAAAATGAAAGAAATGAAAGGATCTCTAGGGAGAGTTCTAGGAAAAGAGCATTTGTAGAACAATAGGGCCTAATGCCTTGTCCTTTTCCCCTTCTATCCTCTTTGGGAGTAAAGACAGTAAGGCACTTCACCCTCTCCCTTTTTTACTGCTCTTCCAAAAGCAGCGGATATGTCCAGTGTGCTGGCACAACGGAAAAGGACAGTGGAGTCAAAGTGGCATAGCATTGTAGGAGAAGGAAGGGACCATGCCGTTCACAGAAGCAGCAAAAACAGACAAATACGTAGGAATAAACCCCAAAAGAAATGTGAAAGATCATTATAATGAAAACTTTACTAAGTGTCAAAGAGGATCTAAATAAATGTGCCTATTTGGGAAAATTGTAAAGATGCCAATCCTTGCCAATTAATCCATAAACTAAGTGCAATCTCAATCAAACCATTAAAAATAGATTCAGCAATAAATGACATTAACATAATTAATTACACATTTAGAGAAAATTGAGATACAAAGTCTACCTCAAACCAAATGTACACAAACATACACACACACATATGTGTGCACACACACTACTAGTAGGTTAACAAAAGAGCTAACTCTGAAAAGAAAACTAGATTTGTATTGGAAGGAAATATAGACAAATGTTTTCTAACTTGGATGTAAATGACTGTCCATATAAATGAAAATATAAAAGTCAATTAGGAAAACAGCATCAGAAAACTTAAAATTCCTGATTGATCACATATACCACTGAAAAAAAAATGAAGGGAAGGGTTGAGAGAAATTTTTGCAACCTAAGAGTTCAACACGTGACAATAGCCATATTTCAAGTGTGGCTAAAGGCTATCATATGGACTGTGCAGCAAGTCTATACATAGAAATGAACTTGGTTTTCTCTCACACAAATAAAGTAATTTTGGTGAGGGAAGAAACCAGTCCCCAGTTTCCCACGGTGCTAAAATAGGCAGGGTGAGGGTTCCTAAGTTCCCTGTGGGCCAGAATATGTCCTGAGAAGGTACCTGGGCAGACGCCTGCTCACCAGCGCCAACACACCCCTCCCTGCCAACACACACACCACCTGCCGTGGGCCACCCAGGGAGCTGAGGGTCCCCGAGTCGGTTAGAGGTTCCTGGGGTGTGCTTCAGGAGGGACTTAACACCAGGAAGCCACAGAGGGGATGCTCAGCTGGGTACATGAATGTGCCGCTCTGTAGCAGGAGAACGGAGCAATAAATGGTGCTGGGTTACTTGGTGATCCACTTGGGAAAAGAAGGAAGGTTGGATCACACCTCCCACCTGTCACAAAGGCAAATTCCAAGCAGATCCATGAGACAACCTCTCAAGTGCAAAGGTACGAAAGAATTAGGAAACCATGAAGAAGACTCTTTGTAATCGGGGAGTAGGGAAGGACATCCTAAGCCCCACACTAAAACGAGAGTCAATTAGGGAAAATGAGTCTTCAGGGTGAACAGGAGGCCATGAGCAAAGAGAGGAGGGAAGTGACAGAGTGTGAGGTGAGGCGTGCAGCATGTGTAGCGGGCAAGGGATTGGCCGATCCTCTGCAGGACTGTGCTGGACCGTGGTGCAGTGCCCGTCTGCATCTCAGACCCACCGGTGGCCCCTAGAAGGGAGGCGGGAGCCAGTCCTCACCACAGCTGTCCACCTCTTAGCCAAAAGGTGCTATGGTGGCACAGTGTGGAGAGTCACTTGGTGAGGGCTGAGCCTGTCCATGGGTGGCACTTCAAAGTGAGGGGATTGTGGTTGAAACTGCTTTGAGAGCGGCACATAGGGCCCTGATGAGGATGCAGAGTTTGAGACTGGATGTGTCACCTGGGAAGCTGGATGTCTGCAACCTTGCCTGCACCTGTGGGCTGGAGGAGCCAAATCACAAAATCCCCAGGAGAGGCAGCAGGCTGGGAGGGCACTGGGAGTTAGTGTGGAAGCCAATACCTTCCGGCACCACACGTAGACGTAATCATGAGACGACAAGGAGAAAGACCAGGGCCTTTCTGGAGCTGGAAGGCAGCCTGTGGTGGCAGCTCCAGGTTGACACAAGAGACAGTTTAGGCTGGGGTGGCCCCATCAAGGCAGGGCACTCTGTGTGTCAAGCTCAAGCTTGATGACCTTGTCTAATGTTTGCCACGGGGAAACCCAGAAAGAATCTCCCTTAGTTGCAGCAGACAGGGAGGTAAGTTCTGTGCTTGGTGGTCTCGTGCTGTTTCATTTAGAATCAAGTATGGGAGGGGCGCCATAGTGCTGATAGCCTCTGAATGTCTTCATCAGGCCCTGACTGGCAGGCATGCCCCAGACTCCCCCCACATCTCTAGGCAGAATCCACTGGGAACTGGGCTCTTGTCCTGCCACAGCAACCAACCAAGGGATGAAGGGCAGACCAGAGGCCTGCGCTTCCAGACACAGGGAGTGTTTGGGGGAGGGCAGTGCCAGCAAATGGAGAGGAGGCTCTTGACTTGGCCCAAGACCACACCGTGGAGACAGCTCAGTGCAGGCAGGCTTCCCCGTGAGAGTTGCTCGGGAGGTGGGCGGACAGCCTCCCAGGCGCACCCTGCGTTGGGAGTCGGCTGGGTGGACAACTGCCCGTGGCAGGACTCAAATGGGATTCAGCAGAGTGCACAAGAGGAGGAAAGTGCGTGTTAATTTGGGACCCTGAGCCAGGAGGAAGGAGAAAATGCTCTGCCTTTGTGCTGAGACGAAAGAGGCTGAGCAATAAGGTGTCGCTGAAGACAGAATTGGCCAAGCAGGCTCCACCGGGACAAGTGGATGTGGGAACTGTCTGCAGGGCAATCCTACCTGGGAAACAGATTCCTCAGCTCGCCTGAGCCTGGCTTGGGAGAAAGGGGTGGTCACATTAGCAGCTCTTAGAACAAGACAGGGCCCCAGAGCCAGCAGAGGAAGCCCCGGCAGGGTGTCTCAGCAGCCACAAGTCACCTGCTGGCCATCTAAGGTGCCAGGGCCTGGGAAGAGGCAGTGTCCCTGTTCCAGGCTGGAGGATTCCCCAGAGTTGGTCCTGGGACCTAGCAGGCACTTATGCCCACTAGTCAGCCCAAAGAGTGGGGTGGATGGGCACAAGCAGAACAGTTGTAATCACCTGCAACCCAAACTCTGGGAGAAGGAAGAAAAAAAATAAAAGAAAACCACGCTCTGTGTGGAGGAGAGCAGCCAGAAGGCAGAGCACTTATAGAGTGCTGATGCCCAGGACACGGTGGCCCAGAGCAGCATTCCAGGGAGACGAGGAGGGGGCACCGGGCGCAGAAGCAGCACTGCTCAAAGAAAGCTTCCTGTCGACTGTGGTGGCCAGGGCTTTGAGGAAGAGGACCGTTGCTTGACACATCAAAAACATGCAGGAAATCTGGCTTTGGTGATGCAGGGGCTAAGGTTTGCTGGGAGGGGTCTGGAAATGTTGGGGAGGGGGCAGAAGGAGTTGCCCAGATCCATGGAGTGGTTCAGTGTGCAAGGGCTTTCTTCCTTCCCTCCAAGGGGTGTCAGCATCTTGAATGGAGGGGATGGAGACGTCTCCCGATGGATCACGGCCACGCTAAGCCAAGCACCCTCAGCATCTGCCCTGCCACCTCTGCAGGGAGTCCATGGAGGGCTCCACTGTCCCCTTCCTGGATCCCACCAAAGGTACCGGGGATCGGGCAGACAGGAGGTTCCCCCAGAGGAGGCAGGGCCCAACCCTTCTCACTCTGCCAGGAATTTGGTCTTGGGATCCCAAGGAAGGGAGGGGGCCTGGAAGTAGGTTTCACAGCTGCTTCGCAGGAGAGAGAGAACTACACTCTGTAGGCACTCAGCAAGTGTCAACCGTTATTGCTATAATTGTGCATTGAATACGCAGGGATGGGTTGCCGAGTGGTCCCCGAGGACGTGACCAAACCCTGAGGATGCTGACCTGCCTCTCTAGGCCGGCAGTCAAGGAAACACACCTTCGTCGAGGGATTTCTCTGCACCAGGCGCCAGGCACTGTGCTGCCCGCTTCACAGGTGTTGTCTCTCTTAGTCCTCCCAACATGCCACCTTAATTCCACCAAACCTCCCTCCACTCCCCCACCCCTGCCCCCAGCCCCTCCTCGAGGAGGCTTATCCTGAACACTGCAGCCCAGCTCTCCTCCTACGTCCTGCGAGCACTGTTGAACGTGCTTTTGTCAGGGAGCCAAAGCCCCAGTTAGTTAGTGTTGATTGTGTCTTTTTATCTTTCTCTCCATGCAGACCGTAAACTCAAGGACAAGTACCATGGCTCGTTTTTGCCAATCAAAGCACACAACTTTATTGATGATACATACAAATAAATGTAGGCTTGGGTGGATGAGCTTACGTTAGTAGAGCACATAGAAGGGGCGTGTACTTTTTGATGAACAGGTTCACTATCCATCAGCTCATATAGAAGAAAAGAGTAAATGAAAAAGAATTCAACCTAAGCAGCAACAAATTGCATTTTCAGCACAAGCTCCGATATGTGTCCGGTCTCCACAAAACGGTCCAGCTTACACAGGGAGACCACCACAGGCAAGGTATCCCTCGTGACGCTATAATATGATGTTCTTTATCCACAGCTGGCAGCTGAAATGATCCCTTTACCGCAGGAAGAAGGCTGCAAGGGAGTAATTTACAATGTGCATTGCCTGCAGACTGCAGAACCAAGAAGTTACTCAGAGCTCCGTGGGAACCCTGCCTACCTGGCCAGTAAGCGTGTGGTCCTCTGCTTAGCAAGTGTAACTTTCACCCCATGATGTGGTGATTGGCTAAGGCTGGATCTTCAACAGCACCCACTGCAGTTTCTTTGACTAAGAACACAAGGGTGTGTTCGCCCAACAGGTTTTGGGTGGATTCAGTCCCATTCTGTTTGAGATGACCATTTAAGAGGCCAGAGTGTCCGGGAGAACCTGTCTGTTTCCGTTCCTCATAGAGAGGGACATGGATGAGAGCAGCATTTGGGCACCCAGCAATTCCCCTGCCAAGACTGGCTTTTCAGACAAACTCATCAACGGTTTCAAAACCTGAACCTCAGCACATCCACTTCCCTCTGATATCAAAGGAAACTTCAAGTCTGAAACGGACTTGGCAAGCATGTTATTAATAACTGTCATGCTTATTAACAAATTTAATCCGGCCTGCTGCAGAAATGAGTTGCAGCAATGTGACACAGTCTCCCGACACACTTCATTGATGTACATCTTAATCTGGCCCTGATTTTCAACACTCGCGTTCAAGTTATTCAGGGCACGTAAAGCCTTCTCCTTAACAGCGGGGTCCGGAGTGGGGATCGTGTTTCCAACAATGGAGAGGCTGGCCAAACGACTATTGATATCGTGGCCAAATGAAAAACCAGCTTCCTTGGGCCGAGCGAACAACATTTTTCCCTGAATGAAAGGACATTTGGAGAGTTCGAGAACACAACTGACATTTTTAATGTCTTAGTCATCACAAAAAATGTTATTTTCATTAAGGAAATGACAGTTCTTTATTGGGATCTGTCCTCTTTGAGAGACCCTTGGTCCTTACTGCCCATGGTTCATGTCATCCTCCTTCCCCCGGAATTTGCTTCTCCTGGATCTTTGCCTAAAGTCCAGAGCCCTTATCTTTTCTCTCCTTTCTGAAGCTCCCTACTCTTCTGGTCTTCTCTTACTGTGGTTGCATCCTCCTCTGATTAGTGGGTAAACACTGTGGCAACTTCTAGCCCTGACCTTCAGACCTGCTTTCACTAAATCACCAGTTTGAGCACATTCCACAGCTATGACAAGTCACAGAAGGTTCTCACTCTTGAAAAAGCCATCTAGTTGTGGTGTTCTAGGAAGGAGATTGTTGAAAGTTATTTTCCTGGACACAAGATGCCCTAACTGCCATCCAACGTGGACCTAGGGGCAATGCAAATACATAGAGCTTTGATATTAGTCTCTGCAGATAAACATGTCAGCAGTCAGAATACAAGAATATCAGTATTTCTCTTTCCTGATTTAAGCCCTTAAATTTTAAATGTTTCTCCCTTGGCAGCTATCTCCCTTAAGCTCATTCCCGCTGTTTTCTCAGCATTTGACTTTTCCAGCACCAAAGTAAGAAAGGAGGAGAACAAAGGCTGGAACAGGGAGAAGCTGAATTGCCTCTCGACTCTGACTCCTACATGCCTATCCTCACCCCTTATCTCCAGGATATCACACTGTGTGGAGCAATTTCCTTCCTCCCTTGCCTAGAGTTATGTCTACAGCTAGACAGATAAGAGACAATGGAGATTGTTAGATGTACAGGCACGTAGATGCCCTCTCTCCCAAGTAAAAAATCTACCTTTCAAATGTCTCCCATTTGGGTCTCAGGCACACCCCTCACCCTGCCTCCAGCCATTTTCATCACCCTGCCCGTCCTCCACAAATGCTTACCTTTTCCACTGCCCTGTTCATCAGCCACTTTCTTGAGCTCATTCTCTCCCTTCAAATGCTCACTTTTCTGCTCTAGCCCTCATTTCTGCACCATAAATATTGATGCTGCTTCCCCAGAGCCAAAAAGGATTGGGATTAAGCAATGTTTTTCTGAAGACAGGATAGGAGTTGAAGAACAGGTTCTGGTTTCGCACTTGCTTCTACCACCCCCTTGTGACCAGTTCAGGCCCCACATTTCCTTGAAGGAACGCCCACTTGCTGCAGTTTCTACTAAATATCCTATGATTTTCTTCCTCTTCCTTCCTCTTGGATTGTGCTGCTCCCTGCAGACTGACAAACCAACAGATAAGGGTCGGTGAACATTTAGTGCTGAGTGGTAGCCCACAGTTCCTACCTTTTACTGATTCAGGACTCTGTCAAATGATTCTCACCTCTCACTCCCAGATCCCAGCACCTGCTTTTCCCCCAACCCCATGCATCATTTAGAGAACTAAAACGAGCTGGTGGATATCCTGAGGGTGTAGGGAAAGCTGACTCTGTCCCTTCAGGTCTCTGCCCCCCAACCCTACCTTGACCTCCAAGGCTCCAGTCTCACACCAACCTGCACACAACCAGAGCAGTTTCTTCCTTCTTCACTCAGCTACAAACATGTCTCTCTAAGGTCAACAGAGGCTGATGGCTGGACCAAAAAGACCACCTCTCCACAATTCTTGGTCCCCTGAGATACATGTCACCAATGAGCCATGGTCCCCAAGTTCCCCTCCCACCAGTAGGATTAGCGGACATTTGGTCTTGTCCAAAACATCCACGGAGACATTTGATCCACAGCAAAAGGTCCTTGGAATTTGCTTCCATCAAAAATGTACATGAGCATATTTGGTCCATGCCAAATGGTCCTTGATACTTGATCCTGTCAAAAACGTCCACGAGTGGAAAGCATCACACAGACTCAAATAGCCCATAATGTTTATTTATATTTTTGGTTTATAGGGTTAATACATAAAAAATACCATCTGTTTTATTGGTCCAATAATTGTATTATGGCTGTATTGCCAATAATAACCCTTTTTGCCTTGGTATCCTAGGAGGTAATGGCCCATAGCGTTAGGTAGATGGGTCCCGGTTCAAATCTTGCAGTAGAGCAGGATTTATATCAACTATGTATACCAAGGAAGAGTCCTACAGTTAGAGAAATGCACAGAGGATAACAAGTTGAAGATGGGATCTCGCAGTGCATGGTGCATTAACATGTCACTGGGCATTTGGTTGGATGTGGCTGGGTCATTCAGTAAGAGCAGAGTTTGAAAGGAGGAGCTTGGTCAAGCTGCTATGTAAAATAGGCAGTGAATGCATTGACCTAAACACTTTACAGAGCTTCTGGCTCATTTGGGAGGGGTGAGAACAGGTGTAGCTCTCCTACTACATAGCAGTCTCATGTAACAGCCACCATGGGGAGATACCAGGCATCTAATTAATCCCCCTACAACTATCTCATTGCCCAGGGTTAATGGGCAATGTTTCCCTGGAATCAATGTCCTATAGAGGTAAGGTTGGGGTAGACTGCAAGAAGTGTCTGCTGCTATTTAGAGAGGTTTTAGTGGGTGTGACTCCCACACTTACCTGCCAATCAGCAGTGGACCACCATACCCTCAGATAGTGCCTACCTACTGGCTGATCCAGCCTGGCTGAACCTGGTGTGGAATCCATAAGATGCTAGTAAGGTTTTCCCCTACCAGTAAACCCGTGACCATTAATCAGACAGCTACAAAAGAAAAAAATGAATAACCCTTCTTCTGTTGCTTGGCAATATGACATCTTTATTTAAAAATTCCCAGAGGAATATGGCAGAAATAGTGTACTCAAAAAAGAAAAGCCAATTCTACATTACAATGGTTTTTGTTACTATTTCCATTCCCTTAACAAAGATAGGAGTAAATGGTACTGGCACCGTGAAGAGAGGAGAATCTGCAATGCACAATGCACAACTAGTCAGGATCTGGATAACATTACTGTCATTCAATATGGGACAGAAAAACATCAGCACAACATTGGTGTTGAAGGGGAAGTAAGGAAAATCTGAACAGGGTAAAACTTCATGGAGAAGAAGCAAATGCAACACCATCACAGGTACATTGAAGAATTCTCCATGATATTCATGATGAAGAGGTCCTACTAATGCTGCCAGAAATAAACTCATTAAAGAGGTAAGTAAATAGAATTGAAAATAGACATCAACCTCTAAACCCAACTTCATTGCATGAAATTGAAATTCCAGAGGAGTATAAAATAACCAGATGTGGAGAACCATTTCTTATGCATAATTCCAGTGCTCAAGAGGGCAAAAGAATTCTTACTTACACAACTTATGACAATATTTGATATTTAAGTGCCAGTACCACATTATTCAGTGATGGCACCTTCAGGACGGCACTAACACAGTTCACTCAGTAACTTACTGTGCACAGCATAGTATTGGGCTATACTATGCCACTGATTTATGCACTAACATTGAAAAGGCAAGAAGACACTTAAAGATATCTATATGAGAGAGCACTTGCATTTGCACGGGAAAGAAATTTCTATACTAACCCTTCATTGTGCATGATAAATTTTGAGATTGCAAATATGAATTCAATTTGACTACTACCAAATTCACAAGTAAAAGGATGCTTATTTCACTTTTCACAATCACTGTGGTGAAATATATCTTTTGGGGATCTAACATGAGGGTATATGACAATGAAAAGTAACACCTGTAAGTGTGCATCCATGTTGTTCGGACTTCCATTTGTGCCTCTGGAAGATATAAATGAAACTTTTGAGCACATTGTGGAGAATGCAGAAGAAAATTTAGATGACCTAATGGATTATGTTGAGAGAATGTATATCCATGGAAGGCGTGGCAGAGGCAGAAGAAGACCAAAAGTGCCAAGATTTCCACCAAAAACTTGGAATGTTTATACATCAGTACCATGGTGATCACAGGGTGAACAATGCAGTGTAAGACTGGCATAGCAAATTTCAAAAGCTGAGGTAGTGCATCATCCTTCAATCTGGAGATTTATTGAAGAGTTAAAAGATGAACAAATTATCACCCAGGTTTTCAGTGGTCACACTCAAATACAGCCACCAACTTCACAATGATACTGACAAAATCAAATTTGTATAACTGAAACTGTTGACAGATGTAACAAATATAAAGCCAATAATCAGGTCAATATACACTTGAGAGCAATTGTTCATCAACTTAAGAGTAACTCTGCCAAACTTCATGACCAGGAAGAACAAGAATAAATGTGAAATCCAAAATTCATAATGAATTACAATAAAAATAACATAAATAAAATTTTAATGAAGTTAAATGTTTGTATAATTTAATAAATCATGGACCAAATGTTGCAATGGACATTTTGGACAGGACCAAATTTCAAAGACCTTTTTGGCATGGACCAAATGTCTCTGGATGTTTTGGACATGACCAAATATCAAGGAACTTTTTGGTGTGGACCAAATATCTCCACGAATGTTTTGGACAGGACCAAATTTCAAAGATCTTTTTGGCAGAAGTACTATATGAAGAAATGATGGCTAAGAATTTTCTGAACTTTCCAAAACATCAAACCACATATTCAAGAAGCCCTTCAAATCTTAAGCAAGACAAATTTTTAAAAATCACACCCATGCACAGTATACAAAACTACTGAAAACCAAAGACAAGGAAAATATCTTAAAATCAACCATAAAACAAAAACCTCAGATTACCTTCAAAGAAGCAACTCTTAGACTGATAGCTGACTTCTCAACAGGAAAAAATGAAAGCCAGACAATGAAAGAATATTTTTAAAGTGCTGAAAGAAAATTACTGCCAACTTAAATTCATATGTCCATAGACAATATCCTTCACCTATATAGGTGAAATAACGGCCTTCTCAGACAAAAGAAAATCATCACTGGCAAATTCATACTAGAATAAATACTAAAAGTTGTCCTTCAGGCAGAATAAAAATTTATCTTCCCACAAAGCAGGAAAAAAAGAAGCACAAGGGAAAGAGTAAATATGTGAGAAGATCTAAATAATTATTGACTATATACAACAATGATAAGAATGTTTTGAAATGTTGAAATACATATAGAATTAGGTTGAAAATATATAGAAAGTTGGAATACA
Source organism: Tapirus indicus (assembly GCA_031878705.1). Taxonomy (NCBI): domain Eukaryota; kingdom Metazoa; phylum Chordata; class Mammalia; order Perissodactyla; family Tapiridae; genus Tapirus; species Tapirus indicus. Next base: position 85,025,264 of record CM062942.1, on the reverse strand, counting down.
TGACAACAATGGCATATAAATTGAGATGAGGATAACCGGAGTTAGTATTTTAAGTCCTGTGAATTATCTGGGAAGAGGGTAAAAGGATGAATTCATAGTAGATTTTGAAAAGTCAAGAATGTATGCTGTAATTTATAGGGCAACCACTAAACAATAGTAAATTAGTACAACTTTCAAGCTAATAGAGAAAAAGGGAATAATGAAAAAAAAGTCAGTACATCCAAAAGAAGATAAGAGAGGAAAGAAATTGGAATATGGAGTAGGCAGGTCAAATGGGAAGCATCAAATAAGATAAAAGATTAGAAAAAATAAAGGGATTGGTGTCAAGAAAGTGGCGTAGGCAGACTCTGAACTCACCTCCACCTACAGACACAACAGACTTACAACTAACCCTGGAACAATTACCCGTGAGAGAGAACTGAAAACTGGATAAGAGGAACCCCTGCAACACACGACAGTCCTGACTGAGGTGGAAGAGACAGAAATTCCCATCTGGAGAGAAAGAAAGCCACCTTCATAAACCGCAGGGCCTTGCGGCTGCCCAGAAGCAATACAAAGGTATGCAGCCTTCCCTGGAGGAGGAGGGGACTGAGCAGGGACTGTTGCCTTAATAAGCATTTTTTTGGACCCAACACAACTGAGATGGGTGTCATAATATCTGGCTTTGCTTACTACTAACAACAACAGGGAATACCCCCAGAAAAGCTATCAAACATAAGGGGGAAAAAAAAAAACAAGCCAGCTCTTAAAGAGCCCATACACAAATTCACCCATTTCAGAAGGCCACCTAAAATCACCAGAAAGAAAGGTGCACAGTCCTTTGGTGAAAAGAGACTCACCTGATAGGTCCTGAGTGCATCTTGGTGAGAGGTGAGACCTCTCCAGGGACTGAGACATTGGTGGCAGCCATTGTGACTTGCTGCAAGCATGCTGACACAGTTGCTGGCAGACACCATTGGAGATCTCCCCCTGGCCTGTCCAGCTAGGGTCTGCCCCACCCACCAGAGCACTGATTTAATCCAGCTCAGCCAGGGCAAGCAGCTCACCCTAGGGACTGGCCCCACCTAACAACAAGCCCTCAGGCAACTTGTGGGCCTGTATAGGCTAGGTGCCTGGATTCTCTGCAGCCACATGAGTGGGTCCACCTCTGTGGGGAAGGGCATGTGCAAGGAGCAGGTGGAGTGTGTGGGGCATTGATGGAGTGTGTAGGGCCTCTGCGGTAGGGTGACTGGGTCCACTTCAGGGGGTCGGAGCAGGACTGTGTCAATGGTGTGTCAACACCTGTGGGTGTTGAGGCTTGTCAGCTGCAGAAGACTTGTGCTTCTCAAACAGCCACAGAGGGGATTAGCCCTACCTTCCAAAGCCTGAAACTATTGGGTGCTCCTGTGCCTGGAGCCAGCCCCACCTAGCTGTAATCTTCAGAGAGCTGACAAGAGCCTTATAGGTCAGAGGCCTACAGCAACTGTAAGCCATTGAGCCTAACATCCAGCCACACTGGGAGCCTGCTCACTTAACAGAAAAACTGCAACAGGAATGTGCTATTAGACCTTGCAGCCAACAGTGCAAGGGCTCCCCATACCCAATAAAGAGACTGAAGGGGCCATAACAGCCACTCACAGCTGAACATTACATCCAGGCGGCTGGGGGACAGCTCAGCCTCCTGGGCATCTACAGCAAGAGCAAATTTGTCACAACAGAAGGACACACATAGCCCACACAGAAGTCACTCCTGGAACATTTGGAACTAGTGATGAGAGAGAAACATGCTCCTGGGCCTTATAAGGCATCACTTACATAAGGTCATCTCCCCAAGATCAGGAGACATAGCTGATCTACCTAATACATAGATACAAGCAAAGAGAAAGAGGCAAAATGAGGAGGCAAAGGAATACGTTCCAAGTACGGAAACAGGATAAAAACCCAAGAAAAAGAACTAAATGAAACAGAAATGAGCAATCTACCTGACAAAGAGTTCAAAGAGTCATAAGGATGCTCACTGATCTTGGGAGAAGAATGGATGAGCTCAGTGAGAACGTCAACAAAGAAATGGAAAATATAAAAAGGAACCAATCAGAAATGAAGAATACAATACTGAAAATGAAAAATTCACTAGAGGGACTCCAAAGCAGAGTAGAGGATACAGAAGAACAGATCAGTGAGCTGGATAGAGGAAATCACCCAAGCTGAACAGATAAAAGAAAAAAGAATTAAAAAGAGTGAGGACAGTCTATGGGACCTCCAGGACAAAATCAAGCACACTAACATTCCTGTTATAAGTGTCCCAGAAGAATAGAGAGAGACAAAGGGGCAGAGAATCTATTTGAAAAAAATCATAGCTGAAAACTTTCCTAACCTAAGGAAGGAAACAGACCTCCAGGTACAGGAAGCACAGACAGCACCAAAAAAGATAAACCCAAAGAGGATCACACCAAGACACATCATATTTAAAATGTCCAGAATTAAAGATAAAGAGAGAATACTAAAAGTCACAAGAGAAAGGCAACAAGTCACATACAAAGGAAACCCTGACTTCAGCTGACTTCACAGCAGAAACCTTACAGGCTAGAAGAGAGTGGCACAATATATTTAAAGTGCTAAAAGGAAAAGACCTACAGCCAAGAATACTCTATATGGCAAGGTTATCATTCAGAATGGAAGGAGAGATAAAGCATTTCCCAGACAAGCAAAAATTAAAGGGGTCTATCACCAAGAAACCAGTTGTACAAGAAATGCTAAAGGAACTTATTTAAGGGGAAAAGAAAAGACCACAAATAGGAAAAAAATTATCTATTTCCATGATATGAGAGTAATGGATACAAATGCACAAAAAAGAGGTTAGATGTGATGTCAAAAACATAAAATGTGGGAGGAGGGGAGTAAAAGAGTAGAGCTTTTAGAAAGAGGTCAAACTAAAGAGACCATCAACTTAATTTAGACTGCTATATATGTAGGTTATTATATATGAACCTCATGGTAATCACAAACCAGAAACCTGTAATAAACACACAAAAAAACTAAGAGAAAAGAACACAAATATAATACTAAAAACAACCATCAAACCACAAGGGAAGAAAGCAGAAGAAGAAAGGAACAGAAAAGAACTACTAAAACACCCAGGAAAAAAGTTTTAAAATGGCAATAAGTACATACTTGTCAATAGCTACTTCAAATGTCAATGGACTAAATTCTCCAATCAAAAGGCATAGGGTGGCTGATTGGATAAAAAAACAGGACCCACATATATGCTGCATACAAGAAACATACTTACAAACTAAAGTGACCTAAAGACACTCACAAACTGAAAGTGAAGGGATAGAAAAAGACACTCCATGCAAATGACAATGAAAAGAAAGCTGAGGTGGCAATACTTACATCAGAAAAAAAATAGACTTTAAAACAAAAACTGTAACAAGAGACAAAGAAGGGCACTACACAATGATCAAGGGAACAATCCAACAAGAGGATATAACACTTGTAAATATCTATGCACCCAACATAGGAGCACCAAAATATGTAAAGCAATTATTAACAGACATAAAAGGAGGAGTAGGCAGTAACACAATAATATTAGGGTACTTTAACACTCCACTTACACCAATGGGTAAATCATCCAAACAGAAGATCAATAAGGAAACATTGGCCTTGAACAACTCACTGGATCAGTTGGACATGATAGATATATGCAAAACATTCCATCCAAAAACCGAAGAATACAGATTCTTTTCAAATGCACATGTAACATTCTCCAGGATTGATCACATTTTAAGCCTCAAAACAAGTCTCAATAAATTTAAGAAGATTGAAACAATACCAAGCATCTTTTCTGACCACAACAGTATGAAACTAGAAATCAACTACAGGAAGAAAATCAAAAAAGCCACAAATATGTGGAGATAAAATAAAATGCTACTGAACAACGATTGGGTCAATGAAGAAATCAAAGGAGAAATAAAAAAATACCTGGAGACAAATGAAAATAAGACATGCTAGAATTTGTGGGATACAGCAAAAGCAGTTCTAAGGGAGAAGCTTATAGCAATACAGGCCTACCTCAACAAATAAGAAAAATTTCAAATAAACAATCTAACAGTGCACCTAAAGGAACTGGAAAAAGAACAAACAAAGCCCAAAATCAGTAGGACGGAAATAATAAAAATCAGAGTAGAAATAAATGAAATAGAGACTAAAAAAAAGTAGAAAAAAAATCAATGAAACCAAGAGCTGATTCTTAGAAAAGATAAACAAAATTGACAAACCTTTGGCTAGACTCACCAGGAAAAAAAGAGAGAAGGCTCAAATAAATAAAATCAGAAATGAAAGAGGAGAAATTACAATGGACACATCAGAAATACACAAGATTATAAGAGAATACTATGAAAAGCTATATGCCAACAAACTGGGTAATCTAGAAGAAATGGATGCATTCTTAGAATCAGACAACCTTCCAAAACAGAATCAAGAAGAAATGGAGAATTTAAATAGACCAATCACCAGTAAGGAGATCAAAACAGTAATAAAAACCTTCCCAAAAATAAAAGCCCAGGACCAGACAGTTTCCCTGATGAATTCTACCAAACATTCAAAGAAGACTTAATACCTATTCTTCTCAAACTCTTCCAAAAAACTGAAGAGGAGGGGAAGCTTCCTAACTCATTCTATGAAGCCAACATTACTCTGATACCAAAACCAGACAAGGACAATACAAAAAAAGAAAATTACAGGCCAATATCACTGATGAACATTGATGCAAAAATCCTCAACAAAATACTAGCAAATTGAATATAACAATACATTAAAAAATCATACACCATGATCAAGTGGGATTTATTCCAGGGATGCAAGAATGGTTCAACATCTATAAATCAATCAACATGATGCACCACATTAACAAAATGAAGAATAAAAATCACATGATCATCTCAATAGATGCAGAGAAAGCATTTGACAAGGTACAGCATCCACTTAATGACAACAATTCTGAATAAAATTGGTATGGAAGGAAAGTACCTCAACATAATAAAGGCCATATATGACAAACCCACAGCTAATATCATTCTCAATGGTGAAAAACTGAAAGCTCTCCTCCTAAGAACAGGAACCAGACAAGGATGAACACATTCACCACTCCTATTTAACATAGTATTAGAAGTCCTAGCCAGAGCAATCAGGCAAGAAAACGAAATAAAAGGGATCCAAATTGGAAAGGAAGAAGCGAAACTGTCACTATCTGCAGATGACATGATTTCATATATAGAAAACCCTAAAGAATATACCAAAACACTTTTTGAGATAGTGAATGAATATGGTAAAGTTGCAGGATACAAAATCAACATACAAAAATCAGTTGCATTTCTACACACTAACAAAGTAGCAGAAAGAGAAACTAAGAATACAATCCCATTTACAATTGCAAGAAAAAGAATAAAATACCTAGGAATAAACTTAACCAAAGAGGTGAACGATCTGTACACTGAAAACTATAAAACATTGTTGAAAGAAATTGAAGAAGACACAAAGAAATGGAAAGATATTCCACGCTCTTGGATTGAAAGAATTAACATAGTTAAAATGTCCATACTTCCCAAAGCAATCTATAGATTCAACGCAATCCCTATCAAAGTCTCAACATTTTTCACAGAAATAGTACAAAGAATCCTAAAATTTATATGGAACAACAAAAGACTCTGAATAGCCAAAGGAATCCTGAAAAAAAAGAACAAAGCTGGAGGTATCACACTCCCTGATTTCAGAATATACTACAAAGCTATAGTAACCAAAACAGCATGGTACTGGCACACAAACAGACACACAGATCAATGGAACAGAATCAAGACCCCAGAAATAAACCCACACATTTATGGACAGCTAATTTTCAACAAGGGGGCCAAGAACGTACAATGGAAAAAGGAAAGTCCCTGCAACGAATTGTGTTGGGAAAAATGGTCAGCCACATGCAAAAAAATGAAAGTAGACCATTATCTTACACCATACACAAAAATTAACTCAAAATGGATTAAAGACTTGAATGTAAGACATGAAATTTCTAGAAGAAAACATGGGCAGTATGCTCTTCGATATTGGTCTTAGCAACATATTTTCAAGTACCGTGTCCGACCTGGCAAGGGAAACAATAGAAAAAAATAAACAAATTGGACTACATCAAACTAAAAAGCTTCTGCACAGCAAAGGAAACCATCAAGAAAATGAAAAGACAGACTAACATTTGGGAGAATATATTTGCAAACCATATATCTGATAAGGGGTTAATATCCAAAATATGTAAAGAGCTTATACATCTCAACAACAAAAAAAACTAACAACCCAATTTAAAAATGGGCAAAAGACCTGAACAGTCATTTCTCCAAAGAAGATATACAGATGGCCAACAGGCACATGAAAAGATGTTCAACATCATTAATGATAAGGGAAATGCAAATCAAAACTACAATGAGATATCACCTCACTCCCATTAGAATGGCTATAATTAATAAGACAGGAAACAAGTGTTGGAGAAGATGTGGAGACAAGGGAACTCTCATACACTGCTGGTGGGAGTGCAAACTGGTGTAGCCACTATGGAAAACATAGAAAAATTTTTTTCCTCAGAAAATTAAGAATAGAACTACCATATGATCCAGCTATTCACTGCTGGGTATTTATCCAAAGAACATGAAAACACCAATGCGTAAACATACATGCACCCCTATGTTCATTGCAGCATTATTCACAATAGCCAAGACTTGGAAGCAACCTAGGTGCCCATCAAGGGACGAATGGATAAAGAAAATATGGTATATATACACAATGGAATACTACTCAATCATAACAAACGATGAAATCCAGCCATTTGTGACAACGTGGATAGACCTTGAGGGTATTATGCTAAGCGGAATAAGTCAGAGGGAGAAAGCCAAATACCATAAGATCTCACTTATAAGTAGAAGATAAAAACAACAAGAAACAAACACATAGAGACAGACTGGATTGGTGGTTACCAGAAGGTAAGGGGGGAGGGAGGAGGGCGAAAGGGATGATTAGGCACATGTGTGTGGTGATGGATTGCAATTAGTCTTTGGGTGGTGAACATGATGTAATCTATGCAGAAATAGAAGTATAATGATGTACACCTGAAATTTATGTAATGTTATAAACCAATGTTACTGCAACAAAAAAAGATAAGAGATTAAACCCTAAATGTATCAGAAATTACATTAAATAAAAACACACTAAATGCTTCAATTCAAAATAAATACTGCAAGATTAGATAAAAGTAACAAAACCCAGCTATATGCTGTTCACAAAGATACATCTAAAACTTGAACAGATAGAAAGTTTCAAAGTATAAGAATGTAAAATATATACTGTGAAAACACTAACCAAAAGAAAGTTGGTGAAAGTATACTCACATCAAATAAAACAGATTTTAAGTCAAAAAGCATTACTCGAGATAAAGGCAGACACTCCATGAGGAAAAAAATGTAGAATTCACCAGAAAGATATAACAATTCCAAATATGTATGCATCTAACAACATGACTTCGAAATATATGAAGCAAAAATGAACAGAACTATAAGAAATGATAGAGGTCCCCAATTATAGTGGGAGATTTTAACATACTTCTTTTCATGGATGACAGAATAAGCAGATAGAAAATAGTGGAAATATAGAAGATTTGAACATGATTAGCAAATTTGACCTAGTTAGTTCAATCCCTAATTGGTATAATGCTATACTCAGTAACTACAAAAGATACACACTTTTCAAAAGCAGATGGAGCGTGTATAAAAATTGATCATATACTGGGCCATAAAGCAAGTTTTAACAAATTTCAAAAGATTAAAATCATACAGAGTGTGTTCTGTAACCATGGTGCAATTAACTAGAAATCAATAATAAAAATATAATTAAAAATCTGCATCTTTTTTGTAATTAGGAAATGCATTTCTAAATAACCCATGGGTCAAAGAAGAAAACATAATTAAAATTAGAAAACACTTTGCATGGGATGGTGATGAAAATGTTACATTCAAAGTTGTGGAGAATAGTCTGCTTCTGGCTATGATGGTCTACTACTAGAAGACCAATCTTCCCACTTAGAAGAACAAGAAAAGCTGAAAAATAAATTTTTATTATATTTAAACAAATTGTTTAAAGACATTGGAGAGCTACCAAAGCAGCCAGGATTTGAGGTACCAAAATCCTCAGAGAGAAGGAAAATTCAATGACATGAAACCAACATTTGACACGAATTTTCTCCTTGAGGCATTTGCCAATTCATTATCAACATGGATGGAGAGACTGAAAAAGAAGATGCTAAGAGGCAGAAAACCTGAGTAGAGCTTTCAGCAATTACACAGAGCTAAGGATTCAAAATCTAGAACTCGGGGCTACCTAGAGAGCCAGGATTTGACAGGCTAAGATCCTGGAGAAAAGGAAATTACAAAGAAATGAAATGGGCAGTCTGAGCTCATTTTCTCCTCGCAGCAGTCTCAGTTCTTAATAGATGTAGAGCTAGAAGCAAAGAAGCCAAATAGAAAGAGGCAATTAAGAGGTTGGGAAGACAAACAGCTATTGTCAGCTTCATAGTGCAGGGAAGATAGAAATTGGTGTTTGGGGACTTCCAGGGTTGGCGGACCTGGTAAGTTCCCCATGCTGTCGGTTAGAACCCCTAGGAGTAAGGGTGACCTGGAAATAGAATAGGTCTGACAAAGATTGAAATCCAACCTCAAATTAGTTCAATTCTTGATTGGCTCAAGGTAATTTACTCCTATCATGCCTTCCCAAAGCTAAAGAAAATTCTCTGCAAATCAAGAAAATGTCATCTAGATTTTCTAGAATTTTTTATTTGTAATGTTTAGCTTCAAACATAAGCACATGAAGAAACAGGACAGACAGAAATTTTTGTAAAGGAGGTAAAGAAACCAAAAGAAAAAGAAATAGATGATAGAAATAGACCTATAGGAGATTAGGCTATTAGAGGTATCAGGCATAGACTTTAAAATAGTTGTGATTAATATATTCAAGAAAATAGATTACAAGATAAACAGTTTCACCCGAGAACTGAAATGTGGGGGAAAAAAGAATCAAATGGAAATTCTAAAACTAAAATGTATAATAGCGGCTTTCAGTTTCAGCTCCAACATATGAAAAGCTTGGAAGTCCTCACTACCCTCCTCACAATAAAAAAGATGCTGAACAAATGGAAAATCAACAACTTTTCTAAGATCTCTCAGAGAAGTAAGGCCACAGGACACACCAACACCCCAAAATGTGGAGATACAGGCAGAATCACAGCTAAAACCATCTTACTTGAAGCAGAAGGCTCTGGAGCCGATAACTGGTTAGAACATTTAAATGGTAATTTTGATTAATTGCTAGAGGCTAAGTGTGGACTAGCTTAACAGTTAAAAATTTATAGGGGGGGCACTTTTGGGGAGAGTCCTACACTTTCATTGATTTTACCTCAAGGAACTCCAACAGGTTCTCACAATGAAGATCAGAGAAAAATCCCCTTGTGTTTCTGGCAGGGGAGGGGAGAACAACCATTGTGAATTAAACCCAGGGGAAAAGTAACCATTTTGAAATATGTCGAGTGTTCCCCATAACAAAGGCCGTCCTGAAAGGGAAACTACTTTACCAGGGCCTTATCTGACTTGGGGAAAGAATACCTAGCCAGCTCCAGCCCCTTCTAGACTTCCTGTCTCATGTAAAGGGAGAAAAAATCACTGTTAATCAACTGGATCTAATTAATATTTGTAGAATACTTCATCCAACAACAGCAACAGAATACACATACTTCTAGGCTCACATGAAGTATTCACCAAGATAGACCACATTTTAGGCCATAAAACATACCTTAACAGGTTTAAAAGAGTAGAAAGCATATAAAGTATCCTCTCAGACCACATGTAACTAAATTAGAAACCAATAACAGAAAGATAACTGCAAAATCTCAAAATATTTGGAGACTAAATGACACACTCTTAAGCAAAACATGGGTCAAAGAAGAACTCTAAAGAGAAATTTTAAAATATTTTGAACTAAATGAAAATGAAAATACAACTTATAAAAAATTGTGGTATGCAGTGAGAACAGTGCTTAGAGGAAATTTATGAAATTTAATGCATATATTAGAAAACAAGAAAGATACAAAATTTATAATCTAAACTTTCACCTTAGAAAACTATAAAAAAGAAGAGCAATATAAACCTAAAGCAAGCAAGAGAAGAAACAATCAAAATTTGAGTAGAAATCGATAAAATTGAAAACTGAAATTAATAGTGTAAATCAATGAAACAAAAAGCTGGTTTTTTGAAAGAATCAATAAAATTGATTAACCTCTAACCAGGCTGAGAAAAAATACAAATTACTAATATCTGAAATGGAAGACAGCTCATCATTACTGATCCCATGGATATTAAATGGATAATAAAGGAATATTATGAAAAACTCTGTGCCCATGAATTGGATAACTTAGATGAAATTGACCAATTCCATGAAAGACAAAAACTACCAAAACTCACACAAGTAAAAATAGATCTTTTAAATAGGCCTATATTTATTAAAGTAATGGAATATTAAGTAATGGAATAATTAATACCCTTCCAAAAAAGAAAAGGCTAGGTACAGATGGTTTCATTGGTGAATTATACCAAACATTTAAAGAAGAAATGATACCAATTCTTTATAATCTCTTCTAGAAAATAGATACATAGGGAACACTTCCTAATTCATTCTACAAAACCAGCATTACTCTAATGCAAAAAGGACATTACAAGAAAGAAAAACTATAGACCAATATCTCTCATAAACATTGATGTAAAAGTCCTCAACAAAATATTAACAAATTGAATCCAACGATGTATAAAATGAAATATACACTATGACCAAGTGGGATTTATTCCAAGTGTGTAAGACTGGCTCAACATTAGAAAATCAATTAATGTAATCCATCACATCAACAGGCTAAACAAGAAAAATCATATGGTCATATCAATAGATGCAAAAAAAGCATTTAACAAACTCCAACACCCATATGTGATAAAAACTTTCAGGAAACTAGGAAGAGAGGGGAATTTCCTCAACTTTATAAAGAATATCTACAAAAACCTACACCTAGCATCATACTTAACAGTGAAAAATTACATACATCCCCCCTAAGATCAGGAACAAGGCAAGGATGACCCCTCCCACCACTCCTATTCAACGTTGTACTTGAAGTACAATAAGACAAGAAAAAAAAAATAAAATGTATACAGATTGAGGAAGAAGAAATACAACTGTCTTTTGTTTGCAGATAATATGACTATCTATGTAAAAAATTCTTAGAAATTGACAAAAAAACCTCCTGAAACCAGTAATTGATTATAACAAGGTTGCACAATACAAGGTTTATATACAAAATTCAACTGCTTTCCTATATACCAGCAATGAACAATTGAAAATCTAAATTAAAAACACAACACCATTTACATTAACACTAAATATAAGAAATCCTTGAGCATAAATCTAACAAAATATGTACAGGATCTAAATGAGGAAAACTGTAAAACTCTGGTGAAGGAAATCAAACAAAATCTAAATAAATGGAGAGATATTCTGTGATCGTGGATAGGAAGACTCAATATTGTTAAGATGTCAGCTCTTTCCAAGTTGATCTATACATTCAATATAATCCCAATCAAAATTCTAGCAAGTTATTCTATTGTTATCAACAAACTGATTCTAAAGCTTACATGGAAATGCAAAAGATCGAGAATAGCCAACACAATACTGAGGAAGAACAGCAAAGTCAGAGGTTGACACTACTTGACCTCAAGATTTATTATGACTCTACAGTAATCAACACAGCATGGTACTGGTGACAGAATATTCAAATAGATCAATGGCACAGAATGGAGTGCCCACAAATAGACTCATTCAAATGTAGTCAATTGATCTTTGACAAAGGAGCAAAGGCAATCCAATGGAGAAATTCATTAGTGGTACTGGAATAATTAGATACTCATAGGCCAAAAAACAAAAAGAACCTAGACAGAGATATTACAACTTTCACAAAAATTAACCCCAAATGGATCATAGAAGTAAATGCAAAACTATAAAACTTCTAGAAGATGACATACGATAAAATCCAGGTAACCTTGGTGATGAGTTTTTAGAAACAACCAAAATATGATCCATGAAAGAAAAATTGATAGGTTGGGCTTTACTAAAATTAAAAACTTCTGCTCTGCAAAAGAAAGAGAATGAAAAGACAGACCACAGACTGAGAGAAAATATTTGCAAAACACATATCTTATAATGGACCTGTATTCAAAATTTTTAAAAAACTCGAGAAAACAAAAACCAAATTTAAAACATGGGCAAAATATCTGAACAGGCACCTCACCAAAGAAAATACACAGATGGCAAATAAGCATAGGGAAAGATGCTCAACATGAAACGTCAGGAGGGATTTTGCACTCACCACAAAGAAATGGTAACTATGTGATGGGATGGAGGTGATAGTTAATATAATGGTGATAACCAATTTGCAATTTATAAAAGTATCAAATCAACATATTGCACACCTTAAAATTACACGATGTTATGTGTTAATTATGTCTCAATAAAGCTGGCAAAAAATAAAACAGAAGATAGAAAAAAAAGAAAGGAATTGCAAAGTAAAACAACAATGAGATACTACCATACACCATTAGAAATGGCAAAAATCCAAACAACTGATAATAACAAATGGTGGTAAGAATGTGCAACAGGAGATACTCTCATTCATTCCTGGTGGGAATGCAAAATGGTATAGCCAGTTCGGAAGACAATTTGGCAGTTTCTTACAAGACAAAACATAGTTTTGCCATATGATTCAGCAATCACTCTCCTAAGTATTTACACAATTGAGTTGAAAATAAATATGCACACAACAACCTGCACACGAATGCTTATAGCAGCTTTATTCATAACTGGCAAAAACTGGAAGCAACCAAGATGACCTTCAATAGGTTAATGAATAAACAAACTGTGGTACATCCATCCAATGGGATATTGTTCAGTGATAAAAAGAAACGAGCTATCAAGCCATGAAAAGACATGGAGGAACCCTAAATACATATTACTAAGTGAAAGAAGCCAGTCTAAAAAGGCTACATACTATATGATCTATATGCTAGATCATACTATATGCTATTCCAGAAAAATCAAAACTATAAACACAGTAAAAAGATCAGTAGTTGCCATGGGTTTGAGAGGGATGAATAGGTGAAATGCCATGGATTTTTAGGATGTGAAACTATTCTGTATGATATTATAATAGCCAGTATAAGACATCATACTTTTGTCAAACCCATAGACTATACAACACAGAGTGAACCTTTATGTAAACTATGGATTTTAATTAATAGTAATGTATCAATATTGGATCATTAATTGTAACAAATGTACCACACTGATGCAAAATGTTAATAATATGGGAAACTGGCAGGGGAAGGGCTATATGGAATCTCTCTGTACTATCTTCTCAATTTTTCTGTGAATCTAAAACTGTTCTAAAAAATAGTCTATTAGTAAAATATATGTATAATTGAAATGAACCCAATTGAGGGGTTTAATAAATTAGAAACAGTTGAAAGAGGGAATTAGTGATCTGAAAGACAGATCCATAGAAAATATACAGACCAAGGCAAGAGAGACACAAATACAGTTGGCAAACTTTTTGTAAAGGCCAGATGAGAAAATATTTTAGGCTTTGTGGGCCATATAATCTATATGGCAACTACTCAACTACTTTGTAGAGCAAAGGCAGCCACAGACAATACATAAACAAATGAATGTTGCTGTGTTCCAATAAATCTTTATTTATAAAAACAAGTGGTCAGCCCACAGGCCAGAGTTTGCTAACCTCTGATCTAGGATCACCACTATAAGAAGGGTAAAATAATATAATTTAAAAGCTAATATGGGAACAATATGAAATAATAAAATTGTTTGATCAAAGGGTGAAAAAGACAGGAAAGAAAGGAAAAGAAAATATAGAACAGATGGGCCAAATAGAAAGCAATGGTGGGTTGGTAGACATAAACATAAATATTTTAGTAATTAAACTAAATATAAATGGAGTAAATAAAGTGAGGAGTAAATGAAAAAATATAAATAAAGTAAATACTCCAATTAGAAGAAAACTAGTGTCACACTGGACAAAAAAACAAAATCCAATTCTATTCTGCTTATAAGAGATGCAACTCAAGTATAAGGACACACAAATATCTAAAGTAAATGAAGGGGGAAAAATACACCATGCAAATATTAACCAAAAGAAAGACAAGAAGCATTAGTTGAGACAAAGGGGAGAATTTTATAATGATAAAAATGTCAATCAACCAACAAGATATAATTCTAAATTTTGATGTAACTATCACACAGCTTCAAAAATATAAATGGATAGAATTAAAGGTGAAATAGGCCAATTCACAATCATAATAGGGGATTTAGTATACCTATCTCAGTAACTGATGCAGCGAGCAGACATTAAAAAAAGCAGTGAAGGGCCGGCCCAGTGGTGCAGCAGTTTAGTTCGCGCTTGGCAGCCCCGGGTTTGCGGATTCGGATCCCGGGCGCCCGCCGACACACTGCTTGTCAGCCATGCTGTGGCGGCGTCCCATATAAAGTAGAGGAGGATGGGCACGGATGTTAGCCCAGGGCCAGTCTTCCTCAGCAAAAAGAGGAAGATTAGCAACAGATGTTAACTCAGGGCTGGTCTTCCTCACACACACACACAAAAAGCAGTGAAGATATAGAAGATTTGAACAACATGATCAACAAACTTGACTAAATGGAAATATAAAGAACATTTCATTGAACAATCACAGAATATACATGATTTTAGACAGCATGTGGACATTTACAGAAATGAATCAAATACTGGATCATAAGAATGTTTCCATACATTTTAAAATATAATAGAGTATGTTCTCCGACTACAGTGGAACTAAAATAGAAATCAATAAGCAAAAGATAACTAGAAAATCTCCAAATACTGGAAAATTAAACAACACACTTCTAGATAATCTATGGATTAAAGAAAAAGAGTGAATGTAAATTTAAAAATATTTTGAACTAAATGATAATGAAAATACAAAATATCAAAATTTGTGGATACACCTAAAGCAGTACATAGAAAGAAATTTATAGATATAATCTTTGTCTGTATAATGCATGTTTGTAAAGGAGAAAGGCTGAAAATCAATGATCTTAGAAAAAGAACAACAAATTAAACCCAAATGAAAGAGAAGGAAATAAATAGTAAAGATAAGAGCAGAAATTAATGAAATGGAAACAAGCATATGCGAGAGAAAATCAACAAACTCAAAAGTTGGTTCTATAAAAAGGCTAAAAATTGATAAACCCCAGCAAGAGTGATTAAGGGAAAAAAAGAGAGAAGCACAATATCAGGAAAACCAATGTCAGGCATGAAAAAGTAGGCTTTGCTACAGATCCTACAAACATTAAAAACTCAACATAAAAATAAATGGATACAGGCAGAGATACAAAATTTGATTAGTCCTATACCTATCTTTTTTTAATTGGATCTGTAAAAAAAATCTTCCCACAAAAAACACTCCAGCTACAGATGACTTCACTGGTGAATTCATCCAAATATTTAAAGAAAAAATCATACCAATTTTATACAAACTTTTCCAGAGAAGAGATAAAAGGGAACTACCTGTATTAGGGTTCTCCAGACAACAAAACCAATAGGAAATATCTATAGATACAGATATAGATATATAAATGTATCTATATAAATATGCATATAAAGAGAGAGATTTTATTTTAAGGAATTGGCTCACACAATTGCAGAGTGCCAAATCTAAAATCTATAGTGTAGGCCAGAAGGCTAGAAACTCAGGAAAGAGTTGATGTTGAAGCTTGAATCTGAAGACAGTCTGGAGATGGAATTCCCCTCTTCCTCGGGGAACTTCAAGGCCTTCAACTGAGTGGATAGGCCCACGCATATGATGAAGAATGATCTGCTTTACTCAAAGTTTACCGATTTAAATGGTAAACTTATCTGAAAAATACCCTTACAACAACATCCAAACTGGTGTTTGGCCAAACATCTGAGTACCGTGGCCTAGCCAAGTTGACACATAAAATTATCCACCACTCTATACCCACCTTGTTTTATGGTCCTGGCATAAATATGATACCAAACCTGAAAAAGATATTATCAAAAAATAAAATAAAATTACAGGTCAATCCTTCTTATGAACACAGATGCAAAATGTTAAGCAAAATAAGAGCAAATCAAATTGGGTGATATATGAAACAGATAATACATGATGACCAAGTTGAGTTTCTTCTATAAATGCAGGGTGGGATTAACATTTAAAAATCAATCAATATAACTTGCCACATTAATGTAATGGAGGAAAAAACTTATATAATCATCTCAATAGATGCAGAAGAGGCATTTGATAAAATTCAACCCCCGTGATTAAAAACTTTTAGCAACCCAGGAATAAAAGGGAGCTTCTGTAATCTGATATACACTGTCTACAAAAACAAACAAACATCATAGTTAATGTTGAAATATTGGGAGCTTTCACCTGAGATCTGTAACAAGAAAAGGATGGCCACTATCACCACTTTTATTCATCATCATACTGGGTATGCTAGACAGTGCAATAAGGGAACAAAAAGAGATAAAAGCTACAAGAATTGGAAAGGAAAAAAGATAATCATAATTCACATATAAAACAATGGCATATGCAGAAAATACAACAGAATCTATAAATAAACTATTAAAATTAATAAATGATTTCAACAAGGTCACTCAATACAGTGTCAATATATTTTTAAAAATCAGCTCTATCCCTATATACCAGCAGCAAACAATTAAAAAATAAAATTTTAAAAACAAAGCCATTTAGAACAGCATTGAAAACCCACCAAATCCTAGGAATAGTTCTAACAAAATATGTGCAAGTCTGAAGATGAAGGTTCATATATTATTGAAAGGAATTAAAGAATACCTAAACAAATGAAATGGTATACCACATTAATGGATTGGAGAACTCAATATTATAAATATGGTAATTCTCTCCAAATTGACCTATAGATTCAGTGCAATCCCAACCAAAATCCAAACAGGTGTGTGTGTGTGTGTGTGTGTGTGTGTGTGTGTGTGTGTGTATTTGTAAATTGGAAAGTTTATTTTTAAAATGTATATGGAGATGCAAAGGGCCAAGAATAAACAAGACAATCTTGAAAAAGAACAATAAAGAGGATTTATACTACCAAATACCAAGGTATATTATAAAACTACAGTAATTATGACAGGACTCAACGACACTGGTGCAAGGACAAACAAATACACCAATGGACAGAATAGAAAGTCCAGAGATAGATCCATACATATATGGCAATGTAATTTATCACAAAGGTGACATTGTAGTGTACTGGGGAAAGAATGGTCTTCTCAAGAAATGGTGCTGGGTCAGTTGGATATCCATATGGGGAAAAAATGTAATCTTGACCCTTACTTCACACCACATACAAAAATAAATTCCAGGTAATCATTTCAAAATATATGTAAATCAAACCATCATGCTGTACCCCTTAAACTTACACAGTGATATATGTCAATTATTTCTCAATAAAACTGGAAAAAAATAAATTGCAGGTGAATTGTATATCTAAATGTGAAAGGCAAAACAATAAAGTTTTTAGAAGATAATGTAGATAATCTTCATGATCTAATGGTACGGGAGATTTTCTTTAAAAAAAATACAGGAAAATATTGACAAATTTCTCTTTATCAAGACATCACTATGTAAATGAAAAATCAAGCCACACAATCTTAATATCAAAACTTGAAGATGATATAAAAAGAAAACTATAGATTAATTCCACCAATGAATGTACATGCAAAAATTCTAAATATAAGAATAATAAATAGAATCTAGAATTATGGCAAAGAATACACAATGACAAATCAATCAATTGCTACGAGAATTCAAACAATTGTTTCACTCCCAATGGCCCTCTTACACTTATATTTCATTTTATCCTTACACTATTTTCTCTATTTGTACTCAAGAACTTTTTAAAAGTTATATCTACATCTAACCCACCTTGCCAGACAGAATGTCACTTTCTCTTGCAGGTGCTGGCAAAGATGTCTTGATTTAGTACTGTTCATGTCTTCAAGATCTAATAGCATGTTTTGTGTTTCTAGGACACCAATGACCTGTCCTTGGTCGCAAGGCACAGATGACAATATTTGACTTGGAGAACGGGATTAGGCAGCAGATTTGAAAATGTTTGAATGCACTGATTAGCTCATTCATTGTCATGTATCCTGAGACCGAAGGTATTATGAGTATGTCACTTGCTGACTTAGAATTTTTGGTCCAGACCACCTTTTACAAATTGTACAATTTTCACAGTCCAAAATATATATATCCTCTCCCCATGGTGCTTTAGGGTCCTTCATAAGGGACTCATAACACAATTCTTATTACCACAACCTTTCTTGACTCAATTTATGTGCCATCCCAATCCATTTGGTCCAACTGCCACCTCACCTCCCATCCTGGGCCCTACCAACTGCCTTACTTGCTAGCCAGAGTGAAACACAGCAATGATCCATGCTGTTTCTGCCACTGCCACTGCCACTGCTGTTCAAGCCACAGCTTGAGGAATGACCTAACATAGTGTCACCTAACAAGAAAAGACTATTGCAGCTGCAAACTAGCCAGACTAGACCCATGGAAGTACATGCTCCAGGGGTGGACTTTGACCAATGAAGACTGGTTACTCAAGAGAGCTGACAGATAAATTCTTTTTCATTCATTCCACTTAGATAGACTGTTTTTAGATGCAGTAATTTTGAGCCAGCCCTGTTGGCCCAGTTGTTAAAGTTCTACGCTCTCTGCTTAGGTGGCCCACGTTCGGTTCCTGGGCACAGAACCACACCACCCATCTCAGTTGCCATGCTGTGGTGGCAGCTCACATAGAAAAACCAGAAGAACTTACAATTAGGATATACAACCATGCTTGGGGCTTTGGGGAGAAGAAAAAAAAAGAAAGATTGGCAACAGACCTTAGCTAAGGGAGAATACTTCCCTGCAAAAAAAAAAAAAAAAAAATAGAAAAAGATGCAGTAATTTTATATGCCCTCACTGAAGACATCATGCCACATAAAGTAATTTGCTGTGTTTTATTGAAAAGTTCTGTCCAGATGGGTAACTCATCCCCTGGTATTTTCTGTCCGTGTTTTCCTGCCTCACTTCGCTTTTCCCCTCACACATTTCCTTGTACTGTAATCCCAATAAAGTGTCACCAGGCAAACTTTTGCCCCTGGCTCTGTTTTCTAGTCCTGAGCTAAGAAACCACCCAAACTACTGATTCTATTTTCAATAAAATGAGTTCTGTAATATAAGACATTAGCAATAATAACTCAGTGCACCATGCCATTATAAAAATAATGTTTCTACTTATGGAGAAGAATAACATTTTGTAAGTAATCGAGACTAACAGAATATAAAAAGTCCTTCCACAAAGTATGCTGTTGGGGAAAAGATAAGTGTTGAGAATAGACATCTACTTCTTGATATACGCAACTGTATCTAACAGAAAAGTTTAAAAGGAAAACATTGAAATGTGTTTATAAAATGTTTGAAGGGAATAAGAGTCTATTTGTATAACCTAGAGGTAGGAAGGACTTTCCTCAGCATGACCAAAAGCCTAGATGACATAAAGGAAAAATATGAAAAATTTGCTAACCTTTACATGATCACCTATAAAAGAGAAAAAAATTCGTGAGCAATGCTAAATGAATTAGATATCCACCTACTTTGAGGGCGCCAAATCTAGTTAAGCCAGTTTCCTCTGATTCCCTGAGCACTAAATAAACAAGCTTCTGATGATAATTTGGTTTCTGATGTAGACTGATCTAAGGACACAATGTTCTGAGCACCCAACACTAATAATCTGCTCTACTTGGCAATTATATTTCTTATAGTAACAAATTATCATCCTGTTTTTTATTTTCAAAAAGAAATTCCACCCCATCTGATAACATGTGATGCCGTCTGAGAACTTAGAAATGCTCAATAAACAGGAGGCTCTATGCCCAAGCAAAGATGCATGTATTACACTTACTCTTTCCCATTTTAAAATGCAAATGGTCAACAAGGCCAGAGAGTTACACTTAGCCCACTCTCAATGGTGGATTGAATTACATTTGCGTGAACCTTTCAGGATAGAGTTACCCCTCCAATAAAGCTTCTTTCCCGACCCCTTCCTTCTCCCTCCCCTCAGGCCTATCCCCAGACACACACATTGCCCAAACTCTTCACACAAGGCCTGAGAGGGACCCAATGGAGAGGGTCAAGTGTGGAGGTATACCGCTCTGAAAGTAAATATCCATTACCCTGCTTCACACCACACCTCAGGGCAGGGCAGACCAGGGGCCGTTATCCTAGTTTTCTGCACCCCAGGATGGCAGCAAGATAGTTCTGGTTTAAAGGCAAGGAAGAGCCACAGTTTAAACAGAACCCAGAAAAAACCTTCAGCCTGGGATGTGATGTAAAATGAATGTAAAAAGATAGCATTGAAAATAGTCATAACCATTCTTAGAAAAGCCATTCTCAAGGGAACTTAGCAGAGAAATTAACCAAACACAGACATAAACACAAAATTTCCCTGAACCAGATCGATTTGCTAAACCTACACTTAGAATCTCTTTTGAAACAAGGCAAGTGTAATACGGACTTTTTTAAAAACCAGTTTCTTGAGCCTTGAAATATTATGCTTCGGGTGAGAATTTATAAGAGAACTATACTCCATCTTTGTAAAGTGGCCTTTGAACATCTTTGACTAGGATAGACCACTTACACTCCTAAAACCGTTAGAAGAGAACAAAGCCAAAATAGCAAGATAACCTCTGAGTTTCTAATTTCCTCGGTTTCCCAGGAGCTGCCATCATCTCTAAAGGGAGGACACTGCCTCCTCCCTGCCCCCAAGAGCTGCCACAATCACAGCCACAATCCTAGAATTGTGCCCTTCCCAAAACAATTGGGAGTGGCAACCTCCGATGTGAAAACATCGGGACATCATCATCTGGCTTGCCTGGACCAGACAGTCACACATCTGTCTCACACAGCACTTCCCAAAGTCCGGGCCATTTAGTTCTAAATAATACCAGGTAAGGGACATCAAAAGGACATGCAGTGCACATAGGGCTGTGCCACACTAAGACTAGCTCCTTCTCAGTCTCTGTTCCAAAAAATCTTGGCATCCAGTCACACTCAGGGTCACCGTATTACCACAGCAACGGCAATTATTCTGTATTAAATGGCCACTGGTGCACGACCTAGCGTCATGGGATTTAAACGATCACCCCAAAAGACACAGAAGCACAAAGAGACTACTGCCAATGATCTCCCAGAAGGAGGAAATAAAGATAGATTGTGACGGAAGCAGAGAGAGGGAAGAAGAATGGGAAAGAAGGAGAAAAGAGACCTGAGAGAACAGATGGATGCTGGTCAGGCCTGGGCCCCTGCCACCCGGTGGCTTTTTATTACTCAAAGTGAACCTCAATTTCACCCCAGGCATAAAAGTCACTCAGCTCCCCAAGTTCAATATATCAGAAGTTATTATTGTTTGCTCCATACCCAAACTGCTTATCTTATCTGACACATAGGAGCAGCAAGATAAATATCAGTTTCTCCATTCCTCACCCAAGCCTCACCTATTGGCAACTCCTAAGACTTTACAACTTCTTCTATACCTTGATGTGTGGGTATGTATAAAGTTATGGACTCAACATGAAGAATCTCATTTCCATCTCTGTCTTCATCAAAGGGAGTTTTGTGTCGAGTATCTATGGAGACATTAATACAGATGTTTGGCTCCATAGTAAGCAATTTTAAAGCAACCAATTGCTCAAGTTTGGAAAGCCACTAGCTCTGCCTCTTACTAATGGAGTGATCTTGGGAATCTTACCTAACTTCTCCAAGTCTCATTTCTTCTGCTATAAAGTTATAATAATATTTATTTGACAAGATTGTTGAGGAGATTAAGTGAGGGGGGAAGGAACTATGTAAAATGCCAGTGTCTGACAAATATTAGGTACCACCCACTTCTTTTCTTCTACAATATACATGTCTTTGATATAAATGCATTGCTTATCAAATTTGAGTAATATTCTAAACAGAAGAAAACTCAAGCGCTTCTAATATTGTCTGAAATTACTATTATAATCTTATTTAAATATTTACATACCTAAAACTAGGCATAAATGCCTTTGCTTATAGCTCTTGCAGGAGAGGAAAAATCTTTCCTCTATCCATCTTGGAATATGGACTGGGACTCTGGGACAAAAGACAGACTAACAAGAGAAAAGTACACAAGTTTATTTAACAAAAGTTTTACTTGGCTTGGGAGACTTCATAAGGAAATGAAAATCCAAAGACATGGCAAAACCTAAGTACTTACATATTAGGTTGAAGGAAGAGAGGCAACTGTATAAAGGTAACTAAAATATGGGGAGACTAAAGGAAGATAAAAGTTATTTTAACAATATCTGTTTGTACAAAACTCTCTCCGCCTCAACTCCCCGTCTCTGGTGATAAGAATGCGTCTTTTCTCCTGGCATAGAGAGGACATCTTTCACATGGGATTTTTATCTTCTGCCTTCAGGAAGAAAAGAGGAGGTCAGAGAATTCTTCTTGTACCTGCTATTTTGCAAGTGCTTTTAGCTCAAAATAATCCTTATGTCAAAGTGACATATTTTGGGGTGGCATATTCTGTGACTCTTCACTCTCATACTAAGTATAAAACCAAAAAACTCACAAGTTAAATACAAATCAAGCTACAAAGCTAAACAAATTTAATTTAACATTAACTCTGTGAGATTGATAATGTTGCTTTGGTGGCTCTAAATCACAATCTACAATATGAATACGATACTAATGGCAATAGGACAGATTCTCTTGATTGAAACATTCCTTCAGTAGAGAGAGTGATGACTCCCCCTCAACCCTCTGCCAGTTTCCTAACTCAAACTACTGCAAAACTTCTATCCGTACAAAATGATGTACTTATTATGGAGCAGATGCATCCTTTATGTATTAAGTACATCTTTACGTTTTTCTCATTGGGTAGAAACAGAATTTTATTAATCTAAGATGCCTTTGATTATTAGATACATCATTATTTTATATACCACTAAAAAAGGAAAAAAAATATTTCTCATTAAACTATGACACAAAGCTAAGGTACCATCAACTATAAGTTGTATGGTAACTTCAGAGACACTATACTGTGGAGGAAAAAAAGTCTATCTTATGATCAATGAATATAGTAGTGCTACTTAGTGCCACGACAATATTTAACATAAACACAAAATTTGGCTCCCAAGTCATCAGGTGACATTTGAAAATACAGAATATATTTATAATGAATTTCTTTAATGAAAACAAAACACTAAAAAAACATTTATAGGGAACTCATGAGACCCAAAAACATGTACGTGTATTCCCAGAATTCCACCAACCCTATTTTGAGAAACGTTGGCTTAGGCTTCACGTCTTAAACCACAGTAACATCACCTAGGCATCAGGAATGTTGTAAAAATTGATGAGATCACATCGAGGAAGCATTTTCAGTTCTTAGAAGGGAACAAAGACCCTATTCCTCAGAGGAATTATTTTAACAGTTTATTAAATTCCACTAGGCCAACAGGTACAGGAAAAGATGCTCAACATCACTTATCAACATCACTTATCAGGGAATGCAAATCAAAACCTCAATGAGATATTACCTCATTATAGAATGGCTATCATCAAAAAGAGAAGAGGTAAGAAGTGTTGGTGAGGACGTGGAGAAAAGGGAACTTTTGTGCACTGTTGGTAGGAATGTAAACTGGTTCGGCCACTATGGAAAACAGTATGGAGTTTCCTCAAAAAATTTAAAAAATAGAACTACCGTATGATCCAGCAATTCCACTTCTGGGTATATATCCAAAGGATATGAAAACAGGATCTTGAAGAGATATCTACATGCTCGTGATCATTGCAGCATTATTCACAATAGCCAAGATAAGGAAACAACCTAAGTGTCCATCAACAGATGAAAGGATAAAGAAGATGTGATATATATATATACACAATGGAATATTATTCAACCATGAGAAAGAAGGAAATCCTGCTCTTTGTGACAACGGGGATGAAACTTTATGGCATTAAGCTAAGTGAAATAACTCAGAGAAAGATAAATGCTATATGATATCATTTGTATGTGGAATCTCAAAAAACCAAATTCAGAGAAACAGAGAATGGAGTGGGGGGTAGGGGGAAATGGGGAGATATTGGTCAAAGGATACAAACCTCCAGTTATAAGATCAACAAGTTCTGGCGATCTCAGGTACAGCATGGTGATTATAGCTAATATTGTAGTGTATACTTTAACGTTACTAGAGAGTAGATCTTAAATGTTCTTACCACAAAGAAGAAATGGTAATTATGTGACAGAATGGAGGTGACAGTTAATGCTATGGTGGTAATAATTTTGACATATATAAATGTATCAAATCAACAGCTTGTACACCTTAAACGTACGCAATGTTATATGTAAATTATACCTCAACAACGCTGGAGGAGAATACCACTAGTGTATGGCAGAATGATACCTTCAAAAAAAAGTAAACCAAAAATTATCCACCTATCTTTTAGCTAATTAAAGCTGTTCACTTTTATTGATTAACTGCTATGTGCCAGCACTATTTTAGCATTTTTACGTGCATTACCTCATTTAATCATAAAATATAAACACTTTTATTGACCACATGTTGACAACTCATCTATCATTTTAACACATCTCCCACTTTGGTCTAAATATTTTCCCACTCACTATGTGCTCCAAACATATCCATATAAACCCCACCCATTCTCCCATTCTATCATCTCCTTCATTTCCAACCTAGCCTGTGTTCAACATTTTTCCCAACAATCACACAAAAAATAAACATATATATTACAGATAAATCACAAATGAGGAAAAAGATTGGAATATTAAATTCACGCATTATTCTGTTACTCATAATCATTTTTATTTTGGTATATAGCCTTTCAGAAGTTTTAACGCATAAATGTTTTGTATTTCTGAAAAAGCGATATACTATGGATACAGTCATGTAACTGGCTTTTCCATTTAAGATTATATGCTGAATTTTTTTCCATATAAATAAATGAAATGCCCATCAACATCTTCCAGAGCTGCATAATGTTTCAGTGTGCAGATGTACCCTAATTTGCTTAGCCAAGTGCCTATTTTGAAACACTTGGGTCATTCACAATGTTTCAATCTTCAAAACAATGAAAAGATGCACAGCCTTGTATAAGCCAATTATTTGATTATTTCCTAAGGATGAATTTCTACAAGTGGAATTACTGAGTCAAAGAGCATGCACATCTTGAAGGCTTCTGAAGCATGTATCCCAGTGGACCTTGTCCTAGTGTAGGCTCCCACCAGCACAGTTTGAGAGTGCCCCTCCCCCCACACCCTCACCACCCTCTGGAGTGGGAGAGTCATGGATCTTCTCCGGTACAGATACCAACAGCCCTCCTGATGGTTCCATAAAGGTCCTGCCCCAACCAACCTTAGAAAAGTAATCTGATAGAAGCACTAAAAATTATTCTTTCTTCTAGTATGTTTTCTGATTATTTCAAAATAGTAACTAACGTGTTCACTTACATAGACACCAGAGTTGGCCAAGAAAGAGGACGTTTTCCTATCAAATGCCCCCAGGGCCCTAAAATAAAACTGTCCCTCTCTGTATGCCCCCAGAATAGTTTCCAGCACTTCTTCCTTCAAAGGGTCTCTCACTTCCTTCCTCCCCTTACCATTCCCATGGCCAGCAGTGAGATTTCACACCTTTATCATCTTGTGCCTGGACGATGGTGGTAACTTCCTAACTGGTGTTCCAATCTCCAGTGGCCACTCCTGTTCCCACCCCCACTCCAACCCATCCTGCACACAAATCAGCCACATCATTTTCCTTTCATCCTGCCATTCCTGTGGTCATGAAAGACACCTTTGGTGTCTCCCAGGGGTGGATGGAGTTATATGCAAGCACCTCAGTTTAGCAATCAGGGATCCTCCATGAATGGGACTCCCCCCAACTGCCAGACTGTATTTCCCTTCACTCCCCTCCCCACACTTGGCACTCCAGGCAGGCCAGCCTCCTCTCTGGAGCAGAATTCCCACCTCCATGCCTTTCTTCCCACCACTCCTCCCTCCTCCAGTGCCCTTTTGCCCCATTATGATCCAATCCTTCAAGCCTAGCTTACTTAAGTGTCCCCTCCTCTGTAAAACCTTCCCTGAGCACTGTTGCCTGCAGAAGCTTCTGCGGCCTGTAAGCACTAATAGGAAGCAGCCGGCCACGATCAGAGGCTCCCGGTTTTGTCAATATCTTTTTGTTTCCATGCATCTTGTCTTTCCAAACAGATCACAAACTCAAGAACATGATAAAATTCTTTTTTTTTGCTGGTTAAAACACACAACTTTATTGATTACACACTAGTCTAAGATTAACAAATGTAAACCAATACAAAAGTGTAGCTTATTCATGATTAGTTTGATGTCAGTTTAGGTAGAGGAAAGAGTAAAAATATCTCAATCTCGGTAGCAAGATGAAATCAAGAAATGCTTTCTTTGTACAAGCTCTAGTATTCATTTGGCATCTTTAGAATGGTCCAGCCCAAAACCAGCCATCACAACCAGCGTCACTATTGATGATCTGTGATATTCATTATTCCAAAATAGCAGCTGAAAGGATCTCTTTGCCATATAAGCACAGTGAAAAACAAAGACTTTACAAAATGCATTGTTCCCAAGTGCAAACTAAAAAAATTACCTCAATATTGTTTGGGACAGACCCTCCTATTAGAGTTTGGTCAATACTTTTAGGACTTTTACTTTCACAACCAGATCATTGTGACTTGCTAATGCTTTGATTTTCTTAACACACACTCCAGATTCTTTGAATAAGAAAAAAAGTGAACTCCTGCTGAATTCCTTCCTGGATGATGCAAGCCCTTCGTTTTTTATGTTGTCATTTATATTCTCAAATATGGTAAGGATATTAAGAAGAATCTCTCTGTCCCATTCTTTATTAAAGAGGGAAATTAATTCTGATGGTACTTTACAACTGACCAGCTCTCTTGTCATGGCCGGATTTTCAGTAAAGTTTATAATTAGTTTCATAATCTGAATCTTGGTGAAGTAATTTCCCAGGAATAACAAAGCAAAAAAGTCTGGAAAAGAATAGGAAAGCAAGTGTTGGTAATGATTAGTCACAGTCATGTTGGTTAACAGTCTTAGTCCAGCCATCTGCACAGCTGAGTCCAGGCGACAGATCATGGTGTCATCACACACTTGACTGATATATGTCTTAATCTTGCCCTGATTTTCAGCATTCACACTCAAGTTATTAAGAGCATTGTAAGCCTTTTCCCTAATAATGGGATCTTTCGTTTTTATCATTTTTGCAATAATTGGGAGACCACCCAATTCCCGAATGGCATTTTGGTTAAATGAATATGCTGCATTGTTACCCAGAGTGACCAAGGCTATTTCTTGAATAAAAGGATCGTTTGATCTTTCCAGAATGTTAAGGACCTTTTGAAGGTCAGTAGCACCCAGAATATCATCAATTTTATAGGGAAAGTTGAATTTGCCCCTGCGAACAGGCCATGACGTAGCTGGAGTCCTGGTGCTCTTACCTCGGGTTCTTCCCTTGGATTTTCCACTCGTCCTGCCCCCAGCCCTAGCTCCACTCCTGGTAGGGTGGCAGCCTCCACTCCGACCTCCTGGGCAGGGTAAACTCGGTGCAAGGGTCCTGGTCCCAAAGATGGTACCCAACCTGGTTCCTCTGCCCGCCTTTGCACTTGCCTGTTCCTTCAAGGTGCTGAAAAGGGCCTTGGCCTTGGCCTCTAGGCCACCTCCGCTCTGGGCCCCCAAATGGGCCTCCACTGTTACATCTGAACCTCTCTCGAATTCCATGCCCACCTCAGCCTTGGCCTTTGAGTCACCCTGAACTCTAGCTCCAGCCCCTGCTCCCGCATTAGCCTTAGCTCCTTTCCCAGTCTGGACCCCACTCTCTGCAATATCACTGGATTCCTCCTCGTCATCATCTTCGTTGTCATCCCAGATTTTCTCACTCTCATCTCTTCCCCAGGTCAGTTTGTATACACAGTAGCAGGCACCAGCCCCAATCACCACGCCAGCAGCCACACAGCCAGCTTCCCGAGTACGGCCCATTCTAGGGTGAATGTCAGAATCCAACGTCTGAACCCAGGCAGAGAAGGCTTGCTCTGGCCCAGAGGCGTGCTCCCACGTAGGAGGACAGAGTCTTCAGCTACAGCTGGCAGGCCCTGCTGCAGTTGCAGATACAGCAGACCTAGGAATGAATGAAAGATTTGAGGCTCAGTCTCCTCCCTTTTGTGCCTTTGCATGCAGACAGACTGAACTACAGACAGACAAATAGAGGGGAACAGAGCAGGGACTCAGAGCATGGTATCTAGATCACTGATTCCTTTCCTTTATGGGGAAGGTAGGGGAAGGTAATTTTGAAAATTTTCCCCATCTCCAGATTCTCCAACCTCATGTTCAACCACCCCCCTCAGTATGTTAATTTAATGTATCTAATCAGTTCCCTACCTCCCCTGCCCCTCCAGACGTCCTGGAGGCAGTGGCGTTCTCACATACACTACCCAGATCCAGGCAGTTTCTTGCTTTTCTTTCTTGCCTTTAAGTGCACTCCTGCACTGCGTCCTGCAAACCTGCATACAAAGGGATGGGGAGGGGAATGTTGAGTGCTCAGGGGACAGAGGGACCTCACCTGGGACAGGACACATGTCCCTCTCCCGAATCCCTGGATCCCTGGCCCTGGTTCTGTGCTAAGTAGCCCAATATTTCCCACCTTCAGTTACCCTTCTCTCCTAACAGAGCTGAGGCTTTGAAATTCATTATCTCCCTCTCCTGCCTCCTTTGATTGCCTCCAATCCTCCACCCCATCCCCAACCCCGAAAGTCACTTCCTCGAAGGTGACGCCATACCCCCTTCCCTGTAACAAAATGGATGATGGTGGAATGTCTAGAAGCCTGACAGGCGTCCTATGCACAAAGGTCTCGAACTCCGCCCTTGCCTCCACCACCCCCACCATCTTAGAGGTATCAGGACACTCCTTTCCCCACGCGTTATACCAACTTCCACTGCTCCGGAGGAATTTCCTTCCTCCCTCATCTCAGTTTCCGCCTCCACCAAACCTAAGGACTGACAGCTCTGGGACTGAGTGCTTGATGGACAGACCAACACCAAGGACACTGTATCCCAAAGAGTCATTTGGAGCAAAATCCTTCCCACTCCCACTTCAGGACTCTCGTGACGCCCTCCCCCTCCCAGCCAGTTCCCTCCCAGTCGTGTACCTGCTGAGCACTTTCTTTCATAAGCTCTGAAACGGTATAGAGAGGAGGGAAGGAGCGGAACGCGTAGGAGGTCCATAAGCCCACTCGAGTTTTCAGTTTCCACTGTTCTCCACCCCGGGGGACCCCAAATAGTGTCACCACCCTCACTCTGACCTACTTGTTTCTAGACAATTTTCCTCTTCTTCCGACTCCTAGGGCTGAACTGCCTTCAGGAGCAAGATCTACAGACACAGACTGGCGACAAGGCAGGGACGGATGGCTGGGAGGACAGAAGAGCACTTTGGAGAGTCCCGATACCAGCTTACCCGAATCAAGATCCTGATTGTCAAATGGATTTCACCTTTTGGTCTCTCACACTACCTCCACTTCTCAGCACTCCGCTGACATCAGCCCTCTTCCTGTACGGCGTCCACCTACCCATACCCCAGCCCCCATCCCCAGCGGTCGGCCATTTTCCAAGCAAAAACCACACCCCCGTCGAACAACTGTAAAGGGGGGAGGCGGGGCGAGGGCGTATGGAAAAACCAGAAGAGCGAAAGAAGACCAAAAGATCTCTTAGATCTCCCTCCCTGACGCATTCCCACCCCAATGACCACCATTTTTCCTGTAGGCGCTGTCACATCCTTTTTCCTACATAAAATAGCAGGGAGATGGCTGGAGAGTCAGTAATGGGCCCAAGTTAAGACAAGGACCTCAGCCAACCCCTCTCTTCCAGGGGCCGCGGGGCAATCCCACCTTTACACTGCCCTGCAGGGATTCGGGGCAGCTTCTTTATTCCTTTGCTCCAAGCGGTACAACGCCCGACTGAAAGACAAGGGGAATGACAGACAGACTCACGGTCTCAAGATTCTGGATTGGTAGATGGACCAGCACACAGGACAGGACTCCTAATATCTGCCCTTCCCCCTCTTCCCGATTCAGGGCGCTGGATGCCAAAGGTTTCAGGTTTCCACCCCTGGAATCCGGCCCCCAACGTCCATCATTTTTGTTCTTGGAAGGGCCGGGGATAGTGCAAGGGTGTGGAGCTTTCTCCCTCTTCTGTCTCCACCCTCCGCCACCCGCGCCGCAGGGATCTCCCAGGCAGCGCCCAACCACACACAGACCTGCTGGGATCCGGGCAGTTACCACCTCCTCCTTTTCTGGCCACAGGCCCGCCCGCCCTCGGAGCAATAGGGAGATGGCAACCGGACCAAACGAAGATCAGGATACAAGGACGTCTGCATACGTTGGCTCCTGCTCACGTGAGGGCCACGTCACCCGTGAGCTCAGGACCCGAGTTACCACTCCCACCAGCAGTGCGGCAGGAGCCGGCCCACCCCTTTCCTTCCCCACCACATCAGGTCCTGCCACTCATTTTCCTCTGCCAATCCCTGAGACCAGAAGTAACTTCTTGTGGTTGGAATATGCCTGTCTTTGGTTAACAGGGAGAGACTGCATCTGCTCCTATGTCCACTGGTCTTTTCTTCCTCTTTGAGGAATAATTTTTTCCCTTCTCCCTGTCCAAATGCCTCTCCCCCTACCCCACCCCCCTCAGCCATGAAGGTCCAGCATTTTTCCCGCACCCCTCTACGAAATGCGAGGAAAGATCTCAGAAAAGGATATAGGTAGTGGGAGTGTCTTACTTTCTTAAACTTTTTTGTTCTTTTTTTTTAATCAATAATGCATTACTTTTATATTGGGAAAATAAAATGATGCTATTTTCATTTCAGAGAAGAAGAATTTAAGTGGGAGGGAGAAACCCAAAAGGCCTCATTAATTTCGTATTTATTTATAACACAAGGAAAACGTTTCTACTGGTTATAGCCAAATAGCAACTTTCAAAATATACTAACCTGTTTTAAAATTGAAAACTGGAATTTTTCATATGATCTATGAATTAGTCCATAAAGAGATGACTAGTCATTTAATCTTGGTCATTTTATGCAAGTGATCTATTACTTTTTCTACTTTTAGATCAAATTACAATTTGATAAAACAAAAGCAACACAATCCTGTCTTGTTTGATTAAAGAAAGACGTGTATTTGATGTTTCAAAATCTTGCCTGACTGCTGTGCGAGCCTCTTGTGATTTGATAGCTGTTCTGAACACCTGCCCCTGGATTAGATTCCAGTCTAGTAAGGCAGAGGAAGCTGAGTGTGAGGGATGCATAAATGGTCCAATCCTCCCTCTCCTGTGTCAAGAGGGGAAGGAGGAAGGTGCTGCCCCTCTACCCTCTCCCATATCCCAGGGCCTCTCATCCTCTGCAGTCAGGCACCTGACTCTGTTGCTCACTCCAAAAGCACACAAGGACAGGTGACCAAGGTGGTAAATGTCACCTTTACTCAAGTGACCAACCTGAGTAAATGCCTTTGGCTTCTTTCCTCCCTCCCTCCCCAGATTCCCACAGAGGTAACTCAGGGGTGCATAGAAGGGATTGCTACTCCCAAATACCCCTGAAGCTGCGGATTTCCATGAAGCCTGGAGAAGTGATTGCTGGGGGAAGCTCCCAGGTCTGCCTGCTCTACCTTCATTCATGGTGCCCGAGTGAAGGTTTCTCCTCACACTGCTGCTACCACCTGGCCTGAGAGGTGCCTCTCAGTTCTGGCTTCCTTACAGCGGGGCACTGAGGGAAAACCTAGCCTTGCTGCAGGGTCACTGCCTGCAGCCCACACCCACCTTGGTGCTCCCTCAGCCAGATGTATGCCCAGGCCCAAGGGACTCTCCCCACCGACCATAATGATTAACCTAGAGTAGGCGTTCTCAACTGGCCACCTCTGCCGTCTACCTGAAATTGTATCAAAGTTATGCGCATACATAGTATGTTCATTTCAATGAGGAGAGGGGTCATAACTCTCATCAGGTTCTCACAGGCATCTGTGACTTTAAAAAAAGTACTAAGAACTACTTGCCTGGAAAAAAAAGATATATTCCCTCAGTAGAAATCGATCTCTGTGTCTGTCTCGCTCTTTCGTTATGCACTCTCTTGATTTTTTTTAAATGTGCAAACAATACAGAAATGTATAAAGTAGAATGTGAAAGTGCCCTGCAATGCCTGTTCCACCACTTTTAAGAATTTCCATCTTTCTTTATACAAATACCGAGTATATGTATGCATATGTGTCAAGTTCCAAGTTGAACAACAATATACAGAATGAAATGTTTGACATTTAGTGACATAAAGTGCAATGAATCTGCACTTTGAGAACTGACATCTTTAAAAATTGAGTCTTTCTATCCACGTCGACGTTTATGATCTTCAATAAATTTTATATTTCTTCAGGTAGGTCATACTCATTACTTATTAAATTTGTTCCTAGGTATTTTATTGTTTTTTTTTTATTTGGGGGATGACATTCCTTTTATGATTATATTTTCTACCAGGTTATTGCCTGTCTAAGGAAAAATAATTAATTATGATATATTTATTTTTAGTGACCTTTCTTAAATTTTCTAATAGTTTTTCAGTTGATACCTTCGATTTTTCTAGGTATGCATACAGCATCATTTGCAAACAATGATTTTTTTTTTTTTTTTTGTGGGGAAGACCAGCCCTGAGCTAACATCTGTTGCCAATCCTCCCCTTTTTGCTGAGGAAGACTGGCCCTGGGCTAACATCCGTGCCCATCTTCCTCCACTTTATATGGGAGGCCACCACGGCATGCCTGACAGGCAGTGTGTCGGCGGGCGTCCGGGATCCAAACTCGCGAACCCTGGGCTGCCAAGCGCAAACTAAAACGCTGCGCCACCGGGCGGCCCCAAACAATGATTTTTTTATTTCTTCTTTTCCAGTATTTATATCTGTTATTCTTTCATTTTCTGGATGTACTGCACTGACCAGAACCTCTAGAACTATGTTGAGTAATGGTGGTGGTTGAGGGTCTCCTGATATTGCTCTTAAAAGAAATGGAAACACCCTTAATATTTCACCATTTAGTGTGACCTTTGCTGTTTGTTTCTAATGTGTTCTTTATCTGTGTTTGTTTGATTGGGGGGGGGGTGTCTAAAGGCTGCACTTTCATAACCTTTTATATAAGACTGAGAAAAATTCAGTTGTCCACATCAGAAATGGGAGGGGGAAAGGACGAGGGAGAATTGCCACAAGTGCTGTGCTTATTGTGAATATGTTGGTGTGTGAATGAAAGGAACACTGTCAGTACAGTAAAAGAAGTAGCAGAGTCTGGGGATCAGGGAAGGCTTCCTTGAGAAGGGAGTGGGAGTGAAATTTTGAGGTGGGATGAAGGAAGGCAGGTGTTAACTAGGAAAAGAGGGGAGCAGAAAATAAAAATGTTCAAATTCTCCACCCTTCTGATAACCACTGTGATAACCCATCTATCTCAGTCCTAGGATAAATCTTATGAAAACCACTGCTAACTTTTCAATTGACTCTTTCCAGGTTTTGTTGCTGTTTTATACATACCAACAAAAAAATACATATGTAGATACATTATATGTGAGTGTGTGTACACATATATCTTTTTAAAATAATTTGGGATCATATTATGCATACTATTGTGCAAACTATTTTTTACAACTGATATATCAATATCATGTACATTGTTTTATCAAATACAATAATAATTGGTAGTGTGGATTTACCAAAAATTTAACCAATCTATTACAGATTGATATTTGGCCTCTTTCCAATCTTTGTCTAGCACAAAAATGCTACAGTGGAGACCTTTGTACACATATATGTTGGCAATTGTGGCATTATTTCCTTAGGATAAATTCCTAGAAGTGAAATCACTGGATCAAAGTGGCTGTTCATTTTAAATTTTATCTATGCTGCCAACTTTCACCTCTTAAATTTTGATGTATATATTCCAAGTTGTTCTCTAAATTAAAAAATTTAGATTTCTTTAATTATAAGTGAGATTAAGCATCTTCTCATAGGTTTGTTAACCATTTGTATTTCTCTTTCTATGAACTGCCTTTTCCTATTTTTCCATTAGGTTTTTCATCTTTGCCTTATTAATATATAAAAACTTTCTGTAAATTAAGGAAATGACCTCTTTGTCATAAGCGTTATAAATATTTTCCCAGTTTATAATTTTCTTTGGATTCCTGCTTTATAGAATTTTCTAATATTTATGATACAAAATTTATCAATTCTTTCTTTACATTTTTTGGGTTTTGTGTCCTGCTTAGGAAGGACGTATTTTCTTCTAATTTTTGTGTGTGTGTTTTGATAAATTTTTGGTCCATATGAAATTTGTGTGTGTGTGTGTGTGTGTCATTGCCTTCATTATCAGTAAGGTGCCAGCAGTTTTACCCACCACTGCTTTTGTACCATTTGTGTAAATGTCAACATGGCGTAAAAAGCAAATAACATCTCAGTGTTAATATGAATACATTTTTTCCAGCTTTATTAAGCATATGGAATTATTTTTTTCTAAATAGTTAGCAAATTGTCCTAATGTCAATTATCAAATAATCCCTCTCTAGCTCACTGATTTAAAATGCCACCTTTATCACAAGCTGAATATCCACCCATATTTGGATCTATTTCTCGATTCTCTATTATGTTCCTTTAATCTGTTATTTTTATTTCTTTTTATGTACCAAACTGTTTTAATTATAGTATCTTCATAATATGTTTTAATATCTGGGAAGATAAGGCCTCTCTAATTACTTTTCTTTTTCATAATTTGTCTGCCTATTCACACGTGTTTATTTAGAGATAAAATGTATTATTTTGTTAAATTCCCCTAAAAGTTCTGTTTTTATTTCAATTTGAATTACATCTAATTTATAAGTTAATTGAGGGATAATTGGCATCATTACAAGAATATCTTACCACCTCACACCTGTTGGAATGGCTATTATCAAAAAGACAAGACAGAATAAGTGCTGGCGAAGATGTGGAGAAAAGGGAACCCTTGTGCACTGTTGATGCAAATGTAAACTGGTGCAGTCACTATGGAAAACAGTATGGAAATTCCTCAAAAAAATAAAAATAGAACTTCTATATGATCCAGCAATTCCACTTCTGTGTACATATCTAAAGGAAATGAAATCACTATCTGGAAGAGATATCTGCACCCCCATGTTCATTACAGCGTTATTCACAATAGCCAAGACATGGAAAGAACCAAAATATCCATCAAAAGATGAATGGATAAAAAAAATGGCATGATATATATACATACACACACACACATATATATATAGAGAGAGAGAGAGTGGAATATTATTCAGCCATAAAAAGAAAGAAATCTTGCCATTTGAGATAATGTGGATGAGCTTTGAGGGCATTATGCTAAGTGAAATAAGTCAGACAGAAAAACTATAAATACTGTATGACATCACCTATATGTGGAATCAAAAAAGCCAATCTCATAGAAATAGAGAGTAGATTGGTGGTTGCCAGGGGCTGGGGGGAGGGAAAAATGAAATGTTGGTCAAAGGGTACACACTTCTAGTTATATCTAGGAATAAGTTCTGGGGATCTAATGTGACTATAGTTAACAGTACTGTATGGTATACCTGAAAGTTGCTAAGAGAGTAGATCTTAAATGTTCTTACCACAACAACTACCAAAAAAATGTTAATTATGTGATATGATGGATGTGTTAACTAATCTTATTGTGATAATAATTTCATAATATATATGTGTATCAAATCATCATGTTGTACACCTTAAACTTATACAACCTTATATGTCAATTATACTTCGGTAAAGCTGGGGAAAAAAAGAATATCTATCTATCCAAAACCCAGTTTTTCTAGTTATTTGTCTTCATTTATTTTTCTCAGCAGAATTTCTAAATTTTTAAAAAATATCTCCTAGGACATTGCCTGGCACACTGTGGGTTATCAACAAATATTTGTTGAGGGAATGAATATGTCTTGCAGATTTTTTGTTAAGTTTACACTTAAGTAGCTTACCCTTCCCATGGCTATTGTAAGATGAATATTTTCTTTATGTTATATTTTCTGTTTATTGTATTTATTTATGAAAGTGACTGGCCTTGTATTGATTGTATAACCAGCCTCTTTATGGAGTTCCTAAAGTTTCAAATAGTTTTTAGTTGATTCTTTTAGATAACTTTGCCTCCTCCTTTCCAGTATTAATATCACACTTTTTTCTCTTGGATAATTGCATTAACTAGTACTTCCAGAACAATGTTAACTAATTGTGGAAAAACTGCCATCTTGTCTTTTTCCTGGTTTTTATGGGAATGCTTCTAGTGTTTGTCCCTCAAGCATGAAGGGCTTCTTGTTAGAAATTTATATATTTTTATCACATTAAAGTATCCACCTATTCTTATGCCAATAAGTTGTATCCAGAAGGTATCTGGCTTCAAGTACAATTTGATTAAGATTCTGGCTTCATTTTTTTCTACAATTCTCTCTGCTATGCCCTTCCTTACATATAAGCTTCATCTTCAAGCTGGCCACTCTGATAGAACCAAAATAGCTATAAGAGTTCTGGGCCTTACAACAGCATATCTTTTGTGTGTGTGTGAGGAAGACTAGCCCTGAGCTGACATCCATTGCCAATCCTCCTCTTTTTGCTGAGGAAGATTGGCCCTGGGCTAACATCCATGCTCATCTTCCTCTACTTTATATTGGACCCTGCCACAGCATGGCTTGACAAGCGGTGCATCTATCTGCGCCCGGGATCCGAACCTGTGAAACCCCAGGCCGCTGAAGCGGAGCGTGCGAAATTAACTGCTACACCACCTGGCCAGCCCCACAACAGGATATCTTTATCAGTAAGAGTCCCAAGAGAGAAAAGAATCCAACCCAGCTGGTTCAAGAGACTTGAATGTAGGGACTACTCAAAAAGGTATATGCAAGGTTAAGAGGCCAAACAGTGGATTTTGAAGCACCCAGATATTAGCAATAGCAGGAAGCTGTTACCCCAGGCCTAAAAGGGCAAGAGAAAGAAATAGTATCACTGGAGCCTAGTGAGAGCTAGAGCCATGGAGGAGGGACCTTCTGGCAAGAGCTGAAGTATTGACCCATCACTGCCAATATATTTATTGACAGTCAGTGCCAATAAAACACAACCCAAATCAGGGAGGGAGCAGGGAAGAAATATCTTGTCTTCTCTCTTCTGCCCTCTAAAGTTCTGTCAGTGCATTCCACTGGCCAAATCCAAAGAGAATCCAACCAGGAATGGAGCCTGGGGGATACAATCCATAAGGGTCAGCCTCCCAGGGCATAGAACAGGACAGAGAAGGGAAGAAAATGGATCAGGAGGTGGAGCAACATAAAGAATAACCAGTCCACTCCTCTTGCCACTCAGCATCCATTCTTGCCCTTTACTCCAATGAAGAAACTCTCATCTCCAACAGGGAGGCAGGGACAAAAAGTCCCTATGGCCACTGTACTGTCATGGAGATATGCTAATTCATAGTCTCCACGTGAAACCTAATTTATAACAACCATCTCCAGTATTTTCCACATATCAGAGAAAGGAAGGACAAAATAATAAATTATCAACAAAAATACACCTAGCTGCTACAGTTCCCCCCTGTAGCTGGTCATGAGGCCAAAGTCAATAATCATAACTTGATTCTTCCACCACCCATTTCATATTCCCCTTAGCTGGTCAAAGTTCTTTCCATGATGTAGTGATCCTAACCTTACATCCTGCTTTATTGGATTTCTGCATGATCGACCAGGACTATCGAGCAAGTGAGTACCCCAGTGACGATCTCTGGGCTCCAAGCATACTTCTTGTTCTCATTGTATAGCAGCAACCCTCTTGCGTCTTGGTAATGGGATCCAATCACTCCAGCAACCCCTTTCTCTGTCTGTCAGTTCAATAGCATGAGGATACCAAAATGGCCAGGATGCAGTTTCAGCTTTCAATTTAATGGAACCATGGCTTTATTTCCTGGTGGAAGTATTCATTCCTTGGAAAAATAGAACCTCCAAATGCCCTGAGCCCATGGTTGTGGAGACAAAAAATATATATTTCTACATTGGGTTAATTGGTAATAGTTAGAGGGCCACTTCCTCCTCCACCCCTTCATTCCCAGACCTGTGTATCTTCACTGTGGGGGAAATAGTGCCATATATTGGTCACTGGTTTTAAAGCAGCTATTGTATTCTTGTAGTACAGCACTCTTAATCTGGAGCAGCTGATTCCATAACTAGGCCTTTAGTTTACTTTTTATCATTTACTTTTCCATCAGCAAGCTGCTTCTGCGTGATGGAGTAAGTGATAAAGACTAGTGAATCTCTGGATGTGACTCCATTATTGTACTTCATCTACCATTAAATGAGTTCCTTGGTCAGAGACAATGTTGTATAGGATACTCTGGTGATGATTAAGGCATTCTGGAAACCCATGAATGGTGGCACGCACAAAATCATTGTCAGCAAAGAAAGTAAATGTGTGTCTGGAATATATATTTATTCCCACGAGGAAAAGTTTCTGTTCTCACCATGATGAAAGGTGTCCCATATAATAATCTTACCACCATCGGGCTGATTGGTACCTCCAGGGAATAATACCTTATTATATTGAATTGTTCATCATGATCTTATTTTGTTGTCAGGTTGGGCACTCAGTAGTGTTAGTATAAGGTCAGCCTTGGTGAGTGGAAGTGCATGTTGTTGAGCCCACATATACCCTTCATAACACTGACGCTAATCTAACAAAGATAGCACAAAAACAATAGGAACAATTATCACTATTCTATTCTTGTACTACAGTGCTAGACTGAAGTTACTAATATTTTATTTAGGATTTTTGCATCTATATTTATAAGTTAGTTTGATCTTTGGCTTACTTTTTTAGTTCTATTCTTCTCTGTTTGGGTATAAGTCTTATAAAGCCTTATAGAATTAATTGGTTAGATTTCCACCTTTCCCTATGCTCTAAAACACTTTAAATTATATAAAAATTATTGGATCCTTGATGATTGTTGAGGTAGAAAGAATAATGCTCCCTCACAGATGTCTATATATTGGAACCTGTGACTATGTTAACTTATATGCCAAAAGGGACGTCACAGATGTGATTAAGTAAAGGATATTGAGATAGGGATGTTATCCTGGATTGACGGGGTGGGCCCAATATAATCACAAGGATCCTTATAAGGGAAAAGGGAGGCAGAAGAGTCAAAGAAGATGTGATGACAGAATTGGAGGTCAGAGTGATATGGGATGATGGGCCAAGGAATGCAGGCAGCCTCTAGAAGCTGGAAAAGGCAAGAAAATGAATTCTCCACTAGAACATCCAGAGGGAACACAGCTCTGTCAATCTGTTTTAGACTTCTGATCTCCAGAACTGTAAAATAATAAATTTGTCTTGTTTTAGGCCATTGAGTTTGTGGTAATTTGTTACAGCAGCAAAAGGAAACTAATATGTTGTTGTTTTTAAAAAAAGAACAGAATGGAAAGTCTTTTATATTTACCCAGATGCTTACTATTTCTATTGCTTCCCTTTCATTCCTGAATTCCAGACATCCCTTTGGTATCATTTCCCTTTAGCCTGAAGAGCTTCCTTTAGCATTTCTTGTACAGCATGTTTGCTGGCAACCAAATTCTCTTGGTTTTCTGAGAACATCTTTATTTCATCTTCATTCCTGAAGGATATTTTTGCTGAATATGGAATTAAGTGTTGGCAATTCTTTTCCTTCAACACTTTAAAGATGTTGTTCCACTATCTTCTGGCCTTCACTGTTTGTGACAAGAAACTATGGTCTTTCAAATTGTTTTTCCCCTATAGTTAATGTGTCGTATTCCTCTGGCTACTTTCAAGGTTTTTTTCTTCAATAAGGTTTTCAGCAATTTGATAAGATTTATCTAGGAATGGTTTTCTTTCAGTTTATCCTGCTTGAGATTCATTGAGCTTCTTGAATCTGTAAATTTATGACTTTCAACAAATCTGGGGATTTTTGACAGTTATTTAATCAAATAGTTTTTCTCTCCCAGGAGGGGCAACCCAAAGAGATCAGGAGCTGCTACCCTTTCCCAGCACCATCTCACAGAGGAGGAGTGTCACTCAGGTAAAAGCAGGTCCCTGGTACAGTGATTCAGGAGTTCTTCCCAAGAGGAAAGGCAGGATATAAGGATGAAGAACTCTGCAGCTCTGCCTGAGGGGACTGACTTAATTTGGAAAAGGTAGTAGAAAATTCCATGCCTATGGGCATTGTCAAAAACAATGGAGATCCTTGGTGGAGAAGAATTAAGAGGAGGCTGGTAGCACTAATACAAGAAAAACGTCAGAATGATCACAAGTTTACTAGAGAGAACCAGGGAAAGAGACAACCAATAAGAGCCCTCCTGGGATCATATACAATTGTGGGGATCAGGAAGAATGTGTGCATTGGCTAGGCTGCATCCACCTAGAAGAATCAGAAAAAGGCATGGGACAGGCTTGAAGGGATTCCCCAAGGCACACCCAGATCCATAAACACAGGGCAAAGGCCTCACTGGCACAAGTAGCTTAAACACAACCTCTGACCAAGCACTGGCTGAAGCATAAGCTACTCTGACCCAGAGGTGAATCGTAGAAAGCCAAGATTAAAAATAAAATCATAGTCATCCTTGGCAGTCTGGAAGAATGTGTGAATGCCCAAGGCTATACCCTTTCAGAAGCAATCAGAGGAGGAACCTCCAAGCTACTTTAAGGAACCTCTGATCAGAGAATCTCAGTCCCTGGCTGAATGGAGGAGGGGCAAAATATGTAAACTCACTGAAATGCAACAGCAGCCTCCAAGCTACACACATATCCAATTGTAAAGGATAAATATCTAATTGACTGAGGGGGATTAAGCAAAACCTTTGACCAATAAGTGACTTATGTTAACCCAGGAGCAAAACCTAGGCAGCCAGACTAAAAGATAAAAACAAGGGGAAAAGATCTGAGCTGGGACACCAGAGGTGCACACTATGGGGGGAAACAGACTTCACAGAATTAGTCCTGCCAAGTCAACAGACAAATAAACAAATGACTGAGAAAATAATAACAACAACAACTGGGAGGAGGATCAGTATCCAGGGTTGCTATAATATATTATCTAAAATGCCCAGTTTTCAACAAAAAATTAAAGTACATACAACTACATAGGTAAATATAAAAGACAGTATAAATGTATTTTGTTATAACCATTTTTTCTTCTATCTGATTTAAAAGACACCTTAATAAAGAAAGATGAATGAATCTATGTTGATGTATATACAATGTATAAAGAAATGTGATTTGTATGATAATAAGAATGCAAAGGAGTGGAGAGGGAATGGAGCTATTAGGAGCAAAGATTTGAAATTAAGTTGGTATTAATGCAAACTTGATTTTTATAAGTTAGGTTGTTAATTATAAGCCCCAGGGCAACAACTAAGAAAATACATTGTAAAATATAGTAAAAGAATTGACAAAGGAATGAAAATAGTACACCGGAAGTACCTATTTAACATAAAAGAAGGCAATAATGGAGGATTAGAGGGAAAAAAAAGACATAAGACATATAGAAAACAAATAGCAAAATGGCAGATGTAAATCCTACCTTATCAGTGATTGCATTAAACATAAATGGATTAAACACTGCAAATTAAAGGCAGAGACTGGCAGAATGGATTTTAAAAATATGATCCAACCATATGCTATCTACAAAAAACATTCAGAGACAAATAGGTTGAAAATAAAAGGATAGAAAAAGATATACCATGCAAACAGTAACCAAAAGGGGCCTGGAAGGGTTATACTAGTACCAAAAAATTAGGCCTTAAAATAAGCATTAGAGGCAAAGAAGGTCCATTTATAATGATGAAATGGTCAATCCATCAAGAAGATATAACAATTATAAACATATATGTACCTAATAATAAAGCTCCAAAATACACGAAGCAAAAGCAGACAGAATTGAAGGAAAAACAAAAATTCATACAAGGAATAACAATAATATATAATATATGCCAATTACTATGCACCAAGTACTACTCTGAGCACTTAATCTTTCATCACAGCAATCCTAGAAAATAGGTATTATTGCTATTCCCATTCTAAATATGGGGAAAGTGAGGCAGAGAGAGATGAAGAGATTTGCCCAAGATCACGCAACTATTAAGTGATGAAACCAGGATTTGAAGCCCAGCTGTCCAATGGCAGAGTCTATGCTCTTAACTACTCCTTCTCATGGCTGAGCTGTGAATAATATTTACATAGGCATAATATAAACACTGAATATTGATTTAATAAAATATAGTGATATAACAATATATTGGGAGAATGTGATTGTATACAGGTTGGGAGGTATAAGATGACTGAATCCTTCCATTGTAGGAAGTCATAACTGATGTTTAAAAATCTAGAAATAAAAGTATAAATAGGTTATTTAGAAATATGGAAGTGATACCAGAAGAAATAGTTAAAAGATTTGAAAGTGATTGTCTCTGAGGAGCGGAAATCTGGGGTGGGGAAAGATGAAGCAAAGTTCTGGTGGACTTTTTGTTGTTGCTGTTATAAGTCTGTGCTACTCTATAACTATGAAAATTACATTTTTAAAAACCAGGTTCTGAAACTGAACATAGAATAGGACTCCAATTCTGTGTAAAGAATGTACAGAAAACTTGAGGACTGTTATGGACTGAAAGTGTGTGTGTTTGTCCCCAAAATTTATATGTTGAAGCCCTTATCCCCAGTATGGCTGTATTTGGATATGGAGCCTCTAAGGAAGTAATTAAGGTTAAATGAGGTCATAAGGGTGGGTCCCTAATCCAACAGGATTAGTGTTCCTTATAGGAAGAGAGAACATAGAACTCACTCACTTGCTCTCCATATGCACA
This sequence comes from Tapirus indicus, assembly GCA_031878705.1. Taxonomy (NCBI): domain Eukaryota; kingdom Metazoa; phylum Chordata; class Mammalia; order Perissodactyla; family Tapiridae; genus Tapirus; species Tapirus indicus. Next base: position 84,982,049 of record CM062942.1, on the reverse strand, counting down.
TACCAAGGAAGGGCCATGTGAGGTGTCATAGCAGGAAGGCAGCTGTCTACAAGCCATGAAGAGCCCTCTCACAGAAACCAAATTTACCAGCACCTAATCTTGGACTTCCCAGCCTCCAGAACTGTGAGAAAATAAATTTCTGTTGTTTAAGCCACCCAGCCTGTGGTATTTTGTTCTAGCAGCCCAAGCAGATTAATATAAGGACATTAGGCTAAGTGAAATAAGCCAGTCACAAAAGAATAAATACTGTATGATTCCACTTATATGAGGTACGTCGAGTAGTCAAATTCATAGAGACAGAGAGTAGAATGGTGGTTGCAGGGGCTGAGGGGAGAGGATAATGGTGAGCTGTTGTTTAATGGGTACAGAATTTCAGTTTGGGAAGAAGGAAAGAGTTCTGGAGGTGGATGGTGGTGATGGTTACACAATGTGAATGTACTTAATGTCAATGAATTTTACACTTAAAAATGGTGAAGATGGGAGGAGTGACATCAGCATCCTGGCAGAGTGAGCTTTTCCCCTAAACTCTCCCGCACTAATATACAACAAAAAGGTCATCCATACATCAACAGAGGTCTTTCAAACTACATAGAGGGTGTCTGGGAGACCAACACAGCCTTACATCTGATGGCAGAGTTGCTGGAAACCCTAGGGGAAGAGGCAGTGGGTAAGGAAGTCTCCCCTCCTTCCCAACAGCAGTGGCCCTGAGACTGCGAACATGCGGCTCTTGGAGAGGAAGAAGAGGGGTGGCCCTCGGTGGGAAAACTTTCAGTCTCCAACACAGCAGGGAACCCCACACAGAAGGAATGGAATAGTTGTGGGGGTGTCCTCACCAAACTAACACACCAGGAGAGCAGATAGCGAGGGAGGTACAGGAAGCCCCTGGGAACAGGGAGGTGAAAGTGAGTGCCACACCCCCTCCCTTGGCATCCTCAGCACCTGAGCTCAGAAGTGCTGCCACCTGGGGGAGGTGCACAGGGATTCAACCCAGTGGAGATCCAGCACCGCAAACATGCCCAAGCCCAGTGGTGTGAGGAACACACCCTCATGGCGTCTCAGCCTGGCGGCTGGCATGGGGAACCCACCTCCACAGTGTTACAGCCCCCACCAGCAGTGTGTGACACCTGGGTGCCCAAGCCCAGCAGCATGCAGCAGCTGCCCCCACGGGGATTCAGCCTGGCAGCCAGTATGTGACACCTGCCCCCATGGAGTTAAAGCCCCGCCACCAGTGCAGGACACCCAGGTGCTCAAGCCCAGTGGTGCTGTTGCCCAGCAGAGGTGCACAGGGATCCAACCAAGTGGAGAACCCACCCAGCAGCCAGCATGTGTTACCCCACCCCCATGGAGCTCCAGCCCAGCCATACATCAGCCCAGCTGCACTTCAGTCCAGCCAGAATGCCCGAACATCTTAGGGGTTTTGGAGCACACAGTTATCGACCCCCACCTAGTGGCAGCAAGTGGAATCTATGTCCAGACATTTTCAAGATGAGGAAAAATAAAAACAAACCCTCAAGCACAATGCAAAAATACATTAAATCTCCGGTCCAGAAGGAAAATGACAAGCATCCAGAAATCAACCTGGAAGACACAGAAATTTATCACCTAAATGACAGAGAATTCAAAATAGCTATCATAAAAAAGCTTAATGAATTACAAAAAAAAAAAAGATAGACAATTCAAGGAAATTAGGAGTTTCTTCACAAGGGAGATTGAAACCATAAAGAAAAACAAATCAGAATTGTTGGAGATGAGAAACACATTGGAGGAGATAAAGGAAAATCTGGATTCTTTAAAGAACAGAGCTGACAATATGGAGGAAAGAATTAGTTCCATTGAGGACAGCAATGTAGAAAGGCTTCAGATGGAGGAGGAGACAAATTTAAGACTAAAGAGAAATGAAGAAAATCTCTGAGAAATATCCAACTCAATTAAGAAATGCAACTTACAAATTATAGGTATTCCAGAGGGAGAAGAGAGGGGAAAAGGAGCAGAGAGCTTGTTCAAAGAAATGATAGCTGAGAACTTCCCAAACCTGGGGAAGGAGCTGGAAATACAAGTGAATGAAATCAATAGATCTCCTAAATATATCAACAAAAAAGGCCATCCTCAAGGCACATAGTTGTAAACTGACAAAAGTTAATGACAAAGAAAGAATATTAAGGGCAGCAAGAGAAAAAAGATAACATACAAAGGAATTCCAATCAGGCTCTCAGCAGCTTTTTCATCAGAAACTCTATAGGCCAGGAGAGAGTGGAATGATATATTCAAAATTCTGAAAGATAAAAACTTTCAGCCAAGAATACTATATCTGGTGAAAATATCCTTCCAATATGATGGAGAAATAATAACTATCCCAGATAAACGAAAGTTGAGGGAGTTCATTGCCACAAGAACCCCACTGCAAGAAATGCTCAAGAAGGCCCTCATACCCAAAAAGAGAAAAGGAGAAAGGGGATACAAAGTTTTGAGCAAGGAGAAAATAGGTAGACAAAAATCAGACAAATTTTAGCTCTCTTCCAGAATAGGTTAGCAAACACTTAATTATGACATCAAAGATCAAGAGAAGGAAAACACCAAAAATAAACATATCCTCATCACTATAAACACGAAATCACAACACAAGATGGAATAAGTTGTCACAACAAAAACTTAGACGGGGAAGAGGAATGGGGCGGACTCCACACAGACAAAGGAAATAAGAGGACACCAGAAAATGGACTATCTCATCTATGGGAATTCTTATACAAATCTCATGGTAACAACTAAACTAATATTCAGAGCAGAGACACATATGATAAATAAAGAGAAAACCATCATACAGAACTACCAAACTGAATTGGTAGTCCAAATCACATGAGACAAGAAACAAAGAAAATGCAAAAGATCTGGAAAATGAGCAATAACCTAGCAACACTAAGCTCTCACATATCAGTAATCACTCTAAATGTAAATGGATTCAATTCTCCAATCAAAAGACACAGAGTGGTGGGATGGATTAAAAAACAAGATCCAACAATATGCTGCCTCCAGGAAACACATCTCAGCTCTAAAGACAAACACAGGCTCAGAGTAAAAGGATGGAGGACAATACTCCAAGCTAACGGCAAACAAAAAAAAGCTGGTGTGGCTATGCTTATATCAGACAAAGTAGACTTCAAGATAAAAAGGGTAATGAGAGACAAAGAGGGGCAATATATAATGTTAAAAGGGACACTCCACCAAGAAGACATAACACTTATAAATATATATGCACCCAACACAGGAGCACCAAAGTACATAATGCAACTGTTAACAAACCTAAAAGGAGATATCAACAACAACACAGTAATAGTAGGGGACCTTAACAACCCCCTCACATCAATGGATAGATCATCTGGACAAAAAGTCAATAAGGAAATTGCAGACTTAAATGAAAAACTAGACGAGATGGATTTAATAGATATATACAGCGCACTCCACTCAAAAACAACAGATTACATATTCTTCTCAAGTGCACATGGAACATTCTCAAGGATAGACCATATGTTGGGAAACAAGGCAAGCCTCTATAAATTTAAGAAGATTGAAATTATAACAAGCATCTTTTCTGACCATAAGGCTATGAAACTAGAAATCAACGACAAGGAAAAAACCTGGAAAGTGACAAAGATGTGGAGACTACACAACAAGCTACTGAACAACAAATAGATCATTGGTGAGATTAAAGGAGAAATTAAAAACTATCTGGAGACAAATGAAAATGAAAATGCACCATACCAACTCATATGGGATGCAGCAAAAGCAGTCCTGAGAGGGAAACTCATAGCAATACAGGCCCACTTCAACAAACAAGAAAAATCCCAAATAAGCAAACTTAAACTACATCTAACAGAACAAGAAAAAGAACAACAAAGACAGCCCAAAGTCAGCAGAAGGAGAGAAATAATAAAAATTAGAGCAGAAATAAAGAAAATTAAAAAGAAAAAAGCAGTAGAAAGAATCAATGAAACAAAGAGTTGGCTCTTTGAGAAGACAAATAAAATTGACAAACTCTTAGCTAGACTCACAAAAAAAGAGAGAAGGCTCAAATAAATAAAATCAGACATGAAAGAGGAGAAATTACAACAGATACCACAGAAATACAAAGGATTATAAGAGAACACTATGAAAAGCTATATGCCAACAAATTGGAGAATCTAGAAGAAATGGATGAATTCCTAGACTCATACAACCTTCCAAAACTGAATCAAGAAGAAATAGAGAACCTGAATAGACTAATCACAAGTAAAGAGATTGAAACAGTAATCAAAAACCTCCACAAAAAGAAAAGTCCAGGACCAGATGGCTTCTCTGGAGAATTTTACCAAACATTCAAAGAAGACCTAATACCTGCCCTTCTCAAACTTTTCCAAAAAATAGAGGAAGATGGAATACTTCCTAACACATTCTATGAGGCCAACATCTCCCTGATACCAAAGCCAGACAAGGACAATATGAAAAAGGAAAACTACAGGCCAACATCGCTAATGAACATAGATGCAAAAATCCTCAACAAAATATTGGCAAACTGAATACAGCTATACATCAAAAAGATCATACACCATGACCAAGTTGGATTTATACCTGGGACACAGGGATGGTGCAACATCCGCAAATCAATCAACATGATACACCACATTAACAAAACGAAGAATAAAAACCACATGATCATCTCAACTGATGGGCATTTGACAAAATCCAACATCCATTTATGATAAAAACTCTCAACAAAATGGGTATGGGAGGAAAGCACCTCAACATAATAAAGGCCACATGTGACAAATCCACAGCCAACATCATACTCAATAGGAAAAACTGAAAGCCATTCCTCTGAGAACAGGAACAAGACAAGGGTGCCCACTCTCACGACTCTTATTCAACTTAGTAATGGAGGTTTTGGCCAGAGCAATTAGGCAAGAAAAAGGAATAAAAGGACTCCAAATAGGCAAGGAAGAAGTGAAACTTTCACTATTTGCAGATTACATGATCTTATATACAGAAAACCCTGAAGAATCCGTTGGAAAACTATTATAAATAATTAAAAACTACAGCAAAGTTGCAGGGTATAAAATCAACTTACAAAAATCAGTTGCATTTCTATATGCCAAGAATGAACTAACAGAAAGAGAACTCAAAATGACACTCCCACTTACAATTGCAACAACAACAAAAAAATATCTGGGAGTAAATTTAACCAAGGAGGTGAAAGACCTATATGATGAAAACTATAAGACACTATTGAAAGAAATTGATGAGGACATAAAGAAATGGAAAAATATCCCATGCACATGGATTGGAAGAACAAACATAGTTAAAATGTCCATACTACCTAAAGTCATCTACAGATTCAATGCAACCCCAATCAGAATCCCAATGACATTCTTCATGGAAATAGAACAATGAATACTAAAATTCATATAGGGCAACAAAAGACCCCGAATAGCTAAAGCAATCCTGAAAAAAAAAGGACGAAGCCGGAGATATGACAATCCCTGACTTCAAAATATACTACACAGGCATAGTAATCAAAACAGCAAGATACTGTTACAAAAATAGACACACAGATCTATGGAACAGAATTGAAAGCCCAGAAATAAAACCACACATCTTTGACAAAGGAGCTAAGGACATACAGTGGAGAAAGGAAAGTCTCTTCAATAAACAGTACTGGGAAAACTAGGCAGCAACACGCAAAAGAATAAAAGTAGACCATTTTCTATTGCCATACACAAAAATTAACTCAAAATGGATCAAAGACCTGAAAGTGAGACCTGAAACTGTAAAACTCCTTGAAGAGAATATAGGCAGTACACTATGTGACATTGGTCATAAAGGGATCTTTTTGGATTCCATGTCTACTCGGACAAGGCAAACAAAATAAAAAAATAAACAAGTGGGACTTCATCAGACTAAAGAGCTTCTGTAAGGCAAATGAATCCAGGATCAAAATGAATAGACAACCCCCTAGCTGGGAGAAAATATTTGCAAATCATATATCCGACAAGGGGTTAATCTCCATAATATATAAAGAACTCACACAACGGAGCAACAAAAAAACAAGCAACCCAACCAAAAAATGGGCAGAGGATATGAACAGACATTTTTCCAAGGAAGATATACAGAAGGCCAACAGGCACATGAAAAGATGTTCAACATAACTAATCATCAGGGAAATGCAAATCAAAACTACACTAAGATATCATCTTACACCTGTTAGATTGACCATAATCACCAAGACAAAAAACAACAAATGTTGGAGAGTTTGTGGAGAAACGGGGTCCCTAATCCACTGCTGGTGGGAATGCAATGTGGTGCAACCTCTATGGAAAACTGTATGGAGATTCCTCAAAAAATTAAAAATAGAAATACCTTATGATCCAGCTATCCCACTATTGGGTATCTATCCAACAAACCTGAAATCAACAATCCAAAGAGGCTCATGCACGCCTATGTTTATTGCAGCATTATTCACTATAGCCAAGAAGTGGAAGCAACCCAAGTGTCCCACGACAGAAGAGTGGATAAAGAAGATGTGGCATATGTATACAATGGAATACTACTCAGCCATAAAAAAGACAAAATTCTCCCATTCACAACAACATGGATGGATCTGGAGAGTATTATGTTAAGTAAAATAAGTCAGAGAGAGAAAGACAAACACTGCATGATTTCACTCATATGTGGAATATAAACTAACACACAGTCAGAGAGAATTGTTTGGTGGTTGCCAGGGGAAAGGGGGAGCAGAGTTGGGCACAAGGGGTGAAGGGAAGCATTTATATGGTGATTGACAAATAATAATGTACAACTAAAACTTCACAATGTTATAAGCTATTGACATCAATTTTAAAAAGCCTTAAAAAAATTAACATGTAATAGCCCGTTAATGTTATTTTTTGATGGATTAATAAATGAGCACTGTAAAAAAATGGTGAACATGGTAAATGCTTTGTGTACTTTACCACAATTTTTTTAAAGGAAAAAAAATAATGTACAGCTATATGCGTTGTAATATTGATGGGAGGCTGTACCCTGAGTTTAAATTCTGCACTCCTCCCTGCCAGAGTCCCACATGTATTGAGCTTCCTCAGCATTCTGTCCTCAGTTTTTCAATCTGTATCCCTTGCTGGGACTACCTGACTCACTCCCTAGCTTCAGTTATCATCTATAATATTTATCTTTAGTCAGACCTTTCTTCTGGGCTCTAGATCCATACTTTTCAAATGAACACTGAGCATCTCCACTTGGAAGACCCATGGGTACCTCAAATTCAAAGGGTTCAAACCAGATTCACTCCTTTCCCCTCCAAATCTGCTTCTTCATGTTTGAAAAATAGAAAAGGAAAAATGTTAATACTCTTCCTCCTTCATCCCCTACTCCAGATTGCCCTCTTTCCCCTACACTACGTTGCCTTAAGGGCCAATCAGTTCACGTGTTTCCCAGAAATGGGCCTTTTTGCCCAAGAAGAAGGACTGCATTTTCATCTTCAAACAGTGATGTTAAATTATTCCTCATATGTGCATGACCCAGCAAGCCCACTGTATCCCAAACCTCAAAACAACCCCTGAGCCCGGAGTCTACTACAACAACAACACTAGAGTAAGAATCTGAGGACCTGGGGCCACAGTCAGATCCAGAGCTGGCTATAAGACCATTTAACTCTCCCAAACATCTAGGAATGTTATCCACTGCTATCCTAGCCTCAGTGCTGCCCTTAGAACTGGGCACAAGTGCCCCTCCTACATCTCATGCTTTGAAGGTCCTGCATATCACACACACACACACACACACACACTTATTAAAGAACACATGGGTGCCTGTGTCACATGGGATCTGGTCCTCATTGTTGGCACAGTGCAACACGTAACCCTAAACATCTGCACTTTGACTAATACTGTTCAGGCTCCAGGAAAATGCTTCTCCACATCTGTTTCCCTGTATCCTCTAAACAAAAGGCAACTGTGTCCAAATACCAGGAAGATTTGTGGATTGTGTCACTGCTGACATAGGAGAAAGACGTTATTTCAGACTGCAAGGAAGATTCAAGCAGTAGGAGCACTTAGAGAAGAGAAAAAACAAGCTAACTTATCAAAGCCTTCTTCTCAGATACATGAATCCAATAGGTTTTCTGCTCAATAAACTATCATTTCCCAGTAGCGTCCATTTTCTTGCTTGTCTTTATTTTCCAGTTTGTGGTTTCAGAGGTAATAGAAAATTAGTGCAGTACTTAGAACAGTTGCATATGGAGATTAAAGAACATTTCATAATGTTAAGCAACTCATATTACTCCTGATTTTAGGATGGATAGGTAGATGATAGATAGATAGATAGATAGATAGATAGATAGATAGATAGATAGATAGATAGATAGATAGATGATAGATAGATAGATAGATAGATAGATAGATAGAGACGATAGACAGATAGATGTAACATGTATAAAGCATTGTCATAAATTGGATTCCCCAGGAAGCAGATTCTAAGACAAAGATTAGAGTATCGGAGGTTTATTAGGGAGTGCTCCTGGGGTCAACACTTATGGAAGGAAAGGGGGGAAAGAATCAGGAATCAAAAGAGAAAGAAATCAAACTTCAGTGCACTATCAATAGAATGCCTCAGCATACCCTGTAAGAAATTCTGAAGATAGGGTGAAACTTCAAAGCTAACTCCAGTTGGGGCAAGAGGGCCAGGCCTTTATACACAGCATCAATGAGTCATCGGATGTGGGCCACCCTGAGAATGGGGTGTGATCTCGAACAAGACAACTCTCAGCTGATGCAATCCTTGAAGGAGGCTGACAGTCAAGGACTCTCTGATGGCAACATTCCTAACAATTGAAGTAATAAGAGCTTTATTGTTAAAGGAAGCTCTGGGCAGGGCATGGCAGTGTCCACCACAGTCCACCCCTTGTGCCTCCCAGATTCACTTCACGTGAGTTCTGAGATCAGCTCTTCCAGGGGTCTGGTGGGCCTCTCTTTCTGGGGGAAACTTAGGACAAACTACAGCCCCCAACACTGCAGCTGGTCTCCAAGCTGCAAATGATTATCTCTCTTCCACTATCAATTATAGATCCCCATCACTCTTAGGGTCCTGGCAGTTTACCTGGTGGTATGACCCAGACCCTCATTCCTGGTAACTATGACTTTCTCAGACTGGAGTTAATATACTGGCTGATACCCACATACCAAGCCCAGCAAACTATGAACAATGCTTGGGTTTCTCCTTCTCAGTCAGTTTGTCAAAAGAGATCCTCCATGAGGCCACAGGTGTAAGGTGAATGAAAGATGCTAGTGCAACAGTGATGAATATCATGCAGGATCCACTCTAGCTGATTGTGCAGGTGCTTGTGTCCTCCAGTTTTGCTTGTGCTTGATCCTGTGTATAAAACTTCCATCTTGTTGCTGGGCCTGCCCACCCTTACACCTTGGTGGATCTGACACAACTCAGCTCATGATGGCAGTTCTGGTTGCATAGTCACTTTCATGGTCACTTGATGTCCTATGGCCAGGCGTTCCATCTCTACCAGGACATAGTAGCATATCAGAAGCTACTTTTAAAAGGTATATAATTCTCCATTGCATGTGGCATAGCTTTACTCCAGAACCTAAGTTCTGGACTAAGTTGTGACTTTCCCATTAGGGCTTACCAAAAACTCCATATGGCATCTTTTGCCAACACAGATACCTCTAATACCTTAGGGTCTATCTATTGTACGAGCAAAGTGACAGGACTGCTTGAAACTGCAGCCTGGACCTGCTATAGGGCCTTCTCTTGCTCTAGGCCCCACTCAAAGCTGGCAGCTTTTTGTGTCAGCCAGTATGTGGGTTGAAACAATATTTCCAGGTATGAAATGTGCTGCTTCCAGAACGCAATGTAGCCTACCAGATGTTGGGATTCCATCTTCATGGGGAAGATGAAAACTGCAATAATTTGTCCTTTACTTCAGAGAGAATCTCCTGGAATACCCCAAACCATTCAATCCATAAAAACTGCACTTAATGTAGCCAGCCTCTGGATCTTTGTAGGGTTTATCTCCCATCCTCTGGTGTACGTGTGTCTTACCAAGGCCTCCAATGCGCTAGCCACTTCTTATTCCTTTTGGTCCAACTAGCATGATGTAATCAACGTAGTGGACCAGTATTATATTCAGATGGTCCTGATCTCTTCAGACTATATCATGACAGAGGACAGGAGATTTAGTAGGGCCTTGAGGAAAAACTATAAATGTATACTGTTGCCCATTCTATGTGAATGTGAACTTTTTCTGATGTTCCATTCTAACAGGGATAGAAAAAAAACACATTTTCCAAATCAAGAGTTGATTACTAGGTACCTAAGGCCATGTCATTCTGCTCTAGCAAAGATAGTGTATCTAACATGGCAGCTACCAGGCTCTGTCCACATTTTGCAGGGACCCAAAGTGGTACATTAAATGAAGACACGATGGTGACCACATCCCAGCATTCTTTAGGTCTTTAAAGGTGGTACTAACTTCTGCCATCCTCCCCAGGATGCTGTATGTTTTCATTCACTATCTTGGCCGAGGAAGTGGAGGGCAGTTTCAGAAACTTCCACTTGGCCTTTTCATCTACAAATAGCTCTGACTCCACAGGTCAAGGAACCAATATGGGGCTTACACCAACCATCAAAATATCTATTCCGATTATATATTCCTAGACCAGGAAAATAACCAAGTGATTCTGTGGACCCATTAGAGCCACTGTGAACTAGGCCAGGAGCCCATTTAATACCAGGCTCCCATCTGCCCCTATTCTAACAGGGGGACTATGATGACACTTTAGGTCTCTGGGTATCAATATCAACTCAGAACCAGTGACCATCAGTCCTCAAAACGTTTGAGTATTCCTCTTTCCCCAGTGCACAGTTACCTGAGTAAATGGAAAAACTGGAGGAATCATTACTATGTATGTGTTGTAGGGTCCTTCTTTCTGAGCACCCAGCCTCTCCATCAAACAGTGCATTCTAGAACAAAAAATGACTTAGGACCAGAAGCTGGGCAAGGGATTGTGACTTTTTATTGAGGCAACTTCCCTCAGACTCCTGATCATCTTTGATTTCTTTTGATTGGACAGATTGTTGGCTGCCTATTTTCCCCAAGGCGCTGTGTTATATTAACCACCTGTATTCTATTAACTACCTCTTAATCATCTATTCACCAGGGGCACTGTGTTCTATTAACCATCTCCACAGCTCTCTGCAGGTCAGGCCTCCCTGCCTGCCACTCTGACCCTGTGGTCCATTATGGTATTTGCATCCACGTGACTTCTGATTGAGTGCAGTCTTCCTGCCTCTGTTGTTTCAGAGCCATCACCATTTCTATCAGTGATCCTCGTCCTGTAACATCCTCTCCTATTCTACGCCTGCGGAGGTGAACCACCACTGAACTTCTTAGTGACACTGGTGCCCCTCTCACCGGTGCATTCCTTACAGCTTTGGCAAATGGTATACCCTTTGGGTCCACCTGCAGAACATAGTCCTCTGGAGGATTTTCTGGCCTTACATAATATATTTATTCTATCATTCCCACTTCCCTGAGCCTTTAATCCCTTCTCCCACCATCTGCTATGGCAACTCTGGCATTCATACTTCACTTAATGTGGGCCATTGATTTTTCCATACTTTGAGGAGCCATTCTAGCAGTGAGTTCACATGATCTCCTGTGGTCTTTCCCAGGGTATTAAATCCTGTGTCTTGGGAGAGAATTCTCAAATCAATTAATTCTCCCTTATTCAATTTTATATTCCAGCTCCCCTGATCAAGGCCCTCAGAATTCAGTCCCATGCTTACTCCCTCAGCACCTGCTAGTTCATGCTGGCTAGGTCCCACAGCTCCTTCTTGGGGTATTCCCTTTCCTTCCTTACTAGGCCCAGCACATCCCCAGTGAGGTTACACTGTGACTTAACCCTAGATATAGGCCCAGTGGCCAGGATGGGAGGTGGAGGCAGATTCTAAGGGAAACACACATTATCTTACGAGGGAAAGGCTGTGCATGTTCAAGCAAAATGAAGCTCTAGCCCTTAATAGGAAGGAGTGGGACACTTCTGAATGCTCAAGGGGTTCAGGGAAATCTCAGGACACAAGATTTTTAGGGACATCAATCCAGATGTCCCCATACCATATGTCAGGGTCCCCATTCCTTCCTACCTAGGACCCTGATCTTCACATAGCAGATTTGACTTGGTTGGGATTTTAACTTTTTTGAAGCTTGCTTTCAATAAATCTTGGGCCTGGTCCTCAGATTTCTTTACCCTCTACCTAGAAAAGATGAAGACCTCTTTATATGCTAAGAATAAAACCCTCTGGCTTTCACACATAGCTTTTAATTGTTGATTAATTTAACTCAGCTTTTCACTATTTTTTTTCTAGAGGTCAATCAAGCTTAGCAACAGCCACCCAATTTTTGGCCTTCTTTATATTTCCCACATATTTCTCAAAGCTGCTACCTGGCACCAGTTAATGCATTCCCTTCACCAGTGCCATCCCAGTTCACCACCAGTGAAAGCTCTAACAATTCCTCTGCCACCTATTCTAGGTGCCTATCTACTCCACCTACCACCAATGATGGGGTCCTCATTGCCAGCAGGGCAGCAGGTGATCCATTTCCAAAATTTCATCACAGTGTATGCTTTCCTGAACCACTTCTCATACCAACTGTTGTAGGTTGGCTTCCTGGAGAGCAGACTTAGAGACAGAGTTCAGCACGAAGGGCTTTTATTAGGGAATGCTCTTGGGATCAACACCTGTGGAAGGGAAAAGAAGGAAGCAGGATTGGACAGAGGGAAGAGTTAAGCTGTCCCATTTGGGGCAAGAAGGCCATGTTGATCAGTCATTGGATGGGAAGTACCCCCAGAAAGGGGGTATGACTTTGAGGAGCACTCGTAGCAACTGAAATAATAAGCTCTTTATTCCCGAAGGAAGATTAGGACAGCAGATTGCAGAATCCACCACAAGTTTGACATCATTTTTTCCACTAAAAAGTTGGTGGCCATCGAATGCTAGAATTGAGAACAGTTCTACTTTTAAAACAGTTAATAAGGTTTAAATTTCCAAACATTTACACTTACATTTATAGCTTTATTTAAATATTTATTTATAATTTTTATTTATACTTTCCAAATATTTACACATAAATATGTGAGCCTCCATTTATACTTTTTCTCTAGTCCCCTGAAATGCTATTGACAGGTCTGCTTAGCCTAAATCCATCCATTTCCTTTTGATAAATTATGCAAAACAATCCTGGTTTATTACATAAAAATCAGAAAATACAGATGAGTATAAAACAGATATAATCACCATTAATCTAACACCCATAGGAAGCAATGAACATTCTCAGAGTATACACTAAAGTTTATGCATAGAGATAATTTAAATATATACTTTTTCTTCATAAAAAGTGTAGCATGTGCTTTGGTAGCCTATTTTCCACACTTAAGATTATATGCTGAATTTTTTACAAGTAAATAGATATCAACATTTTCCAGAGCTGCATAATGTTTCAATGTGCAGACGTACCCTAATTTGCTTAGCCAAGTGCCTATTTTGAAACACTTGGGTCATTCACAATGTTTCAATCTTCAAAACAATGAAAAGATGCACAGCCTTGTATAAGCCAATTATTTGATTATTTCCTAAGGATGAATTTCTACAAGTGGAATTACTGAGTCAAAGAGCATGCACATCTTGAAGGCTTCTGAAGCATGTATCCCAGTGGACCTTGTCCTAGTGTAGGCTCCCACCAGCACAGTTTGAGAGTGCCCCTCCCCCCACACCCTCACCACCCTCTGGAGTGGGAGAGTCATGGATCTTCTCCGGTACAGATACCAACAGCCCTCCTGATGGTTCCATAAAGGTCCTGCCCCAACCAACCTTAGAAAAGTAATCTGATAGAAGCACTAAAAATTATTCTTTCTTCTAGTATGTTTTCTGATTATTTCAAAATAGTAACTAACGTGTTCACTTACATAGACACCAGAGTTGGCCAAGAAAGAGGACGTTTTCCTATCAAATGCCCCCAGGGCCCTAAAATAAAACTGTCCCTCTCTGTATGCCCCCAGAATAGTTTCCAGCACTTCTTCCTTCAAAGGGTCTCTCACTTCCTTCCTCCCCTTACCATTCCCATGGCCAGCAGTGAGATTTCACACCTTTATCATCTTGTGCCTGGACGATGGTGGTAACTTCCTAACTGGTGTTCCAATCTCCAGTGGCCACTCCTGTTCCCACCCCCACTCCAACCCATCCTGCACACAAATCAGCCACATCATTTTCCTTTCATCCTGCCATTCCTGTGGTCATGAAAGACACCTTTGGTGTCTCCCAGGGGTGGATGGAGTTATATGCAAGCACCTCAGTTTAGCAATCAGGGATCCTCCATGAATGGGACTCCCCCCAACTGCCAGACTGTATTTCCCTTCACTCCCCTCCCCACACTTGGCACTCCAGGCAGGCCAGCCTCCTCTCTGGAGCAGAATTCCCACCTCCATGCCTTTCTTCCCACCACTCCTCCCTCCTCCAGTGCCCTTTTGCCCCATTATGATCCAATCCTTCAAGCCTAGCTTACTTAAGTGTCCCCTCCTCTGTAAAACCTTCCCTGAGCACTGTTGCCTGCAGAAGCTTCTGCGGCCTGTAAGCACTAATAGGAAGCAGCCGGCCACGATCAGAGGCTCCCGGTTTTGTCAATATCTTTTTGTTTCCATGCATCTTGTCTTTCCAAATAGATCATAAACTCAAGCACAAAGACATGTCTATTTTTTTTCTGCTTAAAACACACACCTTTATTGATGACATAAAAATAAAGTCTCAAATGTATAAACATAAGTCCACACAAAGGACCAAAGATTACCTTACTTATGAAGAATCCGTTCAGTTTCTGCTCATGAAGCATACTAAAAATATCTCAATCCAGACAAGGTAAAAATTAACACATGTATTTTCAGTACAAGTTTGCATTCATCTGGTATTCATAAAATGGTCCAACTACAGACCATCATAAGTAACATCAGTTTTGAAGTTATAATGCAATTTACAATGTGCATTATTTCCAGGCTACAAAACCAAAATATTACTCAGATTTGTTTGGAAACCTAAAACTAATCAGAGTTTACTTAATAATAGCTCGACTCTTTCTTTCACCTCAGGGTCATTGTATTCTGCCGCTAAGACCCGAAGTTTCTTGGCACATGCTTTAGGTCGTTGGAATACAAAATAAAGGGAATTTTTGCTGAACTTGTCCTGGGTAAATACTTTTGCTCTTCTTTTGAAATGGTAATTTATATTTTCAAATAGTGAAAGAGCATTAAGAATGTTCTCTTTTGTCTCTTTCTTGCTAAAGATATTAATCAGTGATGTTGGTGCATTAGCAATGAGTAAGTCTTTTGTCATAGATGGATTTTTAGAGAAATTCAAAAGCATTCCCAAAATATGGTCTTTAGTTTCTCCACTTCCCACAGTTAACAAACGAAGAAATTCTGAAATATAATTTGTAACCATATGCTGATACTCACTGATAATAGTCAGGTGCTTTATCAATCTTAGTCCAGCCAGTTGCACATTTGAATTCAAGGGATAAGTGACAGTGTCTTCACATACTTGATTTAAGTATGTTTTAACTTTCCTATGATTTTCAGCAGCCACTGAGATGTTATTCAGTGCATTTAAAGCCTTCTGCCTAACACTGGGGTAGGGATTATTGAGCAAGCTTTCAATAATTGAGATTTTACCTGCATTACGAATGACTTCATGGGAAAATGGGTAATCAGGACTGTTATATAGAGCATTATTGGCTATTTCATGAATAGAAGGATCTTCAGTCATCTCAATCATGCAAATGAGTTTTTCAAGCTCTCGTGGATCCATATTAGCTTCTCGTTTACAGCGGCAGGCCCAGGGCTGAATTTTCTCTCCAGACCTGATCTGCTTTCTGAGTTCCTCTTCAGGTGGGAAGCAGGACTCATTTTGGTATGGAAATTTCATTTCCGTCCAGATCATGGCTCCTGCCCATGACCCCATTCCTGCCCCAGGGACCATGGAGGGATATGTGCCTCTTGACTCAGCTGACATTTTAGCTTTAGTCTTAGGTGTAAATTTGTCCTTGCTTCTGTTTCCATTACCATCCCAGAACCAAGACCTTACATCGACTCCACCAGCAGCCTCAAGCTTATCCTTGGTACCGGCCTTACACTCAAAATTGACATCTTTCTCACTCTTGGATGTGGACTCATTACTATTCTCATTGTCAGCCCAAAACAAAGACCTTAAACTGATCTCCTCAATATCAGGGCTAGATGCTCTACTTAGCTCAACCTCATCTACATCCTGAGCCAAAGTCCAGGACCCCATGCCAGCCTTTTCCCCAGCCCCAAGCCTAGATCCTGTAGTGGTTGCTTTTCCATCCCAGAGCCAAGATTCCTTCCTGACCTCAGCCCCAGCCCCCACACAGGAATCCATACAGGCCATCTCTTCAGATCTGATCCAGGACCCAATATTGGCCTTGTCCTCAGGCCTAAATCCGGGACTAACGATGGCCTCCATCCCAGCCCCTGATGTCGACTCAATACTGGCCTCATTTTTACCTCCAGGCCTGGATACAATACCAACCTCTTCCCCTCTCCAGAACCAGGGCCCCGTACCAGCCTCACCCTCAGTCCCAAACCAGGATCCTTCATAGGACTCTGTCCCCACACTGACCTGGGACCTTCCACTGGCCTGGTCCCCAGCCCTAGTCCAGGACCCTCTATTTGCCTGGTCCTCAGGTCTCAGCCTAGACCCTCTACTGGCCTCATTTCCAGGCCTAGACCCAGACCAGGATTTTCCACCAGTCTGATCCCCAGTGCCAGCCTGAGAGCCTCCTTCCCTGGCCAGATCCTCAAATCCAGGTTTGGAACACCTACCAGCCTGATCCCCAGCCCCAACCCAGGACCTTCCACTGGCCTGACTCCCAGTACCAGCCCAGGACCCACCACTGGAATGGTCTGTGGGCCTTGGACTAGACCCTCCAATGGCCTGGTCTTCAGCACCAGACCAGAACCCTCCTCCACTGGACTGATTTTCAAATCCAGGTTTGAGACAGCTACCAGCCTGATCCCCAGCCCCAGCCCAAGACCCTCCACTGACCTGACTCCCAGTGTCAGCCCAGGACTCACCACTGGACAGGTTCATGGGCCCCAGCCTAGACCCTCCAATGGCCTGGCCACCAGCCCCACCCCAGGACCCTCTTGCATTGGCCTGACTCCCACTGCAAGCACAGAACCATCCATTGGACTGATCCTCGGGCCCCAGCCTGGATCCTCCACTGGCCTGATCTTCAGTATCAGCCCATGAATCTCCAATGGACTGGTCCCTGGGACCCAGCCTAGACCCTCCACCAGCCTGGCCCCCACTGTCGGCCCAAGACCTTCTTTCACTGGCCTGATCCTCAAATCTAGGCTTTGCACCACCACCAGCCTGATCTGCAGGTCCAGCCCAGGACCCTCCATTGGCCTGGTCCACAGCCCCAACCAAGAACTCTCCAC
The DNA here is from genome assembly GCA_031878705.1 of Tapirus indicus. Taxonomy (NCBI): domain Eukaryota; kingdom Metazoa; phylum Chordata; class Mammalia; order Perissodactyla; family Tapiridae; genus Tapirus; species Tapirus indicus. Next base: position 84,964,500 of record CM062942.1, on the reverse strand, counting down.
TGGCTTGGTCCCCAGAGTCAGCCCAGGACCTCCCTCTAGACTGGTCCTCAGGCCCCAACCTGGACCCTCCACCAGCCTGGCCACTAGCCCCAGCCAAAGACCCTTCTTCACTGACCTGATCCTCAAATCTGGGCTTGGACCCACCAGCAGACTGATCGCTAGTCGCAGCCCAGGAGCCCCCACTGGCCTGGTCCATAGCCCCAACCAAGAATCGTTCACTGGCCTGGTTTCCAGTACCAGCCCAGGATCCAACAGTGGACTGATCCACAAAACCTGGCCTAGACCCTCCGCTGGCCTGTTCCCCAGCTCTAGCCCAGGACACACCACTGGACTGGTCCTCAGGCCCCAGCCGAGACCCTTCACTGGCCTGGCCACCAGCCCCAGCCCAGGACACATTTTCACTGGCCTGATCCTCAAATCTAGGCTTGGATCCACCACCAGACAGATCACCAGTCTCAACCCAGGATGCTCCACTAGCCTGGTCCACAACCCCAGCCCAGTACCCAATACTAGCCACATTCCCAGCCCTAGCCTCAGCCCAGAACCTTCCATTAGCCTGAATTCCAGCCCCATCCTGGGACCTTCCACTGGCATGTTCCTCAGCACCAGCCCAGGACCCTCCATTGGCCTGGTTTTCAGCTACAGTCCAGGACCCTCCAATGGCCTCTTCCCCAGCCCAGGATACCCCACTGGCCTGGCTCCCAGCCCAGGAACACTCACTGGCCTGACCTCCAGCCCAGGGCTCCCCAATAGCCTGGTTCCCAGTGCCAGCCCAGGACCCCCCACTGGCCTCGTTCTCAGCCCCAATCCAGCACACTCCAATGGCCTTTTCCCCAGCCTCTGCCCAGGAACTCCCAGTGGCCTTGCCCCCAGCCCAGGACTCTTCACTGGCCTGACTCCCAGCCCAGAGTCCCCCACGGGCCTGGTCCCCAGCTCCAGTCCAGAATCCAATACCAACCTCATTCTCAGCCCTAGCCTCAGGCCAGGACTTAATGCTGACCTCATCACAAGCCCCAGCCCAGGACCTAATACCAGACTTACCACTAGCCCCACTCCAGGATTCAATACTGGCTTCATTCTCATCATCAGCCCAGGACATGTTATTCTCCCAGTATCCAGCCCTGGCCTGAAACCTAAATTTGATCCATCGCTCAGAAGCAATCCAATCCTCAATACCAATCCCACTCCAGTAATAGTCATGGACCTTAGGCTGAGTCTTTCTGCAGGCCTGAGTGTCTGTCCCACCCTCATTCTCAGAAGTGAGCATGGCCTTAGCCTTGGGCTTTGCATAGACCTCATCTTCTCCTGTGGCTTCTGCCTCAGACATAGTTATAGCCTTGTCCTTTGCCTCAGGCAAGGTCTTACTCTGGGAATGGGCCGCGGACTGAAGCTGGCAAGAGCCCATCATATCTGCCCCAGCCTCTACCTTAGATTCAGCATTGGGATTGCCCCTGACCTTACTCCTGGCACCAAGCAAGGCCTCACCCTGGGAACTGGCCACAGCCTGGGGCAGGGCCGAGTCTGTTGTAGCTGGCCCAGTCCCTGCCTTAGACACAGCATTAGGATTGCCCCTGACCTCATTCTTAGTACTAGGCAAGGCTTCACCCTGGGAACTGGGCACAGACTGGGGTTGGGCAGAGCCTGTTGTATCTACTCCAGCCTCTGCCTTGGACACAGCATTGGGATTGCCCTGGACCTTATTCTTGGCACTAGGCAAGGCCTCACCATGAGAACTGGCCACAGCTTGGGAATGGGCAGTGCCTGTTGCATCTGTTTGACGCTGGGCAGAACATGCTGTATCTGGCCCGGTGCCTGCCTTAGACACAACATTGGGATTGGCCCGGACCTTATTCCTGCCACCAGGCAAGGCTTCACCTTGGGAATGAGACACAGTCTGGGGCTGGGCAAAGCCTGTTGTATCTGCCCTGGCCTCTGCCTTAAGCACAGCATTGGGATTGCCCCGGACCTTATTCTTGGCACCAGGCAAGGCCTCACCCTGGGAACTGGCCACAGCCTGAGGCTGAGCAGAGTCCACTGTATCTGCTCCAGCCCCTGCCTTGGACACAGCATTGGGATTGCCCCTGACCTTATTCTTGACACCAGGCAAGGCCTCACCCTGGGAACTGGCCACAGCCTGAGGCTGAGCAGAACCTGTTGTATCTGTTTGAGGCTGGGCATTGCCCCTGACCTTTTTCTTAGCACCACAAAAAGCCTCACCCTTTAAATTGGCCACAGCCTGGGACTGGGCAGAGCCCACTGTATCTGCTGCAGCCCCTGCCTTGGACACAGCATTGGGATTGCCCCTGACCTTATTCTTGACACCAGGCAAGGCCTCACCCTGGGAACTGGCCACAGCCAGAGGCTGAGCAGAACCTGTTTTATCTGTTTGAGGCTGGACTGAGCCCATTGTATCTGGCCCAGTCCCTGCCTTAGACACAGCATTAGGATTGCTCTGAACCTTATTCCTGGCACCAGGTAAGGCTTCATTCTGGGAATTAGACACAGCCTGGGGCTGGGCAGAGCCCATTGTATCTGGGCCAGTCCCTGCTTTAGATACAGCATTGAGATTGCCCCGGACCTTATTCTTAGTAACAGACAAAGCTTCATCCTGGGAACTGACCACAGCCTGAGGCTGAGCAGAACCTGTTTTATCTGTTTGAGGCTGGACTGAGCCCGTTGTATCTGGCCCAGTCCCTGCCTTAGACACAGCATTAGGATTGCCCCTGACCTCATTCTTAGTACTAGGCAAGGCTCCACCCTGGGAACTGGGCACAGACTGGGGTTGGACAGAGCCTATCATATCTACTCCAGCCTCTGCCTTGGACACAGCATTGGGGTTGCCCCTGACCTTATTCCTGGCACCAGGCAAGGCTTCACCTTGGGAATTAGACACAGTCTGGGGCTGGGCAGAGCCCATTGTATCTGCTCCAGTCTTTGTCTTGGACACAGCTTTGGGATTGCCCCTGACCTTATTCTTGACACCAGGCAAGGCCTCACCCTGGGAACTGGCCACAGCCTGAGGCTGAGCAGAACCTGTTGTATCTGTTTGAGGCTGGGCATTGCCCCTGACCTTTTTCTTAGCACCACAAAAAGCCTCACCCTTTAAATTGGCCACAGCCTTGGACTGGGCAGAGCCCACTGTATCTGCTGCAGCCCCTGCCTTGGACACAGCATTGGGATTGCCCCTGACCTTGTCCTTGACACCAGGCAAGGCCTCACCCTGGGAACTAGCCACAGCCAGAGGCTGAGCAGAACCTGTTTTATCTGTTTGAGGCTGGACTGAGCCCATTGTATCTGGCCCAGTCCCTGCCTTAGACACAGCATTAGGATTGCCCTGAGCCTTATTCCTGGCACCAGGTAAGGCTTCATTCTGGGAATTAGACACAGCCTGGGGCTGGGCAGAGCCCATTGTATCTGGCCCAGTCCCTGCTTTAGACACAGCTTTGGGATTGCCCCTGACCTTATTCTTAGTGCCAGACAAGGCTTCACCCTGGAAATTGGCCACAGCCTGGGCCTGGGCAGAGTCCACTGTATCGGCTCCAGGCCCTGCCTTGGACACAACATTGGGATTGCCCTGGACCTTACTCCTGGTGGCAAGCAAGACTTCACCTTGGGAATTAGACACAGCCTGAAGCTGGGCAGAGCCTGTTGTATCCGGCCCAGCCCCCACCTTAAACACAGCACTGGGATTGCCACTAACCTTATTCTTAGTACCAGGCAAAGCTTCACCCTGGGAACTGACCACGGCTTGGGGCTGAGCAGAGCCCATTGTATCTGTCTGAGTCTGGGCAGAGCCTGCTGTATCTGGCCCAGTCTCTGCCTTAGACACAGCGCTGGGATTACCCCTGACCTTATTCTTGGCACCAGGCAAGGCCTCGCCCCAGGAATTGGCAATAGGTGGGAGCTGAGCACAGAGCCTCAATTCTGCTTTGGCCCCTGCCCTAGAAATGACATTAGAATCACCCCTGCCATCAACCCTGGAATCAGGCAAGGCATCAGCTTGGATCTTGGCCCCAGCCTGAGGCTGCACACAGGTTTTCATGTCTGTCCCAACCCCTGCCTTACACTTGCCTTTGGCTTTGCCCCTAGTCTTACCTCTAGTACTAGGTAAGGCCTCAGTCTGGCTCTTGATGGAAGTCTGAGACTGTGCCTTTGTGTCTGTCCCAGTCCCTGCCTTAGACATGGTGTTGATATTGCCCTTAGCCTTAATTTTGCCATCAGGCAAGGCATCATATTGGACATTGGCCACAGGCTGAGGCTGCGTATAGAACTCAGTGTCTGTCCCAGCCCCCATCTTAGACATGGCATTGGGATTGCCTCTGGTCTTGTCCCTGGCCTCAGCCTGGGAATTGGTCCTCGAGTTTGTCTTGGCCCCTGTTTTAGACATAGCATTGTGGTTGCCTCTACCCTTAACCTTGGCATCAGGCATAGCCTCAGCCTGAGCCCTGGCTACAGCTTGAGGCTGAGCAGCAGCCCTCATATCAGCTCCAATCATTGCCCTAGATGTGACATTGGTATTTCCCCTGTCATCAACCTTGGCACCAGATGTTGCCTCAGCCTGTTTCTTGGCTACAGTCTGAGGTTGTGTAGAAGCTCTCATATCTGCGCCCACTCCTGCCTTACATGTGGCATCGATATTACCCCCAGCATCAACCCTTGCCCCAGGCATGGCCTCAGCCTGAGCCTTGGCTACAATCTCAGGTTGGGCAGAAGGCCTCATGTCTACTCTGGACCCTGCCCGAGACACAGTTTTGCGATTCCCCTTAGCCTCAACCCCAGCACCAGGCATGTCGTCAGCCTGGATCTTGGCCACAGCCTGAGACAGGGCATAGGACCTCACATCCACTCCAGCTTCTGCCCTGGACATAGTATTACGATTTCTCTTACTATCAGCTGTGGTACCAGGCCTGGCCTCAGACTGAGTCTTGGCCACACTCATTGTCTCTTCCACGGCTCTTGCCTTGGTCTCAGCCACAATTTCAGTTTTGTTTATGGCACTCATTTTGGCCTCTTCCCTGGTGACTGCCAAGGCCTTACCCTGTGTTGCCATTACTCTGCTCATCTCTGCCTCTTTTTCAGCCAATATACGAGCTTCTGCTTTGGTCTGAGTCATTGCTTCCTTCTTGGTCTCTGCCTTGGCAACCAGTGTCCAAGCTTTAGCTTTGGTCTGGGTCACTGCCTCTTTCTTGACTACTCTCCCACCCTCAGAGGCAGTTTGGGTCACTGCCTCTTTCATGGCCACTTCCTTGGCTTTGGCCTTGACCTCAGTCAGAGTCACTGCCTCTGTCATGACCACTGTTCCGACCGCTGTTTTGGTCTCAGATTGGGTCTCTGCCTCGGCCCCAGCCATTGCCTTGGCTTGAAATTTGCCTTTGGGTCTGGCTTTAGCAGTGGCCTTAGTCTCTACTTCAGCCCCAGCCCCATCTCCTGCTCCAATTTCTGCTCCAGTCTTGGCCTTGGATCTAGTCTCAATCTCTGTCCCAGTCATGGCTTCACTCATGGCCAAGGTCTGGTTCTGTACACCAACCACAGTCTCCATCTTGACTCTGGACCCATTTCTGGCAAGTCTCCTCACACTCTGGGCTCTTCCCTTGGTTAATCTGTAAATGTAGTAACAGGTACCAGCCCAGATCACCAGTCCCGCAGTCACCCAGCCCACTTCCTGAATGCGACCCATGTAATCACCCCTCCTGAAGGCACGAACAAGATACAGGGGGGCTCAATCAGGCTGGGGAAAGAGGATAGTAGGTCTGGGAGTAGGCCTGTGAGGGTGTTGGTCTTCAGCAACTCAAAGGCCACTACAGCTGCCACTGGAGGTGGACCTAGAAGTGGAGGAAGGAAATGGACTAAAATTTCTCTTCTAATTCAGTGCATCATATAGATAGATACACAGAAGGACAGGAAAGTGTAGAAATGATGTGCTTGGTGGAAGAAAAGGATGGTTAGCAAACTCTCTCCATCCATTTTATTTTATCCCTTCCCCATTGCCCAACAATTTTCCCCCAAGGTACTTCCATACACATTTCCTTACACCAAATGAACAGTGGAAAGGATGGTGGGAGGGCTGACTATGAATGGGAGAGACTGAGAAACCCTCAGACCTTGATTTTTACTAGGCCTACTAGGGTCACCACTCCCGCAGGTCCCCACCCTCATACCTACCTGTAATGACCGAGGCAGTTCCCTCCTCTTTCCTTCTCTTGATTGGTGATATACCCTAAAGTAGATCTATAAACTCATGAGATCTGTGGACCTAGAGACAGACAGACAGACAGATGGAGGGACAGATGGGAGTAGAGACTTTGTTCTTGATGTGACAGGCATATTATTAACAAACTACCTCTCTGTTCCCCTCAGTTCACCCCACTCCCTGTACCGAAATAAAGGTGAGAGTGTGGGGTAGGTGACAGGGATGGTGGGAAAGGTGGCTGGGAAAGAGAGAGGCTGAGGACCCTCCAGACTGGACACTGGCCCTACCGCATGCACGCTGGTCTCCACCAACCCGCCCCAGAGGTCTACTCAGGCAGTCCCCATCCTCTTACCCATCTATACTGATCAAGGGCCATTTCCTCCTTACTTCTTTTCTTTCAGTGATCTCAAGCCCTGCAGCAGACCTGCAGGCAGATCTATGGACAAGTAAAGAGACAGGAGGTTAGAGACTGAGTCCTTTGTAGAACAGACAAGCACCCTGATCCCTGACCCCAGTACCTGCTTTGCCAGAGCCCATGTCCAGTTTGCTAATGTGTCCCATCTTGTGGTCCCCCCTCTCAAGTCTTCTCTCAGTTGCACTCCAGTCCACCCTTACCCCAATATTCCTACTGTTTCCTGCACGGAAACAGTGGCAACACTGGGGAAATCTGGCAGAGTGTAGGAGAGGCAGAAGTACCCTCCACTGAGACCCTCTCAAGTCTCTGCCACCTTCTGTGCCCACCCTCTCTTGTCATTCCCCAGGCACTGCCCACCTTCACACTAGACTTCATGGTTCCAAGCCAATCTCCCCGTTTCCCTTGCTTCCAGTGGTAAACAGCTCTACTATAGCCCCATGGGAAGACCTAGGAACAGAGAAAAATGAGAAGGTGAATGTTGAGTCCTTGTTATGTCCCGGCATCTAAGACACAGGTCCTAGTATCTGCCTTACTGGATTTAGAGACCCATTCACTGGCAGGCAGAACCTGGGGCTTCCCCAGCACTGAAATGGGCAGGGTGGAAAAGGGAGGCAGGAAAAATAAAAGGGGAGAGATAGAGGCAAATTGTTTTAAAACAACCTGTAGGATTCTAGGGCTTCTCCCAAAAGTCCATCATTTCCTTCACCAAGATGCTCAGGCAGGCAGGGGGAATCTGGAAAACTGCCAGAGAGATGGAGGCCCCCAGATCTCATATTCTAGAATCATAGCGTACTGTCATCCACTTCCGCTTAAACCCATCTATAGGAGTCTCCAGCAGATGAAACAAGGTATGGGGGAAGGCTTTTGCTTCTGCAAAATCACTATCCCTCCCTTGCAAAGGCTATCTCAAAGAAATGGTAATGTTCTTTGATACAACAATTTGTATTTTCTCAATATTATCTGAAGTGCAAATAAAAGCATCTGTAGAAAAGTTCACTGTCTTTATTGGTCTTCAACACACAGTTTAAGGTAAAAATCCGAAGCTCGGTAAGTAAACGCAGTTTAGGGAAAGTCCCTTAGCTAGCCCCACCCCACATCCCAAGCCTCAGCGCTTCAATTCCTGTCATAGAGAATTCCTGTAGAACTTCAGCATTTCACAGACAGGGCCCGTGCTCACACTAACCTCCAGAGATCCTGTGCAGTTTTCTCCTCTCCTTCTTCCCTCGCGTTTCCACAAACAGTGCCACACAAAACTACGGTCCGTCAGACAGGAGACAGTAAAGGCACTGAGTGCTTGGACCAGCACCCAGGACACAGATCCCAATACTCCCCTTTCTGGATTCAGGAACCAGGTTGTCAAACGTCCCTCCCCGCATTCCGACACGCCACCCCCACCAACCCCGCCGTCCAGTCACCAAGGCCCACCATTTTCCTGCAAACGCCACCGTGGCGTGTCCCTTCCACTGAAATTCAGGGCAGGAAGCTGAGCAGACTTGTGAAGTCAGCGATTGGAGCCAGAGATAGATACAATCTCTATATTTTCCTCTTGAGACTCTCCCCCCACCATCCGGCCGGTCAAAGCCCTGCACAGACGTAGGCAGGGGAAGGGGGGCTCGGGAGAATCAGAGGCGAAGGCTCCTGGAACTTGAGCCCGCTTTGTCCCCCACCCCCGGACCCATTACCGGGGTCGGCAGTCCGCTGCCGCCCTGGCCTCGGCGCGCGGCCCCAGGGCCCTTACCTGCTCCGCTTTCCCAGGGCCCGGTGCCAGCCCGCCGTGCGCAGGGCAGCGGGGAGCTGGTACCCAGACGGGAGTGACGACTGCACCGAAGGCTGCGTCGCTCTGCAGCTCCCGGTCACGTGAGGGCCCCGCGTCACCTACGATTTCTCCCTCCTCCCCACACCCCGCACCGGCCGGCCGGCGGGGAGTTCAACAGGACCCTCCTCTCCACCTGCGCCCACAAGATCTCCCGCTCCACCCGTCCAAGGGCAAGACTCCAGAGCGCAGCGCCCTGTCACTTGGCTTTGTCCTCTCCAATCTGAGGGCCCCCAAGTGGCCTCACTGCCTTGCCGTTGGGGTCTGCCCTTCTCTGGTTACCAGGGAGGGTCTGCATCCCCCAGGCCTTAGCTCCAGGCTTTTCTGCTGCTTCTTTGAGGAATTCTCTTTCTCTCTTAGGCTATAAGACGAACGCTCCCCATCGGGTATCTTGCTGCATCAAAATGGGCTAGCGAAGGGATGTCAGAAGGAAAAGTAGAGAGTGCATGTAGAGGCTTAACTTTCTTATGCTCCTTTTTTTTTCTTTTAACATCACATTCATTGCTTTTGTAGTTGGGAAATGCAGTCAAGCCATTTTCATTCCACACTTAAAAATTAGGTAGTAAAGATAACAAAAGACTCATTCCTTTACATTATTTTTTGCCACATTAAAAAATGTTTTCTAGTTGCTGTAAACTATTTCACAGATTTCAAGGCAGACTTGTAATTATTGACATTTTAAATACAAAATTTTCCTAAACAAAACCAGCACATTTTCAAAGTGATCTATAAATTAATCTTTGGAAAGACATTGTTTTCTAATCTTGGCAATTTTCCACAAGTGATTTACAACCTTTTGAAGCTCTGGCTGAACTTATGATCTCATGTCAGGTGTCTGAGAACTTCATAGATGACTCCTGGACGATTGAATGAAGACCCAGCTCCTGATGAACCAAGTACCTGAAAACTAGTGATTTCCCAGATTAACTTGTTTTCCATTCAAGGGGCTTTATTGGGATTTTACATAAGCATATGATCAAATCAGTCTCATCACACCCTCAAAAGGACAACTATTATCCCACTTATGGAAATAAGACTCATTAGATGGAATTTTCATTTAATGGTGACACTGGTGAAATATCTCTGGTATCTGTCATTCATGTACTATGTCACCCTAGCAGCAGCTAGCATTCAGCATCTTCCAGTGGAGAGAGTGGTGTGGGTCTGCGGGTGACTGTGAATCCTGCAACACCTCTGAGATCCATGTCATTTTTCCCTCACAAAAAGCACAGTTTACAGGATCCCAGGCAGTCTCCAGGAGAAAGAAGCCTTTTTATTCCCTGTTTTCTGTTACAATTTCACCGCACCACCCGTACAAGCCCCTCAGAATAATCCCAGAACTCAGGGACAAAGTGCGCAGTTAGTCCCCAGACATCCAGTCCTCCCCGCTGGGGAGTTACTCTAAATATAGACGCTTCAGGCAGCCTTTTTCTTAGAACGTTGAAATATGATACCCCAGCAGGAAGCTCCCTCGTCTAGGGGCCCCAGTGTGAAGGAGGCCCTTTCAGGAGGTGAGCCAGGGAGCCCAGGGTGCCATAGAACCTTACTAATGGCTTTTCAGAACTCAGTTGCCCATGACCAACTTATGTTCTCCACAAATAGAAAGATTCAGATATAGCTTACATAAACATTTAAAACTTGAGTAAAGTAAACAAACAAAAAAACCATAAGTGTAGGATGTCAAATGGCTAATTTGTAATAATCTAAAAACTCTTACAATCATTAATAAAATGATAAACTACCCAATAGAAAAATGTGCCAAAGACATGAATGGATTTGTTCACAGAAAAGAAATACAAATGGCCAATAAACATATGAAAAGATGCCCCACTTCAAAGAAATGCAGATCAAAACAACTATGTCTTACCATTTCATCTAAGAGTTTATCAAAATTTAGAAATTTGATAATATTGTTGACTGGTTTGTGGGGAAACAGGCACTCCCACACTGTTGGAGGCAGATACTCTGAAGCAATCTTTTTATGGAGGGCAATTTGGCAAATTCAATTAACAATAAACATAGTATCCCACAAATTCTTTGACCTGGAAAATTCTATTCCCTGGAATTTAGCGAGCCTATATACCAACACAGTTCAGACAAATATATATATATATAGGATATCTATTGCAGTGCTTGTAAAGGTTAAAAAAAACCTGAAACAACATGAAATGCCATCAATAGAGGAAAGATTAAATACGTTATGTTAAATTTATACAATATGGTTACTAAAAAAAAGAGTTAACTCTGTGTATCCTGATGGAAAGATACTTAGGGTATTTTATTATTTGCTGTTTATTTTCTGTAATTACAGACTATTTCCGCAAGAATACATTCTGGTATAAGATTCAAACTCAGAAAAAGCACTAGTACTGCTTTAACTCCACTATCCTCATCCAAAGCATCCAAAAGTTATCCCCTTTTGTTATAAATGTGTTGTTAAATGTTTTTCTATACATTATATACATACACATGTCTTATGAAAATATATAAATGGGATCATATTTAACATACTGTTTTGCAACTTTTTTTTTCACTTAAACTTATATCTCAGAGAGCTCTACATGCCAGTACATTTAAAGTTTCATTGTTCTTTTGAACTGCTACATACTATTCCATACCTTGGCTACACTATTGTTTATTTAATCCCATTCCTCCACCCCCTGCCAATTAATAAACATAAAATTGTTCTGGGTCTGGAGCTAATAAAAACAAGGCTACAGTGAAGAACCTGGTGCATACCGCTTTGCCCACAGGGAAACAAAATTCTTTAGGGTATTCTACTATAAATAGAATTGTTCAGCTAAGGATATGAGATTTTATACATTTTATACTGCCCAAAGAAGGATATGAGATTTTATGTAGTTAATGGATTGACCACCAAGTTGCCCTCCAAAGAGGCTGGGCAATTTACACTCCCATCAAGCACATGACAGGACCCCCTTCTCCACTTTCTCATGCACACTGTAAATTAGCAATTAGTGCCAATCTAAGAGACAAAAAAGGTATGAGATTGTCCTTCTAACTCACATTTTCCTAAATATCTATAAGCTTGAGCATCATTTCACATGCTTATTAGTCATTTGCATTTCTTCTCTGAGAATTAGCTGTTAATATCCTTTCAATATTTTTCTATTCAGCAATATTTTTCTCACTGATTTGTAGTTCCTTATGCATATCTATATAATAGCTATTTTTCTGTTATATAGGTTTCATATATATTCTCCCAATCTGTCACTAACATCTTAATTTTATGGTATTTTTTGTTACTCAGAATTTTTACATTTTGATGTAGTCAAATACATTAACTTTTTCCTATATGGCTTCTGGATTATGTTATATATATACACACATACATACACATATATACATATATCACATACATGTGTATATATGTATGTATGATATATATATGTACCTGTGTATATATGTATTCAAATATACGGCCAAATCCCAGTACTATTCATATAACAGTCCAGTACTCCCCAACTAATTGAAAAAGCTGACTTATTATATGTTAAATTCTCATTTATGCTCAGATATGTTTCATGGATTGACTTTTCTATTCCACTGATATATGTACATATTACTGCCTCAATAGCACACTTTTAATTGGTACAGCTTTGTAGCAAGTTTTGGTGTCTGGGAGGACAAATCCTTCATTGCTCTGTTTCTTCAAACTATTTTTGGATATGCTTGGGCATTTCAAGTAAAGTTCCAAGTTTTATTTTTAAAAAATCCTCATGGACTTTTACTAGAATTGCATGAGGAATAATTAAAATCATAGTAATAAATTATTATTTTCATTCAAGGTCATGTAGTAGTTTAAAAATTTATTCATATTTTCTTCTGTGCCCTTCGATAAAATTATACAGTTTTCTTCATGTAGATTTTACATATTTCTTATTAGTTGTATTCCCAAATATTTCATAGTTCTTGTTAACATTGTGAATGGTGGCTTTTTGCACATAATATTCTTTCTTCATTTTTTAGGAAAATAATTTCAGTTTTTATAAAAATCATGCATGCTCATTATAAGAAGCAATGCAATGCAGTAAAGTACAAAGAAGAAAGATAAAATATCACTTAGATTCCAGCACCGTGAAATAACCATCAAACTTTCAAACAGCAATCAAACTTCCTGGAACATTACATGTTCTTTAGACCTGAACACTTCATTCTTTCTTAAGATTATATATGTTCTTAATATGTGTGTGTGCATATATATAATATCTCCCTATTTCCTTTAATTTCTTCTTTTTCATCTCCAGTCACTGTGATTATCTCAAGCCCTTCCTCTGTCCATAATTCAACATTTACCCATGTTTTTCTATTTCAGCTGTTTATAATTTATTACTTCTATGATAATGTTACTTGGGCCTATTTGGTTCCTTAGTTTGCAATCTTCCTTTTTATCTGATTCTGCTGTTTGTCATCTCATCTTTGAGCTCTTTTTTTTATTAAGTGTATATTCTTATTAAGTTGTTCTATAGTTTAAAGTACTTGGAAATTTCCTTCTGTGCTTTGGGGTATGTTTTCTTCTTCTTTAGGTTCTTTGTCTTTCTCATAATGTACCTTACATGGCTTCTGAGGGTCGGGGTAAGGTTAAGAACCGGGCCGCCATGCACCATGCTCAGCTCTGGAATCTCCTGTTTCTTTACTTGCCTGTGACTTTTTGAAGTTTGTGTAATTGAGATGTGCCCTGTTCCTTGTTCGATTGCTAGTGATGACTCCCCACTCCACCCCCACTGACTTTTTGCTCCTTTTGTTTTGTTTGCATTTTGTTAAGTATTAGGAGAGATTCTGCAAAGCAGTATCTTTTTCTCTATTCTGACACAAGCTTCTTCTAATCCATTTTCTGGTTGCTCATTGCTGGTGCAAGATAAGGCTACAATTTTTGTATGTTGCTCTTATATCAGGCCACCATAATGAATCTTTATTAATAGTTCTAAAAGTTTGTCAGTTGATTCTCTCTGATTTTCTAGAGAGACAATTATATTGTCTATAAATGACAGTGTAGAATTTTTCCTTTCTGATATTTTATACTGCTCATTTTTTCTTTTTGGCTTATGCACAGAACAAGAACTTCAGAATAATATTGAATAGTGATAACAAACATCCTTATAGTAAGAGTCTAGCTCCTGACTATAATGGGAATACTTAGCATTTCGTGATTAAGTACAATGTTTCTATCTCTGGCACAAAACCTTTGCCGAGTTAGGGAAACTTCCTCCATTCTTAGAATGCTAAGGGTTGTTATCAGGAATGGATGTTTAATTTCAACAAATGATTTTATGGTACCTATTAGGATGATCATATTTTTAATATGATTTTAATATAGTGGATTACAATAAAAATGTTCAACTATTGAACCTTACTTGAATTCTTGGGATAAATCTCACATGGTAACAGCTATTTTTAAATACATTGCTGGATTTCAATTTGCTAATATTTGATTTCCCATTTTTGCACATTTTCATTGATGAAATCATTTTATAGTTTTCTTTTTTGTGCACCATCCTTTTCCAATTTTTGACATTAGGATTATCCTAGCCCTTTAAAATGAATTATGAAATTTTCTATGTTCTGGAAATAGTTTACATAATGAGAGAATTTTCTGCTCATTGAAGATTGGAAGAATTTTGCTTGAAAAATGTCTGAGAATGATAATTGTCTTTTTTTCCCTTTTCTTTGTTTTTTAAGCAGTAGATCTTTATCTTTTAACATTCTTCATTGATTACTGGTTTATTCAAGTTTTCTACTTCTTGAGCCAATTTTGATAACTTATATTTTCTTAAAATATGATCTATTTTGTCTGAAATTTCAAATTTAGTTGTAAAAAAATGTGACTTGTATTTTCCTATATTTTTTCCAAGTGTCTTCTATATTTGTAATTATGATTCCCAATATTGTTTATTTCCTCTTTTTTTCTTGATCAGATTTGCAAACTTTTTTCTCAAAGAACAAATTCAAGTTTTATCAGTCAATTGTAGTGTGATTTTTTGTTTCTTATCTTGTTTTCAAATATTTTTATTTTAATCTTTATTTTTTTCGTTCCTTCTATTTTCTTAGGAGTCAGTTTATTATTCTTTTCCTACATTCTTTTTTTGTGTGTGTGTGAGGAAAACCAGCCCTGAGCTAACATCCGTGCCCATCTTCCTCCACTTTATATGGGACGCCACCACGGCATGGCTGACAAGCAGTGCATCTGCAGGCGCCCGGGATTCAAACTCGGGAACCCCGGGCTGCCAAGCGCGAACTGAGCCGCTGCGCCACCGGGCCGGCTCCTCTTTTTCTACATTCTTGAGTTGGGCGCTTAGTTCATTTATCTTAAATCTTTCTTGTTTTCTAATATGTATTTGAGCCTATAAATTACCCTTATGAAATTGCTCTAATCACATCCCACAGGATTTATATCTGGTGTTGTCATTTTCATTCTCATCTACATAATTTGAAGTGATGATTTTTATTTCCTCTTTAACCCAAGAGTCATTTAGAAAAGCTATTTTTCATTTTTGATTGGGAGGGAGTTCTTTGTGTTAATGTTTAATTTTATTTCATCATATCGTGTCACCTCTTCTTCAAGGCCTTCCTTAATCTTGCAATTTAAAATATCCCTCCGGCTTCTATAACATCATCCAGATTAATTCTCATTAAAGATTTTATCACCTGTTTCTTTTGTTTATGTATTATTTGATTCCTTTCTCTAAGATGTGAGCTCCTTGGGAATGGGAACATTGTCTCTTATTCACCATCACATTTTCAGTACCTAAAACAGGCCTGGAATACAGTAGACACTCAATAAATATTTGCTGAATAAATTAATTATGGCCAATAAATGTGAACCCTATGATTATTATTTCTACTTTTTTAAAAGAATTGGTGGAATTTAACTGCTGAATGAGCATGTTCTAATACATGAACACATTTTGTAAATCAAGTGCGTTTTAAAAGAATGTTATTTTCTGTTGTGTGCAAAGTTGTTTATATTAGAGAGATTAGTTAAAGCTCGTTGACTGTGTAATCCAAATCCTCTATATACTTGCTAATCTGTGGATTACTGAAAGACGTGTGGTAAGCTTTCCACTATGATTGTGTATGTAACATTTTTTCCTTGTATTTACATGATGTTTTGTGTTGCATTTTTGAAGTTATATCGTTAATTGCATGAAAGATTATTAGTGCTATGTTTTTTAGTTAATATAACCTTACTTAATATTGAATTTCCCTCTTTGCCCCTTTTAGTCCTTTCTGTCTGAAAATTTACTCTGCCTTATATTGATAATGCTACATTTGCTTTCTTCTTCTTAGTTTTTGCCTGGTTTATCTTTTTATTTAATACAATATAGAGGTTTTTTTATTTTTATGTTTAACACAATCTGAGAATCTCTGTCTCTTTTTAAGTGAGTTTAACCAATTCACATTGTGATTATGATATGTTTGGATTTATTCCTGTCATCTGTTTTTACATTTTCTGTTTACCATGCTTTTTTGTTCCTTTTTCCCCACATGCTTTATGTTATATCAATTCATTTTACCTATAGTGGTCTGGAGGTTATTACATTCTATTTCTATTCCACCACCTTTATCAACCCTGATAACTTTTTCTTTTGCAGATAATCACTAAAAAGTCTTGATTTCTACTATTTTTTCTCTCTAAACCTGATAGCCTGTTCCATAGCACCTCTTGCAGAGGGAAGACTGCCTCTTCCAGTTCTTAGCTGAAAGTAAAAGCTTTACTTTTTTCACTGTTTCACTGAAAGTAAAATCCGAAGCCATAAGGTTTCTGGCATAAAACAGAGGAATATCTTCATGAACTTGGGGAAAGCAAAGATGTCTTGGACAGGATACAAAAAGCACTAATCATAAAAGAGAAAATTGGACTCTTTCAAAATTTAAATTTTCAAGGGGCTGGCCCTGTGGCGTAGTGGTTAAAGTTCTTGCACTCCACTTCAGTAGCCCAGGGTTCACAGGTTCAGATCCTGAGCACAGACCTATGCACTACACATCAAGCCATGCTGTGGTGGCATCCCACATACAAAGCAGAGGAAGATGGGCACAGATGTTAGCTCAGGGCCACTCTTCCTCAAGCAAAAATAGGAAGATTGGCAATAGATGTTAGCTCATGGCCAATCTTCCTCACACAAAAAAAATAAATTTTCTGTTCATCCATAGACATTATTAACAAAATGAGTAGGCAAGCCACAGACTTGGAAAAAATATATATGTAGTACATATACCTGACAAAGGACTTATATCCAACATATATAAAGAATTCCTACAAATCAACAATCAAGAGAAGGACCCAATGTAAAATCAGGCACAAACTTGAATGGAAACTTCACAAAGGAAGATATCCAATCCTCAACATGTTTAGTAATCAAGGAGATGCAAATTGAAACCACAATAAATTATTACCACACAACAATTAGAACGGCTAAAACCAAAGACTAACAACACCAAATGTTAGCAAGAATGGAGAAACTGGAACTCTAATACATTACATTACATCCACTAGGGGTGTAAAATTGTACAATCACTTTGGAGAACTTGTTCACAGTTTCTTTAAAAGTTTAACATTCATTTACCAAACGACCCTGCAGTTTCACTTCTGGATATTTTGTCAAGAAAAGTGAAAACATATGTCTACACAAAGACTTATACATGAATGTTATATCAGCTTAACTCATAATAGCATAAAACAGGAAACAATAGGAGAAAGGCTAAACAAATTGTTGTACATATACCCAATAGAATATTGTTCAGCAATAAAAAGTAATGAAATACTGATACATGCAATGACACGGATAAATCTCAAAAGCAGTATGTTGAATGAAAGAAGCCAGACACAAAGGAGTATTGTAGGATTTCGTTTATATGAAATGCAAGAACAAATATAACAAATTTGTAATGATAAAAATCAGAAGGTGGTTGTCTGGAGAACAGAGGGGAATTAACTGGAAAGAAGTACAAGGGATCTTTCTGGGATGATGGAAAAGTTCTATATCTTGTTTTGTGTGGTGGTTACATGGGTATATACAACTGTTAAAATTATTCACACTGAACATTTAAGATGTGTGTAATATATTGCATGTAAATTATAAATCCCTACTTCCAGAGAGAGTTGCTTTATTAATTTGGGTGTATCATAACAGGCTTTTTTCTATGAATTGCATACATGTATATATATTTATAGAAATATTGTTAGTGAGCATTATGTTGTACATATGTTTCACAACTTGATGTTTTTCACTCATCAATATATCTTGGAGTTCTTTCCATGTCAGTAAATGTGGATCTTTTAAGCTTTTATTCTATAGTGTGGCTATTGTATGGTTTATTGAGCCATTCCTCTACTAACAGACATTCAAGTTTTCTTTAATTTTTAGCAATAACAAACAATGCTACAAAAATTATCTTTGAAAATGTTGCCAATCAGAAAACTAAGAAGTGGTACACCAATGTTGTAGATTACATTTTGCTATTAAGTAGTGAGGCTGTGCATCTGTTCACATGTTTATTGGTCATTTGTAGCTCTGTGAATTGCCTGCTCACATCCATTTCCTATTTTCCTGTTGCATTATCTTTATCTTATTGTTTTTGAAGAAGGGTTGTATTTAGTGTGGATAGCAGTTGTTTCTCTGTTTTGTATGTTGCAGATATTTTCTCTCAGTCTGTAGCTTGTTTTAATATTGTTTATGTTGTTTTTCCATATACTGAAAATTTTCAGTTTTAATGTAGTCAAATGTATCAGACTTTTCATTTATGGCTTTTTTCTTCCTCAACTGAAACTTATGAAAAATATTCCCATGTGTTATAATACTGTTATAAGTTTTTTTAAAAACTGAAGTTCCATTTGGAACTTAATAAGCAGCATGAGATAGGGCTCTGATATTATTTTTTTTCCAAATGGCTATCCAACTTCCCAAAAGCATTTATTGAAGAATCTATCCTTTCCTCCACTGATCTGAAGTACAATCTTTACCATATACTTAATTCCCATATATACTTGGATCTATATGAGAATATATAGGTTAAACACAAGAATCATATTGTACCTACTATTGTGTACTATGTTTTTTCTCAAATTAATTTATAAATTTAGCACTATTCGATCAAACTAATTCTTCTTTAAATGACACCCAAAGTAACAGTTTAAACTGGAACAGAATTTCTTATATTTTCTAAAACTGTTGGACAAAACTAAGACTGAGCAAAACCAAGGCAGAGCATTCTTGGGAACAATCAATCTCATTAAAGGAAAAGAATGAGAGGTTTTTCTACCTTTCCGTTGGAACCATATTTCAGGTAACCAAATAGCCCAGTTAATGAGGGAAACACTTCCTTTTAGATTAGATGAATGTTAAGTAATAAGCACAGAAGAATAAGATTGAAAAATTATCATTTTGTGGCCCCCAATGCAATAATTGATTCAGGCAAGGATCATCAATAGATGCTTAAATCATCAGATGTTAGTCATCAGGGGAAAAACATAACTTTACAAAAGAGGAATTATATCATCACCAGCTCAACCCAGTTTAATTTGTTTGATTATTTTTTTCCTAGCTTCTTGAGATAGATGTTTTGATGGTTTATTTCCAGCCTTTCTTAATTTCATAGTTTTTTTTTTAAGTCAAATTTATCGAGGTAAAATTCACTTATTTTAGGCGTAAAGTTTTGTGAGTTTTGACAAATGTATGCAGTCATGTAACTACTGCTACAATCAAGATATAGAATATTTTCATAACCCCAAAAAGTTCCTTCGTGCTTTTTATAGTCAATCCTCTCTCCCCAACCTCAGCCTCCGGAAACCACTGATCTGATTTCTGTCCGTCTAGTTTTGCTTTTTTCAGAATGCCATATAAATGAAATCAGCCTCTTGTGTCTGAGTTTCATTTAACATAGTGCTTTTGGGCTTCATCCATATCGTTACTTGTATTAATAGATTGATTCTTTCTATTGCTGAGTAGAAGTCCACTGTATATATGTAGCACAATCTGTTTATCCAACCAGTTGATGCACATTTGGGTTGCTTCCAGGTTGAGCCAATTACCAATGAAGCTGCTATAAATATTTTTATTCAAATCTTTCTGTGGATTTATGTTTTTACTTCTCCTTGAGTAAATACTTAGAAGTGGGATTGTTGGGGCCATATAGCAAAGGTGTGTTTAACTCTATAAAAATTTGTTTTCCAAAGTGGCTGTACCATTTTACATTCCCACCAGAATTACATGAAAGTTCCAATTGCTCTAATTCTCACCTGCACTTGGTTTTGTCATTTTTTTAAGCCACTGAATTTGGTGTGGCTATTCTCATCTTTTACCCTTATTTTTAAATTGGCTTGTTTTCTTATTATCAAACTGTGAGATCTTTATTTCTTTATATATTCTCTATACAAGTCCAGAATTATATCAGCTATGTCGATTTGCTAATATTTTGTCCCAATCTATGATTTAGCTTTTCATTTCTTGACAGCATCTTACAAACAGCAGTAGTTTTTAATCTTGATAAATCCAATTTATCTATTTATTGGTTATATTTTGTACTCTTTGTGTCCTATCAAGAAATTTTTGCCAGACACAAGATTACAGAGGCTTTCTATTATGTTTTCTTCTAGGCATTTTCTAGTTTTAGCCCTTACCTTTAGGCAGATGATACATTTTGGGTTAATTTTTGTGTATGGTGTGAGGTTCATTTTTTTTTATATGGGTGTCTAATTGTTTCAGCATCATTTGTTGAAAAGACTATTCTTTTTCCACTGAATTACTTGGCATCTTTGCTGAAAATCAATTAATCATATATATGGTTCTGTTTCTGGACTCTTTATTCCATTTCATTGATCTGTATATCTATCTTTTCATCAAAACCACACTCTTTCGTTGACTGTCCTTTATAGTAAGTCTCAAAATCGGGTAGTGTGAGTCCTCCAATTTTGTTCTTTTTCAAAGTTGTTTTGGCTGTTCTAGGTCCTTTGTTTTTCCATATAAATTTTAAAATCAGCTCATCAATTTCTAATCCAAGAAAAGGCCTGCTGGGATTTTGCTCCCCACCAATTCTGATGTGTCATAATTTCATTAATGCTCAGTTCAAAAGATTTTATAATTTCAATTTTGATTTCTCCTTTGACCCATGGGTTATTTAGGAATGTATTTCTTAATTTCAAAACATATAGCAATTCCCTATTTGTTTTTTTTATTAATTTCTAGTTTAATTTCACAATGGTCAGAGAACATACCCTGCATTATTTCGATCTTTAGTTTGTCAAGACTTGCTTTATGCCCTTTGTGTAGCCAAATTTTGTAGGTGTTCCATTTTTACCTAAAAAGAAGGTATATCTTGCAGTTTTAGAGTTCAGGGTTCTACATTTGTTGATTATATTAGGATTATTAAGTGTGCTATTCATATATTTTATATTCTTGCTGATTTTTGTCTGTTATTTTATCAATACTGAGAGATGTCTGTTAAAAATCTCCCATTATATTTATACAATCGAATACTATACAGCAATGATAATGAACAAACTGTAACTACATGCAGCCACAGAGGTGAATCTCACAAACATAATACTGAGTGAAAGAAGACAGACACAAAATAGCATGTAGTGGATTATTCCATTTAGATACAATTCAAAAACAAGCAAAACTAACCTATGTTTTTGTAACTCCAAATAATGGTTACTCTTGGTAGGGGGAAATGGTTTAGTGACCGGAGGGGGACACTAGTGGGGCTTCTGGGTGCAG
Source organism: Tapirus indicus (assembly GCA_031878705.1). Lineage (NCBI taxonomy): Eukaryota > Metazoa > Chordata > Mammalia > Perissodactyla > Tapiridae > Tapirus > Tapirus indicus. The sequence continues at coordinate 84,943,345 of CM062942.1, read as the reverse complement.
GTAATCTTCCTGATCTTGGTTCCGGCCACACAAATATATTCACTTTGTGAAAACTTATCAAGGTGTACATCTATGGTTTATGCACTTTTCTGTCTTATATTTCCAAAGGCTTACTTAAAAAAATATTCAACCTCACTAGTGATCAAGAATCTGCAAATTCAAACGATAGTGGAATATTATATTTCTCACCAGAATTATAATTCTCAGTATTTGTGTAGAGATAGAGAAATGGATAGTCCTTTGCATGATTTTCAGGAGTATAAACTAGTACAATTTTTTGAATGGTAGTATGAAAATGTGTATTAGAAAGTTTTTAAAAAATATGTATGCCTTTGAACTCAAGAATTTAATTTCTAGGAAAGCATCCCGAGGAAATGATAAGACAAATGCACAAAGATGTATCTACAATGATGTTCACTGCAGTGTTGTTTATAATTCTCTAATTCTAACTACTTGAATATCCAATCGGGGATAGGTTAAAGAAATCATGATACTTTCATATAGACTACAGTGAAGCCTTTAAAACCATAACAGAACCAAATTTTTTTACATGGAAAGATATTTATGATATATATTATTTTCAAATAAAAACAGATAACAAGACCGTATGTATATTATGGTTTATTTTTATTCAAATACATATGCATATATACATATATACAAATATACCAGGAAAAACTCCAGAGGGATATATATAATAAATGTTAATAATGGCTTTCTCTGAGTAGTAGAGATTTAAATTGTGGGGGGTTTTTTCTCCTATTTCCTTTTTCTCCCATTTTTTTTATTGAGGTATAATTGACACACAACGTTATATCAGTTTCAGGTGTACAACATAAAATGATTAGATATTTGTATATATTGTGAAATGATCACTGCAATAAGTCTAGCTAACATCCATCACCACACATAAGTTACAGGAATTTTTTGTGTGATGAGAACTTTTAAGATTTACTCTCTTAGCTATTTTCAAATATGCAGTACAGTACTATTAACTATAGTTCCATGCTGTACCTTATATCCCATGGCTTATTTATTTTATAACTGGAAGTTTGTACCTTTTGACCCCCTTCACCCATTTCACCCACCCCACGCCTCTGGCAACCACCAATCTGTTCTCTGTATCTATGAGCTAGTTTTTTATTTTTGATTCCACATGTAAGTGAGATCATAGGTATTTGTCCTTCTCTGTCTGACTTATTTCACTTAGCATATTGCCCTCATGGTCCATCTGTATGTTGTTGCAAATAGCAAAATTCCATTCCTTTTATGCCCAAATAATTTTCCATTGCATATATATATATACCGCATCTTCTTTATCCACTCATCCATTGATGGACACTTAGGTTGTTTTCATATCTTGGCTATTGTAAATAACACCGCAGGTATCTTTTTGAGTTAGAGTTTTCAGTTTCTTAGGATAAATACTCAGAAGTGGGATTGCTGAATCGTGTGGTAGTTCTGTTTTTAATTTTTTAAGGAAACTCCATAGTGTTTTCAATAGTGGTTGCACCAATTTACATTCCCACCAACAGTGAACAGGGTTCTCTTTACTCCCAACCCTCATCAAAACTTATTCCTTGTCTTTTTGATAATAGCCATTCTAACAGGTGTGAGGTGATCTCCCATTGTGGTTTTGATTTGAATTGCTCTGATGATTAATGATGTTGAGCATCTTTTCATGTACCTGCTGGCCATCTGTATGTGTTTTTTGGAAAAATGTTTATTCAGATCCTCTCCCCATTTTTAAAATCAGAGTGTTTGGTTTTTTGTGTTGAGTTATATGAGTTCTTTATATATTTTGGACATTAACCCCTTATCAGATACATAATTTGAAAAAATTTTCTCTGATTCAGTAGGTTGCCTTTTCATTTTGTTGATGGTTTCCTTTGCTGTGCAGAAAACTTTTAGTTTGGTGGAGCCATACTTGCTGCTTTTCTCCTATTTCCTTTTATTTTCCAATTTTTATTCTGTGTATGCTTGTATAATAAAAATAGTTTTTAAAACTCTTCCAGTATGACTGTGTATTTTTCTATTTCTCTTTAAGTGCTATCACATTTTGCTTATTATATTTTGAAACTATATTATTAGATGCATATAAATTGGAATTATTTTATATTCCTGCTGACCTTTTTATCATTATGAAACGTTCCTTTCTGTCTTTACTAATGCTTTTTGCTTTACAATCTACTTTCTCTGATATTGCTATAACTACATCAGATTTCTTTTGTTAATGTTTGCATAGTATCTCTTTTTTCCACCCTTTTATTTTCAGCCTTCTGTGACTTTATACTGAAGGTGGCTCTCTTCTAAGACATGTATGGTTATTTTTTTAACCCAGTCTGGCAAGTTTTGTCTTTTAATTGGAAGGTTTAGGCTGTTTATCTATAATGTAATGACTGGTATATTTGAACTTAAATCTACTATCTTACTATTTGCTTTCTATTTGTTCTGCCTGTTCCATATTGCTTTTTTCTCTTTTCTCTTGCCCTCTTTTGGGTTGCTTGATGATTTTTTTTAGAATTCCATTTTCCCTCTCAATTACCTTGTTAATTATCCATTCTATTACTATTCTTGTAGTAGTTACCCTAGAGAATACAAAACACATCCTAGACATTGTTAAAGTCTAATACGAACAATTTTACCACACTGTCCAATATGGAGTGCTCCTAAATAAATATTAGATCCCTTGCCTGCATTCCCCACTCTCACCTGAGATCCCAAAACCTGTGCTTTCCACTATATGTCACTGCCTTGGAAACCTAGTGATGTCAGCTCTACACCTCATCCCTTTAGCACAAGGAAAGGGTTTTTATTTCCCTTTCCTCATCTCATCAAGAAAAGTTGATGAACTGGTAGCTATATATGTGTCATTTCATAATATATGTGCACCATTCCAACCAAATGTCACACAACTAGATCCTGATTCCAAGAAGTCCATTATCTAAAAGGGGAAGCAGTGTGGTAAAATTGGGAAGTGATGTGTGTCCAAGACGTAAGAACCCAGGCTGTATGGAATTTGGAAACATTTTACCCTATCTTGACCTATCTTCATGTATAGGTATAATTTGATCTTCTTGACTCTACCACTAGATGTCAGCAAATCCTAGAAAGGGATGGGCCATTCAGGTTGTGGAATTGTGGGTGTTTATTCCTATGCTCTTTTTGTTTTAATGTATTTTCCAAATGTTCTACAAAGAACATGCATCACTTAAATTCTAAGAAACATAAAATTAATATCACCCATAGCAGGCACTTAGTAGTGGTGAGCATTATATCAATTCCTCTTTGTTCTAGAGCAAAATAATACAGTTCATTATCACTACCAAGCTATCACTGGGTATCTTACTTCTGTAACCCCAGTATCTTTCCCAAAGACAAGGCTGGTTCTCCCCCTCCCTGTGACTCAAAGGATTGATCTAAGTATGTAATGCCACCCAGTATGTGCAAGGGCCAAGCTCTGTGCAAATTGATTGCTCCCAATAAAGAGGCACACAGGGAACACAGTAGTCCCTTGAGGGAGCAGCCCACAGTGCAGGTTTCCCAGAGCACAGAGCACTTAGTAGACAAGGCTGGAAGCATAGTCTGGATCCATGGACTGGGGAATGCAAGCTGGGGAAAGGAGTTTGCAGTTCTCTTGGCAGGTAGTAGATGGCCTCCGAGGGTGTTTGTGTGTTGATGTCAGAACCAGCTTCAGGGAAACTGTTCTGGGCAGCTGTGTGTAAAGTGGCCTGGAGAGAAGCAAGTGGAAGGTTTGGGAAGACATTACAGGGGTATGGTACTTGGGGGCTTAAACCACCTACTTTCCCCCCAGGGGGCCCTCTCTACAGTGTGGACAGGTTAGCAGACCTTGATGAAGACAGAGAAAGAGAGATGAAAAAAGTATATATGAAACCTAATAGATATCCTTTCAGTCTCTTTATGTAAAAAACCTTTTTTCAAGCACAATTTGTATCATCTTATACAAACTATTTAGTAAGTAACTTTAAAAATTACATTTTGTTTCTTCTTAAAAATGCCTTTTCTTTAAAAAAGAGATAAAATGGGGGGGCCGGCCCGGTGGCGCAGCAGTTTAGTCCGCGCTTGGCAGCCCGGGGTTCGCTGGTTCGGATCCCGGGCGCCCGCCGACGCACTGCCTGTCAGCCATGCCGTGGCGGCGTCCCATATAAAGTAGAGGGAGATGGGCACGGATGTTAGCCCAGGGCCGGTCTTCCTCAGCAAAAAGAGGAGGATTAGCAACGGATGTTAGCTCAGGGCTGGTCTTCCTCACCAAAAAAAAAAAAAAAAAAGAGAGATAAAATGGAGACAGAATAGATGCTACCTGCTGATCAGAATCAGAGTTGCAATACTGAAAGTCTCAGGAGAGGAGGCTTTGCAAGGAGAGGAGAGAATTAGGGAAGGATTTAGATTTGTTCCCAGCCAGGTCTTTCTAGAATTTACCACCCACTGGCAGCAACCTCTCTGAATATAGGACATTTTGTGGTCTCTAGCCCTAAAACTAGACATCTGTCTCCTGCCCAAGCTGAAGAGAAAGCTGCATGTGTGAGTGTGTGATTATCTGGAGTGAAGAAGTTTGAGACATAGAAACACACACGTACAGAGAGACGCTATCAAGTCAGTTGCCTTAGTCTACTCTTTTCCATACAAACCAGTATTTTGTGAACACATTTCCAAAACATAATATATATGCACATAATTTTTCTCAGTAGGGTTACATATTTTTGCTCTTTACAAATTTTAATCTAAATAAATTTTCCTGATTTCAAAATTTCAAACAAGACAAAAGCATATATGTGTAAATTGAAACTATCCTGTATATCCCACTTGCCTGACCCTCACTCGCTGACCCAAAGATATTCACTGAAAATAGACAGGTGCATATTCTCCAGGTATGTTTCTCTGTACATAATTTACTAATGTATAGTTACATATAAGCAAAAATATTTACATAAAATACACATATTTTTCAAAATTATGATCATGTTATACATATTTTTATGCAACTTGCCTATTTCACTTAATATGATATCTATGATTTTCACTAGCATTTCATTAACTAATGTTTATTGGGCATAAATATTACTCTTTAAGTGAATTTTCTGTTGACATCATTGACCCATCTATATGTTGGTTACTAAGTTTGCATAACATGTCAGAAATATGAACCCCATAGAGTTTGCAAATATTCTCTCTCTACTTTTCACAAACTTTTACCCTTTTTTTCTGCCATACACAGTGTTTTAAATTTTTCAATATTATTAATTAAAATTACACCACTGTGTAAATCTAAAATTATTACAAAATAAAGTTTATTTTAAAGATAAATAGTAAATCACATCCATTAGGGTGGCCATTATTTTTTAAAAAGCAGAAAATAAGAACTGTCGGTGAGGATGTGGAGAAATTGGAGCCTCGTGCATTGCTGCTGGGAATGTAAAATGGTGCAGCCACTGTGGAAAACAGTATGATGGTTCCTCAGAAAAATTAAACACACAATGACCATATGATATAGCAATCCTACTTCTGGGTATATACAGAGAAGTTAAAGCAGGGACTTGAACAGATATTTGTGCACCAATGTTCATAGTAGTATTATTCACACTGACAAGACTCTCTCTTTGACAAAACTTTAGTCAGGCTTTTCTGAGCCCTCTTCTCAACTAGGTCTTGACCTTTGGACGTCTGTGTTCATTTTTGCATAGTTCGGTTTAAGCAAAACGTCAGCTAAGTCAATTTAGCAAGAATCCCCACCCTTGATATCTGATCACCCTGACCTGTCTTCAGCAAGAATCCTGATCAGGTCAGTTTAACCAGAATCTCCCCTTTACCCCTGATATTTTCACTTCTCTTTTCCATCCACTGACCCCTACCCTGTTTCTTGGCTATAAATCTCCCCTTGCCCATGCTGTATTCAGAATTGAGCTCAGTTCTAATCTGAGGTCTCTTTTCTCCTATCACAATAGTTCCTTAATAAAGTCTATTTTTACCGCTTTTACTATACAGCTCTGGTTTTCTTTAACAACAATAGACAAAAGATGGAAACAGCCCAAATGTCCATTGATAGATGAGTGGATAAACAAAATATGGTATATCCATCCAATGGAATATTATTCAGCCTTAAAAAGAAATGAAATTCTGATACATGCTACAATATGAATGAACCTTAGGAACATTATGCCAAGTGAAAGAAGCCAGACACAAAAGGACAAATACTGTAGGGTTCCACTTATATGAGGCACCTGGAGTAGTCAAATTCATAGAGATGGAAAGTAGAATGGTGGCTGCCAGGGGCTGGAGGAGGAGAAACAGGAAATTATTGTTTAATGAGTATGGAGCAAGATGAAAAGAGTTCTGGAGATGGATGGTGGTGATGGTTGTACAAACAATGTGAATGTACTTAATACCACTGAACTGTACACTTGAAAAAGATTAAAATGGTAAATTTTATATGTATGTTTTATAAATAAATAAATGATCCAATCCATTGTAATAGAAATTGAGCAGTACCCTGTGCCATCAAGTGCCAGCTCCCAGGGAGATCAGAGGGCTCAGAGCCCTGGTGGCTTCAGGACACAAAGGGCAAAGCTTTAGAGTAATTCCAGGCTTCACTACTTATCTCTGCTAACCTAGCACACATGCAAGGATAGGGATTACATACGTGCATGGATACCAGGAGGCATGATTCATTGGAGCCGTTTTATTATTTTTTTACATTTCTCAATTTATATTTTTTATTAGAGTCCACAGTCTGCTAAATAAAATCAGTAACAAGATATTTCACAAATTATTGCACAATTTAAATCTTATGAATTTAATCTGATAACAAATTAGGTGCATATGCATACTGGCTAACCTAAAAATGCTATGCTTCATTTATGGTCTAAAATATTTTAATCTATAAGAGATTTAATTCCACCACTAAAAATAATCCCCTCACTATAATTTTTTTACATGTTTTACAACAAAAAGTTTGTGCTCTTAATCAAAAAGATCCACAAACTAATTCAGCATGTAAAAAAATAATTTTACAAAAGATCCAAGACAACATTTCAAATCCACTTTTATTTTCTTTTTTCCTCCTCACATACAAAACTTCACATACCACATTTCTTGCAGCTATAAAGTCACTTGATATTGGTCAGGTACCATTTTATCCCTAAAACTTCACTGGCATCAAAATATGACAGTTAACCAGTGTTAACCCTGTAAAATATTTACACAGCACACCACATTAAGCTTTAGACACTTGGCAATTAAACCAAATAAAAACAGGACAAGATTCCCGTTCTACATGTTCAGAATCAGGTGTTCATGGTCCCTATCTGGTGACTGTACACCGGTTCAAAAGGAGGCAGAGGCAACAGGCAGTTACTTCAGAAGACATTGAACACTATGATCTGGAAGCACATTATGATGTGACCCTAATGTCATGTACCACCCACCTTTGTCCAAGGTGGTCTTGTAATTCTAGAATGGCAGGTCCAGCTGATTAAAAAAAGAAGACACACAGCACAATATTTACTCTGTGGAAATATCCTAACTCATACTATGCAAGCACTGTGATTTTGAACACAACTCGCCCTTAAAAACTTGTCACGATCATCCTGGTTTTTAGGTTGGGTGATCCATCAATCTTGCACTCTACTGTTACTTCTTGTATGGTACTACTAGCATCAAAGGTCACCTGGATAGCAACTAATGGCTGTAGATACCTCACATGCAGTTTTTCCCCCACAATATGGAAAATATTTTGTCTATAATTCCATTGAGACGATAAGTTGATAGAGTTCCTGTGTTTTCATCCTTTGAAATACATTCTATCCTTGCTTCTCCTTGAGTCTTTAATCCAATTATTCTGTTCATTTTCACAAGTATACAAGGGTTTCCTCTGGAGTAGCCAAACTCAGGATCATCCACACCACTGCATGCTTGAAGTAAGACAACAGGAAACTGACATGCAACGTAAAAAGTGCTCCATCAGGACGGACTGTGAAATTCTTCTCTTTTTCTAAATCTTAAGGCTTTAAAAGCTTCTTAAGGTCTTCAATGTACCCTTTATAGGACCTTGGATCAGACCTACTGAATGAATATTCCAACGCAGTCATTGGTTTTGGAAAAAAAACATAAGTCCTGGACTAGGAATCTGGTCACAATATTTTGGAACCTCATTGCTCAGATTCTGAAGCATAGCCCACATTGTGAATGAGAAAAGTGCAGCCAGGAACTCATAAAAAAACTAGGTAGAAGAGCGAGATCAAACCTTTTTAAGGGTCTTTTCACTGTCCAAATAAAAGTGCATTTTCGTGTATGATGTACTTGTGTGATTAACTCATGCTGCACATTCATGCAACCCACACACCCACTCACTCGCACTTCTCTGACCTGTTGGAGTGGCAGCATGGATGAGTCACAGGATAGTGGCAGGAATGGAAATTTCCTCTCCCCAGGCATCAGGCAGGGTCTGGCTTCACCGAACTGCTCGGCATCACCAGCACCTCCACTAGAGCTTCTCCTGGCCAGCACACTCTGTACAATGGAGGCCCTGCACGCTTGGGGCTCAGCATCGGGAAGGGGTCCTCAGCTTCCAGCACCACTCAGTGTGAGAGGCCCAGGCAGCACGCACACTCATTGGGGCCATCTTAGAGGCTGCCTACCACAACATCATTTGCCCATCTCTCTATATTGCTTACTGTGAATGCTTTCATGTATCATGAGAATTAGCCCTAAATAACTTGTAAATATGTACTCTAGCCATTTCAGACAAGCTTTTCTGTTTTGTTTTCTTTTGCCATTACAGTATTTTAAATTTTTCAGTAATTTTATCATTTAAAAGTAATACAGCTCACTATTAAAAAAAAAAAAAAGCGCAATACCCTGGCCAGCATCAATTGCCCAGGGAGATTGGAGCATTCAGAGCCCTGGTGGCTTCAGGACACAATGAGAAAGCTTTAGAGTAGTTCCAGTTTCCACCACTGAGTAGGTATTTACAAGGAGGTTTCCTTGATTTACTTAACCTCTCCTAACTTCCTATACCCCAGTCTGAGTTAGGGATTTAATAATAAGTAACTTGAACACCTGTTAAGATCAAGGGAGATCTTGGGAGCCTGGTGCTTAATCCCTCACCCACAGGGCTCCCAAGGGTGGGAGACATGATGAAATCACAATGTTTTATGAGCTGTTCTATGCACCAGTGACTGGTCCCCTCACACTTTAGGGGAGTGACATAGTGTCACCCACTGCCTGAGTCTATGGCCGAGGGCCTGGGGCACACTGCACACTGTGTCCCTTTTGCTTTGACCCAAGGCTATGTACCTCCATCAGCCCTCTCAGGTCACTGTGATTCTCTAGGTACTCTGTAAAGGGTAAATGCCAGTTTTGTTTGTTTTTTATTATCCACATCAGTGGATCTCTAACTGTGGTTCCTGGACCAGCAGCATGCTAGAAGTGCATATCCTTGGGCCTCACCCAGATGGGGCACAGCAATTAGTGTTTACACATCCTACAGATGACACAGGGTAGTTTGAGAACCTCTGCTATAATCTAGAAATGACTGATAGAGTTTGATATGTTATCACCTCTCTGATCCTCAGTTTTCTCAGTGGATGTGACAAACACTCCCACTTCACCACAGTGGTGTGAGGAATAAGTGGGAAATCCTTTGCAAATGGTATCTGTTGATACTTCTGTGTTGTGAGATGAATTATCTCTTGGAGATGGGAAAAGAATAGAAAATCCTTATGCCATTTCCATTTTTCTTAAATGTGCTAAAACTGCCCTAAAAAATAGTCTTGGATGTCAGCATCATGGAGGCTTGAGGATCCTTTTGTGTCTCCCCTTCAATCTACAGCGAGTAAAACATCCATAACACAACAAAGGCTACATTGCCCAACACACCATGATGCTGGAGGAGTTCACATATCAGTCCATACGAAGGTGGGTGGATTGGGGCACACAGAGGTGGCTAAATCGGGGAACAGCAGAGGCGGAACCCAGCACCCTGAATCCCCAGCTGCAGTGGCTGAGCCAGCTGCTTCACCTCCAGAGAACTCGATGGACAGCAGCGGAGGTGTACGTGCAACTCTGCCCAGCCAGCCACAGTGGCACCTGTGCCGTCGGGACCTTGAGCAGCAGTGGAGGCAGAGCCCCATGATCCTGAGCCCCCCCACCCCCTGGCCATGGCTCAGAGCCTGGTAGCAGCGGCAGAGGTGTGCATAGGACTCGTACATCCCAGTCGCAGCAGCGCCCGCAGCCACAAGGTAACAGGCAACAGCTGATTCAGTGCCTCGTGAACCTGGCACCCTCCCCACAATCATTCTCCCACCACCACAGCGGCGGAGCTTCTGACCTAGGTGATCCTAGACTTGGCTGAGGCATTAGCCGTCCCAGTGCCCCCAGCGGAAAAGCCAGCAACTGCAGAGATACCAGTAATAGCAGGACATCTGTGACCCCCCCATATACATACCAGGGCGGAAAAAAAAATTTTAAATGTGCTTCACAAATATTGGTAAGCAGGTAACCTTAACTTGTCCCATTTGCCAGAAACACAATTCAGACAAAAATATAAAGCAGAGAAAAGATGAGAGGTAATTATTTTATATAAACCAGCGAGTTTGTATTACTATGTTTTACTAACTCATGGCTAAAATTTTAGAATGAAAGATATAAAATCTCTGCATCTGTATATTTGTGTATGTTGTGTATGCACGTATGTTATGTTGAAGTGATATTTTTCTACCTTTGAATGGTATTACCAAATTAATTTTTAAAATCCCTTAAAGGAGTTCTATTCTAATCAGCTTAGAGATAAATGAGCACTTATATTAAGTAAGTATTCCTAAAACTCTCAGAAATGTAGAAACTGATCCAAATTTTTTAAAGTTCACATGACATGGGATAATCTTTGGTAAATAAAGCTAGTTTTTAAATTTTTGGTGAAATAAAAACAAGCATGTCTCCAGAGTTGTCAGCATTAAATATGATGCAGACATACAATTTTTCTCTACCTTGGTTTACTAACCAAACAAGCTTATATTATCTCTTCTAGATATTTAAGAATATAAAACTATAAATCCAACCAAGGAACAAAATGTAAAATAAAAATTAGTTTCTTGATGCATGTCAGTAAGAAAAAAAAGAATGGAAGAACCATATGTTTAACTTTTTAGGATCTTGGCTTCTGCGATATTTTTGATACATGCCTGATTTGTCAACAAGAAAAGTAACTTAAGATGATAGCTAACTTTGTTTAATGTCTTATGAAATTTTCATGAGCAATTCAAGCATAATTGTTAAGATCAAGTAAATTAAATAGATGTAAATGGGATGAGAGTTTATAAATGAACTTTTCAACAATAATTATGCTTTATACTATATCTATTTAAAAATAGTTTCAAAAATCTTTTTGATAACTTGAAAGCTTAAAGTTATAGTAAGTTAAGTTAAATGATGGATGTTCATTTATTGTCTAGATCATTTTCAAATTAGATAAGATATTGAAAAATTAACTGCCAAAAGTAAGTTTATTTACTTTTGGCATCTTATTTTTATACACTATAGAGAGCTAAATATATTTGAGTCTGTAAATAAACATAAGAAACTATACTATGAAAAAGATATATGCCTCTAGAAATTATGAAATGATCTATTCATAAATTTGCTACAGAATGATTGTATCTGGCAAACAGCTCACAATTGCTTACTTCCTAGTTTTCTCCATAAAAGAAAGGTTACTGAGGGCCAGCCCGGTGGTGGAGTGGTTAAGTTTGTGTGCTCCTCTTCAGCCACCAGGGCTCACAGGTTTGGATCCCGGGCATGGACCTATGCACCGCTCATCAAGCCATGCTGTGGCAGCATCCCACATACAAAACAGAGGGAGATGGGCACAGATGTTAGCTCAGAGCCAGTCTTCCTCACACACACACAAAAAGGTTACTGATGGTTAAAAATTCTAATCAATGTATATAAATGAAATTACTAGGAATAATAAAGCTAAAGAAAAGAAAACTGTGTATGCAAGGAAAATGAGGCGTGTTTTTCTTAAAGAAAGGTATGAAGGACATGCTTTTGATAAGGGGAAAAGAGAGTAATTTTGTGCTAAAGTTGAATGACGAGTTGTTCCAGAATAAGAAGAAAAGAGTAGGACAAAAACTGAATGGGTTTTTTTTTGAGGTAACATTGGTTTATAACATTATATAAATTTCAGGTGTAAGTCATTATATTTTGATTTCTGTGTAGACTACATCATGTTCACCACCCAAAGACTAATTACCATCCATCATGGTACACATGTGCCCTATTACCCCTTTCGCCCTCCTCCCTCCCCCATTCCCCTCTGATAACCAACAGTCTAATCTCTGTATCTGTTTGTTGTTGTTGTTGTTTTTGTCTTTCACTTATGAGTGAAATCATACAGTATTTGACTTTCTCTGTCTGACTTATTTCATTTAACATAATACCCTCTAGGTCTATCCATGTTGTCACAAATGGCAAGATTTCATTTTTTTTATGGCTGAGTAGTATTCCATTGTGTATATATAGCACATCTTCTTTATCCATTCATCCACTGGTGGGCATGTAGGTCATTTCTAAGTCTTGGCTATTGTGAGTAATGCTGCTATGAACATAGGGGTGCAAATATCTTTTCCAATTAGTGTTTTCATTATCTTTGGATAAATATCCAGAAGTGCAATAGCTGGATCATATAGTAGTTCTATTCTTAATTTTCTGAGGAATCTTCATACTGTTTTCCATAGTGGCTGCCCCAGTTTACCTTCCCACCAGCAGTGTACAAGGGTTCCCTTTTCTCCACATCATCTCTAACACCTGTTATTTCTTGTCTTATTATAGCCATTCTGATGGGTATGAGGTGATATCTCATTGTACTTTTTTTTTTTTTTTTGTGGGGAAGACCAGCCCTGAGCTAACATCTGTTGCCAATCTTCCCCTTTTTGCTGAGGAAGACTGGCCCTGGGCTAACATCTGTGCCCATCTTCCTCCACTTTATATGGGACGCTGCCACGGCATGGCTGACAAGCAGTGCGTCAGCGGGCACCCGGGATCCGAACTCGCGAACCCCGGGCTGCCAAGCGTGGACTAAACCGCTGCGCCACCGGGCGGCCCTTCATTGTACTTTAAATTTGCGTTTTCCTAATAATTAGTGATGTTAAACAAATTTTCATGAGCTTGTTGGTCATCTGTATATCTTCCTTGGAAAAATGACTATTCATATCCTTTGCCCATTTTTTAATTGAGTTGTTTGCTTTTTGTTGTTGTTGAGTTGTATGAGTTCTCTATATATTTTGGATATTAACCCTTTATCAGATATATGATTTGCAAATATCTTCTCCCACTTGTTAGGTTGTATTTTTGTTTAATTAATGGTTTCCTTTGCTGTGTAGAACCTTTTTAGTTACATGTAGTCCCATTTGTTTATTTTTTCTTTTATTTCCCTTGCCTGATGAGACATGGTATTCAAAAAGATACTGCTAAGACCAATGTCAAAGAGCATACTGCCTATGTTTTCTTCTAGAGGGTTTATGGTTTCAGGTCTTACATTTAAGTCTTTAATCCATTTTGTGTTAATTTTTGTGTATGGTATAAGATAATGGTCTACTTCCATTGTTTTGCATGTGGCTGTCCAGTTTTCCAAAGACCGTTTATTGAAGAGACTTTCCTTTCTCCATTGTATGTTCTTGGCTCCTCTGTCAAAGATTAGCTGTCCATAGATGGGTGGTTTTATTTCTGGGCTCTCGATTCTTTTCCATTGATCTGTGTGTCTGTTTTTCTGCCAGGACCATGCTGTTTTGATTACTATAGATTTGTAGTATATTTTAAAATCAGGGAATGTGATACCTCCAGCTTTGTTCTTTTTTCTCAGGAATGCTTTGACTACTGGGTGCCTTTTGTTGTTCCAAATAAATTTTAGGATTCTTTATTCTATTTCTGTGAAAAATGTCACTGAGACTTTGATAGAGACTGCATTGAATCTGTAGATTGCTTTAGGAAGCATGGACATTTTAACTGTGTTAATTCTTTCAATCCATGAGCACAGAATATCTTTCCATTTCTTTGTGTCTTTGATTTCTTTCAACAATGTTTTATAGTTTTCAGTGTACAGGGCTTTCACCTCTTTGGTTACGTTTATTCCTAGGTATTCTATTCTTTTTGTTGTGATTGTAGGTGGGATTGTATTCTTCATTTCTCTTTCTGCTATTTCATTGTTAGTGTATAGAAACACAGCTGATTTTTGTATATTTATTTTGTGCCCTGCAACTTTACTGTATTTATTTATTATTTCTAATAGTTTTTTGGTGGATTCTTTGGGGTTTTCTATATATAAAATCATGTCATCTGAAAATATTTACAGTTTTATTTCCTCCTTTCTAATTTGGATCCCTTTTATTTCTTTTTCTTGCCTGACTACTCTGGCTAGGACTTTCAATACTATGTTAAATAAGAGTGGCAAGAGTGGGCATCCTTGTCTTACTCCTGTTCTTAAAGGGACAACTTTCAGTTTTTCATCATTGAGTATGATTTTAGCTGTGAGTTTGTCATATATGGCCTTTAATATGTTGAGGTACTTTCCTTCTATACTCATTTTATTTGGAGTTTTTATCATAAATGGATGCTGAATCTTGTCAGATGCTTTCTCTGTGTCTATTGAGATGATTATGTGATTTTTATTCTTCATTTTGTTAATGTGGTATATCACATTGATTGGTTTGTGGGTGTCAAACCATCCTTGAATCCCTAGAATGAATCCCACTTAATCATGGTGTATGATCTTTTTAATGTACTGCTGTATTCAATTTGCTAGTATTTTGTTGAGGATTTTTGCATCTATGTTCATCAGTGATAAGGTCTGTAATTTTCATTTTTTGTGTTGCCCTTGTCTGGTTTTGGTATCAGGGTAATGTTGGCCTCATAAAATGAGTTAAGAAGTGTCCTGTTCTCTTCAATTTTTTTGGAAGAGTTTGAGAAGGATAGGTATCAATTCTTCTTTCAATTTTTGCCAAAATTAACTGTGGAAGCCACCTGGTTCTGGACTTTTGTCTTTTGGGAGGTTTCTGATTACTGATTCAATCTTACTAGTGATTGGTCTATTCAGATTTCCTATTTCTTCTCGATTCAGTTTTGAAAGGTTGTATGATTCTAAGAATTTATCCATTTCTCCTAGGCTATCCAATTTGTTGGCATATAGCTTCTCATACTATTCTCTTATAAACCTTTATATTTTTGTGGTATTAATTGTAATTTTTCCTCTTTTGTATCTGATTTTATTTATTTGAGCCTTCTCTCTATTTTTAGTGAGTCCAGCTAAAGATTTATTCATTTTGTTTATCTTTGCAAAGAATCAGCTCTTATTTCATTGATCTTTCCTATTGTCTTTTTAATCTCTATTTCATTTCTTTCCACTCTGATTTTTATTATTTCTTTCCATCTACTGATTTGGGGCTTCATTTTTTCTTTTTTTTTCTAATTCCTTTAGGTGTAATGTTAGATTGTTTATTTGAAATTTTTCTGGTTTCTTTTTTTTTATTGTTTCTTGAGGTAGGCCTGTATTGCTCTAAACTTCCCTCTTAGTACTGCTTTTTGTGTATCCTATGAATTTTGGTATTTCGCATTTTCATTTTCATTCATCTCCAAGTATTTTTTTATTTCTCTGTTGATTTCTTCACTGAACCAATAGTTGTTCAGTAGCATTTTGTTTAATCTCCACATATTTGTGGCTTTTCCAGTTTTCTTCTTGCAGTTGATTTCTAGTTTCATACCGTTGTGGTCAGAAAAGATGCTTGATATTATTTCAACCTTCTTAAATTTATTGAAACTTGTGTTGTGGCCTAATCTGTGATCTCTCCTGGAGAATGTTCCATGTGCATTCAAAAAGAATGTGTATTCTGCAGTTTGGGGATGGAATGTTCTGTATATATCTATTAAGTCCTACTGGTCCAATGTGTCGTTTAAGGCCAACGTCTCCTCATTGATCTTCTGTCTGGATGATCTATCCATTGATGTAAGTGGAGTGTTAAATTCCCCTACTATTTTTGTGTTACTGCCAATATCTCCTTTTGTGTCTGTTAATAATTGCTTTATATATTTAGGTGTTCATATGTTGGGTGCACAGATATTTATAAGTGTTATGTCATCTTATTGGACTGTTCCCTGTATCATTATGTAATGCCCTTCTTTGTCCCTTGTTACAGTTTCTGTTTTAAAGTCCACTGTGTCTGATATAAGTATTGCTACCTCAGCTTTCTTTTCATTTACATTTGCATGGAATATCCTTTTCCCTCCCTTTACTTTCAGTTTGTGTGTGTCTTTAGGTCTGAAGTGTGTCTCTTGCATGCAGCATATATATGGGTCTTTTTTTAATTCATTTAGCCACCTTATGTCTTTTGATTGAAGCATTTAGTCCATTGACATTTAAAGTAACTATTGATGAGTATGTACTTATTGCCATTGTGTTACTTTTTTTCTGGGTGTTCTGGTAGTTCTTCTCTATTTCTTTCTTCTTCTCTTGCTCACTTCCCTTCTGATTTGATGGCTTTCTTTAGTATTATGTTTGGGTTCCTTTCTCTTTATTTTTTTTTGTATTTATTGTAGGTTTCTGGTTTGTCACTACCATAATGTTCATATACAATAACCTATGTAAATAGCAATCTGTATTAAGTCAATGGTCTCTTAAGTTTGACCTCTTACTAAAAGCCCTACATTTTTACTACCCTCCCCCCACATTTTATGTTTTTGACATCATCTATAACCTCTTTTGTGTGTGTGTATGTGTGTATCCCTTAACCTCTTATCGTGGAGATAGATATTTTTAGCACTTTTGTCTTTTGACCTTTATACTAGCCTTATAGGTGGTTGCTCTGCTACCTTTATTGTATATTTGCATTTACCAGTGATTTTTTTTCTTTGATAACTTTCTTATTCCTATTTGGGGTCTTTTCTTTTCCACTTAAGTAAGTCCCTTTAACATTTCTTGTAAGGCCAGTTTAGTGGTGGTGAAAGTCTTTACTTTTTGCTTGTCTGGGAAACTCTTTATCTCTCCTTCCATTCTGAATGATAATCTTGCTGGGTAGAGTGTTCTTGGCTTTAGGTTTTTCCTTTCAGCTCTTTGAGTATATCATGCCACTCCCTTCTGGCCTGTAAGGTTTCTGCTGAGAAGTCAGCTGATAGCCTATGGGATTTCCTTTGTATGTAACTTGCTGCCTTTCTCTTGTAGCTTTTAGGATTATTTCTTTATCTTTAAATCTTGACATTTTAATTATAATGCATCTTGGTGTGGGCCTCTTTGGGTTTATCTTATTTGGTGCTCTCTGTGCTTCCTGTACCTGGTTGTCTGTTTCCTTCTTCAGGTTAGGGAAGTTTTCAGCTATTATTTCCTCAAAAGGTTCCTTGCCCCTGTGTCTCTCTCTTCTCCTTCTGGGACACCTATAATACAGATGTCAGTGTGCTTGATGTTGTCCCGGAAGTCCCTTAGATTGTCCTCATTCTTTTTAATTCTTTTTTCTTTCTTCTGTTCAGCATGGGTGATTTCCTCTACTCTTTCATCCATATCAGTGATCCGTTCTTCTGTGTCATCTACTCTGCTGTTAATTCCCTCTAGTGAATTTTTCATTTCCATTGTTGTACTCTTCAGATCTAATTAGTTCTTTTTTATATTTTCCAATTATTTGTTGAAGTTTTCACTGTGTTCATCTATTCTTCTCCCAAGGTCAGTGAGCATCCTTATGACTATTCGTTTGTACTCTTTATCAGGTAGATTGTTTCATTTAGTCTCTGTTTCATTTAGTTCTTTTTCTGATGATTTGTCCTGTTCCCTTATTTGGAACATATTCCTTTGTCTCCTCATTTTACCTGCTTCTCTGGGCTTATATCTACATATTAGGTAGATCAGCTATATCTCCTGAGCTTGGAAATGTGTCCTTCTGTAAGAGATGCCTTATGGGGCTCAGCAATTGTGCTTCCTGTTCCAAAAGTTCCAGCAGTGTCCCCTGTATGGGCTATATGTGTCCTTCTGCTCTTGCTACAGGTACACAGGCAGGCTAGACTGGCTCCCAGTCCAGCTGGTCCTAAGGTTCAGTTGTGTGTGACTGCTAAGGTTGCTTTATTGGGCTGGGCAAGCCCCAGCAAATCTGGCTACGAGGTCTAATAGCACACAACTACTGCTGTTTTGCTGTTAAGTGAGTCAGGCCCCCAGAGTGACTGATTTCTAGGCTCAAGGGTCAAAATTGCTGCAGGCCTCCAGTGCAGCTCTCTGTAGCATGTGGCTGTTGTGGTTCTCTCAGGAACACAGATGGGTGGTGCCAGCCTTAGGCCCGGCAGTGCACTATCAGTTCAGGTGTTGGAAGGCAGAGCAGATCCCCTGTGTGGCTGTTTGAGATGGCCAGTGGCACAAGTATTCTGCAGCTGACATGCCCCACTGCCTGCAGGCCCACATGCCCCACCAATGCAGCCCCCACACACACATACACTGCCAAGCCAAAACAGACCAACTCCCCCTGCTTCAGAGGTCCCACACATCCCTGGCTAAGCAGGCCCACAAGTTCACCACGGGTTTGCTGGTGGGTGGGGCCAGTCCCTGGGGCAGGCTGCCTGCCCTGGTGTTGCTCGATTAAATAGTTGCTCTAGCGGGTAGGGTAAACCCCTGCACTAACAGGCTAGAGGAAAGAATCCAGTAGAAACTGCCAGCATCTGTGTCAGCACTACTGAACTAGGTCACAATATTGGCTGCCACCAGTGTCTCAGTCCCTTGGAGGGTGGGCCCAGCTGCCTCCTGCCTCACTGAGATGCACTCCAAACTTTGTAAGTGAATATCTTTTACCAATGGACTATGCACTTTTCTTTCTGGTATTTTTGTGTTGGTATCCAGAATGGGTGAATCTCTGCCTGGGCCCTTTAAGAGCAGGATTTTCTTTCTCTGAAGTGTGATAGTTTTTCTGGGTGTATTCCCTGTTGGTTGTCAAAGCTAGCAAAACCAGGTATTATGGGATTTCATCTTGGTTGTTCTGAATCTAAAGGCTGGGATAACTATTATGGCATAGATCCCCCACTCAGATCCCCCTATTCTGGGAAAAGCTTTGTACCTTTGAAACTGCTCCCAGCTGTGAAGCACCACAGCTAAAATGTGGTTTTTTCCTCAGTCGAGGTGTATTTCTGCCTCTTCCACCCTTGTCAGTGTTGTTCCTTGTTGTGGAGGTTCTTTTTATACAGCTTCCACATTTCTTTCAAAGGAAATTGTTCCACAGGTAGTTGCAGATTTGTTGTGTCCATGGGAGGAGGTGAGTTCAGAGTTCTCCTACATCACCAACTTCCCAGAATCCAAACTGAATGGATATTAAAAAAAAATAAGTTGTAGAAGGTTTCTGAAAAGGGAATTTAATGTGTGGTCAAGTTGCTAAGATAGAGTAGATTTATAAGTTTTTTTTAATGAGCCTTAATGTCAAATGTACACTGGTACAACACTAGAATTTGGTTTTCTCTCTTTAAAAATGACAAAGTTTTCTTAGCTTATAGGTCTGCTCTTTAAAAAAATTTGTGAAAATGTTTTTCTTTACCTTTTAACTAATCTGCCTGGGAAACCAAGATTTTATGTCTTGTCAAAATAATTTCCTGTGCTTCATGTTGTCTGTATTAGTTCTTTGATTACTTTGGAAAACTGAATCTTCTCAATATTAAGAGCTAAGATTTCTTATAGCTATATAATTTTCTGTTTTTGCCTTTGAATTTTTTTGTGTCACTTTGGTTAAATGGATAACTTAATATTGTTTCACAGTGATTTATGATCCTATTTAGCCAAGTATCCAAACCTTTTGACATTGTTGACAACTTCCCAAAATCAAATTCTAGATAAAGTCCGTTTGAGCTCAAACTACCTTTGAGTTTTCCCAGAAAACCCTTGAAAAATCTCAAAAGGATTTGTCTCTTTCCTTGTAAAAGAGAGATATTAAACCAATTAGATTTATTTGGTATGTTAAATTACATGGCAACCATTGTCAAACAAGAAGTGATGATAAACCTTCTTAGATTATATGTATTTGAAGATATATTACAAATATATTCCTGAAATTGTATGAAGTTAATAGAAACTTGTCAATACTTTCATTGTCCAGTTATGTTAAAATGTTGTATGTCACAGAAATAACTAACTTTCCTTATCAAATGAAGTCTCATTGTATCTTCAACCATAGTCCTTTTAAGTCATTTGTTATTCACAGACATTTTTTTCTGAAAGCATTTACAGTCAGCTACAGCAAGAATGCTCTGTGATGGAATCATTTGAATAACTTTGAGACCATGCTACTGAACTGAGTAAGAATTTCCAGAACTATTGAAGAAGCTGATAGAGTCATAAAACTGCTAACCAAAGGGTAAGCAGAACAAGAATTGAATTGATTACGTGGGACTGAATGAACTAATGAGGATGATTATAATCTTTTTGATGACTCTTTGAAATATTTGATGGTTCTTTAATGTTTTGTTTTCCAAATTTAAGGAAACTTTTTTCCTTTCTCTTACGCTATTTATACCTTACAACAGTTTGGTAAAGCATACCTTTGTGAACAAAGATGAAACAATTACTTTTTCTCCCCACCTAATTTTTCTCCAGAATTCAGAAACTCTTAGTGAGTATTCTTACTTTTATGTCAATATAGTTATTTGCATAAGTGAAATAAGAATCTGTTCTCCTTGTAACAGGACACAATTGGAAACATTGATTATATTACCAAGGCTTTGGCTGGAATGTTATATTTGATAATATACATAGAATCAGATATGATCAGACAGCTTTAAGGAACTAAGGCTGATTTTATGAAAACAATAAAGCTGCTTGGAAACCCTTTCTGGTGTCTTGCTTACTGGCTTCCCAGCCTTACCAGGTGAGTAAGGAAGGTCACTTTCTGGCAGGCCCAGTAACCTCAGGATATTTTGGAGAACTCAGGAAGAGAGGAATTCATCCAAATCTACAGGTATTGTAGGCAAAGTCTGATGGCAACTTCTTGGCTTGGCTCCCTAGCTTTGAGAGGTTTTTAAAAGTCCAATCTGAGTTTTGTTATGAAAAGTTCCAGCAAAGCAAACTCAAAAGATGTATGTGGTCAATCACTACTCTTGCTGCACTTATGTAAATAATCAGGCCAATTTTAATGAGACTAGACTTATTTTGCAAAAGAAATTAGTCTCATTATGATTATCTTTGGTAGAAATGGGCATAAGTGTAGAGAGAAAAATTATGTTTAATAGAAAACTATAGCACACCACTGTAGATATTAAATTCTAGTCTTGTTCATTGTCTTTAAGATTTTATCTACTTGCAAACTGGACTGGATCCTGAATTCTTTTAGTTTCCTCCAATATCTAGATACAACTCTCCAAATTAACATTTTCAATTTTTCTCACCTCTGACTTGGAATCATTGAGATCAAAACTGCCCTTTTTCTGAAGCCTTGCAAGCTGAAGCTGGATGACTTGGTATAAGCTTCAAGAAATCACCATAACAGATCATGTATGGGCATTCTTCGTGCCTGCTGCTAGGTAGGCCACTCAGAAAGTTCACTGGAACATGATGCCATCACCACAGACATTCAAACTGGAAACCAGGAAATCCACTGGATTACCACTTGTGTTCTCACTTCACCATTTAAAGATACTTCAAAATCCGGCATCTAGAAATCTCAACTGGCTGCCTTCTGGACTCAGAAACTGGGTTTTTAATTATTAACCTTTGTTTTTCTTTTATTTTTATAGAAACTTTCCTCATTAAATGCCTGACTGCTAGCACCATCCACCAAATACCCCCTACTACCAAGTCCCAATTTATGATTTGGCTGGTCATTAATTTAAAAAAGGCAATCAAATGAGAAATTGACTTACATTGTTCAAAGTAAAGAAGAATATCTCCTTTCCTTGAACAAGAGGAGTGACTGACAAAGTTTCTTTGTTTAATCCAGTTTTTTTATTATTGAAGTATAATTGATATACAATATCTTAGTTTCAGGTGTACATCATAGTGATTAGATATTTATATACATTATGAAATGATCACCATGATGAGTCTAGTTACCATCTGTCACCACACAAAGTTATTACAATATTATTGACTATATTCCTTATGCTGTGCATTGCATCCCCATAACTTACTTATTTTATAACTGGAAGTTTGTACCTCTTAATCCTCTCCACCTATTTCACCCATCCCCCCACCTCTCTGGTAACCACCAGTTTGTTTCCGGCATCTATGAGTCTGTTTCTGTTTTGTTGTATTTGTTCATTTGTTTTGTTTTTTAGATTCCACATATAAGTGAAATCATATGGTGTTTGTCTTTCTATATCTGACTTATTTCACTTAGCATAATATCCTCTAGGTCTATCCAAGTTGTCACAAATGGCAAAATTTCATTCTCTTTTTATGGCTGAGTAATATTCCATTGTATCTATGCCACATCTTTTCTATCCATTCATCTGTTGATGGACACTTAGGTTGCTTCTTTATCTTGGCTATTGTAAATGAATGTTGCAGTAAACATAGAGGTGCATATATCTCTTCGAATTAGTGTTTTCATTTTCTTTGGATAAATACCCAGAAGTGGAATTGTAAATCATATGGTAGTTCTAATTTTAATTTTTTGAAGAACTTCCATACTGTTTCCCATAGTGGTTGCACCAGTTTACATTCCTACCAACAATGTATGAGGGTGCCCTTTTCTCCACATCCTCTCCAACACTTGTTACTTTTTGTCCTTTTGATAATAGCCATTTTGACAGGTGTGAGGTGATATCTCATTATGGTTTTGATTTGCATTTCCCTGATTATTAGTGATATCAAGCATCTGTTCACGTGCCTGTTGGCCATCTGTATGTCTTCTTTGAAAAAATGTTATTTGAGTCCTCTGCCGATTTTTTAATCGGGTTGTTTGTTTTTTTAATGTTAAGTTGTGTAAGTTCTTTATATATTTTGAATATTAACTGCTTATCAGATGTGTGATTTGCAAATATCTTCTCTCATTCAGTAGGTTGTCTTTTTGTGCTTTTTTTTTTTTACAAACTTGTGTCGAGGGCTTGTCTTTTTGCTTTGTTGATGTTTCCTTTGCTGTGCAAAAGCTTTTTAGTTTGATAAAATCCCATTTGTTTCTTTTTTCTTCTAGTGCCCGTCCCTGAGGACACTGGTCCAAGAACGTGATCGCAAAGACCAATGTCAAAGAGCTGAGTGCCTAGGTTTTCTTCTAGGAGTTTTATGGTTCCAGGTCTTACATTCAAGTCTTTAATCCATTTGAATTTATTTTTATAAAACTTATTTTGTAAAATGGTGGTCCAGTTTCATTCTTTCACAGGTAGCCATCCAGTTTTCCCAACTCCATTTATTGAAGAAACTGTCTTTTCCCCATTGTATATTCTTGCCTTTTTTGTCATAGATTAATTGACCCTATGCATGGGCTTATTTCTGGGCTGTCTATTCTATTCCATTGATCTGTGTGTCTGTTTTCATACCAGTGCCATACTATTTTAATTACTATAGCTTTGTTGTATAGTTTGAAATCAGAGAACGTGACACCTCCAGCTTTGTTCTTCTTTCTCAAGATTGTTTTGGCTATTCAGGGTCTTTTGTGGTTCCATACAAATTTTAGGATTCTTTGTTCTAGTTCTGTGAAAAATGCCATTGGTATTTTGATGGGGATTGCATTGAATCTGTAGATTGCTTTGAGTAGTATGAACATTTTAACAATGTTAATTCTTTCAATAAATGAGCAAGGTATATTTTTCCACTTATTAGTGTTGTTTTCAATTTTTTTCATCAGTGTCTTATAGTTTTAAGAGTACTGATCTTTCACTTCCTTGGTTAAATTTATTTCTATGTACTTTATTCTTTTTGATGCAATTATAAATTGAATTTTATTCCTAATTTCTCTTTCTGATAGCTTATTGGTGTAAAGAAATGCAACCGATTTCTAAATATTAATTTTGTATCTTGCAACTTTACCAAATTAATTTATTAGTTCTAATAGTTTTTTGATGGAGTCTTTAGGGTTTTCTATATATGGTATTATGTCATCTGCAAATAGTGACAGTTTTACTTCTTCCTTTCCATTTTGGATGCCTTTTATGTCTTTTTCTCATCTAACTGGCAAGGACTTCCAAAACTTGGCTAGGACTTCCAATACTGTGTTGAATAAAAGTGGCAAGAGTGGGCATCCTTGTCTTGTTCCTGATCCTTAGAGGAAAAGCTTTCAGCTTTTCACCATTGAGGATGATGTTAGCTATGGGTTTTTCATATGTAGTGTTTATTACGTTGGGGTACGTTCCTTCGATGCCCACTTTGTTGAGAGTTTTTATCACAAATGTATGTTGAATTTTGTCAAATGCTTTTTCTGCATCCATAGAGATGATCATAAGATTTTTATCCTTCATTTTACTGGTGTCATGTATTACATTGATTGATTTGTGGATGTTGAACTATCCTTGCATCCCTGGACTAAATCTTACTTGATCATGGTGTATGATCCTTTAATGTATTATTAAATTCAGTTTGCTAATATTTTGTTGAGTATTTTTGCATTTATGTTCATCAGGGATATTGGCCTATGATTTTTTGTGTGTGGTGTCTTTGTCTGTTTTTGGTATCTGCGTAATGCTGACCTCGTAAAATGAGTTTGGAAGCATTCCTTCCTCTTCAATTTTTTGGAATAATTTGAGAAGGATAGCTATTAACTCTTCTTTAAATGTTTGGTAGAATTCACATGTGAAGCTGTCTGGTCCTGGACTTTTGTTTTTTGGGAGTTTTTCAATTACTGATTCAATTTCATTACTTGTAATTGTTCTATTCAGATTTTCCATTTCTTCATGATTCAGTCTTGGAAGGTTGTGTGTTTCTAGGAATTTATCCATTTCATGCTAGGTTTTCCAATTTGTTGGCATACAATTGTAATACTCTCTTATGATCCTTTGTATTTCTGTGGTGTCAGTTGTAACTTCTCTTTTTTCCATTTCTGATTTTGTTTATTTGGGCCCTTGCTCTTTTTTTCTTGATGAGTTTGGCTAAAGTTCATCAATTTTATTTATCTTTTCAAAGAATCAGCTTTTAGTTTTATTGATCTTTTCTATTATTTTTTAGTCTATTTCATTTATTTCCACTCTGATCTTTATTATTTCCTTCTACTAACTTTAAGCTTTGTTTGTCCTGCTTTTTCTAGTTCCTTTAGGTGTAGAGTTAGATTGTTTATTTGAGATTTTCCTTGTTTTATGAGGTAGGTCTGTATCGCTATGAACTTCCCTCTTAAAACTGCTTTTGCTGCATCCCTTAAATTTTGGAAAATTGTGTTTCCATTTTCATTTGTCTCAAAGTATACTTTGATTTCCTCTTTGCTTTCTTCACTGACCCATTGGTTGTTTAGTAGCACATTACTTAGTCTCCATATGTTTATGTTTCTTCCAGTTTTCTTCTTGGAATTGATTTCTAGTTTCATACCATTGTGGTCAGAAAAGATTCTTGATATGATTTTAATCTTCTTGAATATATTGAGACTTGTTTTGTGGCCTAACATGTGATCTATCCTGGAGATTGTTCCATGTGCACTTGATTTTGTTTTTGGGGGGAGAGGATGAGGAAGATTAGCCCTGAGGTAACATCCATGCCCATCTTCCTCTACTTTATATGTGGGATGCCTGCCACAGCATGGCTTGCTATGTGGTGCATAGGTCCTCATCAGGGATCTGAACTTGTGAACCCTGGGCTGCCAAAGCAGAGCATGGGAAATTAACCACTATGCCACCAGGCCGGCCCCTCCATGTGCACTTGACAAAAATGTGTATTCTGCAGTTTGGGGTTGGAATGTTCTATATATATATATATAAGTCCATCTGCTGTGATGAGTCATTTAAGGCAATGTTTTCTTATTAAATTTTTCATCTTGATGATCTATCCACTTATGCAAGTGGAGTATTAAATTCCCCAATATTATTGTTTTTGTGTCAATTTCTCTCTTTATGTCAGTTAATATTTACTTTATATATTTAGGTGCCCTATGTTGGGTGCATAAATATTTACAAATATTATATCCTCTTTTTGGATCGATTGCCTTATCTTTATGTAATACCCTTCTTTGTCTTTTATTACAGTCTGTTTTAAACTCGATTTTGTCTGATAAGAATATTGCTACCCCAGCTTTCTTTTCATTTCCATTTGCATGGCATATCTTTTTTATTCCTTCACTTTCAGTCTGTATGTGTGTTTAGATCTGAAGTGAGTCTCTTGTATGCAGCATATATATGGGTCTTGTTTTTTTATCCATTCAGTCACTCTGTGTCTTTTGATTGGAGCATTTAGTCCATTTATTTTAAAGTAATTATTAAAAGGTATGTACTTATTGTCATTTTGTTAATTTTTTAATGTTAGCTGTTAGTTAATTATTGGTTTTTTTAAATTGTTTTTTATAGTTCTTCTCTGTTCCTTTCTTTTCCTTTTGGTCTCTTCCCTTATGGTTTGATGATTTTCTTTAGTATTATGTTTGAGTTCCTTTCTCTTTATTTTTTGTGCATCTATTGTATGTTTTTGGTTACTATAAGGTTTATATATATCAACCTCTATATATAGTGGTCTATTTTAAGTGGATAGTTGTTTAAATTCAAACACATTCTAAAAGTATTACATTTTTACTCACCCACACACACACACATTTTATGCTTTTGATGTCACATTTTACATCTCTTTATTTTGCATGTCCCTTAACTACTTAGTGTAGTTATAGTTGATTTTACTACTTTTGTCTTTTAACCTTCATACTAGCTTTTTAACTGACTGATTCACTACCTTTACTATATATTTGCCTTTACCAGTGAGATTTTTTTTCTTTCATATATTTTCTTATTTCTAATTATGGTCTTTTCCACTTGAAGAAGACCCTTTAACATTTCTTGAAGGGCTGGTTTAGTGGTGATGAACTCCTTTAGTTTTTGATTGTCTAGGAAACTGTTTATTCTCCTTCATTTCTGAATGATAACCTTCCCAGGTGGAGTCTTCTTGGTTGTAAGTTTTTTCCTTTCAATACTCTAAATATATCTTGCCACTCCCTTCTGGCCTGCAAAATTTCTGCTGAAAAATCAGCTTATAGTCTTACAGGGTTTCCCTTGTATGTGACTAGTTGTCTTTTTTTCTTTCTGCCTTTAAGATTCTCTCTTTACCTTTAACTTTTGTCATTTTAATTATAATATATCTTCGTGTGGTTCTCTTTGGGTTCATCCTATTTGGGATTCTCTGTGCTTCCTGGACCTGGATGTCTGTTTCCTTCCCCAGGTTAGGGAAGTTTTCAGCCATTATTTCTTCAAATAAGTTTTCTGCCCCTTTCTCTCTTTTATCCTTCTGGGACCCCTATAATGTGAATGTTAATATGCTTGATGTTGTTCCAGAGGTCCCTTAAGCTATCCTCATTTTTTAAATTCTCTTTTCTTATTGCTGTTCTGGTTGGGTGATTTCCACTATTCTGTCTTCCAGGTTAGTGATCCATTCTTCTGTATCATCTAATCTGCTGTTGATTTTCTGTAGTGTATTTCTCACTTCAGTTATTGTATTCTTCAGCTCTGATTGGTTCTTTCTTATATTTTCTAACTCTTTGTTGAAATTTTCATTGTGTTTCTTCATTCTTCTCCCAAGTTTGATGAGCATCTTTATGACAATTACTTTGAACTCTTTATTAGGTAAATCACTTTCCTCCATTCTGTTAGAGTTTTTTCTGGGGTTTTACCTTGTTCTTTCATTTGGAACATATTCCTCTGTCTCTTCATTTTGTTTGACTTTCTGTGCTTTTTCTATGAGTTAGGTGAAACAGCTACCTCCCCCAGCCTTGAAGGAGTGACCTTGTGTAGGAGTGTCCTCTGTGTAGACTGCGTGTGCCAGGCAGCTTTGGCAGGCCAGCTGGAGTTGGAGTCAGTGAGGGCCAGGTGGGTCCCAGAGCACATCATGCCAGGGCCACTTTGGCAGGACAGCTCCATCAAGCACAAGTCAGGGGCATCCTGGGGCATGCTGTGCTGGGGCCACTTTGGCAAGATGGCTGGAGCTGGGGCGGGCATGGATGGGAAGGCCCAAGGTGCATCATGCTGGGGCTGTGTTGTGGGGATGGTTGGAACTGGTGTGGGCCAGGGGCCCGAAGCATGCTAGGGCAGCCTTGGCGGGCAGGCTAGAGTACCTGGACCATGCTCCTACACATGCTCTCAAGATGGAGGGGGAATGCAAAACATGGCACTCACCAGTGCCTCCAACCCCAGGGAGAGTTCCAGCAGTTCCCTACCCATTTGGAAAATGCTCTAGGGTTAGTAAATAGATTTCTTTCATGTCTAGTCTAGATACCCTTAAGTCACTGTTTTTCTGTTGTGCCCCAGGGCAGGCTAGACTGCACACAGGTCCCTCATTGATATCCCTCCCTCCCTACTGCAGGTCACTGCATTGGGGATAGGATTTCCTCCATCTCTCCCACCGGTCTCTATGTGGTCTATCATTTGTTATGAAGAAGCTGTTCATTCAGCCCTCAGGTCTTCTTAGGAGGAATTGTTCTATACACAGGTGTAGATTTGGTGTGTCCATGGGAAGAGGTGAGTTCAGGGTCTTCCTATGCTGCCATCTTGGACCCTCCTCTGACAAAGATTCTTTGCTTAACCAAACTTTAGTGGGGCTCCTGAACCTTCTCCTAGGCCCATCTATATGCTTCCTTGTAAAATCCAGTTTTAGCGAGAACCCCACTAAGTCAGTTTAACTGGAACTCCCCATCCCTGATATCTGATAGAGCTTTTCATCCTCCACCATCCCCTAGGTGATGTCTGATCACCCTGTCCTGTCTTCAACAAAGAATCCTGCTAGGTTGGTTTAACCAGAATTCCCCTTATCCACAATATTTCATCTTAGTAATTTTCCATCCACTGACTTCCATCCTGCTCCTTGGCTATAAACCCCACTTGCTCATGCTGTATCCAGAATTGAGCCCAGTTTTATACTGAGGTCTCTTTTCTCCTATTAAATAGTCCTCAATAAAATCTGTTTTTACCACTTTAACTCCTGTTGAGGTCTGGTTTTCCTTTGACACTGAGAACTAAAACCTGACTGCCCAGATCATTGTTAGGGTTCTAGGTTGTCTTGTGGTTGACCTTTCCTCCAGGATCTATAGAAGCCCTGCAAGCAAAGCTAGATGAGTTGATATAAACTTCAAAGGACTCATCACCACAACAGATCATGTATGGACAATCTTTGTGCCTGGAGCTGTTGCTGTTTGGGCCACCCAGGAAATTCACCGAACTCCCACATCTACCATACTATCTTCTGGGTAATAACCATGACTGTGGAAAATCTTACTGAAACCTCACTGATGTTCATCACCGAAAACATTCAAACTGTAAATCAGGAAATCCATTGGAGTTCCACAGCCATCCTCACTATGTTTGAAGCCCAACATCTAGAAACCTTCTCAAGTGGCTGTCTTCCGGACTCAGAAACCAGATTTATAGTCTACTCCAACCATTAATCTTTTTTTTTTTTGTCTTATATTTCTAGGAATACCCCTCATTAAATGCCTGATGGCTTGCACCATCCAGCAAATATCCTCTACCACTATGTCTCAACAGATGGCTCAGCTGGTCCTCAATGAACAAAAAGCAATCAAACAAGAAATGAACTTATATTGTTCAGAGGAAAGAAGAATGTCTCTTCTTTCCTTGAACAAGAAGAGGGACTGACAAAGACTCCCCCTTTGACCAAATTCTAGTTAGGCTCCTCCAAGCCCTCTTCTCAACTAGGCCTCAACCTTGGCCCGTCTAGCAAAGAATCCTGTTTAGTCAGTTTATCAAGAATCTTTACTCTTGATATCTGATCAAGTTCCTCATTCTCCATCCTGATGTCCAGGTTCTTGGCCTGCCTTTAGCAAGAACTCTGTTAGGCCAGTTTAGCAAGAATCCCCCTACCACTGATGTCTCCTCTTAGTAATTTTTTATTCACTGACCCCCTCACTCTGCTCATTGGCTGTAAATCCCCAGCTGTTTTTCCTGTATTTAGAGTTGAGTTCAGTCTCTCTCCCCTATTGCAATAGTCTCTCCCCTATTGCAATAATCTCAAATCAAGTCTTCCTTACCACTTTAACAAGTGTCAGAATAGTTTTTCTTTGACACTTCTTCCAAATTTGCTGATAATAAGCTTATTGATAATTTCTTCAGAGCTAAATTTTTCTTTTTCTTCATTCCTCCACCTTGATGGTGCCCTAAGTATGTGCTTAGTCTGCCTACTGGGAAATCTAATACTATCCACTCCCACTCTTTAATTCAGACTATCATCACCTACTGCCAAAGCAACATGTTTCCCATGACCTTGAGTCATTTGTATCTGCTGTTCCTTCTACCTGGAATCCCTTTATCTGTCTTCCACATTTGATGGACTAACTTTTGCTTTCCTTCAAATCTCTTGAGATATAATTTACTTTGGGAAGCCTTCTCTACCCCAATGTTGTACTAGAGTTAGCTTGCCTTGACTTTTAAGAGCCTATTATGCACATTTTTTCCCAACTCTGTGTTCAGTGACATCAAGTTGATACCTTGAAATCAGCCATGATGGAAGCATTTATACCATGAAAATCAGCAAACACTACAAATCATGGCTTTTATTTTCTCAGGGGACCAACTGTTAAACATTCACCAGCACACCACTGCCTTGCCTCCTCCCTCTCTATCCCAAATTTGGGTTGGGTGGTTCTTCTATGGGCTCTGATAATATCCTAAAACCCACCACTATGTACTATAGGTTACTTGTCTGTCTCTTCCTCCAGGTTAAAATTTTCTTGAAGTTAGAGATACTATGTCTCTAGAATCTTATTCAGTATCTAGCTCACAGAAAGTACAAGTTAGTATTCTTTGACAGACTGGTTATCTGAATGAATGACTAGAATGCATGCTTGTTAAACATTTGCCAACCCTGGGAGAAACATTAGCAGAGAAGACAGTTCCTGGCTGTCATCTGCTGTGATCACCTATTTGCCTGAAAAGCATGGAATCAAAGCAAAGGAAGTGGGTTGGATACATTTCATGGCCTGTGCCACCAAGCTGTGACTTGATGTAGATATTTCATCTGCACCACAGCTATATGTCTGCCCTACAGAATGGACCATGCTATCCATGGTCCAAGGCTCTCTCCCTCTCCTCTCTATCAAGCAGCAGAAAAGACTATAGTGTTTTCCTCTCTGATTTATCCTCTTCTTGGCTGCCATTGTTCATCAGCCACCCCTTCTGGTTAACATCAAGGGACTGCAATAGCATGTGGATCCAGTAACACCTGGCATAGCAGATTTCCAAATCCACTCATATACAGGAGATAGAAATGATACCATAAGCAGAGTTCTGATATAGAGGAGAACCTCTCTAAGATAGCTGTGGCCAGAAGCTTAAGAGTTCTAACTCAGCTAGCCATCCTTGACCTGTGACTACAAATTGCTGGAAAGCTAGAAGCACCCCTGGGGATTCTAAGAGTATTTATGGAGGAATACTACATAGCCGTGTTACTCAAAATATGATCGGAGATTGATCAGCATCAGTATCACCTGAGAGCTTGTTAGAAATGCAGAATCTTAGGCTCCATTCCAGACCTATTGGATTAGAGTCTGCATTTTAAACAGATCCCCCAGGTGATCTATATACACATTTACGTTTGAGAAGCACTGGTCTATAGAACACTGAATTTTCTGAAACTAAATAGTTAGGCCCTTACAGCCATGGAGTTTAGGGTGTTAATGCTAATGGCACTTTGTAATAATAAATGGTCTTCAATGCAATCCCAATCAGAATCCCAATGACATTCTTCACAGAAATACAACAAAGAATACTAAAATTCACATGGGGCAATAAAAGACCCCAATTAGCTAAAGCAATCCTGAGAAAAAAGAACAAAGCTGGAGGGATCACAATCCCTGACTTCGAAATATACTACAAAGCTATAGTAATTAAAACAGCACAGTACTGGTACAAGAACAGACACACAGATCAATGCAACAGAATTGAAAGCCCAGAAATAAAACCACACATCTATAGACAGCTAATCTTCAACAAAGGAGCTAAGAACATATAATGGAGAAAGGAAATTCTCTTCAATAAATAGTGTTGGGAAAACTTGACAGCCACATGCAAAAGAATGAAAGTAGACTATTTTCTTTCATTGTACACAAAAATTAACTCAAAATGGATCAAAGACTTGATGGTAAGACCTGAAACTATAAAACTTCTGGGAGAAAACATAGGCAGTACACTCTGACATTGGTCATAGAGGGATCTTTTTCAAATTCCATGTCAAGGAAAACAAAAGAAAAAATAAACAAGTGGGACTCCATCAGACTAAAGAGCTTCTGCAAGGCAAAGGAAACCAGGATCAGAATGAAAAGACAACCCACCAGCTGGGAGAAAATATTTGCAAATCATATATCTGACAAGAGGTTAATCTCCATAATATATAAAGAACTCACACAACTGAATAACAAGAAAACAAACAACCCATTCAAAAAATGGGCAGAGGCTATGAACAGACATTTTTCCAAGGAAGATATACAGATAGTCAACAGGCACATGAAAAGATGTTCAACATTACTAATCATCAGGGAAATGCAAATAAAAACTACACTAAGATATCACCTTACACCTGTTAGAATGGCCATAATCACCAAGACAAAGAACAACAAATGTTGGAGAGGTTGTGGAGAAACGGGAACCCTCATACACTGCTGGTGGGAATGCAAACTGGTGCAGCCTCTATGGAAAACAGTATGGAGATTCCTAAAATGTTTTAATAAATATATAAATTGTCCTATGATAAAAATAATAATAGTAAATGCTCTTTATATACCATGAAAAGATTTACATTCATTTTGTCATTGAATCAAAAAACAACTCTACAACTTAGCCAGTTTAAATCAACCTGACCCTGAAGCTTGAAAAAGAAGCTGAAAAGGAAGCACCCTAATAAACTCCACAGACTTGGGAGTTAAACAAAGCCTGGATTTGAGTCCTGCATGGTTGAGTGATCCTGAAAGAACTACTTAACTTTTCTAAATATCTGTTTCTTCATCTGTAATATGGTGATAATAATAGTACTTTATTTTCATAGTAGTAGTGAAAATTAAATGAGAAAACCTATATAACGTGTCTGGCATGTGGTAGTTGTTCATTAAATGTGAGTTCCCTCCCTCCCTGCTACCTCCTTTCTGAAAAGAAATTAATTTGGAATAAAACAAACGGCACAATCATGCCATGGAGAGCCTTTGGAAATTTAACAGTAAAAAGGAAAAATAAGCATTATTTTGTACACAATGTGATAAATTCAATACCATTTCTGTGTGGTACAATGAATTGGTCTGATGGAACCAGGGTTGAAATAAAAACCATTATATTCTTTTCAAATGAACTGGTGGGATTTCCTTTCAGTTTTTGCACTCTCTAGGTACTATCAGAGGTGCATATTGTATTCATCCATGCTCTCTGGGAAGCATATTTTGGCATGGTATCTTTTCCTATCAAAACACAGACAGAAGCACAAACAAGAGGGGGGAAATACTGAGTACTGGGTTCGCAGCCCAGCTCCTAGACAGCCCTTCCCAATCCAGGGCCACCACCATTAAAAGCTTCTCCTCTTTACATTTATTTCCTCATCTGAATGCTTTCTGACACTCCCGCCCCCTCCTCCCACCCTGCTTTATAAACACCAGGAGCAACTTTGTCAGGATTTTGTGGTTGCTTCTGCTGTGAGGAAACAACAACAACAACAACTACACAACAGCAGCTTCCCCTCCTCCTAAGTGTGGGCAGGACTTAATGACTCACTTCCAACTAAAAGAATATGGCATAAGCGGCAGTGTATGACTAGGTCTCACAAGGACTCACAGCTTCCTGCCTAATGTCTCTCAGACCATTCATTCTGGAGGAAGCCAGTAGCTGTGTCATGAGGATACTCAACCAGGCCTGTGAAAAGATCCACATAGTGAGGAACTGAGGCATCTTGCAAACAGCTCTGTGGGCCATCTCAGAAGTGGATCCTTTAACTCCAGTCAAACCTTCAAATGACTGAAGTCCTGGCCGACATCTTCACTTATGAGAGACCTGGAGCCAGAATCACCCAACTTAGCCACTCCTGGATTCCCGACCCCAAAAATATGTGAGATAAATGTTTGTTGTTTTAAGCTGCTAAATTGTAGGGTAAGTAGTTATGTAGCAATAGATAACTAATAAGTGACTTTTCAAATAATTTGCTTCCCTCAAAAGGCAGACTTATGTATAGTGCTAGAAGCAATGTATGAAGCAGCCGCTCTGTGTCCCTCGGTTTAGTTTAACAATTTTCCCGATAAGAGACATCACATATCTGCTCTTCTTGATGTATTACTCCATCAGCTTTTATGAAGGCCAAAGCATTTGCTTAGGGGTAAAACTGAAGTGAGAAAATGAGCACATCTGAAACTATAAGAGACCAACCAAGGGGGACTGAAAATCTGCTCAAAAAGAACTGAGTAACTAGAAATCAGGGTGGCTGGAGAAGTAAGAAGTGGTTTCAAAGAGGAGATAAAACATTTTCAGTATATTCTGCAGAGAATAGCATTGTTTTCCAAACCAACAAAAAAAGTAAACTAATATCAATTGAGAAACACTAAATTGGAAACAAATGGAAGAGCCAACATTATATGTAGCAAATTTTCCTATCCAGCTCACACAAACTTCTGTAAATTTGAAGATACTGCTGTAACAGTTGGTGAACTATTTGTCCTTGATTTAGTCAGCAATGAGAGCTTTCAGAACAGAAGGAAAATATGTCATCACAATCCATAAACAATTAAGTCAATTGACAATTGGAAATAAACATGTACTGAGCACCTACAATGTGTCAGGCAAGGGACTCTGCGTGGGGAGAGGTGGCTTACCTTAATTACCCCTACTTGGTAGCTCCAACCCAAGTACAGATCCCTCCTCCCCAGAGTAGGCACTGCAGGCCCGCCCCCTCCTCTTCTCCCTCTTCGACACCCTCTTCCACAAAATGGATGAGAATAGGGGCAAGGAATCTGGAAATAGAGCTGGAAGGAGAGGGGCAAATTCCTGCCACTGCTGTCAGTGGGACTTCATAATAATAAATACCATTTATGTAACGTGAATATAAACTAAAGATATATATTCTATTTGTCATTTAATCCAAAAACAACTTCATTTCCTCCACTCCTCTCTAATCTCCAGCAACCTGCTTCCTTACCAAAGATAAGACTGGCTCTCCCCCTCCTTGAGATTTGCTTTCTTGTTCTCTAAAATGAGGGTAACAATGTTCCCTCACGGGGTTGATCTGAGGATGTAATGACATTGTGTGTGTGTGAGGGCCAAGCCCTGTGAAAATTGAACCATAGCATGTTAAAGGCGTGTGGAAAATGCAGGGGTCTCTTGAGGGAACAGACAATAGTGCAGTTCGCCAAGAGCACAGAGGGCTTGGAAGAAAGGACTGGAAATGTAATCTGGATCCACAGGTGGGGAGCATTGAATGCCAGCCCAGGACTCTACAAATAATGTCAGAAAATTCAGCCTGGCTAATATATTGTTGGCTGGGGCAGGGGTGGGATACTTTGACATGAGAACGTCAAGAATAATAATATTATTTCAAGTGATAATGACATACAAATGTTATCTTTTGTCTCCTTCCTCTTATTTCAAGATCTTATTTATTGTGGTCAATATACATCATGTCTTATTTTCTAGAATCCTAACTCCTAAATTTAATCTCAAATAAAGCTGTGTACATATATAATGTTTGCATTTTACTCACAACCTTCTGACAGTAATGTTATTTCAAGACCTTGGCGGGTGAAGGGAGGCAACAGCCAGGGCAAGCAGTATTTCCTTCTCTTGACAGGCAGTGGGATGCCTCTGAGAGTGTCTGGGGGCTGAGATCAGAGCCAGCTTCAGGGAAGCTGATCTGGGCAGCTGTGAGCTGTTAAAGAGAAATTATTCTGACACTTGTTAAAACAGTAAGGAAGACTTTATTCGAGACTGTTGCAGTGGGGAAAAGAGATTGAACTCAACTCCAAATACAGCGAAGCAGCTGGGGATTTACAGCCAGTGAGTAGAGTGAGGGGGTTAGTGGGTGGGAAATTACTAAGAGGAGAAATCAAGGGGAGAGGGACTCTGCAGGCCAAAGACTTAGACATCAAGGGTGGGGGATAAAGAACTTGATCACATATCAAGTGTCACCAGATATCAAGGGTGGGGGATTCTCACTAAATTGACTTAGCAGGATTCTTGCTAAAGGCAGGCCAAGGGCAGCAGACCAAGGTCATGGCCTAGTTGGGAAGAGGGCTCAGAGGAGCCTGACTAAAGTTTGGTCAAAGAGAGTCTTTGCCAGGGCACAGTGGCCTGGAGAAAGGATGACAAAAGTGAAGGGAAGTCTGGAAAGCCTTTACAGAGGTGGAGTACTGGGGGCATGGATGAGTTGCTCTCTCTGACAGGCCCTCCCTTCAGTGTGGACAGGTCCCTTAATGAAAGAAAGGAGAGAAGCAGGTCATCTGGGAGAGCGTCCTCTCAATGACCTCTAGCTGTCCAGTGGGGGGCATTGATCAGTGTGGTAGTCTGATAATGGCCCCCAAAGATATGTTCGTGTCCTAATCCCCAGAACATGTGAATATTACTTGGAAAATGAGTCTTTGCAGATGTAATTCAATTAAGGATCTTGAGATGAGGAGATTATCCTGGACTATCTGGGTGGGCCCTAAATGCCATTACAAATGAATTTATAAGAGGGAGGCAGAGTCAGAGTTTACACATAGAAGAGGAGGAGGCAATGTGACCAGGGAGACAGAGATTGGAGTGATGCAGCCACAAGCCAAGGAGTGCTCACAGCCACTAGAAGCTGAG
The DNA here is from genome assembly GCA_031878705.1 of Tapirus indicus. Taxonomy (NCBI): domain Eukaryota; kingdom Metazoa; phylum Chordata; class Mammalia; order Perissodactyla; family Tapiridae; genus Tapirus; species Tapirus indicus. The sequence continues at coordinate 84,906,463 of CM062942.1, read as the reverse complement.
GAGAGGCAAGGAACAGATTCCCCCCTAGAGCCTCCAGAGGGGGTGCAGCCCCACCACCACCTTGATTTTGGCTCAGTAAAACTGATAGTGAATGTCTGGCCTCCAGAATCGTGTGACAGTACATTTCTGTTGTTCTAAACCACCAGGTTGGTGGCAATTTGTTACAGCAGCCACAGAAATCTGATACAGTCAGGTAGGGTAATAGAAGCTGGCTGAACCTCAGAGCTATGTCAGCACGCCTGTCTTCCTGCCTGGCACACCAGCCACTCAGTATGTGGTCATGAATAAATGGGAATGACTACCAGGCTCAATCTCTGGTGAACACACATCCTCTCACAGGGGCCTGCAAGGAAGCAGGGTCTGAGTACCTCTATCCCATAGCTGCTGGATGCCATCTGCTCCAGAGCCAAAGGGCAGCATCTTCAGGAGTCCTGAAACTTCTCCCCTGTAAACCCAGCCAGGCCCTCTAAGGGAGTCCAAACACCCCTGCCTCCCGTCCTGGGCATTGACTTGGGGTCTCTCTGTACCGAGGCCTTTTGGGAAACGGCTCTCAGGAATCTGACGAAAATACTCATATTGTAGAGATGTCACTGGTCTCTCCTTGTAGGGTGGGATATTTAGCAGGCCCATCTTGGGGAAAGTCCCTTTTTGCTGAAAATCACTGATTTTGGCTGGATGAAACAGGAACCCGATCATAAACACACACTCACATGTAAGGCATGATCAGCCTGTACTGGTAATGGCATAGGTACTAAAACCTTGGGAAGGTGGAGTGATCTCCAGAACATTCCTCCACTGCCACTTGTCTGTGAAGATGATGGCTTAGAACTTCAGCAGAGGTTCTTTGCTGTTATAAAATGAAAGCTGGACACTATGATGAAGTCCAGCTTTGCGTGGCCAAAGATGGGCATGGCTGGACTGTAATTACTGTCCTCTTGGCCTCCAAACCATCTCACCCTCTTTTCAGGAAGGGAGCCTGGCCCCAGTGGGCTCTGGAAGTGTCCTTGCCTTGCCCCTGCCCTGTGTTGCTCCTCCTTTTTCTTTCTTCAAAGTCATGCCTGCCCTTCCCTCCTGGTCTCTTTCTTATCTGTCTAAATTCAGGTCTAAGTCCAAAGGTTTACAGGGTGTAAGAAACTACATCTGGACTGGCACCTGTCAATGCTGGGGATGCCAAAATTGATACAACGATGATTGCTGCCTGGCAAATGGACCTACTGCAAGTTGATGAATGTTATTAAATGAGTATGGAATTTACTTAATATGTGACAGATACTGTTCCAGCTTGCTATATGTATCATATCACAAACTGCAACAATATCATGGAACAGCAGTATTACTATCTCCATGTAACCCATGAGGAAACTGGCTCAGATAGGTTTTCATGTCCAAAGTCACAGAGCAAATAAAAGATTGAAACAGGATGCTGACCTATATCTATCTGACTGCTAAGCAGTATTTACTTGATCCTCAAATGGATTCCAGTCTAACAGATTACAACAACCACGGTTCCACTCCCTAGTGCCTCCGGTAGCACCCGTGTAACCCTAACCTGTGAAATCTAAATTTCAGAACCAAATAACCCCGAATCATTAAGCCTGGGATACAGAAACAGCTGTGCTGCTTCATCATACCGACAGCTCTGCCCCAACCCCACTCCCACCTCCTACATACACGCACGTGGACTTTCACTCTGGCATATCCCTTGTCTGTGAAGTTCAAATGATCTCCTCTTGTCTCTCTCAATCATCCTGGTCATGGACCTGTTTTTGCCCATTTAGCTTAACTTGGCTCTCTTCTGTCCATCATGTGCCTCAGGCAAACCTTTCTGGCACCTCCCTTTTGAGCCAAACCCTGTGTATTCTTAGAATATATCCCTTCACCCATCTCTGAGTTTCAGGAGCTTTACACAGGTGCCCCACAGTCGGGACCAGGCAGGCCAGGTGGGATGTGCCCAGGGGTGAAGAAGGTGCACAAGAAAAGAAGGAGGCATGGCCTAGGGAGGGCTGACAATCTAACACCCACAGAGTCATTAATTTGCTGAATTTACCAAGTCTTCAGCATGGTGGAGGTCAGAAACCTGCTTTGTAGCGTGGGTCTGTCTCCCTTCAGGGGCTGATTCATTTGCCCATACTCGGGAACCTACCGGGACTGGGAAGATTTGAAAGACTGCAGAGAAAGACTTGCACAAGTCCACTTGTGTGGGGGCTGTGGAGCCTCCTTGGAAGGTACTCATGATTTGTATATTGGGGAGGGGAGCTAGGAGTCAGTTGGTGGTCAGACACACCTGGAGCAACTGGTGAAATGGACCCAGTGGAAGTCTATTCACAGTAGAGGCTCAAGATCCTCCAGGAATGAATTCAAGCTATGTCCACTGCTTGAGACAAGGCTTGTCTTGAGAACTGGTGGAGAGATCTGGCACAAGACTATTTCAGGTCATAATGGGGGTAGGGAGGTCTGCTGCAAAAGAAAATTCATCCTGAGGGAGAACAGAGCCAGGCACGATGACCTGAGCCCGGGAACAAAGCCTTGTCATTAGGGGAGTATAGCTATTAAAATGGTAGCACTGGGACTAGGTCTCCTGTTTGTGTCTGTTGCAATGCCTCATAGTCTAGTATAGGTAAATGGTTCAGAAATAATTATTGAATAAATTACAGTGATTCTTAGATGTTGCTTCTCTTTCAGAAACCTAATATTCTCTTTTCAAGTGGCTCGTGGGAGGTATGTCCTGTGCTTATGTCTGTGCAAATCACTGCTGGGGGGAGGGGGGCGCCAGCTTCCACAGACAGGCTTCTGGCACAAGCTAACCCCTCACTTCCTGAGTGAGGCCCTGCACCAGGCTAACCTGGTGACCCCACGGACATGCCTACTTTGCATTCATTTACAAGCCTGAATTTTGGTCAGGGTGGGAGCAGGTTGTGAAATGGCCCTTGTGACACTCCCAGCTTGGTATCAGGCACAGCAAGTAGAATTTCATTCCATCAGCAGCTGTTTTGCAATAGCCCTCGAGGCTCATCTTGGAGAAATCTTTGTTTTTGCTGATAGCTTAGGAACTCTCCCTGATGAAAAAGGACCTTGATTTGTAAGTGACTTTGCAATGCATTTTCATATCAGTTTGTGGGGGTGGGCAGTACAGAAGATGTGCCATGCTTACAGATAGGATTGTCTCTGGTTTAGTGACCTCCTTTACGGTTGGATGAATGAATGTAGGAATAAATGAATGGATGAATAATGAAATCCATGCATAAGCCAGTGGTTCTGAGTATCAGAATCACTTGGAAGGCTTGTTAAAACACAAATTTTGGGGCCCAACCCCCAGCGTTTCTGATTCAATTGGTCTGGGATGGGGCCTGCAACTTTGCATTTCTAACAAGTTCCCGGATCATGCTGATGCTGCTGGTCCAGGAACCACACCCTGAGAACCACTGGCACAAGACATCAGTGGAGACCCCATTGCCAGATTGTTGTGGCTGCAAACTTTCAGTCTGATCCTGCCAAGTAGCTCATGGGTACAATCTAAAATGAATCCTCTGACTTGGTGGTTGGGGGATATGGTTAGGTTGCCCACTTTACCTCCCAGCAAACTCTCCCGAGTAGTGTTAGCGTTAGATTTTAGAGAATTAGAGCTGGTGTGTGTGTGTGTTTGTGTGTGTGTGTGTGTGTGTGTGTGTGTGTGTCTGTGGTGCTGCCCCGATAGGTACTGCTGTCCCTTTCCACAACTCTAGTGTTGACCTTCTCCAGGATCTCTCTCCTTTGACTTTCTTTAAATCAGGGATTTTCCAAGGTGAAGGAAATAGTAGGTTGCCTACTTCCCTGAGCCCTTCAGTAAGCCCATCATCATGGTGGAATGAGAGAATCACAGGATTGGAGCCAGATACTATGGGGGTTTGCATGCAGGCTCTGTCTTTTGGCCTTCTAAAACCTTCTAAACCTTCTAAAACTTTTGGGACTCATCTGAGGTTCAGATTCATTTTCAGTAAAGTTAGGATTGTGACTCAAAATAATGTTGAGAGCATTAAATGAGAAACCCTGGGGGAAGCATTTGACACAGTGTCAGACACATAGTAGGCATTCAGAAAATGTTAGTTCCCTTCCTACCCTCTGCTCCACTGTCCTCATTTTTATGTTTTCTAAGAAGACTCTAAGGTAAAATGTTCTCTGAGATGGTCTCAAGGGTCGCAGACCCAGACTGGTCTCAGCCATAATAGTCCAACATGCATAAAGCAAATGGATTTTGCAGGAGAATTTTTTTTTTGGTATCACGATTAATAACCACTTCTAGGTTCTGCCCTGTTTTCTCCACTCAATCTATACTTCTCCACATGAGGCCATTTATCAGGCAATAGTAACAATAGCTGACATATATGGAGCACATTCTATGTGCCAAACACTGGGATTGGTTTGTAGGCATTTTCTCATTTATTCCCCAAAACCCAGTGAAGTGGTACTCTTGTGATCCATGTGACAGATGAGGAAACTCAGGCCCAGAGAAATTGAGTACCTTTCCCAAAAAAGTATTTATTAAGACCTTTCTATTGCACAACACTAGGTGCTTTAAAATATATATATAAGGCAATGCAAAGAAAAAGCTGGTGTCTTGGAGGATGTGGTACACACTATCCAGGAAGGCAGAACTCCTGCACATGAAACCACTACTAAGGGCTAGAGGATGAGGGACTCATCTTTAGGTTAATCAGTTCTGGAGGCAGGAAATATATGGGCAGGAGTGGTCAGAAAGGGCTTCAATGCTAAGGTGTGGTTAAGTGAACCCACCTATAGCCATAAGAGGGATAGTATGCAAACCTTGAAGCAAGTGTGTATGAGAATTTTTTAATGAAGCAGTAAAATGCACATGTTATAATATCAGTTTTTAGAAGAGGGATTCAAGATTATATGTTCAGCACAACATATCAAAACCTATGGGACGTGGCAAAAGCAGTTCTAAGAGGGTGGTTTATAGTGATAAATGCTTATATTAAAAAAAAGAAAGATCTCAAATAAACAACCTCACTTTACACCTTAAGGAACTAGAAAAAGAACAAACTAAGCCCAAAGTTAGCAGAAGGAAGGCTATAACAAAGAACAGAGTAGAAGGGAAAGAAATAGAGACCAGAAAAACAATAGAAAAGATCAATGAAACTAAGAGCTGGTTTTTTGAAAAGAAAAACAAATTCAATAAATCTTTAGCCAGACTCATCAGGAGAAAAAAGGGAGAGGGCCCAAATAAATAAAACCAAGACTGAATTGGGAAGAAATAGAAAATCTGAACAGATCAGTATTGAGTAAGGAGTTTGAATCAGTAATCAAAAACCTCCCAAAGCAGAAAAACCTAGGACCAGATGGTTTCACTGGTGAATTCTGCCAAACACTTAAGGAATTAATGCCAATCCTTCTCAAACTGTTCAAAAAAAATTGAAGAGGAGGGAACATTCCCAAACTCATTTCACGAGGTCAGCATCACCCTGATACCAAAGCCAGATAAGTACACTACAAGAAAAGAAAATTACAGACCAGTATCCCTGCTGAATATAGATGCAAAAATTCTCAACAAAATATGAGCAAACCAAATTCAACAGCATGTTAAAAGGATCATTCACCATGATCAAGTGGGCTTTATCCCTGGGATACAAGGATGGTTCAACATATGCAAATCAACAAATGTAATACATCACATTAACAAAATGAAGGAAAAAACCATATAATCATCTCAATAGATGCAGAAAAAGTATTTGACAAAATTCAACATCCATTTATGATAAAAACTCTCAATAAATTGGGTATAGAAGGAATATACTTCAACACAATAAAGGCCACATGTGACAAACCCACAGCCAACATCATACTCAATGGTGAAAAGTTGAAAGCTTTTCCTGTAAGATCAGGAACAAGACAAGGGTGCCCACTCTCACCACTCCTATTCAACATAATACTGGAAATCCTAGCCAGAGTAATCAGGCAAAATAAAGAAATAAAAGGCATCCAAATAGGAAAGGAAGAAGTAAAATTGTCTTTGTTTGCAGATGACTTGATCTTATATATATAAAATCCTAAAGACCACCAAAAAACTGCTAGAACTAATTAACAAATTCAGTAAAATTGCAGGACCCAAAATCAACATACAGAAAACAGTTGTGTTTCTATACACTAACAACAAAACATCTGAAAAAGAAATAAAGAAAACAATCCTATTCACAATAGCATCAAAAACAATAAAATACTTAGGGATAAATCTAACCAAGGAGGTGAAAGATCCATACACTGAAAACTATAGGACTTTGATGAAAGAAACTGAAGACACAAACAAATGGAAAGATATCCTGTGTTCATGGATTGGAAGAATTAACATTGTTAAAATGTCCATATTACCCAAAGCCATCTACAGATTCAGTGCAATCCCTGTCAAAATTCCAATGGCATTTTTCACAAACACAGAAAAAACAATCCTAAAATTTGTATGGAGCCACAAAAGACTCCAAATAGCCAAAGCAATCCTGAGAAAGAAGAACAAAGCTGGAGGCATCACACTTCTTGATTTCAAACTACACAATAAGCTATGGTAATCAAAACAGTATAGTATTGACTTAAAAATAGACACATAGCTCAGTGGAACAGAATCAAGAGCCAAGAAGTAAACCCCTGCATATTCTGTCAACTAATATCTGACAAGGGAGCCAAGAATACTCAATGGGCAAAACATAGTCTCTTCAATAAATGGTGTCGGAAAAACTGGATAACCACATGCAGAAGAATGAAATTGGACCCCTATTTTACAGTTCCAGTCACAAAAAGGAACTCAAGATAGATTAAAGATTTAAATTTAAGATCTGAAACCGTAAAACTCCTAGAAGAAAACATACGGGGAAAAGCTCCTTGACATTGGTCTCAGCAGTGATTTCCTGAAAAGAAGAGAAAAAGCAAAGGCAACAAAAGCAAAAATCAACAAATGGGACTACATCAAACTAAAAGGCTTCTGCACAGCAAAAGAAATAGTCAACAAAATGACAAGGCAACCTACAGAATGGGAGAAGATATATTTTCAAAATTTGTTTTTTAAAACTGGAGGAAAATATACCAGAATTTCAGCAGTAATTTTCTCTGGCTGATGTGTGTATATATATATATATGTATATATTATATATATATATCATAAATTTTTTACAGAGAACATTGGTACTGCACGATCAGCAAATATAAACTACTAGCAAAACTAGGAGAAAAGTAATCACTATATCTGCCTTTAAGGAATTTGGTACACAAATTTTTGTAAGACCAAATGTGGGGCAATTCCTTAACTTCTTATCAGTGGTTTAGGAAACATTGTGAACTTCTGAGAAGGAAGTACAGAGTGTAACAGAGTCATAAAACGATGTTCAAGACAATACAGAAAACACGTACTGAGGGACACCTCTGTGCAAGGCAGAGTTAATCTTTAATCCAAACCTTGGTCATAGTGGTAGATTCCTGTACTCATTTTGGTTTGCCTTACCCATGGAAGGAAGGCCCAACAAATTCATTTTCCCAGAATCACCATATATCCTGACAGCCCCTCTGAAGGTAAGGAGTTCCAGTTTCAAGTCTGACCACCTCAAGTGAAGAAGATATCCTTACAGCATGGAAGAAAATTAACATATACTAAAAAGTAGAGTTTGGATACACAGACAAGCATGACCATCTGAGACCCAGGAGTACAGGGAATGGAAGGGGAGGGAGGGGAGCTGAAAGGGGGTATATCTGAGCCTCAGACCCTTCAGCACCCCAGCTCCAGGGCAGCCCCTCAAAATGCTACTGCCTGGAGCTGAGAACTAAGAATCATCTTGGGAGTTAATGAGCTTCCTGGGATCCCATGGATCGGACACCGTTCATGCTCAGTAAATAGTACTTTTCTTCCTTCTGAGACTCTATCCCCACTTCTTACCCTAACCCCAAAGCTGCTCCTTCCTAACACAGGTCCCTATAGGGGCCATGCTTCATTTGTGGAAGATAAATGGTTCCCATCTGGGGTTAACAGTCACATCCCATACGAGGTCTAGCACATAGTCAGTGCTTAATAAATATGTGTTAAATGAATGAACAAATGGATGGATAGGTAGATGGATGTTTGGCCAAACCTTTGTCTGGATATTACGGGTCATCAGGACTTGATTTGCTTCTATGGTTAAACTGAACGGTTTTGGTTTCAGGCAGACACCTTGGTTGATGGTGACTGCAATGGAGCTAAGACAGAAAAAGTCTGGTCTATTTGTCACATGCTCTTTATTCCGATATAAAGCAAAAAGAAATAAAATCAATGGATGGGGATAAGGAATACTGGCTCTGCCCCATAGTAGCTGAGTGACTGTCTAGAAACTAATTCTCTTTTGCAAAATCAGGTTTCCTCATCTCCAAAATCCAATAGTGGTACTTATCTCACAGGGTTATTTAGACCCCCTATAAAACAACTAGCCCCATGCTTGACACAGAGCAGTCATTCAACAAATATCCATTCTCTTTCCACTGAAACTTCCCTACAGGAGACAAATTTGAGATCAACTAAATAGCATAGCTAACATAAAAAGCTCTCAAAAGTGGGTCAGCAAGGAGGGAAATAAATAGGCGTGTGTGTTACAGTTGACTTTCATGGTCATTCCCCTGTAGTAGAAATGAGTTGTCTGGTGGAGTCTGGAGCAGGAAGAAAAATCATAACCCCATTTTTATTTACTCAAGTATCTGGAATGTCTTATTATGCCCCTATAAGGCAAGATACAGAACATTTGTCAGTGCTAGACCTATCACTTACTATACAATCTTGGCATAGTCAGGATGCCTCTCCCAGCTTCACTTCTGTAACAGGATAGGAACAACTAGCTGTCTCAAATCAACCACCCAGGAATGTTGTAGAAGCCAATGAAAAAGCCCTCTCCATCCTTATTTGGTGAAAAAGAGGCTATGTGAGGCCAAGGACAGGTTTAAGAGTCACACTGAAAGTATAAGTCTTCCTCCTAGTTGTTGTAGTAGGAACGATAAGAAGGGTTATTTAATTTCCACTGGAGCAGGACCAGATGTCACCCAATATTCAAAGGTCACAGGTTCACAACCCTGTAGGGAAATAACAGCGCCATCCAAAATTAACTGGTTTCTCTGCAGCAGGCAAAGTGCTTTACTTGTCTGAAGAATTTACTGAATTTTTAAAACAAGTTTAGGAAGTTAAGATTATCACCCCCATGCTCCGAATGAGAAAACTGAGGATCACAGAAGTTAAGTCACTTCCCTGGGGTCAAACAGCTAGTAAGTAGTGGAGCACGGATTCAAAGGCAGGCCTGTCTGATTCCAAAGACACCAGCTCTTAGAGAAATGCCTCAAGAGAACTGAGGTCCCAAAGATACATATCTAATCCAAGTACAAGGGAAGAGGAAGAAATGTTCACTCCCAGGAGCCATTCTTTAACCACAGACTTCTTTGATCCTACTTCCTGAATAAAGTGTCCTCTGCATTTTCCATTTAAGGGGGATGTGAACATTTGATTGGCAGGATTGGGGGTAGAATCAGCATCAGTGCCTGGATGCACCATCAACTCTCTCCCAAAAGAACACAAGAACTATAGAAAAGAGAGGTATGGAGAGAAGGAGAAAGAGAAGAAAGGATCAAAGGAAGGAGGAAAAAGACTGACAAAAGCAGTTGCATCTTCTTTTAACCTTTCTATGGAGGTACAACATTCACACAGTAAAGTGCACAAATTTTAAATGTACAGCTCAAGTAACTTTACAGATGTATCCTCCTGTGTAACCAGATCAAGATATAGAACATTTCCATCACCTCGTAAGGTTCCCTTGGGCCCCTTCCCAGTTAATCCCCACCTCCAGAGGTAACCACTGATCTGATTACTGTAAATATACATTAATTTGTATTTCCTAGAATGTTATATAAGTGGAATAATATAGTATATACCCTTTTTTTTTGGTTTGGCTTCTTTCACTCAGCATAATTATTTTGAGATTTATTCCATTTTATTGCTAAGTAGTATTCCATTGTATGGATGTACCACAGTTTATCTACTCATCTATTTATGCACATTAGGGTTGTTTCTAGTTTGGGACAATTATGGATAGAGTTGCTATGAGCATTCGTGTATAGGTCTTTGCATACACATTAGCTCTCATTTCTCCTGGGTATATACCTAGGGATGGGATTGTTGGGTCACAGACTGAGTGTATCTTTAGCTATAGTAGATTCAAAAGCACTGAAACTTAGACCTCTGTCCTCTGCCTAGCCTTGCTTTTAATTTTAGAGAAGTTAACTTCATTTTTCCCCACAAAATGAAACTTACATATACTCTCAATAGAAAATTGGAAAATACAGCAAAGCAGAAAGAGGGGAAATTACTCCTGTAACCCACCCTCAAATAAGCTCTCTCTTTTCTTGAATTTGGTGTTGTCTAGTGGCTGACTTGAGAATGCAGGATCGCAGCTAGAGAGTTTCTGGAAAATTAACTGAACAGATTGTCAAGCATAAAACCAATTTACAAATTCAGGAGATGCTCTCTGTGAAGGAGTCAGATCTAATAGACTGCCAGGCTTGGTTTGGACAGAGCCTCTAGTTAGACCCAGAAACGCAAACAACTCCATGTTCTCTGCCAGCCTTCCTGAGCTTTCTCACAACACAGCACAGGGGGCAAAGGAACACACAGCACAGTTTCTTCCTGTCCTGGCAACTGAGCTTGTGCCTGTTAAGAGAAAAAATGCCAAGATCACATCCTAACACGTGCTACATCCATACAATGGAATACAGTGCAGTCATTAAATATCATTATGGAGATTTTTATTTAGTGATGGTAAAGTGTGATCAGGATATATTTTGGGGATATAACTTAGTGTAGTGGTTAAGATCATGGGGGCTTTGGAGACAGATTTTCTGGGTTCGATACCTGGCTCCAACCCTAAATCTTTTGATGTGGTCAAAACCTTGTTTATGACTCATTTTACAATTTCCAATTCTTTCCATGAGACTCCACTCAGACTAGCGGACCCCTATTTATTCAATCGCCTCTGGCTAGGAGCGAAGGAATTTACCTCAATGACTCTAATCTCCTGCCCACATGCTCTTTGAAGCACACCATACCGTGGAATGCAAGATTACATCTTGTTCATCAAGCCCCCACACCCTAATCTTTGAGACTAACCAGAACCCATCAATTCGCTTGACCAGATCCCCTAATATTTCTTCCTTGGACATTTCTTTAGAGTAGTAAAAATAGTTAAAACCATATATAATTGCCCCACACAGACACTTTCAGGGCAGCTCTTTACTGCCCACGGGCTCTACCCCCATGCTGAATAAAGGCACATGAACAAGCGGCTTGTGTCTGAATATTCTTTTTCGACTTGCAACTCAGTGGCCCCACACCACTTTGACCTTAAACAAGTGCCATCATTTTGCTCTACCTCCACTTCATCATCTGTAAAAAGAAAGGGATGATAATACTTACGTCATAGGGCTGCTTTGAAGATTAAATAAAACACTGAGACACTTAGAAAAGCACTTAGAAAAAGTAAAGCTTGGTTCATGATAAATTTACCATCAACAACCTGAAATGGGCCATCAGCATTACCCCACAGTCCTTCTATATTTCTCTGGCCCACCCACTCTCACCCTTACAACTAATTAAACCTTCTCCATTCTCTTCAAACTTTCCAACTCCTCCTCTTCCTCATTCTCTACAGGCAGATGACTCCCATTTACAGAGAAAATAATAGAGGGAGACTTCAGAAGGGAGCTCCCTCATCTTCCTAACACTAAACACAAACCTCCTGACACCTTCACATGTCCTGTCAGCAGCCCCTCAATTTAGACAGAGATGCTCTCTCCTCCTACTGAACACTACGTCCTCCACCTGTCCTTTGCGTCCCAGAACCTTCTTTGTCTCAGCAAATGTACACTATAATTTATTAATTAATTTACTGTATTTTCAACCACTTACTCCCAACAGATCCTTTATTGTAAACTATACATTTCAACAAAATTTCTCCCCTTTGTTAAAAAAAGGCCTCTCTGGGGGCCAGCCCAGTGGCACAGCAGTTAAGTTTGTGCGTTCTGCTTCAGCAGCCCAGGGTTCACTGGTTGGGATCCCGGGTGCGGACCTACTCACCGCTCATCAAGCCATCCTGAGGCGGCGTCCCATACAGAAGAGCCACAACTCTACAACTATGATATACAACTATGTACTGGGGCTTTGGGGAGAAAAAAGAAAAAAGAGGAAGATTGGCAACAGATTGGCAACAGATGTTAGTGCAGGGCTAATCTTCCTCAAAAAAAAAAAGGCCTCTCTGAACTCCTAATTCCACTCCTGCTACTACCCTGGCATTTCCATGCCCTTCTTAGCCAGACTGCTTCCAGTAGTTGCCCATACTCTTTGTTTCCACTTCCTTGCCTTCCCTTCTCTGCTAACCACACTCCAATCCATTCCAATCCAAACTTCTGCCCTGTCACTCCATGAAAATAGATCCGGCTGAGGTCACCAATGACCTCCATATTACTAAGTGCAACGCATACTTACCAGTCTACATCTTATTTGACCCCTCAGCACCAATGGACACTGTTGACGGTCCACTCCCCTCTTCTTAAAACAGTCTCTTCCTCTGGCTTCAATGACTCAAGTCCCTCCTGACATTCTTTTAAACCTCTCTGGCTGCTCTTTCCCTGTCTCCTTTGAAGGCTGATCCTCCTCTCCTCCACATTAAACCCTGGAGTTTCTCAAGGCTCCTTCCAATTCTATGCTCTGCTACATTCTCCCTCTGACCTGGACAATGTTATCCCCACACATGGCTTCAATTACTACCTATGTGCAATTTATATCTCCAGGTTAGATTCCTCTTCTGAGCTCCGGGTCCATCCATTGAACTATCTATATGGCTCCCTTGGTGTTCTCAAAAGCATCTTCAACAAAACATGTCTAAGACCAAACTCACAGTCTTCATCTCTAAACCTGTTATTAGTGTCTCTGATCGGGACCCACAAACATTCAGTTGTACAAGGCAGAAAATGAGAAGTCATCCTTGACTTCTCACTCTCCCTCACTAAGGTCCTGCATGTCCTGACCCCTACATACTGGCACAGCCTCAAATCTCACCACACTGCTGTCCCACCGCCTCTTGAACTCCAGCCATACTGGCATTCTTTCAGTCCCTGTTACTCACCATGCTCTCTCTGAACATGTAGCCTTAAGCCTTCTCCCCCAACTCCCATCTCCAACCTAATTAGCCTCTATTCTTCCTCTACCTCTCAGCTCAATAGTCATGTCCTCACGATGTAATCTATACAGAAGTTGAAATATAATGAAACTTATATAATGTTATAAACCAATGTTACCTCAATAAAAATAATAAAATCATAATCATAGTCATGTTCTCAGGGCAGCATTCCTGACCACTTTCACTAGTCAAATTCCCCTATTCTATAGGCTCTCAGGGTATTGTGGACCTCTTCTTCCAGTACTTGTCCTTACTGCAAGTGCACACTTGTGTGGGTATTTGCATGCTATTTGGCTCCCCCACTTGACTATGATCTCCATGAAGACAGAGACCTTGTAGATGATTTTTGCTCACATCTGTTTCCTCAGCAGCCAGCACAGTGCCTGGAAATAAGTAGGCCCTCAGTAAGGATTTTGTGAATGAATGAGTGAGTAGGCATTTTTTGGTGGTCTCTTAAAAGAATGGCCCCCTAGCAGGCCAGACTGATATATACTACCAGAAGCACTAAGAATGCCTTCTGTCAAAGAGAAACAGAGCGAGACACTAGTTAAAAGCACTAAAGACAGATTTTATTCAGTACTGTTGCAACAGAGGAAAAGAGACTTCAGTTAGGACTGGGCTCCATTCTGAATACAACAAAGACAAGTGGGGATCTATAGCCAAGAAACAGAGAAAGAGAGTCAGTGGATGGAAAATTACTAAGAGGAGACATCAAGAGGAGGAGGATTCTTGCTAAACCAAATTAAAAGGATTCTTACCAAAGGCAAGCCAAGGTGACCAGGTATCAAAGGTAGGGGGATGACTTAGCAGGACTCTTGCTAAAACTGGGCTAGGCAAGCCCAGGACAGGACCCAGGACAGGGCCCCAGGATGAGGCCTAGTTGAAAAGAGAGCTTAGAAGAGCCTGTCTAAAGTTTGGTCAAGGAGAGTCTTTGTCACTTCCTTAGGCCGCTGTATTTTTCTTCATCATTATGATCCACTTTTCCCACTAGCCTCCCTACAAAATATATCTCCATTATTCTTTACTTATTACTCCATAGGCATTTTAAGCACATCTTTGAGATATAATTTATATTCATTTTAACTCTACAATTCAATGTTTTCTAGTAAATTTACAGCATTGTGCAAACCATCACCACAATCTAAGTTTAGGACATTTTCATTATCTCTAAAAGACCCTTCATGCCCATTTGCAGTCACTCCCCTGTCCCCACCCCACAGGCACTTTTGAAGACCCTCATATTTGCCTAAGGATAAAGGGTACAGCTTAACCAGACAAGCAAAAATCAAAACTACCACACATGAAATAATTTGAGAACCACCAAGTAATAACTGTGCAATCTGATTATTTGCTCAAAAAGATTTAGGAGAAGACAAATCAGTGTGAACTGAGGAGTGGAAGTGTCAAGGAAGAGGTAGAACATTTTAGGGCTTTGCTGCAGAGAAAAACAATGCAAAAAAAAAAAAAAACCCTAAAATAATGAGTTGAGAAATACTCAAATAAACAAAAGAACCAACATGTTTTCAGAACTTTTTAAAGTTCCAGTATGGTGTTGTGACAGTTGGCGAACTGTTTGTCCTTGATTCAGTCGGCAATAGGAGTTTCTAGAACAGAAGGAAAAGGATTAATCACAAGCCATAAAAGTTGAATCAACACTCAACTGAAAATAAACACGTATCCAGCGCCTACTGTGTGCCAGGCAAGAGGCTCTGAGCAGGGAAAAGCGCCTTCCCGCGGCCCACCAGGGGCCCTCGCCTGTCTGCGCCCACCCTGGGCCGGGGAGAAGCACGACTCCCCTGGGGACTGGCCCGAGATAACCCACGGAAGGGGCGCCCAGAGGCTCCAGGGCCGTCACTTCCCTGCCCCGTAGCCCGGTTCGGCCTTGGGCCTCCGGCCCCAGCGCCCCGCTGGACTGAAAGGAATGAGAGAAGCCCGGAAGGGGGGGCGAAATTCCTAGCCCAGCTTAACACGCCCGCCGGGCTTAGCAAAGAGGTTGTCTCCCCTCAGCGCTCCGGGGACGCCCGACTCCCCTTCCTCCCCCTCGCCGCCATCCGCCATTGGCCACGCTGACCACGCCCCCTCCGCCGCGGCTAACAGCAGCCCCGCCCGGCCCGCCGCCATTGCCCTAGCGGCCTCCTCCCCGTCCCTTTCCGGAAGCGACTGTACTGGGGGCGTGGCGGAGGGGATGGAGGGTCTCTGGAAAGCGGGAAGGGAGAGGGAGAAATCGATTCTTACCAAACTCTCTCTTCGCTCTCCTGAGGCCCCCCCTGTCTGACCCTATCCCCTCCTCTCAGTGGGCTTGCGGTAGGGAAAGGGGACTACGAGCAGGGGAGCGAGAGAGGGGACCCTCTCCTGGCTGGACCTAGCGCTGGTCACCGCCACCCTCACCACACAGGTCCCAAGGCACGGCTACCCTTACACCATCCCATGCAGATCTGAGTCGTGTCCTTTTTCCCTCGCCAGACATCTTTTCCTCCTCCACTCCAGCATCCTGCTTCTTTCCCAAAGACAAAGTTGATTCTCACCCTCCCTGAGACTCAGTTTCCTCATCTCTAAAGTGGGGATGGCATTGACACGTAATGACATCAAGTGTATGAGAAACTAGCCCCGCACAAAGAAGGGGAGGCAGGTAGACAGAGGGAGAGAGGGAGTAAGAAAAATGACCCTACAAATGGGTCCTCACAATATGCAGGTAGATGTACTAATTAGTGTACTGGTCACACAGAGCATTGGAATAGGTAAATAGTTCAGAAAATAATTACTGAATAAATTACAGTGATTCTCAGATGTGGTCTCGGTACCCATCTTTTCTTTCAGAAGCCTAACATTATCTTTTCAGGCTGCTGGTGGCTTGTGGGAGGTGTGTCCTGTGCTTATGTCTGTGCAAATCACTGCTGGGGGGAGGGGGATGCCGGCTTCCACAGACAGGCTTCAGGCACAAGCTAACCCCTCACTTCCTGAGTGAGGCCCTGCACCAGGCTAACCTGGTGACCCCACGGACATGCCTACTTTGCATTCATTTACAAGCCTGAATTTTGGTCAGGGTGGGAGCAGGTTGTGAAATGGCCCTTGTGACACTCCCAGCTTGGTATCAGGCACAGCAAGTAGAATTTCATTCCACCAGCAGCTGTTTTGCAATAGCCCTCGAGGCTCATCTTGGAGAAATCTTTGTTTTTGCTGAAAGCTTAGGAACTCTCCCTGATGAAAAAGGACCTTGATTTGTAAGTGACTTTGCAATGCATTTTCATATCAGTTTGTGGGGGTGGGCAGTACAGAAGATGTGCCATGCTTACAGATAGGATTGTCTCCGGTTCAGTGGCCTCTTTTATGATTGGATGAATGAATGTAGGAATAAATGAATGGGTGAATAACGGAATCCATACATAAGCCTGTGGTTCTGGGCATCAGAATCACCTGGAACGCTTTCTGTGTTTTAAAACACCGATTTTGGGGCCCTACCCCCGGAGTTTCTGATTCAATTGGTCTGGGATGGGGCCTGAGACTTTGCATTTCTAACAAGTTCCCGGATCATGCTGATGCTGCTGGTCCAGGAACCACACCCGGAGAACCACTGGCACAAGACATCAGTGGAGACCCCATTGCCATGATTGTTGTGGCTGCAAACTTTCAGTCTGATCCTGCCAAGTAGCTCACTACACTCCTGGGTAGTGTTAGATTTGAGAGAGTTAGAGGTGTGTGTGTGTACGCGTGTGCGCTTGCACATGGGTGCGCCCATCTGTGCTGCTGTCCTGACAGGTACTCCTGTCCCTTTCCACACCTCTAGCGCTGATCACTGACCTCCGGGGTCTCTCTCTTTGGAATGATTCCCTGAGGCCTTCTGAGTATTCTTATCCAGCAAAGAGGAAGCAAACACCTTTGATCTTAGGGCTCAGCTAATCCTTTCCTGGGATTTGGTGACACCTAGTGGCTAACTGGACAATCTTTGCTCATACTTAGAGAACATTCTAGAAAATTAACTGAGCAGCCTGGAAAGCAAACACACCGACTTGTGAGCCCTCTGAGAAAGGCTTCCTAGAGGGTTTAGGAGGGCAAGGTAATGACTGGCTCAGTATGACATGAGTCAAAATGGATTTCTTGCTCTCTTGGCAGCTACGACAGAAATTAGAAGTCATCAAAGAATCTCAAATAACCTCCCACTGATTTTCCAGAAATGGTGCTCAATAAAAAGTGTCCTTGAATAAAATGGAGTCAAGTAATACCAATTTGGTATTTGCTTCCCGTCTCAGAGCATTTCTCTAGGCCCCAAGCTGTAAATAGACTAAGGATAACAATCCACTTCCTGGCTGGTCAGGAGATCTACAAAGAGATCTGTAGAAGTTTATGCACAGCTGTACTGACCTGAGGGCGAGGCCTGAAGGCCACTGAGAGGTATAATTAACAGCCATTATGATCTGGGCAGAAATGTAGATAACCCCAGATGTCAGAAGCGTTTATTTAAAGTCCTTATGGAAGGTGCAAGGTATTGTAAATAATCATATGCAATTTGTGCTTTAATGGAAAGTTTAAACTACATGTTACAGGAACGTAGGGGAGGCAATCAGGGATCATGAAGGAAGCGGCCTCTTCAAGTTGCTGTTTTAGGGTTTATATAGACCTGTAGCCATTAGAGAGCTGTGATGGGTCTCAAAACATGGTCCTGAAACCAGCAGCATCAGTAGATTCTCAAGCTCCACCCCAGAACTACTGAATTTCTGAAACTCTAGGAGTGGGGCCCAGTATTCAATGTTTTAACAAGCCCTGCAGATGATTCTGGTGCACACTAAAGTTGGAGAGCCACTGGTTTAAAACAAGCTTTAAATGCCCTGAAAAACCTTAAAGGGTGCTAAGTGAGTCTATTAATGAATTCATGGAGGAGACAATTATTTCTGTAACATAGGCCTCCTTTTTTAAAAACATATAAAGGTGCCTCAGATCTTCTAATTTATGGTTAAATGAAAGAAAGAGGATTATTTGCTTTTCCTTCTTTGGATTTTGGAGAATGCTGTCTTGATAAAGTACAAAGCTTGATAAAGCTCAATAGTCCTGTGGACATGGTGATGATAAGTTTAGAAACAAACAGAAAGAAGCTCCACCTCAGTATTAATCAAAGAAATACAAATTAAAATAGCCATGGGATACTATTTTTCAACTAACAAATAGGCCAAGATCAAGAAGGATAATGTGCATCATTGAGGAGGCTGTGGGGAGAAAATACACTCCTGGTGGAAACACCAAGTACCATAATCTTTCTGATAATACAAATGAAATGCCTTAAAAATGTGTGGACCTTTGACTCAGCAATTCCACTTCTAGGAATGGATCTTAGAAATGATTAATGATATATGCAACAATGTATGTATAAATATGCTTTATATGTTTATAATAATTAAAAACTAAAAAAATTTAAATTTCAACAGTAGAGGATAGTATAAAAGAAATGGCTCAGATGATAGAACATAATAAAAATCAAGCTGTACAAGATATTTCCAGTTTTTAAAAGGAAGATTTATTTAACAAGTTTCACTTAGTACAATACATCTAATGGAAATCACAATACAAGGAAAGATTTAAATCAAAGCCTCAGAATTCCATACAAACGACACGACCAAACTCCTAAAGTATTGGTATTACATCTCAAAATTGTCCCAGATCTTTAAAAACAAAAAAAAGTAAAAGTGTACACTCACGTGCCTTACAGGATATTAAACCAAAAAGCTAGAATTAACAAACATGCCAAATGTTTTCACTTTGAATCGTAGACACAGCTCCTATAGTTGAGTTTTACAGAAAAGCATGTTTCTCAACATGCATCCAAAGTTTTCAATGTATTGTGGTATAAGAGCAACATTTAACATAAGTGAAACTGCTTTAACCTAAATACGCTTACTGCTTAGGTACACTCCTACAACATAACTAACTTGAGAAAAGCTGAAAATTGTTTTAACAGTTATGGTCAATACTGAACTTTGTTATTACATCGTAGATGAATGTTTCTGTGTTCGAAATTACTGAGCTTGAGGTTTTAAAACAATCCTGACTTCCACTTTACAGTAAGCATGAATCAATCACAAGCCTGTAACGCAAAACTGTTAAACTTAATTTTTGTTTTCTTAAAAAAAGAGAAAGAAAGAAAAAGAAAGAAAGCTGACCAAGAGTGATGAGAATCAATGATATTTCCCATTTACCAATCATACTGGATATGCTAGACATCCCTCCCATTCTATTCAACTCCCATAAATGCACAGCTTTTATTTCTATAGTAGCTGTTTACTGCCCTTTCTCTACCTATGCGAGGTTGGACTGATAGTCACTGGAGTTTTCCTGCAGAACTTGGTCATATCCACTCATACTGCTCTGACCACCATAACCGCCTCCGTAACCACCACTCAGCTGCTGGCTAGCAGGACCCCCATAACTGGACTGATTGGATAAGCCCATCCCTCCCATCATTTGGCTCCCATAAGCACCACCACTTGCCCCTGCTGTAGAATTCAAAAAGAGTTCTACATAGCTGTGATCATAAGCGCCCCCACTGGTTCCTGCAGTAGAATTCAAGAAGAGCTCCACATATCTATGTTGCATGTTAGCTTTGTCTTTTGCCATAGCTGCCACAGCATCTTCATGAGTAGCAAATTCAACATCTGCCTCCCCAGTAACTCTGCCATCGGGTCCAATTTCAATGTGTACTCTCATGGGGTTAAGAGGTGAGAAAAAATTGTAAATATCATTCTCAGTGGCTCTGTAAGGTAATCCCCTCATGTGTACACAGTGCCCTGTGGTGCTCTGGAAACTGGACCCACCATCTCCGTATCTATGATCAGACATTCCTGAAAAACAGTAATTGAGGTCTCTTCCAAATCTATCAGACCCAAAGCCATACCCATCATTGTAGCCACCATAGTCATCATAGCCTCCATACCCTCCACCGTAGGCACCCCGCCTCATCCTTTCAAACCCAGCCCCTCTGCCGATGCTATTATACCCTCTGCCAGCCCCCGGCCTATCATAGGGACCCGGCCGCTGCATAGCCATGAGCTTTCGAGGGGGGTCGTAGTGGGTTCGGACTTCAGCTCGGCTACTCTTGAAGATTTCAATGTACCTGTGCCCTATTCTTTCCTTGTGTTTCTTTAAGGCCTTTTCTGCTATCTCCTGTGAAGCAAACTGCACAAAGGCCTCCCCTGTGCTCCGCCCCTGAAAGTCCACCGGCAGTGTCATCCCATTTGGCACAATTTCCAACCCTGAAAAGAACTGAACAATCTCTTCCTTGCTACAGCCAAATGGGAGTCCTCTAAGCCGGACGAAGCCATCGTTGGCGGTATCAGGACTATTCGGACCTGTATGCTTCAACACCCAATCCATTTCAACACTGTTGGACTTGAATACTTCGACATATCTGTGTCCCATGGTTTCTCTGTCCTTCTTCAAAGCCAATTTCACTTCATCTTCAGATTCAAGTTCGACAAATGCTTCACCACTTGGTCTTCCTTCTCTGGTGTAGATGAAACGAATACCAGATGTGCCATTTTGGATCTTGCAATCGGAGAAGAAGCGCATCACTTCATCAGCTGAGCAGGACCAGGGTAGGCCCCTGACCTTCACCACGAACCCCTCCCTGCCTTCCGTGCTCAGCATCATGGTGACTGTTGGGCTCTTGGTAGCAAGCTCGGCTCAACACAATTTCGGTGTAGCTGAAAAAAATTAGAAAACTATTGTCATGGAAAAATGTTCAGGATATAGGAAGAGAAAAAACCAAACTATTGATACAAAACTCAATTACACCAATAGCTTTTTTTGTAAGATATTCATATAAACAAAAAGACTGCACCAAATTTCTAACTCATTCATTCATTCAACAATTATTTACTCGGTATCTATTACGTGTTGGATACCAATAATGGTGGTTATTTCTGGGTGGTAGGATTATGGGAGCTTTTTCTTTCAGGGAATGTTTCCTTTGGACATTTATGCATTTTCTAAGTTTTCTGTGTTGACCATATATTAACATTATAGTCAGAAAATAAAAAGGTGTAAAAAATTAACAGTAACAAAATCGGTGGAAAATGTCAACAAATCAAAGACAGCTATATCTGATTACATAAAAATGAAAAGCTTCATTACATCAAAAGTAAGATTAAAAAGAATTAGAAGACAAACAATACACTTGAGAAGACACCTGCAACAAACACACGAATACTCTTATTAAAGAACTCATGCAAATTAATAAAATCAAGGAATTAATAAGACCTAAGAGATAAATGGAAAAAAGACATTACGGGGGAATTCGTGCATTCATTTTACGTTTTTTCAGTTGCCAGGTCCAGTACTTGGCTCTGGCATACAAGGATCAATAAGCCCAGAAAGAGCTTATGTTCCTAGAGGGGCACTGTACATCTTTACTAAAGACAAAAGGGCAAATAAACATTATCCCTGCTATGATAGAATTCTGTGCAGGGTGAAAGGGTGGTATAAACCAGGGACTGGTTAGTCAATTCTATCAGTTGGCGCAGAATGGTCAAATGAAACAGACTAACCAGTTCAGGGATCCATGAACAAATTCTAAAAATAATGATGGAGCATAAAATAGGATGAGGCAAAGCAAGAGATAAGGCTGGCAAGGTAGAGATCAGATCCCAAAGGCCTTATTTGATAGACAAATGCCAAGGACCTTTTAAGGGTTTTAAACAGGGGAGTGAGGGGAGGGGAGTGACGTCATCAGAACCTTTTCAGATAGATCGCCCTGGCAACAGTGTGGCACTCAAACAGAGGGGGCTGGGGTGACACTAGCAAGATCAGTTAGAACCTCGGTCTGTCAGAGATATGTTAAGGGATTCACCAAAGGAAACAGCAGTTTACAAAAAGAGGAAAGATGTGATCTATGCATTCAAAGCAGTAGACTCCGCGGGACTTGATACCAGATTAAATATAGGGGGAATACAGATATGAGGACACAGGAGAGGAGTCTGGGAAATGTTCAAACCTCATCAATCATCAGAAATGCAAATTAAAACCAGAATTAATGGCCATTTTTCACCCATCAAGATAGTCAAAATTAAGCAGCGAAG
Organism: Tapirus indicus; assembly: GCA_031878705.1. NCBI lineage: Eukaryota > Metazoa > Chordata > Mammalia > Perissodactyla > Tapiridae > Tapirus > Tapirus indicus. The sequence goes on along the minus strand of CM062942.1, from coordinate 84,884,181 downwards.
ATAAGTCAATGCTGATACAAACTAATACACTCTTAGAGGAGTGAAAGTTGATACACTATTTCTGGAAAGCAATTTGAAAATATGTATCATACTTTTTGATACAGTAAATCTACTTCAGGTTATGTGCCCTAAGGAACTGATCTAAAATTCAGACAAGGAGTTATGCAGCTATATATTCCTTGCAATGTATTTTATTAAGAACGATAGACTATTACACACCTAATTTTAAAATTACCAAAATATTTAATAACATGAGAAATTACTTATGCTATAATCTTAAGTGACCCAAGATCACAGCTACTTTATAATCTCAACTGTGTAAAAAATATATGTTCACACATCCTTCCACCCTGCTAGAATTCCTTCCAGGAACCTGGTCAACAGAAATACAAATGTTCAATGCAGCACTGTTAGTAATGGCAGACAATTAGAAACCTAACTATCCATTAATAGGGGGATGGCTGAATGAATTACACTTTATCCTTAAAATGGAATGCTATGCAGCTGTTAAAAAAAAAGACCTGCTCTGACCTAGGAAGATTCTCAAAATATATTAAATGAAAGAAAATGCATAGTGTAATCCTACTTATTTTAAAATATAAACATGCATGTATATACATATGTAAATGCACAGAAGATCTAGAAGCATATAATACAAACTTATTTTTAAAGAAAAGACCTAGAGGGTAGGAAGAGTGAAGTGGATTTTCACTTTTTATCCTGTATACTTCTATATAGTTTTAATTTTCAAAAATCACTGTAATTGGAATAAAAAAACAATGTTAGAAAAAATATACGCTTGAGATATATGTCAAATGTTAATAGTGATTACTGAGTGGTAGGTTTACAGTTTTTCAATTTTTTGTGCATTCTTAACTTTCTATAGTGAAAGTAATTACTTTTATTTCAGCAAAAAAAAAAACACACCATAAAACAAAATGTTTGTTTTTCTGGGATTTGGTATAACACATTTTATAAAACTTTCTAATTTTGTATGTGGATGGCTTACCTGACATGGTTTGGAAACACTGGGCCTCTTCGAAAGAAAAGTACAAAGTGTAATAACTGCCATAAAACTACAATGAAGATTCAACAAACGTGACCATTATGTGCCTGGCACACTGCATCTGCAGTGATAACAAGCCTTCCTATAAACCATCTTTAGGTCTGAGTGTCAGATTTACGGACTGTTTTTTTGCCTGCCTAAGCTCTTGGATGACCCATCCCATTTAACGTCCCTGCAGCACTCAAGGCCTTAGTATCCCCTCTGTAGTGGCAGGGAGGTTCTGCTTCGTTACTGTTATCTCCTGGAAAGGCCGCCAGGACTCTGTTGGCTGAAGTAGGAACCAGGATGCCATCTGTGAGTTAACAATTTGTGTATTTATATGTGTGTTATACACATACTTTTTATACACCATAATGCTGAGTAGTTATCTCCGGGTGATGAATTACGTGTATTTTTTAAAATTTAGAGTATACTGTTATTTTTCGAATGTTCAAAATTGAATATGTAGATTACTGTTATGAGCAGAAAAATAAACGTTATTTAAATATTCAATTCACTAAAAACATTTATTGGACGCAGCATTTGCCTAGATGTGCCTCCCCCTACAGACAGACCGACAATCAAGCAGTGAAGACTGAGTGCCTGAATGGATGGACCAGCACTCAGACCACTGGTCTCAATATCTGTTTTTCCTAATCCAGGGACGTGGTTTTCAAACGTTTTTCACCTTACGGTTTCTCTTACGGGTCCCCTAAGACCCGCCCAAACAGACAGATATACAAAAACACACACACAGTCACGAACGTCCACCATTTCCCCACCAGGCGCAGCAAAGACGGCTTCCCGGCACTGAGATGGGGGGAGGGGGAGCGGGGGAGGGGAAAGCAGGGAACGAAAAAGGCGGAGGCGGCCCGCAGACCCCGCTTTGGTCTTCATCATCACCACCCCCGGGTCCCCAGTTCCCACCCACACACCAACCTCTAACGATACCGGATAATTTTCCTCCTTCTTCCCTCAAACGGCTATAGCGAGATGGTAGACGACGACGAGAACTACTTCTGCTCACGTAAGCGATTGATCACGTGAGCACCTACGTCATGTGAGATCTCGGTCACGTGAGCAACTCTCGGCTTAAACTCGGGATCACTAAAGTACCGCACTTCCTTCTGGTATGGAAATGGCGCGGGCCAACATCAAGAAAGAAAGAGTGTGATTGGTTGCGGGGCGTCTTCCGTGACTGATCATTGGTCCGCCTCTGGATAACCGACCCAGTTGCCTGAGAAACAATAACGTCATTATTTAATAACTCCCCGGTGATTGGTCCGCCCCCAACGTTAAATTTAAAAGCCCAGGTTACCCATGGAAATCTATACTGCCTGATGACAGTAACGATGAAGCTGATGAGCAGATCTCAGCTACTGGGATGCGTGCTGGCGCTTCACTTCCCGGCCCTGGTTCTCTGGGGCTTCCCGGGGGCCAGGGCTCTGGACAATGGCTTGGCGATGACCCCTACCATGGGCTGGCTGCACTGGGAGCGCTTCATGTGCAACACTGACTGCCAGGAAGATCCGGATTCCTGTGTCAGGTAGCAGAAATATCGGGTACCTCCTTCCCTTCGCCGTTCCTTGTGTTTGGCCGTCTTTGGAAGGATGGAGGGTCTCAGCGGGAACATTTGGGCCCGAGGGAGAGCTGCCCTACTGCTGCTGCTTTTTTATCCCCAGCAACTGCCCCAGATGGGGACTAGCCCTAAACTTTCTCCGTGTGACCCCTCCTAGGGTGGGAGTCCGGCCAGCGGCCCCTGCTTCTCTGTCTCTCACTGCCTGGCCATTCAGCTGGGGACTTTCTCCATTTACCGTCCAGTTCCGTTCAGACCCTTCTTGTGAGCTGTTGCTCTACCTCGGCAGGGTACTAGCAGTTAGCACAGCCGCGGTGAGTAGGAGAGACGGAGGACAAAGACGCGTGCCATTTCTTCTCCTTTTTGGGTCACGGGTTCCTTGGCTGTAACTCGTGGGAGTTTAGAGAGACCATGGAGTCTCTGAGATCTCCCCACCCCCTTGCCCTTCAGTGTGGCGTCTGGCTGGAGGAATTTTCTATATCGAAGGCGAAGGTTGAGGCTGGATAAGACAGGTATTGAACCTATCTGATCCACACATTCTTTTTAAATTGAGATAACTCTTACCTCACAGAGCCAGCTCGGAAGAATCTGTAAAATAGTTCTTATCTGACACAGGTGAGCTTTCAATGAGATAACCCATTTAAAGTACATAGCACAGTGCAGTGCCTGACCCCTCAATGAGGCATATAAAACAAATGTTCTTAACCTGGAATCCATGGGAAAATAAATGCAAATCTGCAAATATGAGTATGTGTGTTTTTCTGGAGAGGGGATCTTTAGCTTTGTTCAGATTCTCAGAGGGATCAGTGATCTAGAAAAGGTTAAGAATCACTGATAGTTATTGTTAAAAACATAATAAAGACACCCATCGTGCAGAGGCCCCTCTAAAGAAGCAGTCATGGTACATCCCAATGCCCGTAAGTTATTCCTATGAAAGTCAGGATGTTGGTCAATCATAGAATTAATTGGCCTTCTAAGTTTAAGACTAAGTCCATTGTGACCCTGGAGTAAAGTGTGTAGCAGTGGTGCCCATCAAATATTTCCTTTTGTCTCTTCCTTTTTCCCTAAAGGAAAGTTGTGGTTGTCTTATTTTTGTATCTGATTATAAAATTAATGCATGATCTTTGCAAGAAATGTAGATAGTAGAGTATAATGAAAATAAAGATTCTCCTCGTTTCACCACCCAGAAATAATCATAGTTAAAATGTTAATATACAACCTTGCAATTTTATTCTATGTAAATAAAAACACATATTTCTTTTTTTATTATTATTTTCAATAAAAATGAGATCATGTTTATGTCGTGAGTGTTAACAAGACTGAAGTCTGCTTGCCTAGGTTAAAATTCTAGATTAGCAGTACTTAGCCATGTACCTTGGGCAAATTAATTACCTTTTCTAAATGTAAGCAGAGTAGAATGCCTGGCACAGAACAAGAGCTTCATAAATGCAAATTGTATGTATATACCATAATTTATTTAAGCAATCTCCTGTTGATAACTATTCAGGCTCTTCAATTTTTTTATTGTGAACAAAGCTATGCTAACCTTCCTTGTACATCATCTGATTCTTTCCTTAGAAGTCTAATTACTAGATCCAAAGGTATGCTCATTTTGTTACATATCAGATAAACTATCCTCTCCAGAAGTTTTGCAAATGCACATTCCCAACAACAGTGTGTGAGTGCCTGTTGCCCACACCCTGGCCAACACTGCGTTTTTGCCATTCTTTTAAAACTTTGCCAATCTGGTAGGTGTTTTTATTTTCCTGTATTTAATTACTAATAAGGTTGAACATTTTTCATATGTTAAATTGGCTCTTTGCATGGTTTCTTTTATGGATTGCCCGTTTTTGTTAGCTCCCTATTTTTCAATTGGAAAATGTTTTTGTGGGTTTTTTTTTTCTCTCATACATTGTGAATATGGTAGTTCTTGCTATATGTTGGTTTTGATACTTAGGTATCAAACATCAATTTTTTCCTTTATGATTTCTGGCTCTGGCATCATGCTGAGAAAGTCCTTTCCTACCTGAAGATTATATAGTCACCTACATTGTCTACTGGTATTTTTATGGATTTTAAAAATATTTCAGTCTTCAATCCACCTGGTCTTTATTCCCTTATAAGGAATGCCACATTTAATATATACTGAATTCCATGGTACCAGATGGCTGGAAGGATCTCTTTCTGAACTTTCTCTGTAATTCCATTGATCTGTGTATTCTAATGCTACTGTTACTACACCAGCTTCATTTATCTTTTGTAGAATGTTCATGTGTTTAATCTTTTAGGTGAACTTTTTGAATCATGTTGCCAAGTTCCTTAAAAAGTCCTTTTGGGATTTGTTCAGGGTTTTGTTAAATGTATAAAGGTGTGTAGGGAGAATTAGCTTCTTTTTAATACTGAGTTTTCTTATCCAAGAGCAAAATAATGTCTCTTCATTTATTCAAATCATTTGGGAACATCATAGTTTTAGTCATATGGGCTCTGCACATATCTTAAATGTATCTCTAGGTATTTTAGATTTTCTCTTGCTTTTTTGGTTGCTCTTGTGAATGGCATCTTTTTCTCCCCAAATAGATTATTTTTGATATCTAAGGAAGCTGCTGATTATGTTAACTTTGTAGTTTCTTACTTTACTGAACTTTCTTTTTAGTTCTAATAACATTTTCAATTTCATGTGGTATTTCTCATTCCTATTTTAATTATTTGGGGTTCTTAGGGTGGAAGTATTAAGAGGGTAGGGGATGGAGAAGAGAAAGGGCCCAGTCCATTTTACCTTGCATTGGTTGTGATTACTACTGAACTATTACTGAGTTGAAAAAAAATTGTAAAACCCCAAGGTGCCTAACAAATAGGAGTACCCAAGCATTTGTTTCATGAATTGTAATGATTTTTGGAATTTCCCTTTCAGTGAAAAGCTCTTCATGCAGATGGCAGAGCTCATGGTCTCAGATGGCTGGAAGGATGTAGGTTATGAGTACCTCTGCATTGATGACTGTTGGATGGCTCCCCAAAGAGATTCAGAAGGCAGACTTCAGGCAGACCCTAAACGTTTCCCTGGTGGGATCCGCCGCCTAGCTGATTATGTGAGTTTATAGATAATTCTCTTTTTCATTCACGAGACTGCAAGCACCTCTGTACCGAAAAATAGTTGCTATCATCTGAACATTGAATTGTAAGGTTTATCAGGTGGAATTTTCGTCCCATCAGCAGATAAATGTTTTGTAATAGTTCTTGAGGCCCATCTTGGAGAAGTTCTCCTTTTGCTGATACCACTGAATTCTCTAGGAGGAAAAAGGAACTTGGTTCTTGACATGTGTACATATACTTCCATATGTTTTGAGCAGCTATTGCAATTGTTACTATAAACTAGGATTTTAGAAGACAGAAGGAATATATTCTGGAGATTGTTAAAGAGTAATAGAGCAAGCCAGCCCTGATGGCCTAGTGGTTAAAGTTCCATGCTCACCGCTTTGGTGGCCCGGGTTCCCTTCCCAGTCATGGAACCACACCACCTGTTTGTCAGTTGCCATGCTGTGGCAGCGGCTCACATACAAGAACTAGGATGACTTACAACTAGGATGTACAACCATGCACTGGGGCTTTGTGGAGAAAAAAGAGAAACAGAGCCAGACACCAGTTAAAGGCAATGAAGACAGATTTTATTCAGTACTATTGCAATAGGGGAAAGAGCTGAGCTCAATTTCAAATACAATGAAGACAAGTGGGGATTTATAGCCAATGAGCAGTTGAGGGGGTCAGTGGATGGAAAATTATTAAGAGGAGACATCAAAAGGAGAAAGATTCTTGCTAAAGGCAGGCCAAGGTCTTAGACATCAAAGGTGGGGGATGAGGAACTTGATCAGATATCAAGGGTGGGTGGACAACTTAGCAGGATTCTTGCTAAAACTGGACGCAGAAGGCCGAGGTTGAGGCCTACTTGAGAAGAGGACTCAAAGGAACCTAACTAAGGTTTGGTCAAGGAGAGAGTCTTTGTCCAGATAAATCTATCATTGCCCTGGAAAGGTAACTTTTAGGATCCCATCAGAGGACGATTAGAGTGTCTGATAGCTTTCCCTTCAGTTCTGTGCTATAGCTTACATGTACAATTTGAACTCAGCAGAATTGGAGACTTTGCTCTTTGTCTCCCAACAAACTTATCTGGATAATTTGGGGGGGCTTGTGGGGAAAAAAAGCCCCCAATACCTGGTGCAGTGTATTTGTCTCTGCCCCCAGCCTGGAGTGGTTCTCTCTTTCTACTTCATGATTGCCCTTCTACTGTGGTGACTCTCCTCTCATTTCAGGTCCATAGCAAAGGACTGAAGCTAGGAATTTATGCAGATGTTGGAAAGAAAACCTGTGCAGGCTTCCCTGGGAGTTATGGATACTATGACATTGATGCGAAGACCTTTGCTGAGTGGGGAGTAGATCTGCTAAAATTTGATGGTTGTTACTGTGACAGTTTAGAACATTTGGCAAATGGTATGTTTCATTCAAGAGATTTAGCCATGAACAAAGGGAAAAACTTTAAGGCCAAGGTAACTGGGCATCCAAAGAACTAATCTTCACATTTTAAATACCCAGTCACAATACTGGAAATAATTATTCTCAATGTGCTAGAATTCCTACCTCTTCTCTTCTTTCAGCTTGTCCATGCATTCATTCATACATGCATGTAACATCTATCCACGCCTAACCACGGCTAATATTGTGCATTTTTAATTCAAGAGGGCTCTGAGTCAACTACAAATAGTAACTGTAACTCTCCATAACATCACTTGGGAAAGCATCCAGAATGTCAGGCACAGAGAAAGGAGCATCTTCATTCCTGCCTTTCCTCAATATATGCACCTCAGAACAATCCCAGCAGTCTGGGAAGTACTAGACACAATTAAAGCAGAGAGCAGCCACCTGTCTCTGCTGCTCATTTATTTATTTATTTTTATTTTTTGGTGAGGAAGATTGGCCCTGAGCTAACATCTGTTGCCAATCTTCCTTTTTTTTTGCTTGAGGAAGATTGTCCCTGAGCTAACATCTGTGCCAATCTTCCTCTATTTTGTATGTGGGACACCACCACAGTATGGCTTGATGAGCCACGGTGTGTAGGTCTGTGTGCCTGGGATCCAAACCTGTGAACCCCGGGCTGCCGAAGTGGAGCGTGCCAACTTAACCACGCTACCAGGCCAGCCCCTGCTGCTCATTTAAAATATAAACGTGGCCTTTCCAGGCAGCCTCTTTTTTAAATATGCAGCCCCAATTGGAAACTCCCTTTTTTGCCTTATTTTACCCATTGTTTTCTCATACAGGTTATAAGTACATGTCCTTGGCCCTGAACAGGACTGGCAGAAGCATTGTGTACTCCTGTGAATGGCCCCTTTATATGTGGCCCTTTCTTAAGGTGAGCTAGTGAGCCCAGGATCCAGTAGAGGCTTGCTGATAGATTTTCAGAACTTGAAAACAAAGGAGACCAAGGTCTCCTTCCAAGTCCAACCTTACTTAACAGTTTCATCCTACCATCTCCCCTAGGATCCAGCCACTTCTCACCATCCTCACTGCTATAATTGGAATCTAGGCTACCATCACCTGAGAAGTCATCTTTGATTCTTCCCTTTGTCTCATGGTTCACAATCTATCCACCAGCAATCTCATTAGTCCTATTTACAAAATATATCCTGAATCAGCCCACTTCTCTTCATCTCTGCTGCATCCACCCACGTCTTCCAAGCCACCATCATCTCTCCCACCCAAACTGCTCTGACAGCCTGATTTCTCTACTTCCACTCTCCCCCTACCCCCATCGATTTTCCAAGCAGCACCAAAATGATCTTATTAAAATGTAAATGTAATCATATCACTCCCCTCCTTGAAACCCTTAACTGGCCTCCCATTGCACTTGGAATAAAATCAAACTCCATTGATCTGGCCCTGGCCTGCCTCTCCAACCTCACTTCCCATCACTCTTTCCCTCACTGCACTGGTTTTCTTTCTGTCTCTCAAACACCCCCAAGCCTATTGCTGCCTCTGGGCCTTTATGTTTGCATTTTGTTTTCTGCCTGGTATGTTCTTCCCCCAAGATTTTTAAATGGCTGGCTCCTTAGCATTGAGGGCTCAGACCAAATGCCACATACTCCGATGGGTCTCCTCTACTCTAAAATAGCCATCTATGCATTCATTCTTTATTGCATTAACCTATTGCATTTCCTTCTAAGAGCTTAGCACTATATGGAATTATTTGTTGACTTCCTGATTGTCTGTCTCCCCCACTAGAATGTAAGTTCCAGGAGGGCAGGGAACTTGTCTGATTTTATCACTGTATCCTTAGCATATGGTAAGTGTTGAATAATTATTTATTCAATATAAATATATTCATTATATTTATATTATAAATATATTTATATTAAATATATTTATTTATACTGAATTCTTGTTATTTCCTTCTAATCTCTGCAAAATACTCTCACCCCTTTCTCAACATCTTAAACCTTGGCTATCCCACCTGCCTAACTACAAACTTTTATTCATCCAATTAATTTATATTCCTAGGATTCAGATTGCCTTATCATGTGCTTGATGAGTCCTGTGTAATTTTGAAGCTTTTATTTTTACTTATTAAGATCATTCTAGTTATTTCTGATTATAAAAGTAGTACATGTTCATTTTAGAAAAGTTTGAAAATACAGTGAAGTGTGAAAAAAATTAAAATCCTCCATAATCCCAATACCTACTGTTTGGTAAATTTCTAGCATAAACAGTGTTAAAGCCATTTTAAGTAGAGATTTTAAGTTATATGACCTACTTCTGAAGCAAACTTCTTAAAATGAAATTTCATTGTAATAAAGGTTTAGCTCTTCTCATGGACGCCTTTAATTTGTAAACTAAAGAGAAAGCTACCAGTGCCTCCTTTAAACTTGACTGTTTTCATCTCTCAAGAATGTTAGTAGAAAGTCAACAGAAGTAAACAGAAAAGTGGTTCTCTTTTCACAGCCCAATTACACAGAAGTCCGAGAGTACTGCAATCACTGGAGAAATTTTGCTGACATTTATGATGCCTGGCAAAGTGTAAAGAGTGTCTTGGACTGGACATCTTCTAACCAGGAGAGAATTGTTGATGTCGCGGGACCAGGGGGTTGGAATGACCCAGATATGGTAAGAACCTGAGCCCTCCTTGTTCCACCCTCTACAGTGGGCCTGTTTCCTATTTGACATTCAAGGTACATCGGAAGGGAAAGTTCCTGGGAGCAGGCTTTATGTGAGAGTACTCAGCAGGGTGCCATGGAAAGTGGCTTCTTTCTGCATCGAAGCAACTTTAAGATGTTTCTTCTCTCGAATTCTTACTTCATTCTTTGTCTCAGTTAGTGATCGGCAACTTTGGCCTCAGCTGGGATCAGCAGATAACTCAGCTGGCCCTCTGGGCTATCATGGCAGCTCCATTATTTATGTCCAATGACCTCCGACAGATCAGCCCTCAAGCCAAAGCCCTCCTTCAAGATAAGGATGTAATTGCCATCAACCAGGACCCCTTAGGCAAGCAGGGGTACCGGCTTAGAAAGGTATAGTAAATAATGTTCTCTGGGAGAAAATAGGAATTGGCCAGGAACACGTTCTGCTGCCTTCTAGTTTACAGTTCATCTGAATGTTTATTTTGGGTGTGTACTTTAAGGTGGCTTTGTACCCAAGTACCAAGTTTGTCTTGGACCTAAATCCGTTACATATGAGGATAAGCACTGATCTTTTGAGAATATAGATAGATATGTCTATCTATCTATATAGATTATTTTGTGTGTGTGTGTGTGTGTTTGTGTGTGTGTGTGTGAGGAACACCAGCCCTGAGCTAACATCCATTGCCAATTCTCCTCTTTTTTGCTGAGGAAGACTGGCCCTGGGCTAACATCTGTGCCCGTCTTCCTCTACTTTATATGGGACGCCACCGCGGCATGGTGACAGGCAGTGCGTCAGCCGGCGCCCAGGATCCGAACCCGTGAACCCCAGGCTGCCAAAGCACGAACTAAACCGCTGCGCCATGAGGCCGGCCCCGAGAATATATATTTTTTAATCTTGATATTATAATCAGTAATGAGGATCCTTTTTGCTGGAATCATTATTTCCAAAACATGCTACAGAATAATTTTAATCTTTCCTAGAAGTGCTCAGATACTTCTGACAATAAGACTAAATGCCACAAACAAGGCAGCTTATTGCTAATTACCAAGCTATCACACCTATTTTGTCTTACTTTTCAGGAAGACAATGTTGAGGTGTGGGAACGCCCTCTCTCAGACTTAGCCTGGGCTGTGGCTATGGTAAACCTGCAGGAGATTGGTGGACCTCGTTCTCATACCATCTTTATTGCTTCCCTGGGTCGAGGACTGGCTTGTCTTCCTGACTGCCTGATCACAGAGCTCCTTCCTGTGAAGAGAAAGCTTGGGTTTTATGAATGGACTTCAAGTTTAAAAACTCGAATAAATCCCACAGGCACTGTTTTGCTTCGGGTGGACAGAACAAGCTAGACTGCATACGAAAGCTTCCTTTAAAGTGTGTATTTTGTTGCCCAAGTGACTGACTTTTACCTTTTCTTCCATTCCCACTTCAGCTGTTCTATTTCCTTGAATAAAATATTCCACCCGTGAGCTTTCTTACAACTATTTCTAAAGGTAGCTTAAGAGAACATTTTGGGGGAAAGCTTTTGAAACTAAGGTAACTGCTGAGAAATAATAGCTGTGATTTATTGGGTACTTACTATGTGCCAGGCACTGTTCTAGATGCCCTAGGCGTACTGACTCATTGTGATCCTCGCAACCCTGAGGCAGGTACTTAGCCACTGTAAATGGCAGCCAGGACTTAAACCCAGGCTTTTAACCCTTACACTGCCACCTACTGAGGTACTTGGATGACTCTGCTTACAATCTTAGCTCAAAGGGAAGATAAAAAGAAATCTTCAACTGAAGGGCAAAAAATACCCCAGCAGAAATAACCTTGACAAATGGAAGATTTAGATCTGAAACTAGAGGCAACCCAACAGACCACATTACTGAATTTTTATGGAGCAATCTTGTCAAGAATACCCCACCACCTAGGTTTCCAAATCCCAAGGTTGTTTGCAATCTAGATCCAACAAATGCAGCTGGCTTACTTTTACCTTATGACCTAAAATACCAGACCTTTGGCCAGGTGATCCCTTCCCTTTAAGATGAATTGCCTTATCTCTTGAGGCTTTGTGATGAGGCAGTGAGCTTCCAACTAGGGTATGTGGGAATGGATCATTTTAAGGAAATAGCCGCATTCAGATTCCTTTTCCTACTATTGGTTTGCCTGAAGACCAACCCATAGTCAGAGCTTCAAGCCTGCTCCTTCACCACCTCCCCCTTCACAACCACCCTTCTCCCACGAGCAAATGTATAAAGGCCCGCATCTCACCCATCGGGAGTGCACGACAGTACGAGAAATGGCACATAAGGCCCACTCAAAATACAAAGTGCATATTGTAACAGTTCCTTTGCTTGTCAGGTGATTACAAATTATTTTCAATAAAATTGGAGTAGTCAGTTGATAAAAATTAGAATTGGTAAACCCAGACTTACTCATCCACAGATAAACTAACTTGGAAGAAAACTGCTCCATCTCACTGAGATGCACTTCCAGTTACCAAGATGTGCAGCATATTTGCTTTGCCATCCAGAGTTTTGTCGCACAAGTAAGAAGAGCTGAACATCAGTAAGAATGAAGCATACAATAGTGTACCAAGTGGAAAGGGGTGTAAAATTTGAAACTGTCAAGCATTTTTAAAACTGGATATCCCCATTAAATTCCACTGAGTTTAATTCACTAGAAATTACATCCTTGACAGTTATTTCAACATGATGAAAATAATTTCTCTACTTTAAAATCTGAAGGGGTATGTCAAAATGTTTAGGGGCTATGAGATTAAGTCTGAAGACATAGAGTATGTTGTGCCTAGAGAACGGGACCAAAATTCCTCATTAAATAACTGAAGTAGCAAAGATGTGTGAGACACATTATCTCACTCTTGGTAAACTTTACCTTCACTATGGATATATTGTTTCTGACCTCACCCTGGTAGGGAGTTTCAGGTCTCTACTTGTGTCCCATGATAACCAATAACCTTTGCTTAACAGCAAAAGGAATCCCATGAAGCCCCAAGTGACTAAAATGCCAAATTAGATCACCACATCTGATGTGAGCTCAATCAGTCACATTCAATCCAAAATGAGTTAAGTACCTAGAAGAACCATCAAGCATAAATTTCCCCACAAGAAGGATTTTATTGATGGCACTAGTTTATTTCCCTCCCAAAAGACCAACTGCAACAAAATGAAGTAAACATAACCTCAAGATTTTATTGTCTTCATGATAAAACAAAAGACGAAGTTTAGAACTGGATCACTTGGCCCTGTAACAGAACAGAAAAAAAAAATGGTCAGTCTGATATTTTGTAAAGAACCTCTACTCCATCAAGAACAGTCTTTTCTTAAAGGGGCCACCATCCTTTAAGTGTCCTCATTCTTCCTTCCCTGCTCATGCTGAAATGAACACCAAAAACCTTACACCTTCAGCTATGGATCTAGTTATTTTGAGAGGATTGCCCCTGATCTTGATGCCACAATGAATGAGTGGGCAGAAATGTTCGCCTCTCCAAATATAATAAAGCTATGTAGAAAAGACTGCATCTTCCGCCCATAATTATATACCTTTCTCTTCTTATCTCCTCCCAGTTCAAAATGCTTGCATCTTTTGATAGCCAGCATTCTCTTAGATCTGCAGTTGGGCTCAACACATTCAAGCCTCAGCACAATCTTCTTTGTAGTTTTAGCCTGGAAAGAAATTAAGTCAAAACCTTCACAAATCACTGCAGAAAAATCTTTCTTCAAAAGTAAGACTATGCTTGGTTAAGTACTACCTAACGCAATGCTTTCAAATGATTAAGAGTTGTGACAATTTGTCTTTAGCATAGGGAGAAAATAGAAATGTGAAAATCAGTGGATTTAAGAGAAAATGTTATACCAAAGGTGGCAAGTTATCAAACTGCCATCAAGTTCTCCATTCAGATCAAATATCCTAGAGGCTCCTTATCAAATAGGCACCCACCATACCACCTTGAACCTGTGGCCATTCAGCAGCTCTATTGAAGTATTACACACCAACCAAAAATGGGTCAACCAAGTCCATGCAACTATGAAATAAACACAACCTTCACAATTCATTAAATAGGGTTAATAATTGTTACTTAAAATATATTAATTCTCCAAAGACTACCTACAATTATGTCTAGAATTTATGTGCATTCAACTGTATTCCTTAACTCAAGGTACACTCCCTACTAATATTCAACTTTTTAAGCCTGTTCCTGGAATCAGAATTCTACTACTGCTAGTTTGCAGTTCTCAAAAAGCCAAAACATAGCTAGAACCTCGCCATCTTCTAAACAAGTCACCAAAAGGTGAAAAAGCAATCAAGCATTCCTTTTACTACCTTGAGATAAAACCATTTATTGCACCTAAATGAACACTAAAGTCATTCCTTAATACTTTCTGTAACCGGGCTGAACAAGGTGAAGTGCCAAAAGAAATGCTGTGCTCGTAGGAATGTGATGTTCCAGGCACTGTGCTAATTAAGTGGTAACCAAATTACCTGTGGTAGAACAGAAACTGATTCAGCCTGAGAATGACAAACGACAAATTCAGAATTCAGTGGGCCAGTGGAAGACCTAAATGGCTCTTCTAAAGAGCCTTAAGACTTCATGTGATAGGTAGCTGACTGACTGCAGGATTCTCAATTGAGAAGCAGTAAGAGAACAATTCTTACTGCAACCAAGAACTGAGGATTCACAGGGACACGACAGATAGGGAACAGAGCAAAGCAAAGGATTTACTCGTGTACTCAAACTTCAGCCCTTAGGAAGGCAGGGCACATCCCTTAACTTGACGTTTGCCTCTTCAAAAACGGAAGGACAAAAAAATATAAAATACTGAGGTGGTGCAGTATTGTAAACTCGAGTCAGACCTGAGTTGCACTCCCAGCTCCACTGCCTACTAGATATATCACAGCAGGTAAGTGACATAACTTCGCTAAAACTATGAAAGCACATTACCTCTATTGTAGAGGTGTGGGCTAGAGACAAACGCAAGGTCTTTACCACAGTAAATGGGAAGCATGTCAAACGGTAATTACTACTAACCTTCTTCCGGAAAATCGGCTTAGTCTGCCCACCATAGCCACTCTGCTTCCTGTCATAACGCCGCTTTCCTGGGAGAGCAAAAGTTGTTACGGCATACTGAAGAACATAAATCACAATAGCCACATGGAAAAGTCTTCTTACGGGTCTTATCTTGGGCTTTCCAGCAGAATTATTAATGCCCAAGCGGGGGGGGGGGGCTGGGGCAACTAGGCTTGTGTATTATACCACTACATAAATGCCACATTAAAATCAAACTATATACAGATCGTCTTACCCTGGGCATACAGAGAATCCTTGCCCTTCTTGTACTGTGTCACTTTGTGAGGTTGGTGCTTGCCACACTTCTTACAGAAAGTCCGGCGGGTTTTAGGAACGTTCACCTAGTAAATGAACCGTTTAGAACAAGCAGTGCTATCAGACGCCAACAACATAACGCCCTACCCGACCCAGCTGACGCTAAGGCATCCCACGCGGACTCGACTCTCCAACTCCTCGCTAACACACAACGCTCTGACTAGAAAGTGGTCCAGCGCTACGTGCTTCAAGCAGAGTGCCCTCCGCCAAGTCTCAAAGTGGAAAGAGAGCGTCTTCACTCCACCCCCAGCTAAGTCTACTTCTCTGAGCCCATCAATTCAATTCCTGGCCCCGAAGCCCGGCCCCTTTGGGGTCGATCGCGGCAACAAAGCTTCTTTGGTACAATGAGTCCACGCAGGCGCCTGGACCCATCCCGGCACGGCACCATCGCCGGGAGAGGAAAGATTAAGGTGGATGTCACTGGGCCCCCACGCCAAAGCCCTACCATGTTTGCGAGAGAGCTATCGGCACGGAAAGAAAGAGGCCGGGCCGGAAACGGAAGTATATAGGAGGTTCCTGGTCGCGCTTCCTCATGGGAGTCGGTGGGAGCGACCATAGAGTCTAAGGCTCTGTGCGCAGCGCCCTCTGTCGGCTGAGAGGACTCGATTCGGCGCTGTGGCGGGAGCTTAAAGAAAGAGTCAGCCTGAGGCTGATGCACTCTCTTCGACTTCCGCCCCCCAGCTTTGCAACTTTTCCTCACTTCTTCACTTTGGAGGACGCTGCTGCGTAGCAGCGTTCAGTGAAGGAAGCAGTGCCCTTTCCAGACCCTCCGGCCTCCCTGTCCCTATCCCGGAGGGAAGCCAGGACTAAGGTCTAGTGGAGGGGCCCTCCACCTCCGTGTTCCATTCCTGTTCCACTTCAAGGACACTGGGAACATCTTTCACAGCCAACTGCTGGTTCGCTGAAGGCTTGGAGGGAGTCAGTGCTCTAGTTCATCTATAACGTGGCCAGCTGGTCCATTCAACAAATGTTTATCAAATGCCTATTCTGTGGCAGGCACTGTTTTAGGGGAGTGATACAATAATCAAATAATCACGCTCATGCTCATAAATGTACTATTACAGACTAAGTACTTTGTAAAAAGGGAATAATCAGCATTAAAGCAGCCCCCTTTTGTTGAGGAAGTTGACTACTCTAAGTTCTGAAAAGATACAATGAAATTGTTCAGCTCCTGCAATAACAATAATCAGGCCAAGAGAGAGAAAATATCCAGCAGCTCTTCCCTTCCCTCCATACCTGGCAGAAGGCATGTGCTAGGTTTCAGGAGAGTCCAGCAGAGAAAAACTGCAGGGTACTGAGCATTTAAAATGGATTGTCTTGTAGAATTCTCACAGTAATTCTATGAGGTAGGTCTTACTATTATTCCCTTTTTACAGATGAGGAAATTGAGGCTGTAGGCTGTTAAACGATTTTCCCAGTGTGGATAGTATTTAGTGGAGCCAGGATACAAACACAGGTGATCTGACTACAGAGCCTGGGTTCCTTTACCATTATACAATATGGCTTTTATGGCCTGGTAATTGTAATAGCTAGTTATTGAGCACTTATTATATGCCAGGCATTTTCCTAACCATCTTACATACTACCGCTTTTAATCCTAACAACCCAGGTAGTATGTACCATTATTAGTATTTAACAGGTGAGGAAAATGAGGCACAAGAGGCATTAAATTCACTTACCCAAACTCACACAGGTGGTTATTTTGTGGAGCTGGAATTTGATCCCTGATAATCTAACACCACAACCTTGTACTTAACTGTGACATCACACAGGGGAAGCAGGGCATCTGTAGGGTATGTAGGATGATGAGAGAGAATTGAGCATAGACGCAGGAGGAGGTGCCAGTGGATTAGGGGTTAAGGAACTATGAAAGCCTGGGGTCTCCTGCTTGCATAACCCTCCAGGAACACCCATGGGTTCAGAGCTGACTCTCTGATCATCCCCTTTTTGTTCGACAGTCTCTGACAATGAGATAATAAAAACATTACCATTACCTGCTATATTTCCTAAAAGTTTCTCTGCCAGACAGCCAACCTGTAGTCTCACAGCATTTTCTTCTTCTTTCCAGGCTCTTAGGCAGTCTCACTGGCCTTTGAGACATTTGTAGAGGTTTTTGATGTTAGTAACATGGAAATATGAAGACAGTGAACATGACCCCTCTTAGTCTAATCAATCTCAGTTCTTTCTATCACACCTCGTGACATGACTTTGGCTTTGATTCCCTTCACCAATCCTGGTCTCTGTTTTGGACATGCTCCTGCTCATTAATTTTCCCTGAGATGAGGCACTCAGAACTGAACACAGGATCTAGATATGGCCTGGCCTTGCAGAGTAAGTGGCCTGTTCACTCTCCTCTGTCCATATATTTTACTGCTACAAGGAAGCCTAATATCACCTTACATTTTCTGGCAGCCATGTTACTGACATGACATTTCTCTTGATTACTATCAGCAAAAACCTCTGAACCATTTTCCCAAATGTTACTGCTATCCCACTTTCACCTGGAGTCCTTTGAAGTTCAATGTCAGTGCCCGGTTATGGGATGGGACATGACCCTTAGCCCTGGTAACTTACACTTTGTTGAAGTTGGCTTATCATACCAGGTGATCAAGATCTTTGGGAAACCGATTGCTCTGGTTTTGTCATCTAATCTAGCTCACAACAGCCTTGGGCCATTCATGGATTAGTTAGGCTATTTTCTATACCTTCCTCAAAGGTCATTAATAAAAATGTTGAACAGGATAGCACCAAGAATAGAACCTTACATTACATCAGGAATCTTTTGAGGTGACACTAGGCCATTCATTTTCTCTATGTGGGTGCAGTCCTTCTGTCATCTAGCCAAGTGTATAGGGATTGCTGATGGGCAGAGGGTGAAGAAGTGCCTAGGTTTACTTTCCCCTTTCCCTTGTCTTGCTCTCCCTGTCCAGATCCCCCGTTGTATGCCTATCAATTTCCAGTCTCCACCCCAAGATGGACCTTGAGAAGGGACAGGTCATGTGACAAGTAGCATCTAACTAAAGAAAAGGGGAGGGAAGGCAAATGTCTGTGACCAACTCTCAGGCAGGTGATTGGAGCAGCTGTTCAGGGGGTGGCTAGTGAAAAATTGTCAATGAAATAGGAAGATCATGCAACACTTGCTGCCTATCTATCTTGTGCAGAGGTGAGGATTAACCACTCAACTATCCTACAACATGCTTTAAAAAAAAAAGCACGTTGCCTTAAAAATTCTGACAGACTTCTAGTGAGATCCGTGATCTGTTTCTACATTAGGATACAGCGTCTGGCGCAAGTAAAGATGGCAGTGCCTGATGTGTCAAGGTGGGCAAGCAGATCAGTCACCAGGGGCTCTGCCAGTGGTGTCTGCACTTCCTAGGAGGATCCTCCAGGAGAAGATTTCTGCTAGAACATAGGCTAGAAGGTGGCTTAGGAAATATTCAGGCTTCAAGTAACATACCTTGTCTGGTTTATCGCTCTACAGTATTCAAGGGAAAGGTGTAAATTAAGAGTTAACCCCTGAGGCAGAATCTTAAATGGAGAAAGTCAACATCCACAGAAAATGGGGAAGGGCACAAGTATTTGTGTGGGCTCACATTCAGACATTTTTATCTGTAGAAAAAATGCTTTCTTAGAAAATGACTCAGCAGGGGGAAGTCTTGTCTCTACCTCTGTCTGGCTCTGTACTTTGGGGTCCCTTTGTGAGCACTCCATCTTTCACTATCAAGTTTAACTCTGAGACCCCGAGTCTCCTCTGCCTTAGAGGACATGAAACTCTAAAGACGCTCTTCCTCTTTGGTCCCTTTGTTTTGTCTTTGCTGGTCTGCATTTCTCCTCTTTCCTGTAAGTCTCCACTCCCTGTGCTGACCACCCCCACAGTCCTTTAGGTATGTCGTCCCTTTACGTCCGGGAGGTCAGCCTGATGACCTGTCTGCTCAAACCAGCCCCATCTAGAGTATCAGTGGCCCCAGTAATGTTGAGAAGGGTTCTTTCAGAGTGGACTCAAGATAGTAGTGTCAGAGGTCCCAAGCAAATGAAGGGCGGGGACAGCTGGGGGGTGTGGAATAGGGACAGCAGCAGGGAACCAGATACCATGCTGCTGAGAAGAAGAAAAAAAAGACATTGGTGTAAGTCAGGAAACAAAAAAAGGGAACTGAGTGGCTGTGAAAGGGTGGGGTTTGCTCAGACTGTCCTTCCTCTCTGGACTGTAAGAATATGTCTCCAGGGCCAGTGTCTTCTGAGATCGAGTCCCACCTTCAAAGTCCTGGCATCTCAATGCATCTGGGAAGCAACCTGCATTAAGTCAGGACTGAGGTGGGTCTGGGGCATGGCAGGGGCTGGGCAGCAGCAGCAAGTAGCTTTCGTGGGACCCCTGAAGGCCAGAGAGAAAGCATGGCTGGTGCCATGTAGTCTGCTGGCAGAGGAGGCTGACGGAGGGTGGGAGTGTCATCAGCACAAGGCCCTGGCAGTCCCTTCCGATGATCAGAAGGGGCCGTAAGGGTCCTTTCTGAGGAGGGTTGTGGGGGAAACAAAAAGAGAAAAAAGTGACCTGAGGTGACCATCTGAACAGTTAGCAAATGTTGGAATGGGGCACCTCTGTAGAACTTGGCAGAAAAGTAATGCTGCCGGTGGCAGTCAAATATCGCTTAAAGACCCAAAATGTATACTTGTATCAATGAGGCCCTTAGGAGAAATTCAAAGAGGGAGATTGTCTGAGAAAACCGTAAAAGCTTACATGCCGCAATAGGCCGTTACCTTTGTAAACTGGGGAAAGGCACCAGCCAAACCAGGGTGTAGGCCACCTGCCTCAGGCTGCATGGGGCCAGTGTCACCAGGATCAGAGCTGGCTTGTTGGAAGCATTGTATGCGCCAACCTCGTGGTAACAGTGAGTAAGAGACCGGGCCAGAAGAAAGCAGCTTCAGCCTCAGCCCAGACAGTGTGGCCAACCCCTGAGGTCGTGGGGAAGGTTTTTCCTATTACCATTGCCTGCCATGTGCACAGCTTTTTCCTCTCTCGTCTTCATCATTTCTCCTCTCCTCCTCTCCATCCCCCTCCTCCTTCTCCTCCTCCTCCTCTCCCTCCTTTCTCTACCTATAATCCCCTCTTCTTTATTTCCTTCTTTATTTTGTTCATTACCGCATCTCCTGGAACACAGTCAGTGCTTAATAAATCATCGTTGAATTGCATTGAATTGTTTTTGCCCCTTTCTTCCCCTGCTCTTTCCCCTTTTCCCCTTCCCCCTACTTGCCTAGTATCTTCCCCATAGGATTGTTGTGAGCACCAAGTGTGTTAATATACATAAAAGCAGTTAAAACAGGGCCTGGCCTATTAAGTGCTAATATCTCAACGTTTGCTATTATTTTTATTCTGCCTGAAACCTGCCAGTGTCCCCAGAGGGCCTGCCTAGAGCAAATAGTGTGGCATTTAGAATAAAAGGGATTGTAGGCCTCGATCAGGACATCTTTGGATGAGTTGCTGGACCTCCAGATGGAATCCTGGTCCAGTTTCCTGGCCACTCAGCTCTCCGAGCTCAAAGTCCAGAGGCAGGGGCCTCTACAGCTCAGAGGCTGTCCTCTGTGCTATTAGTTGTGTGCTAGTTCTGCTCCTTCCCTCATTTTGCATGCCAAACCCCTGAACCAAGGGTGCTACAGCCTCTCTGGAGCCTGTTATTTGATAAAACAATCTCACCCTCCAAATAAGCCACAAAATGCAAATACTCATGGAACCTAAAGCGTTCTACCGAAGCAATATCCCTTAGGGCTAGCCCTATCTGCTCTATTCTGACCCCTCATATTCAGACTATTTAAACTATCTGCTTGTTTCAAAGTCCAAATTCCTGTTGCTTATGGCTGGTGATGTGTTTTTTTGGAATCCTCTGTGAACTCCTTAGGGTGAGAACTAGTGCAAGTTTCCATCCACTTCTAGGGTCTTGGTGTAATTTTAAATTATCATCACTATGATTTACTATTTCCATTTGAGCAAATTTCCTATAGAGAGTTTCCTTTCAGTGGACTAGACCCATACCAGGAAGTGACTTAGGTATAAGGTGAAGATATGGCTTTTGAAAACCAGTTTGGGTGTTCTCCAAAGAGTCATCAGATACCTGCTGCTTTTCGCCCAGTGATGCCGAGATGTGATTGCTAACTCCTGGGAACAAGGGAGAGCTAGAATTTTCAGTGAGGCAGTGCTCAACAAGAAGCTAGAGAGGAGACCTTGACCTAATTCACTCCAAAGCTGCTTGGTTATGCAAATGAAGCCATCAAGGGAGGGGGAGAGAGAACTCCTCTGAGGACCCTGAAACAAATGGGCCACGTGTGGCTTTCAGTTTCTCTGGAGGTTCGCGTGCACTGACTGAGGGTGTACAGAGAGCACTGGAAACACAAAATCCTTAATCCCAGGCTTTCCTCCTCACTCTCTGAGAGCCATCACCAGATGCCCATAGGGTTAATGTTGGTTATCTGACCCTCAAGGAGAAGCTCAGCTCACTGCTTTGCCTCCCTGAAATGAAAATGAACCATAGTCTATTAGCTCATCCCTAGAAGAAGGAAATTCTAGAGAGTCAAGAGAAGTTAAATTTCAGGAAAGTTGGAGGTTGGAAGGTACTGGAGTTCAAGATTACTGGCTCAATGAGAAAATAGATTCATCTGCAATAAAAACAGGGTAAAAAACTCATTCGAAATCGATCAGAAAAGAGATAAAGGCACAGGGAAAGCAGACTCTCAAAAACTGCTATTTGGAGTGGAAATTGGTACAGTGTTTCTGGAAACTGTTCTGTCAATATGTTTCAAAATGCAAAATGCACGTACTTTTTGACTTGGTAAATGATGCTTATATACAGATCCTAATATCATGGGAAAATAATCAGAAATAATGTTAAACAAGAACTTTAGATATTTTGGGGAAAAGGAGTGTTGGATGAATGGATGGATGGATGGATAGATAGATACATGATGTTAAGAAAAAGAAGCAAACTAAAAACAGTACGTGCAATAAGATCTCAAATATAAGAAAAATGCACAGGAAAAAATGGAAAGTAATATGCCCAAATATTACTGCCTCTGGATAATGAGCTTATAATTGATACTTTCTTTTTCGTATTTCTGTACTTCAAACATTTTCTATAATGAACATGTATTATTTTGATATCGAAGGAAAAAACAAACATTTAATCCAAAGAAAGCAAAAACTAAACTGAAAAAGAAGACCAAAGGGGCACATAAATTCAGAGTGAAAGGTGGACACCCCAGCAGTCACCCTCAGGGCAGAGGGACGATGCCGAATGTATTACCACCAACCTGATGCAGAGTGTAAACTTGCAGATTGGCTATCTAGCTCTCCTTGCATCATCACTTGGCCAGAATCTATTGTCTGTAGTACAGGGCAGAAGAGGTGATGAATCACAGAGACCCAGAAGTTTCCAAAACCAGAGAAGAAAAATGTAAAATGTTAACAACATGAAATGCTGAAAAAGAACGAGAGCTCCGAGACCTCTTGGAAATGACTACAGCAGATGAGAATTTCCCTGGTTAGCACACAGGCAGAAAACTGATTTTGGCTGGAAAGTCTTCACCACAAATCTGGTCACCTGTAGCGCTGACCCGGAAGCTTATCATCAAATAATTAGGTTTCACTGGGGCCTAAATAGAACTTCTTGGGAACTTAACAAGAGCAATTAGGTTTCTTTGTTGCTATGGTTATGATATTTTAAAGAATACTTCTCGGGGCTGCCCGGTGGCGCAGCGGTTTAGTCCGCGCTTGGCAACCCGGGGTTCGCGAGTTCGGATCCCGGGCGCCCGCCGACGCACTGCTTGTCAGCCATGTCGCGGCGGCGTCCCATATAAAGTAGAGGAAGATGGGCACGGATGTTAGCCCAGGGCCAGTCTTCCTCAGCAAAAAGGGGAAGATTGGCAATAGATGTTAGCTCAGGGCTGGTCTTCCCCACAAAAAAAAAAAAAAAAAGAATACTTCTCTTCTGGTTCCAAGGCCAGGGAACTCTCAATCAAAATCTCAATCAGAACCTGAGAGATGCTTCTTGGGGCTGAGGAGATTTTTGGTATACCAATTTAGCCTATCAGTCATCCTCTGCTCTAATTAGAGACAGTTGATAATTCTACTGGATTTCATAGTAAAGCATCAGGAAGATAGGACAGCGAAAGGAACAAGGGATAATACAAAGTGCATAGTCCAACAGATAGGCTGGACCTGGGTTTGCCACTTTCTCTGAGAAACTGAAAATTCATTCTGAGAGTAGAAAACTATGATCACATGTACAAGAATGTCCATGGCAGCACTGTTTATAATTGAAAACAAACAACCTAAATACCCATCCATAGGAGAATGAATAAATAAAGTGTGAATATAGACTACTTTATGCATATAAAAATGAATTAAAGTGTATGAACTAGAGGTACCAAGATAAATAAGTCATAAAACATTACATTGAGAAAAAAGCAAGTTGCTAAAGAATATGTACCACTTACATAAAAATGTAAAACATGCAAACCAATACTAAATATCTTTTATGAATACTTACATATGTAGTAATAATATAAAAACATGCCTAGGGATGAAAAACACTAAATTCAAGATATTGGTAACCCCTAAGCAGGGCGGGGGGACACATTGTGGAGGAGTACACAAGGAGGTTTTGACTCTATGGATAATACTTTATTTCTAAAAAACACTGGAAGCAATTATGGCACAATGTTAGGATTCTATAGAGCTAAGTAGTGAGTACATGAGTGTAATGTTATTCTCTGTACTTTCCATCTATTTTCAATATTTCATCCTATAAAAGAAAGTACATTCAAAGTTTTATATTCACAGTAAGCGATGATAACCCTAGGGACAAAGAATGGGTGTTCCATCTAAACCCTGTGCTTTTATCCCATCGACAATGACAAATCCTGAGAAGGAAAGAGTGAGTGACTCTAGGAATCCACAGTTAGGATCTCCTTGTGGAAGATTTAAAGGAAAATGTAAGAAAACCTGGCGGGACTGAAAAGAGTCCTCATGTGGGAAAAAGTACAGTTAACAGAGACAAATCATCCTTTCCAGCCTGGAGGAATACTGCAGAGGAAAGTGCCCCAGGATCCTGAATTCTCTCTTATCTCCTGCACTTACCGTCATTTCCTCTTTTGCCAAATGTTCCTAGAAGATGCAGAGAGGTCTCTCCCAAGTGTTCTTCGACGATAGCCATGGGGAATGATCGGGTGCTGAGGTGGATGGCATCACACCCCGTGAAGGCAAAAAAACCCGCAATCCCTCTGAGAGGCAGTGAGGTCCCACAGAAAGAGCAAGGGCTGTGGAGTCACAGATGGATGAGGCTGGGAAAGTCATGTAACCTTCATGAGTCTCACTTTCCTCATCTGTTTGCTATGAGGAATAAATGAAATGACGCGTGTGAAATGCCTGATGGGTAGACTGCACTGAGAGAAACAAGAGTGCCCTTCCGTTTCCCTGGGGAGAAAAGGGAATGGCCAGAACCTTGCTGGGCAATTAAGTAATGCTTTAAAGGAGAAATAAAGAGAAAACACCGCTTTTGGATATTCTGGCTAAGTAGTTATTTGAACTATGACTGACTGGTTATTTCTAACTAGCATCTCCTGGACTCTTCCCAATCATCAGCAGGCTGTGTATTTTTCTGAATTTTGCTCTGGTGTTGTCCATAATAGTGTTTTACCTTAGCACGAGCAAAGATAGGAACCAAAGGTGGTTTAGGTTACTGATCCTGCAAGTGCTATTTATATTAATTTCTTGGCATAATGCAGTTTGTAAGATGGCTGAACTCTTACTAACAAACATCCTCTTTCTGAATTCTGCTGCTCATAGTGGGCTGGGAGGCTGCAAAATGTGGCCACATGAAAGTTCTTCCATTTGTAGTTTAATAAAGAGCACATTATAATGCTGGAAAGCTGTGTTTTAAATGAGAGCTCTGTGTCTATTATTTTTCCTCCTCTTTCTTTCTCTATACGAACAACAGTGTGTGTGTGTGTGTGTGTGTGTGTGTGTGTGTGTAACATTCATGTCACTTCCATCTCCACTTGCCCCCACCCCTACCCCCACCCCCACCCCCTGAGTGAGGTGCAGGGTCAGCCCTCATGGTGCATCTTTTGTGGTTGAATTGACTCTGTTGGCTGCTGAAATTGTTACCAAAAAAAATTAGAACCCACAATATGTACCCAAAAACTCTGCAACTAACCTCTAATGCAGAGTGTCCAACACACCAACCTTCAAGAAGACATAAAGATGACTGCCTCTCCTTTCACATTATTGGTGGTGGAACAGTGGTGACTAAGGAAGAACTACTACATTTTCAGGCTGTGTGTGTCTGGACTGGATCACAAGGAATAAAGGGAAAGCAGTCAAAGAAGGGGCCATGAGGCCATGGAGATCCCGGTAATCCTCCAGCTCAATGATCTAGAGGTAGAGGCCATTTCACCCCTTGCTCAGAGGGCCGATGGCTAGTGAGAGGCTTACTTACTTCCTCATACTTAGACCAGCACTAAACTTTACCCTAACACAGACGCTTGAAAGAGAGGAAGGCTTCCTCTTGTACAAACTGGATTTGTTCTAAAAAAGAAAAAGAGCAGAGGAAGCTTCCAGAAGGACCTGTCTTATGGGAAAGAAGAGCAGAGGCCAAGACTGAAGCAGATGCTGGGTCCGAGCAGGGAGTGTAACCACCAAGAACTAGTTCTCACAACAGAACTAAAGGTAAAATGCTGGGTGTGCTTTACTCAGCTATAAGAATTCAACTGGACACTGTTTGTTGGGATGCTTCTGATCCGCTTTCTGGTCATGCTACTCAATCTCTTTAGGGTTTTATTTTGTCTTCTGTAATTTGAGTCTTTGATTGTGCAGAGGCACATAATTGGAATTCACCGTGGGAACAAATGTGATATTATTACAGGGATCTCAATGAGTTGGAAGTCCTGAGAATAATTACTCAGTTACCACTACATCTGGGTAAATGAGTAATCTTAGTGTTAAAAGAAATCTCTTTGGAGTTCGAGCTGAATCCAAATGTTAGAAACAACTCTGGTTGTAAACCCTTGTCAGTTTGTCACTCCTGTGAGAGACCATTTAAACCAAGGAGGCAGAGAAGAGAGCTGTGTGGCAGGGTATGGGGAAAGGTTTGCTACTTTGCCCAATTTTTTTCAAAAGATCATTTATAAACCATTGAAATAATCTGCCACCAGAAGAAAGTGGCATCCACACGGTGGATAAGCAGCAAAGAGAACATCCCTGGTGTTCCTTTAACTATTTTTGTCTCCCCAGCATGATAATAGAATCTTCTATACCACAAGAAAGAGCAAAATAACGGTGTGGATAGTCTCAGGCTTCAAGAAAAGCCACTCCCTTGCTTTTGTGGTGTGAGCAATAGTCTGTGCTTGACAAGTAGAAAAAACTGTTGACCTTATTTATCCTGCTTCCATGGGGCCACCAAAAGCATAAGGAGTTTAGTTTAAAAAAATAAATCCTACCGCCCCCTTAGGAAAAAACTCACCTCTAACAAAACTTGAGGGGTGATGGTGGTGATTTTTTCAGTATTTATTCAGTGCTCAGTTTTTGTAACAGTATTTATATTTTCTCTTTATCTTTCTAATTAAGGTTTGGAATTAGTAATATAAGATCGTGCATAAACTTTAAGCAAAAAACTGATATGAAGTGTGTTTTGTGTGAATAAAAAAACCAATGGTGACCTGTTGTAACTTTCTTTGCCTTTCTGTATTTCAGTTACCTAAACTGAATTTTTCTGGACAATTGTAAGTTTAGAGAGGCTAAACAAATTACTTTTCATAAATGATCAGAGATGGCATTCATAAGAGTAAGACAGTTGCATCACTTTTGCATGATGCTGTCTAAAAGAACTAATCTAAGCAAAAAGGAGAGGAAACAACAAAAGACAAAAACAACTCCCTCCCCAAAAATTGTTTTTCAATTTTAGAACAAATCTTCTATCCTCTGTAGCTTAGCCAGTGGGTGATGGGCAAAATCAGTTGGGTGGCAGTTAGTATATGTCCAGAACTGCAGGTGCAGCCTCCATATCCTTATCAGACCCCTTGGTTACAGCCCCTAGTGGGACAATGTTTGAAAAACTACATTCACTGTCTAGGAAACTGGGAACCGAAAGTCCAGTATCTGCCTCAGTGGAGTTCTGGCACCTGCATTATCCCTTCTGGGGATATCAGAGTCAACAGCTGCACAGAGACTTTTGCTGTTCACAGATTCTGCACGGATCATAAAAGGGTGGTTAGTATAAAGCTGCTTCTAGACATTACCAAGCACACAGGTACATATCACTTGACATCCAGAGCATTCCATTGCCTTATACAAGCATTCCATTGCCTTATTCCATTGCCAGTTTATGTGAGCTTACAATATAGAATCCTCCCAATTCAATGTGCATCCATTATACCTGAAAACTGACAGAGATGGGGGTTGTGGAAGGAGGACATCAAGGTACAAAGAAGGCTCTTTGTTAGCTTTGCACATTTCTGTTCCATTTGAAACCAGGTGGCTAGGTTAAGGGGGAACCAGGAGGGATGAGGATTAACCTGCTGGGTCCTCAAGAACTTTCATTGTCAGCAGCACACAAGTGAGCTCCAGAAAGGAGAAGCTATGGCTGCAGTGATACTGGAGAGCATCTTTCTGAAGCGATCCCAGCAGAAAAAGAAAACATCACCTTTAAACTTCAAGAAGCGCCTCTTTGTCTTGACCGTGCACAAACTTTCCTACTATGAGTATGACTTTGAACGTGGGGTAAGTTTCTTTGCTGTGAAACCTGATTATCAAGGACTTGGCCTTCAATCTTCCTTGGGGAAGATGTAGATCCTCTTTGGTTGAAGGAACGAGGTGGAAGAGACCTAAGTACATTTCAAACTCAGCAAAATGTTTCCTAGCCTAGAACTAAGTACAGCCATGCTGGGGCAAAAATTCAGAGATGCTAAGAAGCCATGGGGAAAACCTTACCATGGAATCTCTCAGTTGGTGAGCACTCATTAAATGATTGCTGAGAATGAAATCCAAGATGTGGAAATTGCTTCCTTATTTTTTATGATAAAGGCACACACAGTCATCCACTCTTCTATAGTATTTGTCCTCCATCTGGTAGTCAAAAAAGGTTAGATGGATAGACCTGGAAGTTGTTGTTTGTTTGCTTTTTTTCAAAATGACAGGTCCTGATAGAGTGTGGGTGTCACCTCACTATGTCGAATGATTAGATAACAAAATCTAATCATCTAGTTGCTTAATCACTCTTAATCTTTCTCCGTTTTCTTCCTCATTCTCTTTCTCAGAGAAGAGGCAGTAAGAAGGGTTCAATAGATGTTGAGAAGATCACCTGCGTTGAAACAGTGGTTCCTGAAAAAAATCCTCCCCCTGAAAGACAGATTCCGGTAAGAAGAGACCATTTTCAGAGCAGGGGTGGGGCTATTAAGAAACTTGGACTAGTTCAATCCTCTGTAAATAAACTGGTGATGCTGTGCAATGTGGAACACAGTGAAGCTCCCTTATAAAATTCTTCACTCTGCCATGTGTTAGTTATACTGAGTCTCAGCATCTTTCCCCCAGACGCAGAGCAACTCACTTAATCTGGAAAACTAGTAATACCAACTTAAGATGATATCATATCAAGTTTTCAACCCGATTAGAGATGATTTGTTTTACTGCCTCAGTTACCTGGATCACATTTACAGGCTTGAGTTAGTCTGAAAGCTGGAATCCTAGGGCTCTGAGTCACATGAGATTCTTTAACAGCTCACTGTTTATTCTCTTCTCACTTCCCAGAGCCTCTCCAGGGCATAACACCTACTGACTTCTGAGCTGATTTTTAAAAAATATCATTTATTATTTTTTCCTGATTACAAGAGCAATGCCTATTTATTATAGAAACTCTGGAAAAATGTGAAAAAGCACAAAAAAGGAAGATAAAATCGTGCATAATCCCATTATCCAGCTAAAACAGCTATTAACATGTTGGTGTATAGACTTACAGGTGTTTTTCTCCACTAGCAACACATACACCCACGCTAATATATATGTTATATATTTAAAACATAGAATCATACTACACATCTTGCTTTGCAACCTACTTTTTCAATTTAACAATATATGAAAACCTTTTCCCATGACAATAGATACTCTTTAATGACATGATTTTCATGATTGCATGGTATTCCCTATCATGGATATATTGCAATTTGTTTAACCGATCTCCTATTTAAGTTGTTTCCAATTACTTGATATTATAAACCATATTGAGAGGAATATCCTTGCATACATCTTTATGTACTTTTTAAATTCTTTTCCTTACAATAACTTCCTAGAAGTAAAATTTTTATA
Organism: Tapirus indicus; assembly: GCA_031878705.1. NCBI lineage: Eukaryota > Metazoa > Chordata > Mammalia > Perissodactyla > Tapiridae > Tapirus > Tapirus indicus. The sequence goes on along the minus strand of CM062942.1, from coordinate 84,854,672 downwards.
TTCTCTTTATGAAATATGTACACTTTGGTTATTTTTATCTTTTTTATTTTCTAGAAGTGGAATTTGAATTTCATACATTCCTACAAGCTGTATATGAGAGTATCTATTTCTCTACATTCTTTCCAATGCCAGACATTTTAAATATTTGTTAATTTGACAGCCAAGAAAAGTGGTATTTTATTGCTGATCTACTTTGCAATTTATTTTTACTCATAAGGTTGAACGATTATACATCTACAGGTCATTTATATTTATTCATTTGTGAATTGCCTGTTAATTTTTTTGCCCATTTTTCTATTGAAATATCTGCCTTATTCCTAGTACTTTTTAAGAGATCTTGATATATTAAGAATATTAATCCTTAACTGTAATATATGTTGAAAACATTTTTTCCAGTTTTTCATTTATCTTTGATTTTTGCTTAAGTATTTTTTTTTTTTACCATACTTGGTTTTAAAGTCTGTGTCATCAGCTTAGGTCATCTTTTTCTTAATGCTTCTAACCTTTAGCATTATAGTAGAAAGGCCTTGCCTCCAACAAGATTATATAAATAGTCACTTATGTTTTTTTCTCAGTCATTCATAGTGTAATTTATTATATTAAGCTCTTGAATCCATGCAGAATTTACTTTGGTGTATGGTGTGAAATAGCTACCTAACTCCCCTCCCGCCCCCTGCCAATATTAGTGGTTAAATGTTTGTCCCAGCACCATTTATTGAGTAACCTCCCTTTCCTCGATGATTTGAAATGCCTGAGGTTTTTTTGAATGAGTATGTGCTGGATCCTATGGATATGTCTCCTTACTGGGTTATTGGAAGAACCACTAAGAATTAGCATTATCTGTGCAGGAAAGCCTTCTGGAGCCACTGCAAAGGACTCCCAGTACCTAAAGACATCCAGAAAAGAGCAATGCATCTACCAATAACCATGCTTTATTCTTCTTTCATTGCAGAGAAGGGGTGAAGAGTCCAGTGAAATGGAGCAGATTTCAATCATTGAAAGGTTCCCTTACCCCTTCCAGGTGAGGTATTTTCTCTCACCAACTCTCAAAGGGACCTGTAATATAATCCTTAGGGATGGGGTGTGGGGCAAAGGGAAGGATACTAGGTTCCAGGGAACAGAAGTCCACAAGGAGGCTGGACCAAGAAATGAGACTGGCAAGGGCTGAGTGTGTTGGCTTTTCCATTTTCCAATTGAACATAGTTTCTTTTAGTCTCTAAACCTCAAAGAGAATCCATAATGGTAGTAATTCTATGATGGTGTGTCTTGTCTATGGTAACTGCATTGAGAAAGATGCTCTGTTTGTTGAGTGAGCATTTCACTTCCTTCTGGTTCTGCCAGGCAGATAGGCATCTGTCTAATGGTGGTCATGTGGGTTGAAAAGACAAAAAAGGGGAGGGCAGGAGTGGTATTAGGAAGTTCGGTATGGGGAAGGCTTATTAGACTTAGACATAAACTTAAATTCTATTCTAGTCTGGAATAACTGAAGAGCCACATAGACATCTGCTTGGTAGACACAATGTAAGCCACAAAGGAGGTCAAGAGCTTCAGATTTGATCTTCAATTTGGCTTGCTTATGTCCTGAGAACTCTGTAGGCCACATGTTGTGAATACAGCACCCTCTGCAACAGCGAAAGCCAGAAAAGGAAGTGGAAAGTCTCAGGGGAGGGGGCTTTCTGTCATGGATTTATGAGCACAGCAAAACTAACAAGCAAAAAGAAAAATGTAAAAGGATCTTGTTCATGCCCCTGACTGTATCAAAGTTTATGAAACCTATGAAGGAAGGGTGTTTTAGACATGGTTTTTACTACCATTGTCTTTCAACAAGATGATGTTGTTTGGCTGAGCTAATGGATAATGCTAAACAGTAGATAATTCAACATTAATTTACATTTGACTTTAGAGTCCACTATGTATTGTCTATTAAATCTGTGAGGGTTGAAACCACGTCTTATATGTTTCATGCACCTCCACAACACCTAGCACGATGCCTTGTACACAAGAGTCGCTGCAAAAATACTGACTGTTTGATTTGATGATAGTGCTTAGTATACACTTTAGTCTATTTGAAGTAGCTTTGTGGTTCCAAATTTGGTTTATTTTGGCTAATATTGGCAAGGGGAGGCCAGTAGGCAGGTAGGGGGAGGGTTAGCCATGAGTTAAAATTTTGCTCCATATTATCCAAGTGAATAATCCATATGTGCTAGCCAAGACAAGTTGTATAAATCATTACTTCATTTCTCTTCTGTACAAACTCAAACTCAAGGTTTAATAAGATCATAAAGTATCCTTTGTTGGATAAATATAAATCCTGTCTCCACCAAGGGCTGAGAGAAACATTATGAACTAAGTTTACACACAAATTGAAACACAAGTCAAGAGGACCGAGGAGTATTCAAAAAGCTCAGAGCTTCTAAGTCCTGCATCCCTGGATATGAATTGTTCAGTAATTCTTCAGATAGTTCACATAACCCTAGCCCCACTGCTCACTGAAGACCCTGCCTTTCTTTGTCTCCCACTATAAATATACAAAATTATAGCTTAAGATTAGTTCCTTCAAAGCCTTTGAATCCTAACTGCTGAAGTCTGTGTGTCCGTTGCCCCAGGTTGTATATGATGAAGGGCCTCTCTATGTCTTCTCCCCAACTGAAGAACTGAGGAAGCGTTGGATTCACCAGCTCAAAAATGGTGAGCATTACGTGAAAAATAAACTAGTTTCTAAAGAGAACAGGAAAGGAAGGAAGGAAGAAGAGAAGTTGGGAGGGAAGGAGAGAAAGAGACAGAATGAAAGAGAGAGACAGCAGGGAAGGGAGGAAAGAAGGAAGGAAGGAGGGAAGGAGGGAGGGGAAAAAGGGAGAGGGGAGAAGAATGGATGGAAGGAGGGAGGTGAGAAAGAGAGAAGGGGAAGGGAAGGGGAGAGAGAGGAGGGAATGAGGGAGAGAGGAAGAAAGGAAGGGAGGGAGGGAGAAAGCTCACGAGAGAGAGAAAAAGAGAATTATTCTATTTTCTCCAATATTAGTCATACAATTGAGTTTAATATTCCATTATATGAATAAAAGATCACGTGCTAAATTAAGAGTTTCAACCCAGTCCCATCACTCTCTCTCTAGTGTAATTTTGTAATTGTAGGTGCTTCTATTTCCCTATTTATAAAAATGCCCCATTCTTTACACCGATTACAAGAGTGGTGTGGTGTGGCATTCAATGGTTATTTCAATATTTCGAATCCTAGGTGTGAAATATTTCGTTCCAAAAGAATTAAATAGATGATTATGAGAGTGCTTGATGTCAGAGTAGAGAACCTGGTTTCAAGCTCTCTTCTACCACTAATAAGCTGGGTGGCCTCTGGTAAGTAGGCCAGCAAACTTCTTTGAGGCTCAGGCTCTCCTTCTGAAATAGGAATAATAATGATGCCTGCAGTACCTACCTCCAGGGTTGTCCTAAAGATCAACTGAGGTAATGTATGTGAAAGCACTTGGAAAACTGTAAAGCACTGTACAAGAAAGCACCGTACATCTCCTCACTGTGGAAAAATATTTTCCAAGGAGCTATTTCATGTTCCTTGCTTTGTGAGGACCTAAACTTGAACACAGTTTTAGCATTTCACATAGACCATACAGTGTGCTCAGATAAACCTGACTGAAAACGCTTGCAGCACAGGATGCATGCATACATATTTGTGTGTATATATAGCCACATGTCAAGTGACTGAGAGATTAACTGGTTGAGTTGACATCAGGAAAGGCTGCCTAGAGAAACAGGAAGGATGGCAGACTGATAACGGCATGGTTGGGTTATTGCATGACAGCCCTTTGTCTTAATAAACATTTAGTTTCTGATATTCGGTGGCTAACTAGACCAGCTTTGTTCACTCCCTTGAATGCAAGTCTGATTGGCCAAAATAAAAATCACCAAATTTTTCAAGCTGAAAGAAGAGGGAAGAAAGGAAGAGAAGGGTCATTTATTGAATTCTTGCTATGTGCCAGACACTGAGCTAGATACCTTATATTTATTACCTCATTTAATTCTCACAGCAACCTTGGCCTAAAAACAACAATAATAATAACTACTACTTAATGAGCACTTACTATGTACCAGGCTCTGTGCCAAGTGCTTCAAATGTACTAGCTCATTTAATCCTCACAATAAGCTTATGAAGTATGCATTATTCCTCGATTTACAGGTGAGGGAACTGAGGCTCAGAGAGATTAAATAACTTGCTCAAGGTCACACAGCTAGTGAGTGGTGGAGCCTGATTCTTGCTACATCCCTAGGTCTTATGACTCTAAAGCCTAAGCTTATTACATAGTTTTATGCTGCTCAGTTCTCAAGCCCAGAAATTGCATCTGTAGTTGACAGCAAGATATTCTAGAATAAGGCCACACTGAGATTACAAATAGGTGATATCTTGCACCACACAGTTCAGTTCTTGGCATGTTTTGAGGTAAGAGGCCTGCTTTAGCCCTGGGGGTACAAAACGAGCAAACACCTCAGTAGTGCTTATTATGATCCAGGATCTTCTCTAAGTTCTTTACATATATTAACTCATTTCTTCTTCATATTAACCACACGAGGCAGTCATTTTCATCGTCCCCATTTTGCAGATGAGAAAACTGAGGTACAGAGAGTTTAAGTAACTGGCCCAAAGGTGCTCAGTTAGTAAGTGGCAGGGTCAGGCTTTGAAGTCCGGCTCCAGAGTCCATGCCCTGAACCAATATGCTATTTTCAAGGCAGAGAAATATTCACAGAGGCTGAGACAGGAGCTCCAGAGGGCATACATATTTGTACTTCTTTGGTTCTCTCTGCAGTGCCTCATAGAATGCCTTGCCCACAGAAAGAGACCAATAAATAGTGTGTTAATTGATTTTTCTGCAAGAGTAAACAATCACCACCAAGTTGGGATACACACTGATGGACAGCTAGGATTTAGTTTGGAAATAGGGGAAGGTGGGACATACTAGCTGAGGGAGAAACAAAAGAGAAAAAAAATGTGGCATGTATAAGTTAGTAACTCCTTTACACTTCAAATACTAATTTCAAAACCAGTTGTAGGTTAATCCAACAAATATGTATTGAGTGCTCACTATATTCAAGGTAATAACGGAAGATAAGAATATCCAGCTTGTAAACTTGGTTTATTGACTCAGATATTAAACTTACTATGTTGACTATGCACTGCTATTAAAGTTCATTATGTAAGTAAAATGACAACAGTAAAAATAAAGCCAAAACAAACAAACCGAAAACACCACCACTTCAGTTGGGTCATTAGTGTGGGTAAGGTGCGATTTTGCGTTCTCTTCCCTTGGGTTTTACTGAAGGCATTTTTTTCCAGTTGTTTCAGACCTAACTGTATGTCTTGTTGAAGTTGCTTGGGCTGACAACATGAGCCAAAATGTAGGAGCCTTGCAATAAATACCACAGTTGCTGGGAGATTTAGGTGCAAGTCCCAACAATCCAGGACAGTCCCAGGTTCTGGCAATGCCAATAGTGAGATAACCTAGGAGACATAAAATCCCACTCTAGTGATAAGTTATTCCACTCCAGGGTAAAATGCACCAGTTGAAAATCACGAACATGAGAAGGGAACCTCATGAGAATACTGGCTACCTCTGCAGGGGGATTGACTGTGAAGGGGCAGGAGGGAGACTACGGAGGTGCTGGATCTGAGTGGTGGTTTTATGGTTGTAGACAAATGTGGCTAGCTGTATACCTTAGATTGCGCACTTTATTATATGTAAGTTGTACCTCAATTTAAGAAGTAGGGCCTCAGGTGCCTCAGATCCAGCTGCCATCTTTCTTCAGTGGCATTTTCCATGCAAAGGTTGTATCTCTGAGGACTTAGCCAGGGCCTCTCTCCTTCCATTTCCTTGAACATGGCAGTGGGCACTTAGGTGTTACAGCACCACAGATATTTATCTACATTCACTCTAGAATCTTTGTTTGGTCAAGCTCAATAGAGCCTATCCTAATTGCAAAATCAAAAATAAGCAAATGACCTGACCTCACCAAAATTAATGAAAGAGTGGCATTGGTGAAACTCCAACGACCAATACGAGGAGGAATAATTCATTTGTGCCTGAAACAGAATTTTAGACATTATCCTGATAAATATGGATATGAGAGACCAGACCATCAAGTACTCAAAGAATGTGCACCATTAGTGCTTCCCAGACAGGGCTGGCCCTATGCATTGGTGATGTAAGCAGTCTTCTCCTAGCCCTCGCACTTGGACACCGTCTTAGTCAGCTAGGGCTGCCATAACAAAATACTGTAGACTGGGTGGCTTAAACGACAAACATTTATTTTTCACAGTTCTGGAAGCTGGGGAGTCCAAGATCAAGGTGCCAACCAATTTGGTTCCTGGTGAGAACTCTCTGCCTGGCTTGCAGACCGGCCACTTTCTTACTGTGTTCTCTCACATGGCAGAGAGAAAGAGAGAATCTTTCTCAAGTCTCTTCATATAGGGTATTAATCTCATCATGAGGGCTCCACTTTCATGACCTAATTAGCTCCCTAAGGCCCCATCTCCTAATATTATCACACTGGGGGGCTTCATCAAATGAATTTTGGAGGGACACAAACATTCAATCCATAATAGACACTCTACGTTTTGCAATTCTCTCCTAAGTAGCTGGAAATACCAGCTCTGCATTAGCCAACAAAAGGAGGGGTGTCATCTTCAAGGGACCTCTTAAGAGACAGACAGACATTATTTGGGAATGTGAGGTGGGTTCTTATTGAGTGTGCTGAAGGTGGGGAAGGCAGGAAGCCTTAGGTCCCCTCATTAGCATATTAGCTAGCTTAGTTTATTAGAGCAGCTAGTTGTTAAGAATTCTTGGCATGTCTGCTGGTGCCCAGGCCTGCACTCGAGGGTCTTCAAATCGCTGGGTGAAGGGTAATGGCATGGGGGGAGGGGCAGAAGGTGGAGGTGGTGAGAGCAGTCAGTCCCAGCTGGGAAGAGTATTGGGAACATTGTTCAGGATTGCCAGTGCCTGGTAATAATAAAAGCCAGACAGAGTTTTGGTTGGTTTTATTACTGTTTAAAAATTTTCTACAGACGATGCAGCCCCTTACAGCCTGCGCCCCATTGGAGCAGCTCCCACCACCCTGCACTTGGTGCAATAATGAAGGGAGAGCTGAAAAAGTGAGGAGTGAGGGTGGGCAGGGGAGAGTAGCTAGAAGTTTTCAAACCCATGTTTAGAAAAGCATCAAGATAGCACTTTTCTTTTTAAGACAGCACTTTTGTTCATTTGCCTGTAAAATGCACCTGGCCACCAGAAGCTTCTAGGCCTCCCCCAAAGCCTTAAGTGAGCGGGGTGTGACTAGCAAACTCTTAAGGACTTGAGTTGGTCTCTACAGAGGAAGGTTTTGTTTTTGTTTTTATCTTTCAAAAAAAGTTATGCAGGGCTTCTTCTTAGCAGTAAATGCTGAAATGTGTATGTCCTCAAATGTGCATATTCTTAGACCAGCCTAGGTCTATGCCCCAATGCTAGCTAATGTCCATTATTTCAGTTGTCTTTGCTTCTCTGTTATCTGACAATGTGATCCCAGGATGACTTGTCTAACTGACTTCACGTCAAGGTTCTTGAGATGCCGCAGTATTAAAAACCATAATACCAACTCCTCCTATCTGCAAGCCACTCTGTTCTTTGCAAAGTACTTTGGCTTCTGGGAGATCTTTTGAGCCCTACAACCCTACGTGGGAAATGGAGCTGCTGTGTTTATCTCCCACAATGAGTTCAACCCACCTCAGTGGCCCTAAGAAGATTGGAACCGTGTTTACTCTAGAGGCAGAATCACCTTCATCTGCCCCTGAACTCATTCTGTTGACTATTCCATGAATGCAGAAAGCCTAAAGCAGAAGTTTTCACTAAGGCAAATATCTCTAAAAGATCACTCCGGGAGCTGGGACATTGGTATGTTGAAAGCTGGAGTGAGTTTGGCTTGGGCCCATTGTTTCCCTTATGTGGAAAAGAACACCATTATCAACCCCTGCCTTACAGGAAGATTGAAATGGCTACCAGGAAAACAAAGATAACATATTTTTGTTCTTGGGCTCTGGAGACACCAGATATTCTTATCATATTGGTTTGGTCGGGAGATAGTCATCATGACAGACCACTGAAGAGAACTGCACAGGAACTCTCCGGGGCCAGGCATGTGAGCCAACTGGTCCTGTCATCTGCTCCCTTCAGGGTGGCTGAAGAAGGGGCAGTTGGTTGAAGCTCAGCACTAAGCTCAAAGAGAAACACATGCAAATGGTGGATTCTCCCGCATGTCAGATGTGATCTCTCTCTCTTCTCTCCTGCTACAGTAATCCGGTACAACAGTGATCTGGTACAGAAATATCACCCTTGCTTCTGGATCGATGGGCAGTATCTCTGCTGCTCTCAGACAGCCAAAAATGCCATGGGCTGCCAGATTTTGGAGAACAGGAATGGAAGTAAGAGATCTGATCAATATAATTTCTCCCTCCACCCCTCTCAAAGGTCTATCAAACCCGGGGACATGGCATGAGGTTGTACATTTTGGCCACTGCACAAAGGGGCCTGGGAGAGGGGATTAGTTGGGGCCGAAACCCAGCAGGTGCCCTGCTTTCCAAGCTGTGCGACCTGGTTCAGGGCTGTACTGACCCCGACTTTTCCTAACTTGCCTACAGGCACTGTGCTCAAGAGTAAAGTCCCTGACCAAACCTGTCCCTGAGCCCTTTCATAAGATGCGTTCTGTATGATCACTGGTTTCTTACTTTGCAGGCTTAAAACCTGGGAGCTCTCACCGAAAGACAAAAAAGCCGCTTCCTCCCACTCCTGAGGAGGACCAGGTATACAGGGAATTGGGTGCTGCTACTGCTTAAATAGAAACTTCCAGTCACAGCCTGAAAACACAGCAGAGTCTTAGAATCCCCCTGGGACTTGGCAGTGTTAGTTGGTATTCTTGCTGAGACGGGGATTGGTCCTTCTAGTTAGGACTTCCTCTTCAGTGGAAAGATAGAGGGCTCTTAGGAAGCTCTTGGCAACCATTTAATCCAATCACCTGTTTAAAATAAAACAAAGCCTGATTTTTTTTTTTCCCGTGAGGAAGACCAGCCCTGAGCTAACATCTATTGCCAATCCTCCCCTTTTTGCTGAGGAAGACTGGCCCTGGGCTAACTAACATCCGTGCCCATCTTCTTCTACTTTATACGGGACGCCGCCACAGCGTGGCTGACAAGCAGTGCGTCGGCGGTCGCCCGGGATCCGAACCCCCGAACCCCGGGCTGCCAAGCGCGAACTAAACCGCTGCGCCGCCGGGCGGCCCCAAAGCCTGATTTTTTTTAAATGAAAAATGTTTTCAAACATTAAGTTGAAAGAATTTAACAGTGAACATCCATATACCTAATACCTAGATTCTACCACTAATATTTTACCTTAAAGCTTGATTTTTGGTTACTTTTTGAGGTCTAGAAAGCTCTTTCTCATATATTGCAGTAAGCAGGGCAGGAATTATGCTCATTTTACAAACAAGGAAACTGAGATTCAGAGCCACTTGGTACATTCATGTACCAGTTTAGTGTCAAGAAGTTTGCCCAACTGTGGCTGTACAAGGTTTTTGTCTGGGAAGCTTTACAAAATACTGATGCCCAGGGGCCGGCCCGGTGGCGCAGTGGTTTAGTTTGCACTTTGGCAGCCTGGGGTTCACGGGTTCGGATCCAGGGCGCCAGCTGACGCACTGCTTGTCAGCCATGCTGTGGCAGCATCCCATATAAAGTAGAGGAAGATGGGCACGGATGTTAGCCCAGGGCCGGTCTTCCTCAGCAAAAAAGAGGAGAATTGGCAATGGATGTTAGCTCAGGGCTGGTCTTCTTCACAAGAGAAAAATAAAAATAAGAATACTGATGGCTGGGTCCCACCCCCAGAGATTTTGACATAATTGGTCTGGGAAATTGCCGTGGAAGGGGGTTGTTAACTGCTCCCTAGGTGATACTGATGTGCACCCCAGGCTGAGCCCATGCACAGATGCTTAAAAATGATTGTTGAATGAAAGCTCAGTAAACTTTTTGATTATGCCTGATTTGGGTTAGAATGGCGTCTCTAGTAAGCCAGAGAGTTGGGGAAGAAGAGGAGACTGCTTGATACGAGGCCAAACCACCCTACTTTTTTCTCCTAACAACACAGATTTTGAAAAAGCCACTGCCCCCTGAGCCAACAGCAGCACCTGTCTCCACAAGCGAGCTGAAAAAGGTTGTAGCCCTTTATGATTACATGCCAATGAATGCAAATGATCTACAGCTGCGGAAGGGCAACGAGTATTTTATTCTGGAGGAGAGCAATTTACCCTGGTGGCGAGCACGGGATAAAAATGGGTGAGTCCACGCCAGCCCTTCCTGAGCCTTGTGCTTGCCCACTCCACACATGTGCAAAATCCTGCAGCATAATTCCCCTATTCGGTATCCCAATCAGAAATTGTTCTTCCCACACCAAAGTGAATGTGCTCTCCTTCCAAGTACTTTGCAGAGCTCTGCACGTGACCACTCTCTGAGCCTGTAAGGTCTGGCCCACACATATAATCAATGCTGCATGTGCAGAAACTACACACTTCACTGGCCTAGCCATGCATCAGCGACATGATCCTCTTTGAGGGAGGGGCATGGTTTACATACCTCCATTTGAGATTGGTTTGGAGTCCAGGGATACGGGCATATGAATCTGCCTCTCCCCCAGGATGGGGAGTGCTGAATGATCTACCACATTGTCTCCTCCACAGGCAGGAAGGCTACATCCCTAGTAACTATGTCACTGAAGCAGAAGACTCCATAGAAATGTATGAGTGAGTATGCTTATGTTCCCAGCACACAGTCTTCCCAGAGGAACCAAATATAGTATATACTTTTTTATACTTTCAACAAATATTTGATTTCAAGATACTTATTAAAATCAGTGCCAACTGGGTCAAATGATGCCACCACCCCAAGTTAGTGCCTACATCTTACCCTCACCCCAAACACCCTCTGCTTGTGAGAGCTGGAGAGGTCACCGTGCCCCCCAAATACAGAAGCACACTTAAAGAAAACGAGTTGACAACCTGAGAAAACATTTGAAAAGGTGAAAATGTCAAACTTCTGCCATGTACTTTCTCCCTAATCATGGAAGTGGATTGTCCTTGAGTGCCCTGTCCCTGCAACCCTCTGCCACCTGCCTTTGCCCTCTACTCTCCATTTCCATGAATCTTCAGTGCCAATCAGGCTTTGGGAAAGGGATGCAGTGTGCTATGCACATGATGGGCACTCAGTAAATGGAGCTTGAGTGAACTGACTGAATCACTGGCATGGATGAGCCCCGGAGGCACTCTAATTCCTGAGCCGTTTATACATGGCCTAGGAGCCACTCAAGCACTCTCCCTTCACAGGTGGTATTCCAAACACATGACTCGGAGTCAAGCTGAGCAACTGCTAAAGCAAGAGGTAAGTGTGCAACCACAAGCGAAGGGCATTCTCCTTGCACAAGGGAGGATCCTGAATTGCAGGCTTGCTGCTGTCCGCCACCTCCAGGCAAGGCAGTGTCAAGGCCATCATTTTACGGGGTCCCGATTACACCTTTCAGTATCAAAAGCTGCAGCTCAAATGTGGAACTTGGCAGTGAAATCTGGGCTTCTGTTTTCTCTCAGGTTTGGGCAGGTGGAATGCAGGTGTGAGCACCACTTCCTCACAGTCAGCTTTTTTGTTGTTTCAGGGGAAAGAAGGAGGTTTCATTGTCAGAGACTCCAGCAAAGCTGGAAAATATACCGTGTCTGTGTTTGCTAAATCTACAGGGTGAGTGCTACTGTTCCAAGGCCCTGGGGACAAAGGACAGGAATGCCCACCCAATAGCTCCTTAATGGTGTGCCCCTCCTACTTCCTCTGTCTCTTAAACTCAAAACTCACCTCACTTCATTTCTTGGGTCCTGTTGACCCTTGTTCCCAAGTTGCTGACTCAGCATCCACTTCTTCAGGGACCCTCAAGGGGTGATACGCCATTATGTTGTGTGTTCCACACCTCAGAGCCAGTATTACCTGGCTGAGAAGCACCTTTTCAGCACCATCCCTGAGCTCATTAACTACCATCAGCATAACTCTGCAGGTGAGTACCGAGGGCACCAGAGAAGAAGGGTGTGACAGGTACTAGTAGAAGCAATACAGGACAAGGTGGTGAGGGGAAGAATAAACCTCACAGGGCAGTGTGAATTACCCATGAAAGTCAACCCTATGGTGGTGGAAAGAGGTCAAGTAGAGAGGTGGTCAAAGGCAGACCCTATACCCAGTAGGGACTGACTTCTTATTTGGCGACTGACGCTCAGTGCTAAGGAAAGACATAGAAGAGACTGGTGATGAATCAATCAGCAAGTATTCAGTGAGTTCCTAGTGTGTTCTCAGCAATTTCCTCAGTACTAGAGGAGAACACAGGAAAACTATTAGTCGAGGTCCTTGCCCTTAAAGAACATACAGGTTAGAAAACATCAGAAGACAGTTTCTAAGTAGTGTAGACATTCTAAAAACTGGGAGGTTGGTGAAGGCATGAATACATGGGAGAAGCTTCATCAAGAAGGCTTGCTGCTGTCCGCCACCTCCAGGCAAGGCAGTGTCAAGGTCGTCATTTTATGGCGTCCTGATTATACTTTTCAGTATCAAAAGCAGAAGTAGGATGTGAGCTAAGCCTGGGCTGGAAGGTGGGGGGAGATACATTTAGTTGGGGAGTGTATTTCAATTAGTATTTTCTCTTTTTTGTCCCTGAAGTCTTTTGTGAGAGGAGAAACTTCCAGAAAAATTTGGGTTCGTGGAGATCTTCTGGGATTCAAAATGTACTAGAAAGATGTACATTGGAAGTGCAAGGCTTTCAGTGTGGGTGTGTGAGGCATCCCACCCCCATGCTGCACCAGCAGCATGACCCTCTCTGTATGTTTCAGGACTCATATCTAGGCTCAAATATCCAGTGTCTCAACAAAACAAGAACGCGCCTTCCACTGCAGGCCTGGGCTACGGTAACTGCTTATTTCTCTAGGGTAGGGTAGATTGGCCAGTTGCAAGGACCACCTTTGGTGACCCAACAAGTGTCCTTGCAGCACACTGTTCTGCATCAGCTGCATCAAGGAAGGTTAAGACAGAGCCAAACAGAAGTTATTTAATGACTTTTCTCCCTCTGGTGACTCCTACTGGGACTGCAAGAACATAGATTCATAAAGAGATTATTTTTTAAATTGTGGTTAAAAAAATCATAATCATAAAGGGATTTTAAGAGGTTGTCTAGTTTATCTTCTTGCTTTATGGCTGACTTGTACCTAAAATTCCCAGATTCCTCCAACCATTAACTCCCTGTCCCTGAGATTTACCTGAGGAAAGATGGATTAGTACTCTTGAGAATTTCCCTTTTACTGCATGCCTATTTCTACCCCAAGTAGGGATTCTTATCTATTGTAGGAAGTATACATACCTGACTCCCAAAGAATCACACCAAGGCTTTGTTCTTATAGGATCATGGGAAATTGATCCAAAGGACCTGACCTTCTTGAAGGAGCTGGGGACTGGACAATTTGGGGTAGTGAAGTATGGGAAATGGAGAGGCCAGTATGATGTGGCCATCAAGATGATCAAAGAAGGTTCCATGTCCGAGGATGAGTTCATTGAAGAAGCCAAAGTCATGATGTGAGTTACAGCCCAAACTAACTCTCAGTCCAGTTGCTGGAGTCTAAGAATTACCAGGACGGTTCCCTCTGTGGTTTAAGGTGACTTACAGTGAGAGAGATTTGGGACCAGGGCCTGAGGTCAACCTTTGATTGGTGGGAGCCCTAACTGCTAAGGTAACCATTTCTCTGCCTTAGATATTGGTTGAGAATAGTGTTGATCATGGGTGTGTACCATCTCAGTAGCATTTGGGGGTAAATGTGGAAAATGAGACTTTCAAAAGGAAGACTGATTCGGATTTAGCCTTAGTGTTCATTCAGCCCTGGGCTTATTTCCTGTTCTGTTGATGGGCTCCAAATCCCTGCTCACCTTCACATATTAGGCACTTTTGGGGTTTAGCGTTGGAAGAAGGAAAATCAACTTGCTATTACGGTCCCTTATCTGCCACTCTACTCCCAGGCCAACTCCTTTCCTCCCCAGCCCCTTTCTGACTGGTATGCAGAGCCAGAAAGAAAAGACTGGTTCGTTGCCTCTCCTGTAGGAATCTTTCCCATGAGAAGCTGGTGCAGTTGTATGGTGTCTGCACCAAACAGCGCCCCATCTTCATCATCACTGAGTACATGGCCAATGGCTGCCTCCTGAACTACCTGAGGGAGATGCGCCACCGCTTCCAGACTCAACAGCTGCTAGAGATGTGCAAGGATGTCTGCGAAGCCATGGAATACCTGGAGTCAAAGCAGTTCCTTCACCGAGACCTGGTAGGACCTCAGAACGATTGGCCCAGGACCAAGGGCTAAGGGGGGGGGAGAGTAGCAGAGGAAGACATATCATAAGTGAATGAGGAGGATTGCTGGAGCCATCATGTCAGTTTTATCTAGAAAACACTAAAAGTTAGGTAAGCCTCTACCCCAGTGGTCAGCCAGTCAAGGATCTCCAGCCTCAACTCCACTGGTTCTGCCACAGTGGGAGCTAGAGCAGTCACTCACTCCCAGCCCCCTACCATGTCAAGGAAATGGTGAGCTCCTTCAGGGCAGAAGGGCAAACCTGCTTTCCAATGGGGCTGCTCCTGGCACACAGCCATCATTTGGTTACATCAGAGTCACAAACTGGGGACCTGTGAGTGCATTGGGGTTTTTTTTAAATGTTATATATTAGTTAGCAAACACTTCAAAAGAAACATTTCACATTTGAAAACTCAATTTCCAGGTTCTCTTGAATATCTAGAGCATCTTGTAACAGCAGGCCCACATTCTCACGGGCCATGCTAACAGCTGGCTGGAGCTGAGGAGTAGCTGCCTCCCTTGGACCAGCCACGTGCTCTCCACTTTCCTGCAATCTCCACCCACCCCACTTCACTCTGTCACTTTGCCTGCCTAGCCTCTGGAGGCATCAGAGTTTGTGCCCCTGTTTATTGCCCTAGTCCCACTGGCAGAAAAGCAGAAAACAAAACACACTTGCCTTCTGTTCTCCCTTAATTCTCTCAGCATTTCAGTGCAGGAAGGGGTGTTGTGGAATTGCCAGTGTGAATGAAATCATTCTGCACCTCCTGAGTGTTTTACTTCTGACTACATAGTAGGTCACTTTACATGTGGTGGACATGCAGCAACATTTCTCAGTGGCATCAACTGACTCTGCTTAGGGAGAAGGTGTCTCTAGTTGAAGGAGATGAGGCTTCCATAGCTTTACTCCCCTGGTGGGGAGAAGCTTTGTGCCCTTAACCTGTGTGCCAGTGACGGAGTCTCACTGGTGTCTCTTGCACTACAGGCAGCTCGAAACTGTTTGGTAAACGATCA
Source organism: Tapirus indicus (assembly GCA_031878705.1). NCBI lineage: Eukaryota > Metazoa > Chordata > Mammalia > Perissodactyla > Tapiridae > Tapirus > Tapirus indicus. The sequence goes on along the minus strand of CM062942.1, from coordinate 84,839,243 downwards.
AGGAGTCGTTAAAGTATCTGACTTCGGCCTGTCCAGGTGAGTGTGGCTTTTTCATCTTTCCCTTGAAAAGTAAAAACAGCACAGTACAAACACGAGGAGGCATTGGAGTTATGAATCCTCTCCCTTTCTTTTTTTCTCATTCTAGTCTTTTCCAACATCTTTCTATACCTTTTCTTTCTCTGAATGATTTGTCACTTCTTTTATCCTTTTATTTTATTGTTATATTCCTCTCTTCTCCTTTCTCTCTTTTTTAAAGCTAATTTCCCCAATACCTTATCTTGATATGTTAATCCTATTGACTTCACCACATCCCTGCTTCTTTCCTAATCAGTCTAATTCCCACTGGCAACTGCAGAATAGAAGGAAGGGCAGGAGAAGAAAAGAGAAAGGTAAGAGGGATAGAGAAGAGGAAGGGAGAATGTATTAGATGTTATTTCACTTCATCCTTGTTGTAACCATATTGTCAACCAAGAAAGCTAAATCAGATAAGAAAACAGGAACATGTTAAAAATAACATTTGTAGGGGCTGGCTTGGTGGTGTAATGATTAAGTTCACGTGCTCTGCTTCAGTGGGCCGGGGTTCACAGGTTTGGATCCCGGGTGCGGACCTACGCACCGCTTGTCAGGTCATGCTGTAGCAGGCGTCCCACATATAAAGTAGAGGAAGATGTGCATGGATGTTAGCCCAGGGCCAGTCTTCCTCAGCAAAAAGGGGAGGATTTGCAGCAGATGTTAGCTCAGGGTTAATCTTCCTCACCGAAAAAATAATAATAATAACATCTGTAAAAGACACTGATCAGCCTGTAGGCATGTATTTGTGCAACTCCCATGACTGTGCCAAGAAATTTTAAGCAAATATCAAGCTCTCCAAATCCTAACAGTAACAAGTCCTGAATCCTCTGCAGGTATGTTCTGGATGACGAATACACAAGCTCAGTAGGCTCCAAATTTCCAGTCCGGTGGTCTCCACCAGAAGTCCTGATGTATAGCAAGTTCAGCAGCAAATCTGACATTTGGGCTTTTGGTGAGTGGATAAGATTATACAGATTATGCAGCTTGAAGAGGAATGCAATGGGGAAACTGACCCTTTGTAACCTGCACAGACAGATTGTTATTTGTTCTTGTTTTCATTCATCTAATCCTTAGGGAGTGTTTACTCTGTCAGGCACCACAGGGGTTTCTGGGGATAAAAACAGTAAACTAGACATGATCCCTGCCTTCTCAGAACTTACAATATATTGAGAGGAACAAACAATTCATTCAGTATTCGACAGCTTGTGAATACTGATTATGTCCCAGGGACTCTGCCAGACCCTATAACTACCAAGACAAATAAGATGCTGTCTCTCTCCTAGATGAGCTAATAGTCTAATGCAACTCTGATCACCCTCCAGCGTAGTTAGTACTATAGCAGAAGTTTGGACAAAATGCAAAATGCACAGGTGGCGTGGAACCAGCTGAATCTAATCTTTGAGGTTGATCTAGGAAGACTAGAATTCTTACTACCCGAAAGACTGCAAACTGACTTAATCCATTTTTTTTCTTCTTCTAGGGGTTTTGATGTGGGAAATTTACTCTTTGGGGAAGATGCCATATGAAAGATTTACTAACAGTGAAACAGCCGAACACATTGCCCAAGGCCTACGTCTCTATAGGCCTCATCTAGCTTCTGAGAGGGTATATACCATCATGTACAGCTGCTGGCATGAGGTAAGTGTTTTATTGGGACCTCTGAAATTATTTCCCTGAAGCTACTTTCCCATTCAGCCAGCCAGGCACTCAGTCCCCACTCTCCCGGGTCTCATGGCAGCTGGCACACATTCTCAGACCCCGACCTGCACCCTAATCCTTTCATGGACAGAGGCTTTCCCAGGCCCACTCCAATTCTCACCAGAGTATCATTAGCACACACCAATATCAACTTGGCTTTAGGGAGAATGGGTGTTATGGGACCATGTCACCTAGCATAAGCAGGCAGCCAAAGGCACTCAGACAAGTGTATGGATATTAAAAAAGGAAAGAAAAGTCATTAAAATTTGTGTTCATTCCTTGGGGAGTCATTGGCCTTTTCTTCTGTTTTACTAGCTGCCAACCTTTTCTGGATGAAGTCCTAAATGAGATGTTTTTTAAAACCCTAAGGCTTGTTAGGTAGTGCTTGTGCTTTTTATTTTTAATATGGTGCATGATGGGATATGTGGGTAGATGTGGTATTCTGAAAATAGGCAGCCGGTCCCACTATTACTAAAGAGCTTTGCAGCTCTCCCCTTGGGTTCTTCCAGAGGAGTCTTCTCCACTTTTCAGTAGATCCTTAGCAAACTTAATCTCTAGTAGGAAATGAACGCTCAACTCTTAGATCTGCCCCACTAGAGACAGGGAAAAACAGACAGTGTCCAACAAGCACATATATCTGAATCTAGAGCCCTCTTGGTGGAGCGAAGAGTGGGTATCTGAATCAGAGCATGGCTCCTTTCCCTTCCACAAATGACTGAGGTCACAAAGACAGTGTGGAAGAGAACCCCTTGGAGCCATTTCTCTTCTTTCTCCTGTGCCATGTAGGATTAAGGGTGACTGGCTATGCTCCCTCCCAACTAGGACATCCTCACTCTGCTAGTTAACTATTTCAGACAGGCACTTTCTCCACAGCCTGTTTAAAGTAGTAGTCTCGGAACTGGATGCACATCAGAATCTCTGGGGAACTCTTAAAACTACAGATGACTGGGCCTATCTCGAGATTCTGATTAGGTATGTCTGGAGGAGAACCCAGAAATGTCTTTTTAAATTTCCCAGGAAATTCTGATACTCAGCTAGGTTTGGGAACCACTGACTCAAAGGAACAAGAAATAGATAACTGTTTGGTTCTGATGGATTGAGACCTTTCTGGCATGAATATGCCCTGAATAGCTAAATACCTCTGGGGCTTATGGACCGTGGCTGTCACAAAGGCCTTAGTCTGGAGGCCAGACAGTGATAATAAAGGTTCCCAGGTGCTCAGCATCCCTGCCCAGTATGCAGCCCGTGGTCCTGAAATGTTAATTCCTTTGTTAACTTTGGCTATAGGATGATAGGCACAGTGTTTGAAACCAAACTAAAAATTATCACAGCTTATGGGATTTCAGTTGTCAACCACCTTAACTTGTTTGGTATCCATTTTTCACCTGAGGATCCAAAATAATAATGCACTGGTGTAGAATTATGTGATGAATTTGCCCTCAGTTTTTTGTTTTTGTTTTTGTGAGGAAGACTAGCCCAGAGCTAACATCCGCTGCCAATCCTCCTCTTTTTGCTGAGGAAGACTGGCCCTGGACTAACATCCGTGCCCATCTTCCTCTACTTTATGTGGGACGCCGCCACAGCGTGGCTTGACGAGTGGTGCGTCTGTCCGCGCCCGGGATCCCAACCTGCGAACCCGAGGCTGCCTAAGCGGAATGCACGAACTTAACCGCTACACCACGGGGCCAACCTCTGCTCTCAGTTTTAATCAATATGTTTGTTAGTTTAATTTGCAAATTGTCCTCATCACATTAATAACCCCAGTTACTGAAGATGAAAACTGCACAAGGACTTTATGGAGTGCTTCTATTTCTTTTCTTTTTTTTTTTTCTTTTTCGTAACTGACAGGGTATGCTACTGGGCATATAGCATATACTTAATAAATATTTGTTGCTAACTAATTGCACTTCTCTTGAATTCTGGATTCTAGCCCACTATAACACTCCACTTTTTGTTTGGTTTTAGAAAGCAGATGAACGTCCCACTTTCAAAATTCTTCTGAGCAACATTCTAGATGTCATGGATGAAGAATCCTGAGCTCACCAATAAGCTCTTGGTTCTACTCCTCTCCTCCACAAGCCCCAACTTCACTTTCTCCGAGGAAATCCCAGCCTTACAGGCCCTGGAGCCTTTGTGCTCTCGCTGAATCCACAAAGGCCCCTCTCTACATCTAGAAATGCCTCTCTTCTTTGATTCCCCAAGATAGTACCTTCTGAGCAAAGGCCAAGGAATTATTGTGCCTGGTATCGTTCCCCAGAGAGGAAATTTCCCAAGAGTATTAAGACAAACTGAATTTGGGATGAAAACAGTTTGGGGGAGGGAGGGATGTAAATAGCCTCACAAGGGGTCCAACAGCGATTTGGGTGGGCACTAGAGCTTGGGGGGAGGCAGAATTTGGCAAGAATAAAACGGTGTCATAAAAATGGGAGGGGAGGGTGTTTTGATAAAATAAAATTACTGGAAAGCATGAAGTTTTCTTGCTATCTCGATTAATCATGCAGCCTCCCCGAAGCGCCCTATCTCAGTGTGTCAGAAAACTATTGTGTGGCATTCCTTTCACATATTCCTACCTTGAGAACTCGACAGGATCTTCGCCATTTGACCCCTCTGGCTCTTGGAAAATTCTGTCTCTGAATCAGAGACGAACTCACAAGCCAAAGCACAGTGCCTGGTGCACAGTAGGCATGCAATATTATCGGAATGAATCTGACAGTCAGGGACTAATTCTGCTGGAGCCTCTTTTCCCTACGTCAAGAGGAGAAAACTCCTTCAAAGAACTAAAGCCAGGGCCCCAGGACGGCTGAGTGACCGGCCCTGCACCAGCACAGCAGCTGGCAAAGCGCGGGCCAATTTGGAAGCGGGCAGGGGCGGGGCTGCTGGGCCGGCCAAGGACGGGCCACGTGGTCGGAAGTAACTTCCTTTTTTACACTAGTTTTTTCTTTTCTTTTTCATAACGTCCCGACAGCGCCCCGGCGCCGGGCTGCAAGGCCCGAGACCTCAGGGGGCAGGCGGGGCGCCGCCGCGGGGCCGTGGGCGGGAGCGGGGCGCGCGGGCAGGAGGGCCAGGCGCCGGGCGGCCGCGGCAACGGGGGCGACCGGGGCGACCGGGGTGGCAGGCCGGCCCGCGCGTCCGCGCCGACGCAGTCCGCTCACGGGGCGGGCCCGGAGGCAGCGGGTTGTGGTTCCGGTTCCGTCGCGGAGACACGTGAAGGTCGGTGAGTTGGTGCGGAGTTCGTCTCGGCACGCGGAGCCGCGCTGGGATGGATTCGTCCTCGTCTTCCTCCGCGGCGGGTTTGGGCTCGGTGGACCCGCAGCTGCAGCATTTCATCGAGGTGGAGACTCAGAAGCAGCGCTTCCAGCAGCTGGTGCACCAGATGACGGAACTTTGTTGGGTGAGGAGCCTGGGGCTGGGACCTGGCCACTGTACCTACTTTCCCTTGTCCTTGCCCCGCGGGACTCGCCTGGACGTCCGGGATTCAGGGAGGGGGAGGACTCGGCGGCACCCCGTGGTCTCATGAGGCCGAGCCTGAAGGGAGAAAGGGTGACTCCACTTCTCAGGGGACTGTCACGCCGAACCTAGGCTTTGTTGCTGCAGAGGACTGAGGATCATAGAAGACTTATGCCGCTGTCCCAACCAGCACTTTAGGCACCGGAGGTTGAAGCTGCCTAGTGCTAGTCACTAAGACTGATGAGAGTCCCCCCAGTCCTGGGATTTTATTTTTGGAACCCCGAGTCCCAAGGAGTCAGTGAATCTACTGTTCTTGACTCCTCAGGGTTTATCTTGATTACCTGGTTGCTGTCACTGTCTCCCTTAAGGAAAGAGTGGCTCTAGCCCACTAACTGTAAAAGTGGTGTAATCTCTTCAACCTACACACATTTTCCTTCTTGTTGGATTGTTGTGTAATACCAAGCAGTTTCGGGTCTGAAGGTTGAGGAACTGAGTATGCCCTGTGAGGGGACTTTGGCAAAAGGGTGGAAGGCATTTGCAGCTTGGGATGAAAGTGTTCTCTGGCTGCCAAGGACGGCATAACTGTCCTGCCTTGACATACAAAATTCACAGAATTCAGAAGCCAGGGATAATTTTCCTTGGAAGTGGAGGGTCTGAGACTTGTGTACACAGCAGAGAATAATGAACAAAATTCATTTGAACCATTTAACTTGAACTATATACAGTCATTGGTTTCCGTAGTCCCTTTCCCATAAACTTATAGCATTGCTGGACTCTGACCCTTAACAAGTGCTTGCTTAACTCCTGTCTGCCTTGGACCAGAGTGCTTTGATTCTTTTAAAAAAATCTGTGATTAATCATTACGTTTGGGCCAGGAGGGGGTGTGGTTAAGAACTCCTTTAAGAATCTATAAGCTATGGGTCCTTTAGGAAAATTCATAGAATTTTCCATTCATCTTGAGAGGATTCAAAAACCTCTGGCTTAAGTAGACAAGGTTATAGAATCTCAGGTCACAGATTTTCTTTTTTTCCTTGATAGGTTTTAGAGTGTCTTGCTGCAATGAGTATCCTTTCACCCTTTTATTCCGCAGTTAATTTAAAGGCATTTAGTGCAAGGGGCATTGAGGTGGAGTTGTAACCAAATTCAGCGAAGGGTTACTTCACTTGTATTTTGTATTTTTCTTGCTCTGGTAGCTCCACCATTTTCTGGCCCTATGACTTTGAACAAAGTATCTCTGTGCCATGGCTTCCCTCTTTGTAAAATGAGAATTAATAATAGTATCTATTCCGTAGAGTTGTGAGAATTGAATGTAAGGCTGCAGAAAATTACTTGCCACAATGTAAGCTTTTAAATGTGACTGTTATTAACATATCAGATACCGGTTTGGGGTGAAGTTCCCCCCCCCACCTTTTTTTTCCAAGTTCCCTTTGTGATTCTGTATCTTGTCCTGAGCAGGAGAAGTGCATGGACAAGCCTGGGCCAAAGTTGGACAGTCGGGCTGAGGCCTGTTTTGTGAACTGCGTTGAGCGCTTCATTGATACAAGCCAATTCATCTTGAATCGACTGGAACAGACCCAGAAATCCAAGCCAGTCTTCTCAGAAAGCCTTTCTGACTGATCTCAGCATTACATTTTGGAAAAGGAAGGTAGTTCAAGAAATGAAGAGCGGTTGATATGGTTGAAGAAAAGGCTCTGGGGGAGTTGGCTCCCACCTTTGTCACTCTTGGGACAGCCTGTCATCTGAGAATGAACAAAGACCAATTTTGTGTGTGGGGAGGGTTTAAGGGTCCTATGCATATTTGGTTGTGTTTTTTAATGGTAATCTTGTGAAAACAATTGACAAATGAATGGAAAACTCTACTAGATGCATATTACTGTATGTGGGACTATGCTTTTCTCAAAGTCCCATTAATTGCTTCCTATAATTTTGATGGTGAAACTGATTTCTGTAATTTGATGGTGGGACCACACAGGTAAAATCTGTCATTTGTGTGGACTCATTTCAGATTTCTGGGGAGATTGATACACATCTTTCTGTCTCAGAAAGGGCGGCAGTGGGGGAAGAGTAATTGGGTACCTAACTATAGGTCTCCTTATCTAGTACTTGACTATCAGTGCTGGAAAAAAATCTATGGAATGTTCATACAGTACATTGCAGCTTTCTAGATTATCTCCCTCCCTTATACTGTGATTTACTTAAATATCTGTATAAAGTGTGGTCTCGAGGTAGTACAGGTAGCCTGAGAGTCTAGAGGCCTTTAGTTATAAAGGAATCTAGCCAGTGAACATAATTCTCATTACTAAACTGCCACAAGGAAGAAATTAACTTACCCTGTATATCAGGGTCCAAAAAATTCAAAGATGTGCCTAAATAAGTTATAAAGACTTAGGCCAGTCAAAAACTAACAGCAGTTTCAGGTAGAGGTGCATGCCTAATGTAAATCAGTATAGATTCCATTTATTGCATCCTTTTGATCACTGAAATAAAAGCTACAAGATTCAAGTCTGTGATTGAGAAGGCTTTCTATTTTGGTTATTACCTGCACCCTGGAGAGATTTGGTGTGGGCTGATTCTGAGGCTGAAATGTAGTAAGTCTGGGTACCTGCTCTATGCAAGGTATGGCACAGTATTCCAGGGATCCCGGTCCTTTTTGTGAGAAAAGAGAACCTTGAGATGGCATGGGGAGGAAAGGAATTCAGTGCTGACAGTCAATTCCCTGAGTGTAATAGAAGAGGTTATACTGGCTGGATTCCCCTCCTCTTGCTTCAAATCCTAGTAGACTGGAGTATAGACCTAAAGTGGAATTCCTGTTGGGATCCTTTAGTGCAAATCCATGAAAGTTGGGGAAATACACATTTCTAGAAGCCTTAAGTCCCCATTTAACTTACCCCCATATAGGCACTACAAGGAAATATTTTTAAATCCTCATGAAAACACAATTCAGCAAACATTTAAGTGCTTACTCTGCCAGACACTGCTTTTGGTGCCAGGGATTCAGCAGTGCACAAAAACTAAGTCCCTGCCCGTGTGGAGCTTATGCTCTAATGAGGGGAGACAGGCAGCAAACCCGGAAACATGTCGATATCAGGAGGGCCATGGAGAAAATGCAGAGCAAGTGTGATAGGGAATGTTTGTGGGGCGTTGTTACTTTAGAGAAGATGGTTAGAGAAGCCCTCCTTGGGGAGGTGGCATTTTAGCAGAGATCTGAAAGAACTAAGTGACCAAGCCATGTAGGCATCTAGGAGAAGAGCATTTCAGGTGGAGGTCACAGCAAGTCCAAAGGCCCCAAGGTGGGAGCCGCAAGCAGTGATGCCAATGTAGAATAGTCGAAAGGTAGTATGGCTGGAGTAAAATGATTAAGGAGAATGGTAAGAAATAAAGTTGGAGAAATATGCATGAGACGGACCGGGGCTGGGGGCGGGGACGTGCACTGGTCATGCAGGGCGTTATAGGCCATTGCAGGGACTTGGCTTTTATCAAGCAAGGTGGGGAGCCATTTGAGGGTTTTTAGCAGATGAGTAACGTGTTATAACTTAAGTTTGAGGAGAGTCTGGCTGCTGTTTGGAGACATGTACATGGTAAAGAGTTAGTAGTGGCAGCAGCAGCAGCAGAGTAGTAAGAATAATGGCATTTTGAAGTCCAGGAGAAATCAGGCTTTTAGGGTAGTTATCTGGCATATACCTTGTATCTATATACCCCTGTTGATTGTTTTCCCTACAAAATTTAGTGTGTTCATATAAAACCTCAAGTCATAAAGAAAGGGTCCTTTAGCCTTTTCCTTCTTATTCTTCATTCTTCCTTATTCTTCCTTTTTATATTATATATTATTTATTTTATTACTATATCATTATTCGTTCCTATTCTTCCTTCATTTAGTATTAAAATATTCTCATTACACTTAGACACAGACTTAAATGTCTTTGTTTTAAAGTATTATTGCTTGCTCAACTAATATACATAATGAGAAAGAGGGTCTGTCAGATTCATACAATATGCTTGAGCACCAAGTATGTGTTCGAAACTGGTAGGCACAAGACAACGGGAAAGAGAAGAACTTTTGCCCCCATCCTCAAGAATGTTAAGGACCGGAGCAACATTTTGAGCTTTTGTTTGTTTTGTCAAGCTCAGAAATTTATTTGCAGAACCTTGATAGAAAAGTGGTACTGTCAGCCCTCCTGACATTCAAAGTCCTCATTTCAAATATCCAGGGTAGGAAACTAAAGACTCAACTGTAAAACAAAAGGCTTGGGTTAGCAGACTCTTTCTGAAATGAAACTTTACTTGAAAGCCTAATAAATAAAATAGAAAAGCAAAGTTGCTCTGGTGGCAGGGCTATCTGGAGGCCTGCCTGCCCTCCTCTTCGCACCTACCCCCTCGCACTCCTCCTCTGGTGCCTAAGGCACTGTCTCAGGACCTCTAGGGTTTTACCAAGCACACCGTGAAAACTGGAACCAGACTATCCCTGAGGCCCTTGCCCATGGGTCCATGAATGAACATTAGGGATAACAGATACAAGGAAATCAAGCAAGAACTTCATATTTATTTATGGTAACAAACAAATTTCCATAGGAGTTTGAATTAAAAAATGTAACAAGTCAATAAACCCCATGCAGAATAGCCTTTACATGGAAAGCAATTGATGGCCTTTTTTTTTTAACCAGTTTTCCCTCTTATCAATACCTTAAAAAATCTTCGCCTAAGGAGATTTTATTCCAATGAGGAGTCTTAAGGCTCCTCATACTCTCAGCCTCATTTTTGTTGGCATCTTCTGGACTCAAAAAAGGTTAATGGACAAAAGTCTGGTAACCTTTATTTTCATTCCATGGAAGAGTAAGGGTATCATTTAGATTTATTAATCTCAAGTCAAAGGGCAACAGGTACAGACCAAAAGGGACATCTCAAAAGGTATAGAGTAAAAAAGGCCAAGAATTTTGGAAAGGAAAGCACAGGTGGTACCACTAAAGTTGATGAGGGCCATATGCTGCCATTCCTTGAAAAGAATGGCAGAGTAGGTCATGATAGCAGTAGACAAGGAAATACGACATGGGAACGACTGCACAGGTACTGAAAATATCCAAACCCTGTTCAGATGGTTTATTTGAATTAAGGTTACACAAGTCACAGGACAGATCAAGAGGATCCAGCCCAGGGCTGGTTTTGTGATTGGCTTCCCTAAAACAGCTGCTTCAAGTCAACGCCCAAACTTGATACCTGACAGAGAAAGTGAGCCAACAGAAGAGCAGATGAGAATAGACACTAGGAGGTTACTCTGGCACCTCGAGGTCCCACTATGAAGACTACAAGTGGAACTGATCACACAGGACCAAAAACACGAATCCTATGATAAAACAAGATAATTGAATTACTATCTTTAGTCCTTATATAAGAAATGCTAAAGCAATTTGACAATTAAGTCATTATGTTCTGTAACACCTTAACAAGTGAGCAGCATTTGAGCAATTAGGCATTTAATGTATGAACAAATAAAATTTGTGTTGTGTATCTAAAGCTATATCTTGCAAAAATCACTTTCAAAAAGGCAAAGCCTATACATTATAATTGGTACTTTCTGCTACACAGAAATAGTAGAAGAGACAATTAGGATATAGCAAACCAGGATTCAGATGATTCAGCAACTAAATGAACAAAAGGGCCGAAAGAATTTTGAGGTGTATCTGCAATATAATGATAATAGCTATGCTTTATTGAGGGTATGCATATTATTTGCCATACGTTGTACTAAGTATTTTACATGGACCATCTTTTTAAAAATTACAACTCTATGAGAGAGGAACTATTAGCACCATACCCATTTTACAGATGGAGAAGCTGTAGCTCAGAGAAATTAACTTGTTCAAGGTTACACAGCTAATAAGTTGTAAGGATGGAATTTGAACCCAGGCCTCTGGGTTTGACTCCAGAGCTCATGGTTTGAACTACTACAGTAAACTGCCTCCTAATATATTTAAAGATAGGAAGTAATGTTTCTCTAAAAGGCAGGGCCAGAATGACTGGAACATTTTGTTCTAGAGATAGCATGGTATAGTGGAAAGAGGGTAAGTTTAAGGGTTTGGCAGAACTGGGTTTAAATCCTGACTCTGCCAGCACGTGTGTGGCCTTAGGGAAGTCACTTAACCTCTGATCCTGTTTCTTCATCTATAAAACTGAGATGGTAATGCCTGCCTTACAGGGTTGAAAAATGAGATCACATGGAAAGCACTTGGCACACTGTAGATGCTTTCGTGGTAGCTATTATTTATTATTATTATTCAGAACTGCGCATCTTTGATAACCCTGGCAGAGTCATTGTCTGGGAGAACAAGAAGAGAAAAGCAAAAAGTCACTTCATGCAGCTAATTGATGAAGTAACAGAGCTAATGGAGCAGATAATATTACGAATTTTGAGTTCTATCTTGCAATCAATAGAAAGCTATTGGAGGATTTTAAACAATCGGGTAATATAATGATATTTGCATTTTAAGTGACGAAAGTACTACACGCATGTTTTAAAACTTGCAAACAATATAGAATTGCTTAAAATAAATGATAGTCCACCCCTTACCCTCATGGATGTACTTAGAAACATCACTTTAGCAGCTATTTGGTAGTTGGATTAAGGTAGATGGGTATTTTGCTAGTTCAGGCAAGGGACTGTGGAGGATTGAATTCAGATAGTGGATGTGGAGATGGACAGGAGAGGACACATGAGGAATGTGGGGGAGCTGTAAGAGAGAAGTCTGGAGTAAAGTGGAAAGAGAGTAAACCAGATGCTGGGAAAGGAGGTAGGGTATAGTCGTGTGCCAGTGAGAGGAAGCCTTGGGATTCAAAGGCCAGCACAAGTGACCAGGAAGAGAGAAGATGACAGAGCTGCTCATGTTGAACAGGATGCAGAGAGGAACTGACACAAATGGCTATCTCCAGGCCCAGAGCTCCAGTGTCTGGGTAACCCCTGGAATTGTTCATTACCGCCTTCCAATTTAAGTAACATAAGCATACCCCTATAGTCGGAAATACTTAAAAAAGATTACTCACAAATACAATGTTCTGTAAACTTTTAACAGGAAAATTTAGAAATAAGCCAAAACAAGGATAAAATATCATTTAAGTTTTAATGCTGTACTTTGATAAGGAAAGGAGGAAGGAGTAGAAAGACGAAAAGGAAAAAGAAGGAAAGAGTGGAGAGTCAGGGATTCAGCAGTATTCGTTAAACTGTGATTCAGACCTAGAGTCAATTCCTTAAGGCCCCAGCCTTTCCATGTATAACATGACTGACCTGTGTACTAAAAACCAGTGTTGTTCAAATTAAAACTCTAATTTGGTCATGATATTGCAGATGTGCTTTGTCACTACAAAGGAAACATTATCAGCACTGCCTAGTTCTTTTTCTGAACAGCTGTCCTTCATCATCATTGTGTGGCAGGATACACCACCAGCTCAAAAGATCTGATCCCAGTTTTTCAAGCACTTTCTTTTTCCTTCCCTCAGGCAGGTCCCAGAGATGCTTTCTTTTCTTAAAGCTGCCAACACTTTGGGGTTCTTCTTCCTGTCAGATTAACTATTATTCCTAATTCACCCTATCCTTCCTATTCAAACAAGCACATAGGCCCTTAGCACGTTAAGGGTTTTGCTTTGAATCACTATGGGGAAATAGGGGACAACACAAAGAATCAATATAGGGAAATTGCAAAGGTTACAGAATTTTACAAATTTCTAACTGATATGGTGATTACTAAGATCCCCCTTGGTCCTTATTCTTGAGTGGGCTTTCATCAAGCTTCCCCACTTCACACAAAACTCAGAAGCCATAAAATAAAAGGTTGTTAATTTTGTCTACATAAAAAAATCCTGAACAACAAAACTTCCATAAGGAAAGTTAAAAGAAAAACAATGGATGGGGAACAAATATTTGAAACTTGTCCACAAAGGGCTAATGTCTTTATTATATAAAGGGCTCCTACAAATCAATAATAAAAGACCAATCGTTTAATAGAAAAATGAATGTAAAGAGACAGCTCAAAGATATGGAAATACAAATGACTCTTGAACATGAGAAAAGGTGTTTATATTTAAGAGAAATTTAAAAACCTACACTGAGATACCATCTCTCACCTATTAGACTGGCAAAGCAAAAGTTTGACAACATACTGTTGTGTGTGTGTGTAAGGAAACAGGCCCTCTTATGTTACTGGTGGGAGTGTGCGTTGATACCACCTCCATGGACAGCAGTTTAGGAATATCTACCAAATTATAAATGTACAAACCTTCCATTCCAGAAATGGGACTTCTAGGAATTCATCCTACAGATATACTGATATGTGCAGAAAGACATATAAACAAGGTTATTCACTGCAGCATTGTTTGTAATAGGAAGGGACTGGAAACAACCTGTCTCTGAATAAGATATTGGTTAAATAATGTTCCTATAAGATACTTATACCATGCAGCTATAAAAAAGATTGAAGAACCTCTTTGTATACTGATATGGAATGAGCTCCACTACATACTGTTAAATTAAAACAGCAAGATTCAAAACACAATATGCTACCACTTGTGTAAAAAGAGGGGATTAAAATATATGTACACATTTGCTTGAACAAGCGTAAATGATCTCTTGAAAGACACTCTTGGGCCGGCCCGGTGGCGCAGCGGTTTAGTTCAGGCTTTGACAGCCCATGGTTTGCGGGTTCGGATCCCGGGCGCCCGCCGACGCTCCACTTGTCAGCCATGCTGTGGCGGCGTCCCATATAAAGTAGAGGAAGATGGGCACAGATGTTAGCCCAGGGCCAGTCTTCCTCAGCAAAAAGAGGAGGATTAGCAAGGGATGTTAGCTCAGGGCTGGTCTTCCTCACAAAAGAAAGAAAGATACTGTTAGCAATTGCCTCTGGGGAGAGGAACTGGGTGGATGGTTAGAGGGTAGGGGTGAGAGGCAGACTTTTTACTAAATATCTTTTCTCTATGCCTTTTGAATTTTGAATCATGTGAATGTATTACCTATTTAAAGAATAGATCTTATTTAAAAAATAAAATAACAAAACAAAATTTCCCCTCACTTCAGAACTCTGAACTCTACTACAAACAAAGTGGAGAGGTGTGATGGAAACCACTTCCAGGAATAAAGCCCTATATTTCAACTACAATACTTTCAGATGCCCACAAGTCTCAAATGGATTATTTATATATCTAAAGACCTCAAGCAGGGCTGGGATAAGAGTGGGGTGAATAAGGCACTCGCCTCATGTGCAAAATGTTAAGCAGGTGCCAAAAAACTCAGTAATCAAGATAAATAGTATTTTAATGCAATATTTTTAAAATCAAAATTAATGCACAAAATCCATGATGAAAGAAATATCAAAATCTTAAAGAAAGACAGGATCAACAACAATGTAATATCAAGCCATACTGGAGTCTGAGGCAAAAAGAAAAACGTGGGCCCCATATATATGTTTTTAAGTATTCTTGAATGGTTAATTTTTTCCAGAACATTAAAGCAGTTGAGAAAATGTTAAAAAATTGAAAAGTAAATATATTAAAACTTACAGCATTTGGTTTAAATATTTTATTTAGACCCAAACCAGAATTTATTAAATTTTCTTCCCTGCATTTAATGGAAGCAAACTCATCAATAATATTTTCACTAAAACCAGAAGCTTATAAAAAGAATATGTAGAATTTGGGGGAGTGCTAGTAATCTTGTGCAACTTAAATGCAAGGTAGATATTGGAGAAACTCTGGAGATGAGAATCACAAGGTAGACATAGACTGTTTAGTTGTGCTATGTTAAGGAGTTTGGATTTTATTTTGAAGGTGTTGGGAAACCTCTAAAGAATTTTAAGCATGTGCTTTAGGAAGATTACAATCACACCAGTGCTGAGGACTGAAAAAGGAGAAGACTGCGAGTAGAGACCTGATCGATTTTTAAGGTAGAAATGTAATTCCGAGGTAGATAGGCTAGGTCTTGATGACTAAATAAGAGGAAAACATGAGGACAACCAACCATTCAAGATTCACCCATTTACAACCTGTTCTGTATCCATGTTACATTACATGTTTGTTCCTGAAATATATGAAAGGAAATACTCTCTGTGTATTAGATGTGTATTAGATGATTCTATTATCTGAAGATTTGAGGTCTAATTTCGCTGCTGTGTCTTCAGACACTGGCTCCTGGTGGGGTGTTTCTTCATGTGAAGCATGCTAAGCAGATTTTATTTTTGTAGCAGTGCTACACCAGAAAAGTTGAGAATCATTAATCTGATCAATTTTCTCATACTAAAAATGACCCATCCACCCAGGTACAGACCTACACCACTCGTCAGCCATGCTGTGGTGGCCACCCACATACAGAAAATAGAGGAAGACTGGCACAGATGTTTGCTCAGGGCTAATCTTCCTCAAGCAAAAAAACAGGAAGATTGGCAATGGACGTTAGCTCCGGTGAATCTTCCACAGCAAAAAAAAAAAAGTATATATATCATATATATGTATATATATGAGATGTTTCCTTCTCCTCACGCTCACTAGAGTCCTTTGCAAGAAACCTGGTATTCTGCCAAATGTGCCAAGATTAGGATTAAAAAAAAGTAAAAGAGGCAGCAAACCTCGGGTAACTGGTAGGTTGACAGTTTGTTTTCTTTTTTAAGCAAGCAAAAATATTTAAAGATGATGAAATAGGACAGAAAAAATCTATTTACATTCTTCTATGAAAGAAAGGAGGATGGCCTTCTAAAGGAGAAATTAACATCTAAGCCAATGCTGCCTGCCACCCTAAGATTATTTTCCTTTAAAAATAATCTTTGATGTCCATCTCCAATAATACAGTGGCCAAAATAACCTGAAAGTTTTCCCACACTACAAAACACTTAGAAATATGAAATAAAATACAACATTTAAAATGTACAGCTGAGTTTGCAAGTAAGTAAAAGAAATCACTAGGGGTCCAAACACAAAGTGGAAAACCAAAAACCAGAGCATTTAGTGGGGGTTGAAGTTTTAGCCTCCCTGATGGTGGGGTGCAGGTGGCTTGGTTACCTCACTAAGTGAGGTGCTCAGGTTTTGATGGCCATGTAGAGGCAGGAGACAGAGCCTTGGGCCTAAGGAAGGCAGGGGGTTGGAACTGAGACACCTATAGAAAGTTGGAACTTTCAAAGGACTACACCTTCAATAAGAGAGAACTAGACAAAAGTCCATCCACTAGCCTAAGGAGACAACCTAGGATCTGGGAAGGCAGAAAAAAGCTCTCCCTGTGAGGATTTGTAACCTCAAGCCTGCTTTCACATGGGTTTGGCGTTCAAAATGCCTACCTCCTGCAAGGGCCAGGAATCCTCCAGGTTATAAAATTAGCATGAAGTGGTTCCTAGCTGTTGATATCCCTCGAACTCCCTGGCAGAAACAACATAAAACAGCTCTAGAGGGACAAATCCTCCACAAGATGCCCACAGGTAAAGCAGCACTGAACACAACTTACAATAGAAAATTATAAAACACATGAAGAAACACCCCACCAGAAGCCAGTGTCTGAAGACACAACAGCAAGATTAGACCCCAAATCTTCATATAATAGAATCATCTAATACACAGTCTAAAATAACTATGTTTAAAATGATTAAAGGCATAATTGAAAACAGAAAAGAACAAGACGCTATTTTAAAAAAAAAGACCAAGTAGTTTTTGTGTGTGTGTGTGAGGAAGATTGGCCCTGAGCTAACATCTGTTGCCAATCCTCCTCTTTTTGCTTGAGGAAGATTGTCCCTGAGCTAACATCTGTGCCAATCTTCCTCTATTCTGTATATGGGATGCTGCCACAGCATGGCTTGTTGAATGGTGTGTAGGTCCGCACTGGGGATCCGAACCCATGAACACCGGGACGCCGAATTGGAGTGCATGAACTTGACCACTATGCCAATGGGCCAGCCCAAAAGACCAAGTAGTTTTGAAAGAGAATTCTAGAAATGAAAAAGAAAGTTTTAAAATTAAAAACTCAATGGACAGATTAAACCACAGATTGAGCACAACTAAATAGAAAAAGTGATAAACTGGAATATAGATGTACAGACTACAGCACAGAGAGATAAAGAAATAATAATATGAAAGAGAGGTAAAGAGACATAGAGGACAAATGGAAAAAAGTAATGTTCAAAGAAGTAATGCCTGAGAGTGTTCCAGAATTGATGAATTAAAGATGTAAATTCTCAGATTCAGAAAGTATGAGTCCTGAGCAGGATAAATATAACTAAATTCACATTTAGACCATTTTGGTGAATCTTCAGAACATCAAAACAAATGATCATAATGATAATACTTAACAGTTTTCTATGTGCCAGAATTGTTCTAAACACTTTAGTCATTTTAATATTTTCTTCTGGTCCTTTATCCATTATGTATAGATACAAAAACTGCAAAGAAAAATCAGAATAATACTACACATATAATTTTGTATTCTTTTTTTATTCAACATTTTCCCATAAGTATTTTCCCATGTCATTCAGCAGCAGCAGCAGCAACAGCATAAATAACAGCTAACATTTTAGTGTTGTGGTTATGAACATGAGTTTTCAAGTCAAACTTTCCATGTATGAATCCCAGCTCACCACTTACTAGCTGTGTGACCTTGGGTAAGTGACCCATCCTCTCTCTGCTCCCATTTTCTCATCTGTAAAAACTTACATCCTAGAGTTATTGTGAGTTGCTATTTACTAAAGCTACCTGCCAGGCACTGTGCTAAACACATGAATAATCTCATTTAATCCTCACAAAACCCCTTTGGGTTAAAACTGTTATTGCCCCTATTTTACAGATGAGAAAAGTGGGGCTTAGAAAGGCTTTTAAGTTATTTACCCAAAATCACATAGCCAATGATGGTGCTTTGACTTGAATTCAGACCTGTTTTCAAAACCTATGCTCTTGGTTGTTATGCTACACTAATCTTCGATATATTTGAATGGCTTCATAGTATGTACAGATCATAAAGCTCACCACAATATTCCCCAAATGGTGCACATTTAGATCTTTTCCACTTATTTCCTATTACAAATAACCCAGTGAAGACCATCTTTGCCCATAAAACATTGTGTGTACTTCAGATAAACCCTTTAGGGTCATTACTCTGAAGTGGACTTACTAAGTCAAAAAGTGTGAACATTTTAAGGCTCTTAATATATGTTGGCAAATTGCTTTCCAGAAACATTAAAACCATTTACATACCCATTTGGTAGTTTATGAGAGTAAGGTTGAATATATTTTTTCATATATTGACCACCTATTTATATGCTTGGTCCATGTTTCATTAGAGATGTTCATTTTTCTAATTTGATTGTATGTTATACAGTTATATATTGTTATATATTACATAATACATATTATGTTATATGTTATCTGTATATATGTAAATGTATATATGTTATATGTAATATATATTAAGTTGTATACATGGTTATATAGTATGGATATAAGCTGGTTTTACCATATATATTTTTAATAAACTTTTAATTTTAGAATAGCTGTAAAGTTACAGAAAAGTTGTGAAGATAGTACAGAGAGTCTTCATATACCCCATACTCAGTTTCCCCTATTGTTAACACCTTACATTAGTATGTTACATTTGTCACAATTAGTGAACCAATACTGATACATTGCTGTAAAGTCCATACACTGCTATATGAAGTGGGATCTTTCCTCCCATTATATTTTCTAATTAAAAAATATTTTTACCTAAAAGCATAAATGTGAATATATACGTGCTTTATTTATTAACCACAGCCTTTTTTCTTTACTTTTTTTTTGTTTTGGCTTGGCTATCCCAACTCTTCTCCACGTCTACCCCTGCCACACATATTAACAACTTAATATGTATCTTTCCATTTTCCCCATACTTAGATAAGCCTAGATAGATAGATAGTCAATAGACAGATAGATATGCTTTCTGATCAATGATTGTTTTTAAAAATGGGATCATATTATATACATCTTTAAATTTTTCAGTAGATATTACCTGATTGCTTACCCTGGCTGTAATACTAAATATTTCTGCCATCAATGTGTAAGAATACCTGTATGGGAAAAACACTCTTCCTCCTGTGTTTCTCCTTTACTCCCCTACTACTACCACACAATACTTCTGACTCCAGATACGTGGGCTTTCCGCACATCAAGCAATTCTCCAACAGCTGGGTGTCCTATGATTGAATTCAGTTCTAACACTACCTAGAGTTAGCGACAGATGCCACAATTTAAGGGCTCAATCCCACAAGACTGCCCCCCCATTTCAGACACCAGTCAAAAGTCCCAGGTTGTCATCTGTACTTCTGAGCGACCAGCTATAAATTGGGGTTCCCATGACCTCTTCCTTGGACTTGACAATTTTCTAGAATGGCTCACAGAACTCAGGGAAACATTTACTTATGTTTACTGGTTTATTATAAAGGATATAATAAAGGATATGAATGAACAGCCAGATGAAGAGATATACAGGGTGAGGTCCAGAAGGGTCTTGGGCACAGGAGCTTCTGTCTCTATGGAGGTGGGATGCACCACCCTCCAGCATGTAAATGTGCTCACCAACCCAGAAGCTCTCCAAACTCTGTACTATTGGGATTTTTATGGAGGCTTCATCACATAGGCATGATGAATTATTAATTCCATTTCCAGCCCCTCTCCTCTTCCTGGAGGATGGGGGAAGGGGGGGATAGGCCTGAAAGTTCCAAGCTTCTAATAATGGCTTGGGCTTTCTAGTGACAAGCTCCCATCCTGAAGTTACTCAAGAGCCCACTAAGAGTCGCCTCATTAGAACAAAAGACACTCCCAGCACCCAGGAAATTACAAGGGATTTAGGAGCTCCATGTCAGGAACTAGGGTTAAAGAACAAATAGTAGAACAAAAGATGCTACTGGTGCTCTTATCACTTAGGAAATTATAAGGATTTTAGGAGCTCTGTGCCAGGAATTAGGAGCGGAGACCAATATATACATTTTCTATTATTTCACAATACTCTTTTCCCACAAACCCACCAGCAATAAATTTTTGCCGATCTTAAACTACCCAAATGTCCATCATAGATTTACTGGATAAAATATGGTATATTGGAACAATGGAATACTATGCAGCTATAAAAAGAAATGAGAGAGGTTTTTATATACTGCTATAGAGTCATCTTCAGTATATACCATTATGTGAAAAAGCAAGGCGCAGAACAGTGTTACAGAATGCTACTTATTATGAAAGAAAGGGGGAAAATGAGAACATATATATAACTATTTGTTTAGTTTTCAAAAATAAACAATGGAAGTATAAACTAAGAGGTAATAAAAAATGGTTACCTCTAAGAAGAAGGAACAGGCTGCAGTGGGTCAGAAATGAAAGCTAGACTTCTCTGAATGTGTATTTTATAGTTTTGATTTGGAATCATGTAAATTTTTTTCATAATTATAACAAGAATTAAACCAAAAAAATCCCTAAAAGTTGAAAACAAAATAAATGACTCTAAATATATATCAGTTGTTGGCAGAATGACACAGAGAAGTGTTTCAGGTTTCTTTAAAACACAGTAATTTGACTAAACTGGTGGGGTAGATCCCAAACGCAAAAAGAATCACAAGTATATAAGGATACATTATCTATATCTACGTAAATAAGCATATTATCTATCTTGTGTAAGATAAGAATGCATTTTTATTTTCTTCCAAATGGATAGCCAATTGTGCCAGTATCAATTATTAAATCTTCTATCCTTTTCCCTTCTATCCTTTTCCCACTGAACCAAACTATTGCTTTG
This sequence comes from Tapirus indicus, assembly GCA_031878705.1. NCBI lineage: Eukaryota > Metazoa > Chordata > Mammalia > Perissodactyla > Tapiridae > Tapirus > Tapirus indicus. Next base: position 84,818,260 of record CM062942.1, on the reverse strand, counting down.
GTCATACATTAACTTTTCACATATCCAAGGATCTCCTTCTGGATTTGCTATCCCCTTACACTGACCTATTTGTCTAATTTTATATTAATATTATGCTGATTTGATCACACTGGCTTAATAGCATTTCTAGCAAGGCAAATCCTCCTTCAGTGTTCTTATTTTTTAGACTTTTCTTGGCTACTCATTTTATCCAGTTCCCCCTAAAAAAATCTTGCTGGGATTCCAATTGGAATTGCATTACATTTATATATTAATTATGGGAGAATTGACATTCTTATGACACTAAAATATTCCCATTCAAGAACACTGCATGTGCCTTTTCATGAGTTCATGAAATTGTTTTATATTTATAAAATATTTATAATGAGATTTTATAGTTTTCTTCATATAGGTGCTGTGTCTCTCTGGTTAAATTTATTCCAGAGTATAAGTTCTTCTTTAAAATTTTTTCCAGCTTTATTGAGGTATACTTGACAAATAAAAATTGTACATATTTAAGGTGTACAACATGATGTTTTGATATATGTATACATTGTGAAATTATTACTGCAATCAAGCTAATGAACATATCCATCACCTCACATGGTTATGATTTTTTTTGTTGTTGTGAGAAGACTTAGGATTAACTCTTTTAGCAAATTTCAAGTATATAATCAGTATTTCTAGTTATAGTCACCATGCTGGACATTAGATCTCCAGAATGTATTCATTCTACATAAATGAACCTTTGTACCCTTTAACCAACATCTCCCCATTTCCTCCATCCTCCCAGACCCTAGGAAACACTATTCTGCTCTCTGCTTTTATGAGTTCGACTTTTTTAGATTCCACATATAAGTGAAATCATGCAGTATTTGTATTTCTTTATCTGGCTTATGGGTTCTTTTTTCTGCTGTTGTAAATGTAACATTTTTTCTCATTTCCATTTGTAGATGGGTATAGCTATAATACAGAAAATTATTTATTGTTGTGTGTTTATCTTGAATCCAAATTCTCATTAATGATAGATTTTTTTTGTTACTAAAATCTCTTGGGTTTCCTGTGTATATAAGCATACATTAGCAAAAAAAATCATTTAATCTCATCTTTTGCACTATATATACAGATTTTTCTTCTCTTACTTCATTCCCTAGAACAGCGGTGTCCAGTAGAATTTTCTGTGGTGATGGAAATGTTCTATAGCTGTGCTGTGTAATACAGTAGCCACTAGACACATGTGGCTATTGAGCACTTTAAATGTGCATAGTGAGACTGAGGAACTACATTTTAAATTTTATTTAATTTTAATTAATTTAAATGTAGATAGCCACATGTCACTAGTAGCCACCATATTGAACAGCACAGGTTTAGAATACCTAAAATAAAGTTAAATAATAATAACAGTAGTAGGTATGGCTGTATAGTCCCTGCTTTTAATCAAAGTGGTTTTAGTCTTCTGCTACTTAGGATACTCTTTGCTGTTAGTTTTTGGTAAACAGACTATTATATTTAGGTATTTCTTTCTATTCCTATTTTACTCAGAGTTTTTATTAGGAATACCCGCTGAAATTTATCCAATTCCTTTTCACTATTTATGTGATCATAGGGCTTTCTCCCTTAATTTGGTGATATCATGGATTATGATTATAGATTTTCTTATATCTAACCACCTTCCTTCCTGGAATAAACCATATTTGGTCATAGTCTAACTTGTTATTAAGTGATTTTAAAATAAAAACTTTAAAGTGATTTTTAACTAGAAATTATGTTCTAGCTTTTTCATCAGTACCTGGATCTTTCAGTTTCTCCACCATCTGTGACAAGGTAGAACTTTGCTCTCCCTGTTAGGCATGGGTCATCAATACTGCAGAGCCCAGAACACTTAACATGCAGCCCATCTTCCCATGCATATTGAATTATTCATTCAAAGAGTAAGAAGATAAAATTGAACAAGGGGAAAACAGATAAAAGGTAAATAAAGCTAGAATTCCTTCTCCAGACTTAGGCTAGGCAATTCTTGGAAAAATGGTAAAGCTGACCAAGTTCATTTCAATTTCCTTATACCATATAGACTTTTCTCTAGGGTTCCAATAGGAATAAAAATGGCTGTTAGTTTAATTCTACTGGGCAGCTCCTAGGAACAAAGTAAGAAGCAGTGAACGGCACGGAAGACAGATAAACTAAAGAAAAAGTATTGCAGAAGTATCTGGGCTTTATGCATGGCCAAACACTCATTGAAATATATAGTATCTTCTAAACACTCTAAAAATTAAAATTTCTCCTAAATAAAGGAAGACCTAAGGGAAATAAAAGACCATCCTCGGTAGAAGTAAAATACTATCAGATAGAACTCATTTGGAGGTATAAGAATTAAAAATAAGAATGACAAAGGTAAAGATTATGATGATACCAACAGAAGTCCTAGATAAAGCATCTTAACCTGCGTACCTGACTAACAGACTCATTGCACCCAGAGGTTGCTAGGACAAAGGCACAGGCTACAAAATTGGCAGCTTTTCCAATTCCCACCACAAAGGTGACACAAAGTTCATGGGTAAGTGAGGAAACATCACTATAAACAAAACTTGGCATATCTATATTATTTTTTACATATAAGACACTTAAAGTTAAGTCCAACTCATGTAAAGAGCCAAAAGCGCTTATAAATAAACTTGTACTGTGTAAACTCTGAACTTCTACCAAATTCCAGTTTAGTGCTACCTTTTTTCTTGATTAAATAAATCCCACAGCAGCAATAAAACAGGATAGTTCTCACTGACGCCCTGGTAGTTTTTATCATTATTCCAGTGAGTAAAGATTGATACTTTTTTTTAGATTGATAATATCTAATATATTATGACCCACTAATCAAAGTATCAGTAAATGTGCACAAATGACTGGTAAATAAGGAGCAAATGTACCATGTTTTCCAGAAAAACGAGCAGCAGATAAACATTTAATTTCTATTTTACTATGATTAAGAAAACTCTGCTCCTGGGGCTGGCCGGGTGGCATGGTGGTTACATTTGCGTGCTCCACTTCGGCGGCCCAGGGTTCACAGGTTCAGATCCTGGGAACAGACCTACATACCACTTGTTAAGCCATGCTGTGGCGGTGTCCCACATACAAAATAGAGGAAGATTGGCACAGATGTTAGCTCAAGGGCAATCTTCCTCACAAAAAAAAAAAAAAAAAGAAAGAGAGAAAACTCTACTTCTCTCAGAACAGGAGACCAAGAAGGCAGGATTTTATTGAAAGGCTCACAGATAGTCCCAGTTTCTAGAGTCTGACATCAACTTTATCTTTATCTCTTTCTGTTATTTGTTCCCAAGATACCCCCTCATTTGGATAATTTTCCTAGGAAAGTTTCTTCCCTATAGTGCAGGCCTTGAACAGTGAGACTCAACTCCAGGACAAGGCAACAGGAGTTGAGCTTAAATTTGCTTTTGACTTAGCCATACAGAAATGGATCCAAATGTAGGGCAGAGACAGAAATATATTCTTGAGATAATAATAATATTTTATTATAGAAAAGTAAGTAAATATATATCTATGCTTATGTGACTATTGTTAAAAATAAACCTAAAGCAGCCAATTATTTTACCCACAAAATGAGTTTATTCAGGAAAAACCAAAGGATTGCAATTCGAGAACTGCATGCTATGGCAAAAGCCATAGGCAAGTCCAACAATCAAAGGAGAGGAACACTGTTTTGCAGGGAAAAAGGAGGAAATTGGGAAGGGTTGTTTTGAACAAAAGTCTATTGAAAAAAAGGAAGAGTTCAGGGTGGTGATGGTTTTTCATTGGCTGAGTTGCTGGGGTAATTGATTTCTGTTTGGGATGTAATGTACATTTTTTCCTATTGGGGTCTGTCACTGATGATTCTTCCTATTGATGACTTCTTTCTTTCCTGTAATTGATCTCGAGTGGTACTGAGTGAGAGCTCCCCCTTCTGGCCTTCTGACTCCATTTTAAATGAGGTTTCCCTTTATTAATTTTCACACTATGTCTGTGTATGTGAGGGCACGTGTAATTATGGGAGGAAATGAGATTTTACTGAAACTATCTGGGAAAAAGAGAAACCCTGAATGCTTGCTGGCTTATTTTAAACCTGACTGTGATCCATGAAAAAAACAAACTTGTTTTTTCTATGAGCATTGGGTTAAATATAATTCCAATAGATTATAAACTGAAGAGAACTTACTGAATATTAATCCAACCCACTAGAACCATTCCTTCAGGTATGCATGGCCACCATAACCTAAAGAAAGGCATAAAAACTATTAATATATCAATTCTAGGACACAGTAATATAATAAAGTAATGCTGCAACTATTTATATTTTATTTCTTTTTCTATTTCATTTCATCTTTCTTCTTTTTTTTCCTTTTCTTTTTTTGCCCTCCCCCTTCCCCCCTTCCCCTCTGGTAACCACCAATCTGCTCTCTGTGTCTATGTGTTTGTTTGCTGTTGTTGTTATTTTATCTTCCACACGAATGAAATCATATGATATTTGGGATTCTCCATCTGACTTAATTCACTTTGCATAATACCCTCAAGATGCATCCATGTTGTCGCAAATGGCAAGATTTCATTATTTTTTATGGCTAAGTAGTATTCCATTGTACATATACACCACATCTTCCTTATTCACTTACCCCTTGATGGGCACATAGGTTGTTTCCAAGTCTTGGCTATTGTGAATAATGCTGCTATGAATATGCAGGTGCATATAATTTTTCAAAACAGCATTTTTATGTTCTTTTAATAAATACCTAGACGTAGACTAACTGGATCATATGGTAGTTCTATTTTTAATTTTTTGAGGAATCTCCATACTGTTTTCCATAGTGGCTGTACCAGTTTACATTCCCACCAGCAGTGTATGAGGGTTTCCTTTTCTCCACATCCTCTTCAATACTTGTTATTTCTTGTCTTTTTTTTTTTTTTGAGGAAGAGTGGCCCTGAGCTAACATTTGTTGCCAATCTTCCTCTTTTTCTTTTTTTTTTCCCCAAGATGCCAGTACATAGTTGTATATCCTAGTTGTAGGTCCTTCTAATTCTTCTATTTGGGATGCTGCCTCAGCATGACTTGATGAGCGGTGAGTAGGTCCATGCCCAGGATCCAAACCGGCAAACCCCAGGCCACTGAAGTGTAATGCGTGAACTTAACCACTACGCCACCGGGCTAGCCCCCTTGTCTTTATAATAATAGCCATTCTGACAGGCGTGAGGTGATATCTCATTATAGTTTTGATTTGCATTTCCCTAATAATTAGTGATGTTGAACATCTTTTCATGTGCCTATTGGCCATCTGTCTATCTTCGGAAAAATGTTCATATCCTCTGTCCATTTTTAATTGGCTTGTTAGTTTTTTTGTTGTTGAGTTGTATGAGTTCTTTATATATTTTGGACATTAACCCCTTATCAGATATATGATTTGCAAATATCTTCTCCCTGTTGGTGGGTTGTCTTTTTATTTTGTTGGTTTCCTTTGCCATGCAGAGGCTTTTTAGTTTGATGTAGTTCTATTTGTTTATTTATTCTTTTGTTCCCCTTGCCTGAAGAGACATGATATTCAAAAAGATACTGCTAAGACCCATGTCAAAGAACATACTGCGTATGTTTTCTTCTAGAAGTTTTATGGTTTCAGGTCTTACATTCAAGTCTTTAGTCCATTTTTAGTTAATTTTTGTGTGGTGTAAGATAATGGTCTATTTTCATTCTTTTGCATCTGACTGTCCAGTTTTTCCAACACCATTTATTGAAGACACTTTCCTTTCTCCATTGTATGTTCTTAGCTCCTTTGTCGAAAATTAGCTGTCCATAGATGTCTGGGTTTATTTCTGGGCTATCAATTCTGTTCCATTGATCTCTGTGTGTGTTTCTGCCAGGACCATGCTGTTTTGCTTACTATAGCTTTGTAGTATATTTTGAAATCAGGGAGTGTGATACCTTCAGCTTTGTTCTTTTTTTCTCAGGATTCCTTTGGCTATTCGGGGTCTTTTGTTGTTCCGTGGAAATTTTAGGATTCTTTGTTCTATTTCCATGAAAAATGTGGTTGTGACTTTGATAGAGATTGCACTGAATCTGTAGATTGCTTTAGGAATTATGGACATTTAAACTAGGTTAATTCTTCCAATCCATGAGGAGGAAATATCTTTCCATTTCTTTGCATCCTCTTCAATTTCTTTCAACAATGTTTTATAGTTTTCAGTGTACAGGGCTTTCACCTCTTTGGTTAAATTTATTCCTAGGTATTTTATTCTTTTTGTTGTGATTGTAAATGGGATTATATTCTTGATTTCTTTTTCTGCTACTTCATTGTTAGTGTATACAAACGTAACTGATTTTTGTATGTTGATATTATACCCTGTAACTTTACTGTATTTGTTTATTATTTCTAATAGGCTTTTTCTGGTGGATTCTTTAGGGTTTTCTACACATAAAATAATGTCATCTGCAAATAGTGACAATTTTACTTCTTCCTTTACAATTTTAATACCTTTTGTTTCTTTTTATTGCCTAATTACTCTGGCTAGGACCTCCAATACTATGTTGAATAAGATTGGTGAAATGGGCATCCTTGTCTTGTTCCTGTTATTAGAGGGATAGCTTTCAGTTTTTCACCATTGAGTATGATGTTAACTGTGGGTTTGTCATATATGGCCTTTATTATGTTGAGGTACTTTACTTCTATACCTATTTTATTCCGAGTTTTTATCATAAATGTATGCTGAGTCTTATCAAATGCTTTCTTTGTACCTATTGAGATGATCATGTGATTTTTATCCTTCATTTTGTTAATGTGGTGTATTACACTGATTGATTTGCAGATGTTGAGCTATCCTTGCATCACTGGAATAAATCCCACTTGGTCATGGTATATGATCCTTTAAATGTACTGTTGTATTCGATTCGCTAATATTTTGTTGAGAATTTTTGCATCTATGTTCATCAGGGATATTGGCCTGTAATTTTCTTTTTTGTGTTGTCCTTGTCTGGTTTTGGTATCAGGGTAATGTTGGCCTCACAGAATGAGTAAGGAACTGTCCCTTCCTCTTCAATTTTTTGGAAGAATTTGAGAAGGATAGGTATTAAACCTTCTTTGAATGTTTGGTAGAATCCACCAGGGAAGCCATCTGGTCCTGGACTGTTTTATTTTTTTGTTTTAAGTTTCTTCAGCTTCTTTTTTTTTTTTTTTTGAGGAAGACTGGCCCTGAGCTAACATCTGTTGCCAATCTTCCTCCTTTTTTCTCCCGAAAGCCCCCAGTACATAGTTGTATATCCTAATTGTAGGTCCTTCTAGTTCTTCTATGTGGGACACCTCCTCAGCAAGGCTTGATGAGTGGTGAGTAGGTCTGCACCCAGGATCCGAACCAGTGAACCCCAGGCTGCCAAAGCTTAATGCATGAACTTAAGTGCTGCGCCACTGGGCTGGCCCCTGGACTTTTGTTTGTTGGGAGGTTTGGTTACTGTTTCAATCTCCTTTCTAGTGATCAGTCTATTCAGATTCTCTATTTCTTCTTGATTCAGTTTTGGAAGGTTGTATAATTCTAAGACTTTATCCATTTCTTCTAGATTATCCAATTTGTTGGTGTATAGCTTTTGATAGTATTGTCTTATAATCCTTTGTATTTCTGATATGTCTATTGTAATTTCTCCTCTTTCATTTCTGATTTTATTTATTTGAGCTTTCTCTCTTTTTTTCTTGGTGAGTCTAGCTAAAGGTTTGTCAATTTTTCTTTTTATCTTTTCAAAGAACTAGCTCTTAGTTTCATTGATTTTTTTCTTTTTCTTTTTTTTTTTTTTTTAGTCCCTATTTCATCTATTTCTGCTCTGATTTTTATTATCTCCTTCCTTCTACTGATTTTTGGCTTTGTTTTTTCTTCTTTTTCTAGTTTCTTTAGGTGTAATTTTAGACTGTTTATTTGATATTTTTCTTGTTTTTTGAGGTAGGCCTATATTGTTATAAACTTCTCTCTTAAAACTGCTTTTGCTGTATCCCATAGATTTTGGTATGTTGTATTTTCATTTTCATTTTTCTCCAAGTATTTTTTTATTTCTCCTTTGATTTCTTCATTAACCCAATAGTTGTCCAGTAGCATTTTGTTTAATCTCCACATACATGTGACTTTTCCAGTTTTCTTTTTGTAGTTGATTTCTAGTTTCATACCATTGTGGTCAGAAAAGATGCTTGATATTATTTCAACCTTCTCAAGTTTATTGAGATTTGTTTTGTGGCCTAATATGTGATCTATTCTGGAGAATGTTCCACGTGCATTCGAAAAGAATGTGTATTCTGCAGTTTTGGGATGGAATGTTCTGTATACATCAAGTCCATAGGTCCAATGTGTCATTTAAGGCCAATGTTTCCTTATTGATCTGTCTGGATCATTGATCCATTGATGTAAGTGGAGTGTTAAAGTCCCCTACTATTAATGTGTTACTGTCAATTTCTTCTTTTGTGTCTGTTAATATTTGCTTTATGTATTTAGGTGCTCCTATGTTGGGTGCATAGATATTAACAAGTGTTATGTCCTCTTGTTGGATTGTTCCCTTTATCATTATGTAATGCCCTTCTTTGTCTCATGTTACAGCTTTTCTTTTAAGGTTTATTATGCGTGATATAACTATTGCTACCCCAGCTTTCTTTTCCATTTGCATGGAATATCTTTTTCCATCCCTTTACTTTCAATTTGTGAGTGTCTTTAGGTCTGAAGTGTGTCTCTTGTATGCAGCATATTTATGGGTTTGTTTTTTTATCCATTCAGCCACCCTATGCCTTTTGATTGGAGCATTTAGTCCATTGACATTTAAAGTAACTGTTGATACGTATGTACTTATTGCCATTTTGTTACTTTTTTTCTGGATTTTTTAATAGTTATTCTCTTTTCCTTTCTTCTTCTCTTGCTCTCTTCCCTTCTGATTTGATGGCTTTCTTAAGCTTTATGTTTGAGTTCCTTTCTCTTTATTTTTTGTATATTTATTATAAGTTTTTGGTTTGTGGTTACCATGAGGTTCATATATTATAAACTATGTAAATAGCAATTCATGTTAAGCTGATGGTCTCTCAAATTCAACCTGTTACTAAAAGTCCTACACTTTTACTCCCCTCCCCCAAATTTTATGTTTTTAACATCATATTTGACCTCTTTTATGCATCTCTTAACCTCTTATCATAGATATAGATGATTTTAGTACTTCTGTCTTTTGACCTCCATACTAGCTTTATACATTGTTGATCTACTACCTTTACTGTATATTTGTCTTTACTAGTAATATTTTTTCTTTGATAATTTTCTTATTCCTACTTGTGGCCTTTTCTTTTCCACTGAAATAAGTCTCCTTAACATTTCTTGTAAGGCCAATTTAGTGGTGATAAACTCCAGTAGTTATTGCTTGTCTGCAAAACCCTTTATTTCTCCTTCTATTCTGAATGATAATCTTGCCAGGTAGAGTACTCTTGGCTGTAGGTTTTTTCCTTTCAGTACTTTGAATATATCACACCATTCTCTTCTAGCCTGTAAGGTTTCTACTGAGTAGTCAGAAGATAGCCTTGTGGGGTTTCCTTTGTATGTAACTTGCTGCCTTTCTCTTGTAGCTTTTAGGATTCTCTCTTTATCTTTAACTCTTGACATTTTAATTATAATATGTCTTAGTGTGGGCCTGTTGGTGCACTCTATGCTTCCTGTACCTGGCTGGCTGTTTCCTTCCCCAGATTAGGAAAGTTTTCAGCTATTATTTCTTCAAATAGTTTGTCTCTACTCCTTCTGGGACACCTATAATGCAGATGTTAGCACACTTGATGTTGTCCCAGAGGTCCCTTAGACTGTCCTGGTTCTTTTTAATTCTTTTTTCTTTCTTCTGTTCAGCTTGGGTGATTTTTCTCTACTATTTCATCCAGATCACTGATCCGTTATGTGTCATCTACTCTGCTGTTGATTCCCTCTTGTAAATTCTTCATTTCCATTATTGTATTCTTTGGTTCTGATTGGTTCTTTTTTATATTTTCTAATTCTTTGGTGAAGTTCTCACTGTGTTCATCTATTCTTCTCCCCAGTTCAGTAAGCATCCTTATGACCATTAGTTTGTATTCTTAAATCAGGTAGCTTATTTAACTCTGTTTGGTGTAATTCTTTTTCTGAGAATTTTTCCTGTTCTTTTATTTGGAACATACTCCTTTATCTCCTCACTTTGCCTACTTCTCTATGCTTATTCTATGTATTAGGTAGATCAGCTACATCTCCCAATCTTGGAAATGTGACTTTATGTAGGCGATGTCTCATCTTACCCAGCAGTATGCTCCCCTCTTGTCGCCCATGCTAAATGTTCCAGGGGTGTCCCCTGTGTGGGCTGCATATGCCCTTTTCTGTTGTGGGTTACTATTGCTGCAGGTGTGCATGTAGGCTGGGCTGGCCCCTGGGCCTGCTAGTTGTGAGGCCTCGCCACACGTGGCTGCTAAGGGCATGTTATTGGGTGGGGCAAGCCCCTGGCATGGCTGGCTGCAAGGTCTGGTAGTGCATCACTACTGCAGTTTTGCTGGTGAGTGAGTCAGGCTCACAGTGTAGCTGGTTATTAGGCCTGTGGGCACACAACTGCTGGAGACCCCTGGTGTGGCTGGCTGCACAGTCCTGCAGCATTCAGCTGCCTTAGGTGTGCTGATGGGTAGGGCAGACCCTAGACGTGGCAGTGTGTAACTGTTTCAGGCATTAGGAGGTGAGGCAGATCCCCTTGTGACTGTTTGCAAGGCCCAGCAGTGCAAGTCTGCTGTGGGCTCGCTGGTGGGTGTGGTCAGTCCCTGGGGTGGACTGCCAGCCATGGCTGTGCTCAATTGCTTCAGGTGCTCTAGTGGGTGGGGCAAACCCTTGCACTAATAGGCCAGAGGAAGAATTCCAATGGTGCCTGCCAGCATCTGTGTCAGCATGACTGAACTAAGTCACAATAATGGCTCTGACCAGTGTCTCCGTCCCTGGAGGGTGGGCCCAGCCACCTCCTGCCTCTCCAGAATGCATTCTGAGCTTAGTAAGTGAGTCTCTTTTACCAATGGACTATGCACTTTTCTATCTGGTGTTTTTGTGCTAGTGTCTGGGTTGAGTGAGTCTGTGCATTGGCCCTTTAAAAGCAGGTTTTCCTTTCTCTGAAGTTGTATAGTTTTTCTGCATGTATTCCCCATTGGTTTTCAAAGCCTAGTCTTTTGCGACCTTGTCTCTCTTGTGCTGGGGTGCCTAATGTGAAGCTCAAATCCACCGCTCCTTTGGAAAAACTCCATACCTTTGAGATCACTCTTGACTGTGAAGTGCCATGGCTACATGTATTTTTTTCCTCAACAGGGCTGTATCTCTGCCTCTCCCACCCCTTTCTGTGTTGTTCCTTGTTGTGGAGGTTCTTTTTATCCTGTTTCCAGACCTCTTTCCAGAGGAAATTGTTCCACAGGTAGTTGTAGGTTTGTTGTGTCTGTGAGAAGAGGGGAGTTCAGGATCCTCCTATGCTTCCAAATTCCAAACTCCTCTATATTCTCTTCAGGTGAAAGGATAATTAAAATTTTGAGCTATTCATTATGAGCTTTAGTAAGGAGCTTGAATTTTTCCTGTCATATTCGTAAAACTTCCTTTATTCCATTCATGAAACAAGATATTTACCTATTTTTGAAAAAGCTTGATTTTTTCTGATTATAAAATTAACATGCATGTTGACTGCAAAACATTCAGAAAATACAGAAGAGTACAAGGGAGAAAATGTGCTAATGGAAAGAAAAACAAAAGGGAGAGAAGAAAAGCTAAATACTCAACCTTTTAGAAAAATTTAGAAATTGCTCTAATAGAACTTTTGCTGATCATTTTAATAAGGCCTATCTCCTTAAGATAAGACTTCCTCCAGTGAAAATTCTGGAGCTCAGAGCCAAGACTAGGCCAATGTGGAAGTCAGAGTGGCCATATATGTCTCCTTCCAGCAATGATTCTCTGGTGGGATAAAATACTGAGATAGACAATTTGCCCAGATTAAAAGAAGCATTTTTGTATTTGAGTGAAATCAGCAAAAATCACAGAGTAGGAAACTCCAAAAGTCCATCCCTTCACAAAATCAGCAAAAAAAATTGGCAAACACTGTCAAAATCAACTTTATAAGAACTCTGGAAACTCATCAAAAGTTTATAGCAACTACACTTGTTAATCGACACCACAAAAAGTGGTAGAGAACTCCAGGGTTCTGTCTCTCCACAAAAACAACTCATAAGCTGGCAAAAACTCCCAACTTTTGCAGAACTCTGGAAACTAGTTAAAAAAAAAACCTTACAACAAGCAGGGGAAAACTTAATGAAGAAAGAAGTGGCTACACTTCAGTAAAAGAATGCTGCGGTGTTTTTAATTCACCTTCCCCCCCATTCCCCATTCCCCAGGTCAGCAGCAGCCATCATGATGACATCCTGCATTCCTGGTACAAGTTTATACCACCAGAGGGAGCAATATAGACCTTATTCCTAAAGGTTGTGATTGTGTGTTTCAACCTGACTAGTGGATCCCTCAAGGACTGGTGTAAGAGCCTCCCTTTATTTAACCTGACTCAGAGCATTCCCAGGACTTCCTGAGTGGCTTTTGCCAAAAGCATTTAAAGGCAAAAGTATTGTCTGGATCAGCCTGGGGAAAGAGATAACAGTGGAAACAAGCAAAGACAGACTGAAAAGCCTGGGAAAGAAGAAGTTGGGAAAGGAAACATATGGGAGGATAAGAGCTTTTAACTGCTCTCATGTATGCTGGGGCATTGAGAAAGCCATGTGCATGCCCAGAGTTGGACACATACTCAGAAAGGCCTTAGACGACCTAAGCTTTCACCTCTGGCTGACTTTCAGGATTCATGCAAGCAGGAACTGAAGGCTAAGGAAGGGTTGTAAATAAACTGGCTAAGCATTGAAAGAGTCCCCCAACACAGAGCCAATCTGCAAAAATTGGGAGAGTACTTTTTTCTTTCTGTTTTTCTTTTCTTGGCTCCCGGAAATTAAGGAAATTCCGTCAAAATACTAGTTGGCCGCTAAGCCAATGGAATACAAACTCCGCTGGCCATATTATAGAATACAGACTTTACAAAAATAGTTTAGAAAAGTCATTAAACAAACAACGACAACCTACAACAGGAAGCAAAAACAAACCCTTGGAAGGGAGGAGAATCATATCTCAAGAGTTGCCATGAGTGACGCCAGCATCACAGCAGAGTGAGCTTTTCTCCTAAACTTTCCCCTGCTAAGATACAACAAAAAGGTCATTCATGTATCAATAGAGGTCTTTCACACTACACATAAGACATCTGAAGGACCCACTCAACCTTACATCTGATGGCAGTGGTGCTGGAAGCCCCAGAAGAAGTGGAAGGAGGTAAGAAAGGCTCCCTTCCTTCCCCAACAACAGCGACCCTGAGACCGAGACCGATCAGCTCTCAGATAGGTGGGGGAGGGGTGACGCTCCTTTGGAGAACCTTCACTCTCCAACTTCCCTCATAGCCCATGGGGAGCTCCCACATGGAGGGAACAGAACAGTTGTGAGGGTATCCTCATCAAACTAACACTTCAGGAGAGCAGATAGTGAGGGAAGAACAAGGGGCTCCTGGGACTGGGGAGGCGAAGGTGGGCCCTCCTTCCCCCCTCTTGGCATCACAGCTCACCCTTACTCAGCACCTCAGCTCAGCAAGCCCAGCACAGCGGCACATCTAGCTCCAGTCCAGCCCAGTGGTGCATGGCACTCCAGCCCAGTGGCACACAGCATGCCAGCCCAGCTGCATGCAGAACCCCAGCCTAGCCGCCCTCAGAGCCACAGACCAGCACCCCACATCAGCAGTGCATGGCTCCCTAGCTCAGAGCCCTAGCTCAGTCACACATCAGCCCAGTCATGCTTCAGTCCGGCCAGAAAGCCTGCACATCTCAGGAGGCTCAGAATACACAGCTATAGACCCCCACCTAGTGGTGGCAAGTGGAATCTGCCACCAGATATTTTCACAATGAGGAAAAATAAAACCACACCAGCAAGCACAATACAAAAATATATTAAATATACAGACCAGAAGGAAAATGACAAGTATCCAGAAATCAACCCTGAAGGCACAGATATTTATAACCTAAATGACAGAGAATTCAAAGTAGCTATCATAAAAAAGCTCAGCAAATTACAAGAGAACATCAATAGACAATTCAATGAAACTAGGAGTGTCTTCACAAAAGAGATTGAAACTATAAAGAAAACCCAATCAGAAATATTAGAGATGAAAAGCACAATGGAGGAGATAAAGAAAAAGCTGGAATCTTTAAAGAACAGAGCTGACAATATGGAAGAAAGAATTAGTATTATTGAGGACAGGAATGTAGAAAGGCTCCAGATGGAAGAGGAGAGAGAACTAAGACTAAAAATAAAGGAATACATTCTCCAAGAAATATCTGACTCAATTAAGAAATGCAACATAAGGATTATAGGTATCCCAGAGGGAGAAGAGAGGGGAAAAGGAGCAGAGAGATTATTCAAAGAAATAATAGTGGAGAACTTCCCAAACCTGGGGAAGGAGCTAGAAATACAAGTGAATGAAGTCAATAGATCTCCTAAATATATCAACAAAAAAAGGCCATCTCCAAGACATATAGTTGTAAAGCTGGCAAAAGTTAATGACAAAGAAAAAGTATTAAAGGCAGCAAGAGAAAAGAAGATAATGTATAAAGGAATTCCGATCAGGCTTTCAGCAGATTTTTCATCAGAAACTCTACAGGCGAGAGTGGAATGATATATTCAAAATTCTGAAAGACAAAACTTTCAACCAAGAATACTCTATCCAGTGAAAATATCCTTCAGATATGATGGAGAAATAATAACTATCCCAGATAAACAAAAGCTAAGGGAGTTCATTGCCACAAGACCCCACTGCTAGAAATGCTCAAGAAGGCCCTATGCCTGAAAAAAAAAAAGAGAAAGGGGATACAAAGCTTTGAGCAAGGAGAAAATAGGTAGACAAAATCAGACAAATTGCAACTCTCTATCAGAATAGGTTAGCGAACACTTAATTATAACATTAAAGATGAAGGGAAGGAAAACACCAAAAATAAACATAACCATATCACTTTAAACACAAAATCACAAGATGGAATAAGTTGTGACAACAACTTAGAAGGGGAAGAGGAAAGGAACGGAATCAACTTAGTCGAAGGAAATAAGAGGCCCTCAGAAAATGGACTATCTCATCTATGAGACCTCTTATACAAATCTCATGGTAACCAATGAACCAATATTCAGAACAGAGAAACATACAATAAATAAAGAGAAAAACTAAGAGAATCATCATACAGAACTGCCAAACTGAATTGGTAGTCTGAAACACACAGTACAAGAAACAAAGCAAATGCAAAAGACCTGGAAAATGAGCAATAAAGTAGCAACATTAAGCCCTCATACATCAACAATCACTCTAAATGTAAATGGATTGAATTCTCCAATCAAAAGACACAGAGTGGTGGGATGGATTAAAAAACAAGATCCAACTATATACTGCCTCCAGGAGACACATCTCAGCTCTAACAAACACAGGTTCAGAGTGAAAAGATGGAAGACAATACTCCAAGCTAATGGCAAACAAAAGAAAGCAGGTGTGGCCATACTTATATCAGACAAGGTAGACCTAAGGTAAAAAGGGTAATGAGGGACAGGCGCAATACATGATGATAAAAGGGACATATTACTTATAAATATATGTACACCCAACACAGGAGCACCAAAGTACATAAAGCAACTATTAACAAACCTAAAAGGAGATATTTACAACTCAATAATAGTAGGAGACCTTAACATCCCACTTACATCAATGGATAGATCATCCAGACAAAAAGTCAATAAGGAAATAGTGGACTTAAATGACAAGCTAGACAAGATGGACTTAATAGATATATACAGAGCACTCCACCCAAAACCAGCAGATTACACATTCTTCTCAAGCATGCATGGAACATTCTCAAGGATACACCATATGCTGGGAAACAAGGCAAGCCTCTATAAATTTAAGAAGATTGAAATTATAACAAGCACCTTTTCCAACCACAAGGCTATGAAACTAGAAATCAACTACAAGGAAAAAACTGGGAAAGTGACAAAGATGTGGAGACTAAACAACATGCTACTGAACAACTAATGGATCACTGATGAAATTAAAGGAGAAATCAAAGAATATCTGGCGGCAAATGAAAATGAAAATACACCATACCAACTCATATGGGATGCAGCAAAAGCGGTCCTGAGAAGGAAACTGATAGCAATACAGGCCACCTTAACAAACAAGAAAAATCCCAAATAAGCAACCTTAACCTACATCTAACAGAACTAGAAAAAGAACAATAAACAAAGCCCAAAGTCAGCAGAAGGAGGGAAATAATAAAAATTAGAGCAGAAATAAATGAAATTGAAACCAAAACAACAGTAGAAAGAATCAATGAAACAAAGACTTGGTTTTATGAGAAGATAAACAAAATTGACAAACCCTTAGCTAGACTCACTAAGAAAAAAAGAGAGAAGCCCCAAATAAACAAAATTAGAAATGAAAGAGGAGAGGTTACAACAGATACCACAGAAATACAAAGGATTATAAGAGAATACTATGAAAAACCATATACCAACAAATTGGACAATCTAGAAGAAACAGATAAATTCTTAGACTCATACAACCTCCCAAAACTGAATCAAGAAGAAATAGAGAACCTGAATAGACCAATCACAAGTAAAGAGATTGAAACAGTAATCAAAGATCTCCCAAAAAATAAAAGTCCAGGACCAGATGGCTTCTCCAGAGAATTTTACCAAACATTCAAAAACGACGTAATACCTATCCTTCTCAAACTTTTCCAAAAAGTAGAGGAAGATGGAACACTTCCTAACACATTCTGTGAAGACAAAATCACCCTGATAACAAAGCCAGACAAACACAGTACAAAAAAGGCAAACTACGGTCCAATATCACTAATGAACATAGACACAAAAATCATCAACAAAATATTGGCACAAAATAGAGCAACATGTCAAAAAGATCATACACCATGACCAAGTGGGTTTTATACCAGAGACACAGGGATAGTTCAACATTCGCAAATCAATCAACGTGATACACCACATTAACAAAACGAAGAATAAAAATCACATGATCATCTCAATTGATGCAGAGAAGGCATTTGACAAGATCGAGCATCCATTTATGGAAAAAACTCTTGATAAAATGGGTATAGAAGGAAAGTACCTCAACACAATAAAGGCCATATATGACAAACACACAGCTAACATCATACTCAATGGGGAAAAACTGAAAGCTGTTCCTCTGAGAAAAGGAACAAGACAACAGTGCCCACTCTCACCACTCTTATTCGACATAGTACTAGAGGTTTGGGCCAGAATAATTAGGCAAGAAAAAGAAATAAAAGGACTCCAAATAGGCAACAAAGAAGTGAAACTCTCACTGTTTGCAGATGACATGATTTTATACATAGAAAACCCTAAAGAATCCATTGGAAGACTATTAGAAATCAACAACTACAGCAAAGTTGCAGGGTACAAAATAAACTCACAAAAATTAGTTGCATTTCTAAATGCTAATAACAAACTAACAGAAAGAGAGCTCAGAAAGACAATCCCATTTACAATTGCAACAAAAAGAATAAAATATCTGGGAATAAATTTTACCAAGGAGATGAAAGACCTATACAATGAAAACTATAAGACACTATTGAAAGAAATAGATGATGATATAAAGAAATGGAAAAATATCCCATGCATATGGATTGGAAGAATAAACATAGTTAAAATGTCCATACTACCTAAAGCAATTTACAGATTCAATGCAATACCAATTAGAATCTCAATGACATTCTTCATGGAAATAGAACAAAAAATACTAAAATTCATATGGGGCAACAAAAGACCCCAAGGGCTAAAGCAATCCTGAGAAAAAAGAAAAAAGCTGGAGGCATCACAATCCCTGACTTCAAAATATACTGCAAAGCTATAGCAAGCAAAACAGCATGGCACTGGTACAAAAATAGACACACAGATCAATGGAACAGAATTGAAAGCCCAGAAATAAAGCCACACGTCTACAGACAGCTAATCTTCAACAAAGGAGCTAAAAACATACAATGGAGAAAGGAAAGTCTCTTCAATAAATGGTGCTGGGAAAATTGGACAGCCACATGCAAAAGAATGAAAGTAAGCCATTGTCTTACACCACACAAAAATTAACTCAGAATGGATCAAAGACTTGAAGGTAAGACCTGAAACCATAAAACTCCTAGAAGAAAATATAGGCAGTACACTCTTTGACATCGGTCTTAGAAGGATCTTTTTGAATACCATGTCTACCCAGGCAAAGGAAACAAGAGAAAAAATAAACGAGTGGGACTTCTTCAGACTAAAGAGTTTCTGCAAGGCAAAGGAAACCAGGAACTGAACAAAAAGACAACCCACCAACTGGGAGAAAACATTTGCAAATCATATATCCAACAAGGGGTTAATCTCCATAATATATAAAGAACTCACACAACTCAACAACAAAAAAACAAACAACTCAATCAAAAGATGGGCAGAGGCTATGAACAGACATTTTTCCAAGGAAGATATACAGATGGCCAAAAGGCAGATGAAAAGATGTTCAACATTACTAATCATCAGGGAAATGCAAATCAAAACTACACTAAGATATCACCTTACACTGGTTAGAATAGCTATAATCACCAAGACAAAAAATAACAAATGTTGGAGAGGATGTGGAGAAAAGGGAACCCTCATACACTGCTGGTGGGAATGCATACTGGTGCAGCCACTATGGATACAGTATGGAGATTTCTCAAAAAAAGAAATACTGTATGACTCAGCTATCCCACTACTGGGTATTTTCCAAAGAACTTGAAATCAGCAATTCAAAAAGACTATTGCACCCCATGTTCACTGCAGCATTATTCACGATAGCCAAGAAGTGGAAGCAACCCAAGTGCCCATCAACTGATGATTGGTTAAAGAACATGTGGTGTGTATATATATATATATATATATATACAATGGAATACTAGTCAGCCAAAAAGACAAAATTGTTCCATTCGCAACAACATGGATGGACCTGGAGGGTATTATCTTAAGCAAAATAAGCCAGACAAAGACAAACGCTGTATTATTTAAACTCATATGTGGAAGATAAACTAACACATGGACAAGGAGAACAGATTAGAGGTTACCAGAGGGGAAGACGGTTGGGGGGTGGGCATAAGGGGTAAAGGGGCACATTTGTATGGTGACTGACAAATGATAATGTACAACTAAAATTTCACAATGTTATAAACTATTATGACATCCAGAAAAAAAATACCTCCCAAAAAAGAAAGGCTCTGTACCAGATGGCCTTACTGATGAATTCTATCAAACATTTAAAGAAGAACTAACTCCAATATTTCTCAAACTCTTCCAAAATATATAAGGAGACAACAGTTCCTAATTCATTCTATGAGGCCAGTGTTACCCTGATACCAAAGCCAGGGAAAGATATTATAAGAAAAAAATTACAGACCAATATCCTTTTTGAACATTGATGCAAAAATCCTCAACAAAATACTAGTAAACAGAATTTAGCAAACTATTAAAAGGATTATATACCATGACCAAGTGGGATTTATTCCTGGAATGTAAGAATAATTCAATATATGGAAATCAATCAATGTAATACACCATGTTGATGGAACAAAGTGGGAAAAACTACATGATAATCTCAATCAATGTGGAAAAGGTATTTGACAAAACTCAACACCTTTTCATGATAAAAAACATTCTACAAACTAAGAATAGAAGGAAGCTTCAACATGATAAAGTCCATATATGAAAACCCCACAGCTATCCTCATACTCAATGGCAAAAGACTGAAAACTTTCCCCCTAAGATCAGGAACAAGACAAGGATGCCCATTTTCACCACCTCTGTTCAACATGGTATTGGAAGTTCTAGGCAGAGCAGTTAGGTAAGAAAAGAAAAGGCATCCAGATTGAAAAGGAAGAAGTAAACTTATCTCTGTTCACAGATGACACGAGCTTATATGTAGAAGACCCTAAAGATTCCACACACACAAAAAAACCTGTTAGAGCTAATAAACAAATTCAGCAACGTTGTAGGATATGAAATCAACACACAAAAATCAGTTGCATTTCTATATATTAATAATGAACAATATGAAAAGAAAATTAAGAAAACAGTTCCATTTACAATAGCATCAAAAGAATAAAATACATGTGAATAAATTTAACCAAGGAGGCAAAAGACTTGTACACTGTAAACTACAGATACTGATGAAAGAAATGAAAGACATAAATCAACAAAAACACATTCCATGTTTATGGATTGGAAGACTTAAGTATTGTTAAGATGGAAATACTGCCCAAAGTGATCTACAGATTCAACGCAATGGCTATCAAAATCCCAATGACAATTTCGCAGAAATTGAAAAATCCATCCTAAAATTCATACAGAATCACAAGGGGCCCCAAATAGCCAAAACAACCTTGAAAAAGAAAAATAAAGTTGGAGGACCCTCACTTTCTGATTTCAAAACTTACTACAAAGTTACAGTAACCAAAACAGTGTGGTATTAGCATAAGGACAGACATACAGACCAATGGAATAGAGAGCCCAGAAACAAACCCTTGCATACATGGTCAACTGATTTTCCGCAAAGGTGACAAGACCATCCAATAAAGGAAAGGACAATCTCTTCAACAAATGGTTTTGGGAAAACTGGATAAGGATAACCACATGCAAAAGAATGAAGCTGGACCCTTATACTTCATACAAAAATTAACTCAAAATAGATCAAAGACCTAAATGTAAGACCTAATACTATAAAAGTCTTAGAAAAAAACGTAAGAGAAATCTTCATGATATTAGTTTTGGCAATGATTTCTTGGATATGACATCAAAAGTACCGGTAACAAAAGAAAAAATAGATAAATTGGATGCCATCAAAATTAAAACTTTTGTGCATCAAAGGACACTATCAAGATTATGAAAAAACAATCCACAGAATGGGAGAAAATATTTTCAAAGCATATATCTGATAAGGAGTTAGTTTCCAGAACATATAAAGAATTCCTACACCTCAATGACAGCAAAAAATAAAAACCAAACAACACAACTTTAAAAAATGGGCAAAGGATTTGAATGGTCATTTCTCCAAAGAAGATATACAAATGGTCAATTATCACATGAAAAGATGCTCAACGTCACTAGCTATTAGGGAAATACAGATCAAAACCACAATGATAAGGATGGTCACATGGGTGTTCTATGCAAGCTGCTTTGACAAGAGTGTTATTTCAAGGACAGATGTGATTCCTCCTCTGTAATGCTTTAGGGATTTGTTAAAAAATACATAAAATAAGGATGGACAAGAGTGCTAAAAGAAAACACGAGATACCACTACGTACCCATTAGGGTAGCTATTTTTTTTTAATTTTTATGTTTTTGTGGAAGATTCGCCCTGAGCTAACACCTGTGCCAATCTTCCTCTATTTTGTATGTGGGTCGCCACTACAGCATGGGCGCCAACAAGTGGTGGAGGTCCAGAGGAACCAAACCTGGCCTGCTGAAGCAGAGAGTGCCGAATTTAACCACTAGGCAACAGGGCCAGCCCCAGCTATCATTTTTTTAAAATGGAAAATAATGTGTTGGTAAGGATGTGGAGAAATTGGAATCCTGTGCATTGTTAGTGGGATGTAAAATAGTGCAGCCACTACGGAAAACAGTTTGGGGGTTCCTCAAAAAGTTAAACATAAATTTACCATATGATCCACCAATTCTGCTTCTAAGTATATACCCCAAACAACTGCAAGCAGGGACTCAAACAGATACTTGTACACCAATGTTCATAGCAGCATTATTCACAATAGCCAAAAGGTGGAAACATTCCAAATGTCCATAGACAGATAAATGGATTTAAAAAATATGGTATATCCATACAACAGAATATTATTCAGCCTTTAAAAGGAATGAACTTCTGATACATGCTACAAGCTGGATGATTCTTGAGAACATCATACTAAGTGAAAGAAGCCAGATATAAAAGTACAAATATTGTATGATTCCACTTATATAAAGTACCTAAAATAGGCAAATTCATAAAGACAGAAAACAGAAGTTAACAGGGGCTAGGAAGATCAGGGAATGGGAAATAACTGCACATCTAATTGTGTAGGGAGATCTGAGTATTTAGACAAAGACGCATTTAGAGTCCAATGAACTTGGGCTTAAATTAAGTATTGGCTCTGCCATTTACTGGATGTGTGACACGGGTCAAGTTAATTAACCTTTTTAAATCTCAGTTTACTCATCTGGAAAAAAACAAAGCAAGATAATAGTCCCACCAAACTCACAGAGCAATTGTGAGAGTTAAATGAGATAATGCACACAAAGCACTTAGCAAAGAGCTTAGCACCTAGTAAGTGCTCAGTGAATGTTAGCTATTATTAACCTTAGAACAGTTCTTGGTACACAACTCAATAAATTTCTGTTGAAAGAATATATGCAACTGCATAGTTGCTATAATGATAAAAATTTATTGAAGCCATAGTTAGGGGAGGAGGAGAGGGCTTTCAAGGGGGTGGGTTCCAGAGGAACTTATTGGAAAGGCAGCAACGTTACAGAACAGAACCCAGAAAAATATTTTGTGTGTATCTGACAATATGATAGTATGTATATGACAGGTTTTTAACTGTACATCAGTGCTACTTCTTGGATCAGCTCTCCCCTACCATAATTCATGCCCTTTCCTTTCTTGCACTTTCATTCTCTTCTTCCTTAAGAAGGGGTTGGAAATCTGGCAATAAAGGAAAAATTACATGTGAGTATACCTGTATCTTAAGGGTAATTTTTGCCTCCTTCCATGCAACTCTTACCATATTTTAAGCATTTAATAAATATTTCAAGTCAAGTCTGGCATATTAGATTCTCAATGAACATTTGTTGGATGATTAATTTATAAGTGAGGAGTTACTCACTATGCTGCCCTCCTCCACCCATAGGGATGCTCCTTGTGACATGTCTTTCTTTTTTTATTGAGGTCACATTGGTTTATAACATAAATTTCAGAGCACTATTTTTATCTAATATTTATATCTGATTCTTTTTTTAACTTGTTCCTTTCTTTTTTTTTTTTTTTTTTTTTTTTGCTTTTTTCTCCCCGAATCCCCAGTAGATAGTTGTATGTTGTAGTTGTGCATCCTTCTAGTTGCTCTATGTGGGACGCTACCTCAGCATGGCTTGATGAGCTGTGCGGTCAGTGCCCAGGATCCCAGCAGGTGAACCCTGGCAGCCAAAGCCCAGCACGCGAACCTAATCACAATGCCACCAGTCAGCCCCCTGATTCTCTTTGAAAAAGGTTTTGAAGCAGCTTTCAATGTTACTAACTGTACAAGATAAAAATAATTAGAGAATTGGGAGAGAATGTGGTTACTTAAGATAAGAGACAGATCAACATTTGCCAATAAGATTCACAGCTGTTAAAAGTGGGTTGCAAAATTGGTACTGAGCTTTCTAGCAGCCATTGTAAGAAAAGTTAATTACATAATTCACATTGTGCATATGATTCAAAGCACACAGTTACTCAGCTATTTCTTACTGAAAATAGAATTTTTCCTTTGAGTTATTATTAAAGAATTATTTTTGATATAAATGCCCTCAAGAATATTCTACAGTAAATGAAAAATGAATTTCATTGGTCTATATTGTATTACAACCCTGGATGTAGCCCCACGACATAACGCCAAAATAAAGATCAGCGGATGGATTCTAAAAGGGACCAAAACGATTTTGTCTAGGTCTGAAGCTCTGGTAATTTAGCTTCATGGAATGAAAAAAAATCATGCATCCAGAAGAAATGATTGTACAATAATTAGTCTTCCAAAAAAATTTATTCATTATGGTTAAGTTTAGATTAGTGTTAGACAGTAGAGACTCCACGACTGTAATCTCTAACAAGTACCTCTCATGTCTCTAATATTATCCCTGTGTCTTTAAGGAGGATATTGTTGACTTCATTTTATGAAAGTTCTGGAATATTCCAGGTCACATGAGTAAAGGGGAAGCCATTTTGTGACCTACTGGTAGACCATGGAGTGCCCTGAGAGACAGCTTTCCAATCCGTCGGAAAATGATTCAACACCATCAGCTTCAACATCAGACGTTATGAGTTTCTACGACCCCCAAAGTCCTGTGGACCATGGAGCCGACACTGCCGGCGACCATGGCGCCGAAACTGCGGGCAACCAAGGCAGACAAACTCCTGCCGACCATGGCGCCCAAGCCGATGCAGAAGACGGCGCCCAGACTGCTGCCAGCACTCCCCTGGAAAACTTCCTGAAAGGGAAAGGTAAGTGGCTTTAAGTTTTTTTACACAATCCCTGGGAGAAACGAACTGCCAGAAGTTTATTTGTACTGCGACCCCACTTTAGGAAAAATAAGCGGCGTAACTTGTGTTTCTGTCTAAAAGATGTAAAATAGTGACTCTGTTGTGGAGAAGGGAGCAGCTAATTATGTTAGAGTAGTTGGGGCGCGGATTCTAGTTATTTAATGGGTTTTTGCGGCGGTGTATTTGTCACCAAGCGAGGTCGCCTCACCACTGGACAAATCGGTCCAACCTAATAGATTTGAGGAGAAGTATCGCTGTGTACTGGTGAAACTCGTGTGGCCAACCCGAAGGTCGCCCCCGTGTAAAGGGAATTTGTTCTGAAGCGGTGATCCGCGAGGCGCCTGAGCGGTGCCCCCCCACCCCCACCGCCGGCGCTCGGCGCCTTTCCAGCCATCCCGCCCTGGCACGCGGTGAGCTGGCCGCCCCCTCGAGGCCGCCCGCCTGTTCGCTCGGCCGGGCGGCTGTGGAGGCGTGGCGACGCGGGGAGCGGCGGCGCGCGCGGTTCCTACCTGTCGCCACGCAGTCCGCCCGCCGCCCCGGAGCCCGCTCGAGCCCCCGCAGGAACCCGCCGGGGCAGAGAGACAAGTCCTCCGCGCGCGGCCTTTCTGTCACGGTCCCAGCGCAGTCAGCGGAGGAGCGGGTGAGCGGGGCGGTCAGAGGGCTGCGGGGGACGGGGGCGGTCAGCGCCAGACAGCCGCGTTTCGCTTCCCAGCCTGCCTGGACGGCGAGGCGCGAAGGCTGGGGCCCCTTGGCCCCGCTGGAGGTTTTCCGGGGAAATAGGATCAAAACCTAGGAGCTGGACGTTTCCCTTAGAAGTTTAGCGCGCCTAGGTTAAGGAAGGAGTGGTCATTGCCTCCAAACTGCAACCAGCATCTTTGAACTTGAGAAAATATCAATTTAGGTTAATTCTGACCGGTGCTGCCTGGAGCTGTCGGGCGCCCTCCAGCTAGCTATAATTCCATTGAAGCGAGATGGAGCTGAGGGTGAACGGTAGAGAGAGTTGGTCCTGTTAATTTAATTGGGTACCAAAGAATGCTTGCTAGAAAGAAGTGGATGCCTTTTTTTAAAAAATAAATACGATACAACCAGTTAATTGGGTAAATGCAGGTCACAAATTTTAAAAAATAATTAAATCTCATTTCAACTAGGGTTGTCCATCTTCTCTGAAATAGTTTACTAAATTCTTTCTTCCATAAGAGAGGAGTTGCCAGAAAGGCATTGAAATGAACAAAATGCCCTAGTCTTAGTTCTGCAGAGAAACCTAAAAGTTACTACTGATCTGATAAAACCATGCTTAGCAGCTAGTTCTTCAAATAATCTATTTCTGCTCCCAACCTTAAGCATTTGTTACTCTTTGTTCTATTAGGCAATGTGCCCCGCCCCAAGATTTTTTATTTCCTTTATTTTAACTTTTTTCCTTACATTTACATTTAGTTTTTGCGTGTGTGTGTGTGTGTGTGTGTGTGTGTGTGTATAACTGTATGAAGCAGGAAAAGAAGAAATGACTATCAGAGATAATCTCTCTCTTTTTCTCTCTCATCCTGGGTGTCTGATTTTCTGCTGCTGACCTCCCTTGTGCTTTCTGTGCCTTTCTGGTAGTTTCTGAGTCACACTAAAGGACTGAAGTAATAACTGGTGAATGATTTCATCGTAATAGGGTCTCAGATGCACTTGAATGTCTTTAAAAACAAAGTTCCAGTGCTTTTAAGTGAGATTCAAATTCAAAAGTCAGAGCCCAGTTAAATGATTTACAGGGTATTGGGAACTGTACATTAACTGGAATTTTTTTTCTTTCTTTTTTCTTTTTTTAATTGATGTCATAATAGTTTATTACATTGTGAAGTTTTAGTTGTGCATTATTGTTTGTCAGTCACCATATAAATGTGTCCCTTCACCCCTTGTGCCCACCTCCCATCCCCCTTCCCCCTGGTAACCACCAAACTGTCTGTCTGTCCGTGTGTTAGTTTAGCTTCCACATATGAGTGAAATCATGTGGTGTTTGTCTTTCTCTGTCTAGCTTATTTCACTTAACATAATACCCTCTGGGTCCATTCATGTTGTTGCAAATGGGACAATTCTTTTTTATGGCTGAGTAGTATTCCATTGTATATATATACCACATCTTCTTTATCCAATCATCAGTCGAGGGACACTTGGGTTGCTTCCACTTCTTGGCTGTAGTGAATAATGCTGCAATGCACATAGGGGTGAACAAGCCTCTTTGGATTTTGGATTTCAGGATCTTTGGATAAATACCCAGTAGTGGGATAGCTGGATCATAAGATATTTCTATTTTTAATTTTTTGAGGAATCTCCAAACTGTTTTCCATAGAGGCTGCACCAGTTTGCACTCCCACCAGCAGTGAATTAGGGGTCCCATTTCTCCACAACCTCTCCAACATTTGTTATTTTTTGTCTTGGTGATTATAGCCATTCTAACAGGTGTAAGGTGATGTCTTAGTGTAGTTTTGATTTGCATTTCCCTGATGATTAGTGATGTTGAACATCTTTTCATGTGCCTATTTGGCCATCTGTATATCTTCCATCTGTATATCACCTGTATATATGTTCATATCCTCTGCCCATTTTTTGATTGGGTTGTTTGTTTTTTTTGTTGTTGAGTTGTGTGAGTTCTTTATATATTATGCAGAATTAACTGGAATTTTTAATCTACCTTAAGGTATAAGATTTTATAACTTGGTGTATAGCATAGTGTCCTTAGAACATAAGAAAACTTTGTCAGGTTTCGTATATGTACATTGCTTTCTTCCTTTGAGGAAAAATTTCCTCAGAGGAAGTGTGGGCCCTAAAACTCAAAATGCAAGCCACTACATATATATCCCAAATAGGTGGAAAATAAGATTTAAAATAAAGATTAATTTGGAGATTACTCACTTTACAGAAGATGTATTTTTTTTAATAAAGGGATCCATCAGGATTCCTTTTAGGGATATTTCAAGTAAGTGGTGGTTGCAAGGATTAAGTGAAATAATAGACCTAACACGCTCAATGTAGTGCTTGGCGCATAGAATTCATACAGTAAATGTTAGTGATGAATAAGTCAAATAGGATTTTGCATACTTTCATATCACTCCTTCAGGAATGCATCTATTCCATGAAGTCAAATGTACTCATACAGAGAGCCCAGCCAAAGAACTGGACTCCTTACTTTTCCCCAAGGTAGCTCAGAGTGTTGATGCTGGCTCTAGAGTCATGAAAAGCTGCCTGCTCTCTCATGGGCTTAATTCCTACCAATCCATTAAGGTGAGTGAAATATTGAAAATTAAGCTCTTGTTTCCTTCAAATCATCGTGGAACATTTCTGCCAGTGGTTTTGGTTGATTTCAGGCTTTGGTTGGCACTCTTCGCTGCAGAGTTTGCTTTGGTAGCCACCACTGTGTTGATGAATTGCAGTCCTTTCCCTGAGTCTAAGAATATCATTAAGAAGACTAAATCATATTTCATAACAACTCTTACTTCATTTGTTATCATGTAATTGGGATTAACTTTGGAAAATCTGCACATATTGGAGGGGAGATAAGGTGACATTTAGAAATAATCAATTTATGTCAAATAAGGTATTTCAGAGCTGTACACACATCATTCCAGTGAGGGTTATAGGCGAGATCTTGTATAATTTAACCAGTGCTACCAGAAGTGGTCAGCAGAGGGAGCAAGAGGAGTTTTTGGTGACATTCTGTTGGTTTTGTTTTTGTTTTCATGAACTTAAAAACAAGAGATGAGTAGAAGCAAGAATGAACCTCCTCAGGAACTTGAGAATCAATTTATATTGCGTCTGCCTCCGGTAAGAAACCCTTGTATCTCAGACTAAATATATTCAGTATGTCAGTATTAGTTCTGCTTGGATTCTGTAGCATTTCTATTTAAGGTAGTCTATAAAAGCTGAGAACATTTGTTTCCCAGGAATCATGTTCTAGTAAGCAGTCCTGTCCTAGTGTGTACTGTTTTAGCAGCATTTCTTTCATCCTATATATGCCACCTATCATGTGGATTGATTTCCTGGCAAACAGCTGTGACAGTGATGGATTCAGTCACTTACCACAGACACTAACAGCCTATTCACTGGAGGGCCAAGATAAGACTCTTCTAAAATCCTTTCTGTCATCTCAAAAGGGGCAGTGAGAGGGATCAGCACTGTCTTCTCAAATTCACCACCATGCAAGGCTGTTGAAGCTCATCTCAACATTGTGTTAGGGTCTCTTCCCCATTGATACCTGTATTCAAGTACCATTTAGTCTAAGAAAACTATATTAAGGATGGGCTTCAGAAAGGTATTTCCCCAGTTAGGGTTAATTAATATACCCAGTAAACTACAGCCAGGCCTTTCCTTAGCAACTACAGCTGAGGGGCAGCAGTGAGAGGCAGGAACGTAGAGCTAGGAGAAGGCATTAACTATAGCTACTAAAAGACAACAATGAGATTAGAGTCAGCCTCATCATAACTCAACTTACACAATGCATGGTATCTCATGGTACATGGCATGGTTCCTAACGTTTGGGAGGTTTAAGGTTTTATTTGAGGGGGGACTGTCTCTGACATATCTATTCTATTAGCTGCCAAGTAGACAATTCACCCTTCTGATTTTTCAATTTACCTCCTTTTTAGGAACATGCTTCTACTGTCAGGAAGATAGTACATTCCACAAGTGTTGCCGTGAAGGATAAACTAAAAATTGACTTATCTCGTAAGTAGTTAATATCCATTCACTGGATATTGAACAGTAATTTATTAAGGGATTACTATGTGCCAAGGCACTATACTAGGTGCTAAGGATGTGACAAAGAGTAGAAGGTGGTCTCTGCCTCACTGGACTCTAAGAGAGACGTAAGTCACTCCTATCTCTGCTCTTTTGAGGAAAGGAAGTAGAAATTTTGCAACTTGAAGTAATTATCATAGTGTGTATAAGGAAGAACTTGGGAGTCAACTGTGGGATTTGCATACTGCTGATTGTCTCCTACACGCAAGCTTTGTGATTTCTGACCGTCCAGGAGAATGACAAATGAATATACTGCTCTTTGTTTACAAAAATGACATATCTTTCTCTCTTTTAAAAATATTTATTGGGTTTTTTAAATACAGAGAAATATATAAAGTAGAAAATAAAAAAATGACCCATAATCTCGCCACTCAGGTAGCCCTTATTGACATTTAAAAAAAGGTGATACAAGTTCACGGTTAGAAAATTCAAATAAGACAGAAAAGTTCAAAAGGAGAAGTGAAACTCTCCCTCACAGTGCCCCAACCTCAGTGCCAAAGGTAACTAATAATAACCATTTCTCCTGTCTTTCCTTACAGGTGAAGTTTTTATGCATAATACCAACATTTAAATAATCTCTCTATATTTTTAAAGTTAATTTACACAAAAAGGATCACATCAAACATGGTTCTGCATCTTTCTCTTTTCACTTAATATTAGAAGATTATGCTCAAATGCTCTGGTGTCAAAAGATATTCATGTTTGAGACACCTGGGCAGGATTCAGAGTTGTCAGCACATGAATATATATACATATTCAGTATATTGCTATTGTGTAGAATTTTATCTTTGTGAAACTAACTAGAGATGATAACTTGAGACTTATTAGCATCATTCTAGGATCAACTCTTCCCTCACCCAACCCTTTGAAAACACCCGTGTACAATGACACAATTGAATACTTCTAATGGTGTCAAAATGAATGGATTTGAATGAATGGAGTTTGCTTTTCAGGATGAGAATGAAACATTTCCTACTTCATCCATGTTTAGTTCACAACCATTACCAAGAAACTTAGCTACTTTTGATCAAGTGACAAAAACTGGGAGAAAAGAGCCCCATGTACTGTACCTTCTTTTCCCTGGGAGGTTACTAATTGCTTACACAATTCTAGCATTATGAGAAAGAGTAGGTTTCACTGAAAGACTAGTCCGTCCCACGTAAGTCGTCATTATTCAAACCCTGGGAGGCTTAAGAGTACATTGGGAAGATGTCAACTTTAATCTTTCCTCCTTCTCTTCAGCTGATGGACGTCACGCTGTTGTTGAGGTAGAAGACGTCTCACTAAATGCTAAGCTGGTTGATTTGCCTTGCGTTATTGGAAGCCTGAAAACTCTTGATAAAAAAACGTTTTATAAAACAGCAGATGTTTCCCAGGTATGGATGAGTTTTCTTAATCTACTAGCTTTTGCATCCTTCAAGAAATCCCTTCCTCCCTCCTTTTCTCTTTCTTTCAGTGCTCCTTTCCACTTGGGGAATGGCCGCTTGTCATTTCTGATTTCCAGCTCATTTGCACAGGAATACAATGTCACGTTCTGATTTGATGTTTGATCCACAACTTTCCACTACTTTGTTTTATCCAAATAGCTTTTAGAGCCTCCTGTTCTCTATTTATAATGACTTTCCTTATTTGAAAAATATGAGGGGCCGAGTGGTGGCGCAGCGGTTTAGTCCGTGCTTGGCAGCCCGGGGTTCGCCGGTTCGGATCCTGGGCGCCCGCCGACGCACTGCTTGTCAGCCATGCTGTGACAGCGTCCCATATAAAGTGGAGGAAGATGGGCACGGTTGTTAGCCCAGGGCCAGTCTTCCTCAGCAAAAAGGGGAGGATTGGCAATAGATGTTACCTCAGGGCTGGTCTTCCTCACAAAAAAAAAAAAAAGAAAAAAGAAACATGAACATCTGGGATCTTCTTCTGAACTGTCTGCTAAAGCAGCATGCTGTTAACTCTGAAGGTTTACCTTGATTCCTATTCTTCATCTCTTGATTTCTTGTTTCTTTTCTAAATCAAAATCCTAAGATATATCTGTTTTCAACATATTCCCTCTGCAGTGGTAAGCACTAGAGCTAAAAAAACCTCAGAGTCCATATACAGTGTTGCCGAAACACACAGAGAGAGAATGAATGTGAATGTATATGATACTTGGTTTTCTGGAAATGCCAAGTAACATGCTCCTTACTTCTATGGCTCCAGGATTTCTGGTGGTAAGAATGATCACGATTCACTACTAACCCAAGATTTACGGCCATAGTGAACTTCTTTGTCTTTGTTAAACGTAGATGCTTGTGTGCACTGCTGGTGGTGATCCCCACCCTTCTCTGGAAGAACCAGCTGCCTCTACTGATCTTAAAGTAATCGCGAAAAATGAAAGAGAGGGAGAGAAAAAATATGTCTGGAAGCATGGCAGTAAGTCACCAGCCCCTTGCTCATTCTGGCTGACTCCATTTATCTGCTGAATCCTAATTACTTGTGAGCCAGGCACCTGTTACCACACTTAGGTGTTTGGTCCATTAGGCATTCAGACACTCTTAAAAGATTGAGTCATGTCACGAGCAAGTGGCTTATAAGATGACCTTTCTCTTTATCGAATTCAGATAGATAGATATGTGGCTACCATCAGTCATATATGTTTCACCATGTTGAATTTATTTTAGTTACTCCACCACTTAAGAATGTCAGAAAGAAAAGATTCCGCAAAACAACAAAAAAGGTTAGTGGCATGCTATTTCTGTGTCTACTGGGTAGATTGGAAGAGGATTATGAGTGGGGAGGGGGAAAGGGAGACAGTCGGTTAGGGATTAATTTATTCATTTATGTGTTCAATAAACATTTGTTGAGTGTAAGCTAAATGTCAGGCACTGTGTGCTAGCAACTGGGAATATACAGTGAACAAAATCAGACTGGATCCTTGAGGTTATAGGCTAGTCATTTAGGGATCTGGATGTGGCATGAATTTGAAACTTCTGCTAATGCTTTTAGTTTTCAATGGCAAGATCTAGTTTTAAAGTGAACCCACCCAGAGCCTGAGAATTGGGAATTGTGGTTACATTCCTAACCTTACCTCAGACTTGTAGAACCTTGGGCAGGCTACGGGAGTACTGTGGCTTGGCTTCTTTTTTTAATTAAACTTTTTATTTTGAAATAATGGTAGATTCTCGTGTAGTCGTAAGAAATAAAATAGAGATACCATGTAACTTTTTGTAAAACTATAGAACAATATCACAAACAGGAAATTGACATTATTACAATTCACCAATCTTACTCAAATTTCTCCAGTTTTACTTGTACTCCTGTGTGTGTGTCTGTGCATGTGTTCTATGCAAATTTTATCCCATGTGTATGTTGGTGTATCCACCAGCACAGCCAAGATTCTAAACAGTTCTGTTACCACAAGGATCCCTTATTTTGACCTTTTATAGCCACACCCACCTCCTTCCCACCCCACACCCCCCGTCTCTAACCCTGGCAGTCAATAATATGTTCTCTATCTCTGTAATTTTGTCATTTCGACAATGTCATATAAATGGAATCATACAATGTATAACATTTAAGACTGGCTTTTTTTTCTGCTCAGCATAATTCCCTAAAAAACCATGCAAGTTTTTGCACATATCAATAGTTCATTCTTTTTTATTGCTGAGTAGTATTCCATGGTATGAATGTACCACAGTTTAACTGTTCATCTGTTGAAGGACATCTGAGTTGTTTCCAGTTTTTGACTATTATAAATAAAGCTGCAAGCAGGTTTTTGTGTGAACATAAGTTTTCATTTCTTTTGGATAAATGCCCAGGAGTGCAATTGCTGGGTCATATGGTGATTGCATGTTTAGTTTTATAAGGAACTACCATACCATTTTCCAGAATGGCTGTACCATTTTACATTCCCATCTGCAATGGATGTGTGATCCAATTTCTCCACGTCTTCACCAGCATTAGGTGTTGTCATTATTTTTTATTTCAGCCATTCTGATAGATGTGTAGTTATCTCCTTGTGGTGTTCGTTTGCATTTCCCTGATGGCTAATGATGTTGAACATCTTCTCATGTGCTTGTTTGCCATCTGTATATTCACTTCAGTGAAATATTTATTCAGGCCTTTTGCCCATTTTCTAAATGGATTTTTTTTAATTGTTGAATTTTGAGAGTTCTTTTTATATTCTAAATAGTAGTCTTTTGTCAGATATCTGGTTTGCAAATATTTTCTCCCAGTCTGTAGCTTGTCTTTTCGTCTTCTTCACAGGGTCTTTCAAAGAGCAAAAGTTTCTTGTTTGATTGGGGTCCAATTTATTGATTATTCGTTTTAAAGATCTTGCTTTTTGTGTCAAGTCTAAGAAGTCTTTGCCTAGCCCAGATTCTGAAGATTTTCTCCTATTTCTTTTTTCTAAAAGTTTTACGATTTACATTTAAGCCTGTGGTCTATTTTTGAATTAATTTTTGTAAAAGGTGTGAAGTTTAGTTCAAGGTTCCTTTTTTTTGCCTTTGCGTGTCCAATTGCTCCAGCACCATTTGTTTAAAAGGATACTTCTTCCATTGTATTGCTTTTGCATCTTTGTCAACAATCAGTTGGGCATATTCGTGTGAGTTCCCTATTCTGTTCCATTTATCTATGTGTTGATCCCTCCACCAACATCACAACGTAGCTGTGCAATAAGTCTTGAAATCAGAAAGACTGTTCTCAATTTATTTTTCTTTGTCAAGATTGTTTTAGTCTTATCTAGAGCTTGTACCTTTCCATATAAATTTTAGAATAAGTTTGTCTATGTCTATAGAAAACCTTGTTAGAATTTTGATAGGAATGGCATTAAACTTAGATCAATTTGGGGTGAATTGACAGCTTTACTTTGTTGAGTCTTTCAATCTATGAACACGGGTGCCTTAGCTTTTATACTGTCAGTCAACAGCATTCATTGAGTGCCTACTAAATGTAAAACTAAGTTAAGAATACCGTTTGAACTCGTTAAGCTTTAGTGAAGTAGAACAATCATAATATAACTTGTTTATTGTGTTTTATTTCATAGCTCATCAATGTTGAAGAAGTCAACTCTACTGAGGTAGAGCAAACATAATATAACTTTATTATTTACCCTTAGTGTGTTTTATTTCATAGCTCATTAATTTCAAAGAAATCATAAAGGTTACTTTCAAGCCTTCCTTCTCACCTCTAACCCTCACTCCCATACAACATACACTGAATTTAATTCACTGAAAAATGAATTCATTGTTTAATGTCTGATAACTCCTAGAGGAAAAGGTACAGTTTGGCCAGTGACCCTGTATATTCTAATCTACTTTTTTCTCTGATATTTATTTAAAAAGCCATTTCTTGGAAGCCAGGGTTCACTTTTACCAGCACTTGTTTGCGATTGCTTATTCCCTCTCAAAGTTCTAATTTCTGTTTGTGGCATGGCGAATTGGTTGCTGTGGAGATAATTGTCTAAAACTGGATTTAAGGGAGAACGTGTAACCAAGACCCAGTTTTTATAGGAAAATCTCTAATAATAAAGATGTGGGGAAGTGACATCTGAGAATTTGGATTTTTAGACCAAATTACTTCTAAATAACAAGGAATTATAGTTCTTTGCCAATGTGGGTCAGGGCGAATAATTAATAACTGAGACCTAAAGGTTGTGCCTCTGAGAGAGTTCTTTAACATACAGTTGCAAATTGAAAAGATTAAATGTCTCAAATAATCTGATTGGAAAAAAAATAAGCTTACTGTACAAAAATCTAGACCCTGGTCAAAGATTGATTCATAAATAGCATCACTTAAAGTAGAAATTTAGTTGGATGGATATTAAAGAGGCCTAATTCTTTGAATTCATTTATATGTAGGAAAAAGGCTTTCCTGCAAAACACAGGGTGTTAAATGACGTTCCTGGTATTCCTTTCTCCCCGACTTTGGTTCGGTACATTGAATCTCCTGATGTGGAAAAGGAGGTGAAAAAACTGTTGTGTTCAGATGCTGAAGCTGTCAGTGCCCGTATCCTTTTATACTGTTTTTCTGTGTCATCTCTTCCACCCCATATACACTTGCTGACAAGCCCTCACCTCTGGTATTTGTGTTCCAATTTTGACGTGTGGGACTTAAGATTTTTGGAAATGTTACTTTCTAACTAGGAGCAGTAAATTCATGTAATAGAAATTTATTTACTTGTGTAATTCAATATAAGGCACTCCTCCATATTAGGAATCCAGATCCAAATGGCCTGAAGTGGACTAAATTAAATAGTGCTTTCAGCCACAGAGCCTCTTCCCTTTCAATTGTGCTTTCTCCTCTCTTTCTGCTTTTCCCTTGACTGCCCCTCTTTTCAGGATGGGAAGTCATTGCTGAAGATGAAACCAAGGAAATAGAAAGTCAAGGCTCCATCCCAGGCTTTGAGATATCCCCGGGAATAAGTGGCTATAAGCAGGGTCACGTCTCATCAGGTACATTAGTAAAGGCAAAGCAGGAGCTTCAGAGAGGGCAGGTGTTGACTGTGTGTCAGACCATTCTCCCTAGACTCCCAGGCCAATCACAGAAAAAGGATGCCTTTGCCCTTCTTTTCTCTTATTGGTCCCTCAGTGCTTTAGGGGTTTCAGATTGGTGTTCTAATCTCTCATCCATCGCTGGTATTCTACATTTCTATGGGCCCTTAGATTCTCTAAATGTCTTGATCATTGAATACACGAATGAATGTTAGTGTTTTGCATTTCCTGTACTTGTTTCATGAAGGGAATAATCTTCCTGTGAGAAAATTGTTTATAAAATTCATTGGTTACTCAGTTAATTTGAGGGGAGGGAGTATCATTGCAGCTAGACTGGGAGTCATTTGAAAAGCTTCAGATAGTTTCAACTTCCGCTTGCTTAAAACCAATAGAATGTGATATGCTTCGGGAGATGTTCAGTGATTCTAGCAGTAACAGTGATAAGGATGAGGGTGATGACGATGATGAAGAGGAGGAGAATGACAACGACGATGATGATGAAGATAAGGAAGAGGAGAAGGATTATTGTGAAGAGGAAAGGGAACTACAGGCCAAGTTCGTTGAATCTGGCCAGCATGAGGCCAAGGAAGGAGTCAGTTCAATAGGTAAGTTAGAGGAAAAAACAAAGGGGTGGGACAGAGTGACTGGCAGTGCTAAAGACTGACTCTAAACACGTGTGAGATGCAAGGTTAAGTTTGAGAAGCTGTTGTACAGATGTGTAGTGGAGTTTTAGTTGATTTATGTCTCAGTCAACTAGTTTAGGTTATGTTTAGATACATAAAGTTTCTGTCTATCTCTGTTAGCCACGGAAATTCAGAAGCAGATTAATTACATGGAGAAAAAGCTCCTAGAGATTCAGTGCAAAGCACGAAAACAGAAGAATCTCATCTTGAAATTGGAAAACCTGATGCTCAAGGTAAATTCTTGTTAGCTGGTATAAAGATATCTTGATATCTTATTTCAAAATCCCATTTTTGTGTTTCCATTCATGCCATCTCTGTGCAGCATTCTTGTTCATCCGTGAACCTAAACAACCTCTGAGGAACCCCAAATAAAAGATAACCCTATTTCCTTTTATCTGAGTAATTTTGATCATCTCATTTGAGCACTTTTGTGACGGGACCAGGAGACCTGGGATAATAATCACCAGTATTGAGCATTTACTATGTGAAAGGCACATAAAGAGCTGAGCATTTTACATGTATCATCTCATTCCGTCCTCGCATCTCTGAAATATAGGTACTGTCACCATTCCCATTTTATAGATAAGGAATTGAAATTCAAAGAGATTAAGTAACTTACCAAGGACTAAGTGGTAGGGCATAGATTGAACCCTGTTGTTTGTACCAAAATGTATTCATTACAGTGAAAGAGAATTAACTAAATTCATTTTTAACTTTATAATAGATGCTTGAACAAGAATAAATTTCTTGCTTTATTAATACACATTTCAACAAAAGGAAAATGTACGTTTAGGATATATTTGGTTCTCTTTCTATAGTGAGGGAAATTCTGAAGCATCTGGAGAATTCCTTGCCAGATATTATTTTCTGTGGGGTAGTCATCAAAGGGAAGCAACTTGACACAGAACTATACCTATTTAGAGAGTTGTCCTTTAGAATAACCAAGTGAGATAGTAGATGTGGACACACTTTGAAAGATACAGATATATGGTACTGTTATGATTGTTGTTGCATGCAGTACTGGTCAGGAATTGTAATATTCCACTCTAGTGCAGGGAAATGAAGGCGTCAGCACCAAATTGTAAGCCAGTTTATTTAATAGTTCACCACAGTGAAAGGATTTGTGCTAAACCAGAAAAAGGTAACATGAAAGCATTCCAAGTATTTATTTTAGGGCAATAAAAACTGCTGTGTAGGGTGTATAAAATCAAATCAGATGGCCCTGTACTTAGGGGGGTGAAGTTTTTATACTCTAAATCCTTTAAAAAGAATGCTCTTTTGCGGCTGCCCGGTGGCGCAGCGGTTTAGTCCGCGCTTGGCAGCCCAGGGTTCGCCGGTTCGGATCCCGGGCGCCTGCCGACACTCTGCTTGTCAGCCATGCTGTGGCGGCGTCCCATATAAAGTAGAGGAAGATGGGCACAGATGTTAGCCCAGGGCCAGTCTTCCTCAGCAAAAAGAGGAGGATTAGCAACGGATGTTAGCTCAGGGTGGTCTTCCTCAAAAAAAAAAAAAATGCTCTTTTGTTATGACTGACAGTTTTCTTACTTATCAAATTATTTGGCAACTCTTTGTCTCTCTTGGTTCTCTTTTCCTTTGAGACTCAGCATTTATCATTTATACAATTTGTTTTCCAGAATCACTTGCATTCTGTGCTGGAGCAGCTTAACTTAGAGGAAAAACAACAAAATGAGCAGGTGAGAAGTGTGTTTTCAAATCAACCAGAAAACATTTGATACAAAGAACCCCCCACCCCCAATCTCATTTCTGGCTGTTTCTTTCGCAGGAATAGTAGTGGCCAAATCTTCTAAATGAAGGTAGCAGGTTGAAACAAGGTCTTTGTGAAAATTCACTCAGATATTGAATGCCAATTAAGTGAAAAACACTGGATGTACACAGAGTATTGCCGAGTAAGACAGATATAATGCTTGTCCCCATGGAACTAACAGTCTAGCAGGGAAGAGTGGCAGGAAACAAATTATCATACAGATAGAAAGGTGCAAACCGTGAAGAAGTGCTGTGAAGGAGAAAAAGTCAGTGGTGCTATTTGTAGAGAGAGTCCTGAATTGAATTGGGGGGATCATAATAGCCCTCTCTGAGGAAGTGATAATTAAGCTGGGACCTGAAGTATCCTTGAGTTCAGGCAAAGAGGGGACGAAGAGCCTCTTGGGTGCACCATATGCCAAGGCCCAC
Source organism: Tapirus indicus (assembly GCA_031878705.1). Taxonomy (NCBI): domain Eukaryota; kingdom Metazoa; phylum Chordata; class Mammalia; order Perissodactyla; family Tapiridae; genus Tapirus; species Tapirus indicus. The sequence goes on along the minus strand of CM062942.1, from coordinate 84,779,726 downwards.
ACTGGGAAAGAATTTGGCCTCTTTGAGGACCTCTGGAATATTTAAAGCAAGGAAGAGAGTGACTTAACTTAAGGTTGGAGAAGTAGGCAGAGACCATATTGTATGGTCCCTTGCAGGCCATGAGAAAGAGGATGGGTTTTAGTCTTAAGTGCAATGGGAAGCCCCTGAAGAGTTTTAAGCAGGAGAGTCATATTTAATTTAAACTTTTAAAAGATCACCTTATTATCTGGAGAATGGATTGTAGGAGGGCAGGACTACAAGCAGGGGGGCCAGTTAGGAGGCTGTCTTGTAGTCTAATAAGAGATAATGGTAACTTGGACTAAGGTGGTGGCAGTGGATATGGAAAGAATATATATTTTTAACTTCAATAAAAATGCTTAACGACAGCTTTATTGAGATATAATTAACATACCATACAATTCACTCATTTAAATTGCACAATTCAATGATTTTTAGTATATTCACAGAATTGTGCAACCATCACCACAATCAATTTTAGAACATTTGCATCACCCCAAAAGAAACCTGTACTCCTTAGCAGTCACTCCCCATTTCTTCTGAATCTCTCTCACCCCCCAGCCCTAGGCAACCACTAATCTACTTCCTACTAGCTTACTTTGCTTATTCTGGTGATTTCATATAAAAGGAAATATATGCTGTCTTTTGTGTCTGGCTTCTTTCACTTAGCAAATGTTTTCAAGATTAATCCATGTTGTGGCGTGTATCAGTACTTTATTCCACTTTATAGCTGAATAATTCTTTGTCATATGGATATATCATATTTTGTTTATCCATTCACCGATGGACATTTGGATTATTCCCACTTTTTGGCTATAATGAACAATGCTGCTGCGAACATTCATATATGAAAGAGTGTATTTTAAAGGTAGAATTGATGGGACTTGGGTCAATTACTGGGTGTTGAAGGAGAAGGAAGTGTTAAGGATGTATGCCAGATTTCTAACTTGAATGACAGTATTACTGACAGCCACAAGAGAGTAAGCAGACTGAAAAGAGAAGAGGGCAATGTAGGTTAAGTGAGGGTCAAGTAGCTGTACAGAAAATGTCTGCTGACTCCAACCCTATACTGTTGAGAGTAACAATTTAAAAGAAACAGGAGGTCATTTTATGAGGATGGGTTTAGCATGGGGCTCTTAAGGTAGAGATGCCATCCCCCCCCCATCCCCATACCAACAAGGCCAGGGGATTTCTTACATTCTGTACATTCCTTCCCCTCAGCAAATCACTTATCCAAGTACTGCTTATAAATAATCATGGGAACAGTTAATGCCAAGATTGCTTTAGCACCCATTAAACATCTTTGTTTTTTTCCATGTAAGTAGTAATTTTTGTTCTTAGTGCCATCCAGTCAATTCCAACTTCTAGTGACCCCATGTGCAGCAGAGCCGAACCCTGCCCGATATTTTTGCACCATCCTCTCACCTTCTAGCACCATATCAGACAATGCTCTGCTGCTGTTCATAGGGTTTTCATGGCCAATATTTTCGAAAGTGGGTGGTCAGGTCCTTCTTCCTAGTCTGTCTTAGTCTGGAAGCTCTGCTGAAACCTGTCCACCATGGGTGACCCTGGTGGTATTTGAAATACTGGTGACATAGCTTTCAGCATCACAGCAATATACAGCCGCCACAGTATGACAACCAACAGGTGGGTGGTGCGGTTCCCTGACCAGGAACCGAACCCGGGCCGTGGCAGTGAGAGCACCAAATCTTAACCACTAGACCACCAGAGCTGGCTAGTTAGTCTTGGGGAGTGCTATATTCAACATAGAAATATAGCTGTAAACTTTATTCACTCAGACCCCTTTATGTTAGTTCATTTATTCAATGTCGATTTATTGGGTGCCTACTTTAAGTTACGTTCTGCAAGGAGCTATAAAATGCTTACAACACGGTCTGCCTCCAGTTGGAGAGAGATCCACGAGAGGCATAGGAAATTTTAGGGATGAGAGCTTACTTTTGTCCATAGATGTTAGGGAAGACTTCATGGAGAGATGGTGTTTGACTGGGGCCTTAAAAAGGTAGGTTGGGTTTTAATAAGGAGATAGGGAAAGGAAGGCATTCTGTACAGAAAGTAGCATGCACAATGGCTCAGAGGCGATGCCAGGCTAAAGAGTTTAGATTTCTGATGTAGAGCATAATGAGCCATCAAAGCTTTTTACCTGGGGAGTAACTCAGGAAGATTTCTTTGCCAGCAGCATATAGGAGATTGGGGTGGGGAGAGACTAGAGGACATGCAAGTGATAGAAGGAATCAGAACTTAACAACTGATTGGATTTATAGGGCATAAAAGGGAACAAAGAGGAGTCCAAAGCCTGGGTAACTGGAAAATGGTGTGCCACTAACAGAAATGAAGACAACAGGAAGAGGATTACTGGGGGTGGGGGACGGAGAAGATTATGAGTTGAGTTGGAAGCATGTTGAGTTGGAAGCACTTTTGAAAATGGGAGACTGGAGAGTGGCTCATGCTTAGAAATGATCATTGAAGCTGTGGGGATAGGTGAGTTAGCCAGGTTGACTGTGCAGCAAGAAACCTGAACCTAGGGAAAACCTCCCTTTAGGGGGTGGTGGCAGGAGAAAGAGCCAACAAAGGAGAAAGAACTAGGGCAGTCAGTGGTTGTAATCATGGTCAGCATCTGAGTGAAAAGAGCCTCTAAATTACTGTAGGCAGCAATTAGAGCAATTTGGTAGGTGATGGGCAGCATAGGATCATTTTCTTATGCTCCATTCCTTTCATTTCACAGAAGGAAAATCCACACTGGTATGGTGTGACCTAAATTGAATAATATTAAAAAACAATCTTTGTCCCACAGACAGTATACCTCTCTGAATGTTATTGGTCACTTTGCCATTTCAAGTAAAAAAATTACATCCTACACCACAAAAGGTTCAGGGCTTCTGACTTAGAAACCATCAGGATAAGTAAAACATTATCAGGCTCCTAATTGGTCAGGACTCTGACCTGGTTTCCATGTGTCTCGGTTTGACAAGAGGCATCAGCTAAGACGGGGTTTAAGACCCAGTGTGTTCAACAGGACAAGAGGCTATCCCAACTGCCTTATCTTCTGACTCTTAGAATATGGCTACAGTGATTCCCAAGCTGTGACCTCTGTCTGCTCTTCCCAGACATACAAATTCTTAACGGCAAGCATACTAACTTTTTTAAGCTTATTCAATTTTAAGACTTCCTTTTATAAGTTTGGCGTAATAAAGGACATCATGGCCGCAGCATTGTGCATTCATTCTTGACTGTGGCACTGTTCTTTGGAACATTGCAAGGCTAAGATAACCTAATAAATGCCAAATTACAGTAGTTCTTTTTCATTCATATAAGTAAATTCTATATCAACTTAAGACTTCAGATAAATTTTTCATGTTTTTCTGCCTCTCTCTACAGCTCATTTCCCTACGGGAAGAACTGAAATGTCTTCTGGAGAAGTGAGAGAGCCTGGCACACAAATCTTGGATTCACCATCCAGACTGAAGACTGGATGAAACTGCATGTTTCTGTTCTTTTTGTTGCCTCACGTTGAATCGTTTGTATTTGTTTCTCTGAACCTTTTTCTGCTAGTTACATTTGAAGTTTGTACTCATGTAGAAAGTGACAGACTATGAAAAAGTAGTAGGCCTAAAGATCCAACTCAACTATGAGACTTTGCTTCTCTTTATTAATTTGAGAATTACTTACATTGCTTCTGTTCTATGGTGCCATCAGATGATTCAGCCGTGCTTGCCAAAGGCAAACAGTCTAGCCTAAAGACCATACAGCTGGTTTGCATATGTTTTAGCTTTTCCTTCTTCTGTTTGTTTTAAATGTTTCTTAAAACATAGAACAAATCAGCTCATTTCTACCAAGGGCTAGAACCTGCCACAGTGAATTTAAGTGCCTACCTCGCAACAGGTTAATACTAGGTTGTGTCCTCTGTTCACGTAATGGGGCTGCTTTTCTGCTCAGGGATGATTTCTTGCTGCTGCCATCTTTGCTCTGTTGTGTTTTTAGGACTTTGTCTGGTTGTTACTTGCCGGCTAAGGGAATAGTTAGATGAGCAGAGATGAAATTCCAAGCTGTTATCTCTATTCTGAGCCTCTTCATCCTAGCCCCATCAGAAAAGGTTAGGAAAAACCAAGTGCCTGTGATGCCCATGAAGACTTCCTTAAAAACCCTGGGTGGGTTTGTTTTTTTCAGCTGTACTGTTAAGGTTTTCCAGTCTGTATTCTTTAAGCAATAAATAAATTCCTCATTTTAAATAGATTGCTGTCACTTTATTAAACCGCTCTCATAATGCATACACTCATATCCAAAAGGAAACTGGAGAGACAAGCAATAAACTCAACAATTAGGAAATGACACAAGGCGCTGTCAGTACTGGGGCATCCTTCTAAAGAGCTCTTAGGATAACTCCTAACGAACTAAGCAAATCATCTCATGTTAACCATATAGCATTGGGATTTCGAGAGAGGGTATAGAGAAGTGAGGCCAGCCCCAGTGGTCTACTGGTTAAGATTCAATGCTCTCACTGCCACGGCCCGGGTTCAGTTCCCGGTCAGGGAAACACACCACCCACCTGTTGGTTGTCATACTGTGGCAGCTGTCTGTTGCTGTGATGCTGAAAGCTATGCTACCAGTATTTCAAATACCAGCCAGGTCACCCATGGTGGACAGGTTTCAGTGGAGCTTCCGGACTAAGATAGACTAGGAAGAAGGACCTGGCCACCCACTACTGAGGAAATAGGCTATGAAAACCCTCTGAACAGTAGCAGAGCATTGTCTGATAACAGCACTGGAAGGTGAGAGAGAGGATGGCACAAAAGACTAGGCAGGGTTCCACTCTGCTGTACATAAGGTTGCTAGGAGTCAGAATTGACTTGATGGCACTAACAACAATAGAAAAGTGACTAAAATGGTAGCTTCAATGTTTGCATTGAATTATGTTGTAGAGGAATGAACACAAGGTTGGAATCCCAGCTCTGCCACTCACCTTAGGCAAGTCCCTACACCTCTTAGAGCCTGTATTTCCTCATCTGGAAATCAAGGGTGATAATGCTTATCACCAAGAGGCATCTGAGGGTTTTCTGGAAGTAGCCCAGCTAGACCCAAGTCTAGTCCCAAATGATGAAGTCACTGCTGCTCTAGAAAATGTACTCCCAAGTTTTCTGGGCCACTTTTAGTGCTCCCATTCCAAGTTGAAGTAAATAAGCCAAGGGCAGAGAAGAAGAGGTCAATATGTATGGGCAGGGCCTATGGAGAAGGGATGAAGACAGAAGTAATGCTGGGGGCAAATGCAGGGAAGAAGTGGGACTGAGGGAGATAAACACATTAAGGGCAAACAAAATGAAGCCAAGATTAGGAGAGAAGTTAGAGGACAACTTGAAAACTAAGATGATATAAAAATGATTCTTTTTTTCAGAAACCCAGAATTTAAAAGGTGAGAAGAAAGAGAATGGGGAAAAGGAATTGACTGTCAGAGGCAGAAGGTGGGGGAAGAGGCAGGGTTTCAAAACAAGATAGGCCTTTCCAGATGAAGGAAGGCAGAGGACTGGAGCAGAAACAGATAAAAAGTACCCTGGGGACATGGCTGGAGAAACTGAGGCCAGTGAGGGTGGCACATATGCCACAGGTAGCATCCAGGGGTGAGAGAGGTAGAAGAGCCCTAGCCCAGCCTCTGTTTGATACTGCAGCCCAAGAGCGGCCAGAGCTGTGCTGAGAGGCAGGGTGGACCGGGAGACAAGAGGAAGGGGCAGGGGCGAATCCCTGCGTCTGCAGTGCTCTTCCACCCCCTCTGCCACTACGTCTCACTGTATCCAGGGCTAACTGCTTCACCACTGCCCTCCAGTCACCCAAGGCTATTGCTACCCTGACTCCGCACCCCATCCCACCCCACACACATATGATACCTCATGAAGTTTTCTCTTTCTATAGCCCAGTGATTCTGACTTTTGCATGTTATAGACCTGCACTGTTCAATATGGTATCCACTAACTATGTGTGGCTTTTGAGCACTTGACATGCCCAAGTCACTTGGCTAGCCCAAACTGAGACGTGCCATAAGTGTAAAATATACACTGGGTTTCTGTAGGGGAACTTCTCTGTGCTGGTGCCCTGACAACCTTGCACTATCCACACAGGCCGCACAGGCAAAGCTCAACTGCAGGCTCCCCTGGGCCTTGGCGGAATGCCCTGTGATCCTCTCGGAACAGGGAACGGGAACTTGGGAAGATAGGCGGTCTCATGAGGAGCTACAAGACCATTTCTTCTTCACTTCCCTATCTTGAGGGAGGCTGTGGTGAGGCAGTGTCTCATCTGCCTCCCTCATTCTGGTGAGGCATGGGCCTTTCTGCCTGTCCCCACCCACCCACCAAAGGGTACAGCTGCAGGCCATAAAACCGCTGAGCTGCAGTGTGAAACTGGCTTCTCAGCAACAGGCAGTCCCACCATTCATGTTGCATGTCATCTGGCCCCTTTTGTTTCAGTGTCATCCTATGAGACAGGGGATGCAGGGAGCTGATACCATTGCTGATCTTGCTTTTGCTGTCTCGATAAGTAATAAATTGCCTGGATCTATGTGGGTTTCTTGTTTCTTTACCAGCTGAATCTGTCAGCCTGCTTGACAATTTCTAAGACATAGTAAAAAAAAAAAAAGGAATATAAAATATCCTCTTAGTAATTGTTTTATACTGACTACATGTTGCAATGATAATATTTTGGATATATTGAGTTAAATAAAATGTATTATTAAAATTAATTTCACCTGTTTATTTTTGCTTTTCTAATATGACAGAAAATTTAAAATTGCATATGTGACTCACATTATATTTCTATTGGACACATATTTCTATTCAGTGCATTATAGATTGGTGAGAAAAGGAAAATTGGCAGTGGGAAAGAGGGACTGAAAGGGTTTTATTTTGCCAGAAAATGGCATTTTTAAAAAACTATCACCACCAAGTCACAGGGACATTTTAACATATACACACACAAATATATATATCCATAATCTAAATCTAAAGGGTAGACCTTTTTTATTTATTTATTTTTTGTGTGTGTGTGAGGAAGACTAGCCCTGAGGTAACATCCATTGCCTATCCTTCTCTTTTTGCTGAGGAAGACTGGCCCTGGGCTAACATCCATGCCCATCTTCCTCTACTTTATATGGGACACCACCATGGCATGGCTGACAAGCAGTGCAGTGTGTCTGCCGGCGCCCGGGATCTGAACCCACGAACCCCAAGCTGCCAAAGCGCAAACTGAACTGCTGCGCCACCAGGTCGGCCCCCTAAAGGATAGACCTTTAAATTGAATAAATGCAACTTTTTGGAAACTCGCTGCATTGTCCTGACTTTTCTCATACTGCTTCAGGCTGGTGAAAAATTCCTCAGATTGACAAGGATGGTATTTAAGAACCATTGCTATAGAGAGCTCATCCCGTGAGGAGGCAACTAGCTAATTTGTGTGGGGCCTTGAGAGGCAACCACTCCAGGTGACAGTGGTGGATGGGGTTAGTGGGGATGTCTTTGTTCAGTAGGTGTTGGACTCATCTGGTAGCCAATGTTTTGCAGTGCTCCTGTGGCTTCTTGGTCCACCCTCTCTTCCCACATCCAAAAAAGGGAAGGATGTGGAATATCAGAGTCAAAGAATATAACCAGAGGAACCAAAGTAAACAAATACAAATTTATTCTTTTCAAAGCAGAATTCAAGAGAAAGGGGGAAAGCACCACAGTGAGTGGCAAAATTAACCAATTTGTTCCCAGCCCCGCTCCTTCATCCCAAACTTTTCTAGACTTGTGTGCCACCCTAGCCACCTCCCCCAAATCTCTCATCCTCGTGACCAGTTCTTGCAGCAGGCAAGCAGCATAGCACGCTTCAGTCTGGCCTCAGTACTGTCCTGAGGACAGCAAGGACATTCAGCAGGTCCCCCCCCCACAAATGTGGCAGCTGTGGGCGGAGATGGAGGCTGGGAGCTGAGCCCTGGCCTTGAGCCTTTCCCTCTCCCACAGCCATTGGCGTTAAGAGAGTAAGAAGGAGCTGAAGTATTTCTTTGTTCCCAGGGCGGGATTTTGGCTGGGAGGCCCAGAGATAGAGCTGCCCAGCTGAGCAGCTAGGTCTCCACAGCCCCAGGGCAAGGGGCCCCAGTTTCTCCCCCAGGACAGTTCGTCTTAAGGCAGCTACTTTGTTGGTTATCTGTCGCCTATGTCAAGGAAACTTTGATAAAATTCTTGGCCTGAAATAGTCTCAGAGACCATAAATCTGCCATTGAGAATGTGTGTCCGTGCAATACTCTAGCCTGAAGCTGGATATGGAGCCCAGATCCCAAACACGCACCTCATGGATAGTTCTTAAAATTAACCTGGAGGGAAAACATCTCCCAGGATTGGCCTCGGCCTGGCCTCAGGGTTTCTCGTTACCACCTCCTCCCAGCCCAGTTCCTAGGGCATAGAAACTCAAACAGGATTCTCTGCAGAGAAATAGCTCCAAACTTTGGGCCTCAAAGGAAACGGGCCCTTGTGAGCTTTGATTTCAGCCTTTCCACTTTGCAGGGAAGGGCACATGTCCTCCTGGGTAGGACCCTCCCTAGGGAACCACACAGCAAATACCCTGATGTCCTCCAGCCAGTCAGCCTTCCCTAATAATTTCCCAGTCAACATGACTTCACTCTGCTTTCGCTAGGAGCAGAGGCACCCTCATAATGGCTTTTTGGCCTCTATCTGATTCTGTCGAGAACAAACCGCCTATCAACCCTAACTGTTCCCTGATACTATTTGACAACGACTCCAGCAAACGCTCACATTCCTTATCACTGATGCTAATCCCACAAGGCAGAGGTTTTCATTAGGCTGCCTACCCAGCAACTCCCTTCACCACCCTTCCAGTACAGGGCCGTTAAACTACACAGCATCACACATAATGCTTCTAGGAGACATGATACATGACAGATGCCTAACAACATACGACACATCTCAGGAAATCCCACCCTAATTTGGATTCACAGTGCCCAAAGATCCATTTACCTCACTGCGGGCAAACTGCCCACATGTGCTGCAGGGACATCACTGGACCTCTGAGCAATATACTCACCTCAGGCATTAAGGTCAACCCAGGACCACAAAGTGTCAGTGACCCTGTTGGTGAGAATTCAACTCTTGACTTGCTGCTTCGGTCCACCTACAGCACAAATCCTACATGACAAGATCTACATCTTCTCTACCATGGCCTACTGCAGCTGCCACAGGTCCTCAACAGTCCAAGATATCTCAGGTGGAGTGGGGGTTACAGAAAGGATTTCCCAGGATTTTGCTGGTAAAAGACTGTTTCATAACATCTGCCCTCCTAAGGCTTAGGCAGGCATATGCCTCGAAGACCCTGAGCTCTCTGTCTTATAGCAAATTTCTTCTATCCCATTCCTGTCCACAATCTAGGACCCTGCAAATATAGCTCCCCCAACCCCACTAACTGATGCCCAGGCTCTGTGCTTGATACCCGCCTACCACCTGCTCACCTTACATCCAGATACCCAGTTCTCCCACTCAGAGACCTCATGAGCACTAAGGTAGACGTTGCGATGAGGTCTGACACCCTGGACCTGTGGCTTAGTGCCCCCTGGCAATTCTAGAAGGAGGCAATCCTAGGTTTCCAGACCCAAGCCAGTGCCCTCCCTCCCCTGCAGTAGATAAATCTAGCTTCCCAGGAGTTCTACCCACTGGCCCACTGCTTAATTATAGCACAATACCCCAACCGTCTCACACCCTCCTGACCTTGGTGGCAACCACTGCTTTCTTTAAGGCCCTGAGCCAGACAGGAATTGGAGGGGAACAGAAGATGTACTCTGTGTCTTGGCCTGGCAAAGACTAACAAAAGCCTATTTATTCCTTCTTTTCTGCATAGGGTGAGTAGAGCTTGGATTTGTTCTATTTTGGCACCTGAACCATTGTTTAGAGGACCCAGGAAAATTCATCCAAGGCCTGGGTCTCAAGAGAACAAGATTTGGAATGAATGAAGGGAACAGAGGGACTCTTCCTGTCAGATTCCTCTGTGGCCACAGGATGCTGTTGCTTTGGTCTTGAGGACAGCTCACCCCAACCATGAATGGACAGACATCCTAGGGGAGCAGGCAGGATGCATCTATCTGCCCAACCAGAGGCTGGGGCTAACAAAGAGCAAGGCAGAACATTAATACTTTAAGAGGTATTAGAATTTAATGTGTGAGTGAGGTCGGGGAGTAGTTATGTACAGTAGATATGTAGAATAGATATGTACGTATATAAACTTAGGCAAATTAAGTCAATTGCAGGGCTCTAGGTTATAAAGCTCCTTTTGATAGAAAGCTGCCTAAGTGGGCTCTGACTCTGTTCAAAGCCCCCAAGCCCACTCTCCCACCCCCTGCTATCTACTCTGAACAGTTTCTGGATAAAGGGATCATGGTATATGTTACCTAGGAAGAGTTAGTTCAGTTTGAGGATTGGGTTCACCTTCCAGAGTTAGAAAGAACAGTTTTACGCAAAGGAAGGCCTTGCTGTTGTCTAAGTGGAAAGTGGCCAGCTTTCTGATTTGTGGCCAGTGGCTCCTAGGAAGGGGCCGCTATTCAGGGTGGCTCCTTGCATCTGCCTTATGATTAGCTGGGGGCAATCAGTCACTTCATCTGATTCAGCCTAAGAGAAAGAAGGGTCACAGCCTGCAAGGGTGTTGCGCAGTCACACTCCTCCAGACTAGAGGGTGATTCCCCTTCCCCACCCAAGGAGAGGAAGACTCTCCCTTGTTGAGCAAGCTGCCACCCCTCCCCCAGGGCTGTGAGGGCAGACTCAGAAGGCCAAGGGTGGCTTCAGCTGGGTTCCCAGAGCAACTCATCTGGTCTCTCAGGATGCTGAGGCCTTCAGGAACGAGGAAGATCAGGGAAAAATATCTAAGCCCATAATTATTTCTTTAATGTTTCCAAATGTAAGGTAGAAGTAGGAACCAGAATGAACTGTTCTCCCCTTGAGGAAGTTCTGCCAGGGACTGAGGCAGAAGGAACTGAAGATATTCGAGGAGGAAACAACATCTAGGTAGCATCAGGATGGCTGGAGATATGCCTTCGAGCTGAAGTTATGTGACACACACTACCCAGACTTTTTCAGGGGCACTTTGATGGGGAGGGTTGTCTCCAAAATACCCTTTTGCCTCCCTGAGTTGGGCCAGAAAGTAGGGCTAACTCCTGTGGATTCATAATGCTCAAACCCTCAGCTCATTAGGCTTCCCAACTCCATAATTCCATGGAGCAGGGAAAGGGGCCAATGGGCATTGCTTCACTCTGCAAGGCAGCTTCTCCGCTCCCCATCTGAATGGCCTCTGAGTGCCATTTGCCTGGGCTGCTACAGAAGCTTACTTAAGGGACGGGTCTCAAACTTGAAGATTAAAGGGCACATTTCTAGAGTCAGAGGAGTCATGCCTCTCCCTCCCCTGGCCCCCACACACCCACCTCACATATCACCAGATCCCTGCTGCTGCCCGGAGCCCAAATAACTCTGGCTGACGAATGTGGGGCCAGTGGGGACTGGAAAGGTTGGGCAAAGGCTGAGGGAAGCTTTGACCAGAACTGGAAGAGGACCGTGGACTATAAGATGGGAATCTGGCTCCATCAAGAGGCCAGCAGGGTGTTGGCAGTCACATCAGAGCTTCGCACACTGGGGAAGGCATGGCGGAGCTTCTCCATGATGTCCTCCAAGCACAGGCTGACATCTTGGCTCTTTGACCCCACATCATCTGAATTGGAAAAGAAAGATTTGGGAAGAGAACTAGAAGTTCCCTTATGAGGTCAAGGGGCCAAGGTAGGACACTGCCAGCTGAAGGGAAAACCTACAGCATTTGTATCTTCCCAGCACAATGCCTAGTACATACAAGGTGCTCAATATATGTTTATGGAATAAACAAGTGAATGAATCAGTCAATAAGCCAATCATCCCTGACCCTAAGCTCAAAGCCATGAGGAGAAACCATCCTAGACCTAGTAAAACCTTGGGCAGGAGATCTGGGGCAAGACAAAGCCATAAAGGAAGGGGCTGGAAGGGGCCAGGGGAACTCACCTGCAGCCTCAGTGTCTGGAGTAGTTTGTCCCTTCTCTTGGGGGTGACTGCCTTCTGACTGCTGTGGAGAGGAAGCTAGGGACGAGCCTGCAGAGCCATTGCCATCTGATTCGGTGGGTGGCTAGCAAGAGGTAAGGCATGACTTAAGTGGCTTTGCCTTCCTGACCTTACTTTGACAGACTCCTGAGCTTAGAAGGGACCTTAAAGACCTCATACCCATCCCTTTGCCCTTGGACTTTAAGAAGCTTTTAGTAGTGGCCCAAACAGTAGCTTCCCCTTTTAGGAAACTTCTTGGAATATTCAATTACCAATTACCTTCTTCCTTCAACAACATGTGTCCAAGGCTCCCAGTTCTTATAAGGATGGCATTGCACCTAAAGGTCATTTCAGCTATAATTAAGCTACTTAGAACCCAATTCTCTGTCGAAATTTAGAGTTGCACACCTGATCCTCAGTTCATGACATAACATCATATGTGAGAGACCTCTAGGCATCTAGAGGCCATCCCCTGGAGGGTCTGCGGAAGAGGCAGAGGGTGATATTACTTGGTACATATAATGACAATAATACATAACATTTATGAAGTTTTTACTATGTTCCTGGCATTGTGCTAAATTCTTTAAATGCATTATCTCATTTGATGTTTACCACAGTTCCATCAAGTTGGTATGTTATTATCCCTGTTTTACAGATGAGGGAACTGGGGCTTCGTGAGGCTAAATAACTTTCCTAACACTCCACAGCCACTAATGGGCAGAGCCACATTGAAACCTAGAGTTGTCTGACTCCAGAGCTACACTCACTACATCATATACACCACCTCTCGAAGAAAGGGACAAGAAGTAACCAGAGTTCCCTTCATAGCAAAGTTTTTTCTCTTGCCAAGCATGTCCAAACCTGCTTGTTTCCGGCAAACATCAAAGTAGCAAAATCAGTGTTTTGAATGATTCTTTGAACTTTGTTCTTTCAAGACTGGATTCAAATGAGTTGTGGGGAAGAGAGCCTTCAGAAGTCCTCCCTCTGCCCCAGGCCCCACAGTGGCTTGAGAGTAACACATAACAGTGGAGTGGAAGAGAATTGGCCAAGTGATGTGACATACCAGCCCCTTCCTTCCCCCACTCTCCCCAATTGCCAGCCCAATTCCCTTCAGAAAGTCATCTAACAGCCACTGCCAAGCTCAGGGCCTGCTCTGGTCCTTCTCCCGGTTTCAGCCTCACCTGCAGGAGCAGCTCCCTTAAGCGCTGCAGCTGGGACTCTAGTTGCTTGTTGTGGTCTTCAAGGATCTGCATGCGTGTCTCCAGGCGGCTCTTGTGCTGACGAAGGATCCGGGCCTCGGCCAGAAGCTCCTCATTGCGGTGGTCCTGTGCCACCTCGGCAGAGCCCTCAGTCAGGGTGGGTGCCTCAGCAGCCTCTTCATGCTGCCACTTCAGGCGCCTCAGCTCTCCCTGGAGAATCCTGCCAAGGATAGAGAAGCCAAGACCTACGGTCCTAATGGGGCATTGACTGTCTAGATCCCAGACGTCCGCTCATACCTAGCTGTGAGCAATCCCTTTGCTCTCCCATCCCCACCCCCAGCCCAGCCATGTTCTTGTTTGAATGGCCATATCCACTTCCTCTCCAGCACATACATTATTTACTCTGCCATCCTAGGCCTCAGAGCAGAGAGAGCTGACATTTCATATAACAAATGTCTCAGGGCTTTGATGTGCTGCTTCTGGTATTAATTCTGACCTTAAAATCAGGCAGAAACACGGTCTGCAGATAAACGAGGCATTAGGGCCACTGACTCATCTCCATTTTTAGATTCCAGGGGAAGACATAACACAAACAAAAGATCACCCATCTTGCCTCTTCTCTTCACTACCCTCCTCTTCAGCCCACTTTGAACACCCATGTTGAGTCATCAAGGAAACAGATTCCAAAGAGATGGGCTACTTTGGGGGACATTGCTTTTTTTGCAACAGAATCACTCTCTCCCCAGTGTTTCCCAGGGCCTGCCCACTGCTGCTCTGATGCAGTGCTTCTCAAACTATTTGTGGCAAAAAACCAGGGGGATTTTTTAATCCATCATGGACCAATATGTGGTCCAAATGCACATGGCTAGTATACAGCAGACACCACATGTGACTTGCCACAACAATACTCAAACTGGTCTATACCTTATTCAACGAAGACAAGTTCACTAATTATGTGCTTGGATGTCATGGCAACGTCAAACTGCTATAAAAGTTTCTAAAAGCTTACTCTCTATTTCTGTACTTATCTTCTCTTGAACCAGTAACAAACACTTCGCAGACTGGCCCTCTTCTAAGGACTTGCTATTCCAAGTACAGTCTGTGAGCCAGTGGCATGGGCATCCCCTGGGAGCTGGTTAAAAATGCAGGAACTCAGGCCTCACCCCAGACCTGTGAATCAAAATCTGCATTTCACCAAGTTCCCCAAATGCCTTGTATGCGCACTAATGTTCGAGAAGCACTGTTCTGAGGGATGCTACGGATTCTACTGCCTACCCCCAAAGTGGCTTGGACCCTCCTCAGGCCCCTGCTGCCACTCGCACTTCATGGAGATGAATGCCATCCCTGTAATCTTCTTCACCTTCCCTCTTCCAGTCCTCAGTCACTCTATGTAGTGTCATCCTCCTCTTCTTCTATTCCTTTCACTAAGCGATAAGTATCGCTTTCTGTTCCAACACTGAGCGTTCCTTGAAGGCAGGGACATGTCATACTCTCTTCTGTATTCCCTATGTTTGCATTCTCTCTGCATGTATCTAGTGGGTACTTGGAAACATTTGGGTTGAGTTAAAAGGATTCAAATAATTATTAGAACAGCTAGCATTTATTGAACCCTTACAATAAGCCAGGCACTGGCTAATACATTTATATGCCTGATCATTTGATCTTAACCAGTGGCCCTAGGAGGTAGGTACTATTATCACCATCCTCATTTTACAGATGAGGAAATGGAGGATCACAGAATATAAGTAACTCATTCAAGGCCACATAGCTAAGATGTGGAAGTGCCAGGACTTGAATTCAAGCTGACTCTAGAACCCACACAGATTTGTGCTATTGCCACACCCACCGGTTCTCATCCTCTAAGTGGGCCAGGATCTTCTCTAGCTCCCCCTTGCTTTCTGTGGCCAAGCTGCATGGAGCCTGCTGTCCAAATGCTGGCTCTCGGTCTGTAATGGGGCTGGAGTGCCGCAGCAGGTACTGGTCCTCATCTCTGCATGGGTGTAGAGAGAGGAAAGGAGGTGGCCAGGCATTGAATGAAGAAACAGCTCAGGGCATGAGTTCTCAGCTCCCAGCTCAGGCCCCAGGAGACACATGCTGGAGGGTTCACTTATAAGTCACATAGAGAGGGAAAGGCTACGTAGTCAGACTTAAGAAGGACAAAAGTGTTCAAAGGTGGCAGAGGTCACGGTTGGGGGTGCTAGGAGAGAGTGTTTTCAGGATGCTGCGGTTTTGGCTTCTACTTAAAGCCCACTGGGAAACAATGAGCAAATCACTTCCCGTTCTGTGATGTTCCTCCACCCTACTCCCCTTCCCTTCCTCACCCCCGAGGGGGACCATTTCCTGCCTGAGTCCCAGTCAGGGCCAGAATGATCCAGATAGCCAGCGGCTCCTAAGCCCTCTGAGGAGGGCAGGGACCTCCCTAGAGATGAAGGGCCCCTTCTCTGGGCTATAGCATCAGGAAGTCTCTCTGGTAACGCTTCAGTTAAGACCCTGGTGACTCCTCAGGGTTGGTGTGGCACTAGATGAGGCATTGGCATCTTGAGTGTAGGATAATGGCTCATTTCTGCCATTTTAGATGAGGGCATATTCTTCTTCCCTCAAAGTTGGGCATAGAAGGGTGGGATCTTGCAGCAGGAAGGGACCCGGGCAGATGTCAGGGAGGTAGTCCATCATTCATCCCCTACCTCAGTTGACAGACTGCAGACTGCTTCTCTTACTAAACACCGTGCCCAGAAAGCAGCCTTCCTTCCTTAGGGTATCAAAGACCCTAACCACTACACCCTCCTTCCCTTTGAGGATATACCCTTCCCAAATGGTGGCAGAGGGATCCCAAGAGGAACTATTCCTGGACAATAAGCAGCTGTGAAAACTCACATGCTGTCATCTGGGGACAGGCTGTCATTAAAGAAGGAGCAATTTTGACTTTCCATTTCGGCGAGCCTGGAAAGAAAGAACAGGAACAGAAGGGAAAATGGGATGGGGGGCCTGCTTTCTTCTGAAGGACTCTAATCACACAATAGGATCATTAGCTTTGGGGGCTACCCCAACCACCCCTAAGTGCCGGGCCTCGCTGGCTGCCGCATACCCCACTGTGCACATCCCCTGGTCCTGACTCCACTCTCTTTGCCCTGACTTTTTCAGTCCTTCCCCCTTAGACTCCTTAAAATCTTCCTCCCCCAAACCTGGTGGTACCTGCTGGCAAAATGCTCAATGCGGGAATGTGTGTCAGCATGTGGCAACATCGGGGAAGAAGCCGGCCTAGAAGAAAGCAGCAAAGACTCAGAGCACCAAAGGCTGTGCAGCTGGGCACCTTGTTTCCTTACCACCACCCTCCTTGCCGCCCCCCCCAACCAAATTAGAGAGATGGGCAAGAGCTGATGGAAACAGAATACAGAGACTGGATTCTAGTTTATTTCCCAGGCCACATTCCTGGTCAGGCCCAAGCTGAACTGCCCTGTCACTAGTCCGGTTTGCCCTGCAACACTCCCCAAGCCCGTTGGAACTCCGCCCCTTTACAGCACATCCCCTGGCTCAGCAAGGCTGCCCACAGCCCCTGCTCAGCCACTGGTACTCACGTCTCACTGTAGTCAGCCTCCAGCACTGATTGCACAGGCAGATAACCTCGCTGAGGGTGTTTGCTGAAATAATGCTTTGAGCGGAATTTGTTCTTTAAGGTTGTGGCAAAGTCCCTCATGTTCTCACTGGATGTGGTCTAGGGGGAGACAGGGCAGAGGGACTCACCCTCATGGCGTCAGGATATGCTGGGGAGGTGTGGCTGCTCCCCTAGAGCAGGGAACATGACTGGTAATCCACTCTAGTTCATGCCTACCACACCCCGCTCCTACAAAAAGGTCTAGAAGGACACACACCAAACTGTGAATACTAGTTGCCTCTGGCAAGTTGGACTGGAGAAGTAGGGGCAAGACTGAGAAGAGAGGAAGACTTTCGTTTTATACTTTAAACACCTCTATATAATTTGATTCTTTTACAATGAGCATATATTTGTTAACATTTAAAATATCTTTTATATAAATTCTAGGGATATTGAAAATGAGCAGGAAGTAGAGGATTATCAGTCTACCATCTCAAGCCAGCCTTCTGTGTGTGACTTTTATAGTGTTGATTTTAAATGATAATAAAATAAAAATAAAGGGCAAGGTCCCTGCTCTTGTTGGGTCACACATTTTTCTGTGCCAACAGAATTTGGAGAAGAGATGACAGCTTGGAGAGATGAATTATGGGGAAACAGGTGGAAACATGGGAAGGTGGCAGGGAGAGAGCAGTGGAGGGAGCTGGGGATCACTTGGGACCTCGGGAGTATCTGTGTGGCAGAAAGGAATAAAGGAGTTTAGGGAACAGAGTTAACTCAGGAAGCTAAGCCTGGAGCCGTGGGTCCTGAACACAGAGGAAGAGAAATTCTGTGGCTGGAGTTCAGGGATGCTGACCAACCTGTTTCAGGTGGCTATGAATGGCATGGTTTCCAATGAAAAACAAGTGGAATTTGGGGACCCAGATAAAGAACATCCTTTTATTTTCCCCAAGAGACTGAGTAATTAATTTGAGCACAAACTTTGTTATTGACTAGAAGGGATGGAAACAATGTAGCAGGTGAAGACCAGGGGACAGGAGCAGTACAGGAAGCTACGCAGGAAAAACTAAAAGCGAGTAATGGAAGGCTAGTTGCCTGGAACTGCCTTGCTCTCTCTATTTTTTCTTGAGATTTCTCTCTGCAGGAAAATAGTGAGTGCCTTTTAGTGGCCCAGAGTGTCCCTGGCTGTTATAGCCAGCTGTGGCCCTGGTGAGGGAGAAGCTCTGCTGGAAGAACAGAGAGGCCTGAATCCCCCAAACTGATGAACTGCCAAGACTGTTTGGCGAATGCTCCCCAAAGGAGAGCAGAACACAGTTAGCCAGTGCTTGGCAAAGTGAATCAAGGGCCTAGACCCTGAGAGCTGCCTACCCCTCCCGCCCAGCCCAGAGGCTCCATACCGGGGTGTAATACTCCATGATAGGGTAGTGCAGCTTGTTGCCTTTGCTGGCCCTGCCTGTCAAGAAGCAGGTCTGGCAGATGTCCACGTTAAATTGCTTCAGACTCCGGTACCTTGGGGAGAGGAGAGGTGGTAAGACAGAGGATCCAGTGTACCATAGTGACCTCCCCATTTCCCTAACATCCAAATATACACACACATTAGAAGTGGCGGGAGGCATGGGGCCATAACATGTTCAACCACCTATACACAGCAGTGACAGAGTCCTCACTAGATGACTAGCCTTATTCTAGAGACCATAAACCTCCATGAAATCACATGCTCAGACTCCTAGGAAATGTGGGAAATAGCATTATCTCACCATATTTTTCAAGGTGGGGGGAGCAGGAGTAAAGAACTCATGATATCAAATAAGCATTTTAAACAAGGATGGCCCCAAAGGGTCCAGTCTCACGGGTATCACCACCTGTGTTGGAAAAGTTACACTTCCAATACAAAGGCCACTTGTTCTACCAGCCCTGGGCAAGTTGGTTAAAAGTTATTTACAAAAGTTATTTTTAATAATAACTCTTGGGGCCGGCCCCGTGGCCTAGTGGTTAAGTTCAGCACTCTCTGCTTTGGCAGCCCAGGATCGGTTCCTGGGCCGGATCTACACCACTCGTTGGCGGCCATGCTGTGGTGGCGACCCACATACTAAATAGAGGAAGATTGGCACCAATGTTAGCTCAGGGTGAATCTTCCTCAGCAAAAATAATAATAATAATAACTCTATTATTACCAAATACATACTAGCCCTTCAGATCCAGTTTCAAAGCCTGGCTGAACTACCCAGACCTAGTAGTATAGAATGGTGAAACACCTATACTTATTAGAGAAGTCAGAGGAGTCAGCATCTAGTCCTGGATCTACACTAACCAGCTGTGTGAACTTGGGCAAGTCACATTCCACCCCCATGCCTCATTTGCTTATAAAAAGCAAGGCGGTTACAAAACCCAGACTCATAGATACAGAGAACAGATCGATGGTTGCCAGAGAGGAGGGGGTTAGGGAGGAGGCAAAATGGGTGAAGGGGGTTAAGAAATACAAACTTCAGTTATAAAATAAGTAAGTCAGGGGATATAATGTACAGCATGGGGAATATACTCAATAATATTGAACTAACTTTGTAAGGTGACAGATGGTAACTAGACTTATCGCGGTGATCATTTTGCAACATATACAAATATCAAATCACTACGTTGTACATCTGAAACTAATATAATACTGTATGTCAATTATACCTCAATTTTTAAAAAATGCAGGGTGGTTGTAAAACGTGTGTGTTAGCACTTTAAAAAGTTTAAACAATTGAGCGCCGTATGATGAAAGCCAAATTCAGGATAGTGGTTGCCTTTGTGGGAGGAGGAGGGGAATGTAATCAGGGAAACTTCAAATGTATTATACTAATGCTTTATTTCTTAAGATTGGTGGTGGGCGCACACCGTGGAGTGCTGGAGCTGGCTCATACCAGCTCACAAGAGCCAGCTGTTAAAATTTCAGGGATTTTCCAAGCCAGTTGTTAGATACAGCTATTATTTTAAAATTAGGTTATATAAACTCACAAGTAAATGATATTAAAAACAAAGGTAATAAATACTCAAAACTCATCACCTCCTAATTATTTTTCTATTATCTATGGTCTTGAGATTGTTTATGTCTATCATCTCTGCATGGTGAAAATACTATCAATCACATGCTACTGCGCATCTCTTCCCGACCTCCTGTGAGTAGCCAGACATTGGCCACAGTGGGAGTATTTACATCAAGGAAATTAGCAAATGCTACAAATCATACTTCTTTTTTGCTTTCTGGAGAGTCTGTTGTGAACTATTTGCTAGCATACCATTTGGTACTTAGGTGTTCTTATATGTCAGTATGGTGGGGCTTCTGAGTTCTACTTAATGTTCCCTGGGAGACAAGCAAATTATTTCCTTTTCTGTGCTCTTCCCCCATTCACTTCTCTACACTTTTTTGTATGTCTGGAATCCTTCATAATACAAGTAAAACAAAAGAATATATTTCATTATTTCTGATTTTGTAGAAAGTTAAACAGTCTGTAATAGAAAAGATTACAACCATAAAACATACAGTAGCTTAGCTATAATTATATAATTATGCAATACATTGTTTTGTAACATGATTTATATGTAACCTGGCCTATTTATTATTATTATTATTCCAGCAGCATTCCTACCTGAAGCCTTTGATAGGGCACTGCCTACAGACAGAGCACTTGGTCTGATGCTTTACTTGCTCAGCAATGGTGACCCGATGCAGAACAGCCAGCCACACCATGGACTGGGGCTCCAAGTTGACCCACTCCAGGAACTGTGAAGCTTCAATGACTGGCTTCCCAGTACTCTAGGGAAACAAGAAGCCCAATGTCAGTGACTGAGGCCCAAAGTGCCTTCTCTCTAAAATGGCAAACCTCAGAGGGGCAGCAGAACCAGCAACGCCTGGGTTGGCCTATTCTCCAGAGGTGCCCACCTTCTGCCCTGTCCTAGGTGAGCTGGCACCCTCCCCGGCAGTCCTCTGACCCTAAAAGACCAGAGACCCTCTGCCCTGTTGTTCCATCCCAACAAACTCCCATACATCTGAGTACTTCAGATCAAAAGCCTAGCTTTTAGTCCTCCTTCCCTTCTTCCCAACTTCCCTCTCATCATCCCTCCCCAATTCCATACTCACAAAACGGAAGCAACTACGGACACTGGGCTCCACATTGCTGCCCCCAAAGGCTGCCACTTCCCCCAGCTGACGGGGCACCTGGATAGCCTCATGAAGCAGGACACCGAGGTGGCGTTGGTCACATTGGCTGCCTGAGTTGGCCACTTGGCTGAAGAGGTCTGCTGGCCCCACCATAAGTCATGGCCAATCCCGAAGCAGGAATGGCCAGAGAATGGTGTGAGGAGAAAGAGCAGAAAAGAAAGACAGGGAAAGAGCACATAGACTTAGCTAATGACTTTTGAAACTGGAATACCTCAAGGTCAATTCCTGACCTTCTAGAAGCCCAGGAGTTCTGAAAAGAGCATTCTCTGAGTTCAGAGAGAAAGAGTGAGACAAACACAAAGAGAGAGAGCATCAGAAAGAGAAGAGAAAGAGAGATGAAGACAGAGAGCGAGCTGCATGTGAGAGCAGTGCCAGACACAGATGTGACACTGCTGGGAAAACAGATTCTTGAGAAGCCAGATAGAGGGTGTGGGGCTCAGGGGTGCCTGAAGATGAACCACAGTAGGTCTGCCCTATCCCCTCCTGTTCGTGTAGCTCATGTAGTCCAATACTGCAGTAATCTCTCAACTACCCACACAAATGGAAAGAAACACTGGCATGGGTAATTGAAAAAGAGGAGATAATTCAAAGCACTCGATCATCTAAGAAACATCTTTAAGTGATTGTGGAATAGACTATGGTACTTATATTTGCATACAGGCTATATCTGCCCTGTGGGAATTCCCCTATCCCACCCCAACCTTAGAAAACCTCCTCCAGAGGTTCTTGTCTGTCTGTTTCTTACCTCGTATTTCATACTTCAATACACAGAAGTAGAAGGCAGAGGGCCTGGGTTTTAGTTCTAGATCCATTACTGACTAGCTTGTAGAACCTTGGGTAAGTCATGAACCTCTCTATGCTGAAGTTTCCTTACTTGTAAATTGAGGATAAATAATCACTGTCCATCCCTCCTCAAAGGAATATTGGAAATAAATAATATCATAGCTATGCACATACTCTGAAATGTCTCCTTTCCTGTAAAGTTTTCCCAGGCCACTGTCATCTCTCCTCTGTGATCTGATATAGAACATATCCCTTGCCATTCTCATTATTCTAATTAGCACTTTAAAAAATGCTTTCTGTGTACTTCTGTCTCCTCCTCTGGACTGCAAACTACTTGAGGCAGGGACCATGTCTAACTGAATCCTTTACTCACCACATTTAGCATAGTGGTCAATACACATTAAGCACTTGAGAAATAATGATGCTACTGCAGAAAAGTACAAAATGCTATACAAAAGATGGAGGATGGAGGGGAAAGCAAAGGTACTATAAACCAGAGAGGTTAAAGACTACAGAATTACATACTGTTCACCTCCCAGATATTGGGGATTATTGCGCCCATCCCATGGGAAGTCTCCAGTAGAATGCGTGATATGGCTTGAGCTTCAGACTAGGAGAGGGCTAAGCCTGATAGGCCACAGGGAATGGAACTAGAAAGTCCGGGCCCTGGGTACCCCAAGATGCCAACTCAGATCCTGGTCAAGTAATTACATCAGAAGATCAGAAGAAGTCAAACCCCTTGGAGTGACACTGGGAATAATAACAGGCCTTGGGCCTATATTGGCCTTTGGCTGTTGTGGGTTCTTTGCAATAGCCTAGACCAGGAAGCATTACAGAGTAGCCCTCTGCTGAGTCATAAGACCTACCTTCTGCTTATCTTACACCCTTCCTCTTCCCGCCATATGTCTCCCTCCACCCAACTCCACTCCAGACTTGGGAGTTGTACTCACACTGCAGTTTTTCCTTCACTTCTGTGCCACACAAACATGCAATGCCAGTCTTAAAGGACAAAGCCCGCATCTTTCCACTGCGACCACTAGGTTTAAAAGAAGAGACTGAGAACATGAATATATGTAAAGGGTTAACATCTTGGCAGTCATTTCCTTCATAGAGTTGATCCTAGCAGGGTTCTGTGCCAACCATGCCCCAAGCTGAGCTGGGTCCAAGTCCACCATGGGAGAAACCACTTCCCACCATGCCCACTCCAGCTGTCCCATTGAATTTCATCCTGGAGGCTGCCAGGGCTGCAAGCCCTTACCTATCAAAAACATTGAGGAGCCAGTTGAGGCTCATGTCCACACAGAGCGGCACGTTGACCAGGATGCCTCTTTCCTCCTCCAGCCGTTCATATAAGGCTGTCAGGCAGTGAATGACCTCCACGACATCCATCACATGCTCACTGGCCTGCAGATCATGCTCATTGAATATCTCCAGGGCTGTGGTTAAAGTCACCAGGTCCACTGGGAGGGGAAGGAGAGAAGGGGAAAGTATAGCCAAAGTAAAAGCCCAGGCGTTAGACAAGGAGATAAGGACACCAGCATCACCAAATTTGACTCAATCTCCAGAGCAACCATTTGTAAGTATGATACAAGCTTGCCCTTTACCAAGACCCTCATTCCGAGGAGGGGGAAGGCAACAAAAGGTCCCCTAAATTAATTCAAAATGTTTCTATACCCATATGTTCTTTGACATCAGTTTCAAAAAATTGATGGGATGAGTAAACTCACTTCTTCTGTTGTTTTAACTCCCAAGGGGTCAAATACCATTTTAAGTTTCTCTGTCTTTACACACATTTCAACTGCAAATAGGTTTGTTTGTCTACAAACCTTGTTCTGAGAACCTAGACACTGGTTATGAAGACTCAGGTATGCCTGGGTAAATGTGACATACCTCAGGAGGACTTAATTACCCCCAATGCTGAAATCAGCCTAGCCAGACATGCCTGGGCCAGGAAGATTGAATGGACAGTGTCTCTGAGAAAGCTCAGAAGGCACATTATATCTGCAGCCATGCTGTCCCCTAAGCACTGGAATTTGCTTCAACAGTTCTTCTGCTACATCCAATAACCTCAAGATGGCAAGAGAACACAAGCCCCCAGTGGCTCCAAAACATCGACTGGGATACTTCCTGTCATCAAACAGTTGCTTGATTATCCATGTTGGGCAAGGAAGAAGCGACAAGGAAGAGGATAGCTGTGGGTTAATTTGGAAACAAGTCTGCAGCTTGGGGATAATGGAAGGGCCCTGGAAAGAGCAGGTGTCCACAGCCAGCATATCCCAGTCTTTGGAGAGTTCCCACCAAGCCAATCGACAACCCTGGCCAAGGTGGGATGACAGTGGGAAGCAGCTGCCAGATGATGAAGAGCAGGAGTGGGGTGAAGATCATAAGGGAAAGTGCAATGGGAGACTTACAGCGCAGTGCCTTCTGGACTCTGCGTAGCTTCATGGCAGTGCGGTAAGCCGAGAACTTAATGTTGTTTAGATCAGCTGCAAAGAATGGAAAGAGGCTCACTCAGATCAGGGAAAAGCAAATTAAAACCACAAGATACCATTTTACACCCAGCAGATGGGCAAAAAATAAAAGTATAACAATAGCAAGTGTCAGCAAAGATGTGGATGAATGAGAATTGCTGGTGGAAGAGTAAACTGATACAATCACCTCGGAAAACAGTTTTTTATTACCTAGTAAAATTGAACATTCACACAGCCTACAACCCAGCCAACTACATATCCTAGAGCAGTGATTCTCACATGTTTTTTGACCTAGACACATAGTAAGAAATTTATTTTACATCACGGTCCAGTATACATACACACATGTGGGCATGTATAAAGAACTGAATCAAACATTTCAGGAAACAATACCTGACTAGATTTGATAAAGTAAAAACATAAAATTAATATCAATTATGACTCTTGCTAGGGATCTGTTGCACTTTGATATTTCCTAGTCTGTTTCAACTTTTTTTTTTTTTTTGGTGAGGAAGATTAGCCCTGAGCTAACATCTGTTGCCAATCCTCCTCTTTTTGCTGAGGAAGACTGGCCCTGGGCTAACATCCATGCCCATCTTCCTCTACGTTATATGTGGGAAGCCTGCCACAGCATGGCTTGATAAGTGGTGCGTAGGTCCACACCCAGGATCTGAACCCACAAACCCCGGGCCGCCAAAGCGAAGCAAACTTAACCACTATGCCACCAGGTGGCCCCTATTTCAACTTTTTTAAATGCTTGTCACAACACACTGAAATGATGTTATGACCTGTAGACTGGAAAACATGCACATGCACACCAGAAGACATGGGAAAGAACTCCTTAGCAGCTCTGTTCTTGTTAGCTCCAAACCAGAAATGACCCAAACATCCATCAACAGTAGAATAGATGAAGAAACTGTGGTATCAAGATGGGTAAAATATACCACATAATAGTGAGTCTCTCCTAGTAGCCATAAGGCACATGACATTCATGCTCACTACAGCCTGGATAGTGTCTCTCAAAGCAGATCTGGTTCACATCTATAAGGATAATCCCCTAATGTGACGACAAAATGGTCCACAGGGAGTGAAGAGCTCCTGGAAAAAGGACGAGGCACTCACTTCCACCCCCACCTGCTTGTTGAATGGGATTCCCTTCTATTCTTATAGGACAAAGGCAGCTGTATAGGTCTCCACCCTACCCAGGAACCTCACATTCTTACCTAGGGTTTGGTATAACTCAGTCATCTTGGGATGGTCCCAGCATGTGGTCTGAGCCTGGTGGCTACAAACAAAAGCATAAATAGCGCCAGGGTCCACACCATCCCCACCCCCCACACACGTGCATACTCCACTCAGGGATAGGTTGGATGCAAGATGCAAGGAGCAGCAGGATCCGAGGGTGAACCCTGAAGATCCCAAAGCACAAGGGTTCACCTTTACCCAGGTAGAATCTTGAGCTCTTGAGATGAGTAGGAGGAAAAACTGGACTGGGTGGAGGAATCCCAACAGATAAGGAGTGACGGGGACAGGTAGAAAAAAAGCAAGGGAGGGGGTGGGCAGGTGACTGACACACTTCTGATTCAGATGATCACTCACTTGATGTAGTAGGGAACTTTATTGGGTGAAATTGCTCTTTCCCAGGGAACCTGGACAGAGGCTGGTAAGGGAGAAGAGAAAGAGAAAGAAGCTGGCCACCAATGCTCTTCAGGCCCCGGGCAACTCCCCTCCTCTACCCTCCCAAACAGATGGTCAAGCTCAAAAGGGGATGCTCAACTTTATTGCCAGCTCTTAACAGCCCCTGAGGGTGTGACAAACACTTCTAATGAACACACTTCTCTCCCCGATGTTAGGGCAAGGGCAGGAGAAGAGGTCGTTACCGATACCCTCACGTGCCAGAGACATGGCAAGGGCACGAACAGGAATACCTGGCCTCAGCCACCCTGACAATCTTCTCCCTGAGCAGACTGCCATTTCTATCCACTCAGCTGCAGACAGCTGGAGTACTGCTGTAGATATGAAGTGAATCCTATTTTCCTCATGGGGCTCAAAGCCCTTCCCCCAGAAGGTCAAGCTTCTCAGTCCTGCGGGACAATGGGGAATGGTACTGCCCATTTCTCTCTGGTGAGTAACTCTGGAAAAGGATGGCCCTCTCTACTCCATGTCTTTATCTTACGGATGTTCCAGGAGAGGCTCAGTTACCTGGTCAACCTCCTCATTGCAGCTTCCCTGGGTACAAGAGCCCTCTGCATGTATAGCTGCACGCCAGTGATTATAACAGCAATAGTTCTAACCTCCGTTAACATCGATTGAGTTACTATATGTGCCAGATACTCTGCTAAATGCTTTGTGTACATATCTCATTATATCTGTATCTTCCCACCAACCCCACTGCTACCACCCTGATCTGGATCACCATAACCCTGCACCTGGATTATTGTAATATGGTTCCTAACAGGTCTCCCTGCTCCCACTCTTGCCCCCCAACAGTCCAACTCTGTTGAAACGTAAGTCAGATCGAGTCATCCTTCTGCTCAAATCCCTCCAAAAGTTCTCCATTCCATTCAGAATAAAATCCCAAGTTCTTCCCTCTGGCCTCCTGCTACCATTCTGCCCTCCCACTCTCTCCCTTCCTTGCTCACTTCTACACCGGCCTCCTTGCTGTTCCTCAGCCATGCCCCTGCCTTAAGGTCCTGGAAGTCACTGTTCCCTCTGCCTGGTATGCTCTTCCCTCAGATATCCACATGGCTCATTCCCTCACCTCCTTGAGGTTTCGGCTCAGTTGCCACGTTCTCAGCTCTCGGCGAGGCCTTTCCTGACCACACTATTAAAATCACAATGCCTCCCCACTTAAGTCCAGCACTCCCTATTCACACCTTCCCTGCTGTAGTTTTTTCCATAGCACTTGTCATCAATTGACCTTATATATATTTTACGTATTTGCTTATGGTCTGGCTTCCCCCACTAGAATTTAAGCTCCACAGGTCTGAGGGCTTTTGTCTGCTTTCTTCCTGGTGTAGCCCCAGTACCTAGAACAGTACCTGGCATACAGGAAGCCCTCAATAAATATTGTTGAAAAAATAAAGTCATTCAATTCCCATAACCCTATGAGTTAAGTAATATTTGCCCCGCTTTTTTCATATGGGAAAACTGAGGTTCAGAAAGGTTAAGCTATTTTTTTGAAGCTTGCACAGCTATTAAGTTGAGGGGCTATGAGTCAGACACAGGTCTCTCTGAATGGAGAGCCTGTCCTTTTAACAACTATGCTACACTGCTTTATCCTTACTGCTTCTTGGATGCCAAGGTATACTGGCCTCCCACCAGTCCCCCAAGGGACAACAGTAGACTCTCCTGGAAGGTGGCTGATGTTCTGCTAAGTGTAGTGCAGTTTGTCTCACGTACTGGAGAGGAAGTGTTGTGACCCAGGCCCAAAGTCCCGGTGGGCATCCTGGAGCTGCTTAAGCCTCTCGCCAACTGATACCTATGGAAAGAACAGGTAGGAAGTCAGTCGGTTCATTCCAGACATTTAGTATGGGATTTCCAGGGCCTCCGGGTATTTTTGTGAACTCCTTTATAAGCTGGCTCTTCTCTGGTTCCAGCTCCTCCCAACATCACCCAACCCCTACCCTACTCACAGCACGCCCAAGGGTCAGAGAAGTGCATCCCTTATTCCAGGCCACAGTCACTCTTCATCTGCCCCTGTCAACCCTAAGTGCCCACATTTAGACAGGTCCCTGTCAGATCTTCATTTCAATCACTCCCTGCAGCTTAGAGGTTGAGAAGTCTGTTCCCTGGCCCCAAACTCTCTACTATTCCTTTTCCATGTAGGTCTCATTTCAATGCCCCTTTACTTCTTTTGGGCCTGGAGAAGTTTCCCCCAAGCCTGGTTATATGGTGGCTCTTCCCCATGGCTCACTCCACGCTCTTCTTCTACCTGTAGCTGTTTCCACCGGATGTTGATCTGCTCCAGGGCCCGGGAATTCTCCATTGATAAGTGCACATCAGAAATGGCAAGTTGATGGGCCAGATCATTCACCAACTTCACTCCATCTTTCACGGGGGAGAATTCTTCTTTGAATAGCTGTAGGGCCAGGACCCAAGTCCCACAGCAGACAGAGAGTGGGAAAAAGGAACCATTAGTCATTCACCCCAACTCCTCTCTCTTCAATCAGAGATTTTGTTTAAACAACACAACCTAGGTGCTTGCCTATTAGGTCAACTCAACTAAGGTGTGGGCAGCCACTGTCCTTTGCCTCTTCCTTTTCTACTCTCAGAAAACACTAGGGAAAGAGAAGACAGTAGAAGGACAGAAGAGACTCCAGCTAAACCAGCCCCCAAATCCAGCAGATGAACTGGGAGAGGCTCAGTTGTAGTCAGGGCCAACAATGGAATCTCAGCAGCGGGAATGTTCTCAGTCTGGGAGGAGTGTCAGGTCTCAGGGTGAGGGGGCCTGTGTACCTTAAGAGCCTGGATGTGCTCGGGGAGTGAATCAATGAAGAGATCCCCAATAGGCTCCCAAGTGGTTCGGACTCCCTCGGCCTGGGTCAGAGTAGTGCTTAATTCCTCCATTGCCCCTTGGATCTCCAACAGCTGCTCCAGAGTGCGCTCAATGTGGCGGTGCTGGTCCACACAGCGGGCTGTCAGCTTCTCCCATAGTTCACTGGCCACTGTTGCTTGCTTCCACACAAAGCGGCTAAGATTCTGGATCCGCTGTCTGGGAGACGTGTCTGCAAGGGCAGGCAGGGAGTCAGGTCAGGCCAACCAGGCAGTGGCAGTGCAGGGAAAGACAGACAAAGACAGCCCTTTGTAAAAGTGCATGTATGTACATGTGTGTGGTCATGCACGTGTGTGTGTGCACACACATTCGTGTATACATTCATGCACACACAAATACACATTTTTCCACGGTTAGCTACTTTTGTACATTCAAGTTTTTTTAAAATTAAACTTTTTATTTTGAGATAATTGTAGATTCACATGCAGTTGTAAGAAATAATATAGAGATCTCGTGTACCCTTTACTCAGTTTCCCCAAGTGATAACATCTTCCAAAATATAGTACAATATCACAACAGGATATTGACATTGACGCAATCCATCAATTTTGTTGAGTTCCCCAATTTTACTTGTACTCATCTGTGTGTGTGAATTTAGTTCTATGAAATTTTATCACATATGTAGCTTCATGGTTCCACCACCACAGTCAAGAGACCATACTGGTATTTTCTTACTATATCATGAGAATTTCCTCATATTCTTAAAAAATGGCCAAGGTAAATAGTGAGTAAGTATTTTAAGAGGCATAGTGAGGCAAATCAGACAGGATCCTAGTCACGTGACACTGGAATGCAATTTTGCATTAGTGTCTGCTGCCCATCCAAAGAAGGGAGACATTTTATGAAGACCCAGCCCAGGAGAGGTTAGTATAACTTGCGCAGCTTTTCCACCTAGGCTCCTAAATTGTAGCTTTCCTCTTCCTCCCTCAGACCTCCTCTCAGAAGTAGATTCAGACTCCAGGATAATTGAAATTGTCCTGCTCTCTCTTGAGCTTGTCCTATCTGAGGCCCATTGGGCAGTAAACTGAGTACTAGCCCTCTTGTTGAGGGGCTCAAGGTAAACTGAGAGTGTCTACAGCATTGACAAAGGACTCAGTTAACGAAAAGTCTTTCCAGGCTATTCATAGCCAATCTCAGAAGGTCGAAGGCTCTCTCTGGAGAAGAGGGCTTGCTGGGCCACCACTCAGACTTAAACACCATGGATCCCACTCTGCTGCCTTATTTGAACCTAGGCCTAGAGTGGCCCACTCTATCGAGGGAAGGGGCCGGAAGTCACGAGGGTCAGTATCAAAAAGCCACAATCAGTTTTCTTCTCAAATGTCATCACCTAACTTTTTAGATTTTAAAGAAGTCTTTTTATTTGTTGGTTGATTAGAGCATTGCCACATGTCTTTCTATGTTGGAATAAAGCAGCATGTTTTTAAAGGACATACTACTACTTTTATTCATTTCAATGCATTTGAGACTTTCAGTTTTTCCTTTTCATGCCTCATTGGAAGGCCACACATGATGCTCCAGAGAGCCACATACAACTTTGGGCCACATGCTCGTTCTGCTCCAAGCTCTGCTCTCTTTGCTTTTTCTTGCAGTATGAATCTTGCTCCTTCTCAACTCTGGACTCCTAGGAGAAAACTGTCCTTCTAGATAACAGCCAGGAAAATGGGTTTGGGGAGGGCAGGAAGATATTTAGTGGTTCACAGCTCAGGAAGAAGAGGAAAGAGAAGAAGACCACCCACCTTTGCTCTCAGAACGAGGCTCCTCTAATTCCTCAAATGGGTGCTGGGACAGGAAGGCCTGAGCTGACTCCAGTACAGAGTAGATATAGGGGCCCCGAGACTTGACATCTTCCATAAAGGCCTGTGGAGTTTAGCAACATGGTCAACAGGGAAGGAAAGTCTTTCAATTGCTTTCAATTCCATCCTGTAATTGACAACCTTCCTTCTCCTTGGTGCAACCTGATCCTTTGGCAATGTCATGTATCTTTGGGCTACCCAGACAAAAAGAGGTGCAGTCTCCCTATAGGCAGAAGAATAAGTCTCACGCTGGAAGGTCTACTTAGTATGAAATGGGTCTGTCTATGCCACAAAGTAGAGAGAAACATGGGGATTTGGGACTAGGAATCTTGGTTCTCTGGAAGACTCAGAAAGTCCCCTGTAAGGGGCTTAGAGACATCAAAACCAGGATGGGCAGGACTTATATTAAAATTTTAATTATTTTTTTTGTTGAAATATACACAGAGGAGACTACACAAATCAAAAGTGTACAGCTCAATGAATTTCCATAACGTGAGTCCATCTCTGTAACCAGTACTGATATGAAGAAACAGAACTCCACCAGCATCTTGGAAGGCCCACTCATGGCTCCTTCTAGTCACTGTCTCATCCTTCTCTCCAGCAAGGTAGCTACTATCCTGACTTGTAGCACCACTGATTAGTTTTGCCCATTTTTGAACTTTATATAAATGAATCATATGTACTCATTTTGCATCTGACTTTTTTTTTTTTTTTTGGTGAGGAAGGTTGGCCCTTAGCTAACATCTGTTACCAATCCTCCTCTTTTTTGCTGAGGAAGATTGGCCCTGGGCTAACATCTGTGCCCATCTTCCTCTGCTTTACATGGGACACCGCCACAGCATGGCTTGACAAGTTGTGTGTAGGTCCATGCCTGGGATCCGGGCCCGTGGACCCCAGGCCGCCGAAGTGGAGGATGTGAACTTAACCACTACATCACTGTGCTGGCCCCTGTATCTGGCTTTTTCTCACTCAACATACTGTCTTTTAAGATTCATCTATGCTGTGGTAAGCAGTTACAGTTTGTTTATTTTCTTGCTGTATGGTATTCTATTCTGTATTCATTTTTTAAATTGAGATATAATTGACATATAACATTGCATGAGTTTAAGGTGTACAAAATATTAATTTGATACATTTATATTGTAATGTGATTGCCATTGTAGCATTAGCTAACACCTCTGTCACATCACATAATTGTCATTTCTTCCAGTTCATTCTGTAGTTGTTTTTAAGAAACATCTGTTGTTATTTTCTGATTACAGAGGTAATATATATCTCAGAAATCTTAGAAATTTCAGAAAAGTATGAATAAGAAAATTTAAAAGAACTCTAATTTCATCACCTACAGCTCGTCAATGAGAACATTTTGATATAGTTCCTTCTATTTTTTTTTTCTGAGGAAGATTAGCCTGTGCTAACACCTGTTGCCAATCTTCCTCAGTTTTTGCTTGAGGAAGCAATCTTTCTCAGTTTTTGCTTGAGGACCCACTTCATATGTGGGTCTCCACCACAACGTGGCTGATGAGTGGTGTAGGTCCACACCTGGGATCTGAACCAGCGAACCCAGGCTGCTGAAGTGGAGCAGGCGGAACTTTCACCACTATGCCACAGGGCTGGCCCCAGTTCCTTCTATGTTTTTATATGTGTGTATACATGCACACACATCTATATAGATTTTTATACAATTGAGACCCACTTGTATATTTGCATCCTGTGCTTTTTCATTTAATATCATATTATGTTCATTTTCCATGTCCCCATTGAAAATTAGGGCAGGATTTTAAGGGAGGCCAATATTTGATAAAAGGAATAGAGAGGAAAGGTTTGACTTACTCTGTTGAGTGCTGCCACGGACCCATAGGACTGCACACAGCTTCTTGTTACTTTAAGTGTCTAAGCAGAGGCTGGGTGTCTGCCTGTCAGGGTATTGTAGAAGAGAGCCCTTCCTGACTGGGGTCACACATCACAGCCTCCATAATTCCAACCTACCGCGTGCGTCTCCTTCTCCTGTTGTACCAGGGCCACGTCCCCTCGTAGGGGCAGCTGAGCTGACAATTCCTCATCCTTCTGGCTGAGCCAGTCAATAATCTCTTGAAGAGGGAGTTGAAGCTTTCCACTATGGTCTGAGAAGGCCTCTAGGCGAGCACTGGAAACAATGGGTAAGATCAGTGATTTTCAATCTTTTTAAGTGGCAAAACATTTTTTTTCCCAAACAAATATTTATGTGGAACCTTAATATATACAGTTATCCCTTGGTATCCACAGGGGATTGGTTCCAGGACCCCCGCAGATGCCAAAATCCACAGATGCTCAAGTCCTTTATATAAAATGGCGTAATATTTGCATATAACCTACGCACATCCTCCCGTATATGTTAGATCATCTGCAGATTATTTATAATACCTAATACAATGTAAATAGTTGTTATATTGTATTGTTTAGGGAATAATGACAAGAAAAATGTCTGTATGTGTCTGGTATAAATGGTCCTTTTGATCCACGGTTGGTTGAATCTGCAGATGCAGAACCCATGGATGTGGAACCCTTGGCTACAGAGGGCCGACTAAACAGATTAAAGAGGTGCTGCTCTGGTTGAAGTGGGAGGAGGCCGGGAGTCCTCCCTCTTACTCACCCACAAAGGCTCCTGAGGCACCTCCACACGGAGCGCAGTACTAAAACACTTTGCAGAGGTCAGTTGATTGAGTTGGGTATCCAGCTTCAGGCTGGGAAAGGTAGGAAACTGACTAAGGGCATTAGAGGTGACAGTGTCTGGTTGCCCTCTTGTCCTGGAGGAACTCAAGTCATGCCAAAGTGCTCATCCACAGAGGTTTCTCAGAGCCTGCCCTCTGAGCAGGAGAGGATGCAGTAAGTGGGAAAGGCAAGTCAGGTGGTTGAGTGTGGGCACTAACTTGTGTGAGAATGCATACAAATATAAGCAGCCCAAGGGTCCCAAAGGATGATAGCAACATAGGCTAGAAGTATGACGTATGGAAGGAGAAAAATGTACACTGTATAATCATCTCTGTCTGCCTCCCCCCAACAAATGAACCATGAACTGAAGTCCAAGTGATAGGAAGCTGGAGGCCAGCCTAGGCTGTGTGCAGTCATCAAACCCATTCTTAGCCGACAATAATAATTATTCATTGCCTCCTTACCACCTGGGCCAAGCCCTTTACCTAAATTTTTGCTTCTACTAATTCTCAGAGCAACTTTTTGAGGTGGGCACTACTATTGTCCAGAGAGGTTAAGTAATTTGCCCAAGGTCACACAGTTAAGTTACTGGTAAAGCTATGATTTGAACTCAGGTTTGTCTGACTCCAGAGCCTGCATTCTTTCAACTTCTCCACGCTGCCTCATCCACATCAGAGCCCACCAGAAGCCAGGAGTTTGGTCTTTGATGATAGGGAGTGGAGAGAAAAAGTGTGTGTTGGTGGGGGTGGGGGTGGGGCGTGGGGAGTTACACAGAGGGGTGGGGGAAGAGGAACCACTGCTATAGAAGTTGCCTTCAGGCTCTTAGTGATTTGCTCTCAGTTTGGGGAGGAATAGGTGGGCTGATAACCGATGGATGGGAGTAGAGGGATAAAAGGATGGGAAAGAGAGCAGATGAGATCTACCAAGACGGAGGACAGTTATGAGAAGAAGAGGAGGGAGTAATCCTATCCTTCATTTATACATCAGCGCTTTGAAGTCCAGGAAGTATTTTCCTATCTTATTTGAATCCTCACGACAACACTGCGAGGTAGTTAGGACAGGTATTATTCCTCCACTCATTTTTTTTTCTTAAGATAAATCCAAAACTAAGTGGAAGCTAAAATTCAGATAACTCAAACCACTTATCCAAGGTGACACAGCTACTTAAAACTGGGGCTCAAATTCAAGTCTCCTGACTTCTGACCCAGGGTTCTTTCCCCAGTGCCAGAGAAGGAAAGAAGTGGATGGTGAGGCTGACGAGAAGGAGACACACAGGTTGAGAGGAGAATGACAAGCTGCAGCTGCAACAGGAGCCTGACACAGTCTGAGCCAATTCCCTCAGGCCCCTGTTTTGAGGGGCCAGGCCTTACCGGAGGTTGTGAGACTTCTTTTTGATTTCATTCCAACACAGATTCATGGCTGGTGGTTCCAGAGGTCCAGAGGCACCCACAGACCCGTTGAACAGCTTTGGGCTTAGGCAGGAAACCCCAGCACCATCCTGAGGAGGCGCAGGGGTGGTGGCAGCAGCTCTAACCTGGACAGAAACACAGACATCCTGCGATCCCTGGAGTGCGCCACACCCCGGTGTGCACCAAACCAAGGCAGGACGAGTGTGAACAAGGGGAGAGAAGAGCTTGTCCCAGGGTGTGTTCGGTGGGGAGGAGGGGGCCGAGATAAAAGAAGAGTGTTTGGCTCTGCTCATTGCAAGGTCCCTTCCTGGTACAGGTCGGTCATATTTAACTGCTGACTACTATCATTATCACTCTTAATGTTGTAAATTCTGCCAGGACTATTGTCCCGATGTGATCCTGGAAGTACTTGCGTTAGGTAAGAGCTGCTCACAATTGCCCAAACACTGGCAACCATTGCATTCAAGGTGAGCTGCAGGCTCCTATTCCAGGGTTCCACAGTTTACCCAGCCTTCCGGAAAAGAAAGCTGAGGGGCTGCCCCATAAAGATTCAGAGAGAGCAGACCAGCCAGAGAGCCATCAGTAGGAGATGTCCTACTTCCCAAATGAATCTAGGCCTTGGTGTCCCCTGTCCCTCTTCCCCACCTACATTTCCCACCACAGTCAGGAAGCCTGAAAATAATCCTAAAGAGAACTGTTCCTCTTCCACGAGTTGAGAAAGGGCTAAAGCATCATTTTGGATCCTGATCTCCAAAGGACTCTGACCAGAGTCGGCAGCTAAGATAGCCAGCAATGGAGCCTGCCAAAGTCTCGCCTTGGGCCCTCAAGCTCAGAGCCCATCACTTGCTCGTGGGGTATTGTGGGGTTTGGGGGAATGGGAGTTGTGCCAAACAGCCCTTAAGAAGTTAGCTAGCTCCAGCACAGTGCCAGGACTGCCCAGCCAGGGGGCAGTAGGAGGTGGAAGGAAGGGGAGTGCGGAAGAGGAAATCTCAGCCTGTGCTGCTCCACACCAGGAGAAACCCACCTGCCTGCCTGCCTGTCTACCTGCTTGCCTTCTGTGGAAAGAACATGGTCCTGCTGGTGGCCGAGACTCCTCTAGTCTCCCTCTCCCCTCAAACCATACTTCCTCCCCATACAAGATGCTCTAGGCAATTTACAAAACCAATCATCCCATTAAAACCACAGCTTCCAGCCACATACTGAAGGGAAATGAGAGAGCAGCCAGGCTCTGGGGCAAAGCTCTGAACTCAGTCACTCTGTGTCCCCATGAGCTGACCCTACCTGTGCTGCCTGGGGACTCCATTGCAGGATTGGGCAGCTCCATGATTATCCCTCAGCACGAATCTGGACTCAGTGCCTGGTGAGCTGCAGGCAGAGTCCTGACAGGCTCTGAGCAGACTCCCTCAGGGAGAGCAGGCAGAGCGCTGAGCCAGGCCAGGAGGCGGGAGCTGTCACCCTGTTTGTTTACTGACCCCCCAGGAATCTGGAGGGGGCGGCTATGTCAGGGCTTGGCGGGTGAATCAGAGCTTTGTCCCTGGGGAATTCCGGCTTGCTCCCAACTGGGCCCGCCACACCGGGGCCAGGAGGGCCCTCCCAGGCTGGCAAGGATGGCAGGAGTGGGACTGGGCATTCCATGGTGCTGAGGAGGGGCCTGCAGAGAGTAGCTTCTGTTGATTTATTTTCCCTTTCCATGGAAGACACAAAGGACTCACTCTGACTCTGGGCCCGTACCTCCCCTGAGGTGGAGGAAAGGAACAGACCACTTTGATGACAAACCTCTGATAAGCAATTTCCTCAAGGCCTGGCAGGAGGACGGGCTTGAAAATAAGCCTTGTCCTTGACTAAGTAAGTGTCCTCAGAGGCAGTGAGGAATGTGTGTGGCACACCTGGGGACAGAGCCATGGGTTAGCAGGATCAGGAAGTTGGGCAGCAGAAGATTCATCCGAGCAAACTGTGAAAACGAGGGGGTGCTGTGCCCTGCTTTGGGGAGGCAGAGAGGAGTGGAGGGAGAGTCATATCCCCGCAGACCTCTCACTGCACTGTAAGGCCAGGGGAAATGGATGGTCTACAGGCATCCCCTTGGACCTCTGCAGGGGAGGGAGAGGGCCAAAGAACCCAGCAGCTCTGTGCAGGGGTCCAGTGCCAGGAAGGCTCCTGTGCACTCCCTGTGCTGCCCTGATCCACTGGCCTAAGGGTCAGGGCCCCTTCTGGAAGTGACTACTCTTCTCCTGCAGCAGACTTGCCCGGGGAAAGGTTAACATTCCCGAGCTGGGCTCCCACCCTAAGCACCAAGGGAAAACACTTCGTTTTTACCAAAAAGGGTTCTGTTCCCATCCTCATTTATCTCCCACAGAGTCTTCTGGGCTTTCCACAGTTCCACATTGTTTCCATGCTGAGGCCCACCTACAGGAATAGTTGGAGCAGCTGCCTGACCCTTTCTGGGGGTCTGGGGTGGAGCCATCTGGGGTGGATGGGGGATGGCAGCAGATGACAGGCCAAGAGCAGGGAGTGGCTCTAGCTCTGGGTCGCAGCTTTGCTTATGCTGGGATAATTGGGCTCAAGCCAGTCTCGCAGAGTCCGCTGGACTGGGAATGCCCCAGAGGTAGAAACGGTCCCTTGTGACCTAGCCACAACCAAGTTGTCCTGGTTCTAAGGAAAGCGCCCATGATGAGCTGGGCTCCACCCATGTTGGCCTTTCATTCCCTCCAGGCTTCTTCCTAGTTTCCTAACTCCCCACTTGGCTCCATCACCCTGTTCTCCCCTCCTAGTTCCCCCTTGTACTCACAAGTCCCCCTAGCAGAGCCAGGCACATGATAGGAATGAGTAGTAATTGTTTTCTTTCCCTATCAATGGCCTTCTATTTCTGGCTTTTGTGGCCAAGATGTTGGCTTCTCACCCCCATTCCCCACAGGGCTCTCTCCTTATCTCTTGAAACTTTTAAGACAAAGTCAGGGCCATAGGGAAGGAAGAGAAGAAACTGGACAGTGGCAGAGGAGAGGGGTTGGTCTCACCATTCTCAATCACAAAATGAAGCCCGCAGGTCCCTCTGCCTAGATGGTGAAGCTTGGAGTGGGTGGACAATGAGCAGGGCAAAGCCTTTGGAAGGGCCCAGGCTTCTCAGTTCCTTGACCCTGTGAAAGTCTCACTCTGGGGAAGGGGTAGGTGCACTGAGGGACCCTAAGTTGACGCTGGCTTTAAAAATATGTTAGACAGCAATTTTTTCTCTGGCTAGATGTGGGAAAACATCTCAGGAGGACCTGGATCTTATGCCTCTCTAGACCTTCACTTTTTCTCATTATTCTCCCCAAAATCGGCTACCCAGCACCCACATTCTCCATCCCTGTTGCCTTTCTCTTTCCCTTTCCCCTCCCTGTATATTCAGTTGCTGTCGCACCCCAGCAGTGACTCAGCACCACAGCCCATCTGTGAGATACTAGGAGACATAGTACTTTCTCACACCCCCATGGCCTCTGGACCCCAAAGCATTGTAGGGCAAGCCAAAGTATGCTTATGCTTCTCCCTTGTCCAGTCAACTTTTCTGTGGACCTCCCTTATTGTCAGCAAAAGGGGTTACCCTCTCAGGATTACTGCTTCTCACTCATCCTCTGCCCAACTACCAACATATACAGTCAGGCACCACCACTCCACTCCTAGGGGAGGAGAGAGAGAGGAGGGGCAGGTATGAAGCTTAGGGGATTCTTAGTGGGGATGAGCCAGGAGCTACAATAAGACTAGGGACTTGAGAGGAAGAGCTGATGGAAGGAGAGAGACTATTCTGCAGATGCAGAATATGAGATATGCCACAAAGAAACCAAGGTAAAAGAAGGGCCTGCCTTGTCCTAGGCCATGCCCTGAAGGATCATGCTTTTCTGGGACCTCCCTTGGGAGGTTAACGTGGAACCAGTCCCCTTCAGCCATTGTGGGCCCTTTGGCTCACCCAGCCCAACACACTTCCTTGCTCCATGCCTCCCATAAAAGGCCTCATGAGTGACAAGAGATGAGCCAGGAGGCCCCATGCTATCCAAGGGGTTTCATGTATATGGAGAGTGTCCCTGAGCCTTAGGGAGCATGGACACCCACAAGAACACACACAAATTCTGTGTCCACCCTTTCTCCACAGGTCTTCATTTTGTTATCGGCGTCTTACCTGAGGCTGGGGGCAGGCGCTTCGGAGGCTGCTGCTGTGACGGAACTGGTCAGCTACCTGCCACTCATGACATCGTGGGAGGGTGTAAGGGCATCCCTGCATGACCATAGGTTGCATCAGAACCAAGGCTTATGGGGGGGTGAGGATGAACGGGGCACCAACCTTTGAGCATAAGCACCTGAAAGAGTAACAAGGAGAGATTTAGAGTCAAGAACTAGAAAAGTCTATGAATCCAGCACTTACCCAGAGGTGACATGACCAGTTATGTAAATAAGTATTCAAAGCTTACTGACCTACCCAATAGTTTATCCCAGGCCACTATGTACCATAAAAGACTTTGTTTATTGATCAAGGAAGTATTTATTGTTTATCTATCGTGCTTTGTGCTAGAGACACAAAGATAATTTGGTGTCTGAGATCTCACAGCCTGGGGATGGGGGTTGGGAAGATGGGGGGGAAGTCATGTAAGCTGATAATTATGTAATAAAATGCTTATGTGGCAAATGCTATAATTGAGGTTTGACCAGAAGGCTAGGAGAGCACAGAGTGGGGAACAATTAACTCTATCTGAGGATGTGCAAAGATTTCAGAGAGACTGCATTTGAGATGAGTCTTGAAGGATGAGTAGGTGTTTGTCCATGCAGAAAAGGAGAGAAAGGGAGACAGGCATTCTCAGCAGAGGGACCCACCTGTGCAAAGGCAGACGTTACAAAAAAGCATAGCATGTTCAGAGAGGAGTATGTTCAGTATGGCTAGAGTTTGATAGAGTTTTGGAGGCACAGAAATGAAAAAGACAAGGTTCCTGCCTCTGAGGAGTTCACATACAGAGAGAATAAACATGGGAAAAATCAAGCCATAAAGTGTCACTTGCATTAATAATAGAAGTATTTATGGGATGGAGAGAAGGGATAAATGAGATGAGTTCTACTCGGTCATGTCAGGAAAAGTCTCCCTAGAAGAAATATACTTAAGGTGAGTCATGAAAAAGAAACTGAATTGTCATTAGGTAGAGAAGATAAAACAAAAAAGAACATTCCAAACAGCAGGAAAATAAAATGTATGGTGTGACCAGAGTACAAGGTAGGTGCCTTGTGGGGAGTGGCAGACGAGGCTGGAAAATGAGGCTGCGGCCTGATTGGGTCATGCCTTGAGTGACAAGCAGAGAATTCTGGGCTTTATCTTATAGACAACAGGGAGGCACTGAAGAGTTGAAGCAGGGGAGTGACACGGCCATATTTGCATTTTAGAAAGTGATGGCTGCCTTGTGGAGTGATTCTCCCAGGGGAAGAACCCATTGAGAAGCTGTTATAATAGGCAGGCAGTTGCAGTAAGGATGGAGCAGAGAGCATGGCTCTGAGATACACTGAAGAGGTAAAATACTTTGGGCTTGGTGATCAATTGGATGTGAAGGGTGAGGGAGGTGAAGGAGTCAAAGGTTTCTAATTTGGGAGCTAGGTGAATAATGTTGCCAACAGCAAGAGAGGGAAGACAGGAGAAGGAGCAAATTTGGTGTGGAAGGGAATGAGGGCAGTGTTCCATAATAAGCTATGCTTGAGACATATTCAGCTTTAGATGTCAGGAGCTAAGCTTAGAAAAGGAAGATATGATTGAAAGAGTTAGATGTACAAACCAATTGACAGTTTAGTGAATGTACACAAGAACGATGAGAATGGGTGGCGAAAACAATGCTTGCTAATGATAGAACTGATATCTTTTAGTGCTGGGCAGACATGCAAACCTTGATCCAAAGGGCAGGAAGTGAGCATCTTTGATTCCTGATGCTGATGATTAAATAGCCACCATTTTTAGTCTCTGTTCAGTGATTCCCAACATTTTGGGTATAAGGGCCACTTCCTAAGATTAAAAAAAAAAAATCTCACTTCACCCACTCACACCTACAATAGTAGCAGTACTTTTAGTACTTACAGGGTGAGAAAAACACTTACTTATACATTTAAAGATCTGTGGATTCCTTGCAGTAAGTACCCTTCCCTCCTCCTCAGGGGTCCATGATCCAAAGATTAGGGACTGTTACAGATCACAAAGGTGCAAGAATTTATGGTCTAAAAGATGCTTTATTGTTGTCAAAGTCCCTAGAGATTACAGAGCTATATAGCTCCTCATCTCCAAAGAGATTCCCCAAAGAGTGGTTGAAAAGATGGCTCCCCTATGGTCCAACACCAACATGAAAGAATTAGTAACTCAGATAAAAAATGAAGTATTGCTATGGACATGCTTTAAGCACGAAAGCTTACTTTCCGACCTCTTTTTATATCAACATTTTTATTTTTGCTGATTACTCAAGTAATGCATGTTCTTCATAGAAAAACTGGAAAATACAAAAAATCATAAGGATGAAAATAAAAATGACCTACAATACTACCACCCAGAGTTAACCATTACTAACTGGCGTAAAGCCTTATAGTAGTTTTTCTATGAAAAATATATACACACACTTTGAAAATAAAATTGTCATCATATGATATGCCTCATTTTGTATTGTGATTTTTCCATTTGCCATTTATATCACAATCATTTTAGAATGTCACTAACTCTTCCTCTAAACCATGATTTCTCATGGCTGCAAAGGTGATAGAGCGCTATGGTTGAGGTCATGGGCTTTGGCATTAGACAGACCTAGAGTCAAATCCACACTATTCAACCTGTTAGTAGTGTGGCCTGGGACAAGTTAACCTCTCTGAGCTTCAGTGTCCTCATCTGCAGAATGGGGATGACAATGATACCGCCCTCACAGAATTGTTCTAATGATTAAAATTAATAATGTATTTAAATAACTTAGCACAGTGTCTGGCAATAGTACACTGCTCAATAAATGTTAGCTGTAAAACATTGTTGTATACTATTCCATTGAATGGATATACCATAATTTCTTTTAACAATTAGACATGTCACACTGCAATGAACAGCCTTGTGCATATTTGTGATTCTTTCCTTAGGATAATTTCCTGGAAGGGAGAATTCCTGGATCAAAGGGTATGAACCAATTTCAGGCTTGTGATACATACTTCTAAATTGCCCTAGAAAAAAAGTTAGACCACTTTATACTACCACCAGCAACGTAGAGAATGCCAGTTTCCCAGCACACTGCCAACAGTGAGTATTCTTATTTTTAAAATATCTTTGCCAATTTTGTAAGTGAAGATGGCATCTTAAGAATTACTTTATATTTCCTTAATTACTAAAGATGCTCAACTTTTCCCCTACATTATTAGTGGCCAGTTGTATTCTTTCATGAACTGTCTCTTTTCCTCTTTTGAGGTTCACCTCTCTACAGATTAACTTCCTTCCTTCCCATTCCTCTACTGACCTGAAGTCCAGTTGATGCCTCACAAAACAAAAATAAAACAAACCCAGGAGTCAGAGAATTCAGATCTTCTAATCCCAATGCAGGCAAGAAAAGGAATAAACTCCTTTCGGTCCTGGCATGACTGTCCTCTGCTATTTTCAGACTTTGCCACTGGCTGTGACTTCAAATCATTTCACCTCTCGAGACACTGGTTTGCTAACGTATAAAATGTTAATGTTTAAGAGTTGCCACACGTGAAAACACTAGCATTCCCTGCTGTACTGTCTTTCTTGATCCTCAGTGCAACCTGGTAAGGTTGGCCCAGCCAGAATTATGGTCCCAGCTGACAGATGAAGATGCTGAGACACAAGTGAACCTGGGCCTCCTGACTCCTGGCCAGTGTTTTGTTCCATACAAAGATCCATCTTTCTGCTTCTCTGTTTATCTCTATCCTGTCCCAAATTACCACCTGCACATATTGATTCTCTTCCTATTCCTCCTTTTAATTTGCAGAGGCTGTGAGGAATTGGAGATGAATCTGGCTTGGTCCTCAAATGGTCAAGTTTAGGAAATAAGACATATAAACCAAAAAAAGTATAACTTAAGGGAGAAAACGATTTATATCTTATGTGGGACACAGAAATCACACTATGAGACGTCACAGAGGAGGAAGTGTTCGCCTTAAGTTGGAGGGATTTAGGATGTATTTATGGAAGAGATGCTTTTGAGCTAAAGTGAGAGAGAAGATTTGGACA
The DNA here is from genome assembly GCA_031878705.1 of Tapirus indicus. NCBI lineage: Eukaryota > Metazoa > Chordata > Mammalia > Perissodactyla > Tapiridae > Tapirus > Tapirus indicus. The sequence goes on along the minus strand of CM062942.1, from coordinate 84,736,719 downwards.
CACGGAGTAGTGTGGAGGATGCTTTTGGGGTGGAACTAACTCTTCTGTGATCTTCCCTAGGGATCCTGCTAGACACCAAGCTGTGGCTTTTTGCCACTAGGAATACTCTTTTCCCGGTTCTCAAAGCCACACACAGGCCCTTCCAGGAGGATTCAGGGGGGAAACATTCTTTTCCTTGGGCAGAGATACAAGCCTTAAAAACACGTGGGAAATACCAGGATTCCAGCATGAAAGCAAAATTGTTGGCTCATGGAGTACAAGGTCCATGCCTAATATTTAATTCTATCCCACACATTTTTTTTAACACAGTGCCAGGCACAGAGCAGACACTCAGTGAATGTTTCCTGACTTGATTTATTGAATTGAACTTCAATTAGGTAAGTGTACAGGTCCTCAACTTTGCAGGTACCAACCCCAGGAGGCACAAAGAGAAAGGCTTTGGATATATATATTTACTTGCATTTATGTGAAATGATATATGCAGAATGTTAGCATTTGAAGCAAGCCTTGAAATGGCAAAAAATTGCAAGCAACCTAATGGACAACCCCTAGTGTCCATCACTAGAGGACTAGTTACATAAATAATGGCGTATCTATACAATGGAATTCTATACAGCTATTAAAAACAGAATTAAGAACTCTTTATGTGCCAATATGGAAGGATCTCTTAAGATAGATAGATAGATAGATAGATAGATAGATATATTGTGTGTGTGTTTGAGGAAGACCAGCCCTGAGCTAACATCCGTTGCCAATCCTTGCCAATCCTCCTCTTTTTTTGCTGAGGAAGACTGGCCCTAGGCTAACACCCGTGCCCATCTTCCTCTACTTTATATGGAACGCCGCCACAGCATGGCTGACAAGCAGTGCATCGGCCGGCACCCGGGATCCGAACCCATGAACCCTGGGCTGCCGAAGCACAAACTAAACCACTGCGCCACCGGGCCGGCCCCTCTTAAGATATATTTTTAAGTAAAAAGAAAACAAGAAAAAAATAAGGTGGTTAGTTCACATTTGTGTAAAAATGAAGGAAAATATGTGCTTACATATACAATAAAATATCTTTGGAAGTATACAAAAGGACCTGTTAACATTGATTGCCTTTGGAGAAGGGATTTGAGTAGCTATTAGACAGAGGAGAGAGCATTGCCTCCATTCCTTTAGGATTTTTTCTTATTTTCCCTCTTTTTAAAACTGAGAAATATAATATACCTACAGAAAAGTGCATAAAACATATATGTAAAATATATTGAATTATTATAAAGCAAATTCCCATATAATTACTGCTCAGGTTGAGAAATAGAATAATTACCCACACCCACAAAAGCCCCGTGTCACCAATAGGAGATGTAGTTTTTACTGAATATCCTTTTGTACCTTTTGAATTTTGAACCATGTAAATATATTAGCTGTTTAACAGCTACTTCCTCCCTCCCTCCCCACTTCTCACCAAAATGCCATGGACATCTTCAACTGTTTCATGGAAAGACTGGTGTAGCAGCTTTTCTATAGCCAAGTAAATAGTAACAGTTAAAACTTACTGTATTCCATGTTTTACATATATTAACTAATCACTCTACATACTGATCAGTCTGCATATCAAGTCATTTAATCCTCACGACAACCCTATGAAGTAATTACTATCATTGTCTTCCTTGTGCAGATAAGAACACGGAGGCACAGAGGCAGTAAATAACTTGTTCAAAGTGATATTGTGAATATGAGATGAGGAGCTGGAATCCGTATCCAGGCAGATGTGTCCCAGAATACAAGTTCTTCACTGTTACACTCTTCTGCCTCTGCAAATTCTAGAACTCAGGCTCTGAGGCATTGTAGTCACTGATCCCTAGCAAGTAGAGAAGATTTTTGGCTATGGACAACCAGGTGGGAGCCCAAGCACTGACATAGTCATGCCACTACCCAGCCAAAGACACAGCAATTAAGAACAGAGAGGATGCAGTGAATCTGGGGTTACCCAGCCAGCAAACCCTACAGAGCATTTGAATGACTTTCCTAGGACATCTGAGAAGTAAAATTCTTGGTCAACTCTCCTAGTCTGACCTCAGAGCTTCCCCAGTGCCTCAGAGCTCAGTAAATATTTTTTGAACAAATGAATAAGCTCTTTCCACCTATAAACTGGAGAAGTCTAGGAACCTATCCTATAGAACTACTTGCAGAAGTGGATGAGGATTCTGCTGCTATATTGTTTGCAATAGCAAAACTCTGCAATCGACTCAAATGTCCACCAACAGAGGACTGGTTAAGTGGACTATGTCAGAGAGGTGGCACAGCATGACAGTTAAGGGGGTGGGCTCTGAGCCAGAACGCTCAGGTTTGCACCCTGGCTCTGCCACTTATCAGCACAGGTTTGGCCAAGTTCCCTGATCTTACTGTGCTTCAGTCCCTGTATGTGTAAAACAGGGATAACAAAAAGACCTATCTCATTGCCTTGTTGCAAGGAGTCAATTCATAGTTTCTAACATCTAGTAAGTACTCAGATCTTATCTATTATTCTAGCCACTCACACAATGGAATATTATGTAGCTGTTAAAAAAAGAGGTAGATCTATATGGACTGATTTGAACAGATATCTAAGATATATATTTTAGGTAAAAGAAAACAAGTATCAGAATAATATGTCTGGTAGAACTCCAATTTTGTAAAAACCTTCTTAAAAAATCTACATGTGTGTATGCACAGAAAGAAAGCCTGCAAGGATACACAAAACTGTTCACCAACATTACTTCTGGAGAGTTGTATGAGGGGGATTCTCCTTTTAACTTTATACACTTTGTGTGTATATATATATTATTTTTTATAATGAGCATTTATTATTCTTGGAAGAAAAAAAATAGATTGGGAAATTTCTAAATCATGAGAGCCTCGGGAAAGAACAGGGCAGTGGGAAGAACACCTCTTCCCATGGGCTATAGATTCCTCTCTCCAATCCAAGGTAACCCAGCATGATGGCCCTCCCTCTCCCAGCACTGCCTTTCTACCTGACAGCACGACACTAAGAGACAGACACACAGTTCATTGGTACCGAACCTTGTTATGTGTTCCTAAAATAATTCCTGCAAGGTAGCCAAAAACCAAGGTTCTGCTTCAGGTGCTCTCACTTAATGAATAAATCATGGAAACTCACACTGTCAAACTGGAAGGGACTTTAGAGATTATCTAGGCCACACCCCTCATTTACTAATGGAACAATGAAATATGTTCCTGAGAAGTTAGCTGTCAAGTAATTTTGAGAAATAAAATTTATATTCCAGTGAAAAAATCAGAGATGCATCCTCACGGGGAGAATTTAATTCTAACAGCCAATTAATGCAATACATCTGAAACCTTTATCCGCTGCTGGTGGGAGTATAAGTTAGTAAACCATTTTGGAAAGTGATTTGACAATGTCTCCCAAAGATGAAGGATCTCATACCCTGTGATGGGACAAATCCCTCCTAGGTATACATGCGATAGCAACAGTCACATAAGAATAGCTACACAAGAATGATCATAGTAGCCCTATCTGTGAGCCAAAAACTGGACACAGCCTAAATGTCTATAAACAGCAGAATGGATAAATAAACCATGGCATATTCATTAAATGGAATGCTATACAATAGTGAAAAATGAATGAACTAGAGCCACATGTCACAACATGGATGAATTTCACAAATATAATATTGAAGAGAAAAAACAAATTGGAGAAGAATGCATATCATTGATAGAAAATTTTAAAACACATAAAGCAGTGGTATATGCTGTTTAAAGACACATACATATGTAGTAAAACTATAAATAAATGCATGAGAATAATAAATACCAAATCCAGGAGAGTGGTTCCTTTGGAGGGAGGAAAGGAAGGAGGGAGTTTAATCATAGAAGGATAGACAGAGGGTTTCAACTCTACTGGTGATGTTTTTTCTTAAGCTGGGTGGGGGGTATCCTGATTTTCATTACATTATTCTTTATACCTCTTTGAATGTATAGAAATTTTCATAGCACATTGTTTAAAAGAATGCAACAAATCCCATGCTGAAAGGACAATTCATAATTTTCAAATATAACAAAATACTAAAAGAAATGTATAAGATACAAATGCTACACTCAGAATGACAGGATTATTCCTTAAAACTGGTCCTCATTTTCCTGAGACTAATTTCACAGGAGGGAACCTGCTAGAGAAGCAGTAGCTGGGCACAGTGGACTGAGAGTCAGGAGATAAGGGTTTCACTCTCTCAGATATTCATTGGCCATGGGAAGGACAACAATTTGATTAACCTCTCAATTTTTTCACACTTAAATTGGAGTAGATTATCTTACAAGTTTTTTCCATGTGACAATTTCTTCTAGCCTTTTTTTTTGAGCAGCAATTCCCAAAACTGTGTCTGTAAGATGCTAAAGTGTTTTCCGTGTAGAAAAGTGTTCCTTGGTCAAATCAGTTTGGGATATTCTGGGTTAAACAAAATTAGATAGATTTATTTCCAGCAGTACTTCTCGGAGCCTTTAATATACTCATATACATTGTGACTCTCCAAGAAAAGAATTCAATTATGAAGAGTTTTCAAAACATTATTGGACTGTAGAATGCCCCCCCCCAACCACTACCACCACTCCTTATTTTAAAGCAGAATCTATTACCATTCTCTCTGAACAATGTTCTGTGGACCATCAGTTTGGTAAACGCTGTCCTAGAAGGATTTATCTCACTGGCTATTTCAGTTGCTGATGTGTGTTTAGAATCCTCTGTAAGGGAGGAATGTAGTTTCATGGTATAACTTTCACAGAGTGGTTTTCCTCTGAGTAAGTATCCCTGGCAAGTTTACAAGGATATCTTCTTGAGCTTCATTAGTGAGAGCCCATCCTGTCTGGCGTTGTGGCAGATTTAACATCAGAAACTTCACAGTATCTGTGGTTAGAAGTCTTGCATCCCGGATGTGCTCTCTGCATCTGGCTCTTGGGCCTTTGCTGAGTTTGCTGCTTCAAGCCACACTACCCTCCTTTGAGTGGTTGCGGAGCTGAAGGGGCCTCTGGCCCAGAGCTCAGAGCTACTTAGCAAGGGCAGAATGCCTGGGGGAATAACTTTCATAGGAAGAGGAGCCCTTTCCATGTGCTTTCATCCCTCGGCAACAGTTCTTGAGAAGCAGGACTGCAGGGCAGATGGTGGCCAACCCAGGAAAAGAGGAGCTCAGTTTTCTTTCAGGGACAGGACACTCATCACTTCTACCTGCAGCACTGCCTTTTCAGGGGGGTTTCCTTAGGCGGCCCCAAGGTTCTCTGAAACCATCTCCCCACCCAAATTCCAGAGGGAAAATCTCCTGAGGTTTGTGGCTCCACGGGGCCTTTTAAAAGGTGATTTACCTGAGGGCCTTTAATCTAGAAACAAGCATTCCTTTGGAAAAGTCAGGAGCTAAGGTGAACTAGACATAGAGCTTTTTAAAGGCTTTTGTTCTTTTGAACAATCAAAAAGAAAACACGAAAGTATATTCTTTTCCAGACAGCATGCACCATACTCTCAATGGAAGCAGGCAGCTGCTACTGCTGCCGTCCCTCCTCCCCACTCCACCCCAGCCCAGCTACCTGCTTGGACCCAACACCATGAGGCCTGACTCTACCTGCCCACCGAAGGCAGGACAAGCCTTAACTAGCCACACAGTCTCAGGCCCACTGACCAGGCTGGGGCATTGGGCGTGATGCCGAGGAAAGGTAAGGAGAGCAGAAGGAACAGGGTGTTTGGCTCCAGGAGAGGGAAGCCTGATTTCAAAGCACTCCAAGCCATGCTCTCAGGAGTGGACAGGTGCCTACTGATTACAGGGGGTAGAAGAGAAACCAAGGGAAGAAGCAAGGGGAAAAATGGAACAGGGAAGACAGATTGAGCCAGGAAGTGAATGCAGAGATTAGGATGCACCTTCAGCCCCAGGCTGCTAGGTCAGAGCCTGATTTACTCCCAGGAAGCGCTCCTGTGTCCTGTCTGTTGGCCAGGGAACTCATTTTTTCAGGGAACCTGCTCTAAGGTCCCATGTTTCCTCTCTCCTCCCTTTTCAGCCAGTGCTTTCCACACCCCTTTCCTTCCCTCCTGCCAGGAAAACCACCCATGGACAAAAAGCATGTCATTGAGAACAAACATAAGTAAATAAGCAAACAAACAAATAATACCCCTCTCCTCTCAAAGAAGCAAACTGTGGACCTTCCTCATATTCCTTAGTTGCTCAAATTGGCTTGAGTTTCTATTTCTGGGCATCTTTTTTTTTATCTCTGTGAATCCAAGCGGTGGCTACTTCACTGTGGGCATTTTTTAATGCAAGTTTTCCCCCAAAGGCACATGCAGGCAGGCAGGCACACAAATGCACACACACACACACACACACACACAGAATACCCTCAGTCATTTCCTCTTAGCCAGCCGAAAAAGGGCGAGGCTTGGACATTGTTTCTCTGTGGCCTACCTTCTGATTCCGTCAGGTCTGAGGAGCAGGCGGCAACTGGGAGCTGGGAGGCCGGGGCTGGGCTGCCTCTGTGAATCAGCAAAGAAGTCCCTGAGACAGGGATGCCGACAGCTGCTGTATGCACACTCTCCCTCTGTCTCTCCCACCTCCCTGCCCTCCTTCTCCTTCTCCTCCTCCCCTCTCTCGAGCGGCTCTGTGTTGCTATGCAATCATATCACCGGGACCAGCAGCATCACTCTGACCTCAGGCAAAGATACCCTTGACTGGGCAAATGCAGAAAGAGCAAGGACAGTTTTGCAAAACTACCAGAGCCTTGGCGGTTCTTGGAGATTTCAATTCATTAGAAGCAGAGGAGGAGAGCGGAAGAGGCTGAGAGGCAGAGGGGGAGAGGGGGAGAGGCTTCCACTGGGGAGGAGGAGACAAAAGAGGCCCGGAGATCAATACAAGCTGCTGAGTGAGGAGCCTGGGCCCCAACTTCCACGGATCTAGCCCAGAGCCAAAGCCAACTTCAGAGCCAGCAGCTGGCAGGGCCCCTCAGCAGCCAGTCCAGGATTCAGTTTCTGTGTTGGAGGTTGAAACACTCTGCTCTAGAATCATCACTGGTACCCAAGGTACAGTCTTGGGCTCAGGGCAGTCTGCCTGTCACCCCTAAGTTCTGTCTTCATCCCCTCTTAGATCTACATGTAGAAGAAGCCTCAACAATGAGGGAAACAAAATGGACCTTGAATGACTGGAGAACATACAGCTCCTCCGCGCCTCCCCTCAGCAACTACCCCAGTCACTCTCCCTCCTTCTGTCCATACCAGCCCCTACTCCTTTAACTATCACCCCTGTTAAAGTGTTTAACTAACACCCTGGGTATGACCTCCAAACACACTAGGAGAAGCCACTAAAGGGATGGAGGGAAATATACCCCTTTTCAGAGTGCCCAGCACACAGCAGGTTACTTAATAAATATTTGTTGAATGAGTAAATTAAATGGATGGATGGATGGATGGATGAACAGCAGTCAGAAAGCCCCCAGCCCCATCCTCCTACACCAGCATACTCATACTTAAAGCCCTAGCAGCTCCAGGCCAAGGCAAAGGATAAGAAAAGCATTCTTCTTTCCTCCCTCCATTTCCGAGAACAGGGTGTGTGTGATGAGAGAGAAACAGATTGGGTTGGGGGTGGGTTGCTTAACTTCACTAACTCGTCTCTAAAAACTCTATAAGCTCTGATGCACTGGGATTTAGAACAGAAAATATTTCCTGGCCCAAAGGACATAGGGCTAGTGTTTGCAAAGTATCTATAAGGACTGAGAATTATTATTATTGCTATTATTATTATTACTATGGAAAACTCTCAGCTAGGAAATAGTGTGTATGTGTGTGTGTGTATTTTCTTTTGAGATGAAATTTTCAAAACTTAAGCTGCTGGTTTCAGTAAAAGGTTAGCAATAAGGCCTGACTCCTCTTTAAAACAAGCAAACAAAATGGAAACCAGTTGCCCCCTCCCCCAAGCCAGGCTTTCAGAGTTGCGTGAGGGGCCCCTCCTGCCTGGCCAAAGTGGCAGCAGCCAGGCCCCCATGCAGGCGCAGAAAGGGCCTTTGATTTCTAAAGGGGCTTTGGGAAGGACATCCGGCTTCTCAATCTACATACCCTCAACAGAGCATTTCTTAGCTATTCCAGCCCAGCCCAGGCCTGGGCCTGAGTCCTGGCCCCAGTCTTTGCCCTGGCAGCTTGCAGGGTTTCTCAACACCATCCAGACCCGGGGCCCCAGGAGTCCTTTACAACTGACTTGGAATGACTTGGAGGGGGCAGTTGGCTAGAAGAAAGACCAGAGGGAACACTCTGAGAAATTGTTTGGGCTGGCACAGACACAGCACGACTGTGACAGACACACAGCAAAGACATGGGAACCTGACTCACTGCTCACCCTGGGCACCAGCTCACCAGCACGCCAAACAAAACAGGGTCTGGGTCTGGAAGGAGGAAGGAGAGTGAGCCGGATGGGGTACTTGCTCCCCACTTTGACTGCAGTTGGACTTGCCCAGATCACAAGGAGCACTTGGAATAATCCTTTACTTTTCTTTTTCTACCTCTAGAGAAAGCATTCAGGCTGCAGATACAAAAATACAGTACCAGCCTCCATGAAAATAAACCCAGAGTTTGTTTTGAGGGGTGTAACAAAAGGCTTCCCCAAATATCTCTCCCACTGACCCCCTCATGTTGGGAAAGACTCCCCTCCTTGTTCCTTTGCTTAAGGCACTAAAGGCTCCTGTGAAAATAAGAATATTACCTATGAGACAAAAAACAAACTATTGTCAAGTAGCAAAACCTAATACTTAGTTATTAGACTATAATAATAAGGGCTAACAGTGAGCATTTACTACAGGCTCAGGACTGTTGGAAGTGATTTGCACACATTATTAGCTCATTTTGTCTTCACGGCAAACTTAAAATAGCTTCTATTTTTATCCCCATTTTACAGATAAAGCACTGTAACATAGTGAGGTTAAATGACTTGGCCAAGGTCACAAGGCTAACACGTTATGGAGCTGAGGCTTACCCTAGCTGTCTCTGGGCAATGTCCCCATGATTAACCACTGTGCTATACTGCCTCCCTTCATCTAGTAGTGGCCTGATCAGATGTCAGGCCTAAGTAGGTCATTGAGACAAAGACGACTAGGGCAGAAGAATTCCTCGGATAGTTTTTCTATCCTTTGTGCCTTTTCTCAAGCTATTTCCTCTACTCAAAATGTCTCCCTTCCCTTTAGAGGTCAGAGACACAAGGAATCTTAGAGGTAAGACTTCTCTCTCTGAGAAGTCCCAAGTGAGCAGACCCCACAAAGTTAAACTATGAATGGAGTATAAAAGGAGTATGAAGGATGAAAGTATGAAAGGAGTATAAAAGACAAATGACCTTGAGATGAGATGGAGCTCTCCAGTTTGCTCTGGTCCCCACACAGCCCACTGTACTCCTCTATGCATTTATATTACCTGCTTAGCTCCTGTGGGCTTTTCAGTATGCACTATCTCCTAGGCCACTGAAGGTACATTCATTACCATTGGTGGTCTTCTGGGGCACTTAGAGGAGCGTTGTTTGTTGTTCCCTGGAGGGTGTTGGGATGGATAGAGTCTCTAGTTGTGTTTCAGGAGAGGAATAGAAAAGTCCACTCTGACATTTAAACCCCAGGGAGACTCATTTTCACCCAGCGGACATCTGGACAAAGAAGAGCAAGCACATAGGCTAGCTTCAACCACTCCTCTGAGAAGGGCAAAGAAAGATCAAAGTGGGTTGGGCCACAAGCTTTGACTGTGACTCCACCCTGATAACCTGTAGGAGGATATTGGAGACCCACCCTGGTATCATTGAGCAGGATTTTGCTAGGTGGACAAGGATAGGTAGGGCATTTCAGATAAAGAGAAAGCATGTGCAAAGGCACAAAGGTCAGAGAACACGGCTTGCTAAGGGACTGCAAGTACTAGTTAAGTATGCCTAATTTAAGATAGGATTCCAGGTGGGAAACTAGAAGAGGTGGCAGGAGATGAAGCTGTGGAAGCACAGAAGGAGGCGCTAGAATACCATGCTGAGGATTAGTTAAGATTTTTTTTAAGGCAAGCAGCACAGTCAGATTTATGTTTTGGAAATAGTATTCTAATAGATTTCATCCAAAGAACAATTACTGAGTGACTACTACATGCTAGGGCTGTGCTAGACCCCAGTGGCACAGAGAAGACTTAGAAACTGCCTTCAGGTTGCTCACAGCCTAATGGGTGAGACAACAAATTAAACATCAATACAATAGAGCACAACGAAGGATGAGTTGGAGAGGAGAAAGGCTAGAAGCTTGGCCGCCTGGTAGGAGGCAGTTGCAGTACTCATCTGCTGAGGGCCCGAAGCAGGCCAGTTGGTGAGGGTGGAAAAGTGTCCCCCTCCCAGTGGATCTTCCTCATATTATCCTTTCCTTTTACCATTTCTTCCTAGCCTTACTACTTGCTGAGTTGATAAAAGAGAAATAAACTATGAGTAGCTTCTTCGTTCTTTGGGGGAGAGAGAGGTGGCGTAGGTAATTCCCATTGCTGTTCCACAATCTTATTCAGTGGCTTCCTGACCATGTTTACCGAAAGTACTACTTCAAATCGTTTCTACTCTTCTCAAACACCCAATCCAAGCCCACCTACCTCAGCAAATAACCTTCATTCTTGCTTTACTGGGAAGGTGGAAGCTATTCCTGCAAAATACTTCCCTACCTCAGAATTTATTCCAGTCTTCCTCCCCTTCCATCATCCCCAGACAAAGCAAAATCCCTGCCCCCTCGCCAAGGTCAATACCTCTACTCATGATCTCACATCATTCTCTTCCTATCTCCTCTAGAACCTTCTTCATAAATTTTTCTCTCTCTTGCTTTCATCTTCAATCTTCTCCTTGCTTCTGACACTTTCCTTACTGTCTAAAAATGTGTGAAGAGCAGAAAGTTTGCTAACTCCTGTGAGCTGGGAAGTGGGAAGAATGTTTCCCTACTAGAGAACGTTCCCCCACCCCGCAATCCACCATACACACACAACCAGGTCAAGGCTATTTGACCAACAAGTTGGAGAAAGTTTGGAGGGAAGCAACATCATCAGGGTGAAGAATTCCCAGGTTTCAGGTAAGGCTGGGAAGGAAAAAGCAGCACTAAGAAAATGCAGAGGATAAGAATAATAAACTTTTGTCAGTTATTATTTGCAGAGTGTTTTTTGCCACATTATTTTATTTATGTAGCAGAGTTTGCTTCCAATGAATGGGAATTTCATGCAGCAAAAATGAAAGGGTTAAGTAGAGGGGCAGACAGATGAGAAATGCCTCAGGAGAAGTTGGGATGTGAAAATGAGTCAGACAGTAGGAGGGAATTTCACCAAGTGTGTATGACATAGACAAGGAAGCAGGAAATTGGGAGAAAAGTTGGAGGAACATGTTAGGAATGTAGGGGCACAATGCTGAAAAGGCTGGATTTTGTCATTGGAGTTGATAAGGAATAATGCAAAGCCACGACAGACTAACGGTTGAAGAATCAGTGTTGCCCCAGTTAGTGTTCTGAGCACCCTCTGCTGCTTTTGTTGAACATCTCAAAATGCAGCACTCAATTTACACACTTGGTTACCTCCCACCCTCTTCTGCTGTTCTTCAAGCTTCTGCTAAACCAGACCCAGCAGCTGGGATCTTATATAACCAAATATTATGTTCTATTTTTGTTTTCAAATATATTCCATTTAGACCAAAACCATTCAAGCTATAGTTAAAATGGTACAGTGGAAAGAACACTGAATTAGGAGTCAGAATACAAAGCTTCTAATCTCAATTTTGCTACTAAATTGCTGTTAACCTTGCATTTTTTTTCTCCACCAGAAAGAGGATAATATCTGCTCTGTTCACCTGATTAGGTTGAGAATCAAACAGGATAATAGATGTGAATCTATAGCGAATATATTGAAAGTATAAAGTGCTATTCAAATGTAAGAGATTATTATTTCCATTGCAGGTCCTGGTGGTTTTCCTATCTGCAGAAGACGTAAAGACCCAGAGTAGATTATAGCAGCTAAGGAAGCAGTGCCAGGGATGTAATTAGCTCCCTGTTTCCATGATAGATCAGATACTGTAGTGCTTTAAGTAGAAAAACCAACAAGACAGTCAGACTCTTATTCACCATTCTTCATATTATCGACCTTCCCCATCCTCCTTCTAGCCCAGAATGCTAGACAGACGCACAAGCACTAACAACCTTCACATATGAGATTCCAGGATAGGATATACAATGCAGCAAGAACTACTGGCTTTCTAGGCTAAAGAGAACTGCTACTGATTTGTACTTTAACAATGTTTAGGTTGTGAGGGCAAGGTGAGCATTTCTTGCTTGTAACTTGCATTGAGAGGAGAAGGGAACTAACATTTTTTGAGCTCATACTCCATGCCAAACACAGTGTAAGGCTCTTGACATCTGTTACCTCCTGTAATGCTCACAGCCACTTGGCAAGGTAAGGATTATTGCTCCCAACTCTACAAACAAGGAAACAGCAGCCCAGAGATGTTAAGTAACTTGTTCAAGTTCATTACGCTTATAAGAAATGCAAGCTGGGATTCCATCCCAAATCCATCTGACTCCAACACTGATGCTCTTCCCACTTCTCTCCTTCTTCCAGGCAGGGCCTCAATATTAAAAGTAGGGCACATCCTAGAAATGACCACTTCTTGGTGCACTCGAAAGCACATACTTGTGTAACATCTGGCAAGTACCTTGGCCACCAACAGGTAGATGCCCCTTTCAGGGATACCTTTAAATCCTAAACTTGTTCTAGAATCTAAAGCAAGCCTGGGCCTAAAAGACAAGAGCTGTGTATCTTTTACATCTAGTAGTGAGTTCTGTACATCTCACAAAAGAAAGGCAAGATATTTGCCTGGCAGAGGCAAAGTGACAATTTCAAGGTGAGAATCTCTCAGTGATAAAAGGATGCCACACACCTGTTGTCTAGCCAACAACCGATCAGGCTCAGAGCTACCACACTGGCCCCTCCTTAGATTCAATCTTCAATTCAGTCTTATAGGGGTGGGTAGAGTCAGTAGGTACCTACTTGGTATGATTTGAGGAGAACTGAAATGCTATCACTAATCGAAATGACTTCCCCCACTGGCCTTGCCATGAGGCCTGCAATTCCCTATTAATCACTTCTTTCAGGTTAAGCCATCTGTCAAAATATAAGTGCTGTCTTCAGTCACTATACATTATACTCATTAGTTTATCACTAATAGTCAGAGTCATGCAACCATCACCATGATCAATTTTAGAACATTTTCATCACCCTCCCCTGCCAAAATACCCCATATCAGTCACTCCTCATTTCCCCCCACCCTGCTCCCAACCCTAGGGAACCAGTAATCTACTTTCTGTCCCTGTAGATTTTCCTATTCTGGACATTTTACATAAATGGAATCATACAATATGTGGGCTTTGGGGTCTGGCTTCTTTCACTTAGCATAATGTTATCAAGGTTCTTCCATGTTGTAGCATGTATCAGTACTTCATTCCTTTTTATGGCTGAATAATATTCCACTGTGTGGATATACATTTTATTTATCCATTCATCAGTTGATAGACATTTGGGTTGTTTCTACTTTTTGGCTATTCTGAGTATTGCTGCTATGAACATTTGTGCACAAGTTTTTGTATGGACATATGTTCTCAATTCTTTTAAGTATACACCTAGGAAAGGAATTGCTGAATTATTTGGTAACTCTATGTTTAACTTTTTGACAAACTGCCAGACTGTTTATCAAAGTGGCTGTACCATTTTACATACCCACTACACCAATACTTGTTATTGTCTGTCTTTTTGATCATAGCCATCCTAGAGGGTATAAAGAGGTATCTTGTTGTGTCCATCCTTGTTTGAAATGTCAAATATCTAATTCTTTTAAAAAATCTTTAATGCCTCTATTTAGCTGGTTTCCTAAGCATATGCTTGATCTGCCTATTATTAGGCTATCCAGAACTGGGATCAGCTTGGTTTGATTCTGTTCCTGGGGTTGGAGGGCATATAAGAGAGGGCCTACCGTGTAAAACATTTCCAACACCAAATCAAGATACAAAGATGACTAAGCCATACTCCCTGTCTAATAGGGGAGGCAGACACCTACTCAAACAACTATAAAACAAAGTAGAATGAGAGAAGTGCTATAATAAGGCCATGGAAGTACAGAGGGATGTTACAGCAAACCAGATGCAGTTCTCCCAAAGTACAGTGCTAAGCAGCCCCAAACATCACCAAAGCAACCCAGTTCTCCAACCCTATGCAGCCACAACATGAAACCAGAGTCTTCTTGCTATACAGCTGTAAGAGCAGGGAACAAGGCTTTTACAGATATACTGTACTGGGCCTGTGAAGTATATTCGTCATTTTTTCATTTCAATTGCTATTCATACTTACTACCCACTGGCTGACTCTTTCAGACTTGGCCTCATTACTTTTAGTCTTATGTCAATTTGTAGGACTGCACTGACGAATGGCTGTAAAGTGCTTTGTAATTCTAAAGTACATTATAAATAATAATCTCCCATTGCAACATTCTTACCAACAACAAGCAAATCCTACTCTGGTAGTTCCTCATTGCCCTCTCTCCACTCTACTATTTTACCTGAATCGTTCCCATTACACCTCTTTGCATCAGTACACCCCAACTTCTGGAGATAATGCTTGCAATCAGCTAAGCCTTCAGAGAGTCTTTGCAGTCTTAGAAGCACTTTGATTCAGGGTTTTGCTTTAGAAATAGAAAGCAAGCCAGAGAGATTGCTCCCATTTCATAAAGGAGATGCTGAGGCACAGAGATTAAGTGACCCAATAATTTTAAAGAAATCATGTTATCAGACTGAAGTTCTGTGTGTCCTCCCTGTCTTACCCCCACCTCTATCCATGAGAGAACTGTAGTTATTAAGGTTGTGGGTTTGGCGTACCTACTCCCCAGGTTTGAAGCCTTTCTCCTGAGAGTAGCTAAGCGTAAGCAGGCTGCTTGAGCACAGCTAACTCATATTCAACAGATCAGAGAAGGTAATTTCACTTTTGAACTGCTCTCTACTTTTCTGAAGTGGGACTCAATTGTGCTTGAAAATGTCAAGCACAACCTAATTGCCCTCAACCATCTGTCTAAACCCTGCTCAGAGCAATGGGCCAGGGTGTTGTAAACACATGTGACTCTGCCTGAGGGAGGCCTTGGGGGGAGCCCTTTGGAAAGGAGAGGCCTCTAATCATTTATTTATTCAGATATTTATTGAGCATTCACTAATTTTAATACTTCAGAGTAGTAATATCGTGGTTACCAGCAAGGGTTCTGAAGGCCAACTGCCTGGGCTCCAGTCCTGACTCTAATGCCCGCTTGTTGGTTTTAGTTTCCCTCTTGGTTAAAATGAAAATAATAAAATTATTCAAGCCATAGGGTAGGTGTGAGGATGAAATGAGATCCATATGTGAAGTACCTAGCACATTGCCTGGCACATGGGAAGTATTCAATAAACGTTAGTAACTATTGCTACTCGTGCAGAATCAGAGAAAACCTGACAAGGATCAATGGATAGGAGTAACATTTTACAGCCCTTCAGTCAGCTTCATGGGCCCATTGCTGGAACCACTCTGGGGAAGAAGCACATGCTAAGAATGGTAGGAAAGGTGTCATGACTGGAGGAGGTAAAGTAGAAATGACACTTGGATGTCAGAGAACTACTTGTTGCACTACTGAAGTTTCAGAAGAATAGAAACACCAAAGAGGAAATTATTGCACTTCAATACTCTGTTCTAGGGTAAATGATTCCTGCTAACACAACCAAGGCCCTACCAGTCCTGTTTTCCATCACACAACAAAGAGCACAATACAGACTTAGGGCAGTGATTCTTAGGTGCAAAGCCCAGAACCTAACAAATTATTCCAACTTTCTCCCAGCAGCGTTTTTCCTGGAATTAGTCCTGCGAGTTGGGGCACCCCAATTGACCCCAAGAAAAGGCAAAATGTGGCAGAGAGAAAATCCAATTGATGAGCTAACTGAGGGGAGGACTGATTTAGGACTACCTTGAGGGGTAGAGGGACTTTTGCTGGGACAAGTCTCAAAAGAAACTGGGGACAGCGGGGAGTAAAGGTGAGAATACTGTTTTGATGATGCTAATGGCTGTCAAGCAGGAATCTTTAACCCCGTTCCGGGCTTTCATGTTTATCAAGTGTCTACTCTGTGCACAGTAGTGCTAAGCATGGCAAAGGACACAAAAGACACAACAAATGAGCTTTGTGCTTCCAAACTGACTAAACTGCAGTGGGAAAAATATTCTGCATTTTCTGCCTGTAACTTAATTCCTGATTGGACAGTACAATGGTGACAGCTGCACTAATTGCTTTTATTTTATATACAGCGCTTAGAGTTAGGGCCTCTTGAACTCAATTCACAAAGTGACGTAAAACCATGCGTGGGCACTTCTGTTTGTTATAGGATTGCAGCCAGAACTGTATAAAATTGTATGTTTATGTTCTCTGCTGCACTAGTCTCTCATTGGACTGGCATTCCATAGTCTTTAAACAACAACCAACCCAGTGAACTATCTCTGGTCCTCCTAGGGAAGGGCTGGAGGGCCCCAAGGGCATACACACGGTGGGTTAGCATCATTGGGCATTCTTGTGCCAGCTCTGCTGTTTTCTCTCGAGTCCCTTTGCCATTTAGAGGCCCTGTTTTTGTTTTCCACTCCTGATGGGCTGAACCTCAGAAACAGTGGGCTGGTGAAAAACCATTTGTGAACAATCTAATTGTGAGGGAACCATGGCAGTGGCAGACTGAGCAGAATGAACCCTAAGCACCAACGAGCTACCGACCCACGCATCGGTACACTCTCCAGATTCCTGCGTCTGAGTTCCTCACACCTCCCACTTAGGGAAAGAAGGCTCCCAGAGAGAGGTACTAGGCAAGGCAAGTAATTTTCTATGGTGATTTTCCTCTTCTATAAGAAGTTCTCAAAAAGTTCTCCTTCACTGGTCTGGGGTGGGTTAGGTGTAGTTCTGCTGAAAGCAAAGAGATGGCCTCTTGCAGCCATGTGAATCTCTGGTTATACTCCCTGACTCCCACAGAGAGGAGCCAGTTTAGTGCCCATGCCGTCTGGCCTCTTTTTCTGTTCAAACCTACCAAGGGCCAGACTGTCCAAAAGATCCCTGCTTATTGAAAGTTTGGTGCTACTGCTACTACTACTACTTTTTTCACTGTTTCCTCCTCTTGGGGAATCTCAGCCTGATAGCACAGCAACTGAGAAAGTAATTCTGACCACAAGGGGAGAGAGTCTGTGAGATTTCCAAGAGGCACTGATATTTCAACTGGCCACCAGGCAGAGAAGAGCATTCCAGGCTGAGAGCAGCATGAGCAAAGGCACACAAGTATGTAAGTGCATGGCAGGTTCGAGAAGGTGAATAGTGGAGTGAGGCTACAGTGGAAGGTATCACAGCAGTGAGAGAGATGGCCAAGAGACTGGAACAATGTAGGATGGGGCAGATCGTGAAGGGCGTTGGAGGACATAAAGTGGGTGGACTTACTCCCCTAGGCAATGGGGTGTTCCAAGCAGATAAGACACAATCCAATCCACCTTTACAAAGAGAGCTCTGGTGGGAGTATGGAGGCCTGATAGGCAGAGGAAAGGAGACCATTTAGAAGGCTCTACCAGATAAGAAATGAGAGCCATGTCTAGGATAGTGGTAGTGGGAACTGAAAGGTGCCAGATTTGAACAACACTAAGAAGCAGTAGTGTGCTGGTTAACAACCAGCTTTCCAGAAAAGAAAAAGAAAAGCCCTGATTTATAGTGTTGGTTGATTTCCATCATGTAAATACTTCCCCACAGATGAGTTTAAACCTACCTGCTGGACGTCGCTGGATGTGGAGTTGGGAAGAGATGGGCTCAATCGGCTCTCTCAAGCCAGTGTGAGCCAGCATACCACCATGAAGTGACCAATGTGATGTGGGGAAAGAGAGAGAGAAATTAAAGTTGATGGATGTGTCTAATTTGGATGACTCCTTAGACATTAAGTTAATGGAGAGAGGGACCCCAGGAGGAAAAATAGACTTTGTTCATTCGTTTTTCTGTCTGGGGTGCAGGAGGATTAAGAGGTAAGAGGCATACCAGGAGGGAATTATGACTTTGGTTTTGGACACGTTGAGTTGGACGTGCTGGCCCTCGAATTCAATGATCAGTGAGGCTCTGCCTTGTGACAATAACTCACACTAATGGAATACATTGTGCTAATCACATTATGTATTTTTATGGTCGTACAGCTCCACAGCAACCCTATGGGTCTAGCAGAATAGTTGGCATATAGTAGTTTCTCAACAAATAAATGAATTATGAATTAAATGAATGAATAAATTAAGTATTGTTTTCTTCATTTTACAAATAAGAGAAATGAGAAACAAATTGGTTAAGTAACTTGCGCAAGGGCACACAGCTGGGACTCAAACTCAGGCTTGTGTGATTCTAAAACCACTTTGCTATTCTATATATGTGTGCTGTGGAGACAAGCTATGATAGGGACCTTTTCTTTTTTATCTTTCTAACTCTTATCTACCACAATGCCTATACATAGTGTTATGGACTGAATGTATGTGTTCCCCTCAAATTCATATGTTGAAGCCCTAACCCCGATGTGACTGTATTTAGAAATAGGGCCTTTGGGGAGGTGGTTAGGGTTAGATGAGGTCATAAGGGTAGGGCTCTGATCCGATGGGATTAGTGTCCTTACAAGAAGAGGAAGAAACACCAGAGCTCTCTCGCTCTCTCTCCATGTGCATGCACCCAGGGAAGGCTATGGGAGGACAGAACGAGAAGGTAGACATCTGCAAACTGGGAAGAAAAATTGCACCAGAGGCCGAATTGGCCAGCACCTTGATTTTGGACTTTCCAGCCTCTAGAACTGTGAGAAAATAAATGTCTGTTGTTTAAGCCACCCAGTCTATGGTATTTTGTTATGGTAGCCCAAGCTGACTAATACACATAGTACAAGATCACTAAATATTTGTTGAATCAATGAGGACTGATGCTAACATTTATATTGGAATTACTATTTGTCAGAGATAATACCTAGTAGGACATATGGAATAGGAGTAAAAAGAGGCTCCACATGATAGATCGTTGGTGGTGGATTTTCCTCTGATGGAAGCTTTTCTCTGGGGGACTAGCTAGGGGTTTCTTGCCAGAGTTTACAATGATCACCAGTCAAGCCTCAGAAACATTTTCTCCTGAGGATCATCATATTCTGCTTCCTCCATTCTTGATTTATTTATGACATTAGGAATGCAATGTGAGAATTAGAGAAGTATTTATTAATTTAACAAATACATATTGAGTACCTACTGTCCTATGTCCATTTTAGCATTTATTTTTGCTGCAAGCCTTGGAGGTAGTTTATATTATCCCATTTTGCCAATGAGAAAATTGAGGTTGGTAGAGGCCAAGTAATTTCCTCAAGATCATCTTATAAATGGAATCACACATTTAAACGTGTGTCTGGCTTTAAAAAATTATCTTCTCCCTTTCCTTACCCCTACCAACCAGCAGGGTGCCAATTGCTCTATATGTATTCTCTGGTTTCATTCTCATGACAGTCCTATGCATCTTGCGCAGTAGCTAGCACATAGTACGTATTCAATAAATACTTTTTGGAAGGATGACTGTGTAATAATAACAGTAACTAATATTTATTGAGTCTTCTATGGGTCAGCATCCATTCTAAATACTTTACATGCATTAACTCATTTAATTTCCACAACAACACAATGAGGCAGCGACTATTATTACCCACACTTTAAGTATACCTGATGATAACTTTTTGGGTTTCACAGGCATCTCAAACTCAAAATGCTTAAAATTGAGTACTTCTTCCCCATATCTCCTTTCCTTACAACCACCCATCCTCCCCACATCCTGCTCCCCTGTGTAGACACATCTGTCTGCCTAACATTCTATTGGCCTTGCTTCTGGAAAAAGCACGCATCATTCTCTGGGGAAACTGGCCCTCTCCCATTTCATTGGTTCTTGTGGAATTATGAATCACAGAACCTTGATGTCCCTGCCACAGCGGTGGGCATGTGATCCAAGCAAGGTCAGATTCTCTCTCTTAGGAATCTGAATCTCAAGTGCATATGAAACAGAAGTTGGCTAGGGTTCGGTTATCTAATGACAGCACTCTAAAGAGACGTCCACAATTTCCTGCTGCAGAGAAACCCATAGTTGCTCTGATCCTGTCCTTTCTAAGGTCTGGTAGCTCAACTCTTCCTTCAGATGTGACCTATCCTATATCCTTCCAATGAATTCCATTTTTTTTTTTTTGTTTAAGTCAGTTAGAATCTTTTTATTTTTATTATATTGTTTTCTGTTTGCAACCCAAGGACTCTGACTAAACCAAACTCAGTGAATGGTACCATTTTATTTACCCAGTAGTTTAGGTTAGAAACCTAGGAATACTGGGCTGATAACACACTTCTATATCATCAGTCATAAAATCTGATATTGATTCTACTTCTTAAATCTTTCAAATCTGTCTCCCTATTCCTACTGCTACTGCCTAGATTCAGGCCCTCATCTTGCCTTAATTGCAGCAAAATCCTCTTAGTTGGTATTCTTGCTTCTGGTTTAGTCCCTTCCAATATACTCATGCTATAGTGTGTGCTTTCTGAAAACCCAAATCTGATCATTTTCCTCCACTATTTAATACCCTTTGTGGTTCCCTATACCATTTAAGATGAGTTTGAATTCCTTAGCTTAGCACAAAAGGCAATTTATGACTAAGCCCCTGGCCACAATTCTCCCTCTTGAATAAAAGATAAAATAAAACTACTATTTTTGTGTTAACATTCAACTACCGTCCCCCACACACAGTACAAACCAATAAGCAGGACATATTTTCAAAATATTCCCCCAAAAGACTTTAACTCCTGGAGGGGGCAGACCATGTTTTATTCATCTTTGTAATCACAGTGCCTACTCACAGTAGACACACAATACTTAATTCCCTTCACTCTCCTTCCCATGCTGGATATTCCTCAGTAATTCAGTGCCGTTATTTCATTCTATTTCTTTGTTTCTTTGACACTTCTGTACAAGCCAAAATGTACATATTATTATCTTTTCTTTCTGTGGTAGTCCCCCAATGAGCCCATGCCTCCCTATATTCACACCTTATGTGACCTATCCCATATCCTTTCCTTCCTCTTGAATCTTGACTGATCTTGTGACTTTCTTTTGACCAATATATAGAAGTGACTGTGTGAATGCTGAGGCAAGGTCAGAAGCCTTACAGCTTCTTCCTGGGCCACTTGGACCACTCCCTCTCAGAAGCCAGCCATTATGCTGTGATAACCCCAGGCCACATGGAGAGGTCACATGCAGTTGCTCCAGTTGACAGCCCTATCTGAGTTTCTACCCCACAGACAGCATCAGCCACCAGTGATGTGAATGAGCCACCTTGAACATCTAGCCCAACTGAGCCTTTTGATGATCCCAACTCCAGTTAAGAATTGCCCAGCTGAGCCCAGCTCAGCCCAAAAAAGTGTGAAAGACAAAAATAATTTTGACTTTGGGGTGGTTTGTTACACAACAAAAGATAATCAGAACACTTCTCTCATTCCACCCTATATTAAAAAAAAAAAAAACTCTCATAGGTAAACTAGCTTATGTTGTAGGATTGAACTTTCTTTCTTAGTCATACTATCGTCTACTCTAACAAGATTTTCCTCCTAGGACAAGCATTCAGAAAAACTAACCTAGATGATTCAGCCTTAATCTTCTACAGTTCTGAGTTTCTCTTTAAAAGATTGAATATATTCATTTCGATTTTTGTTTTAATTAGGAATAGTACTGATTATAGGATTTCAGTAATTGCAGGCTTGTGATGAAGTATTCTGAAATTCATCCTAAGTAATGACTGGGTACTTTTTCTTTCAACTCTAAATGTCTGCCCTAGAACTCTTCTATTGGTAGCTATAGAACCCGCAGACATCTTTACCCATATGCTTGGTCTCTGGGAGCAAATCCCTCTTCTGTTTGCAAGAGAAAGATACTTAACAAAAGCAGGTCACTGACATCTCATTCCTATTTCTTTTCCAATGCTTCCTTCTCCTTTTTTCCTTAGTGGCTAGTCACTGAATTGTCAGTTTATTTTTACTTGGTGCATTTTTCTGACAATATACTTCAGTGGCAACCATTAATTAAGAACCAAGTTAACTATTTTCTCCATCTCACAACCTCTCCTTGCAAATCCTCAGTATCTTCTTGACTAAAAATTCTCACTTCAAAAGAGAATTGCTAGGTAAAGAATCCTGAGTTCATCAACTACTATCATTTTAAGCAAAATGTTTCCTTCAAAACCAATTGGATATGGGAATAATGAAAACTTATTGTCTTCTCCATATTAGTACTTAATGGTGGCAAACTGGGTGAAGAAGTAATGACAATAATGGTTAACATTCATCAAGTGATCATGATATACTAAGCACTAAATGCTTTACCTGTATTAATACATATTATTCTTGTAACAACCCTGGAAGGAAGGTAATATTACGGGTAAGGAAACTGAGACACAGAGAGATTAAACAACTTGCCCAAGGCCACACACCTAGAGTGTGGCAGTATCTAGGTTCTAACCTAGGCAATCTAGCTTCAGAGTCTGCTCTCTTAACCACTACACTCTTAGGTCAAGTTTTTGTTCAAAGCTTCCAGACACTCAAACTTTTAAAAATGGAATAGAAAAAGCAGAATTACCCAGTATCTATTTTTCTTCTGTTTTCTCTGTGCTAGAAAATGATTATTCATTGTTCTGGAAAGGGTAGAACAATTACTGGTATAAATATTATATCCAAAGATGAGTTAAGCAGCTCTTAAGGCAACATCTCAGCAATCTGTAAAAGTTAAATTCTAGGGACCTGGGCCAGCAATTTACCCATTGCCTCTCAACTCTACTCCTACCATTCTATACTTTGCTCCGTACGTTTCCCAGGCTGTCTTGCCAATTTAGTTTGCTCTTAGGGTCTGCCAATAGGAGGCACTGTCAGGAGATTGGAAGGCAGGAGGAAGAGAGATGTTTCCTGCTTTGGGCTCTGATGGGTGGCAGTTGCTGGCAGGAACTGAAGTAGCAGCAATAGTAGAATTTCTAGCCCTCGTTAAGGTGATACTACCTTGGCAGATCTAGAATTGCTAGAGATAATGTCTCTAACCATGCAATAGTAGGTATAAGCTTGTGAGCTTCACTCCACGAATATTAGTTTCTGATCTCTGGGTATCATCTCTTCTTCCCTTTGCCCCTCCTTCTCCTTCTCCCTTTTGCCCTACCATTCCTTTCAAAATCTTTGTAAATAATTATTTTTATTAAATTCCCTGTTTGAAACACCAAGAGTGAGTTCTCTTTACCTGGATGGACTCCAAGACCCCAAAGAACTTACAGATCACACTGTCAGGTCCCTATCAATGATTGTCGAGAGACTGACAATTACAGGAATAGCATGAGAAGAATGAAAGCAGCAAAACACTGTACTTTTTAAGAGAACTTTTTGTATTGTTAAGAATAACACACAGAGAAAAGCGAGCACACAGAAACATATAGCTCACTGGTTTACCAAGAATCAGCCACATAACCATCACCCACATCATGAAACAGAACACTACCAGCATCCCAGAATCCCCTTGCCAGTCACTAAGTCCTCTCTCTTCTGCAAAGGTGACCATTAACCTGACTCTTATGAGAATCACCTCTTCCTCTTTCTTCATAGCTTTACCACCTAAGCATGTATCCCTGAATATTAGTGGTTTAGTTTTTCTGTTTTTTGAACTGCTACATACACGTAATCAAACAATATGCATTCTTCTGTGTCTGGCTCCTCTCACTCAACATTATATGTGTGAGATTTATCTATTCTGCAAGGAATAGATGCAAGGAACTGTAATTCATACATTTTAATGCTATATAATATTCTACCGTATGAACAAACATGGCTACCAAACAAGGTCTGATCTGTGGCTGTACTAATAAAGTAGGTAATATCAGGTAAAATATCAATGAACTAGATGGTATACTGTGAAGGATGACCAAGACAGTAAAGGTCTAGTTGTCTACACCGGCCTGGAAAAAGAGAAGGCTTGGACACAGAAGAAAAGGAACCACAGCTGTCTAAAAACTTTTAAAGAGTTACCATGTAGAAGAGGAATTGAACTTATTCTCTGCACTTTCAGAGCAAAGAACAGGTAGATGATATAAATAAGTATCTTTCAGCCATCTCGTCACTATATTCTTGTCCTTATCATCCCATAAACTTCTTAGAGATAATCTGGTCAGATAGGCAGGCCATGGCAGCCTTCTAAAACTGGATAAACTAAGATGATCTGCATGGCTAGTTGCCTGAGCCCCAGGTTTTCAAATGTAATAAAACAGTTATAGAAATAATCCTCATCTCAGCATTCTCCGCAAGCTTTCTGTTGAGACTTTTTAACTGGAGTAAGCAGAGGCAAATCAACAGAAAAGATAGGCTAGGAACTGTAGTAGATACTGACCACACGAATCATGGGAAGTAAATAATGTGAAGACCTCTGAATTGAAAAATTAGGATGCCATTTGAGTTTTACACTAATCTTAAAAATCAATTCTTATGCTAGGTAATGTTGGGAACTTTTCTAACAAAAAAGATGACCTCAAATATATAAAGTTAGAGGAAAAAGCAGAAATTTCTTAAAGCCTCTGTGTTTGTATGTGTGCATAAATGATATCTGCCTTACAGAATTATAAAGTTCAAACAAGATAAAGTAAATATAAGCACTTCATAAATTCCAAGGTGCAATAAAGTAGAAGATGAACTTTAAAAAAACAAGGTTTCCAAGAACTCTCAGAAGAATTAGCCTGAAATTCCAAACCAGGGTCTGAATAATTTTTCAGAAATGAGGCTCCTAAAAATTACCTGATGAGATTCTTGAATAAAATTAAAGACATGAGAAGAATTAACCTCTAGAGATGGAGTTAATTTTGTGAATAATGAATAAACATAAGAGGGTATACCATTAGACTTAAGACTCTCAGGTCAAAATTTTGCTAAGAAAAAGCTTCTCCTAGGCTACCACCTCCTTAAATACACTACCAGAGGTTTCCCTTTTATAGGCTGGCCAAAGCACTAAAGGGGTTGCATAAGTGGTAACTGCAGAGATAATTGATAACCAAAGTGGTTTTTGCTAAAGTTTATTCCCCTAATCTAAGCATACTGAAGAAAGGGGAAAGGAATCTGATGTTAATAGTAAGCAGAAGGATGAAAAAGCCCTCTCAGAGCCTTCAAATTCTAAAGATTTTGGTGAAGAATTTTAGTCATTTGTAATAATATGAGTACAAGGATTTCAATTATCCCTCTCTCAATTTACTATTAACCATAGTATGATGGCTCATTGTACTTAGGTGTGAGGGGAAGAATGCAGATAGAAAAAGAACACGATATTTAAGAAAAATTCATGTTCAACAGAAAAACCAAATAGATGTGGCTGGATTTTTTTTTTTGAGGTTAGAGAAAATGAAAAGACAGAATAGAAATAAAAGAATGTTATTTAAAAGTTGCAGAAGACAGAAAAATTACAAAATATTGCTGAAATGTTTTTTAAAAACCTAAATAAATGGATATATGTCCATAGATTAGAAAACTCATTATTTTTCATATGTTAATTTTACCCAAATTGATATATAGATTCAATACAATCTCAATAGAAATGCCAACAGGTTTTATTGTGGAAATCAACAAGATGATTCTAAAATTTATATGGAGGGCCAGCCCCAGTAGCCTAGTGGTTAAGTTCGACGCGCTCTTCTTTGGCGGCCTTGGTTCAGCTCCCAGTTGCAGACCTACACCACTCATCTGTCAGTGGCCCTGCTGTGGCGGTGGATCACATACAAAAAGAGGAAGATTGGCAGTGGGTGTTAGCTGAGGGTGAATCTTTCACAGCAAAAAAATAAAATAAAATTTATATGGAAGTGCAAAGGTTGTGGAAGAGCGAACGCAATCTTAACAACAAAGCTGGAGGGCTTACACTAACTGATATCAAGATTTGTATAATGCTATGGTAATTAAGACAGTGAGGTATTTGTGCGATGATAGTCAAATAGACCAATGGGAGGAGCGGCATCAGCAAGGTGGCCACATAAGACGCCCTTTGCTCATATTCCCCTCTCAACATCAATTTGACATCCATTTACAGACAAAAGTGCCTTTGTGGGAGCTGTGGATTCCAAGTAAGAGATTGTGAAACCCTGGTACAGTCTAAGAACACAGAGAGCTATTTTGAGAAGACAGGCTCACACTCAGTCTGCTGACTTGCCTACTGCAGCCCCAGCTATAGACCTGGAAATAACTCCGTACCCCAGAAGACTTGGCTACAGCCCGATTAGCTTTGGTTCTCTCACCAGCACCATATGCCAAGGGACTCAGGAGGAGTCTCACCCATCCATATGTTGGGTAATAGGCATACAGATCTCAGTCCAGACTGTGGACCCTGAAGTGGCCTGTGAAACAGGTACAGCCCCTCTTGGCTGCAGTCCGGGAGCCCCTAGAGAACACCCACGGACAAGAGAGCCTTTGTGGAAATCTAGGAATCCAGCAGACAAGTTCCAACACACTGTTGGCGCAAAAAACTCCAAGATTGGATGCACTGGAGAGAGTAAGATGAACAATATGACTTTACTCACATCACCCCTCCCTGAAGGCAGTACAGCTCACTACCAAGAGAACAATTCTTGGCCTACAATTTCTTCCACAGGAGAAAATGCAAGCACGTGAGTGAGCACCCAGTTTCCCCAGCTGTGCGGGAACTGCCCAAAATGTCCATATTTCTCTTGCCCCACCTAGAATACTGAGTCATGAGCTGCACAACTTGGGGTCAGTGAGCAGCTGGGAGAACAGCATTCGGGGCTAAGAATGGAACATATCGAAGGGACATGGATCCTAATAACTGTGTTGGGAGTCTATCCACGAGCCTCTGGGGACCACTCACCTGCAGATCACCCCACCTGGCCCACAGACACCCCCATAGCTCCATGCACCTCACCCACATCTCCCTCCACCCCTTGGCTAGCTCCTTGTGCAAGCTCCTGAGGGTGACAAGATTGAGCTTTTGCAGATGGCCAGTGAGCACGTGCAGAAAGCCAGCATGAATCTATGGGCCTGGGAGAGATCACAAACTTGAACACTTAGCACCACCCTTGGAAAAGCAAAACGGAGGCCATCAGGACCTAGCCTGATGCTTTGCAGGATCAAGAGAAAGTATACAAGCTTAAGAATTCTGCCACAAGAGGGAGCAAGAAGTGTGGAGCAGGAGTATCCATAGAGGGTCTAAGGAAGCCTCAGAATCCCTAACAGGGCTGATGGAAGGTATTTCTCTCCCGAAGTCGTTTAGTAAAGACTGAAGGAGGTGACAGCTACTTCAAATGCAAAGACAGCACTGCAGGACTTCAAGGAACATGAAAAATCAAGGAAACATGACACCACCAAAGGTCAATAATTTTCCAGGAACTGACGCCAAAAACATGAGATGTACAATTTATGAAATAAAGAATTCAAAATAGCTGCTTTAAGGAAGTTCAGTGAAACACAGACAATTCAACAAAATCAGGAAAATAATACACAAACGAAATAAGAAGTTTAACAAAGAGATAGAAATCATAAAAATGAACCAAATAGAAATTCAGGAGCTGAAGAATACAATGAACGAAATGAAAAATGCAATAGAGAACATTAACATAATAATGGATCAAACAGAAGAAAGAATCTGTGAAGTAAAAGAAAGGACCTTTGAAATTATCCAGTCAGAGAAGAACAAAGAAAAAAAGAATTTCTTTACCCTTTTTGGGTAAAGAAAGCCTACCTGAAGTATGGGAAATCATTACGACAAACAATCTGTGAATTATTGGAGTTGCAGAAGGAGAAGATAGGAAGAAGGGGGCAGAAAGTTTATTTAAAGAAATAATGGCTGAAAATTTCCCAAATCTGAGGAGAGATTTGGCTATCCAAGTTCATGAAGTGCATTGGTCCCCAAACAAATTCAACTCAAAGAGATCTTCTCCAAGACACAGTATAATAAAACTGTCAAAAATCAAAGAGACAATCTTTTTCTTTCCTGTTTTTTATGTTTTAAAATAAAGTAATCAAGTTGTTTTCTAGACAATTTGTAGATGATTTCTAGACAAGGAATAAAAACTCATTCAACAACTTGCAGTCCTGAAGAGGAACAGAGGCAGCTGTAGACACTGGCTCCTCTCTGAGGGTGTCTCTCCTGGGCCAAATGTGCTTTTGCCAGGTGTCTAGGTGTCCACGCTCTGGCTGCCCTCCTGTGCCACTGTCTGTTCTCTCTGCTTCCTCGGAGCTCTGTGCCTCTAACAGGTGCTTTTATGGCCCCTCTGGCCCCTCTACAGCCACAGCCTGCCGGTTTCAGCCTCCACTGCTAGCTGTTTATTCTCTTAATATTTTCTAGTTCCAGTTCCCCAGAGAGAGATATGTCTGGGCTAAGCCTGACCACAAGTAACTGGCCAGCACATGGACTGGCTGTCCTTGGTCAGGTGCCCACCCAGTTCCAAGCAGCTGTGACAAGCAGGACAAAGGTCACATGACACTCAACATGAACACTGCATCAGTCAGGGTTCTCCTGAGAAACAGAATCCACAGGACATGTGTGTGTGTGTGTGTGTGTGTGTGTGTGTGTGTGTGTGTGTTTATAGAAAGAGAGAGAGAAGGAGAGATTTATTTTAAGGAGAGATTTATTGTGGAGGCTTGGCAGGTTCAAAATCCGCAGGGTGAGCCAGTAGGCTGGAGACCCAGGAAAGAGCGGCTATCCAAAGGCAGTCTGCTGGCAGAATTCCTTCCAGCTCAGGAGACCCCAGCCTTTTTCTCCCAAGCCCTTCAGCTGATTGGATGAGGCCCAACCACATCGTGGAGGGTAACCTGCTTTACTCAAAATCTAATGATTTAAATGTTAATCTCATCTAAAAATGCCTTCACAGAAACCTCGAGAATAATGTTTAACCAAATATCTGGGTACTGTGGCCCAGCCATGTTGGCACAAAAAATTTACCATCACAGAAACCCAGACATGCTGGGATGTAGCCTACTTGTTACAATAAATATTATAATTTAAACAATTCAACAGGTTAATTGTAGTTGTTCCTACAGAGAGAGACAGAGCTTGCTCTTTGAGTTCAGCAAAATAAACAGATTAATCATGTTATCCCACTGGGCACTCATCCAAGACTTCGCTAACTGGCAGGCAGGAGGGTCACATACCCTCAGCACAAACCAGGCCCAAGAAGTAACCAATTTCAGGCTCTACCAAAACAGACTGATTTTTGCTTGTTGCTTTTCTAAAAGCCTCAAATCAGGCTAACTGTATTTTAATTGCCTCCACTGAGGAAACGGATCATAAAATGGAATCAACAAATATTGATAACAGATAGTTACTCTCTACTCAAGAGGTTCTAAGAGCATCTAACCTGGGGGGGGGGGCTTCCTACACACACAGAACTCAAGAAGTTTTTAGAAACAAGAAATGCAACCCAAGTTAATTATTGAATGAGAAAACATTTTTAGAGTGCTAAATTAGATAGTTTCATCAATCACAAGATATCACAGGTTCAAGAGGTGTGGGACAGACAATAAATCCCGAAAGGAGCTGACAAGAGATAGTTTGAGGTGAATCATCAGAAAGGCTTCTGAGGAAACAAAAAGGAACCCTGCCTTATCCACAGCTCCTTGGCTGGGATGCTGGAGCAGTCTTCTTTCTTTGCACTGAGTTTTCAGAGTTCTTGTGGTCTCACAGGCCGTCTCCAGTGAGAAAATGAGAAGCCCTGATGCAGCCCCCACTATATGGAATGAGCTGGTTCATCTCCAGCATCCAGATGCTAGCGAGGCAGGATCTTTGGAAGAACTGTATCATACAGTTCCGAGGGTCCACATGTGGGAGCAGCTGAGCTGGGGGTCTGGCCCCTCTGGAGGCTGCATGTCTGTTGTTGAAGCTACTACCCCTATTACTATATAGAACTGCTTTCTAGGGATCCAAAACAAGCCATCCAGGAGTCATACATACTAACCAGTCACAAATGTCCCCCACAGCGCACTCCTGGCCTCCACACTCATTTCCAAGTACCTTCTAGACATCTCCACCTCAATGTCTCACAAGAATTTCAAGCTTATCATGTCAGAAACCCAAAACATTACTCTCCCTAAAAAATGTATTTTTTCTTCTGAATCACTACTTTGATCCTCCAAACCACTTTCTCATAACTTCCAACCTGGAAGTTGTCCCCACCTCAATCCTCACCCATTTAAGGAGTTATGAAATCCCGTTAATTCCAGTTGCTCATTGTTGCTCAATCACCTTCTATCCTTTCTATCCTCCCACCTCATAACCACTGAGAGTCCTGGCCCTGCCTATCACCGCTGGACCACCACTGAGACTCCTTTCTGGTACCCTGCCTCCTGTGTCCACCTAGTCCACGCTCCCCACATCCAACAGAGAATATGTCACAACTTTGACCCTGCCACTTCCCTGTCCAAACATCTCTGGGCCCCTCCAAAGAGAGAATCTTAAAAGTAGCAATAGAAAGGAATCATGTCACTTATAAGGGAACTCCCATAAAGCTTTCAGTGGATGTCTCAGCAGAAACCTTACAGGCCAGTAGAGAGTGGGATGATATATTCAAAGTGCAGGGAAAAAACCTGCCAACTAAGAATACCTTATCCAGCAAAGTTATCCTTCAGAAATGAAGGAGAGATAAGGGCTTTCCCAGATAAACAAAAGCTGAGGGAGTTCATCACCACTAGACCTGCCTCACAAGAAATGCTGAAAGGAGTTCTTCAAGCTGAAATGAAAAGACACTAATTAGTAACATGAAAATATACAACACACTGGCACAGGTAAGTATACAGTCATATTCAGAATATTCTAATACCAAAATATGGTGGTGTGTTACCCACTTAACTCCAGTAAAAAGGTTAAAGGACAAAAGCATTAAAAATAACTATAGATACAATAATTTGTTAATGAATACACAACATAAAAAGGGTAAATTGTAACATCAAAAACAAAATATGGGGGGGCTGGCCTGGTTGCATAGTGGTTAAGTTTGCATGCTCTGCTGGATCCTAGGTGTGGACCTATGCACCACTTATCAAGCCATCCTGTGGCAGGCGTCCCACATATAAAGTAGAGGAAGATGGGCACAGATGTCAGCCCAGGGCCAATCTTCCTCAGCAAAAAGAGGAGGATTGGCTGCAGATGCTAGCTCAGGGCTAATCTTCCTCACACACAAAACTATATACATATGGGAAAGAGTAAAAGGATAGATTGTTTTTTGTATGCCAATTTAAGTTGTCATCGGCATAAAATAGACTGATATCTATAGGATGTTTCATGTAAACTTCATGGTAACTACAAAGCAAAAACCTACAGTACATACACAAAAGATAAAGAGAAGAGAATGAAAGGATACAACTATGGAAAATCATCATTTCACAAAGGAGTACAGCAAGAGAGGAAGAAAGGAACAAAACAGCCAGAATACAATGAATTAGTAAGTCCATACCTAACAATAATTATTCTAAAATGTAAATGGATTAAATTCCCCAATCAAAAGGCATAAAGTGGCTGGAAGAATAAAAAACAAGACCCAACTATATGCTGCCTACAAGACTCACTTCAACTTTAAGGACACACATAGGCTCAAAGTGAAGGGATGGAAAAAGATATTCCATGCTAATAGAAACCAAAAGAGAATAAGGGTAGCTATGCTTATATCAAACAGAATAGACTTTTACTCAAAAGTTTTAACAAGAGACAAAAAATGTCATTATATAATGATAAAGGGGTCAACTCATCAAGAAGATATAACAATTGTAAATATATATGCACCCAACACCAGAGCACCTAAATATGCTAAGAAAATACTAACAGATCATAGATCATTGGAACAGAATTGAAAGTCCACAAATAAACCCATACTTCTATAGCCAACTGATTTTTGACAAGGATGCCAAAACAACTCAATGGGGGAAATAGCCTTTTTAATAAATGGTGTTGGGACAAATGTATAAAAGAATGAATTTGAACTTCTAACTCACACCGAATAGAAAAATTAACTCAAAATGGATAAAGGGTCTAAATATAAGAGCTAAGACTATAAAACTCTTAGAGGAAAACATTGATGTAAATCTTCATGACCTTGGATTAGGTAACAGTTTCTTAGCTATGATAATTAAAGCACAATCAACCAATGAAAAAATAGATTGGACTTCATCAAAATTTTGTACACTAAAGGGCACTATCAAGAAAGTGTAGGGCCGGCCTGGTGACACAGCGGTTTAGTTCACGCTTGGAAGCCCGGGGTTCGCGGGTTCGGATCCCAGGCACCTGCCGAGGCACTGCTTGTCAGCCGTGCTGTGGCGGCGTCTCATATAAAGTAGAGGAAGATGGGCACGGATGTTAGCCCAGGGCCAGTCTTCCTCAGCAAAAAGAGGAGGATTAGCAATGGATGTTAGCTCAGGGCTGGTCTTTCTCACAAAAAAAAAAAAAAAAAAAAAAAAGTGTAAAGGCAACCCACTATTTGCAAATCATGTATTTGATAAGCATCTTGTATTCAGAAAATATAAAGAAGTCTTACAACAACAACAAAAAGACAAACAATCCAATTAAAAAACGGGCATAGGACTCAAATAGATGTTCAACATCATTAGTCATTAGGTAAATGAAAATCAAAGCCACAATGAGATAATACTGCATACCCACTAGCATGGCTAAAATTTTAAAAATTGAAAAATAACAAGTGTTAGCCAGGATGTGGAAAAAATGGAACTCTCATACGTTGCTGATGGGAACGTAAAATGATTGCAGACACTTTGGAAAACAGTTCGGTGGTTCCTCAATAAGTTAAACAAAGAATTACCATATGACTCTGCAATTCTATTCCTAAGTATATACTCCCAAAAACTGAAACATAGGTGTTCAAATAAAAATTTGTATATATGAATGTTCACAGCAGCACTATTCACAATAGTCAAAGGTGGAAACAACCCAAATGTCCATCAACTGATGAATGGATAACAAAATGTGTTATACCCATACAATGGAATATTACTCAGTCATAAAAAGGAATGAAGTACTGATACATGTTGCATAATGTTGAAATCATCATGCTAAGTGAAAGAAGTCAGACACAAAAAGGCCACATATTGTATGATTGCATTTATATGAAATATCCAGCATACCCAAATCCATAGAGACAGACGCAGATTGGTGGTTGCCTGGGGCTGGGAGAAGAGGGGGAAATGAGGAGCAACTGCTCAATGGGGATAGGGTTTCCTTTTCGGGTGATGAAAAAGTTCTAGAACTAGATATTGATGATGGTTGCACAACATTGTAAATGCACTTAATGCCACTGAATTGTATACTTTAAAATTGTTAAAATGGTAAATATTATGTTACATGTATTTTACCAGAATAAAGAAAAGTAGCAAATGTAAAACAGAGAGTCATCTTACCAAAACTAGCCTTAAAAAGTGCTTAAAGAAATCTAATAATACAAAATATAAAATATGAAATGTTTAAGAAGTCAAAGTTAAACCCATTGGTGATAGAATAAGACAAAACTCAAAGAAAAAAATTTAATGCTCATTAATGTCAAGGAAAAATCTGACATCTAGGCTAAAAAGAGCTAATGTAGTTATTAACCAGTACGTCTACTCTTACGTAAATGGCTGATAGGGGCCGGGATTTTCACGAAGTGTAGATCCCAAGAAGACAATTACTGTCTGACCCCTAGAACTTAAGTCATAAGCCAAGAATCCTCAAGCTCTTTAGGGATATGGCTCTTTAAAGTTGGGAAGAGCAGAAAATCAGAATTGTACTGTAGCTCCCCATTCAGCTCAACACACTCCTTTTCCCTTTTCTAAGCTTTCTCTGCACACAGGAGCTAAGTTGCAGAGGTCGAATTTTTCCTTCCTTGTAGTGGGGTAAATGTCCAGCAGAGGGAGATGGTAGGTTATCCTAGATTCAGCAATAACATGGAATTCTAAACATGACTAAGATTTTTTTACACAGAGCATCTTAGACACTGGGTTAAGTTTTTGAAATCAGCCTAATTTTTACAATTCTCACCTGAAATTAAATAGATTAATACTTTTTTTTTTACAATTAACCATATAAAATGTGAAAGTTTCCCAATTCTATTTAAAATATCATTCACTCTGGCTGTATCCTCATTCTGAACAGGGGAAATATTGACTAAATATTTTGTTAGAAATCTAATTGTGATTTATTTGTTTGAATACAGCCATTATAACTATATTATACATTTTATTCTTGGTAGAAACATATGCAAATGCCTCTAAAACTGATCAAAAACTTTTTTAAGAGAAATAATATTACAGTGATTTTTACCCACATACAATTTCATAATCTATTTCCACTTACCTCTCTGTATTTTAGAAAATTATTCCAGTGTATCTGTTTTCCTTGCTGATTCTAAAGTGTCTCAAATAAATATGTAAATCTGATATTTACCTTTAAAGATTCTTAAAAATACTTGATAGCTGCACAGTTACCACATACAATTCTCTTGGCATATTCCTAATTT
The DNA here is from genome assembly GCA_031878705.1 of Tapirus indicus. NCBI lineage: Eukaryota > Metazoa > Chordata > Mammalia > Perissodactyla > Tapiridae > Tapirus > Tapirus indicus. The sequence goes on along the minus strand of CM062942.1, from coordinate 84,702,117 downwards.
CTTAGACTGGAAGAAGACAAGGTATGAGATAGAAGAGAAGCAAATAATGATTTTATGACTATAATTTTTCTAAATTTATGTTATTATACAGTTAAGATCATCATTATGTGAACACAAGATCTTTAAGATTACTCATCTCATCCTTTTCCAAAACAGGACTTTAAAATAGTCCAAGTTTTTTTTAACAGCTTTAGTGATGTAATTTAATAACATAAAATTCATCCATTTAAAATTAAATAAAATTCAGTAGTTTTTATTATATTTACAGGCCTTAGAACACTTTTATCGTCTTAAAAAAAAACTTCATACCATTAGCAGTCACTCCCTGCCTCAGTCCTTAGGGGCTGCTGTAACAGAATACCATAGACTAGGTAGCATATAAAGAACAGAAACTTATTTCTCACAGTTCTGGAGGCTGGGAAGTACAAGATCAAGGTGCTGGCAGATTCAGTGGCTGGTGAAGGCCCGGTTACTGGTTCGTAGACAGCCATTTTCTTGCTATAACCTTACCTGATGAAAGGAGCAAGGGAGCTCTCTGGGGCCTCTTTTATAAGGGCTCCACTCTCATGACCTAATCACCTCCCAAAGGCCCCACCTCCAAATATCATCACATTGGGGATTAGGTTTCAACACATGAATTTTGGGGGGACACAAACTTTCAGTCTATAGTACTTCCCATTATCTGCCACCCTATCCCCATCAGCCCTAGACAGCCGCTTACTACTTTGTCTTTATAGATTTGCCTCTTGTGAACATTTTCATATAAAGGGACCCCATACAATATGTGCTCTTTTGTGACTAGCTTATTTCACTTCTCATAATGTTTTTGAGGTTTGTCTATATTATAATATGTATCACTTCTTCATTCTTTTTTTTTGCTGAACAGTATTACATTATATGGAAATAGCATATTTTATTCTTCATTCATCAGCTGGACATTTGGGTTGATTCCACTTTTTGGCTATTATGAATAATGCTGCTATGAACATTTGTGTACAAGGTTGTGTAAAGACATGTTTTCATTTCTCCCGGGTATATACTCAGGAGTGGAATTGCTCAGTCACATGGTATTTCTATGTTTAAATTTTTGAGGAACTGCAAATTATATTCCAAAGTGGCTACACCATTTATAGTCCAGTCAGCAATGTATGTGTTTCAATTTCTTCACATCCTCATTTCTTGTTGTCTTTTCTAGCCATCCTAATTGGTGTGAAGTGGTATCTCATTGTGGTTTTGATTTGAATTTACCTAATTACTAATGACATTGAGCATCTTTTCATGTTTTTGTTATCCATTCACATGCTTTTCTGGGGAGAAATATCTATTCGGATTCTTTGCCCATTTTTTAGTTGTGTTGTCTTTTTATTATTGAGTTGCACATTCTTTGTATACTCTAGATACAAGATTCTCCCATTCTGTGCATTTTCTGTTCACTTCTTGGTGGTCTTGTTTGAAGCACAAAGTTTCTAATTTTGAAGTTCAATTCATGAATTTTTTATTGTTTGTGCTTTTCTTATCATAGCTACAAAATCACTGACTAACTCAAGGTCACGAAAATTTACTCCCATGTTTTATCTAGGAGTTTTATAAGTTTTAAATATTACATTTAGGTTTTGATCCATTTTGAGTTAATTTCTGTATATGATGTGATATAGGGGTCCAACCAGATTCTTTTGCATGGGGCTATCCAGTGGTCCCAGCACCACTTTCTGAAAAGACTATTCTTTCCCTATTGAACTGTCTTGTCATCCTTGTTGAAAATCAAATTGACCGTAGATAAATGGGTTTATTTTTGGACTCTCAATTCTATTCCACTGATCTACATGTATCCTTATGCCAGCGCAACACTGTCTTGATTATTGTAGTTTTGTAGTAAGCTTTAAAATCAGGAAGTGTGAGACCTCTACCTTCGTTCTTTTTCAGTATTGTTTTGGTTATTCATGGCCCCTTGCATTTCCATTTGAATTTTAGGATCAGCTTGTCAATTTCTGCAAAATGCCAGCTGGGGTTTTGATAGAGATTGTATTGAAACCATAGATCAGTTTGGGGAGTATCGCTATTTTAACAATATTCACTCTTCTGATCTATGAACATAGGATGTCTTTGCGTTTATTCGATGAATTTTTACTTTCTTTAAACAGTGTTTTGATATGGTGTATTACATTGATGCTAAATCAACCTTGCGTTACTGGGATAAATCCCAGTTGGTCATGGAGTATAATCCTTTTTATATTGCTGGACTTGATTTGTTATTTTCTTCAGCTTCTTGAATGTGTAGATTGTTTTTCATCAAATTTGGGGCATTATCAGTCATTATTTCTTCGAATATTTTTTCTGTCCCTTTGTCCCCTCCTCTGATATACCTATTATGAGTGTGTTTGTGTGCTTGATGGTACCACAATTCTCTAAGGCTCCATTCATTTTTCTTCACTTTTCAAGACCAGAATTTCCATTTGTGGTGTGTATGCATTCTATCCTTTACCAATATTTTTGATGAGTTGTCATCATTTATTCCTTCAATTATTTAAACATGGTTTATGTTCTTTGAACATATGATAGCTGCCTTGAAGTCCTCGTCCACCAAGTTCAACACCTGATCCCCTTCAAAAGCAATTTCTACTTTTTTTCCTGCGCATGGGTCACACGTTTCTGTGCCTTTGCACGTCTTATAACTTTTTATTAATCTGAAGTTTAAGTAATACATTGTAACAGCTCTGGATACTGATTGTCCCTGCTCCAGGGTTTGTTGCTATTGTTTAGTCACTTGCCTGGACTAATTCTTTGACGTCTGTTCCCCAACAGTGTGCAGTTTCTCATTTTCTTGTCTGGATTTTTTTCTTGTTTTTATCTTTAAACCTGGCTTCCGAAGGGTCATGCCTGGGTCAGTGCAGTTTAGCAGTCAGCCACTGACTGATGAGAGTTGTGCTTAAGCCCCTGAGGCAATAAGGTTTTAATTTTTTTGCTGTTTAATCTGTGTAACTTGGAGACTGCTTTCACACTTCATGGAGTTTACAGTTTGTCCCACATTTAGTCAAGGACTAATAGGAAAGCAGTTTCCTCTCCAGTTGCTCCTGAGTGTGGCCTTAGGTATGTGCACATTCTTCCATACCACCAGGACTCCTTTGCTGTCTCTTTCTCTGATCTCCCTGTTAAACTTCTGGCTGGTCTGCCTCTATTGGTATCATACCATGCTTTTGGCCTCAATTGTTAGCCGATTTTTATTTTGGACAATTCCTCGACGGCATAAATTGTTCCACAACCCAAAGTTAGGGCCCTCTGGCAGGGCTAGGGTGTTGCCAGTCTTTGAGGTTTCCTCTGACCTCTCCCCTGGCAGAACCTCTGGGTTATGGACCAGTATCTGGGGGAGATGGGAGCTGCCACTTACCGCCGAACCCGCTAGAATAACTCTTCTGCAACACCGAGCTGGGTGTGGAAATGGCTGTTGCCTCGAGCTCAGATGTTACAGCCTCCTACTACTATTACTGGGTTCTGTAGATTTTGAGTAAATTGTTCTCAATTTGTTGTAACTCCTTTTATTATTCTCCAGAGACTCTGAATGATTGTCTTTGCTAATTTTGACCAATAAGATATTTCTCTGGAGGTTTCCATTGAGCTTTTCACATTGCCATCCAGAAGTCCTCCCCATTTCAAGTTTCAGCTAACTAAGCAGAAACTGGTGATCAAGTCTGTGAATTTAACCTAGTCCACAAAGCTGACTATAAACAGAAAAATGATTTTTTTCTAAATTTTTTTAAGTTGAAATAAATGTCAAATTTAAAAAATTATCTACTATCTTCCCCCTCATTACCCCAGGTAACAGAAACTTGCCTACAAATAGATATAAGGGGAAAGTACAGCATATAAAAAATTCAGTCTTCTTCAATTTCATATGTGATTATTAACTGTGTTACTGTATCCAGGGCTGGAATACTCACAAATTCCCAGGATGCCAGACTATTAAATAGGTGCTTTATTCATTCATACTTCCAGCACTTTTTCCAGAAAGGCTCAGGCAACCTCTATTCACCCAGAAGTTAAAGTATAGAAAACGGCCATTACCTCAGTAAGCTGCTACCTTCTGGGATAGTCTTCAATTGCACTTCTATAAGTTATACTTTGATTACATATACTTCAAAGGTAGGAAGAACTTTTTTCCCCCATTTTAGGCTTTTCAATTAAACCTTATAGATTTTCTATCATTTTATATGTCAAACCTTTGAAAGATAAGACATTAGAGTCTAAATTTTATCAAAGAGGGAATCAAGAGGCAAAGTACTTAAGTGACTTCCAAGGTCACACAATTCATTAATGATAAACTTAGAACTAGAAGCAATGGAAGGACTCCTTGACATCAGCCTTCAGCTCTGTGCATCAAATCTAATTAGATAAGCTAATATTCTTCCTGGCAAGCTGAAGAATGTGTTTTCCTGTTACACACTTAAAAGTAGACTTTAATTCACATACACTATTATGCTCCTTGGGAAGGTATCCTTTTCTGAGTATTATAAAAATAAAGCGTTGATAATTCAGGTCAACAATATATTCTGTTAACACTGTTGCCCATTGTCTTAGATCAGGCTGCTATAACAAATATACCATAGACTGGGTGGTTTAATTTTTTTAATAGAAATTTATTTCTCACAATTCTAGAGGCTGGAAGTCTAAGATCAGGGTGCCAGCATGAGCAGGTTCTGGTGAGAGCCCTCTCCCAAGCTTGTAGACAGCTGCTTTCTTGCTGTATCCCCACAAGGTGGAGAGAAAGATCACATCTCTCTTGTTTCTTCTTATAAAGGCACTAATCCCATTCATGGGGGCTCCACCCTCATGACCTAATCACCTCCCAAAGGCCCCATGTCCAAACACAATCACTCTGGGGGTTAGGGCTTCAACATATGAATTTTGGAGAAAACAAACATTTAGTCCATAACATCCACCTTTATTAGAAACAGAATTTTTTACATGACAATAATATAGGCTCTCTATATTAAAAAACCTAATCATTCGGGGCCGCCTGGTGGCGCAGCGGTTTAGTCCGCACTTGGCAGCCCGGGGTTCGCAGGTTCGGGCGCTCGCGGATGCACTGCTCATCAGCCACGCCGTGGCGGTGTCCCATATAAAGTAGAGGAAGATGGGCACGGATGTTAGCGCAGGGCCAGTCTTCCTCAGCAAAAAGAGGAGAATTGGTGACGGATGTTAGCTCAGGGCTGGTCTTCCTCACACACACAAAAAACCCTAATCATTCAAATGAAGTGAAAAGTAGTATCAATTGAAACTAGATTTTAAAAATATAATACCAATTTTAGAGAATAATGTTTCTTCTTTCTAGTAAACCATTTTGTATATAAGATGTATCTGATCTAAAGAGAGAATTTCTACTATGTTAATAAAAGTTATGTGAGGCACTACAGACTTATCAACTTTTCTTTCCAGATCTGTCCCCACAACCAAAAGAAAGAAGTTATGATAAAAAGGAAAATCAAATGTTAGAAATCTAATAGCAACTTTAGTATTGAACATTAAGTCAATATTTATAACACCAACAATTTTACACAAATACTGGGCAAACCAAGTATTCTTTTTGTACAATTGGGATATTAAAACAAATTTTCTATTTCTTTTCTTTTCTAGACATCTTTTGCACTAAAGCCAAATAGCTATTCTTATTTAAATCTTGTTTTTCTTTGCCATGAAGATTCTTCAAAAAAAGAGTTTTCAAATAACTAGATTTGGCTTATTTGTACAGTCATATATCTGCTCTTAAGTGGGTTAAAAAATTGATCAAGAGTAGACTATGGGCAAAAAGGTACCCAGGAAATCATTACTGAACAAAAAGGCAAACCTAAGGGATATATTTTTTTCTCCTGGAACAAAAACTTAAGTTTAGAAGTTTCTTCCACGATCTGAAGATTGTTAGGGGTTAAATTTCATGAAAAATAATCAAGTCCCTTCTCACAATCGAAAGTTGTACATTATCTTCAGGACCAAAATATCATGTTCTTGAAAAACAATATGGTAAGTTATATGGAATACAAACTTAAAAACAAAAGAGAACTTGCTATAAATGAGAAAGGTTACCCACTGGGGAAGCTATCACATTTGCTTCAAAGCAGCTAAAACTTTTTTCCAGGTACATAGGCAAAATTCCATACCCTTAAATACTCCCTCCTTTTTGAAACACTTTCTTCACGTGGTTTCCTGCACAGCAGTCTCCTGACTTTTCTAGCTCACTGGTGGGTTCTTCTCGGTCTTTTGCTGGTTCTTCCTCTTCGCCTCTACTTCTTCTTCTTCTTCTTTTTTTTTTTTTTTTTGTGAGGAAGACTAGGCATGAGCTAACATCCATTGCCAATCCTCCTTTTTGCTGAGGAAGACTGGCCCTGGGCTAACATCCGTGCCCATCTTCCTCTACTTTATATGGGACGCCACCACAGCACGGCCTGACAAGTGGTGCGTCTGTCCACGCCCGGGATCTGGGCCTGCAAACCCCGGGCTGCCAAAGCGGAGCAAGCAAACTTAATGGCTACGCCACCAGGCCAGCCCCTCTCCTCTACTTCTTAACGTTGCCATACCCTAGAGCTCAGTCCTTTGCCATCTTCTCTCTTCTAGCTGCACTAAGTGATCTCGTCCAATGTCATGGCTATTCATTAGTGACTCCCAAATCAATTTTGCCAGTCCCAACTTGTACCCTGAACTCTAGATTTGGATTATCCAACTGTCTACTCAGCATCTCCAACCTATCATGGCCAAAATAGACCTCCTGATTCCATACTTGTCCAGATCTGTTCCTCCTCCAGTATGCCTCATCTCTGCATCCCAGAATTGACCCAGTTGTTTAGTCAAAAACCCACGAGTCATCCTTTACCCCTCATTTTCTCTCCTGTTATATCCAAGCTGTCAGCATATCCTATCTTCTCTCCCTTTAAAGTAGAGCCTGAATCCAATATCTAACCACCTCCTCCTCATCAACCACACTAGTCTAAGACTCTTGCCTGGAACACTGTAATAACCTAACTGGTCTCTCTGTTTTCACCCTTAAGCCTCTTCAGTCCAACTTTCATACTGCAGTTCCATACAGGAAAGTCAAATTATGCCAGTCTTCTGCTCTCAATCCTTCTTATGGTTTCCCATTACATATCCAGACCGGGCTATAAGGACCTTCATGAACTACTCTCTAGCTTTATCCCCTATTTCATTTCTTACCATTCTTCTCCCTTAATCACTATGTTGTAACCTCACTGGCCTCTCTGCTATTCCTCAAACATGCCAAGTAAGTTAACATTTTTAAGCCTTTTCACTTGCCTTTACCTCAGAATGCTTTAGCCCAGAACGCTCTTTCCCCAAACACTCACAAGGCTCATAGACTTATCCCATTAGGGCCTCTGTATGTCGCCTTTTCAAATAGGCCTTTCCTAACTATCTTATCCAAAATAACAACCCTTTCAACATTCTGTCCCTATTCCTTGCTTTTTCTTTATAGTACCTGATATTATGTATTTATTTGCATTTTTTATTGTCTTCTCCAGTGGGATGTAGTAAATTCCACAAAAGCAGGTACTTCGTATTGGTCACAGTTGTATAATTAGCACACAGAAGAATACCTGGCACATACTAAGCTCAAAAAACAGTCTGCACACTATCCAATAATACAGTTCAGGGTTTTGTTTTGCTTTAAAGGGAAAAAAAGAACCATAAGGATGTGCCCCTAAAAACAAAAATAAATGCAGCTTGATTTCTCTCAAATGATAAGAATTTTATTAAAAGGGGAGGGAGTTATTCAGTAGCACTGAAGCAAAATATTATAGTAAATTTTCAGCAAGATATTCTAGCTACTATAAAAATCTGAAAAAGCTTCAGAATTATCCCTGAAAATAAAGTTGCATTTAGTTTATTTGGGCCTGAACACTTAAAAATGGGATATATACATAGTCATACATGCACATACACAAAATAGAGCAGTTTCAGGAAATCAAACTGATATAAACAGGAATGTCTTGATTATCCCACAATTCTCTCCCTTTCCTTTTCTCATCAAATTGCTACCAACAAAGGCCCAGGAAGCTACCAACTACTTAGAGCCAGCTTTTAGAGTTAGAAATGTCACATCCTGTAAACTTGGTGCTGACGCTGTTGTTCACAATAAGAAAAATGGCAATATCCACAGAGGTTTCATAGAGGCAGCAGAGAATTTTGCATGAGTATGTCTATGGCTTAACTACCACTATATGTTATATTATCTGCTCTCTTCCATCAATGCAGCTTACAGTCCACAAGAATGTGAAAAATCCCACCACAAAACGGATGTGTCTCTTTATGTATAATTTGGTGGAAGGCAGAGCCTGATGATGAAGTCACTAGTGGGCTAAAGAATCTAGATGCTGAAAAATAGTCACACCGAGGCTCTCCTGAGCCATGGAGAGAAGGCCAGTCCAAGCACTCTCGGAGTATGGCAGTCTGATGGGGAAAAGAATACAGAAACTCAAGTTGAACTTTCTAGCTACAAGGAAGGAATTTAGTCCCATATGCTCAGTTTGTTTATGTCAACCTTCACTTAACGTTGATCATGTGGTTTATGCTCTCTGATCAGGGGACAGAAGGACGATGAATACTACTTCTTATGAAAAGTTTCAAGCCTTGTAATCCCTCTGAAAATAAATAGTCCAAATACCAGTTCCATTTCTTTCCCTGCAGGCACAAAAAAGGGAAAATTACTTATCAAATATTTACTATGCTTAAGACTCCACCTCCTCTTCTTTACCTAGGAAGAGTTCCCAGCATCCTGGATGCACACAGCAGGAGTTAGCTCAGAGAAGCCAGGTTTATAACTGGAACTCAGTCACTAAGTAACATTCAAACCAGAAAGCACTCAAAGTTTAAGGGCTAAACGTGCCTCTTATGGGCAAAAAAATTTAGCTGTTCAACTTAATAAGTACTGTGAAATGAAAATGGGTCGTCATTCCCACACTTGAGGAATTTAACATTTAAAATAGATAATGCAGAAGCAGACATTATCATATTATTGCCTGTATTAAATATGTAACAGCAGTTTCTATAATAATGAGACCACTGTGTTCAGTTTTGTTACATCAGCCTCATTACAGTCACACTTTGAATCCATGCAACTGTACTATAAAATGAGACGCATAGTCACAACAGCAAGAGTCAAACTATGAACAGGTATATTTTAGAGAAGACTGTAAAGGGTATGTGCCAATAAATTCACAAAGTCATTGGAATGAATTCAGAAAGCAAACACTTCACTTTGACTTTGGGGAGGCAGCAGAGTTAAGATGTGGGGAAAAGTAAAGGTATAAATTCTTTTGATGAAATGAAGCTGTATGAAATTCCTAAACATGATGAAAATAAATAAATGTATTTACCCGAATAGAGCTCACGTTTACTCTCCTTTCTTCTGGCCATTCCTTAAAAAAACAAAAACAGGAAGTGGGGAGATATGAGGACAGAAATATTTGGTTAACAATAGTCAGCAGAAAATTAAGATGGCTCTTCACTGTCTGATTCATTTGCTACATTCTATTCCTACTATCACTCCTGGATTCCTTTTGAATAAATACCCACGATAACCTTCCATATGTCCCCCTAGAAGCACAAACAGAAGGAAAACAAAATCACAGTGGATAATGTGAGCACCATTTTGCTAATCTCTGGCCTCATTTTTTTTTCATTCTGTATTCAGCTACTGGGGTGGAGATGGAAGATGTTTGAGAAAGCTTCTTCTTAAGAATATGATACCCGAATTGAAGGATGAGGAGGAAATCTGATGAGGCAGTCTGTGTACATAGTAGATTCTATGAAACTGTAATTCTTTATGAAAACTAAGACCTGGGTGGTCCCATTTATCCCCTGGCTTTAACTATCATCTACTGTATTTCATTGAAAAGCCATCAATTCTAACAAACATTTTTTATGTATCACTAAGAAAAAACTCTGCCCATTAAACTATGTATCACACAATGCCTAACACTTAGAATTTTTTATTTTATAATGATTGAAAATTTTAGATGTAGACAGGTTTTGATCATATATCACTTTTATAAACATGAAATGGTAAACATAAACAAAATTAAGTGATGAAAGTACTTCTAAAACTTCACATTCAGAGTCTAACTCTTCTGAATAATTACTTTTCTACTCAAGAGTTGTGCCTTTTTCATAAAATATCATCCTCTGTGCCAGAGTGTTGATGATGCAGCATTTCTTAAAAGAACTAAAAATGATGGTGCTGGGGTCCCAATTACGTAAACCTAATCTACTTTTGGCTCCTGCTTCAAGGAAAGTCTGTAACATGTATGGTTCACCAATTCCCTCCCCTCTTTCTCCAAGTCATTTGGTTTTGGGGGCTTAAAAGAGTGCTCCAATATTGTCTCCAATTTTTTTCCCCAAGCTGTTGACATCCATTCTGCAAGGTCTGATTCTGGCAATCTGCCTGTGCACACTCAAAAAGAGCAAATGACAACTATCTCATGATTGCTGCCTGGCTGACATCAATCACAAGATGCATCCTGATCTCTGAAAAGTTAAAAAGTGAAAAAAAAGTGTGCATTTTGGAACTGAAAAATATAGTCCATGCCGATGAATTCCATATTTATTTCTCTAGTTCTAACCTCTCTCCTGGGCTCCAAGCCCCTATTTCAAACTGCCTACTTACACTTCTTCTTGGATGTCTAACAGGCATCTCAAACTTAAGTAGGTCAAAATAGAACTTGATTCTCAACTTTCCCTCCCCAAAACCCAAAATAACCTCTCTTGTTCTTTCATCAGTATTTCTCTTATTAATAAATGGAACCACCATCAACCCAGTTGCTCAATACAAAAAACTCAAAAGTCCTTTTCTTTGTCTCATTCCCACTTCTAATCAAGCCATCATCAGGTCCTGTCTGTTCTATCTCAAATCAGTGCACGTTTATCCATCTCCACTACCACCACTTGTATACAAATCACTATCAATACCTCTTATCTAGACTTCAGCAATGACCTCCTAATTGGTGCTCCTGCTTCCACTTGGACCTCCTCTTATAACTCCAACCTCCACAAAAAAGCCAAAGTGATCTCTATGAAACATCAACCCAGACCATACTATAACCCTGCTTAAAAATCATTCATTTCCCAATGCACTCCTAACAGACCTGTAAGATAGATGACCCTTGTATTATCTCCAACCTTATTTCATTCCATTCTCTCTTGTTCCTGAAGCTCTAAGCCACACTGGCCTTTCTTTTTTCCTTGAATCCCTTGAACCACTGTACCATTCCCACTGCCTAGAACGCTCTTCTTCCAGCTATTCCTAGGCTGGCTTATTCTTATCTTTTAGAAGAAAGCTCAGATAAAATGTCACCTCAAAAAGGCCTTCCTTGAACACTCACCCCTGACAACTCCTCTGTCACTCTCTCTGTCACCTCACCCTGTTTATGTCCTTCATAGCATTTCTCAAAATTTAAAATTATCATGTCTACTTATTTCATTACTTGTTTATTGTTTGTTCTCATTAGAATATAAACTCCATTTGGGCAGAGATGGTGTCTATCTTCTTAAGTACTATATTCCCAGTGTCAGAAGCATAGTGGACACCAAATAAATATTTTTTGAATAAACAACTAGTTATTAATTCAAAGGTAATTTATGATAAGAAAACCTAGAGCTTCAGAATTTCCTGAAATGTAAGCTCTACAAATGTTCAAAATATTTCAGCTCACTAAAGTGAGCTGAGCTCTTTGATACTGAGAACTGATTGGCCAAATTAAATTTACTAAATTATCTCTAAAAGTCTGGCTAATCTGAAATATTTACAATGTGACAATTCAGTAAGATAAAATTGTCAGAATTAAATCATACCACCATGGTATCAGAGGTTATTTTTACCATCTCAAGCATAAGGATACTTAGATAGCAAGCAGTTAGTTGCTGACAAGGGCTCAAAAGGCACTCTTTTAAAAGACAGATTGACATTAAAACCTAGTATTTTCAGAACCATATAGAAACATCATTAATTACAAAAAAGGTAGTTTCACATTTTGCTAAATGTGCTCTATGCTGCTAGAATGTAATCTTCCAGAACCAACCTTCCTTAAACATTTTAAAAACTATTTTCTGATTTAAAAGAATATATCAATTCCTGATCCTCCAAAACAAGTTTGCTTACTTATGTCCAAGTTGATAATATTTGCTACTTTAGAGACTAAGTCTTATAATTAAGACACACACACTCTCTGTCTAGGAGAAAAAAAGAATTGACTTATGAAAATCAATTCTACTCTATTTATGATTCACCACATGCTTTTCCAAATAAGAATTGGATGCAACTGTGTTGACAGGGTATGGAGAAATGGAATCCTATTCATTGTTAGTGGTAATGTAAATTGGTATAATTTCTACTGAAAGCAATTTGACAATACCTAACAAAAGTAAAAAGATATACCCTTTGAAAGCAATTCCACTTGGAGCAATTTTATCCAACAGACATACTTGCATGTGTCTGTTCAAGAGCATTCATTACAGTGTAATTTAATAACAAGATTAGAAACAACTTAAATGCTCAACTTGCAAGTTATATGCTTAACTTACATTAGATTCATACAATGGAATACTATGGAGACATCAAAAAGAATGAGGCAATCCTTTATGTACAAATATGAAACAAAAGCCAAGATATTAAGTCAAAAAATCAAGAGGCAGAAAAGTGTGTATAGTGTACAGTGTTACAATATATCATTTACACAGAAATGTATAGTATGTCTCTGGAAGGATATTGAAGAAACTGAGAGTGGTGGCTTAATGATAAAAAGTGTCCACATGAAGTTCCACTTCCAGGATGAGATCATGAGGAGTTCTGTGCACCCACTCCCGAGCAAAATGGGCAAAGTTGGCAAAAATTATTTTTAAAAACCCAGCATTTAAAGTCTCCAGAAACTGTCCTAAGGGTATATAGCAAATATAAAAATATTTATTCAAGAAAATCTACTAAAATTCCCTAAGAAAAGCGAGTGTCCAGGGCATGGGAGCCATGACTTGCTCTTTCTTAGTGACTGTGGCTTGAGAGGTCAGAGCTATAAAAGCCTACATTAAAAATGAAGGAAGATCTCAATCCAATAATCTAACCTACTGTCTTAAGAAACTAGACACAGGAGAGCAAACTAAACCCAAAGGAAGAAGAAAGTAAATAATAAAGATTAGAGCAGAAATAAATGAAATAAAGAATATAAAAACAGAGTCTCACACTTCCTGATTTCAAAACTTACTACCAAGTTATGGTAATTAAAACAGTGTGGTACTGGCATGAAGGCAGATATATTGACCAGTGAAACAGAATAGAGAGCTCAGAAGTAAACCCTCATGTACATGGTCAAATAATCTTTGACAAAGGTGTCAAGACCACTCAATGGGAAAAGAACAGTCTCTTTAACAAATGGTGGTGGGAAAACCAGATGTCCACATGTAAAAAAACAAAGATGGACCCTTACTTTACACCATATACAAAAATTTACTCAAAATGGATTAAAGACCTAAACATAAGACTTAAAACTATAAAATTCCTAGAAGAAAACATAGGGGGAAAGCTTTAAGACATTGGATTTTGCAATGATTTCTGGATATGACACCAAAAACACAGACAACAAAAGCAAAAATAGACCAAAAAATAGCCAAGTGGAGCTACATCAAGCTTAAAACCTTTGTGCATCAAAGTATACAGTCAACAGAATGAAAAGGCAACCTACAGAATGGGAGAACATACTGGCAAATAATATATTTGATAAGGGGTTAATATCCAGACTTTTTATATAAAGAACTCCTACAACTCAACAACAAAAAAAACAAATAACCCAATTTTAAAAATGAGCAAAGGACCTGAATAGACATTTTCCAAAAAAAATATAGAGACGGCCAATGAGTGCATAAAAAGATACTGTACATCACTAATCATTAGGGAAATGTGAATCAGAACCACAATGAGATACTCCCTCACACCCATTAGGATGACTATTATCACAAAAAAAAAATCGCGGAAAATAATAAGTGCTGGTGAGGATATGGAGACATTGGAACCCTTGTGCACAGCTGGTATGAATGTAAAATTCATATGGAAATGCCTATGGAAAACAGAATAGTTATTTCCTCAAAAAAGTGAGAATAAAATTATCATATGATCCAGCAATTCCACTTCTGGGTATATAACCAAAAGAATTGAAAGCAAGGAGTTGAACAGATAATTTTATACCCATGTTCATAGCAATCATTATTTACAAGAGCCAAAAGCTGGAAGCAAACCAGTGGTCCATGAAAGGATGAAGAGATAAACAAAATGGGGTATGTACATACAATGGAATATTATTCAGCCTTAAAAAGGAAGGATATTCTGACACATGCTACAACATGAATGAACCCCGAAGACATGATGCTAAGTGAACTAAGCTATTTACAAAAGGACAAATACTGTTTGATTTCACTTATGTAAGGTACGTAGAGCAGTCAAACTCATAGAGACTAAAAGTAGAATGAAGGCTGCAAAAGGCTGTGGGGAGGAAGGAATGGGGAGTTATTGTTTAAAAGGTAGAGAATTTCAGTTTTACAAGAGGAAGAGTTCTGTAGATGGATGGTGGTAATGGTAGTACAATGTGAATGTACTTAATGCCACTGAATCGTATACTTAAAAATGGTTAAGATGGTAAATTTTATGTTATGTGTATTTAATCACAATTAAAATTTAAAAAAAATTAAGTAGAGGAAAAAAATCAATGAAACCAAAGTTGGTTCTTTAAAAAGATCAACACCATTGACAAACCTTTAGTAAGACTAAACAAAAAAGAAGATTCAAATTACTAAAATCAAGAATGAAAAGAGGGAGCCGGCCCGGTGGCGCAGCGGTTTAGTCCGCGCTTGGCAGCCCGGGGTTCGCCGGTTCGGATCCCGGGCGCCCGCCGACGCATCTGCCTGTCAGCCATGCCGTGGCGGCGTCCCACATAAAGTGGAGGAAGATGGGCACGGATGTTAGCCCAGGGCCAGTCTTCCTCAGCAAAAAGGGGAAGATTGGCGACGGATGTTAGCTCAGGGCTGGTCTTCCCCACAAAAAAAAAAAAAAAAAAAAAAAAGAATGAAAAGAGAAAAATCATTACCAACTTTACAGAAATAAAATGTATTGCAAGGTATACCAATAAATTATATGAAGTGGACAAGTTCCAGAAAACAACTAAATGTTGAGAGTGACTCAAGAAGAAATAGAATATCTGAATAGACCTATAACAAGAAAAGAGGTTGAATAGTAATTTAAAATCTTCCCACTAAAAAAACCCATGACCAGACAGCTTCAGTGGTAAAATCTACCAAATATTTAAAGAAGAATTAATGCCAATCCGTCACAAACTTTTCCAAAGAGTTGGAGAGAGAATACTTCTTAACTTATTCTATGAGGCCAGAATTAACCTGAAACCAAAACTAGACAAAGACATCATAAGGAAAACCTAATACCCCTTTATCCTTTACAAACTACTGGGAAACCAAATCTGGCAATGTGTAAAAGGGATTGTTCCCCATGACCAAGTGGTATTTACCCCAGGAATGCAAGAAACATCTGAACATTAATTAATATAATATACCATATCAATAGAATAAACGGCAAAAACCACGTGATGTTTGTAAATGCAGAAAAACCATTTTACAAAATTCAACATCAATTCATGATTAAAAACTTTCAACAAACTAAAAATAGCAGGACACCTAATAAAGGGCAGCCATGGAAACCCCCAACATTGTACTGGTGAAAAACTGAATTGTTTCCCCCATGATCAAGAAAAAAACAAACTTGTCCATTCTTGCCACTTTTCTTCAACATTCATTGTACCTGAGGTTCTAAGGAATGCAATTAGGCAAGAAAAAGAATAAAAGGCATCCAGATTTGAAAGAAGGAAATAAAAATATCTGTTTGCAGAAGACATAATCTTATATATAGAATAACCTAAGGAACCCACTGAAAAGCTATAAAAACTAATAAATGAGTTCCACAAGGTTTCAGGACATAAGATCAATATACATAAATCAATGGGATTTCTATACAGCAGCAATGAGCAATCTGGAAATGAAATTAACAAAACAATTCCATTTACAATAACATCAAAAAATACATAGGAATAAATTTAACAAAAGAAGTGCAAAACTTATACTCTAAAAACTATAAAACATTGGTGAAAAAAACTAAAGAGGACCTAAATAAATGGAAAGACATCCTGTGTTCATAGATCAG
Source organism: Tapirus indicus (assembly GCA_031878705.1). Taxonomy (NCBI): domain Eukaryota; kingdom Metazoa; phylum Chordata; class Mammalia; order Perissodactyla; family Tapiridae; genus Tapirus; species Tapirus indicus. The sequence goes on along the minus strand of CM062942.1, from coordinate 84,685,871 downwards.
AAGACTTAACATTAAGATGCCAATACTATCCAAATTGATCTATAGATTCAAGGCATTACCTATCAGAATCCCAGCTGGTTCTTTGTAGAATCTGACAAGCTGATTCTAAAATTCACATGGGGGAGCCAGACCCGTAGCCTAGTGGTCAAGTTTGGCATGCTCCACTTTGGCAGCCTGGGTTCAGTTCCCAGGCACGGACCTTCACCACTTGTCAGCACCCATGCTGTGGCGGCAACCCACACACAAAATAGAGGAAGACTGGCACAGATGTTAGCTCAGGGCAAATCTTCCTCAGCAAAAAAATAATTAATTAATTTGAAAAAACAAAATAAAATAAAATTCATATGGAATTTCAAGGGGCCAAGAATAGCCAAAACAAGCTTGAAAGAGAAAAACATGCTGGAGGTCTCACATTTCCCAATCTCAAAGCTTATCACAAAGCTACACTAATCAAGACAGTGTTGTACTGGCATAAGGATAGACACAGATAAATGGAAAAGAATTGAGAGTCCAGAAACAAACCCACACATCTATGGTCAACTGATTTTTGACAAGGGTGCCAAGACATTTTGGTGGGGGAAAGAATAGTCTTTTCAACAAATGGTGTTGAGACAACTGAACAATCACATGCAGAAAAATGAAGTTGTATACCTATATCACATCCTATATAGAAATTAACATGAAATGGATCAAAAATCTAAATATAAAAGCTAAAACTATAAAACTCTTACACAAAACATAGGAGTAAATGTTCATGATGTTGGGGTAGGCAGTGATTTCTTAGCTATGACATCAAAAGCACAAGTGATACACTAATAACAAATTATTCAAAAGGGAAATTAAGAAAACAATCCTACCAGGGCCTGCCCTGTGACCACGTGGTTAAAATTCTGCATGCTCCGCTTCGGCAGCCTGGGTTCGTGGGTTCAGACCTGGGCGTGGACCTACTCCATTCGTTAGCCATGCTGTGGAGGTGTCCCACATACAAAATAGAGGAAGATTGGCACAGGTGTTAGCTTGGGGCTAATCTTCCTCAAGCAAAATAAGAGGAAGATTGCCAACGGATGTTAGCTCACAGCAAATCTTCCTCACCAAAAAGAAAACAATCCCATTTACAACAGTTTTAAAAAGAATAAAATATTTAGGAATAAACTTAACAGAGGAAGTGAAAGACTTATACACTGAAAACTATAAAACACCGATAAAAGAAATTAAAGTATACACAAACAAATGGAAAGACATTCCATATTCACGGATTGGAAGAATTAATATTGTTAAAATCTCCATACTAGCCAAAGTGATGTACAGACTCAATGCAATCCCTATCAATATCCATGGCATTCTTTACAGAAATAGAAAAAAAAAACCAATCATAATATTCATGTGGAACCACAAAAGACCCAAAATAGTCAAAGAAATTTTAAGCAAGAGCAACAGAGCTGGAGGTATCACACTTCTGATTTCAAAACACATAACAAAGCCACAGTAATCAAAACAGTATGGTACTAGTATAAACAGAGACATATACACCAATGGACAAAATGGATTAAAGACTAGAAGGTAAGACATGAAACCATAAAACTCCTAGAAGAAAATATAGGCAGTACATACTTTGACATTGGTCTTTGAAGGATCTTTTTGAATACCATATCTACCCAGGCAAGGGAAACAAAAGAAAAAATAAACAAATGGGACTTCATCAGACCAAAGAGCTTCTGCAAGACAAAGGAAACTATGAACAAAATGAAAAGACAACCCACCAACTGGGAGAAAATATTTGCAAATCATATATCTGACAGGGGGTTAAACTCCAAAATATATAAAGAACTCATACAACTGAACAACAAAAAAACAAAGAACCCAATCAAAAAATGGGCAGAGGACATGAGTAGACATTTTTCCAAAGAAGATATGCGGATGGCCAACAGGCACATGAAAAGATGTCCAACATCACTAATCATCAGGGAAATGCAAATCAAAACTACACTGAGATATCACCTTACACCTATTAGAATGGCTATAATTACCAGGACAAAAAACAATAAATGTTGGAGAGGATGTGGAGCAAAGGGAACCCTCATACACTGTTGGTGGTAATGCAAACTGGTACAGCCATTATGGAAAACAGTATGGAGATTTCTCAAAAAATTAAAAATCAAAATACCATATGACCCAGCTATTCCACTCCTGGGTATTTAGCTAAAGAACTTGAAATAAACAATTCAAAGAGACTTATGCACCCCTATGTTCATTGCAGCATTATTAACAATAGCCAAGACGTGGAAGCAACCCAAGTGCCCAACAACTGATAAATGGATAAAGAAGATGTGGTATATATATACAATGAAATACTACTCAGCCATACAAAAAGACAAAATTGTCCCATTTGCAACAACACAGATGGAACCTGAGGGTATTATGTTAAGTGAGATAAGCCAGACAGAGAAAAACAAACACTGTATGATTTCACTCATGTGGAAAATAAACAAATACATGGAATAAGAGAACAGATTAGTGGTTACCAGAGGGGAAGGGGGTTGGAGGGTGGGCACAAGGGGTAAAGGGACATATATATATGGTGACTGACAAATAATAATGTACAACTGAAATTTCACAATGTTATAAACTATTATGACACTAATAAAAAATTAAATTAAAAAAAAAAAAAGAGAGACAGGGGCCGCCCGGTGGCGTAGCGGTTTCGTCCGCACTTGGCAGCCCGGGGTTCGCTGGTTCGGATCCCGGGCGCCCACCGACGCACTGCATGTCAGCCACGCTGTGGCAGCGTCCCATATAAAGTAGAGGAAGATGGGCACGGATGTTAGCCCAGGGCCAGTCTTCCTCAGCAAAAAGAGGATTAGTAACGGATGTTAGCTCAGGGCTGGTCTTCCTCACCAAAAAAAAAACAGAGACATATACTCCAATGGAACAGAAGAGAGAGCTCAGAAATACACCCATGTGTATATGGTCAACTGATCTTTGACAAGGGTGCCAAGAATACACAATTTGGAAAGGATGGTCTCTTCAATAAATGGTGCTGAGAAAACTGGGTATCCACATGCAAAAGAATGAAACTGGACCCCTACCTTAACCACTCACAAAAATTAACTCAAAATGGATTGAAGACTTAAATGTAAGACCTAAATAAAACTGTAACACTCCTAGCAGAAAACAGGGGAAAGGCTTCTGGATATTGGCCTTGGCAATGATTTCTCGGATATGACATAGCATAGACAACATAGACATACAACATAAGCATAGACAACAAAAGCAAAAATAGACAAGTGGGACTACAACAAACTGAAAAGCTTCTGCACAGCAAAGGAATCAATCAACAAAATGAAAACGCAACCTACTGAATGGGAGAAAATACTTGCAAACCACATATCTGATAAAGGGTTAATATCCAGAATATATAAGGAACTCTTACAACTCAAGAGCAAAAAAACAATTTGATTAAAAAATGGGCAAGGGAACTGAAGAGACATTTCTCCAAAGAAGACATATAAATGACCAACAGATACATGAAAGGGTGCACAACATCACTAATCATCAGAGAAATGCAAATCAAAACCACAATGAGATACCACCTTACACTTGTTAAGATGACTTTTATCAAAAAACAAAAGATAAGTGTTGGTGAGGATGTGGAAAAAAGGCAACCCTTGTAGCAGGAATGTAAATTGATGCAATTGCTATGGAAAACAGTATGGAGGTTCCTCAAAAAATTTAAAATAGAACTACCATATGATCCAGCAATTCCACTTATGGGTATACATCCAAAGGAATTGAAATGAGGATCTTGAAGAGATATCTGTACTCCCATGTTCACTGCAGCATTATTCACAATAGCCAAAGACATGGAAGCAATGTAAATATCCATCAACAGATAAATGGATAAAGAAAATGTGGTACATACATGTAATAGAATATTATGCAGCCTTAAAAAAAAGAAGGAAATCCTGCCATTTACGACAATATGGATGAACCCAAAGGAAATTACCCTAGGTGAAATAAGCCAAACCCGAAGGACAAATACTATATGATACCACTTATACGACAAATCTAAAATAATCAAAACCATATATCTGATAACTGACTTAAATCTAGAATATAGAAATGACTCTTATAAGTCAATAACAAGACAAATAACCTAATTAAAAATGGGCAAATGGTCTGAACAGACATTTCCCCAAAGAAAATATACAAATGGGCAATAACCACATGAAAAGATGCTGAACATCAACAGCTACCAGGGAAATGTAAACTAAAACCACAATGAGATACCACTTCCCACCCTCTAGGATGGGTAGAATCAAAAAAACAGATGGGTCAGCCAGGTGGTGTAGTGGTTGAGTTCGCGCACTCCATTTCTGGTGGCCCAGGGTTTGCAGGTTCAGATCCCAGGCGCAAACCGATACACTGCTTGTCAAGCCACGCTGTGGCAGCGTCCCATATAAAGTAGAGGGAGATGGGCATGGATGTTAGCCTAGGGCCAATCTTCCTCAGCATAAAGAGGAGGATTGGCAGTGGATGTTAGCTCAGAGCTAGTCTTCCTCACACACACACACAAAAAAACAGATAATAACAAGTCTTGGGGAAGATATAGAGAAAATGGAACCCTCACACACTGTTGGTAGGAATGTAAAATGGTGCAGGTACTTTGGAAAACAGTCTGGAAGTTCCTCCAATAGTTAAACATAGAAATACCATGTGATCCAGCATTCCCACTCCTAAGTATATACTCAAGAGAAATGAAAACATATGTCCACACAAAACCTTGTACATAAATCTTTATCATTCATAATAGCCAAAAAGTGGAAATAACCCAAATGTCCATCAACTGATGAATGCATAAGCAAAATGTAGCATATCTATACAAAGGAATATTATTTGGCAGTAAAAACAAATGAAGTACTGATACACACTATGATATAGATGAACCATGAAAACATTATGCTAAGTGAAAGAAGCCAGTCACAAAAAACTATATATTGTATAAAATCATTTTAATGAATTTCCAGAATAAGCAAATCTTCATAGATATAAAGTAGATTAGTGTTTGCCTAGGACTGGGGAGATGGTGAGACTGGGGAGTGACAGCTAAGGGGTATAGGATTTCTTTTTGGGATAATGAATATATCCTAAAATAGATTGTGGTAATGGATGCACAGCTCTGTGAATATACTAAAAGCCATTGAACTGTATACTTTAAATGGGTGAATTTTATTGTATTTGAATTACATCTTAATAAAGCCGTTAAAAAAAGAGACAGAAAATTTTTTAAAAGTGTCCATATTCTTTACAGCTATATAATGAAACATTTACAGTAAAATTGTATAACATTTGGTATTTGCTTCAAAATAATTGGGTGTAAAACTGGATGGGAGTAGAGACTGAGCTGGGTGTTGGGTACATGGGGGGGTTCATTATACTATTCTCTCTACTTTTGTATGTTTGAAATTTGCAAAATAAAAAGTTTTGTAAAAAAAAAAAAAAAGGTAACAAAGAGCTAAAGCTGTGGTAAGGAATGCCGAAATCTATGGTAAGGTAAGCCAAAATCTAGAAGATGAGAACTCAGAGGGTAAACCTAATTCCCAAAGTCACTCTTGGCCTGAGGAAATTTGTCAATCCAGAGGAATCAGCTGCAACACTGAGCTGCACTTCCACAGTCTTGAAGGGCTAAAGTGACAAAGTCAAAGCACAGGGTTTCCTCGAAGTGGGAACTCTTATAAACCAACCCCCACTTTAAACTAGAAACCCAAGGTAAGAGTTCACCAGAAGTAAATCAGCCTTCTCACAGGCTTGCAGTCCATCTGCCTATGGTCCGGGGAATCTCAGGCACAGAACTTGGATTAGGGTGGCCCCAGACAAAGAGCACCCCTAGGTACCTGTGAGAAGCAAATGAAAGTCCTCTTTGCAGGAAGATACCATGCTAATCTTCTGATTCTTTCTACAAAAATATTTCAGGTGTCCAGCACATGGTCAAAAATAACCAGACACACAAAGAAACTAAGTAACATGAGGAAGAAGCAGCAAAAAAAAGGAGGCAACAGAGACAGACACACAAAAACTTGTGATATTGGAATTATCAGACAGATTATAACACAATGGTTACTAAGTTTAAAGAAAGGAAACAGTAGATGAAAAAACAAGCAGCAATAAAAATGGCTACCTAAAGGCAGAAAAAGAGAAAAGATGGAAGAGACGAGGATGGAAGTGGGATTTCTATAGTTTAGAATTTGGAATCATGTAAATGTTTTACATATTCCAAGAATCAAATTAAATAAAAAAGAAAAAAGCAATCTCGAAAACAAACTGAAACAAATGTACCAAACTGTATGTAAAATAGAGTTATGTGCACTGTATATTTTTAGTAGGATTTAGTCCAGGGGCAAAAAGAACTAAAAATATTTCAAATTTCATCCAGTAGTCTCATTATTATTATTACTAATTTGAAACAAGTTTTTATATATTGTATGATGAATCAGGCAAGTTATTATGAAGGCAAGAAAAAGAGGAAGGAATATCAGAAAATCACTAAACTATACTGTAGCCTCTGAAACTCCTCTACGTACTTTAAAAATGTAATTTTTATTCAAATATTGAAATCAATCAGTATGTTTCTGAAGACCTACATATTACTTTTTTCACCATCTGGTCCTTGACTACATTTCAAAACCTTATCTCCTACCACGCTATAGTCTAGTCCAATGGCTCTCAACCCTTGTTGTATATCAGAATAATTATATTTAAAAAGCAGATCCTGGATATCACCCAAGTTATTAAATCAGAATCTCAGGGTGGGAGCAATCAAGGATGTATACTTTAGAAAAGCACCCTGGGTACTTCTGTTGCTCAGTCAGGGTAGAATCCCTGCTCAAGCCCTACAATTCTACTTAAGTTCCTTAAACATGGCATGCTCTAACACAGGGATCAGCAAACCACGGCCCACATCCAGCCCAATGCCTGCTTTTGTAAATAAACTTTTAGTGGAACACAACTATTCTCATTGGTTTACCCTTCTCTGGCCACTTCCATACTACAATGGAAAAGTTGAGTAGTCTTGACACAGACCACATGGCCTGCAAAGCCTAAAATATTTACAATCTGGTCTTCCACAGAAAGTTTGCTGCCCCCTTTTCCTCAAATACTGCTCCTGTCTTGGCAAGCTCCTACTCATCCTTCAAAACTCCAATCAGCATCACTTCTGTAAAGCCTAAACTGGGTTAGCACCCTTGTATGTTTTTTAATCATGCTCTGTACTTTCCCTATATTACCCATCATTCTTCATTCTAAGATATCTATTTAATTTCTCTTTCCTGACTAGACTGTAAGCTCTATGAGGGCAACACCCAGATATGTCTTGTTGACCACAGTGACTGGTTCATTGCATGCATATATTAAACACTTATTCAATGAATATCTCTCCCATTCTGTACTTTTTTTTTCCATTTTGTTAGAATTATTGATGTTCCAGTCTGTTAAAGGAATTCTGAATCCGTATTGTATCAGTGTATTTGTAATCCCTTCCAATTGTGTCATCCACACATTTTATATGCACACCATTTGACCTCTTCCTCTAGTCACTAATAATGTTGAAAAGGACAGGGCTGATGATAAAGTCCTGAGAAGACTCTCCCCTGCCTGCATACTGATATCAACTCATTAAATCAGCAGTCTTTGCTTGAATGTATGACCTGAAACCATGAAAATTCTAGAAGAAAACATAGGCAGTATGCTCTTCAACATCGATCTTACCAACATATTTTCAAGTACCATATCTGACCGGGCAAGGGAAACAATAGAAAAAATTTAAAAAATGGGACTACATCAAACTAAAAAGCTTCTGCACAGCAAAGGAAACCATCAACAAAATGAAAAGACAACCTAACAACCGGGAGAAGATATTTGCAAACCATACATCTGATACGGGGTTAATCTCCAAAATATATAAAGAACTCATACATCTCATCAACAAAAAAACTCACAACAATTAAAAAATGAGCAAAAGACCTGAACAGTCATGTCTCCAAAGAAGATATACAGATGGCCAACAGGCACATGAAAAGTTGTTCAACATCATTAACTATCAGGGAAATGCAAATCAAAACTACAATGAGATATCACCTCATGCCCGTCAGTGTGGCTATAATTAACAAGACAGGAAACAACAAGTGTTGGAGAAGATGTGGAGAGAAGGGAACTCTCATACACTGCTGGTGGGAGTGCAAACTGGTGTAGCCACTATTCAAAACAGTATGGAGATTCCTCAAAAAATTAAGAATAGAACTGCCATATGATCCAGTTATTCCACTGCTGGGTATTCGTCCAAAGAACATGAAAATACCAATAAGTAAAGATACATGCACCCCTGTGTTCATTGCAGCATTGTTCACAATAGCCAAGACCTGGAAGCAACCTAAGTGCCCATCAAAGGACAAATGGATAAAGATGTGGTATATATACACAACGGAATACTACTCAACCATAAGAAACGATGAAATCCAGCCACTTGTGACAACATGGATGGACACTGAGGGTATTATGCTAAGTGAAATAAGTCAGAGGGAGAAGGTCAAAAACTGTAGGATCTCACTCATAAGTAGAAGATAAAAACAACAACAAACAAACACACAGAGTCAGAGATTGGATTGGTGGTTACCACAGGGGAAGTGGGGAGGGAGGAGGGAGGAGGGCGAAAGGGATGATCAGGTACATGTGTGTGGTGATGGATTCTAATTAGTATTTGGGTGGTGAACATGATGTAATCTATGCGGAAATAGAAGTATAATGATGTATACCTGAAATTTATAGAATGTTATAAAGCAATGTTACTGCAATTTTAAAAATTAATTATTTAATTAAAAAATCAGCAGTCTTTGGCTAAGACTCAAACTCTAATTATATCATCTAGCCTACATTTTCCATCTTGTCTAGAAGGATTTTATGAGAGCTTCCACTTCTCCACAGCCTTTTCTTACCTGGCACCACCTCTACCCAAGCAGAACTGAACTAATAACCGCTCCCTCATCTTTCCCACAACTGTACCTTTTGTCACTTCAGTACACTGTATTTTAATAATGTTTACAAGTCTGTCTCTGTCACAAGCCCAAGCTCTTGGAGGGTAGAGACTTACTTAACTTTGAATCCCCAGAGCCTAGTACAATGCCCGAAATTTAGCTGATATTCAAAAAGGAATGACTGAACACGTCTTACAATTCAGACACACTAAATATATGGCATTTCCTGTTTCTGCCATCATAGTATTCCTATATGAAATCTAAAAATCCTTTATATACCCTTACCTGTAGCAGAAAGGAAACAGCATAACTCAATAGAGCAGGGTGATGGACTAAATTTAAACTGTTTTTATACTCTGCTACTCCAGCTTTTTCTAAGATTTCGGGGTCAATATACAATCCTTTCTGGAAGGGTTTGGATGTCCACAGACAACCAACCATGGTTGTCAAATAGTGATTAAATTCTTGATAGGTCTTGCTGCTGAAACTGAACTCTGATTTTGTCTATTGGGAAAGAAAAGAAAATTGTCATTATTACCTAGTCTCCCTTTCCTTCTTATTCCCAACAGATCATATATATCTGCACTCAATTTTTAAACAATGGTGCTTTAACACAGAGGTTTATCATCCATACCTTTTGTACCAACTCATTTTTCTTTGCAGCAGTCAAATTTGTACGATACCTAAAGGGAAAACAAATAGAATGAAACTTTTAACATTAAATGCCTTTGAAATGTAAACATAAAAGTGAACCTTTTTTTTTTTTTTTTTGTGGGGAAGACCAGCCCTGAGCTAACATCCGTTGCCAATCCTCCCCTTTTTGCTGAGGAAGACTGGCCCTGGGCTAACATCCGTGCCCATCTTCCTCCACTTTATATGGGACGCCGCCACGGCATGGCTGACAAGCAGTGCGTCGGCGGGCGCTCGGGATCCGAACCCGCGAACCCCGGGCTGCCAAGCGCGGACTAAACCGCTGCGCCACCGGGCGGCCCCAAAAGTGAACCTTTTAAACGTAAATATATGCAGATGTGCAAATATGCAAATATTTACCTGTCTAGTTAAGATTTTTATCCTTTTGTGGTACATTCTCCTCAAAGAATAAAAATTAATAGAGGCTCAAATATTGAGTTGTACATTTAAGATATACACTTGGCTGTTTGTAAATTATACTTCAATAAAAAAAAAAAAAAATGGGGGGCCGCCCGGTGGCGCAGCGGTTTAGTCCGCGCTTGGCAGCCCGGGGTTCGCGAGTTCGGATCCCAGGCGCCCGCCGACGCACTGCCTGTCAGCCATGCCTTGGCGGCGTCCCATATAAAAGTGGAGGAAGATGGGCATGATGTTAGCCCAGGGCCAGTCTTCCTCAGCAAAAAGGGGAGGAGTGGCAACAGATGTTAGCTCAGGGCTGGTCTTCCCCACAAAAAAAAAAAAAAAAAAAAAAAACAATGAAGGAAATGCTTTTAATGTTTTACTATTAAAAATTAATAAAGGCTCGAAAGCAGTCAGTCACTGATACAGAACATATTTTCTTAATGTGGAAAAAAAGGTACAGTAGAAAGGCTAAAGGGGAAACTTAGAAATGCAAATTTTTTCTTGCCTGAGAACTAATATCTCACTAGTTTTAAAAAACATTTTAACTTTGGCATAGTCCTACAAGTTATGCCAAAAGGGTCTACACTTATGGACTAAAAAGAGTGATTTCAGTCCATCGGTGAAAGAATTAGAGGGGTAAAAAATAATACCCAGTTCACATATGTGGCAATAGCGCCCCTTATCTCCCAGAAGATGTTCTTTTTACCAGAGAAGCAATGTAGACTAAACCAGTTGTCAGCAAATGACTAATTTTTCTTTAAGACACAGCAATGAGAATTAATGCTGAGTGCAGCTGTACCATTGCACAGAAGACCCTTACTATGAATTTTTTAAATTCATATCCCCCACAGTGACATTTTAAACACAACACAGTTAAAACAGCCCCATATTGGAAGGTCATTCCCAAAAGAAAGCAGCGTTTCCTATTTCCATAGGCCCTGGCAGAAAATGGATAATAATTTTATTGTATTTAATATCTTATTGTATTATATATAATAAATTTATTGTGATATATTTATAAATTACAATTTATTGTATAGTTGAAAAATGAAGATAGAATTATGATGTACCGGGGCCGGCCCGGTGGCGCAGCGGTTTAGTTGGCGCTTTGGCAGCCCGGGGTTCGTGGGTTCGGATCCCGGGCGCCTGCCGACGCACTGCTTGTCAGCCATGCTGTGGCCCCATCCCATATAAAGTAGAGGAAGATGGGCACGGATGTTAGCCCAGGGCCAGTCTTCCTCAGCAAAAAGAGGAGGATTGGCAACAGATGTTAGCTCGGGGCTGGTCTTCCTTACACCCAAAAAAAAAAAAAGAATTATGATGTACTAATTCATAAAATGGTAAAAAGGCTTTATACCTGTGCATAATGTAACACAGCTGGTTCAGGATACTGGAATCCAGGCTGAGGAGTGCAGAACAGAAGATCCCAGGAGGAAACAACACCACTAATGGAAGGTTATAATTTATATATACGTCACACACCTTCGGGAAAAATGATAACATCAGTATACAGATTATTCCCCAGAACCCCTCAACCAAGTTCACCCAAAGAATCATCAGTAGAGAATAGGCAATAATATAACATCACGTTTAGGCCTGCCTGATTCATAAACAGAATTGGTAGCCACAAGCCTTCTTAAAAATGTACCTCACTAAATATCAACCTTACCATAGAGGATTATTTCTAGATCATTATTAAAATCTTTCATTTTTTTCTGGGGAGAGATCTTAGAGTTGGGGAGAAAGGGGAGGGAGAATTTCTCCTTAAGTGCTCCAAATACTGACTTATCATATTAGTTAGAGGTCAACCTGGAAAACAAAGGAGCATGCTTCTAGGCAAATATAACACAAGACAACTAGGTATTAGTGAAGGGAGGAAGCGAGGAAAACTGAGATTAGCAGGTACTTCCTTGATAATGGTTCTGTCCAGGTCAAATACTATAAAACAACAAAAGGGGACCAGAATCACAGGTACCAGAAGAAATAAGGTGGTTGAAAGGTGGGAGTGGAGAGCTGAAGAAATAAGAAGGTATTTTCGTTTTTTGCCAGGGGTTGGGGATGTACAATGGATGAACAAAAAGTGATGCCAGAGACAGACTTCTGTCTAGGGCCAGCATCATTCAGGGGAATGTCTATCAATGTGGTACCTGGACTTTTCCAAAAAAGCATGTTTTTCCACTTTGTTTTATAAAAGTCAGTTATTCAGGCAAGAATACAATCATTAACTTGAAAATATGTAGCTTATTTTAACTATGCTAATAAGGCCATAGCCCAACTTAATGGTTGTACATAAAATTTAAATAATAGACCAGTAAAGCAGACAGCCATCACAAAAATCTAAATAGGGAAAATGGAATGTGTGCTACCTTCTCATAGAAATCCAAAATGAAGTGCAGCAAGAAAGTGCTGTTGCTTTCTAAGCGCATCGCAGTAGTGGACAGCCACCCTACATAGTGAATCAGTTCAGACACAGAGTTCATGGATCCACCTAAAGTTGTCTCTCTGCAATAAGAAACCATGACATTCAGATCCATATTAGCAAAAGTCTTCACAATTTCCAAGCTAAAGCTGGATAATATATAGCAAAAAGTTGTTAGAGATTTCAGAAAATGATCAGTGTTCCAATGTATAATTCACTTTTTTTAAATCACAGTGATTAATCATAAACTGCACAGCCTTCTAGAGAACCGTTAAGATCAATTCCTAGAACATCCTCAGCAACCACTCTGTAGTAAATACCACAGAAATAAAGGATTAAGCTCCAGACAGACTTTAGATAATATTACCAATGTCCAGGGACCATAGCAGCCAGCAAATTAGTTTCTAAGTACACAAATCAAAACTCAGTTTTGCCTGAATTCCCGAGCCAAAATGCTGTAAAAGTATTTTCATTTCAATTTAACTGGAATTCAGTTTAATCCTAAAACTGAATTAGTAAAATTTTGGCATCTTTCATTCTTCTAGTAAAAACCAGACCTGGACATTTTATATTCTTCTCAAATCAATGAACTGTGTCTCTTTAAATCACACATGGGTATAAATGGTTCAGTCTATTTATCTACTTACCCCTGTCCTTCAATTTACTGTTGAGTGGATTAGGAAAAGACCTAGAAATGTGATTTCATAGCTTTACTCTCCGATCTAGGTCGCCAACAATGGTTATGCACAAGGAAAAAGCAATAGTATAGTCTTGAGAGATGATGATGGCTCTACCACTACCCATCACCATGATGGTTCAGTGCCAGAGCAAGCAGGGAAAGATTAGGCAGGCACCCATAAAGTCAGTCAGCCATTTGCAAAACTATATTTTAACTATGATTTTTGGCAGCACTTGGCAAATGCATCTGAAATCATTTGAAACAATGGTGATTGCTCAGAACAGCGTCTTTTGAAATGTTTCTCTATAGGATACTACTGGCATTTTGGAAGAAACAATTCGCTGTTCAAGACTACCTCCTACTTCCCATCCACATGCAGCGCATTTAGCATCCATGGCTCCCACCTACTAAATGATGGAAGCACCCTCTCCCAGTTACCAGGCCAACCAAAAATGCTTCCTGGTGAACCACTGCTGAGAATGGTTTCCCACCCTTCTCTCCTTGTGATCTACAACCACAATTTACTCCCTCTTTGACAGTCATATAGCATATAGTCATATGATGGAAATATGGCATTATACTTATATCTCCAAAATAGAAGGAATTATTGAGAACTGAAGAGCTATATTATATAATGTCAAGTAGTATTATGACAAGAAAAGTTATCTACATTTATGTCCATTTATTTGTTTTAAGAATTTTAGAAAGCAGAGCTCCTTTTTAAATGCCCTCCCCAAATTTATGACACTAATTTAAAAAGGATCCTTGGATGTTGGGAAAGAAAATATAGAAGTTTTAAGGTGCCTATATCAGGAGTACCTAAAACTTACATTGCAAGTTGGCTAAAGATTATAGATGCAAACATACTATTCTTAATAGAACTGAGGTGTTTGAAGAGGTTAAGCGTTTAAATAAAAATTCTTTATAACAGTGGTTCTCAAACTGTAGCTTGCACCAAAATCAAGGAAGCATTTGTTAAATCACAGATTACTGGGCCCTACCTCCAGAGTTTACTTCAGTAGGTCTAGGGTAGGGCCTGAGAATCTGCATCTCTAACAAGTTCCCAGGTGATGCTGATGTTATTACTGGTCCAGGGACCACACTTTGAGAAGCGCAGCTTTACAAGACGCTTTCACTACCCACTAATGCTCCATTTCCTTCTAAAAGTGATCAGGCATACATGATGAATGGAAGCATTGCAATAATGAATATGAAGAATTGGAAACAATTTTCCAGGCTACTCCCAAGAAACTTCTTTTCTCCATTCTCCTAACAAAGTAGGAGATCGCTATAGGGATAAAACATATAGAAAAATAAGTCTGGGTTAATCTAACCAAGTTAACCACCAGCTATCTGCAACTGAAGCTAAGGGATCCTTATTTTATACTTATAAAGTAAGAATGTGACTGATAATAAGGGAATGTGAATATTAATTAGATATTTGAAGATATTAAGAACTATTAATTTTTTAGGTGTTATACTGGTATCACTGGTATTTTTCAAGAGTTGAAATGATGTCTGGGTTTTGCTTAAAAAAAATCTAGTATAGAGGAGGAAGAATGTGAGGGTGTTACAGATGAAAAAAGTTAACCATGAATTGATAACTGCTGAAGTTGGATGATGCATACATAGGGGTAACATTGTACTATTTTCTCTACTTTTGATTATGCTTGCAATTTTCTATAATATAAAGTTTACAAAATTAATGTTAAAAAATAATGTGGCTGATGATAGAATACAGGCGAAGCCGAAGCTTTTAGGTAGAAAGAGTCAAAACAACCTGATTAGGTAGTTTCTTGAAATTCAGTCTATCTCTTACTTTCACTTTGAGAGTAAAACACACATTTAACAATAATCAACATAATGGAAATTCAGGGTTCTTTTTTATTCCAAAATGAAAATAATGTATATGACCAAAATACATACGAGAAACATAAAAAAAAACTGTACAGTAAAATGACAGATTTTCCTAGCTATCATCAAAACTGACTCTACATATAAGTATGAATACATTTTATAAACTGAGCTAAACTGAATAGAAGCCAAAGTTGTAAGTTCTAACGTCAGCTCTCCAATGTTTTGCTATATTAACTCTCGCAAGTCACTGAGAGGCTTAGGGGTTGCTTTCTGATTTATATAACAGAACTTGAAGAATACACCTTCCTCACAGGATTGTGGGGAAGAAGTGTGAAAAGTAACACAAATTTTTTTTAAGAAAAGTATGACTAATCATGTACATGAAACAATTAGGTCTCATGCCACACTATTAAACTCCATATGCAAACATTTTTGTACAGATCATCTCTTGTAGAGAGTTGTAAGATAACTCACAGAGGACTGTTCATCACAGGTTTCATGTGGATGTCCGCAGAAAGCCACAACAGCCAATTCTGCAGTAGCTCTTTCAGACTCTGAAGAACACTACACTGAGGGGGTAAAACAAAAAATCATTTGTAAAATCATTTGGACATACCATAGTGTTCAGAACTAAAAGACTAAACCAGAGGCTTAGAGGTGGAAGGAACCATGGAGATGACCGCATCCAATTCAGAGCCCAATGGCTGCTGCTCCAACCTGATCAATCTCCAGGAGACAGATGAATGCAAGTACAAGATTATTTTGTCATTTTCTCTACAAGAAACACACCTCTACAGGGCTGTCCTCAACTTATCAGCCTAGGAACAGACTCTTGTTTCTCTAAATTACATTCATTTATAACACATATTACATCACCAAATATAGCATCACCCACCCCTGACTGTCTCCCCTGAGAGATCCTTTGAAGTTGCTACAGTTATGAGTTTCCCACTTTGTGTCTCCAACTACAACTTACTCACTTTTTGATGGTCAGACAGTTTATCTTATCTTCTGTAATAAAACAAACAACTCTAGTCTTTCCTTTCTCAAGCCTTGCCTTGATTTCCTAGGGTGGCATTCACATACAAAAAATATAGTCTTGACAGAAGTGTGCCCAGGGCTTTTATGAGGATAAGTCATAATATCTATAAAATTGAAAGCAATCCATACCATCCACAAACCTTATACAAGAAGCTTTTCTTAAACATCTTTAATAGATAATGGTCTAGACACTATTTGAGTAACTCCAGTGATAGGATGCTCATTGCTACTTCACAGAACAGTTCAATTAATATATTTTTTTTTAGAAATGGACACCTTGCTTTCAGGTTATAAATATGTTTGAGTTGAAAGTAACCTTGGAGTCATCTAAAATGATCTTCTATTTTGGTGTCAACCAGGGAATTTAACATTTGAAAAGGTATTCAATATTACTATGTCATATCCAGAAAACAAAAATCCTTAATTCCCACCCACCTACTGTACATCAGCCAGCCCCCATATTAAAGGAAGGCATGAGATTTTTATGTGTATGAGAAGGGGACATTGGTTTAAAAAAGGTTGAGAAACACAGCTCTACCCTACATATGAACCTTCTCTACATAAATATCCCTGGTAGACAGCCATTAAACCTATGCCTGCCCTACTGCACTGTCGGGAAATATACTACATCTTAAGGTCCTTTATTCCATCTGAGTCTGCTCTTCCTATAAGATACTACCCTATATCTAATCCTACCTCCTGCAGCCACACAGGGGTCTGTTCTTTCCATGCGACAATCCTTCAATCATTTGAAGGGAACCAGAAAATCTGTCTTTTTTTTTCCTCCAGGCAAAATATCCCTGGTTCCTTTACTGTCTCAAGCTAGAAATCTTGAGGTCATCTTGTGTCTTTCATGCTTTATTTCCAATCATCAAATCCTATCATTTTTTTTCCCTTCCAAATGTCCAACTTATCCATTTCCTTCCAATCCCTCTATAACTACCCTAGACCAGGCCTTCACATCTCTGAGATTACTTTATCCCCCTAGTTGGTCTTCTTTACTCTGGTCTTGTCTCCCAAACCCCAATTCTTTCTCTATGGCTGCCAGACCCGTTATTTAAGTACTCCACCCACTATATCCATCTTCCCTCAAAGAACTTGCGTTGCACATCCCTTTGGCAAAAGAACAGCAGTATGTATCAAAGTGATAAAAATGTTCACATCCTTTCCTTTCATCCAGTAACCTCATTCCTGGAAATGTATGCTAAGGGAATAGTTCAAGAAGAGGAAAAAAATGTACATTATGAAGCTGATCAATACAGCTATCTATTCCTACAATAGGAACAAATTAGAAATAATAATAGATCCCACTAGCAACAACATGGATGGACCTAGAGGGTGTTATGTTAAGTGAAATAAGCCAGAGAGAAGGACAAACACTGCATGATTTCACTCATATGTGGAATATAAACTAACACATGGACAGAGAGAACTGGTTGGTGGTTACTAGGGGGAAGGGGAGTGGGGGGGTGGGCACAAGGGGTGAAGGGATGCATTCATATGGTGACGGACAAATAATAATCTACAACTAAAACCCCACAATGTTATAAACTATTAAGACATCAATAAAAATTTCAAAAAAAGAAATAATAATAGAGAAAAGATTAAATAAATTATGGTATAATGTCCATGGACTATGATGTCACTTTAAAAAATATTATGAAGACTATGTGGAAACACAGAAATTGTTACACAATATTAATTTTATATTCTGATTTTTAAATTTATGTCCACTATGTTTGTAATTATATAGGAGATATAAATCAATATGGATAAAAATTTGAAAATTAACCTGCCAAAATAAAAAAGAGCAATGTTACAGTAGATTTGTGGGTTTTTCCCATTCGAAATTCTTCAGTGAAAAAAGTTGTCTGCTGATAGGCACAACTGGCTACAAACAAAAGCACTGCAAACGTGAAAACACTTTAATAGATTTTAAAAAATATTACTTATTTCTCAGACTAAGCTGAGTAATCACACTATACAATAAGAAAGCTATAATTAGTTACTAAAAGCCTCAGAAATCAATTGTATTTTTAGCTAATTCTAACACATGTCACATTACTGTAATCCTTAGTCACCACTCAGAGGGAAAGACCCTTGGGTCACCTATCCTTTCTTGTACTCTATACTGCTCTGTGCTTCTTTCCCCCTTTCACTGATCCCATCTTTCCCAAATCTTTCAATTGCAGTTTCCAGAACCTCTGTTCCATGGTAATCTAAACCCACACCTTCATATTCTTCAAAGTACGCTTTCTCTGTCTTACACTAATCACATCCTGGCTCTCCCTCCCCACCCAACTAGGACACTGTCTCCTGTGAATACATTTCCATATCCCACTTCAACATCTGGAGGTAAGCACTGTCCTAGCTCCCCACTACTAACATGGTGACAGAATATAAGCCCCTTCTTTGAGAAGGTAAATATAAAATCAGAAATGAATCTCCTTTTAAAAAGGGAGTCAGCTTTAATTAAAAACATATTATAAAGAAATCAAATGAACATTCTATTTAATCAGGGGCCACAGAAAAAACTGCCTTGTTTTACAATAGTCAGCCCTCCGTATCCGTGAGTTCCACATCCGTGGATTCAACCAACTGCAGATCAAAAGGCCTATGATGGTTGCATCTGTACTGAATACGTACAGACTTTTTTCATGTCATTATTCCCTAAACAATACAGTATAACAACTATTTACATTGTATTAGGTATTACAAGTAATCTAGAGATGATTTAAAGTATACAGGAGGGGCCACCTGGTGGCGCAGCGGTTTAGTCCGCGCTTGGCAGCCCGGGGTTCGCGAGTTCGGATCCCGGGCACCCGCAGACGGCACTGCCTGTTAGCCATGCCGTGGTGGCGTCCCATATAAAGTGGAGGAAGATGGGCACGGATGTTAGCCCAGGGCCAGTCTTCCTCAGCAAAAAGGGGAGGATTGGCAACAGATGTTAGCTCAGGGCTGGTCTTCCCCAGAAAAAAAAAAAAAAAAGTATACAGGAGGATGGGCGTAGGTTATATGCAAATACTATGCCATTTTATATAAGGGACTTGAGCATCCATGGATTTTGGTATCCACGGGCGTCCTGGAACCAATCCCCTGCAGATATTGAGGGACCACTGTGTTTACAAATATTTTGTGAGCTACAGAACCTCATTAGCTAAACTGCTGCTAACATTAGCTGAATATGTTAAGCTAAGATCAAAGACCCCCATTTCAGATTGCACTTTGCTATAGTCAGTTTTTCTCGTGCATTTGACCATCCCTTGGTTGGTCCTTGACCATCCCACTGAAATCAACTATTATCCTTTCTTTGTTATGACTTCCTATTCTTCCAGCTTTCTCACACCCCCAGCTCCAACTATAGTTACTCTTGCTCTTCAACTTCAGAGACATTCAATCCCTTGATTTCCTTCATTTTTGACCTCAATTTTCAGGCTTTTCAACCTTCTCCTGGCCTCACCTCCCTATCTAGACTAGACCACACTGCCAATCATTCACAACTCCCTTGCACTCCATTCAACCAGCAAAACCCCAGTGGATTCAATCTCATAACTCACTTTCTCTGCTCCTACAACTGAGCTGAAGAAAAACACACAAGTATACAGATTGGCCACTCCAAATTTATGGTCTCCAACTTCATCCGGGCCCTTAATGAAGCAAGTAATCCTTTTACTTGTCTTCGATCAGCTCTCTTCCATTTTTCTCAGTGGCTTTTCTAAGCATATAACACCCTTCTTGAAGCTCCCTACTCAATTCTATCCTCTACAATGCACTTCCTATTTTGAGAAATTTAACATGTTTAGGTACAAAGTATTTCAATTTCTTGCCCTTTCTTCCAACTGTACAAATATATCTATATATCCACCTATCTATAAGTCCTTGACCCCAGTCTTAGAGAATAAGTGGTACCTCCCAACCCCCACCATCCATTCAAGCAAATCCCTCTACCTAGTTTTAAACCAATACTTTCATGTTTCTTCTCAAATCCTGCTCCATCAATTATCCCCCATCTTTCCTCCATTTTCAATCTCTCTCCCTTCTCAACTGGCTCTTTCTATTCTATCTACAAATGTGCTCAGGTTTCTCTCATTCTGGGGTCAAAAAAAAAAAAAACCCTACAACTTCCCCTTCATTCAAAGTCCCACTACAGCTGTTTCTCTACCTCTTCTTTTTAGCCAAACTTTTTAAAACATAATCTATACTCATTGTCTTACCTTCACTTCTCATTGACTCCTCAACCTGCACAATCTGGCTTCTACCCCTACACTCCACTGAAACTGCTCACGAAGGTAGCTAAAACCTCTGTATTATCAATTCCAAAAGAAATTCTTTTGGCCCTTATCTTTCTGGACCTTCCTGGGATATATGGCAACATTATTCCTTCACTCTTTCTTGACACCTTGTATTCTCTTTGCTTCCTTGGCACTGTTGTTCTTCTGGTTCTTTTTATGTCTCTTGAAAAGATTCCTTCACAGACTCTCCTTTTCAGCTGAGAATTAAATACTGAGTATTCCCCTGAGTTCTGTTCTTAGCCCACCATCTATTTCCCTTCCTCCACCCCTTCCTCTCCTCGACCCCCCACGCTCAAATATAAATATACACATGTGTGTAAAAATGTATATATACTTACTAGGTTGGACCATATGAAATTGCCAGTTGTCAAACATCTTTGACCTACACAAATGGCAGTTTCATATGGTTCAACCTAATATTTATAAATATTTATGCTCTCTAGATTGGTAGAATAATAGAAGAAACAAAGAATAACCCAATTAGAAGATTAGAAGAGAATCACAAAAAGCTGCAAAATGAAGCTCCTGAAAATGTATTAGCTGGGGAGAAGAAGCGTGTATTGTCATGTGAATGATGATATTGGTCAGGTAGTAAGTTACAAACAATATAAATAAACCTCAAATCCAAGTTAGTGAGATAGGTAATTAATAAAGTGTCATTTGATTATGACAAACACTAACCAGGGCAACATATTTTTCTTGTAAACATGGCCAACAGTAAGTGATTTAAGGTGAAAAAAAGTTATAAAAGAAACATTACTTACATTGTCACTCTTTTGGAATAGAAATAACCATTCTATAAGACAGTAGCTGTCAAACTCAGTCAGGTAGAACTCCTGGGAGCCACAGTGGTCTTTTTGGAGAACACCCCGAAATAGTAACATTTTAATTATACCATGTAAGATTAGAACAATTTTATTAGCAGAAAATGACTATATTATAAACATATAGTATGAATGTCACAGGGAGTTTTTTTTGCTTTGGTATTACTGTAACCCCAGTGTCAAGAAGGGTGTCTGCACACAGCGGGTGCTCAATAAATACCTGTGAAATGAGTAAGTGTATCTACAAAAATATCAACCACAATAATCAAACTAAGTATAGTTAAGTATTTCTCAGTTTATTAATAATCATTTGCCACCTGTTCATTCACTTTGTCATCTGCTATAAGTGGAAACAGTTCAGGAAAACTGTATGTGACAAAACCTTAAAAACAGAAAATTCTATGCATTAACTTTGATTTAAGTGATGCAACACCTCAAGTCCAGGTCTATGAGAATCCTGTTAGAAAACCATTGCTATAATGCGGGTTTGGAATCATGTACCACTGGCCATAGAATAATAATTCCTATTGAATTCAAGCAGGACAGTTGTTTTTTTTTTTTACCTTGAAATAAATGGTTGACGTAAAGAAGAGCTGTGCTAGATGGTCAAAAAGAAGTGGTTTCACCTCTAGGAATTAAAAAAAAAAAGGATTATTCAAGATCCTTTTAATTAATATTACATTGAATTAAACGACTCCAAATTTTCATGATACATACCAGAGAAGCTACTAAGAGGAATCCAGCTCACAAGTTGAAGGAACTGTGAGCGACAACAGAGGCCGTCCCAGAGAGGAAGGCTCTTATACAAGAATGCTTCGCAGGAATAAAACCCCTCCTGGAACACAAGGCCATAGGAAAACCTTACATGAAACTCTTCAGTCCACAACTACTCTATAAACAACCAGTTTCTTTTGTACTATAGCTGTTTTATTTAGACTACTTTGTTTTATCATCAATATAATAAAGGCCATGGGTTAGGTGCCAGACTTCCTCATAAAAAGGATCAGATGATTAATATTTGATACATTAATTATTTGGATACAGTACCATCTTTATCAACACAGTTTTCAAACACCAAAAACTTAATCAATTGGAAAGAAGGTAAAAAGTCAAGTTATGGAATATTTTCAAAGATAAATGAAATTGTACTACTTTGGAGTATATGCAATCACTTGAACAGTCAATAAAATGTATACAATGTTATAATGGAATTCATTATAACATTAGAATAATTTCATTATTCTAATAATTTCATTAGAATTATTTCATTAGAGGAAATAATTTCATTGGAGGCCATAGACCAAATCCAAACTCTGGGTAGCTCCATCTGGAGAAGCCTGAGTGTCTAGGCTGCTTATGTTTCCACTAAAGAGAGAATCCAGGGCTTTCCTTTTTTCCCTTGTCACCCCGAGCTTTAAATAGTGGCATGCAGCAGGACTCCATCCTAGACCTTCTTCTCATGACATGAATTCTCTGGACAATCTCATCCATGACAATAGCTAAACCCACCACCTATATCATGAGTCCTAACTCTGTATCTCTAGCCCAAATTTCATCCCTGAGCTCTAGACTCACTATCTGCCTGCCTACTGGATATCACCTCTTAGATGTCCCACAGGCATCTTTTAAATCAAATTTATCTTTCTTTCCAAGCCTGCTCCACCTATATTCCCTTTCTCACTGAATGCCATCATCCTCCCAAATAGGAAAGCTAAAAAGTCAACCTAAATTCATTCCTTTATCCTCACCACTATCATCCACACCCAACTTCCAATTCAATGGTTTCACACTAAATCCTTAAGATTTAGTCAACAAACATTTATTGAGAATCTCTTCTGTACCAGGTACCAAGCTAAAAACCTGTATATGAAGAAAAGTTAGACATGGTTCCCACCCGCTGGGAGCTCATAATGTGTGGAAAAACAGATGCTGAAAGTGTCATGATATAGGTGAACACAGAGAGCTAGGGGAGCTGATAGAACAAACACCTACCCCAACTTGGGGTGTTGAGTAAAGGCTTCTTGATGGTATTGATACCTGAGTTGCAGCTTAAAGTGCAACTCAGGGTTATGTAGGCCAAATAATTAATTGGCTGGAACATGTTCAACATTCAAAACATATTTGATTATACCAACACAGGTAATAACCCTATGAGATTTATCTTACTGGTTAATTCAATGAATTGAATGTATTCAATTACATCTTCAGTTTGTTCTCTTAAATTATAGGCCTTTCTCTCTTATTTGCATAATTGAACAAATTCTTTCTACAATTCCAACAGTACAAAGACAAACATCAGTTCAACTCGGTTCTATTTATAATGAGTTTTGAATTGAGCAAATATTATTTATAAAAGATGTCGAGCACTAAAGAAAAGGTATTCAATAGATATTGAAATAAATTTTAGTAAGAAGTGGTGGCATGTATACAAAGCAAGAGGAATCTTACTTGTAAGAAGCACTCTGCTCTGATGATAGTGTCCAGGAAGTTGGTAAATTCTTTTCCATGTTCATAATTATTCACCTTGTACCAAATACATTCTGGAGCAGAAATATCAAACATAAGCATCTGGTTGCACAATAAAAACTATACAAAACATAATTACCACAACTCTAAAGCAACAAATAAACGACAAATATAAAGAAACTAACAGTCTTATACACCCTAGCCAACTCACAGTAGATGATAATGTGTATATGGTAGTGATAGTCAGATGTTCCTCAAAAACTTGGTAATAGAGGAGGAAAGCTTACAGGAAAAAAATAAACTGGTAAAATTCACATATAGTTGTCCCTCGCTGTCCACAGAGGATTGGTTCTAGGACCCTCCCGCGGATACCAAAATCTGCGGATGCTCAAGTCCCTTAGTTGGCCCTCCATATCCGTGGGTTTGCATCTGTGGATTCAACCAACCACAGATCGTAAACATTACACAATCCTTGGTTGGTTGAATCCGCAGATGCAGAACCTGCAGATACAGAGGGCTGACTGTATAACGTGATTAGCTTTAAGTCACATAGTAATCTAAGAGACTATAAATGTATGAATTAAAAGTTTGAGAATGCCCTACACTTCAATTAGGGTGAGCCGGGGGTAATCCAAGAGTGGAAGGACTTTAGTAAGTGGAAATCTAATAAACTATATCATATCCTACCTAAAGAAAGACTTCGAGTAGGAGATTAGCCTGAAACTGACTTTAAACACTTAAAGAGTCAGGAGTTGCTTATCCAGGAAAGAAACAATCTGGTGAACAGAATACCATCTCTAGAGAAATCGACCCTCTTGGAGGAATGAAATGATCGGGCTTTACTATGGCCTAGATAAAACTCCCTCACTGCCCTTTCCTTCAATTCTGTAATTAGGAAATCTTCTAATGACTAACTTGGCTTCCATATATACTGATAGCAGAGAGGAGATAGTCTAGTTAGCAGACATGAACATTTTGGTCTCCAGAAAGAATTACTTCCATTATGAAATAGTAAGTTGACATTCTGGCTTATACAATAGTCTCCTCCCAGCTTGGTGAGCATTAATCTGATGATTCTTGGGGCTTAATGGCAAGTTTCTGGACATACAAATATGAAGAGGCCTTGGATTGTGACAGTCATCAAAGGGGAGCCACCCAGTGAGTTCTGGTGGCCATCTAGCAGTGTTTCCTTAACAGCACACCTCCTTTCTTACTGCCCCTTAAAATTACAACAATGGAAGCATTTGGGCTCTGAATACATGATTATCTGCGAAATAACTACAGCATATTAAGGCTATTCCTGTATAGAATTTGGCACCCTTATAAAAGAAACCCATTTGTAAACTATCTCGTTCCTTCCTCATTCATCCAACACTTCTAAGTATCAATTTTTACCTTCCTGTAACGTTTGACTCAACCAGTGATACAGCCTCAGTAAGACAGACTCATCTCTGACACAGTTAACATAGTGAAGTAGCAGCGAGTTGTTCAGCACTGCACCCATCTGCGAAGGCAGCTGCAAAGACAGAACAACCAATCAACCATAAGTATTTGAAAAGCAGGTCAGAACAACAAGGAAATCATCAGATAGAAAATATATAAAATAAAGGCCATGAAGATCAAATGGAAAATGGAAACAAGCACATGGTCCAGTCACATACCTCTAAGCAATGGATGTTCTGTAAGAGTTGAGGGAAGCTTTTAAGCTGTTCTAGTGGAATTGATCCATTGCTACTGAGGTAATCAGAAAGACTCATCCCTTTTTTCCCACATTCTTTACTCCAGCTACTAGAATTTAGCACTGGTATAACTGAGCGAGAATTCCACTTCTAAAGAAGAAAGACAATAAAACAGTCTATCAGTGGACTAAACAGACTACAAACTATAAATGTAAAAGCAGTTGTTGAGGTGGTTCAACTAATGGAGTCTGAATGTGGTTTGCATAGAATCCTGGGTAATTAAAATGTATTTAAATATCTATAATGTCTTCCAACATCTGAATGGTTATTGTTTGGGTTTAATATAAGAAGTCCACGCAAGTCATTCGGAGTTTTAGATACTTACTCTTTTTACAGGACGGACATTAGCTGAACCTAACATCAGCTTTAAAGGTTCTGGAGAAGGTGTCTGATTCCTTTGCCTCACAGCAAGTAGAGCTGTCTTCCATAGATTCTCTGAATTCTTAAAATAGATCTATAAATTTGAATGTAAAGTACATGAGAGTAAGTACCCATATGTCGGAGCAACAAAAAATCTAAAACTCTTCATTAATTCAAAGTATATGAATTATGAAATATTTTACACCCATGCAATTCCATTTAAAGTTTTTTTTTCTGATCAGGAAACTATTAAATACATCAAATGGAATCAAAGCGAAGTGCCAATCCCTAAAATAAATTCCCTCAAACAGTGACACAATGCTAGATCTTAAAACAGTATGCTGTAAACATTTTAGTCCAAATCTGTAAATTAACTTAATCAAAATAACATATTTCAATCTCAATATGACTTATATAGCTCCTTAATTCCTTACCTTCTTCTTTACAGGCAAAGATACAGAAATCAAAGTAGGAACAAAGAACTTATATAGCGACAACAAAGCCTGGAGATGAGGCTGCATTCCCTGAAATAAAATAGTTTTCAATTTTCAATTCTGTGGCCAGTAAGACCAAAAAAAGTAATGATAAAAATAAACAGATTAAACATATATTCAGACCCTAATTTTACTATGTGATATAGCTATAGGAAGATACTTCAGAAAAATCAAGGAAAGAATAACCAGACATTAAAACCAACTCTCATAAAACAACCCTCGCCAAACTGTGGTCTTCTCTTTCATGACCTTTTCCCCTATTTCACTTCTTCCTTATATTTTCTCTCTTCTTCTCTTCCTACTTTTATCTCCTTCTCTGCCCATGCCTTATGCTTACCAGTTATACCTGCTAGCATAGCTTACTCTCACTGGCAGCACACTCAGGACTCAAAGTTTACTCATTCTTGATTTAGATAGCAAGGTGAGAAAACAAAAAGGGAAGCCAAGAAAACAGAGCAAAGGAAATATTAATACCTTCTTATCAGAATTCCTGGAAAACTAACTGAGAAATTTAACAACTGGTATGCAATAGTCAAGCAGCTTGATATAAGTGGAACAAAGCTTAACAAAAACACTAACTTTACAATGACAAAAGTTATTACTGCTGGATACCTCTGTTTGAGATATCTGGCTAACCAGAGAAAGCACCCCACTAAAATGAATTCCAAGGAAGTAAACCAATTGTTTTATTATATTACGATTTTGTTCAATCAAATACTGTACACAAAATAAGGAAGGCAGAAACTGGGCCTTAGAGATACAGTATTGCTATTTTATAACAGCTTCCCGAAATTAAATTTATTACAACAAAATCAAAATGATCCAGTTTATCTATGCTGAAATATCTTCTGATCTCTGTATTCATTACCAATTCGTATCGGAGTGTTTTCTTTGAGTTGGAATGTGGTTTGGTAGAGCAAATATTTAGTAGTGGAGAGACCTCTGGAACCTATTGTCTAGTTAACTAAACCTATCTTCGTTGTTAAAAAGTTAATATTCTCTCTCTTTTTTCAAGGAGACTTCCAGTTAAACATGGCATATTGAACATATGTGTTTAACTCTAGGTCCTCCCAAAGCCCCACTAAAAAGTAAAGGAATGAAAAAGGCGTAAAGCACAAGTTCAAAGAGAACAAGAGAGGAGAGAAAGCAAATGAGAGATCTCAACAAGATTTTGGAACCTAGAATGAAGATGGACAAATAGTAACCAACTTAGCAGAAGAGAGAAAACAAACCCTAAGGCAGCAACAGAAAAAGCCTCAAAAGCAGCAGATTCATGCTTGAGAACTCCCAGAAAGGCTCAGGAATTTGAGGAACCAGATATCTCGGAAAAGTGGAGGTCCAAGAGGGACAGAAAACAGGATTGTTGAAAGCCTACCTGTGGAGCAGTTAGAACTCGAAATTCTTTCACTACATTGGCAAACATCAAGGTTCTACTCTCTGAAGATGAAGCTGGACTCAGCAGGCACAGCTAAGGGAGGATACTAGGACCTTTCCCCATCCCTTTCCACTGCTTATGTCCCAGAGTGCTAGCAGCCAGGCTTATATCCCTGTTACAATTAATTACATGTGTCAACTTGGCTAGGCCATGGGGTGTTCAGATATTTGGTCAAACGTTATTCTGGGTGTTTCTGTGAGGGTGTTTTGGATGAGATTAACATTTAAATTGGAGGACTTTGAGAAAAGCAGGTTGCCTTCCATAATGTAGGTAGGTCTCATTCAATCAGTTGAAGGCCTACACAGAACAAAAAGACTAGCTTCCCCCAAGCCAGAGAGAATTCTCTAGCAGACTGCCTGCAGACTTTATCTGCAACACTGGCTCTTACTGGTTCTACAGCAGACTGCCTGTGGACTCAAACTGGAACATCAGCTCTCCTGAATCTCCAGCTTGCTGGCCTACCCTGCAGATTTTAGACTTGCTGGCCTCCATAATCATGTGAGCCATTCCTTATAATAAATCTCTTTCTACATATATACACACATCTTATTGGTTACATTTCTCTGGAGAAGCCTGACTAATAGAACTGCTAGGCAGGAAACAGGAGAATTCCTCTCTGGGAAAAATAACACAGTCATCTGGGAGGCTCCCCAATGAAACATCAAGATCCTACAATGAACAAACAAGTCCTGCTCACACACACAAGTTTCCAGTCACCATTTCAGTGCTTTACCATTAAATATGGACAAACAAGGTTTACCAAGCATTTCAGAAAAGCCTGTACCATGAAAGACCAAAGAAACCAAAGAAAGGAACTCTGAGGAAACAGAGACAAAGCTGGGAACAGAAAAAAAAAAAAATCACAGTCCGAGTCACACAGGCTCATGCTGGTAGGGAGACAATCCCAGAAAACATCTTCGCCAACCCTTAAAATAAGACCTAACTCCTCCTTCCTTTTCCAAAGATTGCTCTCAACAGGGCCTGGTGCATGTAAGATAACAACATGCCTGCTCCACTTCTCACCATTCTTGCTTGCTACCAGAAAGACAATTTCTGTGTTTTGTTTCCTTCCACGGATCAGGAGTTATGGGGTAAAGGTGGGTATAGAGGGAATACATGCAGGTATTAGAAATTCACAGATCCAATATATTTGCTCACATGTGTTGATTATGACTGTTGCCATTATACATGTTCAGTTACATGTGAGCATGGCTGTCTTCTTGGTTTGATATTGTTGGACTTAACCAAATTCACCAAACTCCAGCTAATCAAAACAATTTTATGAATGCATCTTTATAAATGGGCATTGATAATGGAATAATTTAGTAATGTACTATATAGAATGTTAATAATGAAGCCATACATTTAATGTCTAGGCTTAAAATTTTTAGACAATCATGTACTAAATCATTTTTTCAACTTGAACATACAGTGTTGTTTCAGTTAATATAAAACACCAAGATCTTATTTGTGGTAAGAATTTTCTTATTCTGTTGAAATGTTTTGCTGTTAACAGAGGAAAATATAGATTTTTTTCACAATTTCTATTCATGTGAAGTAAAATTCAATTTAGACAAAAACATTATCATTAATATCCTCAAAGAGGTAAGCGAAGATACTGCACCCATAGAACTAAAACAGGAAGCTATAAAATAAGATCAATCATTGAATTGTACTAACAGGAAACCTCACACTGGGAAAGCGCGAATGTTCACATGTGTCTGTGTTTTTCATTCACTGTGAATGCCTTCGGGTAGGTTATGCAGGCTTCAGCAGTTAGGCACAGCACTACGACTTCCTATTGTTTTAAACCCAAAGCTTCACAGACTTCTGTTACTGGCAGGTATAGTGGAAATAACAATGCAAGAGAGATGTTAAGGACAAAAGATAAAGGTCAGGGAACATACTGAAGTTTAAGTATCCAGAAAAGAATTTTTTCCTAGATCACATCCACACAAAAAATAAACTAGCTGCTTTACTTCAGTAAAACAGTCATTTTTGACTACTCCCTGACACTTGTTTTCTAGCCATACCAACTTAGTTCCCTAAACAGTTTCTGCTGTTCAACATCTACATGTCTTTGCTCATGCTGTTCTCTCTGCCTGGAGTGCCCTTCTCTTCCTTCTTGGCCTAGTTAAATCCTATTCATCCCTTAAAATTCCTCACAAGCATCACCACTCCTCCTTGACCCCAGTCTGATTCTGATTTTTTACTTTGTTGACAGCGTCCCAGACAATAAGTTCCTTGAAGATAACGACTCATTCGATTTTATATCCCCAAAGCCTACCACATAGTACACTGGCCAGTTTCAGGTCTTTTCAGTACTCACCATTTTGGCCTGAAGATCAAGCAGTTTTCTCACACGAAACGGTTTGACTAGAAAAGGTAAAGGACAGAAGTACCATGCATGTGGTTCAGAATAAAAAGAAACCATGTGCTTCACATAGCTGCTTCTTACAACACATCAAGAATATAAACACCCTGTTCAGTTAAGCCACTAAGCAGATGCTCTTAGATGAAAGGACTAAAAAGCAACTCCCACAAAATCCTGTCACAGAACTAATGCTAATAGTTAACTTTATAAAGGCCAATACAAATGCTAATTCCACAGAGTGAATGTCATACAACTGCAATGAAAATACTCACCATTCTCTTTTTTGGTAAGTAAATATAACAAATGGCAGACATAAGGGCACTGTTAAAATATAAAATTAAAAAAGAGAGAGAAATGACAATATATCTTGAACAGAGCAGCAACACATTTTTCTCAAATGTCAATTGTACACTGATTAAGTAAATAGGCTTCAGGACCTCAATGAACAATAGTTTTACAAAGCTTCTCTTTTTCATCTACATAGTAGTAATAAAAAAACAATAGTTTTAATTGGCATCCCATTATGCCATTTTTAGTCATTTTGGGAATATAAAAGCACCGCAGACAATTTGAAAAAACAGAAAAACATCCTTCTACCTAACAAAAATCCACATATTCCTTACAGTAGCCCGTATTTATTAAGATACAAACTTAAAACTTTATCCTGATTTCCCACTTCAAAGCATTTCCCAAGTTGTTCAGTCTTCAAAATGATCGTTTTCAATGATCTTAATATTCCGGTAAGTGGATTATACCATAATTTAATTAACCATTTAGCGCTCAGTTTGGCAAATAGCACACACAATATATTTGTTACTTAAATTACTAAATGACTGGTTCCCTCATACCATTTCATTTTGAATGTCTTCTTGTTGAGGTTTTATTCTAGATCAGGAGTCAGCAAACTGCGGTCCACCTGTTTTCGTAAATCAAGTTTTATTGGAACAGAACCACACTCATTCATTTTTGTATTGTCTATAGCTGCTTTCTCACTACAACAGCAGAGCTGAGGAGTGTGACAGAAGCTATATGGCCCGAAAAGCCCAAAATATTTACTATCTGGCCCTTCACATGTAAAGTTTGCTGATATCTATTCTAGAAGAAAACAGGGAGAATATCTTCATGACTAGAGGGTGGCAGCTTTTTTTCTTTCATAAAAGGAAAAAAATGATAGCCACAAAATAAAACAAAAAAGAAAAAAACCCCAATAAATTGAAGTTCATTAAATTAAGAACATCTGTCTATCAGACAAAGAAATAATACTCTATGGCAGGGATGGGTAAATGACAACCTACGGGTCAAATCTAGCCCACTGCGGGTTATTGTAAATAATATTTTATTGGAACACAGCCACAGCCATTCGTTTACGTACTGTCTATAGCTGCTTTCACACTACACCAGCAGAGTAGTTGTGACAGAGACAGTATGGCCCTCCAAGCCTAAATATTTACTACTTGGCTCTTGAAGAAAAAATTCTCTTAACGGCTGCTCTAGATGTTAGGAATTGAAAAAGTGAATTATTTAATAAGCCTTGAGAAGGCAACAAAAGCAAAGACTTTCTTTAAACAAACTTGTATTTTGCTAGTCATTACCCTAAACTTTGAAGTCTCAAGTACAGCATTCCATATTGCCTCTCCTCAACTTAGAAATGGGTTCAGAAAGACTCCGGACATACTTGTAAGAAGCATGAATTTAGATATTGGATCTTTTGTGTGTGAGGAAGATCAACCCTGAGCTAACGTCCATTGCCAATCCTCCTCTTTTTGCTGAGGAAGATTGGCCCTGGGCTAACATCCATGCCCATCTTCCTCTACTTTATATGGGACGCCGCCACAGCGTGGCTTAACAAGCGCTGCATCAGTCCATGCCCGGGATCTGAACCTGGGAACCCCTGAGCGAACTTAACTGCTATGCCACCGGGCCAGCCCCTCAGGTCTTTTTTTTTTTTAAGGGAAGAACACATATTATGACCAAGTCTGTCATATTCTATACAAAATATAATAACTTTCAGTAAAAAAAAAACTCATTACCTTACATCCCTAGGATATGAACCATTAGCAACACTATTTATCATGTTGGGTAAGAAATTAGTGTCACACAATCACTTGCCCTAGGCTCCAGCATTATAGGAAATCTGACATTCTCCTTTAATCCTATCTAGAAAGGAAAAACTCATATGCATCTAAGACTTTACAGTTGCCTTTCTGGCAAATAGTTAACCACACCACATCTTAAATCACTACAGAGTCAGGCTCCCACCAAATTATATGAAAATGACTTTTCTGAAGTAATGCTTTTAAAAGCTAGGCTCCCTATTTCTTGATCTGGGTGATATTCACACGAATGTGTTCAGTTTATAAAAATTAATTGAGCTGATCACTAATAATACAGACGATTTTCTGTATTATATTATACTTCAATAAATAGTTTTAAAAAGATACAAAAAGGAAAAAAGTAGGCCCCCTTTCCTCCTGCCAAGCTGAGCAAGAAACTCTTTAGTCAGCATCATGGAAACTACTCAAGTATACCGCAATTGATTTGATAAACATTTATGAGCAGTTCCTATTCGTTCATTCCCTCAGAAAAATATTTATTGAGCAGTGAATAAAAACAGACAAAAAGGCCTGCTCTTATCAAGTTTATATTCTATGTGCCACGAATAGTGTTACTAAATACTTGGGTTATAGAAGGCTCAGTCCGTGCCTGGAAGAACTCCATCTACTGAGCTATTACAAGAAAGGGAAAAGCATGCTTTATTATCTCCCATTCATTACAAAGTATAAACACAGAATTCATTTGTATTGCAATTTGGTCAGTTTATGAACAAAAACAAATGAGGTTAAGAGAGATGTCAAAGGTAAGGGAGAGTCAATCACATACTACTCATCATTCATTCACTCCTGTGCACCATAAGGCAAGCAGAAGGGATGAGCATTCTTACTTTCTCTTGACACTTCAAGGTCACTACTTTCATCCTTGTAGAGAAAAAGACTGCCTTTGAGACTTGGTCCACCCAACCCCACTACCTCTAACTTACCTATACCCTATCTATTCACCACTAATCTCTTAGTAACTTCCAAAAATTCACTAAGGACTTAGTGACTCAGTCTTCTACTCTAACCTACTCTAACTCTAATCCCAATATCATGCAAGAAGACTTTAATAAATCACCTTGGCTTTACAGCTTATTGACTTTCTCAATTCCAATGACCTGATTACCATTTATAGAAATATTGCAGATTAGATACCCTGAATGACCCTGCCTGCTTTCTTGCCAACTCAGCAATTTTTTTACATTGCATCCAGCTGTTTAAGTGCATTTCTGAGCTGAAATGAAAGCCAAGAATCTGCAGCTCCCAAAAACAAAATGAAAGTGGGAACATTGAATAATCATAATCATCATCATCATCTCTCTCTCCAAGATTTTCTGCCAAACCTTAGAAATTGTGAACTTTTGGCTCTAATAGCCAGAAAGGGAGGTAGGGGCAGGATAGGCAGGAGATAAAGCTTAGAGTCCACCCACTATGTGGAATATTTAAGGGATCTATTAGAAAACTGGGACGGACCTCCCAAGAGCTACACCCGAAGTGTATGGGTGTGAAATAAAAACAAATCCCACTGTGCTGAAGAGGATAGCAGGTAAACTTGCTGGTCTTGACCTTGGGGTTGAATGAAAGGAAAATAAAGCCTCTCCCAAGAAACTGTAACCACAAGCTGGCTCTATGTAGGTGTGCAGTTTAAATTTACACTAGTGGTATGACCTGGAAAACCTCAAGTGAAGAATTTACAGTGGTTCCAGCTTAGTTGTATCTCTCAGACAAATCACATATCTGTTAAGGGACCTCTATCTAGAATATAGAAAGAACACTTGCAACCCAATAATAAAAATACAAATAACCCAATTAAAAAATGGGCAAAGGGGGGCCAGCCCAGTGGCGTAGTGGTTAAGTTCACGTGCTCCACTTCAGCAGCCCAGGGTTCATGGGTTCAGATCCCAGGTGCAGACCTACACACCACTCATCAAGCCATGCTGTGGCAGCATCCCATATACAGAATAGAGGAAGACTGGCACAGGTGTGAGCTCAGGGACAATCTTCCTCACCAAAAAAAAAAAAATGGGCAAAGGATCTGAATAGACATTTCTCCAAGGAAGACATACAAATGGCCAATAAGCATATAAAAAGATGTTCAATGTAACTAATCATTAGAGAAATGCAAATCAAAACCACAATGAAATGAATACCACTTTACACCCACTAGGATGGCTATAATCAAAAAGTCAGATAAATAAGTGTTGGCAAGGATGTGATGAAATTGGAACCCTCATACACTGCTGGTGGGAATGTAAAATGGTACAGACACTGTGGAAAAGTTCAGTCCTCAAAATGCTAAACACAAAATTACCATATGATATAGCAATTCCATTCCTAGGTATATATCCAAAAGAATTGAAAGCAGGGATTTGAACAGATACTTATACACCAATGTTCACTGCAGCCTTATTCATGTTAGCCAAAAGGTGGAAACAACCCAAGAGTCCATCAACAGAAGAATGAATAAACAAAATGTAATACATACATACAATGGAATATTATTCAGCCATAAACATGAATGAAGTTCTGATATATTCTACAACATGGATGAACCCTTAAGATATTATGCTAAGTGAAAGCTATGCTAAGCCAGACACAAAAGGATAAATATTTTATGATTCCACTTATATGAGGTACCTAGAATAGGCAAATTCATAGAGACAGAAAAGTAGATTAGAGGTTACCAGGGGCTGGGAGGAGAAGGAATCTGGAGTTATTGCTTAATGAGTAGAGAGTTTCCATTTAGGGTAACAAAAAAGTTTTGGAAATAGATAGTAGCGATGTTTGTACAACATTGTGAATGTAATTAATGAAATGCCAATGAATTGTACACTTAAAAATAATTAAAATAATACATTTTATGTTATGAAAAAATATATAACAGGTTAAAAAAATGAAGTACTGATACATGCTACAACATGGATGAACCTTGAAAATATGCTAAGAAGCCAGTCATAAAAGACCACATATTATATGATTCCGTTTATATGAAATGTTCAGAATAGGCAAATCTCTAAAGATAGAAAATAGATTAGGAGTTGCTTAGGAATCCCTAAATACGAAGACGGGGGTTGGGGAATGATAGCTAAAGGGTATGGGGTTTTTGAGATGATGAAAATGTTCTAAAATTGGCTATGCTCATTGTTGCACATATCTGTGAACATACTAAAAACTAGTGAATTGTATACTTTCAGTGGGTGGATTGCATGGTATGTGAATTATATCTCAATAAAGCTGTCTTTAAAAAGTATCCAAGAGAAAAGAAGAAATGACAGATTACAATTAGACTGATTCAACAACAATGGAAAGGAAGAGCCACTGGAATAATACTGTCAATGTCCTGAGAGAATTTAACTCTCACCTGAGAGTTCTACACACAGCAAAACCAATTTTCAAGAACAAGGGTATAGTAAAGATTTTCAGATAAAGACAGAGAGTTTACCATCAAAAAGATTCTCATTGAAAGAATATTCTAAAGGATACACTTTTAGATAAAGAAATATGATCTCAGATTGAAGATCTGAGATGAAAAACAAATGATCAACAAAGATATTGATAAATAGGCGGGAAAAATCTAAACAAACATCAACTGTGAAGATAATAATAACACTTACTTTATGTGTATGTGGAGGAGGATAGAGAAGGATAAGCTAGAACTAAAAATAGACAATAGCATATAATCTGAGCAGTGTGATCAGAGTTAAAGCATTCTAAGGTCCTTGTATCATTCAAGATGAAGGTAAAGATGTTGGTTACCTCTAGACTTTTAGAAAAACCATATTAGAAATTAAAACTGAGGGCCAGCCCAGTGGCGTAGTGGTTAAGTTTGTGCACTCTGCTTTGGTGGCCCTGGGTTCACAGGTTCAGACCTATACACTGCTCATCAAGCCATGCTGTGGTGGCATCCCACATACAAAATAGAGGAAGATGGGCACAAATGTTAGCTCAGGGACCATCTTCCTCAAGCAAAAAGAGGAAGACTGGCAACAGATGTTAGCTCAGGGCCGATCTTCCTCACCAAAAAAAAAAAAGAAATTAAAACTGAGAAAATTTTAAATGTTTATTAATTCACTAAAAAAAATAAAAAGCCCATTACATGCTAACATAAATGACATACTTTATGAAAAATAACCATATTTTCCAACAAAAGAAAAATAAAGAAGAGTGACATTGTTTTACATTTTACATTATATATGAATGTTAAAATAGGTACAATAACACCTAAAAGAACACAACACAGAATGTGTAACTTCCAAACAAGAATAGGGGGAAAATCACAAACAATCCAAAATAAGAGTGATAGAGGGAAAGAATCAGAAAAAAGCAGATCATTTAGAAACCTCAAAATAAGATATTTGAATTTATTTCTACTATATCAGTAATTACTACAAAGGTAAACTAATTCCCCAGGTAAAAAGCAAAAAATCATCAACCAGGATCTAAAAATAAAATCCAGTTCTATGCTATTTAAAAGAGGCATCTGAGACATGAGGGCAGAAAAAGATTTAAAAAAAAACAGAAGATGAAAACATACCAAGGAACTACTAGCCAAAATAAAGTCAGGGTAGCAATGTCAATATTAGACAAAATAGATTAAAACAAAAAGCATTTCTAACAACAAAGGGTAACTCCATGATAAAGGGTTTGATTCACCAGGATGATATGAAAACTATAATCATGTATACATCTAATATTGGACTATTAGACTCAAAATATATGAAGCAAAAATTGACAGAACTTTAAGGAAAAACTGACAAATCTGCCTTCATAGTGGAAGATTTGCAACATATCTCACTCAGTAATTCATAGATGAGCAGTGATGACAACAACTGCATAAGAATATAGAAAAACTTTGTCCACAGACCATATTTGAGAATTACTAGTCTAGGACTTCATCATGTTATACCTGGATTATCCTGTTAGTCTAATTAGTCCTCCTCACTCTAGCCTCTCTCCTAATTCACAGTGTTTGGCACTACTAGATACAACTTCCTACAATGCTGCTTTCAACATGTTCTGCCCCAAATTTTTTCAGTGATTTCCCAACCAGAGAGAAGATAAAGTTCAAATTCCTTAGCATCACATTCAAAGATCTCTACGATCTTTCCTCGTCCAAGTTTTTCAGCCTCACCACCCACCACCGACTGACACCACCTGTAATTAAGTCAGTCTGATCTATTTAAGGTCTCCTGAAACACAATTTACATATCTTGCAACTTTGCTTGAAATATTCCTGTCATATCAAACATCATTTCCTTTTACCAAATCTTAAATCTCATTCAACCTTCAAGACCCAGCTCAGTGCCCACATACTTCATGATGCTTCTTCTAATCACTCTGGTTTACAGTGCTCTCTTCCTTCCCGGAAATATCACAGCAATTATTATCCTCATGTTATCATATACTGTCTTTGATAATTTAACTCTTGAGTTGTTATTTAACTTTATGTGCTTTCCTTAATCCCCCAATTAGATTGTAAATCCCTGGAATACAGAAACTCTTGGCTATATGTTAAAACTTCTACAGCGCCTAGTACAACACAATGAACACAGTGGAAACATCAATTTTTTTTTTTTTTTGTGGGGAAGACCAGCCCTGAGCTAACATCTGTTCCAATCCTCCCCTTTTTGCTGAGGAAGACTGGCCCTGGGCTAACATCGTGCCCATCTTCCTCTACTTTATATGGGACGCCGCCTCGGCATGGCTGACAGGCAGTGTGTCGGCGGGCGCCCAGGATCCGAACCCGCGAACCCCGGGCTGCCAAGCGCAGACCAAACCGCTGCGCCACCGGGCGGCCCCATGAAACATCAATTTTTAAAAATGAAATCACTGAACGAATTCCCTTCCCAAAGGTAAGAGGAATTTGGTTAGATGAACGGTTCACATGGTCTGCCTTGAAAATCTTCCAGGTGGACAGATTGATTTCTTAGAGTTATTAATGTTTTCAATGGGAATAATTATGCTATTTAATCAAAATCAGTCCATTGGCATCTCAAGAAAAGCAACCCTCTCCTTCTCATTAATTCTGATGAAGTTTTTGCAGTGTTAATCAAGAAAATGTAGAATAAGTGACCCAAAAGACTCTGCTGAAGTGGTTTAAAGGGAAAAGATGGCAATCACTGCTCTAGATCAGCAAAGAGACTCCAATGTGGAGTCAATTCTATCCGTAACATTTTATTTCCTTAAAAGATATAAAGCAAATATGGTAAAATTTCATATGTGTTAAACTGAGAGACAGATGCCAAGGGTGTTTGTTGTATTATTCTTTAAAATTTTCT
This sequence comes from Tapirus indicus, assembly GCA_031878705.1. Lineage (NCBI taxonomy): Eukaryota > Metazoa > Chordata > Mammalia > Perissodactyla > Tapiridae > Tapirus > Tapirus indicus. The sequence goes on along the minus strand of CM062942.1, from coordinate 84,647,408 downwards.
ATATGTTTGATTTTTTTTTAAATAAGTAAGGAGAAACACATTGTGTGGCACTTTGAAGCACATACAGCGCGTCAATATACAAGCACGTACCATTTGATCGATGCATGATACTGTTCAATTTTTACTTACCAGTACGTCATCTTGCAATGAAGCAAAAAAGAAGCCATAGAGCAAGTTAACTTTCTCCTTGTGATCAATGAAGTCAAACATTGCAACCAGCCAACGATAAAAAAGTACCTATCCAGAGACAGAATACTTATCTTTAGAGAAACATAACGGGCACAGAAGAGCTTAATTCCCCCCTCAGGGCTGTTTTAGAAGCCTCTAGCACAAAACAGGATAATAGATTTTATTTCTCAGTAAAAATTTCTGTTTGAACAGAGTCCTTGCATCAAACTATATTGCACTAAAACTACAGGGTTTGCACAAAAGGCCACTGCCATTACTCCGTAAGTGGCTCTTCCTTGCCAGCCCTTAAGTGGTTCTGAAGGACTTATAATCAAAGTGTTTAAAAAGATTACCTTGGTGCTACCAGAACACTTGCCAACACAAAGCCAGGAGACTGCCTTAACTACAGAATCTTCTGATATTAGAGTTGCTGGAATCAGGCACTTCAATATCCGAGTGCTTACAGCACTCCCTGGAAAGCAGACAAACTCTAAATTAAACTACATTTTAGTATCTTGATTGTTCCCTTACTATTTTTCACTCTTGGTCCTAAAAATCTGACTTTATATTGAAGGCAATAAAAAACAACAGTGAGGGGGCCGGCCCAGTGGTGTAGTGGTTAAGTTCACGCACTCTGCTTCGGCAGCCTGGGGTTCGCAGGTTTGGATCCCAGGCATGGACTTACACACCGCTCATCAAGCCATGCTGTGGCGGCGTCCCACATACAAAACAGAGGAAGATTGTCACAGACGTTAGCTCATGGACAATCTTCCTCAAGCAAAAAGAGAAGGATTGGCAACAGATGTTAGCTCAGAGCCAGTCTTCCTCACCAAAAAAAAAAAAATGCAACTAACTTCTGATATAAATTATAAAGCAAATTCTTTGGCTCTAATATTTCTACTTAAACAGAAGGATGAGTATAGGGTTTCTTTTTACGGTGATGAAAATGTTTGGGAATTAGATAGTGGTAATGGTTGCACAACTCTGAATATGCTAAAAAAAAAAAACCCCTGAATTGTACACTTCAAAAGGGTGAATTTTATGGTATGTGAATTATACCTCAAAAAAAGTCTTTTCCTCACAGAAAAATTTCAAGGATTATTTTTTTATTTTAGCATTTCTTAATGGCACGACAGATTCTGATTTATCTAAAGCTATTGACAGACATCTTGCATGAGCTGCTAGATTTAAGAATAAATAAATATATTTGTATTCTCCATCCCCTGCAAAAAGTGGTGAGGATAGTAGAAAGGAATAGTTGTCCTTGGAATTAGCTGGCAGTAATATCATTCTATACTGGTCCAATCTTTCCATCATACTCTCTGGCTTCCATGGTATTCTCCCATCTGGTAATATAAATGATGTTGCAAATAGCTTTACATACATCTTATATCAACTTCTGCTTATTAAGCCTTCAAGAACTAAACATAATCTCAGGAATTTCTTTTTTTATGCTTAAACATTGTTTTATTTGCAATATAGTGTGGTGATCACATCCATCCACTATAATAACACTGTTCTCAACTTCTCCAGCAAGTACCAGTCTTAGAAACATCTTATACATGTCTAAACACTGTTTTATATGCATTATAGCATGGTGATCACATCCATTCACTGAAATAACAATGTTCTTAACTTCCCCTGCAAGTAGCATTCTCAGCAACTTCTTATATATCTGTCTTTTTTTCCATGAGGTTGAAGACCTCTATTTTTTTTAATAAAAATTGTATATATTTAAGATGTACAACATGATAAGATATATATATATATATAAATATACACAGTGAAATGATTACTATAGTCAAGCTAATTAGCATATTATCTCCTCACATAGTTACCATTTTTTGTGTGGTCAAAGCACCTGAAATCTACTCTCAGCAAATTTCCAGTATTCAATACAGTATTAACTATAGTCATCACGCTGTACATTAGTTCTCTAGATTTATTCATTCTACATAACTGCAACAATATATCTCATCAATTTCTTCCCCGCATCATTCTGTGGAGAAGAAAGAAAGCAGTGATGACAGGTAATGAATCACAAGAATAAAAATCTCTGCTTTCTACTCTTTTGGTTTCTGGTTTGTATTTCTCTTTTCTCCCCTACTCCCATCCCCTAACTCTTCTAAAGTTTAAAACAGTCTGACCACTAACACTTTACACATGTACCAAATTTAAAGACGGAATTCAATACAGACTCTATTCTTACTTTTCAGTGAATTTTTTTTTTTTTTTTTTTTTGTGGGGAAGACCAGCCTTGAGCTAACATCCGTCGCCAATCCTCCCCTCTTTGCTGAGGAAGACTGGCCCTGGGCTAACATCCATGCCCATCTTCCTCTACTTTATATGGGACGCCGCCACGGCATGGCTGACAGGCAGTGCGTCTGTCGGTGGGCGCCCGGGATCCGAACTCACGAACACCGGGCTGCCAAGCGCGAACTAAACTGCTGCACCACCAGGCGGCCCCACTTTTCAGTGAATTTTAATTAATTTCTAAAGAGTCTAGAGTCCCTTTGCCCCTAATTAGGATGACATTTCTAGCACACCTGCCCCTGAATATGCATTTCAACTTAGCAAAAGAGCTACCTGTAAAGATCTAGTAGTGATGGGAGATATCATAGAAACGACTAAAAGGGAGAAAAGCAATTTAGGAGGCCACATTTGACATCACCAAATTCCAGCTTAACAGAGAAATGAAATTAGACTATAAAGCCAGAGATTATTTTAACAATTGACTATACAAGTTTCCAAATCTGAGGCATGCATTTGCCACATGACCTGGCAAACATCATGAAAACCTTCTACCCGTTAATTTCTGAGATATCCAAAAAACAGAGAGAAATTCCAAAATACAAAACAACTGTACATTCTACACATGTTTTAGGGGAAGAAGGCAGAGAGAGAATTGCTCTCGACAGACACTGATCAGTTCAACACAGTTTCCTGGAAAGATATTAGAACCAAACAATCTGAAACCATTTACAAGGAGAAAAGGTCAAATTTCTATTTATTAGGTCAAATTTAACTTTCTAGGAAAACACAGAGAACGAATCAGGTAAAAGTATAGAACTAAAATACCTGGGAGTCATATACTGAATTTGGCTAGTAACGTGTTGTTGCTTTAAAACACACATACACATACACACACACACACACACACACACCACTGCAAACATGATGCTAGGGTATACACAAAGAAACCCAACATGCAAGGGCCAGAAAATAGTATATAAAGCATCCAGTTTTAATAGTTGTCTTAATTTAAAAAAAAAAAAGTAGAACACCCAGTAGCAGTGTGGTAAAGGGGAGTTAGGAGATCTGAGTTCCCCAGTTCTAGTTCTGACATTAAGCAAGTCTCTTTAATCACTCTGGCCTCAGTTTACTCACCTTTAAAATTAGGATGTTCAGGGTTTAAATACCTTCCAAGTCTGAATTTGGATGAGAGGAGGTTGAAAGGTTCTTCTCAAGTAAAAAGAATACTGGCTAGACGTTATTTCTTTCTAAGAACCTCTTCCCCCTCCCCATTCCAAACGAACTTACAACAGGAAAGGAAGCATTTGCACAAAAGAAAAAGCATCTTGACTGTTAAGATCATAGACAGTGGAATGGAGATGGTATCAACAGGGACTTACAGATAACTGAACCTAAAGGCAATGTAGTAGACCAAGTTATCTCTCAAGGTGCCTTCCGGCAACATTATTTAAATTATGATCTATGCTTCTGAACAGAAATACTTTAAATGGCTCCCATGTATTTGGTGACAAGAGTCTACACATTTTATTTGTAAAGATATGCGATAACTACCCATTTTTTGGCATATGCACATAGAGACTTTTGGCTCACAAGGTGGTTTGAAAACAAGAAAGACCCATTTTATAATCTTACCAGATTGGTTTTATGAAGAAAAAAGTAAAAACAAAAGACTGCAACTGATTCGAATGAACAATCCAATTCAAAGTCTGAATGGCAAAACTAATAGCAAACTGGGAGGGAAGTTCAAGCTGGCAGTGTACAAAGTTCCTGAACTCATCTCCTCCCACAGACACAACAAATAAACAGCTACATATGGAACAAATCCCTCTGAAAAGAACCTGAGAACTAGCTGAACACCTGCTGCACAACAAAGGATAAAAGGGTGCAGAGACAGGTAAGAGAGGTAGAGACACACTCTCACCAAAACCCCCACCTCCTGGCACAGCGACCCACAATAGGGAGGGATCTCAAAAAAACAAACAGAGTTTCTCTGGGAGGAGGAAGGGGCCTGTATGCCACACCTGGCACCCCAACCCTTGGGTCCTGTACTGGACAGACAAAATCCCCAAATGTCTGGCTTTGAAAACTAATGAGGCTTACATCCAGGAGAAACATAGGGTTGCAGGGAATGAATATCCCTCTCCTGAAGGACTGGGGCACAGATCCAATCACTCTGGGACCCAGTGCAAAAAGCAGCAGTTTGAAAAGAGCCTAGACCATATGTGAAGGAGAGTCACATGCTAATCTTAAAGAGTCCGCCAGAGGGGCAGAAGTCTGCTGGGACTCTCTCCAGGGACAGAATGCTGGAGGACGCCATTTTTATGGGTTCCCTCGACCTTCCTGGTGCCGGCACTGGTGGGTGCCCTTTTTGTACTCACTCAAACGTGCTGACAGTGGCAAGTGAGCAGCCCTGCCCCACCCCAAGCCCTGCGCTGCTCACACGTGGCACGAAAAGATGCAGCAGGCAAGCAGCCCTGCACCTCCAGCCCCGAGCAGCACCCACGTGGCACAAACAGTCATGGTGGGTGAGCAACCCTGCCCCAACATGCTGCTAGCATGATCCCACCAGAGCCAACAGGCACACAGCCCACACAGGGGATACCCCTTGAGCACCTAGCTCTGGTGGTTAGGAAGGATTGTGCTTCTGGGCCTTATGTGACATCGCCTACACAAGGCTGCTCCTTCAAGGCTGGAAGAGGTAGTTGGTTAGCCTAATACATAGAAACAAACACAGAGAGTCAGGCAAAATGAGGAGACAGAGAAATATGTTCCAAACAAAAAAAGAAGAAAAAACATCAGAAAAAGATATGAATGAAACAGAGAAAAGCAATCAACCTGATAAAGAGTTCAAAGTAATGGTCATCAAGATGCTTACCAAACTCAGGAGAAGATTGGATGAACACAGTGAGATCTTCAACAAAGAGACAGAAAATATAAGAAAGTTTCAAACAGAAGTTACAGTGCTGAAGAATACAATAAACTGAACTGAATAATAGACTAGAGGGGTTCAACAGTAGACTGAATGAAAGTGAAGATCAGATCAGCAAGCTGGAAGACAAAGCAACAGAACTCACAGAGAGCAGCAAAAACAAAAAAGAATTTTAAAATATGAAGATAACTTAAGGGACCTTTGGGATAACATCAAGCAGAATAACATTCACATTATAGAAGTCCCAGAAAGAGAAGAGAGGAAGGGCTAGAAAACTTATTTGAAGAAATAATGGCTGAAAACTTCCCTAATCTGGAAAAGGAAACAGACATACAGGTCCAGAAAGCCAAGAGTGTTCCAAATAAGATGAACACAATGAGATCCAAACCAAGACACATTATATGGTCATGAGTAGCTTAACAATGGGGACAATCATCGGACAATTTTGTCATTTTGTGAACATCCTAGAGTGTACTTACACAAACCCAAATAATATACCCTACTACGCATCTAGGCTATATGGTACTAATCTTATGGGACCACCGCCATATATGCAGTCCATTATTGACTGAAACGTTATGTGGCACATGACTGTAATTAAAATGGTAAAAGTTAAAGAAAGAATCTTAAAAGCAGCAAAACAACTTATTATGTACAAGGGAAACTCCCTAAGGCTATCAACAGATTTTTCAGCAGAAACTTTGCAAGCCAGGAGAGAGTGGTACGACATATTCCAAGTGCTGAAAGGAAAAAATTGCCAACAATGAATTCTCTACCTGGCAAGGTTATCATTCACAGTTGAAGGAGAGATTAAGAGTTTTCCAGATAAGCAAAATCTAAAAGAGTTCATCACCACTAAACCAACCTTACAAGAAGTGTTAAAGGAACGTCTCTAAACTGAAAAGACAATAGAAAAGATCAATGAAGAGCTGATTGAAAAAATAAACAAAATTGACAAACCTTTAGTCAGACCAACCAAGGAAAAAACAGAGGGCTCCAATAAACAAAATCAGAAATGAAAGAGAAGTTACAACTGATATCACAGAAACACAAAAGATCATAAGAGACTACTATGAACAATTATATGCCAACAAATTGGACAACCTAGAAGAAATAGATAAATTCCTAGAAACATACAATCTTCCAAGATTGAATCATTAAGAAACAGAAAATCTGAATAGACCAATTACCAGTAAAGAAATTGAATTAGTGATCAAAAACCTCCCCCAAAACGAAAGTCCAGGACCAGACGGCTTCACTGGTGAATTCCACCAAACATTCAAATAAGATTTAATATCTATCCTTCTCAAATCATTCCAAAAAATTGAAAAAGAGGGGAAGCCAGCATTACTCTAATACCAATACCAGACAAGGACACCACAAAAAGAAGAAAATTACAGGCCAATGTCACTGATGAACATAGACACAAAAATCTTAAACAAAATATTAGCACACCAAATTCAACAATACATTAAATGGATCATACACCATGATCAAATGGGATTTATTCTAGGGATGCAAGGATGGTTCAACATCCACAAATCAATATGATATACCACATTAACAAAACAAAGGATAAAAATCATATGATCATCTCAATAGATGCAGAAAAAGCATTTCATAAAATTCAATATCCATTTATGATAAAAACTCTCCAAAAAGTAGGTATAGAGGGAATATACCTAAACATAATAAAGGCCATATACGACAAACCAACAGCTACCATCTCACTCAATGGTGAAAAGCTGAAAGCTTTTCCTCTAAGATCAGGAACAAGACAGGATGTCCACGCTCACCACTTCTATTCAACATAATATTAGAAGCTCTAGCCACAACAATTAGGCAAGAAAAAGAAAAGCTATCTAGATTAGAAAGGAAGAAGTAAACTGTCACTATTTGCAGATGACATGATATTATATATAAAAAAACTCTAAAGACTTCTCAAAAAAACTGTTAGAACTAATAAATGAATCCAGTAAAGTAGCAGGATACAAAATAAATTTACAGAAATTTGTGGCATTTTTATACACTAAAAACAAACTACCAAAAAGAGAAATTAAGAAAACAATCCCATTTACAATTGCATCAAAGAGAATAAAATACCTAGGAATAAATTTAACCAAGGAGGTGAAAGACCTGTACACTGAAAACTATAAAACACTGATGAAAAAACTTAAGACACAAATAAATGGAAAGATATTCTGTGCTCAAGGATTGGAAGAATTAATATTGTTAAAATGTCCATACAACCCAAAGCTATCTACAGTTTCAGTGCAATCTCTATCAAAATTCCAATGGCAATTTTCACAGAACTAGAACAAATAATTCTAAAATTTGTATGGAATGACAAAAGATCCCAAATAGTCAAAGCAATCTTGAGAGAGAAGAACAAAGCTGATTTCAAACTATACAAAGCTACAGTAATCAAAACAGTATGATACTGGCATAAAAATGGACACACAGATCAATGGAATAGAACCAAGAGCCCAAAACTAAACCCACACATATATGGATAACTAATTTTCGACAAAGGAGCCAAGAACATACAATGGAGAAAGGACAATCTCTTCAATAAATGGTATTGGGAAAACTGTACAGCCACATACAAAAGAATGAAACTAGACCATTACCTTACACCACACACAAAAATTAACTCCAAATGGATTAAAGACTTGAATGTAAGATCTGAAATCATAAAATTCCTAGAAGAAAACATAGGCAGTAAGTTCCTTGACATCAGTTTCAGCATTATTTTCTTGGATCTGACTCCAAAGGCAAGAGAAAAAGCAAAAATAAACAAATGGGATCACATCAAACTAAAAAGCTTCTGCACAGTGAAGGAAACCATCATCAAAACAAAAAGACAACCTACTAAATAGGAGAAGATATTTGTAAATCATATCAACTGACAAGGAGTTAATATCCAAAATACATGAAGAACTCATACAACTCAAAAACAAAAAAATAAACAACCCAATTAAAAAATGGGCCGAGGACCTGAATAGACATTTTTCCAAGGAAAACATACAGATGGCCAACAGGCACATGAAAAGATGTTCAACACCACTAATTATCAGGGAAATGCAAATCAAAACCACAATAACATATCACCTCATGCCTGTTAGAATGGCTATTATCAAAAAAAAAAAAAAACAAAACAAGAAATAAGTGTTGGAGAGGATATGGAGAAAAGGAACGTTTGTACACTGCTGCTGGGAATGTAAATTGGTGCAGCCACTATGAAAACAGTATGGAGATTTCTCAAAAATTACAAATAGTACTACCATGTGATCCAGCTATTTCACTTCTGGATATTTATCTGAAGAATACAAAAACACTAATTCGAAAAGATACATGCACCCCTATGTTCACTGCAGCATTATTTACAATAGCCAAGTTATGGAAACAACCTAAATGTCCATCGATGGATGAATGGATAAAGAAGAGGTGGTATATATACACAATGGAATATTACTTGGCCATAAAAAAGATGAAATCTTGCCATTTGTGACATCATGAATGGACTTTTAGAACATTATGCTAAGCGAAATAAGTCAGACGGATAAAGACAAATACTCTGATTTCACTCATATGTGGAATCTAAAGAAACAAAATAAACACAAAAACTCATAGATACAGAGCAGACTGGTGGTTATCAGAGGGGAAAGAGGTTGCAGGGTGGACGAAATGGGTGAAGGAGGTCACTTGTAACTGTATAGTGATGGATGGTAACTAGACTTTTGGTGGTGATTGCTCTGTAGCATATACAGATGTCGAATTATAATGCTGTACACCTGAAACTTACATAACGTTCTATACCAATTTTACCTAAATAAAAAAAAACAACAGCAAATTGATGACAAATGTATCCCCATGACATACCAAGTTTGCCACTGAGTGCCACATTTAAGAGAATGTCAATTCCTTCTGGAGCTAGCCCATTCTTCCAAGCCACATTTTCCACAGTTTTCAAGTGTTTTTCCAAGGTTTTATCTTTACTCCGTGAAGTTTTAGTGGGACCTGGAAAAAGGGAACAATATTAAATAGGTGGGACCTTTAAAATTCTTTCAGTCCTCAGCCTCAACAATTACAATTTGGGATACTTTAAAGGAATAGCTTTGTGTAAAAAATGTCTTCCTAAAAACCCTTCAAAGCCTTTAAAACTCTAGAATATTTAATAGCAATAGCACCTTCAGTGAGGAAAACTGAACCATGCCCTGGCATCCCTGCTCTAAACTAACTAAAAGCACTGAACTTAGACTATAAGCTGTTTCAATACTAGAGCAGTGGTCCCCAAATTTTGCTGCACGCTGTAATCAACCAGGGAATCTGCATCCCATACAAATAAAATCAGAATGTCTAAGAGTGGATGCCAGGCATCAGTGCTTTTTAAAGATTCTCTGGTAATCCCAATGTGCAACAGTTTGGAAACCACTCTGCCAGGAACATGCTTTGTTGTTGTATCCCTAGTACCTAGCATACTGATACGTAGTAAGTGTTCAACAAATGTCTATTAAACAAACAAAACCATGAATGAGCAAAAATATGCTTTCCTTTAAAAATCCTTAAGAAAAAAGTCTAGAATATTTTTACAGAAATTGGACTTTCATAAGGAAAACAATCTGTCTTACCTTTCTCGAAGTATCTTACTGCTATTTGCAGAGCATCTTCTGCTTTATCATCAGTATGTTCATAATCTTCCGCTGGATTGTTTTGTCCATGTTTCGAGATGCTCTTTGAGTCGCTTAGGTCCTCTTTTACTTTCCAGGCTGAGAGATTAGTCTGATAACTATTACTACCTTGTGAAGTCCTCTTTTGTGCCTGAGAATTCTTAACTCTCTTTTGGGATGACATTACTGCACATATTCTATACAGAAACAAGTTTCAAGTTACCATTAATCGGCCAAACAGTCCCTTTTTACTCCACAAAGACAGGGACCATATCTGCCTATATTCCCAACATTTAGTACAGAGTACCTACCACACAAGTACACAATAAAAAAAAACTGACAACAATCCAGGCAACAAAACTTACAGGTTAACTTTCTCAGAAAGCCCTTGATCTAAATAGGAATAGAGAGAAACAACTCTCCAAGGTAACATTCACCAGCTGAACTGGCCTTCTTGTGAGAAAAAAACAGTAAGGGTACAGGTAACACAGCAAGTTCTCTTTAAATGACTATATCACATAAGGGAGTCCAAAACCAATCCATCTTATGAACTCAATCTTCCTTTCTCCACTCACTCCTAACTTTTCTCCACCCCTCCCTGATTTTGCTTTTAATCTTTCACGCTCCCTACTTTGTCAGTGCTAAGTTAAAACTGCATAGTTCAAAAGTCAAACTGGTGGCCAAACTAAGGATTCTCAGAACAGAAAAATTCCCCATTAATTCACTCATTCAATAAATAATTACAGAACATCATCTATATGCCAATCACATTTCTAGTTACTACAGATAAAATCATACAACAGTCAAGGTCTGTGCTCTAACGAAGCTTATGGGGGTGGGGTGGGGAGGAGCATGAGAATCAAAAAATAATTAATAGTGAACATCTAATGGTGATGTGACAGAAATGGGGTTGGGGGTGAGAAGCTACCTTTGAATAAGTGTGCAGAGAAAGCCTCTCTGATGTCACCTTTAAGCTGAGATTTGAATGCGAAGAAGGAAGCAGCCATGTGAAGATCTGGTGGAAGAATATTTCATGGAGAGGGAAGAGCGAGACATGCTAAGACATTAAAAGCAAGAGCTTCGTGCGTTAGAGAAACAGCAACACTAGTGGGGGTGGGGGAGGGGGTGGCATGAAGTGGGTAGAGGGCAGTGGGAGATGAAGTCAGAAAGGCAGCCAGGGACTACCACTTTGGGACTTGGTGAGAGTAAGGAGTTTGGATTTTAAGTGTCATAGGCAACTATGGGGGAAAGGAGGAGTGGTAGAGAGGAGAGTGATACCATCTGATTTATGTGTTAAGACCATTTTAGCTGCAGCATGGAGAAGAGAAGGCTAGGGGTCAAGGAGTGGAAACAGACCAATTACAAGGGTCTCGCAGAAGTCCAGAAGAGATATGACTGTAGTCTAAGCTTGGCCTAAGGTATAGCGGTGGAAGAGGCAGAAAAATATTCGTATTTGTGATATATTTTGGAGATAGACTGGGCAAAGGCCACGACAAAAGAATTGGACGTAGGGAAAAGGAAAGAGGAACCTAGAACGACTTCCAAGTTTTTGGCTTCAAATGGGAAAAACTAAGAGAATGGTTGGAACGACACTAATTCAATCCCGCCTCCCCAGAATAGATGAGGCCAGAGCTGGAGAGCAATATGTATGTCTAACCCGGTGGGAGGTTCCAGGTTCTGAGCTGTTTTCCAGTGTCCTAAGAAAGGGCGGGAGAGCAGCTTCTGACCTCATCCGGTTGAGCCGTCCCGTCACTTCCCAAGAATCCCCCTTTCACAGCCTGCCCCGGCAGGGAGCGAACTTGGCGACGGGACTGACTCACTGAGCAGATTCCTGGGCTGAGGGAAAACTCGACCCCAGCCACATTTTGCAGGATAGTCCTGCTCAGAAGACAGAAGACTCCCTTCGCTCTCTGGGGCCCCCCATGTCGCGCAGTGTTTAAAAGTTCCTCACCTAACACACTGCTCGGTCCTAAAGCCTCCAGCAGCCGCACATCGCCTCCCGGATTCAAATGAGCGGGACCCGCCCCACGCATGCGCTTCCGCGGAGACTCAGGCGGCGGCTAGGCGGAGCGGCACGCTCTGCTGAAGCCTGATTGGTTGGGTTACAGCTCAACGGCGCGATGCGGCGCGCGCGCCGACGCTGACGCAGACCCAGTGCCGGAGAGCCGCTTGCCCCACCCGCCCGGGCCCGGGGACGCGCGGCAAGTGGGCAGTTGCTGGAGCCAGCTGATTGGCTGGCGTTCCCACTGTTCTAATAATGTTTGCATTCAGTCATTTTGCCTGAAATGGGACGATTAGTGGCTCGATTCTTGACTTTAACAAGATCAGTTATAGTGATCGTTTCGCTCAGATTGACCCCACATGTTGGGACCTTGAATCTGTAGGAAAATATGAAACTGCAAACTTCGCAATGAAGGCTACTTCTCCCGTGCAGGGCAAGAGACTTAGGTTAAAAGATCTGTGACCTCTGAAGCTGCCGCTTTCCCCAAGTAAAGTTAGGGGGTGGGAAGAAAGCACGGCTGCCTGGATCTGCCCTCCTTTTACCGAGGATGGGCACGCACACCTTCCAGGATGTGCTAGAAACGTGTCCTGAGCCAGATGTGGCACCTTGCACGTAGCCGGCCAGTCAACATGTAAAGATTCCTAATTTTGAGGAATCGATGGACCTTAAAGAAACTGGCTAAAACAGCAACAAGGGCTTAGTCTGAGACTGAGCTTGGTCCCTAGTTTAATCTCTTACTAGAGTAGGAATCAGAGAGGAAAGATATAAGTTTAATGGCTCTGAATGATTTTTTGAAGCCAAAACATACCTGTAAACTGTAGGCAAAATTGTAAGAGAAGACTTCGCAATCTTAGGGAGAGATGAAGAATCAAAGATCAGGTTGATGTATTTGGGAAAGACTACAGCGGAAATGACTATTCATCGCATTTTATATTTATATGGTTTTCAGAGTACTTTCACGAACTCTTATTTAATCATGCATGAGAACTGAGTGTTCAATATTTTCCATGGTAAGTGCTCTTCCTTATCTAGTAAAACTGAAAATTTCTAGAGTTATTTTTCATACTTTTAATCATTTCATAGACTCATATAAATTGGAAGGTGTTTTAAGCCTTCAATCCTCTTCTTTTTTGTAAATGAAACTGGCGTCCCGAGTGGTAAAAGAATTGCTTTATGTGACACATCTGTGGCACTGGAACATATAGTGAGAGGTACTGGTTCACATTTATTTAATACACCTGCAATTTTCTCTGAATTCATTCTTCCACCATCCCTTGTCATCACCTAATGAAGCAGAACTCCCAAAACCTGGAAATTGTATTGAGATCCTAAATCTATGGCTTTCTGCCTTATGTGCTCACATCACAGACGTGTGGGAGAACTTAAATGAGATTGGGAAGTTGGTAAGCTCATTAGTATATTAAGTGATTATACTCCCTGTTCTCTTTCTTCTCCTCCTTCATCCAGACTCAAAAATTTTATTATTTATTAAAGATCCTGAATCCAGGGGCCAGCCCAGTGGCGGCCGGGGTTCGCCAGTTCTGGGTTTGGATCGTGGGTGCAGACCTATGCATCACTCATCAAGCCATGCTATGGTGGCGTCCCATGTACAAAATAGAGGGAGATGGGCACAGATGTTAGCTCAGCAACAATCTTCCTCAAGCAAACAGAGGAAGATTGGCAACAAATGTTAGCTCAGGGCCACTCTTCCTCACCAAAAAAAAAAAAGTCTGAATCCCTTGCTATGACCATTTCTTTCCAGATTTTCATTATTTGTCCAGACAGTTTCCTCCAAATTTCAAAAATGTTTATTTTGAAAGAATGAGAGAAATAAGACAGAGAGGTATCAATTAACAAGAACAATGACATTCAAGAAAATACAATAATTTGTACTCCCCCCCACACACAACACCCCCACCCCTTTCCCCATCCCTGGCACAATAATATTAAAACCATCAAAGCACATGGAGACACAGCAGTATGTAATGAAGAAAGCAAATTTTCATACTGCTCAATCCAACTAACCCATATCAAATGTCCTTCCCCCAGCTAAACTCCACCCACCAGAATGATAAAAAGGTGTAGGGGAGACAACTGTGGGGGTAACTTGGATCTCTGCTTACACTAGCAAAGTTCAGTGAAGATTCAGTAGTAGTGAATCTGTTTGGCGGGGAAACACTGGATACAGCTCCTCTGTCAAATTGCAGATAATTTAAGAGAACAGCTAGAGTTGGAGATTCACAGACTTCTAATAGGGCTAATCCCTGCTCCCTCAATCACAACAGTGGAGCAGCTGCCAAATCATGGTTAGTTGCTGAGAATGGTGGAAGTGAGGCAGCTTTTGGCTTAAGAAAATCCAAAAAAGATGTCTGGTAACAATTTTACTGCTTCAGTTTCAAACTGTGAGTAAAGGAGCTTAGTAGGTTGGGCTCAGACAAAGGCAAGGTGAAACTTTCAATTTTATCACTTGAAGGATTAGATTATCTAACGACTGCATATATCCCTTATTTTCATTAAACTCAATATGGAGTATTTAAAAGTTAAACAACTGTTAAAGTCGAAGCTAATTAATTTTACATATAACTCAGTGTCTCAAATTGAAGGAACTTTTTCCTATAGTGGTAGGTTTAAGTTTTCAGCTTAATCTATCGAGGGATTCCTCCATCCCATGGGAATACATCACTTGTTTTATACCAGAAGTAGGATTCTCTTTATAGGAGGTTTATTTTATTCTGCTTTGGCTAGAATCAGTCTATAAAGGGAAGGATACCTATGCAGGATGAGTTCAAGAGCAGAGCCTTCCCCTCCGCACATGCGTGCGTGCACACACACACAGTAAATACATTTTCCCACACATAATCTCACAGTCACATGCTTGCTGGAGTCCATCTCACAAATACACTTCAACAGTTAGCCATATACATGTACATGCAGCAAGATGTGAGAGTTGCCCCAGAGTGATTAAAGGTGGTGCACATATGTTTATGTGGGGAGGTCATTTTAGGGTATAGGTGTACACAAGCCAGTAGGGCCATTAACTTGCAGATTATATTTTTCCCTTTCCCCCAAGATAAATAAATCAAGTGAAAAACACACACTAACATCTTCCTGGGTGTCATGGAGGCAACTGCCTGGGAGGTCCACTTTTTGCACTTGTGCTTTCCTATGACAACTTCATTTTGCCCTGAGGGGCTTTCTCATATAAGGAGGGCTGCTCCTCGGCATTCCCTGCATTCGCAGGCAGTGGCGAGGGCTTCTTCTCAGAAGACCGGTCTTCTGGCTTGCGGGCAATCAGCAGGCGGCAGGTGAGCAGGATCCCGAACACCAGGGCATGGGCGTAGCGTTTGAGAGGATCACCGACTAGCTGGTGGAAGAAGAGCACAGCCAACACCAGCAAGAGTAGGAAGAAGTTGGCCACATCTTTGGGACGCCCAGGCACAAGGGTCATGACAATGCCACAGGCCACCTCAAGAGCACCAATGCTTTTGCGGAGGAGAATGGAATTGATCCCCATTTTCTTCAGCAGAGGGAGGGCTCGGACATAGCTCTTGTAAGCACGTTTCTAGAGTGGAATACCATAAGGAAATCGCTACATTAACCACGATTTTAACATTAGAATGAAGAAAACACAAGCAAGGTTCTCCTTCCCACCATTCCCTTTCCACACCGGCCAAGGGTGTCCCATTTTTTACTTTGTCCCCTAAATAAAAGCCTTGTAATTAAGATAAGAAAAAAGCAAGCAATCTGCTGAGATCCTTGTGATTTAAACCTTAATAACAGCACCAAAGGTAATAGAAGTTGGCTTTATAATTTAAATTCTTTTTTCTGATTATAAATCATAAACAACATTAAGAATTTAAAAGAAAACTCACTGGGTCCATAAAAACTGGTACGGATTAGCCACATCCACGTTTTCTAGTGCCTGCCTTGTCCAAAACCAGGCATATATAAATACCAACAAAAATGAAACAAGGCAAGGCATGGTATGGGAGAGCCTCGCTGATCTGGACTTCCTAATTTGGAATCTGTGATAATTCTGAAAAGAGCTGAGTTGGAGTTTATATTTTTGGAATCTGTAAAAATTTAAAAAGTGTGTACTAAGCAAATAGAAAAATAAAAATGTATGCAAATGTTAGCCCCTTATATATCATTAGAATATAGTAAGACAAAAATCATTCTCATGTTCATTGAGATAAATCCCCAGGTCTTTACAAAACACTACTTGATTAGCCTGGTTCAAATTCATTAATTTTAATTCAACAAATATTTATTGAACACCTACTATGGATTATGCGATGGAGATATAGAGATGAATAAGACAGGGTCAAGAAGCTCTCGGTCTAGTGGGGGGAAACATAAACATACATAAACAACATGGTTAGTGGTATATAATAGAGGACTGTACAAGGTCTGGTTGTAGACCCAGGGGGACATCATGGGACAGAAGAGGGAGTCACTGGATATATTACAAAATAATAGAATTATACTGACCTTAGAGTAATCGATAATCATATTTTTCACTATTCAGATTGGCCTGATCTTCATATTGGAGTAAATTGATGAGATTTTATCAAGTGTCTTATTGGGTTGGCCCACTGCTTTGTTTCCATTAACTATCCATTTATTCATTCAGTATTTATTAAGTGCCTCCTTGTGCTAGGCACTGTATTAGGTACTCTGAATATAGATGTCAATCATTCAAAGGCCCTGCCTTCCTGAAGCTTGAGTTTATAATAGGAGGAACAGTTATGTAAATATGTAAGTGCAACAAAGTATTATGAATGCTAAATAAAATTATGTAGTGGCCACAGTGGAGGCGCCCCAGAGGGAATGGTCAAGTCTCCCTAGATGGAGACCGAGAAAAGCTAGAGTAGAATGTTAAAAGAGCAAGTGTTTGCAAGATCAACAAGGGAAGGGCATTGCAGGCAGAGGAAGCTAGATGAGCAAAGGCCCTGAAGCACAAAATAGACTGGTGTGTTGCAAACACTGCCCCAGTTCAGCATAGGCTGGGGGAGGGAGGAAGGGAGGGGAGGGAAGGGAGGGAGGAGACACATGAGACAGGGGAGATAGATATGAATCAGATCATGGAGAACTATATATGTTGTGTTGTGGGACTGGACTTGATTCCATAAGCCAGGGGGAGCAATATAATTTATTTTTAAAGAAGGACCCTCTGGAAATGGTATGGAGGATTGATTGGGAGAGATATGCCTGGAAGCAAGGAGATGGAGTAAGAGACCAGGACTCGAGTAATGACAGTAAAGATAGAAAGAAGAGGACAGAGTCAAGGATACTTTGAATGCAAAATCAACAGAATTTGATGCCCTATTGGATGTGCACAGTGAGGGAAAGGGAGAAGGCAAGAAAGATCCTCTGGTCTCTGGCTTGGGTGCCTAGGTAGAAGGGTGTTACCATTCTCCAAGTTTGGGAATGCATCCAGAGGAATAGGTTTGGGGGGGTGCATAGGGCAGGAAGGAATAAGGAACTCAATTTGAGGGTTTTTTTGTGTGTGTGGGGAAGACCAGCCCTGAGCTAACATCTGTTGCCAATCTTCCCCTTTTTGCTGAGGAAGACTGGCCCTGGGCTAACATCCGTGCTCATCTTCCTCCACTTTATATGGGACGCCGCCATGGCATGGCTGACAGGCGGTGCGTCGGCGGGCACCCGGGATCCGAACTCGCGAACCCCGGGCTGCCAAGTGCGGACTAAACTGCTGCGCCACCGGGCGGCCCCCATAATTTGAGGTTTTTTTGAGTTGAAGTATCTCTAAGACATCTAAGTGGAGATGTCTGGTAGGCAGCTCAGTAAGAGAGGTCTGGGGTAAAGATACAGAATGGATAGTCGTCAGTATGCCCAGATAGAGCGTATACAGTGGGAAAAATTGTGTGACAGACATTTAAGAAATGGGAAGAGGAAGAGAGTCCACCAAGTAGACAGAGAAAAATGTGGTCAGAAAAGAAGGAGGAAAACCAGGAGAGACAGAGTCATGGGGGCCAAGAGGAATTTTGAGAATAGTCAAAAGTGCCGGATGCAAGATAAGTGTTATAAGAATCAGGCAGAAAGCTAACGTGACCTCTCAGAAGCATCTGGCGCTTAGAATAGTGTTCCCACACTCTAGGTTTGGAACAAATGTCAAATAATTTCTCTTACTTCTGGACAAGTGAATGCACCTTTCTTTCATGGATTAATTATCATGAGTGGCACAAGATAATCCTCTATGAGGACTGTTAAAAGACAGAGGCTTTAGAGAAAAAAGCATGGGTTTGGATTCAAACAGACTTTGGCTTCAAATCCCCTGTCTGCCACTTTCTAGTTGGGTGTCCATGGGCGAATTATGTGCCTCTCTGAGCCTCATTTTCCTGAGCAGGGCTGGGACTGAGGTGAAGTGAGTGAAGCTATTTGACTTGAATGCAAAATTTGATTGGGCACCAAAACCACTCATTGATCAAGGTAAATAATATCCATGATGAACAAAATATCAAAATTGTAAATAAAGGCAGGATCTGACTCTGTACTTGCACAACCCTGCCTCACTCACCTCTTCCTAATTCTAGCCCTGTAAGATCCTGTCTTCATTTAAAATTTCACTTCTAGTCCCTACCCTATTCCTGAACATATAAGGAAATACAAAGTGTTAGTCATTCTTCCTTCCTCTTCTCCTCTTAGGTTAAATCAGGGATTTTCAGAGAAAGATTAGGAGAGAGGTTGACAAGTTGGCATAGTAAAACCCTGGGCTGAACTGAGCCAAACCCACGTGGAGCAGAGCAGAGCTGAGGGGTAGGGCCCATGGTGGTGGGGAGAAGCCTGCTTATTTCCTCTCACTCTTAACCTAGATGCCACCTGCCCACTCTCTCCCCCCTGCACTCTGGTGACAGTAGCAGGGGGACATTAGGGAAAGAAATCTAGACCCAAGAGGCTTCCTTAGCACATTTAAGTAAGGACCATTTCTAATTAGCAACACAACACTTCCCAAGAGGCAATTCCTAAATCCTAAGTGTAAGCTTCTGACATGATGAACACAGGAGGCAAGATGGGTTTCTTACAGTCAGTTTGGAGCCAAGACTTCCAGATGCTGGCTCAGTGGCTTCTGGAAACGCTCCTTTTTTGGCTAGAGCTAAGCACCCATCATTCAAGAATAGATTCTTATCTATACTGTAGTGGAATCTGTAGCCTGGGGCCAAATTCCAAGTCTTTAAACCGAGTTCCTATGACTTCAGTGATCTTTTTTCTCTCCATGTGGTGTAACTCCATATTACTTTTTCAGTTGTTTATCTAACCTCTTAAGAAGCAGCTGTGGATATTTTTATGTAGCTGTTGCCTCTTTCTTTTCTCCTTTTCTCCAGAGAAATGTGGATAAGTCATTTCATTAAATCTTTAGTTCAAAGCTGAGTGGGTACAGGTAGCATCTATTCTCCAGGATTCCAGACAGGGAATGTGTAATTTGTTAGAGATGGGACTAAGCTTCCATGAGGTCTTGACATTATAGGAAACCCTTTATTCTTTCTCCTTTGGAGTAGAACGGAGACATCAAAAGAATCCTATTGCCAGCCCCATCAATGCTTGGTTAGACCATCTCAATTCTAACAATAGAAGGGTCACATGTCTTGAGTCTATAGTAACTAGATCTCTAAAGACTTTAATTGTTCTGATAGTAAGAATAGAGAGTTGACTGAGTCACTCTCCCAAAAGGCTCTTGCAATTCAGTTTGTTAGATCTGTTTCCTTTCCCTTGCAATGACCCAGACCCTGTAACCATAGTTTCCTTATAGAATGAAGCAGGAAAGAGAAACCTTTAGTCAATGTTTTAAATCCCTTTAATCAAAGTCGATCATCCAGCAATATTCTTGAGTTGGGATTCTTAAGTAAGCTAAATTCCAATTTGAGTTTTGCCCCTAAATTGCTCAGAGAAAATTACTAAGTATTTTATTACCTCAGTTTACCCTTTTGCAAATTAAATGAGCATTTTGGAGATTTAGTCAAAGAATCATAGCATCATGGCATCAACCAAGGGCTACACACACACATTTCATCATATGAACCACACAATTAGAAATCCATACATTTGCAAGCCACAGTAATTATTTTAATGATAATAGCGATGAATCTAGCAGGCCCATTCTTATGGTATGAGGAGATATGATTCAGACATGAGTCAAAAGCATATGGAGCCCTTCTTTAGTCATACCTTTCTCTTTTTGTCATTTATTCTTCACAGTACCCCATGGTCCATGATCTCATAGTAATGACATTGAACTTGAACAGCTCAAAACTGTCTAATAATATTCATCTTCGACTACAATTAATAACAGATCCAAGCCAGCTATCAGGACAAAATGGGAACAAGGGGCAAGTGGTTTGGTCTACTTTAGTCCACTTATGCCAATTAGGTAAAAGAAAAAATAATTTAGCTAATATACTGTATGATTCCATTTATATAAAGTTCAAATCAGGTAAAACTAACTTATATTGTTAGAAGTCAGGATAGTAATTACCCTGAGGAGGTAGTAACCGGAAGGGGCCATGAGAGGGGTGTCTGAGGTGATGGTCATGTTCTGTTTCTTGATATGGGTGCTAGTTACATAGGAGTATTCTGAGAATACCTTGAGCTGTACACATATGTGCATGTTTCAATATGTACGTTATACTTCAATAAAATCTACAGGGAAAAAACTATATGAAAGCAGAAGATGGCACTGACAAAAATATATTTTGGCTAAAAATCTCAGCCTAGTTGCTATCATACACCATAAAGCCTACATAAGTGCTGCAAAATTTACTGACTCAAGTATGATTTTCCCGAACCTCTGTAGGAAAAAAAGCCACGTGTGAATCGCAGATAAAATGCAATAAAAAGCCATCAAATGTTTAATTGCCAAATATTCATGTGAATGATAAACACCTTTTAAGCAATTCTACTTTCCACAATCATATAATGCCCACCTAAAGAGGAAGCTGGCAAACCAGGTCCTACTAACCAAAGTGGATCCCTCCCAGATGCATCTTACGCCAGAAGAGTCTGTCTTCTACTGTCAAAGGTTGCTCTGAAACAAGCACAGCTGTTGACCATTGAGATACTACAAGCTCCCTGGCCTAAGCTCCAATGTTGTTTAGCTTGGGATGGCTAGCTGTGTGAACTAAGCCAAGTCACTTCACATCTCAGGGTCAGTTTCCTCTCTGAGGGAATAAACATACTGTACCACCTCAGAGAGCAGTCTAAGCATCAGTGAATTACTATCTCATTACCTAGTTGGAAAGCAATTAATGGCAGTGATTGGAAGCATGAAAGATTACTATGGACATTAAATAAACTGCCCAAACATATCTGGAGTGTTTCCCCAGGGTTACGCAAACAGGAGGGCATTTAACTATAGACAAGCAAATCAATCAAATCAATAAACCTTCCCTATGAGAGGATGCAAAGAAGCAGAGATTTGCCCAGTCTTTCTCAGGGTCAAAATCCCTTGGCTTCATTGTGACAGGATTTTGGTGTTTTCTTGCCATTCCATATGTGGTCTGTTGTGCTTACAGGATGGAACCACTGCTGCATACCAAATTTAGCGCAAGTCAACTGCTGAGCATTTGTAAGTGCTGTCTCCCAATTTCTAGTGAATTAATGAAGGCATTTAGTCAAGGGAGTGGTCATTAATGTTGAAGTCACAAGAGATTTAGGGTACTCTATAATGACACTAAATCTGGAGGACATATGGGGCAACACACACCAAATAGGCTATTCAGAGAGGCATCTGGAAATTCTGCATGGGATCCACTGTGTAATACCTAGCAGCAAGTGTGGAGTTTTCAATATTAGCTGATTGCATAAAGGTCTGTTCTCCAGGGCACGTGAAAATAGCATCTCGCTCTTCTAAATGCCTGATTTGAATCCCCTAAACTGGCCATTCAAATTAGTTAGGAAACCACTGCATAAAATGGAATCAATTATCATCATCACCTCACCCAGAGCATTTCTTGAACACCTACTATATGTAAACACTGTACAAGATACTTCCATATGAAATCTCAATTAATATTTACAACAACCTTCTGAGGTAGAAATTATTTTCCTCATTTTACAGATGAGGAAACAGAGACAAAAAAAGTGTCAGGACTTGAACACAAACCCATATAATTCAAAGCCTGTACTCTTTTCACTATCTTTCCTGGCTTCCCCAGTAAATACAGGAAAGAAGTTCATAGTCATTTGCCTGTTTGGTTTTTAGCAGTGATTCTCCATGGAGGGGACAACACCTATGCATAACACTAATGGTTTTAGAACAGGACAAAAATAGTTGTAAGAAAAGCAAAAAAAAAAAACAAAAAACTAATTTTGAAAAATTGGTTTCAAAGTAAAACAAAACCCCAAAGTATGGATTGAGGCAGTTGAACTGGTACAAAAAGGGAGGGAGAATGTGCCAGATATTTTCAAGAATCAGTTGTAAGTTCTGACATCCAAAAAGCACTTGTAACCATTAATGACTCCTCTACTGAGAATATTGAGTCTTGGACTTGGTTTCTAATCTGTGCACCAACAACAGCTTACCCTCCAGTCTTGGATCAGTTTATCCATCAGTAAAATAAGAATAACTAACAAAATGAATCTTCCTCACAGAGATGTTTTAAAGAACAAATAATTTTAAAGCAACAACATTTTGAGATCTTATAATAAAAGTCACTGCAGTTAATACATGACTAACTCCATCAAAGCAGAGGAATTGCTCCTAAATGGAAAACAGAATATCCCAGATAATCATCCCAAATGATCTAGGGTTGGAGTCCTGAGGGGCTGTAGCCCCCTTCTAAGAAGAAATGACTCCTGAACTGCATAATCAAGAGCGAACCAGAGAAATCTGAAGGGTGGTGACCAGCCAAGACAATGCTACAATGACTCATTCATTCACCCATCCATTCAACAAATATAAATTGAGCACCTTCTTTGTACTAGAACTGAATTTTCCCCATTTCCTATGGGTTCAAAAATAAAGCTGGGCCAGCCCAGGCACTATGCAGTGGGCTCTATGCCAGACAGCCGTCTCCAGCCTGGGGCCCAATGCTCAGTGCAGGAGGGGACCCTGGAAAAGGGCAGTCTGAAAATCCTGCTCAAGTTTCATACTACTGTGAAGTCTACCTTCCAGTTAGATATAGTTGTTCCATTCCCTCAAGATGCCGCTGAGCACAGAAAAAGAATTGTGGGTACACACACACAATGGTTCGGTACTACTATATTAGATTATACCTATTTAAATATGTTCTGTATGATATAAAAATCTTCATATTTGTTTCTTCTGCCTTCATTAGACTGCAATAGACAGCTCCACTCCCTGGAAGGAAACCTACTGTAAGCCCATTTGTGGCTGGTCCTCCTCGTGAGCTCCTGCCAAGCTGGTAGGAAGCTTCCCGGTGACTCCATCTTAGTTGGATTGCCTGCAGAGCCTAACACTGTACTTAGGGTGCAGCTTGGGGGGTCTCTAATGCAGCTGAGCAGAGTCTGGGAGACAGGAGTATATTGAAGAAGGGTACTGTGTCCCTAACGAAAGGGAAAGCCTAAAAATACCTAAGGTGCACACACACAAACATATACATATATGTATATATGAAAAGTAAAGAAAAGCAAGAGCATATTATTTATAATCTAACACCAAACTACTACCGCCAAGACAAAAATATAGTGGCATTTCCCCTCCACCCTGTCCCTCTGCCCTAGCTCTTCGAGCCCTTTGGTGGCTTTGGCTACCCTACCTCCCCACCTCTCCCCAATACAGCCTGGCTTGAATACTCATTTTGACCTGATTTCAATTCTGTCTGGTCAAACACACTGGGAGGAGGGGAGGGGAGGAGGAGAAACACATTAGGATTTGCCATTAGGCCCTTAAGTCCCAGCTACCATCCCCCACCCCAGGGTGATCCTGTGGTAAAGGAGACATGGAAAGCACCAGCTCAAACCCTGAGACAGAAGCCAGAGCTGCCTGCAAACGTTTTCTGAGCGTCTACAATTTGCCAGTCTCCACGCATTTACAGCTCACGTTGAGGGGCCCTGGAAGGCTCCGCAGTGGTCTCCAGGAGAGCTATTTATTCCTGTCAACGTGTGAGGCTATTCCTCCTTGCCTCAGCCCTAACAGGGAGTCCCTCTTGACTCTTTTCTCTCTCTCTTCCTGTTCTCCCCTAAGCTCCTTTCTTTCTTGACCTTGAGAGCCCAGTAATGGGTCCCTCCTATTACTGGCAGTCTGGCAAAGACCGTGAGAAGCAGGTTCCCTTCAGCTGGGGCGGGGAAAGGAAGAGCCAAAGTGACAGGGGGAGAGGCTAGAGACCGAAAGTGCTGGAAACGTCCCCTGCCATCTCTTTAGTACTCCACAGCATAGGAACAAGTCCTCTTCACGCCCAACTAGGGAGAGCAGCCCAGCCCCCAGGTTGCAGAGGAGATGTTTTGGCCAGTCACCTTCGGTGATTCCAACTCTGCAGAGGGGAAAACCTGCAGAGGGCCTGGCCCTGGGCATCCACAAGAGGCAAGGTGTGGACTACAGACTATTTTGCAGGAGAGAGAAGGCAGACTTTGCAGATTTTGCGGATTAGCCCACAAACAAAACAAAATAAAACAAAACATCCAGCTCTCCCTTGAGAGAAGGGAAAGAAGCAGGCGCTCAGTGACCTTTATTTGGGCCAAGATTGCTTTGTCTCAAGGATACACACACACACACAAACACACACACACACACACACACACACACATACACAGGCAGCTAGGGGAACACTGTCAGCTCTCCGCTTGGGATGAGGAATACCTTTCCCGCCTCTAAAAATTGCTTGTTTTAGTAGCCCATTCTCCCCCAGCTCTTTCCCTCCTTCCCCTTTGTTCTTCCTGAAGATAAACTCTCCAGCTTGCTAAACTCTAGCTCCAAGGAAAGGAATGAGACTTGCAGACTGGTTGCCCAGACTTTGGCTGTGTTGGAAGGAGGGAAGGGCTCTGCCAGTGACAGGTGTTACGCAGGTCTCAGCCTTCGGGTTTACTTGGGAGTGGGAGACTCGCTGGGCAACCCCTCCCCCAACTGGCATTCAGTGGCTCCAGAACAGTTGCTCCCGGCATAGCCCACCAATGAAATCGCTCCTGTCCAGCTGCTCCTTCCGAGCTGCAAAGTTGTTGGGGAGAAGGGAGGGTCGGGGGTGGGGGTAGGGGTTAAGGGGATGGGACTAGGCTGGGAAGGAAAGAATGGGAGAGGTACTCGCAATCCCTTGGGGGTGCGCTCCTCATCACCCATTTGCTTCACTTACCATCTCACTGTAGGCATCCTTGCTGAGCCTGGGGGTCAACTTGATAGTCCCCATGAAAACAAAGAACAGTCCCAGGGCCACTGAGAGGGCCACGACAGTTACAGTTCTGGGGGATGCCATGGGGTCACCAAAGCAGGTCCCGATAATCCTTCTGCCTTGCGCACCCTGTCTGTCTAAGGCGCAGGCAGTTAGCACGGAGAGAGCTAGAGGGACGCTGCGGAGGCAGCAGGCAGCCAGAATGACAAAGGGAGAGGAGGGAGCTCGAGAGAAAAATTGAGAGATTGAGATTCAACCCCTCTCACTACAACAATCGCTGGGTCCTAATGCCCTACGCTTGCGCCTCACCGGCCAAAAGCACGGTCTGTAAGTTAACGAAGCTGTAAACTAAGGTGGAAACCTGGTCTTAAACAGGGAAAAGGTAGGTTATGCTTCGAGTTCAGTCCCTGAGCTGCCTCCGGAATGAAGAATTAGGGAAGATTTCCTTTCT
Source organism: Tapirus indicus (assembly GCA_031878705.1). NCBI lineage: Eukaryota > Metazoa > Chordata > Mammalia > Perissodactyla > Tapiridae > Tapirus > Tapirus indicus. The sequence goes on along the minus strand of CM062942.1, from coordinate 84,621,640 downwards.
ACCACTTCCCACCAGGCGCACTTTTCATCTCTATAGTCCTCCAGCTATTCACTCCCTTTTGTCAACCTCTCTCCCTCTCTCCCCTTTTCCTTTCCCTCCATTAAAACATTAGTCCTCAGAGTTGCTGGTTTCTGCAGTTGGTAACACTCAAGGATAAAACTGCAAAGTTGTCAGGCTTGATTGCTGCTGAGGAAGGCTTTATTTTCCTCTTCCTCAAAAACCTTTCATGGCTCCCATTGTCCAGTGGTTAACTCCAGTTTTTAAATCGGCATTCAAGGCCTTCCACTTTTTGACCTCTGCCTCTCTTTGGAGGTTTATCTTCCAATAGCTCTCACTGCTGCGTGCCACTCCTCGTCTCCTATATACTCGTGGCCACATCCAACCTGAGCTTTCCCACCTCCCCTGCCTTTCGGTCATTCCTTTTCCCCACTCCATCACTTTTTATTAATATTCAACCTTTTTTTCAGTCACCTCCTCCATAAAGCCTTCCTTGGTTCATTCCCAGCTGGATATGATTTCTCCCTCCTCTGATTTCCTGTAATAATAACCAATATTTATTGACTGTTTACCAAGTGCCAGACACTGCCTTTTACTATGAGCTAGATGTGAGCCCCCATTTTATGGATGGGACGTTGAGGCACAGGGAAGTTAGGTAATTTGCCCAAGAGTATATAGCTAGTAAGAGGAGAGGCAGAATTCAAACCTAGGCAGTCATTTCCAGAGTTCAGGTTCTTAACCGTTGCAATACTGCCTCTCCATATGCTATTTTGTGTCGTTAGTATGGCACTTACCTGGTACTGCTTAGCACTGTAATTACACGCACACACACAGACGCACCTTTTTGAGAGGCAGTGTTCATTAAAGGAGAGAGAATAGTCTGGAGTCAGACCCAGAAGGTCCAGTGTTTAAATCCCAGCTCTGCCACTAAGTCTGTGAACTTGGATAAGTCGTTTAATTTATCTGAGCCTCTAGTTCCACATTTATAAAATGTGGATGAAAATTCTGCCTCGAAGGTTTGTTGTAAGAATTCCATATAAGTAAATTGCCTAGGACAGTATCTAACATATAATGATACCTCAATGGATGTAGTTCTCTTCTTGCTTCTTCTGCCTTCCTAATCCACTCCACAGTTAGCTTAGATTATAAGCATTTAAAAGGTAGGAACAACTTCTATATATCCTCTGTAGTACCTAGAACAACGCCTTTTGTGCACTAGATCCTAATAAGTCTTTGCTGGGAAAAAAATTGATGAATTTAAACGCAAATATCTCTGGGAGTGGTAATACTTTAAGATTTAGCAATCATTTACAACTTATGGTGGAAGAATTTCAGACTCTTTTCTGATTATGATTCAACCTATAAATTACTGAGTGCCTACAACGTGCATACAAGTGAATTAGGCACTGTAGAAATACACAGACAAGTGAGGCATAGACAGACCCCCCTCTCAATGGGCTTGTTGTATAGTAAAGAGTAGGATTTGTTAGAGAGGAAAGAATTTCTTTATGCATAAAAGACTGGAAAGAGTACACCAAAATGAAATGTTTGTCTTTATAATTTGTTTTCCAAATGTCCTACTTTGAATATGGCAGTAAAATGAGCACCTAGGGAAGGAAGCCTATTCATATAGTTAAGCAACTGATCATTAGAGAGAGATATATATATGTCTTTAAAGATATATATATGTACTGTTTTTCCTTTCGAATTGCATGATAATGAGAATAATACATATTCATTAAAAATGTATAAAATTCTGAATAATATAAGAAAAAATAACTCATGATTCCGACATGGAGAGATAAACATTGTTAATATTTTGATTGGTCAATATTTTAATTTATCTTGTTCTTAAATACCTATCTATGTACAAAATATATATAAATTAGTTTCAAAATTTGATCCTACTATAGAGTCAGTTTTATACTCTGCTTTTTTTCACTTGTTAGCCTGTTTCCATGTCATTAGACTGTCTTCAAAAACAATCTTTTTAAAATGATTGTAGAATACTTCAGCATCATTTGAATGTACTATAATTCATTTAACTATTCTCTTGTCGCTAGATATTGATGTTGTTTCCATGGTTTTTGCTTCTGCAAATAAAGATATGATGCACATCCTTGTATATAAATCTTTGTCTGAATTCCTGAATTTTTCCTTAGGATAAATTCCTAGAAGTTAAATGGGTCAAAATTAAGAACGTTTCATATATACATTTGTGTATATATCTATAACATATTTAATAATAGCTAACATTTACTTATCACTTAGAGGATGGCAGAACATATTCTAAGTGACTTATGTGTCTTGCGAGATTAGCACTATTAATTCTCTCCATTTTATGAATGAGTAAACCGAGCAAGGAGTGAAGCAGCAACCCAAGTCCAGAGCAGGGCAGACACCTGTTGGGGTTTCCAACTTAAACCTGTTGTTCCTTAGTTTACTGCTGTTTCATAAAGATATGAATGTTTAAAAGACTCTTGGTACATACTACTAACCTGCTTTCCGGAAAGGAAATTTACCCTTCCATCACCAGTATAGAAGTGTGTACATATCACCACATCAGATCCGCATTGAGAATTTCAGTGTTTTCCATCCTCACCAATTTCATTCATTTAAAAATTTGTATTTCATTGATAGCATGTTAGAACATTTTTTCATTTATTTATTGGTCGTATGTATATCTTCTGCTTATGTCCTTTTTCCATTTTTATTTTGAGTATTGGTGTTTTTTGTTTGATTCATAAGAGCTCTTTATATCATACTGATATCAATCACGTTTTAAATATTTTTCCTGGTTTATGTTTGCCAATAAATTTGATGGAGTCAAATCTAGCAATATTTTTATGATTTTTTCCATTGCTTTTATGATTTCATTTTTTTACACTATCTTTTTATAGGTCAGTCTCAAAGTTTTCTGTTCTGTCCTACTGATTTGTTTGTTAATTCTTGTGACGGTACTATAATGTTTTAAATATTATAACTTATATACACATTTAAATATTTTATAAGCCAAGTCTCCCATCATTATTTTTCTTTTTTGAAAATTTCTTTGCCATTCTCCCCTATTTATTCTTTTAGGTGAACTTTAGAATCACGTTATCAAGGTAAAATAACTGAATTTTGACCAGATTGAATTAAACATGTAATTAATTTTTAAAAGTTGATATCTTACAAAATTTAGCTTTCAATCCAGAAATATGGCATCAATTTCCGTTTATTCAAGTCCTGGTTGTTGAAAGATATACAAACATTCTTGTTTTCTTTGTGCATTTTTTAAAAAGTTATTCCTAGGGATTTTATGATATTTTTTCATCACGAATAGATTTTTTTCTCAATTATATCTTCTAACTGGTTGTTGCTGGCTTACAGGAAAACTGCTTTTTTTTTTTTTTGGTGAGGAAGATTCACTCTGAGCTAACATCTGTTGCCAACCTTCCTCTTTTTTTGCTTGAGGAAGATTAGCCCTGAGCTAACATCTGTGCCAATCTCCCTCTATTTTGTATGTAGATAGCCATCACAGCATGGCTGATGAGTGGTGTAGGTGCATGCCCAGGATCCGAACCGGCGAACCGGCGAACCTGGGCCATCGAAGCGAAGCGCACTGAACTCAACCACTATGCCATGGGGCCAGCCCCAGGGAAACTATTGGTTGGTATTCAGCCACTTTGCTGGACTCTTTTCTGAACTCTCTTGTTAAATCTATGAGTGTTTAATTGATTCCCTTGGGTGTTCTCTGGATAGACAACTGAATCAATTGTAAATAATGATGATTTTTGTCTCCCTTCCAATAGGTATACCTCGTTTCTTTTTCACAATTTACTGTGTTAGCTACAGGCCAGCTTCTAATGTTTGCCTGGCCTGGGGAAGAGTACAAATGGAGGCCCACTTACTACATGTCAAGGAACCGTGAATTGGAACACAAAGAGAAGCAAGAAAGCCAATGCTTGTTTCTACTGGGAAACAATCATTGTTATGGAAGAATCTATTGCTCTTGAGAGAGGAAGGACTTGACAAGTTAATTTGTCTTTTCTCTTACTAAGCACTTCTGCTGCTCAAATTCTCCCTGTACACCAAAGCAGTGGGTGACATCAGCAGCAGCATAACTCACAAAACTTCACGGCATTTGGATGCATTTGCCATTTGTTTCAAGTACATAGGGCAAGAGACGTGAAACATTCCCCTTATGTTTGAATGATGTTAATCATGAGAGCAGAGGTTTAGGGTTATGTGTTGTGCCAACATTGAGCACTGGATGCCGAGTCAAGGGCCCATGTCTTTTAATAAATTTATTTTTGCATATTTGTAATACATGGGATCCTCTAAAGCATAGGTCCCAGGGCAGAAGCCCCTCTTGCCCAGGTCTAAGGATCATACTGGTTACTCAGAACACTCCTAAGCACTTTTGAATGGCAGCAGCCTAGCTTTGTCTTTGACTCTAGGAAGAATGCTTTTAGTTAGTAGAGAGCTATCATTTATTGAGGGCTTACCATGTGTCAAGTGCCATTCTAAGTGCTTTATATACATAATCTCATCCATTCCTTACAGCAACCACCAAAAATAGGAACTATCATTATTAGGCTTTCACTGATCAAGTAGCTTGCTCAAAGTCACATGCCTGTATGTTCCTGAGCTGTGATTTGAAACCCAGGTAGGTCTGAAACTAAAAGTCCATTTTATTAACTACTACATTATGCTAACTTCTATTGTATCATTTATCATCATGTTGGCTATTGGTTTGAGACAGATATTCTTTACCTTTATTTGGCTATGGAGGCAAAACAGAACACCAGATTTTTCTTGCTTTTTCTTTTTTGCCGAGGAAGATTCGCCCTGAGCTAACATCCGTCGCCAATCTTTCCTCTTTTTTCTTGCTTGAGGAAGATTATCTCTGAGCTAACATCTGTGCCAATCTTCCTCTACTTTGTATGTGGGTCGCTGCCACAGCATGGCCAACGAGTGGTGCAGGTCTGTGCCCAGGATCCGAAACTGTGACCCCGGGCTGCGGAAGCAGAGTGTGCCTAACTCAACCACCAGGCCATGGGGCTGGCCCTGAACACCAGATTTTTTAAACTTGAACTTGAAACTAACTGAAATCCAATACCTGGTTCCTACAAAGAGGTGGCCCTCTTTGTTGTCTCTTAGGGCCTGAGAAATTCTGTTTTTGATCCATCTTGTACCTCACATCTTACCACCCGGACATTTGTAGATTTTTGCTTCAGCTGTAGAGGTCTTTGGGTGGTGACTGCACCAGGGGTCACAAACTCACATGCCTACAGAGGGTGAAGAGTTAATAGAAATGTGGAAATCTGGTGAGACATTAGTAACAGATATTAAGATTTTCTGTACTGTGACTCCTGAATGCTATGGAAATTCTGGGATAACTGTTAATGAGGCCACCAGTTATTGTGCAGACCATTGTGCATTCTTTCAGTGGTTCTCAAAGTGTGGTCTGAGAACCCCATGGGGAAATAACCTCATGTAGTCTATTATTTCCTCAAGGTACTTTGTGGACTGGTCTCTTAGAGTATTAGTGTTACCTTGTTTCTGGTTTGCTTTCACTTAGTGTCTTATCCAAAAAAGCATCATTTCCCTCATTTGTTATGAGAGAGGTTGGCTGTGACATGTACAAGTTAGATGTTCTGCAGCGTTGTTTGCCGTGTCATAGTGGTCCCGACTGCAAGACCATGAGATCCACAGCAGAGTGGGTACAACACCTACACCTCCCATAGGGTCACAGCCTCATGACTTGCTCTGTAGGCCGAAGTGGGATGCCTTAATTTTATCACTAGCTACCATCTAGCAAGCAATTACTCTGTGCCAGGCATCGTATAATTACACTGCATTACATACACCAGCCCATTTGCTCCTCAAGACAGCCCTGTGAAACAAGTGCAATGGGATCTATTATTATGCCAATTTTTACAGATGGGGAAATTGAGGCTCAAAGATAGTAAGCCATTTGCCCAAGGTCATCTTCTCATAAGTGGCAGAGCTAGAAATTTTTTGGACCATTATTTGTTCTTAACTTTGGCTAGCATTAGAACCACCTGGAAATTTGTTTTTCATGCATATAAGCGGGACCCATCTACAGATTCTGATTTAATTGGTCTGGGGTGGGGTCACCAGCACTGGTATTTTAAAAAAGCTTTCCAAGTGATTCTAATATGCAGTCACACTAGTGAACACTGCACTCTGCTTTGTTACCTCAAAACTCAGCAACCTCAGCTGTATCTCAGGGAAATACAAGGCACATGGTGGAAAAAGAGTGAAAAGTGAAAAGAGAAACAAGGTTATGGTGGGGTGAGTGTTATGTTCAAATATGCCTCTCTCTGTCTACTGTAGGCAATATATGCTCTTTATAAGGTAGGTGTGAAGAACAAGCTTTGAGGAGAGCTTGCGTGGTAATGGCTCTTTCCTCAGCTTCACAAGTAGTGCTAATCGAGACCCTCCACAGCATCAGACTGAATGTGTCAGTTATATCAAAATCCCAACTACCAGGTAGCTATGCTTGTCAAATACTGCTCTTCAATTTTAACTCTTTGGGTTACTTCTAAAAGAGAACCAAGATCACACTATACATGCATCAGCTTTTTATAGCTGTTAGGACTAAGTTAGAAACCGAGCCTAACCCAGGATATGTCCAGCTCTTTCCAGAAATATTGTGTTCTGTGGGCACAGCCTATGCACTGTGTTCTCCCCCAGGGTGGAGTCTCTAACCAGTTGTCTGGCCATCCTGGAGGGGCAGAGGCATAGACTGAAACCCACAGATGAGTAGCAAGCCGTCTGTGCTTCATTATAGCCTTAGGCTCTTCTGCCCTTGTCCGGAGGCAGTAGAGTTCAGAGTACAGGTCCTCTGCTCCAGCAACATCAGCACCACCGGGGAAATTGTTAGAAATGCAAATTCTCAGGCCCTGCCCAGACCTACTGAATTATAAACTCTAGAGATGGGATTCAGCAATCTGTGTTTTAATGAGCCCTCCAGAGAATTTTGATGCACACTAAAATTTGAGAACCTGGTTAAAAGTTAAAATATTAAAAGTGGAGACCCAGGCATCAGACAGCTGAATTCTAGTCATGGTTCCACCACTTACTGGGTGACCTTGGGCAAATTATTGATCCTTCTCTAAGTCTCAGTTACGTCATCTGTAAAGTACAGCTGCCACTTTTCTTGTCTGTAAAATAGGTATCTACATGGGATACTGCACATAGACCACTGAGCACAGTGTGAGGCACAAAGTAAGGACTCAATAAATGTTGGATACTCATTATTATTATTAAAGGGCTGTTCTGGATAATCACATTTCCAACGTGATTGGGTTCCTTTGGAAAAAATCCTAATTATAAGATCAGAAACCAAACAATGCATTTTAACTCAATGGGGGTGGGGCAGTAAGTATTTCATCTACTAGTTTCCTCACAGAATCATGGAACATAAAAGTGGGGGGCACCTTAAAAGCAATCTAGCCCTACCATTCAATTCAACCTAATAGTGGTTCTTAAAAGAAATCTGGTTCAGTGCGTTCCGCTTCAGTGGCCCGAGTTTGGTTCCCAGGCACAGACCTACTCCACTCATTGGCGGACATGCTGTGGTGGCAATCCACATACAAAATAGGGGAAGATTGGTACAGATGTTAGCTCAGGTCAAATCTTCCTCAGAAAAAAGAAAGAAAAAAAGAAATCCAGGTGCATAGCGTCAGGAAAGAAAGTAGAGATGAGTGTCTTTATTATTAAGGATTTGCTGAGGATGGTGATTTGGAGAGGATTGAAATTATAGCCTCTAAGCAATCGTAGAATTTTTGCCTTTGGTGCTGAGTACCAGGCATGAAACCGAGGTTCATGTACTGATGGCGTTCCAGTGTGGAGCAAGACATGGGATAGTTGTCCCCACGTTATTTCTCTACATCTAGCTCTGAGGGATGAGCCGACAGGGCTGGAATACTATTAGCATTGAACTGCAAATTTCAACACTATGAAAAGCAAAGCACTGAGAACTTATTAAGGGAGAAAATGAACATCAACACCAGCCATGTAAATGTAAGGTAGTAAATAAAAATTCCAGAACATAAAGGTAGCTAGATTGTTGGGTGACAGTTTCCAGGGTAATTCCTACCACATACAACATAAGAGCTTTCCTTTTGTGTTAACTCTTTCTCTATATGCCCACTCTCTATATGCCCACTTTCTCTATATGGACCTTCACTCGATGTTCCACTATACCTCCCTCTCCCCAAAGACTTCCTTTTTGACTTCCCTATTTTTGTAAGTGGCAGTGCCATTCTCCTAATTACTATCGTCAATAACCCTTGATGTTTATCAGTGAACTGAAGGGCCCCAAAAGTATTATGTATCTTCAAACCTAAGAGATACAGGTTAAAAACATTAGACACATAAATCAGGAAATGATAGACTCTTCAATTGAAAAATTTAAAAAAGAAAGGCTCACAGTGGATGAAACTAGCCATCTGTGACTCTTCCCCGAAGCGACGTCTTGTAAGTATAATTTGTAGATATACTGCAGACGAGATTAAGATGCTTCCCAATATCTCACCTGGGAGCTACCAACCTAGAATGTAATTCATGTAAGATGAGCTGTTACCTTGGCAACTGTGACATGTAATGAGGATAGGAGTCAGGTAATATTATAATGACAGAAGATTCTGGTAACCAGTTAGAGATGGTAGAAAAAAGAACACTGGAGAGTCAGTGTTTATCCAGCACTGATCAAGTAACAGGAACACTGGTCCAGTAGACATGTTACAAATAACCCAGTCAAAGAGGTCCCTCAAAACCATTCAGCTCCTTATGTTCAAATTGCAAGTGACCACCTGATTACTAGTTTGATTTGTCAGGCACATTAATAGCTGGTAGGTATAACACTAGGTTGGAGATAAGAATATTTCAGTCACTAGAAACTATATTCCTCACTGGCATTTCGGTTGTAAGCCAGTCTCCTATAAATCTGCTTAGTGTAAGTTAGTCCCTCAGAGTCTAAATCACTTCCACTGGAACTGATAAAATCTAGTTCTGTTTCAGAGTCTGGACTATGGGGGCTTCACCAAGATTCATCAATTTACTTTTTTCTCTGATATTTTACTTTTTTTCTTGTTATCAATGTAATGCATGTCCATTGTAGAAAAGTTGGAAAGTACAGAAATAGAAAAAAAGCTGGCAAATGAATCACCCCCAACCCCACTATCTAAAGGCATCCACTGTAAACAGTCAGCATATTGCCTCCTAATGCATTTTTTTCTTTACACATTTAAGATCATAATGAATGCACAATTCTTTGTCCTGCCTTTTCACTTAAGGTTGCCTTCTACACATATTTCCATGTCATTACAAACTTTTCAAAGACACAATTTTAAGTTAAATTTTTATCAAAGTATAACATACATACAGAAAAGTACAGCTTGATATCAAAGGAGAACAGCTTGAAAAATTTTCACAAAGTGAACACATTTGTATAACCAGCACCCAGATGAAGAAATAGGATATTATTAGCACCTCAGAAGCCCCTTTGTGCCCCCTGCCAGCCACTCCCCACACCCTCTAGGTAATATCATCTTGACTTCTAACACCATACCATGAGTGTAATTTTTAGTGGCTCTGCAACAGTCTATGGATAGACCATATTTTATGTAACCCATTCCCTATTTTTCTAATGTTGGACCTTGAAGAAAATGCTTTTTTTTTTTAACTGTGATATCCTTTGGGCATATATCTTTGTCCACATCTCTATTTCCTTAGAATAGATTCCTAGAGGTGGAATTTCTGGGGCAAATGGTATGAAAATTTTAAAGGCTCTTGATTCTAATTGCTTTCCGGGAAGGGTATATCAATTTACAATCCCACCAGCAATGTGTGAGAGCGGCTACCTCACTGCCCATGGTCTACTTTGAGGAATGTCAGTTCTTTTTTAATCTTCTCCAATTTGATAGGTAAAATAGTGTTATCTAGTTGATATGCTTTGCATGTTTTGTCATCACTAGTAAGGTAGAACAAAGCACTTTTTGACCAATTATATTTCTTTTCTTGTGAATTATCTTTCCATGCCTTTGCCAAGGTCTCTATTGAGGTCATTGCATTTTTCTTAGCAGTTTATATAAGCTCCTTATACAATAAAGGTAATGACCCTTTTCTGTACTTGTATGTATTTTTCTATCTGTTGTTTATAACTTAATTTAATTATATTTTTGTCATATAGAAGTTCTTAAGGTTTATGTAGTAAAATCTACCTATGTGGTGATTTTTTCCTACTGCTTTTCAGTTTAGAAAGTCCTTCTACATCCGAATTTCAGATGCATAAAGATCTACATTTTCTCGTAGGGCTTTTATGATTTGATTTTCTTTGACCTTCAACTAATTCATCTGGAATTTCCATTGATGTGTGGTAGTGGGGCTCAAATTGTAATGGCCATCACCTGGGATGCTTGTTACAAATCCAGATATTCCTGAGCCCTACCGACCTGAGATTTTGATCCTGCAGGTGTGGACTGGGGCTCAGGAACCCACATTTGTTACATTCACTCCAGATGATCATGTTGCAGATGGGCCCCTGACCACATTTTGAGAAACTCTTGCAGAATGCAGTGTAGCTTGCCTTAGTACAGAGACTTAGCACCTCCCATCTGGATGGCCACAGCAGTCTCGCTTAGCTTCCAGGTCACTATACCCTAAAATCCATCCTACACACATCTCCAAGAAACATCTCTTGAAAAACTTCATTAGCTGCCTTTTAAGGGAACTAGTTCAAATCCCTATCCCAGCACTCCAGGCCCTTCATTATCTTCCCAGACCTACTGATCTAATCAGACAGCTCTCCAATGACTTCTGCCCCACTCTCCCATCTAGCCGGGCCTGCCTCCTCATGGGCCTTTGTCACATATTGGTCATTCCTGTTGTAACGCTGCAGCCCCACCTCCTCTCAATTTATTCAAATTCTATGCATTCAACTCAATTCTCACATTCTCTTCCTTCCCTGACTACCAAGAAGATCCAGTTTTCCTAGAATTGCCAGAACCCGTTGTTGTGTATTCTCACTTTGTGAGTCTTGTCTTCCCATCAGGTCACACAATCTCAAGGGCGTGGTCTGTGTGTCTATCCCTCATAGCCTCTATCATAGTCCTAGATGCAAGAAAAGCACACCTGAAGGATGTGGTTACTTAGAACTGAACCAGCCTTAATTGCCAAGTGATTTTAATCCATGTTATTTCTGAGAGCTAATGCTATAGCCTCTCAGAAATCTTTTCCTTGGACCAAAATGAGAATGGTTGACAAATTTCTAGAGACTTCACTTTGCTGTGATTTGGTTTGCTGATAACAAAGTTAAGCAAAGTTTATCTTGGTTTCAGCTCTTAACAATATTGCCTATCACCTATGACATGTCCATTTATTGACTTGCCGGTTGAAGAGTCTAACCTTTTCTACAATATGGGATATTTCTTTCCCCTCTTACAAATGTAATGATTTTTCTTTTATAGAAGAACATGCTTTATCAGATTAAGTAAATATAAAAGGGTTAATGGCTAAATAATTACATTATAGGTTCCTTAATCTCTTTTCTGTCTTTACCCCTCAGGGTTCTGCCTTCTCAAATGACAGACCCGCTTTAAAGGAGTTTGCTTGGATGCTCCGAACAGGTAGGGGTGGAGGTGAGTGACTATATGCCCTTTCCCTTTCAGTAGACAAGGTGGGATTCAGTTTAATTCATCAAATATTTATTGAGCTCCTATTGGGCACCTGGCTCTGTGCTAGGCACAACAAAGGATGCCAAGATGGGAAATGATAAAAGAGCAGAAGAGCATGGAAAGGAGAAGAAAGGGAAAGAGGTGAGGAAAGGAGTAGAGCTGGCTAGCCGCATAAGAGGGGACTAAAAGAAGAGAAAGGGAGAAGAGAACAGGGTACGTTCTCTGGCCTGGTCTCTCTTGATAGCACTGCACAGGCCTATTGAAATCTGAAGGAGTGGTTTGAGCTAAATTTTGCTTTAGAGCCATTAGAGCAGTTAGGAAGGCCATCAAGGAGTCAAGCATTTACCTCCTCAAGGCTTTAGAATGGGAAGTAAAAGATCTTTTTCTTTAAAGGTATATATGTACATGTGTGCGTGTGTGTGTATACACGCACAGTATATAAAATTATTTTTGAGGGACAATAGCTAACATTTATTGAGTGTGTGCTTACTCTGTTTTAAGCACTTTGAATGTATTAGCTTATTTAATCTTTATCACAACCCTATGAGGTAGGTGCAATTATTATGGACAATTTTTTCAGATGAGAAAACTGAGGCACCGAGCAAGTAACTTGCCCAAGTTCATACAGCTTATAAATGGCAGATCTGGGCTTTGAACCTTGGTCTGCCTGACTGAGTGTTTGCTGTTTTTTGAGGTACTGGGCCATGTTTAATTTACTGCTGTATTCACTAGGGCTAATGCATTGCCTTGCACATAATAGGCATGTTATGCTCTGAATAAATAAATAAGTGAAATATTGACTATAAAGTGCTTTCCATTTAAGCCCAATTACTATTAAGCATAAAAATTGTGTCATTAGGACGTCAGCATCATGGCGGAGTGAGATTCCCTCTTTGAATCTCTGCCCCCTACGACACAACGAAAACATCATTCACATTCCAACAGAGCTCAATCAAACACTACGAAGGACTTCTAAGAAACCCCTGCTGCCATACATCGGAGAGTGAAGGCGCAGGAAGCCCAAAAGGACGGGAGGAGAGGTAAGAAGTTGTACTCCCCCTCCCCAATTGATCGGCAAAGACAGCGCGGTTCGCAGACAGAGGGGGGAGGGGCGGCCTACAGCGGGGAAAACAATCGCCATCCCGGTGCTCTCACAGACTGTCGCGAGATCCCCACTGGGAAGCGACGACGGACTGCTTAGGGGGTGTAGCAAACACCCTAAGAGAGCCAGAAAGGAAACCCCCGGGTCAAGCAGGAGAAAGAGAGGACCCCTCCCCCCACACACCCGGTGTTTCAGCATAATCCCTCCGGGGGCTGCAGCTGCCTCAGAGCAAACCACTCACGATCTCCATCCAGTGGCAGCAGGGGGAAACTGCAGGACCAACTTTATCATGAGGGGAAAAAATAAGGCCGTCCCCGTCGGATCCTTGCGACAATTTGTCATGGCTACAGACCAAAAGGAAAATGACAAACACCCAGAAACCAACCCTGAAGGCACAGAATTTGATAACCTGAATGAGAGAGAATTCAAAATAGCTATCATAAACAAACTCAATGAAATACAAGAGAACACACAGAAACAAATCAACGAATTTAGGGATTTTGTCACAAAAGAGATTGAAACCATAAAGAAAAACCAATCAGAATTATTGGAGGTGAAAAACAAAATCAACGAGATAGTGGAAAAAATTGAGTCTTTAAAGAGCAGAACTGACAATATGGAGGAACGAATTAGCACTATTGAGGATAGCCACGCAGAAATGCTCCAGATAGAGGAGGAGAGAGAGCTAAGACTAAAAAGAAATGAAGAAATTCTTCGAGAAATATCAGACTCAACGAGGAAAAGCAACATAAGGATAATAGGTCTTCCAGAAGGAGAAGAAAGAGAAAAAGGAGCAGAGAGTTTGTTCAAAGAAATAATAGCTGAGAACTTCCCCAACCTAGGGAACGACAGGGAAATAACAGTGAATGAAATCAATAGATCACCTAAATATATAAACAGGAATAAAAAATCATCTTGCCACATAGTAGCAAACTTGAAAAATACCCGTGACAAGGAAATAATATTGAAGGCAGCTAAACAAAAAAACAAAATAACATAGAAAGGAAACCCCATCAGGCTCTCAGCTGATTTCTCAACAGAAACTCTACAGGCTAGGAGAGACTGGAATGATATATTCAAAATCATGAAAGACAAAAACCTTCAGCCGAGAATACTTTATCCAGCAAAAATATCCTTCAAATACGATGGAGAAATAATAACTCTCCCTGATAAACAAAAGCTAAGAGAGTTCGTCACCACAAGACCCCCACTACAAGAAATGCTCAAGAAGGCCCTTAGGCCTGAAAGAAAACAAATGAGAAAGGGGATACAAAGATTTCAGCAAGGAGAAAAGCAAGGAGACTAAACCAGAACAAACTACAATTGGATAACATCAAAAATTAATTCAAGCTCATCACTGAAAACACACATTCATGACACAATCTGGAATAAAGAGATAACAAATAAGGAGGGGAAGAGGTAAGGGATTGAATCAGGAAAGTTCCAGCCTCAGGAAAAAGGAGGCATCCGAAAATGTACTTTCTTATCCAGGAGATCACTTATATAAACCTCACGATAACCACTAAACAAATAACCAGAAGAGAACCACACATGACAAATAAAGAGAAAACCAAGAGAATGAGCATGCAGAAATACCAAATTGAATTTGCAGTCTGAAACACAAGGGACAAGAAACGAAGGAAATGCAAAAGAACCAGAAGATGAACAATAAAATAGCAACATTAAACCCTCATATATCAATAATCACTCTAAACGTAAATGGATTGAATTCTCCAATCAAAAGACACAGAGTGGCAGGATGGATTAAAAACCAAGATCCAACAATCTGCTGCCTCCAGGAAACACATCTCAGCTCTAAAGACAAACACAGACTCAAAATAAAAGGATGGAAAACAATACTCCAAGCTAATGGCAAACAAAAGAAAGCAGGAGTAGCCATACTTATATCAGACAAAGTAGACTTCAAGATAAAAAAGGTAATGAGAGACAAAGAAGGGCAATATATAATGATAAAAGGGACACTTCACCAAGAAGACATAACACTTATAAATATCTATGCACCCAACACAGGAGCACCAAAGTACATAAAACAACTGCTAAAAAACCTTAAAGGAGATATTAACAATAACACAATAATAGTAGGGGATCTTAACACCCCCCCTTACATCAATAGATAGATCATCCAGACAAAAAGTCAATAAGGAAATAATGGACTTAAACGAAAAACTAGATGCAATGGACTTAATAGATATATACAGAGCACTCCACCCAAAAAAAGCAGAGTACACATTCTTCTCAAGTGCACCTGGAACATTCTCAAGGATAGACCATATATTAGGAAACAAGGCAAACCTCTATAAATTTAAGAAGATTGAAATCATTACAAGCATCTTTTCTGATCATAATGCTGTGAAACTAGAAATCAACTGCAAGGAAAAAACTAGGAAAGGGACAAAGATGTGGAGACTAAACAACATGCTACTGAACAACCAATGGGTCGTTGATGAAATTAAAAGAGAAATCAAAAGCTATCTGGAGACAAATGAAAAGGAAAATACACCATACCAACTCATATGGGATGCAGCAAAAGCAGTCCTGAGAGGGAAATTCATAGCAATACAAGCTCACCTTAACAAACAAGAAAAATCCCAAATAAATAACCTTAAATTGCACCTAAGAGAGTTGGAAAAAGAAGAACAGACAAAGCCCCGAATCAGCAGAAGGAGGGAAATAATAAAAATCAGAGCAGAAATAAATGAAATTGAAACCAAAAAAACAGTAGAAAGGATCAATGAAACAAAGAGCTGGTTCTTTGAGAAGATAAATAAAATTGACAAACCCTTAGCCAGACTCACTAAGAAAAAAAGGGAGAAGACTCAAATAAATAAAATTAGAAATGAAAGAGGAGAAATTACAACAGACACCACAGAAATACAAGGGATTATTAGGGAATACAAAAAAAAATTGTGTCATTAAATGTAGATTCACTTTGCTGTAAATTTTATTCTATTAAAGCAACAATTTTTTTTTTTTTACAGCACACACGTGTGTGCATCCTTCAATGTTCTCCTTCTCATTCAGCTCTAAAAATTAGAGGAATCATTGACTGTAGTCCAGGAGCTGGTAAACGAACTCGTGGTATCTGGCCTCCTTCTGAGTTCTGTAGTTGAAGAAAATTCTTCCCCTGAGGTTTTAGGATTTAGTAGCCTTGCGTGGGATCCACTTAAGAAATCAGGTTTATTGTGTCATAATAACATAATATTTTTCTGATGCAATGTAAAATAGAGGGAGAAAGAATGCCTGAAAAACCCTATGGTCCAGAAAAGGGCTGACTTTGATAAAAGATTGCGACTTGAGGAAACTACCCTGTCGTTTATCTCCCAATCTTCCACCCCGTTATGGCTTTGATGTCTGCAATTCTCTCATTAGAAAACCATTCTTTTGGTTTAAAGAGTTAAACTTCAAGCACCGCTGAGATGGGGAGCACTATAGTGAGAATTTGTGATTTTCGAAGCTTATCCAGATCCACCAATGGGATGGTGAAAAGAGCAGGCAGTGGGCGGGGTCGGAGGGAGGTGAACTGAGGGGTGGAGAGCGTGGAGAGGGAAGAAGGTGGGTAATAGGGCAGTGCGTGCTTTTGCGGAAGGTCTCTAGAGAAGAGCCCACAGCAAAGTTGGCGGGGGCGGGGGGGGGGCTCTCCGAGACGAGCTGCCCCGGCCGGCGGGCAGGCGGCGCCTGGGAGGAGCCCCGTGTCCCGCGGCGCCTGCCCCAGGCTGGCTGCGTGTGCGTCGGGAGTCGAGGCGCCCTGCGCACCAGGAAGTGACTCTCCCCAGCGGCTGCGCTCCAGGCCGTTCGAGGGCCTTTTCGTTTGCTGCCTTAGGTTTCTATGAGGATTTGTTGGTTACGAAGGTAAGGAGGGTACATGGAGAGCCCGGAAAAACTGATTTAACTCTTACTGTATAGAAAACTGCTTCTGCGCCAAACTGCCCGCGGGGGCGGGGAATTGAGAAGGCCAGGGGGGTGGGGACACGGACGGGACCGACGCCGACGCTGGTTGCACAAGGGCACGTCCAGCCCTGCGTCCGCCTGTGCCCTGACCTCCCCCTCCCCCTTCTGGGTCTCCCCTGGCTCTTCCGCCCGCCCAAGTTCAGTGGTAGCCTTTCCTGGTGTCTCGTGCTTGTTAACCTTTCCTACAGACACGGTGGGCAGAACTTGCCCAAAGAAGAGGGGGACGGAGGGGCTGGTGAAAGGGTCTGACGAGGGAAGGAAGGACCTGACTGCACGTGGGCTGCAGTCAGGACACAGCAGTAAACCCGTCTGTCGGTCTGGTTTAGCCAGGAACCCTGTCAGGGGCCAGGCCAAATGAAGGAAGGCTGAGCAGAGTGCAAGCAGGACCCTTGTCTGTGGGTGAACGTTTTGCTCCAAGGAGATCCTCGGCACTGCGCATTCAGACCTACGACATAGTCTGATTTGAACCTCTCTGAGCATTTCAGGCAGGTTAACTAGCTATTCCAGTCCTAGAGTTAGTCTTCCTATCTGGCAGCTCTGGGCCCTGGGTCCCTTTGGCATCAATTCCTGAGGCAGAAATAGAGTAGTTGTCACACACCTTTTTTTTTTTTTAACCCAAGCATTTTATTTAAAACAAGAAAAACTGTAAAAAGAAAATAGTCTTTTCTGTGAATAAATGCCCCCTCTGACATCAGGAAACAAAGAAACATAACTCACTTTAGCTGGTATTACTGTGCTGCCTTAAAAAATATATTTCACTATAGATATTACTAAATATGATCAAAGGCTCTTTACCAGGAGAGATGGCAGGTTGGCACCCTGAAATAGTGGGGTCCTATTTTAGACTATATCTGATAATTCAGAGGAAGAAACCTATATGGACAAGGGCCCTCCTGCTGGGGTACAGGGCAAGTGGAGCACAGTCGTGGTGGCAGTCACCAGTGAGAGGACCCACACACTCACAAAAAAGTCTAAATGTTCTGGGATAGGGATAGCTATCTTCAAATTCCTCCGCTCCCCTGTCCCTCTTCTGCCAACCCCCAATTGGTTCTGCAGCTTCCTTCATCCTTCTCTGCCAGCTGGAGGGACAGAGCCCCTATGCTGGACCAGCACCAGTTCGTCACCCTGTAGTCTGACTACCCCACCCCAACCATTCTTTATTCTTTATCTCCTGCTTCTTCACTCATTTCCTTTCTCTGGCTTTTGCTTTTCTTCATATCAAATACATACAGTTGTCTTACCTCGGAAGAATGTCTATCACAGGTCACACACTTTTGATAGTACTAATAGGCGGTCCAGGGCAGGCCCTTAAGGTCACTGCACTCTAGCAGGCACTAATGTGGAAGATTAGGAAAGTTTTTTTTCTGTGTGTTGTTTTTTAAGTTTCCCACATAATTGTACTAATCCTCACAGCACTTGCATGCATTATTACATCTCATCGGTTTTGCAGGTTGGACGCGTTGAGACACAAGGAAGTCAAGTGACATGCTTTGAATCAGAGCCTAAGGAAGAGTGGTGACACATGTGATGACCTGCAGTGTTAGGCACAGTCCTGAGCACTTCATGTATACCAGCTCATTTAATTTTTACCACAACCCTGAGAGGTAGGTGTTATCAGTCCTATTTTTGTAGATGGTGACACTGAGATTCATAGCACTTAAGTAACTTGCGCAAAGTCACAGAGCTAGTGAGAAGCAGAGCTGGGATTAGAACATGGCTTCAAAGCTCGTGTTCCTAACGACTTGCCTCTTCCTGGGATTTGGGTGGAGGGTGCTATCATTAACACCTGAGCTCCGGGCTAGCTTAAATTTATTCTGTTACAAATTTGCAATCCCCCCAAAATGCTTCCATGCTGTGGCAGTTACTTTCTTTAGTACTTTGTGAACATAAAAAAATGGTGTATGGGCTAAATTTTACAGCACTCATGTCAACATCCTCTAAGTTACCTAGTGATCATGGCATACTAATTTCACAATAATAGAGGGAGCCATGGGAGAGTCTTTGCTAATAAATCAGTTACATGCTTTGGGCTTTTAAATATATATCATTCTGAATTAAGGTATGACTTAACATTGGGATGAAATCCAAGGTAGAGGGCAAGGGCAAAAGGTAATTTCACAGCAGATCAGTAAGGTGTCTGGCCAAGTCCACTCACATGTCCTGGGTACTCAAAAAAGTTACACAGCAATAATCAGGCACGATAAGGTAAAAAGGCCGCAACACAGACTCCTGTGTTGGAGGAAGAGAGATTCCTTCCTCTTTCCGAAGGGAGGCCCTCCACTTGTTCTGACTCTTTCACCTTTTGCCTCATAGTTACTCCCACTATTCCTTCCCCCTGCTCCCCTCCTTCAATATTGCCACCCCCACTGAGTCCCATACTGTCTTTAAACAGTTATAATTATATCATAACAGTTATAATTAACACATTATACATATTATGCATAACAGTTATAATTAACACATACGAGTTTTTGCCAGGTACTGGACGCTGTGCTCAGAGCTTTACAAACATCATCTCTATTTAATCTTCTGCTAAGTACTTTTTATGAGTTACCCTTTATTTAACTCCTACAACCACTATCTGAGGTAGGTGCTATCATTATCTCCATTTTACAGATGAAAAAAGGAAAGGCAGAGGGAATGATTGACTTGCCGAAGTCCACCTAACTAGTAAATGGTGGAGCCAGGGGACCGCCCAGGTCTGCCTGACTCTAGGGTCTGCACGCCTAAGATCTCAAACCTTCATTTGTCCCTACTGCCTGCCACTTTCCATTACCTTGTTTCCCTTCTGTCTTTGGCCTCAGACTTACTGGATGTGTCAGTGCCTTCCCGAAAGGCATCTCCCTTGGCCTCTAAGCTCTGCACTCTCCTGGTTCTCCTGGGTCACCAGCGTCTCCTCTTGCTCTCCAAATATTGCCTTTCTCCCGGCTTTAATCATTGGCCTTTTGCTCTTTACCAGAAGCTTTTTTTTTTTTTTCTTTTTTTTATCTTACAGCTTGTACTTCTTAGAGGCACTCGACCCAATCTCTAGCCCTGGCTTCTCTCCTGACTTGCAACACTGCTTCTCTATGTACTTGTTAGACCTTTTCATTTGGATATTTCCTTACCATTTCAAACACATGCCTCAGCCACAAATTCGCTTTTTTTCAACTTCCTTATTTCATCTGTATTTCTCTATATCAAGCCTCCATCAACTCACTGTTGCCTTCACAATAAAGTCTGCATTTTATTGTGTGAATTTCACATTATCTCAGTTTGACGTAACGTTTTAGCCCTATTTCCTCTGTTCCCTAAAATGAGCTACCATTTTAGGCAGACTGGTCTAGCCACTGTCCTGCAAACATCTGATTCACCACCTCGCTACCATCCTTTAAGACCCCGTGCAAGGCTTGCCTGCTCTGGGAAGCCTTTCCTGAGTGCTCATTAGGAACCAAGCATATTGTGTTATTTATCATTTTTTCCTGTGTCCGCACTTGATCTCCTCAATTAAATTGTGACCTTTGTAACCTCTCCAGTATCTAGTGTGGTCGCTCTGCACGTAGTAAGCACTTACTGAATATTAGTTGATTGGTTGTTGGGTGGGAGGGTAGTGTATGAAGAGGGACTGGCCACAGAAGTATATCCAGAGAGTTGAACTCTTTCCAGAGGACAAAGACTATATTTTCCTCATCTTTTTATTTTGGGAGCCTAAGGCAGTGCCTAGCTCGCAGTAATTCAGTTCTGCTCAACAGGGCTGCTTTTACTTTTACTTTTTTTGACTCTGTGCCAGGCACTGTGCTAGGTGCTGGGCTTCCATAAGGGTTTGCAAATGAACGAAGGGTTTGGGAATTGTGCCTCTTTCCCAACTTCTGTATGTCCACCTTCTGTGCAGGTGAATCTCAGTGTTTCTGTGGTTGTTAAGAGAAGAGTCCCAATGCACAGCCCGAGATGCTTCCTGTCCATGGTGGGTCTTTTCTCCAAACCAGGACTGCTCCCCTGGTGTGCAAGAAAACCTCCAGGTTGGTCACAGCTCTTTTTGGGCTCAGCATGTAAGGGAAACTTCACCCACGTGATAGCCAAGAAGTGTCAAGGAGGACAGAAAAATCAAAAGAGACCAAGCCATCTTGGATCACTAGATGGTTCCTGGCAGGAAAGGTAAGGCCCAGGCTGATGTCCTTTCCCCTTAGCAAGTCTGAATCTCCAGGCCTGCGGAAATTCTGTATTTCTGATGTAACTAATGTGCCATTGCAAGGATTTGAGGGGGTACCTCAGGCAGGATACCCAGGGAAAACTTGAAGACATCTAAGGAATGTTGGTGGAAATGCTTTGGGATCGCAGAAAATGTTTTCCTTGCCTTTACGTGTGTTTTTGGCAGAAAGAAGATATTAAACTGGGAGCTTGTCTCTAGAAAGGTCCAGCACAGGTATGCTGAAAACCAGGACCCAGAGACAGATTAGATGGATTAGAAATGAATAGTCTCATTGCAGCCATGCAAACACAAATATACCTCATTTTATGCAAGAAATGTATTTTCTAAATCAAATTATATTTTAAAAGCATTAGGGAGGTGAGCTATTTAAAGGAACCCAACAGTGAAGCCTTTTGTAATATGATTAATTACCTCCTGATAAATCGGGACTTTTCTTATATTAGGTTTGCCCATCTGTTCTGCTTTGTTAAGTAGACAGCACCAAAATGTGCTCTTCTCCTAGACTCTATCTACCCAGGGGCATGAGAGTTAGATCTTCTGAGTGATAAGTAAAATGCCAGAGAAAGTGGTGGCAGGAAGTACTTATGCATAGTAGGTGCTCAGTACATATTTATATAATAAATGAAGCGTCTGAATTATTTATTCAAGGCTGGCCGATGTTGTGACGCCACTCTGGAGGCTGAGCTATGAAGAACAGCTCAAGGTAAGGACCCAGCTTAAGTCTTCACTCCTCCATTCCATCAGGTGGATGGTGCTAGACTTGGAGGAGGCTTGACTGGACAGCTCTACCCAGACACCAACAGGTCCTTTAAACTCAATATGCTAACAACTCTGAAATTCTAACTTTAGGCCAGTTATGTCTTCCAAACTCTAGAGCCATATACCCAAATGCCTGTTTCCTTTCTTCCATGCTTTTTTGTTATTATAGCTCTGTGTGTGTGAGTAGCAAGTGCACTTTCTGACACAGTAGCCACTAGCTACATGTGGCTATTTAAATTTAAATACAGTCAATTCTGCTATAATGCTTGTTTTGAAAATGGAAATTTGTTCCAACAGATTGATATATTAGGGAGCAATTTAAACATAATGCAAATTTCACGTTTGCTTATGAGTGATTTCATTCTTCAGAAACACTAGATGAAAGAAGAAAACTGCACCCAGCTGAACTGAGCTGCATAAGAATACATCAAATGAACGCGCACACGCACCTCAGACATCTACCTGCTCCCTCAGTTCGCTGAGTGTGTTATGAGCCACATCCATTCATGTCTGCTGTGAGAACTTTCCATTTCACATAATCCTCCATTCACCACTTCATGATAACTCACAAGTGGGCAGCCATTTCCACAAGCAAACTTCAGGTCTTTGTCAGAGTAAAGTGCCATCCTTATTGTAATAGTTATATATTTCATAACCATTTAACCTGTGCAAAACTATACTACTTTTTAAATTAGGTTCCTATCTTTTCTGTGTGTATTATTGATAAAGTTTTGGGATGTGAGTGCCCATCCCCATTTTTCCCATGAGCCTGTGATGTTTTTTGAGTGATTTTGCATAGCATGGTGTAGGAACACTTATGTCATGTTATAGCAGAGCTGTGTAAGTTAATTAAAATTTACTAAGATTAAAAATTCAGTTTCTCAGTCACATGAGCCACATTTCAAGTGCTCAGTAGCCACATGTGGCTAGTGGATGCCACATTACATAGAACATAACACCAGCATAGAACATTTCCATTATCACAGCAAGTTCTATTGGACAGTGCTGACATATAGCTTGAGTGTTCAGTCTGAACGGTCATATAAAAGGATGAGCTTACACAAGAGCCCACTCTTGACCTTTTCCCAATACCTTATTAGGTCTGTTGCTGTTCCATCATTCTGGATTCATTATCTGCTGGGACCATGACCCAAGAACCTGTGGGACAACCTTCTCTCATCCTGTTTGTTTTCCATTCTTTGAGGAGATACTGCAGAAATCTTTTGTTTCATTGCTTGTATTCTTTTGCAGGTGAAATTTGAAGCTCAGAAGAAAATTTTACAAAGACTAGAGTCTTACCTCCAACTGCTCAACGGAGTCAATGTGACAACAGCTGCATCCAAATCTGAGGGGCTCTGTTGTCTTCTCCATCCTATTATACCCTCTGTAAGCCCTTACCTCCCTATCCTTTATCTACTAAGTGCACTTAATAGCTAATTATATCAGCCAATATTTACTGGGCATTTGCTGGGGACCAGGCCCTATGCTAAGTGATTAGCATGTATCATTGTCTTGTTTATTGTTTACAGTCACCCTGAGGGGTAGGCACTATAATTTTACAGATGATGACATTGAAGCTCAGAGAAATTTAAGTAATTTGCTCAAGGACATACATCTAGGAAGTGCCAGAAAGAGATTCATACTCAGGTCTATCTGATGCAAAGCCCACTTTCTCAACCACTAGACTACTACCTCCTTAGAAAGATTTCGACCTAGGAAACGTAATGAGGCCTCAGAGAGGCAGAATTTGATTTATGGCAGAGGTTGGCAAACAATGGCCCTTAGGCCATATCTGTCCCACCACTTGATTTTGTAAATAAAACTTTGTTGGAACACAGCTGAGCTCACTTGTTTATGGATTGTCTAGGGCTGCTTTTGCACTGCAATGGTAGAGTTGAGTAGTTGCACCAGGGACCATATGGCCTGCAAAGCCTAAAACAATTTACTCTCTGACCCTTTACTGAAAAAGTTTGCTAACTCCTGCTTTATGGCAAGATTGGAACTCTTCTACTATGGAGTATTTATGGAGTGTCTTGATCTTCTCAGCCATGGACTTTTACCTATGCCATACTTTTCCAGCAAGCATTTATTCTCATTCAGGGAACATTCTTTCATTTCCTGTATTATTGTCCTCCTTGGTTTCATTTGACCTATTGACCCTCTCCTGTCATTCTGCCTTCTCCAGCCTGTCATCGATGGCTATCGAAATAAGTCCACCTTCTCTGTGAACCGAGGTCCAGATGGCAATCCAAAGACCGTGGGGTACTACCTGGGAACTTGGAGAGGTCAGTCGAAGGCCGCGACTAGTAGAAATAAACCAAGGACGGAGAGGAAAGGGAAGGGTGCAGAGAACAGCGTCAGTGGGAGTGGGAAATACGGTGGCTTTAAAGAAGGTTGAATGGAAGTCTATGATGCAGAACATGATCACAAGGTTAATAGTGGATACTTTTTGGTGGGTAAGCATTATAACATAGTGCTGGGAGTCACAACCCTCATCCTTTCTTCCTCTAAAAGCCTGAGACCTAGTAAGCACTTAGTAAGTGTTAATGTTGTTGCTGCTGCTCTGTCATCATCATCATTTTATGCTGCTTTCTGTACTGGGAGCAGTCTCCTCCTTATTAGAGAGTCGCTTTTTCTAGTTCATATCCCCATATCCCAGAAAA
The DNA here is from genome assembly GCA_031878705.1 of Tapirus indicus. NCBI lineage: Eukaryota > Metazoa > Chordata > Mammalia > Perissodactyla > Tapiridae > Tapirus > Tapirus indicus. The sequence continues at coordinate 84,597,271 of CM062942.1, read as the reverse complement.
CTATAGAGCTTTCTATGATAAATCTGCCTTAAAATAATTGGTGCAGGGGGTGAGTGCTGGTGAGGGAAATCACAATGGCATATTTCTGAGATTTAATTCCAGTATCCATTCCCAGATTCCATTCCTGAACTTTCTCTTTGCCTATTTTCAATAAATCCACTTGAAACACCATCATTTTTTATTAGTCACACTGTTTAATATCCAAATGCCTTAAACTGCAGTTCATTAGGGCAGGCGCTTGGCTTTTTTTTTTCCCCAGTGTGTTGAATTAAATGAGTATATGATGTCAGTGTTCTATTATTCAGTAACAGAAAAACAAAACCCATTACATTTTATTTCCCTCTTAAAATCTGAACAGAAAGCAGACATTGTCATATTGCGCATTTGTGGCATGAGACAAAATATTGCGGACTAGCTCCATTACAAATAAGCTTCTTAATGGCTAGACTAGGGAACAGGTTTCCTCTGAAAAATGGCCTTGAGCTTGAATTAGGTACTTTGCTTCTTCATATCTGCTTATGCCTCTTTGAAGGAGGGAATTTGAGTTGCTAGGCATTTTCTTCTAAATAATCTTTTAGGAAGAAAACCATATAAGTCAAATTCTTTTTTTTTTTCCATAGACAGGAACATCGTCTGCGTACGGTCCAACCTTCTGAAAAACATCCCTGAGAAACATAATCAAGTGGCTCAGGTAATAAGGAACAGGGGCTGGTTGAAGATGACCCAGGGCATCGCAGTCTGTAAGAGCAGCATCCCTGACATTTTAATAGTAGAGCTTCTTCTAGTGTTACAGGGAAGGAGGGGCTCTGTTCTGAAAGCGTACCTCTTGATATGGAGAGAACATTGCTAGCGTTTCATTTCAGAGAGAGTGGAGAGGAGGAGAGAGAACTCCGTCCATTACTGCAAATGTCAAGCATCCAAGGAATTTAATAGGAGGGAAATATTAGGAAAGAGAGGTACCAATGAGGGCAGCATAGCAAGTGGCAGGTGTCTGAAATATTTGGAAGGCTAATGTTTTCAGCAGAACAGAATTGAGAAATATCATGAGAGATGTAGGAGTGGTGGTAAGGGTCTACATCATGAGGTTGGCCTCTGAGACATTTTTATATCCTAATTTTTCATGCATCCACTATTGAGTGCCTACTATGTGTCGGGCATGTGCTCAAACAGACATGGTGCCTGCCCTCATGAAACTTAAAAAAAAAAATGCAAAAGCCTTACTCGTGAGGACTGAACAGGACTCCCAACTGACACTCTTGTTCCCTGTTAATTCTTATCAGCACACATACTCCTAATGATTCAGGTTTCTGATACTTGGGTAGTGCCTTCTGGTGGGCTACATCTTGACCTCCAAGATTTCACTGCTAGGACACACTCCCTCTGTAGGATCATTCTCCAGAAATGGCCCTTGTCAGCTGCTTCTCCCATTCTCTTCAGTGACTATTCTAAACTCTTACTTCTTCTCAAATTTTCTACCCTCTTGCCTTTATTCCTGCTCTTGGCAGATGACCGTGCCTGGTTCTTCACTGGAAAATTAAGGCCATTAGATGAGAACTCCCTTAGCTGCTTTTTCTGTCATCTACCAATTTTGCTGAAATCTTACCCCTCCTTTCCTTCTATCTCAGTGAAAGAGGCAGTAGGTCCTCCCCCTGTCCAAGGCTATCCTTCCTTGAAGTACCATCTTGGACTCATCTCCTTCCTCCCCAGGATCCTTGCTCCGTCATTACATACCCCTCTTTCTCTTGTTTCTTTACCTCCTTCCCCCCACCTCTATCAAGCTCTTTCAGTTCATAAACATATTAAATATCTCCAATCTTTTTAAAAAATCTGATGGTTCTTGCTTCTGCTCCCAACACTCCATAGAAATTGATCTTGCCAAAGTCATCAGTGACCTTCATTTTGCCAAATCCAATGGAAACTTTCTGCCCCTAACTTACTCAACTTTTCTCTGCCTTTGATACCACTTATTTCCCTTCTTGAAACACTGTCTTTGTTTGGTTTCTGTGATACCATTCTCTCATGGTTTTCCTCCCATCTCACTGGCCACATCTTAGTCTTTCTCATGGGATCTTTTTCTCTTCTCCTTTCCCATTATAAGTGTTGGTGTCCCCCGAGGACTCTTGTCTTTGGCCTTCGTTTTAAATATTTTTATAGGAGATTGCACCCAACTATAGCTGATGACTGGAATGACCACCTATAAATTGACAACTCCTAAACTTATATTTGTATTCCAGCTCCCTCTTGAGCTTCAGGAGGTGTGTTTCCAAAAAGCTACTGAATGTCCTCACTTAGCTGTCCTGCAGAGCTCTTCGAGTCAGCATTGCCTTAGATCAAGGTTTCTCAACCTCTGCAACTATTAACATTTTGAATTGGGTAATTTTTTGTTATGTGGGGCTGTTAGGTGCATTGTAAGATGTTTAGCAGCATCCCTAGCCTGTACCTGCTAGATGCTATTAGTTATGACAACCAAAAATGTCTCCAGATGTCTCTTGCGGGGCACAGTCGTCTCCAGTTGAGAACCACTGCCCCAAACTAAACTTATCCTCTTCCCTTTCCAAATGTGCTTCTTTTTTCTCACCTTAGTGAATAGTAGCACCATGTATTAGGAGCATCTAGACTCCTCTATCTTAATCCCCCCTTCCTCCTCAGCTATGTCTAATCAATCTCCAAGTCTGGTCAATTTTCCTTTCTAAAAATGCTTTGACTCCATCCTCTTCTCTATTTCCACCACCATCATCACCATCACCACTCTAGTCCAAGCTACCATCTTCTCTTGCCTAGACTATTGCAACAGCCTCCAAATGGTCTCACTGATTCCAGCCCCCTGCTTTGGTATACTCTCCGCACTGCAGCCAGAGCTATCCTTAAAATGCAAATAACCGTATACGTGTGTACGGTGATGGATGGTAAATCGTCTTTGGGTGGTGAACCTGATGTAGTCTACAGAGAAAATTAAAATAGAATGATGTACACCTGAAATTTATATAATGTTATGAACTAATGTTACCTCAATAAAAAAATGCAAATAATATTATACCACTCTCTTGCTTAAAATTCTGCAGTAGTTGCCCAATAGCTTTTAGAATAATGTTTAAATTCCTTACCTTTGCACTTACAGATCTTCATGATAAGGTCCCTAACCTCATCTTCTGCCACATCCTCACCTGCTTTCCTCTTTCCATTCGTATTGAACTCGAGTTACCCTGCCAGGCTGTCTCCTGCCTGAGGCTGTCCTCTCACTAGAATGCCCTCAGTCTTCTTTGGCTGGCTTCTACTTATGCTCTGAGATTCATTTCAAGCACCAGATCCTGTAGAAAACCTTATCTGACTCCTCAGTCTGATGAGGGATTCCCCGCCTCTGTACTCCTGCATCTCCCGTTGCATATCTCCTGTTGTAGCGCTTGTTACACCATATTGCATTGTCGTGCGTTGGTGCTTCCCACGCTAGACTGTGGAGGTAGCAGCTCTCTATCATTTAACTTTGTAGTCTAGCACTTAACACAGATTCATACACATAGTGGGTGCTCATCAAATGTTTGGTGAATGAATACCTCTGCAGTATTTACCCAAATTTCTAGCCCTTCCAGTTTCTGTTGGGCATATTTCTGCCTTCTACACCTATCCAGATGAATTATTTCTCCCTGCAAAATTTGTGCTGGACCTAAGATCCAATCCAGTAGGTCCTCAAATACAGGCCAGATGCCCGTTGTAATAATAATAGTACCATATATATATGTATATATAGCACTGGGCTATTCTATTTTTTTATACCTTCATGTCCCTTTCCCTGTTACTGGTAGTGACATTCCATTCCATTAAGATGATAGGATAACCCTAGTCTGCCCCGATTTGAGGTTTAAATATTTATTCTCGAGGCTTGAGTCAAAATATGAATTTTATGGGAGCTGTCAGCCAGAGCACTGAGACCTAAGTAGTGGTCTGTGAATAAAATACTATCAAAGAAATACAAGTACATAGTTTTAAAAGACAAATAGTACTAGTAGGTTAGTAAGGAAAAATGGTACTCCTCTTCCCCACTCCCCTTACTCTTGAGTCTTCCTCCCCAGAAACAATAGCAATTATTTTAGCTATTTCTTCTGGTGTTCCATATTTCTAAATAGTACATTAGTCTGATATATCTTGATTTATCAAATTTACATATTATATGCTGACTTCCAGTTACAGCATATAAGAATTTATCTCTCTTATTTTGTCTCTCCTCCCAGACTACCGTTCCTCTTACATCTTTATAGCACAATTTTTGGTTAAATTAATATTTAGTGTTTATATTATTTTCTTTTTTTTGTGTGTGAGGAAGACCAGCCCTGAGCTAACATCCATTGCCGATCCTCCTCTTTTTGCTGAGGAAAACTGGTCCTGGGCTAACATCCGTGCCCATCTTCCTCTACTTTATATGGGACGCTGCCACAGCAAGGCTGACAGGCAGTGCGTCGGCAGGCGCCCTGGATCCGAACCCGCGAACTGCGGGCTGCCAAGTGCGAACTTAACCGCTGCGCCACCGGGTGGCCCCTAGTGTTTATATTATTATGGCTATGTAGATACTCACTCCTGAGCCAAGTAGGTGTACTAAGATTTTATTTTCCTTTATTGTATAAATTTTTTCTTTCATTTTATATTATGGAAAGTTATGAACATATAAAGGTAGAGAATAGTATAACAAACCCTGTGTACCCATTACCCAGCTTCAACAACTATTGATATGGGTCCAGTCTTATTTTATCTGTACTCTTACCTGCTTTCCACCAACCCCTTTGGATTAGTTTGAGGCAAATTCCAGACATTATATCATATAAAATGTAAATACTTCAGTGTGAGTTCTAAAAGAAAGGACTTAGTTTTTTTAACATACTTCATACCATTATCACACCTATAAATAAACATTTATCCCGTAATATCCAGTAAATGTTCAGATTTGACACTGATTTATCTCATAAATGGTTTGATTTTTATAGTTGTTTGTTCAAATCAATATTCAAACAAGGTGTCCATATTGCATTTGATTAACTTATCTCTTCACTCTCTTAATTTGTGAGTACACCTCCTTCTTAATTATTTTGTCCTTGCAATTTATGTTTGAAGAGACTGGTTGGTTTTCCTGTGGAGATTCTCACATTCTGGATTTTGCTGATTGAATCCCCATGGTTTCATTTCACATTCTTTGTCTGTCTCCTCTATTTCCTGTAAACTGGTAGATCCAGAGTGTTGATTAGATTCAGGTTTGATTTTTGGCGAGAATATTTTTGTGCATCTATGTCTGGTGGACTCTCTTTTGGTGATGTTACGATTGAACACTGGGTTCAGGTATCATCAGCCTGATCCACTCAATAAGAAGTTCCCCATCAGCTTTTCACCTAATGGTTTTAGCAGTCATTGGTGATCTTGCCTAGATCCATTATTTCACGAGAGGTTGCAATGCAGTGATATTGTATCGTACCATCTTCATTTATTAGCTGAAATTCTTCTGAAAACAACGTTTCCTTATCAAGTATTTGGTTACCCTGAAGTACTCATACAAGAAAGGGTAAATCCTTGGTTCTCTCACTTTTCCTCAAAAGTTGATCAGTTAAATTTGTTTTGGTATCATTATGAACTCATGGATTTTTAGCATACTTGATATGTTTCAGTCTGCTGCAAATACTGTTTTTTTTTTTTTTTTGGTACACAAATTGTTCCATTTTTGGCCAAGTGGAACCTCTTTAAGTTGCCTCAGAGTCCTAGATGGCCCTGATAGTTCTGGAATCATAAAGATATTTCTATCACATCTAGTCTGTTTTCTGCCTGAGACCCGGAATTGGCCATTTCTTTAAGGAATCCTTGTCTCTTTTAGTGGGAAATAGTATTTGGAGGCCACAGTATGGGTGCTAGGTGTGCTCATTTAATACTGGGTTGGTCATATTTCAAGGCCTTTCTAGTGGACAGAGCTAGGGAATATTTTTTTTTAAAGAGAAAATGTATCATGAGTTCATAGTGATATGTCCAAATTAAATTTAGAATGACAGAGTTTTTACTTAAATCCTTTGATTTTATATTTTTCTCTTGTCTCTTACAATGAAAATTTTAGTCCTGACATTAATGTAATTACTTATTTATTCTATCCTACTATATGTGTGTGTGTGTGTGTGTGTGTGTGTGTGTATAAAATAATTTCAGAGCAATAGTACCAATATTATTACTAACAAATGATTACTGAAAAGAGCTCGGGATTTCTGTCCAGTTCTTTTTGTCAAATTATTGTGCCTGTTAAAATAATTCCTCTCTTTGTAGTTAATCCACTAACTTTGTACTTGATACACAGATTCTTTATTTTTTCATTTTGCTTGCTTCTAAATTTTAGAGACTGATTTTTTTTCATTTTGATTAAATTTTCTTTTATAATTTTGTAAAATATTGACATGGTTCCAAAGTCAAGTCTACAAAATAAATGTACATTTAGCATTCACCTCTGTCCCCTCTACCCAATTACCCCCCTCCTTCTATGGGTAACAATTTTTATTCGTTTTTGCTTATTTTAAAAAATGGAAAGATACTTGTATCCCTCCTTTTCTTAGCTAAAAGGTAGCTTGATATGGACACTGTTCTGCACCTTGTTTTTTTCACGTAATATACTGCATTTTTTTATGGCTGCTATATGGTGTGATGGATTTTACAACTTTTTTGTTTTTATTGGCATGAATAATGACCTCATTTTTCCATTGGCTTAGTTTTCTGTGAACCTATTGCTAACTTCTTTCCCAAGTGCTCTTAAGAGCTCTGTCAAACGTTCATCAGTATTCTCCATATACTCAAAAACTTGGGTTCATTTTTTTCCCTGAAGACCTTATTCTTAGAGTCTTCCATCGTAGGATCCCGAGGCCTTCTGCATGGCTGCTATCCTGGGACTCCTTTTGCTGCTCTCCTGTCTTGTCTCCCTGTTTCTTAAATCCCCTGTCTTTTTCTGGTTTACACCCTCATTTGGCTAGAGTACGACCTCCATTAGCTTCCTGAGGAAGGGTGCCTAGGAGGTAAAGTTTTTGTCTTTGCATATCTATAAGTGTCTTTTTTCTTTCCTGACATATGACTGAGCGTTTTTCTAGATTTCAAATTCTGGGTTTGAATCATTTGCCTTTTTAAATTTGAAGACATGGTTTCATTGTCGTCTGGCCGCCAATATTGTGCAAGTCTAAACGCTACTTTAAGTCCTGATCCTTTGTAGATAATCTCTCCCTTCTTTTTTTCTCTGGAAGCTTTTAGGAAATCTCTGTATACCTGAAACTTCATGACCATGTGGGCCTTTTTTTTTTTCATTCATTGTGGTGGGTACTTTCTAAGCCTCCTCAATCTGGAAATGAATACTTTCAGATGTGGAAAATTTTCCTATATTATTTCTTACCTCCTTCCCCTCATTTTCTGTATTCTCTCTATACCTATTACTTGGATTTTGGACTTCATGGATTGATTCTATAATCTGTTACTCATTCCTCTCCTATTTTCTATTTCTTTCCTTTTTGTTCTCCTTTTTGTGAAATTTTCTTGACATGAATGCCAACATCTTATTGAATTTTTTTCTAGTATCCTACCTTTAATTTTCAAAAGATTTTCTTATTCTTCAATTGTTCCTTTTGTAGAACATCTCAGTTCGTTTTTTTAGTTATATAATTTAGTAGTGTAATATATGTATGTTCTTTGAATTGTCTGTTTCTTTCAGGAATTTTTTTTCTGTTTTGGGCATTGTCTTTCACAATGGAGGCTTTAATCAAACAGCTGGTGTTACTTGGCTGACTGTTCATATTTAAGAGTGAGGCCTTAAAAAACTGATTGGCAATTCAGCTTGAGTGGGTTTGTTGATTCTTAGCTTCACTGCTGGTGATTGTTGAGGGGTCCCCCATGTGTCTGTCTCAGGAGATCTTTACTCTGGGGCTATTCAGTTTCTAGAGAGAATCATCTCCAAGTTTCCTGCCTGGCTGCTGGCCTTCTAGAATTGGGGTATGGGAAGGGGGGTGGGGTTTCCACCATTAAGAATGAAGATTTACATTGAATCTTTCTGTTTCTACCTCTCCATCACTACCACTGTGCCTGATATCTCCAAATTTAGAGCTTTTGTGAGTTCATTTTCTCTTAAGAAAAAAATCTCCAGTCTCCTGCTAGAGAAAGATGGACATCTTGGAAGGATGAGGATGCTTACCAGTTTTGTGTCCAGACTTTCAACCAAGCCCTTTTTTTAGCCCTGTACTTTACTTCGTCTCTGCCTCCTACAGTACCTTGCACCTTCAAGTTTGAGTCTTCCCAGGGCTGTGTGGAGCAGATAGGCCTTACATTTTATCAGGTCCCCCTTTGTAGGCAATCCATATGTAGTTTCCTTCATCTTGTTAAGTCAGTTGTTACTCCAATCTGCTTTCCATCTTCTAAGACTTCATTTGGTTTGCTGCTGTTGTCTTCTCTCGCATGATCTTTGTTCTTTCTTTCATTTATTCATTCATCAGATACTATTGAGTACCAGTAAGTGCCAGGCACTATTCTAGGTACTTAGGATACAACAGTGAAGAAAATATCCCTTCCCTTGTGGAACTTACATTTTAGTGGGGTGGGGGAGACAGATTAAAAAATGCATAATAGGGTAAATTATATGGTATGTTAGGAGGTAATAAGTGCAGCTATGGTCTGAATGTTTGTCCCCAAATTTCATGTATTGAAATCCTAACCCCCAAGCTAATAGTATCAGGAGGTGCGGCCTTTGGGAGATGATTAGTGAGGGTAGAGCCCCCTCATGATTAGGATTAGTGCCCTCATAAAAGAGACCCCAGAGAGCTAGCTTATCCCTTCTGCCATGTGAGGTTATAGTGAAAAGACGGCTGTCATTGAGGAAGCGGGCTTTCACAAGACACTGAGTCTGCTGGCATCTTGATCTTGGACTTCCCAGCCTCTAGAACTGTGAGAAATAAATTTATATTGTTTATAAGCCACCCAGTTTATGGTATTTTTGTTATAGCAGCCCAATCAGACTAAAGACAAGTGCCATGGGAAAAATATGGCAGGATAAGAAGTTCTAGGGTTGGGAGAAGTGTGGGCTGTAATTTTAAGTGGGGTCAGGTAGGCTTCATTGAGAAGGTGATATTTGAATAAAGCTGTAGTTCTCAACTGGAGGCTGTTTTGCCCTGCAGGGGACGTTTGGCAATGTCTGGAGACATTTTTGGTTGTCGCCACTGGGGGATGGTTGGGCGGTGCTACTGGCATCTAGTGGGTGGAGGACACAGTGTACAGGACAGCCCCCCAAAAAAGAATTATCTGGCCCCAAATGTCAATATTGCCGAGGTTGAGAAACCTTGGAATTAAGCCTTAAAGGAAGTGAGGGTGTGAGCCATGCAGAGGTCTGAGGGAAGAGCATTCTAGGCAAAGAGAACAGCCATGGCAAAGGCCCTAACATGAGAGTGTGGCAGGCTTTTTGGAGGAAATGAAAGTAGGCCCAGAAGAGTAGGAGGAGATGAGGTAAGATGGTTAATGGGGGCCAGATCATATAGTGCCTTGGGGGTCATTGTAGGGACTTTGGCTTTTATTCTGAGCCATTGGAGGCTTTGATGGGGCAGAATGTCACGATATAATTTAGGTTTTTAACAGGATCACTCCGGTTGTTGTATTGTGTATGGATTATTGGGGGGAAGGGTGGAAGCAGGAGAAACCAGTTAGGAGGCTGTTGCAGTATCCGAGTGAGAGATGATACAGACCAGTGGTAGTAGCAGTGGAGGTGGATATATCTCAAAGATAGAACAACAGGATTTCCTAATGGATTGAATGAGAGGTATAAGAGCAAGAGAGGAGTAAAAATGCCTCCATGTTTTGGGGGGAGCAAGTGGAACAATGGAGTTAACTATCAACTGAGATGGGAAAGACTGTGGTAGAGCAGATTTGGCGGGGAGATTAGTAGTTCAGTTTAGGAATGGTGCATTTGAGATACCTATTAGACATCCAAGTGGCTATGTTAAATAGATAGTTGGATATATTAGTCTAGAGTTTAAGAATGAGAAATCCAAGAGTTGTTAACATGTAGATGTTATTTAAAATTGCAAGACTGGAAGAGATGACTGATGGAGTGAGAGTAGGTAGGAAAGAGAAGAGGAACATGGACCTTGACCAGGGGCACTCTCATTTTAAGAGATCTGGGAGGAGAGGGGAGCCAGTAAAGCAGACTCAGAAGGAGCAGCCAGTGAGATCAGAGGAGACCAGGAGAGTGTGGGGTCCTGGAAGATAAGTGAAGACAATGAACTGAGAAGGAGAGGCTCATCTGCTGTGCCAAATGCTGCTGATAGGTCAAGTAAGGTGAGGACTGAGAATTGACCATTGAACGGCATAATAAGGAGGTCATTGGTAACCTTTTTTTTTTTGTGTGAGGAAGACTAGCCCTGAGCTAACATCCATTGCCAATCCTCGTCTTTTTTCCTGAGGAAGACTGGCCCTGGGCCAACATCTGTGCCCATCTTCCTCGACTTTATATGGGACACCACCACAGCATAGCCCAACAAGCAGTGCATCTGTCCACACCCAGGTATCCGAACCTGTGAAACTCTAGGCCACTGAAGCGGAGCATGTGAACTTAACTGCTACGCCACTGGGCCGGCCCCCATTGGTAACCTTCATGTGGGCTGTTTCAGTGGAGTGGTGGGGATCTCATTCCAGCGGGTGAATAGAAGGAAAGGAATGGGAGGCAGTGAATATATACAATTCTTTTGAAGAGTTTTGCTGCAAAGAGGAGTAGAGAAATGGAACAGTGGCTGGTGAGGAAGTGGGATCAAGAAGCTTCCCTTTTTTGTGTGTGTGAAGAAGATTAGCCCTTAGCTAACATCCCCTGCCAGTCCCCCTCTTTTTGCTGAGGAAGACCGGCCCTGAGCTAACATCTGTGCCCATCTTTCCTCTACTTTATGTGTGATGCCTGCCACAGTATGGCTTGATAAGCAGTGTGTAGGTCCACGCCTGGGATCCGAACCTGTGAAACCCCAGGCTGCCACAGCGGAGCGCACAAACTTAGCCACTGTGCCACCGGGCTGGCCCCCTAGAAGATTCCCTTTCTTTTTAAAGGTGGGAGAGTAAGAGCATGCTTGTATAGTGATGGGACTCATCCAATGGTGAGGGAGGAAAATGATTGTGCAGGAGAGAGAAAAGGGAGAATTGGTGGAGCAATGAGCTTAAATAATGTCTTTTTTATTCCTTTTTTGGTGTCTTTTTTATTCCTTTATTTCATTTTAGTAGGATTTTTAGAAGGAATATTCTGTTATTTTAACTAGAAGGCCCCTTCACTCTTTTTTTAAAATTTATTTTTATTGAGATATAATCGACATATAGCGTTATGTACGTTTAAGGTGTACAACATATTGATTTGATACATTTATATATTGCAATATGATTATAGGCCCCTTCACTCTTAATACTTAGGCATTCCCATATAAGAATAGGAGTTTCAGTGTCTATTTTATAAATGAAGAAACCAAGGCCTTAGCTCATATAGTGGAGAAGCTGTATTTCATGTTTACTTACCCATTATCTTCCAGGTCAGACTCAATTTTTCAATTTCCCGTCCTTCCAGGACCTCAGTGACATTTGAATCTTGCTTCCAAAATACATTCCTTTCCAACTAGCTAGTAAACAACAGTTGAACTGGTCTTTCTTTAAATCACCAGCCTCAAAACTTAAAAAATATGTTTAGTGTAGTTAAGCATATCATATATTGCACTTATATGAAATTATAGCAAAAGTGATTAAGTGCAACCTTGATTGATTTTACCCTCTCACGTGGCACTGTTCTTTTGGTATAACTCTCCCTTCCATGTATAATTTTGGATTTATTTGAAAATAAGTGGACCTAGAACACATGTATTATACACACAAAAGGACCTAGTAAATCAGACAGTGTGTTCTGTTGTAGCAACTGGCTTGTGTTTGAAAAGTTTGACTTTAAGGATTTTTGGTGTCTCAATAACTAAATCAGGATTGCATTTGACTTATATTCACCAGGAGGAAATGAAGGATCTGACTAAACTATGGTGTTGTTGACACCTGGTTATATGAAGAAATATGGAAATGATGGGCTTACACTAGGAAGTTAAAGAACAGAATCATAGCAGCTTAGTAGTATATTAGGAATTGCTGTCAGGAGGAATTCACAGAAATGGGAAGATTAGTGTATTCCATACTGTATATAGAATAAACTGAGATTCTACATACAAAGAAAATACCTTTCCATTTCATTCATTCATACCGTCTGTCAATAATAATTGTTGAGCACCTATTATGTGATAGACTAAGGATGGAGCTTACGGTCTGGAATACAATGGATAGTATCCCTCTCTAAGGTTGCAGGGCGGGGATCATGTTTCTTATACAGTCATGTGCCACCTAACAACATTTTGGTCAACGACAGGCTGCATATATGACAGTCGTGCCATAAGATTAACACCATATAGCCTAGGTGTGCAGTAGGCTATACCACCTAGGTTTGTGTAAGTACAAGCTGTGATGTTCACACAGTGACAAAATCGCCTAACGACACATTTCTCAGAATGTATCCCTGTCATTAAGCGACGCATGACCGTATCACTGCATTAGTTTGCTAGGGCTGCTATAACAAAATACCATAGACTGGGTGGCTTAAACAACAGAAATTTATTTCCTCACAGTCTGGAGGCTAGAAGTCCAAGATCAGGGTGTCAGCAGGTTTGGATTATTCTGAGGCCTCTCATCTTGGCTTGCAGATGGCCACCTTCTCACTGTGTCCTTATGTGTTCTTTTCTCTGTGCATAACTGCATCCCTGGTGTCTCTCCATGTATCCAAATTTTCTTTTCTTATAAGGGCACCAGTCAGATTGGATTCAGGCCCACCCTAAAGGCCTCATTCTGACTTAATCACCTCCTTTAAAGGCTCTATTTCAAAATAGTCACATTCTGAGGTACTGGGGGTTAGGACTTCAACATATGAATTTTAGGGGGACACAACCCAGCTCATAACACTCTACCATATGGACCCCCCAAATTCATGTACTTCTCACATCCAAAATACATTCACTCCCATCTCAACAGCCCCCAAATCTTAACCCATTCCAGTATCAACTCTAAGTCCCAAATCTCATCTAAATATCATCTAAATCAAGTGTGGATGCAACTCAAGGTATAATTCATCCTGAGGCAAAATTCTTCTCCAGCTGTGAGCCTGTGAAACCAGACAAGTTATCTGCTTCCAAAATACAGGGGCGGGACAGGCATAGGATAGACATTCCCATTCCAAAAGGGAGAAATCAGAAAGAAGAAAAGTATCACAGGTCCAAAGCAAGTCTGAAACCTAGCAGGGCAAATTCCATTGGATTTTAAGGCTTGAGAATAATCCTCTTTGGCTTGATGCTCTGTCCTTCCGGCCCCTCAGTGTGGTGGGCCCACTGGGGTGGCAGCCCCACCCCTGAGGCCCTGGGCTTAGGCAGCCTGGCCCACTGAAGCCGAGGAGACAGCCTTACCCCCCACAGGGGGGCCTGTCCACTCTTGGCCTGTAGTAGCAGCAGCAGCCCTGTTGAGCTCTGAAACGCCTTTGGGGTTATTCTTCCCTTTTCTTGAGGGATAACACCTGTTCACAGTCAGATCTGTTCTCCTGTCCTGTGGAATCCCAGAAGTCCAGTAGCCTTCCTTTATTTCATCTTGTTTCTGTCCCCTTTAGTCTAAGCTGGCAGTGTTTCTGCTGATATAACGCCATCGCTATTCCCGGCTTCTGCTGAGATGGCTGATTGGATCCATGAGTCACACCTATAATCTCTTTGTCAAAAGCTTGTCCAGCCATAACCTTTGTGTTATCTCCTGAACGTGCTTTCACGTTTTGTTATATGGACAGGCTGAGATTTCTCCAAATCTTCAAGTTCTGGTGCCTTTTTAACAATTCCTTCTTCAATGTATCTCTCTCTTGCATTTTACTATAAGCAGCAAGAAGAAACCAGGCCACACCTTCAACACTTTACTTAGAAATCTCTTCAGGTAAATATCCGAGTTTTTTGCTACTTTATAACGAGGATGGACTTTTCTCCAGTTTCTGATAATATGCACCTCATTTCTTTCTGAGATCTCACCAGAATTACCTTTAACATTCATATTCCTACCAATAGTCTCTTCAAGACAATCTAGGTTTTTTCTAGCACGCACCTCAAAACTCTTCCAGCCTCTACCCATTCTCTGTTCCAAAGCCACTTCCACGTTTTTAGTTATTTGTTACAGCAGCAACCCACTTCTTGGTACCAAATCTGTAATTAGCCTGTTAGGACTGCTGTAAAGAAAGTACCACAGACTGGGTGGCTTAAACAACAGAAATTTATTTTCTCACAGTTCTGAAGGCTAGACGTTCAAGATCAAGATATGGCAAGTTTGGTTTCTTCTGAGGCCTCTCTCTTTGGCTTGTAGATGGCCATCTTCTCACTGTGTCTTCGCATGATCTTTCCTCTGTGTGTCCATCTGTGGTGTCTCTTTGTGTGTCCAAATTTCCTTTTCTTAAAAGGACGCCAGTCAGATTGGATTAGGCCCCACTCTAACAACCTCATTTTAACTTAATCACCTCTTTAAAGACCTTATCTCCAAATACAGGCATGTTCTGAGGTACTAGGGGGTTAAGCCTTCAACATATGACCGGGGTGGGGGGGGATACAGTTCAGCCTGTAACAGTCACCCGACATGAATAATCAGCTGTGGAGCTTGTTAGCTTTGCCTGTGTAATAATACTGTTTTCTTCCTAGTGCTATGAAGTATTCCTTCGACAGTCCCCATTGGAGCCCTGCCTTCTGTTTCATGAAGGTGGATACTGGCGTGAGCTCACAGTCCGCACCAATAGCCAAGGGCACACAATGGCCATCATCACTTTCCATCCCCAGGAATTAACGCAGGTGAGACTCACAGGATGTTAAAGGGCAGCTTCTGTAGCAACCCTTACTGTTTCTATGCTGCAGTTGGTTTTTGGAAGTTTCAGGGCAGATAGCAGAAACTACACATCCACAGAATATTTGTGTGGGTTGGGAAGAGGGGTTGGGGGTGAGGAGGAGGAGATGGCGAGGATGTTCTTTAACCGTGCTCCTGGCATAATCAAACCACAGAGACTGAGGCGAGGGTACCACATTAATTATCATGTGAGGACCCCTACGTGTTTTCACAAGAACTTTGCCCATGGAAGTTAGTAGGTGCTCTACTGACTCTGAAGCCAATTCAATAGAGACTAGAATGTAGTCAGAATTTCATAACCCAAATTATACTTTACATTTCTAATGCACATAGAGCTTTCAAATATTCCCATGTTAAAACATTCCTATACTTATGTGATCATCTCTACCAACTTGTGAAGTAGGTGAGATAAGGAGAGGTATTGTCACCCTCATTTCATAGATGAGCAAATGGAAGCAGAGACGTACCCAAGGTTAAAGAGCCAATAAACAGCCGAGCTAGGGCTTGAGCCCAGGTCATTGATTCCTGGCCTTTTAACTCTATAGCTCCAATGTAGTTTATTGTGATAGATCCTTGTGTAAAGCTAATGGTTAGGCTCTCTGTAGTGATGTAAGAATTTTAAATATTCTGAACTCAAAGAAAGAATTTAGTTACTATGCTCATTCTCCTCTGTGCCTTCTCTTTCCTTTCTCCTAGGACTCATGTCCTCTGAGGTGCTGTTTGGGTGGGTGGGTGGTTAGGATGTTTGAAGTAGAGAAGTATGAGGGGAATCAAAAAGTTATTGCTTCGTCGTGATGGGACAAAAGTTTAGTTTAGCTCCTTGTTTACAACAAGAATAACTCTCATACTTTCTTTGGAGAACTATTAAAAAGGCTCAAACCGTGTCTATTGTATCGGATTTGTCAAAAGCAGATAAGCAAAGCAATGCTTCTACTGTGAGGTGAAAATAGCTTATTTTTTGGTCCTATAGAACATTGCTTTATGTTAAGTGTTATTTATAATAGGATTTGAGAAATGTGCCTTCTTGCCTGACTACTGCAGGGCTGATTACTATAGAGCTTGGAGAGAAAATTTATCAGAGGTGAGTCTTTCCTTGACTTCTGGTTTTGTGGTCTGGGCAGGAGGAGCTCTGTGTTCAGAAGGAGACTGTAAAGGAGTTTTTCACCAAGGGGCCAGGAGCAGTCTGTGACTTGACATCACTTTACTTCCAGGAAAGGTAAACCTGGGACAGCCACGCAGCAGGCAGGAGGCTGATGGCTTGCCGTTTTCTGGGTTGTGGATTGCTGAGGCAGGGCTGCTGATCACTGAGGATCTGGGCTAAGTGGTACTGGCCCTTGTACACCAGCCAGGTCTGGGAACCCAGGCTGTAGATGAGAGAGTGTCTGCGTGTACCTCCATCCCCTGAGAGGGGCACTCCTTCAGAGCTCTCAGGGCCCTGCCATGGAGGCTGTGTCTTCTAGCTGAGATGCTGGGACCTCCCCCTCCAACCACCCACTAGAGATAGAATGATCTGTCATTACAAGATGCTTTCTTCTTTTATTCTTTTCCAGCACCATGACTCGTTGCAGTCATCAGCAATCCCCCTACCAGCTCCTATTTGGGGAACCCCACATCTTTGAAGATATCTTGGGCTTGAAGATCCGCATCTCTCCAGATGCTTTTTTCCAGATTAACACTGCTGGGGCAGAGATGCTGTATCGGACCGTGGGGGAGCTGAGTGGAGTGAACTCTAACACCATCCTCCTTGATATCTGCTGTGGAACTGGCAAGTGGCAGCCTAGGGCAGAATCCACATGCTGCTTAGCTCCTAAACTCCATCCACCCAGGAATTGGAGCCCTTGCAGCTGAGGTGGGGAGGTGGTGGTTGTGATACAGGCATAACTTCATTGGTTTAAAACTGTCAAATACCCTCCCCTTATTCTCTCGTACTTCCCCAGGTGTGATTGGCCTCTCTCTGGCTCAATATACCTCCCAGGTCCTTGGGATCGAGTTGGTGGAGCAGGCGGTAGAGGATGCCAGGTGGACTGCAGCCTTCAACGGTACACTGCTCACAGTCTGGGGAGAAATGAAGAGCTGCAGTTGTTTCTGTGCTATGGAAATGGTTGTGTGGGAAAGGGCATCTACTGTGTCCATGACCTGTGGGGAGGAAGGGAGGATGTCCTGGAGTGGTCAGAGTTGGGTCATGATGGTTTTCTGAAAGAGGTCCCAATAGCTAATCTTCTTATTTTCTATCCAGAAGAGCCCAAGGGAAGGAACAAGCCTAGCTTGATAGGAAGGGAACTTGACAAAACTTTAGATAACATAGAAGAGCCTTCTTGACATTAGACTCATGAGGCATCATAACATAATACAATCGGTTTCAAACTATTTTTAGCAACAGAACCTTTTCTTCGAACAAAATCTGATGCCAAACCACAGTGTGGAAAACAGATCGTCTTGTCTCCTTGACGTCACCTCCAGATAACTCCTGAGGCTCTGTGTGAAAATATAGCAGATATGTGAATGTATACCTCCAATATAGCAGAAAGAGCACTGGAGGAAAAGTCAAGGTTCTCTTCTTGGTATAGGTCCTTATGTGCTGTGTGAGTCACTAAGTTGTGAAATAACAGTGACTAGTCTCTCAAGCTGAAAGGCCTACTGAGATACTGCAAGGGAAGGCACATTGGAAAAAATGAAACTGGTCCAAAAGCATTTCTTTCATTGTCATTCAGAGGAATGCTAGACCCAAAGGGAAGGTGACAGAGCCCTGGCTTCTGTACATTTCTATAAAGCTGAAGCTCCCCACCCCCCACTACTGGGCCGGAGTTTTGAGTTCTGTCATGTAAGCCTCTCTTCTCCAGGCATCACCAACTGTGAATTCCACGCTGGTCGAGCAGAGAAGATTTTGCTGCAGCTACTAGAGTCGAAGGAACATGGACAGTTAATTGTCGCTGTAGTGAACCCAGCCCGGGCAGGACTGCGTAAGGATGAATAGCTTTCCTGTGACAAACTAGTTGGGTATTCCCATGATGTCCACCAGCTTTAGTCCCTCATTCCTTCACCATGCTAAGGGTGTTCCCAGTGGGCTGGCTCTGAACCTGCTTCTCCTCTATTCCTAACCAATCCTAGGTTCTGGCCAGTTGGGAGTTTGCAATAACCCATACCATGATAGTTTAATTATATTAATAGCCATCTATTTCTTCCTTCAGATTACCAGGTGGTTCAAGCTATTCGAAACTGCAGGGCCATCCGCACACTAGTTTTTGTTTCCTGCAAGCCCCACGGGGAAACCACAAGGAATGTCATTGAGTAAGTCTTGACTTCTTTTTAAAATTATTTTTTCCTGATGATCGAAGTAATCCGTGCTTATTGTACAGAATTTGGAAAATGCAGAGAAGTGTAAAGAAACAGAAAAAAGTCATTATACTAGCATTAAGAGTCACTGGGTCTCAGGTGAGGCAAGTAAAGCAACTCACTTTGGGTGCAGAATTTAAGAGGGTGCCCAAAATCTGAGTAATCAAGATACATTTTTAATGTGGTATTTTCAAAAATCAAAATTAATCCAAAAAATCCATGATGAACAAAATATAAAGATCTTTAAAAATGGTGAGATGCACTCCCGTACTTGCTAAACCCTGTCTCATTCACCTTACCCTAATCCTGGCCCTTGTTCCAATAAAAGTTTATTTATAAAAGCCAGCCTGTGGGCCATAGTTTTCCAATTTGATTTTCCAAAATACTGCATCAAAATATTATTTGTCTTGATTACTGAGTTTTTTGGCACCCTCTTAAATTTTGCATCCAAGGTGAATGCCTCTCACTTCACTCCAGTTCTGGCTCTGGTCAATTATTTTGATTTTTGTAATGTTTTCTTCGTGTAATTTCTTTCTCTCTTTTTACATACTACACTTTCTTTGTAATATTCAAACAACGTGGGTGGGTATAAAGTACAGATGATATACCTGGATGAAACAAGTGAAAATTAAAAGTAAATGAATTGAGCTTTCAAGTCAATGAACTAGAAAAAGAACAATAAATCTAAAGGAACCTGAAGGAAGAAATCAATAATGTTAAAAAAATGCAGAAATTAATGAACTGCAAAACAAAAAACCTGTAGACTTGACAGATAAACAAGAAGGTGTTATTGGAAGAAGGAAATAAAATGGATAAATAAACCTAATCAAGAATAAAAAGGAGTAAAACATAAAAATATAGTCTTAAATGAGAAAAAGAGCATAACTACAGATTAAGAAATTTTTTAGAAATTATAAGAAAGTACTTTGTACAACTCCCTCGCAATACATTTGAAAACCTAGATGGGCGATTTTCTGGAAACATGCAAATGGCTAATATTAATTCCAGAAGATATAGTTACCCTAAACAGACCAGTAACCACGGAAAAAAATTGAGAAAGTTGTCAAAAAGCTTCTTCTACCCAAAAGAAAAGCATAAGGCCCATATGTTTCACAGTCTTATTTCCTTGTCTCTGCTTGCACATTTACTCTTCCAGTTGTCCTTTGTTTTTATTATAGTGTTTAAAAATGTTTTTGAATATATGATAAAGGTGGCACCTCAAATCAGTGGGAAAAAGATGGGCTATTCAATAAATGGTGGTGGACACCTGGGTAGCCATGGCAAAAAAACACAAAAGTTGGATCTGTATCTCACACTGTATACCAGGATAAATTACAAAGGAATCGGAAATTTAAATATAAAAAGGAGAAACCATAAATGTACCCTAGAAAATCATAGAATTTCTTTTTAATCTTGGAGTGCAGTCGTCCTTTCTAACTATGAAACTTCAGAAGCCATATAATAAAAGGTTGTTAAATTTGGCTACATAAAAAAAATAACTTCTCCCTTTATTACACCATACACAGAAGTGAATTTAAAATGGATCATAGAACTAAATGTAAGAGCTGAAACATAGGAGTAAATCTTTGTGACCTTGGGTTAGGCAAAGCTTTCTTAGATATAACATCAAAAACCCAAGCAACAACAACGACAACAAAATATGTATATATATATATCAAAAATATGTATGTGTGTGTTATAATTGGACATCATCAAAGTTAAAACAACTTCTGTGCTGCAGATGATACCATCAAGAAAGTGAAAAGACAACCTACAGAATGGGAGAAAATATGTGCAAATTATTTATCTGATAAGGGGCTGGTATCCAGAAACCAGACACAAAAGGCCACATATTGTATGATTCCATTTATAGGAAATGTGCAGACTAGGCAAATCTCTAGAGACAGACAGTAGATTTGTGGTTGTCTAGGGCTGAGGGTGGGGAGTTTGGGGAGAAATGGGGAGTGACTGCTAAGGGGTGCGTGATGTCTTCTTGGGTTAATGAAAATATTCCAAAATTGATTGTTGTGATAAACGCACAACTCTGTGAATATACTGAAAACCACTGAACTGTGTAGATGGGTATGCTGTATGGTATGTGAATTATATCTCAATAAAACAGTTTAAAAAATCAATAATTTGCATGATAAAAAGCATCAAAAGCAAAGACAGGAGACAACATACAAACTGGAAAAAAATTTGCAGTTCATATTACAGACAAAGACTATTTTCCTTAAATTTTAACAAACTCCTGGAACTCATTAAGAAAAAGAACAACAGCCCAAAAGAAAAATGAACAGAAGATATGAAAAGAAAAATATAAATGTGTTTATGAAGCATGAAAGGATGCTCACTCTCTTCCATTGTAATGGAAATACAAATTAAAAGTACACTGAGATACCACTTTTTACATCTCAGACTGGCAAAAGTTCAAAAGTTTGATAATGTGCTGTTGGCAATGCTATGAGGCAACATGAATTCTAAAAAACTACTGCTTGGAGTGTAAATTGGTACTATCCCTATGGAAGGAAATGTAGCAGTATAGATTAAAATTATAAATGTATATAAACCCTTTGACCCGGTAGTTCCATTCCTGAGGCTTTATGCTACAAATATATTGACACACATATAAAATGACATATATATAAAGTTATTTATTGCAGTATAACAGCAAACAATGAAATATCCTGACAGTCCATCAGTGAGGAACTAGTTCAATCAACTATGCTACATCCATAGTTATGGATGGAGTGGAATACTGTGCTACTATAAAAAAGAATGAAGATGTTTTTTATGTACTGATTTGGAAAGATCTCTAAGGTATGTTATTTAAAAATTACAGCTTTATTGAGATATAATTCATATATCATAAAATTCATCCATTTAAAGTGTTTAATTCAATGGTTTTTGGTATGTTCTCAGACTTGTGCAGCCATCACCACTAATTCCAGAACGTTTTCATCACTTCAGAAAGAAATCCTGCACCTCTCACCAGTCACTTCCCATTTTTCCCAACCCCATGACCCTAGGCAACCACTAATCTACTTTCTGTCTCTCTGGATTTGTCTATTCTCTGCATTTCATATAAATGAAGTCATATAATATATGGTTCTTTTCATCTGGCTTCTTTCACTTAGCATAATATTTTCAGGATTCATCCATGCTGTAGCATGTATCAGTACTTCATTCCTTTTTATGGCTGAATAATATTCCATTGTTTGGATATACCACATTTTATTTATTCACTCATCACTTGATGGACATTTGGGTTGTTTCTGCCTTTTGGCTCTTATGAATAATGCTGCTATGAACATTCATGTGCCAGTTTTTTTGTGGACATATGTTTTCATTTCTCTTGGCTAGATACCTAGGAGTGGAATTGCTGGGTCATATGGTAATACTATACTAACCTTTTGAGGAACTGCCAGACTGTTTTCCAAAGCAGCTGCCCCATTTTATGTTCCCATCAGCAGAGTATGAGGGTTCTAATTTCTCCACATCCTCGCCAACACTTATTATTGTCTGTCGTTTGGATTATATCCATCCTAGTGGGTAAGAAGTGGTATCTCCTTGTGGTCTTGATTTGCATTTCCCTAGTGGCTAATGATATTGAGCATTTTTTGATGTGCTTATTGGCCATTTGTATATCTTCTTTGGAGAAATGTCTATTTGTATCTTTGCCCATTTTTTAATTGGGTTGTCTTTTTATTATTGAGTTTTAAGATTTCTTTATATATTCTAGACACAAGTCCCTTATTGGATACATGATTTGCAAAAATTTCTCCCTTTTGTGGGTTCTCTGTTCACTTTCTTGACAGTGTCCTTTGAAACATGAGTGTGTTTAATTTTGAAGATATCTAGACTATTTTTCTTTTGTGGCTCGTGATTTTGGTTCTAAGCTATGTTACTACATGGAAATAGCAAGGTGTGCAGAATTGTTTATATAATAGTAAACTATCTTTGTAAAAAAGGATGAAGGACCGGGGAAAGAATGTAGATTTGTATTTGCTTGTGTTTACATAGAGAAACTGGTAAGCTATGTAAGAAACTGATAATAGTAGTTATCTATGGTGGGAGAGAACTGTGGAGATGAGAGTCATGGGTGGGAAGGAGACTACACTGTATACTTCTTTATGTCATTTCATTTTTGAATAAAATGAAAATATTAATTATGCAAAACAATAAATTTAAAAAATGCAACGATTAAGAGTAAACCTAGGATTCTGCTAACACTCATACTGAGTAAAACAATAAACATGGCCTCAAAAAGGCAAGAAAAAATTATTTTGAAAAGACAGTATGGTAGAAGAAATTCAATACAAAAGAGTATGCAGTGAATAATATAAGTTTCTTTTTTCTTTTTTTTTTTTTGCTGAGGAAGATTAGCCCTGAACTAACATCTGTGCCCATCTTCCTCTATTTTATGTGGGATGCCTGCCACAGCATGACTTGATGAGCGATGTGTAGGTCCATGCCCGGGATCCAAATCTGTGAACCCCTGGCTGCCAAAGTGGAGCGCTCAAACTTAACCACTACATCACTGGGCTGGCCCCAATGAGTTTCTTTCTTTCTTTTTTTTTTTTTTTGTGGGGAAGACCAGCCCTGAGCTAACATCCGTTGCCAATCCTCCCCTTTTTGCTGAGGAAGACTGGCCCTGGGCTAACATCCGTGCTCATCTTCCTCCACTTTATATGGGACGCCGCCACGGCATGGCTGACAGGCAGTTCGTCGGCGGGCACCCGGGATCCGAACTCGCGAACCCCGGGCTGCCAAGCACGAACTAAACCGCTGCACCACCGGGCGGCCCTGAGTTTCTTTCTTAATCCTGACCCCTAGTCCTTCAGATGTTACCACTCTTACCAGTTTCTTCTGTAGCCTACCAGAGATATTCTGTGACTGTACAACTATACAAGTGTGTGTGTGTATGTGTACACATATGTGTATGTGTACATACTATCCCTCTTTTTTTAACAAATAGACTGTAAATACTGTTCTACACCATGCTTTTCACTTAACAGTAGATTTTGGAGATTGTTCTACAATGATATAGAATCTGCATCAGTACTTATAGGTCTGCTTAACATTTGAAAAAGGCTATATATATATATATATATATATAGTTTTAACTTATGTAAATATATCATTTAACTAGTCCCTTGCTAATGAATTTTAAGGTTGTTTCTTCTCTGTTATTACCACAATGTTACAGTGAATATCCTTGTACATATATGTGCATTGTATGTGTATATGTGATGAATAAGTGTATGTGATAGTACATATATATATAAATTAGATAAATCCCTGATGTGGAATTGTAGGGTTAAAGGATATATGCTGTTAACATTTTCATGTATTTTCTAAGAGAGCTCTAGAATCAACTTTTCAAAAATATCCTTTTGGGATTATGATTGGAAGTACACTGAATTTATTAGTTACTTTAGGGAGAATTGAAATCTTTACAGCATTTTTTCTGTCCAGGTATGTGGTATGTCTCTTCAATTACTCTAGTCTTATGTAATTCTTTGGAGCTATATATATACATATTTTTTCCAGTATAGGTCTTTCTTCTTAAGGTGAATACAAGATATTATAAAGATTTATTGCTATTATGAATGGGACCTTTTTCATGACATTTTCTAACTGGTTATTGCCAATCTTGTGTCCAGCTACTTTACTCTTTTGTTAGTTTTATTCATTTTCCAGTTGATTCTCTTGGATTTTGTTGGTAGCTGGCCATATGATCACCATAAAAAAAGTTTTGTTTCTCTCCTTCCAATACTTTTTTTTTCTTATTACATTGGATAAGAAAATGTTCCATTGTAGGAGTGATAGTGAATATCTTGTTTTGTTCCTGATTTTAATGGGACAGTGCTATTTAAACTACTGATTGTAAGCCAAGGAAACAAGAACTCTTCTGCGTTGTTGCTTCGAGTGCAAACGGGTACAACCTTTTTTAGAACAGTTTAGTGGTACATATCTTAGGACCTTAAAAACATACAGGCCTTTCAACTCAGCAGTTCCACTAAAAAGCTAAAAATGTGTGCAAAGATATAGCTATGAGAATATTCATGGAGGGACTTCTTGAAACAGCAAAAAGTTAGAAACAGCTTAAATTTTCAATAGCAAGGAATTAGATAAACTGTTACGTTTATTTAGTGAAATACCATATTAGCCAATAAAAGTGAGGTAGTTTTACATATAATGGAGAGATGCTCATGATGTATTATTAACTGAAGAAACTGGTTGTAAAGCAGTATGTACAAAATGTACAGCATGACTCCATTTTAAGAAACCGATTTAAATATACATATTTGGAAAGCTGTATCCTCAGAAGTAAGCAGTGGTTATCCCATTCTGAATGCTGAGTTTCTAGGTGAATTTTTTTTGTTCTGATTTTTGCTTAAGTGCCTTCGAAATAAGGGGAAAATTAATCTACTTTGAAAATTTTCAATAATTATATTCAGTAACATTTATTAATTACCTATTGTGTGCAAATCATACAGAAAAGTATATGACTTAGGCCCCTCGCTCCGTTCACCATTGAACCCCTACTCTGTGTCACACACTGGGAACACAGAGATGACTAATAAGCAGTTTTTGCCTCATTTTTTTTTTTTTTTTTTTGGTGAGGAAGACCAGCCCTGAGCTAACATCTGTTGCCAATCCTCCCCTTTTTGCTGAGGAAGACTGGCCCTGGGCTAACATCTGTGCCCATCTCCCTCCACTTTTATATGGGACGCCGCCACGGCATGGCTGACAGGCAGTGCGTCGGCGGGCGCCCGGGATCCGAACCAGCGAACCCCGGGCTGCCAAGCGCGGACTAAACCGCTGCGCCACCGGGCCGGCCCCAGTTTTTGCCTCATTTTTATCCTCAAAAAGATTATACTCCAGTGAGGAAGATTGTCAAAAAAAATCAGGTAGTTAACATAATACGATAAATGCTGTTACAGAAAGAAGCACAGGGGGCTGTGGGAACACAGAGGAAGGGCTTAAATTTTAAGAAATTGTGTTCCTGTAAGTTCTCCTTGGTTTCCAGGAACTGATATTTTGATCTGTTTCTACAGGCTGTGCTGTCCTCCAAATTCTGCTAAGAAGCTCCTCGGCGAGCCTTTTGTCTTGAGACAAGCTGTGCCTGTGGATCTGTTCCCCCACACCCCGCACTGTGAGCTGGTGCTCCTCTTCACTCGATAAGCAGCCTCCTACAAGACTGCAGGCCTTTTGTTAAGGCTGAAGTTGTGGTAACTTCCAGGTTTGGCATATTGCTGCATTGCAGACCTTGAGAGCATTACCAGGGAAACCAATCTTTGGATCGTGAGCAGGACGAATATAGCAGGCCTCCTATCAGAGGCAGATTTATAACCTTAGTTTTCAGGTTTCCGTGATGTCATGAGTGTTTGCCTGGTGTGACCACTCTTTGGCCTTGGATCTGGACTGTTCCTTCCTTTTGCTGTTAGCCTGGCATGGCTCCCTTGGTCCTAGTTTATAGTCTTGTCTCCTCTGTCTGACTCTGCCTGTTGTGTGGTGACAACTGAGCTTTTCTCTGCAGCTGGTAATAATTTCGCATTGACTTGGTTCTCTGTATTTGCCCAGAGATTTTACTGGGTATGTTCTGTGTTCATGAGGTAGCCAAGGACTAGAACTAGAAACAAGTCTAGCTTTTTAAAAGAGCAGAGTAAGCTATGAAGTGATTGCAGGATGACTGCATGATCTCAGTAGAGCTTCATTCCTTTGGGATTTTTTAGGCTTTGAGGCTTCTAGAATACCCTTTAAAATGTGGTTACTCCTAAGAGCAATAGCACCAATTAGCTCTTACCTCTGGAGGGAGAATTGGTCATAGTAGTAACCCTATGAGAATGGAGATCTTCAAAGAAGAAACTGAATACCTGTAATTGTGCTGTGTAGTATGGAGGCAGAAAGCTCCAGAATCCCCTAATGATCCAGTGCACACTATAATAAATTGGATATTGAAACGGATGTTCTCTAGTTCTTGATTTCTTCAACTCTAGAGTTGTTCTTGGATACTTGCCCAACAATTTAAATTATGTTTGGAATCTTTTAACAGCCTAAGGACATGTAACTTAGGAAGTATTGTCTGATTTACAAAATGATATCAGGTCAACTAGTATTTTTAATTCTTCTCAATCCTAAATACTTCTAGAGAAGCCTCCTTCTCAAAAAAATATGGCTATTAAAGCTACTGTATAAATATCGATTTAAAAAATACTAGAATGAAATAATCTAAAATTATAAAAGGTGTTGATTTATAGTAGTCAGATAAGTTTTATTTCCATTTCCCTATTTTTCATTTCATGTAATGGGGTTGTTATTTTTATAACTTAAAATTTTTTAAATGTAAAACGACTTTTATTTTCTCCTCCTTTGTTTCCCATACCTGTAAATGGCAATCTCATCTATTAAGTTACCAAAGCCGGAAACCAGACTTATCTTTCTCATTCTTGTATCCAACTGCCTACAAGGCGGATTCTACCTGGATATCTTCTAGGTACTCCTAACTCAACATATCTGATTTTGAATGCTTCACATCTTTCCCCTAAACCTGTTCTTGATCTTGTATTCCCAAACTTGATGAATATACCAATCTACTCAGTCACTCAAGCTAGAAGCCTGGGAATTATATCTGAGTCCTTCTTCTCTTGTACCCCCTTCTTCTCCTATATCCAGTGCATCACCAAGTCTCCATCCCTGTAGGTTACCATCATCTCTTACTGGATTATTACTGAAAGGGCCATCTTCCCACCTGGTACCACTGTGTCCACTCTTGCCCCCATCCATTTCATTCTCTACAGCCAGAGTGAGTTTTCTAAAATGCCAATCTAATTGTGTTTCTCCAGTGCTTAAAATCTGCCTTTGGCTTTTTATTTATTTTAAAATAAAGTCCTAAATTCTTGATGTAGCCTCAAAGCCCCTTCATAATCTGGGCAGCCTCATTTCTCCATATACATTGAATTCCTTTCCCTGGAAAAGACAAATTTCTTCCATTTTGCTCCTTTTCATATTGTTTCCTCAGCTTGGAAGGCACTTTTCCTTACCTCTTCTGGCTAACTCTATTCATCTTTCTATTTTTAACTTAGGTATTCCCTAAGGAATAGCTAATGAATAAATATAGGATTCGCTGTGGATAATCATCTTCCTGATAATTCTTAGTGTTATATCTTGTAAGAAAGATGATTTTAGAATCACGCTTCTGTCATTTTTATTATGAAAACTTTCAAACATACAAGAAAGTTGAAAGAATAGTACAATGAACACCAGGATATCCACCACCAAGATTCAGAAAATGCTAACATTTTGACACATTTGCTTTATCTGTGTGTGTATCTGTTCTTTGATAAACCATTTGAAAGTTGTAGATATCATGACACTTCACCTTTCAATATCTCAGTATACATCTTCTAAGCATAAGGACATTTTTCTATATAACCATAATACCATAAGCCCAGATAAAAAGAATTAACAGTACCCCACTGATCTTCACTAGTATTATCTAATATCTTGTCCAGTGCTTCCTGAAGTATGGTCTGCAGACTGTTTGATGGTTCACAGGGAGATAAGGAACTTACACCAGTGTGTATTGGTGTGCCACACTCTTCATCAAGAAAATCTCGTTATCAAAAAAGTGTCAGCCAAGTTAAACAGTGTGCTTAGTGACAGTTCATTTATATCTATGGGCTGGTTGAGTATCACTACTCTATATTCAGATTTCCCCAGCTGTCCCCAGCTGTCTTTTGTGGCCAGTTCACATGTTGCATTTGGTTGTTGTGTCTCTTTTAATCCAGAACATTCTTCCCACTTTTTTTTTTTCATGGCACTGACTTTTACAGACCAGGTCTGCCCCACATCATGGATGTGTCTGATTGTAGGGTGACTAACTGCCCTGGTTCGCCTGGGACTCTCCTGATTTTATCACTGATCCTGCATCCCAGGGCAACCCTCAGTCCTGGGCAAACCAGCATGGTTTATTTCCTTTTTTGTTTGTTTTTTGTGAGGAAGACTAGCCCTGAACTAACATCCGTGGCCAATCCTCCTCTTTTTGCTGAGGAAGATTGGCCCTGGGCTAACATCCGTGCCCATCTTCCTCTACTTTATATGGGACACCGCCACAGCATGGCTTGGCAAGCGGTGCGTCAGTCCACACCCGGGATCCGAACCTGTGAACCCCGGGCTGCCGAAGTGGAGTGTGCAGACTTAACCGCTACACCACTGGGCTGGCCCCAGTTTGTTTCCTTATGGTGATGTTCAGCTCCTCGTTCCAGCCCTGACTTTCCTGTAAACCGGAAGTTGGGTCTAGAGGCTTGATTAGATTCAGATTAAACCATTTTTGACAAGAATGCTTCATAGTGATGCTGTGTACTTTATGCTGCATCTCATCAAGAGGCATGTAATGTCAGTTGTCCACTCTTAGTAAAGGTGATGATTAAAGTGGTGGCCCTCAGAACTCTCCTTTATATTATAAATTTTCCCTTTATGATTAACAAAAAATCTGTGGGATGTTACTTTGGTACCATGTGACTGTTCTGTTCCCCGATAATCTCTCACCTAAAGATTTTGGCATCCATGGATTACTGTTTCCTGACTCAGTCATTTGTTTTTCCAATTTTTAAAAGGTATTTCCTGACTTGGTGATTTAACTGGGTGTTGCAAAATGGCGATTTCCTAATTCTGTCATCCAGTCTACTTTTCTTAGCTGACAATCTTCTGTAAAGATGAGCTTTTTCTCATCTATAGGATATGAACCAAAAAAGTCAGGTAAAAACTTGATTCCTTCCCTTTGAATACCAATTTTCAGAGCAGGAAGTTGATGTAATAGTTACTTCCAATGGTAGCAAAGTAGTTTTATTTCTTTATCTTTTGAATATCACTTGATTCAATGTTTTTCTTATTTAAATTCAGTTCAGTGTTTTACATTCAGTTCAGTCATTTTCTTTGGAATGCTCAAATTTTCTCCAGTTTGGCCAGTGGGAGTCTCTTCGTGCTGGCTCCCACGTCCTTTTGACATGCCTCCATGAGTCTCTGAGCACTTCCTTAGATCCTGGCACAAGATTTCTAGGCTCACCGTACGTTTCCCTGCCCCAGAGCCATTTCCAAGGAGCCTTTTAATGGAGAATGGTATTTAGAAGCCAAGATCTGGATGCTGGATGTTAGAAGCAAAATCTAATAGTGCTGTATTCTAGTCTTGAACTGTAAAACATTAGTGCAGTGACCAACTGTCCCGATTTACTCTGAACTTGGGACTTTCGTTGCTAAAACCAGGAGGAACTAGGCAAATCAGGACAAGTTGTTCACCTTAAATTGATCAAATTGTTGATTCAGTAATGATCAAGGAAGAACAGTAGAAATGGGGGTTGGGACTTGTGAACCAGTAGTAGCTAAAGTAGCTGTAAATTCCCAGGAGGGTTTGTACTAAATGACCTCTTCCAGCTGTAAAATATCTAGGTCTAGGCTATGGATCACAAACTTCACTGCACATTAGTATCACCTGGAGAGCAATTTAAAAATACTGATCCCTGGGCCTCAGACATGCCAATTTAATTGGTTTAGGGAGGGGCTCAGGCATCATTATTTAAAAAATGCCCACCAGTGATTCTCATGTGCGGCCAAGGTTGAGAACCAGTGGTCTAGGTGGGGCTTTACCTTTCAAAGTATGGCCCCTGGACCAGGAGCATTGGCATCACCTAGGAGCTTGTGAGAAATGCAGCCTTTCAGTCTCTACCCCAACTGGATCAGAAACTCTGGGGTGGGGCCCAGCAATCTGTGTTTTAACATGCCCGCCAGATGATTCTGATGCACACTCAAGTTTGAGAACCACTGGTTTAGAGTGACTGTTCTCAGCCTTGGTTGCACATTAGAATCGCCTGGGGACCTTTTAAAACAGGTTCCTGGGTGTCATCTCCTCAGAGATTCTGATTTAATTCATGTCGGGTGTGCCCCTAGCATCATTATTTTAAAAGCTCCCTTGATGACTCTAATGGGTAGGTAAGGATGAGAATCATGGTCTAGGGTTTTTGTCTCCAAGCCCAGGGCTTGGCTTGATGAGTAAAAGTGTACATCAAGTTGCAGATAAAAACTAACTAGTTGGGTAATACATAAGTCAAATAGCTTGCTTTTCTGCTTCCTCCTTGTCTAGACCCACCCAGGATCTCTGAGCACTGGTTTACAGTCCTTTGCAAAGGTTTTCATCCCTTTAAAGCATTCTCGGGGCTGGCCCAGTGGAGCAGCAGTTTAATTCGCGCTTTGGCAGCCCGGGGTTCGTGAGTTCAGATCCCGGGCGCCCGCCAACACGTGCTTGTCAGCCATGCCGTGGCGGCGTCCCATATAAAGTGGAGGAAGATGGGCACGGATGTTAGCCCGGGGACAGTCTTCCTCAGCAAAAAGAGGAGGATTGGCCACGGACGTTAGCTCAGGACTGGTCTTCCTCACAAAAAATAGAGCATTCTCTTTCCCATCTTTCTGCAGTTATTTCAGTGG
This sequence comes from Tapirus indicus, assembly GCA_031878705.1. Classification (NCBI taxonomy): domain Eukaryota; kingdom Metazoa; phylum Chordata; class Mammalia; order Perissodactyla; family Tapiridae; genus Tapirus; species Tapirus indicus. The sequence goes on along the minus strand of CM062942.1, from coordinate 84,566,506 downwards.
GTGGGGTACCATCATTTGCTAGTAATCCTAGCTAAGCCTTAAAATTAGCTGTCATGCACAGCCAGAGAAAAGTGAGCTCATTTTAATATTAAAGTAGGACAATTGTTTTAAGAGTTTGTCCTCAGCCTGATTCCTACCTGTCTTCCAGAACTGGCTTCTTCTCATTAGGCTCATCTTACAGTTGCTGAACCTCTGAGTGCAAATTTCGCCATTGGCCTTATTGCAGGTTTGGAGTTTCACCGACAGCGGTGGACTCCTCTGGGGGCTTTTAAAAAAATCCTGGTTCCTGGGGCTTTGGCCCTCCCTGCAGATATTCTGATTTAATTGGTCTGGGGTGTGGCCCAAGTATCTGGATTTTTAAAAGATCCCCCACCATGATTCTAATGTGCAGCCAGGGTTATGATCCTCTGATTAGGGCCGTGGTTCCCAAATTTGTCAGCATATCAAAATTCCCTGGGGATCTTTTAAAACTTCCTAAACCCCAGGCCACACCCCAGACCAATTAAATCATCACAATCTCTGGGGGTGGGACACCGGCCTTGGTAATTTTGGAGTTTCCCTAGTGATTCCAGTGTGCAGTCGGTGTTGAGAACCACGGGGTTAGCGTATTTGATTGTTTTGGGGCTGGAAGGGAGAAGAGAAGGACTGTCATTTGCTGAGATTTAAGTCTGCCAACCCCTCACCTTCAAAATCACATCGCCAATTTATAATTTACAGAGTTATCATTGTCATTTTTCTAAGAAATACATTTCAAAATGGCCTGGCCATAAAGTGAAGTCATGAACCAATTGAAGCTCCCTTAGAGCTCACCAGCTAATGCAAGTGCAAAAGGACAATTGAAATGGAATATAATTATTATGTCTCAGACTTAAAAATTTTCCATCAGCTGATTTGATTCCATCATTAAATGTATTTCCACATCATATTTCCCCTTGTTTCTTCTCAAAGGAGACTAAGTCGGGTGGCAATGCTGACATCTAGCCCAGAGCGACACAGTGGAGGAATATGTCAATATCCTCAAGTCCACTCCTAACTGATAGGGATCCTCAGGGTACATGAAGGGGAGAGGTCTTTGCTCAGAGGACCTAAGAAAGGAATTTAAATGTTTAAAGGTGTGGCATTCACTGCTTGCATTTACTGATCACCTTGACTTGTAACAAATTCAAGGAATACCTGAGAAGAAGAGAGAGCTATATTATACTCAGCTGTTTAATAGTCTGTCTCCTCCAACTAGACTGTAAGGTTTCAGGGGATAAGGGCTATATCCTGTTCATTGTGTTATCTCTGTCTAGCACCTAGCACAGTGTCTGAAATGTGGCAAGTGCTCAGAGGGGCAATATAGCCTACTGGCCAAGAGGACCAGCTTTGGAATCAGGCTGACCTGGCCTCGAATCCTGGCTCCATCACTTACATGCTGTGTGACCTTGGACAAGTGACTTAGCCTCTCCAACCCTCTGTTCCCCACCCCTCTCCCTGGAAAAGAAGGGTAATAATAGTACTTACCTTACAGGATTGCTGTGACCCATTCAGTGAAACAATATATGTAAAGCACTTTGCAAATTGTTTGGCACAGAGTTGGCACGCACTAAATGGGAGTTACTCTTAATAATCCGATTATTTGTAGAAGGAATAAATGGATGTCATAGCCTGCTTTCCCTTCCCCATCTTGAGATTAACAAGCAAAAATAACCTAATCAATTTGGTTTCTCTAAGATTTCAAAACTTAATTTCAGGCAGACAAAACCAAACACACATTGGAAAGAGTCCCTTCCCTGTTGGTGTGGGTGTTTCTCAGCATTTATGTTATAGTCAAATATTACAGCTTCTCGTAAAAAGTTTAAATACAGTTTGAAGAAAAATGAAGCATAGAAAACAGATAAGGAAGGCCATCCCTCTCATTTTGTCACCCTCATAATATTGGTTGCTAAAATAAACCACTCGTCAAATCTCTTTGTACTACTCTGAGAAGTGTTAATGTAAGACATGTTTTCTGAAAATAACTGGGATGAGGTGTCATGAATTAAGGGCTTTGGTGCAGAAGTGATGGAGTTCCCTTCTGGGTAGAATAGTTCAGGATCCTAAATTGCCCAGAACGTGTACTATCTGGCCCTTTCCACCTCCTAAAAGGAAAGTTGTTTCTAGGGGTGGGTTTTTTTGTTTGAACTAAACGTACTATAAATGCTGCATGGGATCCTGGATTGCACCCTGAACAGAAAAAGGACATTAGCGGAAAAACCAGTGAAATCTGAATAAAGTCTGTAGTTTAGTAAATAGTAAGTATTGTGCTGTTAATGTCATAGTTTTGATCAATGTACCCGAGTTTTGTGAGATGTTAACATTAGGGGAAGCTGGGTGAAGGGTATACGGGAACTCGCTGTACTATATTTACAACTCTTCTGTAAATCTAAAATTATTTCAAAATACAACGTTAAAAAAACTAAGTGTAGCCTTTTAAAAACTAAACATGCTGTGATTGAAAGTTAATTCTAGAAAAACCAAGTTGAGACCAGGGCTCCAGGGAAAGAATAGTGCTCACCCAGATACCCAGATATTTGCTAGATGTTTGAGTAACTGTAAACACTGCCTGTGACAAGGGATGGGAGCGGGGTGGATAGCACGTAGTACTTCTTTTACAATAAGGAATTTCTGGCAGCCTATCAACAAACAGTTCCTTTATTTCAGTATAAGCTAGTCTAGTTCAAAACACAGCAGCCTCACCTAAAAGAGGTCCAAATATATAAGTTTGTAAAAACTCCCATGTTAGAGTTTGTTCGGCTAGTGTTTGGAAGGAATTTCTCATTGTAGGGCTAAACCTGAAATGGTAATTGTGCCCTGAACAGAGAAGGGGAGTGGGAAGAGGAAGGATCCAGCCCATTTTAAAGCATCAACCCCCTTAGCATTTGGTTCTTCTTTATTCCCTGAATCAAATGATCTGCAAAGTTAACTCCTGTGTCAGTAAAAAGGCAGGTGTCTCAGTAACCTAGTGTGACCAGCATGACAATCTAAAAAAATGTATTATTACAAAAGGTGTTGGTGGAGGAGGAGTGGAATCTAGAAGGACTATGGTACTCTTCATTCTCTTAGGTTCTTTAGGGATGAACTCTCTTATGTATGTTTTCCATAGTTGTGATCAGCATGTGTACCTGCTACTTCGTATTTTGCTGTTTTCACTTAACATTATTTCACATTCTGGTTCCCACCTGCACAGTGCACATAATTGTCATCTTTAATGGCTGTGTAACATTCCATTGTATTGAATAGCATGATAGTTCTTAGGACTGGGCTCATTTTCCTGAGCAGATATAAAAGGCCCGCTGTCTCTTATCACCAGAGGTCTATTTTAGTTCCTGGAAGTGGCGACTAGCATGAGCGTGGGGTTGCATGGGATTCCTGAGTCATCATTGCACAGCACAGTTTGAGTGCTTTGTTAACATCGCTCTGCCCACGACCCGACAGCAGAGCCTCCTGGGCTCCCTGGACCGGAGCCGGGCACTTCATGGGCTCAGGGGAGGAAGTACAAGCCCTGACTCCCACGACCCACAGCTAATACTATCTCCGTGCCAACAGCAGGAAGTTCTGCTGCTTTCTCTCTCCCCTGGGATAACAACTCCACCTGTGTTTCCCACAGAGATTGATATGAGAGAAGAAGCAAGAGGAGTGGGAGGATGGATTATTATAGCTAAATGAATAAGGCACAGGTCAGGAGTTCCTTTAGGCGCATCTGTGAAAATGAAGTGGGATGGGGGAATGATTTCAAGTCCTGGAAAGCTGGGCAATAGCTCTTGTTCTCTACGCCCCTTTCTGTCAGAAATCCAAGTTTTGACCACCCCATAAAGGGTTTACAGGGGTGAGTGACAAAGCAGTGAGTCCAGGCTTGACCGCATCCCACCCATTGCCAATGGCATTTTATAGTTAAGGAAAGATTCTCCTGAGAAGAGTGGTTTTGTGTTCGGTGAACTTGGTTAAGCCTTGCCTGTAGCAACTGCCTTGACAACGAGTGATTCTAATAGGTTATTGGGAGAGAAGAGTGGTGATAAAGCACGAATGGTGTGGCCCGAGCACCAAACACTCAAATCTCCAGGGGATTTATAGCTAGGTTAGCTACTAGTAGTTTCCATGCTCCAACCTAAATTATCATGGTTCTTCCTTAACCCTTACTGTGTACTAATTATATGACCAGTGTACTCAGATCACACTGGATATCAACCCTGCTGATAGGGTACTACAGGGTGGGTAGAACCCACATATGAATGAAGAGTGGTGACCAGATTTTAGGAGTTGAAAACCATTCAGAGCAGAGGGGCCCCTCTACCTATGTATATTGAATTCTCTAGTCAGAAAGCGCAGGCCTGTCTTGCAAGACAAAACAGACAAGTACCCAGAGCCACGTGGGGCTTGTTGAACAATAGGCCAGAGTCATATGCTCGAAGTGCCTCTGACAGGAGCTAGGCTTTAAAAGTCCTGGAGGAGGGAGGCCGAGACCTTGACAATGAAAGGAGAGAAACTCCAAGGCAACCACTTGCCTGAAAGAAAATTTTCCCTCTAGGCTCAAGAAACTATCATTAATCTTGGTCCCTGGGCTGCCGTGCTGAGACATAGGTTTGTAAGACCTCTTTGGCAGATTTAGGATTCTCAAAGACAAGGATATGGGAGGGAGTGGTTGGCAGTGGTTGTAGTTACTTTAGATTCTCTATGCTCTTTGTACTTTAGAACTTATGATATCTCTCTTGAGGTTGTTCTTTGCAGAAAAGAGGATACCTCTCCCAAAAGGGGGGTAGAGCTATCTAATGATCTAAGCTCCTCTCCTAATCATAATAATAGTAGCTAACATTTAATGAGCTACTTATTATGTGCTGAGCACTATGCTAAGCATTTTTATATGGATGTCCCCTTTGATCCTCACAACAAGTCTGTGAGGTAGGTACTCTTATTCCTGTCTTCACTGGGGGAAATTGCTGGGTCACCCAACTTGATAAGGGTTTGGAAATTACAGTAACAGCCACAGCAACAAAATGAAGATTCCCTCAAAAGTAAATAAGGTATGCTGTCTGTATGTGGGGGATATTCTTTTTTTTGTTTTTGCTGGGGAAGAGTCACCCTGAGCTAACATCTGTTGCCAATCTTCCTCTTTTTGTATGTGAGCTGCTGCCACAGCATGGCCACTGACAGATATGTGGTGTAGGTCCACGCCTGGGAACTGAACCTGGGCTGCCAAAGTGGAGCGCACCAAACTTAACCACTAGGCCACCAGGGCTGGCCCCTGGGGGATATTCTTTAAATAACTTTTTGTGACTGATAGATTCTATGTAGGAAAATTTGATTGACACCCAGGAACACATATATTGTACAAAGGGAAGTATGCCAATATACTGAAATTCAGTTTTGTCATAGGTTGTTTCAACTTAAATTGTCCACCCTGCCCACATTCAAGGTAGCACTCCCCCTCATTTTAGCCACACTTCCCCTTCCCTCTTGGCTGAGAAAGTATGCCTGCCTCATAAACACACTTGCCATTAAGAGAAATGTGGGATGGTCCAATTTTCTTAAGAACCTTGGTTTGTTGAATTACAATCTCCTGCCTGATAAAACTCTTCTTCAGTAGAGATATTTGCTGCATCCCTGTGTGAGAATGATTGCCAGCAGAATTCTCCAGTGATATTTATCAGGCAAATTGGAGGAAAATAGGTGGGTCAAGGTGGTCGGAAGAAGACCCAGGAAAGATGTAGTATTTTTGGGTAGAGAAGACAGAGCACTGGCTCAGGCACACAGGAGATCTGGATTTTCGGAGCATGTCTGTCAGCGATCAGCTTTACAATCTTGCGCAAGTCAGTTAACCTCTTTTTACCCCAAGTTCCTCATCTGTTTGACAACTGGGGTTGGAGTAGAAGCTCTGTAGAGTTTCTTCCAGCTCCATGACTAATCAGCTGAGTCTCAGTCACAATCCTGTCACAGATTCACAAGGTGCCTGGAGTGGTTCCCTTGGAGATAAGGCCATATGCAATGCATAATAGCAAATGATGTAGCCTTAGACAGTGTGAGACCCTCCAGATGGGGTTGTAAGACAGATCTTTCTGTGCAAGATGTCTATGCCTCAGAAAGAATTATGGGCTAGTTTGTTTATAGTGCCTGGTGAGACCGTATAGGGCAGGACTTAAAAGCATGAGTTATGGAGTTGGACCTTAGTTTGAAAACCAGTTCTGCCACTTCCTAGTGGATACCCTGGGACAAATGATTTGACCTCTCTGAGTATCAGTTTCTGCCTCTGTCACATGATGATAATAGAGCCAACCTCATAGGCTTGTGAAGATGAAAGGCAATAATGTATGTAAAGCACTTAGTCCAGCACCTGACAAAATGGACGTGCCCAGGCAGCCATGTCTGCTACTACTGTTGGTGCGCCTATTGTTATCCATGTAATTCTCCTGACATGGGCGTGGCTGAGCTTCAGCATTTTTCCTGAATATGGTTTTCTCTTTCTGGATAGAGTTTGAGAAAAGCATAAACACATCTTTCTGGCCCAAAGTAGCTCTAGAGTCAGGTCTGGATTCAGTTCCCTGCTCTGCTTCTTACAGGCTGTGGGACCTTGGGCAAGTTATTTAACTTCTCAGCCCCTTAGTTTCCTCATGTGTAAAATGCATGCAGGTATAATGCCTACCCTCACGGGTTGTTGTAAATAAGATAATGAATGTGAAGAACTGACTGCTGTGCCTGACATCCAGAAGGCACTCAATAAATGGTGGCTGTGGCACTGGTGGTGAAAGTAATAGTCGTAGTAATAGTAAATAACTACCACCACTGCCACTACCCCCGGGATGGAGAGTTGAATGAGTTCAAGTTCATACAGTTTTTGCATACCTAACCAAAGTGTTAGGAGAAGCAGCAATTGCTGTTTCTGAACGAACAGCAAAGGAATTGTTGCCAGGCTTCACGGCAGTGGCTGGAAATTTGAAACCAAGTTGTTTTTGGAGGCGTGACTGAAAATGATTGAGCAGAGCCTAATTTTCAGCAGAAAAATCTGTTTATTTCTGCCAGTCCCCTTACACCCAAGAACCTTAGGGTAAGAAATGTAATTCTAAATTGACCCTGTACTTCTAAGGCTCAATTTCAGTTGGTCACCCACAACATATTGTTCACAGGCTTCATCAGGAGCATCTGGGTGCAAAGACGTAAAATCTCTGTTCTTCTTTGCTAAGGTCATCTTCATTCTCAAATGGATGCCACCTAACTTTCCTTGAGCCTCTCGGTGGGTATAAGATTTGTTTGATGGCTAGAATGAGATACTGGAACAATGGGAGTTCTCAGGGATGTGATGCTAGGAGTAGATGGAGCTGTAGAGGGACTATAGAGGTATTAGCAAATAGAAACTGAAAAACTGAGTAGTGCTGATGCTTCTGGAGATGAACCCATTTACTGAGGGAGGGATATTAGATGTTTCTTTTGACTTCCCTCCATTTTTCTCTTCAGTACTCTGTTAAAAGTCATAAGAGAAAAAAACCAGCCAGTCACTGCAAGCGAAGCTAAGCATCAGGTTTCCTGTCCTTCCCAGACCACTCCAGATTAGGAGGGTGTTGGCCACTTTCTAGTGGGGTGTAGACTGCACCCCACCTGGCACCCGCCCTCTGCCCTGGCCTCATACTTTCACTCTTGCTTTCTCCCGTCTCCCCTTCATTTAAGGAATGCTAACCAAAGGATCCAAAGACTTCTTCACAGGAACTTTCCAGTAACATCTCCTCTGTGTCCCAGGTATCCATTCTTTTTGCCCTTGGTTCTGAGGTTATGGAAATGAAAAATGAATTTCAGTTTTGGACAGAGATTTAAGAGTAGTTTCTGACATCTAGAAAAACACTTCTCCACTCTTAAACTCTCATCCTCACCCCTCATCCCCAGAGCAGTGCCTCTCTCCTCCTCAGTGGCCCTGGCCAAATCCAGGCCTAGTGTATAGGCCTAACAAGCCAAGGCTCTGGGGCAGCCTGAAGGGCCAGATCCCTTGGAGAGCAGAGGTGAAGATATAATATTGACAGTTGACCATTGTGGAGACTGGAGTCCCAAGGAACACTGAGAAGGAGTGGCCATTAACAACAGTGAGCTTTCAAATCCTCATAGCCTCTTTTTAATGCCTTTATTGTATTGGGAGAAATGATGTGTGCTTATTATAAAAAAGAACATTTCTAATAAAGGAAAGATACCTAGGCCTTTTACTTCTCAAAATCACCTGGCATCTCACCCTAGAGAAAACCACTGCTAATGTTTTGGTGATTTCCCTCCAGATAGTCTATGCATGTGTGCACATCATGCTGTACATTGCTATACTCTGACTTGCCATTTTCTCTAACAAAACTTCAGGTTGTGAAAAACGTTCTGTGTCACTAAATATAAATCAACATTAGCCCTTTTAATGTCTGTGTAGCATTCCACTGTGTGGATGCACCATAATTTATTTAACCATTCCTGATTGTTAGCCATTTAGCTTGTTTCCAACTTTTAGCTGTTGTATACAATGCTGTGATTGAAAAACCATGAGCATTTTTTGAGGGTACTTATGTAATTATCTTTGGATACAGTTCAAAAAATGAGAGGATTGGCTCATAGGGTTTCCACATTTTTAAAGTTCTCAATATATATATTGAGAGAGGGAGAGCAGGAAGGAGACAGACAACCAAAGTACTCTCCATAAAAGTTGTACCAATTTGTACTTCCACCACTGGAAATCATAACCTTTAAGATAACCCTGTAGGCATCCAAACAAAGATCTTGTGTCAGCCAGTGCTGGGGCATCATACTAGGCTACCAGTTGGTGGTCCCCAAGAGCTCTCCCTGCACTTTATCCACTTCTCCTTCTGCTGACCACCAACCATAGTATGAGGAAAGAGTTTCAGACTCAAAATAGGAATGCTGTTTCATAAATTGTGAGAGAAGGCCTGTATATCTTTTCTCTGACTAACTACTGATCCATCATTACCTTCGAAAAGATTGTCATCAACATATGGAGCTGGGGGCTGCAAGTCATGACTCTGTTTATAGTGAAGCTCACTAGTTTTCCGAGCTCCATTTCCCCTAGAACATTCACCTTCCTCCATGGGTTCATCTAAAGCAAATGTCACCGATATATTCTTTTTAGGTCTTAATCTTAAGCCTTCTTTCTGTAAAGCAAGAAGATGGAGAAAAACAAGTCAGTTGGTGCCCGAGAGTTCAGGGATTGGCCCTTGGGGCAGTAACATTTAAAGAGCCATTTACCTGTAGGATTGGCTTTAGGGGCCTAGCTGTCATTGAGCATGGTTCTAGATGCTGTCTTTTTTCTTTGGGCATTCCCATCCTGGTAGTAATGCTGGGGAAGATAGAAAGGACAAAGCAATAGTGAAAATGGACACACTTCAAGCTCCTTAATCAAACGCAGCTATTACCCATTCGTGTCATATGCCTTTGGACGATGAAAGGGACAACAGAACAAGAGGACACTTGGGTCTTTTACTCCTCAAAACTTTGATCACTTCCTGTTTTCTTTCTTTTTCTTCTTCTTTTCCATATTCCTCTTCTCTCCCATCTTTCCTTATTATTGGGAGGATCAGAGAACTGGAAGGGGAGAATGTGGTGTAGCTCCAGGACATTCATCCATAGACTACTGCCAATAAGCTCCTTAAGGGGCTTGTGCTCCTTTTCTCCTCCATGTGGCAAACCAGGGAATAGAAACCCTGTTTTGGAGAAACTCTATTGCTGATATGTTGGCTTTACCTTTATACAACTCATCCCACTTACGTGACCACTCAAGTTGTGCAGTGGGGAGGGTGTACGTAACAATGTTGGAATGTTCGTGGTCATTGCCCTAGCCCCATTTGAGCCAACTGAGCTTGAGAGACTTGCTCATTACTGCACAGAATCCAAGCACCTCCCAGAATTCCCTGCTTATGTTGAAGACTGACTCCTGCATCTATTCTTATCAGTGCACCTAGTAGAGGCAGCTCAGTACCTGTCTGATGAGCATCTTTCGCCAGAGCCTCTGGTACTCTTGGAGGTTGGAAAGCTCGAGGTGAGTGGCTGTTGATGAGTACATAGCTCTTCATATTTATCCCCAATAGCAGCTAGCAGCCAGCGTAACCCTTCAATTATGGACTGATGGTTCCTTCTCTGGAGGTTTCTGATGGCTGAACAGGGTTCCTATGACAAAAGACAAGAGAAGGCTGCAGCCCGGGAGCCTGGGATCCCTGGGGCCTACAGTCCCAATCACTCTCAGCCAAAAAACAGAGGTACATATAAGCTCTGCTGTGCCTAGAGAGGCTCTGAGACTTCCTGGGAGATACTGAGCATTCACTCCTGAGAAGGTAAATGAAAGATACAATCGCTAAGGTCCTTCAATAAAGTGGTTGTAGTGTAATATCTTGGATGTGTGACCTTGGGAAAGTCACTCTGAGTCTCTGAGCCTTAGCTTTCTTATCCATAAAATGAGGCTATTGAAACTTTCAACTTGACACAGCTATTTTGAACACCTAATGAGAAAACATGTGAAAGTGTTATAAGAATGTGATATTTATCATCCCCGTTGGGTCAGAAATCATCATTGTAGATGTTGCCTAATGGGGAGAGGCTTTGCCTGAGACCCAGCCTATGGGGCTGATTACAGAGTGGGCTTAGGGATGCATCAGCTGGGCTTGAGAGGGTGAGGGAGGGGAGGGATTGACACTTACCACTCGGTATAGGGACTTGTTCTCGTTTACTAGCCTTTCTAGTAGTAGATATTTGACAATATCACAAGGTAGGAGGGCATCCTTCTTGTCTTGTTTGTTTGCCATGCTAGAGCAGGGCATAGGAGAGAGGGAGGGAAAAAGAGAGGAAGAGTGAGACAGAAATAGAGGCCAAGGGCAAGAAAAGTAGGGAAAGATGGGGAGAACCAATTCTGGTACAACTGCTGTGTATCCAGGAACTAGCTTTGAAGACATACGCAGTGAGATGAGCCAGACATTTTTCTAGCCAACTCTCAATGGAGGAAAGAATAGCACAAATAATTTGAAGCCAGGATAATCCCCAGGCCTCATTTCTCACTTCCTCTACACTACGCCGTGAAACTTTAATTAAAATTGCTAGCTGGGAGGGGCTGGCCCGGTGGCATAGTAGTTAAGTTTGTGTGCTCAGCTTCGGCGGCCTGGGGTTTCCAGGTTCAGATCCCGGGCATGGACCTACACACCACTCATCAAGCCATGCTGTGGAGATGTCCCACATACGAAATAGAGGAAGTTTGGCACAGATGTTAGCTCAGCAACAATCTTCCTCAAGCAAAAAGAGGAAGATTGGCAACAGATATATTAGCTCAGGGCCAATCTTCCTCACCAAAAAAAAAAAAATTGCTAGCTGGAATATGAACAGATTTGGAGTTTTTACATCCTCTTTCAAACTGTTCATGCTTGAGTTGGGGGTGCTAATGAGGAACAAAAAAGGCAAAAAGGGAGTGGGGGAGGGGTAAGGATTGCCAGGCCACCTGAATCACCACCCTGGAATAAGTGCTAGTTACATAACTATTGGACAGTCTACCAAGGTAGGAGGCCATTGGCATCGATTATACAAAATAAGGATTCTTTTCTGCCACTGTCTCAGGGTCAGATACTGAAGCCAGAAAAGAGAAGCAAATTCAGGAAGGCAATCTTCAGGAAGAGTCGAGGGATGCAGGTGGAAAATCCAGATATTACTCTCCCTTTCTCTTTGATGCTTGCCTTCAAAATTACCTTTGCACAATTAGGTAACATGTTCCTCCGTGTGTCATAGAAAGTGGTTCTTGAAAACAGCCCCCAGAGGACTGGGCCACTCCCCATCACTGAGCCAAAGGGAAAAGGAGGTCTAGCTGGATGTGACAAAGGGCACACCCAGCCCTTCCTCTGTCTACTTCTCTGAAGGCACAAAATGGGAAGGGGAAATTGAGCACAAAGGCAGAGTCTTACAGTAGGATGGGTTTCCCTGCCACTCTTTTATCAGACAGCAGACGTGTTAGGATGATCTTCACTTCCTGCATGCGTTCTAAGTCGCTGGAATCCAGGACAAAAACAAGCCCGTGTGCCTGCGCATAGTAGTTTGGCCAGATTTCTCGGCTCTTCTTGTCTCCATTCAGGTCATAGATGGAAACTTCATACTCATCCAGCAGGAGTGTAGTTAGTTCAGATTTCACACAATGGCCCATCCTACTGGGAAGTACTATGCGTAGGAGAAGAGAGGAGAAGCAACCACAAAGTAGGGGAATATAGTTAGATGAAAGAATTTGTTAAACAATGATCTGAACCTTGATCAGAGCCTGCTCTGAGGAATCCTGCCATCCTGCTCACACTCACGCATTCATCTTCCTAACCCGGCCCTTGGCCCATGCTCCCCTCTCCTGGCTCAGTAACCTTCAGTCAGTGCCCACTGCTGGAAGGGTAGAATACAGACTCCTTTGCCTCCTAACCTGCCAGACCTATCTCCACCCTGACTGGTGTCCATAGTGTCCCTGGTATGTACCCAGTCTCTTCCTCCCTCTGCCCCTTGGCTCACAGTCCCTCCACTCCACAAGAATGCCATATTCTCTCTTGCCCTGGGCCTTCAGAAAATGCTATTCCCGCTGCTTAGAACACTGTTCCACTACTCTTTGTTTGGTTAAAGCCTATATTTTTGAAAATATCAATTTAGATCTTGTTTCCTCTAGAAAATTTTCCGTCACTCACACTACCATCTCCTAGTCTGGATTAAGATGCGTTCCTTCTGGGTTGACCACTATCACAGCACATATTACACTGCTGTAAATTCTATGATTTACTTATCTGGGTTATAAACTGCAACAGGACAGGAACCCTGTCAATTTTATTTACCATTATATTCATGATGCCAAGCATAGAAACTGGCACACAGATGCTCAATAATATTTGTTGGGTGAATTTGATAAATGAATGAACAGGAGGCCCTTCTCTCCCACCCTTTCTCCCAGGCCCAGCTCAAGGACCACTTTCTTTAGGAAGCCTCTCTGATCTGCCCAGCTCTCATTTCTCTCTCTCTTGTTGAGCATGTGGTCTGTTAAACTGGTCCTTCACCTCATTCTGTGCATGCCCTGTTTCCCCAACTGAAATATAAGCTCTGTAAGGGAGGGTCTCTGCATTATCTTACACACAGTAGGTGTGTTTATGGTGCCTGTTACTGTGGATGAGAGTATGAAGTCTTCTTCCTCATATCTCCTCCAAGAAACCATGCCAATTCGGATACATTTGCCCTTTCAAGGCTATGGCCATAGCATACAATCCCATAGGGCATTCCATACCTCATTCAGCTTCCATAGAAATGCAGTTCAAAATGACAGTCTTTATGCACATTCCAGTCTGTTGGACGGACAGGTCTGGCCTAGCTCTCTGACCACATTAGTAGCAAAATGATTTTGTAGATTCTCTACACTCATCCCTGAAAATTCTATGACCAGAATCTGTAGCTTATTTATAGTCTATGTAGTCTATAAATATAGCTTATTTATAGTCTCAGATCTACCTGTGACATTTTCCAGGATTGCCAGAATGAGTCATTTAGCTGAGAAGTTAGTAAGATGCTTTCAGATCTTTGGAAATGTATGATTATATACACATTTATGTGTATACATATATATCTCTATGTGTATATATTATTACATTTTAATGTGTACTTATAACTCTTCTGTTTTCATGTTACTTAATGATCTTTTTAATTATAGTTTTCATGTAACGTATAATTTTCAATCACAACTTTGATGTGATATTTGCTGTGTCTATATTAGACTACTTAAAAATAGTAAGTGAATAGGTTAAAACTCTAAAGGTAATTTTAAAATCTTGTTTCCTGCATCGAGGGAAGCTTTGTATTATTTTTTTTCCCTGTCAGAGCAAAACATTTTCCCTGGTTTTTCTTTCTTTTTACTTGAAACCTTACCAATTCCTTTAATAATGCAACCCTAGAAGCTACAAGAAGTTGTTCCTTGACAATTTACTTTTCTCTTATTTCCTCTATTAATTTATAAACTCCCTGAGGACAGGTACTGAGTCTAATTCATCTCTATATCCCTAGCGAGTGTTTCATAAAGCACAGTCTGAGGACTGTCTGCTTCAGAGTTACATGGGGGTGATTGTTAAGTCCTACCCTACACCAAATGAATCAGAATCCCTACACTTGGGATCCAAGCATTTGTGTATTTAACAAACTCTTATATGTAACAAAATGCCCAGGTGATTCTTCTGCACTTTAAAGCTTGAGATGCACTGCCCTAGAGAGCAATGAAACTCATGCCTGTTGTGTCTCAGCATCAGCTGGTGCGCTTGTTAAGATTTTGATTCTGTAGGCCCTCCCCAGACCAAAGTATCTGAACCTCCAGGTCCCGGGTCAGTAGGTGTGAAACCTCCCCAGGTGGTTCTGATTTTTGGCTCTCAGTACTCAGTATGTTCCAGGATTATCTGTGGAGCTTTTAAAACCTATGACACTAGGCCTCATTCTCTGAGGATTTAATGCCATAGATCTGGAGGGGGGCTCAAGCATCATGTTTTTTAAAAAAAACAAAAACTCCCAGGTGGTTGAAATGTATAGCCAGGTTTAAGAGGCACTGCTATAAACACCCTTATTTAGGGCATCCGCTTGTGCTCAAGCTTAGGTTTCTTGCCCCCCCGGCTCCCCCCCCCCCCCCGCCATGACCATGCCAGACAAAACAGTTATAGTGAATGGTGTCATTGATAATAATGGCTTGTGTCCCAAAATATTTTATAGTTGGCATCTTCAGATGTTCACACAAGTTACTACTTGTGGATTGAAATTTCCTTCCTAGGCTATTATCTGTTCTTGACAATCATAAACATTTGCAGGAGCAGGGGAGGTGAGCTATTGCATTTTGGGTACAGAGCAATGGACTCTGGTAGTCCTGCATTGACAGAGGTGGCCTGAGACATTCTTCAGAATGTGACATTAGTGGCACTTTGCTTCTTGGCCATTAAAAGCTTCTCTGTGAATGAAGTCATAACAATAAACCTATTGGTTTATGAATCAGCCCAAGTTATTCACCAAGCACAAGGCAAGCTATACAAGTAAGAAATTCAATAGAGTTTAGGCTCTATCCTCTCAGAATTAGAATGAAAAGCAGACACTATTCTCACAGACAAAATAACATTCAGCTAATTGCAGATGAGTGCTTCCCAAAGCTGGCTGCCCATCAGAAACACCCAGGGAGTTGTTAAAATATAGATTCCCAGGCCCCACCCAGACTGGATGGGAATCTAGGGGTGGGGCTGAGTTGGGGCTCTAAAAATTATCTCCACTTTTATCAGTAATCTTGTGATTTATCCTGGCTCCTAGATTTCTATGCTGCTGTTCACTTTTTTACCATTTCTGCCTATCTGAGAATTGGGAGAGGCAAGGAGTCAAGTTTGCTGCATATAAGGTGGGCTTCTAGGCTGAACCATTGATTAAAAGGTGGTGCTTAGGGCCACCACTCTGGGAGTGGGGAGAGGAGCAGGGAGGGAGAAGTTGTAAAGAGGCAACACATAGCCTGAGGAGAATGGAATTTGGGAGAACATTCAGTCCACAAATGTTGATTGAGTACTTACCTGAAGATACTAAAAAGTACAGAGACTAAAGATATAGAGCTGAAAAGATCCATTACTTCTCCTCCAGGGGCTCACAGTCTGGGGAATGGACTTGCAGTCACGCAATGATGTTGTGATAAGTGCCTGATGGAGGGAGGCACAGAATAGAGTGGGAGCCGAGGAAGGAGGTGCTGGACGTTAGGGATGACTTTCCTGAGGTCAAGTTTAGGCTGTGTCTCGAGGTGTTTGATTAAGTAGGTAGATAGTGGAGGGAATGAAATGCTAGGTAGTAGGACAGCATGTACAGAAAGTGTGGGCATGTGAACTAGAACAGTAGGATGGCAGAGGAATGGCCAGTCATTTGTTTTAGCTCTATTAGCAGGCATATGCAGAGAGCATGGGAAATGAAGCTGGAGGAGAAGTCAGGGACCAAATTATGGAGGACCTTGTGTGCTGCTAGGAACTTCAGTTTTATTTTGATGACAGTTGGGAGAGATTGAATGGTTTTGAGCAGAGAAATGCCATGATCAGATTTTTGTATTAAGTCCTTCAGGCAACTGTGTGGACTGAATACTGGGGGGACAACTAAAGATGGGAAGATCAGCCAGCAGGCTGTTACTCTAGTTCAAGGAAATTGATGTGGGCTTCAAGTAGGCCAGTGGCAGAGAAGTCAGGTTAGCCCTTTTCTGTATTTTGCTGAGGGCTGCCAGGTTATATAAAACCTCAGCCACATCATCATACCCGTTCTTTTATTTAATCAACATCAGTGGAGGGCATCCTATGCCAGCCACTGTGCTGGATTCTTTGATTGATTGGCTAGCAGTTAGTGGGGTCTTCACAACTAGAATAGTAGGTCCTTGAAATTCTGTGTAACTGCTACTTGAAATGTCAAGGTATTCAACTGGAGATCGGTATTAAACTTGTACATCTCTGAACTGACAACATTTCTCAAGCTCCAACCCTCTATATTAACTGTCACAAAGAGTTTCATGTTATTAAACTTCATCATCCCACACTCGTCTCTCTTATCGAGACCAAATTCCAGTTTAATAGAGCTCTGAAACTAGACTCTCTTTCAAACATGCTGTCCTTCATAATTGACTGCCGTGCTTTACATAGTTTGAGCTCATTAATACTGACACTATGAGAGGACCTTCAATTAGGATATCTTGTAAAGGAGCAGGTGACAGACATTACAAAATAGGCTGATAATGCCTGGGTAGAGGGAACCTGAGGGCCATGAAGTAAGGCTAGGAAGGAGTGATTATTTCATTGGTCCCTGGGGCCCATGGGAGATGTAAACTAGTATCCAATACTCTTAGTTCCTTACGTCTTTGGAAGACCTCCAAAAGAACAGTTTTGCCTGAGTTGTCTAATCCGATGATAATGATGGTTACATTCCTGGAAATGGAAAAGAAAAATGAGTCAAAGCCTTAAAAGCACTGTTAGTTCCTAGGCTAAACAAAGAATCCTACTATTCCTTGGTGTTTGGGGCTCTGCCTGTAGTAGTCGCAATACATGTACCATAAAAGGCACAGCCAAGGTGATGTGGGAACCCCTCCCCAAAGCCTCCAAGGATGCTTTTCTTCCATGATTCACTTACCTTGTGGAATTGGCCATCTTGCCCCCAACCCTGCCCCTAATCTTGCACACACTGGTTAATCACTTCCCCTAACAATATATATTATGGAGATTTGTCCCTTGAGGGACTATGGGCAGAAACATTGGAGGAAATGGTGGAATAGGTCAAGAGAAATAATTACAGTATTACCTTCTTGTATCTTCCATTGTCTTTAGCCGAGACCAGCAGGAGGTCAGTAGCCGGAACATGATTCAGCTTAGTTCTTTAATATTAAAGGAAACAAGTAAACAAGAAAGCAGCCATATTATCAACACTGAACCTAAGTCAGCTTATAACTACACAGGTGCTGATAAACAGGAAGCCTGGAATTGTCAGAAGTCTATTACCTCATTCTATCCAAGCCTGGAATTGTCAGAAGTCTATTACTTCATTCTATCCAATCTTGTCTATAAATATCATAGAGGGAGGGACTGGTTATCCTCAACTCCAGCAGTGGTTCCTGCAAAATGGGATGATTTCTTATTAAAGCAACCCATACAGGCATGATGGCATTAGATGTGACCTATCCCTTCAGCCATAGTTTAACCTTGTTAGGAATATCTTCATTCACCCTTGTGGGAGTGAGTGGGGTGATGCCTTGGAGAAGAACCAGCTTAGATTTCCAGAAGGACCATTGGGAGACCTGTTCTAAGTAACAACTATCCATTGGTCTTGGTTCTTTTATTGATTCTGCTTCAAAAATGTGGGTGTTGATGACCCACTGTCATAGATTTTATACAATTCCTAGAGCTATGAGGGACCTTAGATCATCTAGTCTAATAGATTTCAAACATCAGTCCAGGTACCCCACTCTCAAAGATTCCCAGGATGCTGCATAAGCTCCCCAGGTGATTTCAAAGTGCAGCCATATTTGGAAATGATCACCCAAGTAAAAGGGGTAATTCAGACAATCACTTTAAGGTTCATCCATGTTGTAACATGTATTAGTATTTCATTCCTTTTTGTGGCTCAATAATATTCCATTGTATGGGTATACCACATTTTGTTTATCCATCCATCAGTTGGTGGACATTTGGATTGTCTCCACATTTTGGCTCTTAATGAATAATGCTGCTGTAAACATTTGTGTGCAAGTTTCTGTGTGGACATATGTTTTCATTTCTCTTGGGTATATACCTAGGAGTGTAATTGCTGGGTCATATCATGACTCTATGTTTAACCTTTTGGGGAAGTGCCAGACTATTTTCCAAAGTGGCTGCAATATTTTACATTCCCACCAGCAGTGCAGTAGGGTTCCAATTTCTCCATGTCCTTGTCAACACTTGTTGTTGTCTTTTTGTTTATAGCCATCCTAGTGGATGTGAAGTGGTATCTAATTGGGGTTTTGATTTACATTTTCCTGATGGCTAATTATATTGGAGCCCAGAGCTGGGGGAAGCTCTGGTTGGGTTAGCAGAGTACTTTGGCTGATACTCAAATGGGCTTTGCTTAGCTATCTGATGAATGCAGTGTTTGTGCCAGCTTATCAGTGGATAACTTAGCAGGGTTCTGCAGAGTCATCCACTGTTTTGGAGAATTGCCATTCCCAAATAGAGACTCACATTTCATAGCATTTCTTAGAGCACGGTTCATTCCCTAGGCAATCATTCAGCTTCCTGTAAGGACCTCCTGGAGAATGGCTCTGTCTTATGCCAGACAAAAGGGAAACCTTATATATGGCCTGTGATCAAAACCAACCTTACTCTAGCTTTGCTGGTGAAGCTGATAAGACCTGGAGGCTGAAACACTAGAACCTGATTGTCTGGGTTCCATGATAGCCATCTCCCTTTGAGACGAGGCCAGTAGCAGCTTCTTGTCTATTTCCTGATAATTGGCAGAGCTTCCTGGCTTGATCTAAGACGCGGTGTTTGTTCGTGCCACCAAGAAAGGTCAAACTGGCATCACACAAGTTCTTCCTTAAGAACTTATCCTAAGGAAGGATAAGTAGGATAACCAAGGAGGAAAATGACTAGGGATTACCGGTCTTTCTTTCATTTTCAGTGCCTCTCCTGGGTACCCTGGGATGAAATCACCTAAATTAAACCTACCATTTTCAGATAGCTGTAGAATGGAGATAATGATATATTTTGCTTACCTTGAGGTGGCTAATTATTTATCTGATTAGAAGTTGGTTCTTTTTGGATGAAAGACTTAAGGTGTGTAAAGTAATAGGAAGGTGGATTGAGCTTTCTAACCTTGCCAGATTTACATAGCTCAATTGCCCACTTATGAAGCGTACGGCAACATCCTAACAATGGCCATCAAGGTTCTGACATATCTATGGCAACCACTGCCTGGTTCATAGCAACCAAACCCATATCTCCCTACCTTGTATGACTACAGCTAATTGCTAAATGAACTTTTAGTCATCATAGTTTTTTTTTTTAGTTTACAAATTATTTATATAGAATTTACTATGTACCAGTGCTCATTTAAGCACTTTATACATATTAACTCATTTAATCCTTATTGCAACATGACAAAAAGTAGGGGCTATCACTCCTACTTTTAAGAGATGAGTTTCACCAAGAGGTTAAGTAACTTGCCCAAGGTTACTTGGCTAGTAAGTGATAAAGCCAGAATTCAAACCCAGGTGGTCTGGCTTCAGAATCTGTATATTAGATTAAGGATCTCACAGGCTGTGTGAGTGAGAAGACCTTGGGTACCAGAGAAACTGCCTCTGCTCTGGACCCCTCCATCTGTTCTCTCCAAACTGTATCGTACTTATTCTTTTTTTTAGTGAACTTTTCAAACATAAACTTTATTTTTTAGAATGGTTTTAGATATACAGAAAAATTACAAAGATAGTACAGGGAGTTCCCGTATACCTCAGACCCAATTTCCCCTGTTCTTAACATCTTACACTAGTATGGTGCATTTGTTACAATTGATTAACCACTATTGATACATTATTGTTAACTAAAGTCCATGCTTCATTCACATTTCCTTAGTTTTTATTTAATATCCTTTTTCTGTCGCAAGAGCCCATCCAGCATATCACAGTACATTTAGTTGTCAAGTTTCCTTAGGCTCCTCTTGGCTGTGACAGTTGCTCAGACTTTGTTTTTGATGACCTAGACAGGAGTACTGCTCAGATATTTTATAGAATGCCCCTCACCTGGTGTTTGTCTGATATTTTTTCTCATGAGTAGACTGGAGTTATGTGTTCTTGGGAGGAAAATCACAGATAAAGGCCCTTCTCATCACATCGTACCATGAGTACATGCTGTCAACATGACTTATCACTGATGATGCTGACCTTGATCTCCTGGCTGAGGTGGTGTTTGTCAGGTCTCTCCACTGTAAAGCTACTCTATTCTCACCTTTCCATGCTGTGTTATTTGGAAGGAAGTCACTATGTGCAGCCCGCACTTAAGGAATGGGGAGTTATGCTGCATCTCCTGAGGATGGAGTATGTACATAAATTATTTGGAATCCTTCTGTGTGGGAGTTTGTCTATTCTCACCCATTTGTTTATTAAATAATTTATTAATACAGTATGGGCTCATGGTTATTTTATAGTTTGAGTTATAATCCAATATTACCGTAATTTCTTGCTCAAACTGTTCCAACTTTGCCATTGGAAGTTCTTTTAGTTGACTCCTGTATCCCTTTGACATTCTTTTATTGTTGTAGTTTTTGTTTGTTTTTTTTTAACACTTCCTTGCTTTCTAGCACTATAAGATACTTCAGGCTCATCTTCTGTATTCCCTGCCCTAGTCATAGAATTAGCCATTTCTCCAAGGAGCCCTGGATGCTTTCATTTGGGAATGGTCTTAGAAACCAAAAGCTGGGTACTGGATGTGTTCGTTGATACTTGAGTGTCATTGCTTCTAGGCCCTCTCAGATGACAGAGCAAGGAAATATATGTGTGTATACTGTTACAAAACAAAATTCAACTGAGTAAATTTGAAAATCTAATTGGCTTTATTAAATGATTTATGAATCAGGCAGCATCTCTTCTGGCGAGCAGAGAGATACTGTAAAGGATTAACACAACATGGAAGGCTTTTATAGTAAGGAGGGAAGGAGAAGGAAAGGAAGTCATCAGCAAGGAAAAAATGAAAGTTCATTTGAGGAAAGTAAAAATTCAGGTGATGATGGCTTCTCATTGGTTGAGCTGTGGTATTTTTCCATTGGCTGGGCTTGTTGTTGGGCAAGAAGGAAGTCTTCCTTCCTCCTGCTGGATTAGTAAAGTAGTTGCACTTCCTCTTTGGGAGTGCAAGGTACATCTCTTCTTGTTGGGTCAGTAACTGATGTCTTCCTGTTGGGGTCTGTAGTTGACATCTTTCTGTTCGGGATAATTGACAATGCGAGTGGTAGGGTGTGAGAGCTCCCTCTACAGGCCTTCCTGACTCCAATTTTAGTTGAGATTTCCTTTATTAATTTTAACAATTTCCCCTTTTGATCAAGATCATCCTTAGAAAGCATCTCTGATCAAGAGAGTTAGGTTTTTCGAGTTCAGTAGCCTTTGTCCCTTGGTTCCAGGAAGGACCTTTCCTACGTATCATGTACCATGTCAGAGGGAAAGTGCATGGACTGGAAACTGCCTGAGGCCACATTTAAGTAACAAGGAAGGGGAGTAGGGAGAACTTTTAGGTGTTTATTATTCAAAGTCTATACTTAGTCGAGGTTGTAAGCTTTGGAAATCATCTCAAAGTGCAGAGTTAGCATCCCCTTATTAGGCACATCGTTTTTACAAAGTTTCGACAAGCAGTAGGTACAGAACTTAACAAAAAGTATACAGAGAAGAATTAAAAACAACCTAACAAACTCAGTTTGTAAGATTTGTTCTAAACCAGGAGCCCAGACCTGAAGGTAACTAGCTAAAAAGATCAAAAGACCATGGATCGTCAGGTGAAAGTTGTGGTCATTTATCCATGTGCAACAGGAGGTGTTTGCTATCAGACAGACACCTCCTTGCTCAGCAAGTAGATAATCAAGGGCTACCTGATTATCCAAAACTATTTTAGCCAACAAGTCAAGTGATCATTGCTGAGCTGAGACTGCTTTGGCTGTGGAATCGGCCAACTTTCCTAATGTTAGAGAGAGATTTCCAATCATTTGTTGATTGGCACTTATTCCAATCCACAGAGAGAAAGCTCTCTTTGCAAAGGCAAACCCAGAATTACATATGCCTCCTAGGAGTTCTTGTTTAAGGTGTTTATAGAGATTTGATGGGATGAACCAGTGGGAGGCTTCTGTTTTGTTAATGGAGAGAGAATAAAACAGCGAAGGCAGCAAGGGCACACTGTCCTTTTATTCTCCAGCTGTCAAGGCAATGAGTTGCCCAGGCATAAAGGCCATTACCCAAACTTCCACATATAAAGATGTAGCTGGGAGGTGTGCATAAGGCTCCTGCATAAGCGATGACATTCAGGGACCTACTCATTAGTATGGTATAGAGGTATTAGCAACATTCAACCAAGACTCAGATATTTCATTATTACATATTGAAAGACTACCTAAATATAGTGGCATTTGGAATTCTAGCGAAGTTATTTAGGGGGAACAAAGGGGTCATTGCTGTCTTGGTTTAAAGACAAATCCAACAATTGGAGAGGTTTCCCCCATTTGCAATAGATTGGGAAATGTGGACAAGGGCATTGCCCTTCCAAGAAAGAGAAGGAGAAAATGAGGTAAGAAACAACAGTGAGGAAATGGTGTACAGGCCTGGTCCAGTCATCTTGGGAAAGCTGTTTCCTTCAGATACTGTCTGCTTCAATTCCTGGAAATGGTAAATTTCAGGTCGCTGGATAGTGTGCAGGTCCAGTCAGGTTTGGTTCCTTCTTTAGGTGTGACACAGGAATCCAAGAGTCCACTCCTTGGAGTTGGTGGCACAGGGGTTTCTCAGCAGTACCTGATAGGGACAGTGATGATTCCAAGTAATTGGCAAGGCTTTCCTTAAGGCTTGTGTAATTTGCTCAATGAAATGGGTGCCTCAATCACTGGAGATTGTGGAAAGTATACTCCAAGTGGGAAACACATCCTCTAACACTTTTTTTTTTTTTTGCCACTGAGAGGGCATCAGCCTCCTGACAGGAAAAGGCTTCAACCCATCTGGAAAATGTACATGTAGTAACAAGAACATATTGTTAATACATGCTAAGTGGCAGTTGAATGAAGTCCAGCTGCAAGTGTTAAATGGGTCCAGAGGGTGGAGGTCTGAGGCCTCTGAGGACAAAAGTAATTTTTCCAGGATTATGGACCTGGCAGGTCAGACATTGCTGGTAGACTGTTTTGGTAGTTTTGGAGAAGTTGTCCCACCATTGTCGATTCATAATTTGAGTCGTCTTAAGTGCACTATGGTGGGTGAAAGAATGCAAAAACTGAAACATGGGGTTTGCCGGAGAGCTGGAAGAAGCAAGTGGCTGTCTTGGGTTTCCTATAGCCCCAACTGTTCATTTAATTTACAGCCATTGTTTACCCATCCTAATTTCTGTGACTCGGGTAGAATGTTGCCACGTTACAAGGACACCAGTATGGCAAAAGTCTATCAATGAGGGATCATTTTTTTTGAAGAAGCAGAATGGACTTTATCTACATGCACTACAATCTTTATAGATTCTGTTGCTGCTATCTTTGCATGAAAGTCAGCTAGGGCATTTTCCTGAATCTCAGATTCAGTCCTTTCAGTGCGAGTCTCAATCTTGATGACAGAGACCCAATTCAGTTTTATGAGTTTCCTTTCTATGAATCTTCACAAAGTCATCAGAGTAACTATAAGTGACAAAAGACTTGAAAAATGATTCATTATAATGCAGTTGACAAAGGAGTTTGGTTATTTCTGTGACATAAACATTTGAAGATAATAACTAGAATTATGACTGATAACGTTATACCAGGATATATCAGGATTTTAGGAATCTCACACAATTTCTAGAACACTTATATGCCTATAACAGACACAGCATACAGAAGGATTCCAATCTTAGCCAGTCTTGACCATACATAAAATTCCTTCCCCATATTATTTCCAGTAGTTTTAATTACTTATGTTAGAATTTTTAACCCTTAGAAACCTTTAATTTCTAGTGAAAACTAAGAAGTAAGCAATTATGAACTGTCTTTTACATTAGCGTTCTGTGGATTGGCAGACATAAATACTTTTTTTAATTTCTAGAAATATGTGCTTTTTCATAGAAAAATTCTCATAGTGACATAAGACTTTACTAATTAACACAATTTTATCTAGTTTCTCTGCAATAAGAAGACAAAAGTAGATAAATCTATGTTCAGTAATTAATTTTCAACATTTTATCTTATTAGGGAATGATCTAGATATTTAATAAGCCTCCATCATTTAACTTAACTTAGTAAAACTCTAAAGTTTCAGGTTGCTAAAAAGATTTGGGAAACTTACTTGAAAAGTTCACCTAAAAAACCTTTTATTCTACTTACATTTATTTAATTTACTTGCTCTTAACAGTTAGATTTAAATTACTTATGAAAATTTTATCATACCAAGTAATTTTTCTTGTTGACAAATTTGTAAGTCCAGGTAGAATAAAAGTATTAAATTTAATGCTGATAACTCTAAAGACATGTCTGCTTTAATTAAACCAATGAACTTAAACTAGCTTTTATTTACTAAAGATTATCTTAGATCATGTGGACTTTA
Organism: Tapirus indicus; assembly: GCA_031878705.1. NCBI lineage: Eukaryota > Metazoa > Chordata > Mammalia > Perissodactyla > Tapiridae > Tapirus > Tapirus indicus. The sequence continues at coordinate 84,541,728 of CM062942.1, read as the reverse complement.
GAATGCACAATCCTTACAAGTGGTTGCTTTCAAACCAACTAAATAGAGCTCTTTTAAAAATCAATTTTAGCAATACCATCTGGAGGGAGAAAAATATCTTACATTTACAACATATATGTATGGACGTATACATAAACACAAAAATAAATGCAAACAGAGATCTTACAGCTTTTATTTTTGCTAGTGTTTGTGGAGAGGATATTTAAGATTTTTTTTTATTAGCCCAATTTCCAAATACCTCCCCACTTTCTGATGAGAAACATTTGCATTTCAAAGAATGGCTGTTAGGTCCTAGAGAAGATGGGGATAGAAAATTTACATTGCAGAAGCACAGATTAAATGCAGGACAATTCTATTTCCAATGTCCTGATCTATCTAAGTGTTTTGAGAGGAATAGGTGAGGTTTGGGGGATTGGGAAAAGGGTGGGTAAATTTTGAACTTTTAGAGCCACACCTTTGGCCCTGCAGAGATTTGCAAGGCAAAGACAGTTGTTTCCAGTTACCCCAAGGAACTGGATTGCAGCCTGAATGATAAAGAGGCTAATCTGCTCTTCCAATTACCTTACCTCCAATTTGCTTCTTTCCCTCTGAGTACATAGTTTTATTTTAGCATAGGGGAAAAGGCCACAAAAAAAAAGATCCTCTCAGCCTCTGAGTATCAGTTTCCAATTTGCCCAAGTTTCTGATCATAGAGTTATTAAATCCTTTTAAATATCTTGCCAGGTTTCACCCGGGACATACAGTGAATATTTCTGGCAGATCAAATAACCCCATTAATTTTAATTTTGCTTTCCCCTTGGCTATTCAAGGGAGTAACATAGCAGTGTACCAGGGAATCCCTCAGAATCCTGTCAGCTTTGGAGTGGGCCCATATGGGGGATCCTCCCCTGGAGGTAGTTATGAGGGCACTGAGAAGAATTTTCATAGGAATTTTGAGGATAATCTTTTTTCCTGTGTCCCAGTAGATCACAATTGAGACATTGATCTTTGGACCAGCAATTTTTCAAAGATGGACCCGAAGGGCGTGCAATGTGGGAGGCCTTGGTGTTATTTTGGGTCTCTGGCCTTGGAGCTGTTATAGCTGTATAGCTATTAGCTTGGTGGATTTCTTTTTGCTCCAGGGTCCTTTCAGAATGCTCAGCCATAGTCATGAGTTCAGTCAGGCCTGTGGCTTCCCTAGGTTTAGGAAATTCTTTGACTATAGCACTTAATTCAGTCTTTGACCGAGGGGTGAAGGACACCTGAGGGGGCTCGTCTGCAGGTTTGGGTAGTTTTATTTTAAATGATCATTGTTTAACAATCTCTTCAGAGTAGAAAGGCAGTTAAGACAGAGAATTAGTAAAACTTGAGTACTCAGGTGAAAAAGGACAAGGGATGATAGGAGTCACATTCATAGTCACGGTCATCCTATCATCTTTTGTCTCTAACTTTTCATTAGCCTTTTGAAATGAGTCTTTTAATGAAGCTATTTTGGAATCTTGAAGCCTTTTGTAAGCTTCTGTATACCAATTAAAGTAGGCATCCCATTCTGTCTGTCCAGTTTGAGATCCCTTGCTCTCTAGTGTATTTCTTAAATGAGCATTTTTATCTGATTGGAACATTCCCCATAATGGCCATTGTAATTCTAGGACAATTTTAGTAAAATTTTGCCATCTTTCTAGATATCTACAGCTTCTGGGACTATTAGGTTTTAAACATAAAATGAGCAGGTGTGCTGAAGGTGACACATTCAATTCTTTGGCTGTAAAGGATTCTATTTCTTTAGCTAGTTTTTGTCCACACAAAACAAGACAAACAAACCTGTGCACCTTAATATATTGGCTGTATCCAAGATATGTTACCATGTCCTGGCCAAAAGAAGGCTCTGTGTGCACCTCCAACAATTCTTGTGGAAACTTGGACTGGGGATAAGGACTGAACCAGCAAATCCCAAGGAATGGGGACTGCAGACTGATTCCAAACAAAATGGAGAACTGTAGCTGCTACCAGCAGTTTCCAGCGTGGAATCCGGGGGCTGATTCCAAACAGAATCTGAGGACAGAATTAAGGGCTGAGGTTTTCCACTTTAAAAATTGGCAGTATCCAAGAGATGTTATTACATCCTGGGAATTGCAGTCTGAAAGGAAGACCCTGTAAAGGAAAGCCGATTAGATTGGGAGCTTGAACGCAAAGAAAGAATGGAGCTTGAACTGGAAGGAGCTTACCAATGGCCCCCAGAAATGGCAAGAAAGACAGTGAACTCAAGGAGCTTGCAGGTGCCACACCTGTGTTTCTTGTTGTCCCTGAATGTCATCGGAAGTTTGCTTCAGATCTCAGCACTGCCACCAATTTGTTAAAAAACAAAATTCAGCTGAGTAAATTTGAAGATCTAATTGGCTTTATTAAATGATTCATGAATCGAGCAGCATCTCATCTGGCAAGTAGATAGATACTCCAAGGGATTACACAACATGGAAGGCTTTTATAGTAAGGAGGGCAGGACAAGGAAAGGAAGTCATCCGCAAGGAAAAAATGAAAGTTCATTGGAGGAAAGTAAAACTTCAGGTGATGACGGCTTCTCATTGCCTGAGCTGTGGCAGGGCTTGTTGCTGGGCAAGAAGGAAGTCTTCCTTCCTCCTGCTGAGTAGTAAAGTAACTGCACTTCCTGTTTGGGAGTGCAAGCTATGTCTCTTCCTGTTGGGGTCAGTAACTGACTCTTCCTGTTGGGGTCTGTAACTGATGTCTTCCTGTTTGGAGTAATTGACAATGAGTGGTAGGGAGCGAGAGCTCTCTCTACAGGCCTTTCTGACTCCAATTTTAGTTGAGGTTCCCTTTATTTTAAACATACTAAGTTGTGTATGTACATATATCTATAAATATTTTTGTGACCATGTTTGTCTATATTGAGCTAAATATGAGATCATACTGATGTCTTCAACTCTAACCCATTACCATGTGGATCATTCTAGCCTTCTCTCTTTGCTTGGCTGTAACCTCCCACTCCAACAATGAGAAATCCGGCTTCTACCATCCACAGTCTGTTTACTTGAGTGTTCAATTCCAGTATACATGTATAGCAGTATCAGAATTGTTAACTCATATACCCAAATGGGAAACAACTTGATCACCTAGAGTGTAGTGTTGTGTGTAGTTCTTTTTGCCTTTAGTGGTACAGACTGCACTTATTTCCAAAGTTACTTGGGTGAGCACACTTACCCTACCTCCTTTAGTGAATTTGTTTCATACATTTGTAATAAGTTAATTTTATGTATCAACTTCGTCACAGGGTGCCCAGATATTTGGTCAAACCTCATTCTGGGTGTTTCTGTGAGGGTGTTTTTGGATGAGATTAACATTTAAATAGATAGACTGAGTAAAGCAAATTGTGCTCCCTAATGCATAGGCCTCATCCAATCAGTTGAAGACCTAAATAGAACAAAAAGGCTGACCTTCCCCTGAGTAAGAGAGGATTCTTTCTGCCTGACTGCATTCAAACTGGGACATTGGCTTTTTTCCTACCTTCAGATTCAAACTGAAACAATAGCTCTTCCAGTGTCTCAAGCCTGCTGCCTTTGAACTGAAACTATACCATTGGCTTTTCTGATTCTCAGGCCTTTGGACTCATGCTGGAACTAAACCATCAGCTCTCCTGGGTCTCTAGCTCTGCCTATTCACCCTGCAGATCTTAGGACTTGCCAGACCGCATAATTGCATGAGCCACTACCTTATAATAAATCTACACACACATACACACACACACACACACACATATAGACGTCCTATTGCTGGGATATGAACAACTACATATTGCATCAGGGCCTCCTTCTATCCTACCCCTTATATCTTGCCTCCTGTTCTCTACCTCATATACTCTCCTCCTACCTTCACTTTAATGGTTCCTTCTCATCTTTCAATTGTCTCATCTTCCTGTCACCTCCTCAAGGAAGCCTTCCCTAACACACATTGTTTCCTTTTCCTCTTTCCATCCCTGTTATCTTTTATTATTAACAACTTTTAGTTAAAATAAAGCACAGATATAGAAAACTACACAGAACAAAACTTAGCTTAAAGAGTTATAAATTCACCACCCTAGTACCCACCACTCAGGTCAAGGAATAGAACTTTGTCATCAACATCAGAAGCCCCTCCATGTGCCCCATCTAAATCACAGCCCCCTTCCTCCCTGCAAAAGTAACCACTCTCTTGAATTTTTTAGTAATCACTTCCTTGTGTTTCTTTATGGTTTTTATCACCGAGTATGCATCCCTAGACGCTAAAGTTTGTTTTTTTAGATATTTTCTTAGTGGTTGTCATGGGGATTATAATTAACATCCTAAATTTATAACAATCTAGTTTAAATTGATACCAATTTAGCTTTAATAGCATGTAAAAATTCTGCTTCTCTATAGCTCCACCCCCACTTGTTGTCACAACTTACATCTTTGTATATCATGTGCTCAATAATATAAATTTTTGTGTGTGTGAGGAAGATTAGCCCTGAGCTAACGTCTATTGCCAATCCTCCTGTTTTTACTGAGGGAGATTGGCCCTGGACTAACATCCGTGCCCACCTGTGAACCCCGGGCCACCAGAAGTGGAGCCTGTGAACTTAACCACTGTGCCACCAGGCCGGCCCCTCGATAGTATAAATTTAAAATTATTTTTATGCGTTTATCTTTTAAATAATGTAGGAAATAAAAATGAAGTTACAAACCAAAAATACAATAATACTGGCTTGTATGTTTATTTATATAGTTACCTTTACCAGAGATCTTTATTTCTTTGTGTGGCTTTGAGTTACTATTTAGTGTCCTTTCATTTCAACTTGAAGGATAGCCTTTAGCATTTCTCATAGGGCAAGTCTACTGGTATTGAACTCCCTCAACTTTTGTTTATCTGGGAATGTCTTAATTATTCCATTTTTGAAGCACAGTTTTGCCAGATATAGAATTCTTGGTTAACAGTTTTTTTCTCTCAGTACTTTAAATATATCATCTCACTGCCTTCTGGCCTGTAAGGTTTCTGATGAGAAATTAGCTGATAATCTTATTGAGGATCTCTTGTATGTTTTGTGTCACTTCTCTCTTGCTCCTTTTAAGATTCTCTTTGCCTTTGGCTTTCAACAGTTTGACACGTTGTGAGACACACTATGTCTCAGTGTGGATCTCTTTGATCTTATCATATTTGGAGCTTGTTGAGCTTCTTGAATGTGTAGATTCATGTCTTTTAATCAAATTTGGGAAAACTTCAGCTGTTATTTCTTCAAATATGTTTTCTGCCCCTTTCTCTCTCTCTCTCCTCCTTCTGGAACTTCCATAATGTGTATGTTGGTTTGTTGGTGGTGTCCCACAGATCCCTTAGCTTTGTTCACTATTCTTCATTCTTTTTTCTTTGTCCTCCTCAGACTTGATGATTTCAGTGGTCCTATCTTCAAGTTCATTGATTCTTTCTTTTGCCTGCTCAAATCTGCTGTTGAACCCTTCTAGTGAATTTTTTATTTTAGTTATTGTACTTTTCAACTCTGGAATTTCTACTTGGTTTCTTTTTATAATTTCTACTGATACTCTCCTTCTGTTCATACATTGTTTTCCAGTTTTCCTTTAGTTCTTTGTCTATGGTTTACTTTAGCTTTTTGAGCATATTTAAGATAGTTAAAGTCTTTTTCTAATGATTCTCATATCTAGGCTTCCTCAGGGATGGTTTCTATCGTTTTATTTTTTTAATTTTAATTTTTTTTTGTGGGGGAAGACCAGCCCTGAGCTAACATCTGTTGCCAATCCTCCCCTTTTTGCTGGGGAAGACTGGCTGTGGGCTAACATCTGTGCTCATCTTCCTCCACTTTATATGCGACACCGCCACAGCATGGCTAACAGGCAGTGCGTCGGCGGGCGCCCGGGATCCGAACTCGCAAACCCTGGGCTGCCAAGCGTGAACTAAACTGCTGCGCCACCGGGTGGCCCCTCTATCGTTTTATTATTTTTTTTCCCTGTGAATGAACCATACTTTCCTGTTTCTTTGTATGCTTTGTGATTTTTTTATTCAAGAGTAGACATTTAAATATAATATGATAACCCTGGAAATCAGATTCTCCCCTTTCCTCAGGGTTTTGTTTTTGATTATGGAGGGCTATGGTTATCCGTTTAGTGATGTTTCCAAACTGTTTTTGCGAAAACTATATTCTGTGTTATGTGTTGTCATCGAAGTCCGTTTTTTAGCTTGTATTCAGCTAGTGCTTTTGAAGAAATTTCTGTGAACACCAAGAACTAAAACAAAGGAACAAAACTCCCCTCTTCCTGTCTTTACAGATTGGCTTTGTGTTGGGGGACTTCTTCAACCCTTAACCAGGCTGTTTATAACTCTGCCTTAGCCTTCACTTCCCGCTTGCACTGAAGATGGAGATCAGCCAGAGGCAAAAGCTTAGGGTCTTCTCAGATCTTTTCTGAGCAGGCATCTTGCCCTAGATATGTGTGTGGCTTTCTAAATTTCCCAGTATACACAGGCACTTTTGAATGCTATAATTTCCCAAAAGAACTTTCTCCCCTGCTCTGCCTCCCAGGCTTTAGGTGGTATATTGTATGACTCAATCATAATCTTTGCCCCAGGAAGCTGTAGGTTTTTGTTTGCCTTACAATATTTTCAAGCAATGCCCATCACTTTTCTGCCCTGAATGAGTTCTGACCAAGGTGAAGTAGAGATTAGAACTTTGCAGCAGTCCTTTGGGTAGCCCAAAGGTTAGAAAGGACAGGTTAGAAAGGACCTACACAATAATTTGTGAATAAAGTCTGCTCTACTCTCTCTGGAATCAGGGACCAAGGTCTCACACTGGGAATGCAGGCTGCCATCTTCAAGACCACCACTGAGCTTGGGAGGGAGGGGGTGGGGCAAGGTCAAGTGAAAACACCACAAAGATTTCTTGCCATTTTTAAGTTTTGTTTTTTTTTGTTTCAGTGTTCACTTGGTTGTTGTAAACCTTTGATTGTTTTCCAGAGTTCTGACAAAATTGACTCTGACAGTTTCTGCCTGTTTTTCAGTGTTTCTGTGGATAGATGGGAGTTTGGAGCTGCCTACTCTGCCATTTTGCTGATGTCATTCCCTTATACACTGTAGTATTGCCCATTTACAAAGACTTGATATTTTAAGATTTTGTTTAATCTACAGGTTTACCCTCCGTTCCTTTCTTTTGTCTTTTCCTTTCTTTTTAAAATTATTATACATTAAAATAGACTTTAAAAAAACATGTCTATATGGTTTTAATGCACATAGATTCGTGTACCCGTCACCATAATCTATATACAGAATAGTTTCATCACACCAAAAAACTCCCTCTTGCTAGCCCTTTATAGTTACACCTCTCCCTCAACCCCCCTCCCCACATACCACTAACCACTAATCTGTTCCCTATCATTACAGTTGTGTCATTTCAAGAATGTTATATAAATGGAATCATACAGTATATAACCTTTCAAAACTGGCTATTTACCTCAGCCTAATGCCTTTGAAATTCCTCCAAGTTGTTGTGTGTATAAATAGTTGGTTTCTTTTTATTGCTGAGTAGTATTCCATTGTATGGATGTACCACAGTGTATTTATTCTGTTGAAGGGCATATGGATTATCTCCAATTTTTGGCAATTATGAATAGAGCTAGAATAAACATTCATATTCAGGATTTTTTGTTTTTGCTTTTTTTACTTTTTATTTTGAAATAATTATAGATTCATAGAAAGTTATAAAAATGGTACAAGGAGATCCTATGTACTTTTCACCTGGTTTTCTCTATTATTAATGGTAATAGCTTGCATAACTATACTACAATATTAGAACCATGAAACTGACATTGATAAATTGCACAAACATTTCTCAGGTTTCACTAGTTTTACATGTACTTATTTGCATGTGTGTTCTATGCATTTAAAAAAAATAATAGCCTTATTGAGACATAATTCACAAACCACACCATTCTTCCATTTAAAACGTGCAATTCAGTGGTATTTACTATGTTCAAAGAGTTGTGCATCCATCACTGCAATCAGTTTTGGAACATTTTTGCTGTATCCCTTAAGTTTTGGTATGTTGTATTTCCATTTTCATTTGTCTCAGGTGTGTTTTGATTTCTTCTTTGACCCACTGGTTGTTCAGTAGCGTGTTTTCTAATCTCCACCTATTTGTGAATTTTCCAGTTTTTTTCCTGTAATTGATTTCTAGTTTCATACCATTGTGGTCAGAAAAGATGCCTGGTGTGATTTCAGTCTTCTTAAATTTATTAAGACTTGTTTTGTAGCCTAACATATGATCTATCCTGAAGAATATTCCATGTGTGCTGGAGAATATGTATTCTGTTACTTTTGGATGGAATGTTCTGTATATGTCTTTTAAGTCCATCTAGTCTAACTTGTCATTTAAGGCCAATGTTTCCTTATTGATATTCTGTCTGGATGATCTACCCATTGGTGAAACTGGGCTGTTAAAGTCTTCTGCTGTTATTGTATTGCTGTCTATTTCTCACTTTATGTCTGTTAATATTTGCTTTATGTATTTAGATGCTCTTATGTTGGATGCATAAATATTTACAAATGTTATATGTTCTTGTTGGATTGACCTCTTTATTGTTATATAATGACCTTCTTTGCTTCTTATTACAGTCTTTTTCTTAAATTCTATACTGTCTGAGGTAAGTATAGCTGCCCCAGCTTTCTTTTGGTTTCCATTTGCATGCAGTATCTTTTTCTATCCCTTCACTTTCAGTCTGTATGTCCTTACATCTGAAGTGAGTCTCTTGTAGGCAGCAAATACATGGGTCTTGTTTTTTAATCCGTTCAGCAACTCTATGTATTTTGATGGGATAATTTAGTCAATTTACATTTAAAGTAATTACTGATAGGTATGTACTTATTGCCATTTTGTTAGTTGTTTTCTGGCTGATTTGTAGTTCCTCTGCTTTCTTCCTCTCTTACTTCTTCCTTTGTGATTTGATGATTTTCTGTAGTGGTATGCTTAAATTCCTTTCTCTTTATCTTTTGTATATCTACTGTAGGTTTTTGCTTTGTGGTTACCATGAGACTTATGTTGGAGCAGGGGAAAATCCCCTTTCTCCCCTTTTTGTGTTCTTGTGGCAGGACTAATAATAAAATTGACACAAGGCTAGATTAACAGGAGAAAAACCCAGTTTAATATGTATGTATTGGAGACCATAAAGAAATGATGCTCGGACAATGAACAAAGCAGGCAGTATATATATCTTTTACATAAAGAAACATAAATTTGTGAGGAATGACAGGGCAAAGAAACTTAGACTTGAGGTACGTAGTTATTGAGGAATTTAAACAGAATTAGACTTGAGGTAGTAAATTAGCAAGGTTTGTTTATTCAGATTTCTCAGCCTTGAATTCCCTAGCTCTGCTGATGAGGATGCAGGGAGAGCACCTTTCACATGTGAGATTTATTTCCTGCTTTTGGGGGAACAGAGACAGGAGGGTCAGAATGCCTTTTTTGCTTCTCAAGTAACTTTAATTCAAAATATTCCAAATGCTATTGTGGGATATTTTGGGGTGGCCTTCCCTGGGCCCCAACAGTTCCCCCCTATGGAACTTTCCTGGAAGTTTCACATATTAAAAGTTGAGCTGGTAGATTGTTCCATTATTTTATTGAGTTAATCTTTCAGTCTTGAAAATATGTCAGTTTGGTTAAACAGTTGTGTCTCATTTCAGGAGGCAGTGATACAGGTGGGCTCCCAAAGTTAGGTCTATGGTGCAAGCAATCAGATATTTAATAAGAGACATTTCTATGGAAACAAAGAAAAACAATGGCTAATGGTTGCAGCAAATTATAAACCAGTTTTTGAGCCTAGGGGGCAGCCAGTCAAGAAGATTTCTAGATGTCAAGGTCAAAGCATCTTTTATAGTTTGAAATGTCTCTGATGATGTCATTGGATGTTCAGGTAAAGTTTTTGAGTGGCTTATTCAGCAATAGGCACAAAGATTGTCTAAACACAGGCTGTTGTGGTGATCTCTCTTAAGTTCATATCAAGTTGTTCAGCTTAGTGTACAGGGTTTTGGGGGAAAAAGGCAGGTTTAGGTTCTTAATGATTCCAAGTCAAAAGTGGGAGAAAAATTGGAATCATTACTTTAGAGAGTTGTAGCCAAATATTGGAGGAAATTAGAAGAATTTAGGATCTAGTCAAGTTTTTCAAGGTAAATAACAAATTTCAAGGAGAATTAACAGCACTAGAATCTAATAATTAAAAATGTGTATTATAGTTTCTTTTGAAACATACTTTTTTCTCTAAAATCACCCTTATTTTATCAAAGATTGTCAATTAAGACCAATTTGTTTGCAAAATAAGTTTAGTTTCAATAAACTTGGCTTAGTTATTTACATAAGTACAGCAAGAATAGCGATTGATCATATAGGTATTTTAAAATTTGCTTTGCTGGAACTTTTCATAGGGAATCTCCAGATTGAACTTTTTTGTGTGTGTGTGAGGAAGATTAGCCCTGAGTTAACATCCATGCCCATATTCCTCTACTTTCTATGGGACACCGCCACAGCATGGCTTGACAAGCAGTGCGTCAGTCTGCTCCTGGGATCTGAACCTGCTAACCCTGGGCCACCAAAGCAGAGTGCAGGAACTTAACCACTATGCCATTGAGCCAGCCCCAGATTGAACTTTTAATAGCCTCTCAAGGCTAAGAAGCCAAGCCAAATATTCTGCCTGTAATACCTATAGATTTGGGTGAATTTTTCTCGAGACTTCCAGTGTATCTTGAGGTTCTTGCAACTGCCAGGAAGTGACCTTCTGTACTCACCTGGTTAGGCTGCCAGGAACCCTGTAAGTAAGATGCCAGGCTGTTTTTCCAAGGAGCTTTATTGGCTTCATAGAGTCAACCTTAATTCTGTAAAGTTGTTTAGTCATATTTGAGTTTATGCATGTGTAGGGGAGGAAGACAACTTCTCTATCCTCTAGCTCCTTCTGGCTGGTCTAAGAATTAAATTGACATGAGATAGAATAACAGGAGAAAATCAAACAAAGTTTATTAACATGTATACATGGGAGAGACCCAGGAAAACTGGGTAACTCACCAGAAAGGCTGAAGCCACCACCTTAAATAACTTCTTCAGCTAAAGACAAAGGAGGATGCTGGAGATAGTGGTTTGGGACTTCAAAGGGGAGGAAGGCAATTTACATGGAGATGGAAATGCAAATGTTTGATAAAGTGTTTGCTGGGCCATGTATAGACAATGTGACCCGAGAGACAGAGCTTTAGTAAAAATGGTCTTGCTGGTGCCTTTCTGTTTATCACACCTATTTGACATTATACTCTAGTTATTTTATGGTATTAGCTCTTTCCAGGAACAGGCCTTCTATCTTAAATTCTTTTAGGCAGTTAGGGGGAAGGTCAGAGTTTCTTTCAGAGTCTTTTGTTCTTAAAAATAACCAAGCCAAAGAGACACATTTTGGCGTGGCCAATTCTGATCCCCCACACATGTCTCTCAAATATGACATTCCAGTCAAGGCCTTGATGGTATAACCAATGTTTTCAATTGTGTCCTGTTGCAGAGAGAACAGATTCTTATTGAACTTATGCAAATAAATATATTGTCACTAAAATAAGAATATTCACTGAGACTTTTTGAATTCTGGAGGGATCAGGTAGGGAGAAAAAGCAATTGTTTCAATTCTGCTTACAAAGGTATAATTTACCAAATTTCCGTAAGTCATAGATAGCTTATGAGAAAAGAAAGAAATTTTTCTTTATTCTGGAAAAACAAAAGATTTTAAAAACGGTAACATTTTAGGCAAAAAGAAAAATTATAATCATCCTCATCAGTTTATTCAGTCCCATGTAATTAAATTTTATTCTGCTTGAATCCAGTTTTTCCTTAGTTGTCTCAACTTGGCCTGATGATTGAGGGTGATAGTTAATTTCAAGAAGTTTGTAAGGTTTCTGTTAAGGCTCATATGATTTGCCCAGTGAAGTAAAAGCCTCGATCACTGGAGATTGTGGAAGGTATACCTCAAGTGGGAAACACATTTTCTAAGTTTTCTTTGCCACCGTGAGAGCATCAGCTTTGTGGCAAGGGAAGACTTCAACCCATCCAGAAAACATACATATAATAACAAGAACATATTGATAACTAATACTAAGTGGCAGTTGAATGAAGTCCAACTGCAGGTGCTCAAGGGACCCAGAGGGAGGAGTTTTGAGGCCTCTGGGGACAGAAATAGTTGTTTTCTATAGTGGGTGAAGGAATGTAAAAACTGAAAAATGGAGTTTGCCAGGGAGCTGGGAAGAACCAAGCAGCTGTGTTGGGTTTCCCATAGTCCTGACTATTTGTTTAATTTACAGCCATTGTTTACCTATCTTAATTTCTCTGATTCAGGAGCAGACTGTTGCCATGTTACAAGGACATCAGGATAGCAGAAGTCTGGCAATGAGGGGGTCAATTTTTTTTTTTTTTTTTTTTTGGCAAGAAGCAGAATGGACTTTATCCACATGTTTCATAACCCTTATAGATTCTGTTGTTGCTGCCTTTGTATGAAAGTTAGCTAAGGCGCTTTTCTGATATTTAGTGTGAGCCTCAATTTTGATGACAGACATTTTATACCAGGACATATTAGACTTCCAGGAATTTCACATAATTTCTGGAACTCTTTTAACATATACTTATATACATACAACATAAAGAAGACAATGTTATTTCCTATTTGGTAATGCTTCCCATGTAATTTAACACATCAAATAAGCCTAATTAGTTTAATATCCCTCTTTTTATAAGGAGAGAGAACAAATCCTTTGGGATGTTCCAGGGATCCTCTTAAAAATCCCAAAGTTAGCTAGAGGTCAAAAAGACTTCACTTAGAATTTGATTTGGGGAAGTTTATCAAAAATATCAAAGAGGTTTTAAAACCATTGTCCAGATAGGATCACAGATCATTATGAAACAATATTTAATTATCTAATTCCAAAGTGGTGAAAAGGTTTTAAAGACAAATAAGGTTACGTAGCTGCAAAACCTCAGCTTTTTTTAATAGAAAAGACTCAGCTTTTAACATAAGGCACAGGAAATGGTTCTTATAAAACACAAAAAGATAAGGAAAAATCGTTCATAATCTCTTATCAGGAGCAGACAATATTCCAAGAAAATTTTGTTCTTTTAAGAGATGAAAAGAAAATTTTCAGTTTTATATAAATACACTATTGACATTAAAGCTTATTTTTAAAATTCTTAAAATGATAATAAAATTTTAGCTAACTTGATCACCCAAGGTAAGATTCTCTCTTCTCTCTCTCTCTTTTTTTTTCAGAGAGAGAAAATCAAATTTTAATTTTGTTCCAGCTTACTTTTGATCTTTTGATATTCAAACTTATTTACTTAATTAAATTTATTTTAATCTTAGCCAGCCCTGACCACAGGTAAAATCCCTTTCCAAAGGTTTATTTTCTTTTACATTTAGAAATAACCAGATTTATTTTGGGACAAAATTATTATTATTTTCAACAAAATGTATCTCCATTTCTCATACCGCTATTTTTTCAACAGGCATCTTATTTTTCTTGTATACAGAGAATTTTCCCATCTTATTTTTAGTAGTTTTAATTACATACATTAATTAGAAATTTTAACCCTTATAAACCTTAATTTTTAGTAAAGACTAAAAAGTAAGCAATTCTGAAGTGTATGTCATATCCATATTCTTCAGATTGGCAAATTTATGAATATGTTTTATAATTGTTTTTCTTCTTTTTATTGATGTCATAATAGTTTATCACATTATGAAATTTTAGTTGTACATTATTGTTTGTCAGTCACCATACAAATGTGTCCCTTCACCCCTTGTTCCCACCCCCCCCAAGCCCCTTCCCCCTGGTAACCACCAAACTGTTCTCTCTGACCATGTGTTAGTTTGTCTTCCACATATGAATGAAATCATGCACTGTCTGTCTTTGTCTGGCTTATTTTGCTTAACATAATACCCTCCAGGTCCATCCATGTTGTTGCAAATGGGACAATTTTGTCTTTTTTATGGCTGAGTAGTATTCTATATATATACCACATCTTCTTTATCCAATCATTAGTTGAGGGACACTTGGGTTGCATCCACTTCTTGGCTATAGTGAATAATGCTGCAGTGAACATAGGGGTGCACAAGCCTCTTTGGATTGTTGATTTTGGGATCTTTGGATAAACACCCAGTAGTGGGATAGCTGGATCATAAGGTATTTCTATTTTTAATTTTTTGCAGAATCTCCATATTGTTTTCCATAGAGGCTGCAGCAGTTTACATTCCCACTGGCAGGTGATTTGTCTTGGTGATTATAGCCATTCTAACAGGTGTAAGGTGATATCTTAGTGTAGTTTTGATTTGCATTTCCCTGATGATTAGTGATGTTGAACATCTTTTCATGTGCCTATTGGCCATCTGTATTTCTTCCTTGGAAAAATGTCTGTTCATATCCTCTGCCTGTCTTTTGATCAGGTTGTTTGTCTTTTTGTTGTTTAGTTGTGTGAGTTCTTTATATATTGTGCAGATTAACGCTTTGACGGATATATGATTTGCAGATATTTTCTCCTAGCTGGTGGGTGGTCTTTTTATTTTGATCCTGGTTTCATTTGCCTTGCAGAAGCTCTTTAGTCTGATGAAGTCCCACTTGTTTATTTTTTCTTTAGTTTCCCTTGTCTGAGTAGACATGGAATTCGAAAAGATCTCTCTATAACCGATGTCAAAGAGTGTACTGCCTATGTTTTCTTCCAGGAGTTTTATAGTTTCAGGTCTTACTTCAAGTCTTTGATCCATTTTGAGTTGATTTTTGTTTATGGTGAAAGAAAATAGTCTACTTTCACTCTTTTGCATGTGGCTATCCAGTTTTCCCAGCACCATTTATTGAAGAGACTTTTCTTTCTCCATTGTATGTTCTTAGCTCCTTTATTGAAGAATAGCTGTCCATAGATGTGTGGTTTTATTTCTGGGCTTTCAGTCTGTTCCATTGATCTGTGTGTCTGTTTTTGTACCAGTACCATTGCTGTTGTTTTTTTTTTTTTTTTGTGGGGAAGACCAGCCCTGAGCTCATATCTGTTGCCAATCCTCCCCTTTTTGCTGAGGAAGGCTGGCCCTGGGCTAACATCCGTGCCCATCTTCCTCTACTTTATATGGGATGCCGCCACGGCATGGCTAACAGGCAGTGCGTCCGCAGGCGCCCGGGATCCGAACTCGTGAACTCCCGGTTGCCAAGCGTGAACTAAACCGCTGTGCCACCGGGTGGCCCCATTGCTGTTTTAATTATTATGTCTTTGTAGTATATTTCGAAGTCAGGGATTGTGATGTCTCCAGCTTTGTTCTTTTTTCTTGGGATTGCTTTAGCTACTCAGGGTCTTTTGTTGCCCCATGTGAATTTTAGTATTCTTTGTTCTATATCCATGAAGAATGTCATTGGGATTCTGATTGGGATTGCATTGAATCTGTAGATTGCTTTAGGTAGTATGGACATTTTCACTATGTTTATTCTTCCAATCCATGTGCATGGGATATCTTTCTATTTCTTTGTGTCATCATCGATTTCGTTCAATAATGTCTTATAATTTTCATTGATAGGTCTCTCACCTCCTTGGTTAAATTTATTCCTAGATATTTTATTGTTTTTGTTGCAATTGTAAATGAGATTGTCTTCTTGAGTTCTCTTTCTGTTAGTTTGTTATTAAGAGTACAGAAATGCAACTGATTTTTTGTAAGTTGATTTTATACTCTGCAACTTTGCTGTAGTTGTTGATTATTTCTAATAGTTTTCCAATGGATTCTTTAGGGTTTTCTAAATATAAAATCATATCATCTGTAAATAGCAAGAGTTTCACTTCTTCATTGCCTATTTGGAGTCCTTTTATTCCTTTTTCTTGCCTAATTGCTCTGGCTGAAACCTCCCGAACTATGTTGAATAAGAGTGGTGAAAGTGGGCACCCTTGTCTTATTCCTGTTCTCAGAGGGATGGCTTTAAGGTTTTCCCCCATTGAGCATGATGTTGGCTGTGGGTTTGTGACATATGGCCTTTATTATGTCGAGGTACTTTCCTCCCATACCCATTTTGTTGAGAGTTTTTATCATAAATGGATGTTGGATCTTGTTAAATGCTTTCTCTGCATCAATTGAGATGATCATGTGGTTTTTATTCTTTGTTTTGTTAATGTGGTGTATCACATTGATTGATTTGTGGATGTTGAACCATCCCTGTGTCCCTGGTATAAATCCCACTTGATCGTGGTGTATGATCTTTTTGATGTATTGCTGTATTCAGTTTGCCAATATTTTGTTGAGGATTTTTGCATCTATGTTCATCAGCGATATTGGCCTGTAGTTTTTCTTCTTTGTATTGTCCTTGTCTGGCTTTGGTATCAGGGTGATGTTGGCCTTGTAGAATGTGTTTGGAAGTGTTCCATCTTCCTCTATTTTTTGGAATAGTTTGAGAAGGATTGGTATGATATCTTCTTTGAATGTTTGGTAAAATTCTCCAGAGAAGCTATCTGGTCCTGGACTTTTATTTTTGGGAGATTTTTGATTATTGTTTCAATCTCTTTACTTGTGATTGGTCTATTCAGATTCTCTATTTCTTCTGGATTCAGTTTTGGGAGGTTGTATGAGTCTAGGAATTTATCCATTTCTTCTAGATTGTCCAATTTGTTGGCATATAGTTTTTCATAGTATTCTCTTATAATCCTTTGTATGTTCTTATAATCCTTTGTATTCTGTTTTTCCTCTTTCATTTCTAATTTTATTTCAGCCTTCTCTCTTTTTTCTTGGTGAGTCTGCCTAATGGTTTGTCAGTTTTGTTTATCCTCTCAAAGAATCAGCTCTTTGTTTCATTGATCCTTTCTACTTTTTTAAAATTTCAATTTCATTTATTTCTGCTCTAATTTTTATTATTTCCCTCCTTCTGCTGACTTTGTGCTTTGTTTGTTCTCCTTTTTTACTCTGTTAGGTGTAGTTTAAGATTGCTTATTTGAGGTTTTTCTTGTTTGTTAAGGTGGACCTGTATTGCTATGAATTTCCCTCTCAGGACTGCTTTTGCTGTGTCCCATATGAGTTGGTATGGTGTATTTTCTTTTTCCTTTGTTGCCAGATATTCTTTGATTTCTCCTTTAATTTCTTCAGTGATCCATTGCTTGTTCAATAGCCTGTTGTTTAGTCTCCACATCTTTGTCAATTTCCCAGTTTTTTTTCTTATGGTTGTTTCCTATTTATACTTTTATTTTTTTGAATTTTTAATTTTTATTGATGTCTTAACTGTTTATAACATTATGGGGTTTTAGTCGTACTTTATTATTTGTCCATCACCATATGAATGCATCCCTTCACCCCTTGTGCCCATTCCCCGCCCCCCTTGCCCCTGGTAACCACCAAACAGTTCTCTCTTTCTGTATGTTAGCTTGTATTCCACATATGAGTGAGATCATGGGGTATTTGTCCTTCTCTCTCTGCCATATTTCAATTAACATAATACTCTCTAGGTCCATCCATGTTGTTTCAAAATGGGACAATTTTTTCTTTTTTATGGCTGAGTAGTATTCCATTGTATGTATATATACATAACACATCTTTATCTAATCATCATTCGAGGGACACTTGGGTTACTTCCACTTCTTGGCTATAGTGAATAATGCTGCAGTGAACATAGGGGTGCATAAGCCTCTTGGGAAGGTTGATTTCGTGTCCGTTGGGTAGATGCCCAATAGTGGGATAGCTGGATCATAAGGTATTTCTATGTTTAACTTTTTAAGGAATCTCCATACTGCTTTACATAGAGGCTGCACTAGTTTGCATTCCCACCAGCAGTGAATTAGGGTTCCCGTTTCACCACAACCTCTCCATCATTTGTTATTTTTCTGTCTTGGTGAATATAGCCATTCTAATGGGTGTGAGGTGATATCTTAGCATAGTTTTGATTTGCATTTCCCTGATGATTAGTGATGTTGAACATCTTTTCATGTGTCTGTTGACCATCTGTATATCTTCCTTGGAAAAATGTGTGTTCATATCCTCTGCCCATCTTTTGATTGGGTTGTGTGTTTTTTTGTTGTTCTGTTGTGTGAGTACTTTATGTATTATGGAGATTAATCCCTGTCAGATATACGATTTGTGAATATTTTCTCCCAGCTGGTGGGTTGTCTATTTATTTTGATCCTGGTTCCATTTGCCTTGCAGAAGCTCTTTAGTCTGATGAAGTCCCACTTGTTTATTTTTTCTTTTGTTTCCCTTGTCCGAGTAGACGTGGAATCCAAAAGAATCCTTTTATGACCAATGTTAGTTAGTGTACTGCCTATGTTTTCTTCCAGGAGTTTTATAGTTTGAGGTCTCCCTTTCACGTCATTAATCCATTTTGAGTTGATTTTTGTGTATGGTGATATAAGATGGTCTACTTTCATTCTTTTGCATGTGGCTGCCCAGTTTTCCCAGCACCATTTATTGAAGAGACTTCGCTTTCTCCACTGTGTGTTCTGCATTCCTTTGTCAAAGATTAGCTGTCCATAGGTGTGTGGTTTTATTTCTGGGCTTTCAATTCTGTTCTATTGCTGTGTGTGTCTATTTTTCACCAGTACCATGCTGTTTTGATTACTATAGCTCTATAGTATATTTTGAAATCAGGGATTGTGATGCCTCCAGCTTTGTTCTTTTTTTTCAGGATTGCTTTCACTGTTCAGGGTCTTGTTGCCCCATACGACTTTCAGTATTTTTTGTTCTATTTCCATGAAGAATGTCATTGGGATTCAGATTGGGATTGCATTGAATCTGTATATTGCTTTAGGTAGTATGGACATTTTAACTATGTTTATTCTTTCAATCCATGTGCATGGAATATTTTTCCATTTCTTTATGTCTTCATCAATTTCTTTCAATAGTGTCTTATAATTTTCATTGTATGGGTCTTTCACCTCCTTAGGAATAAATTTATTCCCAGATATTTTATTCTTTTTGTTGCAATTGTAAATGGGATTGTCTTTTTGAGTTCTCTTTCTCTTAGTTCATCATTAGCGTATAGAAATGCAACTGATTTTTGTAATTTGATTTTATACCCTTCCACTTTGCTGTAGAGTCACTTTCCCAGTTTTTTCCTTGTAGTTTATTTCTAGTTTCATAGCACTGTGGTCGGAAAAGATGCTTCTTATGATCTCAGTCTTCTTAAATTTATAGAGGCTTGCCTTGTTTCCCAGTATATGGTATATCCTGTAGAATGTTCCATGCGTGCTTGAGAAGAATGTGTGTTCTTCTTTGTTTGGATTGAGTACTCTGTATATATCTATTAAGTCCATCTTTTCTGGTTTTTCATTTAAGTCCACTATTTACTTATTGACTTTCTGTCTGGATGATCTATCCATTGATATAAGTGGGGTGTTAAAGTCCCCTACTATTATTATGTTGTTAATATTTCGTTTTAGGTTTGTTAATAGTTGCTTTATGTACTTTGTTGCTCCTGTGTTGGGTGCATATCTTTTTATAAGTGATATGTCTTCTTGGTGGAATGTCCCTTTTATCATTATATATTGCCCCTCTTTGTCTCTCATTACCTTTTTTATCTTGATGTCTACTTTGTCTGATATAAGTATGGCAACACCCACTTTCTTTTGTTTCCCATTAGCTTGGAGTATCATCTTCCATCCCTTCACTCTAGCCTGTGTTTGTGTTTAGAGCTGAGATGTGTTTCCTGGAGGCAGCAAATTGTTGGGTCTTGTTTTTTAATCCATCCTGCCACTCTGTGTCTTTTGATTGGGGAAGTCAATTCATTTATATTTAGAGTGTTTATTGATATATGAGAGCTTAATGCTGCCATTTTATCCCTTCTTTTTCAGTTGTTATGTATCTCCCTCGTTTCTCATCCCATGTATTTCAGAGTACTAATTCAGTTTGGTGGCTTTCTATGATGGTTTTCTCTTTATTTATCATTTGTGTCTTTGTTCTGATTTTTTGTTTAGTGGTTACTGTGAGGTTTGTATAAAAGATCTCATAGATGAGATAGTCCATTCCCTGATAGCCTCTTGTTCCCCTAGTCTAAGCAGGTTTCATCCCTTTCCTCTTCCCCTTCTAAGTTGTTGTTGTCACAATGTATTCCATTATTTGTTGTGAATTTGTGGTTACAATGAAGTGATAATATTTATTTTCGATGTTTTCCTTCTCGTTATCTTTAGAGTTATAATTAAGTGTTTGCTAATCTGGTGGAGAGTTGTTGTTTTCTGATTTTTGTCTGCCTATTTATCCCCTTGCTCAATGCTTTGTACACCCTTTCTTTTTTTTCAGGTATGAGGGCCTTCTCAATCAAATCTTGTAGGGGAGGTCTTGTGGCTGTGAACTCCCTCAACTTTTGTTTATCTGGGAAAGTTTTTATTTCTCCATCATATCTGAAGGTTATTTTCACTGGATATAGTATTCTTGGCTGAACGTTTTTATTTTTCAAAATTTTGAATATATCATTCCACTCTCTTCTAGCCTGTTAGGTTTCTGCTGAAAAATCTATTGAAAGCCTGATATGTCTTCCTTTGTAAGTTATTTTCTTTTGTCTTGCTGCCCTTAATATTTTTTCTCTGTCATTGACTTGTGCCCACTTTACTAATATGTGCCTTGGAGAAGGTCTTTTTACATTGATGTTAATTAGGAGTTCTGTTGGCTTCTTTTACATGTAATTCTAGCTCCTTCCCCAGGTTTGGGAAGTTCTCAGTTACTGTTTCTTGGAACAAGCTCTCTGCTCCTTTTTCCCTCTCTTCTCTCTCCGGAATACTTATAATCATTATGTTGCATTTCCTAACTGAGTCGGATATTTTTCAGAGAGTTTCTTCATTTCTTTTTAATCTAAGTTCTCTCTACTTCATCTGAAGCATTTCTGTATTCCTATCCTCTAGATTTCTAATTCTGTCCTCCATATTGTCAGTTCTATTGTTTAAGGACTTCAGATTTTTCTTTATCTCATCCATTGTGTTTTTCATCTCTAACAATTCTCATTGGTGTTTCTTTATAGTTTCGATCTTTTTTGTGAAGAATTCCCTCTGTTCAGTAATTTGGTTCCTGATTTCATTGGACTGTCTTTCAGAATTCTCTTATAACTCATTGAGTTTTCTTATGATGGCCATCTTGAATTCTCTGTTGCTTATATTGTAGATTTCCTTGCATTCTGGATTGATTTCTGGGTGTTTATCTTTTTCATTCTGGTCTGGAGTATTAATATATTTCTTCCTACCATTTGACGGAGTGGATTTGTTCTGGTGCATATTGATAGTTTCTGGGTGCAGGTTCCACCTGCTGCCACTTGGCGGGGGGGCAGGAGCTGTGTAATCTGAGCCCACTGCCGCAGTCCCTGTCATCTGTGCCAGTCTGAGTCTGGGCCAGTCCTTGGGATTGCAGTGGCCCTATGGGGTCTCCCACTGAATGGGAACGTAGTCATGCAGGGGGCTCAGAGCTGCTGCCATCTGCTCCCACAGTCCCGCCGAGTTGTACTTCCCCCCTCGGGTTGCAGTGGTGCTATGGGCGTTCATGGCTGCTGGGAGCTCATTCGGTTTCTGCCACTGTCTGCTCCTAGGTCACAGCAGCCATTGTGCTTGGTGGGCAGTTCCTCCCCTCTGGGACCAAGCCAAAGCCACTCTCTGGGACTGCGGTGCGATTGTGGACTCTCCCACTCGATGGGAGAGTGATCACACAGGGGGTCAGACCTACTGTCCCCTGCTTCCACAGCCCCACGGAGTTGTGCTCCCCCCTTTAGGGTCGCAGTGGTACTATGGCATTCACGGCAGCTGGGAGCTTGTTCATCCGGACTCAGAGTGCAGCTGCCCTCTGCTCCTAGGTCTCACCAGCTGTTGTGCTTCGTGGGTGGGACCTCCCCTCTGGGACTGAGCCAAAGCCACTCCCTGGGACTTTGGTGGCATTGTGGACTCTCCCATCAGAGGAGAGAGTGATCACACAGGGTCTCATGGCTGCTGCCGCCTGCTGCCACAGACCTGCTGAGACATGCTTCCCCCCTGCAGGGCTGCAGTAGTATTATGGGCATTCATGGCAGCCAGGAGCTTGTTTGCCCTGGTGGCAGCTCCGCTGCTGCAGTCTGCTCCTAGGTCGCACCAGCCTTTGTGCTTGGTGGGTGGGGCTTCCCCACTGGGTCCAAGCCTGCACCACTCTCTGTGGGCCAAGTGGCCCTGAGGACTCTCCCACCAGACAGGGAAGTGATCACATGAGGGCTGAGGGCTGCCATCACCTGTTTCCACAGTTGCACTGAGGCACACTCCCACCCTTGGGGCTGCAGTGGTGCTATGATCACTCCAGCTGGGAAAGCAGTCATACGTGTGCACTGGGCTGCCTGAGGTCCAGAGGGTGCTCATCTATCTCCACTACCTCCTTGGGGGTAGTCCATCCACCTTCAAATGTATATCTGCATGGGTCTCTCAGGAGTCCTGATATGCTGTGTGGGTATCTCTGCTGATCAATGAATGTCCTTTTAGTTGTAGTTTGAAGGGGGAGAGACAAAGGGAGCAGATCACTCTGCC
Source organism: Tapirus indicus (assembly GCA_031878705.1). Taxonomy (NCBI): domain Eukaryota; kingdom Metazoa; phylum Chordata; class Mammalia; order Perissodactyla; family Tapiridae; genus Tapirus; species Tapirus indicus. Next base: position 84,519,245 of record CM062942.1, on the reverse strand, counting down.
ACATTGCTGACGTCACTCCAATGTTTTATAATTTTTAGAAAATTTTTTATAGTGTAATCTTTTAATAAATCACAAAACATGTTTATCAACAGACTCAAATTTATCTTTTAGTTTTTCTGTAATAAGAAGCCAAAAGTAGATAAATTCCTATGCAGTAATTAATATTTTATTATTTTATCTTATCTGGAGATGATATATTTAACAAACTTTTTATCATTTAACCTTACCTAGTAAAACTTTAAAGTTTGAAGCCATCAGAAAGACTTGGGGAAGTTATTTTTAAGTATATATACCATAAAACATAATTATTGTACCTAAAAATCTTTATTTTATTAACATCTATATAATTCATTTGCTCTTAACAATCATACTTAGATTATTCATAAAAATTTTGTAAGACATTAAAGCAGTTAGCCATCATCTTAAGTTATTATTATTGTTATTATTTTTGCTGACAAGTTTTATAACAGATGTAACATGAGCTTATTTGATTAATAACCTAAGTAGAATAAAAATTGCATGTTTGCATTATTTCCAATGCTGATAACTCGGAAGACATGTCTATTTTAATTAAACCAACACACTTAAGCAAGCTTTTATTTGCTAAAGATTATTTTATATTATGTTAACTTGAAAAACATTTGAGTTAGTTTTTATTATATTTAAAAACAATTTGTATAAGCATTTACTTTAAGTTAATAGAGCTCTTTAGAAATGAATTTTGGTAATACTATCAGAGGTAGAAAAATACCATATCTATAACATACATACATGTATATAGACAGAAAGAAACAGAGATCTTATAGCTTTTATTTTAAAAATTTCAGTCACGAATCAGGTACAATACGAAACTCACCACTTTATAAATAATTGTGTCTCTAACTGATGGAACAAGTTAAGATTACCTGTTTAAAAGTTTTTGTTTTTGTTTTAATATTTGTGGGGAAGACTTTTAAGATTTATATCTGCCTTAGACAAGGAGGCTATGACTTAGATTTGGGGCAAAAGAACCTCTCTAGCAGCCTGCATTTAAAAGAAAGCATTTTTTTCCTTTAACCTTAGGCTTTACTGATTGAGCTAGCCAGGTTTAGTCTCAGGCAGTGGTGGACTGTTATCTTTTGGAGTATTTACTTTTTAAAGACATGGTAAAATTTATAACTGTAAGGGACAGAGAGAAAAAAATGTAATTTTTTATAAGAGTTTCGGGATAATTTTGATTTAAAATTTTCCTTCATTCTTAGGAACTGGGGATGATCTAAATATGAGTTCCGGGGGTGATTACAAGCTTTTAAAGATAAATAGGGGAGGTTTTGGGGTTGGTGAAAGGGAATGGGTGGAATCTGAACTGCCTTTAGAGCTGCAGTTTTAGTTTTGCAAAGATTTGTAAGATAAAGACAGTTGCTCTCAATTCCTCAGGAATTGGATTGTAACTTAAATGACATCATAGGTTGATCTACCTGTCCAATTACATTATTCCTAATTTGCTTCTTTCCTCTGGGTACATAGTTTTATTTTAACTTAGGGAAGAAGACTGAAAAAATTCCTATCAGGCTTTGAATATCAGTTTTCAGTTTGGCCAATTTTTGACCATAGAGCTACTAAAAAATATATCCTTTTAAATATCCTGTCAGTTTTCAGCTGAGATAAACAGTAAATATTTCTGGCAGTATTAAACAAGTCCATGGACCCAAGAGGTATCCTCAAAGGTTATTACCTTCCCAAGATCCAGAATTATTCTCAAAGATAGCCAAAAGAAAGAACTGAGAGCCTACATACGTGTCCCAGGCAGGCAGAAAGTTAAGCCAAGCCCTTAGGACACAAACCGAGACAAACAAGAAGGTAATAGCTATCTCTGGGAGGGAAAGGGTCAATGACTGATGGGTCTGGAATTGGAAAGGAAGGGACAATGTGAAATTTTTTTTTTCTTGACCAGGCATTACAGAATGGCCATTGAGTGGAGGTAAAGGAGCTATTGTCCAGGGGGCATCAATTCCATGGGAAGGGGTTCTAGGATAAATCTGCAAAGGATATTTCATAGGCCTGAAGTTGGCAGAGCCTGATTATAGAGCTCAACAAAGCAAGCTTTATTGCCTGTCCTAGGTACTTCTGCTGAATTCATTTTCTGGCTTTCAGCATATATATGAGTAACCTGTATACTCTTAGAGATTAGGCTGGAATGCTCTATGTAAATCTTGTAGGAAAGGGAAGCTAAAACAGGCAGATGGAGCCACATTTTTAAAAGGGGGTTTTACATTGGATTTTTGTATTAAGTCTAAATTTTTATTCTCTCATCTTGTTAGGAAGTCCCTAGGTCGAGCTGTTTTATATATATTTTTTCCTTTTCTTTTTTAAGTGCCAGAAAATTGTACTTCCAATGTCCTGATATATATATTTTTTACAATATCTGCAAATGTCTGAAGGAAAATAAGAAGGGATCTGAGTGGACTTAATTTTTATTCTAATTTCTGTCTTTCTTATTAAGGAAATCTTAATGGTTAGCCATTATATCAGTATGTGAGCTCTCTAAAATTTTTTTTAATAGAAGTCTTTCCAATTTAAAGGATCCATCGTCTGGCCATTGAAGAGCAGAATTTTAATAGCGACACAAACCAATAAGCTTTTTATGTCTTAACCATGGTCACGAGGAATCCCCAAAAGGAGTGCAAAAGAAGCAGCCCTCACAAGATCCAAAAGTTCACTCCCAAAAAGTCTAGAAAGGAAGGACTTTTGTTGCACAGGCAGTAAGGATGGTGTAGTGAAAACTGTCTCCAGTCTCGCACAGGAGTGTGGGATGCCTCCAGTCATGGACTCGCTAATCTGTGACACTGGGCAGGCACTACTTGAATGGGATTTTTCCAGCACTAACAAGCAATGAAGGTTGAGATGACAAGAGCCCTTATGGATTGGACCCTTTATGACAAACTCCCCTGAGAGCTGGTATGGCCCTGGACAAAAAGAGTGCTGCTTGTGACTGCATGTCTCGGAACCCCAGTCTTTCCACTGGCCACCAGGTGCACCTCGGTAAATGCACCTTCCAGATGGTGGACACTGGAGAAAATATTTTCACTGGTCACAAAGCCAAGCTCTCAGGACATAGAACAAGCGAGGAGGTAAAACCTCATCTGGTTTTTGCAGAGGGGACCCACAGCAAAGTTTGTGTAAATAGACGCCGGTCTGGTGAAAACCATGAAACTCCCGTCTGTGAGGCCAGCTCAAACAGCAGACTTATCAAGGGGCTGTACCTGCTGTTCTGCCCTATGGTTCTTCCTCCTCATGACAAACAACGCAACAGAGACCAAGGAGAACACCAAGACCTTCTCTGGGAGGAAAGATCAACAAAACCAAGAGTACTTGTTTACTAAATGCCAAAGTCACTACAGTCCACGAAACTAGTTTCACAAATATTTTCTCCTGCTAATCTAAATTTAGAGAGAGAAAAAGAAACTCTTACCACTTTCATTCCCATTGGACTCTGCAGGCAGAAGTCGGGGAGGCTGATGTGGTAAGAAAGCTTACCTACTTGCCAGCTTCAGTGTCTGATGTCCCAGGATCTCTGAGCTGCAGCGGCCTCAGGGAGAAAGCAGTTTCCCAGCCGGTGGGTCTCCTGGCTGGCTCGCCAAAACTGTTGGGGCAGGGGAAAGCCCCTTTCTTCCCTTCTTGTGTTCTTGTGGCTGGACTGATAGTAAAACTGACACAAGACCAGATTAACAGGAGAAAAACCCAGTTTAATACTTATGTATTGGAGACCATAAAGAAATTATGCTTGGAGAGTGAACAAAGCGGGCAGTATATGTATCTTTTATACAAAGAAACATAAATTTGTGAGGACTGACAGGACAAAGAAACTTAAATTTGAGGTACATAGTTAGTGAGGAATTTAAGCAGAGTTTAGGCTTGAGGTAGTAAATTAGCAAGGTTTGTTTATGGAAGCTTCTCAGTCTGGAGTTCCCTAGCTCTGGTGATGAGGATGCAGGGAGAGCACCTTTCACACGGGAGATTTATTTCCTGCTTTCAGGGGGAACAGAGACAGGAGGGTCAGAATGTCATTTTTGCTTCTCAAGTAACTTTAATTCAAAATAATCAATTGTGGGATATTTTGGGGTGGCCTACCATGGGCCCCAACACTTACATAAAACAATTTATAACAGTCTATTTTAAGTTGATAATGACTTAAGTTTGAATGCATTCTAAAGCTCTATACTTTTACCCCCACCATGATTTATGTTTTTGATGTCACAATTTACATCTTTTTATCTTGTGTATCCATTAACAAATTATCATAGTTGTTTTTACTACTTTTGTCTTTTAACCTTCCTACTATCTTTATAAGTGATTAACCCACCACCTTTACAACATTAGATTATTCTGAATTTTACTATGTATTTCCCTTTGCCAGTGAGATTTATACTTTCATATGTTTTCCTGTTACTAACTAGCACCACTTGTTTCAGTGTATAGAAGTCCCTTTAACATTTCTTGTAAGGCTGGTCTAGTGGTAATGAACTCCTTTAGCTTTTGTCTGAAAAACTCTCTTCTTCAATTCTGAATGATAACTTTGCTGGGTAGGGTATTCTTAGTTGGAAGCCACTAGACTTCTTTCCACCCCCAGCCTTAGGCAACCACTAATTCACTTTCTGTCTCAACCTGTTGCCTATTCTGGACATTTCCTATAAGTGAAATCATATAATGTGTAGCCTTTTGTGACAGGCTTCTTTCACTTAGCATATTATTTTGAAGATTCATCCATGTTGTAGCATGTATCAGTATTTTATTTCTTTTTGTTGCTAGATAATATTTCATTGTATTAGATATAGCACATTTTGTTTATCCATTCATCAGCTGATGGACATTTGGGTTTTTATTTTTTAGCTATTAGGAATAATGCTGTAATGGACATCTGTGTACAAATTTTTGTGTGAGTATATCTATTCATTTCTCTTGATCGTATACCTAGGAATGGAATTGCTGGGTCAAATGGTAACTCCCTGCTTAACTTTTTGAGGAACTGTCAGAATGTTTTTCAAAGCAACTGCACCACTTTACAATAATCCCACCATTAGTGTATGAGGGTGCCAATTTTGTCACATCCTTGCTAACACTTTTTATTAGCCTTCCTTCTGATTATAGCCATCCTAGTGGGTGTGAAGGGGTATCTCATTGTGGTTTTGGTTTGCATTTCCTTGATGTGTAATGATGTTGGGCATCTTTTCATATGCTTATTGGCCATTTGTATATCTTCTTTGGAGAAATATCTATTCAAATCTTTTGTCCATTTAAAAAATTTGGTTATTTGTCTTTTTATTATTGACTTGTAAAAGTTATTTATATATTCTGGATTCAAGTCCTTTATCAGTTATAAGATTTGCAAAATTTTCTCTCATCATGTAGGTTGTTTTAACTTTCTTAATGGTGTCCTTCACAGCAAATTTTTAAATTTGATGAAGTCCAATTTATCTGTTTTTCCTTTTCTTGCTTGTGCTTTTGGTATCATATCTAAGAAACCAATGCCTAATCCAAGTCCATGAAGATTTATACCCATTTTCTTCTAAGAGTTTTATAATTTTATCCCTTACACTTAGGTCTTTCATCCATTTTTAATTAATTTTTATATATGGCATGAGGTAGGGGTCCAACTTTATTCTTTTACAGATGGATACCCAATTGTCTCAAAATTCTGTGCCAATTAACAATTATCATAATAAGGTTATAGAACTGTTCTGTAACCACAAAGATCCTTCTTGCTATCCATTTATAGTCACAATCACCTCTCCTTCCATGTCTCCAAATCTTGGCAACCACTCATCTATTCTCTATCTCAATAATTTTATCATGGAGAATCTTATATAAATGGAATCATACAGTATGTAACCTTTTGAGATTGGCTTTTTCACTCAACATAATTCCCTTTAGATCCATCCAGTTTGTTTTGTGTAGTTTTAATAGCTTTTTGTGTATGTGGATTCCTTGAGAGTTTCTACATAGACAGTCATGTCATCTGTAAATAGGGACAGTTTTACTTATTCCTTTCCAATCTTTATTCCTTTTATTTCATTTTTCTTGCCTTATTGAGCTGGTTAGAACGTTCAGTACTATGTTGAATAGCAGTAGGAGGAAAAGACATCTTTGCCTTGTTTCTGAAAGCAGTCTTTCAGCCTTAAGTATGATGTTAGCTCTAGTTTTTTGTGGATATTCTATACTAGGTTAATAAAGTTATCTTGTATTCCTAGTTTGTTTAGAGCTTTTATCGTGAATGGATGTTGAATTTAGTCAAATGCTTTTCTACATCGTCAGATATGATCATGTGGTTTTTCTTTTTTAGCCTGTTGACAGTTGGATTACATTGATTTTCAAACACTGAACCAGCCTTGTATCCCTGAAATAAACCCCACTTAGTTGTTGTGTATAATTATTTTTATACATTGCTGGATTCTATTTGTTAATATCTTGTTGAGAATTTTTGTATAGTTGTGGTATATGATTATTTTTATACATTGCTGGATACTATTTGTTAATATTTTGTTGAAGATTTTTGTATCTATGTTCATGAGGGATATTAGACTGTAGTTTTCTTTTTTTCTAGTGGGTTTGTCTGATTTTGGTCTCAAGATAATACTGGCATCATAAAATGAGTTGGAATTCCCTCCTCTTTTTTGAAAGAGATTGTGTAGAATTGGTGTTAATTCTTTAAATAGTTTGGTAGAATTCTCTAGTGAAACCATCTGGGCCTGGGGATTTATCTTTTGGCATTTTTTGAACTATGAGTTTAATTTCTTTAATAGTTATAGGACTATTCAAGTTATTTATTTCATATTGGAAGTTGTGGTAATTTGTGCTTTTCAAGGACAAATTTGTGCTTTTCAAGGACTTAGTTTATCTAAGTTTACAAATCTATCTGTGCGGAGTTGTTCATCGTATTTCCTTATCCTTTTGATGTATGCAAATTCTGTGGAGATATCTCCTCTTTCATTCCTGATATTGATAAATTGTGTCTTCTCTCTTTTTTCTTTGTCAGTCTTTCTAGACGTTTATCAGTTTTATTGATTTTTTTTTTCAAAGAACCAGCTTTTTGTTTCATTCATTTTCTGTATGGTTTTCTTGTTTTCAATTTCATTGGTTTTTGCTCTTATCATTATGATTTCCTTCCTTCTGTTTGCTTTGAGTGTATTTTGCTGTTGTTTTTCTAATTTTTTAAGGTAGAATGGGAGCTTAGATTATTTGTTTGAGAGTTTTCTTCTCTTCTATATTTAGTGCTATAAATTTCCCTCTCAGCACTGCTTTTAGGTGCATCCTGCAAATTTTGATATACAGGCATACCTCATTTTATTGCACTTTGCTTTATTGCGTTTTGCAGATATTGTGTTTTTTACAAGACCCTCCACCAGCAAGAAGATTACAACTCACTGAAGGCTCAGATGATGCTTAGCCTTTTTTAGCAATAAAGTATTTTTTAATTAAGGCATATACATTGTTTTTTAAGATATAATGCTATTGCACGCTCAATAGACCACAGTATAGTATAAACATAACTTTTATTGGCTCTGGGAAACCAAAAAATTCATGTGACTCACTTTATCGAGATATTTACTTTATTGTGGTGGTCTGGAACTGAAACCGCAACATCTCTGAGGTGTATGCCTGTGTTGTATTTTTATTTTCATTCAGTTCAATGTATTTTTTAAATTTTCCTTGAGACTTCTTCTTTGACCCATGGTATATTTATGCGTGAGTTGCTTAATTTCCAAATGTTTGGTGATTTTCCTGTTACTGAGTTTTAGTTTGATTTCACTGTGGTCAGAGAACACACTTTTTGTGGGTTTGGTTCTTTTGAATTTGTTCAGGTTTATTTTATGGCCTGGGAGATGGTCTGTCTTGGTGAATGTTCCATGGGCTCTTGAAAAGAATGTCTGTTCTGCTATTGGTGCATGGAATGTTTTGCAAATGTTGGTTGATGGTGTTGTTCAGTTCTTCTATATACTTACTGATTTTCTAATAGTTCTATCAATTGTTGAGAGAGGGGTGTTGAAGTTTCTAAGTATAATTGTGGATTTGTTTATTTGTCTTTTCATTTCTATTAATTTTTACTTCATATATTTTGCAGCTCTGTTGTTTGGTTTATACACATTTAGATTTGCTATGTCTTCTTGGGGAATTGACCCTTCTATCATTATGTAATGTCCTTCTCTGTCTCTGGTAATTTTCTTTGTTCCAAAATCTGCCTTATCTTTTGACTCTGTTTGCATGGTATATCTTTTTACATCTTTTTATTTTCAACTTACCTATGTCATTATGTTTGAAATGGATTTCTTCTATACAGCATGTTTGGGTCATGTTTTGTTTTGTTTTTTTAACCACTCTGCCAATCTCATTTGTTAATTGGTTTATTTAGGCCATGTACATTTAATGTAGTTGTTAATAGGTTAAGGCTTAAGTTTGCTGTTTTATTTTTTGTTTTCTGTTTGTTCCTTCTGTTTTTTTTTTTCTTTTTCTTCATTTTTCCTGCTTGGTGTGTGTTACTTGAATCTTTTTTTAAGAATTCCATTTTGGTTTATTTATATAGGTTTTGAGTGGTTTTTTGGTATAGATTTTTTAGTGGTTGCTCTAATTATTACATTATACATAAGTAGCTTATCATAGTCTACTAATGTCAACATTTTAACCTTTGGGAAGTTTTCAGCCAACTCACCCTGCCTAACTGCTGCTATGTGGCCAGACATGGGCATCACTATTTGGCACTACTGACACCACAGGGAAGGGGTAGTTTTTCCTTTGATGTATAGCTAGAGTAGGGTGGATATTATCAAAAAGGTTTCTGTTCTGTTAGGCCACCTTTTCCCCAATTATTTAACTAAAGGGAACAAAGTTTTCTTGAGGCTTTTTTGATCTGGGCCTATTGGCAGTTTCAGGTTACAGGCTTCTTCAGCACCCCATCTGCAATATATGGGAGGCAAACAGAAACCCCAGGCAACTCACCACTGTAGTGTTCCTCACATCCTAAAGTCCCTAGGCAGTCTGCTTTCTGTTTTCCACTTTTCAGAGTCTTCCTGTGCTTGATTGTTATTTTGTTTAGGGTTTTTTTGTTATAAGAGGGAGGCCTAGTGAGAAATAGGCCATCAATTTTGAAAAAACATTTATTAATTCTTTCCTTCTACTTTCTTTTGATATATTTTGTTGTTATTTATCTGTATTCTTGAGTTGACTGTTTAGTTCATTTATTGTCCGTCAGAATAGTTCATGTATTATCAGTTGAAGTATATTTGAATATATTGGAATAAATAAATAAGTTTAATGGTACAACTTTCTTATGAGTACCACTTTAGCTGCATATCATAGGTTTTGATGGGTGTTGATTTCCTTGCTGATCATTTCTAAATAGTTTATAATTTCTGTTTTGATTCTCTGTTTAACCCAAGGGTTATTAGAAGAGTGGTATTTAAAACGCCAAGTGGATAGATGAGAGGCAGAGCTGTCCTTCATGCCTGGATATTTCTACATTAAAGCCAGGTAGGTCCTCAGAGTTATGCTTTTTCTGAGAAGCTCTCACAGAAAAGTGAGACTAGAAATTTGGTCCTCTGCCATTCTTTTCCTGTTCTTCGTTCTTCCGGTGTTTATTGTGTACTTATATTTAATAAGTCTCAAGATGCTTGGTCTTGACAAGGAGAAAAAAGGAAAGTTAAGGCATAGTTTCTGCCTTTAAGAAGTATAGTATCTAGTTGGGGTGATGGTATGTATACCCAAACCAATTAAATAGCAATACTGACAGTAGTGACTAAATAGCTGGCAATGGGGGTTGAGAGAAAAGGGAAATCAGTGTAGACTAAAGTAGCTGGAGGAAGACCTCTTGGAGGAGGGAGAAATATTTGAGTTAGACCTTAAAGGATAGGTAAGATTTAAATATGCAGAGGGGAAATGTTTCAGGCTGAGAGATTGGCATATAAAAGGCTACCATTAATGGAAAGGGGAAAGTTGAGTTGTGGTGGTAGAGGAAGATGAATTCAGTGTTAGCTATGTTGAGTTTGGGATGATTATAGGACATCCAAGAGGGAGATACCCTGGAAGTTATTGATCCTCATTTAGTGATACACTAGTTGAGTTTAGTTTTGTCCAAAACAATAGTCTGTTCTCTCTTGGCTTGGTCAGAGAAAAACAGCGTTCTGGTTTGGATAGCATTTTGGTTGAATATATGTGTCATAGATGTTATACCAGATATCTTCTGCTTACCCTTCTGGATCCAGTCTCCACCCTTTTATAGCCTGCTCTGTGCCCCAGGAGGCTAATCAGTATGGATTACATCAGTGAGTCTTCTTCCCTTCTTGGCTTCTGGTAGGGTTTGGGCAGTGGACATCCCTGGCCACACACGAAAGGGAGGGAAGAAACTGAGGTCAGGGTGTTTATTCCTGGCTTCCTCTTTGCAGGATCATCTCAGGCTGGCTGCTGTCCCTTAACTAAGGTCACACCTTCTCTCAAGGGGACCCATTCTACACCACATTATCCTTTTTCTGGTATCTGTTCCCTCCCCTCATTCTTTTGGGCATAGGGGTGGTAATAGCCTCAAGTTACTGCACTATGTGTCCCTCTTGGTTTTCCTACACCCTGCCCATACCTTTGCAGATAGTCCTTTTGTTAAACTTTCCACTAATTATGCTAATTTGAGTCTGCCATCTGTTTCCTGCTGGGACCCTGACTAATACAGATGAAGTCTCAATTGGCAAAGACTTAGCATACAATAAAATAAACCTAACATAAAATATGACTAAAAATGACTCAATCTGTGTCTATCTGATTAATCTAGGCTCTTGCAGTGCTTCCAGATAATCATTCTGAACCGCAGTCTTCAGAGTATCATAGGTGTGTAGGAGTGCCACTTCATTTAATATTAACAATAGCTAGCATTTATTAGTTACTTATTCTTTCCATGTGCTGTGCTAACATGTTTTACATGCATTATTTCACTTAACCTCCACAACAACCCTATGAAGTAAGTAATGTGTTTTAGTCTTTTTATGGGTGAAGAGACTAAGGCTTAGAGAGATTAAGTAGCTTGTCAGAGATTTCACAGCTAAGAAAGCAGAGCTGGGCTATAAACTTAGGTCTGTTTGACTCTATAGCTCATGTTCTAAACTCAAAGTGTGTTCCTCAGATCAGCAGCATCCAGGAGTTTGTTAGAAATGCAGAATCTCAGGCTTCACCTCACACCTCCTAAATCAGAGTCTGCATTTTAACAAGATCCCCGGGGGAATTCACATGAAAGTTTGAGAAGTAATACTCTAAACCATGTTGCCCTGCAGCCTGACTACTGTAGAAAGTTCTGTTTGATTGGTGCTGGGTAAAAAGAACATTTACCAAAAAAAAGTGATTATGTGAGGTGATAGACAGTAATCATTTCACAGTGTATGTGTCTTATCAAAATATCACATTGTATACCTTAAATATATACAATTTTATTTTGTCAACCATACTTCAATGAAACTGGGGGAAAAAAGAATATTTACCTTTCTGTGCTCTTTAACATTGGCGTCATATGGCCTTCTAGCTGGAATCTGCAAAGCCAGTGCTGTCATTTTTGAGACAAGGCCATTGAAAGCCAGTAGGGAATCTAACCTGGTGAGAGATGCCAGGAAGCAGCCGGAGCTGCCACTGTTGGGGAAAGGAGAGCTGGGACATAGGTTGCTGCCAGGAGTTTTTTATGGTTAACTTCAAACATATTTTACATACACTTTTACATGCAGCTCTTCAGCACCTATGGCTGCTGCACTTAAGAGAATCTGGAATCTGTGTATACTTGGCTAGTCCTCAGTAAAACTGGTCTGCTCAGAAAGTCTGATTTAATGCCCTTAGACTCTCTTCCTATAGTGTTCGTTTCCCACCTGCATGCCTTAGTCACTATCCCTCATATCCTTCCTCTCACCCTTTTCTTGTCCCTGTCGATATCTGCTTTTTAAAAAAATTTTCATTTTTATTGATGTCTTAATAGTTTATAACATTGTGGGGTTTTAGCTGTACATTATTTTTTGTCACCATGTGGATGTATCCCTTCACCCCTTGTGCCCGCCCCCCACCCCCCTTCCCCTTGGTAACCACCAACCAGTTCTCTCTGTCCGTATGTTAATTTATATTTCACATATGAGTGAAATCATGCGGTGTTTGTCCTTCTCTCTCTGGCTTATTTCACTTAACATAATACTCTCTAGGTCCATCCATGTTGTTGCAAATGGGACAATTCTGTCTTTTCTTATGGCTGAGTAGTATTCCGTTGTATATATATACCATATCTTCTTTATCCAATCATCAGTCGAGGGACACTTGGGTTGCTTCCACTTCTTGGCTATAGTGAATAATGCTGCAATGAACATAGGGGTGCATAAGCCTCTTGTGATGGTTGATTTCATGTCCGTTGGGTAGATGCCCAAGAGTGGGATAGCTGGATCATAAGGTATTTCTATTTTTAACTTTTTGAGGAATCTCCATACTGTTTTCCATAGAGGCTGCACCAGTTTGCATTCCCACCAGCAGTGAATTAGGGTTCCCGTTTCTCCACAACCTCTCCAACATTTGTTGTTATTTGTCTTGGTGATTATAGCCATTCTAATGGGTGTAAGGTGATGAAACTTAGCATAGTTTTGATTTGCATTTCCCTGATGATTAGTGATGTTGAACATCTTTTCATGTGCCTGTTGGCCATCTATATATCTTTCTTGGAAAAATGTCCATTCATATCCTCTGCCCATTTTTTGATCAGGTTGTTTGTTTTTTTGTTGCTCAGTTGTATGAGTTCTTTATATATTACGGTGATTAATCCCTTGTCGGATAAATGATTTGCAAATATTTTCTCCCAGTTGGAGGGTTGTTTATTCATTTTGATCCTGGATTCATTTGCCTTGTAGAAGATCTGTAGTCCAACAAAGTCCCACTTGTTTATTTTTTCTTTTGTTTCCCTTGTCCGAGTAGACATGGAATCTGAAAGGATCTCTTTATGACCAATGTCAATTAGTGTACTGCCTATATTTTCTTCCAGGAGTTTTATAGTTTGAGGTCTCCCTTTCACGTCATTAATCAATTTTGAGTTGATTTTTGTGTATGGCGATAGAAGATGGTCTACTTTCATTCTTTTGCATGTGGCTGCCCAGTTTTCCCAGCACCATTTATTGAAGAGACTTCCTTTTCTCCATTGTATGTTCTTTGCTCCTTTGTCAAAGATTAGCTGTCCATAGGTGTGTGGTTTTACTTCTGGGCTTTCAATTCTGTTCCATTGATCTGTGTGTCTATTTTTGTACCAGTACCATGCTGTTTTGATTACTATAGCTCTATAGTATATTTTGAAATCAGGGATTGCGATGCCTCCAGCTTTGTTCTTTTTTTTCAGAATTGCTTTTGCTATTCAGGGTCTTTTGTTGCCCCATACGACTTTCAGTATTTTTTGTTCTATTTCCATGAAGAATGACATGGGGATTCTGATTGGGATTGCATTGAATCTGTATATTGCTTTAGGTAGTATGGACATTTTAACTATGTTTATTCTTCCAATCCATGTGCATGGAATATTTTTACATTTCTTTATGGCTTCGTCGATTTCTTTCAATAGTGTCTTATAGTTTTCATTGTATGGGTCTTTCACCTCCTTGGTTAAATTTATTCCCAGATATTTTATTCTTTTTGTTGCAATTGTAAATGGGATTGTCATGTTGAGTTCTCTTTCTCTTCGTTTATCATTAGCGTATAGAAATGCAACTGATTTTTGTAAGTTGATTTATACCCTGCCACTTTGCTGTAGTTGTTGATTATTTCTAGTAATTTTCCAATGGATTCTTTAGGGTTTTCTATGTATAAGATCATGTCATCTGAAAATAGTGAGAGTTTCACTTCTTCGTTGCCTATTTGGAGTCCTTTTATTCCTTTTTCTTGCCTAATTGCTCTGGCCAAAATTTCCAGTACTATGTGGAATAAGAGCAGTGAGTGTGGGCACCCTTGTATTGTTCCTGTCCTCAAAGGAATGGCTTTCAGTTTTTCCCCATTGAGTAGGATGTTAGCTGTAGGTTTGTCATATATGGCCCTTATTATGTTGAGGTACTTTCCTTCTATACCCATTTTGTTGAGAGTTTTTATCATAAATGGATGTTGGATCTTGTCGAATGCCTTCTCTTCATCGATTGAGATGATCATGTGGTTTTTCTTCTTCATTTTGTTAATGTGGTGTATCACGTTGATTGATTTGTGGATGTTGAAGCATCCCTGTGTCCCTGCTATAAATCCCACTTGATCATGGTGTATGATCTTTTTGATGTATTGCTGTATTCAGTTTGCCAAAATTTTGTTGGGGTTTTTTTTTGCATCTATGTTCATTAACGATATTGGCCTGTAGTTTTCCTTTTTTGTATTGTCCTTGTCTGGCTTTGGTATCAGGGTGATGTCGGCCTCATAGAATGTGTTAGGAAGTATTCACTCTTCCTCTATTTTTTGGAAGACTTTGAGAAGAATATGTGTTAAATCTTCTTTGAATGTTTGGTAAAATTCTCCAGGGAAGCCATCTGGTCCTGGACTTTTATTTTTGGGAGGTTTTTGATTACTGTTTCAATCTCTTTACTTGTGATTGGTCTATTCAGATTCTCTATTTCTTCTTGATTCAGTTTTGGGATGTTGTATGCATCCAAGAATTTGTCCATTTCCTCTAGGTTGTCCAATCTGTTGGCATAAAGTTTTTGATAGCATTCTCTAATAATCCCTTGTATTTCTGTGGTATCTGTTGTAATTTCTCCTCTTCAATTTCTAATTTTATTTATTTGAGTCTTCTCCCTTTTTTTCTTAGTGAGTCTGGCTAAGGATTTGTCAATTTTATTTATCTTCTCAAAGAACCAGCTCTTTGTTTCATTGATCCTTTCTACTGTTTTTTTTAATTTCAATTTCATTTATTTCTGCTCTGATTTTTATTATTTCCCTCCTTCTGCTGATTCAGGGCTTTGTCTGTTCTTCTTTTTCCAACTCTGTTAGGTGCAATTTAAGGTTATTTATTTGGGATTTTTCTTGTTTGTTAAGGTGAGCTTGTATTGCTATGAATTTCCCTCTCAGGACCATTTTTGCTGCGTCCCATATGAGTTGGTATGGTGTATTTTCCTTCTCATTTGTTTCCAGATAGCTTTTGATTTCTCCTTTAATGTCATCAATGATCCATTGGTTGTTCAGTGGCATGTTGTTTAGTCTCCACATCTTTGTCCATGTCCCAGTTTTTTCCTTGCAGTTGATTTCTAGTTTCATAGCATTATGATCAGAAAAGATGCTTGTAATGATTTCAATCTTCTTAAATTTATAGAGGTTTGCCTTATTTCCTAATAAATGGTCTATCCTTGAGAATGTTCCATGTGTGCTTGAGAAGAATGTGTAATCTGCTGTTTTTGGGTGGAGTGCTCAGTATGTATCCTTTAAGTCCATCACGTCTAGTTTTTTGTTTAAGTCCATTATTTCCTTATTGACTTTTTGTCTGGATGATCTATCCATTGATGAAAGGGGGGTGGTAAGATCCCCTACTATTATTGTGTTATTGTTAATATCTCGTTTTAGGTTTTTTAGCAGTAGTTTTATGTACTTTGGTGCTCCTGTGTTGGGTGCATAGATGTTTATACGTGATATGTCTTCTTGGTGAAGTGTCCCTTTTACCATTATATATTGCCCTTCTTTGTCTCTCATTACTTTTTTTATCTTGAAGTCTACTTTGTCTGATATAAGTATGGCTACTCCTGCTTTCTTTTGTTTGCCATTAGCTTGGAGTATTGTCTTCCATCCTTTTGCTTTGAGTCTGTGTTTGTCTTTAGAGCTGAGACATGTTTCCTGGAGGCAGCAAATTGTTGGATCTTGGTTTTTAATCCATTCCGCCACTCTGTGTCTTTTGATCAGAGAATTCAATCCGTTTACATTTAGAGTGATTATTGATATATGAGGGTTTAATGTTGCTATTTTATTGTTCATTTTCTGGTTCTTTTGCATTTCCTTTGTTTCTTGTCCCATGTGTTTTGGACTGCCAGTTCAGTTTGGTAGTTCTGCATGATGATTCTCCTAGTTTTCTCTTTATTTGCCATATGTGGTTCTCTTCTGGTTATTTGTTTAGTGGTTACTGTGAGGTTTATATAAAAGATCTCCTGGATAAGATACTACATTTTCAGGTGACTCTTGTTTCCTTAGACTAAGTTGATTCGATCCCTTTCCTCTTCCCCCTCTTATTTGTTGTTGTCACTACTTAGTCCATCTTGTGTCATGAGTGTGTGTTTACAGTGATGAGCTTAAATTCATTTTTGATGTTTTCCACCTGTGGTTTTTCTGGTTTAGTCTCCTTGTTTTTCTCCTTGCTCAAAATTTTGTATCCCCCTTCTCTTTTGTTTTCTTTTCAGGCCTAAGGGCCTTCTTGAGCATTTCTTGTAGTGGGGGTCTTGTGGTAAATGAACTCCCTTATCTTTTATCAGGAAGAGTTATTATTTCTCTATCATATTTGAAGGATATTTTCACTGGATAAAGTATTCTTGGCTGAAGGTTTTTGTCTTTCAAGATTTTAAATATATCATTCCAGTCTCTCCTAGTCTGTAGAGTTTCTGTTGAGAAATCAGCTGAGAGCCTGATGGGGTTTCCTTTGTATGTTATTTTGTTTTTTTGTTTAGCTGCCCTTAATATTTTTTCCTTGTCACTGATTTTTGTTAATTTAGCTATTATGTGGCCTGGCGTTTGTCTTTTCCTGTTTATATATTTAGGTGATCTATTGATTTCATTCACTTTTATTTCCATCTCTTTCCCTAGGTTTGGGAAGTTCTCAGCTGTTATTTCTTTGAACAAACTCTCTGCTCCTTTTTCTCTTTCTTTTCCTTCTGGAATATCTATTATCCTTATGTTGCTTTTCCTCATTGAGTCTGATATTTCTCGAAGATTTCTTCATTTCTTTTTAGTCTTAGCTCTCCTTCCTCCTCTATCTGGAGCATTTCTGCATGGCTATCCTCGATAATGCTAATTCTTTCCTCCTTATTGTCAGTTCTGCTCTTTAAAGACTCCAGGTTTCCCATTATCTCGTCCATTGTGTTTTTTATCTCCAATATTTCTGATTGGTTTTTCTTTATGGTTTCAATCTCTTTTGTGAAGAAATCCCTGAATTCTTTGATTTGTTTCTCTGTGTTCTCTTGTATTTTGTTGAGTTTGTTTATGATAGCTATTTTGAATTCTCTATCATTCAGGTTATAGATTTCTGTGCCTTCAGGGTTGGTTTCCGGGTGTTTGTCATTTTCCTCTTGGTCTGTACACTTAAGATACTTTTGCATAGAGCCAGCTGATTTACCTTTGCTATTCTTCATCTTGAAGATGGTCCGGCAGTTTCCACTTGCTGCCACTGCATGGAGGTCATGAGCGGTGTGCTCTGAGCCCGCTGCAGTCCCCAGAGGGATTGTGCTGAAGTGCAGGGCGTGTGGGCGGAAGGGTTATCTCACCTGCCCGACCCGGGGGCTTCCTTTCTGGTTCTCTTGGGTCATTTACCACACCCCAGAAACAGTCCGTCATCGCTTCCTGATGGGGATCTCTTGACAGTCTGTGAGAGCACCTGGAGGGTGATAACTTTCCCTGCAGAGGGCTGCCCCCCAAGTCTGTGAGTTGCAGTGTCTGTCTTTGCTGATCTATTGGGGAGGGGGAGTAAATCTCCTTACCTTTCCTCAAGTCCTTTGGGGCTTCCCGTGCCTCCACCATCAGATGTACCATGGCAAGTGTCTCTTAGAAGTCCTTTGTAGTGTTTGATTGACCTCCATTGGTATGAAAATGATGTTTTTGTTGTGTCTTAGGGGGCGGAGATTCAAAGAGGGAACCTCACTCTGCCACGATGCTGACGTCACTCTTGATATCTGCTTTAAGAAAGCATATCAGATAATAAACCTATGAAATGTGCTCCATCTCACTAGTCATCAGGGAAATTCAAATTAAAACCACAAGATACCACTATACACCCATCATGATGAAAAAAGACCGACAATTCCATGTATTGATGAGGATGTGGGTCAGTTGGAACTTTCGTCCACTATTGGTGATAGTGTAAATTGGTACAACTACTTTGAAAAACTATGTGGCAGTATTTACTAAAGGTGAACTTATGCATATCCTATGTCCAAGTAATTTCACTGGTGGATTTTAAACCAAGAGAATCTCTCCTACATGTGCACAAGGCTACATATGCATATATAGATATCCATTGAAGAATTTTGTTTGTGATAGTTAAAAATGGAAAACAACCTAAATGAACATCAACAGAATGAATACATAAATTATAGTGTATTCATCTGATGGAATTCCATAAAGCACCTAAAATGGATTATAACTACATGTAGCAACATAGAACTAGAGCAAAATGTATCAAAACCATACTATTGAGGAAAAAAGTTGCATAAAAGTCTGTTTAATTACATTTATGTAAAATATAAGAACACAAAACAATATCCTATAATGTTTATGGTACATGCATAGATAAAAGGAAAAAAAATCTTACTAAATATTTGTACACACACACACACACACACACACACACACACAC
Organism: Tapirus indicus; assembly: GCA_031878705.1. Lineage (NCBI taxonomy): Eukaryota > Metazoa > Chordata > Mammalia > Perissodactyla > Tapiridae > Tapirus > Tapirus indicus. Next base: position 84,500,707 of record CM062942.1, on the reverse strand, counting down.
ACACACGGCCCGTTAGTTGCAGAGCTAGGACGAGAAGCCAGTATTCCTTCTTTTTCCTTTTTTTTTTAAATTGAGACTTTATTTTGTAGAGCAGTTTAAAGTTCACAGCAAAACTGAGGGGAAGGTACAGAGATTTCCCATATTCCTTATTCTTCTTTAACCTAAGTAATGGAGCCTTCAAACTCCGAAGGGTCTGCACAATCATAACTTAGCTCCCTGTCTGCAGTAGCTAGGCATGTGTAGCTCAGAACACATATGGGAGCCTGGTGAGTATGGGGGATCAACAGGGTTAACTGTCTCTTTTATATGAAGGCAGCAGGCAAGGTTGCTACAAGCTTTTATTTCTACATCCTCACCCTCTGTCTACGGGCCAGGTAAACTGAGCTTGACCTGCTTAAGGATATCAGTCAACAGGGTAATGTGAAACACTAGTAAGCAGGTGACTGTTTCAACCTACAGCAGAACTCCTCAGCACTTCTCTGTCATGTTTGACTAGCCCTGGCAGAGCTGCTGGACAGAAAGTCCAACCCAGAGAACAGAAAAGCTATAAATGGTCTCTGGTGTAACAAAAATGGACTGTTGGCAGAGTGCTTGAATTGAAATTCTAAGTCCTGAATGACACAGGTTTTAATGTTAAGGGCCTACAGGGTATTTAGGAGAAAACAGAATTCTAGAAAACAAAAGGCAGTACATGGTCCCTGCTCTCCCTGACCTACTGCGGTTACTTTTTTCTCAATTACTTAGTAATTGGCTTTAAATTCCCCAGGCTAAGACCTTGAAAATCTACCAGAGGGGTATGTGAGATAAAGAGAATAAGAGAGTTTTAGAAGGGCAGGGAAAAAAGGAAGAAAAGAGGAGACTTTTTTGAATGGGTTGTTTCCATTGTTTGATGTTAGAATTGATGGTCTGCCCAGCCTCTGTTGGGCATTTGATCTAGTAATGACTCCTGAGAAGAGCCTTAAAGAGGTTTGGGTTCTAGTCCCAGAACCACCTCTTCTTCCTAGCTCTGTGACCTTAAGAAAATCCCTTAACCTCTTTGAACTTCAGATACCTCATCTATAAAATGATGATAGTAATTGTATTTACCCTGTATGGTTGTTGAGGCATGTAAAGCACTTAGCACAGTGCCTGGCACGTGGTAAGAGCTCAGTAAATTAACAATGATCGTTCTTGTTGTTGCAGCATCATGGAAGCAAAGGAAGAGAGCATTTCGAGTAGGAGAGGAAAATCTGCTCTACATAATGCCAGATGCAGCAGAGGTCAAGGAGGATGAGAATTGAGAAAGGCAAGGGTTTAGAGACTTGATTAGAAATGCTGAGTGATATTTACATTTGAGACTTATCTTCTGAGCTCCTTGTTTTTCTGGAAATGGGAATCAGAGTCTAAAAAGAAAAACCATCACTTTTTGTGGTCAGGATATGTATTTACTTTAACTTCAGAGCAAGCACTGTTTATAGGAAGAGTATGTAAGAAGGTAGCTGCAGCTGTGACAGACTGTTGCCACGCTGTACTTTAGAACTTTCTGTAAGGTGGAAATGTTCTCTGTCTGTGCTGACCAATACACATGTGGCTGTTGAGCACTTGAAATGTGGCTAGTGTGACTGAGGAACTGAAATTTTAATTTTATTTAACCTTAATTAGTTTAAATTTAAATAGCCATGTGTGGGTAGTGGCAGCTATCAGTCTAATTGGGGAAGCAGGGCTATACTCTTGAAACCAGTTAAATACCAAAAGGATTGGGATCAGACAGTAGAAACTTAATTGTTCAGAAAAAGAGTGATGCCCTTCTAGGCTAGAGAATTTAAGGAGAGTCTTATAGAGCAGGTGAAACTTGGACTTGACCTTGAAGGATGTATAGTGTTTGGATGGGAGGAAAGAAGGCAGGAGGTCATTCCAGATGGGTTAGAAGAGGTGGGCAAAGTTTTACAGTTAGAAGTGCCTCTTTTATGAGAAGTTTGAGGACAATGGCCATTCTAGAATAGAGCATTCATATTAGGAGTTAGGTGGGTTGGGGCCAGGTCATGGACAGCCTTGAATGCTAGAACAAAGGGTTTGGGTTTTGTCCACATAGGCCAATGTTTTGCAAAGCTTGCTTAGAACACAGATTCTCAGGCCCCAACCTGGTCTACTCAATCAGATTTTCTGTGTTGCAGCCTAGGAAATCAGTATTTTAGGCATGCTCCCCAGGTGTGTATGATGCACATTCAAGTTTGAGATCTATTAGATAGGCAGAAGGGAGCCCTTGGAAGCTTTTGGTCAAAGGAGTGACATGATGATAGAGGTATCATAGGAAGCTTGACAAGATGGGAAGGTGTAGGATATAGAAACTAGGTAAGGAAACCAGTTAGGTGACTGTTAAAGTAGTTCAGATATGAACTTCACATATCCAGATATTCTTTCTGGCTGGTATCCTTGGCATTGTCAAATCAATTCCTAATATTTCCCTGCAGGCCATATTTTAATTTTCCACACAATTTGTTTGCTGTTTTAAATGACTAGGGCCCAGGTACAAGAGCCTGACTTCCTGGGTTCAAATCCCAGCCCTACTATCTAAGCTGTTTTAGCTTACACAAGCCACTTAACTTTTCTATGCTTCAATGTCCTTATTTATAAGGCGGAGATGATCATGGCTCCTATCTCATAAGGGCATTGTGAGGATTAAATGAGATCATAAATGGCTTACAGCAGTGTCTGGCACAGAGTAAGCACTCAATGTTGGTGTTAATGTTATTTAAACTAAAGAGCTCTTTCAGTTTATTCCAATTTGTATAATAGTTAAAACCAATCAGTTACATTTCACAAAAAAAGTGTTAAATGTGCCCGTTCTGAATATTAAGACCAAGCCCTAGACTTTTTGCTTAATGAGTTGTATTTCAAAGCATAATCCTTCACTTAATTTAACATATAATTATCCTTCATAAAATAAGTCTAAATAGAGGACGAATTGTTCTACCCACTGAATGTGTCTACCTATGCTTAGTTCTTGGCTATGAATTATATTTCTTTTTAAACTTTCTACTTTTTATATTGCTACTAGCTTTCAATGAATGCTGTTTATGATATTTATTTCAGAAAAAAAGAGTGAACTCTTTTTGTTCTTCTAGGGGACTGACAATGAAAATAAAATTCAATTTCTTGTTGGGCATGTGGCCTGGTGTCAGTGACCCCACGATGTACCATAGGGAGCAGCGACAGCTTTTTCAAGGAATGAGAAAGTCTCTTTAGGTGCCTGACTTGGTAGTTTGTGAACTTCTGGCTGCTGCTTCATTCTTCTTCCAGGCATCACCTGCACAGAAGCTTCTCCTAGCCTTTTCAGTTTCCTTTGACAGTCAGCTTCCTGAAGCACCTCTCAAGATGCACCTTCAAGTCTTGGGGGCAGAGAGGGAAGGAAACAGCTAAGGACCCATGATGGCCACCTATCCACTTCTGAGACAGACTGAGCCAGGAAATTGCCTTGGACTCTTCGTTCTGCTTTCAGAAACAGTCACTCCTAACTTTGTTCACTTAGGTTCTGTTAGATGGTTGAAAAAGATTGGTCTGTGACATGATTGGTTAAGGTTCTTTTTTTTAATATTTTGAACAGGTGAACACATATTTCCCCTACTATCTCCCTAGATGTCCATTTCCCTTCCCTGGAGTCAGTCACAGTTACCAATTTCTTGTGTATCCTCCCAGAGATGTTCTATACATATTTGTATATGGACATCCTTAATTTTTATATAAATTGTAGCATACCATAAATACTATTCTGCACCTTGCTTTTTTTCACTTAATATATAGAATATTGTTTTATATCAGTGCATAAAGAGCTTTATGGCTGCATGGCTGCACAGTATTCCATAATTATTGTAGATGTACCAGAATTTCTTTAAGCAGTCCTTTGTTGGTGGCCATTTAGGTTGTGTCCAATCTTTTGCTGTTGTAAACATGCTTATACATATTATATTTCACATGTGGGAGTGTATCTCTAGGAGAAATTGGTTAGGGCAGTTTGGTCATTGGCTTGTTCAGTTGCTTGATGGCTATAAAACCACAGTACTGTGTGTGGAGTCAAAGATTCTAGGAGGCCTAGCCATGCCTAACTACATGGATGTCACAGGATGTTAAACTAGAGGGAACTTAGAGATCCCAGAGAGGGCCAAGATCACATAGAGATTTAGAAGTAGATCCAGGATTAAAACCCACAGTTTTTTACTTCAGTCTATAATGTAGCTCTTTTTACTACACCACACTGCTGTCTATTGGACGGATTTGGCACGGCCTGATTTCTGTGCTGACGGGCAGGACTGTGCATTATCTGGCCCACTGTGATCTCACTACCCTGTCTTTACCAGATTTCTCTTTCCATGCCCTGACTTTGCCAACCTAATGTACCCCACCTTCCCTGCTGTTCTGACTTCTCCCACTATTAATAACTCCATCTTTTTAATTTTTTAAATTAGAGTTGAAGTCATTTACGGTTTGGGGACACTTTAGTAGTAAAGCCAAGTAGGAGAGGCAGGAGTGCTGGGGAGGTGATCTGGTAATGGCACAAGATTCGTGATCTTACCTGTTGCTTTCTACTCTTAGCTGATCCATTGAGTCATCATGCAGTCTAGGAGGAGTCCTTTTCTTCTCTTGGCAGTGCTGGAATATCTCCTTCCCTTGGCCATAAGGTGGAGCACCTCAAGGTCCAACAAGTGCATAATGTGCCCAATAAAAAAGAAAATGGAGGTGTGTGCAGATAGTTTAATTCTTACTGAATTGTACCAGGGAGCAAACTACAGGTGATATTCTTTGTGAGCAGCCTGAGGAAATCAAGGGCTTTGGTGTCAGGGACAGACTTTCGTGTGTGGAATGACTCTTTAAGTCTGTCTTAACTCTGACTCAGGTCACAGAGGGGTCAACTGCTGCCAATATTTATGAAATGCACACAATGATGATGATGGATAAAATCATTCTAGGAAGAGACTGTAGAGCTATTCCTAGGACAGTTTTTCTCAAAGTATGATCCTCTGAGCACCTGCATTGCTCAAAGGAAGGGGCATTGAATGCTGCAAGTAGTCCTCCTCTCCAAGAGATTCTTATGTGAATGTAACTATGCGAACTACTGTCGAAGGAATGGTAAATTGGGAAGATGGTCATGAGCCTTTGAATTTGGGGTGGCCTATAGAATTCGTGACAAGAACTGACTAGCAATTCCAGGTAGCATACAGTTCTTTCACTTGAGAAGACGTAAAGACTGGGTTAGGTGCCCACAACATGCTCCCACAGACTCTGTGCTTCTATCGTACCCCTTATCATGCTGTGTGGTAACTGAATGTGTTTTTTTTAAATTGATGTCTTAATAGCTTATAACATTGTGAAGTTTTAGTTGTACATTATTGTCTGTTAATCACCATATAAACTCTTCCCTTCACCCCTTGTGCCCAACTCCCCTCCCCATTGCCCCTGGTAACCAGCAAACAGTTCTCTCTGACCATGTGTTAGTTTATATTCCACATATGAGTGAGATCATGCAGTGTTTGTCTTTCTCTCTCTGGCTTATTTCACTCAACATAATACTCTCCAGGCCCATCCATGTTGTTGCGAATGGGAGAATTTTGTCTTTTTTGTGGCTGAGTAGTATTCCATTGTGTGTGTGTGTGTGTGTGTGTGTGTATATATATATATATATATATATATATATACACACCACATCTTCTTTATCCACTCATCTGTCATGGGACACTTGGGTTGCTTCCACTTCTTGGCTATAGTGAATAATGCAGCAATAAACATAGGGGTGCATAGGCCTCTTTGGATTGTTGATTTCGGGATCTTTGGATAGATACCCAATAGTGGGATAGCTGGATCATAAGGTATTTCTATTTTTAATTTTTTGAGGACTATCTGTACAGTTTTCCATAGAGGTTACACCAGATTGCATTCCCACCAGCAGTGGATTAGGGATCCCATTTCTCCACAACCTCTCCAACATTTGTTGTTTTTTGTCTTAGTGATTATGGCCAATCTAACAGGTGTAAGATGATATCTTAGTGTAGTTTTGATTTGCATTTCCCTGATGATTAGTGATGTTGAACATCTTTTCATGTGCCTGTTGGACTTCTGTATATCTTCCTTGGAAAAATGTCTGTTCATATCCTCTGCCCATTTTTTGATTGGGTTGCTTGTTTTTTTTTTTTTGTTCTGTGGGGTGAGTTCTTTATATATTGTGAAGATTAACCCCTTGTCAGATATATGATTTGCAAATATTTTCTCCCAGCTAGGGGGTTGTCTATTCATTTTGATTCTGGATTCATTTGCCTTGTAGAAGCTTTTTAGTCTGATGAAGTCCCACTTGTTTATTTTTTCTTTTGTTTCCCTTGTCCGAGTAGACATGGCATCCAAAAAGATCCCTTTATGACTGATGGCAAATAGTGTACTGTCTATCTTCTCTTCCAGGAGTTTTATAGTTTCAGGTCTCACTTTCAGGTCTTCGATCCATTTTGAGTTAATTTTTGTGTATGGCGATAGAAGATGGTCTACTTTCATTCTTTTGCATGTGGCTGTCCAATTTCCCCAGCACCATTTATTGAAGATACTTTCCTTTCTCCATTGTATGTACTTAGCTCCTTTGTCAAAGATTAGTTGTCCGTAGATGTGTGGTTTTATTTCTGGGCTTTCAATTCTGTTCCATAGATCTGTGTGTCTATTTTTGTATCAGTACCATGCTGTTTTGATTACTATGGCTTTGTAGTATATTTTGAAATCAGGGATTGTGATGCCTCTGGCTTTGTTCTTTTTTTTTCAGGATTGCTTTAGCTATTTGAGGTCTTTTGTTGCCCCATATGAATTTTAGTATTCTTTCTTCTATTTCCGTGAAGAATGTCATTGGGATTCTGATTGGAATTGCACTGAATCTGTAGATTGCTTTAGGTAGTATGGACATTTTAACTATGTTTATTCTTTCAATCCATGTGCATGGGATATTTTTCCATTTCTTTATGTCTTCGTCAATTTCTTTCAATAGTGTCTTATAGTTTTCATCGTATAGGTCTTTCACCTCCTTGGTTAAATTTACTCCCAGATATTTTGTTGTTGTTGTTGCGATTGTAAATGGGATTGTCTTCTTGAGTTCTCTTTCTGTTAGTTCATTCTTGGCATATAGAAATGCAATTGATTTTTGTAAGTTGATTTTATACCCTGCAACTTTGCTGTAGTATTTGATTATTTCTAATAGTTTTCCAATGGATTCTTTAAGGTTTTCTATATATAAGATCATGTCATCTGCAAATAGTGAAAGTTTCACGTCTTTGTTGTCTATTTGGAGTCCTTTTATTCCTTTTTCTCACCTAATTGCTCTGGCCAAAACCTCCACTACTTTGTTGAATAAGAGTGGTGACAGTGGGCACCCTTGTGTTGTTCCTGTCCTCAAAGGAATGGCTTTCAGTTTTTCCACATTGAGTATGATGTTGGCTGTGGGTTTGTCATATATGACCTTTATTATGTTGAGGTACTTTCCTTCTACACCCATTTTGTTGAGAGTTTTTATCATAAATGGATGTTGGATCTTGTCGAATGCCTTCTCTGCATCAGTTGAGATGATCATGTGGTTTTTATTCTTCGTTTTGTTAATGTGGTGTATCACGTTGATTGATTTGTGGATGTTGAAGCATCCCTGTGTCCCAGGTATAAATCCCACTTGGTCATGGTGTATGATCTTTTTGATGTATTGCTGTATTCAGTTTGCCAAAATTTTGTTGGGGTTTTTTTTTTTGCATCTATGTTCATTAGCGATATTGGCCTGTAGTTTTCCTTCTTTGTATTGTCCTTGTCTGGCTTTGGTATCAGGGTGATGTTGGCCTCATAGAATGTGTTAGGAAGTGTTCCACCTTCCTCTATTTTTTGGAATAGTTTGAGAAGGATAGGTATTGAGTCTTCTTTGAATGTTTGGTAAAATTCTCTGGAGAAGCCATCTGGTCCTGGACTTTTATTTTTTGGGAGGTTTTTGGTTACTGTTTCAATTTCTTTACTTGTAATTGGTCTATTCAGGTTCTCTATTTCTTCTTGATTCAGTTTTGGTAGGTTGTATGAGTCTAGGAATTTATCCATTTCTTCTAGATTGTCCAATTTGTTAGCATATAGTTTTTCATAGTGTTCTCTTATAATCCTTTGTATTTCTGTGGTATCTGTTATAATTTTTCCTCTTTCATTTCTAGTTTTATTTATTTGAGCCTTCTCTTTTTTTCTGTTGTGAGTCTAGCTAAGGGTTTGTCAATTTTGTTTATCTTCTCAAAGAACCAACTCCTTGTTTCATTGATCCTTTTTACTGATTTTTTCATTTCAATTTCATTTATTTCTGCTCTAATTTTTATTTCCCTCCTGCTGACCTTGGACTTTGTTTGTTGTTCTTTTTCTAGTTCTGTTAGATGTAGTTTAAGGTTGCTTATTTGGGATATTTCTTGTTTTTGAGGTGGGCCTATTTTGCTGTGAGTTTTCATCTCAGGACTGCTTTTGCTGCATCCCATATGAGTTGTTATGGTGTGTTTTCATTTTCATTTGTCTCCAGATATATTTAATTTCTCCATTAATCTCATCAATGATCCATTGGTTGTCCATCTCATCTAGTTTTTCATTTAAGTCTTCTATTTCCTTATTGACTTTTTGTATGGATGATCTATCCATTGATGTGAGGGGGTGTTAAGGTCACCTACTATTATTGTGTTGTTGTTGATATCTCCTTTTTGGTTTGTTAATAGTTGCTTTATGTACTTTGGTGCTCCTGTGTTGGGTGCATATATATTTATAAGTGTTATGTCTTCTTGGTGGAGTGTCCCTTTTAACATTACATATTGCCTCTCTTTGTCTCTCATTACCCTTTTTATCTTGAAGTCTACTTTGTCTGATGTAAGTATGGCCACACCTGATTTTTTTGTTTGCCATGAGCTTGGACTATTGTCTTCCATCCTTTTACTCTGAGCCTCTGTTTGTCTTTAGAGCTGAGATGTGTTTCCTGGAGGCAGCATATTGTTGGCTCTTGTTTTTTAATCCATCTCGCTACTCTGTGTCTTTTGATTGGAAAATTCAATCCATTTACATTTAGAGTGATTATTGATATATATATGGGCTTAGTGTTGCTACTTTATTGCTCATTTTCCAGATCTTTTGTATTTGCTTTGTTTCTTGTCTCATGTGATTCAGACTACGAATTCAGTTTGGTAGTTCTGTATGATGGTTTTCTTAGTTTTCTCTTTATTTATCATATGTGTCTCTGCTCTGAATATTAGTTTAGCAGTTACCACGAGGTTTGTATAAAAATTCCCGTAGAAGAGAGAGTCTGTTTTCTGGTGTCCTCTTATTTCCTTTGTCTAAGTCGAGTCCGTCCCTTTCCTCTTCCCCTTCTAAATTTTTGTTGTCACAACTTATTCCATGTTGTGTTGTGTTGTAATTTCGTGTTTATAGTGATGAGGTCATGTTTATTTTTGGTGTTTTCCTTCCCTTGATCTTTGATGTCATAATTAAGTGTTTGCTAACCTATTGTGGTAGAGAGCTCAATTTATCTGAATTTTGTCTACCTATTTTCTCCTTGCTCAAAGCTTTCTATCCCCTTTCTCTTTTTTTCAGGTATGAGGGGCTTCTTGAGCATTTCTTGCAGTGGGGGTCCGTGGCAATGAACTCCCTTAACTTTTGTTTATCTGGGATAGTTATTATTTCTCCATCATATCTGAAGGATATTTTTGCTGGATACAGTATTCTTGGCTGAAAGTTTTTGTCTTGGAGAATTTTGAATGTATCATTGCACTATCTCCTGGCCTGTAGAGTTTCTGATGAAAAATCTGCTGAGAGCTTGATTGGAATTCCTTTGTATGTTATCTTTTTTTCTCTTGCTGCCCTTGATATTCCTTCTTTGTCATTAACTTTTGCCAGCTTTACTACTATGTGCCTTGGGGATGGCGTTTTTTTTGTTGTTGATATATTTAGGAGATCTATTGATTTCATTCACTTGTATTTCCAGCTCCTTCCCCAGGTTTGGGAAGTTCTCAGCTATCACTTCTTTGAACAAGCTCTCTGCTTCTTTTTTCCCCTCTTCTCCCTCTGGGATACCTATAATTCATAAGTTGCATTTCTTAATTGAGTTGGATATTTCTCAGAGATTTTCTTCATTTCTTTTTAGTCCTAGCTCTGTCTCCTCCTCCATCTGAAGCCTTTCTGCATTGCTGTCCTCAATGGAACTAATTCTTTCCTCCATATTGTCAGCTCTGTTCTTTAAAGAATCCAGATTTTCCTTTATCTCCTCCATTGTGTTTTTCATCTCCAACAATTCTGATTGGTTTTTCTTTATGGTTTCAATCTCTTTTGTGAAGAAGCTCCTAATTTCCTTGACTTGTCTATCCATATTTTCTTGTAAATCACTAAGCTTTTTTTATGATAGCTATTGAATTCTCTGTTATTTAGGTTATACATTTCTGTGTCTTTCGGGTTGATTTCTGGATGCTTGTCATTTTCCTTCTGGACTGGAGATTTAATGTCTTTTGCATAGTGCTTGAGGGTTTGTTGTTATTTTTCCTTATCTTGAAGATGTCTGGATGTAGATTCCACTTCCCGCTAGTAGGTGGGGATCAATAACTATGCTCCTAAACTGCTAAGATCTGTGGGCATTCTGGCCGGATGTGTGGCTGGGCTGGAGCTCCACGGGGGCGGGGTGTCACATGCTGTCCACTGGCTTGGATCTCCACTTGGTTGGATCCCTGTGTGCCTCCGCCAGGCTACAGCACCACTGGACTTGGGTGCCTGGGTGTCCTGCACTGGCGGCAGGGTTTTAACTCCATGGGGGCGGGTGTCATGCACAGGCCACCAGGCAGAAACCCATGGGGGCAGGTGCTACACGCCGCTGGGCTTGGGTGTCCAGGTGTCGCACACTGGTGGCAGGGCTTTGACTCCACAGGGGTGGGTGTCCCACACCAGCCACTGGGCTGAGATACCACAGGGGTGGGTTCCTTACACTGCTGTGCTTGGGCGTGGTTGCATGGCTGGATCTCCACTGCGTTGAATCCCTGCGTGCCTCCATGGAGCCACAGCCTTCTGGGCTCAGGCACTGAGCACTGCCGAGCCAAGACACCGAGGGAGGGGGTGTGGCACTCACTTTCACCTCCCTGTTCCCAGGGGCTTCTTGTTCATCTCTTGCTATCTGCTCTCCTGGAGTGTTAGTTTGGCGAGGACACCCCCACAACTGTTTCATTCCTTCTGTGTGGGGGTTCCCTGCTCTGTGGGAACTTGGAGACTGAAGGTTTTTCTGCCAAGGGCCACCCCTTCCCCTCCTCTCTGAGAGCCATGCATTCTCAGTCTCAGGGCCACTGCTGTTGGGGAAGAAGGGGAGCCTTCCTTACCCACTGCCTCTTCCCCTTGGGTTTCCAGCAACTCCACCGTCAGATGTAAGGCTGCGTGGGTCTCCTAGACGTCCTGTATGTAGTTTGAAAGACCTCCGTTGATGTATGGATGACCTTTTTGTTGTATCTTAGTGGGGGAGATTTTCGAGGAAAAGCTCACTCTGCCATGATGCTGATGTCACTCTTTGTAACTGAATGTTTTTGTTCCTTCTCCCTGTAATCCAGAGGGCTCTTAGTTCCAAGCAACAGAAATTGACTGGCTAATTTAAGCAGAAAATGTTTGTCTTGGAAGCATATTGAATAGTGCACAGAATCACAAGGTGGCCTGGAGAACCAGACCCAGGGCTACACAGCCAACATCACAGCTGCCACAGCTACCACCACCGCCACTGCAAGCACCATTGGTATGTTAGCTCAGGTCCTCAGAGGAGTGGGTACCAAGCTGGGATTACACGTGCAAGAGATTTATTGGGGAAGATGCCTATGAGAGAAAATAGGGAGAGAGCCAGAGGAAGCTGGGACAGCTGTCAGATTGCAGTGTAAATCTGACCTTTAAGGATGAGAGAAGGAAAGAAGAAGGTGAGGTAGGAAGAGTCATAGACTGAAGTGCAGTGCTAATAAAGTTTGGCCAGGCTGGTGGGGAGCCTGTTGCCAAAGTCACAGGTCACATAGTCCTGCATCTCTGAGAAATGGGTTTGACTTAGTATCCCTGCTGTACTCAGTCATTGGCTGGGAGCAGTGTGGCCTCAGAGCAAAGCAGCAAATATTGGGGTGAATTCAGAGCACAGCAGCTGGGGCAAAGGTCAGTTACATTCCCCACATTGGAAGAACTGAAAGGCACGTTTTAAATGACTAGCTCAATTGGAGAAGATTGTCCACTTCTTTGGGTCACTGGCTCCCAATTCAAGGGGTGGATTTTTGGATTGAGTGAGCCTGTCATATGCCTGTGCCCTGACTGCAAGGGGGCCTGCTTCCCACCAAGATTCCTATGCCCTCTCTCCCAAATAAAGGGGTTCAAATGTTGGACAGAAACACCCCCCAAAAGGACAAATGTCTGCTATACTGTGTGAACTCTTTGAGAGCAGAGATCTTTGTCTTGCTTATTGCTATTACAAATATTTACAAATAAATGTTTATTGAAATAATTGAATGAATGTGACCAGCTGGTGTTTAAATGACCTTACACACACACAAACTCAATTTAGCCATCATGGAAATGCAAATCAAAAACCACTAGGACAACTATAATGAAAAAGATAACAAGTGTGGTTGAGGATGTGGAGAAACACACTGCTGATGGAAATGTAAAATGGAGCAGTCACTTTGGAAAAGTCTGGCAGTCTCTCAAAAGTTTACATTTAGTGACCATGTGATCCAGCATTTTACTTGTAGATATATACCCAAGTGAATTGAAAACATGTTTTTGCAAAAATGTGTACACAAATATTGCTAGCTACATTGTTCATAATAGCGAAAAGTAGAAACAACCATGTAATGGTTAATTTTATGTGTAAACTTGGCTAGGCTATGGTGCCCAGTTGTTTGGTCAAACATCAGTCTAGATGTGTTGTGAAGGTGTTTTTAAGATGTGATTAACATTTATATCAGTAGATGAGTAAAACAGATTACCCTCCATGATGTGGGTGGGCCTCATCCAATCAGTTGAAGGCCTTAGGAGCAAAGACTGAGGTCCCCTGATAAAGAAGGAATTCTGCCTCTAGACTGCAACATAGAAATTCTGCCTGAGTTTCTAGCATTTGTACTCAAGACTGAAAAATCAACTCTTTCCTGAATTTGCAGCCTGCTGGCCTGCCCTGCAAACCAGCCCCCATAATTGTGTGAGCCAATCCCTTAAAATATCTCCCTCCCCTCCCCACCACTCCCTGTTCTGTTTCTCTGGAGAACCCTGACTAATACCCTTATGTCCATCAACTGATGACTGGATAAACAAAATGTGGTATATCCACACAATGGAATATTATTCACCATAAAAACAAATGAAGTACTGATGCATGCTACAACATGGATGAACTTTGATCACATTATGCTTAGTAAAAGAAGCCAGACACACAAAAGGCCATATATTGTATGATTCCATTTATATGAAATGTCCAGAATAGACAAATCCGTAGAGATGGAAAGTAGATTAGTGGTTAACTAGGGCTGGGGGGCGGGGGCAGGAAGGAATGGGGAATAAGGGCTTAATGGGTATGGGGTTTCTTTTTGGGGTGATGAATATGTTCTGGAACTCGGTAGTGGTGATGGCTACACAACTTTGTACTAAAACCACTGAATTGTACACTTTAAATGGGTGAGTTGTATGGTATGTGAATTATATTTCAATTCAGCCATTATTTTAAAAATCAATAATGCCCATTACACACACCCCCCCCAGCCCTCCCCTCTACCAGGCAATGTAAGTTCAGCTTGCCAATTGCCTGGTAACACCCACCATCCCCAAATTTCATGCTGCATTTTGTGACAGCACTTCTTTCCCTTCAATGCTAATTTAGATGATCATTTAAACCAGATTTTTTTAAAAGAAAAATGCTAGGGCTGAGGGCTGCAGGGAACTCACTTTTTGTGTTTTGACTCTGGGCCCAGATCGCATCTATGGGTGATATTGATGAGGGAGTGGCTCAGAACAGGATAGGCAAAAGTCCTTGGCTTTAGGGAGTTTAAAGTGAAAAGGGAAGGCCCAGAGGACACATGACTGATTTTGCATTAGATATCTTTTAAGGATTCAAATGGTCTAAACTGAGCATTCCATAGAAGGAAGCTGTTCTTCCATTCTAGCTCCTGATTCTCCGGGCCTTGCCTGTCACCTTCCACCAACTAGTGTTCTGTGACTGGACTATCATCACTTGCTGCACATCTCTCTCCTTCCTCTCCTCTTCCTTTGTGGATTCCAGCTACCTCTTATGAGTCAGCTCTGGCTGCAGTGGCTTTGAAAGCTCAAACCTATCCCCCAGCCTGATGTGGTTCAGAAGGGTTCTGAATGCTCATAAGGATGCCAAGAGCTTTTAGATCCGTTCTCTGCTCCTACTGAGTTGGGGGTTAGAGGTGGGAGGAGTGAGGAGTCAAATCTTGGGTCTCCCTTTCCTGCAAGTTCTGCAGTTCAGATGACCAGACCTTGGGAGATCAGTGCTGTTAATGGGGAAGGGGTTCCCAGGGCCTCAGCAGTCTCATGAGTATCAACATTTCCAGCATCTCTAGTCCTAAGAAGAGTAAAGGGCTGATTGCCTGAAAGAGGAAAGAGAGTTGGATGGAAACAGGGTAAATTCTCAGTTTCTTCCAGCAGGGTAAAAGGAACAGGGAAATAAGAGACCAGAGGATTTAGTGACCTAAAGTGTCAGAGAGTCCTAGGGCTGAAAATGGAGAAGCTGGTGGGTGAGGGGGATCAGATGGCAGGAAATTTACAGGTCTAGACCAGCCATGGGGGAATCCAAAAAAATTGTAACAGTAAGGGTTATGCCTTATGGTAATTTATTTGTGGAATAAAAATTAATACACTTGAAATAATTTGTAATTTGGTACTAAGCTGTGGTATTAACAAAATAAAAAGTGCTATAGGAACTCTGAGAAGGGATAGATCATGTGGGTTGACATCTTCTGTGAGCTGAACGGCTGACTGAGGCACTGAGTGTCCCAAAGGACTTTATGCCCCCCACCCCCCCGGCTACAGTTGCTACGGCTTTTAGAGATCAGTGTGCCTGAGTCTTGCATTGTTTCCTGGAGGAAGTATGGGGGAGGAAGCTTCTTCATCATCACCATTTGTCAATCACTATCGTCATCAGCAAGAACCACAATAAACATTAATTGAGCCTCCCTCCCAGAATCTACACTTCTGTTGAGGAGGTGGGGCAAACAGAAAGAGCTGAAGGATTAGTGTAAGAGAACATGTGCCAGTAGCACAAAGACTGGGAAAAGGGAGGGTTGGGGAGGTCAGAGAAGGCTTCCTGGAGGACATAGTACTTGAGCTGATCCTTGAGGGAGGGTTAGGGTTTGGACTAAAGGAGAAAAGAGTGAAGGGGGCTGTAAATGGCCTCAACAAGGCACAGAGGTGGGAGTGAGCAAGGCAAGTAGGATTAAATAAGAAAACCTGGACTGGTGCAAAGGGTGTGTGGTAGGGTAACGTGAGTGGTGAAGTTGGAGAGGGAAGTAGTGTGATGATTATAGACAGCCTTGAATGGCAGACAGAAGGAATTGTTTTGGAACAAAATAGGAAGGCCTTGTAGATTTGTGTATCTGGGGAGTGACGAGGGCACAGGGAAGGAGGAGGAAAGGCTAAAAGAAAAACATTGGGATTCTACATTCTTCCTAGCTTCAGTCTCCCGTGCTAGGGTGACCAGTTCATTCCATCTCGGCAAACTGAGATGAGTTTTTCACCCTACTCGAGATCTATCTTGAGAACAGGTTCCTAAAAAGCCCCCAAGAAGTTCTGCACCACATATTGTTGGTGGAGAACTTTGTGCCAGTTGGAAAGTCCCAACCAATCAACACTCTGTGTGACAGTTCTAGTGAAGCAGATAAGTGTTGACCTGCCTTGTGAAACGGAAAGGGGGAAGGGAATCAGCCTGCTAACCCAGCTGCTAGCACAGGTGCAGACCAAGATGGGGTGTCTGCTTCAAAGGCAACAACCTTTAGAAGTTGATCTGTCTCTGAGTTAGCCCTGGGGAAAAGAGGCAGCAATTACAGGGATCTTAGAAACCAACACAACGACAAAACTGTCTTTCTTGAGGCCATCATTTCGGTGGCTGCTACTTGGCCACCCCTCATATAGATTCTTTTTACCGACTTCTTGCAGCAAAAGGAGATTGGCACAGGCTCTACTACATTTATATTATTACCAGGAGACAGATGTTTTCTTTTTCTCTGGGGTTTAGAATTATGCAAATGAAGCCATGAAAACAAAAGCTCAGCGAGGTGGGGGAGGATTGCTCTTCAGAATCCAGGCAATTTTCAGAGCTCTTTAAGACACCCCTCTCAGTTTTTACTAGCAGCTCTCTTGGCTCCTCTCCAGTGTATTTAGGACTTGGCACCTCTTCAGAACCTTCCAGCCAAAGACCTGAAAGTTTGTTCTAAAGTTCCTATCCTGGCCTCATTTTGCGAGTGGAGAAATCAAGGCATATAATCTGAGCTTTCAGTGTCTGTGGGCTGACCTTGAGTCTTGACACTGCCCCCATTTTTTTCTATCTTTCCTCTGCTGCATACAGTTTTGCCTGGATAGGAAACTCTATGGCCCACTTGCTTCCCAGGTCTTCCCCCCACCCCGTCCTATTGCCTTACTGTGATATTATCTGGAGGGCAATAGGACCTAGGGAGGTTCAACCCCGAGGCCGAGAGAGACACACCTGCCTAACCGCGTGGGTTGAGCGAGTGTGGGAGCGAGCTAGTTAGGGAGGGCGGAGTAGAAGCGAGCGTTTTTGCTGCTCTTGGGGAGGAGGAAAGCTGTAGCTCCCCCCGGGGTCCAGGGATTGTGGTGGGAAGTACTTCTGAAGATTGGCCCAAGCCCCTTTTTGTCGCGCCCCTCCACACCGAGCATCCTTCGCTGCCTGCCCTGGAACAGGCTGTTTTGTTTGGCCCCAGCTGTCCCTCCCATTTCGCCCGCCCCCGCCATCGATGCCTTAGTTCCTGAAACAGACCTCACAGCTGGAACTGCGGGCCAGGCAGGACCCCGGCAGCAGACGGCGCCCACGAGTTTGGCGATACCTGCCCGGCTGGGTTGGCGTCCCGCGCGTCGTGCCTCTCGCTAGCAAAGTTTCTCCGTGGAAAAGAAGCCCCTCCAGCTTTCTCTTGATCCTGTAGCGCGCGCGCGCGCGCGCTCTGCTTGTCTCCCCCGGGACAGGGTTGTGGCATTTCCTCTGCCCCTGGCCCGGCTGCCTTGGGGGCGGAGCTTGGGGAATCCGAAAAGCCATCGTGAGAACCCTCGACTCAGCGCGGGTCCTGAGAGAGCGTGGGTGAGCGGGCGAGCTAATAGCCACAGCCTAGCAATAGCTAGGGTAACCAGGCACTGAACTGAATCCCCGAAGGGACGCTCAGGCTGCGCCCCCTCTTCTGCCCTGACTCAGTTATCGGCTGGTTTGAGAAGGCACACTGGTCAAGACTCCTCACGAACAGCTGCTGAGTGTCGGTGCTGGGACAGAGTGGCTACCCCTCTGCCTGGAGGTCTGCAAAACAAGCCGCCGCAGGAACAGCTGTTCCCATGGCCCTTCACGAGCCTGGAATTGGACTCCGGACTGAGAGCTAAGATGATTGCTTTTGCCTTGTCCCACTTGCACAGCACGTATGTTGACGATGGAATCCTGGGGCAATCAAGAGTCAAGTTCAAAGTGGTACTCCTGGGCTCTCCATCCCAGACTCCAACAGGTCTAATTTGAGACTAGAAGAGGGGGGTCTCCTGCTCTAACTAGTAGATCTCCATTCTGGAATTGGATTTGACAGCTCTCTTCACCAGTCTTTGGACTGCAGTGGCTACAGGGTTCTCTTGGGGGGTGGTGGTGGGAGGATGCTCTGAAGACCAGACCACAACACTCAGAACCTCGACAATGGATCGAGTTTATGAAATTCCTGAGGAGCCAAGCGTGGATCTGATTTCATCTCTGGAGGAAGATGTCATCCGTGGGGCCAACCCCCGATTTACCTTTCCATTTAGCATCCTATTCTCCACCTTTTTGTACTGTGGGGAGGCTGCATCTGCCTTGTACATGGTTAGAATCTATCGAAAGAATAGTGAAACCTACTGGATGACATACACCTTTTCCTTTTTTATGTTTTCGTCCATTATGGTCCAGTTGACCCTCATCTTTGTCCACAGAGATCTGGCCAAAGACAAGCCGCTATCATTGTTTATGCATCTAATCCTCTTGGGACCTGTTATCAGGTGAGCAACTTTTTAATCTCTTCCTCCCCCCCCCCAGATTTGTGCAGAGAAAGATGAAGCTAATATTTACAAGACTGATCCTATGCCTCTAATCTAATCAATTCTCCCACTCTTGGCTTCCCTGCCTGCTATCCAAAAAATCTTATCTGAAATCTTAAATGCCACCACAGTAAACATGTGGCATGTACCTGTGTTCCAAAACTATGTATGGTATCATTGACAAGACTTCATTAAACATCGTTTGCTGTCTGGGTTTGGGTTGTGAAAATTGGTCTGGGACCAACTGACGTGGTCACTTTGTGCACACAGGCCATAGCTTCAGCATGTGTTATTTTGAGTCTGCCTTTTGGATGCTCTGTAAATTGGAGGAAAGTTCCTTCCCCCCTCCATCCCAGCTCATATTCAGTTTCTTTACCCTGAGCTGCTTGGACTGATGCTGCTGCCATTTTCAAATTTTCCAGAGTTATTTGACATCTGGAAAATATTTTAAGCCATCTGTGGTCATCTGGTACCCTAACCCATTGTAGTTCATTTTTCTCAGTTCATTGGTCTCCTGTTTATCTCTTTGTATCTTTCTGCAATAAAGGTACACAGAAAGGGGCAAAGAAAGAGTCCATCTCTCCATCTGGATGCTGTGGCACAATGTAATGGTACCAAGTCTTTCCATTCAGATTGCCTTTAAGGGACAAGAAAGTGCCTTATCCTAGCGAGACAGGCATCTGTGTCAGCAGCTCATCTGGACACTATGGGATTTTCAAGATAGGGAGACGTTGCAAAATTTATGAGGTCAGGAGGAAGGAATGGACCAAGTTTGTCTTGATTGCAAGAGAGGCAGAAACCTGCAATCAGCTGAGGAATATGGGTCAGAGTGTTGATGTTGTAATTGCAATGGGAAGATATTTCATTCTTAGAGAACTAAACACAGTCTGAAACTGATTAAACATGGAACTCCCCCCTTAAAATTTTTTTTTATCAATATTGGTTTAAATGGGGAGGAATCGATTAGGCTCCATCAGAGAAAATATGGGGTGTCAACAGAAACAGTGGCCTGGAATTCAGGAGACCTGGAGTCTAGTCCTCCCTCTATCGTTGACTAGTTGCATGGCCTTCGTGAAATCTCTGAAGATGCCTTAGGCCTCAGTTCCTTCATCTGTCAAATAAATGGGTTGGGCTAGATCGTGGGTCTCAAACTCAGTCGCTTACAGGGGCCAGACAAGTATCATAAATGGCTGAAGCGGGCCAAGTATGAAACAGTAGCGTCATGTGTGATGATAAGTGAAAATGAAGTCTCAGTGTTAGAGGAATGATGGAGAGGAGTGAGTACCGTGGCAATCTGGAGTCAACCTGATCTGCCTAATAAAGGAGGCAGCCTCTCTGCAGCTCCAGCCCATTGTTTCCCTGTTGGAATTCAGACCCCGTATTGCCAGATCCCCCAACTTTTCAGGAGAAACTCCCAAGACAGAATTTTATATGAAATATCATGATTTTAAATTTTGGCAACTAATTAAAAACACAGTATGGGCCAAACAAACCACAGCTGTTGGTCAGATGTGACTCAGCTGGCCTATATGCAACCTTTGGATGAGGTAATCTAAAGCTCCTTTCCAGTCCTGAATCTTTGAAGTTAAGCTGTAAAAGGAAGACCTCATCTTGAACTTGGAACCAAGAAATTTAGAGATGTCACTAGAGGAGCAAGGAAACCATTCTTCTTTCCCTTTTCAAATGCAATATGTTGAGTTAACAGATCAAGCACTCTCAAGATGCAAATACTGCCCCAGCCCCCAGTTTTGACTTACCTTGCTTGCTTTATGGCCTCCCAACCTCTCTTTGATTTGAACCCTCCATATGGAGTGTTGAATACTGTATTTCATTTTTGTCATTTAGCTTCCACTAGAAGTAATTGGACAGCATTTATAATCTCAGTCAACTAACCCCATAGCAGGGGAAAAATAATTAAAAGCTCATAAATTATGTCCTTGATATGCTTATTTACAAGGCAAATTACATTTTATGTAGGTAGGAACTTGATTAGTGCTATTAGGTACATGAAGGTGTTTGGAGGGCCTGGCTCCCTTTTATGAAATGCAAAGATACTTCTGGAAATGAAAGTGTACTCTGATTTACTGAAGCTTATAAGCAAGACAAACACTCTTAGTTAAACCAGTAAATAGCCTTAAGAATAGAAGTGTAAACAGAATGCTTCTTGTCACTGCCTCCCCCGATATTTTATTCAGCAGTATCATTGATGGGCTTGGGTTGAAATCTAAAATCTTTTGTTGGAAATGCATTTATGCATTTTCCCTGAACGGGAAGAGAATGTCACTTAGTTCTTCTCTGTTCTCTCTCTCCATCTTTTTCTCTCCTGGGTTTTAGAGTTTGTCCATAGAAAGTGACTGTTTCAAACTACACGCTTCGGGGTGGCACGCAAGCAGCAATCTCAGAGGGGACCTGTGGGGAATGGCAGCCAGCACATGTTCTAAACCTTCCTATTGGGAGTCAAAGGCCTAGAGAGCATATAAATCTCTGAGCTTGTCTTTGGTCTATTTTTCTGTTAAATTACATTGCCATTATTATTATCTTCCCCTCCCATCATTTCTCACTCTGTATTCTTTTCTTCCCACTCTTTCATTTACTCAGCAAATATTTATCAAATTCCCACTATGTGATAAGGACTTTGGGCAAGATAAATACAACACCTTCCCTCAATCTGTCAGGGAAGATGTCTTAATTTTCACCACATATGTTGTTACTTGTCATAAGAAATAGTCCACAGTTTCCATTCATTTCAGGATGAATGGGGGAAGTGGTAACTCAGGTGTTCCAAAACAAGATGTTCTAGTTGCTTCTCTTCTGTTTACTGTATCAGAACTACTAACGACTTCTTATTTATATGGAGGAGATGGGAGGGATATAGCAGGAGATGTGGTCTTAACACTATTTCAGAGGTGGTAGGCTCTCATAAGGATGTTTTCCTCTTTGTAAAGAAAGAATCAAGTTTGAAAGGCTATTGTCCCCATACAGGTAAAGAGGCCCCAAAAGCAACCTTTAGAGAGATCTTTTCAGGCTCCCTAGGTATATAGTACATTCGGTTCTGAGTTGTGAAGTCTTTTAATTACCTTTATTGGTAAATGGCTTTCCCGTGTGTATGAGGTTTTTTTCTAGAACCCCTCCAAGACTTTTTGGCTGAGAGAGTTATAGTTGTCTCTCAGTCTTGAAAAAGCAGAACTCAAAAGCCCCGATTGTGGAGCAGAATGCCTCGAATAAGGAATGCTTTACCTCAGGAACTGGAGGTGTTATGAAAACCAGGGCGTTTTGGAACCTTCATGGTTCTTTCGCAACACATTATTTGCTTAATATCTTTGTGTTCAGGACACTTGTCTACCACAGGCTTATTCTTAAGGAGACAAAGCAATTCCTTAAGTACTCAAAGAAATACTTATGAAGTGCTGTTCTTAGGTCAGTCAATGACCGACCAAACGAAAAAGGATTTAGGCTCTAGTAACTTGTAGAAAGCACAACCAACTCTTTGACTCGTGAGAAATGAGTAGAATGGGAGAGAAAGAATGGCAAAAAATAACATAACTTCCCCAAGTTATTTCTCCCCCTCACTGCAACTTCCCTTCCCAAGACAGCTTTAGTTAAGTTCCCATGATGCTTTACTTCTGCAGATGTTTGGAGGCCATGGTTAAGTACTTCACACTGTGGAAGAAAGAGGGGCAGGAGGAGCCCTATGTCAGCCTCACCCGAAAGAAGATGCTAATAAATGGCGAGGAGGTGCTGATAGAATGGGAGGTGGGCCACTCCATCCGGACCCTGGCTATGCACCGCAATGCCTACAAACGTATGTCACAGATCCAAGCCTTCCTGGGCTCAGTGCCCCAGCTTACCTATCAGCTCTATGTGACCCTGATCTCTGCAGAGGTCTCCCCGGGTAGAGGTGAGTTGGGTCAGGAGAGGGGAGGGCTCCACTTAAATCAAGGGTCTTAGAAATCTAGACCTGAGTTGTCCGATACACCGGCCACTAGCTTCAGGTGGCTATTACATTAAAATGAAATAAAATAAAAAAACTTACTTCCTTAGGCATACTAGCCACATTTCAAGTGCTCAATAGTCACATATGGCTAGTGGTTACTGTATTGTACAGCAGAGGTGTTACAGAACATTTCCATCATTACAGAAAGTTCTCTTGGACAGCGCTGGTAGATAGTCAAAGAATTTGGAGAGCCAGACATATCAGGCCTGCCAGATTTCTTAAACTAGGGTAAGCTATGTAGACTAAAAATGCCACAGATAAACCCTCTCTGGGTCCAGAAGAAGCTAGTAAAATCAGCAACCAGTAGGACATTTTCCCTAATCCAGAGTGTTTAAATTGTACTGAGGTTGTTTTTTTTTGTTTTGTTCTTTTGGTTTAGGGATGGCTAGCTTTAAATAAGAGGTTCACAAATATTACTGATCATGAGAAAATATATTACTGGGTGAAAGCTTTTTTTAAAATTACATTCCCTCCTTAGATCTGAATCAATATGATTGTGGGGAGGCCAGGAATCTGTATTTTTTGAAAGTACCCCAGTTGATTCTGATCAGCCACATTTGGGAACCACTGATTTGATCACTTCTCCAACTCCAGTGGGGAGAAAGGAAAAGGGTGGAATGAATACTGATGAGAGTCAGGCCTGGTCCCAGTTCTGACCTTCTCTGTGATCTTTGAAGGAAGTTACCAAAGAGGTCACTGTCTTAATTTCCCCCCAAATTACGAGGGATCTTGTAAAAGAGAGATCCTGAGATGAGTAAGACCTCTAGCAGAGGATGAAATGTGAGTGTTTCAAAGTTTCAAAGTCAAGATAAATTACTGTTAATGAGTTTTAGCAGCCTGAGGTTAGCTGCTTCTGCTTGGGCTGAAGCTGGTACAGCTGTGGGTACAGCTTTGGACCATTTCCTTATTATTAGGTGCTGCCTCTGCTTGGCAAAGCCCCATCTTGCAAATAAACGTAAGGAGGAAATTTGCCCTCTTTTCTCTTTTTCTCCACTAAGAATTGTTCATGAAGTTCTGGTGGTCTTGAAACTTTTCACATACCTACAATTGACAGTAGCGTGAGGAGAAAAATCTCTGGAAGTGATGATGTTTTTCCTCCTGAGAATTTGGAGGATCATCAAATCATCTAATTATATATGTATATATTACAAAAGTAATACGTGCACAAACCAATTGACCTACAAGTAATCATATGTGCACAGAAAATTTCTGGAAAGATACACAAGAAAACAGTTTACCTCTGGGGAGTGGA
Source organism: Tapirus indicus (assembly GCA_031878705.1). Classification (NCBI taxonomy): domain Eukaryota; kingdom Metazoa; phylum Chordata; class Mammalia; order Perissodactyla; family Tapiridae; genus Tapirus; species Tapirus indicus. Next base: position 84,477,191 of record CM062942.1, on the reverse strand, counting down.
AATGAGGAGTCAGCCGACTTTTACTTTATACCCTTCTATATGGTTTGAAATTTTTACCATGATCATGTATTCATATTTTTGGTCCTTATTTTTTTAGTTATAAAAATCAGATATGGCTTTGGTAAAGATTCAAAACCAGACAGAATATATATCAAATAGGAGATGTAATCTCACTCTCCAAAGTTAATCTCTGTTAACCATTCAGTACATATCCTTCCAGACTTCTTTTCACTATGTAAATATAAACATTACATACAGCATATATATGTATATATATTCTTGTCAAAAAAGGACTGTGTTAAACATTCTATTCAGCAACATGCCTTTTTCAAAAGTATGCCAATGTATCTTTCTTCAACAGTTATTTATATATACATATATTATAATAGTCACGATAAATATATAATATATATTTCCCTTCTATGAATTGGACCATCTTTCTTATTTCCCTAATCTTCTGTTGGTAGGATTAAAGTTTGTTTCTAACTTTTCCATGCAAAAAACGTTTTTTTCTAGTTACAAAGTATGCTCTAGTGAACATCTTTGTAAGTATCTGTGTACTGGAATGAGACTTTGTAGGGTAAATTCTTAGCAGCAGAATTGCTGGGTGAAAGGATATGCATGTTTAGAATTTTATCAGTACTGCAAATAACCCTCCCAAAAGGTTGTAAGAATTTATATTCCCACAGTGTATGAATATGCCTGTTTCTTCATATCTTTAATTATTTAGTTGTATAATTATAAAATGGCTGATTGTTTTAATAATTTGCTTTCTTTAATTATGAGTGAAGCTGAGCATCTTTTCATGTTTGGTCATTGTATATGTTCTTTATATTGCTTATGTATTTTACTCACTTTTTCTAGTGGGTTGTCTTTTTCTCATTAATTTGTAGGAGCTATTTACTTATTCTGGCTATTAATCTTTTCTCTGCTGTGGATAAGTGTGTATGTATACATTTGTATAATGTTTTGTGTGTGTGTACATACATATTTTAAATGTGTATATACATGTCATACATGTAACAGATGCAACAGACATGTGCAACACAGTATATGTAATATACACAATATACTTGTATCTTCTGGCATTCTAAAGTATTAAATTTTTATGTATTCAAATTCTTTACTGCTTTTAGATCTTGTGCCTTTCTTACAAAGGCCTTTCACAACTCATATCTGGTAGAGCAGTTTAGCCTTCCAAATAGGTGAATTTCCACAATCAATTTGTCAATTCCTCCACCAAAAAATAAAACAAAGCAAAATAATAGCAATAACAAAAGAAAGAATATTTCATAGAGACTATGCTTGGGATTGCATTAAATTATTTAGGTTATTTTGGAGGGAATTTACATTTTTACAGGATCAATCAATTTCATATTAGAAGATAAATCTTTCCATTTCATTAAATATTTTTAAACCACTTTATTGAAGTATGATTGACATACAAAAAGCTGTACCTATTTAATGTATACAACTTGATGAGTTTGGAGATAACTGTATATCCATAAAACATCACCAGAATCTATGCCATAAATGTGCAAGACCTATAGCAAGAAAACTATACAACTTTACTGAAGTACATTTCATTAAAAATTTTTTAATGTACTTCAGTAGGGTTGTGTAGTTTTCTTGCTATAGGTCTTGTGCATTTTTGTAAGGTTTATTTCTAGTTGTTCTATCCGTTTTAAAATCACCTGATTTCCTAAGTGTCAGGGTAGTGCTTAAGTAAATGCACCTACTATGCTTCTGGAAATAGGGAATGATGATGATGGTGATGATAGGAGCTAGCAGATAGCATTTATCATGTTCCAGGCATTTCTCTAAGCCTTTTACATATAATTATTTCATTGAAATAATTCACAAGAACCCCATGAGATAATTATTGTTATTATCCCCATTTTACAAATGAGGAAACAGAGGCACTGAGAGGTTAAGCAAGTTCCCCAAGGTTCCATAAGTAATAGGTGGCAAAGATTGGCTTGGAATCCAGGATGTCTGCCTTCAGAGACTGTGTTTCTAACTATATCACTATACGAAGGATGTAGGGAAGTTTTCTCCAAGACCTTGTTTTCAATTCTTCAGTGATTTCTCCTATTAAAAACTTTCTGACAATGCCATCTCTTTTAAGGTTTTGTAAACAACTCTTTGGTTTAGTTTTCCTCATTTTCACCCACTCTCCTGTCTTGTCCTTGCTACCCCTTCTCTAATCCCTTTTTCTCTTGGAGGCCATCTGGATCAGCATAGATGAGCTAATTCACTAGCAGCGTTATGATCTCTTATGTCACCAGTCTATTTGTAGGGAGACAGATGGAAGGTGTTTTTACGTTTATTGGAAGCACCAGGCTTTCTTCCTTTTATTACACTACCATCAATAAATGAGTTCTAATTTAAGGGAAAGCATCACGACACTTGGCTAGATGTACGTGCGTTCTGATGTTCCCAACTCCACGAGGAGCATCGGATCATGAGGGTTGGGACTGAGAGTGGTTTATAAAGCTGAGTATATCAAATCATTACGTTCTACACCTTAAACTAATACAATGTTATATGTCAATTATATCTCAATAAAACTAGAAAAATAATAAGGCTAAGAGTAGCCACTTTCAGAGAGTCTCCCTAACACATGGGTAAGGAGAACAGATTAGTGGTTGCCAGAGGGGAAGGGGATGGGGCAAGGACGAAAGGAGTAAAGGGGCACATATGTATGGCGATGGATAGAAACTGGACTATTGATGGTGAATACGATGCAGTCTATACAGAAACTGATATATAATAATGTACACCTGAAATTTATGCAATGTGACATATTGTACATAGGTACATACTGAGGCCAATATGACCTCAATAAAATAATTTTTAAAAAAACTCTTCAAAAAAAAGAGTCTCCCATTCCAGTCTCTGAGATTCCAACACTCTACTTAGAGCTGAAAAAGATCTCAAAAACAAAGCTGTGCTTCCTTTTGGGTTTCCATGGGGAGGTCTTCACTTTTCTTGCACATTAAATTGACATCTCCATGGCTCTAGTTCTCCATGGCTCTTTTATGAGAACAGAAAGCTCCAGCTTTTCTTTTGGATGAGTACCTCTCAGGCCTCCCACTCTCCTTGAGAGCACTGGATTTTTCTTAGTGATCAGTATCCTTTTATATAAAGGAAGAAAAGGAAAAGGCCACTGTGTGGTCTATAGTTGAGACAGTATAGCAGATTAGGGAGCCTTCAGGGCCCCTACTCTAACATATAGTGGTATGGATGTCATGGGCTAGGAAACAGAGTATTTAAACCACTCTGCTGAAATTTTGGGGATTCCTAAAGTATACCAAAGCACTGGGTGATGAACTGACATTGCTGATGATTAATACAAACTCTAGAGTATCTTAGTGGATTGGGAAACTGAGGCACCCAGATATTCAGTGACTTTCACAAGCTCCCATACAGCTGAACCAAGGACTTCTAATCGTAGGTGTTTTATGCTGCCTTTCTAAACTCAGCATTCTTCAGTAAGTCCACAAACATTTATTGAGCACCTAGTATATTCCAGGCAGTGTGTTAGGCTCTGGGGATACAGCAGTGAACAAAATAGACATGATCCCTTCTGCCCCCATGGGATTTCCAGTACACATTTTGACACATTCTAGAAGCACACACAAACAAGATTAGTTCTTTGAAGAAGATATGCATCAAAGAAGGGACTTTTTTTTTTTACCAGAGGTGTTCTCTATGAGTCTCCTAAGACTGTAGTTTTTCAGATAGAGTTCTTTCTTCCTCCATTGTTGACTTAGAAGCCTGTTTCATCAGACAGATGCTGCCCTCTCCCTTTAAATGTGCTCTTCTCATGTTAGTGACCTCTCAATTCTAGTTCTGAGACCCACTGTTTTTAAAAAGTTTATTTTGTATGTTTATCTGATTATTAAAGTATTACATTGTATGTTCATCATGGGAAATTTGGAAAAGAGAAACGTAGAAAAAAGATTGAAAAAACTGGTATAATCCCTATCACAAAAAATATATTTTAATTTATATATTCTTTCTGTGCATGCTACTTCTTTACACAGTTGTGATCATACATGAGTTTTCTCTTGGCTGGGGCCCTCAAATCTTACCTATCATCTCTCTGGACCTCTAGGTCAGAGTCCAAGCTTCACCACCACCATTGACTGATTACCTGTTTTTTCTGTTTCTTTTTTTTTTTTTTTTCTTACAGCTGTGCTAATGGTCTTTTCCCTGATATCTGTCACCTATGGGGCTACCCTCTGCAATATGTTGGCTATCCAGATCAAGTACGATGAGTACAAGATTCGCCTTGGGCCACTAGAAGTCCTCTGCATCACCATCTGGCGGACATTGGAGATCACTTCCCGCCTCGTGATTCTGGTGCTCTTCTCAGCCACCTTGAAACTGAAGGCTGTGCCCTTCTTATTGCTCAACTTCCTGATCATCTTCTTTGAGCCTTGGGTTAAGTTCTGGAGGAGTGGTGCCCAGTTGCCCAATAACATTGAGAAAAATTTCAGCAGGGTTGGCACCCTTGTGGTGCTGATTTCCATTACTGTCCTCTATGCTGGCATCAACTTCTCTTGCTGGTCAGCCTTACAGTTGAAGTTGGCAGACAGGGACCTTGTTGACAAAGGTCAGAACTGGGGACATATGGGCCTGCACTATAGTGTGAGATTGGTGGAGAATGTGATCATGGTCTTGGTTTTTAAGTTCTTTGGAGTGAAAGTGTTACTGAATTACTGTCATTCCTTGATTGCCTTGCAGCTCATTATTGCTTATCTAATTTCCATTGCCTTCATGCTCCTTTTCTTCCAGTACTTGCATCCATTGCGCTCACTCTTCACCCACAATGTAGTGGACTACCTCCGCTGTGTCTGCTGCCACCGACACTCTCGGGGCAGGGTTGAGAACTTGGAGCCATCCTTTGATGCTGAAACAAGGCAAAGCATTGTCTGATTCTATCTTAAGGGTATTTGGGGAGGGGTTAGGGGTTGCCAAGGGCAGCTGCAAAATTGAAGGAGAGGATGAGGCTCATGGGTAAATACCCACCAGGACACTTTCTTGAGTTTTCTGGTAAAGCCTATCAGAAGGAAGAGCAGCCCCCAAATAAGTTTTATTTCCTTAAGATTGACTGATATGTTTGGACACCAGGGGTGTATATAGTGGCTACTATATACCTGGAAGGGTCAGAGATATCATTCATACTCTTCCCATCCAGGTCAGCTGTCTGGCTGCCCTATGGGATAACTTACCTCCATGCATCTAAGACTCTCTGTGACCTTCTAGCTCTGCTCATTTGCTTGAGGCATTACTGAGCTTTCCCCGGGCTGAGCTGAAGGCCTAGAATCCCACCAGAATATATCCTGACTGATCAGAGGATGTAACTGCTTACTAGCTATGGGACCTTCACAGGAAACAGTCTGATTAAGGTGGAACCTGTAACTGTAAGCCTGGGTGAGGTCTTCTAATTCCAGTGAGAAACTCTGGTTAAGAAGAAAACCCCCACTATTAGAAGACGTGCTCCCCAAACGAGTTAGCTCTCCATTAGGATATTACTAGTGGTCATTCATCAAGGACCTATCTTTTCAGTCGCCCTTTGTAGACACACTCTGAGGACAGGGTTCAGAGTAGGATTCCTTCAGGGCATAAGCCAGGATGACTCTTTTTCTCAGGGACCTGCATGGGCCTCCAGCTTGTCGAGTTGAGTAAAATCTCTCACTTCTTGCCTCATTATCAGGGATTCCCTCCAACCCAGATTTTCTATGCTCTTGGCATTTTACTGCTTGATGTGGACCTCAGAGAAGCTGAACTGTAATCAAAAATGTTTCTAATGTGTGGAAGAAATGAAGACTGCTTTGTGTCTGCTACTGTCCTGAGTATTTTGTCGTTTTGTTTTATTAGGGGAGAGAGAAGCTGGGACATCAACTTCATGTTGTTTGGGATTGGGATGGGAGCTAATGCTCCAAGGTAGACTGAAGGCAGAGGAAGGAAACCGAATCACATTCAATCATTGTACTGGTTTCTGCCCACAGGATTTTATTTTCTGATAAGGAGCATATGTTTATCAACCTTCTGCTCATTCCCACACCCCCAGTGGATGAATGCAGGTCTCCCTTACTCATGTATCTCAATATTTACATCTCATATAAGTTGGGTATTTTGATGGGGATGTCAACTGGATACTTCTAAGGTAACCAAGGAATTTAGGTTACTATGGCCACTGCCTCTTGGGACTGAGTATCGCACCATTTACCTAATGCTTGCTCCTCACAAACCAGGAAAGTGAGAACTCCTAGTAGTGTGTGCCAGTTGTGACCACCACAATGCTGCAAGGGATTGTGAACAATCTGACCTAAGGCTTCTCATCCTCATCCAATTTTAGTCTTGGGATCATGCTAAGAATTTATCTTTAGCCATTTCCCTTCCTCTTATTCAGTGTCAGGACATTATGTTGGAGGAGCTCCCTCTTCTAAGTAGCAGGGATGTTAAGCAGAATTGTCCTGTTTCCTGGCATGTGAAGTGTGATTTTCTCATCCTCAACCACTGTTTGGGGGTAAAAAGATTGGATATTTAATTTGGGGGAGAGTGAATTGACTTGCTTTGGAACAGTGGAGGTTTCCTTTTTCAAGCCAACTCCCTCATTCCATCTTTCATGTTGAAAAAGACTTAGGATGTTGTCATAAAAAGCTCACACTGCCACCTTCTGCCTATGTATTTCAAGGTGAATTTGAAAGAAAGAATCGATCAGACCTCCAGAAGAACACACTGCCTCTTTGGAATACAAGCAAAAATTTCTCTCCAGTGGTTAATATGCCCTCCATTAAGAGCAAGAGCAGTGTGGAACTATAATTTGGTCCATAAAAGCCATGTGAATCAGCTACTTAAGTGCTTTGGGAACACAGAGACACACACTGAGAGAGGCAAGCCAATTAGAGCTGGAATGGAGATATACAGGGCAGAAAAGTGTGCCTTGGTACTGGACCAGGCATATTTTTCCCTACATATCTTCCCCAGCCTCAGTAACTTAATATCCCAGGAATGCAGGAAGTTTAGGGCAAGGGGTGTGGAGCAGCTTCTGACCTGAAAAACCTGCCGCCCTTACCCAAGGAGAAGAGACGCTAGTGACACATTATGCAAATGAACCCTCAGAACTTCCTATAGGTGGTGGCCTTTCTGTTCCTCAGCAGTCGTCTAGAGACAAAGGAGAAGAAGGAATGGTGGAATATGGTGGTAGAGCAGGGGAAGTGCCCCCTTCCATCTGCAAACACTTCTTTAATTGACTACTGTCTTTTTCCTCTTTGAAAGCTTAAAGCAGGTAGAGGCAGATCTTACTGAGTGGGAAAGGAGGCAGAGATGGGGCCAGCAAATGGGTTTTGGAAAAGGAAGGCAGAACCACGAAGTTAGGGGGAAAGAGATAGGCCATTGTAGCAACAGATATTATATTATTGGAGATTCGGTAGGCTAAGTATGGGAAAATGAACATGTTAAGGAAACATATTAAATAAACTAATAGCTGTCAATTTTATTTGCTTCACAAATACTTTAAAGACTAAGGGCATAGAACTGTGAGGCACTGTAGGAGAATTAAATAATAGCTAATATTTATGAACACTTACTGTATGTCTGGCATGGTGTTTTATATGCATTATTTCATTCAGTCCTCAAAACAACTGTTACGAGAGTAGGTACTTTTATTCCCCATTTTACAGATGAAGATTTTAAGGCATAGAAAAATGAAGTGAGCTGCCCAAGGTCACCGCTAGTGTCAGAGCCAGGATTCAGTCTCAGGCACTCTGGCTTCAGAGCTTACACACTTTTTTTTTTTTTTTTGCTGAGGAAGATTCACCCTGAACTAACATCTGTTGCCAATCTTCCTCTCTTTGCTTGAGGATGATTCACCCTGACCTAACATCCGTGCCAGTCTTCCTCTGTTTTGTATGTGGGTCACTGCCACAGCATGGCTACCGCCGAGTGGTGTAGGTTCACGCACTGTTCTTAACCACTAGGCCCCCAAAGCTTACACTCTTAATTATGACACAAATCTCTAAGTCCTCTTAGGTCCTTTGTGAAATTATTTTAATATATTAGTAGTTTCTGGAATATTTTCTGGGCTATGGCTGGGTTCGTATCAAGCACTCTTTCCCACAAACACTCCTTGTCAGGGGGCACCACTCAGTTCACTCTAGAGAGAGAAGGGTCAAGTCCTAAAAAGCCTGAGATAAAAACTGAGTGTGTGCTCACGTGTACTTGTAGGTTGGTATTGGGAGTGTGGGAAGTATGTGTGTAGGGAGGATGGTAGAAGAACCCATTTCCTTTCTAGTTTCAGGATTTTGTTTCCTGTATGTTCTTAAACACACACCTTCCAGACCCTGGTTGGGGGAATAAAACTGAAGGGAGCGATTCCCACTCAGGTTTGTATGAATTCTTTCCTCAGAAACAGCCAGTCAGAGCAGGGCAGTGCCAAGGCCCGTTCTTTTATACTTCCTCTTGCCAAAACTGCTCTTACACCCTCTAAGAAGCTGCCTCCTAGTTCTAGAGCAGGCCACGGGTTGTGGACGGTAGAGAAGAACACCCCTCTCCCAGCTGTCACAGTTCTGAGAGCCTAGGTTGACCTAAGCTCTCTTTCAACCTCCTCATGCCTGTACCTCACAGGATCATGGTCCTCAGCATTACAAAGCTGGTTACTACTTCCAAGGGTGGGGGTGGGGTGGGAGACTGTAGTGTAGGGTACTCACCAAGACATTCTATCTAAACCCATGGGCTCTGTCTCTGAGGAGTCCTCAGATCAGTTGTACAAGATCAGTTGACTCTGGACCCTCCAAAATATTTATCTACCCAAGAGTGGGGATCCGCATATGCTGAAGCTTTTGCTATTGGGCTTTATTACTATCTTCAGGGGACATATATGCCCATAATCTTATCATGCCTTTCCTCCTGAAGGACTGTCACCATCAGTCACACACTTTAGACCTTAACAGCCTTTGGGGTGTATGGTGAAAGGATGTGTTATGAGCCTTGGCAACAATTCATATACCGTGTGAAACTGAGAAGTAGCAAGGTCAACCTGTGGAGGATGTGAGAACTGAGTGGGAAAAGAACACATTTCCATATATGGAAATAATAACATCTGAATAGCACTTTATAATAATCAAGAAACATTTGCAAACGTTAGCTCTGTTACTGATGTATCGTTGTTAGGAAAAGCCCTCTGAGTTGTACACATGGATTTGCATTGTTCTAACCTTCAATTCATGAAACAATTATTAAACTCTTATTTTGTACTGGAAAAACCTATGTGGATATCTCAAAGTGCTATACAGATGCTGAAAGACTCAAAAGAGAATCCCAAATATCGAGTATAAGTGGTGTTGGAGACAGAGCACTCTCATACATTACTGCTATAAGAGTAAAGTATTGGCACAAATTTTGGGGAGGCAATTTGTCAAAATTAAATGAGCATACTTTTTGTCTCAGAATTTTAACCTCTAGGAATTTTTCCAATGGAAACATCGACACAATTGTGCAAAGAGATATGTACAGGAATGTTCATTGCAGCATCATTTGTAACAGTGAAAAATTGGTAACCACTTAAATTTCCATCTAGAAGGAAATGATTAAATTCTGGCAGTTCCGTAATTGGAATCTTGTCCAGGCATTAAGAAGAATGGGGTAGATGTATACAGCATGTGCTGAGTGGAAACAGCAAGTTGGGGAACAGAATATGTAGGATGAGGTTATGAAGAATTACTCAAAATTTGAAAGCAAGGGTGTGGTCAGAAGACTAGTGCTTCCCTCCCTCAAAGATCTCCACGTCCTAATCCTTGGAACCTATGAATATGTTTTGTTACATGGCTAGGGGGAATTAAGGGGAGAATTGAGGTTGCTAATCAGTTGACCTTGAAATGGGGAGTTACCCTTGATTATCTGGGTGTGCTAGATGTGATCATAAAGGTCCTTATAAGGGAGAAGGTGACGTGAAGATGGAGGCAGAGATATTTGAAGATATTACACTGTTGGCTTTAAAGAGGGAGGAAGTGGCCACAAACTGAGAAATGCAGCTCTAGAAGCTGTAAAAAGTAAGGAAGTAGATTCTCCCATAGAGTCCAGAAGGAGCAAGGCCCTACTGACACCTTGATTTCTGCCCAGTGAAACTGGTTTTGGACTCTGACCTCCAGAACTGTAAGAAAATGTGTTTTTTTAAACCACCTAGTTCGTGGTAATTTACTACAGCAGCACTAGGAAACTAATACAAAGGGAAAAGATGATTACTTGATACTTTAATGTCGCATTAGGAGCATTTTCTAACAGGCCTGAGTGTCATCTGACTCTCTAGGTCTAAAGAATTGTAATTTAGCACAGTTGATTGGGGTCCAATCATTTTACAATTCTGTAAAACTGACAAGATGCAATGGTATTATTTTCTGTCCACCTAAAGAAGACACCATAGTTTTGGGTTATTGCCCTATAGGACATTAATCAGCTTTGATTCTGACTCAGCAATCTTAGTTGAGGATTCCTTGTTTTTTTTGTGTGTGTGTGTGAGGAAGACCAGCCCTGAGCTAACATCCGTCGCCAATCTTCCTCTTTTTGCTGAGGAAGACTGGCCCTGGGCTAACATCCGTGCCCATCTTCCTCTACTTTATATGGGACACCGCCACGGCGTGGCTGACGAGCAGTGCATTGGCGGGCGCCCGGGATCCGAACCTGTGAACCCCGGGCTGCCAAGCGCGGACTAAACCGTTGCGTCACCGGGCGGCCCCTCGGTTTCCTTGTTTTTTTAACTGACTATATATAAAATACCAGTTCTCATATCCTCTTTTGAGTTAACTTTGCCATCCTCCTGGTTTCCTCCTTCATGATTTAAAATTAAACTTTGACACATGCTCACTCTCTGTTTGTATGAACTTTCTTTTAACATTTTGAAAATCATACTTTAACAATGATCCCGTTTTTATAAAAACAAAACCAACAATGTGGTAGTGGGGGGAGCTGGAGGAAAATGCTCTAAACTGTTTACGGCAGTTCTCTGGTGTTGAGGAGTTGGGGGAAGATTATTGTGGATTTCTACTGTGTTAAGTAGTTTGCAATATTTGAATTTTGTATAACTTTACATGGTATTTGTAATCCGAAAAATATATTACTTTAAAAAGTAAATATATGTAAAAAATGATTCACACATAGTGTCTGCCCTCCACAAGTTTAAGATCTGGTTGGAGAAATAGATATGTACTGCACAGAACTAACTAAAAGTATAAGACAAATTATGATAGGTGCCAATGAAGGAAGTGGGGAGTGCTACCATCTATTCAGTGCTTATTAGATAGCAAGGTCTATGTTGGAACATTTCCGTAATTTCATCATTACAACGATACTGTGAGGTAGATGCTATCTATCTCCATTTTTCAGATGAAGAAGCTGAAACTGAGCGTGACTTGCCCAAGGGCACACAACTACTAAGGGAAAGGGCCAAAATTTAAATCCTGGTCTTTCTGGTTCCAAAGCTCATGTTCTTTCAATTCTACCACACTGCCACCCATAGGTGTTGGGTCCCATGATCTGGACTGGGCAGGACTGAAGTCAGTGGGTATCTTATACTCATCTTTGGCTCTTTAAATGGGGCAGGTGCATTCACACGTAACACAGAGGGAACAGTCCAAGGGCCCCTATCTCTAATATTTACCCAAACTAGCCTGTGGTGAAGCCTCCTCCATATGGTTCCCTGCCCTCCATGTGCTCATATTCTTGGCTTTGGGCTCCAGTCCCTCCTTACTTTCCTGACCCGTTTGGCTCTACTTCTCTGGTTTATCAACCTCTGCCTGCCTCAGTTACCTCTCCAATTTGCTCTTTCCCATTGGATTGGGTCACTTGCCAATGAGACATTCCTCCTGCCAGCCTCAGCCTCAGGTGCCCACACCTGCTAGGCAAGCTCTCTTGTCTTCCAGCCAGGAGAGTGGGATTGAACAGGCACACCCAGGTCAGAAAATTAGAACGTCTCTGGGAGTGGCATAGAAAAATCATGCTTAGGGAGCTAAGCCAGGAATTCAGCACCAGAGCAGAAAAGCAGGAACTTATTTAATTGAGAATGAAATGGAAGCTGGGGTTTGAAGAGTAGGGAGGTAAATAACAGGGTAAATCTAAAGTATACAGGTGTAGCCTGGCCTGGAAACCAGTGGGGTTGTTGGGTACTGAGACAGGAATGGAAGGAAGGAATGCAAATACTTGGCACTAAGTGAATACTTCTGAGTGAGGTTTGGGTTTTATTACCTAATCATTAGAGCCCGCTTCTGCTTGGGTTTTCCCTATAATACCTGGCACTGTCAGGCAATGAGACATAGGCAAATTGCTGTAGGAGCACCGAGGAAAGAGTGATTCAATTCTGACTGAGGAGAGGTCTGCAGAGTATGTGAGAGTTGAACTAAGCTGTGAAGGATAAGTAGGGTTGCCACTGGGGTGGATGGGGATGTATTTTAGTGGAGGGAATATTACAAGCAAAAACACAGAGGTATCAAGGTCCATGACATACATGTTCACTGAACAGCAAGTAGTTACAGTGTGACTGGAATATACTGTGCATTAGGGATGAGACTCAGTGAGAGATGAGGTTAGAAAGATAGACTGGGAGATGGGGGAACCATGGAGGGCCTTACATATATGGGCTAAGAATCCTGAATTTGAATCTGTGAGCAATGGAGAATATTGACGGCTTTAAGAAATTATCATACAGAAAAATTGACATTCTGGGGTAATGTACAGTTCTATGAATTTTAACACATGTAGAGATTTATGTAACCACCACTACAATCAGGATACAGAACAATTCCAGTATCCCCAAATAATTCCCTCATACTTCACCTTTATAATCACACCTTCCCCACAGCCCTAACCCCTGGCAACCACTGATCTGTTCTCTGTCCCTATCGTTTTGTCTTTTCAAGAATGTCATATAAATGGAGTCATACAGTACATAACCTCTTGCATTGAAGGTTTTTGAGCAGAGACGTGGCATAGGGCTATTTCAGGAAGGTAGATCACTTTGGTGTTTGTGTGAAGGATGGATTAAACGAAGGTAAAACTGGAAGCCACAAGAGTTCAAACCAGAGATGACCATTCCTTTGGCACATGTGGTACAGATTTATTAAAAGCCTGATTGTAGTTAATGAAACAGCTGTGGGAAGAAAATGAAACTAAACTAGGTCATGTTTACATCTCTATAATGTTTTGATATAGCTTAGTATAATTACCCAAAGGATATAATAGTACACACTCAGAGAAAATGAAAAACGAAAAACCAGGCTACAAAAGAACATAGTATAGTCCAAATTTTATTTTTTAAAAAAGACATGCATATATATTCATAGAAAAATGGAAGGCGTATAAAGATACGCTAAGATCTTAATTTGTTATTTTTGTGTGGTGGGATTAGAGGGGGTAATTTTCTTCTTTATAATGTTCTACATTTCCAAAAGCCCTGTTTCCTCCTCTTGTGCTCTCTATCCCCCGACCCTGATGACTTGAGAATAGGTAGGAGAATAGGTAGGATATGTACAGTTCTTTTGTTTCTTCGTACTACTTGGTTTAATTCTAGGCATATAGTAGATAGGATAAATTTTAATCAGTTATTATTTCTATGTTATGAGGAGAGAGTTGAGGTACTGTAGTGAAGTGACTTGGCCAGGATCACACAATTAAGGGCAAATCAGAATGAAATCCAGGGCTCATACCCCTAGTTCAGATTTCTTTTTTAAAAAACTTTTTATTATAAAAATGTTCAGACATACATAAGAGAAAATAATATAATGTATTCCCATGTATTAGCACCCAGCTTCAACAATTATCATTTTGCCATTCTTATTTCATCTAGTCTCCAATCATTTTTTCTTTTCATCTGGCTGGAGGATTTTAAAGAAAATTTCACAGTAATTACTTTGGTATGCAATCTATAACTGAGAAGGACGCTAAGAAATACACGTACCACTATGCCGTCATCACATTCAACAAAATTAACAATAATTCCTTAATTCTCAGTCCATATTAAAATTTTCTCAATTGTTTTCTGGATGTCTTTTTACAGCTGGTTTGTTCAGATCAGGATCCAAACAAGATCCACCCGCTGAACTTGATTAATAGGTCTCTTAAGTCTCTCTTATTTTATAATAGTCCATCCTCCCTTTTTGATGTCACTGGTTTGTTGAAGAAACTGGGTCATTTTTTCTGTAGCCTGTCCTGCACTCTTTGGATTTGCCCAATTGCTTCCTTATAATATTGTTTAACTTGCTCCTCTGTCACCTGTATTTCCTATGAACTGATGGTTAGATCTAGAGGTTTGATTAGATTCAGTGTCAACTTCTGGCAAGGGTACCCGATGTACTTCCTCCTGCATCACGTTATGAGGTGCATTATGTCTGCATATCTCATGTTGAGTGATCCTAAGATTGATCAGTGGGTTCAATGCTGCCAGCTTATCCCCCCATTATAAAGATCTCCATTAACCTTTTATCTCATAGTTGTTGCCTAGATCCATTATTGTATTATGGAATTGCAAAATGGTGATTTTTCTAATGCTAACATTCCTTCTGCATTTATTAGCTGGAATTCTTCTATAAGTAAGAACTTTCCATCATCAGCTATTTGCTTACTCTGGGACACAATTTATACAAGGAAAGGTAGGATAAATGTTTCATTTTTTTTCTCTTTATCAGTTTTCTGAGTAATAAGTTGATGCCTTAGCAATCTCCAAAGGTGATCAACAAAGGTTTTCGCTTTCAGCATCATTATAAATTTATAAATTTTTATGTTTTATGTGCTTCAATCCAATACAGTCAGTATTCTTTGTTTAATGAACTTTTAATTTTAGACTAGTTTTAGATTTACAGAAAAGGTACAAAGATAATACAGAGAGTTCTCATATACCGCTCACTCAGTTTCCCCTATTCTTAACATCTTACATTAGTTTGGTACATTTGTTACAATTAGGAAACCAGTATTGATACGTTGTTATTAACTAAACTCCACGGTTTATTCAGATTTCACTAGTTTTCCCCTAATGTCCCTTTTCTGTCCCAGGATCCCATCCAGGATATCACATTGCATTTAACTGTCATGTCTCCTTAGCTTCCTCTGATCTGTGACAGTTTCCCAGACTTTCCTTGTTTTTGATGACCTAGGCAGTTCGGAGAAGCACTGGTCAGGTATTTTGTAGACCAGCCCTCAATTGGGGTTTGTATAATATTTTCCCATTGTTAGACTGGAGTTATGTATTCTTGGGAGAAAGGCCACAGAGTTAAAGTGCTTATTACATTCTATCAAGGATACATGCTATCAACATGACTTATCACTAATGATGTTAATCTTGATTACCTGGCTGAGGTAGTGTTTGCCAGGTTTCAATGCTGTAATATTATTCTCCCCCCGATTCCATACTTGAGTCTTTGGAAGCAAGTCACTAAGAGCTACCCACACTCAAGGGGTGGGCAGTTAAGTTCCACCTCCTTGAGGAGGCAGTATCTACATAAATTATTTGGAATTCTTCTGTATGAGAGATTTACCCATTCTCCTCCATTTATTTATTTGTTCAATCATTTATTTGCATCATGGATTTTTTTTCTACTTTGGGCTATAATCCAATACAACTTCCCCCTCTCCCTCCCCTTTCTTCATTCTCTCTCTCTCATTCATTCATTCATGGTGTCTTGTTACAATCTGGTGATGGTGGAAGTCTAAGTTACCACTCAGCCTTTGCTGGCATGGGTGGGGTGGGACCACAGTTTCTTCTGTGATGTTTGGCTGGAATAGAGCAGTTATTGTCTACAAGTTTTCTGTCTTGCTAGGCTGGCCCTTTCCTAGTCCATTGGCTAAAGATAGCAGATGTTTGTTGGAGCCTTTTTTTGGGGGGGTGAGGAAGATTGCCCCTGAGCTAACATCTGTGCCAGTCTTCCTCTACTTTGCATGTGGGATGCCTCCACAGCATGGCTGATGAGTAGAGTAGGTCTGCGCCCGGGATCCGAACCCACGAACCCACGAACCCAGGCCACCAAAGCAGAACACGTGGAACTTGAACCACTCAGCGACGGGGCTGGCCCCCTGTTGGAGCTTTTTTGGATCTATGTCTCTTGGTGTTTTCAAGTTACCAGCTTCTTCAGCTCCAAGTCTAGGATATATGAGGCGAAAAGAAAACCCACAGAACTCACTAGCATGTAGTTCCTTGGGTTCTGAGGTCTCTAGCCTGTCTGCCTTCTTATCTCCACCTTTCAGAAGCTTCTTATGTTTGTTTATGTCCAAAGTTTTTAGTCGTATTTAGTAGGAGTAACAGGGAAAAGTATGTCTACTCCGTCTTCTCAGAAACAGAATACCAGCAATTGACTTTTGTATATTGACCTTATATCCTGTGATCTCATTAAACCCACTCATTAGTTCCTGGAGTTTTTTTGTAGATTCCTTGGGGTTTTCTACATAGTTTAATTTTTTCCATTCCAATTAGTATGCTTTTCAAAAACTTTTATGAATCTTTTTATATTCTAATTCTTTAAATGCCATGTCACTGCAGATTTCTTCCCTTTCATTTATTTGTCCTTTTAACTTTGCCTATGATGTCGATTGCAATAGGCAAAATGTTAAATTTTTTTAACTAATAAACTTTGTTTTTTAGGGAAGTTTAAGGTCCGTAGCAAAATTGAGCAGAAAGTACAGAGTTCCCATATACCCCCTGTCCCGACACATGCACAACCTCCGCCACTATCAACATCCTGCACCAAAATGGTACATTTATTATGAACTTACCTTGATACATCATTATCACCCAAAGTCCGTAGTTTATATTAGGGTTCACGCTTGGTGTTGGAAATTCTATGGGCTTTGACAAATGTATAATGACATATATCTACCATTGTACTATCATATAGACTAGTTTCACTTCCTTAAAAATCCTCTTTGCTCTGCCTATTCATCCCTCCCTCCCCCTTAACCCCTGGCAACCACTAATCTTTTTACTGTCTCCACAGTTTTGCCTTTTCCAGGATGTCAGATAGTTGGAATCATACTGTATGTAGCCTTTTCAGATTGGCGTCCTTCACTTAGTAATATGCATTTAAGCTTCCTCCGTGTTTTTTTCATGGCTCAGTAGCTCATTTCTTTTTAGCTATCATTATATATCTATAGCTATCATATAAAATAAATAATATTCCAGGTCAATCCATCAAGAAGATATAACAATTGTAAATATTTGTGTATCTGACATTGGAACACCTAAATATATAAAGCAAAAACTAACAGAGCTAAAAGGAGAAATAAACAGTAATACAATAATAGTTGGGGGCTTTAATACCCCGTTATCAACATTGGATAGATCATCCTGACAGAGAATCAATAAGGAAACAGTGGATTTGAACAACACTGTAGACCAAATGGACCTGACAGACATTTGCAGAACATTCTATCCAACCACCACAGAATACACATTCTTCTCAAGCATACGTGGAACATTTTCTAGGATAGACCATATGTTAGGCCACAAAACAAGTTTTACCAAATTCAAAAATATTGAAATCATACCAAGTGTATTCTCTGACCACAATGGCATGAAACTAGAAATGAATAACAAGAGGAAAACTGGAAAATTCATGAACACATGGAAATTAAAGAGTATTGACTCTTCTGAACAATTAATGGATTAAAGAAGGAATTAAAGGGGAAGTAAAGAAGTTTCTTGAGACAAGTGAAAATAGAAAAAAAACATACCAGAACTTATGAGATGCAGCTAAAGCAGTTCTCAGAAGGAAGTTCATAGCAATGAACACCTAAATTAAGAAGCAAGAGAGAGTGCAAATAACCAACCTAACTCTACACCTTAAGGAACTAGAAAAAGAAGAACAAACTGAGCCCAAAGTTAACAGAAGAAAGATAATGATAAAGATTAGGGCAGAAATAAGTGAAATAGAGAACAGAAGAACAATAGAAAAGATTAATCAAACTAAGAGTTGGTTCTTTGAAAAGATAAACAAAATTGACAAACACTTAGCTACACTAACCAAGGAAAAAAGAGAAAGGACCCAAGTCAACAAAGTTATAAATGAAAAAGGAAACATTACAACTGATACCACAGAAATACAAAGGATCAAAGAGGCTATGAACCTATGAACCTATGAACATATGAACATATAGCTATGAGGCTATATGCCAAAAAAACTGGACAATGTAGAAAAAATGGAAAAATTCTTAGAAACATGCAACTTGCCAAGACTGAATCAGGAAGAAATAAAAAATCTGAACACACCAATTACTGGTAAGGAGATTGAACCAGTAATCAAAAATCTCCCAATGAAGAAAAGCCTAGGACCAGATGGCTTCACTGGTAAATTTTATCAGACATTTAAAGAATCAACACCAATCCTTCTCAAACTCTTCCAAAATATCAAAGAGGAGGGAACACTCCCAAACTCATTTTATGAGGCCAGTATTATCCTGATGCCAAAACCAGAAAATGATAATACTAGAAAAGAAAACTACAGGCCAGTATCCCTGATGAATATAGATACAAAAATTCTCAACAAAATAGTAGCAAACTAAATTCAGCAGCACATTAAAAAGATCATTCACCATGATGAAGTGGGATTTATCCCTGAGATGCAAGGATGATTCACATATGCAAATCAATCAATGTGATCTATCTCATTAATAGAATGAAAGAAAAGAATCATATGATCATCTTAATAGATGCAGAAAAAGCATTTGACAAAATTCAACATCCATTCATGATAAAAATTCTTAACAAAATAGGCATAGAAGGAACATATCTCAACACAATCAAGACCATATATGACAAGCCAACAGCTAACATTATACTCAATGGTGAAAGGTTGAAAACGTTTCCTCTAACATCTAGAACAAGACAAGGGTGCCCACTTTTAGCACTCCTGTTCAACATAATATTGGAAGTCCTAGTGAGAGCAATCAGGCAAGAAAAAGATATAAAAGCTATCAGAATTGGAAAGGAAGAAGTAAAATTGTCTCTAATTGCAGATGACATGATTTTATTTATAGAAAATCCTAAAGACTCAGCCAAAAAACTGTTAGAGCTAATCAAGGAATTCAGTAAAGTTGCAGGATACAAAATTAATATACAAAAATCAGTAGCATTTCTTTATACTAACAATGAATTTTCTGAAAAAGAAATAAATTGATCCCATTTACAATAGCATCAAAAAAAAATAAAATACTTAGGAATAAATTTGACCAAAGAGGTGAAAGATATCTACTCTGAATACTGAAAGGCATTGATGAAAGAAATCAAAGAAGACACAAATAAATGCAAAAGTATCCCATGTTCATGGATTGGAAAAATTAATATTGTTAAAATGTCCATACCCAAAGGCATCTATAGATTCAATGCAGTCACTATCAAGATTCCAATGGACTTTTTTACAGAAGTAGAAAAACCACTCCTAAAATTTATATGGAACCACAAAAAACCCTGAATAGCCAAAAAAATCCTGAGACAGAAGAACAAAGCAGGAGGCATCACACTCCCTGATTTCAAGTTACGCTATAAAGTTATATTAGTCAAAACAGTATGATACTGGCATAAAAACAGACAAATAGACCAATGGAACAGAATTGAGAGCCCAGAAATAAACTCAAGCCTATATGGTCAACTAATATTTGACAAGGGAGGCAAGAATATTCAATGAAGAAAAGACAGTCTCTTCGATAAATGGTGCTGGGATAATTGGATATTCACATGTAAAAGAATGAAACTGGATCCCTATCTTACACCAATAACAAAAATTAACTCAAAATGAATTAAAGACTTAAATGTAGGACATGAAACTCCTAGAAGAAAATATAGGAGCAAAGCTCCTTGACATAGATCTTGGTAATAATTTTTTGGATATGACACCTAAAGCACAAGCAACAAAATAAACCAGTGGGACTACATCAAACAAGTTTCTGCACAGCAAAAGAAACAATCAATGAAGAGAAAAGACAACCTATGGAATGGGAAAAAATATTTGCAAACCATATATCTGATAAGGGGTTAATATTCAAAATATGTGAAGAACTTATACAACTCAATGGCAAAAAAACCAAATAACCCAAGTTAAAAATGGGGAAAGGACCTGAATAGACATTTGTCCAAAGCAGATATATGAAGGGCCAAGAGATACATGAAAGGATGCTTAACATCACTTGTCATTAGGGAGATGCAAATTAAAACCACTTCTGGGAATATATCTAAAGGTAACAAAAACACTAACTTGAAAAGATATCTGCACCCCCATGTTAATGGCAGAATTATTTATAATAGCCAAGACTTGTAAAGGCTCTAAGTGTCCATTGATGGATGAATGGCTAAAGAAGTTGTGGTACGTATATGCAGTGGAATATTATTCAGTCATAAAAGACGAGGAAACCCTGCCATTTGCAACAACATGTATGGACCTTGTGGGCATTATGCTAAATGAAATGTCAGACAGAGAAAGAAAAATATTATTATATGATCTCACTTATATGTGGAATCTAAAAAAAAAAGCCAAGCTCATAGAAAAAGAGATCAGACAAGTGGCTACTAGAGGTCGGGGATGGCAGGAGGGAAATTGGAGGAAGGTAGTCAAAAGGTACAAACTTCTAGTTATAAATAAGTGCTAGGGATGTAATGTACAACATGATGACTATAATTAACACTGCTGTATGATATATAAGAAAGTTGTTAAGAGAGTAAATCTTAAGAGTTCTCATCACAAGGAGAAAATTTTTTTCTTCTCTCTTTTCTTTATATTGTATCTATATGATATGATGGATGTTAGCTGAACCTATTGTGATAATCATTTCACAAGATGAATCAAACCATCATGCTATATGTCTTAAATTTATAGTTATGTGTGCCAATTATTAATAAAACTGGAAAAAATGAATAATATTCCATTGTTTAGATATACTGCAGTTTATCCACTTAAATAAGGACATCTTGGTTGCTTTCAAGTTTTGGCAATTATTAATAAAACTGCTATAAACATCCTGTGTGGGTTCTTATGTGAAACATTAGTTTCAATTCATTTGGGTAAATACCAAGAAGTGTGATTGCTGGATCATATGGTGAGAGTATGTTTAGTTTTGTAAGAAACCATCAAATTGCCTTCCAATGTGGCTGTACCATTTTGCATTCCCAGCAGCGGTGAATGAGAGTTCCTGTTGCTCCAAATTTTTGTCAGCATTTGGTATTGTTAGTGTTTTGGATTTGGGCCATTTTAATAGGTGTATCATGGTATCTCATTGATCTTTTAATTTGCAATTCCCTAGTGACAAATGATGTTGAACATCTTTTTATATGCTTACTTCCCATCTATATATCTTCTTTGGTGAGGTGTCTGTTCAGGTCTTTTGTCCACTTTTAAATTGGATTGTTTGTTTTCTCATTGTTGACTTTTAAGAGTTCTTTGCGTATTTTGGATAACAGTCCTTTATCAGATGTGAATTTTGCAAATATTTTCTCCCTGTTTGTAGCTTTTATTCTCATTCATTGACATTGTCTTTCACAGAGCAGAAGTTTTTCATCTTAATGAAGTCCAGCTTATCAATTCTTTCTTTGATGGATTGTGCCTTTGGTGTTGTAACTAAAAAGTCATTGCTATAGCCAAGGCCATCTAGGTTTTCTCATATGTTGTTTTCTAGAAGTTTTATTGTTTTACATTTAGGTCCCTGATATATTTTGAGTTAATTTTTGTGAAGGGTGTAAGATCTGTGTTGATTCTTTCCTTTCTTTTTTTATTTTCTTGCATGTGGATATCCGGTTATTCCAGCACATTTGTTTAAAAGACTATCTTTGCTCCATTGTATTGCCTTTCTTCCTTTATCAAAAAATCAGTGACTATATTTGTGTGGGTCTGTATCTGGGCTCTCTATTCTAGCCCATTGATCTATTTTGTCTGTTCTTTCACTAATACCACACTGTCTTGATTACTATAGCTTTAGTAAGTCTTGACATCAGGTAGTGTTAGTCCTCCAACTTTGTTCTTCTCCTTCAATATGCAGTTGGCTATTCTGGGTCCTTTGCTTCTCTATATAAACTTTAGAATCAGTTTATCAAAATCCACAAAATAACTTGCTGGGATTTTGATTGGAATTGTGGTGAATCAAGTGGGGAATAGATCAAGTTGGGAAAAACTGACATCTTGACAATATTGAGTCTTCCTATCCATGAACATAGAATGTCTCCATTTATTCTTTTTTGATATCTTTCATCAGAGTTTTGTAGTCTTCCTCATATAGATTTTGTCCGTATATTGTTATATTTACATGTAAGTATTTCATGTTTTGGAATACTAATATAAATGGGAATATGTTTTAAATGTCAAATTCTACTTGTTCATTGCTGGTATATAGGAAAACAGTTGACTTTTGTATGCTAACCTTGTATCCTGCAACCTTGCTCCAAATCTTATTAGTTCCAGGAGTTTTTTTGTCAGTTCTTTCAGACTTTTTATGTAGGCAATCACATTATCCCTGAACAAAGACAATTTTATTTTTTCCTTCCCAGTCTGTGTACCTTTTCTTGTCTTGTCTTATTGCATTAGCTAGAACTTCCAGTACAGTATTGGAAAGCAGTGGTGAGAGGCAACATCCTTGCATCATTCCTGATCTTAGCAGGAAGATTCTAGTTTCTCACCATTAAATACAATGTTAGCTGTAGGTTTTTTGTAGATGTTCTTTGTTGAGGAAGTTCCCCTTTATTCCTAGTTTGCTGAAAGTTTTTACCATGAATAGGTTTTGGATTTCGTCAAATGCCTTATCTGCATCTATTGAGATGATCATGTGATTTTTGTCTTTTTATTCTGTGGATATGATGTATTACATAGATTGATTTTCATATGTTGAACCACTCTTGCATTCCTGAGATAAATCCCACTTGGTCATGATGTATAATCTCCTTAATATGCTGCTATATTTGATTTACTAGTACTTTGTTGATGAGTTTTGCATCTATATTCATAAGGGATATTAGTCTACAGTTTCCTTTTCTTGTGATGTCTTTATCTGCCTTTGTTATCAGAGTAATGCTGGCCTCATAGAATTTAAATGTGGTAGTACAGAGTTTAACCTAATTTATTTATTTTGTACTTATATCTTTCTTCTCTTACCCTGAAAATCTTGGTTTCTGACTACATTAACCTCATACTTATTTGCTTTATTCCAATTAATAATTTCAAAATAACAATGCCAATATTGCTATTAACAATAAGGCTACTGAAAGCAGTTTAAGATTTCTTTGTGGTTCATTTTGTCCTTAGACCATATATCATTAGGGTTGTACAGCCGAAATACTATGTTTTAAAGTCAATTGTTATTCTCTTCTTTGTGTGATTATGCCACCAAGCTGATATACAGTGAGGTTCATTTGTTTCAGTTTGTTTTCAGTTTTTAAGGATTGCTTTTTATTTAATTTTATTTTTAATTATGCTTCCAAAGTCAAAACTAGATAACAAGGTACATTCAGAGAAGTTTAGCTTCCACCCCTATTACTGCACTCTGTTCTCTCCTTCCCCCAGTTTTTTTAGAGTTTGGTTCATATTATTGATGTTTTTTGTTGAAAAATATAAGCAAATATGTATGTGTGTGTGTGTATGTGTATATATTTCTCCCCTTTTTGTACACAAAAGGTGGCATACTATAAAAACTGTTATCTACCTTGCTTTGTTATCACCTAGTATATCCTGGCAATCATACTATGTCAGTATATGAAGATTATCTTCATCTCTTTTTATAACTGTATATTACTCTATTACATGGATGTACTGGTTTCTTTCAGTCTTTTGATATTACAAATAATGTCACAATGAATACACTGGACATATGTCATTTTGCATTTTTTTCCAGTATGTCTTTGGAATAGATTCTGGGAAGTGAGATTGATTTATATATGCATATGTAATTTTACTAGATAGTGGCAAATTCCCCTCCATAGGGGCTATACTATTTTACATTCCCGTCAGCAACGTGTGAGACTTCAGGCCTCTTTACATCTCTCCACAGAACTAGTGTGGATCAAATTGGTAACTCTGGCCTTCATGGCACAGGAGAGACTTCATCTCCCTCACCACTCATCCCACAGATGTATACGAGAGCTTGCATCTTATTATTTTCCCTATTTACATACCTGTGCTAAAAACAAATGGATTGCCTGGCAGTAATGAGGAATGAAGTAATGTGGCAAGCGTTTGCTTGTTATGAGCCACTTGTCAAGCTGCCTGAGGCTGAGGAAGGTTCTGAAACATGTTAAACAGCACTGACAGCCTGATTGCAAATGAGTCTACATTGTCTGCTGCCTATACCAACCATGCGATCTTGTCTATGCCCCTGTGACTGAAGGGCATAGCCCAGTACACACAAGGCAGAATGGGACATTAGATATGTATCTTTATACTTCCCTGAAGTACTTGTTTTCTGTTCATTGTCATTAACTTTGAAATAAACCCATTGGAGGCACTCAAAAGACAAACACATCATTGTTATTGTTGTTGATACTTCTTTCATCTGTGGCACTTGCTTTCACTTCCATTCACTGCCTCTCCAAGTGTCTCCTTGGAGCTCTTGCCATCTTGTGGCAGGTCAGCACAAGATTCAGGCTTGAAAACTGAAATGTTGACTTTTCATAAGTTTGAAGAAAATGTTTTCTAAAATATCACAGGCTCTGCCCCCCACCCCACCTGCCATCTTTGGCAACACTGTGAAGTAGGAAATGTTCATTACCAGTGTTCCCAGATTTTCTTTTCTAGACCTCCCCTCATTCTTATGCTCCCAGCCCTTCTTCAAGGTGCCCTCTTTCTGACCTCAGGTACTCAGAGCACTGTTGGTTTCTGCACCCATCAACAGCTTCTTTTGACCATATGTCACCACATTCCTCTCCCAGAGAGTTTGTCCTCTGGCCATGAAAAGAAAGGCTGTCTTTGGCTAAAAGGATTTCAGGCACCAAGGAGGGTGGCAATGGCAGGATGAAGGGAGGGTACAAACTTGAGAGTGAGACCTTTTCCTGAAATCATGCCATGGAAGCATCATCTATTCAGCCTCTGCAGGGACTCTGACTTAGCAAGCTGAGAGAGGAACCGAAAGCGCTTTCTGATATAATAACAGATTTTCACAGTACCAGATCAGTTATTTCTATCTGGGTACCTGCAGCTCATTAAGGATTTTCCCCAGAGCTGACTTGATGTTTCAGTGGTTGTCTACAAGGTGTGATCCAAATGGTTCTGAGAAGACTCCAGAGCCCAAAAGTTATTTTTCACTAGACTTTTACTCCGTGAAGTGGGTAACTTACTCAGCAGATCCGGGAAAGCTGAACTTTATAACAATAGTGAGAAAAAACAATTTACACTGCACTGCCCCCCAAAAGGGCTCAGGAATTGACAGAACCTTTGGAAGTGAGAATAAAAGTGGGGCTAAAAACACAGGGATTGGTTGAAAGTCTGTCTAAGAAGCAGATCCCCAGAATCCTTCCCTCATTCCATGCATATGGCAAGTGTCCTTTCCCCTGGCAAAAGATTGGAGATTTATTTTCTGCAAAAGGTAAAACAGAGACTCTCTGGACAGGAGGAATACCAGATACAATTGAGGACAAGGGTATCCAACCAGAAACAGGAAGATTAAGTGAATGCTTGCATAGTGAATGTTGATACCGTTAGCCCTCTCCCCCCACTCAGTTTCCAGAGAGCTGGTGGCCAGGCTTGTATCATCTAGATAGGAGATTGGAAGACTCTTCTCTGGAGAATCAGAAGAGCTCAAGAAGAAAGACCTAAATATATTGATGTTAAATGTTCCCCCAGTGAAATGGCCCAACTAGATTACCCTACAATGAAGGTCACAACTGACAAGCACCAACTACAGGCTTTGAACTACTAGTCAGCTGTTTAGTTCCCCAGTGTTAAATATGGTCAGACGGCTAAGGATCAGTACACATCTGAAGAAAGGCTCTAATATGAAAGAGACCAAAATAAACATAGCAAAAGTGGATAATGCAGGGTTTCTCAGCCTGTTTCCTCCACCCAAAAGCAGAGTTTGGGGTAAAGGTTTGCCTGCAGGTGCTTTATTTTGGAAAGTAATCCCATAAACAAGAGTGAGGGACCTGGAATAGTAAGACAGGGAAGGAAGGAGAGGATGCATTAAGTTTGTCACTGCTATAGGCAACTGGAGTTCTACTTGTCAGTACCTTCTGAGGAGCTGTGTTAAACCTACCTCAGAATTATCCTCCTGAGGTATGAAAAGGGAGAGTATTTATCCACTGGCTCCCATCCCTCATTGGTCAAGGATGTCAACTACCCTGCACTTCCAGGTTGTGTATGCTGATGTGCAGAGCTGATTTCCCCAAGCACACCTCTATAGGTCAGAAGAGCCCTAGGGCGTAAAGCAATATTTGGTGCAGCTAAAGATTATTCCTGCAAAAAGCTGGTTGCCACAGCAATCACTGGGCTAAATGGTGGGCTGAGAGGATGTGAAGCAATGTACACCAGGTGTCTGCTACATAGGGAGAAGAAAAGAGAAAAAAAACCCCAAAACTATTGTTAGTATTTTTAGAGATAAGAGAAGACATAAACAAGTATGGGTTGCTATTTTCTTAAGGAACAATCAGAGAACAAAAAAGTACTCTTTGGAAATAAAAATATGATGGCAGAAAAAAAATCAATAGGAATGTTGAAAGTAAAGTCGAAGGAATCTCCCAGAAAGGAGAGCAAAAAGACAAAGATTAAAATAGGAGAAAGAATATTAGAAAATTAAAAGAGCTGTCCAGCAGGTTCAATATCTGAATACTAGGAGTTCTAGTTAGAAGAAGAGAAAATGAAGGGAATGAAATTATTAATATATTAATTCAAGAAATTTTCCCAAAACTGAAGGTCATGAGTTTTCAGGCTGAAAGATCCCATGAGCAGTAAAAATGGACCCACACTAAGACACATCTTTATAAAATTTCTCAATGTTGTGTTAAAAAGAAGATCCTACAAGTTTCCAGAGATAAACACAGGTCGTATATAATGGATCAGGAATAAGAATGGCTTTGGATTTCTCAATATCAACATTGGAAACTAGGAGACGATAGAGAAATGCCTTCAAAATTCTGAAGAATAATTATTTTCAACCTAGAGTTCTATACAGCCAAACTGTAAATCAAGTGTGAGGACAAAATAAAGACACTTTCAGACAAATTTTCTCAAAAATTTACCTCTTGCGCACCTCTTGGTTAAAACGAGAGTTTTAAACCAAGAAAAAGGAAAGACTTGGGTTAGTGGGGAAAGGATCCAGCATAAGAAAAAGGCCAAAGGAAATCTCCAGGATGATGGTGAAGGGAGGTCCCAGGATGACAGCTGCACACCAGGAAGGACTAGAGGGGAACCAGCTCATACAGGTCAGAAGCTTCAGGAGAGATACCATCAAGATCCTTGATATACCTGAACATATGGAGAAGTGATGTAGGTAACTGACGAAGAGTTTAAAGTTGAATTCCTGCAGAGTACATAGAAATCTATTTAAAGAAAAGAAATAATTATTAGCTCCAGGAAAAACAAAAAGTTGTGCCAGTAAAGAAAAGTATTCATGATTCTTCATGGATTAGCTGCAAATAATGTTTATTTGGCTGCCATGCTGTAAACACTGAATAGTGGTCTAACCAAAATTATGATATGCCTATATTGGAAGAATGTAGGGATAGGAAGGGTCCTTGGGTGAGGTGGGGAGCAGGGTGTGTGTAGGTATGTCAATAGACAATATCAAAAACTTAAAAGTCAAGAAGTAGCAATAAAATTATGTTATTTGGAGAACCAAGATAAGTACCAAAAGAATCAGCCAAAAGAGTTGAAAGCTCTTGCCTCTGGGGAGTGGGAAATTATGGGGAAGAGGAAAGAGAGCACTGTTTTTAATAACAAAACTTGTAGAACTATTTAACTCTGTAAACTATGATAATGTATAACTTTGAAAAAAATAAAATATATAGCAATGTATGCCTATTATAAAAACCTTAAAAATTCAGAAAAGCAAAAATAAAAAAAATCACAAAGAAACTCAATACTTATGAATAGCCACATTTAATATTTTGCTATATTTCCTTTCAGGCTTTTTACATGCCAAATTTTACATAGCTGTGATTATACTGATATCTGGGGGGTTTTTCTCTGTTAACCTCAAAGCATATGCATTTTCCTGTTACATTCTTTTAAATAGCTGTGCAGTTTTCCACTGCTTAGATATACTATAATCAATTTGACTATTCTCTACTACTGAGCGTTTAGACTATTTCCCTTTTTTTGGCTACTATAGCTAATGCTGCAATGAACATCTTTTTCATATTTTTTTTTCTGTACTTCAAATTACTTTCTTAGTATATATTCTGAAGAGTGGTACTGTTATGGACTGAACTGTATGCCCCCAAATTCATTCATTGAAGCGCTAACCCCCGATGCAACTGTATTGGAGATAGGGCATATAAGTAGGTAGTAAAGTGAGATCATAAGGTTGAGGCCTTAATTTGATCGGGCTGGTGTCCTTATAAGAGGAGGAAGAGACACCAGAGACCTCTCCCTCCCTGTCTCCCAGTCTCTCTTCCTCTCTGCTCTCTCCCTCTCTCCTCCTCGCCCTCTCTCCGTCTCACCATGCACGCAGAGGAGAGGCCATGTGAGGACACAGTGAGAAAGCCAGGAAGAGAGCTCTCACCAAAAACCAAACCTAACAATGCCTTGATCTTGGACTTCTAGCTTCCAGAATTGTGAGAAAATAAATTTCTGTCGCTTAAGCCATCCAGTCTGTGGTATTTTGTTAAGGCAGCGCAGGCAGACTAATACAGATACTTACTTTGTATTTTAAAGCATTCATATAAAAATGTAAATATCCCTGGGGATGACTCACACAAGGGCTATTGTCAGTCATTCACGCCCCAGTGTGACTTACTTTAATATGCTGCTTTCTCTTTACAATGAAGTGAAATGCTGGCACCTGGAGGTGGAACTCACTGCAGTTTATGAGGGATTGGCAGAGCTTCTGGAAATCATGAAGACTCAGCAGTACTTAGTCAATAAATGCCAAAACAATACAATAACTCTGGGAATTATTTAGATATTGTAGCAATGTTTTCTTTTTGCTCAGTGAGTTGTATAAATTGTTTATCAATATGACTAAACATTGCTGGTTCCTCCTCCTGTTCAAAATATGTCCTGAATCCGCTCTTTCTTCCTACCTCCACTGCCCCAACCCTAAACCAAGCCACTCTGGTCACATCCTTCTCTCCCGTGATCTGTTCTTTGCACCGCCACCAGAGTATAGTTATAAAAAATGGAAACCAGATCCCAACTCTTCCCTGCTCAGAACTGCTTTCTATCACATTTAAAATAAAATGCAAACTCCTTGCCATGTTGTATTGTATATGTGCAATGTTTTATATTGTCTATAATTTACTTTGAACCACTTCAATATCGGCTATGTAATATACCTTATTTAATCATTCTAAGATGCATAGTTTTTCACTTTTTATCACCTCTGAAATTGAGGTGAATTTTACCATTAATGATATGTCATAGTTTAATTGAGAGCAATTTTTCTTTGTTTGGTGCATAAGGAATAATGAATCTTATAACCTATGACATCTTGGACTCAGAATCGATGATTTAATGAAATGGTGTATCTGTCTAAAAAACCATCTTTTGAAATACCAGTCTAGGGTGAGGGCAGTGGAGGTAGGAAGAAGGGGTAGTTTCGTATGTATTTTGAAGTGGAGGAGGAATTGGTAATGATTATTCATATTGATAAACAATTTATACAACTTGTAAATCAGTTTTAATCCACACTTTGAGGGTGGTTAATTAACATTTGAATTATTCTAATCAGGAATTACACTCAGGACTGGTTAGTTAGTTTTTGAAAGATCCTACTATGTTGTCCACACCCCACCCCCAGGATGTTTACATTTTCCTATTTGAACCTGTGCTAAAGCAGGAGTTCTTAAACTTTCTTTGTGCCGTGGGCCCCTTTGGCCAACTGGTGAACCCTTTTCAGAGTCCTGTTTTTAATGCACAAAATAAAACACATAGGATTATAATGAAAACCAATTGCACTGAAATGCAATCATCAAAATATTAATACAATTTTGACATATTAAGATGTGTGCTTCTTTATTAACTCAACAAATAACAAGATCTAGCAGCAGGTCTAATAATCACCCAAATTTTGAAATAGTGGTGAGCATAAATGATCTTTTGAGATATTGGCAACAGCTATAATGTGTTGTGAAAATATCTTTGATATGTGTTAGTGACCAAGTTGCAG
Organism: Tapirus indicus; assembly: GCA_031878705.1. Classification (NCBI taxonomy): domain Eukaryota; kingdom Metazoa; phylum Chordata; class Mammalia; order Perissodactyla; family Tapiridae; genus Tapirus; species Tapirus indicus. Next base: position 84,446,915 of record CM062942.1, on the reverse strand, counting down.
GTATTACTAATAAGACAGTGGTCTGTTGACTATGTTTATTTAGAAATTGATAAAGGTGTATTTTTTTTCCCATCAGAGTCCACAGACACCCCATGAATTCTATCCACAGGACCCAAGGTTAGGAAACCTTGCACCTAGACTCCATTAATTAGCATAAGATATGTAAGAAATAATATTTCATTGGTGAAATGAATTGTGTTCACAATATGTGGAGTGACTAAAATTATTGTCCAGGTGCTTCCACCCTTGCATGAAGAGGATATAAAAATCTGGCCAGCCAGACCAACAGCTCAGCACTCTTTGGCATGGTATTCTAGGCCTCAGACTCTTGTGTGGTCCTATATCCCACTCTGTGGTAGCCAGCCTGCCAGATGGTCCCCAGTAATTCCTTCCTTGTGTATTCCCTTCCCACACTGAATAGGGATGACCTGTGTAACCAGTAGGATATTATGGAAATGGCAAAGTGTGACTCCCAAGGCTAGGTCAGAAAAGACATTGCAGCGTCTGTCTTGCTCTATCTTGGATCACTGCTCTGAGCTTGCATGTTATGAGAACATGCAAACAGCCCTATGGAGAGGTCCATGTGGTGAAGAACTGAGATTTCCTACCAACAACTAACGCTGACTTGCTAGACATATAAGTGAACCAGCTTGGAAGCAGTTCCCCTAGTTCCTTCAAGCCTTCAGATAACTGCAGCCCTAGCCAACATCTTGACTGCCACCTCATGAGCAACTCTCAGCCAGAACCACCCAGCTAAGCTGCTCCCAGATTCCTGATACACAGAAACTATGTGAGATGATAAATGTTTATTATTTTAAGGCACTAAATTTTGGGGATAATTTGTAGCACAGTAGTAGATAACTAATATATACCACTTCATAGAAGATTTTCCTGCTCCACCCAGAAGATAGACTGATCCTGTTACCATATTATTAGACCACCTGTTTCAGGTAAATCTTTCATGCAAGGAACTTGCTGGAGTTCCTAAAGGTCAGAGAGCATGTGCTTGACTCTGTTTAAAAGAAAGGGCTATCTGACCATTTTGGTCTCTAATTGCTAATAACTGTATGTGTCACAGAGTTCAGTCTGATAATGACCTTCATTATAATATTTACATAGCAAGGAGGTTGTGGGAGAGGTGGTCTATACCCCTCACCTGTCTCTAATCTTCAGAGGCGACCTAAATCTACCAGAAACAATAGATGTAGGTCCATTTGGGACACATTTGAAAAGACCTGCAAGGCCCTAGATACTCTGACTTTCATCTACCTCTCTGAACTCAACTCTCACCACCTACTCTCAGTTCTCTGCAGCCACACTGGCTGTATTAGTTTGCTAAGGCTGCTGCAACAGAGTACAGTGAGTGGCTTAAACAACTGAAATTCGTTGTCTCACACTTCTGGAGGCTAGAAATCGGAGATGAAGATGTTGGCAAGGTTTGTTCCTTCTGAGAACTGCGAAGAAGAATCTGTTCCGTGCCTGTCCCCTAGCTTCTGGTGGTTTGGGGGCAATCTTGGGTATCCCTTGACTCATAGAAACACTGCCCTGATCTCTGCCTTCATCTTCACACGGTGTTCTCCATGTGTGCATGTCTGTGTTCAAATTTCCCTTTTTATAAGGACACCATTCATATTGGATCGGACGCCCACTCTACTCCTGTGTGACTTCATCGTAACTAATTATGTAAAATAAGGTCATGTTGGTGCTGGGGGTTACTTACACCTTCAGCATATGAAGTTTTGAGACACAATTCAACCCATAACACTGGCCTTCTTGCTGTTCCTCTAGCACACCAAGCTCATTTCCACTTCGGGTTCTTTATACATGCTAGTCCTTCTGTCTAGAACTCCAAAGAAGCATGACTGTCCCCTTCTCAGCATGCAGGTGCCATCTCATATGTTACCTCCTCAAAGAGGCCTTCCCTGATTACTCTAGATAAAATAGCTTCTCCACCACACACACTTCATTCTCTACTCCCTTACCTGTTTCAGTTTTCTTTATAGCACTTATCACTGCTTGAAATAGATTTCCTTTTACTTGTTATCTGTCCCTCACACCAAAATAAAAATTCTGTGAGGACAGGGAGCTTGTCCCTTTTATTTATTACTGTATCGTCAGCTCCTAACAGTGCCAGTAAGAGAATAAATATTTAATAAATGTTTGTTGAATGAACATTAAATGAGCGAATCCTCACTCTGTTGATTCTCTGATTTAGTCTCTGGAAAGCCCGGTAGAATCAAGTTTACCCTGAGAAAATGGAACTTATCCCAAACTCCTCAAGATATTCATTTCTTCCCTTTGAAATGAACTAATCCTTTCTAAGAGACCAATTATAAAACAATAAAATAATATTACTCCTCTCTCCCAGAGTTGCCTGTTTTCCCTCTGCTTGTACTACCAGGAAACCACCTGAGGGCAGCAAAAAATCAGAGTGAAGAGAGGTCAGTTCCAAGGCAGAGGTACGTTTTCAATCTTTCCTCAAAGATTGTCCCCCACCTGCTCTCTCTCCAGTCCGGCTGGTTCTTTTCAGGTCTAATAGGCACACATTCATGGGCCTGGCTTTTTTTCCCTATTAGGAAAAAAAGGGGATCCCTTTCATTGGATTAACTCGCTCAGAAAAGGCCAAGAAAACAAGCTGAGTTCCAATTGAGATTTCTAAATTTAGGAGTCTTAGGTCAGAGCAGAGCAGGCTATATTTTGTTCCTCAAAGGTTTTTAAAAAGGAATTGTCCGCTTTGAGTTCTGACCTGCCTGAAAGTAGAGGGGTGAACCTAGTGAACTCCCACCTGCCTCCCAGCTCTTGGCTGTATGACCTATGACAGCTGCTAAGATCAAGTGATATCTAAAGTGAAAAAGTCTCTTGGGGCTTTTGATTAGTGTCTCTTGGGGTTTTTTGATAATCTTTTGTTTTCATATCCCCTTAATGATTAAAAGAGGACTCTAACCAGAATCTTTGATGTTTATTCACCTAAACTCAGGTTTTTCCTGTAATAATAATAAAGGGATTGTGGTTTGTGATCTAAGATTCAAGCAAGAGAGGAGGGAGGTTTAGTTTCTAAAGTATTTCTTAAAAGGCAAATCTTTATTAAATAAAGGGAGGAAAGAATCTAATTAAACCATTTTGTGAGATCAATTCCCCAATTTTTTTCCATTTAATCTTTTTTCAAACCTGCTTAAGTCAGTAGTTTTTGAGCCCTTGTGGGTTGCAGACCCCTTAGAGCAATGCTTCTTAAATTTAATGTGCACGTGAATCGCCTAGTGATCCTGTTAAAATGAAAGTTCTGATTCGGTAGGTCTGGAGAGGGCATTATAGGGTGGATCAAATAGGTCTTCAAGCCTTCCCTTTTAGGCACTCACTTTGGCTTCAGCCCAACTCCAAACGCCCAATACACTCCTGTTTTACAAAGCCCTCTGCTGCAGTTCCCCCTTCTAACTACCCCTTCTTGCCAGATGTCCCAATTACAGATTTTTCTGTTTTTACCTTGCCTTCAAATTTACCTGTCTTAGGTCCCTTTCTCTCTGGACTCTGTCCTCTATGAAAATGTAATGAGTAACAGGTAACAGTGGGTTGATTAGGTAGTTACTTTTCTCTTTCTTGAGCAGAAGACCAACTCCACCCACCCCTCCACCATCACAAGGTAACAATGAAATCTAACCATAGCCTCTGGGGACAAAGCTTTTTCCCAAAGGAGTAATTCCAATGGTAAGAATTTCCTGCCTTATAACAGACTAATGAAAAGGCTATTTTTCAGTGGGGTGAGGAGGAGGAATATCATTTTGAATTTCTCAAAAAATTTACAACACAGGACACTGCCTACCTGACCTACTTATACTTTCTGCTCTACCTCTCCTCTGCTCTGGTCTCATTAAAAGCAATATTGTCTTATTTTAGAAGTAGAATCATGAAACTGTCAAATGACCAGCTATTTTATGTTTATGTACAAAGGAGTTGCGATTCCAAAGCAAGAGAAGCAACAGAGATCTGAGTGTAGGTTTTTCTGCAGATGATAGTACAGTTCTTGGTATTTACTGAAACTTAAAGGATCTTGATACTATTTGACCAAAATTTCACCCAATAATTTTCCTATAGTTTCTTCATTTTTTGGTAGAATTGAAACTAGTTATCTAAAACTATTTATTTAGGCCTTTAACCCACAGCATAAAATATTTTAAATGGCTTATTCGCATGCCCATTTATAGGAACAAAAATGGGCTCCTCAAGAGATAAATTTGCTATGCTAGATATGTAAATGATTGTCTGCTCTACTTATGCCATACCTGTACCTAAGGTCTTTTTCATATCCTCCTCCTGCCTCAGTGGCCATGTTCTGCACTAATAATCACATTAATTGGATGATCACATAACCCAAGGATAGGTAAGCGCATCCAATAGAATGGCCAGCAACCACATCTGACCTGTAGCATAAGAAAGGCTAGGTCAATCAAATTCTTTTCTCAGGAATGTTGGTGAGGGAACAGAAAAGATATAGAGATGAGAGCAAAAGCAATCCATAGAAAGAACAGGAAATATACACTTGAAAATAGGCCCTTTTTTTGTTTGTTTTTCAGAACGTTGAGTTGGTTTCTGTTCTTTGAATCACAGGGTGAGAAAATAAACAACAATGAAGGAAAAAACAAACATCGGAGCCTGGAGGGATAAATGAATGGTAGACTATGAAGTCAGTGGCTTCTGCATGAATAGAATATTAAAGGCACTCCTTCCACCCCTCCTCTACACTGTGAGCTCCCTGAAGGAAGGGACTATGTCTTATTCATCTTTGACTTCCTCACACCTTGTATAGAACAGGTATCCAATAAATATCAAATAAAAAATTCAGTTTTCTATGGTGAATGCAAGTCATCAAGGTCAGAAGCATAGTCTGGTTGATCCCAACCTTTTCATCACATAGGACTTCTTTCCTTATATTTCCCTCCATAGACCTTATATTTTGAAAAATATTGTCTAACCTGCCTTAAGTAATAATGATTTTTTTACAAGGTGGCCATGAATTTCATTAATTTTCAAATTGTAAAGTCCAAAAGAATATCCAGATTAGTGATTAGAATTAAAAAGAATTGAGCTAGGTTCTTGGATACAAAATAAATGTATCAATGGAACCCTATATAGATAACAAACAGACAAAAATGAAATTTAAAATACCATTCAAAATGCCAGGCAATAATAAATATGAACTATTAGGAATAAATATATAGAAAAATATGCAAGAATTCTATGGTTAAATAATAATACCAAATTAAATAAAATACCAAAATGCTGTGTCCTCGCCTTGGAGTTTAAGTTTTCTCAGTTCACATACCCTCCCAGAACAGATGTGGAAGCTCATCCCCACTATCTCAATAGATGTCCAGGGCTTATAGGTGTCAAGAACTGAAGGGTCTGGAATTTTACCTTACTTACAAGCTAATAAGTGAGATTGCCTGTGTCGTGGATGCTGCCAAAGACATGAGACTCCTAGGTCAGAGACAAAGGAGTTTGTTACACGTGGCACAACAAGCAGCATGAGCTTCATGTTGGTTTGCGTGGGTTTCCCATGCTTCTCAAGTCTCACAGGGGAGAGGTAAGCAGGGTAGGGGAGGGCCAGGCAGATGCTATGCATGGAATGAGTTTGCTTTGTGGCCAAGGAACACTCAGCTTGGGGGATTCACTGATTTATAGCAAGCAGAAGCAAGCCCACTCTTTGTCTGTTGGGAGATATTACCTCATCTCTCAAGGCTACTTGCTGCAAATACAACTCTGAGAAATGCCCTGAGCAGATCAAGACCTTGCATTCTTGGCATACCCAGCAAGATTTGTAGGAGCATGAGAGACTCATGGGGGAGTAGCTCCCCCAACAAGGGGTGTTTCTGGGTTTTGTGGGGAGATATCTGCATGGGAGAAGTAGTTGGTGAAAGAGCAAAATCTTTTTTTATTGAGATCTAATTAACATTATATTAGTTTCAGGTGTACAACATAATGATTCAATATTTGTATACGTTGCAAAACGATCACCACAATAAGTCTAGTTAACATTTGTCACCATACATAGTTACAAAAAATTTTTTTCTTATGGTGAGGACTTTTAAGATCTACTCTCTTAGCAACTTTCAAATGTGTAATACAGCATCATTAACTATAATCACCATGCTGTACATTACACCCCCTAGCAAAATCTTATTTTAAGTAAAATGGTGCAGCCACTGCAGAAAACTGTTTGGCAGTTCCTGAATAAGTTAAACATAGGCTTACCATATGGCCCAGCAATTTCACCCCTAGGTATATACCCCAAAGAACTGAAAACAGGTGTTCAAACAAAAATTTGTGCATGAATGTTCGTAGCAGCACTATTCATAATAGCTAAAAGGTGAAAGTAACCCAAATCAATAGATGAATGGATAAACAAAATGTGATCTATCCATACAATGGGATATTATTCACCAAGGAAAAGGAGTGAAGTTCTGCTATATCCTACAACATGGATGAACTTTGAAAACCTTGTATTAAGTGAAAGAAGCCAGTCACAAAAGTCACATATTGTATGATTCCATTTATATGAAATGTCCAGAATGGGCAACTTCATAGAGACAGAAGGAAGATATCAGAGAGGAGGAAGCAGTTGCTAGGGGCTGGGGGAGGGCAGGAATGGGGAGTGACTGCTTAATGGGTACAAGGTTTCCTTTCATGGTGACAAAAATTTTCTGGAACTAGATACTGGTGATGGTTGCACAACATTGTGAATGTACTAAATGCCACTGAATCGTGCACGCTAAAATGGTGAATTTTATGTTATGTGTTATTTTACCACAATAAAAAAATCTTATTGAAGTCCAGGCATTGCTTCTTCCCACAGGATGGTCAGCTGGTAAAGCACAGGGCAGAATAGAGTCGCGATCATGCCCATGTGCAGACTGGAGAACCAATGGACACAGGCCTTGGGTGCAGGTATTGCCCTTTAGCATAGCTCTTCTCTCCTTGCACTTGACTAGCTTTGGTGTGGGGACAGAATTCTGGGATTAAGCCCCAGAGCACCTGGGCCACCTTCCCTAACCCATCAAGCAATTCTTGTCCTTGTCTCCCCCACTCCAAAACCTCCCTGGGTTTCAGGATATCTCCTCTCTATCCAAAACCCAGTTCTGTTTTCTTTACCAAGAGACCTTGTGACCCATGGTGAAGAGCCTCAAATCAGAGTCTAAATCCTTAACAATCAAAAACCTTTTTCTTGACAGCAAGAAAAGCTCAGTCTTCAAAATTTAGATAATCTCATCTTGTACTTTCTGGAAGGTAGGGCAAATATTGGCATCCTGTTCTGGGGGAGTTCCCTTACCCCTAGAAAGAGCTGAATGTTTCTAATACAGCAAAGGAAAAAGGTTTTTTAAAAAACAGTTGCATTTCCTTATTAAAAAGACCAATCATTTATATCCTGCTTTATTTGCAGCCAAAATAATTCTAACTTATTTACCTCACAGCACATGTTATGCTACTGGTAGGGACTATAGACTGTCAACCTTTAGCTCTGAAAACTTGAGGTTTTATCTTCTTTCTCAGCAGAGTAGGAAATTCAGAGCCAGAATACAGTCGCAGGAAAGTCATTTCTTGCTACCTGTGTTAGTTTCCTATTGCTGCTGTAGCAAATTACTATAAACTTGGTGGCTAAAAACAGCACAAATTTATTATTTTGCTATTTTAGATGTTAGAAATCTGCAATGGGATTCACGAGGCTAAAATAAAAGTGTTGGCAGGGCTGAAGTCTTCTGTAGGTTCTAGGGGAGAGCCCATTTCGTTGCCTTTTCTAGCTTCTAGAGGCTGCCTTCATTCCTTGGCTCCTGGCCCCTTCCTCCATGTTCAAAGCCAGCAACAGGAGGTCATGTTCTTCTCATATCACATCGCTCTGAACTCTTCTTCTGCCTCCCTCTTCCACTTTTAAGGATCCTTGTGATTGCATCAGGCCCATCTGCATAATCCAGAATATCTCCCTATTTTGAGGTCAGCTGATTAGCAACCTTAACTCCATCTGCAACCTTAATTCCCCTTTGCAGTGTAAGGTGACATATTCGCAGGTTCCAGGGATTAGAAAGTGGACATCTTTGGGGTTCCATTATACTGCCTACCACACCATCACTTGACAAATGTTTATCGAGCACATACTGTACATAGAGAGCTTTGTGCTCTGCCTTAGGGAGCCATCTCGGTGAGACAGGAGTTATTCAGAAAAGGGTAAATAACAACAGAAGCTTTCACAGACTGTATGTAGGAGAGGTAAGAAGATGAGAGGAACTGCTGCTATGAAAATTAGAAAAGGGTGTGGTGTGATTGTTGAGGTGTTAAGAGAAGGCTTCCTGGAAGAGCCAGAACTTGCTCAGTCTTAAAGGTCAAGACTTGAATATTGTTTCAACAATATTGAAACGTGGAATTGAGTTCAATGAGTTGAACAAGTCTTATGAAGGGGAGAAAAACTATCCTCTACCCACTCTGGGTTCTTTTTGGCTGGGTTTCAAATTAAATTGACATGAGACAGAATAACAGGAGAAAATCAAACAAAGCTTTATAATGTGTATACATGGGAGAGACCCAGGGAAACTGAGTATCTCAACAAAATGGCGGAGGTTCTCCTCTTAAATAGAAAGACAATGGAGGATGTTGGGGGTGGGTCAGTTATGGGAGATTACCAGAAAAGCACTATAAGGTTATTATGCAGCCTCGCCTTCCGCACTGACAAGTCTCTAGATGAGGTCATCCCCGCCTCTTCCCAGTACAGAAAGGGAGATACGTTTACAAATGGAGATTTCCCCTACAAATATAAATGTTTGGTAGACAGAACTTTGATAAGAATGGGCTTAGCAAGGATCTTCCCAGTCTCTCGATACCCAGAGTTATCCACAGTGATGGCCTGGCCTGGGGACAGGCCTTCTATCTTAAATCCTTTTAGGCAGTTAGTAGGGGAGAAGGTCAAAGTTTCTTTCAGAGAAAATAATCAAGGTAAAGAGACATATTTTGAGGTGCCCAATTCTGATCCCCCACACTTACATACTGTTAAATTAATTAAATAAGGAGGACACTAGACTGAGGTGACTAATGCTTTGGTGGCTTATGTAAGGAAACCAAAACCTACACTTGTAAGTGTCTCAGGCTAAGAAATAGAAACCTAAGGATAACCGATCACAACCAACCAACTAGGCTTTAAGCTACAGCCCATCAAATCATTTCCTTTTTTTGCTTCTGTACCTTCTCTATATAAATCATTCCCCCAGCTCCTCTTGGTGGAGCGCTCCTAACTACTTCCAGTTTGGTGCTGCCGGATTTGAATTTATTTTTGCTCAAATAAACTTTCAATATTTTTAATATGCTTCAGTTTATCTTTTAACAATACACACTTCTGAGTGCAGCTTTCCAATATAACAGTTGTAAAATGAGAGTACTTACTGCTATTCAAGTGATGTCTCCATAACAGTTATCAGCTTAAAAAGCACTGTTTTAAGCTCATTCGATGCACGCCACAGCCCAGTGAGAGAAGTAGACAGGGCAGGGAACCACATGAACCTTGCCATCATTAAGTCCCCAGGCCCCTTTCCAGGCCTAGGTCTGCTCACCATTTTTCTCCTTCCTTGAAGCAACAGGGACACAGCCTGTTTTCTGTCCTTTTGGTAGCTGCCTTCCTAAGCCTAGCTGCAGAATGAGACACAGTCTCTCTAACTCTCCCACTTCCTTGCTGCCATTGAAGCCAAGCATAGAGGCTCATTCAATTTTAAGGTTTATTTGCTAACTACTCTGGAGAAACAGGGAATAAAGCTGACACACATAAGGGAGTGGCAAAGGCTCCATAACCTTACCAAGTTTACATAATCTTGGCTCTAATCTATAATTTCTGTTCCCTTTTCCAATGTTAATTGGGTTCAAGCCCTCTGCTTATATTTTCTTAGGGATCATCATCATCAAAGCAGCAAGCAACTATGGAGTGCATTGTTCTAATTGCTTTACATATTTTAACTCATTAATTCTCACAACAACCCATTTTATGGATAATTAAAATGAGGCAGACTTCAAACCCAGGTAGCCTGGCTCTGGAATCTGTATTTCTAACCACTATACCATACTGCCTCACTGCTCTTCCCTACCATCACCCCACCTTCTCTCTGTCAATATAAGCTGCTACTTGGACATTTTCTCCATGAGGAACCAGTGCACTAAGTTACAGATGAAGAAAGTGAGGCCTAGAAAAGTTAGACTTTTCCAAAGCAGCATTGGTAGTGAGTGGGGACCTGGGAGTTAAATCCAGCTTCATTGCACCATATTGTCTTTAAGAGAAGCTACTTTGCAGGTCTGGTTCTGATGCAACATAGTGAAAAGAATTGATGTTAAACAATCCCACATACATAAATGCCTGTCATCATTATAGGATCTTTCATTTTTAGACACTGTGATCAAGGCCAGATTAATACTTTTAGAGACTCTAAGCTTTCAAAAGAGAAGGATGTCCCCCCAACACCATCCTCTATGGATTCAACTTAAAAACAATTATAGACCGTAAAATAAATACAACAAAGTACCGATTTTTCCCATCATGACTATGTTTAAATTTTTCTTTTTGAAATACCAGCAATCAAAATCTTAAAAGAATTCTTAAAAGCATTTTTCTGGGTGTCCTAAGTGCATGTTTAAACAGTTAGTAATTCAGCAATGACTGTTACATATTAATTCCTGGAAAAGATGTACAAGGGTTACAATTGCAAAGGTAAGTTTGGGACAAATGATGGTGGAGACAAGCTATCAGGAAGAAAACAGAGCAAGCAAGTCAGGGAGTGGCTCTGTGTTTACAATTTACAAAATCCACCTACCATGGGTGGGATCAACCATCTACAGGAACTCTTTCCAAAAGAGTACAGCCTATAGTATAACTGTGGATAAGTTACTGATGTCATTTAAGTACTCCCTAGAGGTCTCCAGGAAGCAGTCAACCTCAAAATTAAATAACATCAATCTATAAACCTGGGAAATGCAAACATTAAGACAGTCTGGAGAAACAAAGAGGGAGGGGAAGTATTATGATATCTAGAGGCAAAAGAAGGAAAGGAATTCTTGGAGAATTTACAAAAAAGGGAAGTTGATGGTAAGAATTTTTTAGTGTGTCTAGCATTGCCTGAGGAAGAGGGGCCTCAGATTTGCAGCATGAATTTTTTAGATAGATTAGCTGGTTTGTTTTTTTTTTTGTGAGGAAGATTGGCCCTGAGCTTACATCTGTTGCCAATCTTCCTCTTTTTGCTGACGAAGATTGACTCTGAGCTAACGTCTGTGCCCATCTTCCTCTATTTTGTATGTGGGACGCTGCCACAGCATGGCTTGATGAATGCTCCATGCCCGGGATTCGAACCTACAAACTCCAGGCCGCTGAAGCGGAGTGTGCAAACTTAACCACTATGCCACTGGGCCAGCGCTTATCATCTTATTTTGAAAGAGTCCCATTGATCCTGCTGCTGCAGTTTAATAATAATATTCCATTAAGATCATCCGACTGTCTTTGCTCAGATTCTATGCTCATCAACTTATCAATTACTTCCTAGGACTCTGATATTGAGAATGGGGGCCCCTACTCACAGACACAAGGCTCCATTCAGCATGGCATATATAATCCATTAGGTAATACATAAATTGTCATCTAGATTATAAATCATTCTCTTACAAATTACGGGATCTCGATGTTGGAGGATACTTCAAAGATATTTAACCATCCATCTGGTGCTGAAATTCCCCCTATAAAACAGCTGGCCAGGGGTTGTTCAATTTTCCTTGAGCATCTCAAGAAACAAATTCATTACCTCTTCACTTTTTTGAACACCTGTGTTAGAAAATTCTGCTTTATATTGAGAAAAAATGTGTTACTTTAGAGCCTCCAGTCCTAGGTTGACTCCTTGGGTCCAAATACAAAATGAGCTAAACCTTCTCCAAAAAGCAAAATAACAAAAATAAACAAAACATAGACAAGCTCCTGTCCCTGACAAATCTCTTTTCCAGGCCAAATTCCCTAAATTCTTTAACACTTCCTAATATAGGATGGTTTCGAACCATTACATCATCCTGGTCACCCTCCCATGGACAGGCTTTAGTTTCTGTTTTGAGGTGTGGTCTTAGGCATGATCAAGTGTTTTGTAAAATTTGCAAAAATAAGATATTTTTATCGCAAATGGTTAAGATGACTGTCTTTTTTCCATTCCTTCTTCCCCTCTGTCACACTTCCCCTCAAGTCAAGCAATGCTGGAGTGGCCATGAGCATTTCTGGAATAAAGCTCCTTAGCTTTATTGTGTTGTGTTGTATTGAAGCGGTGTTGATGGTATATTTAGTTTGCGTTTAGGAGAATATATGTTATGTGGTTCACTGACACTTCCGTGTATGGTTAACTGATTGCTAGCTGTCTTAGTGTAGGAATGGCTTCCAAGAATACTCCTAGCACTCACTGTGCTAATTTCATTCGGCATTGTGACACTAAGTTGCAGGTGTGTTAGGCAGCTAATGAAAGTATTATGTTATTTTTATGAGTTTTGTGATATTGAAGAGATTTTTCAGCTTTTTAAAATAGAAAATGTGCTATGCATTTCCCCTTCCAATGAGGAAATTTTATGGTATATAAACTATACCTCAATAAAGCTGTTAAAAATGTGCTGTGATTTCTTATTTTAAATAAATATTAACTTTTCAGCCTAAAGTAAAATAAGCATATATAGCCATGTATCTACAAAAAGCTACACCAAACATCATACTTAAGGGTGAAATGTTGAAAAAAAAAAATCCCCTTTGAGACTGGGAATTAGACAAGGGACTCACTATCACTTCCTCTGTTCAACATTGTATTAGAATTTCTTTTTTTCTTTTCCTGAGGAAGTTTGGCCCTGAGCTAACATCTGTGCCAATCTTCCTCTAGTTTATCTGCCACAGCATGGCTTGATGAGTGGTGTAGGTCCGTGCCTGAGATCAGAACCTGCAAACCTGGGCTGCCGATGCGGAGTGTGCCAAACTTAACCACTATGCTACTGGGCTCTAGCAAGTGCAGTAAGCCAAGAAGAAGAAAGAAAGGATATAAGAATCAGGAAGAAAGAAATAAAATTGTCATTATACCAAAAAATATGACTGTGTTTATAGAAAATCTAAAAGACTAAATACAGAAATATTATTAGAATTAGTGATTTAGCAACATTGCTGGATACAAAAATCAATATGTAAAAACTTTGCACTTTCCTTAATAGCCACAATTAAAAAGTAAAATAGAAAAGATATAATTTACAATCCTATAAAAAAAGATATAAAATACTTAGCAATAAATATAACAAAAGAGGTGCAAGAGGCAGTTGAATCTAAAATTTATGGGAAAGTGAAAAAGGCCATGAATAGCTGAAGCACTCTTGAAGAACAAGGTGGGGAAACTTGCCCTATCAGATGTCAAGACTTAATATGAAACCATAGTAATGAAGGCAGTGGCATGGAGAGAATTGAATTGAGAGGTCAAGAACAAACCCACCTGCACATAGACATTTGATATATGATAGAACAGACATTTTAGATCAGTGAAGAAAGTGTACTTTTCAAAAATAGTGCTGGCACAATTAGTTTTCCATATGGGAAAATACTAAATTGGACCCCTACCTCACACCATACATAAAAAAATAAACTCCAGGGGCCAGCCCCGTGGCCTAGTGGTTAAGTTCGGCATGCTCCACTTCAGTGGCCTGGGTTTGGTTCCCAGGCACAGACCTGCGCCACTTGTTGTCAGCCATGCTGTGGTGGTGACCCACGTACAAAAAAGAGTAAGACTGGAAACAGATGTTAGCTCAGGACTGATCTTCCTCAAGCAAAAGGAGGAACATTGGCAACAGATGTTAGCTCAGGGCAAATCTTCCTCAGCAAAAAAATAAAATAAAAACTCCAGGTGGATTCAAAACATAAATGTGAAAGGCGAAAATATAAAACTTTTAGAGGAAACTATGAGAATATCTTAATGATCTCTGGGTAGTGAAGGATTTCTAAAAGAAGACATATGATGTATAAATCATGGAGGAAAAGACTGGTAAGTCAAAGTATATTAAAATTACAAACTTCTATTTATCAGAAAACACTATTAAGAGAGTGAAAAGACAAGCTATAAACATAACCAAAGATTAACATCAAATTATAAAGAGAACTCTAAGAATCTATAAGCCAAAGAAAAATAAACCAATCAAAATATAGGCCAAAAACTAGAACAGGTACTTCTTAAAACAGAAAATTCAGATGGCCAATAGTTGAATTAAAAGATGCTCAATCTAAAAAAAATTTAAAAAAAAAAGATGCTCAACCTTACTAGTAATCAGGGAAATGAAAATTAAAATCACAATAAAATAGTATTTCACACTCACTAGAATCATAAAAATGAAAATGTCTAGAAAATACCAAGTGTTGGTAAGCATTTGGAGGAAATGGAACTCTCATTCATGGCTCATTGGATTATACATTTATGTGAGCACTTTGGAAAAGGGTTTGGCATTATGTAGTAAAGTTGAACATGTGCAAATCCCAGGACCCAGGAATTCCACTCCATGGTATATACCCTAGAGAAACTGTAGCATATATATATAATTCCATCAACATTGTCCCATCATCATATCCAACAATAGTAGAATGAATAAATAAACTATGATATATTCATGCAATGGAATATTATATAGTAGTGTAAATGAACCGAAACTACATGTACCAACATGTATGAATCTCAAAAACACAATATTGAGTAAAAGAAGCAAATCACAGAAGCATATAAACAGCTAGGTTCCATTAATTAAGATGTTCAAAAACAGGAAAAACTAAACAATATATTGTTTGGAGATGCATTTAGTTACTAAAACTATAAAGGAAAACAAGGCAATGATTCCCCCCACCCCCCATTTCAGGATAGTGGTTATATTGGCTGGGGGAGGGAGAAGAGAAGAAGGGGGATGTGATCCGGGAGGGACACACAGAGGGCTTTAAGACCCTGGAAATAAAAGTTCTATTTTTTTTAACCTAGGTAGTGAGTACATAGATATTCATTCCTTAAAATTATTCCTTAAATTACAAATATATGTTGTATATACCTTCTGTGTATGATGTATTTCACCATTTTAGATAAGGAAAAAAATAGTGCCCAGAACTCTAGCTAATCCATTATACTAGGAGACAATCACCTCCCTCATTTTGGGTACTCTGTTTTTCGAACCGAGGTGTACATTTATATCTGCTAAATTTTCTCTTAGTCTACTTGGCCATTCTTTTCACTTGTCCTCCCAGCCAGTCAAGCTGTCCCCAGAGCCAGATCATCCTCCAGGATACTGATCATCCTCCAGATACTGAAGTTTCTGAGCTAGCAAGGCTGAAGTCCAAATTGCGGCTGGCAGATGCAGCAGCTCTTCTGAAAGCCCACCTGAAAGCAACTTCCTTAACATGTTTGCTCTCTGCCCTGCTTCCCCTGAGGTCATCTGTTTATAGCCCCAGACTACTATTTTTGTTGTGAGAAACCTTGGCAAATGTCTCATCAAGGAAGGCTGCCTCACATTAGGTCATGTTGATAAGATGATGAGAGAGAATATTCCCACCCAAGAAGATTGCTATTTCCTGAAGGGATAAAACCCCACCAGGGAAAACCCCTGTGGTTCTCATAGGTAGGGCTGGTCTACTTAAGCTGATAATATAGTTCCATCCAGAGGAGGAAGGCAAAATGCTCTTATTCATTCCCGGAAGCTTTGTGGGTAGATGTGCATCTTTCACATGTTAAAGACTCACAGACACTGAGCTGGACAAAGATCCCAACCCTGAAGAACTTCTCCGGAATCCAGGTTGCTGAATCTTCCCTGCTGCCTAGAGAGATTCCATATCACCTCTTGACAATGGGAAACTGGGTGATTAACCAGTGGCTCTCAGTTTTGATTCTGGTAAGTGGTGTTTCATTTCCTATTAATTCCTCTTAACAGAGTAAGGAGACATCATGTTTGTTAATATTTGTAAAGTTATTTGAAAGGGAAAGATTCCATGCCAATATTGGGCTTATCAAGGCCAGTTATCAGTTAAAAAGTCCAACTCTAAAATTACATATGTATGTTTTATAAACTCTTCTGTGTGTTATATATTTCACGATTTTAGAAAAGGAAAATATTCAACTCTAGAAATTGATTGGTAAAGAGACAAATAAGATGCAATTGTTCATGTTGTCAAGCCACAAGTATTTGGAATTTCAATCAGTTTTCATTTTCTGTCTTCTCTTTTTCTCTTCCATCACTTCTAACTACTGCCATGGAGCATTCTTTTCTCTTCATCTTTCCTATACTGCTCACATCAAATTTCATGAAATCATTGAATGTTTGAGATAGAAGTGATCTTAGGGATCATCTGGCCCAGTGCTGTCCACTAGAAATATAATGTGGGGGGCCGCCTGGTGGCGCAGTGGTTTAGTCCGCGCTTGGCAGCCCAGGGTTCGCGGGTTCGGATCCCGGGCGCCTGCCGACACACTGCCTGTCAAGCCATGCCGTGGTGGCATCCCATATAAAGTGGAGGAAGATGGGCACAGATGTTAGCCCAGGGCCAGTCTTCCTCAGCAAAAAGGGGAGGATTGGCAATGGATGTTAGCTCAGGGCTAGTCTTCCCCACAAAAAAAAAAAAAAAAAAAAAAGAAATATAATGTGGGCCACATATGAAATTTTTTAATATTCTAATACTTACATTGAAAAAGGTAAAAAGAAATAGGTGAAATTAATTTCTAGTAATATATTTCGTTTAACCCAATATATCAAAAATGTTATCCTTTCAACATGTAATCAATATTGAAAATATTAATGACATAACTTATATTCTTTTAGTTTTACCAAGTCTTTGTAATTTACGCTTAAAGCACATCTCAATCAGGACTCGCCACATTTCAAATGCTCAGTAGCCATATGTGCGTAGCGGCTATGGTGTTGCATAGTGCAGGTATAAACCAACTCCTTGATTTTACAAGGGAAAATAAGACCCAGATGCCACACAGTGAACTGATTGCAGAGCCGTCACTCAAACCCAGCTCCCCACTGTTCAGGTCACCACATATGCACAATCCTTTCCTCTTAACGCACACACCTTTCCCCACTCTCATTCTTTTGTTTCTGAGCCAACCCTGAGCCTGGGACTCCCTGTGTCCTTTCTTACTTTCCTAGATCTTCATGTCATTGCTCCTTCTGCGCTTCTCTCTTTCCTCCTTTTTTTCCTTTGGGTCCCATAGGACTACCCAGGTGCTCTAGGGAGAAAGGTGTGCAGAGCAGTCATGTTCCCCTGGAGGGTTGTTTGTTTTGCATTTAGTGAAAGGCCAAGTGCTTATTTTGGCAGGTTATCCTATGACTTATGTTTTCAACACTCAATGCCCTATATTTAATTCCTTTTGCACTAGTTTAGGAGACAGGGAACCTGGGAATTAGTTTCAGTTCTGCTATTAATTGAGTGACTTTGATCAAATTATTTATCCTCACTAGACTTTGGGTCACCTGTGTGTGTATGTGTGTGGAGGGGATTAATGAAGTGACTAGATTAGATACAAATTTAAGGGTATTTCTGGCTTTAAAATCCTCTGTGCTTTTTACCCCTCTCATTTTTTGCTTGAAGAGTTCATCGCCCATGGTGGTGACTCACATTTAACTATCTAGCTTTGAATTTCCATCCCCTACCAATCCTGCTGGTAGGCTCCAACTTCTTGCTATCTCTGACATATACTCCTATGCACTAATTTTTTTTAATGAAAAATAAATTACTCAAAAAATATTTTTACTCCTCTTTTCTGCCAGGTCTTCTACTCCACTTTCTTTTCCATTCATAGTGGAGGAAATGACAGTCAAGGTGGGAAATGGAATTCCTTACTCCCAGATATCACTATATTTCATCATTCACCTTGCCTACAATTAATGATGGGCTGAGACAGAGTTCTTTGCCTCTGTGTCCCTCTCGGATCCTGAAATATTTCTGCTCCCTCTAAATAAACTTCTCTCCTCTGTCTTCTGAATCTTGATGTATCTGTGGCTTTCATCTCTCTTTTTCCATTAGGATCAAAGAATCTCTGTAAGACATTCAACTCTGGAAAGGGTGTCTGAGCAAAGAATTCAGGAAGAAAATGATTGGTAAAGCCAGTCTGGTAAAGATGCAACTCTGTAGCCAGCATTTATTAAGCTCTTACTGTGCACCAAGCATTGTATTAATGACTTCACATGCATTATTTCATGTAAGCCTCACAGCATTGCTGTGAGGTAGGTATTGTTATTATTCTCATTTTATAGGCGAAGAAACTGAGGTTCAGGGAAGTTAAATCACATGTCTGTCTAACATTACAAAGCTAGAAAGTGGTGGAGCTAGACTTTGAGTCCAGGAAGTTTGACTCCAATATCGCACTTTAAATCACTGTGCCATGCAGCTAGAGGTGTGTGAGGGTCCAGATCTAGGGAATCTGAATGGGCCATGTCCTAGGCTAAAGGCCCTCTACCCATGGGGCTGAGATGGTTGTGATCCATCCTGGGGCCAAGGATATATATTAGAGGCATCCCAGGGCCCTAGAGTCCTGCTCAGTTATAGACTAGCAACTCCAAGCTTGGGCTAGAGCCCATTTGGTTGGTCTCCAAGGCAATGGGAAGTGGGTTCCAAATTTCCCCCCTTGCTGGTGCAGAGACAGAGCTTGGGATAGATAAAAGCAGTCTTAAGAGCTCAAATGAGTCCAAAGTAATGATAGGTTAATTTGAAAAAACACAATCTAAAAACAGGAAAATGTGTGTCAGGGTGTAATTAAAGAGGCAGGCCCATCTGGAGTGGCTTAGTCCTTTTCAGATGGGTATTGTTGTAGATGTTAAATTTATTCTTCGTTTCTTTAGAAATCCATTATTCACTTATTGCCGTCTTTTAGGTGCAGTAGTTTGAATGCTCTAGTCCAGAAGTTGGCAAATGTTTTCTGTAACGGGCTAGGTAGTACATATTTTAGGCTTTGCAGGCCATATGGTCTCTGTCACAACTACTCAACGCTTCCTTTGAATCACGAGAGCAGCCATAAACAACACAGAGATAACCAGGCATGGCTAAGTTCCAATACCACTTTATTTATGGACACTGAAATTCGAATTTCAAATAATTTTCACATCACATAAAATATTATTCTTCTTTTGATTTTTTCCAACCATTTAAAAATGTGAAAATCATTCTTAGCTTGTAGGCTGAACAAAAAAGGTGGTGAGCTAGATTTGGCCCTGCGCCCTGATTTGCTGACCCTGCTCATTAGCGGCTAATGCATGTCTTGAAGTGCTAACTCTCTGAAAGTAAGTTAGATACTAACAGGCTTATATTCATTTAAAATGAAAACAGATAAACACAAAATAGCCAAAATAGTGACACTATTTCCTATCCTTCTTCTACTCCTTCTCCTGCCCAAATTTCACTTTACTCTTTGTTTTTTCTTCCTCTAGGCTATTTGGTTGGGGCTGAATGTTTTCCTGTTTGTGCATGCCTTCCTGACGTATGAGAAGGCCGACAAGTACTTCTACACAAGAGAAATCCTGGGGGTGAGTACCATAGTTGTGATGTGGGGAATCTCTGTTTTTTGCTTCTCTCTGACCCTGGCTCCTTTGAGACCCAGTTCCCTGATTTCCTCTTGGGCTAGGGTTGTCAGAAAAAATACAGGATGCCCAGTTAAATTTGAATTCCAGAAAGATAATAAATCATTGTTTTTGGTATAAGTGTGTTCCAAATATTGCATGGGACGTAGGTATACTAAAAAATTATTATTATTATTCTTTTTTTGGTGAGGAAGATTGGCCTTGAGCTAACATCTGTGCCAATCTTCCTCTGTTTTGTATATGGGACACCATCACAGCTTCACTTGATGAGTGGTGTGTAGGTCTGCACCTGGGATCTGAACCCATGAACCCCAGGCTGCCGAAGCGGAGCACGTGAACTTAACCACTACACCACTGGGCCAGCCCCCAAAATTATTCATTTTTTTAATCTGAAGTTCAAATTTAGCTGAGCATCCTGTATTTTTGTTCACTAAATCTGACAGCACTCTCTAGGGTATACTCCCCAGAGCCAATAATGAAAACATACAATAAAGAAAACTATTAAGCAGTGGTTTTCAAACTGGTTTCCACAGAAACTTAGGTGCTCCTACAGGGTGTGAAGGGAACTAACTGGGAAGTGCCCTTCAACCCTACTTCAACCCCTACTTCAACCAAAGCAGCCTTTGTCTGTCTTATGGACTCCTGCTTATGATTTTAAGAATGAGTTTGGTTAAAAACAAATAAACGAACAACTTGAAAACCATCACTCTGGACTGATCTCATAGGCAAATACCTCTCTGTGAAAGAGAGGGATACTTACTGGGGGTGTCTATGGAGTGGGTGGTGCTGCAGAACTCAAGGCCTGAAGAAAAGTGGGGTCAGGTCAGAGTAACAGGATGGAGAAGGCTGGGGAAGTGGCAGATCAAGAACAGAAGAGGAAGGGTTGGGGCTGGGCAGGGCACTTTGGTGTGGAGGTGACCAGGAAGAAGCATAGACGTGAGAATGGTTCTTTACAGGCTCATTAATCTGGCCACTACCTGATTAGAAAAGCAAATTTGACTGCTAACTCTAGTCAGTTATTCAGTAATAGGTAAGGGATTTGGTGAAATCACTTTTATCTTGACGGTGCCTTTTTTTGTTAGCTTTCCACAACTCTAGTCAGTTATTCAGTAACAGGTAAGGGATTTGGTTACATCACTTTCATCTTAACAGTGCCTTTTTTTGTTGGCTTTCCAGAAAGACCCACCCAATGTACATATTTAGAGAGCTTGTCCTTTTAAAAAATCCTTCTTTTCTCTCCATAATCAAAAGATCCATGTTGAGATCACAACTAATTTGAATGTTCTGTCCATGACTTATTTCACCCTGCTGTTTTCCATTTTAAATATTGGTCCTTGATCCTTCTTTAGAAACTATAACTTCAAAGGAAGTGTTAATTTGTTTTAAAAGGGCTTTTTATTAAGAGAATGATGCAATAAATGTGACTAGTTATTAAGAGCTGGACTGTTTTATGACCAAAAAGCAGCAGAAAAATGAATCATGGTGATATCCTGTGGACATTTTATTTTTAAAAATCCTCTTTACTAGAAAAATTAGTCACAAGTAATGCTGCTTTCAATGAGATCAAGTGATCTAGAAGTGTATAAGTAAAAAGTGAAAACGCCTTCTCATCCCACTCCTCAGAGATAACCACTCTTAATAGTTTGGTGTGTGTGTCTATATAGACGCACTGACATGCTCACAAATGCATCAGACATATAGGTTTTGTTGTTGTTCTTGTTGAGATAGGTACTATTCTTATTCACTTATTTATTCACTTATTTATTTTTTGTATACAGTAAAATTTGCTCTTTTTTGGTGTCCTGTTCTATGAGTTTTGATAACACGTGCAGTAGGACACAGAGTTTTTTGTTTTAACCAAAGAGATCACATTTTAGATATTGGCTGGAAATTGCTTCTTACACTTAATGTATCTCAGATATCTTCCCATGTGAGTATGTAACCATGATGTGCTGAAACCAGCTCCTACAGGCTTGCAATAGCCAGTTGTGCACATCTCTTCACAACTCTGCATTCAGTGGTGTTCAATGACATCAAGTTGATATCTTGAAATTTGCCACGGTGGGAGTATTTACATCATGTAAATAGGCAAGTGCTGGAAATAAGACCTCTGCCTTCCCCTGAAGCTGATTGTTAAACATTTACCACCACTACACCACTGCATATAGCGCTCATCCTTTTAAGAGCATAATAGTCCATGGCATTGAGGTGCCATAATTTATTTAATCATTCTGTAGAGTGTTTCTTAAATTCATGTTTCCTCTAGGAAAATACAAAGAGTTATTTGATTCATTATGAAGCAGAGCAAATAAGTAGCAGAGGAAGGAGTTTAAATCCATAGTCAATGAGGCATGAACCACAGCAGCAGTTGAATTAGAACATCAGTTAATGTCAATGTTGACAAATCAACATGAATTGGGATATTTCAATGTGCTGCAATGGGGAAAAAAGATTTGCTCCAAAAAGAATTCATCCCGTACAGATAGCCCCCACAGAACATGGAGCTGTGAAATTGTAGTCCTACATTTTCAATTCACTTGCCAATTTTAGCTTGAAGAAACCTCTGTGGCTCAAATAAGCAAGCTGTGGGAATCAATGTGGAAATGCAAGGTCTTTGAGATGAGCAGAGAAAATTTACTCAGAAATGGAACAGGCTGTCTGTACCAAAAACAGTCAGAGTGTGACTCAGCAGACGGAGAAAACACAGGTCATGTGGAAGAGCCAGAAATGAAGAACAGTAGTGCAGCTCTTGTTCACTGCACTGCCTGACATTGTAAGCCGTTATGGATGCTAGGCAGATCTTGTCCTGGCTTATATAACTGATGGCACGTTGTCCTGGGTTTAGGTTGTATGGAAAAATAGTTTTTGTGCCAAAAAGATTGTTAGAAAAAGGGTGAGAAATTGTTAACTCTAATTCATAGTCTTCCTTTTAGCAAATCATTGGCAGGCACATATGAAAGGCTGGCCAGTCAGCTGAAGTGCAAAAAAAAATTGCCTGGCTGCTGCCACCACCTCTGCTGCTGCTGCGAGATTATCACACTCTGTAGCCTGCGGTCCCAAGTACGCAGAGCTGACTCAGAGACCGGTTGTAAAGAGTTGAGGAGAGAAGTCGAATTTAGCTACCATGCAGTTGAGCATATTCCATCCAGCCTATACCTCATCAAGCCTGTTTCTGGGCTAACTACTTCTTTGAAGCACTGATTCTTTATCTCCTTTTCTAGCAGCTTCTACTGCTGGATCAGATTGATCTTGATGTATGCTGCCTGGCCACCCAAGGAAATCAGTTTGAAATTCTGTTCTCAGTTCTCCCTTCTCAAATCTCTACCTAAGTTTAAAATTTTTGCTCTGTGGCATTCACTAATTTTACCTAAGCTTTATACAATTATTAAAGACATCTTAAATATAAGCTGCTAAAAATTTTTTTATTACATGATTGTTACATGCTTATAATCGCAACATCAGAAAATACAGAAAAGAGAAAAAATAGTCACCATCTGTAATTATACCTCTAAATATATAGGCTTTATTTAAAATGCAATTAAAAATATATATGATCCTTAAGATTGTTTTACAAATGACAAACAATAAAATCATAATTGAGTGCATTATGCAAAAATAATTCTTGCAAAGTATTACACCCATAGAATGTATTTGTTAACATGGAATCATTAAATCCTGTTCTTGTTCATATTGATAAATATATAGTCAAACATTTCCAAATCACTGTCATAGGAATTTCTTTTTTGTGTATGTGAGGAAGACTGGCCCTGAGCTAACATCTGTTGCCAATTTTCTTCTTGTTGTTTGAGGAAGATTGTCGCTGAGCTAACATCCATGCCCATCTTCCTCTACTTTTTTTTATATATGAGACGCTGCCACAGCATGGCTTGATGAGCAGTGCCTAGGCCTGCGCCTGGGATCCGAACCCGCAAACCCTGGGCCGCCAAAGTGGAGCACGTGAACTTAACCCCTACACCACCAGGCAGGCCCCAGTAATTTCTTAATTGAAGGTTAAGTTCAGTGAATTTTCTGTTGTTTGCAAACAGAGAGCCTGGACTGATTGTGCTAGCTACTGAGAAAGGGGGGAGGAAGCTGCAGCCCTGCCCATTTCCAGATCTCAGACAAGTGGACTGGGCCCCTGCTTATCTGCTAAATGGTGAGATGAAGCAGCTGATGATCTCTTCTCTTCTCTGCTCTAGTCGGCATTGGCCTGGGCCCGAGCCTCTGCTCGCTGCCTGAATTTTAACAGCATGCTGATCCTGATTCCCGTGTGTCGAAATCTGCTGTCCTTCCTGAGGGGCACCTGCTCAGTGAGTCCCAACGTGGGTCAACGATCATATTAA
The DNA here is from genome assembly GCA_031878705.1 of Tapirus indicus. NCBI lineage: Eukaryota > Metazoa > Chordata > Mammalia > Perissodactyla > Tapiridae > Tapirus > Tapirus indicus. The sequence continues at coordinate 84,422,967 of CM062942.1, read as the reverse complement.
AGACAAGAGACCCTGAATTCCTCAGTAGGACAGTCTAACACCAAACCTCTAGGAATGGAAGCCAGAGGTCTCCTTTGGTAGCCAAGGGGATGGGCAAGTGTGGGTGGTATTGGCATGCTCTGTGTAAGACATGTTGGTTATGGGATAGTGAATTTCATAAAGATGCCTGGAGACACCTGACCTTGATCACTTTACATTTGTAGTTTTGCAGGCGCACCCTGAGAAAGCAACTGGATCACAACCTCACCTTCCACAAGCTGGTGGCATACATGATCTGCCTACATACAGGTAACTGAGGCAAACCATGAAACTGCAGGCTCCTGGGCATTCAGAGTCTAGTTTCATTCATCCATGCATACAGACATTCAAAAAATATTTATTGAACACTTGGCACTATTTGCCAGGCACTGTTCTAGGCCTATTTTCATGGAACTTACATTCTATTCCTTTGGGAACAGAGTGAGTATAAAAAAGATCTTAGAGCTCTCTGCAGTCAAGGTCCATTAGGCACTTTCTGTGGACTCAGCATTCTGCCAGACACTGTATATAGGATTCTCCTTTTCTAGTGGGGCATGCTTGCCATTATGGTCCTGAGACACCTTTCACATTCCTTTGCATCTTTCCATTTAGCTATTCACATCATTGCACACCTGTTTAACTTGGAACGATACAGCAGAAGCCGGCAGGCCACAGATGGATCCCTTGCTTCCGTTCTCTCCAGCCTATCTCATCAAGAGAAAGAGGGAAATTCTTGGCTAAATCCCATCCAGTCCCCAGACATGGTGAGTTTACTCAATGGCAAAGCATCTGGGATTTGGGCATGAGCAGGAAGGGCATGGTATCCTTGGTGGACATGGTATCAGGCTGAAATTTCTCCTTTCATAGACAGTGGAGTATGTGACATTCACCAGCATTGCTGGTCTCACTGGAGTGATCATCACAATAGCTCTGGTTCTCATAGTGACTTCAGCTATGGAGTTTATCCGGAGGAGTTATTTTGAGGTCTTCTGGTATACACACCATTTTTTTGTCATCTACTTCATCGGCTTAGGGATTCACGGCATTGGGTAAGGTCCTCAAACCCCCATTCTCATGCCCCAGCGCCTGACCTTGCATAATTCTTTGCCGCAAACTGTCCTTCTTTTTTTGTGTGTGTGAGGAAGATTAGCCCTGAGCTAACATCCATTGCCAATCCTCCTCTTTTTGCTGAGGAAGACTGGCCCTGGGCTAACATCCGTGCCCATCTTCCTCTACTTTATAAGGGACGCCACCACAGCACGGCTTGACAAGCGGTGCGTTGGTCCATGCCTGGGATTCAAAACTGCGAACCCCCGGCCGCCAAAGCGGAGCGTGTGAACTTAACCGCTACGCCACCAGGCTGGCCCCCAAACTGTCCTTCTTTGTCTGTCTCAGTGGAATTGTTCGAGGTCAAACAGAAGAGAGCATGGATGAGAGTCATCCTCGCAAGTGTGCAGAGTCTTTCAAGAAGTGGGATGATCATGACTCCCACTGCAAGAGTCCCCACTTTGAAGGGCACCCTGCTGAGGTAAGAATCCTATGGGCAAGGACAGACTCTTGTTAGGAACTGTTATTGTTATTAGCATTAGTAGCTCAACCCTGGGCTGTGTCCTATGGAGGATATATCCACAAGGTTCCTACCCTGGAGCTCCTATTAAGAACCTATTAATCATTATTAGCAGAGGATCCTGAAAAGGAAGGACTAATGGATATTGCTTGTTGGGAAACCATCTCCAAAGCTAATAATGATAGCCCACATTATTAATGGTGTTTGCCATGTGCCAGGTTTGCTGCATAATATGGATTTTCTCATTTATACATAACAAAAACCTATGAGGTAGGTACTTTTTTGTCTCCATTTTGAGACAAAAGGACTAGGATTCAGAGAGATGAAGAAAACTGTCAAGTTCTCACAGTAAGTAACTAGTGGAACTGGAATTAAAGCCCAGGCCTTTCAATTCCAAAGATTGTGCTCTTGATCACTGTACTGTCCCAAAGCTTAGCTGTGAAATCCCAGTCAATTTTGGGGGAGGAAGAAAAGCATTCTTTTTTCCGGCTTTATTAAGGGGTAATTGACAAATAAAATTGTATATATTTAAAGCATACAATGTGATGAACGAGATATGTATACTTTGTGAAATGCTTCCCACAATGAGGTTAATTAACACATCCATCACCTCACAGAGTTACCATTTTTTTTTTTTTTTTGTGGTGAGGATGGTTAAGATCTGCTCTCTTAGCCACTTTCAAGTATACTATACAGTAGTATTACTGACTATAGTCAACATGCTGTACATTAGATCCCCAGAACTTGTTCATCTTATGACCAAAAGCTTGTACCTTTTGACCAGCATCTCCCCATTTCCCCCACCCACTCCAGCCCCTGGTTAACCACTTTCCTACTCTCTGTTTCTATGAGTTCAAGTTTTTTTTTGAAGCGTTCTTGAAGTCAGCTTTGTTTGGTATTATAAGAACATGCTTGGAAATTATTTTTAGAAATGGATGATCAAGAAACTGGGTTCTGGGAAACTTGAGGTGTGCCTCAGGGTAATTATAGTGGATATTATGGTTTACCTTTGCTTGCTCATAAAAGATGTTAGATTGAGGAAAAAACTGAAGGGAAAGTTTGACTCGTGCGTCAAGGTGCTCTGAGGATGATTCAAGTCTTCAAATCAGATGCAGAATTAAGAGCAATAGCTCAGTCCTCATCTAGAAAAAGAAAAATATCTTTAAAAAATCCCCTAAATTGGCATTTCAAATCAGTGGGAAATAAGATTATTCAATAATTCTTTTAGGATAATAAAATAACCATCTAAGAAAAAAAGCTGTATCTTTATTCCACACTTTACACTAAAACATGGATCAAGGATGGATGGATCAAGGCGGAGAACAGATTGGCGGTTAAAAGAGGGGAAAGGGTTGGGGGGAGGGCAAAAGGAGTAAAGGGGCACGTATGTATGGTGATGGATGGAAACTAGACTTTTGGTGGTGAACACGATGCAGTCTATACAGAAACTGAAATATGATGATGTACACCTGAAAATTATACAATGTTATAAACCAATGTGACCTCAATAAAATTAAAAAAAAGAAAGAAAGCAATCATAAAAACACCCTAAGACCACATGGGAAATTTTTTTCTAGTACTGGAATATTATTTTAAAAATACTCTGTAAATAAGAAAAAGAAAGATAATAAATTTGAATAAATATAAATATTCAAATTTATTATCTATAATTTTTATGGCAAAAAAATCCACCATAAATAAAGACAGGTGACAAATTACTAAGTAGGAAAAGGATTTACAACTCACAGACCATGAACTAATTTCCTAATATGTAAAGAACTCCTACACCTCAATAAGAAAAAGCCTAACAACCTGATGAAAAAGATGTAGAAGATATGAACAGAATGATCACAGAAATGAAGATATATGTTAATCTTAAATATATGAAATGATGCTGAATGTTATTCATAATAGAAGAAATGTGAAATAAAACTACATTAAGATACTTTTTTTTAAAACAACAGATTAGCAAAGATAAAACAATTTACTCAAGTGCTACGTTGACAGTGCTCCCATGCATTGCTGGTGAGAGCGTCAACCTATACGTTGCTTGTGAGGGTAGTTTGGCAGTATTTATCAAACTTTAAAATTCTACTTCCAGGAATTTATTCTAAAATATATTTGCATATGTGTTAAATTACATGTATTAGGTTATTCATTGTATTCATTGCTTGATAGAACAAAAGATTGGAAATAAGTGCCCATCAGTAGGGGACTAGTTAAATAATAGAACTTTCCTACAATGGAATACTCTGCAGTCATTAAAAAGAAGGAGGCATCTCTTATAGGTACTAATATGGACCGGTCTCTAAGACATTAAATGAAAAAAAGGCAGGGCAGTGTGCATAGTATGCTACCATTTGCACTTAATGCAATATTATCACTTAAATTCATGTTATCCAGAAGGATTCAGAAAACAATAACATTGATTGCCTCTGGGGAGCTGGGGGACAGAGATGAAAGGGAGATTTGCTTTTCATTGTATACCCTTTTGTTCTTTTGAATTTTGTGCCATGTACGTGTATTACATATTTAAAAATAATTTTAAAGGGACATACCTGGCATATGTTAACAGCACATTTCATTTCTAAACTCAGAGGAACATGTAAGCTATAACTAGAGACCTTCTATATTATTTGACCAGTAGACAAGAGGCCCTTAAAGACAGGAAGCTGTAAAGTTTGATCAGCCCCTTACTAGCTAAGGCTGTTAATCCCCTGTTTTACCTTGCACTTCATCTTTTGTCTTTTTCCCATCTATTACCTGAGATTAGGTATATTTGGCCTATTTGAAAGTATACTTACAACTCAGGGGTTGCTTTGACTGGTTACATAATACTCCAAGGGAGAGAGCAACAGTTTTGCCATCTGTTTGAATGTATTGATTTGTTTATTCCATAAACATTAAAAAAATACTCTCCATATTCTCCCCATTTAAAAATTATAAAAATAAAACGTTTATTATACAAAGTTTGGAAAACAGAAAAATGTTTAGAAGAAAATAAAAATTTCACAGAGTTCTACCACCTAGAGGTAATAATTTTTTTCCCCTTTGTCTATATCATGGATGCTTTCCTCTGTTATCAAATATTCTTCTGAAACATTTGTTCTTAAAAAGCTGTATGGTATACCATTTGTGTCATTTTTTAAATTTTATTGAGGTCATATTGGCTTATAACATTGTATAAATTTCAGGTGTACATCATTATATTTCAGTTTCTATATAGACTGCATCATGTTCACCACCAATAGTCTAGTTTTTATCAATCACCATATATATGTGCTCCTTTACCCCTTTTACCCTCCCCCTACCCCCTTCCCCTCTGGTAACCACTAATCTGTTCTCCTTATCCATGTGTTTATCTTCCACATATAAGTGGAATCATATGGTGTTTGTCTTTCTCTGTCTGACTTATTTTGCTTAGCATAATACCCTCAAGGTCCATCCATGTTGTCACAAATGGAATGATTTTGTCTTTTCTATGGCTGAGTAGTATTCCATTGTGTGTATATATACCACATCTTCTTTATCCGTTCATCCATTAGTGGATACTTAGGTTGCTTCCACGTCTTAGCTATTGTGAATAATGCTGCAATGAACACAGGGATGCATACATCTCTTTGAATTGTTGATTTCATGTTCTCTGGATAAATACCCAGTAGTGGTATAGCTGAGTCATGTGGTATTTCTGTTTTTAATTTTTTGAGAAATCTCCATACTGTTTTCTATAATGGCTGCACCAGTTTTCATTCCCACCAGCAGTATATGAGAGTTTCCTTTTCTCCACATCCTCTCCAACACTTATTTCTTGTCTGGTTATCTGACAGGTGTGTGGTGATATCTCATTGTAGTTTGTTTGTTTGTTTGTTGGTGAGGAAGATTGGCCCTGAGCTAGCACCTATTGCCAATCTTCCTCTTTTTGCTTGAGGAAGATTGGCCCTGAACTAACATCTGTGCCCTTCTCCCTCTATTTTGTATGTGGGTCACCGCCATAGCATGGCTTTGATGAGTGGTGTAGGTCTGCACCTGGGATCCGAACCCACAAACCTGGGCTGCCGACATGGAGCACGTGAACTTAACCACTACACCACTGGGCCAGCCCCTCTCATTGTAGTTTTGATATGCATTTCCCAAATAATTAGTGTTGCTGAACATCTTTTCATGTGCCTGTTGACCATCTGTATATCTTCTTTTGAAAAATGTCTGTTCATATCCTCTGCCTGTTTTTTGATCAAGTTGTTCATTTTTTTGTTGTTGAGTTGTGTGAGTTCTTTATATATTTTGGAAATTAACCCCTTGTTGGATATATGATTTGCAAATATTTTCTCCCAGTTTGTGGGTTGTCTTTTCGTTTTGTTGATGGTTTGGTCTCTTCAATAAATCGTGTTGGGAAAACTGGACAGCCATGTGCAAAGGAATGAAAGTAGATCATTACCTTACACCACACACAAAAGTTAATTCAAAATGGATTAAAGACTTGAATGTAAGATCTGAAACCATAAAACTCTTAGAAGAAAATATAGTACACTCTTTGACATTGGTACACTTTGACATCGGTGCACAGTACACTCTTTGACATCGGTCTTAGCAGTATCTTTTCAAATACCATGTCTAGTCAGGCAAGAGAAAGAAAAGAAAAAATAAACAAATGGGGCTATCTATATCAGATTAAAAACTTTCTGCATGGCAAAGGAAACCATCTACATGGTCATTTTTAATGACCTTAAGGGCATTATGCTAAGTGAAATAAGTCAGACAGAGAAACATAAATACCATATGATCTCACTTATATGTGGAATCTAATTTAAAAAATGAGTTCATAGATACAGAGAACAGATTGGTGGTTGCCAGAGGCAGAGTGGGTTGCCAGGGGAGAGTGGATGAAATGAGTGAAAGGTACAAAATGGGTGAAAAGTCAAAAGGTACAAACTTCCAGTTATAAAATAAATGAGTCATGGGGATGTAATGTACAGCACAGTGACTACAGTTAATAATATTGTATTGTATATTTGAAAGTTGCCAAGAAAGTGGATCTTAAAAGTTTGCATCACAAGAAAAAAAAATTTTGTGGCTATGTATGGTGACGGATATTAACTAGACTTATTGTGATCATTTCACAATATATACAAACATTGAATCATTATGTTGTACACTTGAAATTAATATAATGTTACGTGTAAATTATATCTCAGTACAAAACAATAAATAAAAATAAAAAAGACAATTTGGTATTGGCAAAAAAAAATCTGTATGGTATGTGATTTTTGTCATTTTTTTCTTAGTAAATAAAGTGGCCATTACTATACTCATATACTTTATGCATACCTTAATTAGTTCTTTATGCTCCATTTCCTAGAAGTAAAATTCCTGGGTCAGAGAGAAGGAATGCTTTCAAGGCTGTTGGGATATATTGCCAAATTGCTCTCTGGGAAGATGCTACTAATTTGCACTTCCACCCACCCGTGTGAATATGTCTATTTCTTTGCATCCCAGTTAATGGTGGGCATTATTGTTTAAAGCTGTTTTCCAATTTGAGAGGCTAAAATGGTATTTTGTTTTACTTTCTCCATTGTATGTTCTTGGATCCTTTGTCAAAGATTGCTATTTTGTTTTAATATTCATTTCTCTGATTACTTCTGAGGCCAGTTTTTTTCCCCACATTGTTGTTAGCCATTTCTTAAATATATATTTTTTCAGGTCTTCTGAATTCAGCTGGGAAATTTTTCCAAATAAGAACTAACATCAAATTGTATAATGCCCACTCTCAAGTTTACTAGCCCCATTTTTGCACCTTTCCTCCCCAGAGATACCCAAGGAAGTTATTTGCTGGAAACAGCGTAAGAAACCTCATTCCACATATTCCAATGTATCACGCTCGAGCAATTGTGCAAGACAAGACATGACTTAGCATTGCTAGGAAATACATTTTTAGTAGCTCCTGTGCATATGGAAGCAACCTGCTACCTTTGAGAACCCAGGAATAGGAAGCGTGCTTTTTAAAAAAATGTGGACAGGATAAAAAGTATATTACTATGTTAGGTGTTTTGAGTGCCTGAGAAAAGGGGTGATGGATAAGTGCCAAGTTTTATATATTGTTGTTACCAATAGTGTCAGTACTTTCCCTTTTTTGTTACTTAGTTTTGTTTTTAATCATCTGCTTCTATTTCACATCTACCTTCTCTGTTGGTTTTTCAGATTGGACAGTTGTCCTGGAAAACAGTCTTGGATTCCTAAAATTAAATTTTATATGTAATTTAATAATATATATATTATATATTAGTATATAATTACCATGTATTTTATTTCTGTGCTTTTCTTTTGCTTCCTGGTGAGAGCTGTAAAATTTCAGGAAATGATCTGCTTTATGAGTAACAGGTTAGCAAACAGAACCATTGTAGTTTATTCCTTTCCATTTCCGTCCTCAAGATTTGGTGAAATTAGTGGCTTAATAGTGATAAGCACCAGATGACTCAATAAATACTCATTGAATGAAAGAATGAACTGCTACACAAATAAATCCTAAATGAAAGATTAATGTGTAACCTCATTCTTTACTCTCTGTACAGTCTTGGAAGTGGATCCTTGCACCGGTTGTTCTTTATATCTTTGAAAGGATCCTCCGAATTTATCGCTCCCAGCAGAAGGTTGAGATTATCAAGGTAAAGAATATGTACTTTCCCCTTGCTGTGATAAGAGTGCTGTTCTTCCCGATTATAGAAATAAATTGCCATGTTGTCACCCTGAAGGGAATAAACAAGAACTTGGGGGCAAAGTACTTCAATTCCTCCAGTGCTGGACAGAACTATGGGAAAGAGGGGTTTGGCAGAAATCATCAGCATGGGGCTATGTCAGAGGCTGCAAACAGGTGGCCTGCACCAGATCTAGCCCACAGACATATTTTGTTTGGCTGACACACTGATTGTCTAGAAAGTCGAATTGGTTGCTAACATTTAAAAATCTGGATGGCGGCTTTCACATTAAAAACTAGACTAAGTAACTGCTGCCCCCTTTAGAAAGGACTTGTGCTCGTAGTTCACCACTGTCACCAGCCCTCCAGCTTTACTCATTTATTTTATCTGCCCGCCCCTGTTGCCATTTGAATTGGCCTCCTTGGGTCTCTGTGCTTCATTCATAGGTTATCATGCACCCATCCAAAGTTTTGGAGTTGCAGATGAACAAGCGCGGCTTCAGCATGGAAGTGGGACAGTATATTTTTGTTAATTGCCCCTCAATCTCTTACCTGGAGTGGCATCCCTTTACCCTGACTTCTGCTCCAGAGGAAGACTTCTTCTCCATTCATATTCGAGCAGCGGGGGACTGGACAGAAAATCTCATAAGGGCTTTTGAACAACAGCATTCACCATTTCCCGGGTAGGTCCTTGAGAGCAGCAGTCAGACCAGGATGCAGACAGGCAGAAAAGAGAAAGCAGTTCCTCATTGAACCTCAAGTCTGGTACAATAGAACATGATTAAAATAAATTGGCAGAAGTCAACCGTGGGAACAGCTATGTCTCTGGAATGATGTTTGAGGTTGGGGTGGAGGTGAGACTTCACTTGCCCATTGTCTTCTGTTTCTGCCAGGATTAAGGTGGATGGTCCCTTTGGCACTGTCAGTGAGGATGTTTTCCAGTATGAAGTAGCTATGTTGGTCGGAGCAGGAATTGGGGTCACCCCTTTTGCTTCCATTTTGAAGTCCATCTGGTACAAATTCCGGCAGGCTGATCACAACCTCAAAACACAAACGGTACACTCCTGCATACCACTTTTCATCTGCTCTGGGCCTGCCAGGTCCGTTGCTTTCATGGGCTAAGCTCTTTACAATTGATAACCATCCCTGGAGTTATGAGAGCGAGTGATCACTTCTCTCTGCCAAGGCATCTGCTTCTACAGATTTACCTTAAGAACAGGGTCTTCAATTTCAATTTGGAGTTTAAAATCACCTTGAATCAAAAGATGATGTTGGAGGTCTCTTTCCATAAGGGAAGTTGTCAGGACTCTGGACATTCGTGCTGCTTTGTGGAGGTGATTTTTCGGGTCACCCTAGACTTGATCAGCAAATACAGAGTATATATACATAATCACGTCCCCACAGTGCACATCGTAAAGGGCACTTAATAAGGTTATGTTCTCTCTTGCTGATTCCAGATCTATTTCTACTGGATCTGCAGGGAGACAGGTGCCTTTGCCTGGTTCAATGACCTACTGGCTTCCCTGGAACAGGAGATGGAGGAATTAGGCACAGTGGGTTTTCTAAACTACCATCTCTTCCTCACCGGCTGGGACAGCAACATTGTGAGTTCAAACGATACACTAATTCCCATGTTAATTTGCAAGATGAATGTTAGACAAAAGATGGTGCATGCTGATTGGAAACAATTATTTCTTATGATTTCCTACCTGCCCTCACCCTCACACACAAGTTTAAAAGTGGCTGAAGGAAAAGACGGCTATCAGGACTGCTTTTTCCAATTTCTTATTTCTCTGACTCCAGGCTGGTCATGCAGCACTAAACTTTGACAAGGCCACTGACATCCTGACTGGTCTGAAACAGAAAACCTTCTTTGGGAGACCTATGTGGGACAATGAGTTTTCTACAATAGCTACCACCCATCCCAAGTAAGTATATGCTCCTCTAGTTAGTTGAGTTTGCAGAGTTAGGGTTTGGGAAAGGTATTACAGCATGTTGAACACTTTTGGGAAAAGATCTCTGGGGCAGAAACTATTTGTACCATTCTTAGATTCTTGCTTAAAACTGAGGAAATTTCATCTAGGGTTTTAGCCAAATAAGGGTCATGATCTTGTAATTGATGAGAAGGTATTTGCTGCCCCGGGAAGCCCTCATTCAAACAGTGAGGCAATGAGACTCAGTTTCAATCTGTATTACCAAACACAATAGAGAACTGGGACAATTCAAATGTGTTGTTTTTGGCCTTAATGATCTCTACTTAAAGTAACAAGGGTTTGGAGTGTGTTACCTAGTTAATTGATGACCTGACCTCGGTCTTTCTGGAGAGGTTTTGAGACATGCTAGAGCGTACAGGAAAACCTGGTGCCATGAAATCAGCCATCCCAATGGGAGGGGATTAAGCTGATCGTGTTAGATAGATTCCTGGAACAAGTTGGCAGGTGAAGATCAATTCAATTCCACAAACATTATTGTTTACCTTCTATAAGCATGCACTATTCTAGAAGCTTTGGAGGTTGAAAGAGAAATAGGATCTGGTTCTTGCCCTCAATGAGCAAACATTTTAATAAGATGCATACAGTCAGTTCAAAGCAGAATGATGCACTCCATGAAACAGGCACATGGACATTGAGGGAAGGAAAGTCTGTGCCTACTTGGGATGATCAGGAAAGGCTTCACGAAGGCAATTGTGCGAACATGTAGTGACTCGGATTCAGATGATCCTGGGTTCTAATGCTAGTTCTCACACTTTCCAGTTCTGGAACCCTGAGCTAGAAAGCTCCCTGATCTTCAGATTTCTTGTCTGTAAAATGAGGGTTATGTTAGTAGTTGCCTGCTCTACTCACTTGCAGATTGTCATGAATATTAAGCACGACAATATATAAAAATGCTCTGTGAACAATAAAGCAGCATATAAGCAAAAAAGATGACGTTAATTATTGTGTCATAGTAAGTCTGTCATAGTTAAGTACGGTCTAACTTGATCATAGTAGAAGTTGTGAGAATGGATGAGGTTGCTAGGAGAGAGAGAGTGGCAGAGGACAGAGTACTAAGGAATGCTTACATTATGTGGGAAGGGAGAAAGATGAACCAGGGGAGAAGCAGAAGAATGTGGAGAAGTGGTGTCACAGAAGCCAAAGGAGGAAATATTAGAGAAGTGTGATCCACAGTGTTGGAGGAGTGGCAGGGTCCAGGAAATGTTTATTTAGCATAAGGACAATCTAAGCATTTTTATAGACAGAACAGGAGCCAGTAGATGGATAGGGGTAAAATAAATATACAAAAGGGGAGAGAGGGCTAGGATGGCCATAATAAAAAATAGGCAATAAGAGTTGGCAAGGAAGTGGAGAAATTGTAGGATGATTCCTCCTAAATTGCCTGTCTGAACGTGAAACAGTGCCACACTTTGGGATAACTGGCATTTCCTCAAAATGTGAAATGTAGAGTTACCACATGACCCAGCATTTTCACTTCTAAGTATATTCCCAAGAGAAATGAAAACATATGTCCACACAAAAACTTGTACACGAATGTAAGAAAACAGAAAATGGAAACAACCCAAGTGTCCATTAACAGATGAATGGATAAACAAAATGTGGTCTATTGACACGATGGAATATTATTCAGCTGTAAAAAGGAATGAAGTACTAATACATGCTATAGCATGGATGAACCTTGAAAACAGTGTGTTAAGTGCAAGAAACCAGACACAAAAGGCCACATATGGTATGATTCCATTTATATTAAATGTTCAGAATGGGCAAATCTAGAGACAGAAAGTAGATTTGATTGTCTAGGGCTGGGGATGCAGTTGGGAGGAAATAGGAAGTGACTGCTAGTGCATATGGGCTTTCTTTTTGGGATGGTGAGAATGTTCTTGGATTAGATAGTGGCAATGGTTGAACTTTGTGACTATACTAAAAAGCACTAACTGCACACTTTAAAAGGTGTATGTTCTGATCCGTGAATTCTCCCTCACTTAAGTAAAAAAGAGGGGAGAGGAAGGTACGAAAGAAGGAAGGAAAGGGTGAGACCCAGAGCATAGTTAGATTATCCTTTGCAAGATGGACCACCACTTCTTCAGTGTGAGAAATTCTGAAGTAGGGATAAGCACGTAATGGATGGCTTTAATGGCAACTAACATGTATGCACTTGCTGTGTGCCAGGCATTTTTCTAATTGCTTTCTCTGTTTTTCATTCAAACTTCAAAACAGCCGTATGAGGTGGGTACTATTTTTATCCCCATTTTACATGTGGGAAAACTGAAACACAGAGAGGTTAAGCAACTTGCCTGAAGTCACGCAGTTGGGACAACTGTCAGAGCTGGGATTTGAACCCAGACAGCCTGGCTCCAGAGTGTGGCACTTAACTACTACACTGTACTACATCTCCTGAGTGTCTGTTCTCAATAGAATAGGAAAGGCTGTGCTGAGAGTGATAAGGGCTGGGAGCACATTTGGGGCTAGTGAGCAGAAAAGATGAGAAAACTACCATGAGGAATGTGAGAGGGCGTCAACAAGGGAATTTTTATGCAAGGTTGTTGGGGGTAGCAGAGGCCTAGCAGAGGCCCTTTCTGCCTTCTCACTAACCACATCAGCAGCCTCGCTGCATTGTAGCCCTCACGATTGTTCTATTCCTGCAGGTCTGTGGTGGGAGTTTTCTTATGTGGTCCTCAGACTTTGGCAAAGAGCCTGCGCAAACGCTGTCACCAATACTCCAGTCTGGATCCCAGGAAGGTTCAGTTCTACTTCAATAAAGAAAATTTCTGAATTATATATAGGAATAAGGACGGTAATCTGCATTTAGTCTCTCCTTTGTATCTTCAACAACTTACTTGGTCAGCCGCCACTGAAGGATAATAATGTGCCTCTCAAGCCTTGACTCCCTGGCATTCTTCTTTGACTGGATTCAACTTCGGCATCACTGAGCTTTCACGAACCCAAGAACTTCAGGAGTAACGATAATCGCAAAGCCCATGGATCCTTTCTTGGGAAAATAACTGTAAATCCTTCTGGAATGCCATGACTGCAGCAAGGCCTGAAAGCAGAGGTGGTTGACAGTTACACAGCTTCAGCCCAGGTGATTTTGTTGATTCCAAGTGTTACCATCTCCTGGACTGTGGGTCATAATCTCCCCTCCCACCCACAAAGAAGATTTCTAAGTAGGATGGTTTTTTAAATAAAAATTTATTGAAGAATGACAAAACATAATAAGCATAAATAATAAAACAACGAACACAAAATTACCAAGAACCCCATCCCTATATAACACTATGTACATTCTTACTGTTATTTTAAACATGGTCTTATCCAGTGTGAACAGCAATTTATGCTTTATTTATTTTCGCTTGTCAAAAAATGAAGGATTTTCTTCTTTGCTTAACAAATGAGTCTTTTGTTACTTTATCTGGGTTCTCCATTTGGGAAAGAAAACCTTGAAAATATGTTAATCGTAATTGAAATTGTATTAGAATTGAAAGCTATATTGTCATTAGTTTGCATTGTTCTGTTGAAAATAATTGTGAAAACTCGAGCTCCATCTTAGGATGACTTATTCAGTCGGTAGGGGCTCTTTGTCGCCATTTTTATTAAGGGGGTTTATTAACATCTAGTTTTAAAAAAAGAATTTAGAATTTTGATGACATTTCTTGGGCTCCTACCTACCTATTCACTAAGGAATCATTCACCTAATAACATAAGCAAATGCCTTTTCTCTCTCCTATCAAAATGCTTTCTATTTCTCCCATCCACCCGGCTCTGAGATGTTAGTCACAGTGAATCAGTAGGAGGAAGGAAGACCGGGGACCTTAAAAGAAGGAAAAAACTCACACTTCATTGTGCCCAAAGACAATTCAACTCATTATAAATTTATAAGAATGTTTCTACTGGATTATCATTATAGCACCTATTTCTCTACCATTAAGTGACCAAGAATTAGTAAATGGTTGTTTCTAATTATCCAGAAACCTTTATGACTTGAAGGATTAAGATGATTGATTCTTTTCAGTCACTAGTCTGAACAAAGTAAAGGTAGGTCATGAATGCATGGTAGCTAATTGTATTTCATTTACTAATTGGACATCAGTAGAAAATACTGTTTCCATAGGAATAGATTGGGATACCCCTGCTGTTGCCAATTTCCCGGATTTCAGGTATCTAAATTAAATTTAATAAGGTTTTAGGAAAATGCACAATGGAACCTTGACAGTATGGTTCCTATTAGACAACTGCTGACCAAATGATAATTTGATCTTGAATGACTTTGATTTGGAATCTTAGTGTTCCTTAAAACTTATAATGAGTTCCTCATGAGAAAGGCTTCACTCTTGGTCTCAATGTCTAAATAAATATAGTGACACTTCAAGATATGACTGCTGCTAAAATCAACATATCAAGGCCTAGAATATTCATGGAAGCAAGCAGAAAAGGTAATGATAATAATAAATCCCACGCATCATCAACATCCAAGTCTGAATTGGGGATGAGCAGGGATACCCAGAAAGTTCCTCAGCTGTTTTGAGGATGTTTTTCTTCCTAGGTTGTAATATGAAGTATCTTATTCAGCCAATTTTTGCTGTAAATGTTGATATATCAGAGTAGAAAATCCCTCAATTTCAATGTCGCTCATAAAGTTGATTATCTTTGCATTCTTTTGCTTGACATGTAAGCAATATGCTATTACATTCTCTAAGCCTACGGAAGGCTTTTAATTCACTTGACCATAATCCTAACCCAGGGGATAGGATTCTGAGAATATAAATAGGCTCAAGAGTAGTTCCAGTGGAACTTTACTAATTACTAAGGCACCTCTTAACCTCTTGAGGTTGGCCTGATGGAGAGAAAACATGTTCCTCCTTAATGCCACCACGAGAGAGAATAGTAGGCTGGAAGAGCCATAGGTTAGAGCTAGTGGCACTAATTATGTTCATACCTATCAGCAAGGAAGCAGGCAGGGGCAGGCCTAATGGGCAATCTGACTGCTTGTGCTCTGCATTTGGTCCTCGTAAAATAAATGAGAAGAATGTAATATCTTAGGGTTTTCTGTTTTAATTTCCCAGAATAAATTTGGTTATAGGGTAGGGTTGTAGGTTAGTGAGATCTAGAAGATAGGATGAAATGTATTTTGCTCATCTGATTTCTGTTCAGTTTTTATTTCACCTTGAACATGTGAAAAATTAGTGGCTTTTTTAACTTTTAAAGTTGACTATCCAGACTGAAGAGTTTTAGAATAGACAAATGTCAACAGTCTCTTGTTTTGTTGACACACTCGAACCAGTGCTAATACGTCTTTCTTTGTCTTAATTCTGAACTACACATGTGAATAGACCAGCTATTGACATAAAAATGCATTTTGATATTTGGATTTTTCTAAACTAAATACACTGCTCTGCTAGGCTCTTTGCTTTGTTGGCCTTCTAACCATTTTACAGCTCTAAGCAGGTGCTATTTTCTCCCAGTAGACTCGGAAGTTCTAGCAAGTTCTCAAAGGGCAAATCTTATTATGCCTGCTGGAAGCAAACTAAGCAAAAACTAAGTTCCAGAAAACACTGCTTCTGAGAAATCCTCAAATATCACCAAGAAGAATAAATGGTTAACTTAAAAGGAAAAACAGAGCTATGGCAATATATTAAAGTACAATACTGCAGTAAGGGTAGAAAACACATCTAAGGTTTCACCCTTGGTGTTCAGCTTTTTAAAAGCAAAAGGTCATGTATATCAATTTGCAGTATACTAAAATTGTGTTCAACGTTTATTTCAAGTCACAGAAAATATACAAACTAAGAGAACAGAATGAACTGGTTTTGTTCTGAGAGAAGGTGACGGGAGTCCTCCACCTGGCATCAGTTTGAGTCATTCAAGGGTTAGGATGCAGAAGTCATCTTTTTGCAACATTTCAACCAAGTTATAGAATTAATTTCCAGATTTGTTGCCAGGTATTTTTGAAAACCTGTAAGGAAAAGTTGGGAGAAAGCCATTAGAAGTAGAGACAAAAAGTTCTCTTCCTCAAACATCAGGAAAAAAATTAAAAGGATGGAGGAGGGGGGCTATGCATAAGAGCAAATCAGCAGGAACAGATTCCAAAGGTGTCTGCCTCCTGCCTCCCCCAAAATAATCATCCCTTACAGCAGAGTTTCTCAACCTCAGCACTATTTGGGGGCCAGAAAATTCTTTGTTATGGAGGATGTCCTGTGCATTATAGGATGGTTGGCAGCATCTCTGGTCTCTACCCACTGAATGCCAGTAGCACACCATACTCCCTAAAGTTATGACAACCAAAAGTGTCTCCAGACATTTCCAAATGTCTGGTAGGGGGCAAAACTGCCTCTGTTTGGGAACTACTGATTTGATGGTAACGGTATATAAGCCTGTCAGTGAGAGCACAGATGGATCACAACTAGCAAGGTACAGGATGGAGGGAGAACCAACATTTTGGCTACAGTATACACAAATACCAGCAAATACACATTAAAACCTTGCCTGTGTAAAATTGCGTAGAACTACACACACACACACACACACACACACACACACACATTAATGTAGATTTAAAACAAATGGTGAAAACTGAATAAGGTCTGTAGCCTAGTTAACAGTAATGTACCAATGTCAGTCTCTTGGTTTTGTAGTACAAACCAAAAAGGTATTGTACAACAGCTTCTCAAAATGTTATCATTGGGGGAAGCTGGATGAAGGGTATAGGACGCTTTTTGTACTATTTTTCCAGCTTCCTGTGAGTTTATAATTACTTCAAAATAAAAGCTAAAAAACCAGAAAAACCTTGCCCTGTGGTTTATGTGTAAGGCTTGGAAATGATTTATCTCATAAGCTGGAATACATAATGAAAGAACTTTCAGAAAGATTTCTACCTCCACTATCCAAACACAATAATTTCCCTACATTATAGGGAATGCCTTCTCTAGCATAAATAAATTAGAAAAAGTAAAAGAGAGGAATAGTTTTTATCTATTCCTCTGAATATAACAGGTAGCCTATGCTTTTACTGAAGAAAACAGAATGCCTGGGGTGCCTGGACTAAAAAGTTAAAGTACTAGTCATACTGGAAGTTACCTAGCCACCCATCTATGATAGCTCCCATTACAGTACAGTCATTTACAGTCTAAGTACAGATATGACACATATTTCCAGTTTGGATGTTTTAATGATATTACAAATATGCATTAAAATACTATGTTTAGTAAAGATTGCTAATTAGTGTAAATGAGTTCACTATTATATAATATATGGATGGGAATTATAATACACATGGGGTAAAAAGTAGAAATTCAAAATCTGACAGTCTAGCTGATACTGGAACAATGTGAATTTTAAACTGTCTTTAGAAAACAGAATTGTTTATGAAATACAAGATGTTGGGAAAAAATTTTTAAAAGAAATACCAATACATATAATCAAGTAAGGTCACATGATTATGATCCTTTTTACCTGACTGATAAGCGAGAAAAATAAGGGTAGTAATGTACAGCAACCTCCAAAATGTACAGGGACTGATGGTGACGGTAGATATTCACCACCTTGAACTGTGTGCTATAAAAGTTTAACCGCAAAATATCAAATATAAAATAAATACTGGAAACTAAAATATTTATGCAGTTTACTGAAATGCTTTGTATTTTCTCCATTTTGATGGGATGGTTTGGAATAAAGTAACACAACTGATTCTGGAAGGATACATACCAAACTGTATTTGGAGGTTATGTCTGGGGAATGAGATTGAGGAAGCAGAGCTTTTCACCCTGACCTTTCCACATTTCTGTGTTTGATTAATTTTGTTAAACTGATCATATGTTACTTTTGCTATTAGGAAAGAAAAGTTTAAAAAGATTACAATCAATTCAACACCTGAACAAATGCCCTGGAGCCTTCCTCTATCCTGACAGGGGCTGACCTACGGAAGGGTGAAGAGTCTAGCCAGGAGGAGCACAGGCCTCAGAGAGTCTTGAGATCAGGAGAGTCTCGTCAGTTCAGATTGAAAGTATATACCCCAAACGCACGAGAAGCTTATCCGACTCAGGCAGGGTAAGTCTGCTCACCTTTCAAGGCGCTCCAGTGGATTTCTGTATTTGTTCCTTTAAGATTAGGATACTCTGCCTTTGCTCGGGAGGCAGCATGGCGATCTGGTCTGCAGTCAGTTGAAGAACCTGCATGATCAAAGCAGCCTGTGCAGAGGAAAAAAAGGTAGTGAGTTTTAATGACAGCAGCTAAAAAAATAACACCACGTTCTATCCAAAAAGGAAGGCTATTTCACACACACAAAATAGCAGGCCCAAAACAAAAAACCCAAAACAAACCAAAAACTAAAACCAGCTGATGAGAAAAGGCACAATGAAAAGCACAAGTACAAAATACCTAAGACTAGAACACTCAAGACAGACACTTTTATGAACCGAATGTTCTTGCAGACTAGGACGGTATCTGTGAGCCCTGGGAAGTCTTCCATTTTTAATCCTGTTTTGAAAGTCTCTCCTTTTCACAATTTTTAGCCTTTCCATCAGACATGAGCTTCCCACAGTGGTCAAATACATAAACAGAAAGATATACTCGTGGGGAATCTATTGTTTTCAGGAATAAGGTAGCAAGGGGAGGAAGAAAGGGATTTGGATTTTCAGGTCAATCTGGCCGGCACAAAAAACCTGCTATTGGCAGATGAGTCTGAAATGTAAGAGAAGCTGCCATTTACATACATCCACCTAAGAATTTTAGGACTAGGCTCACAAATTTTCAGGTAACAAGATCATAAAGAGTTCTAAGAGTAAACATCACTTCCAAATGGACTCTGAAGACCCAGGACCTCCACATGGTAACAGCGAGGAGAGAAATCCAAAAGATTCGTGCATATGGGGACAGTCAGACAGTACTGCTTACCTTCTCATGGTCCTGTGGAGTGACTTGGTTCTGGCCAGGACTAAAGCCACCAGGCTGGCCTCCACCCTGAATGCTTGCTCCTTGCATGGCTGCTCCCTGCATGACTGGGACCTATGTGCACAAAGAGAGATAAGGAGAGATTTTCGGAACTACTCATGTAGGTAACCAGAATCCAGTAATAGCAATGTGAAAAAATATGATCTGATTATGGACATGAGTAAAAAAAAAAAAAGCAAATTAATGATTCTGAAGATCATTTCCTACTGTTAGCAATGGCAGAAGGCAGAGTTTAGCCAGAGATCAACTAGCAAGCTAAACACATTTGCTTACAACGGCTCCAGCATCATCCACAAGTACCACAGCACAACTGGATACCATCAAATCAAGCAAAATTCAGCCACATAAGCACAGAGAACACTGAGAGCATCCTGGAAACTAGTGCTCAGTAGAAACAGAAATGAAAGCTGACAGATTCTAGAGATAATGTATGCTGGTCCACTGGGGAAGCTACATTCACAGGGATACCGCCTACTTCTAGTTTGATCAGACACAGGCAGTTCATCCCAAAGGGCCCTATCCCACAAGTAAGGCAGAGACAATCATAATGGCAGAGGCACAAAGGGGACGGGAAGGCCTCTGGGGAAAAGACTGCTATTAGCCCAACATTTGCTTTTTACAACTTCTCATAGAGACTAGGCAGCAGATGCTTTCAGCTAAACACAGACCAAGAAACATGACTGACCCGAGTTAAAAGAATAAAGTAGTTATATCACACATTGGTATTTAAGATCTTCGGTGAGTTCAATCTTTTGAAAGACTACCAGAACCCAAGGAAAAGCCCTCAGAACACCTAGAATAACTGTTAAGAGGTCCCTCTGCTGGAGTTATGTTCACACTCAGGCATTCACCCAGAGCTTAGGTACTCTTATTAAACACAAATTGTTAACAAACTTGTTACCTGCTTCCCCAGCAGATTAGAAGCAGCAAAGCATAAAAACAAATGGTGGATAAACTGTTAGAAGCAGATATAAAGACAGCAGTGGGAAGAGCCAGGTGACAGCCTGACGGTGAAGGAGACCAGAAACCAAAACAGGAGATAACTATGCTTTCTATTATAGCACAGACAATAATAGGCACATTTAATGATGACGTTGAGTAATCAAAAACGATTAAAATCATTTTTGTATCCTGTTTAAGAAGAGAAGGAAGCATAATACACTTTATAAATTATTTTTCATTAAAATAGTTTAAAAACTTGCTAGAATAGTTCTATTATCTGGAACATTCACTTGTATGCATTAACTCATTTCCCAAAGACACTAGAGAGTACAGCCTTGTACAGACTGCTAGAATATTATCACTTTCTGTTCTTTATCAATACTGAATCCAGACACCAGTCTGAACCATAATGATCTGTTACGGATCTGAAACATCTATGAGAATAACCTTTTGAAGCTTCAGTCGATACTAATTTGAGGTACTATAATGGGATCTAACCATTCAATAGTGGCCATTTAAAGTTTCTAGGAGTGCCTGTTCTAGGCAGACACGTAATAATATAGGTGACCACACATCCAGGTTTGCCTAAGATAGTCCCTGTTTATGCTCCTGTTAGTAATTACTAACAGCACTCTGACTCTCAGACGTGTCCCTGTTTGGATGATAAGTTATATATATAATCACCCTAGTAATAGTAAGCCTTTTACTGAAAAGTTTCCAAATAGGTAGAATGGAGTTAACTTTAAAATCTCATTTAAAATTATGAATTAAGGATATACTGTTATGTAAAAAAAAACATGGTGCAAAACAGTGAAAGGAGGGAAATAAGAATATATATGTATTCATATTCGAAAAAGTAAGAATATATATGCTTATTTGCTAGAAAAATACATTAAAAAAATCTAATAAAAGCGATTATCTATAGGAGATGAGGGTCACAGGGGATATGGGTTCAGGGGAGGAAGCGAGGTTCTTACTGTATATCTTTTATATGTAAGTGAATGTATTTTATACTTTTATTTATAAGTGAACATATTAAACAATTTAAAAAAGGTCTGAAGATAAAATTTTTATATTCTCCACCTCAGATCTAATTAGCTTTATAGAATCCACTAATGAAAACTATATAAATCTAATATTACAGAGTAATGAGTTCAAGCACTAGCAGAGATAAAGGAACAAGACATTATCCAGAAATGGTCTTCCAGCCATTATTTTTAATGTCTTTCTCCACAGAATCATTGACAGAATTACATAAACACATCGTGTAGTTATTTGCTGTCTGTCTCCCCAACTAGTCCCTCCCTGGGGGCAGGGACTTCGTTTTGCTCACACTGCTATATTCCCAGTACCTACAGCTCTGTCTGGCACGTAGTAGGTGCTCAATGAATACTTGCCGAATGACTGAATGAATACAATAAAAACCATTTTTATTATGAGGCTACTGACCACAGAGGGCACAATAAACACAAGGCCCATGAACACGGTTTTTTTTTAAAGCATAACTTGAAAAACAATAGAAAACAGTTTTCTTCTACACATACCAGAAAACAACATATTCATAATTCATATTAAAGAGGGGGAGGGTAGACACACATACACAACGTGCAGATAACAGGACAGAGTAGTACAGTGGAAAAAACAGTGGATTCTATTCCTTGCACTGCCACTTTTTAGTTGTGTAAATTTGGGCAAGTCACCTGAATTCTTGGGTCTCAGTTTCCAAACCTATAAGATGAGAGAATTGGATGACTGCCATGTTCCATTCCAGCTGACATTCTCTCTCTCTCTCTCTCTCACACACACACACACACACACAAGGGGAGAAAGACACATAAACATATGGAAGAGGTAAGAGAAACAAAAGTACAGAGAGGAAGGAAGAAGACACATGTAAGAAAAAGGAAGGTGGAGCGGCTAGATAGAGATGAAGGTAGCATATAAAAACTAAGGGGAGATACACACATACCACCTCCCCACAACCAATTGGGGGTGAAGAGGGAGGAGATGACAACGCATAGATAATCATAGACTACCATATAAACACAGCTGGAGAGAGTCAAATAAAGAGAAAGAAGAGATAAGAATTCAGTTCCACAGGTTTTAAGGTGAGCATTTGTAAATTGCCTTTCACACTCCACTGTTCACTTAGGCTATGTGATAAAAGTAAAAATAGGTTTCCACAAAGCTAAGATTATCTAAATGACCACTAATAGGTCTTCATATGCTCTAACACAGGGGTTCTTAGGGTTTTGCATTAGAATCATTTGAGGGAGGTTTTTTTAAATGATCCATGCCTAGATTCTACCAATATACTTTCTATCTCCTGAATTTTCAGGGGCTCTGCTCTGAATGGAAGAGCTCCTGAAATTGTGGGACAAGGTTGCTCTTTTGGATGATAATCCTGGTGGCCACAAAATCACCACCCTAAGGGACAGAGAAACTAAAAGAAGGGAGATTCTAATCTTCCCTTTCTAATAGCTGAGAAATAGCCAAAATCAGAAAGCAGTAATAATCAGGCTCAATAATCAATTCCTGAATAGATCAAGATTTCACATGGAAGCTAGAAGTGAGTGTCACACATACCTGTCTGGATCCCTGGGGGCCAACTGCCCCCATGTTAATTGGATTGGGACCCTGGATTCCACTGGGTATAGGGCCTCTAGGGCCAGGGACTGGGCCCCTTGTGTCCATGCTTCTGGCCTCCATCCCTCTGACTTCCATTGCACGAGCCTCCATCGCGCGGGCCTCCATTGCACGGGCCTCCATTGCGCGGGCTTCCATTGCACGGGCCTCCAATCCCCTGGCATCTAATCCTCTTGCCTCCATGGCTCGTGCCTCCATCCCTCGTGCATCCATGCCTCGGGGATCTCTTCCAGCTATAAAGAAAGTTACAAGAAAACCACTGTCTACCTACTTACCTTTACCGCAGGAAGACCCAAGAAAGAAAGATAGAAATCTACTCCTCCAGTCACATCTCCCTAAAATGACAAGAGACTGCTTTCTCCTTCCCAATTTCTCAGATTTGCAGATATACCTTAAAAATGCTTGCCAAGCCTATTGCCCCAGCATTCTTTACCCCCAGATTAGAGCCTAAGACAGCTGGGTTTGTCATCAGCCCACAACTATCAGTCAGCCTTGTGACATGGTCTCCTCCTACCTCTGCCATCCAAGGGTGGACCCCTCTGATCTAGCATGGGTCCTCTTGGCTCTGCCATTAGAGGTCTGGGCTCGGCTAATGGCCCTCCTCTCATCTCATGTGGGGGTGGGCCACGGCTGTCATGGCCAGGGACGTGGTGCATGGGTGGACCCTGATGAGGTGGTCCCAGGTAACCTCTAGAGATGGAGAAAAATGTTACATTTTAAAATAGAACAAAACAATAAGAAAAAAGTGTCAACCAGAAGATCAGGAAGTAAAAATCAGACAAAGAACTAATGCAAGCATCAGTCTATGAATGCTAAGAGAATAACAGCAAACAGGTTGAAGAAAAGCTATGGAGATATAAATCCACGTATTCTAGAATTCCATATTTGATTGGGGCACTCATAATTAAGGAGGAATTAATGGATATCCACTATATATAATGAGTATGCAGTACAGTGCTTAAGAACATCAGTTACTGTATGGGTTCAAATCTAGGCTCTATCACTTATTAGCTGTGATCTTGGGCACATTTACTTAACTTCTCTATGCCTCGGTTCCTTTGTCTGTAAAATGGGACTGATATTAGTATCAATCTCATAGGGCTGTTGTGTGGATTTAATGAGATGATCTAAGTAAAGTACTCAGAGCAGAGTCAGAGGCATAATCCCCATTAATATCAATTATTAGTACTTTATTATTATTATTGCTATTATCAATATTACTACCACCAGTAAGCAATATAAGTTTTTTCCTGTTCAGGTATGGGTGTTAGAATTTCCAATTTCTGAAGATGGAGTAGCCAGAGGCAGTTCAAAATGACATACTCAACTACACAGTTCTGCCCAAGGAGAAGTGCTTAGTCTTGGACAGTGACCATGAATATTTATTTATCTTTTGAAGTAGGCAAACAGGTATAGCTGCTACGAAAAGACTTTGTTCTCAAAGCAAGGGAAAATTCTGATTCCTCCAATCTTTGCCTTCTATGTTAACGCTTACCTAGGCTCCACCTCTCCAGTTACAGAAAGTAAAGTGCCTCCACGTGGGTCATTCGGAGCGTCTCCTAACAGACCTCGAGGAGTTGGGACGTTGGCAGGCAAGGGCCCACGCTGCATAGCTGCTCTGGGGTCTTGCATCGGCACTGACAGGGAAATAAACAGGGAGTTACTGCTGTGAAGGACACATAAGGAAACAAGAAAAGACTCTATATACCACTGACAACGTAATTCAGACACCTTAGAGTGGGTGAAACCTCACCACAGCAGACTCCTCTTGCAGCTCAAGAACAGAAGCAGGGTGTAGGCAGAATCTGTGCCATGTCAGAGGTATGGATGGAATTATATAAAGAGCAAACTGGGGAGCAACCTGCCAAAGACTAGCACTGCAACCTGAAGAAACTTATGCTTCTGGTTTTCCTTATAATCAACCTTAGTTCAAGGACCAGAGTCACAAAAGAGAGGTAGGGTCTTGGCATATGTGAACACTGCCATGGCTCTGCAAGAACCCGCTGTCTCCTTACAGACTGCTATTCCATCCAAGCCTCCTGACACCAGTAGGGAGGGAGTACAGCCTCGGACAGATGCCCATATCATCCATGTTCTCTGCCCTGTGTGAAGAGGTCAATCTTAGGCTTGTGGCCCCAATAGGAAAAATTAAATAACAAAAACCCAAAACACTACCCTTTTGGGTTCCGAACGTGAGGATGACTGCCAAGCAGCCCTTGTCCTCTCAACGGCCCACCCGGAACGCCACAAGCAAAAGGAAACCCGTAGATACAATGGGTACCTTGAACTCGCTCAATTGATGCAGGCCCGGCGGGTCCCACGGGCGAGTGTTGTAGGGTTCCTAGGTGAGCAGTAAGTTTAAAAGGAGAAAGAGCAGACACTTAAAATAGCTTGCACACACATGCAGAAACACATGCATACAGACACTGGAGATTTACACATATAAATTAAAAAGCCAAGAGTTGATCAGCTTGCCCCAGGCTACAAAATCTTCCTATACTATATTAGCTTCTTTGGGATCTGAAACTGTTCCACTTTGATGAGACTGCTTCCTATGGTGAAACCTGTGGGTCACTGATTTTATTTGGGCAGGAATAACCAGCCACTTTTAATTTTTGTCTCTGATACTACGATTCCCCCTAAATCTCCTTATGATACCATTAAAAAAAAAAAGAAACAAAATATAAAAAGGATGGTTCTGAATCTCTAGTTAGGCAGAGAACATAAACATATTTTCATAAGCAAAAATGAAAGAAATTGTACTGAATCTGGAAGGCAAAGACTTATTCTGGAGAGGCCCATCACAGAAGTGGGGCAGTACTACTTTTGCCATATTTTAAAGCACAAAAATTTCTGCTATCAAAAGGTATGAAATGGGGGAAATGCAGCAAATGAACTTTAGACAATGAAAGAGAGTATCACTCCTCAAGAAATACTCTGCCACTGCAAGTCTTTGATAATAAACAAACATCATGACAACAGCAAACAAAAACTAATGGGAGGACAAGGGCACCAACATTAAACAAAGGCAGCAGAAGGCAAGAGGAAGTATCTTCTAAAACATCTCACAGTCTCCTCTCACCATTACACATGTGCAAAAGAAGCATGGATTCCAGGAAAAGAAAGACAAACTGGGTACAAATGGATAGGTTCTTGTTTCCTCTGCTGGGCACTGAAGGAAAACTATAAAAAAAAACCTCATCTCATTTTGTCTCTTCATGAAGACATCTTTGACATACTTTCAAAACTTGAGTCATTCCCCTTTGTGAACTTTTGACTAGAAAGGTGAAGATAACTCTGGCAGGAAGGCAGATGTCTTGTGGAAGGATGCATTACACAGCTAAAGCTTGACTGACTGATGGCTTGGGGAGAGTTTTGTAAAAGAATGACTGAAACCCCAATTCCTTCTTACTACTGCAAAAATACTTTGGGGTACATACACGATCTACTGATAGTGGCTGAGAGGGTGGAGGACAACAGCACAAAAGCATAGGCTGCTGCTCAGATGAGGTATTTGGCCAAGAGCTTGTCCCACGGTCAACCATCTGACAAGATTATTAGTTCCATTACTTCAGCAATCAACCCCAGTGTACAAACCATAGACAAGGAGCATAGTACTATATCTTAAGCCTATATCTTAATATCTTGCTTTAAAAAAAATGGGTTTCACTTAAAGGCCATATGCTAAGAAGGCATAACTGAAGCTTCTCTATGCTTGTTCAGAGTAGTTCTTTCTTATCGCAAGGACACAATGAATAAGAACAGAAAACATTGAAGAGTATTTTCAGAAGTTAATAGAGGCAGTATGGATTGACAGAGAGATGATAGATTTTGGAGTCAGACACTTCAGAATCTTAGCTCTGCCACTTACTAGCTGGAAGAGAAGATGAGAGCACCACACCCAATCCACACCACTCAGATATTAGTATTTACTTACCATGTGCCCTCGAGTAACTTAAAACTCTGAGCTTCCATCTCTTTACTTGAAAACTGAGGTGTTGCCAGCTAAGTCACAAGGTTGTTTATGAAAATTAGAGTGCCTGGCCTACAGCATGCACTCAGTTTTATTGTTAGTTCCTTCTGTTTTCTCACTCTCTCTCCTCCTAACGTTGTTTTCAACTGAATGACGGCATTTTCTTTTTCTTCAAACTCCAGAAACATGGAAAACTAATGTGGAGATTTTGTAGCGGCTGCCGCTGTGATATTCAATGTTACTGCCATAGTACAACATACACTTATCAAGTAGGCTTCATAGATCTTTGATCCCCTCCCAGTTTTCTCTGGGGTTTACATTTAGTCTTCCACATACCTAGCCACATATTACATGCTTATTATTAAAATTACTTACTCACTCAACAGATATCCATAGAGGGAGAACTTGTCAGTAGAATCATTAGACAATCAGGAAAAGGTGATATAAATTAAATAGAAACAAAGGGTCCATTTGCTTTGTCATTAATTCTTATAGAGCTAGACTCTGAATCACAAGACGGAAAGTCTAGACCAGTGCTATCAAACTGAATTTTCTGCAGTGACGGAAATGTTCTATATCTGCAACATCCTGAATGGTATCCACTAGCCACACATGGTTATTGAGCACTGGGAACGTGGCTACTGCGAATGAGGACCCGAATTTTAGATTTTACCTAATTTCAATTTAATTTTAATTAATTTAATATTCAAGTAGCCACATATGGTAGTGGCTGCCATATTAGACTGTAGATATAGAACACTTCCAAGTCTAGTCCACATTTAATCTGACACTAATATTTATTTACCTTGTCCCCGCTCTATGGACACTGGTCCACTTCCTGACATTCCAACTTGGGCCTGCATTCCTCCTAGAAGATAAAGGGCAGGAAGAAAAACACAAATTAGGACAGTGGGAAAAAATTAGGACAGTTGCTGAGTTAATAAATTTCCTCTTTTTGCCCCACAAGCAGAAACCTACAAAGAAAGATCACAACTGCTACTAAACAACGCAGTTATATAGAAGATGGAGTTTGTTAGTATACTCTAGGCTTCAGTGACAGAAAAGTGAGTTAGATAAGAATACTTAATCTCATTGGTTACCAAAACCTTGGCAGGAAGTTCTTCTGTAATACAGGATAACAACAGCACTTACCCACGTAACTCCTCTCATAGGAGGAAGTACTGTTCCCAGAGCATTTTGTAAATATGTGGGTATACTGTTTCACTTGTGACAAAGACTTGTGGGAGCATGGCTGGCATTTAATGAGAAGATAACAGGGATACTGGATGTCCTGCACGTATGACATAGTCCCACAAAATCAAGAATTACCCTGTCTTGCAAAACTTTGAAATGTCTCGCTGAACATTTACATAAACGAAAACCTAATCATAGTTATCTGAACTTAGAACCTAAGTCTGTTTTATTTGTAAACAAAAAGGTTCTTCACCTTATTTATATATATATATATATATATATATACACACACACACACACATATATATGTATATATACACACACACACACCAAATTTTCCAGAAATGCAATTACTGAGTAAAGCATGGGTACTGTATTTTGTTTTGTTAAGAACTTTAGCAAGAGTTTTCACCATTTCAGAAAATCACATCACCAATGTCAACAATCCTTGTGTTATTTGAGTTGCTAAAACAATATATTTATATCTGTCTACAT
The DNA here is from genome assembly GCA_031878705.1 of Tapirus indicus. Taxonomy (NCBI): domain Eukaryota; kingdom Metazoa; phylum Chordata; class Mammalia; order Perissodactyla; family Tapiridae; genus Tapirus; species Tapirus indicus. The sequence goes on along the minus strand of CM062942.1, from coordinate 84,394,507 downwards.
CTATAGTTTTTACATTCATGGTATAGGTGCAGCATCTGACTGCCACATTTTGTTTTCTAGTGTAGTTGTGCCTGAACACTTGTATATTAAAAATATTTTTTATTATAAATTAATTTCCTTTTACTTCTCATTTATATTATAGTTAGGGCATTACACTAATTTTTTTTTTGAAATCGTGTTAAATAGGTTATATCGTCTGTGCATTTCATTTCAGGATAGAAAAGAGTCACCGCAAAAAATCTGTTATGAAAAGAGGCCACTGGGTCTAACAGGGTTGAAAACCGCTGGTCTACTCTAACTAGTCAGGGTACAATGACTGCTATACAAAGAATATTCATGTACCACAAGTCCTTGTCCAGTCCTTCCCACATAGAAATAATTCTCTTTCCTCAAAGGAACAATATATGCTATGAGTGGGGAGAAAAGACAAGCTAAACTGTTTGCAGTTCATTAATACTTACCTAAAATATCAAGCACACGTCATTCTCTTATTCCATTTAATGTGCCAGGCACCAAAAAACCAAGGATTAAGAACCTGAACCTGTGCTAGCTCTTCTCCCGCTACTAAGTAATTGTGATTTTGAACAAGTGATTTGACAAAATTAACATATTCCCAGGCTTCCTCATCTGTAAAGTGAATGAGTTGGTCTAAATCAGTGGTTCTCAGAATGTGGTCTCCAGACAAGCAGCGTCAGCATCATCAGGGACTTATCAGAACTGCAAATTCAAAGGGCCCTACCTCAGACCTGCTGAATTAGAAAGTCTAGGGGTGGGGCCTAGCAATCTGTGTTTTAATAAGCCCTTCCAGTGATTCTAATATACACTCAAGTTTGAGAACCACAGGTCTAAATCATTTCTAAGCTCTCTTCTAGCCATAACATTCTATGACTAATTCAGACCACTCACCAAAACAATATAAATATTTAGGAACTGAGGAAAGTGGTTGCAGAAGGATTTATGGGCATAACTTCTTATATTATACACTGTCATATAATGGTGATTTTATTTGTATGGGCTAGCTTCCCTGAAGTGGAATTGGTGGGTCAAAGTGTATGTAAATTTTTAATGTGAGACTACTTTCTTAAAAGGTATGATACCACTTTCCCCACCCCAGATGATAGAAAGTGTCATCTCTGTCTGAAACTTTTGCTAGTCCGATGGGTTTAAGGAAAGTGAAATCTCATCACTTAATTTGCAATCCCGACAATAAACAAATTTGCTTTTGTTTGTTGCCATTTGGATTTGCTTTTCTATGAAGTGCCTACTCATTTCCTTAGCGTACTTTTCTATTAGTTTGTCTCCCCTTCTCATCAACTGTCAAAGAGCTTTGTACAGGGTATCTCAAAAATCTTAGTAAAGTTTTAATAACTTCAGAAGTATAAATGCTACGAAGTCGCAAAAAATATCATTTGAAAATTCAATTATTTAAGTTCCTTTTACACCTACTTTCAACTTTTCTATTTATTAATTCCCTCTTCTTGGTATCTTGTTTTTTTTTTAAATTATTTTTCTAATTCTTTAAAACTAGTACCTAAGAGTCCCTTTATTCTTTAATAATATAGGCATTTAAGAATATTCATTTTCCTTTAAGTACAGCTTTCACTATTTCCTGTACTTTTTTGTATGTGTACTACTTTTTGTTGTCTTTTAATTTATAAATTTCTTTTTATTTCCTCTTTAATTCAAGGATTACCTAGAATATACTCCTTAATTTTCCAAGTACAGGTTTTTTTCAGTCACTTTTTAATGATTTATTTTTAATTTTATTGGCTTATAATCAGAGAACACGGCTGGCACAATCTCTACATTTTTAAATTTGCTTTTATTTTATGGCTAAGTACATGGTCAATTTCTTTTTTTTTTTTTACTGTTCCATGGTCATTTGGGGGGAAAAAAGTGAATTCTCTAGTCAAAAAACATAAGGCTCCCTCTATATATTACTCAAGCTTAATGATTCCATTATTTTATTCCTCAATGTCCTTACTTGCAGTAGTCCTCCCTTATCCTTACTCACAGTCAAATGCAGTCAGGAAGCAGATAAGCAGATGATCCTCCTTCTGATGTATCATCAGAAGGTCAATAGTTGCCTAACTCTACATCACAATGCCTACGTCATCTATCCCATTTCATCTCATCACGTAGGCATTGTATCTTCTCACATCACCACAAGAAGGATGAGTACAGTACAATAAGATATTTTGAGAGAGACCACATTCATATAACTTTTTTTTTTTTTTTTTTGGTGTGGGGAAGACCAGCCCTGAGCTAACATCCGTCGCCAATCCTCCCCTTTTTTGCTGAGGAAGACTGGCCCTGGGCTAACATCGTGCCCATCTTCCTCCACTTTATATGGGACGCCGCCATGGCATGGCTGACAGGCAGTGCGTCGGCGGGCGCCCGGGATCCGAACTCGCGAACCCCGGGCTGCCAAGCGCGGACTAAACCGCTGCGCCACCGGGCGGCCCCTCATATAACTTTTATTACAGTATATTGTTATAATTGTTCTGTTTCATTAGTTACTGTTGTTAATCTCTTAACTGTGCCTAATTTATAAATTAAATTTTATCATAGGTATGTATGTATAGGAAAAAACATAGTATATATAGGGTTCAGTCCTATCTGCTGTTTCAGGCATCCAGTGGGCGTCTTGGAATGTATCTCCCACAGACAAGGAGGGACTACTGTATTTTTTGTCAACTAGCACAATGCTACTCCAAGTGTGGTCCATAGGCGAGGCGCACACACTGTATGTTAACAGTTCATGACAATATAAGTACAGAAATGGAGAGCAGATACTTAAAAACTTTCATAGCAATTTGACATTGCTGTCATAGCCAAGTGCACTTGTCTCACTGAAGTGGTATAGACCAGTCTGAGTGTTTTTCAACTCATGTAATGAGCTGCCTATGTCATGTACGCATACTTGCCATGTGTAGTAGGATCACATTACAACTTGTGATATTTTAAGATAAGTTAGGCACCTATAACTAAAAAATGTATAAAATACAGAATCCATTTCTTTCACTGAAAGATAATTTAACTATACAGGATAAGTGAAAATCGTGAGTTTGCTGAAATTTCTTTAAAAATCTCTTCTGCTATTCCCCGTTAACTCAGCTCTGTAGACTGGTTTCTCTACAAAACAGAACAATTTAGATTCAAATTATCCATATGAGTAGTACTGTAGTCAATCTAACCCAGATCAGATAAATTAATAAGAAGCAAGTTTTTTGCATAAAAAACTTTATATATTGATGTACATCGGGTGTTCATACAGGTGTTTCATATGAGGAATCACTATTTCATTCATAACTTTTAACATTATGATTGTTGAATGATGAAAAGCCACAATTGTAATAGCAATACTCTATTAATTGCATATATATATACACTTTCAATGAAAATATACAGGTTTTAAAATTCTTTTCTCCTTTTGTTGTTTGGTCTTATTTTATTTAATGAAATACGAATTTATGTCTGTTAAATAATAACAACAAATGTGACCATGTATTTTGTGGGTTTTTATGTGCTTTTTAACCTAATCTAACAGTCTCTGGCTTTTAATGGGAGCCTTCAGTCCACTCACATTTAGCAGAATAACGACTACGCGAGATTTTATTCTTTCCACCTTACTTTACGTTTGTTTATACTTACTTCACAGTGTCATTTCCTTTTCTCTGTATTTGCTTGCTTGGTCTAGTTTCCATTCATTCCGTTTTTCCCCTCATTAATTTGGAAGTTTTACTGTAGTTTTCCACTTAGGTGTCCTTTTCCCTGCTCTCAGAATCAGACATAGAGTAGTTTCCCCTTATCCACAGGGGATACGTTCCAAGACCCCCAATGGATGCCTGAAACCACAGATAGTACTGAACCCTATATATACTACGTTTTTTCCTACACATACACACCTATGATAAAGTTTAATTTATAAATTAGGCACAGTAAGAGATTAACAGTAATAACTAATGATAAAATACAATTATACCAATATACTGTAATAAAAGTTACTGTAGATCTTAGCAACCTCAGCATATGATTTTTTTCTTTCCTTACTAAGTTGAGAACTTTCACCTTTTTACTTAAAAAAAGCACTTTACATTTGGCAATTTGGCATATCCGAGTTGCCAGCATCACTACTCTCACACTTTGGGGCCATTATTTAGTAAAACAAGGGTTAAACACACACAAGCACTGTGATACTGCGACAGTCGATCTGATGACTGAGAGGGCTACTAAGTGACTAACGGGCCGGTAGCATTTATACTGTGGATACCGTGGACAAAGGGATAACTCATGTCCTGGGTGGGATAGCGTGGGACAGTGTAAGATTTCATCATGCTACTCAAAACGGCTCATAATTTAAAACTTACGAATTGTTTATTTCTGGAATTTTCCATTTAATATTTTCAGACTACGGTTGACTGTGGGTAATTTGAAACCACGGAAAGTGAAACCATGGATGGGGCAATTACTGTATAGGATTTGTATATAAGAAATCAACTATTTCCTCCACCTAGGATATATACTCCCTAGCTGTATATTAATTTTTTATCAAGATCTCATTATCACATAATCAACTGGCTACACTATGCCATTTGCTGTAACAAAACTTTAGTGAAATACCAAAATAGTGAAGACTCTAAATAAAATGTACCTCCAGGAGCTAAGGAACCAGGGCCAGGTCCTGTTACAGCAGCTGGTATTTGCCCTGGCGTTGGAACTCCACCTTGCATTGAAGCCTGCATCAGAGGGGGTGCGCCATTGACGTGCATTCCACCCTGACCAAGAGAAAAACCAGAGTATGTACATGCCTCTGTGGAGATTCAACACACAAAGCCTATGACCTTAAAGAACTCTGCAAATTGACACCCCCAAATATGCTACCAAATATCCTTTGTGTATAGCATGTCTTATGCAGCATTAGATTTATAACACACTTTGGACAGAAGTTGCAATACATGCAATGAGCCTGGTTACATGAAACACGGTTAAGATGGACCATATTCTAAAAACAGACATTGACAAGTCTTTTCTGTGTTGCAAGGTCACATGTAGCACCTATTGTTGACTTCATGACTGGGGCCTGGCAATAAGAGTAAAAAAAAAAAAGTGCCTTGAACCCAAGGAGAAGAAGAAGGGACTGGGACCTTTTTTTTAAAGGAAATGCTGGCAGTCTGCATTTTTAAGATGAAAAAATTTTTTATTTGACCAATCTTTTCTCATCCCCATCCTCGGATATAATTCTGGTTTTGGGGGAATGTGAATTTTTTTTTAATGCTACATTAGAGCTCCTGGAGAGAAAGGGAATGATATGTTTTCATCCATGTATTCCCCAGAAAACTGAGCAGTCTCTTGGAATAGAAAGAGTTCAATAAAGAAAGAGTAAAAGCTAAGTTATAAAAAAAATCACATATACTCTCAGAGAACACACAAAACTCTAAACTAGAAAAGAGGAAACTGTACAGTGAAGTGGTTAAGAGAAAACAGGCTGAAGTCAGACAGAACCAGGTTCAGATCCTGGATTTGCCACTTAAAATTATGTTATTTTGGGACCAGTTAACCTCTTGGGGCCTTAATTTATTTCCTTTCTATTTCTGAAAAAGTATTTAGAATTAGAGTAGGGGTTGACAAACTGTGGCCCCTGGGCCAAATCTGGCTCACTGCCTGGTTTCATAATTAAGTTTTATTGTAACACAACCACACCCATTTATGTATTATCTATGGCTGATTTCACATTCCAACAGCAGAGTTGAGTAGTTAAAACAGATCCCACAGCCTGCAAAGCCAAAAATCATTACTATCTGGCCATTTACAGATGTTTGCTGACCTTTGCCCTAAACCTTTGTATGACCCATCAAAGTTGTTTACCTCTGCCAATCTGATAGGTGAAAAATGGTAGCCTATTGTACTTTGTTTACATTTAGCTTATTTTGAGGTTGAACACTTTTTCATACATTTAATATATACTTGCATTTCTACTATTGTGAACTGTTTATGTCCATTGCATACTTTTCTACTAGGTTATTTATAATTTTCTTATTAATTTATAGGTCTTTATTATGAAAAATTCCAGATTGTACAGAGAATAAAATAACCACACAGCTTGGGAAATAAATCATATATACAATTGAAATCTCCCATATGGTCTTCCCCAATTACATCCTGCATCCTCTTCTTAGCCAACTACTTGAGAATTCTTATAGATGTTTTGAAATTTTATGTAAATCATTACATACTGAATATATTCTTTGCAACTCACTCAACATGTTTTTGCGATATATGCAGACGTATATCCCACACTTTGGGAATGCTTCCAACATTCACTTATTTTCACTTCTGTATGGTATTATGTTTTTGAGTTTTCTGTGTTGATACCATGTATCCTAGTTCATCTTAACTGCTATATGGAATTATGTTTTTGAAAGCCATTCATGGTGACACATGTAGTTTATTCAACTGTTGTAGAGTATTTCGCTGGATAAATATACCACATTTTCTCCATTCTTCCAGTGATGTACATTTAGGATGTTTCCAATTTTTCACTATTAAAATATGACAATAAACATTCTTGAACACAACTTAAGGGCTCTTAAGTTATCAGCCTGTTATCCATCATTTGTGTGGCAAATACTTTTTCCCTATTTGTCATTTGCCTTTGATGTTTCTTTACTTTCCTCCATACAGAAAATTTTCAGTTTTCAAATATATCAATTTTTTATAGCTTCAGGGTTTTGTGTCACACTTAGAAAGTGAGCTTTACTTTTTTTTTTTTTTTGGTGAGGAAGATTAGCCCTGAGCTAGCATCTGTTGCCAATCCTCCTCTTTTTGCTGAGGAAGATTGGCCCTGGGCTAACATCTGTGCCCATCTTCCTCCACTTTATATGTGGGATGCCACCACAGCATGGCTTGATAAGCGGTGTACAGGTCAGCGCCCAGGATCTGAACCCATGAACCCTGGGCTGCCAAAGCAGAGCCTGTGAACTTAACCACTATGCCACCGGCCCAGCCTCAGAGCTTTACTTTTTCCATTGGTAAGAAGGGAGATAATAAGAGTGCCAACCTCACATAACTGCTGTAAGTATTAAATGAGATAATGTATATGGAATAACAAAGTGCCAACCACAGTGCCACACATGCACATACACACAAAATTAGCTTAAAAAAAGAGCATACAGGAAGGATCTTTTTGTGTTACAAACTTGGCACTGATTCTATACTCATTCAGATGCAACCTGGAAATCACTGCAACCTAGAAATTGCTTTTAAGTCTGGAAGTTGAAATTATCATCTCTGGCTCCTGACCATTCTTGTTTCAATACATCCTTCTAAAATGAAAATGACATTCTAAGACAGGTAAAACAAATGTTAAGGGATAAAGCCCTACCAAAGACTGGGCCTGAGGGGCCTGAGGATTCTGCTGGTTCATTGACACATTGGATCCTGAGCCAGGCCCAGAACTGTGGACTGGCTGAGGGTTGCCTGCAATCAGCGTTGGGATATTTGTCTGGCGATGCAGAATTTTCTAAAAAGTGAGAAGACAAATCCATGAGCTGTCTGTTTAATGAAGCAATCAGGTAGTTCCTACCCCACTCAAGGTTTACCCTAGCATTTCTGTAAAAGAACCAGAAGCACTCACCAGGGCAATCTCTGGATCCACAATTCTCATCACTACCTGTGCTTGTAGCAAAGCATAAGCCAGTTGAGGGTTCTGAAGCAACATATTCCGTGCTTCCTGGGGGCTATTCTGGACACAGAGCTGAGAAGATAAACAGATTCATCATCAGGTTCAATACTTACTATTTAGAAATTAATAGTGATTTAGAGCCATTCCCATCTGAGAAATCTAACATTCAAGAGGCTTTTTAAGCTATCATCAGTTTTGACAAAGCACACAAAATCTTGGTCATGGCAGGCAAGAGAAGGAAGAGGCATTTCAAATACCATAATACCATCATTTAGGAGAAAAGCCACATTTTAATATCTATAGCTGATATCTATGGGCCACAAAACCCCAGCCAAATTGTGTAGGTGTGTTGGCGTACAAAAATGGAAAGTTCTTTGCATGAAATGTGAAAGACACGGTGTACATATGGAATATTGAAGATGCAAGAAATGGTCAACAGGCACACTTTCTATTTGAGCTCAGAGAATCACTTCCATTAACTATTAACTCCTTGAAAATTTGATGTGATTTGATTTATTTATAACGTAATGCCTCCTCCCACCTTCATCTGTTTCATCAGCTCGAACATCTGCTCAGGTGGAAGACTGGCAACTGCTTTGCTAATGGACTCAGGGGCATCCTCAGGACTGATGGTCTCTCCATAAGGTGATTCAATGACAGGGGCACCAGTGCCAAGGCCTGATCAGGAAGAAAGTACAAAAAGGTTAAGGAGACAAAATAAAGAGCTAAATCATTTCAAGTATCTACTTTCCAGGGTTGTTGTAAGGACCTGTTGATAACTTTAAATTCTCTGGAGCTGAGAAATAAGTGATTTGCAAGACTCTTATTTCTGTGGAGCAAAGTGACAGAGTGTATTTTCTGCTCTCAGAGGAAAGCTGGGACCAGGATCACATAGATGGACAATGTTAACCTAAATTAGGAATGAGGCATATCGATTTCCCTTGACAAGTCATTAAGCAAAAGGTTTAAAAAGAAAAGGATGCTAATCTCAAAATGGAATTCCTGGATCTATTCCCTCATGAAAAAAGCCATAAGAATGCCTGAGTAGCCCCACCATTTATAGATCTGGCAACACAGTCACAGGAATGGCAAACACTAACGACATAGTTAACACTACTAATGGCTTGGTAAGCCTGAATTCATCTTTAACTGGAAATCAACTCCTCGGCAACTGAAGGACTTCTAAAGTCAAGTCTCTAAAGTCAATTTTACCTTGTTTCTCAAAGATATACACTTCTCTAACGCAGGCACTTCAGGAGGGTCAAGTAAAGAAACTGTGTGGCTAATCACTCCAGCAGATGATAAAACATATCATAAATGGAAAATCTTCATTGTTACATCTTTACTAACTCATGTTACACACAACTTGGGTTTATACTCACTCTTTAGCTCTTCTTTGTTCTTTTCACTGGCAGCATTGTCCACTCGAAGAGCTCTCCCACTGAATTCACGCCCATTCAGGTTTCGCATGGCACTAAGTGCCGTCTCTTGGTCTTGGTATTCACAGAAGCCATAACCCTTTGGCTTTCCTGTCTCCCTATCATATACTAATCTGGAGAGCAGAACCAAGTATCAGGCACAAATGTTACATACACACAGGGTTCCTGCTAACATTACCATGTTCTGATTTGGTTCACTGTAAAACAAATAACCTTATCACTCTGCCTCACTGAAATATATTTTAAACATTTTTTTAAATGAAAAAATACATCTTTTAATAAAATTAAGTGTGAATTGTACAGTGTGTGAATTATATCTCAATAAAGCTGTTACAAATGAACAAAAAAAGAATGCATGTATAAAATCACGAGTAAAAACCTTGCCACTATTACTAAGGGCCAAATTTGTGGGGCGTTTTAACAAACCCTCACCAGGTAGTAAAAGGGGATCTCACCTGAAACTAACAACAGGTCCAACCTCAGAAAAGATGTCCTTTAATTGCTCTTCAGTAGCCTCATATGGAATGTTCCCCACTAAGGAAGAAAATAGATAACACATTAAGTTCTGAGTTTGTAACCTAGATCTTTATAGTGAGAAAGTACACAGTGTCTACTTACATCATTGAAAATTTAACAAGTGGCTCAGAACAGTGTTTCTCCAATCCCAGTTCTGTGGTACTCCCTTAGATAAGATTTCAATCTTGCCTGCTAACTTTAATTACAAGAGAAATACACCACTGAGACTAAATACAAAAGCTGTAGGCACTCCTAAATATCAGTTCTCAGACTGATCTGACAAGTGTTAGATTTTCCTTAACTTTGGTGAAAATAAATACTTAGGCGTCAGTATTTATTTGAAGGTCTCCAAGTCTTACCAATAACAACTAAAAATATCAATATTATAATTTTTAAAACCAGCTTATATGTCTGTATTTCCACACATACACTCAAAGGAGAATGACCATGAGTGTACTGGAGGATGTTTAAAAATTATTCTGAACTGCTTTGTCATGTCCTTTCCAAAAGGTGCTTTTAAAAAACCAATTTATTTCGGCTGAAAAGATTACTCAGAATAGATTCGATCCTCTTTCAGGAGGTCTTAGTTGTTCATTCATTCATTCATTTGCAATCCACCTTAAGATGCCAGATGGTCGCTACCGCTAATCGCCGAAGTAAAATGTTAGGAGTAAAAAGCAGAAAATTAAAGTCTTTATGAGAGGGCGGGAAGTGGGCACAAGGATCTATACCCTCAGGACATAATCTGTATTCTGGGCTGGGGAGTGAGCAGTAGTACGGGACAGTTGCCATGTGCCCTCGCTTCTAGATAATAATTGAAGCTTATGAAAGGAGAAACGCATGGAAGCTGAACACTAGTTTATCTTCCTCAGGCACATCGTGAAAAGGCTGCGAGACCTCGGGGTTAGGGGAGCATCACTTTGCCCACAAGTCCACCAGGCTGGCCGCCCCACAGGATAGGCAGAGCTGCACGCCCGACCCATCACCGGCTCCCACGGCGATTCACGAGGTGCAGGGGGCACTCCTCGCCATTCCCTTTCTTTTCCTGTCCCTCCCCGATGCTTGGCTCCACCGAATTCCTCTCACCGAACACCGAACGTAGAGAACGATCCACCGCAGGGTCTCTCGCAGTCAAACCCGCCATCGCTCTCTTCCGGCGGCTTCCGGTGCGCCAGAACACACTTCCGCACGGCGCGCGAGTCCGGCGCGGATACGCTTCCGTACGGCGCGTGATCCGGAAGCGCCTGGGCGGGGCGGACGCCGGGCCCCTCCCCTGGCGTTATTCCGTCCGCAGCAGGCGCGCGTTACGTACACGGGAGCGCTAACTCCCTGCGGGGCGGCTGCAGCTCCACTCTGAGCTGGAGTCGGCCGGTCCGAGGCTAATTTGAAGGATTTTAGTCTGTAGAATTCCTTATTCATTTTTTTTAGGCTAACGCAAGTAATCGTCGGTCTCAATAAAGATGGCAGTAGCGGTTTTACCATGGTAACGGGAAGTCGTTTGTTAACAACTAGCACTTTCATTTTAATTCCGCTCTGTTAGGGGAGGGGAGTGCTTGGCCCCGCCCCAACAGCGTGCGTATTCTCGTTTGTAGAAGCTGTGCGTGTACGGAGATGCGGAAAGAGAGTCGCGACAGCTGAGAGAGTGAGGGGCGCCCAGAGTGAAGGCGCCAACATAGCTGAGGAGGTGGGGAGGTGGGGCGGCAGAGGTTGTTGGCAGGCAGGGTATCAGAAAACATCGTTGTGTGGTACACGACAAGCAGCTAAAGCATGATTTGAACTCAGGTTGCTTTGGCTCCAGAGACTGAATACTTAACTGCTGTATCTTTTGCCTTGAGTATAACAGAGAGAATATGGATGGCTCAACATATTTTATTACCATTTTTGGAAAAGAACTTAGAGCGTATGACCTGGTGTTGGTGGGTCAATGACTCATAGTAATGAACCACCCAAGAATAGGTTGAGGCACTTAGCCAGGGCTTGTTCTCCTGCCGTCAGCCATCTGTGGAGAATGGATTGTTGATTCTGACGCTTCATCTACCAACCTTATTCTGCTGGTTATAAAAGAGGAGATGTGTGCAAGGGATATTTCCTAAGCTTTTGCTTTTTAATATTTACGTTTCATTTATAGGCCATGTGCTAGTGAACCCTGCCTCAGTGCCTGTTGTCCACGAGAGTCTTCCTTTCACTGCAACACTCCCAGAGTGACACATTTCTTTTGCCTCCGGGTTGTAGAAAAATGAAGACAGAAGGTGGGACATTGGATGCTGTTGTAGGTATTATGACTGGGCCTCAGTTAACACAACGATATAGGTGCAGTATGAAGAGGTAGGGGGAAAACTAGGAAAGATGCATTTCTACACAAATGGGGCTAAATGTATAGAATAAGTGTTATTTTGGGGGGTTTGAGCAGAAGAGAGAGGGTACGTAATGGAGAATCAAAGAATTTGGGAAACCTCAGTTAAGATTTGTGGGGCATTGGCAGGAAGTTTTGTGGAAAAGACCTGAGTTCTTATCCAATCTTGTTGATGATGTTAAGAATCTTGGATTAAGGTATGAGTGAAGCAAACAAAAAAGACATTCAAGATTGTGAGGGCACAGAGACTCACGTTCTTTCTCCTGGCCATAGAAGGTCAAACTTCCAAGGTCGGGTAAGTACTACTTCATGTTTGACCCACATTTAAAGCTCCTTAAAGAGTCATGGAATGAAATCCCTTATTGGTCCTCTAGGGAATATCTGGAAAGGCAGCAACTCCTGGATAGACATTATTGCATGAAAACGATTCCAGATGGCACTGTAGCATTATCCATGTTAGGAGAAATCCTGAATGAGCAGCACCTAAAAAAGCTAAGGAAACTTGGGGCTCTCAGAGAGCACCTGAATGCTGATACAGATCCTGGTCAGTATCTGGGTGTAGGTACCACTTGGCTTGCTTTCCAGAAAGAAACACCATTCCTAACTTTTGCACCACTGCATAATCACACTGATTCTGCTGCAATATCTATACTTTCTGGGAATATTTGAGGGTTCAACTCTGAGACTACAGAGAGTTGTCCAATCCATCAAAGCTGGTCATTCTGGTCTTTTGATTTTCTTTTTTTGTTTCTTATCTATTTTCGTTGTCAATCCATGCTCAATGAATACATTTCCTTTCCCAGAATCCTCTTCAGAGAAGTTTCAGAGTTGTTCACCTGCTCAAAGAGGTATGCCTTATGAGATATGTTGCTTGGTAGCAGGCCAGGGAGTTAGGTGGTCAACTGAAATAGAGGAAGATTTCCCTTGTTCTTGGCAATGGCATGGTGACCTCCTGTTGCTGAATGGGGACTCCTTCCAAGCCAAGCATTGGGGAAAACTGAGTAAGAGGACAAAGTTCCTGAGGTTTTTTCCCTAGAATCCACCAGGCTTGTCTAAAACTTATGTCTGTCTGGAGGCTTGTTCTGTTTCAGAACCAGAACTCTGGGACACTGTTGCTTTGGTAAGTGAAATCCAGGATTTAGCAAAATGAAGGTGGATATCACTCAACAGCACTTAAATTCCAACAGTGTACTGCTGGGTGAGCATAGCTGGGTAGAGCATGTGGATAAGTTATCAGGTTGGGGTAAACAGGGTGATAATGATTAAAAAGAGCTAATATTTGTGAAGGGTGTTATAGATTACAAAGCCTTTCTACATAGATCTCACTTGATTCTTATAAAACCTCAGAGATAGTTTTAGTATGTTATCTATTTTTTTATGGTAGTAAAATATACATAACAAAATACACCATCTTAACCATTTTTAAGTGTACAATTCAGTGGCATTAAGTATATTAACATTGTGTAACCATCATCACTATCCGTCTCCAGACCTTTTTTATTTTCCCAAATTGAAACTCCATGCTCAGTAAACACTAACTCCCCATTCTTCTCTCCCTCCAGACCCTGGCAACCACCATTCTACTTTCTTTCTCTATGAATTTGACCACTCTAGGTACCTCATATAAGTGGAATCGTAACAATCTTTTTACTTTTGTGACTGGCTTACTTCACTTAGCATAATGTCTTCAAGGTTCATCCATGTTGTAGCATGTGTCAGAATTTCCTTCTTTTTAAGGCTGATTAATATTCTTTTGTATGTGTGTACCACATTTTGTTTATCCATTCATCTGTTGGTGGACACTTGGGTTCCTTCCACCTTTGGCTATTGTGAATAATGCTGCTATGAACATGGGTGTACAAATACCTGTTTGAGCCCCTGCTTTCAATTATTTGGGGTATATACCCAGAAATGGAATTGCTAGATCCGTAGAATTGCGTAGGTAATTCTATGTTTAAGTTTTTGAAGAATCGCCATACCATTTTCCATAGTGGCTGCACCATTTTACATTCCAACCAGCGATGCACATGGGTTCCCATTTCATTCTCACCAGCATTTGTTATTTTCTGGGTTTTCTTTTTTTAAATAATAACCACCCTAATGGGTATGAAGTGGTGTTCCATTGTCGTTTTGATTTGCATTTCCCTACTGTACTGGAAAAACCTACTGTTCTCCTGTACTGTGTGTCTCCTTTACTTTCACACAGAGCACTTCAGTTCTGACAGTTCTGGTCACCAAATGTGTGGGGTCACCAAATGTTTTTCCCCACAATAAGCAATTCTCTGTGACACCAGCTGGGTGTCCTACAATTTAACTCAATTCTGACACTATCTACCTGGAGATCAGATCCCACAGGTTAAGACTCAGTCCCACAAGACTGCCCCCATCCCACTTCAGATGCCAATCGCAAGTACGGGTTGTTTTCTGTGCTTCTGACTGATTGGCTATAAATCAGAGGTTCCATGGACCCCCTCCTCAGGTTTAATTAATTTGCTAGAGTGGCCCACAGAACTCAGGAAAACAGTTACTTACACTTACCAGTTTAATAAAGGATATGAGAAAGGATACAGATGAACAGCCAGATGAAGAGATATATAGGGTGAGGTCTGGGAGGGTCTTGAGTGCAGGAGCTTCTGTCCCCGTGGATTTGGGGTGCATCACCCTCCCAGTACATAGAGGTGTTCACACACCTGGAAGCTCTCTGAATGCCCTACTTTTGGGGTCTTTATGGAGGCTTCATCCCATAGGCATGATCAATCATTAACTTGATTTCCAGCCCCTCTCCCCTCTCTGGAGGATGGTGGGGTGAGGCTGAGCATTCCAAGCTTCTAATCATGGTTTGGTCATTTTGGTGACCAGCCCCCATCCGGGAGCCCACCTAGGGTTACCTCATTAGAACAAAAGATGCTCCTAGTGCTCTTAATAAACCTAGGAATTTACAAGGGTTTTAGGAGCCCTGTGTCAGGAGTAGGCTTAAAGACCAAATATTAGGATATGAGATGCTCCTAGTGCTCTTATCACTTAGAGAATTACAAGAGTTTTAGGACCTCTGTGCCAGGAACGGGAGGCAAAGAACAATGTATATGTTTTCTATTATCTCACACCTAATGATTAGTGAGGTTGAACATCTTTTTATGTGCTTATCGGCCAGTTGTATATCTTCTTTGGAGAAATGCCTGTTTAAGTCTTCTTCCCATTTTTTAATCGGGCTCTTTGTTTTTTGTTGTTGAGTTGTAGGAGTTTTTTATATATTCTGGATACTAACCCCTTATCAGATATATGATTTGCAGATATTTTTCCTATTCTGTGGGTTGCCTTTTTACTCTGTTGATAGTGTCCCTTGATGCACAAGTTTTTAATTTTGGTGGAGTCCAGTTTACCTATATTTTAATTTGTTACCTGTGCATTTGGTGTCATATCCAAGAAATCTTTGCCAAATCCAGTTTCATGAAACTTTTCTTCTGTTTTCTTTCTTTTTCTTTTTTTTTTTTTTTTGTGGGGAAGACCAGCCCTGAGCTAACATCTGTTGCCAATCCTCCCCTTTTTGCTGAGGAAGACTGGCCCTGGGCTAACATCTGTGCCCATCCTCCTCCACTTTTACATGGGACGCCGCCATGGCATGGCTGATAAGCAGTGCATCGGCGGGCGCCCGGGATCCGAACTCGCAAACCCCGGGCTGCCAAGCGCAGACTAAACCGCTGCGCCACCGGTCGGCCCCTCTCCTGTTTTCTTCTAAGAGTTTTATAGGTTTAGCTCTTACATTTAGATCTTTGATCCAGTTTGAGTTAATTTTTGTATATGGTTTAAGGTAAAGGTCCAACTTCTTCCTTTTGCTTGTAGATATCCAGTTTTCCCAGCACCATTTGTTGAAAAGACTCTCCTTTCCCTATCGAATGGTCTTGGCACCCTTGTTGAAAATCATTTGGCCATATATGTGAGGGGTTATTTCTGGGCTCTCTATTCTATTCCATTGATCTATATGTCTGTCTTTATGCCAGTACCACACTGTTTTGATTATTGTAGCTTTGTAGTAAGTTTTGAAATCAGGAATTGTGAGACCTCTACCTTTGTTCTTTTTCAAGATTGTTGTGACTGTTCAGAATTCCTTGAGATTCCATATGAATTTTAGAATGGATTTTTCTGTTTTTGCAAAAGTGACTTTGGGATTTTAATAGGGATTGCTTTGAATTTGTAGATCACATTTGGTGGTATTGACATCATAACAATATTGAATCTTATAACTAATGAGCGTGGGATGTCTTTCCATTTATTTGTGTATTCCTTGATTTCTTTCAGCAATCTTTTGTAGTTTTCAGTGTAAAAGCCTTTCACCTCCTTGGTTAAGTTTATTTCTGAGTATTTTATTCTTTGTTTTTTATATATATTTATAAATTTTTATTGAGATATAATTGACATGTAACACTATATTAGTTTTAGATGTACAACATAATGATTTCATATTTGTATGTATTGTGAAATGATCATCACAATAATTCTAGTTAACGTCTGTCACCACACATAGTTACAACTTTTTTTTCTTGTGGTGAGAACTTTTAAGATCTAATTAGCAACTTTCAAATATACAGTACAGTATTATTAACTATAGTTACCATGCTGTACGTTACATCCTCAAGACTTATTTATTTTATAATTGGAGTTTGTACATTTTGAGCACATTCACCCATTTCACCCACCTTCCACCCCCTGCCTCTGGCAACCATCCATCTGTTCTCTGTACCTATAAGTTCGTTTTTTTTTTTTTTTTTCAGATACCACATATAAGTGAGACCATATGGTATTTGTCTTTTTCTGTCTGACTTATTCCACTTAGCAAAATGCCCTCAAGGTCCATCCACGTTGTTGCAAATGACAAGATTTTCTTTTTAATGGCTGAATAATATTCCATTGTATATATACCACATTTTCTTTATCCATTCATCCATCCATGGACACTTAGCTTACTTCCATGTCTTGGCTATTGTAAATAATGCTGCAGTGAACATGAGGGTGCATATATCTTTTTGAGTTAGTGTTTTTGTTTCCTTTGGAGAAATACCCAGAAGTGGAATTCCTGGATCGTATGGTAGTTCTATTTTTAATTTTTTGAGGAACCTCCATACTATTTTCCATAGTGACTACAATAATTTACATTCTCACCAACAGTGCACAAGGGTTGCCTTTTCTCCACATCCTTGCCAACACTTGTTATTTATCTTTTTTTGTGTGTGTGGGGAAGACCAGCCCTGAGCTAACATCTGTTGCCAATCCTCCTCTTTTTGCTGACAAAGATTGGCCCTGGGCTAACATTCATGCCCATCTTCCTCTACTTTATATGTGGAATGCCTGCCACAGCATGGCCCGATGAGCGGTGTGTAGGCCCGCACCTGGTATCTGAACCCACAAACCCCAGGCCGCTGAAGTGGAGCACACAAACTTACACCACTGTGCCACTATTTCTTATCTTTTTGATAATAGCCATTCTAACAGGAGTGAAGTGATAGGATATCTTATTGTGGTTTTGGTTTGGATTTCCCTGGTGATTAGTCATGTTGAGCACCTTTTCATGTACCTGTTTGTTGGCAATCTGTATGTTTTCTTTGGAAAAATGTTTATTCAGATCCTCTCCCCATTTTTTTATCAGATTGTTTGTTTTTTTGCTGTTGAGTTTTACAAATTCTTTTATATAAATAATTCTTTTGTATATTAACCCCTTATCAGATATATAATCTGAAAATATTTTCTCCACTTTAGTAGGTTGCCTTTTCATTTGGTTGATGGTGGTGTCCTCTTGCTGTGCAGAAGCTTTTTAGTTTGATGTAGTCCACTTGTTTATTTTCACTTTTGTTATCTTTGCTTATTCTCTTTGGTGCTATTATAAATGGACTTGTTTTCTTAATTTCCTTTACCAATTGTTCATTGTTAGTGTATAGAAGTGCAACTGATTTTTCTGTGTTGATTTTGTATCCCGAAAATTTGCTGAATTCATTTATTAGTTCTAACGGGTTTTGAGGGAGGGAATATTTAGGGTATAGAGATCATCTGCAAACAGAGGTAATTTTACTTCTTCCTTTCCAACTTGGATGCCTTTTATTTATTTATTTTGCCTAATTACGTGGTTAAAATTTGTGATATTGAATATTGTTTATCTGAGAGTGTCTTAATTTGTCCTTAATTTCTGAAGGACAGTTTGGCCAGATTGGTTGACATTGTTTTTTCAGCCCTATAAATGTATTATCTCATTCCTTCTGGTCTCTGAGGTTTCCACTGAGAAATTCACTGATAATCTTATTGAGGATCCCTTGTTCATGAAGTGTCACTTTTATCTTGCTCTTTTCAAATTCTCACTTTGGCTGTTTACAGTTTGATTATAATGTATCTTAGTGTACGCCTCTGGGTTTATCTTACTTAGAGTTCATTGAGATTCTTGGACTTGTGAATTTGTGTTTTTCCTTAAATTTGGGAAGTTTTCAGCCATTATTTCTTCAAAGAACCTCTCTGCCCCTTTCTTTCTCTCTTTACCTTCTGAGACCCCCATAATGCATATATTGCATAATGATGCCCCATAAATCTCTTAATCTCTGTCAGTTTTTCTTCATTCTTTTTTTCGTTTTGCACCTCAGACTTGATAATTTCAAATGATTTGTCTTCAGCTGCACTAATCTTTTTTCCTGTTTGAGTCTACTGTTGAACCCCTCTAGTGAATATTTCAATTTGGTTACTATATTTTCAACTCGAGAATTTCTGTTTGGTTCCTTTTTATAATTTTTATCTCTGATGAAAATCTCATTTTTAAAATATATTCTTTTTTCTCATTCCTTTAGTTCCTTGTGTTTTCCTTTAGCTATTTAAAACAGTTGTTTTAGTCTTTGTCTAGTACTTCGGATGCCCGTGTTCTTTCCAGGACAGTTTCTGGCACTTTATTTTCTTCCTTTGCATGTGGCATATTTTCCTGTTTCTTTACTTGCTTTGTGTTTGTGATTTTTTTAATTGAAAATTGTGCATTTGAAAAAACAGCCTTGCAGATAGGCTCTGTGCTGAGGAATTAGCAGGGCTTGCTCTGAGCCTTGAGATCAGCCTCATGTGAAGACTTAAAGTCTTCTTAGACCTTTTCTTGCTGGGACCTGAGTATGTGCTTTTTTCAATTTTCCTAAATACACCTCTGTTTTTAATTGTCTTAATTTCCTGAAGAGTCTCAACCCTCCTTCTTCTGGGGGCCTTTGATATTCTATTGTGTTTCTCTACCTCTTATCTCTTGCCCCAGGTATTGTGAGGCTGTTGTCCCCCTGCAGCTTTCACAAGCAGTGTCCACGATTTCCTGTGGCTTTTCCTAGCCTGAGATCCAAGTTATGCCAGTTTTCCCTGTCTGAACTCCAAGTTAGGTGAAAAAGAGACCAGTGCCTCAGGCAGCCCCCAGACAGATTAGAACATTGCAAAAAAGGTCCACCTCCCTCTCTCCAGTTAGAGGGAGGGAATTGGCAACTGGGCCACTGCTTCCCCCAAACTGTGCTGCAGTGCATTACAGGGGAAGGAGGAGTGGGGTACAGGTAAGTAAAAATGCCACAGAATTTCCTACCATTTTCTGTGTGACTTTTTCTTGATGAAGCAATCAGTTGGTTACTGTACACTGTTTTCCAGAGCTCCTATAAAGTTATTTTGGCCAATCTCTACTTGTTTTTTTAAATGTTAATGTGGGTAGGGGAAGGAGGGCCTAGAGCTTCCTAGTCTGCCAACTTGCAGATTTCACTAAAAAAAATAGTATTCTATCTATTTTAAAAACAGGGATACCAAAGTTCAGATAGTGACCTGTACAAGGTTACACAGTTAATCAGGATAAAAGCTGGAATTTGACTCTTGTTCTTCTTTTTCCAGGTTTTGTGATTTTTTAAAAATAAACTCTGTATTTTAGAATAATTTCAGATTTACCAAAAAGTTACAAAGATGGTACAGAGAGTTCCCTTATCCACCCACCCCCTGCCCTGCACACAGTTATCCCTTTTATCAACATGTTAGATTAGTGTGGTACATTTGTTAACGATTAATGAACCAATGCTGATACATTGTTATTTTTATTATTTTTTGTTATTGAAGTATAACTGACATACACTATCTTATTAGTTTCAGGTGTACATCATAGTGATTTAATATTTATATATATTACAAACTGATCACCACAATAAGTCTAGTAACCATCTGTTACCATACGAAGTTATTACAATATTATAGACTGTATTCCCTATGCTGTGCATTACATCCCAACAACTTATTTATTTTATAACTGGAAGTTTGTACCTCCTAATCCCCTTCACCTATTTTTCCTGACCCCCAACCCCTCCTCCCTCTGGGAACCACAAGTTTATTTCCCGTACTTATGAGTCTGTTTCTGTTTTGTTTTTTAGATATCACATATAAGTGAAATCATATGGTACTTGTCTTTCTCTGTCTGATTTATTTTACTTAGCATAATACCCTCTAGGTCCATCCATGTTGTTGCAAATGGCAAGATTTCATTCCTTTTAATGGATGAGTAATATTCCATTGTGTATATACACCACATCTTTATTCACCTATTGATGGACACTTAGGTTGCTTCCATATCTTGGCTACTGTAAATAATGCAGCAGTGAATGTAGGGGTGTGTATATCTTTTTGAATTAGTCTTTTCATTTTCTTCACATAAATACCCAAAAGTGGAATTGCTGGATCATATGGTAGTTCTAGTTTTAATTTTTTGATGAATCTACTGTTTTCCACACCAATTTACATTCCCACCAACAGTGTACAAGGGTTTCCTTTTCTCCACACCCTTGCTAACACTTGTTATGTGTTGTCTTTTTGATAATAGCCATTCTGACAGGTGTGAGGTGATATCTCATTGTGGTTTTGATTTGCATTTCCCTGATAATTTTTAGTGATGTTGAACATCTTTTCATGTGTCTATTGGCCATCTGTATGGCTTCTTTGGAAAAATGTCTATTCAGGAAAGATGTCTACTCTGTCCATTTTTTAATCAACTTGTTTATTATTTTGATATTGAGTTGTATGAGTTCTTTATATATTTTGAATATCAACCCATTATTGGCTATATCATTTGCAAATATCTTCTCTCATTCAGGAGGTTGCCTTTTCGTTTTGTTATTTCCTTCACTGTGTAAAAGCTTTTTAGTTTGATGTAGTCCCATTTCTTTATTTTTGCTTTTATTGCCCTTGCCTGAGGAGACTGGTCCAAAAAAATATTGCTAACACCATTGTCAAAGAGCTGATTGTGTATGTTTTCTTCTAGGAGTTTTGTGGTTTCAGGTCTTACATTCAAGTCTTTAATCCATTTTGAATTTACATTTGTATATGATGTAAGATAGTGGTCCAATGTCATTCTTTGCATGTAGCTGTCCAGTTTTCCCACCACCATTTGTTGAAGAGACTGTCTTTTCCCCATTGTATATTCTTGCCTCCTTTGTCATAGATTAATTGACTATATGTGAGTTTATTTCAGAACTCTCTATTCTGTTACATTTATCTGTGTGTTTATTTTGGGGCCAGTATCATACTCTTGTGATTACTCGAGTTTTGTAGTATAGTTTGAAATTAGGGAGTATGATACCTCCAGCTTTGTTCTTTCTCAAGATTGCTTTGGCTATTTGGGGTCTTTTGTGGTTCCATACTAATTTTAGGATTCTTTGTTCTACCTCTGTGAAAAATGCCATTGGTGTTTTGATGGGGATTCATTAAATCTGTAGATTGCTTGGGTAGTATGGACACGTTTACAACATTAATTCTTCCAATCCACGAGTACCGTATATCTTTCCATTTGTGTTTTCTTCAATTTCTTTCATCAGTGCCTTATAGTTTTCAGAGTACAGGTCTTTCACCTCCTTGGTTAAATTTATTCCTAGGTATTTTAGTCTTTTTGATGCAAATGTAAATTGGATTCTTTCCTCTTAATTTCTCTTTCTGGTAGCTCATTATCTGTGTATACAAATGCAACAGATTTCTGTATATTAATTTTGTATCCTGCAACTTTATTGAATTCATTTATTAGTTCTAACAGTTTTTTGGTGGACTCTTTAGATTTTCTATATATAATATCATGTCATCTGCAAATAGTGACAGTTTTACTTCTTTTCCAATTTGGATGCTTTTTATTTCTTTTTCTTGCCTAATTGCTGTATCTAGGACTTCCAGTACTATATTGAATAAAAGTGGCTAGAGTGGGCATTGTCGTCTTGGTGTGCTATGGTATGTCCCATTTGATAGTACTGCTGTTGTTCCTCATTTCATTTTCTTTACTCCTCTTGTAGCTGAAACTGTTGCACATCGCCGACAGGGTAATTCTGGGACTGGGCCTTAGCTCTGAAGAAGGCTGGTTCGTTGCCTGCCAGATTTTACATCAGGGCACTGGAGGCATCTTGCATGTCCACCAAAATGTGAAATCTTTCCTGAAGAAGAATCTCCAGCTTCCTGAAAGGAAGGAAATAGAGGAGAAGCAACACTGTCATTATCCTCAACAAATTATCAATGACCAGTGGAAATATAAAGCTACCAGGGTTTCTGTGAGGGAAATGCTAGCAGTAGCTATCAAGCCAGAATGGCAAAGGTGGGCTTAATCTGTAGAAACTTGCATTGCCATTCTTCATCAGCAAGTGCACAGTAAACCATGGAAGACACAGGTCCTACATATTTAGCCAGTAAAATCCTATGGTGCCCATGTGAATTACATAGTCCTGGATCTAAACTGTCACTCCTGTCCTCTAGTTGACTAAAGGAGGTGAATCCTGGGGCATAAGTGTTCCGTGTGTGAGTGAGCTTCCATAGTTGATGCCCTTAACTTAGGTCAACCCAGGTCTAATCCCCTTTTCTCCTAGTGGTCTGTTTTAAATTTTTTTTTTTTTTTTAGGAAAAACAGCTTTATTGAGATATAATTCACATTTGAAGTATACAATTCAGTGGTTTTTAGTATATTCACAGAATTGTGGAACCATCACCACAGTCAATTTTAGAATATTTTTGTCACCTCAAAAAGGAACCCTGCGACTTTTAGCTATAACCACCCCAACCCCCCATTCCCTCAAGCCCTGGGCAACCACTAATGTATAATTTCTATCTCTATATTTGACTATTCTGAACATTTCATATAAATGGAATCATATAATGTGTGGTCTTTTGTGACTGGCTTCTTTTACTTAGCATAATGTTTTCAAGGTTCATTTATGTTATAGCATATATTAGTACTTTATTCCATGTGTATGTGTGAGTGTGTATGTATGTAAAACAGCTATATTGAGATATTATTTGTTTACTGTAAAATTCACACATTTAAAGTGAACAATTCAATAGTATTTAGTATAATCTCAGAGGTATGCAATTATCAGTCATTTTAGAACATCTGTTTTCAATTCTTTTGAGCATATACCTAGGAGTGGAATTGCTGGGTTATGGTAATTCCATGTTTATCTTTTTGAGAAAGTGCTAAACTTTCCACAGTGGCTGCACCATTTTACAACCCCACCAACAATGTACAAAGGTTCCAATTTCTCCACTCCTCACCAATATGTTTTAGTTTCTGTTTTTTTGATTATGGCCAGCCTAGTGAATGTGAAGTTGTATCTCCTTGTGATTTTGTTTCACATTTCTCTAATAATGCTGTTGAATATCTTTCCATGTGCTTGTATAACTTGTTTGGAAAATGTCTGTTCAAGTCCTTTGTCCATTTTTTAGTTGGGCTGTTTGTCATTTTGTTATTGAATTGTAAGAGCTCTTTATATATTTTGGATACTAGACCCTTATCAGATATATGATGTGCAAATATTTTCTTCCATTCTATGGGTTGTCTTTTTTTTTAGACTATTTTTTGAGCAGTTGTAAGTTCACAGTAAATTTAAGAGAAAGGTACAGAGATTTTCCATATACACCCTGCCTCCACACATACATAGCCTCCCCCATTTTCAACATCCCCACCAGAGTGGTACTTTTGTTACAATTGATGAACCTTTATTGACACATCATAATCACCCCAAGTTCATAGTTTACCTTAGTGTTCACTCTTGATGTACATTCTGTGGATTTGGACAAATGTATAATGACATGTATTCATCATTGTAGTATTATACAGAGTATTTCCACTGCCCTGAAAATCCTGTGTGCTCAGTCTTTCTCTGCCCTGCAGCCCCTGGCTACCACTGATCTTTTTTTTACTGTTGCCATAGTTTTGCCTTTTCCAGAATGTCATATAGTTGAAATCATAAAGTATGTAGCCTTTTCAGATTTGCTTCTTTTACTTAGTAATTAGTATTTAAGGTTCCTCTATGTCTTTTCATGGCTTGATAGCTCATTTATTTTTTAGTGCTGAATAACATTCCATTGTCTAGATTACTACAGTTTATCCATTCACCTACTGAAGGATATCTTGGTTGATTCCAAAGTTTTGGCAATTATGAATAAAGCTGCTGTAAATATTCGTGTGTAGGTTTTTTGTGTGGACATCAGTTTTCATCTCCTTTAGGTAAATACCAAGGAGCATGATTGCTGGATCGTATGGTAAGAGTATGTTTAGTTTTGTAAGAAACCACCAAACTGTCTTCCAAAGTGTCTGTACCATTTTGCATTCCCACCAGCAATGAATGAGAGAGTTCCTGCTGCTCCACATCCTCACCATCATTTGGTGTTGTCAATTTTCCAGATTTGGGCCAATCTAATAGGTGTGTTATGTTATCTCCTTGTTTTAATTTGCAGTTTTCTGATGACATATGATGTGGAGCTCCTTTTCATATACTTATTTTCCATCAATATGTCTTTGGTGAGGTGTCTGTTAAGATCTTTGGACTTTTTAAAATTGGTATGTTTGTTTTCTTAAAGGTAATTTTTAGGAGTTCTTTGTATATTTTGGATAACAGTCTCTTATCAGTTATGTCTTTTGCAAATTTTTTTACTGAGATATAATTAACATACAAGATTATATTAGTTTCAGATGTGCAACATAATGATTCAATATTTGCATATATTGCAAAATGATCACCACAATAAGTCTAGTTAACATTCATTGCCACATATAGTTAGAAATATTTTTCTTATGTGAAATTTTAAGATCCCCTCTCTTAGCAATTTTCAAATATACCATACAGTATTATTAACTATAGTTGCCATGCTGTACATTACATCCTATGGCTTATTTATCTTATAACTGGAAGTTTGTACCTTTTGACCCCTTTCACCCATTTCACCCACCACCCACCCCTGCCTCTGGCAACCACCAATCTATTCTCTGTATAAGCTCACTGTTTTTGGTTTTGTTTGTTTTAGACTTCACATATAAGTGAGGTCACGCAGTACTTGTCTTTCTCTGTCTAACTTATTTCACTTAGCGTAATGCTCTCAAGGTCCATCCATGCTGTTGCAAATAGCAAAATTTCTTTCTTTTGTTCTTTTAAATTTTGTACTCCTTTATTTACTTTTTATATTGAGATATAATTGACATATAACATTATATTGGTTTCAGGTATACAATGTAATGATTTGATATTTGTATATATTGTGAAATGATCACTACAGTACGTCTAGTCCATCACCACACAGTTACGAATTTTTTTCTTGTGATAAGAAATTTTAGGGGCCACCCGGTGGCGCAGTGGTTTAGTTCATGCTTGGCAGCCCGGGGTTTGCGGGTTTGGATCCTGGGCGCCTGCTGACGCACTGCTTGTCAGCCATGCCGTGGCGGCGTCCCATATAAGGTATAGGAAGATGGGCATGGATGTTAGCCCACGGCCAGTCTTCCTCAGCAAAAAGAGGAGGATTAGGAATGGATGTTAGCTCAGGGCTGGTCTTCCTCACACACACAAAAAAAGAAGAAATTTTAAGATCCACTATCTTAGCAACTTTCAAATATACAATACAGTATTATTAATCATAGTCACCATTCTGTACATTAAATCCCATGACTTATTTATTTTAAAACTGGAAGTTTGTAGGTTTTGACCACCTTGACCCATTTCACCCATCTCCCATCCCCTGCCTCTGGTAACCACCAATCTGTTCTCTGTGCCTATGAGTTTGATTTTTTTTTTCAGATTCCACATATAAGTGAGATCATTTGGTATTTGTCTTTCTCTGTCTGACTTATTTCACTTAGCATAATGCCCTCAAGGTCTTATTCATGTTGTTACAAATGGCCAGATTTTCTTCTTTTCTATGGCTGAATAATATGCCATTGTACATGTGTACCACATTTTCTGTATCAATTTATTCATTGATGAATTGATAGGCTGCTTCCATGTCTTGACTGTTGTAAGTAATGCTACAAAGAACATGGGGGTGCATATATCTTTTCAAGTTAGTGTTCTTGTTTCCTTCAGATAAATACCTGGAAGTGGAATTGCTGGATCATATGGTAGTTTTATTTTTAATTATTTGAGGAACCCAGTACTGTTTTCCATAGTGGCTGTAGCAATTTACGATTGTAGCAACAGTGCACAAGAGTTTCCTTATCCTTTTGATAATAGCCATTCTAATAGGTGTGAGGTAATATCTTATTGTGATTTTGATTTGAATTTCCCTGATGATTAGTGATGTTGAGCACCTTTTCATGTACCTGTTGGCCATCTATATGTCTTCTTTGTAAAAATGTCTATTCAGGTCCTCTGCCCATTTTTTAATTGGATTGCTTGTTTTTTTTGCTGTTGAGTTGTATGAGTTCTTTCTATATTTTGGGTATTAACCCTTCATCAGATATACGTTTTGCAAATATTTTCTCATTTGATAGGTTGGTTGCCTTTTCATTTTGTTAATGATGTCCTTTGGTGTGTAGAAGCTTTTTAGTTTGATGTAGTCTCACTTGTTATTTTTGCTTTTGTTGCCTTTGCTTCTAGTGTCAAATCCAAAAAGTCATTGCCAAGATTGATGTCAAGGACCTTACCATCTATGTTTTCTTCTAGGAGTTTTTTTTATGATTTCAAGATTACCTTCAAGTCTTTAATCCATTTTGAGTTAACTTTTGTGTATGGTGTAAGATAGTGATCCAGTTTCATTCTTTTGCATGTGACTATTCAGTTTTCCCAACGGCACTTATTGAAGAGACTGCCCTTTCCCCATTGTATATTCTTAGCTCCTTTGTCTTAAATTAATTGATTATATATGCATGGGTTTATTTCTGGACTCTCTATTCTATTCCGTTGATCTGTGTATCCGTTTTTATGCCAATACCATACTGTTTGACTACTAAAGCTTTGTAATATAGTTTGAAATCAGGAAGCATGTTGCCTTCAGCTTTGTACTTCATTTTCAAGATTGCTTTGGCTGCTTGGGATCTTTTGTAGCTCCATACAAATTTTAGGCTTATTTGTTCTAGTTCTGTGAAAAAGGCCACTGAATTTTTTTTTTTTTTTTGGTGAGGAAGACCAGCCCTGATCTAACATCCGTTCCTAATCCTCCTCTTTTTGCTGAGGAAGACTGGCCCTGGGCTAACATCTGTGCCCATCTTCCTCTACTTTATATGGGACGCCACCACAGCATGGCTGACAAGCAGTGAGTCAGCAGGCGCCCGGGATCCGAACCAGCGAACCCTGGGCTGCCAAGTGTGAACTAAACTGCTGCACCACTGGGCCGGCCCCGGCCACTGATATTTTGATAGGGATTACATTGAATCTGTAGATTACCTTGGGTAGTATGGACATTTTAATAATATTAACTCTTCCAATCCATGAGCACAGAATATCTTTCCATTTACTTGTGGTCTTCTTCAATTTCTTTCATCAATATTTTATAGTTTCTAGTTTACAGGTCTTTTACCTCCTGGGTTAAATTTGTTCCTATGTATTTTATTGTTTTTCATGCAATTGTAAAGGAAATTATTTCCTTAATTTCTCTTTCTGATAGTTTGTTATTATTGTATGGAAATGCAACAGATTTTCTGCATGTTGATTTTCTAACAGTTTTTTGGTGGAGTATTTACAGTTTTCCATATGTAATATTATGTTATCTACAAATAGTGAGTTTTACTTCTTCCTATGCCTTATTTTTCTTGCCTATTTGCTCTGGCTAGGACTTCCAGTACTATGTTGAATCAAAGTGATGAGAGGCATCCTTGTCTTGTTCCTGATCTAGAGGAAAAGTATGAGTATGATAGCTGTGGGCTTGTCATATATGCCCTTTATTATTTTGATACGTTCCTTTTATTCCCACTTTGTTGAGAGTATTATCATAAATGGATGTTGAATTTTTTTTTTGTCAAATGCTTTTTCTATATATGTGTTTTGGTATATCACATTGATTTGCAAATGTTGAACTATTCTTGCATCCCTGAAATAAATAAGCCCTGATTGATCATGGTGTATGATCCTTTAAATGTATTCTTGAATTCAGTTTGCTTCATTTTGTTGATGATTTTTGCAGCTGTGCTTAATAGGATGTTGGCCTGTAATTTTTTTTCTTGCGGTGTCCTCATCTGGTTTTGGTATCAGGGTAATGCTGGCCTTATAAAATGAGTTTGGAAGTATTCCCTCCTGTTCTGTTTTTTGCAAGAGTTTGAGAAGGATTGGTATTATTCTACTTTAAATGTTTGGTAGAATTCACCTGTGAAGCCATTTGATGTTGGACTTCTGTTTGTTGGGAGGTTTTTGATTACTGATTCAATCTCCTTACTAGTAATTAGTCTATTGAGATTTTCTATTTCTTCGTAATTCAGTCTTGGAACATTGTCTGTTTCTAGGAATTTATTCATTTAGTCTAGGTTATCTGATTTGTTGGTGTATAATTATTCATCTTAGTCACAATTTTTCGTGTTTCTATGATATCACTTATAATGTCTCATCTTTCATTTCTGATTTTATTTGAGTCCTCTCTTTTGTCTTGGTAAGTCTAGCTAAAGGTTTATCTTTTCAAAAAACCAGCTCTTAGTTTCATTGATCTTTTCTGTTGTCTTTTTAGTCTCTATTTCATTTATTTCTGCTCTAATCTTTGTTATGTCCTTCCTTCTAAAAACTTTGGGTCTTGATTGTTCCTGTTTTTCTAGTTCCTTGAGATGTAAAGTTAAGTTGTTTGAGTTCTTTCTTATTTCTTAAGGTAGTCATTTATCGTCATGAACTTTTTGCTTAGCTTTTGGTATCTCCCGTAAGTTTTAGTATATTGTATTTCCTCTTTCATTTGTCTCAAGGTTTTTAAAATTTCTCTTTTGATTTATTCTTTGGCCCATTGATTGTTTAGTAGCATGTTGTTTAATCTACACCTACTTGTGAATTTTCCAGTTTCCTCATAATTAATTTCTAGTTTCATGCCATTGTGGTCAGAAAAAGTGCCTATGATTTCAGTCTTTTAAAACTTATTAAGACTTGTTTTGTGGCCTGACATATGATCTATCCTGGAGAATGTTCCATGTGCGCTGGAGAAGAATGTGTATTGTGTTCCTTTTGGATGGAATGTTCTGTTAAGTCCATCTGGTCTAACATGTCACTTAAGACCAATGTTTCCTTATTGATTTTCTCTGGATGATCTAACCATTCATGAAAGAAGGGTATTAAAGTGCCCTGCTATTATGGTATTGCTGTCCATTTCTCCCTTTATGTGTGTTAATATTTGCTTTATGCATAGGTGCTCTTACATTGGGTACATAAATATTTACAAATGTTATATCCTCTTGTTGGATTAACCCTTTTATCATTATATAGTGCTTCTCTTTGTCTTTTGTTACAGTCTTTGTCTGAAAGTCTTATTTTGTTTGATTTCAGTGTAGTACTCCAGGTTTCTTTTGGTTTCCATTTGCATGGATTATCTTTTTCCATCCTGTACTTTTAGTCTATATGTGTCTTTACGTCTAAAGTGCCTTTCTTCATAGGGTGGCTGAATGGATGAAAAAAACAAGATATGCTAGATAGATATGCTGCATGCAAGAAACACACTTTAGACCTAAGCACACTCACAAACTGAAAGTGAAGGGATGGAAAAAGATACTACATGCAAATGGCAATGAAAAGAAAGCTGGGGTAGCAATACTTATATCAGACAAAATAGACTTTAAAACAAAAACTGTAACAAGAGACAAAGAAGGACACTACATAATGAAAAAGGGAACAAACCAATAAGAAGATATAACACTTACAAATATCTCTGCACCCAAAGTAGGAGCACCTAAATATGTAAAGCAATTATTAACAGACAAAGGGAAAAATAGTGACACAATAATAGTAGGGGACTTGAACTCTCCACTTACACCAATGGATAGATCATCCAAGCAGAAGATCAACAAGGAAATGTTGGCCTTAAGTGACACTTTAGACCAGATGGACTTAGTATATACAGAACATTCCATTGAAAACTACGGAATACACGTTCTCTTTGCATGCACATGGAATATTCTCCAGGATAAATCACATATTAGGCTACAAAACAAGTCTGAATAAATTTAAGAAGATTGAAATAATACCAAGCATCTTTTCTGACCATAATGGTATGAAACTAGAAATCAACTACAAGAAGAAAACTGGGAAAACCACAAATATGTGGAGAGTAAACAAAATGTTACTGAACAACTATTGGGTCAATGAAGAAATCAAAGGAGAAATTTAAAAATACCTGGAGAAAAATGAAAATGAAAATACGACATGCCAAAATTTATGTGATACAGCAAAAGCAGTACTAAGAGGGAAGTTTATAGCAATACAGGCCTACCATAAGAAACAAGAAAAATCTCAAATTAAACAATCTAACAGTACACCTAAAGGAACTAGAAAAAGAAGAACAACAAAGCCCTAAATCACTAGAAGGGAGGAAATAATAAAAGTCAGAGCAGGAATAAATGAAATACAGACTAAAAAAAAATAGAAAAAATCGATGAACTTAAGAACTGGTTCTTTGAAAAGATAAAGTTGATAAACCTTTAGCTAGACTCACTGTGAAAGAGAGAAGGCTCAAATAAAATCAGAAGCAAAAGAGAAGAAATTACAATGGATACCTCAAAAATACAAAGGATTGTAAGAGAATGCTAAAAAAGCCATATGCCAAAAATTGGATAATCTAGAAGAAATGAGTACATTTTTAGAATCATACACCCTTCCAAAACTGAATTGAGAATAATTTGAATAGACCAGTCACCAATAATGGGATTGAGACAGTAATCAAAAACATCCCCCGAAACAAAAGTCCAGGGCCAGATGGCTTCCCTGGTGAATTCTACCAAACATTTAAAGAAGACTTAATATGTATCCTTCTCAAACTCCTCCAAAAAATTGAAGAGGAGGGGAAACTTCCTAATTCATTCTATGAGGCCAAGATTACCGTGATACCAAAACCAGACAAGGACAACACAAAAAAAGAAAATTACATGCCAATATCGCCGATGAACATAGGTGCAAAAATCCTCAATAAAATTCTAGCAAATTGAATACAACAATACATTAAAAAGATCATACACCATGATCATGTCTGATATATTCCAGGGATGGTTCAACATCCACAAATCAATGAATGTGATATACACTAAGAAAATGAATAATAAAAATGATATGATTATCTCAATAGATGCAGAGAAAGCATTTGACGAGATAGAGCATCTGTTTATGATACAAACTCTGAATAAAACGGGTATAGAAGGAATGTACTTCAAAGTAATAAAGGCCATATATGACAAACCCACAGCTAATATCATATTCAATGGTAAAAAAAAATTGAAAGCTATCCCTTTAAAAACAGGAACCAGACAAAGAGCCCCACTTTTTCCACTCTTATTTAGCATAGTATTGGAAGTCCTAGCCAGAGCAATCAGGCAAGAAAAAGAAATAAATGGGATCCAAATTGGAAAGGAAGAAGTAAAACTGTCACTATTTGCAGATGACATGATTTTATATAGAGAAAACCCTTAAGAATCCACCAAAAAACTATTAGAAATAATAAATGAATACAAACTTGCAGGATACAAAATCAACATACGAAAATCAGTTGCATTTCTATACACTAACAATGAAGTAGCAGAAAGAGAAATTAAGAATACAATCCCATTTGCAATTGCAACAAAAAGAATAAAATAGTTAGGAATAAATTTAACCAAAGAGGTGAAAGTCCTGTATACTGAAAACTATAAAACATTGTTGAAAGAAATTGAAGAAGACGCAAAGAAATGGAAAGATATTCTGTGCTCTTGGATTGGAAGAATTAAGTTTAGATGTTAGTTAAGATGTCCCTACTGCCTAAAGCAATTTACAGATTCAGTGCAATCCCTATCAAAGTTCTAATGGAATTTTTCACAGAACTAGAACAAAGAATCCTAAAATTTCTTTGGAACAACAGAAGACCCCAATACCCAAACCAATCCTGAGAAAAAAGAACAAAGCTGGAGGTATCACACTCCCTGATTTCAAAATATACTACAAAGCTATAGTAACCAAACAGCATGATACTGGCACAAAAACAGACACACAGAGCAATGGATCAGAATCGAGAGCCCAGAAATAAACCCATGCATCTATGGACAGCTAGTTTTCAACAAAGGGGTCAAGAACATACAATGGAGAAAGGAAAGTCTCTTCAGTAAATGGTTTGGGAAAACTGGACAGCTACAGGCAAAAGAATGAAAGTAGACCATATCTTACACCATACACAAAAATTCACTCAAATGGATTAAAGACTTGAATGTAATACCTGAAACCATAAAACTTCTAGAATAAAACATTGGCAATACACTCTTTGACATTGGTCTTAGCAGCATCTTTTTTAATGCCATGTCTCACTAGGAAAGGAAAAAAAAGAAAAAATAAACAAGTGGGACTATATCAAACTAAAAAGCTTCTGCACAGCAATGGAAACCATCAACAAAATGAAAAGACAACCTAACAATTGGGAGAAGATATTTGCAAACCATATATCTGATAAGGGGTTAATATCCAAAATATATAAAGAACTCATACATCTCAACAACAAAGACACAAACAACCCAATTAAAAAATAGGCAAAAGATCTGAACATTTTTCCAAAGAAGATATACAGATAGCCAACAGGCATATGAAAAGATGTTCAACATCACTAATTATTGGGGAAATGCAAATCAGAACTACAATGAGATATCACCTCACACCCATCAGAATGGCTATAAGTAACAAGAAATAAGAAATGTTGGAAATGATGTGGAGAAAAGAATCCTCATACACTGCTGGTGGAAATGTAAACTGGTGAAGCCACTATGGAAAGCAATAGGGAGATTCTTAAAAAAATTAAGAATAGAACTACCATATAATCCGCTATTCCACTCCTGAGTGTTTATCCAAAGAACATGAAAACACAAATGCATAAAGATATATGCACCCCTATGTTCATTGCAGCATTATTCACAATAGCCAAGACTTGGAAACAACCTAAGTGCCCATCAAGGGACGAATGGATAAAGAAGATGTGGTATATGTACACAATGGAATACTACTCAGGTGTAAAACTGAAATCTTGCCATTTGCAACAAGACGGTTGGACCTTGAGGGTATTATGCTCAGCAAAATAAGTCAGAGGGAGAAAGTCAAATACCCTATGATCTCACTCATAAGTAGAAGATAAAAACAACAGACACATAGATACAGAGATTAGATTGGTGGCTACCAGAGAGGAAGGGGGGAGGGAGGAGGGCAAAAGGGGTGACAGGGTACATATATATGGTGATGGATGGCAATTAGTCTGCGTGGTGAACATTATGTAGTCTATACAGAAATCAAAATATAATCATATACACCTGAAATGTATATAATGTTATAACCAATAAAAAAATAAAGTATGTCTCTTATAGATGGCATATAGATGGGTCTTGTTTTTCTATCCATTGAGACTGTCTGTCTTTTGGTGGGAGAATTTAGTCCATTTACATTTAAAGTAATTATTGATAGATATGTTCATAGTGCCATTTTGTTAATTGTTTTCTGGCTATTTTGTAATTCCTTTGTTCCCTTCTTCTCTTGCTCTCTTCCTTTTTGATTTGATGATTTTCTGTAGCGGTAAGCTTAGGTTCCCTTCTCTTTCTTTTTGTGTGTCTACTATATGTTTTTACTTTGTGGTTACCATGAGGCTTACATAAAATAACTTGTATTTATAATAGTCTATTTTAAGTTGATAACAGCTTAAGTTGAAATGCGTTCCAAAGCTCTACATTTTTATGACCTATCCTGTTTTATGTTTTTGATATCACAATTTACATCTTTTTCATCTTGTGTATCCCTTAATGAATTATTGTAGTTATAGTTATTTTTACTACTTTATCTTTTAACTTTCATACTAGTGATTTATAAGTGATTAACCCACCACCTTTACAACATTAGATATTCTGAATTTTACTATGTATTTACCTTTACCAGTGAGATTTATACTTTCATATGTTTTCCTGTCACTAATCAACACCCTTTTGTTTCACTTTAAAGAAGTCCCTTTAACATTTCTTATAAGGCTTGTCTAGTGTTAAAGTACTCCTTAGCTTTTGCTGATCTGGAAACACTTATGGGAGTTCCCTTGTACATAACTTGTTTTTCTAGTGTTGCTTTTAAGATTGTCTCCTTGTCCTTAAGTTTTGACACTTTATAATGTGTGTTGCTGTGGGTGTCTTTCAGTTCATCCTATTTGGAACTCGCTGGGCTTCCTGGATCTGAATGTCTTTTTCCTTCCCTAGTTTAGGGAAGTTTTCAGCCATTATTTCTTCATATAGGTTTTCTGCCCTTTTCTGTCTTCTCCCTCTGGGACCCTTGTAATGCAAATGTTGGTCCACTTGATGGTGTGGACCAACATTTAAGGGGCCACTAGAAACCCCTTAAGCTATCTTCACTCTTTTTTATTCTTTTTTTTTTTCTGCTCTAATTGGATGTGTTCCACTGCCCTTTCATTGAGTTCACTGATTCTTTCTTCCACTTCATCAAGTCTGCTGTTGAACCGCTCTATTTTATTTTGCATTTCAGTTATTCTTCAGCTCTGTGACTTATATTTGGCACCCTTGTATATTTTCTATCTCTGTTGAAATTCTCTCTTCATCCATTGGAATGTTCATCCATTCTTCTCCTGACTTTGGTGAGCATCTTTATGACAGTTATTTTGAACTGTTTGTAGGTTAAATCATTTATGTCCATTTCATTAAAGTCTTTTTCTGAAGTTTAATTTTATTCTTTCATTTGGAACGTATTCCTCTGTTTCTTCATTTTCCTTCTCTCTGTGTTGGTTTCTATGCATTAGATAAAACAGCCACTTCTCTTAGTCTTGTAGGAGTGGTCTTATGTAGGGGATGACCCTTATTGCTCAGCCCTGCCCTAGCTCTTTGTTGTCTCTCAAATCTTTGCAGTTGTTCAAGCAGCTGCTTTATTCTTAGTGGCTCACAATGGTTGATGGTGTGCCCAAACCTGTTAGTGTCCCAAAGGGGAGGATCTCAGTCAGCACCTAGATTCAGGCTGATTGGAAGCCAGACCCTCAAGCACCTGCTTTTAATGTATGCAGATATACCCCTTTCTGGGGAAGACTGGGAGATTGGTGCTTCTTTCTGCTCCATCTGTACTGAGCACTGGTGGTGATAGCCAGTTAAGAACTCCTTCTTTGTTTGATACCATCCTGTTGGACCTGTGAACACAAGCCCCACTGGCCACCAGAGCTAGGCTATCCAGGGATGTGTCCTCTGGGTGGCAGCTACAAAAGCTGAGGTACCAAATGTGTACACAAGCTCTGTTCTCAGAGATACCAATGATGTGGTGTGGGACAGAGGGAAAGTACAAAGATGGCACTCAATGATCTCTCAGGTCTCTAGAGTGGATTATATTTAGTCCTTAGATGTGTGTTTAATTAGAAGCCTGCCCCTTAGGCCACTGCTGTAAAGGTAAGCTAATAGGCTTCTTTCATAGAAAGACCTGGAGGGTGTTTCAGCCTGCTATCTCTGCCCTGTGCCCTGGAGGGGAGCATAGCCAGTTAAGAACTGTTTGTCTGATTGTTACAGTTCTATGGGACCCACAAACATAAGTCCCTCTGGCCACCAGTGCCAGGTGATCAAGGTGTTCTCCCTGGGCAACAGCTGCAAAAACTGGGCCACCAGACATGTGCATGAACTCCTTTTCAGGAGATACCAGTGACCTGGAGCAAGGCAGAGGGAGAACCTGATAGCTCCCACCCTCGAAGGTTTCTGGAGAGGATTATATTCAGCTTAAATGTGTTTTAAATTAGAATCCTGCCCCTCAGGCCGCAGCTATGCTGATAAGCTAATAGACCTGTTTCACAGAAACTCTGGGGACCTCAGTCTGTTGCCTCTGCTATGCCCTGGAGTGCAGCCAGTGAGATCTCCTCCTCTGTTCATTACAGTCTTATGGGACCTGCTAGTGCAATTCCTGCTGGCCACCAGAGCCAGATGATCAAGAGGCATCCCCTGGGCCACAGTCACAAAGATTAGGTCTCCAGTCAAGTACACAGCCTCCTTCTTAGGAGATACCAGTGACCCAGAGAGAGGCAGAGAGTGTAAAGATGGAACCCACCAGCCTCCGTCACCAGAGAGTATCTCAGTAGGCCCCTAGATGTGTGCCAAACCAGTAGCCTATCCCTCAAGCAGAAGCTCCAAGACAAGCAAATAGGCCTTGTTCACAGGAAGACAGGGGGTGTGTTTCAGTCTGTTGTCTCTGCACTGTGCCCTGGGGGTGGTAGTCAGCCAAGAACTGTCTCTCTGTTCGTTACAGTCCCATGGGACCAATGAATGCATGCCCTGCTTATCACCAGAGCAGGGACTCAATGGCATCCCCTAGGTGGCAGCCACAAAAACTGGGGTACCAGATGCAAAAACTGGATGCGTGTACAAGCTCCCCTCTGGGAGATACTGGTTTTCTGGAGCATGACAGAGGGAGAATGCAGAGATAGTGCCTGCCTTCTGAGATCTCTAGAGAGGATTACAGTTGGACCTTAGATGTGTGTGTAATTAGAAGCCTGCCCCTCAGGCCACAGCAGTGAAGATGAGCTAATAGGCCTCTTTCATAGAATATTGGGCATCTCAGTCTATTGGCTCTCTGCTGTGCCCTGGGATTGGTAGCTGGTTAAGAACTCTTTTCCCATTTGTTACAGGCCTGTGGGATCTGTGAGCATAAGCCCCATTGGTCACCAGAACCAGGTGATCAAGAGGTGTCCCCTGGGCAGCAGCCACAAAACTCAGGGCACCAGGTGAGTTCACAGGCTCCTTTCCAGGAGATAATGTTGAGCTGGAGCAAGGCAGGAGAGTGCAAAGATGGTGACTGCTGGGCTCTGTCTCTTCAGAGTATTTCAGTAGGCCCCTAGATGTGTGTTAAATTAGATGCTTGCCCCTCGGGCTGAAACTTGAAGGCAAGCAAATATGCCCCTTTGACAGAAAGACGGTACTTTTCAGTCAGCTGTTCTAGGCCCTAGGGTGAGTTCAAGTGCATGAGCCCTTTAAGAACTGTTTCTCAGTTCACTATAGCCCTGTGGGTCTTGTGGATGCAAGCCCCATTTGATACTGATGCTGATATCAGTTCCCCTACATTAACCCCAGCATATATGGGGTTAAAACCAAAAACACCGATCCCCTTCCCCTGCTTCTCAAGTTACATGCGTATGTAAGTGTTGGTTTCTTTAACCTTTGTATCCCTGAGCTTCACATATGCGTGAAACTAGTGTTGAGATTAGAGCACTGACCTCCCCCTCACACAACACACACAGAAGTTACAAATATTAAAACCCAGGTGGCCTCACGCTGAAGTCTTGGCTAATTGTGGGACTTTGAAGTTCATTGCAGGAAAACTGATGTCCAGAAAATATCAAGAAACTAAAGTTTCCCAGATCCCAACTCCTCAGCTTCCTGGTGCTAGAATCCACCATCCATCACAGAAGCAGACAACCAAGGACACTCACCTGCAGATTCCCTTATCTCGCCAACCCTCTCCCTACACATACATTCCTCACAACCTTTAAAACCCCTTGCCTCCCATCTTGGGGAGATGAATCTGAGTGCTTGCTCTCATCTTCTGGCTGGCATCACCTGAAATAAAACCCCTTTCCTTACCACAAGCCTGGCATTCCAGCTTTTTTTGGCCCCCTCTTGTGTAGTGGGTAAATGAACCTATGCTTGTGTTCAGTAACAGTTTGGCGAGCCAGCCAGGAGGCTCTTCAACTGTGACTTTGTGGCCCCAGGCTGACTGGGGTTTCCTGGGAAACAGTCCAGCAGCTGCCTAGGTTATTTGCCCTAGGGACTGTCCCTGGTACTTTCTGTCTGACCCAGTGCCACAGGCCTTAGGCATATTTTTCTTGTGGCAAGGAAACAGTCTCTAGATTTGTTTGTTTTTGCTTCTGGTGAGTTGACAGGTTCAATCTGGAGTACGTAAGTTGCCTTGGTGTATACAACCAAAACTCCCTTTCCCCTCCATCTGGGGTCCTCCCCCTGACAGAAAGGACTGTCTAGTTGATAGAGGGCCCAATGGAGTAGGAATAGTTGTAGGACTTTTACCTGGAATCTGGGAACCAGTTAACTGGTGTCTGGTTTTTCTTTGTATCTGTGTGTCTGTCCATCCCTGTGTATCAGAATGGGAAATGCACCATCTGTCCCCAAGCAGAGTCCATGTGGCTTATTCTGAGTACGTGGTCTGATTATAGTTATAAGACAATGTCTAAGAAAGGGATGATTTTCTTTTGTAACACCACACAGCCACAATATTCTTTAGACTCTGGAGGGAAAATGGCCAAACAATGGATCCTTAAGTTGGAAAAATTTTTAGAGAGCTCTCATCATAAACAGCTGTTTTATTGGTACTTATGAAAAGACCAAATTAAAAAGAAAATACGACTAGTCTTAAGAAATTAATCAAACTTGGGGTCTTGGCTTCCTTTCATGGTCTTACAGATGCTAATGAAAACGTTAAGTTAACAAAAAAAATTAAAAGAAGCTGAGAGAAATATAAAGGGACTCTTCTCAACAAGGTGGAAATTTTTAGAGTTTTTTTTTAAAAAATGATAAAGTAAATAAGTCTAATATTAAAGGGGGAAAAACAAAGAGGAATCAGAAAGGGAAGAATCACAAGACTCATCCCAGCAGGATAGAAATCTTTAGCTAGTTATTAAAAAGAAAAATGGGATAAATAGAACAGACATGAATGAAGTTAAAACAAAGGTTTTAATAAAACACTGCCTAAGATTGGGCAGGCTAAAGGGACCCCCTCCTGCCCCCCAACACTAAAGGACCTCAGGCAGGCCTGTTCTATTCACCCCAGTTTGAAAAAATTTAAATAGCCAGAAGGCAGAAATCACAATGGGAAACTTGACCAACAATTGTTTGCAGCAACAGACTGCTAAGGTTAATAAGATTATAAAGATTAAAGTGTTTAAGCTAATATTATATAAAAGATCATGTCAACTTTGCCTGAATGTTTTTTTTGGAAATGAATGTTATGTCTGGCTGGGAATGCTTTTCCTATACAGTATTATAATACCAAAACTTGTTGATGGAATCCTAGTGGAAGTTATAATTAGAGGTATAAAAATTGACAAAATTAAGATAAAATTTTGTAAAAATTGCTAGATTTAGATGGGCTTTATGTAAAATAATTTCATCTCTTTTGCCTGATTGTATTATAGATTATGTTTGCTTGGTTGTGTTATAGATTATGTTATGTATATAGATTATGTTATGGGGATAAACATTGTGTCTCACTGGGGAAACATTGTATTTCACAGGGGAAACATGTGTTTCCCCTGCCTGATATTGTAAGAGCATATAAATCCACCCTTCAGGCAATGTTAATTAAACATGCTAAAGGAGATCTCATTTTAAAATGAGCCAAAATGGGGTAATTTCACTTCACCCAAACTGGTGTATTTGCATATGCAATTGGAAAAATCAGAACTGCTTTAATGTCACATGAAGTTTTTGAGAGTAATGAAAACACAATCGTTGGGAATAAATGATTTAGATAAGTGAAAATGGGTAAGAGTTTTTGGGTATGATAATTATGTTTTATGGTATATATGCTTGAAAAACAGCTTCCAAAATCTTTTTGGTAACTTGAAACTTCAGAGTTTTGCTTAATTAGGTTAAATGATCGAAATTTATTGAGTATCTAGCTTGTTTCCATGTAAGATAAAACATTAGAAATTGATTATTAAACATAGATTTGTCTGCGTTTGGTTTCTTATCTCAAAAAAACTAAAGGATGCTTGGGTTTATTAATAAACATGTTTTTTGCCATGCTGGGGACTTTTCTGTGAAAAAACACATATTTCTAAAAAGTCTGTATACAAGGAAAGTAAAACGTATGTTTTCAGTAGAGAAGGTATAAAGAATGGAAATATTTTTGCTTTGTTAAGAAAGATAAATTTATCCTAAAGTACTAGGAGGAAAGAAGGAAGGCATGAGACAAATTCTGAATGTAAAAAAAAAAAGTTATAGAAGGTTTGTGGATGAGGAACCCTGAAAAAAGAGTTTTATGCATGGTCAAGTTGGCTAAGATTAAAGTAAATCTAATTAAGTAAATGAGTTTTGATGTCAAAGTAAGCTGGTACAAAATTAGAGTTTGGTTTTCTCTTCCTTAAAAGGACAATTTTCTTGAATATTTAGTCTGCTCTTGATAAAGAGATTATGAAAGTTTTTTTTCTTTGAGTAGCCTACCAGAAGGGTAGTGATTTTATGTTTTATCAAAATAAATTTCCTGTGTTGTTTTTATCAGGTCTTTTAATCACAGGTGCTAAGGTTTTTCTTACAGCTATTTAATTTTCTGCATTGGCCTGAAAATCTTTAATTGTCACCATGGTTAAATGGATAACTAAGCATTGTTTCACAGGGATCTATGATATCATGTGGGTAAATGTTATTGATATAAGTTTTAAAAATTACATAACATTCCTAAAATCCTAATTTGTCCTGGTTGTTGGTCATAATTGTAGTTATTATCTCAAAGTGTTGTATGTCACAGAAATAGCCAAGTTTCTTTGTCAGTTTCCATTTTTGAGTGTTATTTCCAGACAGTTGTTTTACTCTGATGTTTTTGCAGATGTGTTTCATCTTCAGAGAGATTCATGGAAAGGACTTTGACACTTGCTCTAGAATGCAGGTTTCTAATAAACTTTCAGATTATAAAACTGAGCTGGGTGAGAAATTATAGAACTGTAATGGAGAAACTGATGGCCTCATGAAACTAGCAGAAAATCAAGAGTTGATATCATGGGACTGAATAAATTGATGAGGATGATTATAATTTTATGACTTTTTAAAAATGGCTAATTTTTTAGTGTATTTTTTTTTCAGATTTAAGGAAACCTTTTTCTCTCTTCTCTTAAGCTAACTATGACTTACAGCAATTTGGTAAATTATGCTTTTGTAAGCAGAATTGAAACATTCATATCTTTTTTTCCCTACCTGATCCCTCCAGAATTTGGAAACTCTTAGTGAGTGAATATTGTTTTCATGGCAACATAGTTATTTGCATAAGTTCAATAAGAATCTGATCTCCTTATAGCAGGACACAATTGGAAACATTGATTATATTACCAAGGCTTTGACCGGAATGTCATTTAAAAAAAAAACATACATAGACTAAGATATGACAAGACAGCTTTTTGAGGAACAAAGATTGGACTTTATGAAATAAAGCCACTTCGAAATATTGGCCTGGTACCTTGCTTACAGGGTTCCCAGCAACCTTACCAGGTGAGTAAAGATCACTTCCCTGACAGGTGCAAAGAACCCCAAGGTATTTTGGGGACCTTAAGAGAAGAGAAGAATTCACTCAAATCTGTAGGTATTGCAGGTAGAGTCTGATGACAAGTCGTTGGCTTGGCCTGGCCTTGAGAGGCCTATAAGGTTCAATCTGAGATTCCTTAAAAACTTTCCAGCAAAGCAGGTTTAAAAGAGCCTATATGATCAATTGGTATTCTTGCTGTACTTATGTAAATAATTGGGCCAAGTTTATTAAAACTAGACTTATTTTGCACACCAATCAGTCTTAATTTGACTACCTTTGGTAAAAATAAGGGTCATTTTAGAGAGAAAAACTATGTTTTAATAAAAACTATAGTACACATTTGTGGATATTAGATTCTAGTTCTGTTAATTGTCTTTAAGGTTTTTGTTTACTCCTGAATTCTAGTCTCCTGCAATATCTGGCTACAAATCTCCAAACTAACATTTTCAATTTTTTTCTATTATTTTCATTTGGAATCATTGAGAATTGAAACCACCGTTGTTCCTGAAGCCCTACAAACTGAAGCTGGACAACTTGATGTAAACTTAAGCGAGATCACTGTGATAGCATGCCTATTGCTATGTAAGCCACTCAAAAGATACCTGAACACCCGATGCCATCATCAGAGCTTCCTGGTTTGGGGGTTCAGGGATGACCTAGCAAGGAAAATATTACTAATTCTAGTTAATCTTTGTTGGTATTTGCCTCTGTTGTGGTGTCTACTGTTGTTACAACTTATGCACAAATTTATAAGATAGGTTACTACAATGCCTTGTAAACCCCATACTACAGTCTTCCTCCAGACACAGTTTCAGGCCAGGCCCATTACTCAGCTTCAAGCCCAACAATTTCATTCCTCTTGTCCCTATGATGCCCCCATTCAGCAGGAAGTAGCTAGATGAGAACAATGCCCAAATTCCTGAAGATTGAGGAATGAACATAGAATAGGGTAGATCGATAGCAACCCTGATGTCAGTTCCCCTACATTAACCCCAGCATATATGGGGTTAAAACCAAAAATACCCATCCTCCTTCCCTGTTTCATTTGTTACATTCATAGGTAAATATTCGTTTCTTTAACCTTTGTATCCCTGAGCTTCACATATGCGTGAAACTACTGTTGAGATTAGAGCACTGACATCCCCCTCAGTAGTTAATTGTAAACTCATTGAGTCCATTTCAGACCTCTCTCAACTTGCATTTTTCTCTCTGTCTTTTGAAGTTGTGAGTTTCACCATGTCTTTAGAATGTAAACACCCTAGGAGACAATTGTTTCCCAGCTGACTCACTACTTTTGCCATCTGGAAGAATTTTCATGTTTGGCCACCTTTTGGCAGCTCACAGCTATTGCCCTCTGGGAGGGTTTCTCTCAGCCAGCTATGGCTGCTGCCATCTAAGTGTTTATTCTGAATCTGATGAGTGTTCAAATTCTCTTTTGTGTCATTTGTCCAAACAGCTGTAGCAAGTGGGTCAGAAGAGCAGGTAATAACCTGGGGCTTGCAACTGGTGCCTCCTGTCTCTTTGGAAATGTGTTAACATGAGAATTTCATCTTGTAGAAGATCCTGAGAAGCTCCTCCCTCAGGAACTCCAGCTGGGTTTATATTTAAGAACTATGGTCCTTCCTCTTGTAAATTTTTGTCCTGGTTGACTGATAATACAAAAGATGATTTAACATTATAAAGGCCACTTTGG
This sequence comes from Tapirus indicus, assembly GCA_031878705.1. NCBI lineage: Eukaryota > Metazoa > Chordata > Mammalia > Perissodactyla > Tapiridae > Tapirus > Tapirus indicus. The sequence continues at coordinate 84,351,183 of CM062942.1, read as the reverse complement.
GGCTCTTGTGAGCTTCCAAAACTTTTTGAGCACTAGATTTGAGAACTGAAGACCAGACAAATTTAATGCAATCTTTCACTTCTAAAGGATCAAGTACACCACCTTCTGGCACACCTGCTTAAAAGTTATAGTCCTGGAAGCTGTAAATATTTATAGAGAATGGCAAAATCTTACTAAGCTTGCTTTGTGTCCTGAGAGTTTGGCTTGGTAATTTTCAGGTTGGGGGCCCAAAATATGGTCATACAGACACGTGGGTTGCACCCCATTTGCAGCTAGGGTCCTACCAAATTGCTGCCAGTCCTCAGAAGAATTACAATGAATGTTAATTAGAAGGAATATTCCAATTAGATAAGATCATTTAAGTGTACTTAAAAGCAAAGGCTTCAAAATTCCAAAATAGCCTTATTGAAATTTTTATTGCAAAAAGCTAACTAAAAATTAAGATATAAGAGGTACCTAAAAGAAAAGACTATACTAAAGTCCATTAAATTAATGCCTTTACAAACACCCCCATATCTACTAGAATTAAAATTAATGGAGTTGTTTAATACTGCTGGAAATATTTACTGTTTGTCCTGTCTAAAACCTGACAAGATATTTGAAAGGATTTAGTAATTTCTTATCAGAAATTTGGACAAATTAGAAGCTGATAGAGACTGATAGGATTTTTTTAGGCTTCCCCCCCAACTAAGCTAAAATAAAACTTTGTACCCAGAGGGAAAGAAACAAATTAAAGATAATGTACTTGGATGGGTGTGTCAGTTTTGATAAGCAACTAACCTTCCCAGTTTATCTTGAAAAGCTTATAACCTCTCCAGGAGCTGTTATCTAGACCATCCCCAATTCCTAAGACTGAAGGGAAAAAGAGGGGAAAGAAGCTTTTGGAGGTGCAGACTGCTATGGAAGCATCTTTACCCAAAAATCTAAGGAAAAATTTTTTTTTTTTTTTGTGGGGAAGACCAGCCCTGAGCTAACATCTGTTGCCAATCCTCCCCTTTTTGCTGAGGAAGACTGGCCCTGGGCTAACATCAGTGCCCATCTTCCTCTACTTTATATGAGACGCCACCACGGCATGGCTGACAGGCAGTGCGTCGGCGGGCGCCCGGGATCCAAACTCGCAAACCCCGGGCTGCCAAGCCCGGACTAAACCACTGCGCCACCGGGCGGCCCCCGGAAAATTTTTAAACAGAGGCTATAAGATCTTTGTATCTGTCTGTGTGTTTATGTGTATGTCTATAAATGTATGTTATAAATATGTAATATTTTTCTACCTCCGGATGGTATTATCAAGACTTGTTTGTGAGAGCCCTATTTAATTGGCTTTAAAACAAACAAGTGCTATATAAATTGATGTACTCTCAAAAACAAAAACAAAAAAATAATAGAAACTAGCCCAAATGAATTTCAGGATCATGTGATCCAGGGAATTATTGCATAGTAAAACTAATTTAAGTTTGTTGGGTTAATTAAAATAGGCATATCTTTAGAGTTATCAGCGTCAAATATAAAACTTTTGTTCTACCTAGGTTTATAAAAAGTCAAACAAATTCATGTTATCTCTGTTACAAAAGTTGACAACAAAAAAAAATTGATGGCTGACTTGGTCTAATGTCTCAAGAAGTCTTTATAGGTAATCTAAACATAATTATTGGGAACAAATAAACTAAACAGATGTAAGTAAGATAAAAAGTTTTGGGGTGAACTTTTTAACAATAATTATGTGTTATGGTATATGCACTTAAAAAAACAGCTTCCAAAATATTTGGTAACTTGAAACCTTAGAGTTTTGCTAAAGTAAGTTAAATGATAGAGATTTATTGAGTATCTTGATCATTTCCTAATAAGATAAACTATTTGACATTAATTATTAAACATAGGTTTATCTACTCTTGGCTTCTTACTACAGAAAAAGTTTAAATTATTTGGGTTTATTAATAAACATGTTTTGGGGCTAGTCCAGTGGCGTAGCGGTTAAGTTCACATGCTGTGCTGCAGCAGCCTGGGATTCACCGGTTTGGATCCTGGGTGTGGACTGATGCACCCCTTGTCAAGCCATGCTGTGGCGGCGTCCCATATAAAGTGGAGGAAGATGGGCACGGATGTGAGTTCAGGTCCAGTCTTCCTCAGCAAAAAGAGGAGGATTAGCAACAGATGTTAGCTCAGGGCTAATCTTCCTCACACACAAACAAAAAATAAATAAATAAACATGTTTTGTGCCATGCTGAGAAATTTTCTATGAGAAAGGACATTTCTAGAAAGTCTAAGTCTTCCATCCACAGAATGGTAATGTAAAAGACAGTTTATAATTGCTTACTTCTTAGTTTTCACTAAAAATTAAGGTTTCTAAGGGCTAAGAATTCTAATTAATATATGTAATTAAAGCTACTAAAAATTAATAAGGGAAACATCTTTGTATACAAGGAAAATAACATGTATGTTTCAGTAAAGAAGGTATGAAGAATGGAGACATTTTTGTTTGTTTTGTAAATAAAGTAAATTTGTCCTAAAGTAAAGCTGGTTATGGGAAAAAGGAAAGTAATTGTTGTCTTAAGGAGAGGCTAGGAAGGAGGCAAGTCATGGGACAAATCCTGAATGTACACAAGGAAGTTATAGAAGGTTTGTGAAAGAGGAACCCTGAGAAAAGACTTGTGTTTGGTCAAATTGGCTAAGATTGAAATGAATTTAATTAAATAAATGAATTTTAATACCAAAAGCAAGCTGGTGCAAAATTAGAGTTTGATTTTCTCTCTCTTTAAAGGACAGTTTTCTTGGACTTTTAGTCTGCTCTTGATAAAGAGATTATGAAAGGTTTTTCTTTGCCTTTGAGTAAGCCTACCTAAAAGGCAGAAATTCTGTTTTGTCAAAAAAATTTCCTGTGTTCAAAAAGCTGAGGTCTCTCTATTCAGAGAGAGAAAAATTTTTTTAAACTGTTTAAGTCTCTATGTTTGCCTTTAACATCTTCCATTGTCACTTTGGTTAAATGGATAACTGAGCATTGTTTCACAGTGACTTATGATCCTATTTGACCAGTGTTTTAAAACTTTTTGATATTTTTGACAAACTTCCCAAAATTCAAATCCTAAATAAAATCTTTTTTTGTGTGACTTGAAGGTTACTTTGAGAATTTTCATTGGGCCCCTGGGACTTCTCAAAGAATTTGTCCTCTCTTCCTATAAAGAGAGATATTAAACTAATTAGGCTTATTTGGTGTGTTAAATTGCATGAGAAGCATTGTCAAATAAATGATGATGAACCTTATGTTACATTGTTTGGGTGAATGTTATTAATAAAATTTATATAAAATTCTGATATGTCCTGGCATAATTCTAGCTATTACCTTAAAATGTTATATGTCACAGAAAGAACCAAATTTTTCTTGTCAATTTCATTGTAATCAGATCTTTAGTCATGTCACTTTAAGTCTTTTGTCATTTAAAGACAGTTATTCTTTTACTCTGATGCTTTTGCAAATATGTTTCCTCTTCAGAGAGATTCACGGAAAGTACTCTGACACTCTAGAATACACTTTTCTGATAAACTTTGATATCAGAATACTGAACTGGGTGAAAAATTACAGAACTCTAACAGAGAGATTGATGGCTTTGTAAAACTGCTAAGAAAAGATCAAGAACAAATATTAATTTCATGGGACTACATGAACTGAGGAGGATGCTCCAATATTTTGTTTTTTCCAGATTTAAAGAAATCTTTTCTCTTAAGCTATCAACAATTTGGTAAAATATACCTTTGTGAATAAAGATGAAACATTTACTTTTTCTCCCTCCCTGATTCCTCCAGAACTCAGAAACTCTCAGTGAGTATTCTTATTTTCATTTAATCAGGCCAAGTTTTTAATGTAAACAAATTAGTTTTACTGTGTTATCTTTTGGGAAAAAATTGTTGAAGGTAATTGTAGAGAGAAAAATTATGTTCATGACTTTGTAGATATTAGATTCTAGTCTTATGCTGGTATGACCAACCATTGAAAGTCTAATGTCTTATACTCAAGCCTATCATAACAGGTTAGGGAAACTTTCTTGGATTCCAGTTTAAAAGATCCTGTTGGTCACAGTCTAGAGCCTGGTAACTGGGTATTCTGGAAGCATCATCAAAGGAAGACGGCCCTCAAGCCCCATTGGAAAGGACCTTACCAAGTGATCCTAACCACTGATACTGCTGCAGAACTAGAAGGCATTGAACCTTGGAGATACATCTCACAGCTAAAGAAGGCTCCACCTGATGTTTCATCCTGTACAAAGGCTAGAGACCTCCAAATCAAATTGGCTAGCAAGAGAAGAAACTGACATCTGAGACAGACAGCTTTCCCCTAGATGGTTGGACCAGGACTGTATACCTTTTACTACTTGCTGTTGCTTCTTACCTTATTTGTGTGTGTGTGTGTGTGTGTGTGTGTGTGTGTGTGGAAGACAAGCCCTGAGCTAACATCCGTTGCTAAGCTTCCTCTTTTTTTGCTGAGGAAGACTGGCCCTGGGCTAACATCTGTGCCCATCTCCCCCTACTTTGTATGGGACACCACCACAGCATGGCTGACAAGCAGTGCGTCAGCTGGCGCCTGGGGTCCGAACCGGCGAACTCCAGGCTGCCAAGCACGAACTAAACTGCTGTGCCACTGTGCCAGCCCCTGCTTCTTACCTTTTTTTCTCCCTCTCATTCTTGGAAAGACAAGACTCTTATCTGCATCTCCCAATCCATTACAAAAGTGTGAAATCTTTCTGACTGTTGGATTTGTCATCAGAAGCCTCATTCTGTACATGAATCTAGAGATCCTTTAGTATATTTAATTACCAATCTGTCTGCCATTACTTCCCTAATTCCTTGTGCTAAGTGTCTAGAACTCCTTTTCTAATCAATCAAATCCTTGGTTTAGTCAATCTCATAATGACTCCATGATTTGTGCTTCTTTAGGTTATCTTTTCACTTGTACTTGGCAGAAAGACCTATGGGGAACACACTATTTAAATCCCTATTAAACTAGAGGTCATTATGCAATTGGATTATTGGTTACAACTACTTCGTTATATGATTAGTCAGAAACTCAGCATGGGGCATCACCTTTGAATCTACTTCATAGACTAAAATGTGAAACTAGTTGCGTGCATAGTCAAGACTGTTTAATGCCTGGTGGTATCAACTCCAGTGAAGCTACCAGTTGTGGAAAAATACTTTTTCCTTGGGTAGACAGTGCCAAGAATGAATATATGATCAGAAATTTACCTGGAGAATATCGCTAAATCTGCCCCTAGAGCAATAATAGCCCATGATACATCTTTGGATTCCCTCGCGCAAGTTATATTAGATAATAGAATTGCTCTTGATTACCTCCTAGCTGAACAGGATGGGGTTTGTTCTGTGATAAACACCTCTTGTTGTACTTGGGTAAAAACCTCTGGTAAAGTAAAACCAGAACTAGATCAAATCTGAGCACAGGCCTAATGGTTAAATGCACTGCCCACTGACATTTCATACTTCTTTGATCTCTTTAGCTGGCTATCCTCAAGAAATGCCTCCTGGTTCAGACCTATTCTCCAATTTGGACTTAGCATTTTGTTTATTATTATAGGAACTCTTGCTGTTGTAAAACTTGGTCTCTTCTGTATAGCTTGATGTTATAAAAACACCACTCAGATAATGGTCGCTCAGCACTTTGAAATGATTCCTAAGCCTTCACCTGAGAAACTTCAAGGAACTACAATGTTTGTTCTTAAAGGAACTTGACAGTAAGGCTTTGCTCTGGCACTTTGGTTGCTCAATGTGGCCTAAGGCTCCTAAGGAAACCATTTTCTCTCTTATGTGGAACATGACATACTGGGAACGTGCTTCCCTGGCAACAAGGGATCAACGATGCTTTGATGGCTGATCAGCAATGCTTTCAAGTGGTTGATCAGTGATGCTTTCAAAGAAAGATTTTGATCAAAAGGGAGAAATGTCAAAATTGACTATAGTGGAGCCATTTTAAAATGGAGTCGGAGCTGCCCTTCGAGAGAAACTGCTTTACTGTCTTGAACTTTGGACTGGGCTAAAATTGCAATTGTTTTACAAGCAATTCTTTGAGAAGGCAGCAGGAGAATGGACATCCTGATCACAAAGACTGAGGATCGTGGGCTTTCTGAAGATAGAATCAATAGTCAATCAATGTTTAGCCAAGACTAGCTCTCTGCCTTCAACTCCAGTTAAAATTCTTTGTAATACAACCTCCCTTCTTTGCCTTTAGAAGCCCCTGACTTTTACTCCCTGGTGGGACACTATTTGGGTTTCTATCTGAATCTGTGCTCCATGAATTGCAATTCTGAGACCTCAAATAAATGTTTTGCTTCTCTCACAGTTTATGCCTTTCATTAATTGACAAATGCTAGGTGTTTGGGGGGCTCATCTTTCAGATGCAGGTATTAAAAGTTGGGGTGCCAGACATGGGATTCAAACTCATTGCTTCTCATGGAGAAGTTCAAAGTTGTGAGTTCCCTCCTGATTGTGGTTTGCCACACTGAGGGTGGGGTTTATGGCAAGATTGTATCTCAGCCTCTCGTACCCATTTTCATATGGGTTTTTACTTGTTCACCTGATGTGTAGGAGTCACTCAGCTAGTTTTGGGGTTTATTTCAGAGGAAATTGTTCCATATGTAGCTGTAGATTCGGTGTGTCCATGGGAGGAGGTGAGTTCAGGATCCTCCTACATTGCCATCTTGAACTGGAATCTCTTTTGCAAAGATTTCCTCTCAATCTGTGGCTTGTCTTCCCATTCTATTGACATTGTTTTTCACAGAGCAAAAGTTTTTAATTTTAATAAAGTTTAGACCAGCATAGCATAGATGTCTGGAGATGGCTAGGATAAAAGAAAAAGGGCAGAGGCTATCAGTATCAGCCACTCAGCAGAAGAAACTGTGATATCCAGTAGCCTGCACTGCAGAGGACCCCAGCAGTTTTTGCAACTAAGGACTTCAAAATCCCTCGTGGACACTGCAGATCCTCTCAGGGTTTACCACCAAGGACACTGCAGTGTTCACCATTTTGGACCCCAGTGGCCCATTACACAGAGGACCGCAGAAGATTTTGTTGCTGAGGGAACTGACAGCCAGCACAGCCATCACAGACTCCCGACAACTTTTGCTGGTGAGGCCCTGAAGATTTTTACGGTCATAGATTCCAGATGCCTGAGTCCCCCCCAGCCCCCGCTAGAGCCACCCCAGCCAGCACTGCCATAAGCATCATAACCACCACATTTGTGCCCGCAGCCAGACCAATCTCAACAGCTGCATACACACATACAACTGCTTTCCATCACCATGCCTGCAGTTGGCCTCTGCAGCCACACACGTGCATGCCAAACAGCTCTGGTCCCTGAAGCTACAAGCACCTGGAACCAGCCCTAAGCCCTGTCACTGGAGTTCACCACTGTGCACATGCCTATAGCTGGCCTCTGAAGCTGTGCACATTCAAGCCACCAAATCTGGCCACCATGATTGTGTGTGTGCCCACAGTCACACTCACACTAGCCACTGGCCCCAGCTTTCACTACATGAAAGCCTATAGCTGGCCACTGCCAGAATGCATGCATGCACCTGCAGCTGGCTCTGCAGCTGAGCATGTGCACACTGACAGCCCTGGTCACCACCTCCACCTGCCCTGGTCCCTTACTGATGGACCCTAAGGCACCACTGAGCACCCCAACACTCTCACAGGCACTGTGGATCCCCCAAGCTCTCACTGCCAAAATCCAAGCAGTTGCTGATTTATGGACCCCCCCCCCGCTTGAGCCTACAAGACAGAGAAGAAAAAAGGAAAAAAGAATGAAAAGGAATGAAGAAAGCCTACAGGATTTATCAGACACAATCAACAGCTACATTTGCATTATGGGAGTACAGAACGAGATGAGAGAGAGAAAAGGGCAGAAAGCCTATTTAAAGAAATAATGGCTGAAAACTTTCTAAATCTGGTGAGAGATATGGACATACATGTACAAGAAGCTCAAAGATCCCCAAACTGGTTCAACCCAAATAGGACTTTACTGAGACACACTATAATCACACTTTCAAAAATTGACGACAGAGAATTTTGAAAGCAGTAAGAGAAAAGAGGCTTGTCACATACAAGGGAACCCTTATATGGCTATCATTTCTCGGCACAAACCTTGCCATGAGAATATGGGATGATATATTCAAAATGCTGAAAGAAAAACATTGCCAACCAGGAATACTCTACACAGCAAAGCTATCCTTCAAAACAAAGGAATGTTAAAGACATTCCCAAAGAAAAGCTGGAGGTGTTCATTACCACTAGACCTGCCTTACAAGAAATGCTACAGGGAGTTCTTCAAGCTGAAATGAAAGGACACTAATTAGTAACATGAAAAAACATATGAGGATTGAAATTCACTGGTAAAGGTAAATATATCATCAAATTTAGAATACTCTAATATTATAATGGTGGTGTGTAGATCACTTATAACTCTAGTATAAAGATTAAAAGACAAAAGTATTACAAATAACTATAGCTACAATAATTCATTAATGAATAGAAAATATAAAAAGATGTACATTGTGACAGCAAAAACATAAAAGGAGAGAGTTAGAATGTAGAGCTTTTGTACATGATCAAAGTTAAGTTCTTATCAGCTTAAAATAGACTTATAATGATAAGATGTTGTATGGAAGCCTCAAGGTAACCACAAAACAAAAATCTATAATAGATACACAAAATATAAAGAGAAGGGAAAGCATCACTACAGAAAATCATCAATTCACAATGGAAGACAGCAAGAGAGGAGGAAAGGAACAATGGATCTATGAAACACCCAGAAAACAATGAACAAAAAAGCAATCGTAAGTCCTTGCATATCAATAATTACTTTAAATGTGAATGGATTAAATACTCCAATCAAAAGACATAGAATGGATGACTGGATAAAAAAATAATATCCAACAATATGCTTCCTACAAGAGACTCACATCAGCTTTAAGGACACATATAGAGTTAAAGTGAAAGGATGGAAAAAGTTATTACATGCAAAGGGAAAAGAAGATTGAGATAGCTAAATTTATATCAGACAAAATAGATTTTAAGGCAAAAACTGCAAAAAGAGACAAATAAGGTCATTATATATTGATAAAGGAGTCAATTCATCAAAAAGATATGACAATTTTAAATATGTATAACCCAACATTGGAGCACCTAAATATATTAAGCAAATATTAACAAATCTGAAGGGAGAAATAGACAACAATACAGTAATAATAGGATTTCAATACCCTACTTTTAACAGTGAATATATCATCCAAGGAAAAAAATCAATAAGGAAACATTGGATTTGGACTATACTGTAGACCCAATGGACCTAATGGACATATAGAGAACATTCCATCCAACAACAGCACAATACAAATTCTTCTCAGGCAAACGCTGAACATTCTCCAAGACAGGTCATATGTTAGGTCACAAAATAAGTTGTAACAAATTCAAGAAGATTGATCATACCATGTATCTTTTCTAACAACAATGGTGTGAAACTAAAAATCCATAACAGGAGGAAAACTGAAAAATTTACAGATATATTGAAATTAAACAACACTCCAGAACGACCAATGAATCAAAGAAGAAATCAAAAGGGACATTTAAAAAGATCTAGAAACAAACAAAAATGGAAACACAACATAATAAAATTTATTAATTATAGCAAAAGCAGTTCTAAGAGGGAAGTTTATAATGATAAGTGCCTACATTAAGAAAAAAAGATCTCAAATAAACTACATAACTTTACACCTCAATGAACTAGAAAAGAATAAATTAAGCCCTTAATTAGCAGAAGAATGGAAATTATTTGTTCAGAGCAAATAAATCAAGTAGAGATCAGAAAAACAATAGAAAATAGAAAAGATCAACAAAACTAAGTGTTGGTTTTATGAAAAGATAAAATTGACAAACCTTCATCTAGACTAAGAAAAAAAGAGAAGGCAAATAATATCAGAAATGAAGGGATAGACATTAAAACTTACATTACAGAAATACAAAGGATCATAAAAGAATGGTGTGAACAATTATATGCCAAAAAAAAGGATAACCAAGAAGAAATGGATAAATTCCTAGAAACATACAACCTACCAAGACTGAATCATGAAGAAATAGAAAATCTGAATAGATCAAAGATGAGTAAGAAGATTGAATCACTAATCAAAAACCTCCAAATAAAGAAAAGCCCAGGTCTAAATAGCTTTACTGGTGAATTCTACCAAACATTTAAAGGAAAATTAACTCCAATTCTTCTCAAACTCTTCCAAAAAAATTGAGGAGGTGATTACACATCCAAAATCATTTTACAAGGGAAGAATTACCCTGATATGAAAGCCAGACAAGGAAACTGTGAGAAAAGAAAATTACAGGCCAATATCCCTGATGAACATAGATGCAAAAATCCTCAACAAAATATGAACAAACCAAATTCAACAGCACATAAAAGGATCATACACCATGACCAAGTGAGAATTATCCCTGGGATGCAAGGACGGTTCAAGGTACTCAAATCAATAAATGTGCTACATCACACTAACAGAATGAAAGATAAAAGTCATGTGATCATTTCAATAGGTGCAGAAAAAGCATTTGATAAAATTCTACATCCTTTCATGATAAAAGTTCTCAACAATTTGGATATAGAAGGAGCATACCTCAATATAATAAAGGCCATGTAGGACAATCTCACAGCTAACATCATGCTAAACAGTGAAAGTTTGAACGCTTTTCCTCTATGATCAGGAACATGACAAGTATGCCAACCTTACCACTTCTACTCAACACAGTACTGGAAGTCTTAACCAGAGCAATTAGGCAAAAAAAAGGCATGAATGTCAGAAAAGAAGAAGTAAAATTGTCTCTGTTTGGAGATGACATCTTATATTTAGAGACTCCTAAAGACTCCACCCAAAAACTTAGAATAAATGAATTCAGTAAAGTTGCATAATACAAAATCAATATACAAAAATCAGTTACAATTCTATACACTAACAAACGTTCAAAAAAGAGAGAGAGAAAATCGTCCCATTTACAATAACATCAAAAACAATAAAAACTTAGGCATAACTTTAACCAAGGAAGTGAAAGGTCTGTATACAAAATACTATGAAATGTTCATCAAGGAAATTGAAGAAGACATAGATAAATGGAAAGATATCCCATGCTCATGGACCGGAAGAATTAGTATTGTTAAAATGTTCATACTATGATTTTGCTACAGATTCAATGCAGTCTCTATCAAAATTCCAGTGTCATTTTTCACAGTTACAGAGAAAACAATTCTAAAATTCATAAGGAACCAAAAACGACCATGAATAGCGAAAGCAATCTTGAGAAAGACTAATAAAGGTGGAGCTATCACACTTTCTTATTTCAAACTTCATTATAAAGCTACAGTGATTAAACAGTATGGTACTGGCATAAAAATAGGCATGTAGACCAAAGGAACAGAATAGAGAGCTCAGAAACAAAGCTGCACATGTACAATCAACTAATTTTGACAACAATGCCAGGAATACACAATGGGAAAAAGATAATCTCTTCATTAAATGATATTGTGAAAACTGGATATCTACATGCAGAAGAATGAAATTAGAATCTTACCTTACACAATACACAAAAATAAACTCAAAATGGATTAAAGACTTAAGTGTAAGACCTGCAATCATAAAACTTTAGAAGAAAACTCAGGAAAAAGCTCATTGACATTGGTCTTGGCAATGATTTTTTGCATTTAATACTAAAAGCACAGGCAATAAAAGCAAAAGTAAATGGATCTACCTGAAACTAAAAAGTTACTCCACAGCAAAGGAAGCAACCACAAAATGCAACGGGAATCTACAGAATGGGAGAAAATATTTACAAGCCATATATCTGACAAAGGGTTAATATCCACAATATATAAGGAACTAATGTAACTCAATTGCAAAAAATAAATATCCCAATTAAAAAATGGACAAAGGACCTGAATAGACTTTTTTCCCCCAAAGAAGACATACAAATGGCCAACAGGTATATGAAAATGTGCTCAACATCCCTAATCATCAGGGAAATACAAATCAAAACCACAATGAGATATCCCCTCACACCTGTTAGGATGGCTATTATCAAAAAGTCAAGAGACCAAGATGGTGACACAGGTCATTCCTGACTTTGCTACCCTCACAAGAAGAACAAATAACATCTATTCAAGAACAAGACACCACTGAGAGAATCCTAGAACACAAGGGTGAGGCTGAAGCATCCCCCTGTGCCTCAGAGATCAAGACAGACCACATTAGAAGCATAAGAGAAGCAGTTACATGTTGACCACAGTGCCTCTCCCCCAGGAGAGTACAGCACCATGTGGAGAGGTCTTTCCTGAACCTCCAATTTCTCCAGTGGGAAAAGAGAACCCAGGGGGACAATAAGCCACCCCCCATTATTTTGGGTTGCTTTGTGGAAGACCATACTCTGATCTCTCACCACAGGGATATCAGGGGAATCTATGGGGCTCAGCCACTGGGAATCTGTGATGGAGAAGGGGTGAGGGGTTTGCAAAAACCACCACAAGGATCTTGGCAGACCAAGTTCATACCTGCAGTGCCCAAGTAATAATCCCAACCAGCAGCTTTGCTCTTGTGCAGAACCAAGTCAGAGGAGCATGCTGATCAGATAACTCAGTGGGGTTTGGATCTGCCTGATTTGGGTCCTCAAACAAGGAGTTTTGCTGGCTCTAGAGCCCAGTTTACCCACACCCAGGCAAAGTGCTGAATCACAGCTCCACCTGTTGTGCAGAGTGACTTCCAGCCCCGTCTGACCAGAAGGGCTGCTGAAAATTCCTGGAAGCTGTGCAGCCCAGCAGCACTCAAGCTGAGCAGCAGGTGGGCAGAGCTGATTGCCCCCAGAACAAAGCTAGTACCCAGCATGGAGGCTTCCTGTGCCATGCACAGGCAGGGAGATTATTTCATAGCAAAGACTGAGGGTAGTTCCTGGCTCCTCCCAACCAAATAGCCTGTTTGGGAAATTGAGAGTAGTCTGGAGCATCCCCTCCCCCTCCCACCCAGGCAAGGGGGCTGAGACACAGCCCCATCCACTGTGGACAGTATCTTCCAGCCCCATCTGACTAAAAGGACTGGCAAAAACACCTAGTCTGTGTGGACCAGTGGTGCTCAAGCCAAGAGAAGGGCAGAGAGAGCTGATAGTTTGCAGAGTGAAGCCAGTGGCCCTGTTCAGCCAGGGAAATCGGGGTGTAGGTCAGCTTGAGTTGACAACAAACAGCTTTACCAGTTTTAGAGCTGCTTCTCCTGCTGCTCCTGGGCACAGAATCTGATTGATAGCCCCACTCATCACTGAATACAGCCTTCAGCCTGTCTGACAAGGGAACCCAACCAGAACACATGGGAAGCTGTGTAGCCCATTCATCAGCCTTATGTATAGTGGCATTTGAACAGAGAGCACAGCCTGTGGCTTCCCCTGTCTGTAGACAAAAACTGGTTGCCTCACCTAACCAAGGAATTCAGTACACATTCAGGCCCCCAAACAATGAGCTCCACAGGCCCTGAGCCCTTGCCTGCTGCCCTGCCAGGGCAGGGAATCTGATCCATAGCTCCATCTACTACTGAATATAGTACTCTGTCCTGATGATCTAGTAAGCCTAACCAGAGAATTCAGGCAACCATAGAACCCATCCTACAGCATCACATGGGTGAGGAACAAAGCCAACAGTTCTATCCAACTCTTCTCAGCCAGTGGCACACCCTCATATCCCAATCCTAAGAGCTTGAACAGTTGCCTTGCCCCAAAATAGACCATAATAACAGGACCCACCTGCCCAAAGACATTATCAGAAGATATACCCAGAAACCCAAACTGAGCTGACTGGTAAAGAACTCTCTCTGCCAAAGCAAGCCTGTAAAGTCTGGAAGAGGATCCCCATTACTCAAATGTGCAGATTCCAATGTAAGGAATCAAGGATCATGAAAAATCCAGTAAATATGACACCACCAGAGGAAACTAATAAAGCTCCCATAACTGGCCCTAAAGAAATGGAAATCTATGAGCTTTCAGACAGAGGATTCAAAATAATCCTCTTAAGGAAGTTTAGTGAACTACAAGAAAACAATGCATGAACAAAATGAGAAGTATGACAAAGAAATAGTAACCATCAAAAAAACCAAAGAGAAATCCTAGAGTTGAAAAATACAACAACTGAACTGAAGAATTAAATAGAGATTTTTGAAAGCAGACTCTATCATGCAAAAGAATCAGCAACCTGGAGAAAAGGATATTGGAATTTACCAGGTCAGAGGAGCAAAAAGAAGCAAGAATGAAAAAGAATGAAGAAAGCTTATGAGAATTATGGACACAATGAAAAGAAACAATGTTTGCATTATGGGAATTCTAGAAGGAAAGGAGAAAAAGAAAGGGACAGAAAGTATATTTAAAGTAATAATGGCAGAAAACTTCCCAAACCTGGGGAGAGAAATGGACATTCAGATCCATGAGGCCCAAAGGACCCCAAATAGGTTGAACCCAAATCGGGCTACATCAAAACACATTATAATTAGATTGCCAAATGTCAAAGACAAAGAAAGAATTTTAGGAGCAGCAAGAGAAAAGAAAAAAGTTACATACAATGCAGTCCCCATAAGGTTATCATATTTCTCGACAGAAACTTTTCAGGCCAGGAGAGAATAGGATGACATATTCAAAATATTGAAAGAAAATAACTCAACCAAGAATTCTATACCCAGTGAAGCTCTCTTTCAGAAACAAAGGACAGGTAAAGACTTTACCAAACAAACAAAAGCTGAGGGAGTTCATTACCACCAGATCTGCCTTACAAGAAATGCTAAAGGGAGTTCTTTGAGTGGAAGTAAAAGAGTGCTAATTAACATCATAAAAAACACAAAAAGGTGATATATATCTCACTGATAATAGTAAATATATAGTCATAGTTAGATTCTGCAACATGGTAATGGTGGTGCATAACTCATAACCCTAGTTTAAAAGTTAAAAAAAAAACAAAAATAGCAAAAAATAACCATAAATGCAATAATCTGTTATTAGTTACACAATGTAAAAAAGATGTAAATTATAACAGCAATAACCTAAAATATGAGGGGAAGATGAAGTAAATGTGTAAAATATACAAATTCTATTGAAGTTAAACTGTTATCAGTTTAAAAGAGGGTGTCATAAGTTTAAGATATTTTACGTAAGCCTCATGGTAACCACAAGGGAAAATCTTGTATTAATTACTTAAAGAATACAATAAAGAAGTCAAGGCATACTGATACCAAAAGATGCAAAAACACACACAGAAAGACTGCAGGATAAGAAACAACAACGAATCTACAAAACAACCAGGAAACAATGAGAAAATGGTGATTGTAAGTCTTTATCTATCAATAATTACTTTAAAAGTAAATGGATTAAATTCTCCAATCAAAAGACATAGAATGGCTGAATGGATTAAAAAAAACAAGATCCAATAATATTCTGCCTACAAGGACTCACTTTACCCTTAAAGAAACACATAGACTGAGAGTGGGGGGATGGAAATAGACGTTTCAAGAAAATGATAACCAAAAAAAAAAAAAAAAAAAAAAGCAGGGGTAGCTGTACTTACATCAGAAAAAATAGACTTTAAACTAAAAATGGTAAAAAGAGACAAAGAAGGCCATTACATAAGGATAAAGGGGTCAATACATCAAGAAGATGTAACAATTGTAAATATTTATGCGCCCAACATTGGAGCACCTAAATATATTAAGCAAAAACTAACAGAGCTAAAAGGAGTAATAAACAGTAATATAATAATAGTTGAGGACTTTAATACCCCATTTTCAACATTGCCTAGATCATCCTGACAGAGAACCAATAAGGAAACAGCAGATTTGGAAAATACTATGGACCAAATGGACCTAACAGACATATACAGAACATTCTATCAAACAACAGCAGAATACACATTCTTCTCAAACACACATGGAACATTTTCTAGGATAGACCACATGTTAGGCCACAAAATAAGTCTTATCAAATTCAAGAAGGTTGAAATTATACCAAGTATCTTCTCATACCACAATGGCATGAAACTACAAATCAATAACAAGAGGAAAGCTGGAAAATTCACAAACACATAGAAATTAAACAACACTCTCCTGAACAATTAATGGACCAAAGAAGATATTAAAGGGGAAATTACAGTTTCTTGAGACAAAAGAAAATAGAAACACAATATACCAAAACTTATGGGATGCAGCAAAAGCAGTTCTAAGAGGGAAGTTCATAGCAATGAACATCTACATTATGAAGTGAGAAAGATCCCAAATAAACAACCTAACTCTACACCTTAGGGAACTAGAAAAGGAAGAACAAATTGAACTAAAAGTTAGCAGAAGAAAGGAAATAGTAAAGATTAGAGCACAAATGAAATAGAGAACAGAAAAACAATAGAAAAGATTAACCAAACTAAGAATTGGTTCTTTGAAAAGAAAAACAAAATCAACAAACCTTAGCTAGAATAACCCAGGAAAAAGAGAAAGGACCCAAGTCAACAAAATGGTAAATGAAAAAGGATTCAATTCAGAAATTCAAAGGATCATAAGAGGTACTATGAACAACTGTACACCAACAAACTGGACAACATAGAAGAAATGGAAAAAATTTTTAGAAACATAAAACTTACCAAGTCTGAGTCAGAGAGAAATAGAAAATCTGAGTAGACCAATTACTAGCCAGGAGATTGAGTCAGTAATCAAAAATCTCCCAATGAAGAGAAGCCTAGGACCAGATGGCTTCACTGGTGAATTTTTCCAAACATTTAAAGAAGAATTAACATCAATCCTTCTTGATCTCTTCCTAAAAATCGAACAGGAGGAAACACTCCCAAACTCATTTTACAAGGGCAGCATTATCCTGATTCCAAAGTAGGAAAAGGACACTACTTGAAAAGAAAACTACAGGCCAATATCTCTGATGAATATAGATGCAAAAATTCTCAATAAAATAGTAGCAAACCAAATTCATCAGCACATTAAAATGATAACTCACTAGATCAAGTGGGATTTATCTCTGGGATGCAAGGATGGTTCAACATACACAAATCAATCTATGTGATACATCACATTAATAGAATGAAAGAAAAGAATTATATGATCATCTTAATGGACACAGAAAAAGCATTTGACAAAATTCAACATGCATTCATGATAAAACCTCATAACAAAATACGCATAGAAGGAAAATATCTCAACATAATAAAGGCTAAACATGACAAGCTGATAGCTAACATCATTCAGAATGGTGAAATGTTGAAAGCCTTTCACCTAGATCAGGAACAAGCAAGGGTGCCCACCCTCACCACTCCTCTTCAACATAACACTGGAAGTCCTAGCTAGAGCAATCAGGCAAGGAAAAGAAATAAAAGGTATAAAAATTGGAAAGTAAGAAGTAAAGTTGTCTCTATTTGCAGACAACATAATTTTATATATAGAAAATCCTAAAGACAATCAAAAAACTGTTAGATCTAATCAATGAATTCAGTAAAGTTGCAGAATACAAAATTAAGACACAAAAATTAGTAGCATTTATATACAGTAATAATGAATTTTCTGAAAAAGAAGGAAAGAAATTGATCAAATTTACAATAACATCAAAAACAGTAAAATACTTAGGAATAGCTTTAACTAAGGAGGTGAAAGATCTCTACACTGAAAACTACAAGACATTGAAGAAAACACAAATAAATGGAAAAGTATCTCATATTCACGTTTGGGAGAATTAAAATAGTTAAAATGTCAATACTACCAAAACCATCTATAGATTCAATGCTATCTCTGTCACGATTCCAATGGCATTTTTTACAGAAGTAGAAAAATGGCTCCTAATATTTATATGGAACTACAAAAGATCCCAAATAGTCAAAGAAATCCTGAGAAAGAAGAACAAAGCAGGAGGTATCACACTTCTTGATTTTCAAGCTCTACTATAAAGCTATAGTCATCAAAACAGTATGGCACTGGCATAAAATCAGGCAGATAGATCAATGGAACAGAATAGAGATCCCAGAAATAAACACAGGCATATATGGTCAACTACTCTTTGACAGGAGCCAAGAATATTTAATGGAGAAAAGACAGTCTCTTCAATAAATGGTGCTGGGATGATTGAATATTCACGTGTAAAATAATGAAATTGGGGGCTGGCCCAGTGGTGTAGTGGTTAAGTTTGTGTGCTCTGCTTCAGTGGCCTGGGGCTCACCGGTTCGTGTCCTGTGCGCAGACCTATGCAACACTCATCAAGCCATGCTGAGGCAGCGTCCCACATAGAGCAACTAGGAGAATGTATAACT
This sequence comes from Tapirus indicus, assembly GCA_031878705.1. Taxonomy (NCBI): domain Eukaryota; kingdom Metazoa; phylum Chordata; class Mammalia; order Perissodactyla; family Tapiridae; genus Tapirus; species Tapirus indicus. The sequence goes on along the minus strand of CM062942.1, from coordinate 84,332,822 downwards.
ATGACATGCAACTATCTACTGGGGCTTTGAGGAGAAAAAAAGGAAAAAAAGGAGGAAGATTGGCAACAGACGTTAGCTCAGGGCCAATATTCCTCAAAAAAAAAAAAGATTCATGATGTGTTTAGCCTATAATTGAGAGATATTTTAAAAAGAAAAAGAAAAAAAAAGAATGAAACTGGACCCCTATCTTACACCACTCACAAAAATTAACTCAAAATGTGTTAAAGACTTAAATGTAGGACCTTAAACCATGAAACTCCAAGAAGAAAACATAGGAACAAGGCTCCTTGACATGGGTCTTGGTAATAATTTTTTGGGTATGACAGCTGAAGCACAAGTAACAAAATAAAAAGGAAACAAGTGGGACTACATCAAATTAAAAAGCTTCTGCACAGCAAAAGAAACCACCAACAAAGTCAAAAGACAACCTATGGAATGGGAAAAAATATTTGCAAACCATATATCTGATAAGGGGTAAATAGCCCAAACATATAAAGAACTCATACAACTCAATAGCAAAAAACCAAATAACCCAATTAAAAAATGGGAAAGGACCTGAATAGACATTGCTCCAAAGAACATATGTGAAAGGCCAACAGATATATGAAAAGATGCTTAACATCACTAGTCATTAGGGAAATGCAAATTAAAACCACAATGAGATATCACATCATGCCTGTTAGAATGGCCATCATCAAAAAGACAAGAGATAAGAAATGTTAGTGTGGATGTGGAGAAAAGGGAACACGTGCACTGTCAGTGGGATTGTAAATTGGTACAGCCACTATGGAAAAATATATGGAGGATCCTCAAAAAATTAAAAATAGAACTAACATTTGATCCAGCAATTCCACTTCTGGGACTATGTCTAAAGGTAACAAAAACACTAAGTCAAAAAGATATCCACACCCCCGTGTTCATAATAGCATTATTTACAATAGTCAAGACATGGAGAAACCATCTGTTGATGGATAAATGGATAAAGAAGTGGCATATATATATATATATATATATATATATATATATATGCGTACAATGGAATATTATTCAGCTATAAAAAATGAGGAAATTCTACTACTTGCAGCAAGATGGATGGACCTCGAAGGCATTATGCTAAGTGAAATAAGTCAGACAGAGACAGACAAATACTATATGATCTCACTTATATGTGGAATGCAAAAAAGAAAGAAAGAAAGAAAACCCAACCTCAGAAAAAGAGATCAGGCTTGTGGTTACCAGAGGTGGGGGTTCGGGGAAGAGAGGATTGGAGGAAGGTGGTCAAAAGGTACAAACTTCAAGTTATAAGATAAATAAGTACTATGGATGTAATGTACAACTTGATGACCATAGCTAACATTGATGTATGATATACAGGAAAGTTGTTAAGAGTAAATTTTAAGAGTTCTTATCACAAGGAGAAATTTTTTTTCTTTATTCTTTTCTTCTTTCTTTTCTTTGTATTGTATCTATATGAGAAGATGGATGCTAAGTGAACCTATTGTGGTAATCATTTCAAAATATATGTAAATCAAACCATCATGCTGTACATCTTAAACTTATACAGTGATGTATGTCAATTATTTCTCAATAAAACTGGGGGAAAATCAAAAGATAAGTTTGGTGAGAATGTGGAGAAAAGGGAACCCTTGTACACTGCTGGTGGAAATGTAAAATGCTGCAACCACTATGGGATACAGTGTGGAGGTTCTTTATAAAATTAAAAATGGAAGTACCATATGATCCAGCAGTCCCACTTCTGAGTATGTATCCAAAGGAAATAAAATCACTATCTCAAAGAGATGTCTGCACTCTTGTATTCATTGTAGCATTATTCACAGTAGTGAAGATATGGAAACAACATAAATGTCCATTGAATTATGAATGAACAAAGAAAATGTGACATACGTATATACAATGGAATATTATTCAGTCTTAACAAATAAGGTCATCCTGCCATTTGCTACAATATGGATGACAGTTTGGCAGTTTCTTATAAAAGTAAACATACTCTCACCGTATGATCCAGCAATCGTGGTCCTTGGTTTTTATCCAAAGGAGTTGAGAACTTATGTCCACACAAAAACCTGCACATGGATGTTTATATCAGCTTTACTCATAATTACCCAAACTTGGAAGCAACCCAGATGTCCTTCTGCAGGAGAATGGATAAACTGTGGTACATCCAGACAATGGAATATCACTCAGTGTTAAAAAGAAATGAGCTATCAAGCCATGAAAAGTCATGGAGAAAACTTAAATGCATATCACTAAATGAAAGAAGTCAATCTGAAAAGGTTACATACTGTATTATTCCAACTATATGGTATTCTAGAAAAGGCAAACTATGAAAACAGTAAAAAGAGTTAGTGGTTGCCAGGGATTGGGGGGAGAAAGGGATGAATAGGCAGAATACAGAGAATTTTTAGGGCATTGAAACAACTTTGTATGATACTATAATGGTGGATACATGTCATTATACATTTGTCCAAACCCATGGAACATAGAACACCAAGACTGAACCCTAATGTAAACTATGGACTCTGGGTGATTATGATGTGTCAATGTAGGTTCATCGGTTGTATACATTCTCATGGGGGCTGTTAATAATTGGGAAGGCTATTCATGTGTGGGGGCAAGGGGTATAGAAAATCTCTGTATCTCCACTCACTTTTGCTTGGGCCTAAAACTGCTTTGAAAAATCAACACTATTAAAAAATATAGGGCATCCTTGAAAGAAATTACAGAATAGCTACATCATTGAATGACAACTCACATTCAGAGATTGGAATATTTAAGATGGCTATGCTCCCCAAATTCATCTACAGATTCAATGCAATCCCCATAAAAATCCCCTCCGTTTTATGGCATAAGTTGGAAAGCTAATGTTAAAATTCAAATGGAAATACAAGGGACTCAGAATATTCAACAATCTTGAAAAAGAACAAAGTTGGAGAATTCACACTTCCTGATTTCAAAATTTACTACAAAGCTACAGTAATCAAGATAATGTGGTACTGTGATGATGGCATAAGGATAGACATAAAAATCAATGGAATTGAATTGGGAGTCCAGAAAAATAACCTCTTACATTCATGAGCTATTGAAATGCATCAAGAGTGTCAAGACAATTCAGTGGGAAAAGAACAGTCTTTCCAACAAATGGTGCTGGGGCAACTGTACGTCCACATACAAAATAATTAATTGGGACCCTTGCTTCAGAAAATACACAATTATTAACTCATAATGGATCATAGACCTTAGTATAAGGGATAAAAAGTATAAAACTATTAAAAGAAAATATAGAAGTTAATCTTCATGATCTTGGATTAGGCATTGGTTTCCTACATACGACACCAAAAGCACAAGTGACAGAATATTAAATATAAATATAAAATATTAAATTAAAATATAAATTAAATATAAAATATTAAATAAATAATTAGGACGTCTCAAAATTAGAAAGTTTTTGGTTCAAAGGATACCATCAAGAAAGTGAAAAGACAATCCACAAAATAGGATAAAATATATTTAAATGATGTATCTGATAAGGGATTTTATCCAGAATATAAAAACTCTCGTATCTCAATAATAAAAAGACAAATAACTCATGTAAAAATAGGCAAAGATTGAATAGACATTTCTCCAAAGAAGATTTGCAAATGACCAATAAGCACATGGAAAGATTCTCAACATAAACAGTCATTTAAAAAGTGCAAATCAAAACCACATTGAAATACTATTTCACACCCTCCAAGACAGCTATAATAATAAAGACAGACAATAACATCTTTTGGGAAAGACATAGAAAAATGGGAACCCTCATGCATTGCTGTTGAGTTGTAAAATGGTGTAGTCACTTTGGAAAACAGTTTGGCAGTTTCTCAAAATGTGCAGCATATAGTTACCATATGAAACATCAATTCCACCTCTAGGAATATACCCAAGAGAACTGAAAGCATATGTCCACATAAAAACTTGCATATGAATGTTCATAGCAACACTATTCTTAATAGCCCCAAAGTGAAAACAACCCAAATGTCCATCAACTGATAAATGTGTAAACAAAATATGGTATATCCATAGAATGGAATTTTAGTTGGCAATAAAAAATGAAGTAACTATACATGCTGTATGAATGAACCTTGAAAACATCATGCTAAGTGAAAGAAGCCAGTCATAAAAAAATCACACATTGTACATTTCTGTTTGTATGAAAAGTGCAGATAAAGCAAATCTATAGAGACAGAAAGTAGACTAGTGGTTGTCTAGGACGGGTATAGGCATATCTCAGAGATATTGCAGGTTTGGTTCCAGACCACTGCAATAAAGCAAATATTGCAATAAAGTGAGTCACATCAATTTTTTGGTTTCCCAGTGCACATAAAATTTATGTTTACACTAGACTGCAATCTATTAAGCATACTATAGCATTATGTCTAAAAAAACAATGTACATACCTTAATTGAAAAATACTTTATTGCTAAAAAATGCTAACCATCACCTGAGCCTTCAGCAAGTCATAATCTTTTTGCTGATAGAGGGTCTTGCTTCAATGTTGATGGCTGCTAATTGATCAGGGTGGTGGTTGCTGAAGATTGGAATGGTTGTGGCAATTTCTTAAAATAAGACAATAATGAATTTTGCAGCATTGATTGACCGTTCCTTTCATGAACGACTTCTCTGTAGCATGTGATACTGTTTGATAGCATTTTTTTCCACAGTAAAACTTCTTTCAAATTGGAGTCAATTCTCTCAAACCCTGCCACTGCTTTATCAACCAAGTTCATGTAATATTCTCAATCCCTTGTTATCTCAACAATCTTCACAGCATCTTCACCAGGAGTAGATTCCATTTCAAGAAACCACTTTCTTTATTCATCCATAAGAAACAACTCCTCATCTGTTAAAATTTTATCATGAGATTGCAGCAATTCAGTCACATCTTCAGGCTCCATGTCTAATTCTAGTCCTGTTGCTATTGCCACCACATTGGCAGTTACTTCCTCCACTGAAGTCTTGAACAAGGGCTTAATGTCATCCATAAGGGTTGGAATCAACTTTTTCCAAACTCCTGTTAATGTTGATATTTTGACCTCTTTCCATGAATCACAAACGTTCTTAATGGCATCTAGAATGGTGAATCCTTTCCAGGTTTTCAATTTACTTTGTCTGGATTAGTCAGAATAATCACTATCCATGGCAGCTATAGCCTTAAAAAATGTGTTTCATAAATAATAAGACTTAAAAATTACTCCTTGATCCATGGGCTGCAGAATGGATGTTGTGTTAGCAGGCATGGAAATATTTATCTCACTGAACATCTCCATCAGAGCTCTTGGGTGACCAGGTGCATTGTCAATGAGCAGTAATATTTTGAAAGGAGTCTTTTTTTACTGAGCAGTAGGTCCCCACAGTGGGCTTAAAATATTCAGTAAACCATGTCATAAACAGATGTGCTGTCATCCAGGCTTTGTTTTTCCATTTATAGAGCACAGGCAGAGTAAATTTAGCATAATTATTAAGGGCCCTAGGATTTTCAAAACGGTCAATGAGCATTGACTTCAACTTAAAGTCACCAGCTGCATTAGCCTCTAACAAGAGAGTCAGCCTGTCCTTTGAAGCTTTGAAACCAGGCATTGACTTTTCCACTCTAGCTATGTAAGTCCTAGATGGCACCTTCTTCCAATATAAGGCTATTTCATCTACATTGAAAATCTGCCATTTAGTCATTAATTATCCTTTTCTGTGTGTGTGTGTGTGTGAGGAAGATTAGCTCTGAGCTAACATCCATTGCCAATCCTCCTCTTTTTTTGCTGAGGAAGATTGGCTGTGGGCTAACATCTGTGCCCATCTTCCTCTACTTTATATGGGATGCTGCCACAGCACGACTTGACAAGCCGTGCATCAGTCCACGCCCAGGATCCAAACCCGTGAACCCCAGGCCATCAGAAGCAGAGCACATTAACTTAACCACTACACCACTGGGCCAGCCCTAGACCTTCTGAATAACTTATTGCAGCTTCTACAACAGCACTTGCTGCTTCACCTGGCGCTTTCATGTTATGGATATGGCTTCTTTGCTTAAACCTCATGAACCAACCTCTGCTAGCTTCAAACTTTTCTTCTGGAGCTTTCTCACCTCTCTTGGCCTTCATAGAATCGGAGAGTTAGGGCCTTACCCTGGATTAGGCTTTGGCTTAATGGAATGTTGTGGCTGGTTTGATCTTCTATCCAGACCACTAAAACTTTCTCCATATCATCAGTAAGACTGTTTTGCTTTCATATCATTTGTGTGTTCACTGGAGTAGCACTTTTAATTTCTTTCAAGAACTTTTCCTTTGCATTCACAACTTGGCTAACTGTTTGGTGCAAGAGGCCTAGCTTTTGGCCTGGCTTGTATTTTGACATGCCTTCCTCACTAAGCTTAACCATGTCTAGTTTTTAATTTAAAGTGAAAGATGTGTGACTCTTCCTTTCACTTGAACACTTAGAGGCCATTGTAGGGTTATTAATTGGCCTAATTTCAATATTGGTGTTTCTCAGGGAATAGGGAGACTTGAGGAGAGGGAGAGATGAGGGAATGGCTGGTCAGTGGAGCAGTCAGAACACACACAACCTTCATCGATTAAGTTCACCCTGTCTTATGGGCTTGGTTCATGGCTCCCCAAACAATTACAATAGTGTAACATCAAAGGCCACTGATCACAGGTCACCATAACGAATATGGTAATAATGAAAAAGTTAGAAATATTTTGAGAATTACCAAAATGTGCCACAGAGACACAAAGTGAGCAAATGCTGTTGGAAAAATGGCGCTGATAAGACTTGCTTGATGCAGGGCTGCCACAAACCTTCAATTTGAAAAAGTGCAATATCTGTGAAGTGCAATAAAACAAAGCATGATAAAACAAGGTATGCCTGTACAGGAGTAGGGACTTGGGAGTACTGGTGATAATGGGTAAGTGTTTCTATTGGGGTGAAGAAAATGTTCTAAAATTAGACTGTGGTGATGATAGGTTAATTCTGTGAATACACTGGAAACCACTGAATTTTGTCCTTTAATTTTTAAAACACTTTTGCTATGTGAATTGTAGCTTAAAAAAGCTGTTAAAAGTAGTGCATAGAGTCCCCTCTACCATTAAACCAACTTCCCTCAATAGTAACACCTTATATAATTGCAGAACAATATCAAAACCATGAAATTGATGTTGGTACATTACTGTTAACTAGATGACAGACCTCATTCAGTTTTTTATGCCTTCATTTGTGTGTGTGTTTCTGTCTGTGTTTAATTATATGCACTTTAAATACATTAATGTAACCACCACCAAAATCAAGGTGTAGAACTCTTCCATCACCACAAACTCCCTCATGGTGCCCTTTTATATTCACACTCATCTCCAGCACCTATTCTTTGTCAATCAGTAAGACAATCACCAATCTGTTTTCCAGCTAATTTTATCATTTCAATTATGTTATATAAATGGAATCATAAAGTATATGAACTTTTGAAATAGGCTTTTTCTACAAAGTGTAGTGCCCTTTAGATCCAGTCAGGTTGTTCTATATATCAATAGTTTGTTCTTTTTATTGCTTAGTAGTACTTCATTGTATGGATGTACCAGATTTTGATTAACCTTTCACCTACTGAAAGACATTTGGATGGTTTCCAGTATTTTGCTATTGCAAATAAATTTTCTAAAATTCATGGACAGGTTTGTTCATGAACATAAACTTTTGTTTCTCTGGTTTGAATGCCCAAGAGTGCTATTCATGGTTCAAATGGTAAGTACATGTTTAGTTTTTAAGAAATGATGAGATTATTTTACATAGAGGCTACACCATTTTACATTCCCACCATCAATATGAGAGATAGAGTTTCTCCACATACTTGCCAGTATTGGTATTATCACTATTTAAAGAATTTTTTTTTTGCAGGGAAGGATTTGCCCTGACCTAACATCTGTTGCTAATCTTCCTTTTTTTTCTTCTCCCCAAAGCCCCAGTGCATGGCAGTATATCCTAGTTGTAAGTCCTTCTAGTTCTTCTATGTGAGCTGCCGCCACAGTGTGGCAACTGACAGATGGGTGGTGTAGTTCTGAGACCAGGAAATGAACTAAGGCCACTGAAGCAGAGAGCATGGAACTTTAACCACTAGACCATCAGGGCTGGCTCTTAAAGAAATTTTTTAGCTTCTCCAAAATGTTTGTAGTTATATCTTATTGCAGCTTTGATTTGAATACACTTACGGGGTAATAATGTTGAACATCTTTTCATATGCTTATTTATCATCCATATATCCTCTTGGATGAATATCTGCTCATACTTTTGCCCATTTTCTAATGGGATTGTTTGTTTTTTTACTATTGTGTTTTTTTTAATTTATTTTTTCCCAGCTGTATTGAGATATAATGGACATACAACACTGTGTAAGTTTAAACTGTATAATGTGGTGATTTGATACATGTATATATTGTGAAGTTATTACCACAACAGGGTTAGTTAACACCTCCATCACCTCACATGATTACCATTTTTGTGTGTGTGATGAGAACCTTTAAGATCTACTCTCTTAGCAATTTTCAAGTATACAACACAGTATTGTTAACTATAGTCACTATTTGATCCCCAGAGCTTATTCATTGTAAACTGGAAATTTGTACCCTTTGACCATCATCTCCCATTTCCTGTAACGCCCCCCACCCCAACCAGCCACTGGCAACCACCATTCTATTCTTTGTTTCTGTAAGTTCAGATTGTTTAGATTCCACATATCAGCAATATCATACAGCATTTGTCTTTCTCTGTCTGACTTATTTCACTTAGCATAATGCCCTCAAGTTCCATCCATGTCACAAATGGCAGAATTTACTTGTTTTTAAAGGTTAAATAATATTCCATTGTGTATATATACGCCACATTTTCTTTATCCATTCATTCACTGATGGACGTTTAGGTTGTTTCTGTATCACGGCTATTGTGATTAATGCTGTAATGATGGTGGGAGTGCAGATATCTCTTTGAGACAGTGATTTCATTTCCTTTGGATATATACCTAGAAGTGGGATTACTGGGTCATATGGTAGTTCTATTTTTAATTTTCTGAGGAATCTCCATACTGTTTCCCATAGTGGCTGGACCAATTTACATTCCCACCAACAGCACACAAGGGTTCCCTTTTCTCCACATCCTTGCCTACACTTGTTATTGCTTATCTTTTTTATGATAGCCATTCTAACAGATGTGAGGTGATATCTCGTTCTGGTTTTGATTTGCATTTCCCTGATGATTAGTGATGCTGAGCATCTTTTTCTGTGCCTGTTAGCCATTTGTTTGTCTTCTTTGGAAAAATGTCTATTCAGATCCTCTGCCCATTTTAAAATCAGATTGCTTGTCTTTTTGTTATTGAGTTGTATGAATTCCTCATATATTTTGGATATTAACCCTTTATCAGATAGATGGTTTGCATATATTTTCTTCTATTCTGTAGGTTGCCTTTTCATTTTGTTGATTTTTTCTTTTGCTGTGTGGAAGCTTTTTAGTTTGATGCAGTCCTATTTGTTTATTTTTGGTTTTGTTGCTTGTGCTTTTGGTGTCGTGTACAAAAAATTGTTGCCAAGACTAATGCCAAGGAGATTTTCCCCTATGTTTTCTTCTAGGAGCTTTACAGTTTCAGGTCTTATATTTAAATCTTTCATCCATTTTAAGTTTAATTTGTGTGAGTGGTATAAGATAGGGGTGCAATTTTAGTCTTTTGTATGTGATTATCCAATTTTACCAACACAATTTATTGAAGAGATTATCCTTTTCCCATTGAGTATTCTTGGTTCCCTTGTCAAATATTAGTTGATTGTATATATAAAGTCTATTTCTGTGCTCTTGATTCTGTTCCATTGGTCTTTGTGTCTATTTCTATGCCAGTACCACTGTTTTGATTACTATAGCTTTGTAAAATAGTTTAAAATAAGGAAGTGTGGTGCCTCCAGCTTTGTTCTTCCTTCTTGGGATTTCTTTTGTTATTTGGGTTTTTTTATGGAGATAACAAAAGTATTAGTGGTTTTCATGAGTTGCAGGGGATGAATAGGAAGAGAGAGAAGATTTTTAGGGCAGTGAAAATACTCTGTATGATACCATAATAACGAATACATGTCATTATACATTTGTCTAAACCCATATAATGTACAACACCAAGAGTGAACTGTAATGTAAACTATGGACTTTGAATGATTATGATGTGTCAGTGTAGGTTCATCATTTGTAACAAAGGTACCACTCTTTTGGAGGATGTTGAAAATGGTGGAGGCTATGCATGTGTGGGAGCAAGGGATATGTGGGAAATCTCTGTACTTTTCCACCAATATTGCTGTGAACTAAGAAAAGTTAAGTCAATAAAAAATCAACTAAACATAAAAGAAAGCAATGCTGGAGGAAATGAGGGACAAAAACACTGACACATGGAAAACAAATAGCAAAATGGCAGAAGTCCCTCCTTATCAGTAACTACTTTAACTGTAAGTGGATTAAATTCTCCAAATAAAAGGCAAAGATTGGCTGAATGGATTTTAAAAAAACATGATCCAACTGCATACTGTCTACAAGATGCTCACTTTAGATTCAAAGACACAAATAGGTTGAAAGTGAGAGGATGGGAAAAGATATTACATGGCAGTAATAACCAAAAGAGAGCTGGGGTGGATATAGTAATATTAGGAAGCATAGATTTTGAGTAAAAATGGTTACAAGAGACAAAGAAGGAAACTACATATTAATAAAAGTTTCAATATGGCAAGAAAATATAAGAATTATAAACATTTGCATACCTAATAACAGATCCCCAAAATATATGAAGCAGAAGTTGACATAATTGAAGGGAGAAATTAACAGTTTTACAATAACAGTTGGAGACTTTAATATCCCACTTTCAACAGTGGATAGAACAATAAGATAGAAAATAGTAAGGAAATAGAGGAATTGAACAACACAATAAGCTAGCAAGACCTAACAGAAATATCCAGAACACTCCACCAAACAATAGAATACACATTTTTCTTAAGTGTACATGGGACAATCTCCAAGACAGATCATATATTAAACCATAAAACAAGTCTCAATAGATTTTGAAAGATATCATAGGAAGCATTTTCTCTGACAATAATGGGATAAAGTTAGAAACCAATAACTGAAGGAAAATGGGAAAATCCACATATTTGTGGAAATTAAACAACCCATGGGTCAAGAAAGAAATCAGGAGGGAAATTAGAAAATGCTTAGAAACAAATGGAAACAAAACCACAGCATACCAAAACTTATGGAATGCAGCAAAAGCAGTGCTCAGAGGGAAATTTATAGCTGTAAACGCCTACATTAAGGGGCCGCCCGGTGGCGCAGCGGTTTAGTCTGCGCTTGGCAGCCCGGGGTTCGCGAGTTCGGATCCCGGGCGTCCGCCGACACACTGCTCGTCAGCCATGCTGTGGCGGCGTCCCATATAAAGTAGAGGAAGATGGGCACGGATGTTAGCCCAGGGCCAGTCTTCCTCAGCAAAAAGGGGAGGATTGGCGATCGACGTTAGCTCAGGGCTGGTCTTCCCCACAAAAAAAAAAAAAAAAAGAAAGATCTCAGAATAATAACCTAGCTTTACACCTAAGGGACTAGAAAAAGAAGAGCAAACTAAACCCAAAGGTAGGAGAAGGAAGGAAATAAAGATCAGGGCAGAGGTAAATAAAGTAGAAAATAGAAAAATAATAGAGAAAATCAATGAAGCCAAAAATTGGTTCTATGAAAAAGTTAACAAAATTGACAAACCTTTAGCTAAACTGACAAAGAGAAAAGAGAGAAGACACAAGCAACTAAAATCAGAATTGAAAGTGGGGTATCACTACTGACCTTACAGAGATAAAAAGGATTATAAGAGAATACTATGAACAGCTATGTATTAATAATATTTTTCATTTTCTGTATATTATGTTGACATCTTTTTTCATTATATTGTTTTATTTTTATTTTTCATATTTTTCCCAGCTTTACTGAGATATAATTGACACATAACATTGCATAAATTTAAGGCATACAATGTGTTGATTTGATACATTTATATATCGTGAAATGATCATCACCATAACATTAGCTAACACCTCCATCCCATCACATAGTTGCCATTTCTTTTTTGTGGTGAGAACATTTAATATCTACCCTCTTAGCAACATTCAAGTATGTGACACAGTATTATTAGCCATAATCACTATACTGTACATTAGATCCCCAGAACTTGTTAATCTTATAACTGGAAGTTGATACCATTTGGCCAACACTTCCCCATTTCCCCACCTCCAACCCCTGGTAATCACCAGTCTACTGTTTCTCTGAGTTTGACATTTTTAGATTCAACATATAAGTGATATCATACAGTATTTGTCTTTCTCCGTCTGACTTATTTCACTCAGCATAATGTGTATGGAAACAAATCCTGTTAAGGCCTCTATATAAACTTTTAAGATTCTGGCGGGAAGGTGTGCAGATGTACTCATATTTTGGCCACCCAAGATAAGCTTCATATGTAAATTTCCTTGCCTGTTAATACTGCCACCTACCCATCTGGAGTGCTCTACCTCTTTCTTCAATCTCTTCTTGCCCCTCCATGTGTGGGGGCCAGTTTTGAATTTCACTTGTGGAATTCCTGAGGTTGTGAACCAACAATTGGTGAGCCAGGCAGGACACTGGAGAAATGGGTCTTGGGAAAGAGACCTGCAGGGTAAATCCCAAGTTGGCCATTGGCCTTTATGGGGTGAGGGACGGCCTGAATGTTAGATGCTTGTGGATGGCAGCATGAGTGTGGGGACACCCCCAAAATGTTGGATGAATTCATGCATTTCTTTGGAGGACTATGCATAGTGCACTAGAGCAAAGAAGGAAAACAAATGGCTGCTGCAGCGGGCTGGTCTCCACTGTGGGCAGTTTGGATGCCCACAAATGCCAAACTAGAGGCTAAAGCTCAAGTTAGAAAGTTGGAAGAAGAGCTGAGGTTAGAGACAGATGTGCAGTTGTCTACTACTCTGCTAGCTTTGGGGTTAGCAGACAAGGTGGGAGAGTGGGGTAACAAGTTGGAGACCTTAGCATGCTGTTCTGCAAAGCTAAGAAGGCACAAGCTGCCACAGATTAAGGTCCAAATGCTTGTGACACAGCCTGACTAGGAGGCTAAGAGATGGAATTCCTGGGAAAGTGATGAGAACAAAGGGGAGGATGTTGTGGTGATTGACAGTGAAATGCTAAAAGTACCCTATGTTGTCTGACCCCTAATGCAAAGGAATATTTTAAATAGTAATTACCATAGACTGCCAATAATAAAGAAATAGACCCCAAAACTGCTAGGAGAAAAACTTGTATTCTTTCTCTGTCTCTTGAAGTTGTAAATCTTCTCATAACTTTGAAATGTAAACACCCCAGGAAATAACTAAAACACTGCCCATGATCACCTGAGACTGAAGACAAAAAAGGGGGAAAGAGGCTTTTTAAAATACAGACTGCTATAGAAGCTCCCTTGCCCAAAATCTAGTCCAGACTCCATAAGATTGTTCATCAAGGCCAAATACAATGAGTGAATATATTGTGATTTGATGAGTTTCTTTAGTGTTATGTTTGATGGTCACTTAAGTTTGAGTGTGTTCTAAAAGCACTACGTTTTTATTCCCCCTGCCCCATTTTATGTTTTTGACATCATATTTTACACCTTTTATTTTGTGTATCTCTTAACTACTTATTGTAGATTTGGATGATTTTACTACTTTTGTCTTTTAACGTTCACACTAGCTATATAGGTGGTTGATCCACTACCTTTACTATATGTTTGCCTTTACCAGTGAGATTTTTTTTCTTTCATAATTTTTGCATTTCTAGTTATGTCCTTTTCTTTTCTGTTTATAGAAGTCCCTTGACATTTCTTGTAAAGTAAGTTTAGTGGTGATGAACTCCTTTAGCTTTTGCTTGTCTGGTAAACTTTTTATCTCTTCTTCAATTCTGAGTGATAACCTTGCCAGATAGAGTAATCTTAGTTGTAAGTTTTTTCCTTTCAGCACTTTGAATATGTCATGCCACTCCCTCCTGGCCAATAAAGTTTCTCTGAATAGTTAGCTGATGGTCTTATGGAAGCTCCCTTTTATGTAATTAGTTGTTTTTCTCTTGCAGCTTTTAAGATTCTGTCTTTATCTTTAACTTTTGACATTTTAAATTATAATGTGTCATGGTGTGGGTCTCTTTGGGTTCATCTCCTTTGGGACTCTCTGTGCTTCAAGGTTAGGAAAGTTTTCAGCCATTATTTCTTTAAATCAATTTTCTGTCCCTTTCTCTCTCTCTTCTCCCTCTGGGACCTCTATAATGTGAATGTTAGTATGCTTGATGTTGTCCCGGGGGTCCCTTAAACTATCCTCATTATTTTTTATTCTTTTTTCTTTTTGCTTTTCTGATTGGGTGATTTCCACTACCCTGTCTTCCAGATCACTGATTTGTTCTTCTGCATCAACTAATCAGCTGTTGATTCCCTCTAGCATATTTTTCATTTCAGTTATTGTATTCTTCGGCTCTGATTGGTTCTTTTTTATATTTTCTCTTTGTTGAAGTTTTCACTGTTCCTCCATTCTTCCTGAGTTCAGCAAGCATCTTTATGACCAACGCTTTGAACTCTTTATCTGGTAGATTGCTATCTCTGTTTTGTTCAGTTCTTTTTCTGAGGTTGTGTCTTATTCTTTCATTTGGAATATATTCCTTTGTCTCCTCATTTTGCCTAACTCTCTGTGTTTGTTTCTACATATTAGATAGATCAGCTATGACTCCCAGTCTTGACAGAGTGGCCTTATTTAGAAAGCATCTTCTGGGGCCCGGTAGCACAGTACCCCCTGGTGGCCAGAGCCAGGTGCTGTAGGGGTGTCCCTTCTGTGGGCTGCATGTGCCCTTCTGTTGTGACTAGACTGTAATTGGTCCAGGTATGCTGGTATGTGGGGCTGGCCCCCAGCTTGCCTGGGTGACAGGCCTAGCAATGACAGCTGTGGGTATGCTGGTGGGTGTGGATGGCCTCCAGTGCAGCTGACTGCAAGGTCCAGCCACAACTGTTGTGAGTGCTCTGTTTCACAGGGCTGGGCTCCCGGGGTGGAAGCCACTTTAGAGGGATGCTTCTCCCAGCCGAGGCCACCCACCAGGTGGGGTGGGGTGGAGGTCACTCTGGATGGGCTCTAGTGTCGGCCAAGCCTTCTTCCCAGGTTGGGCAGGGTGGGGGACTTCTCTGCAAGGGCTTTGGTGCTGGCCGAGACTGCTCATTGGGTTGCGTGGGGCAGTGGACTGCTTTGGAGGAGTGTCAGCTGAGGCAGGTCCACAGAGGAATGACAAGGCGTGGCAAGCAGTGCTAGTAAGGTAGAATGGGAAATCAGAAATGGCACTCACCAGTGCTGAGCCAATTAGGTAGAAGGTGAGCAAAAAAATGGCACCTGCCAGTGCCTCTGTCCCTGGAGAAAGTTCCAAAAATCTTTGACCCTCTACTACACAGCCTAAATTAGTCAATGAATCTCCTTCACATATGACCCTGTTCCTTTTCAAACTACTGCCTCTGTGCTGGGACTCAGTGAGTGAGTTCTTGCATGTGCCCCTTAAGAGCAGAGTCTTGGTTTTCTACAGCCCTCTGGCTCTCCTGGATATAAGCCTGGCTGGTTTTCAAAGTCAGATATTATGGGGGCTCATCTTCTCTCAGTGCAGGTTCCCTGGCTGGGGAGCCCAATGTGGGGTTCAGACCCCATGCTCCTCAGGGAGGACCTCCATGGCTGTGATATCCCTCCCACCTGTGGGTCCTGGTGCTGGGGGTGTGGGTCCTGACAAGACTGTGTCTCTGCCCCTCCTACCCATCTTGATGTGGCTTTTTCTTTATATTTTTAGTTTAAATCTTTTCTGCTAGTGTTCAGGTCATTTTCAGAGATAGTTGCTTCATATGTAGTTGTAGTTTTGGTGTGTCCATAGGAGGAGGCAAGCCCAGGATCTTCCTACTCTGTCATCTTGATCCCACGTCCACTCCTTACTTTTTGTAAGTGGTTGATTAGGAGTATCCAATGCTGATATTTTGTGTATCTCTAAAAACAGTTCCCATCATGGACTATCAGTACTCTCTTTACTACTGGAAATAGAGTCATTAGTGTCTTTTTTTGTTGTTGTTTCATTGCTTTTTTTTATTGATGTCTTAATAGTTTATAACACTGTGGGGTTTTAGTTGTACATTTTTGTTTATCCATCACCATGTGGATGTAACCCTTCACCCCTTGTGCCCACCTCCCACCCCCTTCCCCTTGGTAACCACCAATCAGTTCTCTCTGTCCGTGTGTTCACTTATATTCCATATATGAGTGAGTTCATGCAGTGTCTGTCCTTCTCTCTCCGGCTTATATCACTTAACATAATACCCTCTAGGTCCATCCATGTTGTTGCAAATGGGACAATTGTGTCTTTTCTTATGGCTGAGTAGTATTCCATTGTATGTATATATCACATCGTCTTTATCCAATCATCAGTCGAGGGACATGGGTTGCTTTCACTTCTTGGCTATAGTGAATAATGCTGCAATGAACATAGGGGTGCATACGCCTCTTGTGATGGTTGATTTCGTGTCCATTGGGTAGATGCCCAAGAGTGGGATTGTGGATCATACAGTATTTCTATTTTTAATTTTTTGAGGACTCTCCATACTGTTTTCCATAGAGGCTGCACCAGTTTGCATTCCCACCAACAGTGAATGAGGGTCCCCGTTTCTCCACAACCTCTCCAGCATTTGTTGTTATTTGTCTTTGTGATTATAGCCATTCTAACGGGTGTAAGATGATATCTTAGTGTAGTTTTGATTTGCATTTCCCTGATGATTAGTGATGTTGAACATCTTTTCATGTGGCTATTGGCCATCTGTATCTCTTCCTTGGAAAAATGTCTGTTCATATCCTCTGTCCATTTTTTGATCAGGTTGTTTGTTTTTTTGTTGCTCAGTTGTATGAGATCTTTATATATTACTGAGATTAACCCCTTGTCAGACAAACGATTTGCGAATATTTTCTCCCAGCTGGTGGGTTGTTTATTCATTTTGATCCTGGTTTCATTTGCCTTGTAGAAGCTCTTTAGTCTGATGAGGTCCCACTTGTTTATTTTTCCTTTTGTTTCCCTTGTCCGAGTAGACATGGAATCTGAAAGGATCCCTTTATGTCCAATCGCAATTAGTGTACTGCCTATATTTTCTTCCAGGAGTTTTATAGTTTCAGGTCTCACTTTCAGGTCCTTGATCCATTTTGAATTGATTTTTGTATATGGTGATAGGAGATGGTCTACTTTCATTCTTTTGCGTGTTGCTGTCCAATTTTCCCAGCACCATTTATTGAAGAGACTTCCCTCTCTCCATTGTATGTTCTTTGCTCCTTTGTTGAAGATTAGCTGTCCATAGGTGTGTGGTTTTATTTCTGGGCTTTCAATTCTACTCCATTGATCTGTGTGTCTATTCTTGTACCAGTACCATGCTGTTTTGATTACTATAGCTTTATAGTATATTTTGAAATCAGGGATTGTGATGCCTTCAGCTTTGTTCTGTTTTTTCAGAATTGCTTTAGCTATTCGGGGTCTTTTGTTGCCCCATACGAATTTCAGTAGTTTTTGTTTTATTACCGTGAAGAATGACATTGCGATTCTGATTGGGATTGCATTGAATTTGTAGATTGCTTTAGGTAGAATGGACATTTTAACTAATTTATTCTTCCAATCCATGTTTTCCATTTCTTTATGTCTTCCTCGATTTCTTTCAATAATGTCTTATAGTTTTCATTGTATAGGTCTTTTACCTCCTTGGTTAAATTTATTCCCAGATATTTTATTCTTTTGTTGCAATTGTAAATGGGATTGTCTTTTTGAGTTCTCTTTCTGTTGGTTCATTGTTAGTGTATAGAAATGCAATTGATTTTTGTAAGTTGATTTTATACCCTGCCACTTTACTGTAATTGTTGATTATTTCTAGTAGTTTTCCAATGGAATTTTTGGGGTTTTCTATGTATAAGATCATCTTGTCTGCAAATAGTGAGAGTTTCACTTCTTCATTGCCTATTTGGAGTCCTTTTATTCCTTTTTCTTGCCTAATTGCTCTGGCCAAAATTTCCAGTACTATGTTGAATAAGAGCAGTGAGTGTGGGCACCCTTGTCTTGTTCCCGTCCTCAAAGGAATGGCTTTCAGTTTTTCCCCGTTGAGTAGGATGTTTGCTGTAGGTTTTTCATAATATGGCCCTTATGATGTTGAGGTACTTTCCTTCTATACCCATTTTGTTGAGAGTTTTTATCATAAATGGATGCTGGATCTTGTCAAATGCCTTCTCTGCATCGATTGAGATGATCATGTGGTTTTTATTCTTCATTTTGTTAATGTGGTGTATTACGTTGATTGATTTGCGGATGTTGAACCATTCCTGTGTCCCTGGTATAAATCCCACTTGATCGTGGTGTATGATGTTTTTGATGTATTGCTGTATTCGGTTTGCCAATATTTTGTTGAGGATTTTTGCGTCTATGTTCATCAGCGATATTGGCCTGTAGTTTTCCTTCTTTGTATTGTCCTTGTCTGGCTTTGGTATCAGCATGATGTCGGCCTCATAGAGTGTGTTGGGAAGTATTCCATCTTCCTCTATTTTTTGGAATAGTTTGAGAAGGATAGGTGCTAAATCTTCTTTGAACGTTTGATAAAATTCTCCAGGGAAGCCATCTGGTCCTGGGCTTTTATTTTTTGGGAGGTTTTTGATTACTGTTTCAATCTCTTTACTTGTGATTGGTCTGTTCAGATTCTCTATTTCTTATTGATTCAGTTTTGGGAGGTTGTACACATCCAAGAATTTGTCCATTTCCTTTAGGTTGTCCAATTTGTTGGCGTAAAGTTTTTCATAGTATTCCCTAATAATCCCTTGTATTTCTGTGGTGTCTGTTGTTATTTCTCCTCTTTCATTTCTAATTTTATTTATTTGAGTCTTCTCCCTTTTTTTCTTAGTGAGTCTGGCTAAGGGTTTGTCAATTTTATTTATCTTCTCAAAGAACCAGCTCTTTGTTTCATTGATCCTTTCTACTGTTTTTTTTTTATTTCAATTTCATTTATTTCTGCTCTGATTTTTATTATTTCCCTCCTTCTGCTGATTCGGGGCTTTGTCTGTTCTTCTTTTTCCAACTCTGTTAGGTGCAATTTAAGGTTATTTATTTGGGATTTTTCTTGTTTGTTAAGGTGAGCTTGTATTGCTATGAATTTCCCTCTCAGGACTGCTTTTGCTGTGTCCCATATGAGTTGGTATGGTGTATTTTCTTTTTCCTTTGTCTCCAGATAGCTTTTGATTTCTCCTTTAATTTCATCAACGACCCATTGGTTGTTCAGTAGCATGTTGCTTAGTCTCCACATCTTTGTCCCTTTCCTAGTTTTTTCCTTGCAGTTGATTTCTAGTTTCACAGCATTATGATCAGAAAAGATGCTTGTAATGATTTCAATCTTCTTAAATTTATAGAGGTTTGCCTTGTTTCCTAATATATGGTCTATCCTTGAGAATGTTCCATGTGCACTTGAGAAGAATGTGTACTCTGCTTTTTTTGGGTGGAGTGCTCTGTATATATCTATTAAGTCCACTGCGTCTAGTTTTTCGTTTAAGTCCATTATTTCCTTATTGACTTTTTGTCTGGATGATCTATCCATTGATGTAAGGGGGGTGTTAAGATTCCCTACTATTATTGTTATTGTTAATATCTCCTTTTAGGTTTTTTAGTAGTTGTTTTATGTACTTTGGTGCTCCTGTGTTGGGTGCATAGATATTTATGATTGTTATGTCTTCTTGGTGAAGTGTCCCTTTTATCATTATATATTGCCCTTCTTTGTCTCTCATTACCTTTTTTATCTTGAAGTCTACTTTGTCTGATATAAGTATGGCTACTCCTGCTTTCTTTTGTTTGCCATTAGCTTGGAGTATTGTTTTCCATCCTTTTATTTTGAGTCTGTGTTTGTCTTTAGAGCTGAGATGTGTTTCCTGGAGGCAGCAGATTGTTGGATCTTGGTTTTTAATCCATCCTGCCACTCTGTGTCTTTTGATTGGAGAATTCAATCCATTTACGTTTAGAGTGATTATTGATATATGAGGGTTTAATGTTGCTATTTTATTGTTCATCTTCTGGTTCTTTTGCATTTCCTTCGTTTCTTGTCCCTTGTGTTTCAGACTGCAAATTCAATTTGGTATTTCTGCATGCTCATTCTCTTGGTTTTCTCTTTATTTGTCATGTGTTTCTCTTCTGGTTATTTGTTTAGTGGTTACCATGAGGTTTATATAAGCGATCTCCTGGATAAGATAGTACATTTTCAGATGCCTCCTTTTTCCTGAGGCTTGGTCAATTCAATCCCTTACCTCTTCCCCTCCTTATTTGTTATCTCGATTTATTCCATCTTGTGTCGTGAGTGTGTGTTTACAGTGATGAGCTTGAATTTATTTTTGATATTATCCAACTGTAGTTTGTTCTGGTTTAGTCTCCTTGCTTTTCTCCTTGCTGAAATCTTTGTATCCCCTTTCTCATTTGTTTTTTTTACAGGACTAAGGGCCTTCTTGAGCATTTCTTGTAGTGGGGGTCTTGTGGTGATGAATTCTCTTAGCTTTTGTTTATCAGGGAGAGTTATTATTTCTCCATCATATTTGAAGGATATTTTTGCTGGATAAAGTATTCTTGGCTGAAGGTTTTTGTCTTTCATGATTTTGAATATATCATTCCAGTCTCTCCTAGCCTGTAGAGTTTCTGTCGAGAAATCAGCTGAGAGCCTGATGGGGTTTCCTTTGTATGTTTTTTTGTTTTTTGGTTTAGCTGCCCTTAATATTATTTCCTTGTCACGGATATTTTTCAAGTTTGCTACTATGTGGTGAGATGATTTTTTATTCCTGTTTATATATTTAGGTGATCTATTGATTTCATTCACTGTTATTTCCCTCTCGTTTCCTAGGTTGGGGAAGTTCTCAGCTATTATTTCTTTGAACAAACTCTCTGCTCCTTTTTCTCTTTCTTCTCCTTCTGGAATACCTATTATCCTTATGTTGCTTTTCCTCATTGAGTCTGATATTTCTCGAAGATTTCTTCATTTCTTTTTAGTCTTAGCTCTCTCTCCTCCTCTATCTGGAGCGTTTCTTGCATGGCTATCCTTGATAATGCTAATTTGTTCCTCCATATTGTCAGTTCTGCTCTTTAAAGATTCAATTTTTCCACTATCTTGTTCATTTTGTTTTTCATCTCCAATAATTCTGATTGGTTTTTCTTTATGGTTTCAATCTCTTTTGTGACGAAATCCCTGAATTCATTGATTTGTTTCTGTGTGTTCTCTTGTATTTCATTGAGTTTGTTTATGATAGCTATTTTGAATTCTCTGTCATTCAGGTTATCGAATTCTGTGCCTTCAGGGTTGGTTTCTGTGTGTTTGTCATTTTCCTTTTGGTCTGTAGCCATAACAAACTGTCACATGGATCCGACCGCTTTATTGTTTCCTCTCATGTTGAAGTTGGTCCTGTAGTTTCCACCTGCTGCCACTCTCCTTGCATCCTTTTGGGCTTCCTGCACCTCCACTGTCTGACGTATGGCAGCAGGGGTTTCTTAGAAGTCCTTTGTAGTGTTTGATTGAGCTCTGTTGGAATGTGAATGATGTTTTTGTTGTGTCTTAAGGGGCAGAGATTCAAAGAGGGAATCTCTCTGCTATGATGCTGACTCATTAGTGTCTTTAAATCTAATGAGATTAGAGAGCCAATTCCAGAAACAACAGAACCAATTCAGAAAACTCGTCCTTAAAATTCTGTTCATCTAGAACCACTCTTGGTACCAAAATCTGTATTAGTCAGTGTTCTCCCAGAAAAAGAAGCAATAAGATATACATAAATACATACATTCATACATACAAGAGGATGTTTATTATAGGAATTTGATCACACAATTATGGAGGCTGAGATGTCCCACAGTATGACATCTGCAAGCTGGAGAACCAAGAAAATCAGGGGTATAATTCAGTCTGATTTCAAAGGCCTGAGAACCAGAGGTGCCAGTGGTGTAAGTCAGAGTCCGAAGGCCCAGGAATCAGCAGCACTGATGTTCAACAGCTGGAGAAGATGGATGTCCCAGCTCAAGCAAAGAGAGAAAATTCACCTTTCCTGCACCTATTTGTTCTATTCAGGCCCTCAGTGGATTGGACAATTCCCACTTGCATTGGTGAGTGTGATCTTTTTTACTCAGCCTACCAATTCAAGTGCTAATCTCTTCGGGAAACATCCTCACAGACACACCCAGAAATAATGTTTTAACAACTCTGAGTATCCTGTAGCCCAGTCATAATGGCACATAAAATTAATCATCACACACATATAAGTGATATTATGCATTATTTGTTTTTCTGCATCTGGCTTATTTCACTTAGCATAACGTCCTTCAGGTTCATCCATGTTGTTGCAAATGGCAGGATTTCCTTATGTTTAAAGCTATATATATATATATATATATATATATATATATATATATATGTAATGGAATATATACATTCATTCTTCTGCATATGGATATCCAGTTTTCCCAGCACCATTTGTTGAAGAGACTATCTTTTTCCCCATCATGTATTCTGGGCACTCTCGTCAAAGATCAGTTGACTGTACAGAATAGTATATTCCTGGGCTCTCTATTCTGTTCCATTGGTCTATATATCTGTCTTTATGCTAGTACCATTCTGTTTTAATTACTGTAGCTTTGAATATTTTTTGAAATCAGAAAGTGCAATGCCTCCAGCTTTGTACTTTTTTCTCAGGATTACTTTGGCATTTGGGGTCTTTTGTGGTTCCATATGAATCTTAAAATTGTTTTTCTCCACTTATGTAAAAAATGCCATTGGGCTTTGATGAGGATAGCATTGAATTTGTAGATCACTTTAGGTAATATAGACATTTAAACAATCTTAAGCATTCCAATCCATGAATACAGAATGTTTTTCCATTTCTTTGTGTCTTCTTTAATTTCTTTCATCAATGTTTTGCAGTTTTCAGTGTAAATGTCTTTTACCCCCAGATTAAGTTCATTCCAAAGTATTTTATTCTTCCTGATGCTATTGTAAATGAGACTGTTTTGTTAATTTCCTTTTTGGATAGTTCATTGTTAGTGTATAGAAACAACTAAAATTTTTGTTGATTTTGTATCATGCAAACTTATTGAATTCATTTATTAGTTCTAACAGTTTTTTTTTTTGTGAGGTCTTTAAGGTTTTCAAAATATAAGAGCATGTCATTTGCAAACAGAGATAATTTACTTCTTCCTTTCTGATTTGGATGCCTTTTATTTCTTTTTCTTGCCTAATTGCTCCAGCTGGGACTTTCAGTACTATATTGAATAAAAGCTGTAGGAGTGGGCATCCTTGTCTTCTTCCTGATCTTAGAAGAAAATCTTTCAGCTTTTCACCATTGAATATAATGTTCTCTGTGGACTTGTCACATATAGCCATTAAAATGTTGAGGTAAATTCCTTCTATACATGGTTTGTTGAAAATTTTTATCATGAAAGAATGTTGAATTTTGTCAAATGATTTTTCTGCATCTATTCAGATAATCATGTGATTTTTTATCCTTCATTCTGTTAATGTGGTATATTACATTAATTGATTTGTGTATGTTGAACTATCCTTGTATCCCAGGGATAATCTCACTTGATCATGGTGTATGATCCTTTTAATATGCTATTGATTTTGGTTAGCTAGTATTTTGTTGAGAATTTTTGCAGCTACATTCATCAGGGATATTGGCCTGTAGTTTTCTTTTCTTGTGGTGTCCTTGTCTGGCTTTGGTATCAGGGTAATGCTGTCTTCATAAAATGAATTTGGAAGTGTGTCCTCCTCTTCAATTTTTTGGAAGAGTTTGAGATTAATGTTATTTCTTCATTTAATGTTTGGTAAAAATCTCCAGTGAAGCCATTTGGTCCCAGGCTTTTCTTTGTTGGGAGGTTTTTGATTTCTGAGTCAGTCTCCTCACTCATTATTGGTCAACTCAGATTGTTTATTTCTTCATTATTCAGTCTTGGTAGTTTGTATGTTTCTAGGAATTTGTTCATTTCTTGTAGGTTATCCATTTTGTTGGCGTATACTTGTTCATAGTAGTCTCTTATGATCCTCTTTATTTCTGTGGCATTAGTTGTCTCCTTTCTCATTTCTAATTGTGTTTATTTGAGACTTCCTTCTTTTTTCCTTGCTAGTCTAACTAAAACTTTCCCAATTTTGTTTCTCTTTTCTAAAAACCAACTCTTAGTTTTGTTGACTTTTTTTCTATTCTGTTTTGTTTATTTCAGCTCTAATTTTTATTTCATTCTTTGACTAACTTTGGGTTTAGTTGTTCTTTTTTTTTCTAGTTCCTTGAGGTGTAAAGTTAGGTTGTTTATTTAAGATCTTTCTTCTTTTTTCATGTAGGCTTTTATCACTATAATTCCCACTTAGTACTGCTTTTTCTGTATCTTATAAGTTTTAGTATGTTGTGTTTTCATTTAATATGCCTTGAGATATTTTCTTATACTCCTTTTGATTTCTTCTTTGACCCATTGGTAAATAAAAGGATCAATTAATCAGGAAGCTATAACAGTTATAAATATATATGCATCCAACATCAGAGCACCTAAATATATAAAGAAAACATGACAGAACTGAAGGGAGAAAGAGGCATCAATACTATAATAGTAGGAGACTTCAATACTCCACTTTAAAGAATGGATAGAACATCCAGACATAAAATCAATAGGAAAACAGCGGACTTAAACAACACTGTAGACCAAATGGACCTAACAGACATATGCAGAAGAATCCACCAAACAGCAGCAGAATACACATTCTCCTCAAGTGCACAGGGAACATTCTCCAGGATAGTTCACATATTATGTCACAAAACATGTCTTAACAAATTTGAGAAGACTGAAATCACGTTTATTTTAATTGTGGTAAAATATACATAACATAAAATTTGCCATCTTAAACATTCTAGGTGCACAGTTCAGGAATATTAAGTACATTCATATTGTAGTGCAACCATCACCACCATCCAGCTCCAGAACTCTTTCATCTTACAAAATTGAAATTCTGTACCTATTAAACAATAACTCTTCATTCTCCCCTCCCCTACTCTCTGACAACAACCATTCCATTCTACTTTCTACCTCTATTAATTTGACTACTCTAGGCACCTTATATAAGTAGTATCATACAGTATTTGTCTCTTTTTGGCTGGCTTATTTCACTTAGCAAAATGTCCTCAAGGTTCATGTATTTTGTAGCATGTTTCAGAATGTACTTCCTTTTTAAGGCTAAGTGATATTCTGTTGTGTGTATATATATATACATACATATACATATGCATATATATACATATACATATATATTCTATTGTGTATATATATATTTATTTATGTATATCACATTTTGTTTATCCATTCATCCATTGAAGGACATCTGAGTTGCTTCCACCTTTTGGCAATTGTGAATAATGCTGCTAAAAATATGGGTGTACAAATATCTGTGTGAATCCCTGCTTTCATTTCTTTTGGGTATATACCCAGGAGTGGGATTGCTGGATCATATGGTAAATCTATTTTTAATTTTTTGAGTAACCACTATACTGTTTTCCATAGGAGCTGCACCATTTTATGCTCCCACCGACAGTGTACAAAAATTCCAATTTCTCTGCATCCTTGCCAACACTTGTTATTTCCTGGGTTTTTTTATAGCAACCATTCTAATGAGTATAAAATGATATCTCACCATGGTTTTGATTTGAATTTCCCTTATGATTAGTAATGTTGAGTATCTTTTCATGTGCTCAGTGGCCATTTGTATATCTTTGGAGAAATGTCTATCAAGTCTTTTTCCCATTTTTTTTTTTTTTTTTGTGGGGAAGACCAGCCCTGAGCTAGCATCTGTTGCCAATCCTCCCCTTTTTGCTGAGGAAGACTGGCCCTGAGCTAACATCCGTGCCCATCTTCCTCCACTTTATATGGGACGCCGCCACGGCATGGCTGACAGGCAGTGCGTCGGCGGGCGCCCGGGATCCGAACTCGCGAACCCCGGGCTGCCAAGCGCGACTAAACCGCTGCACCACCGGGCGGCCCCCTTTTTCCCATTTTTTAATCAAGTCATTTTGTTTTTTGTTAAGTTGTAGCAATTCTTTATATATTCTGGATATTAATTCCTTATCACATATATGATTTGCAAATATTGTGGTCTGCCTTTTCGCACAGTTGATTGTGTTCTTTGATCCAAAGAAGTTTTCAATTTTTTATGTAGTCCAATTTATCTATTTTTACCATTGTTTCCCATGTTTGGGGTATCATAAACAAGAAATCTTTGTGAAATCCAGTGTCATAAAGCTTGCCCTATGTTTTCTTCTAAGAGTTCTATAGTTTTAGCTCTTATGTTTAGATCTTTGATCCATTTTGACTTAATGTTTGTATATGGTATAAGGTAAGGATCTAACTTCATCCTTTTGCATATGGATATCCAGTTTTCCCAACATCATTTGTTTTTAAAAAACCTGTCATTTCCCCATTGAATGGCCTTGGCACTCTTGTTGAATATCATTTGAATATATATGTGAAGGTTTATTTCTAGGCCCTCTATTTTATTCCATTGGTTTATATGTCTGTCTTTATGCCAGTAACACATTGTTTTAATTATTACAGCTTTGTAATATCCATGTGCACAGAATAAATAAATCAATAAAGCAATAATTTTCCTTAATTTTTAGAACGGCACATATAGTAGTAACCTCTACCAGATTTCCTTCCAGGCATGGGAGTGTAGGGGTATACATTTTAGCAGAAAGCAAGGAATATACCAGGATCATGGGCTAAGCAGATAACAAGCTCAGGAAATGTAATAGCATCCCTAATATCAAAGTAAGGAAAGCAAAAATGTCCATGTCTAATTTGCTTTAGTAGAGGCAGTTTTATGGGTGGAGGTTTTAGTGTCTGGGATGAAATTGTCTTTAGTATAAGGGGCAAAGTCATCTCTCACAGTGAGGTCTTGGATTGTGGTGTTGTTATCTGAGGCAATGTCATATCTAGTGGTGAGCTCTTAGGCCAGGGTTATATTGTCTGGGGTGTGGTACTTGGGGTATCCTTCTTAAGTGAGTACCAATTTGAGTTGATGTGGGTCTTAGCATTTGCCATGTTTGGTTGGAACAATGGCTTACTTGAAGGGTTTGGGCCTCCAGATTGTAAATCAATGAAAGGACACAGACCAGTAGTAATAAGACCAACAGTCATCAGAATGATGTGTAGCTGCACTTGACAGGTTTTTGTTTTTTGGTGGAAATTTAGGTTCAAATTAGCCTGTGAGACAGTCTATGGTTAATGGGTCCCAGGAGAATAGGCACCCTCAATCTGGCCTCCAGCCCTTATGGAATAGGGGCAAGATCCAAAATTTATATAGTTTAAGACCTGGGACAAGATAGAGATTCATTCAGGGGTTATTCAGACTGAAATTTGAAAAAGAGTTGCTTGAGACCATTATGTCTCTCACTTAACCCAGTTATTTGGGATCTATTAGGGACATGAAAGTTTTATTGAATGTCTCTTTCAAGAACCCAGCATTGTGTGTTTTGAAAAGTGAAATATGTGTCTTGGGTACCTACTAGTAAAGTCTATAACTTCAAAGGGAATAAGGAGTATCCTGGCAAGATCTTGTATTGTAGCTTTAGTATATATGGAGGCATGTGATTTTGATTTATATTTTGGGCATCTGTGAGGCAAGATATTCCCAGAGTTTTGTTTTTGTTTTTGTTTTACCCTGAAGGGGACAACTCTTAGTCAATGACTCAATAGTTTATAACAAATGTGAAGAAGAGGGCACTTGTTGGCCAGGGCATCCAATGTTAAGATGACTGCCTGATGTTTGGCCAAGTATATCATTTCTTGGGTCCTGTCCTTTATCAGGGACATTCTGGCAAAGGGATGGAAAACAACAACATTCCATTGAGCTACATCATGTATGATAGTTAACAGTGCCATTTTTATGGTCCATGAACTCCTATAGCTGTTTACTCAGCTAATCCAAAGGGCTTTCCAGGTAGCCAAGGGGTCTAGGGGAAGGGTGACCTCTGGTATCTGGCAAGGAACTGAGGAGAAGGGAATTCATCCCCTCCTACAGGTAGAATATGCCAGAGGGCCCAGGTTTGGTTCCATCCTGTCTTAAGGAGGCCTCAGCAGCCATACTGAGTTTGTGGGATGCTGTTTCCATGACCCAAAGTATAACGGGCAGCTGGGTATGGAGGGTAACAGGCTCAGGGTCTGTGAGAGCCTCTATAGCCAGAAGAGCCCAGTAGATAGACAGTCATTTGTTGTTTTAATGGTGTATGGCATGAGGTCAAGAGGGGCAGTTTCTTGTATCAGAAGCCCTTAGGCAACTTCTGGCCATCATAAGTGGTCCACGGACTCCAGGAGGTATGAGAAGAGGTTGCCAAAGCTTCTACAGTGAAGGAGTTTTTCAGGGCACTAACAGGAGTGCCTGTTAATTTTAATTTGCAAGCAAAATTTGTAAATGAAGACTATTATGCCACCAGAACCCAAAAAGGACTAAAAGATGTTGGACTTAGGCATCATTAATAAATATGTCAAATGAATCTCCTTGGAGAAGGATGTTATCAATACACGTTACATCTGTTTCTGGAGGAAGGTGGATGTGGTCAAGATCTTGTCTGTAAAGACTGTGTGTGATGGCAAAGCTCTTGAGGTACCCCATGGGTAGTCTGGAAAAAGTATATTGTGTCCCTTTGGAGGCAGAGGCAAACTGCAGTTGAGAGGCTGTTGAAATAGGCAATGAACAGAACATGTCAGCCAAATTTATAAGAGCAAAATATTTACCAGTTGTTGATTGAATAGAATTAGTAATTTTAATAATATTGGGTATTCAGTATGGGGGCCTTGATGGAGAGGAACACAGTATTAAGGTTGTAGTAATCCATCATGAGGCACCCTTTATTTTTTCCAGATTTTTGAACAAGCAAAATTGGGCTGTCAGATGGAGACACAGTGGGGATAATCACTCCTTTGTTAATTAAGTTTTACGTAATAAATTTTCATCCTTGAAGGCCCTGTTTTAACTTACATCGAGTCATATTAACTATTTTAACTAGGTGTTCATGGGTCCCATTTTACCAAGCCAATTTGTAATTGTTCAAAGACTTACCTTAATTTTAATTCATTATTTCTTGTGTCAGAGCATCTATGCCCAACATAGAATATTTTAAAGTAATGGGGACTATGATTATGGGAAATTTAGGGACAGCCATGGTTAAAGTGAGGCATATTCTTTTTGCCTCCATTTTATATTTAATCTTCTTAAGATTAGAGGCAGCACAATGTTTCAATTTAGTGGGATCTCAGATGCAGCTATAGTTTGATCCCTAGTCCATTAAGTTTTTGTTAGTTGGTGTATTTTAGTAAATGTTAAAGTTAATTTAGAACCTAGGCTGTAGAGGCACAAAAGCCAATCAACACTCTTTTTATATTTTTGTTATATAAATTTTTTAGTATATAAATTTTGGATTTCAAATTGGTTCAAATTATGGGACTTTATTTTAATTTAGTTATATATGTGTATATATACATAATTTATCTATTATATGTTTATATTAAAACATTATATATGTATCATAATTTATTTAATCATCTTTTATTTTCTCCCCCTGTATCTAGGGGTTTGTTTTTAAATCAATAAGTAATCTAGGATTAGCATTATGTTTCTTAGACCTGGCATTTGCTCAGTACATAAGGTTGGTTTGTTTTATATCATTTCCTTTATTTTTAATTAATTAATTTTTATTGAGATATAATTGACATATAACATTATGTAACTTTAAGGTCAAAACATGTTGGTTTGATACATTTATATATTGTAATAGGATTACCACCATAGTATAGCTCAAGTTCCCCCCTTTTTTTCCCTTGGGCTACATGTAGACCCCTAAAATGGCAGTCTTTTTTTTTCTGTTTTAGACTTTTAGCCACCTGAAGTCTCAGTCCCAGTTTCTGTCTTTGGCTGATGAGAGGAAAAAAGGGAAGGGGAAAGTGGCCTGGTTCCTCTAGACAACCTCTCGTTGGGACTGCCCCTTTCCCCATTTTTTTTAAGCAAAATCTTTTAGAGTGGCTTGTATCTCTAGGTGGCTAAATTTTTTCCATTCTTTCCTTCTTTTCTGTCTCCTATCTGCCTCCAACAGTTTTTTTTTCTTTTGGATGTTTACCTGATAAGCTCCTGGTGGTCCCAAGTGGACTCTGCTGTGAGTGGCAGCCTCCCTTTCTAGCATGTCCCAATCAACCTGTGGAGGGCCTGGGATCTACCTCCAAGAAAGCAAGGGTGGCGACATTCTGATTTTATGACAATTTGGTTTTAAAGAGGAGACTCCTAGCATGTCAATAGGTAGCAACACTTAAAAGTGTCCAAGCACTTTTTGACATGGAGGTTTGTGATCTCAAATGAGCTGAGAAACCTCCTCAGGTGTCAGGTGTTTTATGGCGAATGGGATCGAAGTACTCCTTCCTTTTTTGTTTTGTTTTTTTGATTGAATGCTGAGCCACAGGTCTCTAAGGATGGGAATCTCTTATATCCCACTTGGTTGGGGGATGAATTGTGACAGCAACAAAGCAAGCAACAACAAAGAGATTCACCTTTGAAACAACATGTTACATTTGGGTACCATGGTTTTCCATGAGAGTGACCTGGGCAGCACTACCAGCAGATCCCAAAGCTCCCCAGGGGCCAACATCAAGATTCTTCACCAGGGATGCTCTCTAGAAGTGCAGGCCAATGTGCTTAATCAATCACTCATTTGTGAATATATTAAAGACCATTGAGTTGTACACTTTAAATGGGTAAATTGAATGGTATGCGAATTATAACAATAAAGCTGTTAAAAAAAGAGAATGACTAGACTCACAGGGAGTGTCATCAGCAAGATGGCAGAATAGGAAGTCCCAGAACCTCCTTCCCCTGCAGAAACACCAACTTAACAGCAATACACAAAACAATTGCCTTTGTAAGAAATCAGGAAACTAGTTAAGAGGTTTCTGCACCCCAGGCAAGCATGAAGCCAACTTGATCAAGCCTGGTAGAAAAAACTCATGGCACTTACTCCCTAGAGCCCCTCCTCCCAGCCCAGTGGGCACGATTGGGAAAAACTCCCAGCTCCCTCCTTCTTACTGGGGTCGGAAAGAGAATAGTATACATTCAATGTTCTGACCTTTTGAGGGACTGCCCGAAAGACTGGTTTTTGTCCTGCCTGAACCTGAGCTTTGACAAGAACAGGGCGCCAGGTTGGACACCTCTGAGAACGAGATCAACGGTGCAACAGAGTATGCAGTACCAAAATGAAACACTAGATGGCGCACCAGTATTGTGGCTTAGTACTCTACCAGAGAGGCTGCAGTACCGGAAACAGACACCAGAGGGAGCCTGTGAGTGGAAACCGGCAAATTTCAATTAAGACATTACAGACACAAGCCCTGAGAGAATGCATCCCCAGAAAGAGCTTTAGACGTCTCCTGAATCTCTAGCTGCTTGATTGGAGAAAGTCTTCCCTGTATGAAACCAGACCACAAAGTCTGGTAGAGATGGCTGATTTTTCAAATGCCAAAGTCCCAACAGAATGTAAAAAGGTATACAAAGAAATATGGCCCAATCAAAGGAACAAATTAAATGTACTGAAACCAACCCTAAAGTAACAAAGATATATAAATTACCAGATAAAGAACTCAGAATAACTGCTATAAGGATGCTAAATAAATTAAAAGAGAGTACAGATAGACAACTAAACCAAATCAGAAAAAAAATGCATAAAGTAAATTAGAACATCAACAAAGACAAATTATCAAGAAGAAATAAAATTTGGGAACTGAAGAATACAATTATTGAACTGAAAAATTCACTAGAGGGATTCAACAGTAGACTTGACCAGTCAGAAGAAAGAATCAGTGAACTTGAAGAAGGACTTCAAAATTACTGAGACAGAGGAGAAAAAAGAATGAAGAAAATGAAGAGTCTAAGGAACACCACCAAATGGAACAATATATGCATTATGAGGGTCCCAGAAGGAGAAGAAAGAGAAAAAAGAGGCAAAGAGACTATTTGAAAAACTAATGGCTGAAAACTCCCCAAATCTGAAGAGAAATAAAAGCTGAGGGAGTTTATTACCACTATACCTGCCCTACAAGAAATGCTGAAGGCAGTCCTTAAAGTTGATGTGAAAGGATGATAAACACCACCACAAAACCACATGAAAATATAAAACTCCCTAGTAAAGGTAAATATATAGATATAGAATCTTGTAGTATTGTAGTGTACATGCATAAATCACTTTTAAAACTAGTGTGCAATTTTTAAAAAAGCATAAAAAGTAATTATAAATCTATGTTAATGGATACATAATATAAAAAGAGGTAATAAGTGTCATCAATAACATGAAGAGGGGACAAAGATTTAAAGGGTTAGAGTTTCTATGTGTCATTGGAATTAAATTGCTATCAGTTTGAAATAGATTGTTATAACTTTCAGATGTTTTATGTAATTGCAATGGTAATCACAAACAAAATATTTATAGAATATACACAAAGGGCAATGAGAAGGGAATCAAACATGTTACTGCAAAAAAGTAACAAACACAAAAGAAGGCAGCAACAGATGAAAGGAGGGACAAAAAACTACAAGGCATACAGAAAACAATGAACAAAATGGCAGTAGTCAGGTTTTCACTGTCAGTAATTACTATAAATGTAAATAAATTATACATCTTAATTAAAAGACATGGATTGCCTGATGGATAAAAAACAAGATCCAACAAGATGTTGTCAACAAGACACTCTCACTAGATCTAAGGATACGCATAGATTAAAACTAAAAGATGGAAAGGATATTCTATGCAAACAGGAACATAAAGAAACAGGGGTGGCCATAGTTACATCAGACAAAATAGACTTTAAGACAGAAATTCTTAAAAGAGATGAAGAAAGTACGTAATATAAAAGGGTCATTTCACCATGAGGGTATAATGATTATAAATATATATGCTCCTAACACTAGAGCTTCCAAATATATGAAGGAAACATTGACAGAACCAAAGGAACAAATAGGCAGCAATGCAATAATAATAGGAGACTTCAGTACTTCAATTTCAGTTATGGATAGAACAACCAGACAGAAGATCAATAAGGAAACAGAGGACTTGAACAACACCATAGAACAAATGGATCTCACAGACATACACAGAACATTCCATCCAACAGCAGCAGAATACGCATTCTTCTCAAGCACATGTGAACATTCTCATGTTAAGTTACAAAAAAATTCTCAACCAATTTTAAGAGATGGAAATCATACAAAGCATCTTCTCTGACCACAATGGAATGAAGCCAGAAATCAATAGCAGAATGAAAACAGGAAAATCCACAAATGTGTGGAAATTAAACTACTCAATCTTAAACAACCAAATAATCAAAAAAGAAATCACAAGAATTTACAAAGTATCTGAGACAAATGAAAACAAAAGCACAAAACAATAAAACTTATGGGATTCAGAGTGACATCATCAAAATGGCAGGAGTGTTCTACCATCTTCCCCCCTCAGAACACCGATTTTGACAGTCATCCACAGATGAGAAGTCCAGGATTCCAGCAGAGAAGTTCCAGCATACCACTACAGCAAAAATAATCCAAGATTGGATACACTGAAAAGGGTAACAGGAAAAGTTTCACTTGTATAACATTTCCCCTAAGGTGGTACAGCTCAGTGCCAAAAGAGACCCTCCCCATCCATGATTTCTCCCATGGGGAAAGTAAGAGTGTGAGTGAGTGACAAGATTCCCCAGCTGTGTGGGAAGCTGCCAAAGAGGCCGACTTCTTTCTCACCCCATCCAGAATACTGAAATGTACTGTATGACTGGGCAGTGGGGAAAGGCGGGGAGAACATCAGCCAGGGCTTTTGGAGGGCATCAAGGGGGCATGGATCCTACTAAGCCCTTCACTGATTCCATCAAGAAGCCTGCTTACAAGCTGCTGGGGATGCTTCACCTGTGTCTCCCTCCATCTGGCCCACAGGCACCCTGAACACACCATGCTCCTCACTGACACACACCCTCACCATGTAGCTGGCTCCCTGTGTGTAGCCCCAAGGGAAACAAGTGTGAGCTTTTTAGATGGTTAATGAACACATGCAGAAAGCACACATGTCTCTGTGGGATTGGAAGAAAGCACACAAAATTGAGCATTCAGCACTGTTGTAGGGGAAGCAAATAGGAGGCTGTCCACAAGAAACCTGGCTTTGTAGAATTGAGAGAAGGCGTATAATTTAAAAATTCCCCCCAAGAGGGAATGAGAACTGTGGAGCAGGCATATTCATAGAAAAGTTTTGAGAAAGCCTCAGAATCACTAGCAGGGATGACAGAAGGCATTTCTCTCCTGAAGTCAGTAAAGACTGGAAGAGGTAACTCCTTCTTCAAATGTGAAGACAGCAATGTAAGAATTCAAGGAACATGAAAAATAAAGGAAACATGACACCACCAAAGGAATGCAATACTTTTCCAGTAACCAACCTCAAAGAAATGGAGATCTGCAATTTGCTTGATAAAGAATTCACAATATTTGTTTTAAGGAAGCTCAGTAAGCTACAAGAAAACACAGAAAGCCAATTGAAAGAAACGAGGAAAGCAATATAGGAACAAAATGAGAAGTTTCACAGAGAAAGAAATCATAGAAAAGAACCAAAGAGAAATTCTGGAGCTGCAAAATACAATGAATAAAATGAAAAATGAAATAGCATCAAAAGCAGACTTGATCAAGAAGAAGAATCTGTGAAGTTGAAGACAAGTTATATGAAATTATCAATTCAGAGGAGAACAAAGAAAAAAGAATGAAAAAGAGTGAAGAAAGCCTATGTGAATTATGAGATACAAGCAACTGAAACAAACTACATGTTATAGGAGTGCCAGAAGGTGAAGAGGGGGCGAAAAGGAGCAGAAAGATTATTTAAAGAAATAATGGTTAAGAATTTACCAAATTTGGGGAGAGATGTGGACATCCAAGTTCATGAAGCTAATAGGTCCCCCAAAAGATCTTCTCCAAGACACATTATAATAAAACTATCTAAAATCAAAGACAAAGAGAGAATTTTAAAAGCAGCAAGAGAAAAAAATTCTCACATAAAATGGAACCCCCATAAGGCTATCAGTGGATTTCTCAGCAGAGACTTTGCAGGCCAGGAAAGAGTAGGATGATACATTCAAAGTGCCAAAAGAAAAAAAATAACCTGCCAACCAAGAATACTTTACCTAGCAAAGTTGTCTTTCAGAAATGAAGGAGAGATTAATACTTTTGAAAACAAACAAAAGCTGAGGGAGTTCATTGCCACTAGACCTGCCTTATAAGAAATGCTGAAAGGAGTTCTTCAAGCTGAAATGTAAGGATACTAATTAGTAACATGAAACATATGAAAGTATAAAATTCACTAGTAAGGTAAGTATATACTCAAATTCAGAATACTCTAATCCTGGTGGTGGGTTAACCAACGCTAGCATAAAGGTTAAAGGGAAAATGGATTAAAAATAATTATAGCTACAAATTTTGTTAATGGATATACAATATAAAAAGATGTGAATTGTGACATCAAAAACACAATGTGTGTGGGGGGAGTAAAAGTGTAGAGATTTTGTATGCAATTAAACTTATGTTAGATTAAAGTAGACTGTTATAACTGTAAGATGTTTTATGTAAGCATCATACTTATAAAAAATTAAAAACTTACAGTAGATGTACAAAA
Organism: Tapirus indicus; assembly: GCA_031878705.1. Taxonomy (NCBI): domain Eukaryota; kingdom Metazoa; phylum Chordata; class Mammalia; order Perissodactyla; family Tapiridae; genus Tapirus; species Tapirus indicus. Next base: position 84,296,970 of record CM062942.1, on the reverse strand, counting down.
GATAAAGAGAAGGGAATCAAAACATAGTAGTATGGATAATCATAAATTCACAAAGGAATGCAGCAAGAGAGGAAGAAAGAAATGAACTATAAAACAACCAGAAAACAATACAATGACATTAGTAAGTCCTTAGCTATCAATAATTACTTTAAACATAAATGAATTTAATTATCCAATCAAAAGGCATAGAATTGACACATGGATAAAAAAAGGCACAACTATATGCTGCCTATAAGAAACTCATGTCAGTTTTAAGGATACACATAGGATCAAAGTGAAGGGTGGAAAAAGATATTTCATGCAAATGGAAACCAAAAGAGAGCAGGAGTAGCTACACTTTTATCACACAAAATAGGCTTTAAGTTAAAAACTGTAGCAAGAGACAAAGAAGATCATTATATGATGATAAAGGAGTCAGTTCATCAAGAGGATATAAGAATTGTGTATATACATATATATATTTAACATTGGAGCACCTAAGTATATTAATCAAATAACAACATATCTGAAAGGAGAAATAATAACAATACAATAATAGTAGGGTACTTCAATATCCCACTTTCAACATTAGGTAGATCATCCAGACAGAAAAATCAATAAGGAAACATTGTTCTTGAACTATGCTTTAGTTTCAATGGACCTAACAAAGATATGAAGAAAATTTCAACCAACAGCAGCAAAACACACATTTTTCTCAAGCACACATGGAAGATTCTCCAAGATAGATCATATATTTGATCACAAAACAAGTCTTAACAAATATAAGAAGATTGAAATCAAGCTAAATATCTTTTCTTATCACAATGATATGAAACTAGAAATAAATAACAGGAGGAAACCCGGAAACTTTGCAAATATGTATAAATCAACAATACACTCCTGAACAAGCAGTGCATCAAAGAAGAATCAAAAGGGAAATGAAAAAAATATCTGAAACAAATGAAAATGGAAACACAACATACCAAAATTTATGGGATACAGCAAAAACAGTTCTCAGAGGAAAGTTTATAGTGATAAACACCTACATCAAAAGAAAAAGAAAGATCTTACACCACGATCAAGTTGGATTTATCTGGAATGCAAGGATGGTTCAACATATGGAAATCAATAAATGTGATATATTACATTAACAGAATGAAGGATAAAAACCATATGGTCATCTCAATAGATGCAGAAAAATCATTTGACAAAATTCAACATCTTTTCATGATAAAACTGTCAACAAAATGGGTATAGAAGGAATATACCTCAACATAATAAAGGCCATATATGACAAACCCACGGCCAACATCATATTCAATGGTAGAAAGCTGAAAGCTTTTAATCTAAGATCAGGAACATGACAAAGATGCCCGTTCTTGCCACTTCCATTCAACAGGGTATTGGAAGTCCTAGCCAGAACAATTAGACAGGAAAGAGAAATAAAAGGTACTTAGGGAGTGTCACATCACCTCATGGAGGAGTAATTTATTCCCTTTGTCTCTACCTTCTAAGTCACAACCAGACATCCATCGAACAACAAAGGACTCCCTAAATAGCACAACAGGATGCCTAAGAGATCCGTGCATCTATACATCTGAAGGTTGGTGGACAGGGCCTCAGTGAGGCAGTGGAACTAGGGTATCAGCTCCTTCCCCTCCCCCAGTGGTGGTGATCCAAGGCACAGATCCTCACACCAGCACACGTGCCTGTGAACAGAGGCCACAGGACCAGAAAAGACAGGCACAGCTTAGTCCCTGACCTCCCAGCAGATCCAGTGCATGCACCTGTGAACAGAGGCCACAGAAGCAGAAATCACAGGTGTGGCTTGACCCCAGCCCCCCACCCAGAGTGGATCCAGTGCACATGCCTGTGAACAGAGGCCACAGGGGCAGGTACTGCTTAGCTCCTGCTCCCTAAACCCAGCACTGGTGAGTGGGGAGCATGCCCTGAGAATTCAAGGCACAGAGTGAAGCCAGTGACCCATTCCCCTTCTCCTCCCCCAGCAGTGGCCTGGTCTTTCCAACAGTGGGGACAGTATATAAAAATCGGATTTTCCCAGCTGAGGCGGGGCAGCCTGACTTGAATTTTCAAAACACACCAGCTCATGCCAGAGATCAGAAGCTGAATGAGCAAGCAGCAACAATGATGTCTCTCTGCTTAGCTCCTTCTCCCCCCAGCAGTGGCAGGTGGAACCTGTGACCAAAGGCTTTAGGAACCACAGCAGAACCAGTGACCCAGCCCCCAGTGTTGGCACCCTGATACCAGCTCTACTAGCAGTGGGAGCTGTATACAAGTCACCATGTCTCTGGGCCCCTAGCAGTTACAGTGACATCCATGAATCCCATGCCCCTGGCAGCAGTGCAGTCAGCACCCCTAGACAATCCAGGAGCAGCAGAGCAGGTGGTGCATGGGGAAGCAGCATCCAAACCTGTGGAGAGCCTGCAGAGAGCCAGGGGGGAACACAAGATCCAGGTGACCCCAGAAACAGCAAAAGTGCTATTAGAAATAACTAATGAATACAGAAAATTTGCAGGGTAGAAGATCAACATACAAAAATCAATTGCATTTCTATACACTAATAACCAACTAGCAGAAAGAGAAATCAAGAATACCATCCCATTTACAATTACAACAAGAAGAATAAAATATCTAGGAATAAATTTAACCAAGGAGGTGAAAGAACTATACACTGAAAACTATAAGACATTATTGAAAAAAGTTGAAGACACAAAGAAGTAGAGAAGTATTCCATGCTCATGGATTGGAAGAATAAGCATAGTTAAAATGTTCATGTTACCTAAAGCAATCTACAGATTCAATGCAATCAAAATCATAATCCCAATGACATTTTTCACAGGGGTAGAACAAAGAATCCTAAAATTTGTATGGAACAACAAAAGACCCCTGAATAGCCAAAGCAATCCTGAGAAAAAAAACAAAGCTGGAGGTATCACACTCCCTGATTTCAAAATATACTACAAAACAATAGTAATCAAAACAGCATAGTACTGGCAAAAAAACATATATACAGATTGATGGAACAGAAACGAGAGCCCAGAAATAAACCCACACATCTATGGGCAGCTAATCTACAAAGGAGCCAAGAACATACAATGGAGAAAGGAAAGTCTCTTCAATACATGGTGTTGGGAAAACTGGACAGCTACATGCAAAAGAATGAAAGTAGACCATTATCTTTTGCCATACACAAAAATTAACTCAAAATGGATAAAAGACTTGAAGGTAAGACCTGACACTACAAAACTCCTAGAAGAAAACACAGGCAGTACACTTTTTGACATCAGTCTTAGCAGTATCTTTTTGAATACCGTGTCTCCTCAGGCAAGGGGAGCAAAAGGAAAAATAAACAAATAGGACTACATCAGACTAAAAAGCTTCTGCAAGGCAAAGGAAAGCATTAACAAAACAAAAAGACAACCCATCAGCAGGGAGAAGATATTTGCAAATCACATATCCAACAAGTGGTTAATTTCCAAAATATATAAAGAACTCATACAACACAACAACAAAAAAGTGAACCACCTGATCAAAAAATGGGCAGAGGATATGCACAGACATTTTTCCAAAGAAGATTTACAGATGGACAACAGGCACATGAAAAGATGTTCAGCATCACTAATTATTGCAAATTATGCAAGTCAGAACCACAATGAGATATCACCTCACACCCGTCAGAATGGCTATAACTAACAAGACAAGAAATAACCGGTGTTGGAGAGGATTTGGAGAAAGGGGAATCCTCCTACACTGCTGTTGGGAATGCAAACTAGTGCAGTCACTATAGAAAACAGTATGGAGAGGGGGCCGCCTGGTGGCGCAGCGGTTTAGTCCGCGCTTGGCAGCCCAGGGTTCGCGAGTTTGGATCCCGGGCACCCGCCGACGCACTGCCTGTCAGCCACGCCGTGGCGGCGTCCCATATAAAGTAGAGGAAGATGGGCATGGATGTTAGCCCAGGGCCAGTCTTCCTCAGCAAAAAGGGGAGGATTGGCAACAGATGTTAGCTCAGGGCTGGTCTTCCCCACAAAAAAAAAAAAAAAAGAAAACAGTATGGAGATTTCTCAAAAAATTAAAATTGGAAATACTATATGTTCCAGTGATTCCACTTCTGGGTATTTATCCAAAGAGCATAAAAACACTAATTCAAAAAGATATATGCACCCCTATATTCATTGCAGTATTATTCACAATAGCTAAGACTTGGAAGCAACCCAAGTGCCCATCAATGGATGAATGTATAAAGAAGATGTATGTATATATACACAATGGAGTATTACTCAGCCATAAAAAAGACAAAATTGTGCCAATTGTGACAACATGGATGGATCTTGAGGGTATTATGCTAAGCAAAATAAGTCAGAGGGAGAAAGACAAATACTGTATGATTTCACTCATATGTGAAAGATAAACAAATGAACACATAGATTAGGAGAACAGATTGGTGGTTACCAGAGGGCAAGGGGGTGGGGAGAAGGCAAAATGGGTAAAGGGGCACATATGGATGGTGATGGATAAAGCTAGGCTATTGGTTGTGAACACAATGCAGTCTAAACAGAAGCTTAAATATAATAATGTACACTTGAAATTTACACAATGTTATAAACCAATGTGACCTCAATAAAATAATTTTTTAAAGGTACTTAAATCAGAAAGGAAGAAGTAAAATTGTATCTGTTTGCAGAAGACATGATCCTATATATAGAAAACCTTAAAGACTCCACCAAAAAACCATTAGAACTAATAAATAAATTCAGTAAAGTTGCAGAATACAAAATCAGCATACAAAATACAGTTGCATTTCTATCCACTAACAATGGCCTGCTGGAGAAATTAAGATAACAATCAGTTTTACAATAGCATCAAAAAGAATAGAATACTTAGAAACAAATTTAACCAAAGAGATGAAAGATATGTACATTGAAAACTGTAAGAGATTGATGAAAGAAACTGAGGAAGACACAAATAAATGGAATGATATTCTGTGTTCATGGATTGGAAGAACCAATACTGTTAAAATATCCATACTACCCAAAGCAATCTTCAGATTCAATTCAGTCCCTATCAAAATCTCAATGGCATTTTTCACAGAAAGAGTGAAAATAATCCTAAAGTTTGCATGGAACCACAAAAGATCCCGAATGGCCAAAGCAAAGAACAAAGATGGAGGCCTCACACTTTCTGACTTCAAACTATATTATAAAGCTATAGTAATCAAAACAGTGTGGTGCTGGCATGAAAACAGACACGTAGACCAATGCAACATAATAGATATTTCAGTATAAACCCATGCATATACGGCCAACTAATCCTTGACAAGCGTGCCAAGACACACAATGGGGAAAGGATAGTCTCTTCAAGAAATTTTGTCGGGAAAACTGGATACCCACATGCAAAAAAAATGAAACTGGGCCCTTACCTTACATCATTTTCACAATTACCTCAAAATGGATTAAAAGCTTAAATGTAAGACCTGAAACCATAAAATTCCCAGACAAAACATGGAAAGAATGCTCCTTGATATTGGTCTTGGCAATGAGTTTTTGGATATGGCACCAAAAGCAAAAATAAACAAGCGGGACTACATCAATCTAAAAATCTTCTGCAGAGCAAAGGAATAATAAACAGAATTAAAAAAACAACCTATGACTTGGAGAAAATATTTATAAGCCATATATTTGATAAGGAGTTAAAATCCAAAATATATAAAGACCTTATACAACTCAATAGCAAAATAAAAAATACTCTGATTTAAAAACGGGCAAAAGGTGCAAGCCCGGTGGTGTAGTGGTTAAGTTTGTGTGCTCTGCTTTGGCTGCCCAGCGTTCTTGGGTTCAGATCCCAGGCATGGACCTACACACCATTCATCAAGCCATGCTGTGGCAGTGTCCCGCATACAAAATAGAGGAAGATTGGCACAGATGTTAGCTCAGGGACAATCTTCCTCAAGCAAAAAGAAGAGGAAGATTGGCAGCAGATGTTAGCTCCATCTTCCTCACAAAAAAAAACCAAAATAAAAAAAATGGGCAAAGGACCTGAAAAGACATTTGTTCCAAAGAAAACGTACAAATGATGAACATGTACATGAAAAGGTGCTCAATGTCACTAATCATCAGGAAAATGCAAATCAAAATCACAATGAGATACCACCTCACACCTGTTAGATAACTGTTATCAAAAAGACAACAGATAAGTGTTGATGGGGATGTGGAGAAATTAGATCTCTTGTACACTGTTGGTGGGAATGTAAATTGGTACAACCATTGTGGAAAACAGTATGGAAAGTCCTCAAAAAATTAAAAATAGAACTACCAGATATCCAGCAATCCACTTCTGGGTATATATCCAAAGGAAATAAAATTAGCATCTTGAAGAGATAATCTGGCCTTCCATACTCATTGCAGCATTATTCACAATAGCCAGGAAATGGAAATAACTTAAGTGTCCATCAATGCATAAATGGATACAGAAGATGTAGTATTCAATGTATCCAATCTGGGATTATTTTTGCTGCAGTGGTGTGCTGGAACTTCTCCGCTGGAATCTTGGACTTCTCATGTTTGGATGATTGTCAAAAATTGGTATTCTGAAGGGGGAAGATGCTGTTTTGATGATGTCACTCTGAATCCCATAAGTTTTATTATTTTGTGCTTTTTTCATTTGTCTCAGATACTTTATAAATTCTCTTGTGATTTCTTTTTTGATTATTTGGTTAAGATTGAGTAGTTTAATTTCCACACATTTGTGAATTTTCCTGTTTTCATTCTGCTATTGATTTCTGGCTTCATTCCACTGTGGTCAGAGAAGATGCTTTGTATGATTTCAATCTTCTAAAATTTGTTAAGAATTTTTTTGTAATTTAACATGAGAATGCTCACATGTGCTTGAGAAGAATGTGTATTCTGCTGCTGTTGGATGGAATGTTCTGTATATTTCTGTTAGCTCCATTTGTTTTATGGTGTTGTTCAAGTCCTCTGTTTATTTATTGATCTTCTGTCTGGTTTTTCTATCCATAACTGAAACTGAAGACTCTTATGATTATTTTCTAATATGTGTTCTAAAAATTATATAAAACTCCTAAATTTTTGATATGTCCTGATATAATATTATCAGTAATAATTCTTGTTATTATCCTAAAATGTTGTCTGTCATCAGAATTGAGGCTCACACTAAAAGGACTGAATCTTAGCATCAGTAAAATGCCCTAGCTCTTCACGCAAAGGCAGCAGCAACAGAATCTATAAAGATTATGGCATATGTGGATGAAGTCCATTCTGCTTCTGCAAAAAGTGACTCCTCGTTGTCAGACTTTTGTCATCCTGGTGCCCTTGTAACATGGCAACAGTCTGCTCCTAAAGTAAAGAAATTAAGATGGGTAAGCGATGGCTGTAAATGAAACAAACAATTGGGGCTATTGGAAACCCAAGATGGCCGCTGGATTCTTCCCAACTCCCTGGAAAACCCCGTTTTTAAATTTTTGCATTCCTTCACCCACCATACTGCATTTAAGAAAAACTATTTTTGTCCCCAGAATCTTTGGACCTCCTCCTTCTGTACCTTTTGAGCACCTGCAGCTGGACTTTATTCAAGTGCCACTTATTATGGGTTGTCAGTATGTTCTTGTTATTGTATGTATGTTTTCTGGATGTGTTAAATCCTTCCCTTGCCACAAAGCTGATGTCCTAACAATGGCAAAGAAACTGTTAGAAAGTGTGTTTTCCACTTGGGATATACCTTCCACAATCTCCAGTGGTCGGGGGACCCACTTCACTGGGCAAATCATACAACCCCTAACAAAAACCTCACAAACTTCTTGGAATTTTCACTGTCCCTATCACCCTCAATCATTAGGCAAGGTCAAGAGAACTAATAGAAAAGCTCAATTCCAGCAGAACAAGAATTAATTACATGAGGCTGCATGAACTGAGGAGGATGCTCTAATATTTTGTCTTTCCAAATTTAAGGAGATCTTTTCTGTTAAGCTACCTATGACTTACAGTAATTTGGTAAAGTATACTTTGTGAACAAAGATGAAACATTTATTTTTCTCCCTATCTGATCCCTCCAGAATTCAGAAACTCTCAGTGAGTATTCTTATTTTGAGGGCAATATATTTATTTGCATAAGTTTAATAAGAAACTGTTCTCCTTGTAATAGGACACAGTTAGAAACATTGGCTCTATTACCAAGGCTTTGACTGGAATGTCATATTTGAGAGAGACATGCAGAGACTCAACTATGACCAGACAGCTTCAATGAACTGCAGGGAAAAATCAATCTGGTACTTTGCTTACAAGTTTCCAGCAAAGCAGTCTTAAAAAGGACTTATATAGTCAATCACTATTCTTGTTGCATTTGTATAAATAAACAGGCCAAGTTTAATGCAAACGAATTTAGTTTTACTGTGATTATCTTTGGTAAAAAAAAAAATGGGAGTAATTGTAAAGAGAAAAATTATGTTTTCACCTTTGTAGATTTTAGATTCTAGTCCTGTTAACTGTCTTTGAGGTTTTATTAAATACCTGTAAACTGGACTGGATTCTGAATTCTAGTTTCCTCAAATATCTGGCTACAATTCACCAAACTAACATTTCCAATTTTTTCCCACCCTCCTGATTTGGAACCACTAAAAACAAAGACTGCCCTTGAATCTCCTTGGAAGGGGCTGTGCCAGGTTCTCCTAACTACCCAAATGGCAGCGAAACTTCAGGGGCTTGAACCTTGGATACATATCTCACAGCTAAAGAAGGCTCCACCTGACATCTGGTCCTGTACAAATGCTGGAGACTCTAAATCAAATTCACGAGGAAGAGAAGTAGCTGATATTGAGGTAGACTGCTTCTGCCCAAGACCAAGATTTCATACTTTAATTAAACATGAAACCCTTTCTTCTCTTTCTTTCCTTTATTCTGGCATTGACCTGGAAAGGTAATGCCATCATCTGTATCTTCCAGGCTATTGCTAAGGAGAGTAACATCTGGAATTTACAGCAACCTTTTATTTCAGGCTAGGAGAAAAATCTAACTGACCCCTGGCTTGAATGGGCAAATGCAACAATTCCTGCAGATGAACCCATTAACAGTGTCATCTTAGTGGAAATGGTTTGTGCTCTGACAGGATTTATTTTTATCTGTGATGATTATCATTCTTCTTGAGCCTACAAGTGCCTAGATCGCTGGTGCACAGCTGGGCAATACCTCTTAGGTTGTCTAATTGTGCCCCTAACTGTTCACAAATAAACTGGGATACCTCATTGGTCAAGTCCCCTGAATTTACATTGTCAAGTTAGGAAGGACTTACCAGGATGCTTTTCATGTTTCAGGGTTTGCTTCCTTTGGCAGGGCCCTACTTCCCTTGTTAGGAGTAAATGTAAATGAGGCTATGATCAGAAACCTCTCCTTAACTCTTGGAGACAATGCAGAGTCCATTGCTAAGACACTAGCTGCCCAACAAAAATCCTTACAGTCTCCGGCCAAAGTTGTTCTTGATAATAAGATAGCCTTTGACTATTTTTTAGCTGAGCAAGGAGGTGTCTATGCTATGGCCAACACCAACTGCTACAGCTGAATTAACACTTCTGGGCAAGTGGAAACTTGGTTACATAAGACCATTGAGCAAGGTATTTGGCTTAAAAAGGTGACTCCTTTGACAGGGACTTTATTTGACTTATTTGATTTTGATGGGTTTGGGTGTTGGGGACCATGGCTCTGAAGTGCACTCCAAACATTGGGAATTATCCTGCTTATTAAAATCATAATAATTCCCCTGGTGCATTGTATCCTCCCCAAAGATTTAAATGCGTGTTCACAGCCACTGACTACCAAGCAAATCATCTCCCTAAAACTGGAATGTCAAAAAGGGAATGAATAGAATGACCCACTTAAAAACTGTGAATCTGGGGGCTGGTCTAGCGACTGAGTGGTTAAAGTTCCACACACTCTGCTTCAGCAGCCCAGGTTCATGGGTTTGGATCCCTGGTGTGGACCTATACCACTTGCCAGCCCACATACAAAATAGAGGAAGGTTGGCATGGATGTTAGCTCAGGGCTAATCTTCCTCAAGCAAAACAAACAAAAAAAGGAGGGAGATTGGCAACAGATGTTAGCACAGGTTGGAAGAAAATTGTGAACCTGAAGCAGTAAGCTGTGAGTATCACAGGGATACAGCAAAAAGCAGCATGACCTATGAATATCACACAGAAGATCAGTAAGAGCTAAGAGAGTTGCAGAGCAGTAGCTGAGAGTGGCGCAAATCCTTAATTTTTAATCACATCTCTCAGTTAGGCTGAGAGTTTGATCAAAAGGGAGGAATTGTTAAAAAAGAGGCAGCAGGCTCAAAATGGAGTCATTTGCCCCCCATGACAGCAAACCAAGACTTAATTGCAGTTTCAACCCCTCCCAGAAATATGACCTTTAAAACAGTCAGTCTGAAATTTCCTGAATAGCACTAGTGAGGTAATCTGCAGGATAACACCCTTGCAGTTCCCTAGCCCTTTCCCAAAAAGAAGATGTCCTGGACCAAAATAAACCTTTCTTCTCTTTTGCTAATAACCCACTTGCTCCACCATCCTTCCTATAAAAACTTTCCATTTTGTACAAACCCTTGGAGGGCACTTCTAGTTGCTAGATGAGATGCTGCCTGATTCATGAATTGTTTAATAAAGCTATTAGATCTTCAAATTTACTCAGTTGAATTTTGTTTTTTAACAGTACTGACCCTTCCTACCAGCTCATGAAATGGGTCCACATGACCTCAGATTATCGGGGAAATTCATGCCTTAATAACCTGGGCTCAAGACAGGGGACTTCCCCTTCTCCTTGACAGCAGCCAAGGTTGTGATAGATGAGTGCATTCTCTGCTCCTGAAAGAAACAATGGAAACTATTCAGATGGAGACATATTCCTGGAAGAGACTGACCATACTCCCCCTGGCACATTGATTTCATTGGCCCACTGCCCCCTTCTGCTAGGGCTTTCAGATATGCTGTCACAATCATTGATACTTACATGGGACTCCTCTTGGTGATCCCCACCTGAAATTCCTCTTCAAAATGGGTGGCATCTTCCTCACTCAATTTGTTCTTGTTCCCTTTGGATCACCAGACATTACTGACTCTAACCCAGGTACTCACTTTACTTCTCAGGATACTCAACAGTGGCCTCTCCACATAATATTCTTTGGAACTTCCATCTGGGCTACTGCCCCAAGGAGGCTGACCTCATTGAGGATCATAATGGAATTCCTAGAAAGACACTACTTAAATTACTTTCAGGCAAGTGGTCCCCAAAATGGGTCGAATTCTTGCCTCAGGCCCTCTTCTTGCTTAATTCTCATCCCCTGTGCCTTCATACCTTGCACACCAATCATTATATGCTCCCCCAAATTCCACTTTTGGTCATCTCTGACAATCTGCAAGCTTTCACCCTCTGAGACTATGTCCTTTTGATTTTGTTCTCTGACTCCACTTCCCCCTCCCACTATGATTTTCCAATCATCTCACCATCTGCTTCACACTGGCAACCTGATCCAGAGTGGATAATCCAATATGATCCCCTCATCATTGAACACCCTCAGGCCAAACGCCCACTAAGTTAGTGTGAGATCATTTCTTTGGAAACCCTGACAACAGTGAGGACTCTCCAAAAGGAGCCACGTCCATGCCAGCCGCTGTCCCCATATATAGTGGCTACAAGCGTTGGCTAATGAAACTAAATTCCCCTACCAATTTACAGGAAGTAGAAATCATTGCCCTGGGACCAACAAGTGGCACAGTTTGGGTGTCTGAAAGAGGGAAAGAAAGTCTCTGCTTGGTAGACTCAAGCCATATTCAGAGATGAGAGTATGGTGAAAAAGCTACAAGTCGTGGCCTTACCCCACACTAGATGAGGTAACCCATGACTTTCTTGCCAAGAGCAATTAATAAATATACAAATAGCTCAACCAAAAGGAACCCAACCCAAGTTCACCAAATGTTGATACTCTATATGGCTATGGCTATTCTTATTGCTTTGTACAGCCTGGGTGATAGGGTTACTGGTAGACCCCTCAGGCCTAAGTATCACACAGACACAATGCTGGAACAATACTGTTCCAGCCTGAAATTACACCACAGGGTAGAAAAGCGGGGAATTTTGGAGAGCCCTGTTGGAAGGGCTCAAGTCAGCATGCCACCGAGTCTGGGGGGCAAAGGGATTAAATCCCTTTACAGGCAATGAACCCTGTGGAAGCGATGTCCTAGATGACACTTGGCCCACAATTGCTGTACATCAAATATTGCAACAAGCTAACTGGCCCTATGATTGCCCATACATAAAACTCATCTGGTTATAGGGTCTGTGCTCCCATGATTTGTTCATTGCCCTCATGGATCAGTCCCAGGAGTGCCCAAATTGCATCCATAAGACCTCCCTTAGCCTGGGATATAAATGTGACCAGAATCTTTATGTGCCTTGGATTTGCTCCTCAGGTAATGAAAGGGCAGTCACCCATTCCTTGCTGAATGTGCCCCTGATGACCCCAGGGAGCTCTTAACAATTTGTTCCACTAGCAGCAAGCATTAGATATGGAACTCAGCCCTCAGGGAAGCCTCCAAGTTATATGAACCTGCCCATGACCAATACCCCAACTGGATAGCCACAAGAGAGGGTTACCTGCCCTTGGGTGGCCACCACTCCAGAGAACCTCACCCCAAGGGAGATGGACTCATTACTGGAGAGAACCCCACCTCAGATGGCATCAACACAGCTCAAGAGTTCGCAGTTGGAGATGCCTATGTCTCCTGAACCATAGATGATACACTACGGACATATCACCATGTCGGAGACCTCGCCACTCACCCAGATGGCCCCACTCTTCAGTTTATGGAAAACTCAGTGGAACTTTACAATGGGGACTAAGACATTCTGGGAACAATGGACTAAATATACTGCCCTGATGGAATCAGAGGATGACCCACTGGAATATTATTTTGCCTAATTTGCCTGTTGACCCTACCCTATACCAAGAGGCCTGTCAGATTGTGAATACATCCCCTACTGACTGCAGGGAAGCATTGTGTCATATTTCTTTATTGTGGCAGGGTAAAATGTGCATTCAGAATCAGACAGCTCCCCTGTCTACTGCCCATTTAGACAGTTTGCTCTCACCTTCTCCCCTTGACTTTCTGCTTGTGTGTGCTTACATGGGAATTCCCAACCACTACTTCTGCTGGCCACTGTAAGCCCTCACCATGATTCCCCCTGACATTGTTATGATCTCTTCCACCATGATTCTCCCGACACTACTATGACCTCTTCCACCACACCTTACCCCTGTCCCTTCATGACTCCTGTAAGACGCTTCACAAACACCACAAACATTTTATCTAATGGGCTGAGAAGGCTACCCACATATTGGGAATCAGAAATTACTGGACTTGTCATATGGTTTCCAATTGCCTGAACCCCACTTTAAATGCTTACTCTGCTTATATACTTAATCTCGGCCAACTCCATCTAACAATGTCTTTGCTCCAAGCTTTCCTTCAATTAGATGCCCCACCCATTTCCACCCCAATTGCTCCTGGAGGAGTTGTTTTGGAATGGCCTTCAAGGCCATCTTGGTGATTCTGTGCCCAGGCATAAACACTCTTGGCCTGCAGACCCCTTAACCACACTGCTAGGATTCACATAGCAGAGACAGCCAGGGAATGGGTATGAATTCCTGAGTTTCTTGTGGGAGGCTCTGATGAATACTTTACACTGGGAACTTCCACCTTTCGATTTTGTTGCAGGCCCACATCACAAGGCTCTCACCTAGTGCATTATTCTCTTGCCCAGCCATGAAGAGGGAGGTGATGCTAGGAGTTCTGGGAGCATGCGTCATCTAGTCGGGAATCTGCAGGTGAGGCATCCCATGGGGCTCATTGGTGTGGCTCCTGGTGGAGTTCATGAGTCAGCCAGTGGGATCTGCAGCCAGTTGTTGAGTTCCCTGCACTGGCTGCTGAGAGTCCTCACTCTTTCTCTGCTCCTAGCTGCCCACAGATGCTTCAGCTGTGCCGATCCCCTCAGTGTTCTGGGTGCTGCAAGAAAAAAAATGGGCCTCCTGGGCAGTGTCTCCCAAGGCACTCATTTTTCTCTTCCTTTCCCCCATGGAAGAAATTAAGGGCTAAGGGAGTCTCTCTTGGCACCGAGCTGTGCCACCTTGAGGAGAGGTGTTGTGGATAAAGTGAAACTGTTCTTCTTACTCTCTTCTATGCGTCTATTCTCAGATTGTTTTGCCTCACTGTCATGCTGAAACTTCTGCACTGGACTCCTAGGCTCCCGTAAAGGTATTCTTGTCTGTAGTGGTGTTAAAATTAATGTTTCTGTGGGGATTTGAGGACTGGAACCTCCTATTCTGCCATCTTGGTGTCATCCTCTTCTAAACTGTATGTTAATAACTGTATTCTTTGTCCTGTGTGGCCACTGAAGTCTTTGTTTTGTTAGCTAGGTGGTCAGCTAGTGTTTTGACAGGGTTTCACTAGATGTCTAGAGCCAAGAAAAGGGGGAAAAAAGCAAAAATAATCTCCCAGACTCTGCAAATTGGTCCTGTTTGGGGGTCATTCCTTCAACGCATAGCTGGACCATTTATGACTCTTCCTTAGCCTTCACTTCATGCTTTGGTGGAAACTGAAGGACAGCCTGAGGTGAAATCTTAGGGTCTTCTTAGGTGTTTTCTGAGCTTGTGTCTACACTTGGCCATCTGTGTGGACTTCTCAAGTCCCCAGTATACACAGCAACTTTAAAAAGCCTCATCCACCCAACCTCCCCTGTATCTCCTCCACACTCTTTTCCAGGCTTTTTGAACTGTCTATTGCTTGTCCTGACTGTTCTCCCTTGCCCCAGGCTGCAGTATCCAATACTTTTGCCATTAAATGCTTTCAACAGAAGCCACCCTGTAGGCCACCCAAGGCCTGGGAACGTTCTGAGTGAGGAGAAACAAAGACAAGGCCTTGCACCAGTCCTTGAGGAAGCCGTGAGACTGGTTGAAATACACAAACACAGTTCTTTGAGAATAAGGTCCATATTGCTTTCTGGCACTAGCAACCTGTACCAGGAGTATGGGCTGCCATCTTCACAGCCACCAAACTGGGGAGAGGGGAGATGGTCGGTAGGCAATTTAAAAAGCTGTAGTGCTCTCTTACTGCAATGCAAAAGCTCCTTTCTTCATTAAGTACTCTCCTGGTTCTTGTAAGTTTTTCACTAGATTCCAGAGATTTGCAAAAATAATTCTGACAGTTTTTAGCAGCTTATTAATTGTTTTTGTGGAAAGAATGGAGCCCTGGGGTTCCCTACACCACCATTTTCAGTGACATCACTCAACTCATTCTTCATTCCTTTTTATTGCTAAGTAATTTTCCATTGTATGGCTATACCACATTTTATTTATCCATTCATAATTTGATAAACATTTGTGTCATTTGCATTTTTTAGCTATTTGGAATAATGCTGCTATGAACATTCATGTACAAGTTTTTGTGCGAACATATGTTTCCAGATCTCTTGTGTATATACCTCAGAGTGAAATTGTTGGGTCATATGGTAACTCTATGTTTAACTTTTTGAGGAACTGTCAGACTATTTTCCGAAGTGGCTGAACCCTTTTATATTCTCACCAGCAATGTATGAGCATTCCAATTACACTATGTCTTCACTGGCACTTATTATTATCTGTATTTTTGATTGTAGATATCTCCGTGGAGGTGAAGTGGTATCTCTTTGTAGTTTTGATTGGGATTTCCCTAATGAAAAATGTTATTGAGCATTTATTGATTTGTTTATTGACCATTTGTATATTGTCTTGGAGAAATGTCTATTCAGATCTTTTTTCCTATTTTTTTTAGTTATTTGTCTGTTGTTGAGCTGTAAGAGTTCTTTATATATTTTAGATCCATGTCTTTTATCAGAGATATGATCTTCAAATATTTTCTTCCATTCTGTGTATTGTCTTTTCACTTTCTTGATATTATTCTTTGAAACACAAAGTTTTAAATTTTGATGAATTCTTATCTATTATTTTTTGTTGTTTTTGGTGTCATATCCAAGAGACCATGACATGATCCAAGGTCATGAAGATTTATGTCTATATCTTATAAGAGCTTAAAAGTTTTAGTTCTTACATTTAGATATTTTATCCATTTTGAGTTAATTTTTATAAATGGTGTGAGGTAAGTAAGGGGTCTAATTTCATTGTTTTGCATATGGCTATCTAATTGTACCAGCACCATTTGTTAAAAAGGACTATTCTTCTTCCATTACATTTCCTTGATATTCGTTGGTTTATATGTCCATCTTCACGCCAGTACAATATTGTCTAGATTCTATAGGTTTCTAATGAGTTTTAAAATCAGGAAATATGAGTCCCTCAATTTTGTTTTCTATTATAAGATTATTTTGGCCATTCTGAGTCCCTTGAATTTCCATACAAATTTTAGAGTTAGCTTGTCAATTTCTTCAAGAAGGCAGATGGGATTTTGATAGGAATTATATTGAATTTGTAGATCAATTTGGGAAGTGTTACCATGTTAACAACATTAAGTCTTTTGATCCATGAACATAGGTTGTTGCATTGGTTTCCTATTGCTGGTATAACAAGTTTCCACAAATCTAGTGGCATAAAACAACACAAATTTATTATCTTATAGTTCTGCAGGTCAGAAGTTTTAAATGGGTCTCACTGGGTGAAAATCAAGATGTGAAATCCATTTCCTTTCCTTTTTCAGATAGAAGCCACCTCCATTCCTCCTGGCTCTTGGCTCATGGCCTTTACTCCATCTTGAAAGCCAACAGTGTAGCATGTTTTAATCCCTCTGTCTAAGTCTTATACTCCTGCCTCTTTTTTATAAAGAAACTTGTGATCACATTGGATCCACCCACATATTCAGGATAATCTTCCCATCTCAAGATCACAGCTGCAAAGTCCCTTTTTCCATGTAAGGTAACATATTCACAAATTTTGGGGATTAAGATGTGGATATCCTTGGGGGCCATTATTCTGCCTACCACAGATATCTTTCCAGTTATTTAGATCTTTTTAATTTCTTTTCATAATGTTTTATAATTTTCAGAGAATAGATTTTTCACTTTTTTGGTCAAATTTATACCTAGATATTTTATTCCTTTGGTTGTTTTTGTAAATAGAATTGTTTTCTTAGTTTCATTTTCAAATCACTCATTGCAGAAATACAACTGAGTTTTGGACTTATAGAAACACAGTTGTATTTACAGAAATACAGTTGATTTTTGTATTTTGCTCATGTATCCTGAAATCTTGTTGAACTCATTTATTAGTTATAATAGTTTTTTTGTGGATTCTTTAGAGTTTTTATATACAAGATCATGCCATCTACAAATAGAGTGTTTTAGTTCTTCATTTCAAACTGTATGCCCTTTGTTTCTTTGTCTAGCCTAATTGGCCTGGCTAGAACCTCCAGTACCATGTTGAGTAGAAGTGGCAAGAGCAACATCCTTGTCTTGCTTCTGATTTTAGAGGGAAAGCATGCAGTCTTTCACCATTAAGTATGATATTAGCTGTGGGGTTTTCCTAGATGCTCTTTATCAGGTTGAGGAAGTTCCCTTCTACTCCCAGTTTGTTGAGTGTTTTTATCATAAAAGGGTGATTAATTTTGTCACATGCTTTTTCTGCATCTATTGTGCTGATCATGTGGTTTTTGTCCTTAATTCTATTGATATAGTATATTACATTAATTGATTTTAACTAATTATATCCCTGTTATAAATCCCAATTTGTCATAGTGTGTACAATTCTCTTTATATCTAGCTGGATTCAGTTTGCTAGTATTTTGTTGAGGAGCTTTGCATCTGTATTCATTAGGAATATTGGTCTATAGTTTTCTTTTTATGTGATGTCTTTGTCTGGCTTTGGTATCAGGGTAATACTGACCTCAAAGAATGAGTTGGAAAGTATTCTCTCTTCTTTCACTTTTTGGAACAATTTGTGAATGTTATATAAATTCTTCTTTAAAAGTTTGGTGGAATTCACCAGTAAATCTGTCTTGGCTTGGGCTTTTCTTTGGGGGTGTTTTGATTACTGATTCAATGTCTTTTGTTGTTATAGGTCTATTCAGATTTTCTAGTTCTTCTTGAGTCAGTTTTGGTAGTTTGTGTTTTGCTAGAAATTGTTCATTTCATCCAGGTTATATAATTTTTAGGCATACAGTTGTTCATAATATTCTCTTATGATCATTCTTATTTCTGTAAGATCAGTGTTGATTTCCCATCTGTAATTCCTGATTTTAATAATTTGAGTCTTTTTGCTTTTTGCCTTGGCATGCTAGTTAAATATATGTCAATTTTATGGATCTTTTCAAAGAACTAACTTGGTTTCATTGATTTTCTATTTTATTTGTTTCTACTCTAATCCTAATTATTTTTTTCTTTTATTTCTCTTAGGTTTAGGGTTCTCTCTTTTCCCCACTGTCTTAAGGCAGATGGTTGCATTATTGATTTGAGATTTTTCTTCTTTTTTTAGTGTAGACATTTACATTACAAATTTCTATAAGCACTGTTTTAGCTGTAGCTCATAAGTTTTGGTATAATGTGTCTTCATTTCTTTCATCTCAAAGTATTTTCTAATTTCCCTTATAATTTCTTCTTTCACCCATTGGTTATTTAGGAGTCTGCTGTTTAGTTTTCACTTATTTGTGGATTTTCCACATTTGTTCTGTTATTGATTCATAATTTCACTCCATTTTTATAGGAGAACATACTTTGTGTGATTTAAATCCTTTTAAGTGTATTGAGGCTTGTTTTATGGCCTAGCATATGGTCTATCCTAGAGAATGTTCCATGTGCATATGAGAAGAATATGTATTGTGCTGTTGTTGGGTGGAGTGTTATATCAATATTGGTAGGTCTATTTGATTTGTAGTGTTGTTTGAGTCTTCTGTTTCCTTGCTGATCTTCTGTCTAGTTGTTCTATCCATTGTTGAAAGTGGGATATTGTAGTCTGCAACTATTAGAGACTATTTTTAGACAGTCTAAGCTCCATTATTTGTGGTGCGGTATTGAAGTCTGCAATTTTTTTGTTGAATTGTGTGTTTATCCCTTCATTTCTGTCAGTTTTTCCTTCACTTATTTTGGAACCTCTTTTATTAGGTCTATATATGTTTACAATTGTTATATCTTCTGATGGATTAATCTTTTTGTCATTACAAAATGTTCCTCTTTACCTTTACTGACTTTTTTGTTTTAAAGTTATCTTTTTCTTTTGACGTTAGTATTGCTACTTCAGCTTTTTTGTGGTTGCTGTTTTCATGGTGTATCTTTTTCCATCCTTTTACTTTCAAGCTATTTGTATCTTTGAATCTAAAGTATGTCTCCTGTGCACAGCATGTAGTTGGACCTATTTTTAAATCCAGTCTGACAATCTCTGGCTTTTGATTAGATTGCTCAATCCATTCACATTTCATGTTTTTATTTATATAGTTGGATTTGTATCTGCCATTTGAAATTTTGTGTTCTCCAAGTCTCATGTGTTATTACTCTATTTCTCCTTTACTGATTTCTTTTGCATATGTGAATATTTCTAATGTTAAATTTTAATTCCTTTAATGATTTTTCTCTATATTCCTTGAGTTATTTTTCTCAGTGGTTGCCATAGAACTTATCATATACATCTTAACCTATCAGAATCTATTTCAAATTTATACTAACAATTTGAGTGATTATAGAAACGTTACCCCTATATAGCACTATTCCTTCTCTCCCCTTTTTTATGCCATTATTGTTATAATATTACATTTATATATGCTACAAATCCAACAATACATTATTATAATTATTACTTCATATAATTTTTGGTCTATTAAAGAAACAGAGAAAGGAAAGGAGAACAAGTATGTATTTATAGATTTTGTGATATTAACCTTCTTATTTATCATTTCTGGTTGTCCTCACTTGTTCTTGTGAATTTGAGTTACAGTCTAGTGTCGTTTCCTAACTCCAGTACAGCCTTTCTCCCACCCACTCCTTGTTGCTGTTATCATATATATTACATTACTGTATGTAATAGACTTAACAATACAATTATATACAAATTATTTTATATAATTGCTTTTTTAAAAAGTCAAGAAAGAAAGGAGAAGAAATTAGCAATTATGCTATCTTTTATAATTGTATAATTGCCTTTACCAGTAATTTTTGGTGTTTTTGAGTGGTTTAAAATTACCATTTGGGGTCACTGGCTTTCAGCTTGATGAACTTCCTTTAATATTTCTCATAAGGTACATCTGCTAGTAATGCATTCTTCCAGTTTTTCGTTAGCTTGGAATGCCGTTATTTCACCATCATTTGAAAGACAGTTTTGCTAAGATGTATGGTTCTTAGTTGACAGGTTTTTTTTTTTCATTCAGCACTTTGAATATGTCATCCACGGCCTTCTGGACTTCATTGTTTCATATGGGAAGTCAGCTCTTAATCTTATTGGGGTTTCCTTGTATGTGATGAATTGGTTTTCTCTTGCTGCTTTCAAGATCTTCTTTTTGTCTTTTGCTTTTGGAATTTTTACCATGATGCATTTTGGTGTGAGTTTTTTTGTACTTATCCTGTTGGAGTTCACAGATTCTTGGATATGTAGATTAATGTTTTCATCAAATTTGGGAAGTTTTCAGCCATTATTTCTTTGCATTTTCCTGCACCTTTCTCTCTCTCTTTTATCTCCTCCCACTACTCCCATCATGTGTATGTTGGTGTGCTTAATGGTGTCCCACATTTCTCTGAGGCTCAGTTTATTTTTCTCTATTCTGTTTCTCTCTATTTTCAAATTATATAACCTCTATCAACCAATTGTCAAGTTTGTTGATTCTTTCTTCTTCCAGCACAAACCTACTGTTGAATCATTCTAATGAATTTTTTATTTAGATTATTGTACTTTCAATTGTAGAATTTCTATTTGGTTCCTTTTTATAATTTTTCTCTTTAGTGTTATTGTTTATTTGATGTGATATTGTCATCAGACCTTCCTTTATTTCTTTAGGCATGATTTTCTTTTAATTTATTTGAATATATTTATAATGACTACTTTGAAGTTTTTTTCTGTTAAATCCAACATCTGGTCGCTTTTTCAGACACATTCTGTTGCCTGATTTTTTCTTGTATATGAGTCATACTTTTCTGTTTTTTTTTTTTTTGCATGTCATAATTTTTTTTTGAAAACTGGACATTTTAGGTAATGTATTGTAGCAAGTCTGAATACCGATTTCCCTGTCCCATATCTGTGGATTGTTTTTGTTCTTTACTTGTTTATTTGTTTAGTGGCTTGGGTAGACTGTTGTAATGAAGTGTATTTTCCATGCAGTGTGAAGCCTTTGATGCTGCTCCTCAAAAGGTGCAGACTTGAGCATGTGTTTCAGCAGGGTTGTCTTTGAATGTCTCTCTCCCTGTTAAGCTGTCTACCTCTGTTGGTATCACACTCAGCTGTTAGGCTCCACTAATTTCTGTCTGATTGCTCTATTGTTTTAGACAGTGCTCTGGGGCTTAAATTGCTCCATAGTTTGATCCAATTAAATGTGGACCCCTTTGTCAGGATAGCTTTTGAGGCACGTGTTTGAGGTTTGTTATGATACCTGGAAGGTTAGTCTTAGCTTTATCTTTCCCTGGTTCTTTCTGGTAAATTTGTTGGCCTGCAGTTTACCTTGTTGCTCTCATAGAGTTATCAGTCTCTTCTTAATTGCTTACTACCAAAATGTCCATTGTTTCCAAGAGCATCCTTAGTCTCGAACTTCCACACATACTGTTTCAAATTAAGTCAGTTCTTATGAGGAGAACTTCGGAGCTCTCTCTTATTATACTGCCTTTCCCCTTGGGAAAAATCTCTAAACCATTCTTTGGGTACTGTGCAGGTGCAGTAGCTGCGGGTCTTCTCAGCTTATCTCTCCTACATGGAACTTTTACTTTTAGAGCAAGGTTGACTGGAGTCTCAGTGTTCTGGCCTGCCGTGCCTAGTATACAACCTCTGGCCTATGAGTGGAAGCTGGATGAAGGAAAGCTGCCCCAGCTTCTTGGCCATATTCACCAGGAATTTAGCTTCTTCAACTTGGGGTGGGAGGGGATGAGAAGTGCTGGTGTCTTACTTCTCCCAATGAGATATGGTAACCCTTGATTTGGAGCTGAGGGATGAGAGAGAACTGTCTTTTTGGCCACATCCTCTTGGAGAGGAGCTTCCATGAAACCCAGCTGGGGGATGAGGAGGGAGGGAATGGATCTTGGCTAAATGCCACAGATTCTTGCAGTCCACAGATGAGGCAGTTGGAAAGAATTCTTACTGAGTTTTAGTAGATTTTATTGAAGAAATGTTTCTGCATTTGCTGTTTGCCCTAGGACAATTTCCAGGGACTTTAGATGGCTGGCTTTAAATGATGTTCATCAGTTATGTTTGTTTCCCTCTGGAGTGGATCTACAGTGCTCTTCATATGTCATTCTGGATGTGGAATTCCTTCACTTCCACCTTTGACAAAATACTGCTTTGTGTGAGACATTTTATGGTTTGGTGGATCAGATAGCACTCAGTTCATGGAGACATGTTTGGTTTGTATAGTCACTCTGTGTCTCATGGTCAGGTGTTCAGTCTCTATGAGGACCCAGTAGTAAACCAGCAGCTATTTTTTAAGTGGAGAATAGTTATCAACAGAGGAGGGCATGGCCTTACTCATAAGCCATAGTGATCCTCACAGTGACTTCCTACTGGGACTTGCCAGAGGTTTCATACTGCTTCTCTGCCTATCACAGATATGACCTTTTGAATAGCATTGGTTCTGCTAGGTCATAAGACCCAAGTGGCAGATCAGCTTCCACTGCAACCAGGACCTGCTGCAAAGCTGTTTCTTGTTCTGGGATTCACTCAAAAGTGGAGCCTTACAAGGTTCCTGGTAAATGGGTCAGAGCAGCCATAAGAAATTTGTTACAGAAATTTGGCCTTATACAATTGTAGGAGCTAGTTGAGCAGTGTATGCAAGGCTGTCATTTTCATGTCTGATGCTGGAGCTTGCAGTCCACAGATCAGACAGTTGGAAAGGTAAGATAGATGTAAAGCAGGGGAGTAGAAGGACAAGCTGGAACCCACAAGCACAAGCTGGCAGTTCTTGTTGCCTCTGCCCTTAGTGGTGTGGAGCTGGACCAAGAAGCTGGGCCCTTCATCGTGGAGCTAAACATACACCTGGCCTGGAGAAGCTGAAACAAGATCTAGGGGAAGGTGGAGCAGTTGCAGTCCCAGCTGGTGCCCCACACCAACAAGGTAAGCCATCAGACAAGCAACAATGTGTGTAAACTACAAAATGGCTGCTACTTCACTTCCACCCTCCAAATCTCTCACAAGAATCTCTTTTGTGATCCACCTCAACAAGAAACATACAGAAAAGGGAATTCTGGAAAATGCAGTTCACCCTAACCAGTTGACACATTACAAAGCCACCAGAGATACATCATGTGAATCTAATAATTTCTTGTGGCTCTCTCTCATCGAACCCTGACTGATAGAGCATCTTTAGCAGGAATATCACAGAAGTGATGCTGCATTCTTCTTAGTGTGTCCTATCCGGTGGTGAATGATTTCTATTTGTCCCATAACTAATGATGCTCACTTTAATCACTTGATTAAGGTAGTATGTGCTTCTCCATTGTAAAGTTACTCTTTTTTTTCTTTTGTAATTGATAAGTATTTTGTGAGAAGATAACTTAGAAACTATGTAAATAACTCATTCTTCGTCAAAATTTGTTTATTTACTTATATCAGTATGGACTCATCGTTTTCTATTTTATTCAATATTTGTTACTATCATTAATTTGAAGCTCAAATTGTCACTGATTTGGCCAGTCTGAATCTTCTCAAGCTGGCTTATTTGTCCTTTTGATATGCCCCACTCTTCTCTGAGCACTTCCTTACTTCCTTGCTTTCTGGCACAAAAATGTGTTCTAGGCTCATCTTACCATTTTCCTGGTCCAGCCCTGTAATAAGCTACTTCTCTAAGGAGCTCTGATTTCTTTTAGCAGAAAACAGTATTTAGAAAACAAGATCTGGGTGCTCTGTGTGATCATTGCTACTGAGGTGTCATTGCTTCTAAATCCTCTCAGCAGACAGAGCTAGGAAATATATGTAGAGGTGCGTGTGTGTGTTGTGTTTATCTATCTATCTATCTATCTATCTATCTATCTATCTATCTATCTATCTATCTATCTATCATCTATGTGTGTACATATATACGCACATACACACATTTACGTCTATATTTTTTTATATTGAAAACCATGAGTTCTCATTGATACCTCCAATTCCAATCCAATACCACAAGGTTCATTCTGTTTTTTTCCTTTACCGTATTGGTAACTCTCTTCTCTGACAGTGAGAAACCTGACTTCAGTTATCCTTAATAATTTGATTAGGCCCCCTGTATGTAATTAATCTGCATTTCCCCCACTCCTGCTTCTCCTATGGAGATTCTCTCTTAACTCCACTTTGTCTTCAACACCTGATGTCAGGCCACCCCTCTGCACAGATGCCCTCCTCATCCTTCTTGGCTGCTGACACTCCATACCAAGCTATATTTTTGTGGTGACACCCATTCCATCCCATTAAGTCTCTGATGTTGCACACTGCCTATCCCACTCCTCCTCCACTGTGTGGATGTCCTCTTAACTCCACATGGGTTTTGACACACATGCCAGGCCACCCCTCTGCAGGGATGCCTTCCACACCTTGCCCTGCTCAGGCTCTGACCCCTCAATGCCAGGCTGCTCCTCTTCCCACATGGATGCTTTTCTTAGACTGCTTGGGCTCTGACACCCCACACCAGGCAGCCTCTCCCTGGAGACATTGTCCTCACTCTGTTTGGGCTCAACCATCCCTCTCTAGGTTGCTTCCTCACCTGTATGGAAGCTGTCCTCATCCCACTTGGACTCTCATATCGTGCATCAGAAAGTCTCTTCCCTTCATGGACATCCTTCTCATGCTTCTTGGATCTGACACCCTACACCAGGCCTTACCCCTGCAGATATGCCTTCCTTGCCCTGCTCAGGCTCTGACACCTTGCTTTAGGCTTCCACTTCACTTCATGGACGCACTCTTTACCTTGCTCAGGATCTGGCATCCTGTCCGAGGCTGCCTGCCTTCATGGACACCCTTCTTACTTCACTTGGGCTCTGATACCGCATGCGGAGTTGCATCTCTGTATGAATGCCTTCCTCACTTTGCTCAGCTCTGACTTTGCGTGCTGAGTTGTGTTCCAGTGTGGACACTCTCTTAACTCCACTTAGGCTGGGACATCTGATGCCAGGCCACCTCTCCTCATTGATACCTTTTTCATCTTGCTTGGGTTCCGACACCCCGTCATCAGGCTACCTCTCTGCAGGGGGCTCTGGTTCTCCATACCAGGCAGCCCCCTTCACTCCATGTGGATGCTTTCCTCACCATCCCTGGACTCTGATAGCCCATGCCAGGCTACCTCTCCCCGGGGAAGCCCTTCTCACCCTGCCCTGGCTGACTCCCCATGCTGGACTCTGCTCTAGTATGGACACTCTCCTAACCCTTCTTGGGCACCAGCACCCTATGCCAGGCCACTCCTCTGCATCAACTCCCTCCTTTCTCCATTTCTGCCTTGACACCCATGCCAGACTGCCTCCATGTCTGATGCCCTCTATGCTTGCATAGCTGCCCTTCACACCCTTCTTAGGCTCCATAACCCTATGCCATGCCTTCTTTACCCCACTCAGGTTCTAATGCTTTGTCCTCCAGGTGCTTCCCTTGCTCTGCCCCCACCTAATGACTTTCAGACTGAATTGCTCAGGAATGGGAGGAAGAGGATGGGCATCAATATATTTTTTAATGCCTTGGTGAAGAGAGTGTCGTATGTGTCTTCCCAGGAGGTGTGGTTAGGGTAGCTAAGCAGTCTGCAAGTAGATCTATTCTATTATATCCATTTCCTTGAACCTTCTTCTTTAGGATGTCAGAGAAGTTCAGGCATTTTTACTTCAATGACTTCAGGCTGTCATTGAGTCCAGGCTTTGATTAGCCAATTTAATAGATCATTACAACACATCTTAGTGCTTGAGCGAACACTTTAAATTTTGAATTCTGGGTAAGTACACCTGTATCAATGAATTAAACCTTATCAAGTCTTATTTTTCTCCCCCCTTGGTCAACACCCTTAGAACTCACTTTCATGCATGCTTCCTGTGCTCCTGTCAATACAGACTGGTGAGGTCTTATGAGTCTTTTGTGGTATAGGCTCTCTGTCTTGGATCAGGCCTTGTGCCTCTCTAATTTGTGCTATGTTGGGATTTAACTCTCCTTATGGACTTGGAGCAGATGAGAATGTGGATCCAGAGGAGGCTTAACACTAGCTTGTCTGGCAACTGCCCCAGGGGCATTTATTGAAAGGATTGTATACAAAGGAGGCCTGTCCCTGGGTGTCTGGGGCGGGGGTGGGGGGGAGATGAGGGAGTATTGCCTAGTTTCTCAGCAAGTGGGGACTGTAAAAGCTATGTATATTTTGTTAATCAATTGTCTCTTTTTCTCATTTCCCTTTCCTTGCTTCCTTGATGAAAAGTACTAGTGGTGCCTAATGTTATAATTTAGGTTTCAGATAGGAATATAATTGAATCAATACTACCTCATGATAATGATATGGCTGCTCATAGAATTTTGTGTCTCCCCCTGTTGGACATGAGAGTTCTTCCTTTGCATAAAGGACAGGAATGGCTTCTGAGTGACAAAAGGGGTAGACTGTGCTGATTATTCTTTGCCTCCTACTATTCTTCCTAGCTCTGCTTTGTTTTCTAGGAGATTTACCCCTGCAGACTGTATATTCTTGGCTCCCTGGCCTGTTGGCTTCTAGTTGGGTTTGGTAAAGGGGTAGAAATGGTAAGAGATCAGAGAGTGGGAAGAGAGGGGTGTCAGGGTATTTGTCCCCCACTCTCTCCCTGTTCTGGCACTGCACCTCTGGTAGTAGCTGCATCTCTGCACAAGTAGAGCACCTACTGGGCTCTTCCTCCTCCATGGTGCTGGCACTCACTGGGCTCTGGTAACTTTATTACTTCCCTTGACCCCTTGGCTCTAGGAGTGGTAATGGTTTCCCACTCCTACTTCACTATCCCTTGTTTCTTCCTGTAACCCTGACCACTCACTGTAAATAGCCTTTTCACAAACTCTATTCATCTGAACCATCTGGAGTCAATTATTTTCCTGCTGAGGCCCTGTTGATAAAGTCTGTTCATATCTTCATCCTATGTCTTATCTCCATGATTTTAAAGAATAACGCAGGAAGTGGAAAACTCCCCACTTGGGTGTATTTCTGTACACTTTCTGGGCTGTTCTACAGTGCTTGGAGATAGAGTACCAGGGAAATAAAAGTGACTCATCTAGGAAGGTTACCTTTTAAAAAAAGTTTAAAAAATTCAAACAAGTAATACATGGTCATGATGGAAAATTTAGGAAACCACAAAGGGAAAAAAAAAATCTCCAGTAATCCCAATCTACAGAAGTAGTCACTGTTAATGTTTTGATGAATATCGTTTTTAACTAAGTTGTACACCTCTTTAAAACATCCACAATTCCTGAAGCAGTGTCAGCTTGACTTCTTGGGCTTTTGGAATTTTCACGACTGTCCCCATCTGTGGTAGTGTGTACAAAGCAGGAATAATTGAAGAAAAGAGAAGCACAGGGGAGGAGGAAGCCGACCTGGGGTAGTTTCAGAGTTCAGCCTCTTTCTAGACTGTCATATTTGATGCACTGGATGGACCCCACCCATGCTAAGTCCTGCTGTGCTGGGCTGGGCTTGTGTGCTCTCTGGGAGGGGCTGCCTTCTCCAGTTCCCATACTCAGAGGAATCTAAGCCAGAAGCATGGGTAAATAAGCCACAGTTGCACAGCTGGTTGTCCTGTACAAAGCTCCTTTGGAATATATGGAAACCTCGAGAGCCTAAGGCAGCCCAGAGAGAGAAGTTAAGAACCAATTAATTCTCTGGCAACCCTGAAAAGGTTAATCCCAAATTGACTGCAGAACACAAATGTATTCCCACAAGGCAGAATCTAATCTTATTGTGGGTAATAACTTCAATCTTCGGAAGTGGAGCTTATTTTCTAGATGCCAAGGTCATTTTGTTTTCCTTCAGAATCTGAAGAGGTAAACATCCCTGCTATTTGATTCCTGTGTCTCCTCAAAAGAAATGACACTGTTATGCATGTGTAGAACATCTTGTCCCTATTCCCTGTATTTTCTTTTCCTCTGCCCAGTGTTATGCTGACCCAAATAGTAAACCATTTTCTAGTTTATAAATTATATAGGGAAAATGGACCCCAGAGAGGGGGAATCTGCACAGGCAGAGATGTACACAGAGTGGAGGCTACTCTGAGTTAGCTGATTGATGCCAATGCATGGTTTTTCTTCCTAGGGGACGTCCCCTGGGATTATTTGTCTCACTACTACGAGCAACTGAAACAC
Organism: Tapirus indicus; assembly: GCA_031878705.1. Classification (NCBI taxonomy): domain Eukaryota; kingdom Metazoa; phylum Chordata; class Mammalia; order Perissodactyla; family Tapiridae; genus Tapirus; species Tapirus indicus. Next base: position 84,268,503 of record CM062942.1, on the reverse strand, counting down.
CAACTTTCTACCAGTCTCCTCCTCTGGACAGTTAGCAGTTGCAACAGAAGGATGGAATTTGGACATTATCCTTCATGCTTGTCCTTTCTTTCTCGTTCTATTATTCTTCAAGTCCCTAGTTTCACTCTAATAAAATCCTGTTTTGAGTCTACTTTTTTGAAAACCTAAAGAGAGAAATATCATGTGAAAAATTTATCACAGGCCAATCATAGAATTTAGAGCACAGAGGAAACCAATCTTATTTTTAAAAGAAGACTACTTTTAACTTTAATTGTGCTACTCAAATACCTTTCTTTTGGAAATTTTGTTGCATCTTTTCAGTTCATGCTGAGGTGAGATAGTTGTAAGTTTCCTGAGCTCTAAATAGAAAGGTATCTGGGAAGGGTGGACTCTCAGTAAACTTGTTTGTTTGCTCAAAATGAGTGCCAGGACTCAATAAATTTGCTGAAGTTTCCTAGTAACTGTCTGCACATCTCATTGTAGTTTATTTTTGTCAGGCTCCATTCTCACACACCTCTGGCTACACATTAAGAACAGCCTAAAGATTGTCAAGCAGAAGTTCAAGAAGAACAACAAAGGGAATTTTAAGAGAAGGAAGCAGGGATTAAACCCATGTGAAGAGATGTGCAGATAGTCCCTTGTAAATCTGAGGAGAGAAAGTTTTAACTGCGTTATTAAGAAGGAATGGCAACAGCAAGGTAGGCGGAGATGTGACCTCAAGATCCTTGAAGATGAAGCTTGTGATATTAGAGTAGGTATAAGCAGAGCGGGGGAAAGGCTAGTAATGCAGGTTGTGGTGTGAAACGGTCAGACTACATGCTACAGCATCAGCACAAACTATCCTTTGCATTGAGGCAACTGTTGATGACTGAGTAATTGAGGCATTATAAGGCAGGCACAATCCTATTACAATGACCACCATTCCTACGAAGCCTTATATATGGTGCTAGGACAGTCTTAAATGGTGTTCTTAATAACAACAGAAAAGTTGCACAATCTATTCTTTCCTCAGATTCTGGCTCATGCAGTAGTCACTCCCTGTAAGGGAAAGATTAGTAGAAGTTTAGTAACTATATAACAGGTTACATAAAAAGAACTCCTGGGGCTGGCCTGGTGGCGCAGCGGTTTAGTTCACGCTTTGGCAGCCCAGGGTTCGTGGGTTCGGATCCCAGGCGCTTGTCCATGCACTGCTTATCAACCGTGCTGTGGCAGCGTCCCATACAAAGTAGAGGAAAATGGGCACGGATGTTAGCCCAGGGCCGGTCTTCCTCAGCAAAAAAGAGGATTGGCAACGGATGTAAGCTTAGGGCTGGTCTTCCTCACCAAAAAAAAAAATAATAAGAAGAAGAAATAAAAAGTCAAATGAGGTAAGGTTTTAAAAAAATAACTCCTGTGATTGTCTTCTGGAGTATTGAGACTGTTTCCCACTCTACAGAATGGGGGAGGGGGAATATTGATAAGAACCCCAAGGGGAGAAAGAGTGGCAGCACTTTTGGCAGAAGGAAAGGCAGGCTGAATCCTAGGGGGCCTTTGGCTAGGGAGTGGGTCTGGCCCTGAGAAGGGACCCTGAAGTTACATATTAGAAAATCCTATATGTAGGATGCATCACATCTATTATAACCTATTGTTGTCATAATCAACCTTTATCATTTTCCAGATGAAAAACTAAGGAATAGTGAGGTAAATGCTGCAGTCATTTTCTCAAGTACACATAATTAATTTAATTTGATTCCCAGCCCAGGTATGATTCTATTGAACTACAGTGCCCCCAAATGGAAATGTACGAAAGGAAGATGGGTCCTGTTCAACTGTGAAGAATCAAACAAAGGGTTAACCGGACTTAGAGCGGATGCCAAACCACTTTTTTCTTTTTTAAGTTTCACAGACACAAACAAAATGTTGAAAGTATTAGAAGATATCCTCTGCCTTGAGAACTTAAGTTTTATGTCCCTTGAGCAATGAATCATCCTAACATGGTGTAATAGAAAGGCATTGGATTTAAGTACTTGTTTCTTCACTCAGCATTAATGTGTTACGTAACTTCTCGGAGCCGCAGTTTCCTCATCTGTAAAATGGAGATAATAACAGTGCCTAATTTATAGTGCTATTGTGAGGATTAAAAGAGATAAGGCACGTAGGGTACTTTATACAGTGTGTGGCATGTAGAAATAGCTCAAAAATGTTCATTACTCTTTCCTTTTCCACTTGTAGAGGAATTTGCCTAGTGTGCTTAGGTTGAGTCAAAAATAATGGCTCTAATTTGCGACAACATGGATGGACCTTGAGGGTGTTATGCTAAGTGAAATAAGTCAGACAAAGACAAATACCACATGATTTCACTTATATGTGGGAGATAAACAAACACACACATAGATAAGGAGAATGGATTGGTAGTTACCAGAGGGGAAGGGGATAGGGGGAGGGTGAAAGAGTTAAAGGGGCACATATGTATGGTGATGGATGGAAACTAGACTACTGGTGGTCAGCATGATGCAGTCTATACAGAAGCTGAAATATAATAATGTACACCTGAAATTTACACAATGTTATAAGCCAATATGACCTCAATAGAATAATTTAAAAATAAATAATGGCTCTAAAAAGTTATCTGAATTTAGTTAAAGCCTTTTGGGCCATTTGTAGAGCGGCCCATCTCTCTATAAGTGAGCATTTTCCCAAATATGGGTTTTAGAATACATTCAAATGTGTTTTTGCTCATCTAGCAAAACCCCAGCCCACAAGAACTTTATCTTTATGACTCCTTTTTCCTCCTCATCATTATCTTAGGCCCCAGAAGACAGGACAGAATTTCACAGGCAGCTCTGCAATTCAGCATAAAAGAAACAAGGCTAGAAAGTCCACTGTAGCTGGGGGGCTTTGCTTGCCCTCAGGCAGGGTTTCTTAGCCTCGGCACAATTGACATTTTTGGCTGGACATTTTTCAGTTGTCAGGGGCTGTACTGTGCACTACAGGATGTTCAGTGGCATCCCTGGCCTCTACCCACTAGATGCCAGTAGCATCCCACCTCTCCCCTGAGTTGTGACAACCAAAAGTGTCTCCAGTTATTGCCAAATGTCCCCTGAGGAGGGGGGCAACATTGTTCCTGGTTGAGAACAAGCACTAGGAGAAATGAATCTGCTAGCTATTTAGCACACAAACATTCTGTAGGGCTAGACCAACGGAATCTTGAAGAATGACTGGACATTTAAAGGGCAAGGATGAGTGAGGGAAAACAGAGTTCAGGCAGAGGAAGAGTCTGGATTTTGAAAGAGAACCTATTTTATATGCCAGGCCTTACGGATACAGAGATTATTAAGTCAGGTCCTGCTCTCGAGGAGCTCACATTTTAGTGGGAGAGGCAACCACTTGAAAAATGAGAACGCCATGGAGTGAGTGCTATGTCAGAAATATATAAAAGGTGCTATGGGACAATGGGAGCACAGAGGAAGGGCATCCATCTTAGTGGGGTGAAGGGAAGGCTTTCCAGAAGAGATCACATTTGAGCTGAAGAATGAGTAAGGATTAGCTTGGAGAAGATAAAGGGAGGATGGAAGAGAAATAAGAGAATTTGGGGTTTGGAGGGAAGTACAAATCATTTAGTTCAGCTGGGAAAGGAGCGCTCAAGAACAAGGAGTGGTGGAGGAGACAGCTTGTAAGATAGACAGGAAGCAGATCATGAAAGTCCTTCTAAGTCACGTAAAAAACTCAGTTCTGAGAACTATCAAGAGCCATTGAGTTCCTCCACGATCCTATTTGGATTTAGGGGAGATTACTTCAGAAGCAGTGTGGAAAATGGATTGGAAGTAGGGTGACCAGTCAGGAGGCTATTGTTGTTGTCCAGGTGAGAGATGATTATGACTTAGGTTAGGGTAGTGGCAGTAGGAAGGAATTCAAGATCTATTTAGGCAATGAGAACAATAGTATCTGGGGACTAGTTAGGTATGGGGACAGTTTCTGGTTTGTGCTACTGGTAGTGCCCTTCCCTAGGAAGGAAAACACTGGGGACAGAAGAGGTGTGGAAGAAAGATGAAGTTTAAGTTTGAAAAAGTTGAATTTGAGGTGGTCGTGATCATTGACCGGGGGCTATCTAGTAGGCATGACATATATGAGTTTGAAGATCAGGAGAAAATTTAGGGTAGAGATACAAGACTGAGAGCCATCAGGGGAAATTGAAGCCATGGGAATGGATGAGATCATCCAAGGAGAATGTGTATACTGAAAAGAGACGAGAGCCAAGGGTACTCCTACAGCTTGGTTCTTCACTTCATTTGTGTCACGTCCTCCGAGAGGCTTTCCCTGACTAACATATATAAAATATCACCCTATCATGTTCTATTCCTTTACCCTGCTTTTTTTGGTACCACATCACTATCCCATATTATATTGTGTATGTAACCCGTTAGCTTTTTGGTTACTCTCAGATATTTACAATTGTTTAATTCACAAGCATTAAAAAGCTTGGCCATTCAAACCCAAAACTTCTGTCTCACATTCAGTTTAAAGCTTCTCCTCCAGCCCCCAACCTCCAGTGCAGCTTGACTGGAGATCCCACAGATCTCTAGTGAAGGAAAGTGACCTGGTCTATTCTTTCACTCTCCTTGCTCCACCTCCTCCCCTACTTGCTATGCTGCTTCTGGCTCCTCCACAGTTGAGGGGTGGAGTGGATAGGGAGAGGGAGTCTTAAAGGAACAGTGAGAGGCTTAACTGACTGGGGCTAGTGTAATCTGGCTATCAATACCCTTTGTGAGATAGATGCTCCAATACTGCCTTTTAATGTGATGTGCTTTTGTGGTTTCTTCAGAGACCCCTTCACTCCCTATCCCACTAATGGGGACCTCTTCCCTGCACCATTCCTGATGGGAACAATGTACCCTCTGACTGTCTTCCCCTTTGGCTCTTGCCAGCTACACTCTGAGGAAACTACTTGACCTGTAGAAAACATGGTCCCTCGGAAGTCTAGATCTCTTTCTTTGCCCTGCCATTGTGAACAACTTCAAACAGCTTCTGCCTTCAGACTTCTTCAGGTAAAAGTCAAGCACAAGTGTCTGTCTTCTCCAGACATCACAGGACACATCTGAGGTTCTCCCATGAACTCTTCCTGCTTCAGTGGCAACACAGGCAGGCCTAAAAATTTCTGTAGTGCAGCAAGATTCCAGCCTGGGAAGAAGACGCCAGTCTGCCCTCTTGAAAGGTTTAATTGGGACCTTTTTGCTTGGCTTGAGCAGGGGAACCATAGTGCTTTCTACTGCCAGGAATTCCCTTCAAAAAATTCTTTTTCTCTTCCTCCAATTGATCGCTAGAATTCTCTTATATAGACTGGAGTTGAATGGTGAGGAATGATCATTGAAATACCAGTTTGGCTACCTCTTGGTAAGTCCTATTTGATATATTTCCTTACTGCCAAGAGGTAATACAGAATACTAGTTAAGAACCTGAACTCTGGAGTCGTACTGTCTGTCTTCAAATCCTGCCTAACCATTTGACATCTTTGTGCCTCCGTTTCTTTATTTGTAAAATGGGAATAATAATAGTATCTAAATCATACGATTTTTGTGAGGACTAAATGTGTGTGTGTGTATCTTAGATTAATACATTAGAACAGTATTTAGAATAATAGTAAGTGCTATGTGTGTTTGATATTAGTGCTATTGTTATTTTTCTTTGACTTAGAATGTAAGCTCCATGTGCACAAGGTCTTTTTTTCATTTACTGCTGCATTTCCAGCTCCTAAAAACAGTGCATGTAACAGGCACTAGTAAATGTTAGTGCTCTCAGACTTCTTCTGAATAAATTAATGTGACATTTAGGCCTTAAATGTTAAGGTGTGGGCAGAGAAAGTGGGGTCTGAGAAAATTAAGAAAGAGAGCCAGAGAGATAGGAGAACCAGGAGGCTGTGATGTTCCAGAAACCATAGGAGGGGAGACTTTAACAAAGAAGAAATGGGCAACAGTGTCAAACATTGCTAGGGTGTCAAAGTAAATTAAAATACAGTCATTGCATTTTGTAACAAAGAGTCCCTGTCTTTTGCTTTCATATCCTGGTAAGTAATGGCTTTCTTTCCCCCCAGAAATGCGTTTATTAGAGTGAATGACCACTCAGAATAAATCTTGGTCTAGGTCTTAAAAGTTTTAGGCCTTGCATTATCAACCTCCAAAAAACAAACCAGTCCTGGTCGTGTGCTTACTTAGTTTTGGCCATAACCACAAAGGACCCATCGTCAATACAATTCAGTACATTTTTCCCTGACCTGGACTCTCCTCTTAAATCAAACAACAAAACCTGCTATTGAGATCTGCATACAACTCTATGCCACTTCCCCTCCTAAGACTATCGTTCTCCCTTCCCCCCACCTACCCTCTCTTTTCAAGAGTATAAGTAGAATATATAAAGAACTCTTAGAACTCAATAATAAAAAGACAAATAACAATTTAAAAATGGACAAAGGATTTGAATAGGCATTTCTTCAGAGCAGATATACTAATGGCTAATAAGTACAAGAAAAGATGGTCAACATCATGAGTTATTAAGGATATGCAAATCAAAACTACAGTGAGATATCACTTCATATCCAATAGAGGTCTATAATCAAAACACCAATAATAACAAGTGTTATCGAGGATGTGGATAAATTGGAACCCTCATACGTTGCTGGTGGAAATGTAAAATGATGCAGTCACTTTGGAAAGCAGTCTTGTGAGTCCTCAAAAGGTTAAACATAGAGTTACCATATGACCCAGCAATTTCACTCCTAGGTATAGACTCAAGAGATTTTAAAACATATGTTCAAAAAAACCTCATACATGAATGTTTATATCAGCATTATTCACAAGAGCCAAAATGTGGAAACAACCCAAGTGTCCATTAACTGATGAATGGGGAGGCAAAATGTGGCATATCCATACAGTCGAATTTTATTCAGCCATAAAAAAGAATGAAGAATGATCTGAGTGATGTCACCAAAAATGACGGAGTGGAGAACTCCAGGGCTCCTTAAATGACTGCAATTAGCTACTTAATAAAGTCCAAATTATTTAACATGACTCACAAGGCCTCTGAAGTTCTAATCCCTACCCATCCCTTATGCATTGAATTGTGTCCCCCACTGCCAAAATTCATATGTTGAAGTCTTAACACCCCAGTACCTCAGAATGTGTCCTAATTTGGAAATTGGGTCATTGCACATGTAACTAGTCAACTGAAGATGAGGTCTTTACGGTGGACCTTAATGCAATATGACTGGTGTTTTTATAAAAAGGGGAAATTTGGACACAAGGACATAAGCACAGGGAGAATGTCACGTGAAGAGGAAGGCAGAGATCGGGGTGATGCTTCTCTAGGCTAAGAAATGCCACGATTTCCAGTAGACCACCAGGAGCTAGGAGAGGGGAATAGATTTTTCCTCACGGCCCTCAGAAAGAACTTACCCTGCAGACACCTTGATCTCAGACATCTAGCCTCCAGAACTGTGAGACAATAAGTTTCTGTTGTTTAAGCCACTCAGTTTGTGGTACGTTGCTACGGCAGTCTTAGCAAACTAATACATCATCTTTCTAGCCTCATCTATGACCACTTTTTCCTTACACTTTATGCTCCAGCAACACCAACTTCCTTGTACTTCCTTTGTGTAGACCTAGAGTTTCTAGCCTTTTTGTTTTTGCTTATGCTGTTCTTCTGCATGGAATGCCTTTTTGATCTAGCTAATTGCTATTCATCCTTTAAGATTCAGAGAAGCTATTATTTTATCCAGGGACCTTTCACTAACCACTCCCCACCAAGCTGGTGTAGGTGGCCTTCCCAGGTGCTCCCACATATCCTGTGTATCTCCCAGGTTTGTGCTTTCCACACTATACTATAATTTTTGTTTATGGTTTGCCTCCCCCAATCCCATGTGATAAACTGTGAACTCCTTGAGGAAAGGGTCACCAAAATCCCAGTGCCTAGCACAGTATACTTTGCACATAGTAGATGCTAAAACATATCTTTGAATGAAAAGACTTTTTTTCAGTGTTTATCTTTTTTCTTCCCATAGCATGTACTAAAGTGCTTTGCATATAATGGGTGCTCAGTACATCTTGACCAGTGGTTCTCAACTGGGGACATTTGGCAATATCTGGAGACATTCTTGGTTGTCACTACTGGCATCTAGTGTGTAGAGGCCAGAGATGCTGCTAAACATCCTACAATGCACAGGACAGCCCCCCACAACAAAGCTTTACCTGGTCCAAAATGTCAATAGTGCGAAGGTGGTGAAACCCTGATCTTGATTGAATAAAAGACTGAATCTAATTTTTACACCCTATACTCACTGTAGACCACTAGTGCACTAAATTTGCTTTGTCAGGAAGCCTGCTTTTTTTGTTGTTTTTTTACAAAAGTAAACTGTTACCTAACAGGAAATGAAGAGGTAGTGTCCTGGCATCCAGAATTAAGCCTTTGGCAATTCAAAAGTACTTGATCAATAGAAAAACAGATATATAAGTTACAATATCTTTATGCCTGGAATGCTCTATAGCAGTGAAAAATGAATGAATTAAAGCTGCATGTGTCAACGGGATAAATCTAAGCATAAAGTTGAGTGAAGATAGCAAACTGCAGAAGGTACGTACAGAGTGATACTACCTATATAGAGTACTCCATATTGCTTAGAGATAGACACATATGTAGCAAATGTATAAAGATAAACGTAAAAATGATCAAGATGAAATCTGAGACAGTAAAAACCTCAGGATGGAGGTGTATACAGAGGGCTTCTATTGTATTGGTAACACCTTATTTCTTAACCTGGGTAGTGGGCATATCCTTGTCATTATATTATTCTCTATATATTTATGTACTTTTGAGATATTTAATACTTTTAAGAAGGAGCAATTGCTCAGTACTGAGGCATCCTGTCACCTGGAGCTGAGGAAAATATCCATCTTATTAGTTTGCACTAGTCAGAACTAGTCAGCAAAGCTGAACAACTCATTGAAGCCAGTCATTCACTATGGGACAGGAGCTTACATACAATACATAGGATAACAATCCATAAGTTCCTGTTTACATTGCTGCACAAGATAGTGCCTGGGTTTGCTTGCATTGGACCCCTCATAACATCTGGCATAAGAATTTGAGCACAGAGTCCTTGTGGCAAACAAGGAGGATCAAACAGAAACAGACAGCAGTTTGCAAAGCACAGAATATATGTAAACAGGACATTGACTAACTTTGTTTGGGCTCATTGTTTATGTTTGTCTCTGTGTATTTCCAGCTGGTTCAGTGAGACGATCTTAGAGTAAAGGAGTCAGATCCTCGCATCCTCTTTAACGAGGTGGACCTTGGCGAGTGAGAAACTGCACACGTAGAAAAACGTAAAAAACATAAAATAATATCTGGAAATTTTGCTGAAGAATAAGGGGATTGGACTAAATGTTTTCTGAAGTCCCTTCTGGCTGAGGGTGTTTCCAGTTCCTGCCAAGCACCAACTGCAAAGAAGGAGCAGAGAAGAGCTTGGTGGGGGTTTCCACAGGCCACGCGAGAGAGGTGGAACTCATTCAAAGCCCAGGGCTGAGCAGAGAGGCCCCAAGGACTGAGTTGGCAAAGCTAGATAAAACAAAAGGATTTCCTTTTTGAAGTGGCTTCTTCACACTTCAGGCTATGGGCAGGTATTGAAGGGCTAAAGGATGGAAAAAAACTCTGGGGAGAGCCTGGGAGCTGAATTTTACGGTTTCTTCTGCTAGAATTAAAATGATTTTTCTCTTTTCCTTTTAAGATTTTTTCAAAAAAGATGTTTTATATTATCAAAGCCATACATGCTCATTATAAGAAAGTTGAAAAATATAGAAAAGTAGGAGGAAAATGAATTCATTTAGTTCCACCACCTAGAGATAGCCACTATTACTATTTTGCATATTTCTTTCTAGTCTTTTTTCCATGCATATCCCCCATTTCCATTAATTATTGTGACCATATTTTATACTAAATGTTGTATCCTACTTTCAATTGATATTAGACATAAGCATTTTCTTGTCATTATGAACTATGTGTAAATATCAGTTTTATTGGCTATACATTATTCCATCATATGATTATACTATAATTTACTTAACCATTAGGTTTCTTTTTTTCTAGGATTTTATTATTGTAAGTAATACGGGATGAACATTGTTGTACCAAAAGTTTGCAAATGTCTCTGTTTCCTTAGGACACATTCATTCATCCATTATACAAATATTAGTGAGGGCCTACTATGTGCCAGGCACTATGCTCGGTGCCAAGTTTCTAACTTGGGTGGCATGTTGTCATTTACTGAGATAGGAAACACTGGAGGAGCAGCAAATTTAAGGGAAAAGATGGTGGGTTCAGGTTTAGATGTGTTGAGTTTGAGCTGCCTGCCAGACATCCAAGTGGAGATGTCAACAAAGCAGAGCTCAGTGAAGAGATCTGGACAGAGGTATAAAATCACAGTCGTGCCGTATAGAGGGTAATTAAAGTCAAGTGAGTGAAAGAGAGCATTTAGGGAGAGAGTATATGTAGCCTAGCCCCGAGAGTGTCCAGCTTTCAGAGGTTAGATAACAGAGTGGAATCTACAAAGGAGACTGAGGAGAGGGCAAAGGGGTAGGAGGAAAACCAAAAGAGTATGGTGTCACAGAGGCCACAGGAAGATTTTCAGGGAGGAGAAAATGGTTAACAGAGTTAAATGTAGGGGAGAGGTCAAGCAAGATACAGAGGGAAAAAGCCTTATTTATTTATTTATTTACTGACATAGATTTATTGACGGGGAGGTCATTGGTTGCTTACCTTGTTGAACACAATTTCAGTGGAGTGTTGGGGAAGGAAGCCAAATTGCTGAATGAGAAGCAAGGGAATGGAGATTGCAAATGTACCTGTAAAGTACATTTTCAATAAATTTGCCCATAAAGAGGAGGTGGAGAGGTACCGAGAGTGTAGAGAGGATTTTTTTTTAAGATGCCAGAGACTTGGGTGTGTTTAATTGCTGATGACAGATGAGAGGGACTTGAGCATGGTTAATGGCTGGGGAGAAAAAGGGAGAGAGGGGGAGGGAGAGGAATCTAAATTACTAGGTAGATATACACTTTTAAAATCTATTGATATATATTGCTCACATGCTTTTTAAAAGGATTTTTAACCAACATACACTTTTACCAGCAATTATGAGATAGCTTGTTTGGTGACCACTTTGTCATCATTAAGTGTTATAAAAACAAACAAACAAAAACCTTTGCCAAAGAATCTCATTATTGTTCTAATTTGCTCTTCTTTGATTACCAGTGAGTTGAATGTTTTAACCAGTTGTGGTCGTGTGCGTGAATTTAGTCTGTCTTTTGCCCAAAATGTTTCTATTTTAGACAGACTTTTATTTGCCATAAAAGGCTGAAAGTCAAAGGATCAGAAAGGTATCATATTTTATCTTCTCAAATTATATGGTCTAGAGTCTACATCTTAGACGCGAAGCCCACTGTACACGACAGTTGGACAACTTTTGGCTCAGCAGAGCGCAAGAGGCAGGTGCTTTATCATCTCAGAGACTGACCACAGACGGAAGTATGGCGGGGGCAGGTCTAGTCTTAGACCCCTATCCTCAGTCCTCAAGCTCCCTTTTATAACCCGGGAGGGCATTTCTCCAGTGCCTGAAGGCTGTGGCTCACCAAGCTCCCCTTCGGGTGGCGCGGCCCCCTGCTAAGCAGCCCGGAGCGCTGTGCGGCCCCTTTAAGAGTCCAGCTCCTCCCCGCTCTAGGGAAAGTTGCAGCTTTTTCCGCCTCCCGGGAGGGTGAAGAGGGCCGGCCGCCGGAGCGGGGCTGCGGTCTGCTCGGAGTCGGAGACCCTCTCCTGAATCCGGCACTGGGACATCTCGCCCTCTCGCGGCACCTGTGGCAGGTGACAGGTAAGTCCGCGGCTAGCGACCGCCCCTTCGCCCTGGGTCGGGGCTCCTCCTGGGCCCCCAGCCCCTTTTCGCTGCCCAAGCGCCCGCACCCCCATCTCAGGGACCTGCGCCCTTCCTCCCCCCTCCGCTCTCCCACTCTTTCCTTCTCCCTAGCTCTAGCTGACCGCCCGTCCCGTCTGCCCTGTCCGCCTCTCCGGACCGCACCCCCCACACTTGGACTCCTGTCTGCTTGGGCCGGTCCCTCCCCGCCACTTTGCTTTCTCCCGGGCCTCTTCGGGCCCTTTCCCCGGCCCACCCGTCGCTGACGCGGGCTGTGCCCCTCTGGGCTCTGCCTCCTCCCTGTCTCGCCTCGTGCCCGGTGGCCCGGCTTTTCCCGCCTGCTGGAGCTGGGGCCGCCCGAGCGCTGGCCCTGGGGGCGGGGGTGCGGCCGGGTTCCTAGCGGCCACTGCGCCCTCGGAGGCGTCGAGTCACCTCTTCGGCGGTTCCTCTCGCAGCGCCCGGCCCGTTGCTCGGTGTCTCGGCCCCGCACTGCTTCCGGACCTTGGACCTCGCGGCGCCGGCTTCCCTGGACTGGGTCTGTCCGCCTCAGGTAAGGGCTGGAGGCCGGTTGGCCCCGAGTCCTGCCTCAGTGGACTCCCTCTGCGCTTGGGACTGGGGACCAGCTTAGAAGGGGTACAGAACGCTTCCGTCTTTTGTGATAGTTTGCAAAGGGGCAGAAAGATGTTCCTCCAGCCCTTCACGTTAATGAGATGGTTGGGGGTTTTGGTAGTGAAATCATTTGGTTAGAATTCTGGCGACTTGAACAGGTGGTCTGTTTCTCATTAACTAACATTTTCTTTCCCCAGCACCCTGCTTCTTCAGGACGAGAGGAACTAGCATTCCAGAATACTTTTGGCAGGGTTGACCCTAGACATTGTATATTTGTGACAGAAATTAGTCTTCAGTACGTCCTGGACCTCCTATTTTTAACTGGCTTCTTTTCTACTCTTTCAGCTCCCCACCCCCCCCCCTCATAAATCCATTAATATTAAGGTGTTAATGACCTAATGTGTTTACCTGCTGGTCTGTGGAGAGAACAATGTTTAATGCAGAGTTGAGTCCCTGCTGAAGTTTTTTGTTGTAGTTGTTTTTTTAGCACCTGCTGGAAATCCTAGTAGAAAAAGACCTCTAACTTGGCTAACCAAATGATTTCCCTGGCAGGGGATGAACATTTCTGATAACATAAGTTCAGGTGCCTCGCTCTAGGTCCGAGCAGTGAAATTGAGTTTGGAGCCCTGTTCAAGGCATAATCTGTGAGTGTAGGTAGCTTTTTGGTTGATGCTTTCTGAGTGTTTCCCCTTAAAGGCTGCTACTAATAATGGTTGTTAGAATCCACTGAGCTGGGCGCTGTGATACATTCTTTACATAATTATCTCATATAATCCTCATGGTAACTATGTGCACTACAATTATAACCATGTTATGATAAAAAGAAAACTCTGAGAGGTTGAGTGCCTTGCCCCAAGTCACCCAGCTGATGAGGGGCAGAGCTGGGCCATCTGACTGCAGGGCTTGTGTTCTTATCCCCTGTGACATCACCTGTGCTGTCTTAGATGTTAGGAACACTCAATAGCTCATGGGTAAGGACTAGGTGATTAAAAATTTCCCTTCCAAGCTGAAGCATAAGTTTTGGTCCTTGACTCCACCTCAGACACACTGTGGAGACTTTGGACCACTCACCTTACTGGTATCTTACCCACTTCCCTGCTTTACTTCCAACAGGGGGCCACTTGCCACGTTGCCACGATAAACACACACTCCTGAGTGTACCCGGCTGAATGAAGCCTCTGGGGCTCTCAGCTCAGTAGTAATTGTCCTGAAGTTAGGAGAGGATAACTTTGGATTCTAGGGACGGGCGGCTGACTCAACTCCTTCCTTTCCTGCTGGCTAGGGGAGAAATGAGAGTGTGGGAAGTGATAAGGATTTCCCAGCAGCCAGACCAGAGAGCCTCAGGGTGAGTGTGTGCTTGGGATGGATAGAGTACCTTAGGCAGGGACAGTCCAGGAGAAAATGTCCTCCCTGGTCCCATTTCTGGGCCTTTGCTCAAGCTGCTGTTTTCTTTTTTTTCCTGAAAAGATAACTTGCCACTCAGACTCACCCTCCTACCATTAATTCCTGTTCATCTCTCAAGATTTAGCTCTAAAGTCACTTCCTTTGGGACAACCTTACTGAACACACAATTCCTTCCCCTAAGCAGAATTACTGGTTATCCTGTGTCCTAAAGCACTTTACTCCTTAGGAAAGCCCTTAATACCGCTCTTAGTTATTTTTCCACCTGCCTTCCCTAACCACCCTATTTAAACTTGCAACCCCTTCCCTGAACATTCTGTATGCCTCTTGCCTACCTTATTACTCCAGTGTAACGTATTGTGTATTTTATTCATTTTTCTTTCTTATTGCCTGTTCCTCTCCCCCTCCATAATGTAAATTCCATGTGGTCAGGGATTTCTGTCTGTTTTGTTCACCGGTGGATCCCAGCACTCAAAACAGAGCCTGGCACCTCATAGGTGCTTACTAATATTTATTAAATGAATTAATGAATGACATGACCGTTCTAGGAATTGGCCCTCTTTTGTGCTCTCCTGGACCTGAAACTAAGTGTCCCCAGTCAGTAACCCTACAGATCTAAGGTTGCCTCAGGCCCAGTTCTCACACAGCTTTCCTTCTGCTGAGTTTTGCATTGAGATTGCATTCCTGATGACAACTTTGACCTAGCTGGAAGTACTTCCTCTCTCTTTTTTTAAAGCACGAGTCTCTGAATGAAAACTTCTGAAGTTTCAAGTGGAAATGTAAAGATGCTGTGCTTCTTGTGCGTGGGAAGGGGGGCTGCACTGAGAGGAGGGGATGTGGATTGGCAGATGTTTTGAGGCGTTTTAGGCATTTGGTGTAAGTGTAAGTAAGAAGCAGGAGAAAGTTACTGTGCAGTAGGGAAGTGAACAGTCCAAAAGGATAAAAGATGCCGCAAATTAAGCTCCTGACCACAAGTCACCCTTAGCCTTTTAGGCATGAGGTAGTTATCGGATTATGAATTTTATGAAAAAGCCATTGCTGAGTGCTACTTGTGTAGTACTTGACTAGTTTTGTACTAGAAGAATTATACGGTGTGAGAAAACCACTATGTAACATAAAAGAAAAAAAGTACTATTCTGTTGAAATGTATTTTGAAATATCCAGAAAGAAAAAAAGGCTAGAATGCCTTAAAAGACAGGCTTGGAAGGAGTTGGGCCCTTGTTACGGTAAATATGTGATTCTCCACAATCTAATGTATGTCAACTTCTTTGAAACTCAAGTTTGTACGAAAACCTTCTACTCAGCCCCTTCTTCTACTAAATTTATCTCCCCAACTTCTGAATGTTGAAGTGGCGCAGGGCTCAGTCCATGGACTTTTCTCCATCCAGAATTTTCCTAGAAGCACTCCTCCAGCCCCATGGCTTTAAATACCATCCATCTATACACCTCATCACTCCCAAATTTGTGTCTCTGACCCAAGTCTTTGTTCTAAGTGGCAGCCTCCTATATCCAATGGCCTATTCGACATCTCTACTTGGGTGTCATATAGACATCTCAAACGTAACATGGCCAAACAGGACTCCTGATTCCTCTCACATCCCTAGCCCCTTCCCTTAGCCTCCCCTATCTCGGTAAAATGGCACCATCATCCATTCAGTTACTCAAACCAAGAACCTAGCATCGCCCTTGATTCCTCTCTTTCACCTGCCCCATCCAATTTGTCAGCAAGTCCTCTTGACCTGAGCTTCCAACTGTGTCATATATTGTGCCACAGGTCTCCATCTCCTCTGCCTATCACTTTAGTCCAAGCCACCACAAGGCTGCAATAAACATCTTTGTACAACGCTCAAGGATGGATATAGATATATAAACACACACACACAAATATTTCTGTGGGATAGCTTTCTAGTAGAATTGTTGGGTCAAAGGATATGTACATGTAAAAATGTGAATGGGCATCACCAAAGTGACATCCAAGAGGGTTTACACTCTCACCATTGAGACTACTTTTCCTCAGGCCCTTGCTGAGGATGGACAGTCTTTTTAATTTTTGCCAATCTGATAGGTAAAAAATAGTATCTAACTCATTTAACTTGCTCTTCTCTGATCACCAGTGAGGCTGAGTATCTTTTCATGTGTGTTAGCTGTTTGTATTTTTCCTGAGACTTGCTCTTTAATATTGTTTGCACATTTTTCTTTGGGTTATATGTTTAATTTATTTATAAGAACACTATACTTAATAGGGATATTTATCCATTGCCTGTTATATAGTGCAAGGTTTTTTCTCTCTAGTCTGTCATATGTCATAACTTTGTTCGTGATGTATAATAAGATAAAACACACTATAAAACATTTAAAAAACATGTTCATTAGATTTGGCAATTAGGAGGTCAATGACGACATCAGTGCAGCAGGAGGAGAGAAGGCAGATTGTAGAGGGTTGGGGAGTGAGCATGAAGAAGGACTGATAAGGAATATGGTGTACACTTTGAAGAGGCTTGGCTATGATGGGAAGGAGAGAGTGTTTCTTATAGACAGTAGGGCACAGGAGACAAGAAAATGTTGTTAATTTCATTTTGTTTTAAATACAGGAGAGAGATGAGCCCATTTATGTGTAGATGGCACAGAGCTTGATGAGGCAAAGTCTCTGAGGAAGCAGGAGGGTGGGGGCTCCAGAGTGAAAGAGGTGAAAAGACTGGCCTTAGAGAAAGGGACGTAGCTCTCCCACTGAGATAGAGCAATGTATTTTTTACTTAATATTTGTGGCAAGCAGGCCTGGTGAAGCTGTGAAGAAGGAAGGGGCTGTGGAAGGACAGGATTTGGAGGGAGGTCCCATCTGACGAGAGCAGTGAGGAGTTGGAATAGCATTTGAGAGGGGTGAAAAGAGGAGCTCTTTAGAAGCATATCAGCCAGATGCCACATCATAGTGAGCCAAGAAAGGCTTGGATAACTTGAATTTGTCTCTGCCCCAAGTCCCGGAACCCTGTATCCGTTCTCTTCAGTGGCACTCGTCAGCCCAGGTGTAGAAACAGAATGTAGACAATCTAGTTTGGGGGATTTTTCTGGGTGGCTGTGACAGAAATATAAAAAGGCAGGAGATTGGACAGTGCTGGTGGAATAGTTGAAATGATGGACCACAGTGGCTTTCATATCTGTGACTATCTAAACCTACCTTGAACTCGAGTAATTGTTAAGAGATGGAAAATTTCTATGGCATCTATACTGTTTCTTGTTTGTAGCTCTCTCAATTCAGGTGTCAGAATAGCTTTAGTATCAGTATCTTTAAACTATTGCTTGCAACTTGTCAGAAAGCATGGGTTGATTTACTGAGGGCCTACCATGTGCCAGTTTCTAGCCTAGGTAGTGGAGAAGATAGACGATGGCCTTTTTTTTCATGGAACTTATTTCAGCAGAGGAGGTATATGTTAAACAACTTATCACGTAATCAATGATTTAATTGCAATTGTGATAAGTTCTACGAAGTTCAGTTTTTTAGAAATCACATCATCACATTGCTTTCTCCAACAGATTTTACCAATTTACATTTGCCAACAAAGTACGAGAGTACCTCTGTGTCTTCCCTTTTTAAAATTGAATAATGCCTTTTTAAAATTTTGCTGAATTGATACACAAACATAAAAATATCTTTATTACCAGTAAGAGTGAAACTTTTTCTTTTTTATATCTATTGGCCATTTGATCTCCCTCCTTCAAGAATTGTCTGTTCATGCTCTTTGTCTATTGGATATTTACCTCTCCTTGTTTTTGGTAGAGCTCTCTTTCCATGTTTGGAACCATTAATCACCCTTCTCTCTCTCCTCCTTTAGCTCTGGAAACACTAAAATATATTTTACCCAGTCTTGGGCCATTCTTTTTTGATCTCCTTTGAACTTCTTTTTTACCTACTTTGGAAATGTTGGTGTGCTTAGGGATCTGACTACATTTTTATTATTTGACCCAACAGAAGATAACATGTAAGTCTTCTGTTCTCCTCTCCACATCCCATTCCCCAGAGGTAACAATATTAAATTTGTATCTCTTTCCAGACATTTTCCATGCCTACATAAAATATTTCCTTCCTCCCTTCCTCCCATCCATTAATCCATCCATCCTGTGTGCATTTATATGTTAAAAAATACAAATGGGGGTTCGAGTCTGGTGGCCTAGTGGTTAAGTTTGCACGCTCCACTTCAGCGCCCTGGGGTTCGCAAGTTTGAATCCCCGGTGTGGACCTATGCACCATTCATCAAGCCATGTGTCGTGGCGTACCACATACAAAATAGAGGAAGATGGGCACAGATGTTAGCTCAGGGCTAATCTTCCCCGGCAAAAAGAGGAGGACTGGCAACAGATGTTAGCTCAGAGCCAATCTTCCCCACCAGAAAAAAAAATACAAATGGAATCATAATATATATGTTTTGCAGTGTATTTTTTATTTGATATTTGTGGCAAGCTTTCAATGTCAGTGTATATAGAAATACTTCTTTCTTTTTAATAGCATAGTATTCCATTATATGTATGTACCATAACTTATTTAATCAGTTTCCTATTGATAGATATTTAAATTGTATAACTTTTTTTTGCTGGTTCAAACATTGAGCATCCTTATGATATATATATTTGTGCATGTACTTGAATATCAGTAGGATAAGTTTTTCAAAGTGGAATGGCTCCATTAAAAAATGGTCAGTGGTGCTAGAGATTCAGGGAAGTCTAGGAAGATGAAGACTGAGAACTGTCCATTGGATTTAGGAGGTTCTTGGTGACCTTCATGAGAGCAATTTCAGGGGAGGGGAGTGGAATGTTAGACTGTGGGTTGAGAAATGACTGGGGAGATGAGGAAGTGGAGGCAGTGAATATGGACAATTCCTTAGAGAAATTTCTCTCTGAAGAGCAGAGAGAGGGTGGTAGGGGAAGGGTTGAGATCCAGAGAATTTTTTTTTAAAGGAGGGATTTAGACGTCTTTAAAGGCTCATGGAAAGGATGGAATAATTGTAAAGCAAAGCCCTTGCAGGGAAAAGTCTTTATGCCAGATGGGAGAGGATACAGAATGAGGTGGAGGGATTACCCTTAAATAAGAGGAAGGACATTACAGTAGGGAAGAACAAAAAGTGGATAGATATAGATGGAAATAGATTTATAGATTTGGTGGCAGGAACTTGTCTGAGGGCATTTATATTTCTCTATGATGTAAGAGGAAGGGTCGTCTCTTAGAGCAGGGGTTGAGGTGGGGCAAGGTTTGGGTTAAAGATTGGTGGTGCTTGAGGAAGGTTTGAAACAGTTATTGTGGCAAACAGGAGAGCAAGCTAGGACCAGGGACGCATAGCTGGAGTGTCAGGCAGTGTTGAGGTGAGCTTGGTGACCAAGAATTCACATTGATAATAATCTATCAGATTGTGATTTTTTTCCCTGGTAGATCTCAGTAGTCCCAGTGCAGGCATAAAGCACAACAGTTGGGTTCCTCTAGGGTTATGTTTTTATCAGATATTTTCAATGAAAATGGATTTATTGAAGATATTGACAAAAGTGCAGTTGAAACAATAGAATCCAAACTGTCTAGGAAAGGAGGTGAAGACAGGAAGGAGGTGACAGAGTGAAAGCAGAAGGGTCTATGGAAGACTGTCTCCCCCCTATGAGGTCTGAGAACTGATGTGGGGCTTGGGGAGGTCATGGAGTGAAGAGGCTGGAAGGATGGGGGTTGTAGTCAGAGTGGAGTATTTGAATTAGTGATATAAAAAGTGGAGAAGTCCTGGGTAATAAGCTCTTGGGTGTGGTTGAATATAATATATGGTATTTCTGATGCCAGCTCATTCATTCACCAAATATTTATTGTGTGTATATTATGTGCCAGACAGTGCTGTAGGCACTGAAGGTACAGAGTTGAACAAAACAAAGCCCCTTCTCTCATACAACTTTCTATCTAATGGGGGAGATTATTCGTTTTTATAAAATAATAGAGCATGCTCATTGAAATGCTGATTACTGAATGTGTAGTTCTATTTAGAACTAATAATAATACCAAGGTCAAATATTTACATCTATGGGGCTACAAAAGTCCATCTAGAAATTTTGAGTGCCTTGCTTTATTGTAAGTTATATTAACTGAATTATGAAGATTCATACCTCCTCCCTCGCTTAGAACTTTTTAAGGTACTTTCATATGTTATCTCAGAACTGAAGATAAAACAAATATATACATATGTAGTTTAAACATTTTAGCAGTTTTAAATTTTTTATGCTTTAGTATTTTTTTTTTAATATTAGGACATTGCTCCTAGCTGTAGACCAGATGTTGATAATGCATGTACTAATCGTGTTCTAGGGATTTGATGTAATGTGTAAAGCAATTATGGTGAAGCAGTTTAGGAGGGAAAGAGGGCTTGCAGTATGTTAATATTTTACCTTTATTTTATATTCTCTAATTTATACCTACTCTTTTGTGTATGTATACTCATGCATATATTTATTAAAATTTTATTTGGAATAAATTAGCATTTATTTTATGTCTTATAAGCCTTAAATGACACCTTAAAATTATCTGCCACATATACAGCTCAATTTAACTTCAACCACAGGTTATTTGATTGTGTTTAAGGTTTCTTTGGCCATAGCTAGATCACAGCGTCCCTAAAATTAAAAAAGAAACCAAATGCATGAAATCACAGTTAAGTGTGAAGATGGGCTGGATTAGTCACAAACCATCATGATTTCTCATTTAAGGGGACTGCGTGGGTGATTTTTAGGTGACACGGCCTGCAAGAAGTGATTAGATACTAGCTAGAGTTCAGTTTAGAAATCCCTACCATCTGTGACCCTGGCAGGAGAAGAGGGTCTACCCTGTGGGGGTGCTGGTTTATCAAAGCTTGTTGACGAAAGAAAGATAATGATGTTCCACATGGTGATGAGGCTTATTGAAAAAGCGACAATGTGTTGGCGCTCACCAGATTTTAAAAAAATGTTTTATGCATATAAATGGCGTGGATTTTAAAACATTCTGTTCTTTTAGTGGAGTATTTTCTATCTTTTTTAAGCTTTTGGGATGTTAAAGAAAGGGACTTGGGCAGACAAGAGGAAGAATTGGCCATCCTTTGCCCCGTCAACCTCATGGGGCTCTTGTGAGCCTGCCTGGCTCATGTGAGAGGAGGCTGCAAGTCTAGGCCTTGCAAGCTGGAAAGCTAAATGGGATTTGTCTTAATATAAGCATTTCCCCTGTTGCAAACGGGTTTTTGGACACATGGTCTCATTTTATGATCTTTTCTACTTATTTCTATGTACCACGTTTATGGAGATCTGCCTTCTAGGAATGGTGGTAGGTTTAAGATGCCTGGACTTGCTGAGAAGCAGGAAAAAAGTGTGAAATCATGAAGAAAAGGACCACATTTTCATGTATCCAAATAACCACTCTGCATGAGAAATATATATATTAAGACATCCAGCTTCCCTCTGGGACTTACTTTAGAGAAGTATATATTATTTCAAGTGGGAGTTTCCTCAAACCATTTATGAACAGAATTTGGTGGTATTTCAAAGACAACCATGTAAATTTAATCTGGGGAAAAGTCCCCATCTATAATTCTGAGAGCTAACAAAAGAGATTACATTTTAGTTATTCTCCCCTATATGCACCTACCATCCTTCAGAAGGGACGTCCTGGATGCAGAGAATGGGTCCTTTCCCATGTGTAGAGTTGGTCTGAGCCTGTTATATCTTATTCATCTGTTATTAGCTGAGGACTTTAAAAAAACTCTACCTCCAGTTCCTGAGGGTAGGATGTCCCCTTTTCTAAATATTACCATGTACGAGCAATATTATCAGAATATGAAGAGACGGTATAGCATAGTGGTTAAGAGCTCAGGCTCTGGAACCAGACTGTCTGGGTTCCAAAACCAGACTGTCACTTATAGGGTGTATGACCTTGGGCAAGTGTTTTGCTCGATGTGTGCCTTACTTTACTCATCTGTAAAACATGATAATGTAGTACCTGCCTCAAAATATGATTGTGAGGACTAAATGACTCCATGCACTAAAGTGCTTAGAAAAGTGCTTGGTACGTAGTAAGCATTACAGAAGTGTTAACTGCTCTCATCATTGTCATCTTCTTTTTTTTTTTCATCTTCATCAGTTGGTGGATATCTTAAAAGGAGCTAAAGCTGCAAAATGTCTCAGTACCTGCAAACTCCACTTTTGTAGAACCTATTTTGAAAAGGATTGTAGGGGGTAAAAGAACCTTAGTGCAAAACCAAAATCAGAATCTTGTAAAATTGAGAGCTAATTATAGATTTCTCATTGTTAGGGGAAAATAAAAAACCACTTGGTCACCATAACACTTTTGAGAATGGACCCCAGTGCGGGCAGGCCTGTGCATGTTGTGTGCAGCGTGCAAGTGCTCCATGGGAGGGCTGGTGGGGGTCTAGACCCCACCGACCTCTGGGAAGCCTCAGCTGCCCTTTGGTTTTGCAGCCTTGATTCTGACGACTCTACTTTGTCCCCACTCTTGTTTGCCTTCTTTTTGATCCTGTTTTTTAAATGTATGCTATTTTGTTATGTTTTATGTATCTTTGTAAGTCACTTTAAGTCCTGTCTGGAACAGTGAATAAATAAATATCTTTTAAACCGATCATATCAAATTACTAACATATGCTTAATATTTATGTTTGTCAGCCTACCTCCATGCAGAGAGGTTACGGTGACTTTCCATCTGGGCAAGAATACTGATTAGATTTCTCAAATTTCATAGTAAGAAGTCAAAACAGCCATATGCTTATATATTTTCCAAAGCATATGGTTAATAATAATTAAAACTAAACAGCTACCGATATTGAGTGCCTCTCCTGGATCGGGCACCACGTTATGCCCTTTACACATGATGTGTACTTGAATCCCAATGGCCTTAGGCAGGAGCTCTTGTTATTAATCACTGTTTTTGCAAATGGGGAAACTGAGGCTCAGGGAGGCCCAAGGTCGCACAGCTAGAAAGTAGTGAAGCTATAATCTGAACCCAAGCAGCCTGGCCCCAGATTCAGTGCTTATAGGCACTATTTGATGCTATACTGCTCTTAATTAGAAATCTAGCACATCAGAACCCCAAGTCCTAGTAGAAGAGGCTGTTCTGTGTTATAGAACATTCACAGGTCCTGCAGATTTTACCTCGGTGTTATGTTTTCAATATGCCCCTTTCCATCTGTACCACCACTGCCCTCTACTTTGGGCTCTCATCATCTTCCTCCTGGATTTATACCACAGCCTCCTCAAATCTATATTCTGCATAACTGTCAGAGTGATCTAACAAGTCCTTGCCTTACCTAACACTCTTCAGTGGTTCCCATTGTCCATGGCTAATTATCCATGTTTCTGAGCATAGCATAGCAAGCTCCTTCTCCCACGTGATATGATCCCCACCTGCCTCTTCCACATCCTCCCTTACAACTTACTGTCCGTGTCACTGCACTGCTTGTCCATACCATGTAGCTTTATGTCTCCATGCTTTCGTAAATGCTGTGCACTCTACCTGGTTAACCAACTGGTACACATTATTTACAACCAGTTCATGTGCTGCTGCTGGTATCTCTCTCTAGACCCCTTTCCACAAGCTGGAGTAGGTGCCCCACCTTGGTATTCTCATAATACCCTGTGTGTATATTTCTTTGATTACCATGTTCATTTATGATTCTCTATTTGAGTATCTCCTTCAATAGGCTGTGAGCTCTTGTGGTCAGGGACTATTAATTATTCTTTTACCCTTAGCCAGCTATCACAGCTCTTAGCACATAGTTGGCCCTCCTAACTAGTGAGCATTCTGTAAACAGTCCGGAATACAGAGCTCCAGGTCAAGGAAATTAGTAGGATTTTGGAGGCCTCAAACCACACAGACATTCAAAGATAACTACCAGGACAGCAGAGGGAGGTCTCACGGAAGAATCTTTGGGGCTAGATCCATTCACATTATTTAATCCAGGAGCCAGAAGGGGCTTAGGGGGATGGGAGTGGGAGTCTGTGTCGAAAGAGAACTTGGAAAGATCTGAGAAAACAGACTTAACAGCTTTGCAGTTTGAATCTACCTTAAATTTGTTGAGTGGCCTTGACTGGATATCTAAGGCAAACACATTTTAATAAACATATTTAGAGTTGTTTTCTTGGAGGGACGTCGCCTTAAAATTGAAAGGAACAGTTGATAAAATAACCAACACAGTATCCCAATATAAACATTTTATTGACTGTCAGCAGTGTGGCATACTCACTCAGCTATCAACCAAAAAGATGTTACCAGTTGGTACCTTTGCGCCTAGGTGGCTGGATCCAAAAGAGGGGATTTAGAGAAGTCCTGCATCCCTGGAAGCTCTTTTCTACGTGGAGTCTTTTGTGTGTGTGTGTGTGTGTGTAAATTCTGCAGACTTACCACATAACCTGTTTTGGTCTCATTTTTCTGTGCTCTAAAATCCGCTCTCTTTTATGTTTAGATTTTCAAATAGTATTTTTTTTCCAAAGGGGGCTAGATTTTGCTAGCCTTTAGGGCTATGCTTCACCCATGTTTTGGAAACCCACACACAAAATAGGTATTAATTCTGGCAGTGCTTTAGATTGGTCTGCTTCAGATACTGTAATTGCATTGGTCACAATTAGTTAATAGAGTCCACTTTGGAATGTACCTTAAGGCAGCACAAATCCTTATTCATTGTGCTGCCCTACTAGCATCAGGACAACTGCATTACAGTCATGAGAATGGTTTATTCTTTCCTAATTAACATATATCATAACTATATGCAAGCAGAATTGCAATAACATATGGCAATTTGTAAGAATGGTTTCCCTTCATCTTCCTTTAAACAAAGGGTTTCCCAACTTTTTTGATCACTCTCCCTTGTCACCAAAAATTTTAATCACCCCTAAAAAGTATGTTTAATTATAAACTATATATTTACCACTGTACTAATAGATATTATAAAGCATTCACAAAAATGAAATAGAGAAGTATGAGAGATGAAATAAACTTTAAAATTAATTTTAATATTTATTAATGGTTTAATAACCTTTGCTCTCATTTTGATTAGAGCAGTGACATTAGGTATGCTTCGTTTAAACAAAATCTTGGTTTATGATGCAGCTACTTGAAGGTCTGATTCTAAGTTCTCTGTTTATTTTTATACTTGATTTTAATGACTGTCATAGCTGAAAAAGAATGACAAAACATATACATCTAAAAATAAAAGAAGTACGTCTTTGGATGCACTTACTAAATAATGATATTCATAGTTGCAGGAAACAGTTATACAGATGTTTTGGTGCTGTTCCATCTTCCTTGCTCCAAGCATGCTGACTTTTCACGTTTTTAACAAATGGTTCAAAACTTACTGAAATTCTTCATTTGGAAGATAAAACACATCTTTTAGGTAACAAAATTATATAATAATGGAACCTTTTTTTTTTAGATTCCACATATAAGTGAGATCATATGGTATTTGTCTTTCTCTGTCTGACTTATTTCACTTAACATAAAAAACCAAGCTCATAGACACAGAACAGATTGGTGGTTGCCAGAGGGGGTGGGGGTGGGTGGGCAAAATGGGTGAAGGGGGTCAAAAAGTACAAGCTTCCAGTTATAAAATAAGTCATGGGGATGTAATGTACAGCATGGTGATTATACTTAATAATACTGTATTGTATATTTGAAAGTTGCTAAGAGAATAAATCTTAAAAGTTCTCATCACAAGAAAAAAAATTCCATAACTGTCTATGGTGATGGATGTTAACTAGACTTTTGTGGTTATTATTTTGCAATATATACAAATATCGAATCATTATGTTGTACACCTAAAACTAATATAATGTTGTATGTAAATTATACCTTAATAGAAAAATAATAATGGAAACATTTTCAAATATACTCTATATTATTTATTCTCTATGAAAAAAAACCTTTTGACATAAAACAACATTTTACTGTTTGGATGCATTTAAAGTTTCTACTGCCTTACAGGTAGTCTGAGATTGTAAAACTTTTGATTATGTGGCCCTTTTGATTATAAGAAGGTTTAGTTAAACTTAATCTTAAAAAATTTTAAACCAATTTTATTGAGGTATAATTTACATACAATAAACTGTACACATTTAAAGTATACAATTGGATAAATTTTGACGTCTGAATAACCATAAAACCATCACCAAAATCAAGATAGTAAACATATCCATCACCTGCAAAAGTTTCCTTGAACCATTTTGTAATCCTTCCTTCCTGTCCCTCACTGCACTCTGCAAACCCTGACCCGTTTTCTTTTCTCAAATATTTTTTCATTGCCCCCTTTTCCTTTAGTGACTCCAATTAGATGTATATTAGGCAGCTTAAAGTTGTTCCACAGCTCATTAATGCTCTGTCCTTTTTTTTTTTTTTCAGTCTTGTTTCTTTCTGTTTCATTTGGATAGTTTCTATTGCTGTGTCTTCAAGTTTACTAATCTTTTCTACTACTGCGTGCAATCTGCTGTTAATCCCATCCTATGTATTTTTCATCTCAGACATTATAGTTTTTATCTCTAGGTTTGATTTGGGTCTTTTTTATATTTCCATGTCTTTATTTAATTTTTTGAAATATGGAATACAGTTATAATAGCTGTTTTAATCACTTTGCTAATTCTAATATTTGTCAGTTCTTGGTTAGTTTTTGATTGATTTTTCTCCTCATCATGAACTGTTCTTTCCTGCTTTTTCACATGCCTGTTAATTTTTTATTTGGCACCAGATATTGTGAATTTTACCTCATTGGGTGCTGCGTATTTTTATATTACTATAAATATTCTTTGGCTCTGTTCTGGGATGCACTTGAATTGCTTGGAAACAGATTGATCCTTTCAGGCTTTGCTGTTTGGATTTGTTAGGCAGGACCAGAGCAGTGCACAGTCTAGAGCTAATTATTTCCCATTGTGGAGGCAAGACCCTTCTGAGTACTCTGCCCAGTGCCCTGTGAATCATGAGGTTTTCCAGTTCAACTGGTGGAACAGGCACTACTCCTGGCCCTGTGTGAGTGACAGGCACTGTTCTTTTGAATCCTTTCAACTGGTTCTTTCCCTTGCCTAAGGTAATTTCCCCACAGGCATGCCATGCTCTGATCAGTCCTTTGCCGAATACTCGAGGGGGACCCTTTGCAACTCTCTGAAGATCTCTCTCTGTTCAGCTCTCTCAGGTACTCTGTCCTATGAACTAGCCACCTGGGTTCTCCCAGACTACCAACTCTGTCACCTCAACTCAGGGAGTTCACCAGGCTCTGCCTGCATTCCTCCTCCCTGCACCATGGCCTGGAAACTATCTCACGACAGTGAGCCTAGAAAACCCTATTTGTTTCCTGTCTTTCAGGGATCACAATCTTTCGTTGCCTGATGTTCAGTGTCTTAAAAACCACCATTGTTTCATGTGTTTCATCCATTTTTGGGGGGGAGGGGGCTTGTTTCAGGCGGGGTGGAAATCCGTTCTTTGTTACTCCCTCTTGGTCAGAAGTAGAAGTCCAGTGACATTTTGTAATTCCAAATTTTCATGACCAATTATAATTTGTAGCCCAATTTCAATGCTAATCTTTCAAAAATGTAGACACCATCAGTTCTAAATATCTATGTTCAAGAGTATACAGAATCTGACACGCAACAGTGTAAATCTTCTCACATCACTCATCAGTTTCTTTGTAAAACATAGTACATTTGCTTAGCAGTTTAATTCAGGGCTTCTTGATAACTAATATCCCTGGAAAGACTCTGGTTCACTTTTTCATGTTCAGTGAGATATCAATTTTACCAAAATTGTCCTTTGTCCTTGGCCCGAATAGCAAAATGCTTCTATCATATCACTTTGGTGGGACATGACTGATAATCCAATAGAATTTATATGCAAAACCATCACATAATTACTACTCGTAAGTTTAGAGGAATAACTTAATACCAGTTCACCCTTTTTGCCGTTGAGCATGGGTCAATTTTTCTGAAATTCTTCTGTCATCTCTAAGGTTGTCAGCGTAGTTTTTCACTTACAAAAAAATGCCTGAAACTTTAAATGGTGTCTAGATGGAGTTTAACTCAGAATTCATCTGTGTTCTTTAAAAGAAAATAAATGTCATTTTGCAAGACCCAGTTAAGTCTTGAAGCACAAATGCACATATAAAAACTGACCAAATGAAAATAGCTAACGCTTAGAGAGCGTTCTCTGTGTTCACATTACTTTCAGCATTTCACATATTTTAAAAACATTTAATCTTTATAACAAGCCCAAGAGGGTAGGTACAGTTATTATCTTCATTATACAAATGAGGAAATTGAGGCACTGAGAGGTTTAATAACTTGCCCAAGGTCACACAGCTAGTAAATGGTGAAGTTAGGATTCAAATTCAGACAGTCTGGCTCCAGAGTCCATGCTGTTAACCATGACATCTTTCTGCCTCAGAAAAACAAAAACACTTTTCTCTCATCTCTATTACTGCTCTTCAGTTTTTGTGAGTTTAAGTTTAAACATATAAATACAAATAGATTTCTGAGTGAAGACATTTAGTAAACATTTACTGAACTCACACTGTGTATCAGACACTGTGCTAAGTAAGCTCCTGGGGGCATGAAGTCCAGATACAGTTCCTGCCCTCAAGGAGGTCACATCTGGTAGAAGTTTCTAGTTTGAGCATAAGTATTACCATCTTCACATTTATATGTGCACTGCATGTTTGGAAAAAGGAGGGGTACTAATGTGCTCAACAAATTAAGCACAGCGAAATCTGTTTTATTTCCTGCTCAACGCATGGACATTATTTGTTGTTTTTCTAATTCACATCAGTTTCCATTTGGGGAACATCAACAATGATTTTTAAGCTAAGTACTGTTCTTACAAGGAATTCTATGTTTTTATAATCTTTTTTTATATTCTAGGCTCTTGCCCAAGGTCATGTAACTAATAAATAGCAGAGCTAGGATTTGAACCCAAGTCTGTCTTACACCACTATATTCGTTATTCCGTGCTTCCTGTCAGTTTGGCCCAGTTTTTCATTTTTAAAACTGGTCTTGAGTTTAAAATAATTTGAGTTAGCTCTCCCCACTCCTTCTTGAAAACTGTGTTAGTTTTCATACTAACTGTGTTAGTTTTAATACTCATTTATTAATCATTATTATCTCCTCATCTATAGAAATAGGATATAAATTGGATATATCCATTTGGATATATAATTCTAAATATGTTCATTATATCAAGCTTATTGTGTTCAACTTGTCTCTGTATTTACCAATTTTTTATCTACTTGAACTGTCAATAATTGAAAGGGTATGTTAACCTCCCATTTTGGTGGTAGATTTTTTTCACTTCCTCCTTGCTTTTGTAAATATTTGCGTTGAAATATTATCCTGAATTTTGAGCAATAAATGTATATGATTTTCTAACTAAACAAACTATCTTTTCTAACATATCTTCTTGTGGGCATGAGGTCCCACAAGGATGCTATATTAAAATATTTCATCTGATCTTGACACCCCACGACTAACATGGAACAAATTGTCCATCAGAGCTCGGATTTAGACGCTCCTGTTATCTGAGCTGTGGTCTTCTCAGTAGATAATCCTTGCCCTTTTGACTACACACCTGTGATTGAATTTCAGTGAAGGTCCTTAAGTTTTCTTGGGCTTTGGTTTCTCCACTAAACCCTAGTATCTGTCTAGGGTGAATATGAAAGGTCATGGGTTTTCTAACTTCAAAGCTGTCTGTTTTTCTTATTTGTGCCTTCATTATTTTTCTGAGTTATATTTTTCAAAATGTGATGTACCATTTACCATAAAAAATATATCACTTAACTCATTGTATATGAAAGCATTATTTTTAGTCCATATTTTCCTTTTTGAGTTTCTAGAAAATATTCTATCCTATGTATGGGGTGGTGGTGAGGCAGATGGCAGATAAGATAACTTCTTGTCTTTAAGAAGTTAATGATAGATTTAGTACAGTTATTATTTCTTTTTTTACCTCTGAGTTATTAAGAAGTGTCTTTAAATTTCCAAAAAGTATTGGGATTAAAAATTATCTTTTATTATCAACTTCATATTTAATTTCCTTGAGGTCAAAGTACATGGTCTGTATGAGAATGATTTCTTTGAAATTTACTGAGACTTGCATCATAAGCGAGTATGATGGTCATTTGGGGGGGGTGGTAAATGTTCCATGTGTGCTTTGAAAAGAGTGTGATTCTCCAATTGGATGTAGAATTCTACATGCATCCATTAAATCAAGTTTATTTTGTGTTTCAACTTGTCTATATACTTACTAACTTTTTATCTGCTTGTACTATCAGTAATTGAAAGAGATTCGTTAATCTCCCATTTTGATGGTCGATTTTTTCAATTCTCTCTCTAGTTGTCCTTAATCTTCCTTTATATATTTGGAGGTGTTTTATTAGTGCATACAGGTTTATTTACTCTATGTAGTAATCTTCTTTATCCTTTATAATACTTTTATTGTCTTGAAGTTTTATTTTTTAGATACATTTTTAATTTTTTAGATATTAATACAGCTACCTATAAAATAGCAAATTTTCTTTTGGTTAGCATTTACCTGGTATATCGTTTCCCATCCTTTTACTTTTAATCTTTCCTGTCCTTATGTTTTGGATGTGTCCCATGTAAAATGGCACATAGCTGGAATTTTACATTTTATCCAGTCTGTTAATCTCTGTAGTTTAAAGAGTTTTGCTCCTATATGTTTTTTATATTTATTAATATATTGGAACTTGTTTTTACCATTTTTTTGCTTTTTATTTGTCTCATTTTTTGTATGTTTTCCTTTTTCTTCTTGCCTTTAAATTTTTTCTTATTCTGTTTTCTTCTCCCCACTACTGATTCTGCAAGATCCCATCTCCAGTGAGCTGGCTGGTAACAGGGTTAGTGTTGGAAATAGCAGCAACCCATGGTTGAAGGTAGGGCCAGAGGTGGGATGTGGCTTTTCTGAAAGGAGTCAGATTGACAAGTGATGGGGGAGATGAGGCAGGAAGCTGAGGGAGGTCATGGCTGATGGACTCTAAAAACATTTTTTTTTTCAAGTGTGAGACAAGGATGTCTGATGGGACTGGAGAAAAGGGAAGTGGGAGTGTGAGATGAATGAAGACTTAAAATAGAACCCGAAGGGACTAGGTTAGGGAACTGAACTAAGGGTAAGTAAAAAGATTTGTGGATGACAATGAGAGTCCGGCTGAGGTTGGAGACCAGGACTTATGCAGGACCTGGGTATAGGAGCAGACAAGGCAGATTATAGTGTTGGTACAGGTTTGGGATTTTGATGGGCAGTTGTGGCAGAGGGATGAAGGTACATGGATATGGAAGATACTGGTGAAAGTGGTACAAATGTTGAGCCATCTGGAGTCCAGGATGGGTAGGAAAGGAAGAAAGATCAGCAGGAGGCAAGTAGACCAAGAGAAAATGGAGGGTGGGCTCAAGACTGTGGTCTTGATGAGGGCGAAGAACGGTATAGTGGGAATGAGCTGTGGTTGGAAAGTGGGGATCCTTGAATTTAAGATTTCAGAGTGGGACGGTTCTGGTTGGTCAAGTCCGTGAGTGAAAAATAAAGGGAAGATGAACAGTATAAGCAGTTCCGTTTTCTTATAGTGCTGTCTTTATCTCCTCAACAATGTTCTTACTTCCCTGCCTTTTGATAATTATGTATCAAAAGTAATTGTGCCAATGTACCTGTCTCATTTCAAAACTTTGCTGCCCCTCTGCAAGCACCAGTTTTCTAATAAATCTGGTTTTGTTCTCATTCCCATTGTGCCTGTGCCATCCTTGGTCTTTAGCTGCCAGGCAATTGGTGATACCTGTTTCATCCAGGAGCTGCTGATTTTTTGGCCAGTGCTTCAGCCATAATGACACATATGGGAATTCATCTCGACAATGCTTTTGATTGCTCTGTTCAGTATTTTATAATTGCTTTGGCCATGATCCTGCCTGGAGGGAGCCAGTAGAGCACTAGCTCTAGAATCAGATTGCCTGGGCTTGAATCCCAGCAACTTCATTTACTTGCTATTTATTTTGGGGCAAGTTAACCTAACCTTTCCTGAGCCCTCATCTATAAAATGGGGATAATAGTACCTCACCCTTGGGGTTGTTGTGAGGATTAGAATACTTTATATATGTAAAGTACTTGTTGTTTGGCACATAGTGAATTCTCAACAAATGGAACTGTTAGGGTGATGATGACAGTGATGATGATCAGCAATAGTGGTAGCATACGTAACACTATGTGCCAAATATTGTGTTAGGAACTGGGCCAGACACAGAGAAGAATATTGAAAAAGTCCTTGTTCTCATGGAGAATATACATTCTCCTAGGGGATAAGAACTAAGAATTCTTCCTCAAGACTAC
Source organism: Tapirus indicus (assembly GCA_031878705.1). Lineage (NCBI taxonomy): Eukaryota > Metazoa > Chordata > Mammalia > Perissodactyla > Tapiridae > Tapirus > Tapirus indicus. The sequence continues at coordinate 84,236,215 of CM062942.1, read as the reverse complement.
CTAAGAAAGGGTCTATAGAAGAAGCTTAGTGTCTTATAGGTCAGTAAAGACCAGGAAATAGCCAAGTTGAGAAAATTTTGAGGTTTCAGGAATCTTTATAATTTGCTATGTTCTTAATACTCTCTAATGTCCTGTAGGTAGTTAGTAAAGCAAAAAATTTAAAGTGAAAAGGACTTGTGGTCTGGTTTGAAGGGAGAGCGTGGAAGGTAAGTATAATCCTCATTTCCTTTCTCACTATGTCTATCCTGGGCTCTTTGACTCCCATGACTACCAAATCTATATTTTCAGATACAGTCTCTCTTCCTGAGGTCCAGCCCTGTGCTTCCAACTAATTCCGGATCAAATTCCCTGAATATCCTGTATGCAGCACAACCTCAGTTTGACTAAAATGAAACTTCTTGCCTTACTTCCAAACCTGTTTCTTCCCTTATAGCCCTTATTATCACTAGGGCAATCACTAGCCAGTCAGTTGTTTAACCTAGATGTGCTAAGTAAATATGAAGTCAAAGATGATCTTTGACTTCACCTTCTTCATCCTCTCAATCAGTCACACCATTCTGTCGATTTTACTTCTCAAACCTCTTCTCTGTCCCTTCCGCTTGCTGCCCTGGTTTAGGCCTGCCCTGTAGCAGATTCAGCAAGTATGTGTACTCCAAACATGTGTTCCAAACATTGTCATTGGCCCTTTAACACACATTACTGTATTTCATTTTCTTGACAACTTTGTGAGGTAGGTCATTTTGTAGATGAGAAACTAGAGGGTGACAGAAATAAAATGACTTGTCCGGTTGGTTAGAGGCACACTTAGTAAATCTAGATTATCTTTTGTCTGGACTATTGCAATAATACCCCTGTCTCCTTTGAATTTTCTTTTTTGGTATTTAAAAGTAAGGCATATAGGGTGGTGTAGTGGTTAAGTTTGTGCGTTCTGCTTTGGCAGCCCAGGGTTTGCAGGTTCAGATCCCGGGTGCAGACCTATGCACTCCTTATCAAGCCATGCTATGGCAGGCGTCCCATATAAAAAATAGAGGAAGATGGGCACAGATATTAGCTCAGGGCCAATCATCCTCACCAAAAATGAATGAATGAATGAATGAAGGACATGTAAAAAAAATCAGAGCTATAAAAGGTGAAAGTTGCCCCCTCCCAATTCTACTCCCCAAGAGAAACCAATGATAATCGTTTTTGTTCTAGACCTTTTTCTTTGCATATACAAATGTATAGATAAATACCAAAGAGATCATTCAGTATAGTCCTGCAACTACTTTTTTCACTCAGGGACATATTTTCATACAGATCTACCACATTTCTTTAACGGATGCATAATATGCCATTATATGGAAGTATTATTTTGTTTAATGATTCCTCTGTTAAAGAACTCTTTTTGTCTTTCTCTGTCTGACTTATTTCACTTAGTGTAATACCCTCAAGTCCATCCATGTTGTCGCAAATGGCACAATTTCATCTTTTTTGTGGCTGAGTAGTATTCCATTGTATATATCTTCTCTATCCATTTGTCCATTGATGGGCACTTCGGTTGCTTCCATATCTTGCCTATTGTGAATAATGCTGTGATGAACATAGGGATACATAAATCTCTTTGAATGGTTGCTTTCATGTTCTTTGGATAAATACCTAGTAGTGGGATAGCTGGATCATATGGTACTTCCAATTTCAATTTTTTGAGAAATCTCCATACTGTTTTCCATAGTGGCTGCACAGTTTACATTCCCACCAGCAGGGTATGAGGGTTCGCTTTTCTCCACATCCTCTCCAACACTTGTTATTTCTTGTGTTGTTAATTATAGCCATTCTGACGGGCATGAGGTGATATCATTGTAGTTCTGATTTGCATTTCCCTGATGATTAGTGATGTTGAACATCTTTTCATGTGCCTGTTGGCCATCTGTAAATCTTCTTTGGAAGAATGTTTGTTCATATCCTCTGCCATTTTTTGATCGGGTTGTTCATTTTTTGTTGTTGAGTTGTATGAATTCTTTATGTATTTTGGAAATTAACCCCTTGCCAGATATATGATTTGCAAATATTTTCTCCCAGTTGGTGGGTTGTCTTTTCATTTTATTGATGGTTTCCTTTGCCATGAAGAAGCTTTTTAGTTTGATGTAGACCGGAGGGGAAGGGGGAGGGGGGAGGGCAAAAGGGATAAAGGGCCACGTATGTATGGTGATGGGTGGAAACTAGACTTTTGGTGGTGAATACAATGCAGTCTATACAGAAGCCGAAATATAATGATGTATGCCTGAAATTTACACAATGTTATAAACCAGTGTGACCTCAATAAAATGAACTTTTTTGTTTTGCTCTTACAAATAATGTTGCAGTAACACTCTTGTACGTATACCCTTGCATGCACATTTGTGTGAATATTTCTATTAGGTAGATTCTTAGAAATGGTATTGCTTGGCTAAGGAGTATGCATATTTTACAGTGTGTTATGTACTACCAAATTGAACTTCAATTTGTCCTTTGAATCAATCTTTCATCCTATACCTAGAGTGGTCTCTGTAACATGAATTTGATCATGTGATTTCCCAACATCAAAAACAAAGCAACAACAAAGATATTTGATGGATTTCTATTGTTCATGTCATAAATTTTAAAATTCTTAGTTTTTAAGAGTATTTGAGTTATAAAATCTGGCCCCAACCTATCTTTCCTACCATTCTCCCCCACCAACAAACATATACTCTGTTCTATGAGGCAAAATCCACCTCTTCTGTAAAACCTTTCATGTATACACCTCTCTCTCTTCCCTCTCTATGCAAGATAGAATTAGTTACTTCCTTCTCTACATTCCCACACCAGTTAATTTATTATCCCTCTGATAGCACTTAGTACATTATACTGTGTATGTATGTATCTGTCTCCACTACTACTCTCTGAACTTCTTAAGGACAGGAGCTGTGTCTTACTCATCTCTGTATCTCCAGCACTTTGCACAATGCTTGTCAGAGTGGATGCTCAACAAATGTGCCTGAAATGGGTGAGGATATTCTTGAGGTAGTGTTAGCAATAAGAACTTGGGGAGATAGAGTAGGTGATGGAACTTTTGAAGTGTAGCAGAAAGCTGGCTGAATCCTGGGAACGTGGAAGCTGGTCAGGAAAGGAGAAAAGGGCTTCAACTGGCAGGAGTCCCCATGTGATTTTCTCCTCCACTACAGAGACCAGCTATCTGATTATTTTGGTTAGTAGACTTGGGACTTAAGAACATTTAAACTTCATTTAAACATTTAAAGTTGATAATACAATGATTGAGGATCCACTTGGTGGATGGGGAGTTTGACTCAGCTATTCTGTGCTCTTTCCAGACTAAGATGCTTATGCTGAAAGACCGAACCCTTTCCCAGAGTCATGAATAAGTTTTTCTTCTTGAAAAATCAAAACCTCTTCAATTTCAGGACAGGATTCAGGTGGGAGTAGGAATGGTAGAAAGGTCAGATACTTCTATGTTGTCTCTTTAGCCTGGCTCAAGGGGGAAGTAACCTACCCAGAGGCTCGAATGCTATGGGCCTATTCTGGAGTAAATTATATGTGTGAAGTTAGTTCTTATCTTATTTCAGGCAACTCTGGTAGCTCTCCTGGTCTGATTGCTTTGAAGAAAGAATAGTAGAAGAAAAAATAGCATAAGTCATGTCGGAGATACTTGACCTCTCTTTTCTGTCTGACGTGGAAAGGGATTTGATCCTCAATGTTATACAACGAGATGAGGAGCTTCGGAAAGCAGATGAGAAAAGGATTCGGTAAGAGTCCCAGAAAAAGCATGGGTTCCCAGACCTTTGACCAATGATATCTGGACTTTTCCTTATACCTCTCATCTGAGTTTCAGAAGAACTTGTATATGAGGTTTATAACCCCTCATTGGATCAGGTTGGGATCTGAGGTTGTTGCTTTCACAGAACCAAATAGTCTTACTGTCTCTACCCCTCAACCCCTCTCCATCCAGCCTATGCAGATTCTGAATCCACTTGTGCTTCTCTTTTTGGTTTTGGCAGGCGACTGAAGAATGAGTTACTGGAGATGAAAAGGAAAGGGGCCAAGAGGGGCAGTCAACACTATAGCGATCGGACTTGTGCCCGGTGCCAGGAAAGCCTGGGCCGTTTGACTCCCAGGACCAACACTTGTCGGGGTTGTAATCACCTGGTGTGCCGGGACTGCCGCATCCAGGAAAGCAGTGGTACCTGGAGGTGCAAAGTGTGCACCAAGGAAATGTGAGTGTCACCTATGGCTGGGTAGAGAGAGGAAATGAGGCCCCAGGTGTGGTGAGAATTTCTCCCCCCGGCCTTTGTTGGTTGAATGACAAGGGCCATTTTTTATTCATATGTCATTTTCTTTTATTCCGTCCCAGAGAGCTGAAGAAGGCAACTGGAGACTGGTTTTATGACCAGAAAGTGAATCGCTTTGCTTACCGCACAGGCAGTGAGATAATCAGGATGTCCCTGCGTCGCAAACCTGCAGGTACCAGACCTGTTTGGAAATGGTTCTTTGAGGTGCTTGATCTCAGTGATAGATCCTCTGGTGGAATCCTAGTGTATTCTTATTGGTGGTGTCTTCACCCCATGGGCTCCGCCTGTTTGTGGGGAATATAAATATTGTATTGCCATTCCTTCTGTAAGTGTGATGTGTTTTCCTTTCCCCACTCATCCTCATCACTCTGTTGTACTTATGTTTGTTTTGAAGTGAATAAAAGAGAGACAGTGGGACAGTCCCTCCTTCATCAGTCACAGATGGGCGATATCTGGCCAGGGAGAAAGATCATTCAGGAGCAACAGAAGGAGCCCAGGTAAGAACCAAGCAGTCATTTAAAGAAATGCTACATGTCCCTTTAATTCTATTATTTTTTTAATTTCTTCTATTTATAAAATAATAGGTGTTCATTATATGAAGATTTGGAAAGTACAGAAAAGAATAAAGAAGGGGGAAAAATTCCTAATCCTACTACCCACGTGTAAACATTAACATTATGGTGTATTCACTTTGTTCTTTATAAGAAAAGTTTGAAGACGATTATTTGATATTATTTTGATAAAAATAACACTACTCATTATTAAAAATTTAACTAGTATAAAAAATATAACCATAATAAAGAAAGCGACAAATCACCCAAATTACTACTACCCCAGTATTCACATTATTTCAGATATCTTTTTTTTTTTGTGAGGAAGACCAGCCCTGAGCTAACGTCCGTCGCCAATCCTCCTCTTTTTGCTGAGGAAGACAGGCCCTGGGCTAACATCTGTGCCCGTCTTTCCTCTACTTTATATGGGACGCCGCCACAGCGTGGCTGACGAGCAGTGTGTCGGCAGGCACCTGGGATCTGAACTTGCGAACCCCAGGCTGCCAAGCGCGGACTAAACCGCTGTGCCACTGGGTGGCCCCCAGATTTCAGATATCTTTTGTGCATATATATAGATAGAGGGATGGGTGGGTGGATAGACTGAAAAACCTTTATAATATTGGATCATAATATAGTAAATTAAATTCTGTTTAATTTTGCTTGACTTTAACAGAATAAAACACTGAAATAAAATTGAAGAATTGCTAATCTTCAGGCAAATGTTTCTTTACCATAAAAGATGTTAGTCATTAATATCCCTCTAAGTTTAAGAAAAAATGTTATGAAAACCATTGAGCAGTTAGTCATTTTTTTCTAGTGTCTTATTGAAATATAATTCACATACCATACACTTCACCCATTTATAGTGTACAATGCAATGGTTTTTAGTATATTCACAGAATTGTGCAACCGTCACCTAAATTGATTTTAGAACTTTCATCACCTTAAAAAGAAACCCTGTACCCTTTAGCTGTCACTCCCCCCAACGTTCCTATCCTTGCGCATCTCTAAGCAATCACTGATCTACTTTCTATCTCTATTTATTTACCTAGTCTGGACATTTTATTTAGATAGAATCATACAATGTGTGGTCCTTTGTGACTGTTTTCTCTCACTTAACATGGTTTTCAAGGTTCATCCACGTTGAAGCATGTGTCAGTACTTCATTTCTTTTTATTGCCAAATAGTGTTTCTTTGTATGTATATACCACATTTGTTGATCCATTTATCTGTTGATGGACATTTGGGTTGTTTTCACTTTTGGGCTGTTATAATTAATGTTGTTCTGAACATTTGTTATGAGTTTTTGTGTGGGCATATGTTTTCATTTCTCTTAGGTAGATACCTTGGAGTGGAGTTGCTGGGTCAAATGGTCATTTAGTCATTTTTTAAATCTACCTGTTTCAATATTAAACATTATCAGTGGACTCTGCTATGAAAGAGAAGGAGATTAGCTTTCTTACACTTCCTCCCAACTATTTCCTCTACTCCCGCCTTTTATTACTCAAATTATTTTTTACTTTGTCAGGACTTAAAAAATTTACATTCTGTTATGCAACCATAAACCGTCTGCTTGTTTTGTCTGTTTGTGTAGTTTTAGTTTGTATTTAAAAGGATTGTATGCTTACATCTAGGCTTTGGACCATGGCTTCTCTTTATTTCTGAATTCTTTGATTTATTTCTTGGTTGTCTGGATTTTATCATGGAGAAGTTCCTTCAAGAAGGGCGTGTGGGTGCCATATTTATTTCATTCTTTCATCTTAAGAATGTCTCCTAGTGCCTTTATACTTGAACAATATTTTGGCTGGATTTTATATTCTTGGATGACACTTTCTTTCCCTCCGAATGTTGTAGCCATTACTCCATTGTCTTCTGCCACTGAATGTCACTGTGGAGAAGTCTGAGGCCAGCTAGCCTCTTGTTTTTCTCCCTTGTAGGTAATTTACGCTGTGTTTGTGTTTGTGTATGTGTGGGTATGCTCGAAAATTTCCTTTTTTCTTGAAGTTTAGTAACTTAACAAGGATGTATCTCAAAGGTGAACCTCCTGTATCATTTTTCCCTGATATGAGGTGTATCCTTGATGAGTTCTTTCTTCATTGCTGGAAAATTTTTCTGTATTGTATCCTCTGAACTCTTCTTCTGTTTCATTAGTTAAGTTCTCCACCTCAAGGATATTGGATTTCTTTATCCTCCATTTCTGTCCTATTCTTTAACTATCAAATGCAAGAGAAAAAGAGAAAGATGAAAGCAATTAACCATGATTAGCCCAACCCTTTCCTTTGTGTTACTTTGATTTTCAGCCATTTTCTTTCTTCCCCTCCTTCCCTTCTTCCCTCCCTCCCTTCCTTTTTGCTGTATCTAATTTACTTATTTGAATGAATTATCTAGTTTAGGTTTTAATTTGTTCTTTGCTCTCAATCTTCCTTTTTCTCTAATTTTGTTGTTTTGTCATCTTGTATTTGAGCTCTTGTGCTTTAATCTATATTCTTATTAAGTTCCTCTGTAGTGTGAAGCACTCGCAAGAAATCTACTTCTTTTTCTAGGGTTATATTCTTCTCCAGAATGGGTTCTTCATCCATCTTGCTTCTGTTTCTCCCCACCCCATGGCATATTTATATATCTGCCTGACCATTTCTTTTCATTTTATTCCTGTTTAACATGGGAAGTTCTGCCCATGTCTTTTGTTTGCTCTGCTGCAGTGTATGTGAATTCTTCCTGACAGCCTTCTCACCTCAACTTGAAACAATTTATCTCTTCCCTCCACCCAACTATAGTTTAAGGATAGAATATTGCTTTTTTTTTTTACATTTTTTTTGAGGTAACATTGGTTTCTGTATACTTCTTTTTTGCAACCCGAAGGGAGGGGCAAAAGGCAACTTGGGGGTCCTCAGTTTTGGTCTCCTGAGATTCTCTTAAAGGTCTGGGCTCACTCAGTCCAGCTCTGGATGCATCCTCTAGCTCATACCAGTGCCCTGAGAGATGACATACTCCAGCAGTCTTGTCTGCCTTTGTTTGGGTCCCCCAGTGACACCTGGGGCCACAAATCTTGAGGACTTTTGTTTTCCTTTACTTATCCCAGGACTGCCTACTAACATAGTCTGCATATCTCCACATTGGAAGGAGTTTTTCTGAGCTAAATCTTTCTTCTGTTTTCTTAGTCATGACTTTTTGAACTTTATGACTTGAGGCTTTACTCCTTTCCTCATTTGGTTGCTGCTGGTGAAGTTTTGGCTTTTTATCTGTGTTTCTTTCCTAACTTTCCCTCAACCAAAGAGAAATGACTTAATCACGTTTTATGTGATTGTTGAAAAGCAATATAGAAATATAAAATGAGTAACCTCATTGCTTCTGCCCCAGACAATTACTGTTAATAGTTGTTAATAGTTTTGGTGTATGGACAACCAGACTGTCTAAATGTACAAATATGGGTTGGATTCTTAAATTTTTAACTTCTTTTTTTTTTTTGTGGGGAAGACCAGCCCTGAGCTAACATCTGTTGCCAATCTTCCCCTTTTTGCTGAGGAAGACTGGCCCTGGGCTAACATCCGTGCCCATCTTCCTCTACTTTATATGGGACGCCACCACGGCATGGCTGACGAGCAGTGCGTCGGCGGGCGCCCGGGATCCGAGCTCGCGAACCCCGGGCTGCCAAGCACGAACTAAACCGCTGAGCCACCGGGCGGCCCCAACTTCTTTTTTAAAAGAGGATCATACCATATATATGTTAAGTAAAAAAAATGAAAGAGAAAGAACTCTAAAAAAATAATACAATAATCCACTAGAAAATGGGCAAAAGATTTGAACAGACATTTCCCCAAAGACAATATGCAGATGTCAAATAAGCACATGAAAAGATGCTCAACATCATTAGTCATTAGGGAAATGTAAATTAAAATCGATTCAGCCATTCTATTCCTAGATACTTACTCAAGAGAAGTGAAAGTGTATGTCCATACAAAGACTTGAACATGAATGTTCATAGCAGCTTTATTTGTAATAGCCAAAACCTAGAAACCCAAATGTCTATCAACAGGTGAAGGGATAACTGTGATTTGTTTATACAATGGAATACTAGTCAGCAATGGAAAGGAATGAACTACCAATACATGCAACAACATGATGAATTTCAAAATAGTCATGCTGAGTGAAAGAATCCAAACAAAAAAAGGGACATACTCTATGATTCTGTTTATATAAAATTCTAGAAAATGCAAGCTAAATTTTAGTGACACAAAGCAGATCAGCACTTACTTGGGGACAGGGGTAGGGAGGGAGGGATGGATTACGAAGGGGCACAAGGAAACTTTTGGGAGTGATATATGTGTTCACTAACTTAATTGTGATGATGGTTTCATGAGTGTATACATGTGTCAGAACTCATCAAATTGCACACTTAAACATGTGCAGTTTATTTATGTCAGTTATGACTCAAGGTGTAAAAGAAAAAATTATAGAAAAATATAACATCTTTCCATGTCTACCTCATTCTCTTTGTTGTCTGCACGGTATTTCATTGTGTGTATGTACTGTGAGTTTATCCACACAGCCTTGAGTAGGTGACTCATCTGTTCGAGGTGATGAGGGCCCCTTTTTCCTTTGTGGATAAGGATAAGAATGGCTTTTATTTCCTGAACGTGATTAACACGTCTGACATCATCGGTCAGAAAGTAATTTTTGAAACCTACTGCTTCTGGCTGTCTATGACCTCTTGTCTCATTGGACCCAGAAGACTCTTATTTATCCTAAACATGGAAATAGATTAAGTGGTCATAAATGATCCTTTTCCATAAAATTATGGAGCCTTTGAGATAATTTGATTCAACCTGCTTATTTTTACAGAAAAGAAAGCAGGATAAGTGATTTACCTGAGATCATACAGATAGTTAGAGCCCAGGACTCCCATCTCTTAGTCTATTTTTTTACTGCACAGATGTCAAATAATTGCTTTTTTGCCCTAGGGTTGTTTGTATCAGCCCTGGATCAGTACGTATTAATCTAGGAAAAAATACAAGCAGAAACCCCTCTTCATGGGCCATTGTTAAAGTACCTCTCTAGAGGAATGGTTCCAATTTGGCTTCTGTATTCTTTGGAGCAAAGAGGGGAAAAGATTGATTCTAAAGTAGAAATGAAATCAAGCTCCCTGCTGTGTCTTGGACTATAAAGCTAATACATCTCTCAAGAAATGACTGCTGTTTCCACTCTTCATGCCCTACAATTTCTACCCCTGTTGTCTGTTTTCATCCAGCTGTCTCAAACATCATGTGATAACTTGGAAAGTTTATTCTTTCCTGCCTAAGACATTATAGATTTTGGTTACTTTGTTCTTTGTTCATTTATTAGTTCATTCATTTGCTTAACAAGTATCTATGAATGCCGATATCTCCCAGACACTGTTTTAGGCAGTGGGATACACTGGTGAATACAACAAAGCCCCTTACTTGTGGAGCTTAGATTTGGGGGTAGGGGACACAGACAATAAATAACCAAGTAAATATATCATATATCAGATGTTGACAAGTGCAGTGGAGAAAATGAAGTAGACTAAAGGGATAGGGAGTGCTGGGAAAGCATGTGTACATATACTGTTCTATTTAGGATAGCCAGGGAAAAGTCTTAATAATAAGGTGGCATTTGAGCAAAGACATGAAACAAATGAGGGAGTAAATCTGGAGGGTATCCAGGGGAAAGGCATTCTAGGCAGAGAAAGCAGCAGGTATAGAGACCCTAAGGTGAGTTTGTGTTTGGCATGTTTGAGTAATCTGGAACTGAGTGAGCCGGGGGGGAGTGGTAGGAGATGAGGACAGAGATGAGGTGAGAAGCAGATCATGTAAGATTGTGCTGGCAATTGTGATGACTCTATCTTTTATTCCAAGTGAGAAAGAGGGCTCTGAGTGACATATTATTTTTTATTTTTTTGAATTGAGGTAAAATTCATATAACATAAAATTAATTATTTTAACAATTTTAAAGTATACAATTCAGTGTCTTTTAGTACCTTCAGAATGTTGTGCAATCATTACTACTAATTTCAGAACATTTTCGTCATTCCAAAAAGAAACCTTGCACCCATTAAGCAGTCACTCCCCATTTCCCCCAGCCCCTAATCTGCTTTCTGTCTCTATGAATTTGCCTATTCTGGACATTTCATATAAATAGAGTCATACAAAATGTGGCCATTTGTGCCTGGCTTCTTTCACTTAGCATGTTTTCAAGGGTGATCCATGTTGTAGTATGTATCAGTACTTTATTCCTTTTTATTGTCAATAATAATTCATTGTATGGCTACACCACATTTCATTTATCCATTCATCCATTGATGGAAATTTGAACTGTTGCCACTTATTGTGGAATTGCTACTGTGAATAATGCTACTGTAAACATTTGTGTACAAGTTTTTTTGTGGACATGTGTTTTCAGTTCTCTTGGGTATATACCTAGGAATGGAATTGCTAGGTCATATGGTAATTCTATATTGGATTTATATTTTAAAAGCTCATTTTGGCTGTTGTGTTGAGGGTAGATTGTATGGGAACAAGGACATTCAGTTAGGAGGCTATTGCAACCATCCAAGAGCTAGATGATGGTGGTTTGGACCAGAATAATGGCAGTGGAGGGGGTGAGAACTGGTCAGATTCTAGATATACATTGACTATAGAGCCAAGAGGATTTGCTAACAGATTGGATTTGTATTATGAGAGAACGAGGGGAGTCATGGATGATTGTTAAGATTTTTGACCTGAGAAATAAAAGGAGGGAGTTGCCATTTGATAAAATTGAGAGAAGAGCAGATTTGGGGGAAATTAAGGCCTTGGTTTTGGGCTTGCTGTGTTTGAGACATCCAAGCAGAGATGTCAACTAGGCTGTTGGAAATACAAGTCTGGCATTTGAGTGAGAGATAAATTTAGGAGTTATTAGTTTATAGAGGATATTTAAAGCCATGAGACTAGATGAGATCATTTAGGGATAATTCTAGATAGTGAAGGGAAGCAGTCCAAGGAATAAGGCTGGACACAATCCAAAGATTAGAGTTCTAGGAGATGGGGAAGAACCAGCAAAAGGAGACTGAGAAAGAGCTGCCAGTGAGGTCAGAGGACCAGGAGAATGTGGTGTCCTGGCAGCCAAGTGAAATTACTTGAGATACTTGAGGATGAATTATTTTTTTCCTTTTCTTGCTACTCTCACAAATTCTTTGGGGTAAGAGGCCTAAGAGTTGTCTCCTTTCCTTTAGAGATGAGCACTGTTGTTTTGAATGCCCAGGGTCATCATTCATTCAGCTGAAAAAGAATTCTGGTCTGCTGACTACTATATTCAAAACATACTGCTTATTTATGTATATACTTTAAGCCCCACTGAGGACATTTAGTCAAGAATTCAGTCAACAAATATTTGAGTGCCCATTCTATGCTAGTTTCTCTTCTAGGCATTGGGAACACAGCAGTGAACAAGATATGAGGTCACTGATTTCATGGCACTTAGTCTAATGGGGGAGAAAGACATTAGACAAATCATTTGTTTAAATTGTTGAACAAATTAAATAATTTGTTTAAAAGACATAGGCAAATAATTACATATGTGATGACTGCTACCAAGAAATCAGGATGCTTTGGGAGCACATAGGAAGGTTACTAATCCAGACTTGGGGTGGAGGCATGATCTGAGAGATTTGGAGGAATTGACATATAAGGAGAAACTGAAGAAGGAGTAGATTTAGCCAGGTGAAGAAAAATGGCCATTGTGAAAAGAACACCCCGGGCAGAGAAAAGAGGGAAGAGAGAGAACTTTGGCATATTCAGGGAACCAAAAAGCTTCATCATTCTGGAATGTAAAGTATAAGGAGAAGTGAAGAGTGAAAGATGAGTCTGGAGAGGTGAGCAGGGGTCAAATCATTAAGGATTTTCTCGTCATGCTAAGGAGTTTGAACGCAATCGCAATAGCAGTGGGGAACCACTGAACAGTTTTAAAAGTATACTCAGATGTTTATCTTAGAAAGATCACTTAGGCTACCATTGTGAATGGGCTGAAAGGAAGCCTGACTCCTGGCTGGAGAGCCCACTCCCTTTACATATTGGCTCTTGGTTTTTATTCCAGCGTGCCATTTGAAGTGCCCAAGCTGAAAAGTGGGAAGAATGCGCTGGAGGCTGAGAGTGAAAGTCTGGATAGCTACACAGCTGACTCAGATAGCACATCCAGGTGAGACCCAGTCCCTGCACCTGCACTCAACCCGAGTTCTCATTTTGGTCTCTAGCATCAGGATGCAGGGCTCTTATGCCTTCAGTATTCCTGACTTGTCCTTGGGAAGTCGAATGAAGTATTTTCTCTGACCTTGCCACAAGTCTTTCAGCAGCACTTCTCAAACTGGCTCTGAGCACAGTCTTCTGGAGCATGCTAACTTCCACAGGCTGCTCCACCTTGGAGGAGTCTTCCTGGACCAGCAGCAACTGATGCTGTTGTCCCTTAGGAATGGGGGCGTGAGCCTTTGTGTTTGTGCAAAGTTGCTTATCTGATCGTCTGCATTCCTTCAAGGTAAATCAAATATGAAGTTTACCTTCTGGATTTGGTTACTACAATGACCCCAATCCAGTGGCTTTTCTTCCACAGAGCTTGAGTCCCTAGATAGAAGGAGAAGAGGAGGAGGTGATTTTGTTATAACTTCTGTATCTACCTCTAGGAGAGACTCTCTGGATAAATCTGGCCTCTTTCCAGAATGGAAGAAGATGTCTGCCCCCAAATCTCAAGTAGAAAAGGTAAGCTTTAGTTATTGGTTGGCGCCTCTCTCTCTCTCTCTCTTTCTTTCTCTTTCTCAGGAAGAATTTAAAGCAAGAATTCATCTAAGCAAATTTTAGTTCAGATTCACTTTGGAGCATTTTCTAAGGTTTTGGTTGAAGCGTGAGAAAATAGGTTTTGTACTACTTACTAGGATTAAATTAAATTCCTAAGATGAAATTAATGTTTCTGTTAAGTTTGTCATAGTTCACCGAAAATCTGAGCCTTTTTCTTCTTCTTCTTCTTTTTTTTTTTTTTTGTGAGGAAGACCAGCCCTGAGCTAACATCCGTTGCCAATCCACCTCTTTTTGCTGAGGAAGACTGGCCCTGGGCTAACATCTGTGCCCATCTTCCTCTACTTTATATGGGACGCCGCCACGGCGTGCCTGACAAGCAGTGCGTCGGCGGGCGCCCGGGATCCGAACCTGCAAACCCCGGGCTGCCAAGCGCAAACTAAACTGCTGCACCACCGGGCAGCCCTGAGCCTTTTTCTTCTTAAGGCTCTCCTTCCTTACTCCATCCTTCTACCTACCCAACTGTCCTTTTCCATTTCCTTGCCCTTATTCTTTCCTAGGAAACTCAGCCTGGGGGTCAAACTGTGATATCTGCTGATGAGGCTGAAATGATATTCAAGAAGAACACCAGAAAAATCCTCAGGCCTCCAGGTAGCTGGTTTCCCTTCATGGCCTTTTGAGATTGATGTTCTGAGTACCCTTGATGGGTCCTTCTTGTGGAGAAGAGTGGGTCTCTTTTGATGTGGGTTTTTGGTCTTCCACTCAGAATGCACTAAATCTGTGATTGATCTTCGCCCGGAAGATGTGGGGCATGAAAGTGGCTCCTTGGGAGACAGAAGCAAATCTGTCCCAGGCCTCAGCTTGGATATGGTAAGTACCCTTGTATTTTACTTGGTTACTATATGAAATTTTATATATCTAGAATTGACTGTAGTAACTGATACTGTCAATCAACCTGTTTGATTCTAAAGGCAACATGAACCTTGATTCCCCCAAGTTTCTAAAGTAAATGTTACTCAGTTGCTTAAAGAAAGAGACTGTCTTCACTGTCTCTTTTATCTTCTAATACATCGCTTGATATATGGTTGGGTGCTCAAATAAACACTTAACATTTTGATTAAAATGTAAAGGATGGCTGGGTTGGGACAGTCAAATGGGAAAGAGATATTCTTATTCTTTTGGGATTTGAGAAAGATGGTTGCACTATAGCGTAGAGGCCTGGAAATCAGGATATGTGCGTGCATGTGCACGACACCTCAGAGCTTAGCAACAATTATGGCTTCCACTAAAGGAAGGATATTAGTCTTTGAGGTTTTTTTGTCTTAAACTCTGAGTCTATATTTTATCGTTCTAGGAAGAGGAAGAAGAAGAAGACATTGACCACCTGGTGAAGTTGCATCGCCAGAAGCTAGCCAGCAGCAGCATGCGAAGCGGCTCCTCCATGGTAAGTTCTATTAGTTCTGTGGCTATAGACATGTTGGGGTACAAGAAGGAAGGAAGTGCCTCCCTAGAGCAGAGTCAGGACCTGGCGAAATCCTTCTAATCACTCTTTCCAGGTAAGCGAGGTGCGTTTGTTTGTTCCAGTCCTCAGTTTAGACTGTAGTTGCTTAGCACGGAGCTAGGTGACTTGCCCAGCCTCTGCCCTGGAGATTCTTACATTGGGTAATTAGGGCTGGAGATGTTCTTCATCACAGCCTTGTGAACTATAACCCACAACTCCCCCCTAAAGAGGTGCCCAGGCCATGAAGTGAGCAAGATCAGATTTCTTCATCAGGGCCCACTCCAAATCTCACATTCAGGGTTAATTGGCATCAGGGTTTGATTAAGGGTGACAGTACCAATCAGAATCATGAAGTTAAAGGGCCTAGTTCTGTCATAAGGATGAAGATTGATATTTAGGGGAAACAGAGTCAGGAACCAGGGTGAATAGAGTTTGTTCCCACTCACACACAGGAGGAGAATGGCGGGCTTGGAGAGCCGATTACTACCCAAGAGGAAGATGTATTTTCACCTCTGCTGGGGTTTTCCCTCCAGTTGTGACACAATCACTTTTCTCTTATATGTCTTGTTTTAATTAGTGACTCCTTCTAGCTGACATGTTAGCATATATAACATAAACCCAAAATAGACTTAGTTGCACTTTTCCTCTACTCCTTGGCCACTGTCTGACGCAGGTGAAAATTAACAATAAAACATGTAAAAAGAGAGGCAGAAGAGAAGCTAAGAGCCTAGGGGAGCCATGGACTGATTTATTAACCTGGACAATTGTGAGTGTGCTACGAGCTCTGTCTTATACTCTGTGTCCAAGACTGTTCGCAGTACTGACTTGTTGCAGGGGCTTCTGAAACTTGTGTTTTGTTCAGTGACTATGGCTTTATCCTGAGGGAGGACATGAGCAATGTGGCAGGGAGTATATGCCTTCACCAGATGTTTGTGGGTGCATTCTCTTCAGAGTACAATCGGCAGCATGGTAAGCATCTATAGCGAAGCTGGTGATTTCGGGAACATCTTTGTGACTGGCAAGATTGCCTTTTCCCTGAAGTATGAGCAGCAAACGCAGACTCTGGTCATCCATGTGAAGGAGTGCCACGAGCTGGCCTATGCTGATGAAGCCAAGAAGCATTCTAACCCGTGAGTGCTTCTGGAATCTGACTGATGCTTGGAGACGAGAGCTCAGACCCTAGCATCTGTCTGGGCACTCTTGAACTAAGGTCATCTTTTCCTGGGTAGACAGGGAGGTGTGATTGAGAGTGCCTAGGGGGGATGTGGGAAAGGGACCAGGATTGGGAAAATGCAAGAATGACAGGTCTAAGAGGACGTGATGTGACATTTTCATTTCATCATGGCATATGTACATGGAGAGCAGGGAAGTGAAGAATTTGCTTGAGAAAAGACAGCCAATTACTCTCAGTACTCTCCTTGGTTTCTAGATACGTGAAGACTTATCTTCTGCCTGACAAGTCCCGCCAAGGAAAAAGAAAAACCAGCATCAAGCGGGATACCGTCAATCCACTCTATGATGAGATCCTCAGAGTAAGTATCTAGATCCTCAGGGCAGGAGAACTTGTTTTGTCTTGTGTGCTGAGCTGTAGCTATTCCTCTGCTACGTGGCTGGTTGACATGGTTTTCAATGGCCATGTCTGTGTCTGAGGATACACTATGGGCATCTGTTCATATCCCAACCTTCCAGAGAAGAGGAAAAGGTGATCTGGCTTTCTTGGGTTGTTGTGAAGTTGGAGATTCACGTGGCCACAAATCTCATTATTTAAAAAGTCATTTGGGATCAGGAGTCTCCATGGCAATTCTTTTTGAATGTTCCAGTGTTCTCTCACCCACTCAAGGAAAAATTGATTTTCCAGGTCCTCCCATGGAATATGGTAGGTTTTTGTGAAATGGGGTAAGTGAAGGCTTTGAGCAAGGAAACTCAAAGTACTTAGGGACTAAAGTAATTTGATATTCAGGACTGTGGACTTTGGGTATGGTTGCTCAGGTTTTGGAAAAACCTTTTCTAAGGAATTACCACGAACTAATCATCTTGGACTTCTCCTTTTCTTTCACAGTATGAGATCCCAGAATCTGTCCTGGCTCAGAGGACTTTGCAGTTCTCGGTTTGGCATCATGGTCGTTTTGGCAGAAACACTTTCCTTGGAGAGGCAGAGGTCCAGATGGAATCCTGGAAGCTTGATAAGAAACTGGATCATTGCCTCCCTTTACATGGAAAGGTAGTCGGCTTTAACAACTCCTTAACACAGTTTGGATCTGAGGTAGAATTGTCTGCAGTGACCTCTGCTGGTGTGTGTTGGTAGCGTCTTTGAATGTAGTCTTCTGTAGAGTTCTAGCGCACCCTGCTGGGGTTTCTGAGTTTGACAGTAATTTCAGAAGCGCTTGTATGTCAAGTGTGAGTAATCTCTTCTGTATAGCCCAAAGGATGAAGCCTTGGTTTTCCTTGGAAAAGTCTTTCATATGTGTGCCAAGCTTTGCTTCCTAACCTTCCAGAGTCTGGGTGTATCCTAACATCCTAACTTGCACCTCTTCTTTACGCTAACCTTTTGGGTGTAACCTAATCTGCACTCTTTTTCCAAACTAACCTTTTCACTAAAGAAATGGGAAGTAAAGCAATTCATGGAGTTCCAATTGCTGTGCTCTTGGTCACACAAGCCAGGGAAAATGGTACTTTGGAAGTGGCATCTAAGGTGAGAGTGTAGCAGTGTGCATAATAGTGCCTGGGATCTGAGTGCAGACCCGGTTCTGTTATTTGCCAGCTAGGTAAGTCACCTAACTTATAAAATAACTTAGGTAAGTCACCTAACTTCTGTGAGCCTTAGTTTCTTCATCTATAAAACAGAGATAATAATAATATCCCCCTCTTGTGGGATTGTATACAAAGTAGCCATCAGTGCCTGGCACATAATGGACATTCGATAGGTTACTGTCATTCTGGTTAAGATGAAATTGCTGGGACTTCTTGATTATCAGAACTGTTTAATGGCAAGTTTCTTCTGTAATTTTTTTTTACACCGGCATTTTAAATGCTAAAAATAGTACATGGTGCATAGAATCTCTTTGGAAAGATAGATAAACTAGTAGTAGGGGCTGCCTCTAGGCAGACAGACTCAGGTAGGGGGCAATTTAGTTTTCTCTGTATGCCCTTTTATAACACTTGAACTTTCTACCATGTCTACACATATTGCTTATTAAGAAAATTAAGAATAAAAGGATTTAATATGCACATGGTTCAAAATTAAAACAACATAGAAGTGTATAAAAACAAGAGTAGGTTCCATTCCCTAGAAATAACCACTGTTATCAACTACTTGGATATACTTATAGAAATTTTGTATTAAGCATCATGGATATACATGTATGGATTTGTATTTTTTCCTTTTTACACAAATGGGCTCATATGAACCTCATTGTATATGTATATCTTCATTTTTTTTCATTTAACAATTTATCATTTATCATGGACATCTTTCTATGCCATCACTTACATATCTATCTCATTTTAATTGCTGTATAGTATTCTTTCATGTGCCTGTATTATAATTTATTTATCATTCCCCCACTGATGGGCATTTAAATTTTTTGCTTTTATTTTTTTCCTGTTAAAACTATGCTTTAACATATCTTGGCCTTCTTTTGTGAATGTAACTATAGGAGAAATTCCTGGTGGTGGAATTGCTGAGTCAAGGGAAATGTACATCCAATATTTTGATAGCCACTGCCCTCCAAGAAAAATAGTAACAACATTAAATCTGTCCCTTTAAATACTAATAAAAACAGGAAATCAATTATCACCACACTATGGTATATTATTAGAAATTTAGAATTTCTTAAGCATTTGGCATGCAAGCCATTCTCTCAGGGGTCTACAGTTGATATAATTATGTTGGAAATGTCACCGTAAACCATCATAAACTACTGCCAATAAAAATGTCTTACATCAAAAGAAAGAACTGCATTAAAATGGAGGTATTTGCTCTTTGCAATTATTTTGAGCCAGAACAAAAATAGGCTACTGAAATAAATATGCCAATTGCCTGCTAAGGCTAAACTCCAATTTTTAAGAGTCCACTGAAGTTCACAATCTAGAAATTAATAAATTGTGTAGACATTTTATGAACAACAAAAAGACCACTCCAATATTACATAGCTATTTTAATTTAAAACATTCTACATTTATTATCTCTGATTTTTTTTTCTTTTTTGTCCTAGTAATCCATTTGCTCCCATTCAGTTTTCTCTTCCTGGTATCCACCTCCCTGTTCTTTTGCATCTCTCCCATACACTGAACTTGGTGCATTCTGGGCATGTGGTACATTTTTCCAAACCAGTGGGGATTATGCCTTCCTGGTATCAGTATGCTTAGTGGTGAGGACCTAGGGTAGAGGAGCACCATAGAACACAGGCAGGTGAAAGGGCATCTTTGGTCTGCACCAGCTCATGCTCTGGATACCAAATCACAAAGAACAGAGCCACCACCAAGAGAGCCAACAGAGTGAAGCAATTCTGCTATCCACAGCCAAAGATGCTAGACCACTTGCTGCTTATCCCAGATATTCATCCATTCACTCTTGCATTCATTAAGTAAACATTTGTGGAGTACCTACTATGTGCCAGGTACTTTGCTAAGTGTCGGGCATACTAGGATGAACAAAAATAGACTTGATTCCTGTCCTCCTGACATTTAGATTCTAGTGGTAGAGTAATCAAGAGTAACAGAAATAATTGAAAAATTAAAAATTGTGGTGTATTCAAATCCTTGTAACAGGGTTCCACCTAGTCCTCAAATCTTTGCAAGCTCTCTTTTAAAAAACAGTTTTTATCTTTGAAAATCACATAAAGGATACATGCCATTCTCTTTAAAAAGACAGTATAGATATGTACAGAGTAAAAAGTGAAAGCCCTCTTTCCTTTCCCTATTTCACTCCCTTCCTTAGAAGAAACAAGTGTTAAGTTTGTCTGTGTCCTTCTGGGTTTTTCTATGCAGTGCAGTATGGTAGTTAAAAGCATGGACTCTGGAACCAGTCTGTCTGAATTTCAATCCTGCCTCTGCCAATTACTAACTGTGTGACCTTGAGCAAGTTACTTAATCTCTCTGTTCCATAATCTGTAAAATGGGGATAATTGTACCTATCTCATAGGGACTATCTTAAGGATTAAACAAAATGATATACTTAAAGTACTTATAACAGTGCCTGGCACTTACATAGTGATCATAATCATTATTTACATACATATACATTCACATGTACAAATATGTATATATTTTAATATAAGTGGGATACTTTTCTGCATCTTGCTTTGTTGAATTAACAATACATCTTGGATATCTTTCTATGTCAGCATGTACAGATTCACTGTATTCTTTTTGATGATTGCATGCCATATGCCATATTAAGGCATTAAAATCACTTCTCTGACCTTTTCTATATTGATTGACATTTAGATTGTTTCCGCTTTTTGGCTATTATTAACAGTGCTGGTAGCAAGATTCTTCATCATGGTGTTGGTACCTTATGAGTTTGTGTGACAACCTTGCTGCAAGACCTTTGAGGGTATTTGGAATGTAGTAACTGTATCCCCAAAGTAGCAAAATAGTGGGCATTGCAGAAGACTCTTGTTCGTTCTTCTGCAGCTCCTTCTGAAGAAACCGCCTTAGAAACCTGTGGCTGCCATGGCCTAGGGACCCTGGATTGTATTCATAAGGAGAAGGATCCTCTTATGCCATGAAGCTGTTCTTGGGGGTAATTTTAGAATCTCCTCAGCAAGAGGTCCCAACAACTCCTGAGAAGCCCAGCTTGACCTGTTGGGTTTCCCTTTGTTTCAGATCAGTGCTGAGTCCCCGCCTGGCTTGCCATCACACAAAGGCGAGT
This sequence comes from Tapirus indicus, assembly GCA_031878705.1. Lineage (NCBI taxonomy): Eukaryota > Metazoa > Chordata > Mammalia > Perissodactyla > Tapiridae > Tapirus > Tapirus indicus. The sequence goes on along the minus strand of CM062942.1, from coordinate 84,215,207 downwards.
TGGTGGTTTCATTGAAATACATCCCAGCCTCCAAACTCCCTGTTGGAGGTGACCGGAAAAAGAGTGAGTTTTCTTTGGGGCCCTGGATTTAGCTTAGTTTTCTGTACAGGATCTGTGTGAGGTGGTGCTGGCTAGTGGCTAGCACTGTTGGAGAGACCAGATTGAGATGTACCCTCGATCATCTTCCAGAGAAGATTCCTTTACTGAGTAAGCCTTTTCTGACTTCTTCAACCAGAAGGGAATGCCTTAGGGTTTGGCATTCTTTTTTTTTTTTTAGCTTATCAAACTGACTTGGTCTTGGTCCAGCTGTGGCAAGCTACTAAGAGGGCAGAACAGAATAGAGACTTTGGGGCTGATAAAGGGTGGTTGGAAGGGGAGGTGAAGTATGAGGGACAAGAAGTTGAAGGCTGAGGAAGAGAAAATCGACACACCAGGCACTGTGCTAGTGACTATGGATATGTAGATGAATAAGACACCATATTTGCCCTCCTTTGAAGAGCTTAGTTCAGCAAGAAAGACAGTCATATGCTAAAAGAACCACAGATAGGGGAGTGATGAATTCTGTCTGGTTACGTTTGGGAGAGCTTTATAGAGGGAGCAATGATGAAACTGGACTTAAGACTTCTAGGCAGAAAGGAAGAGGTTGGGGTGAGAAGAGCATTTCCAGAAGAGGAGATAGCATGAGCAAAGCTTTTAAAAAAGCATGGTAAGTGTGGGATTATGTATGAGTGTGAGGGATTGAACTCATTTCAGTGGGGCTGGAGTTATGGTATGTAGATGTGGTAGTGGGGCTGGAATTGGAGATGAGGCTAGAGCCAGCTGGAAAGGGCCTCGAACGTAATGTTAAGGAGTGGAACTTGATCCATTGGTAATGGGATGCCAAAGTTCTTAAAAATATCCTTTCAGCAAGGTCTAATCTATAGGATTTGAGGAATCGGTAAGATCCCCAAAGAGGGTGTGCAGAACGACTAGAGAAGAGAGGTAAGGATAGAACCAGAGGGAACAGCAACATTTTAAAGGATGAAGAGAAGAAGAAAAGTCAGTGAGGTAGAGGATTATCAGGAGAGAGCAATGCCAGGAGAGAGCTTGAAGAAGAAGGGAGCAGGGGTTGTCAACAATATTGAAATACTACTGGGAAGTCAGGCCCAATGAAAACTCTGTTTGTGACTCATCGTGACATGGCTCATCGGTGTTAGGTTACATTTTCAGTGGATTACTGAAAGCAGAAACCAGATTTCACTAGAAACTAGGCTGAATGAATGAGGCAAAGAAGAGGTGGTGGGTGTGGACTTTTTTTTTTTCAGGATAATTGATGGTGAGAGAAAGGAGAGACATGGAGAATAGCTTGAAAATGAGATAAAGGGAGATTTTCTTTTAAAAGGATTTTTTAAAAACAAGAGATGAGATTACCATATATTTAGACTGAAGGGATGGGACCATTGGAGAAAGAGATATTAAAAATGGGAGGTGTTTGGGGCCGCCCGGTGGCGCGGCGGTTTAGTCCCCACTTGGCAGCCCGGGGTCCGCAGGTTCGGATCCCAGGTGCCCACCAATGCACTGCTCGTTAGCCATGCTGTGGCGGTGTCCCATATAAAGTAGAGGAAGATGGGCACGGATGTTAGCCCAGGGCCAGTCTTCCTCAGCAAAAAGAGGAGGATTGGCAATGGATGTTAGCTCAGGGCCGGTCTTTCTCACACACACAAAAAAAATGGGAGGTGGGGGTTGAAATTGATGACTCCTGATGAGTCCTATGAAGTGCAGATGGGATCAAGAACACCAGTGGAGGAGTTCCCTTTTTAAAAAATCATTCAACAAATATCAGGCAACTTTATTTCTCTAAGCCTCAATTTTCTCATCTATAAAATGAGGACAATAATAGTATATATCTCATACAGTTGTTTTGAAAAACGCTTAACGTAGAATCTGGCTCATAGCCAGTTTTCAATAAGCATTTACTGCTCTTGTTGTTATCAGTTGAGTACCTGTTGCTTGCTGTCAGGCACTGTGCTAGAATACAAGTCAGGTGTGGCCCAATTATCACAGATCTTGCTGCCTTCAGGAGCAAGGAATGGAAGTGCTACGTACATAAAGCTCATGAGAAATCTGGAGGTATAGGGACTCACTTGCTGTGGCTGACATCCCTTACAGGTAAAGGTGGGGAAGGGGGAGAGCTCCAGGTGTGGATCAAAGAAGCCAAGAACCTGACAGCTGCCAAATCAGGAGGGACTTCAGACAGCTTTGTCAAGGGGTGAGTCCCTGGACCAGCACCAAACTAACCAGTTTCAGGTCAAGAGAGCTAAGAGAGGAACTGAATTTAACCTTTCTCTGTGGATATTATCCTTGTGTGTCCTATCACCTCCAGCAGCCAACTTTGTTCCTGAAATTGGGTAATGGCAAAACCTCCACTACCACCTGTGCACTGGTCTGAGCTTAGTTTGGACTGGGCTGTAGTGTTGATTTCCAAAGAGAAGGGTGGTAGACAGATAGGTCTGACTTTTCCTTTGTTATAGACTTATGCTCTTAATTAATCCTGAATAAAAATCTATATCCCTGACTGTCAAGATTTGGGAACTCAGGACTCTGTTCCCCACAATGTTTAAGCAATTCCAGCTTTCCACAAATTAAAGACCACTCCACTGACTTAAATTCTCTAGCAAGTCATGTTTGGCTATGCCTATAGTTATTACTATTGGTTTTGTTTAAAGAAGCCCTTGCCCAATAGAAATGAAACGAAATATTTAAAACCCATTTTTGGTGGAGTATCGACAATAGCTCATTAATAACATTATGTTAATTTTCTCTCCAGGTTAAAGGAATTGAATCAGGTGAATGATCGAGTGGAGGTAGTAGGAACTCTGCTTCAGCAGATTCAAAGGAGAGAGTGTGTACTAGGATCTGAGTGTTGACTCACCTTCCTGGGCTAGACCTAGTGGTAGGGGAAAGGGGAATTTAGATAGATATTGCCAGCTTTGAGTAGGTTGTTGATTATTCCCCGCCCTCTGCCAGATATCTCCTTCCCATGAGGAACAAGGCCAGTAAGCGTAAAACTCCTGTGATGAAGAAGACCCTGAATCCCCACTACAACCATACATTTGTCTACAATGGTGTGAGGCTGGAAGATCTACAACACATGTGCCTGGAACTGACTGTGTGGGACCGGGAGCCCCTGGCCAGCAATGACTTCCTGGGAGGGGTCAGGCTGGGTGTTGGCACTGGTGAGAGCCTCTCCCCCATCCTCACTGTCTTAAAGGCCTCTTGTATATTTCACTCCCAATATACCCGTGCCCCTCCCTACAAAGCTTCTCTATGATGAGAGTTGTCTTCTTTCCTTTCAGTTAATGTTCAACCAATATTTACTGAGTGCCTACTCTGTGCCAGGCCTAGGGGAAAGCTGAGCTCATGCACTGTTATGTGTATAGATAAATGTGACCCTGATTGCCAGGAATGCCATCATTTTGCCACCAAAAAAATCTACAAACCTACCTATAATTTCCATCTTTCATCCTGCTATAATGAAAGAAGAGTCCTTTCTAGCCAAGGCCAAGCTCTTTCCAAGTGTTCTGTATCACACCCTCACCTTCTCAATGGCCCCGCTATTGGTATCTCCTATCTCTCCTGTCTGGTCAGTTTCATTCTTTCTACCTCCCTACTGGATATGCTCTGGATATGCTCCCTACAGATATGCTCTGGTATTTGCAATCTTAAGAAACAGAAATAAACTTTCCCTTGACCCCTCTAATGTCTTAAAAAGAATCATCTCCGCTTCCTCACCTCTCCTTTAATTCTCAATCCACTGTGATCTGGCTTCTGTCCCCCCACTCCACTGAGCAAGTGCTCATGCCAAAGTTTTGTTTTCATCTTACTAGAATTTTCAATGCTATTTAACATAGCTGATCACTCCCTTTTTCTTGAAATACTTAGCTCCTATCGACAGTACACTTTTCTTTGTGGGTTCCTCATTCTCTACTCAAACTCTAAATATTGGTGCTTCTCAAGGCTTAGTGTTGAATCCTCTTCTCTCTCTCTACAGTCTCTGCATTCCTGTGGCCTTAAATACTACTTGTACGTTAATAACTCATACAAAGTTTTAACACAAGCATCTAGAATGATGTTTTTATAAATGTAAGCCAGTTCATATCAGTCCCCTGCTTAAAAGCCTTCAGTGGCTTCCCGTTGTACTTAGAAAACAATCTAAAGTTCTTACCATGCATACAGGCCCCTGTATAATCTGGACCCTCTGTTCCGTTATGATCCATCCTATATCACCTGCTTGTGCACTATGCTCCAACCACAATGACTTTCTTTCTGCTCTCCAAATATACCAAGCTTATTCCCACTTCATAACCTTTGCAATTAGTGTTCCCTCTGTCTGGAAAGCCTGGATCCTTCCCTTCTTTCAGATCTTGACTCAAATATCTCCTTCTTGGAGAGGGCCTCAGACCACTCCATCTAAAGAAGGCCCTGATCTAGGTGCTACAAATCACCCTGTTTATTTACTTCATGACATTTATTTCACTGTTTGAAATACTCTTGTTGATTTACTAGTGTATTTTCTGTCTTCCCTATTCAAATGTAAGCTGCCTGTGGTCAGGACCTTTTATGCTTTGTTCATCACTGTATCTCCAGAGCCTAGAAGAGTACCTGCTACACAGTAGGCACTCAGTAAATGTTTGTTGAATGAATGAATATACAAGAGAATAGGAATGAGGCCACATACAATCTGAACTTCAGGCCTGGAGTCTACAGCTAGAGAAAAAGGTTTTCAGCTCCTGCTGCTTTTTTTTTTTTTTTAATTTTAAGTCAAGTTGACAATAGCAGAGGGCAGTAGCTCTGGCATGAGGTGTCAGACACTAGAGCTCTGTAACAGGCTCTAATAAGAGGTCTTGAGCTACTGTGTACCATTTGGAGTCCCATTTCATCAACCTGAAGTCTCTTAATAGTCTCAAGAGGACAGAAATAGCTGTGCAGGATCAACAGGGAGCAGTTTCCAGACTGCCGTCTACATCAGCCCATCTTCATAGCACGCTGTCTTTTAGGGGGTGGCACCCTTTGCTCTATAACCCATCTTTCCTGGTGGGCTGAGGGGTGGAGTCCTTGTTCAGCCTCCTCTGGTGTTTCTCCTCAGGGATCAGTAATGGGGAAGTGGTGGACTGGATGGACTCGACTGGGGAAGAAGTGAGCCTGTGGCAGAAGATGCGACAGTACCCAGGGTCTTGGGCAGAAGGGACTCTGCAGCTCCGTTCCTCGATGGCCAAGCAGAAGCTGGGCTTATGAGTCCCTGTCCTTCTCTGCAGGTTCAGCCCTGTCCAGGGCAAGTCAGAAGAAGTGAAGAAACCAAGAGCAAAGATTTATAATTTAATGTGTGCGTGTGTGTTATGTATGGGTGTGTACAAATATGTATTTCTATAAACCTCATTAGGCTAGAGTGATGCTGACTTGTTTCTCTTTTGAAAGCAGGCTCAAGAATAAGGGTCTCTTCAAAATATTTTTATTTGTGCATAATTTAGTATGTTTTCAGAGTCCATTCTTTCTTATATCTTCGTGAGGTTTAATTAACTTTAAAAATCTTTTAGAACAACTTTTTATCTCCTGTCTTGCTATCCTTGTTCCTACTTCCCCAGGAAGCCCTGGCTACCTTTGGCATTTGTACCAGTCTATGTTTCAAGGTGTGCCTGTTTGAGGCCAAGGCTTTGGGAAGCAGGGTTGGGTTACTAAAGACAGGAGAAGATGGGAGAGAGGTGAATAGGTCCTCTCCTTCCTCTCCAATTTATGCTTTTAACTCCATTTCTACTTTGATAAATTTCTGGAACTTGGCTTTTAGCTTTTGTTTTTAAGCAGTTTCTACCTTGCTTGGGTCTAATGGTTTTCTTTGAAAGGATAGGAAAATTCCTAAGTTCCTTCCAGTTCTAGACACCTTCACTAACCTTTTGGGGGACACTTATAATGGAGCTGCTTTAGACTAGAACTTTAATTAGATAATGGCCTTTGACTGAGTCAGGGACATGCCCAGCAAGGACTTCTCAGTGGTCCCAGAGGACCAGAGTGACTGAGGGTGAAGTGTCTCCCAGCCCATGCTGAATTCTTTGCATTTTAAACTCTTCACTCTCATGTACCACATCTTTCTTAGTGTTTGTGTCTGTGGTGTGTTAGCTCACAGAATATGGTCTACATACCATTATGTCAGCCAGAGTAGCCAAGTACTGTCTAAACTGATCCAGTGTTTCTCCAGGCTGGGCACTGTTCATGCTCCAGGAGAATGTGTTCAGAGAAGTTCCCAGTTATTCTGACTTCCTTCTTGAAGTGATTTCAGTTCCTATTCTGTTGTTTCCTAAACTTGACCTAGATGTAACATGGGTGTGGTATGTTGAGACCTTTCTAAGAGGAATCTGATGATCTAAGGTTCATTTTCTGAAACTCATTATTCCAAACTGACCTTTTTCTTCTTACAAGTGTGTCTACACAAAGTCATTCACGAAAGTAGTCTATACCAGAGAAGACATCCCTTTCAGTAGAGTCGGCCTAGGGTGGTTTCTATCATATGTGTAAAGTGCATGGAGGAGTATTTTTGAAAGGTTTAGTTGGTGTGGATTAATATTGAAATGGAAGGCATAACTTGGGATCCTGGGCTGTAACTTGCTCCTTTTTTTCCACCCCCTGAAATATATGTGTTTCAATAAAGCTTTCTCACTTGTCAGGTGTTTGCATTTGTTAGTTCTATAGATGGTTTTGTCTTTGATGTCTTGACTTACTGTTGTTGCTTTTTACGTGGCCTGAAGGATAACCACCAAAGTGACAAATGCCCTTCCCTAACCATCCTCTGCTGAGTCAAAGAAAATTTCCCTTCCCCCACATTGTTGCCTGGTACGCTGCTGAGCTCTGATCCCTTGTCCCTTGTGTTGGATATCTAGGGAGAGAAATGAAAACCCATCTTAAAGGTGGCACCACTTTCCTCTCTCTCTCACTCAAGTACCAAGGGAGCTCCTCCTTAGCTTTGTAGACCCTCCCCCGCCCAGTGCGGCAGGAAGGAGAGAGATGTGCACAGGGGAGGGAAGACATTCATTCCCTGCTGTCAGCGTTTCTTTCTGGATCCTTCAATTTCTCTGGGAGGTAGAGCCTTTTTCCTTCACTCCTACTACCATTATTTAGTTTTGAGAGAGAAATAACACATATGCTAAGTGACCCATCTCAGAAATAAGGCTCTGGGTTTCTAGGTAGAGTTCAAGTGATTCTTGACCTCTTGTTCAAAAGGACACTAACATATATTGAATGCCTTTTGTGTATAAGGCTTTATGCTAGGCATGTTATGTATTATTTCCTTCATTTCTCCAAGCACCTCACGAACTAGGAAATTTCCCTTTTTACGGATGAGGAAAGTCAAGCCTACTATCATGCAACAGAGTTGGGATGTGAACCAAGGTCTGACTCTACTGTACCGTACTGCCTCCTGCGAGGATGATATGTGTGTTATGGGTGAAGATTTACAGAAAGGGATGACTCCTCTCTTCTAAAATATATCAAAGAAATAAGTTTAGTTTACAAAGTAGGACAATCAGAATGTTTTGCCTTGTGTGTGTGCACGCGCATGCGCATGTGTGTGCACGCCTGCGCGCCCGAGGGAGGGAGAGGGAGAGAGAGAGAGATGGGGGGCAGAGAGGGGCAGAAAGAGAAAAACAGAAACACGGGTCTATAAGGTCAGGGTCGGGCTAGCCCCTTTGGGTCTGGCTGTGGGCCTGATTCTGCTGCTGTCTCCTTCCCCTGCTTTAAGAGTTGGGATTTCTTAAATCATGAGCCAAAGGAGGTTACAGTAAAACTTTACCTAAAGAAAGCAAGATTGACTCGCCTTGACTACTCAACAAAATGAAAGAAAACAAAAGCTCCTCGATTTTTTTAAGCTAGAGGAGCCTTTATATGCGAGAGTCAGGCCCAGGTGGGAGCTCTGTTCAGGAGGCAGTGGGCCTCCTCCTGTTATCATTTGGGCCTTTGACTTGCTAGCATGCCCTGGCTTACCACTGAAGTGTTAGTGATACAAACAAGGAAGGGCATTCATCTTGCCTGATGTGCAGTCTTTGCCTTTGGAACCACAGACCCTGTCAGACCGGAGATTTCCCACATTAACTCATTGTATTTTGCCTTCTGCCCATAGCTTGTTTCCTGCCTTTCACAACTCCTGTATTTCCCTGGAGGGAAGAAGGAGAAGAGACCTTTTTGCTTCAAGTTTGATCATTTCCTCCATGTCCTAGTCCACTCAGCAACTGCCTAACTTTTTATTTTGCATTTAAAAATGAGATTTCCATTAACCCCCCAGTGGAAACAGCTTCTCTCTGACTCACTACTACTCCCATATGTTCTGGGCTTATAATTTATGTCCCATCACTCTGCTTGGGAGAGTGAATTTTCTTGGGTTGAGAGCCTTTCATTCCCCTCTTTCCTCCTGAGCCCACTCTGAGTTTTGTCTCTGAGTAGAATTATGTATAAAAGGTGGAACCTTTCTCCTTCCTTGGAGTTGTCAGCTGTCTTTAAATGAAAAGTAGAAAAAGAATTAGAGGTGGGATAGCATAATGTTTAAGAAAATTAACTGGAGCCAGACTGCTGGTGTTTAAATCCCGACTCTGCCACTTACTAGCTGTCTGATATTAGGCAAGTTGCCTAACCTCTCTGTGCTTCAATTCCCTCATCTGTGAAATGGGACTAATCACAGTACCTACCTTTTAAGGTTCTTGGGAAGATTTCAGAGTCAATCAATAGAATATTTAGAATGGCACCTGGCACATAGTGAGTGCTCAAGCATTACTAGCTCTGTCTCTCCACCCAGCCTGCTTCCTCTCCCCCCTAATTTTCCACTGATGACCCCCTGGGTAAAGCTGAAGAAGAAAGCCTGCTGAGTCTTAACCAGGACACTGGGTTCCATGAGTGTAGAAAGGAAGGTTCTCGGCAGCATGGGGAAGTACGCTTTCCTTCCAAACGCTGACGCACTGTTGAGTGCAGCTGAAGCCAAGGTGTGGGTCTGAGTGTGCCTCCACTTCACAGTAGCCTGGCCTCCAATTTACTTTCAGGCCTGGCTCTTAAGGCTTGACTTTGTGCTGCCATAGCTCCCACCGGCTCTGTGCTCATCTCTTAAAAGTGATTTCTGAGTAAGTTAATACATGAGGCTGAATCTGTCTTTTTTCCTTCTCTATTATTTAGCTTTATAGAGGCTTGCAGTGGTGGTTTTGAGGTTTCCTAGATCATTATCTGGGGGCTTCTCTGAGGAAGGGACAGCATTGGCTACCTTTTGCAATTGAACTGGAGGCTCAGTAAAAGATTGTTGCCCATGAGGCAGCTGGAGGGGTCAGGAGAAAGTATTTGGCTCTGGCCTGATTTTTCTTCCCAAGCTCCCTCCCATTGCAGCATTTTCCTAACTCTTAGATGAAACAATGGTTAACATAACATTTGTAGCCCAATGCCCTAAAAGGGGAAATGACAAACAAGTTCAAGAATGTTTTGAAGTTCCCCCCACCTCCAATGATAGTTAACCTGTGAGGGGAATCCAGCTACACTTGCTCAAGTGTCCTGGTTGTCTGTTGTGATAGTGCTGCCCTCTGCTGCCACTTCGGGGTAGAGGAACCATGAAAAACACAGCCGGTTAGTGAGTGAAATTATGATTTACTTATCTGGAAGACTTTGGAGAGCTGGGCAGAGGCCCACATTAGGAAAGGAAGACCTTCTACTCCCAACCCACTGCCCAGGGCCTGTCCTCAGTCCCTACCTAGCCTCTTATGCTCCTCCAGTGCTATCTAAACCAGAGACTTGCTTAGGGAAACTATTACGCAGCCCTAAAAAGGTGCCTGGAAATGTCCTAGGATTGGTGAAGCTCATCCGTCTCAGAGTCCTGTCCCTAGAACTGTGGGGAACCATTTCCTCCTTTTATTAGGCTCCAGTTTCAGCTGACTAGGGGAGCTTTTCCCTTGACCTCAACCATGCCCTGGCTCAAGTTCACTCGCATACGTCCCTTTGCTCCCGGCGCTGGATCAGCTCCTGGTTGCTCAGTAGATAGTCATCAATGAACGTGAAGATTTCCTCAGGGGTGACAGGTTCCATGTAGCGTTCCCGGTCAATTCCCTGCTTGTCAATCAACACCATGTTGAAGTAGGAGCGAGTGAGGTGCTGAAATTGCCTAGAGAGAGGAGCCCGGGGAGGTGTGAGACCTTGTCTGGGCTCCAGCCCGCCAGGCTCTACTCCCCTCTGACTTTTCACAGCTCCACTGATGGACTAATTCCTTCCCTACCCGATCCCTTGTCCCCATTCCCTCCACTACCTATCTCAAGCTCCTTTGTTTTTCTCTGCTCAGACCCTAGTCTTGCTGCCCCTATGTGTCTAGCTCTGCTAGGCTGTCCCTTCCTCACCCCAGATGGAGCAGCTTTGTTATTACCAGGCTGTGCTTCCCTCATAGGCCCCCTTAAGCAGGGCTTTCACATATAGCTATGCAGGAATAACTCCAGGGAGCACCAGTAACATGCACTATGATGTGACTGGTGTTTTCTAGAGTCAGGCCGGGCATAGCCTGCACAGCCATACATAGCAGCCCTGAGGTTGATCACTATCACCTGGTCAACTCTTCTATCTGTAGCTGAAAGTCTGCAGTCTCCTTCTGAGTGTTTCCCAGTCTCTCCACTACCTGGGACTGAATCTTTCTGTTCCTGCTGAGACTGAGCCCTAGAGGCAGGTATTGTTTATAGAACGGAGAGCAGTGATGGCTATATTGGCTCTGAGTATATGTGGAGGCATTGGAAGGGTGATAATGGATAGATAATGAGAAAAATCAACTTCTACCACCTGTCACCTATAGTCTTCTCTTCCCCCAGGGGCAGGTGGGTATTGTTCAGATCTTGGTGCCTAAAGATGCCTTTTGCTCCTTTGGAGACTGAAGGCAAAGAGATGAGACCATGAGGCAGCAGGATCAGAGGCTTATCTGAGTCACGTTTGGTTTTAGCTGTGTCTCAGCTCTGGCTGTGCTTCAGAGTCACCTAAGGTGCCTTATAAAAGTACAGTCCTAAGGTGGTTTGGGGTGGGGCATGCCCATCTGTATTTTAAGTACCCCCCCCTACCACTTCATTCTGATGTCCTGCCATTCTCTGCTCTTACCTAATGCATCCATAAGAGTTCAAACACAAGGAGTGCTTCAAGAGAGTCGTGTCTGCTGATTCTCCCATACCCCTCTTGTTGCCAATGTCCTGCCTAGGATTTCTGCCCACCCCTTCCCTGTAGGCTCCCAGCCTGGACCTGAGCTCCTCAATGATGTTGGCTGACAGCTGTTGCTCCCGGATGCGCCCCACCTCCTGAGGTGGCTGCCCCACCAGCTCGATGATGGTCACATGCCGTAGATCCAGTCCGCAGGTGGATTGCTGGGAGGGGAGAAATTTTATGAAATACGCTCTGAGACTCTAGCCTAAGGCTACTTAGCTCATTCCTCCTGAGACCATGGTGAGGCAGTGTGAGAAAGGAGGGGCTTCCCCCTCAACCATCACACCACAGGGTCCTCTTCCCTGTGTCATTCTTGAAGCACTTGCCCTAACAATGTTTCCTTTATTCTAAAAAGTGTAGAAACTGGTTACACCATGTGGGGTAGAAAAGAGAAATGTAATTGATAAATTGCAGAAACAGTCTCTCCTTGCTTAGTCTTGCATAAGTTTTAAACTGCATAGTTTCTTAACAGATGGATATTGTGATATGATAATAATGGCTACTGTTTATTTAACACACATACCTAATGGTTTGCAGGAATAATCTAATTTAATCCTCACAACACCCCTAACAAGGTAGGTGGTATCATTCTTATTCTGTAGAGAGAGTAACTTGCCCCAATGTGCGTGACAATAAGATGCTGAGTCAAGATTCAAACTGGGGGCTGATTCTGCCTGCCCCAGTGTGTACTCCTTACCACGAGGCTACATGGCCAGAGCCTTCTCTCGGTCTCCAGCATTTCTCTAAAATAGTGCCCAGTGCTCTTTTCATTACCCTTTGTGCCTTCCTCGCACTGGGCAGGACACCCAGTAACCCTACACTGGCTCTTTGTCCTGCCCTGTCCTGCAGGGTCATCTCTTAGCCAGTTACCTGGGGCGAGGTTTAAAGCTGCGGTGAATACTCCCTGGTACCCTAGTCCTTGTTTAATCTTTGGTCTACTCCTCTAGTCCAGACCATCAGAGTCACTCCCCTCACTGACTGGTTCCTGTTCTTGTTCTTCCTTCCTGTTCAATCTGAGGTATTGCCTTTGTCTGCCTTTTTTGGATCCATGGAGGAACTAGGTCCTTTTTGGTCTAGACACCCAGGGTCATCCTTTTCATAAAGCTGCTTCCATCATGGGCCTGTGAATATTGACTTGGCAACTTCTAAGATTCAACCTTTAGAAACCCCCTAAATAGCTTCTTCTCTTACTTGGGTATCCAGCCCCTTGCAGCTCCTCAGAACTGGTTCTCTTAGTCTTGTCAGTACACCCTGAGTTCTCTTCAAGAAGCTTAGAACCTTTTTCTAAGTCCCAAAGGTCATATCTATTCTGTCCTATCCACCTCTACCTCCCCCACAAGTGGCTTTGGCTAGATATCTCTTAGTATGTTAGAAGTTGTCATGCAACTCCCTCATTTTACTTTGAAATATCACACCATTGTTCCTTCTCTTCTGCTGCTGGTAGTGGTTAAGAGCACAGATCCTGGAGCCAGACTTCCTGGGTCCAATCCCTGCTTGGTCAGTTACTAACTAGTAATCTTGGGCAAATCACTTAACCTCTCTCTGCCTCAGTTTCCTCATCTATAAAAAGGGGATAGTAATAACACCTACCTCAGCAGGGTTGTTGTGAGAATTAAATGAATATGTGTAAAGTGCATACTTATATACCTGCTTACTGTTTAAGTGTTTGTTAGTGCTATTATTCCTTGAAAACATAAACATAATTAATTCCAACATTTACATTTGATCATACCTGTCTTACAATTCTCTCCAGAGGGCTTTGCCATCCTCCCCTCCCATCCTTCACCAAACCTGCTACAAGTCACACCCACCATTCCAGTGGCCTCATGGCCTTTTCAGTAAAAACATAGCAATTTTTAAAATGTGCTAAATTTGTCTACAGTAAAACTGATCAAATGTTGTCCACAAAAAAGTTTGAGGAAGTATGGTTTGAGCTGCAGAAAGAGCAACTCTTTGATTTGGCGGAGGTAAGAACATAATGGGGTGGGGATAGGGGGTATGTAAAGGAGCTAAGCCCTAATTAGGGGAGTGGGTCTCACCTGTAGCATAGAGATCTGCATTTTATAATATCGGTTGGAGGGATCTGGAGCTGAGACAATGAGGAGTCGCCGTTTCTCATAGAATTGATCCAGAAGGCCAGCAGCCGAGTTGACATTGACATTTATCTTCATAGCTAGGGCAGAAGCAGATGGCCAGTCAGGGTATGGCCTTCTCCTTCATCCCAGCTTACAGAACAACACCTTGAGGAGCTCCAGTCTTTCTGGTTGACACTGTTTGGTTGTTTCTCCCTTGCCTTGGGGGAAATCCTGAAAGAACACTTGGAGATCTTAAACCCTTCGTATTGGAATAGGAGTATTCTAAGGGGGCACATTGGCCCTTCAAATAAACACAGCTCAGAACCCCCCCATTCCCACATCATACATATTGCTCTTGGACCGCTGTGCCATACACATGGGGAGATCCTCCAAAGGAGCCCTAATCAGTATATCCACTCTCCCCATTCCCTGGTTTCACTCACGAGCACAGATCGGTGGTGATCCTGACCACTGGCGGCTGGACTGGCAGACCCTGGAGGGGGTCCCTTGGCGCTCATAACCTCCATCACAGTGGTATTCACAGGTGGCGCCATAGTTGTCCCCTGCTGAGGTGCAAGTGAGGTAGCCATGCTGTGGTGGTTTCAGGGTTGGGCAGCGTCTCACTGTCAGGGAGGAGTTCCAGTTAGGGGCTATGGTATCTCTTTTAGGAAAAAAGTCTAAGAGGGTGCCCATGCTGGGTTTTCTAGATCAGGAGACTTAGGAGGATCAGAATGAATGACTTCTCTGTGTTTCCAATGGCCAGGGATAGAGCCAGAATTTTCCTTTTTTAAGGAATTAAATCTGAAATGTAGACAAAGGTGTTCATAAAACCTGGAAGCACAGGCGATTATACATATTATCATCAAAAGGCTATCAATCTGTAAAAAAAAAAATTGCCATTTTTGTTTTCAGACTTTGTGGACACCCTGTATAATGATGACCACCTTAAAAATTACTTTTAATATCAAAAATAAATCAGAGGAGACTTAAATATCCATCAGTGGGAAAAAGTGTTAAGCAAATTATGATATATTCTTAGAAGTAGTTATTATGCTATCATTAAAAATATTTCTGAAGAATTTTTAAAGAACATAGGAAAATTACTTGTGTTATAAGGAAAAGTGAAAAAGGGTGATCTAAGATTGGATATACAGTATGATATCAACTATATGTCTTTTAAAGTAAGTATAGATAAAAGACCATAGGATGAAAATACCAACAGATTAACAACAATTGCCTCTGGACAGTGGAGTAATAGATTTTTTTCCTTTGTATATTTCTTTATTTCCCAAATGTTCAACAATGAGCATGAATCATTTTTATAATGAAAAAAGCAAAACAAAACAATACAACACACAACAAAGATGAAGTATCAGGCAGCCAACACCACCAATTTCAGCAGAGGTGAAAGACTGAGGACGAAGGCTGATTAGATTTGATCATTAGAAGGCCAAGAAAAGAAATGGAGACAGAGTATCTTTGTGAACTTTATCTAGATTTAGGAGAATCAGAAAGTCTTGTTGAGGAGTCAGGGCTTCTGAAACGTGTATGCACATGTGATGCAGGCTTCCTGAATGATGTGGTTTGGTGAACTTGTTTTTTCCTCTCCCAATATAAGTGAGGTGTCTGTTTCAGACATAGATAGGAGAGGGTTGTGGTGGGCATCTAGAGGGTCAGGGTAGAACAGGAATAATGAGCAATGTGGAAATGGAAGACTTCTTTCTGACCTTGCACTTTCACAATGAACTTGCAGCTGGCCCGGTTGTAGGCTCGGTCGTAGGCAGTGTAACGAATCACATGTTCTCCTTCGGGAAATTGAGAGCCAGGCTCAGGGCCCCGAAGTATCACTCTGCATGGGACAGGGTGAAAGAGCCACTGAGGAAAGAGACTCAGAATTGGGGTCTGGGGCACATCATTGCTATAGCCTCAGCCTGTGCAGTTCAGTGTGGGCAGCCTGAGAGCCTGGCAGGCACTTCTGGGAGGCAAAAGGGGCATCCGTTACTCACCTAGTGATGGTACCATCAGCAGAATCTTTCACCAGGGGTGGGTCCCAGTATACTCGAGCAGTCAGTTTCTCCGGCTCTGCCATCTTCTCACGTGAGTGGGGACAACGGATCTTGGGGGGATCTATGTCTGCCAAGGTCAGAAGTCAGGTGCTGACCCATGGGCCCCATGCTTTCCCTGAAGGGAACCCACAGAAGCAATACCACACCACTGGGTAGGTAAAAGATGTACTGTCCGTTCAAGATACTGAATGCAGCTGGGGAAGGAAGCCCAGCTGCAGGGGAAGTGATCACTTTGTTAAGCATGTGCCCAGGGTGCCACCCTCATAGTGAGCAGGAATGCCTTCTGTGGTAAGAATTCTACATCCTTTGTAGACATAATGCCAGGGTGACTCTTTGCAGCAGGACAACTTGGAGCAACCAGCATTTACCTACACATACAGGCTCGCCTCCACTCCATTGCCCATCTTCCATGCAGATTCGGCTGCGGTCACCTTCTAGGTAGTAGCCACTGGAACAGCTGTAGTCACAGCGGGAGTCAAGAAGCACCCCATTTGTACAGGTGTATGTGCCACTCGTGATGAATGGCAATGCGTGGCATCTCAGCTCTAAGAGAGAACCAAGTGGCAAGCTCAGTGGCCTGTGAGACTATCTGGAGGTGATGCCTGGGCATCTGCGCAGGGAGAACCACATCAGAGACGGCAGAAGATACAGAAAACCCGCCCCCGAACTGCACTTACATTTTTGTGCCTAATCGACTCTTTTTTCCTAATTGCCTTCTGATTTTTATATTATAAAGCATAGTAGTGCTGGGGGTGGGGGTAGGGTTCAAAGAAGCAAATTACTTGTCCAAGTGCACGGACTTGAGAATCACATCTGAGTTTGGATCCCAGCTCCACCTCTTACTAGCTCTGTGACTTGAGCAAATTACCTCATCTCTCTGAGACTCTGTTTTCATCACGAAAATGTGGATACTTCATAAGATTGTTGTGCAGATTTAAAGAGACAAGCCATATAAACCTCTGGGCTCATTTAGGGCCTCAGCAGCTGTTAGTTTTTGTCTCTTGTTTCTCAAATGCTAGATGCCCTTGAGCAAATTCAAGGCTCCTTTTTGAGTATAATTTTGGTGTTACCACAAGTACTCCTCACCTGTGGAAGTAGGCTGGCCCTCTCTCAGGGTGAGAATACAAGTCAGGCCAGTGCCTGGAGGGCCAGCTTTGGTGGTATTTGATTAAAGAGGAATCCATGTGCTTTAGACACTGTGTGTGCCGGAAGCGGGCACTGCTACCATGAATTCATTGGGAGCCTGTGCTTGCCAAAGTCTAGTTTGAGATACCTGAGACTTGAAAGAGGTAGGCAAGCCATACATTCCTCTAGGTGGTCCAAGTTATAACCCTGCATAAGTTCAATTATTGGGACTTTGAATAAAGATTCTATAAGCTATCTTCATTTTACTTGGTCAAACCAGACTTGAAGATTATTGCCTTTTATGTTTTCCAGTATCGTTTATGTAAAGACCTACACAAAAATGACCTTGAAATCAGGGCCAAGAAAAAAGATTTGTCTTTTCAGAAGAATTTGTTTTCTTAGTATTATATGACAGTGAAATGATAGATCCAAAGTGTTTGCCCTTTTGTCTCTTATGAGGGAGGGCAAAGCCAGATTCAGTGTTCAAATATAGTAATTAACTCATTCTAGGCACCTGGAAATATGTACATCTCTGTTCTTTTAACTGGTTTTATGTTTGTTTATAGACTTATTTTAATTTTGTAGGGCCAATTCAAATTCATTTTGGAAATGATGGGGTCTAAATCCTAAAACAAATTAATTACAGTCACTTAGAGGGGTGTGATGGCTTCCTTCTTTCTGGCTATCAAGCTATTCCTCTCCTGCACAGCATCTTCTCTGACCAACCCCATTTCTCTGTATGTGCTCAGCTGTCTGCATCCACTTACACTGCATTCATATGCACACATTTGTATTTGTATCCCATTCATCTATAAGCAGCCTGGGAGTGATTGAGGAGTTGAATAAGCTCCTGAAGTGACCAATACAGGGCCCCGCACACATGGGTGTCCTACAACTGGCATTTAGCAATGGACATATGGACATACAAAGCTCAGTTGCTAAAAGGGGGTAGGCTGCAGAGCTTGAATAAAAGGTAGGGATTTGGGAGGTGAGGGGGGCAAGATTTGAAATGTGTGTGTATTAGCATGCCCACATTCTAGCCTTAGGGATTCTTGACTTTTGGAAGAAAATGAAGAATAGCAGATGTTTCATAGCTTCACTGCCAAGCCTTCTAAGGCCTTAGGCCAGGAAGTACAGCAGTTTACCACAAGTGGGGAAGAGTCTGAGACCACACATCCTCGACAGGTCCAGAGGAAGGCCCAGGTCCACATCAGACCCCAGGCCCAAGCCTTAAATGTATTCCTGGCCCTTCTGAGTCTGAAGGGCTGGTTGCTGCTTAAATGCCCACATTGCTTGGGTAATAACCACAGGGAGAGAAAATGAGCTAGAATATTAGGATGGGAAAAGGCCCTGTTGAGCACCTGTGGAAAATTCTCAATTAGCACTTGACGGAGGGCACAGTAACACCTCCAGGCATATACCTTCAGTGGCTGGCTGGCTAGCTGGCTTCTCTCACATACACACGTCAGCATTTGCACACACACCACTTACGCCTGCAGTAGGCAGTTCCAGACCAACGGCGGCTTGGCAGGCATTGCACCGACCTCCGTCCGATCAGTCGAAAGCCCCGGTCACAGGAGAGCTCACAACGAGTACCCAGGCTGCTGTGATAATTTCCTCCCCTCGGTGAGTAGCATGTGGCCTCTCCATCCTGGATATTTAATGTATAACACCATCGGGGGACTGTAGCAATAGAAGAAAAGTAAGCTAGGAATATAGTAATCAAGGCAGTGTGGTGTTGGTGAAAGGACAGACACATAGATCAATGGGACAGAATAGAGAGCCCAGAAATAAACCCACACAAATATGCCAAAATGATCTTTGACAAAGGTGCAAAAGCAATTCAGTGGAGGAAAGATAGCCTTTTGAATAAATGGTGCTAGAGCAATTGAACTTCCACAGGCAAAAAAAGAAAAGAAAAAGAACCTTGACCTAAGTCTCACACCCTCTACAAAAATTAACTCAAGATGGATCATGGAGTTAAATGTAAAAAGTAAAATCATAAAACTTTTAGAAGGAAGCATAGGAGAAAATCTCTGGGATCCAGGGCTAGGCAAAGAGGTCTTAGACATGACACCAAAAGTACAACTCATAAAAAAAAATCAATAAATTGAACCTTGTCAAAATTAAAAACTTTTGTTCTGTGAAAAACACTGTTAACAGACAAAAGACAAACTACAAACTGGGAGAAAATATTTGCAGACCACATATCTGACAAAGGACTAGTATCTAGAATATATAAAGAACTCTCAAAACTCCACAGTAAAAAAGCAAACAATCCAGTGAGAACATGGGCAAAAGACATGAACAGGCACGTCACTGAAGAGGATATACTGATGGCACATAAGCACATGAAAAGATGTTCAGCATAATTAGTTATTAGAGAAATACAAATTAAAACCACAACAAGATAACATTATACATCCATTAGGGTATCTAAACTTAAAAAAAAAAAAACTGGCAGTACCAAATGTTGGTGAGGATGGAGAGAAACTGGAACTCTAATACATTGCTGGGGGAAATACAAAATGGTACAGCCACTTTGGAAAATATTTTGGTAGTTTCTTATAAAGGTAAATATACACTTGCCATGCGACTCTGCAATCCCACTTTAGGTATTTACCCAAGTGAAATGAAAACGTGTTTTCAGGGGCCGGCCTGGTGGCGTAGTGGTTCAGTTCGCACGCTCTGCTTCGGGTGGCCCGGGTTCACAGTTTCGGATCCTGGGCGCGGACCGACGCACCACTTGTCAAGCCATGCTGGTGTGGCGTCCCATATAAAGTAGAGGAAGATGGGCACGGATGTTAGCCCAGGGCCAGTCTTCCTCAGCAAAAAGAGGAGGATTGGCAATGGATGTTAGCTCAGGCTAACAACAAAAAATAAAGAAAGAAAACGTGTGTTCATACAAAATCCTGTACACAAATGTTTCAAGTATCTCTATTCATAATTGCCAAAAGCTGGAAACAACTCAAATGTCCTTCTGTGGGTGAATGGTTAAACTAACTGTGGTTTATCGCTACAAAAGCATGAAGTCCTAATACGTGCAACAACATGGATGAATCTCCAATGCTGCTTGTGAAGTGAAAGAAGCTGGACTCAAAAGGCTGTATGCTGTATGATTCCATTTATACGACATTCTGGATAAGGCAAAAATATGGGGACAGATCAGTGGTTGCCAGAGATCAGGGGTAGAGGTCAAGGATAACCTCAAAGGGCAGCCCTGGGCAAGTTTTTGAGGTGATGAAACTGTTTGGTATTGTGGTGGTGATTACCTGACTATGCATTTGTCAAAACTGATAGAACTGCACACCAAAAAGAGTGAATTTTATGGTATGTAAATTTAAAATAATTTTTAAAAACTAACACAAAGATGAAAGGGCTGGCCCAATGGCATAGTGGTAGGGTTCGTGTGCTCTGCTTCTGGCAGCCTGGGGTTCGCAGGTTCGGATCCCGGGCGCAGACTGATGCACCGCTTATCAAGCCATGCTGTGGCGGTGTCCCATATAAAAGTAGAGGAAGATGGGCATGGGTGTTAGCCCAGGGCCAATCTTCCTCAGCAAAAAGAGGAGGATTGGCAACAGATGTTAGCTCAGGGTTAAATCTTCCTCATACACACTCAAAAAAAAAAATAACTCAAAGATGTAAGCTAGAGAGAAGAAGGGAACGTGGTGTCAAAGGAGGCTGCTTCGGCATGAAAGTCTGATCCCTGTTCAGTACTGAGCACAAAAGGTTACAGGGCTGTTAAATCATAATGGCACTGTAAAGATGCCTCATTGGCTACACAAAATAAACATCTTGAGTGAGTTCTGATTTTCAAGGGACACATACAACAGGCAGAGGGCCACCTGCCTAAGGATGCACAGACAGGATGGTATAGATCTGTTAGCCTGGGGTTGAGAAGGCTAAAGCCCATATGAGCTCATTTGGATCCCAAATCTAAAGGGACAAAAAAAGGGGGCTTTGAAAAGAAGCACATTAGGAGCTAAAGGAACAAAGAAAGGCTAGAGCCTCTGCTTGAGGGCAGCTGGAGAATGAAGACAGATGATGGTGAGAAAACTATCCTTGAAGCAACAACATGCTTGTCGCTTCCAGCGTTAGTTTTGAGCCTGTGGCTGTGACACACGGCTGCCATCTGGAGACACCATCTCCAAATTACAGCAAGTCTCTGAAGCACGACAGTTGCAGGGCTGTTGATTATACAGTCCCAACACATATCACCAAGACTTTACATGGGAGGCGGGGACCTCAACGATCACCCCCGTCCTATTTCTCTCCCATATTCTGTCAAGGAAAATACAGATCAGATTGGAATGAATAGGACAAGCAAGCATAGAGAAGGGAAATATAAAGCTCAGGGTAAATGCTGAGACAGGAGGAGAGGGTCTAGCTATTGTAAGTGAGTGCAAATTTGCTGGCCCAGAGGAATCCTGGCATAAAGCAAACATGTCACAAGGCTGGAAAAGAGCAAAAACACTATCCCAATTTCCCCCCCAGCTTTATTGAGGTAAAATTGACAAATGAAATTGTATATATTTAAGGTGTACAATGTGATATTTTGATACATTGTGAAGTGATTACATGTTAATTAACATATCCATCACCTTACATAGTCACCATTTTTTTTGTAGTGAGAGTACATAAGGTGTTCTCTCCTAGCAAATTTCAAGTATGCAACATAGTATTATTAACTATAGTCACCATGCTGTACATTAGATCCCCAGAAGGAAGAAGAAGGCAGCCTCTGGGAACTATAGCCTGGTGAGACTGATAGCACTGATAGGAAAGTGTTCTAGAATATTTAAACATAGGCTTATGATCAGTTAGAGAAGTGGTGATTTCCAGGTGCCCTCAAGAACAAGTAATTCCAGACTGACCTCATTTCCTTTTTGGGTATGGTCACCAGACTGGTAGAGCAGGGGAAATGGTGGGTACATTATGTGGAAGTAAGTGAGGCATGTGATAATGCCTTTCATGCCATTCATGTGGATGAGATGAAGAAATACAGGAGAGGTGACAGTACAGTCATGGAGACTCATAACTGGCTGAACAACTGTACTCAAAGAATGCTGATGGGAAACTGAAACTGAGAACGTGGCTCAATACTGCATGGTGAAAATGTCTGGCAGGAAATGTGTTAGTCATTACTGAGTAGCTACTGTGTGCTAGGCACCACGCTTTACATTTTCGTTTTCACATCCATCATCTCATATAGCTCTCCCCACAGCCCTGTGAGGCATTTAGGTGTTTATCCCTATTTTGCAGATGGGGAAGTAACTTGCCCAGGGTCCCTCAGTAAATAAGGGGCAGAACTGAGATTTGAACCCAAGCTTTGTCTGGCTCTAAAACCCATATTTTTTTCTAACCACAATATCTGCCACTGCAGCATGTTAGGTTGCTATTTTGAAGTATACATTTACATTTTTGAATATACATTTACAAATGTATAAGCATACATTTACATTGTGGTAATATAGCCACATGGTTCAAAACCCAAAAAGTATAAAAAGGTACACAGTAAAAAGTCTCCTTCCCACCCCCACTCTGATGCCTACCGTCACTTAGTCCCCCATAAAGAACCACTCTTAATAGTTTCTTTATGTATGTAAAGCAAATCTTGCTATAGATTCTTATTTTCCCCTCGTTTTTAACAGAGTAGCATATTATGCCCACTGTTCCCACCAATGCTTTTTCGAATAAACTTAATGTGTTTATCTTCCCATATCACTACATAGCAAGCATGCAATTTATTTAAACGAGATAACATTTATAAAATACACAGCACAGTGACTGGCACATAATATGTGCTTGTCCAGGGTCAAGGAGCTGGAAGGTGGAGGAGCTGGGACTTGAACTCAGGCCCATGGCCTGTGCTCTGTGAAGCTATTCACCTATGTGTTTTTAGGGATTATAAAGAAAACAAAGTGCTGACAACAGGATTGAAAAGGCCTTCTCTGTGATTGTCTTCAGATGACCCAGGCAGAGTTACCAGCTTGCCCCAGGCTGAAGCCATCTGCGGGGAAAGCAGCGGGCCAGAGGACTGAGGGCATACCTCAGAGAAGGGTTTCTCACTCCAAGCTAAGAGTCAGGATAAGGGAATGAAAGTTCAAGATTAGTGAAAATGGCACCAAACTACATGGGCAGTTTGCTCTATAATAATGATCTGGTTTTTACTGGTTAACTCTTCTTTTTTTAAATCTCTTTTTTAAACAATGGGTTACATTTTTGATGAAAGAGATGGAATGAACATGGCTTTGGAGTCAGACAGACCTGGGTTTAAATTCATGCTCTGCCAGCTCTGAGCTCTCTGACTCTCTAAATTTAACTTCCCCGAGCTTAGTTTCCTGATCTGTAAAATGGGGATAATAAACCAGTTTCATCGGGCTGTTTTGAGAATCAAATGGAATTGCATGTGCAAAATATGTCTTGCCCTGGGAATGATATTCCCGAAATCAGTGCCTGGGTTTGAGCCACCGACTCATCCTGCTTCAAGCAACAACTCACTGCTGCCACCTGGAGACATCATCCTCAAATTACAGAAAGTCTCTTAGGCACTACAGCTGCAGAGCCGTTGATTATGAGGTCACAAAGACCTTACAAGGGATGCTGGGACCTCAGGTTGTACTTTCATGCCTCCCCCCTCCCTCCTCAACACTGATAAGCTCACTCAATTAGTTTTATGCCCTGAGACTAAGTCCCAAAGAGAGCTGTGAGACACTTTCAAGGCCACAGGCTGCCATGTGGCTTATATTTTCCTAAAGGGCTTTATGCACATTTAAAAATAACCAATGAGGCAGGTTAATATTAATCCTAGGGCTGCCAGACCCCTTGAAAGTACCTTCTGCATCTGTTGCTTTTTCCTATCCACTTCTCCCATTTACAGTCTTCTACAGTTTGGCTTCTGCTCCCAGGATGCCAACCAGCCAGTAAACATTTCTTGAGTGTCTATTTTTACATAGCTCCATGGGGGTGTCATACATGGCTCCCTCTGTGAAATAGGTAACTATTTTGTTGAGAGTAATAAACAGTAAACCAAAGAGGCAGTACATAATGAATGCCAAATGAGTTGTCCAGATAATAAACATTTATTTCAAAAGAGGTACATAGCAGGTACTCAATAAATATTCATTGAATAAAGGAAGGAAAAAATGAATGGATGAGGGAAAGCTCAGTTTGGAATAAAGCAGTCAGGGAACAGAATAGAGGTCTACTAATCTGGCTGAAACATAGATTTCATGGGGAGAAGGGGTAATGAGTTGGCAGCTAGACTGAGGCCAAATTCTGTTAGAAATGGTCACAGTGGGCCACTAGGTTTGGGGAAGGGAGAAACACGAGTCAGAGAATCCAGGGGGCAATTGCCGTTATCCATGTGTGAGGTAATAAAAGTTTTAATGCCATGGATTTATAAAGAAATGACAGTTCTTGGTGAATGAGTGGTGAGAGATGATGGGGAAAAGGGAGGCTATTAAAGGTGATGGGGGCTATTAAAGGTGCCATTGAGGTATTTTTAAGAGTATGATGGTGCCATTATCTAAAGTAGGAAGGTCAGCTGTAGAGCCCTTTTCAGGGAAGATGAAAGAATTTAGTTTTAGATGTCTCCAAATGGAAGTGCCCAGCAGCAGTTGGAGATGTAGTCCAGGAGCTCAGGAGACAGGTCAGGGTTTCCCAAAGTTCAGATTTATGCCTCATTCTCTCTCTTGTCACCACCAGAGAGCCCATCTCCTTTCTTGGCTTCAGCTATGACCAGAATAGTGAAATGTCATGGAGCACCAAGGAAGGGGGTGAGGGATGTGCTCATTGCTGCTGAGAGCCTGGGGAGATCGAAGCTCAAGAAAGGGCCATATGATTTGGGCATTGGGAGAGAATTGTGATCTTCAAGGGATGTCGTTTCAGCATGGAGATTTGTGGGTGAGTGGGAAACAGACTGTAGCGAGGTTAGGGGTTAGTGAGTGCTGAGATAGAGAGGCAGTGGATGTGGACCATTTGGCAGTGAGAAGAAGATAGGTAGAAGGTAGTAGAAAGGAGCGTAGAGGAACCCAAAGCTCTGATCAATTCTCTATTGAAACTGTTTTCTCAAAGGTCACCATTTATCTTCTTCTTGCCAAATGTAATGTTTGCAGTCCCCTCAATTGTCTCTTTGCAATATTTGACACAGTAGATCTCTTCTCCCTTCCCCTTCCTTAAAACTCCCTTCACCCGTGGCTTCTGTAATCTGATAGATACTACCCTGATCTCCTCCTACATGGCTGACCACTAACTATCTCTTTTTCCCTTGTTGGCTCTTCTTCTACTCACATCTATAGATGTCTTTTGAGGCACTGATCTTGGCCCTCTGCTCCCTCACACAGCTCATCCATCTAAGCTGATGACTCACAAAGCTCCATCGTTCTACTTCTCACTCCTATCTGGCACCTTAATCAGACCGCCTTTCTTTTCTAACCTTGTCTTTCTGAGAGGGGTCTTCCATGTCTCCCAGGTATTCAGACTGGATGCTTTCAGATATCCATTTATTTCTTAGCCTCTTGGTACATCAAATCTGTACCAACTCTTGTTACCTCTTTCTTTGAAACATTTCTCATATGAAACATACTCTCCATTTCTTTGCCACTACCCTTAATCATCTCTAACCAACATTACTGTTACTGAATCCTGGAGATCTTCTTAACCCAGGCTCTATCCCTCCTGAACCCTTACTTTCTGTACACAATAATGAAGTTAATATTCTGAAATTACCATTTACCATGTCACTTCCCCGAGCAAAAACATATTATGGCTCCTTATAACTCCTAGCACAACAGCTAAACTCCTCTGCATGGCTTACAAAGCATAGAAACAAGGAATCTTAGGAATGGAGGGGATATTAGATATCACCTGATCTGACTTTCCTCCTAAGACAGGAATTGATATTCAGCATTCTTCACAGAGTCCTCCTGCCTCTCCTTAGAAGAGTCCTGAGATCATGGAGCCTTTCCTAACTTGGTCTCATTCTTTATATTCCACTTTACTTTCTACTACTCCCTCCACATCCCATCTCCTCCAGTTAGGCTGGAATTTTCCTAGCTTCTTCCTCTAACAGGTTTGTTCTTACCTCTGTATCTGGGGCCATCTGCTTTACTGAATGCCCCTCCCTCCCCTTTCCAGTTCTCAAAGTCCACCCATCATTCAAAGCCTAGTCTAAATGTGATCTTTCATGACCCCTTCCCTGCCTGACCTCTTTTTCTTAACTCCTATGGCATTTATTGCTACCACACAGTTTCACGCTTACTTGTCCTACATGTGCTAATTTTATTGCCCCATCACCCATCCCCCCAGCAGAATGTAAGCTCCTTGAGGGGGACAAAAACCCTGTCTTAGATTTTGTATTACCCACAGGCTTACCTTGCACAGGACTCAGCATACAGTAGGGACTCAATCAATACTTAATGATTAATAATAGATGGGCAACCTTAGTGCTAGAGAGGTGAGGCCACACAGCAAGTCAGTAACCAAGTTCATTATTGGAAATCACAGCCCCTGATTCCCTGAGCTGCAGTTTTAGCACATATGAGCCAAGCTGGATGAGAATGCTTCAGGGAGGGCCTAGGCCTTAGGCCAGAAAAGACCCTTCCTGAGCCTGAGAAGCAGTGGGGATTACCTCGGTAGTCTAAGGCAGGCGCCTGTGGGACCTCTTCAGCATACACTTCATTGTAGCTTTCATCTGGGTAGTAGCCTGAGCCTAGAATGAAGAAGACAATATCAAGATGGGATATTGATTTCTCACTCAAGTCCTTCGCAACCTTTCCTCCTATCCAACTTGGTCCCTTCTTGAGGACATGGCACTCCATGGGTGGGAAGCCAGATGGATATTTAGTGGGGAAAACTCTGTCTGATAAAGCACAGAACTATTATGGGCAAACCTCAACACCTCAGATGCATAGAGGGCGAGCTCATGTTGGGCGAGCTCATGTTGGAGGGCTTACAAGTAGCACTAGAAGCCTCCATTTAAAAGAAAAAATATCAAACTTCTTGATCAGCCATCAATCCCGCCAATCTCAACTGTAAATGGCCCATTTCCTTGAGGCAACACACGAGTCTTGGTGAGACACTGATGACCAAACTCTGAGGATGGACTGTTGTCCCTGGTAGGAGGAAAACATAGAGCCTGAGTAAGGGTCTTCCCACTAGTGACAGGCCTGTTCACAGTCCTCAGAGGGAAATGATTCCTCAAGCTCCCACTCGCTTACAGGACACCGGACTTTTGCCACCTGGTTGCCATTGTTAGGAGTGGCATACCCAGGCAAAGGAGGGCTCAAAAGTTAAGGGCAAACGAGAATAGTTTCATGTCCTGAGCAGTTTGTCCTGGTTTGGAGAAAAAAGAAGCAGGTTCCTTAGAGAATTTTCTGGTTCCTCTAATCGGCAGGACCTTTAGCAGGGAGCTGCTGAACTAGAGAACATTCCCAGTCCACCCCCGTTCCGTTAAGTGGCCCAGTCCCTGGTGGAGGCAGGTCTGCGGCTGTCTGGGAGACTAAACAGTATGTTCCACCAGACGGCAGGAAATTGGTCATGAATACAAACTAATTGGAATACAACTTGGTCCTTTCCGGAGTGAAGTTTCCGGAAGCCCTCCTTTCAGCCTCTCTGAGCCCTAATGCACGCACAGGAATAGAGCAGCCAGCCATGCTGGAGTCAGAAGACAATTCCTCATTTCCAGGAGAGGGTGTGCTTCCAGGACAGGGCTGGGTTTTAGTGCTGGAGCCCTTTGGCCTGTGTAAACACTCAGACCACAAGCTTGCCTGCCTCCTCTCTGGGAAGAGGCACAGGGCCCCCTGCACTAAAGGGTGGAGCAGAGGGCTAGATGATGAAGCTCCTCTATTCCCCACAGGGCCAGACTGAAAGTGGGGGATGCTGAGAAACCAGTCCAACTTGATGAACAAGGGAATAAATTAAATTGAAAGTTTGCCTTATGAAATCATGTCCTTGTTGGTTTGCCCTCATTCCAAAGAAAAGAGTTCATTTTTTCTCTTTTCCTTTATTTTTTTCTGTTTTCCCATTTAGGTTCTTCTTCTGGCTTCCCTTTATTTCTCCTTAGGCCTCCTCTTCCTTGCTTGCTCTTTTCCCACATGGGAGATTTCTTTGTGGGGGTAGGGGGGCGGGGGGGAGGCACAGAATTCTTGTCAGCTGTTTCAGTTTAGTATTAGCCTCAAAGCCTTACAGCTCCTGTAAACAGGAGGCCAGATGTGTGTGATTCCCTAAAGGATTCAATCCCTGCACTCTTGTTCCAGAACTCGCTTGTGAAGAAATGCCCAGCAGGGAACAAGCCTCTGTTTATGAGAAGGGCAAACAGGAGTGTCAGAGGCCTCTGGCTGGATAACAACAAAAACAACTTGACTGCTAACGATGACTGCTAACATCACTCAGCACGGACTCTGTGTTCAGCCCATTACATATGTTATCTCCTTATGTCACCCTAACATCTCAGCGAGGTGAACACCGTCATTATTCTCTAATGTACAGATGAGGAAGCAGGCTCAGAGGAGTTAAGGTAGTAGCTCAAGGTCTCCCGGCCAGTAAGGAGCAGAGTGGGCTGTTTGATCCCTCTAGACCAAACTCAGACACTCCACTAAAGATGGCAGTAGGGGAGAGCTTTTGACAATGTCCAGCAGGGATAAAAATCCGAAATTGTTCTTGCAATCCAGCTATTTCACTCTGTGTGTGTGGGATCGAAGGCCACCAAGCATTTTACATCATTCCAGAATTACAGGAGATGTCGAAAGCTGAGGGGAAGATTCAATCAGATAATTACAGTCTCCACCAGGGTGCGGAGGTAGCTGGACCAGTGCTAAATTTGATGGGAATGGGCTTGGTCCACCCTACCACTTTAAGCCTTTCCATTTCCCCTCCTTGCCTGTCTGGGTATTCTTTTGCAAATATTAGGATACTGAGATGAGGCATAAGAAACTAGAGGGGCACCCTCCCCGTACTGCTCTATCTGCTTGCTGGTCTTGAGCACTGGGGGGAGGTTTGGGCAGCATTCCTCAGCTCCTTCAGATCAACCAGTGGTTACCATGTGGTCTGTTACCAGGTTTATCCAACTTCCTTAGTACAGTCAGACCCTCTAAGCACTGCCCTTCACAAAGGTATGGCTGGAACTATAACTGATAGTTGAAGACTATTTTAAGATCCATACTAATGCTTGGCTTATGATAACAAACACAGTCTGACTTCCTGAACTGCACAGATATGCCAATACACACGTTTAACCCACTGTTTGCTTTATTTATATTCTTAACTCTTCCCAACCCCTGTTGATTATTCTTGGACCCTTTTTCTGACTAGCCCCGAATCCACACTTGGCTGCTTTCCTTGTGCCATTCCCATCTGAGGACGAGGCTACAGTCATGAACAAAACAGTGCTGGATGCATAGAGAGTGGTCAATAAATATTTGTTGAATGAATGAATGAACAAATGAACAGAGCAAGCTCAGACAGCTGAACTAGCGATGCAGGGGAGGATTATTGGAAAACTGCCACATTTCTCTCATCATGTAGCCTCCTAAGAACAGAAGAGGGCAGAATGAGTGGGTTTGCAGGGCTGTCAGAGACCTCACCAGCCTGGGCTCCTCAGAAGGAGTGCTGACCCTGGTTGTTCCTGTGGAAGTGGGGAGTGCCACATTGGCAAACAGCCCTTTGAGAGCTTCAAATGAATCTAAGTTTAGAAAAAACTGCCCTGTCCTCAAGACTCCAACAACTCGGGCTTCCATCCTGGGAAAGGTAAAGGCCTTTGCACTCTGTGAGGTTTCTTACAGGTGTTCAAAATTGGGCTTTGAGCCATCTAGTCTCCACTCCCTAGTCCTGTGGTCTTTGGTCAGATTTTGGTCTTATGCACTTGAACTGTAGCTAGCAGGAGGTTGCGGAGGACAGGACAGCTGCACATATTGTCTCCTGGCGACTTGGGGCTCCTTTAACCCCAAACAGTGTGTACTCTGCCAAGGGCTTGACTTGAATTTCTTCATCTCAATGTCAGCCCTTGTTCTTCACCCCCTACAAAGCCAAGTTAAGCCAAAGAGGGGAAGAAGTTAGCATATTTGTTTGAAAGCTTGATGCAGCTGTTCCAGACAAACAGAGTTACTGCCAAAGGCCTCCTCCAGGAGCTAAGTTCATGTGGAAAATTTTAGCTGCAATGACTGTGGCTGTGATGGGAGCAGTTTGTTATTTACTCATTGCTGGATATGTTCCTAACTCCATTGGTTGGGCCTGTCTCTTTCCCCTGCTTCCCCCAGCCCCCGTGAGGGCAGACACTGCAGGCCACAGAATATTCTTAGCACTTGAAATGCCAGCTGGGCCCCATCAAAAACCTCTGTCTGCCACCTCGTTATCCTTCCTTCATTCCTCCACTGCCCCATTCCCTCTCCTCACTGAGTCTGTTCTCTTCAACTCTCTGTGTCTCCAAGGGCAAAGGATGAAACATTCAGGAATCTAGGAATCTCCATCCCTTCTGAAGTAAGGAACAAACCAGAAGAAATTGGGGAATTCCTGTTTAAGAGAACGTGATCTGTATTGTCATTAACATCTTTGGCAGACAGAGGCTATAAAAATCTCATCCCATAAATAAAGTCTGGGGAGAGAGAAAGAGAGAGGGCAGAGGGGTGGAGGCAGGAAACTAAGTGCAGAAGCAGGTGAGACCATGGTCTCAAAAGACATGTTGTTCAACCTTCTTATTTTTATGCTGGCGCAGCCTATTTTCAAATATCTCTTGTTAGTTTGCCTCAAAAGCCTCCCTTGGTAGCCTGTTGCTAAGTTTAACCATATTCATTGTTGAGAAGAGTTCTTTGCATCTAACTTAAGTGTCTTTTATTGCAGTCTAACTCTTCCTTTCTCCAAGACTTGGTCCAGGCCCTGCTCTCCCTGGAAATAATGGGCAACAGCTCCTAGAACTTACCTGCATACCATGTTGGTGTCACTGCTGGGGTGAGGAAGAGCAGCAGAGAGAGAGCTCCTCTTTGAGTTAGTTGACTGGCCATCCTTGAAAGGGGGGTAGCAGTTAGGGAGATAAGAATAGAGGTATGTGGCCAGAAGTACCAGGGCAAAGAAAAATAACTTTCAGCAATCAGCCATCAGTGAACTTCCAAAAGTGAGAGGAAGCAGAAATGTGGGATCTGTGAGGAAGAAGAGGGATTTTTAAATTAATGAATGCCTGTTATATCATCCCCCTTGTAAGGATCTTCCACTTTATAGTATAACAAGACTCTATTTGTTATTTATGGTCTCTTCTCCTCCCAGGAGGAGGAGGACATAAAACAGTCAATTCTCGATTGACCCTGGTGAGATCAGATGCAAATGTTCCATGGTCCAAGTTATAGAGAGGGACATTCAGATACCAGGATCAGGAAAGGGCCAACATAAAGTCATATAGAACCAAGAGGAAATCCTGTGATCTAAAGACTGCCAGTTGATAATTTCATCCATTTAACTAGTATTTCCTAATCACTAATCTGGGAAAGCATTAGCTTGTATGGACTAAGAGCTTGAACTCCGGAGTTACAAAGATCTGGGTGTGTATCCAATTCTGTCCCTATTAGCTATGGGGCCTTGGACAAATTCCTTAACTTCTGTGAGCCTCAGTTTCCTCATCTATAAAATGGGAATAATAATAGTATCTACCTTATAGAATAGATTATTGCCTGGCACATAGGGAAGCAATCAATATATATTAGATATTGTTGTTACCAGGTTCGTACTGGACAGGATGGGATGTTTCCTTTCTCTAGTCTCTCAGGCAGTAACTATACCCTGGCTCTGTTCTTAGCTTTGGGTTTTGAGGCTTAGCGGTTTGGTAGTGGCTTCTGGCTTTCAAGTGCAGCCTAACCTTCTAGTTTTACCCTGCTGAGCCAGCAGGAAGTCAGTGAGGTTGGGGAGAACCTACTGAGGTACGTGAGGAGAGGGTGAGCAAGCTCCAATTGCCCTCTCACTTCCTGTCCTGTCCTCACTCTAATGGGATGAGAGTTTTGTGGTTCCCAGTAGGCAAATACTTCATAAATGACAGTATTAAAACTTGCAGCCCACTGGTATAAACTGGCCACTGGACTTTCCAGCAAGCACCCATTCACCCACATGCTTTCAATGAAATACCATGCACAGGGGAGGAGTCAGTCCTAGAAATGGAGAAACAACAAGATGGCAGATCCTGGCCAGAGTCCCTAAGTGACAATGAGAAGTCCAAGAATGGCAAAAATTCATTTTCCAATTCATTGCTACTTGGCTTTGGATTTTGTCTAGAGAGTGGCAAGGAAGCAGGATAGAGAAAAAGTGAGAGGAAGTGAGGGAGGCAAGGAAAGTGGAAAGATGTGGGAAGGAAGCTAGAAAGAAAAGAAAATCTGCCCGAGCTGAAGGAAAGAGATAAAAGCAGAAAAAGGGAACGAAAGGACAAGAAAGAGATTAAAGAGAGATCCAGGAAAATGAGCAGCTGGATAAACTAGTCACTGACCCCTCTCCCACATGCAGCCTCAGTCCAGTTCCTTGATTCTGGAGCAGGGGCTTTCCTTTTCAGACCCGGTGCTCTGAGTCTGTGATGGCTTCCCTGCCCACTTCCTCCCCCATCTCAGACTGAAAACTTGATTCACCAGAGTCAGCCATCCCTCTGCTGCAGGCCAGGAAGGTAGTGGGAACCTGTGTCTGCAGCCGGGTCAAGGCTCAAATGGAAAGCAGCATATGATCCAGTTTCATAAAAGAACGTCTCCCGCCCGCCCCCAGGTTGCCCAAGTCCTGGGTCTCCTTACCCCACACGGTTGTGAAATGGGGTAGTATGGTGTGAAGGGGTTAAGCAGTAGATCTTACCTGTTGTATGGGGTTTTTTTGTGCTCTCTTTCTCTCTCCTCTGTTTCTCCTTCCTCTCTGCTCCTCTCATCAGTCGGAAAAACTTCTACTGTAACATTCCTAGAACGAATGGCTCCTGGGCTGTCCGGGGCCTCCGGGATTCTGTTAACACTGCCCAGATGTTAGGACATCCGCATCTGCCAAAAGTTTCCTTAAAGCTATATGATCCCCAAAGCTATAGCTGTTCCTCCCTCAGAGAAGGGTTTTAGAGCTGTGGAGGAGAAGGAGCACAAGGACTGGAGGAACTTAGTCTGTCTGCTGCAGAACAGGGGAAAGTGTGAATGGTGCTGGCCCCAAGCCCATGAGTATAGTAATGACTAACAGGGGCTGGCTAAAGGGCCTCCAGAGATGTGGCGCACTGAAGAACACTGCTTTTTATGACTCAGCATACGGCAGGATTGAATGAAAAAGAATTTCACGAACTCCAAGGAGAGGGGAAGAGTGTAGCTGACTTTGACATTCCCTGGAGACTTCCCCCATAATTCCTTAGTACTCCCCAACTCCAAGTTGCCTTGTCGTCCATATGTACGGGGTCAGACATGGTTTGAAACCCTCTCAGTGATGACCTAACTTCTATGGACTTCAGTTTCTGATAAGATTATGTTGTTTACAAAAATATTATGTCCTTCTTGCCTGAAGAATCAAGACTGATTTCCTGTAATAAGAGTGGAGGAAAAGCATGCTTACAGAGGCTTTAGCAGGAGGCTGTTTAAAGGAATCTAGATGATGTATCCATGGCAAGGTTATAGCTGTTGCTAAGCCGTTTCCCAGTGACCTCTGATGGAGGGATATGTTTCTCTTCACTAAGCAAGCTTTCTTTTTAGTGTCTGGTATTGAGACTATTCTACCACAGTGCAGGCCAGCTGCTTACATTCTCCTTCCCCTTAGAGTTGACATTTCCATCCTTGAAAAATCAATGGTTGTAGAAGAAATTTTTCTAGTTGCTGTAGAAAGGGTTTCTTCCCTGTGTGTACAAGCAAATTGGTAACCTTTTTTCAGTTATGAGGGGAAGAATTGTGCTTACGATAATAAAAAGTTCAGTAGCAAGCCTGTTTCATTTCCAGTCCACCAAAAATAAATATGTATTGAGTGTCTACCATGTGTTCAACAGTGTGATAGTGGTATAAAGAAGCTGAAGACATGATCATGGCCTCATTCATTCAATAAATTTATCAAGCATCTACTGTGTTAAAGATGGTGAACAGACAAAATCCCTGAACCCTAATTCATAATTAATTCAACAAATATTTATTGAGCATCTGTTATGTACCATACACTGTTCTAGGTACTTCGGAGACATCAATAAATAAAACAGACAGAAAT
The DNA here is from genome assembly GCA_031878705.1 of Tapirus indicus. Classification (NCBI taxonomy): domain Eukaryota; kingdom Metazoa; phylum Chordata; class Mammalia; order Perissodactyla; family Tapiridae; genus Tapirus; species Tapirus indicus. The sequence goes on along the minus strand of CM062942.1, from coordinate 84,181,549 downwards.
CCTTGCCCTCATGGAGTGGAGGAGACAGACATTCAACAAGAATGTTCTTGATTACAGTAGTGCGTGCTTAGGGAACTAGCCTTCCTGGGCATCTACTATAAGCTAAGAACCAGGGGACAGTGGTGAATAAGAATTGTGTGATCCTTGGTCTTATGGAGCTTTACCCTCCAGATCCCAGAGGGTTTATGTTTAGTAGGGGAGAGAAGGGGGACACAATCAGAAAAATTAGAAGACCATATATAAGTTCCAAAAGCTAAGGTATAGACTGTGAGGACCCTGTGAGCACTTAGTGGGAGGAGGGGGGCCTTGGTCAGCTCTCAGGCAAGGGAAGTGACATAAACAAGTGCTTACTGTTAGGTCAGAGGGGAATGGGCTAACTGGTTAGAGGGTTCAGGGGAGCAGCAGGAAACAAAGTTGAATAAATAGAGTAGGGCCAAATAGTGGGGCCCTTGAAATCAGATATAGGATTTTACTCTAAACTCATGTATTAGAAAATAGTGAATGTATTAAGTGGGCATGTGTATGTGAGAGAGACAGAGAGAGAAATAAATTCTACCAGGGTTGTTTTCTTTCTAAAGAACCCCCTCATTAGCTCCCTCTTGGCAAAGACTACAGTCTGAATTCTTAGCAGGGCATCCCATACCCTTCACAAGCAAACCCCACCTATGTCCTCAGCCTAGTTTTAAACATTCACCCCATGACTCCTCATTCTGGACACACTGAACTTCTTCCTCTTCCTCTCACCCCTTGGTGCCTTTGCACAGACATGTTCACTCTACCTCTATTCCTTTCCCTCATTTCCTGGCCTGTTGAAACCACATCCATCTTTGTGGCTGAGAAGCTTCCCTCAGCTCACCCCAGCCAGAGCTGGTTTACTTCGCCTTCCTTTTCTATCACGTTACTTTGTACATGTCTCAATTTTAGGATTTTTCACATTTACTGTCATTGTTCACATATGATAATTTCTGTCCCCTGCTATACTAGTCTGTTCATCTCAGGCTCATCTCTGTCCCCTACCAGACTATGAGTGCCTAGAGGGCAAGAACCTTGCCTTAGTCTTCTTCATTTTCCCAGCACCACACACAGAACCTTGCACACGCTAGGATGAGGATGCTGCATAAGGCCTCCCATCCCACTTAGAGCTGGAAGGAGCAGGACAGAGGGGTGGCAGAGAGAGATTAAAGAAGAAAGCGAAGGAGGGAAATATGGAAATCACAGGGAGATCAAAGTAAGGGAATAAATGAGAGAAGAGGGACAGCATTCTTGTGAAGCGCTGGGATGGGTAGTATGAAGAGCTTATGCAAAACAGTTGGGGTTAATTAAAAAAACCCAACATTTCTTCAGCACCTACTATGTGTAGATAACACTATGTTAGACACTGTAGAGATATACAGTCAAAGAAAAACGTCTCCATGTGATTTGGTTGGGAAGATAAGACAAAGACACACAAAGAGACTGACAACGTTTATTCATACAAACATGAATTACTTAAAGTTCTTAAAGTTTAGTACCATTTTCAAGTTCAAGACTCTTAAGAAAGATGAAGCCCCTCGGCAGTCAATAAGTTATTGTCTTAAGAAATATTAGATATGGAAACTGATTTGCCTGGCTGAGATCCCAGCAAAGTTTAACAAGGCTGGACCAGAAACAACTTACTTAGAAAATGGACTGAGGCAAATTGACATGGAACTGTGAATTTTAATACCATTCAAGAGTATTTCTCATTTCTATGTGTCTCAAATTGTATATTATGAGCTTTTTTGAAGAAGGCAAGATCAGAGCTGGAAAGAGAGGAAAGGATTCATGGAGAATCTGAAAGAAGTGGATGGAAAAAGTGAAAGAAAATAGACATAGAGAGAATTTCAGAGAAGGAATAATGAGAATACACAAGACAATAGGAATAAAAAGATACACCTACTCAGAAAACTAATTTTTAAAACTGTACATATGAATTATCTATTTAAATGATGATGTTTAAATTATCTGTTTAAATGATGTTTGATAGCTGTAATGTAAAATATGAGATTTTAAGAAAATAAGTAGGAGGTGCTTTTAAATTTTATGATGGGCATTTAGCCAAAGGAAATTGAAGGGATTCTAGAAAAGGTAGTAGAAAATGAAAATGGTAAGATCATTATGTGAATAAAAGATAAGATGTATTCTGAGTGAAATGGTTGATGTCTTTTTACTGGTTCCCAAGACAGGGAGTAGTAATGTCCCAAGACATTATCCAGTGGCTCAGCTTAACTTTTCTGTTTTATGACAGTGTAATTCTGAGATGGCTTAGACATTTAGTTTTTATTTAATTTGATTAATCAAACCTTGAGTCACTACTAAGTGGTTAGCCTCAGAGACCAGCAATGACCAATGAGCTCAACAGGGATTGGCTGAGCACCAAATGAGCTCATCAATTGAGCATTGTGTCCTAGGGTATTGGGGAGACTATAAAAGGGGGCGCAGGGGCCCTGCCACACTAGCTCTTCAGTAGTTTCTAAACATGTAGATAGCAGGATATAAGACAGGTAAGTAGGGAAGAAAGCAGGTACCATAGTAATTGACTAAGGGTCTGAGTTAATGTGAGTGGTCAGACTATGAGCACTGATATTAGAGAAATAGGTGTGTGTGTGGTGGGTGGAGGGAGGTGAGGACATTCTCTCCTTAAGTGGGGCCGGGAATTTTGAGTGAGGTTGGAGAGTGGGAAGGGAGTAGGGAACAGATCTTGTTTATTGGGAAGATAATCATACTGGCCTATTGTGGAACAGAAAATTCGTGTTGGGAAAGCAGTAGGAAATAAGCTGATGTCATATTTGCTGGGGGAGGCATAGTTTAAAAGCCAAAGAAAAACATTTAAACCTAATCTTGACGGTTATAGGAAGTTAATAGGCAAGGGACAGAAATCCCTACTAAATATTGAATGTGGAACAAGCAGCAACAATACTTAGGGAAATTATTTTCCTTTTTTCCTACATTTTAAGCATCAAATGTGTTTTTCTGATCAGAAAGAGGGAGAAATTAAGAAGTTGAACCAGAAAAAGTATTGAAGTCTCTACCTCGCCACTCTGGGAAGGGCAGGGTTACTTCCTAGGTGATTGGGCTATTGGGGTGAAGGGAAATAGTAAAACTCAACAAAAAAAACTCAAGTAGAAGGCAGAACTGGGGAAATCATTGAGGTTCTTGTGCTTCGGGGGTTCTGAAGAGCCCTTGTTTGTGGCTGACTGTCTGAGTACCTCAGTCTTTGCTGGGGTTATTCCCAGCCGAGACAGCTGTTTGTACAATGGCAGCCATGTCTCATGACAGAGTGGGCCCCGTTTCTGATGAGGGAAACAGAAGTTGGCAGGGCTTAGTTCTAGGCAAGTTACTTAGCCTCTTTGAACCTGTTTCCTCATCTGTAAAATGTGGGTGGTAGTAGTCTCGACCTCACAATAACGGCTTTTGTGATGTATGCATGAGGTAACACGCGTCCAGCGCTTAGCAACGGTGGTTGGTACACAGTCAATGCTGACTATTACAGTCATTACTAATACTTTAAAGAATAAATTTATCTTATAACATAGAGAATTACTTCTTACATTGCCTTAGATGGGATTAGATACCCCTTTCGTCTGGGTTTGGACCCAGACTCAGGCCTAAATTTGAACTAAACTGAACTTCTGGGTTTGGTGGCAGGGCAGGGGGGTAAGGGAGGTGTAGCAGGGTGGGAGCAGTGGTGCAAGGTGTTGCAGCCATAGGAATATTAAATTCCATGTCAGCTTTTGGTTTAATTTGGCACTGAATGGTATTCAAACAAAGCAGCGTTGTGAGTGGCAGAGGAAGGGAGAGGAGGAAAATCAACACATTCTTGGAAATAAGATGTGGCTTCTGCTTTGACTATTTTGTTTTTTCTTCAGCCACAGAAATATTTATTTGCTCTTGGGCTCACAATGAAAATCCCTTCCAGGGCATGGTACAAACCTAAGCTTCAGAGGAAACTTCCATTTAAGGATGGCAAGGAGTTAACAAGACTTTCCTTGATACTTGCTTGTTTTAATACTGAACCCCTAAGATAGTGTTACTGAGCCTAGGGAGAAAGCTTTGCATACACTTCAACCTCATTTCCTGTAACTACGGCATATGTGGTATGTGAAAAGTTGATGTCTGTTATATTTCCTGATGACCCTGCCTCAGTGTTTATAGGTGTATAGATCTATCATTTACCAATTCTCTCTATGTATTTATGTTAGGCTTTTCTAATTTTAGGATAAAATTTTAGCATCAAGCCTGGCAGTGCAATAATCCATTCCCTAATAGTTGCTTCTCTTGGACCTCAGACATCTGGCATGATGCTATAGGAGCTGGTCCTAGGTCAATATTTGAAGCACAGGGAAGCTCTGTGTGACCAACTCAATGGAACTTTCCTGTTTTCTGGTTCTGTGGTATATGTTTAAAGCAAGGTTTCAAGCAAAAAAGTTTAGGCATTCACCTCTCCTTCACTAATGCAGGACTTTTTGCAATAGCAGTAGAGTAAATGCCCCTTTGTGATGTTAAGCTTGTGTCAGTGATGATGTGATGGGTTGGATAGGGAACTTATATTGTCTTCTAATCTCATCGCAGTAGAAATAACACACACTCATTGGACACTCAATCTCCGCCCTCAAAGAGCTTACACTTTAGCTGAGAAACCAGATCTTGATACATACTCTGTGCCGTAACAATATAGACCAACCTGTTCATGATACATAATATGGAAACATGGAGCTGCCTACATATATGATTTAACAGGAAAAACATACACCTCCATACTTTAAATGCCATCTACAATTTGCTAGGAATGTCCAGTTATAAACTTTACCTTCCTTAACAGTTCCTTAGGAACACAGTTTCAAGTTCGAGGAGGATATAAGCAATTGGGAGAATTTCTTGGCGATGGGCAGACACCTCACAACCAAATACTATACGCAGCTTGTATAACAGAGGAGAGGATTGGAAAGCACAGTAATCTCTAGGTTTGGCTTTGCTATTAGTTGTGTGATCTTAGATTTCAGCCTCTTTGTGATCGGCTGGTTCTTGATCTGAAGAACCAGGGGGCTGGAATATACAGCGCCTTCCAGTTTTAACATTTAAAAGGGGGTCACATTTGTCTGGCATTCTTTGTAGCACTTTCCCTTTTAAAAAGTTTGTAGCTAACAACTGAACTTACCTCTCAGTCTTCATTGTTTTAAAACACTTTTCCTCAACTTTCCAATTACTTAGGATAAGGGAGGAGAGGGATAATGGAGTTTTGCAAACTCCTGTAGGGAAATTCTAAAATTCATTATCAACCTTTCATACCTGGAATTCTTTCAACAAGTGATTATTTCCCACAATCCATTCATTCTTATACCCCCTTCCCACCACAAAAAACAATGTTCAAAAATTGAAAATCACAAAACAAGTGGGAAAAAAATCAGCCTAATTCCACCACTCAGGTAAATTTCACTTTTCCTTTAAGTTTTTGTTTAAAAACATGTAACTGTACGTATCGTTTTGCAATCCGTTTTCTCTTTGGAAATATATTTCTTGTGGGTCTTAGCCGTGTAATAAAATATTCTTAGGTCACTTTTAACCTCTTTTCATCCCTTTTCTTCTCTCTAGGGTACCAGGGGCCGGAGAGGCCGAATCTCAGGGCGCTGCTGGCGCTGCTGGTGATAGAAACAATATGATGAAGTAATAAGGGCGGGGGAGGGGTGGGGGGAGGGAAAGATTCTTTGAGAGAAAAAATGAAGAAAGCTCCACTTCAACATCTAAGAAATTTCCGACACCAGAACCTTTGTATATAGTTTTCGGCAACCCTCGGCAGGGGGCGCTCGGAAATTGTCGTCACTTTCCGGACAGCCTCCTGCACTTTACCCTCTAGAAAATTGTACAGTGTTTCCGGCTCTTCTCAGTTGTATTCACTCGTAAGTTTTCGGCAGTTTCCGGGGGGACTCGGGGCCTCCGCGTCTTGCTCGCTCTGTTCCGATCGCCCGGTGCGGCGGGGCAGGGTCTGGGGTTAGTCATGGCGTCCCCGTCCCGGAGACTGCAGACGAAACCAGTCATTACTTGTTTCAAGAGCGTCCTCTTGATCTACACTTTCATCTTCTGGGTGAGAGATGGAGGTTCCCGGGGACTGCAGGGGATCCCAGGCTTGAGTGGGGGGTGTGACCCTGAGCGGAGGGAGCTCAGGTCGGGGGTGGGGAGGGAGGCGGGGGTTGGGAGGGAGGCGCGGGTGGGGTTTGGGCGGTCGTCGCTGCTGGGACCCCGGCGCTGGCGACGAGTTGCTGGGGCCCGAGCTCGGGCTCGGGCTCGGGCATCTCGCCCGCGCCGGGATCCCGGTGTTGGACCACGGCAGCCGATAGGCTGAGCTGGGACCCAGACGTGCCTAGCGTTCGAATTCGATGCGGGAGGCGAGGAAGGGAGTTAACCCCCCAGAGCACGCAGGGTGTCCCGGACCGTTGGAGAGGCAAGGGTTGCCCGGCCCCTCTGAGGCCTCACTTGCATAATAGTCTCTTTCTTTTCACTGCATCATAAGAGGGGAGTATTTCTCAGGTAAGTATGGTGATGGCTCCACTCCCAACAATCTGCCCTTGGGCTTGCTTTTGTGTACCATTCCCTTTGTACCCTGTGCTCATCTCTTAACTGGGGGGAAGGGGGAAGTTTCTGGAACTCATAGAAACACTTTTTTTTTTCTTCCAGGAAGGTTTTCTTCCTAAGGTGGGAGTAAAACAGTTAAGGAAGTTTTGATCCCTAGGGCAGATATGCCGTTGGCTTTTGTTTACACACAAAAAGATGCAGTTAAAGAATTTTGTTAAGATGCCTTCTCTAGCTGACCCCTGGTTTTGCCCTGGCTACCTGGCTACCTAGTGATCCCGCCTGTGGATTTATCAAGGCCTGTCCTTGTCTGCTGCTCCCCTTCCTACCCCCTCGTCTGCTATATCCCAGCCACAGCACTGTGGCCACAGACTGTTAAATCAGTTCTCACATCTATTGTTTCTTAAATACCTAGTGGTTTGTGGTTTGAATATGCTGCCGTATACAGTGTATAACTTCCCATTCTCTGATTTCCCATGTAGATCACTGGTGTTATCCTTCTTGCCGTTGGCATTTGGGGCAAGGTGAGCCTGGAAAATTATTTTTCCCTTCTAAATGAGAAGGCCACCAATGTCCCCTTCGTGCTCATCGGCACTGGCACTGTCATTATTCTTTTGGGCACCTTTGGCTGTTTTGCTACCTGCCGAGCTTCTGCATGGATGCTAAAACTGGTGAGTCCTTGTTTTCCTTAGAATTGATTCTTGGATTTTGAAAAGTCTCATATGTTGTAGGCTTTGTTCTTGGAACTGGCCATGGCCCTTTACGGTTTTTCCTGTTCCTTATGAAAACTTACCAAGTAACAGTTCAGCTGCCAATTCCCACTTGTGTTGCGTTTTCCCTGCCCTTTTCAATAAAAACATGCTGAGCTGATTGAGCAGACCATTTTTTTCTTTGACTCCCTTTGCAGCTGTAATGTATCTTATTTATGCTGACTTGGACTTTCTTTTTATTCCGCAGTATGCAATGTTTCTGACTCTCATTTTTTTGGTTGAACTGGTCGCCGCCATCGTAGGATTTGTTTTCAGACATGAGGTAAGCCTGAGTTTGGGAACTTTAATATGTTAAAATTTATCCTCTAAGAGATAAAAATGGATTAACTTAAGTAACAGAGTTAAAGACAACTTTTACTAGTTTAAAAATCACTTACAGCTATGTTTGAAGCTTAGTTTTCAACCTGTAGCTGACAATAATGACTTTTCTTGTAAAAATTCTAGCCTACTTTTAATATAAAAGAAAATTTAGAAAATTGTAAACACTGACATCACCAGAAGAAAATTAAAGGTACCCATAATAATATGTATTGCCAGTCATTTTTCTGTGTATAAGTACCTATTAAAGTGGAGATAGTACAATTTGTAACTTTACTAATAGGAAAATATTTAAAGCACAAAATTGATAACACAAAATTGGTATCTTTTCCACTTAATGCCATGCATTTTGAAAAGATTGGATATACTTAATGCAAATCATCAAAACCTTAATATTGAATTAGAAATCAGGGTTCCAGTCTGTTACACCTGGGGTTAGGAAATCAGTGAATAGTGAAGGCTCCCAATGAGAGTGTTTTACGAAGTGGTAGTGCAGTCTCCCAGAGTAAGGTTTTGTAGCTTAAATATTCAATAGACATCAAATCTGTACTCAGTTTAAAGTGGAGAAAGACTCAGGTGGGGGGAGGAACAGCAGTACACAGCTGCCACTTGAATAAATACATGCTCCCATGGCACCTTGAACTTGTAGTGGTCATCATCTTTTATTTAAATATTTTGCTTAGTAGTCCCCTCAGCTAAACTATATCCCTTAGAGGACAGGATTGGACCCTAGAAGTTAATTACCATACATGTTGCTGCTGTCAAGATAGGACCATTAGTCAGATGTGGGAATTTCTTATTTGACCTAGAAGCCAAAATAACTTTCTAGAATCTTTGTTTACTGGCATTGTGTTTCTTTGCTGTAGATAAAGAATAGTTTTAAGAATAATTATGAGAAGGCTTTAAAACAATATAACACTACGGGAGATTACAGAAGTGATGCAGTGGACAAGATTCAAAATACGGTAAGTGGTCATAGGTGGTAGCTTCTTAAGAGAGGAACGCATTCCTTAGCCCCTCAGAGAAGACAGGGCTCTGGCTACTAGATGTTGTCCACTTGTACTATGTTCTCATTGTAATATTAGATTAGGAGAAAATGGAGCTGTGTCCCTGGAAAGAAGTGTGGGGTGATACTAAGTGACATATCTCCATTTTCCCCTAATCATGCTCCTCATCTGTGTACCTCTTCTCTTCACTCCCCACTTACATCATGGACCAAGTACTGTTAGTACCAACTTTAGCAGGAAAGTGAGGCCAGTCCAAAAATGTCACACCTGGTGTTAGAAACAAGTGCTAATCTTGAATTATCATGCCCATTGAGGACAGCCACTTTAAAATATTAGGACAGAGATCAGTGAGTATTATGAATGTTGTTTTGAGCACAAATTGCAATCTAAGATGATAGGTTAAATGTTTGACTACAAAGTTGTAACATGAACTATAAATGCTTTTGTTGGATTTTTTCAGTTGCATTGTTGTGGTGTCACCGACTATAGAGATTGGAAGGATACTAATTATTTCTCAGAAAAAGGATTTCCCAAGAGCTGCTGTAAACTCGAAGATTGTTCTCCTCAGAGAGATGCAAATAAAGTAAACAGTGAAGTAAGGAGCCTTTTAAAATGTTTAACTTGAAAATAGTAACTGAATACAGGGTTGACTCAATTTTTAATTTTAGCTCACAATACGCATAAGCTGATATAGGTGGGGCAGGTATGATTCTCATTGAGTAAATGAGGAAACAATCTCAGAAGATTTGTGACTTGAGTTCACACAACTAGCGAGTAACACTTTTAAATGCATAATCTGAAAGGTGGAGCGTCTGTTCTTCCAACTTCTGTTGAGAGCACTGTGCTTCAAAGGAGACAGGATTTGTTATACGAAAGAGTAAATTTTAATAAAATGACAATCAAAGGCTGTGGCAGCTAAAGCTTATCTTTCTGCAGAGATCAAAGTAGTTATTATTGCTTGTGCTGTACTTAAATTTTTTTTCTCTCCCATTAGGGTTGTTTTATAAAGGTGATGACCATTATAGAGTCAGAAATGGGAGTTGTTGCAGGAATTTCTTTTGGAGTTGCTTGCTTCCAGGTAAGTCCTTGTAGTTAGGAAATGTTTCATCACTCTTGTAGGTGTAAGCTAGAAGATTTCCACTTTGAAGGCTTCAAGTTTTTGCCTCAGGGGCCTGGACAGCAAGGACATTTTCAGAGAAGTCACAATTTCACAAAACCCTCAGTTGCTCATCACAGTCTAGAAATACCTTTATTCTGTATATGAAACATATGCAGTCAGTTATTCGTGATTGGGTATTTATTTAGCTTTGTTTTATTTGGGAGGAGGGGATATTTTGCTATTTTCATTCCAATTTTTTGACGTCTTGGATCTTATGTTTTCCCACCACTACAGAGTTCTCTAAATTTTTGTTCTCATTATATCTGTTCCTTTCCCCATGGCCAATCACACCTTGAAACTACAAAAAGCAAGACTTAGAATTAACTCCTAGCAGTACATATCTTTTGAAAGCAGTTAACTGTGGAAAGGCCTAGTGCCCTTTTAAGTATGACACCTTTCCAGCATCATAGTTCATTAATTAAATTAAATATGAGATAGATGGGAACCTTGTTTTGCTCTGCAGTCAGTCAAGATTCCAGAACATTATTAGGATCTTTCTTTGCTGGGCTGCAACTGCCTGATGAGTTGCATGTAAGTTCCAACCTGTTAAAATTTAGATCGTACAACGCCACAGTCAGTATGTGCCTGTTATTTTGGGTAGATGCTATGTTGTGGGTCACATTGTATCTCCTGAGTTGTGCTATTTCTCACTGTAGCATGTTTGTATTGTGGCTCTAAATTTTTTTTTAGGGAATGGGGGTTTTTCCTAGATTAAACATAAGACCAAAAGCATCAACATACTTCATTTTGACCTATATAATTGATTTTGGAAGTCTAATCTAAATTTCTAAAGCAGCAGGCATAGGTATGTCTGAACCTGCACTGCCAAATAAAACAGCCACTAGCCACCTTTGAAAGGTTCTAATTACTAAATAAAATTAAAAATTGGGTTCCTCAGTTACTCTAGCCCCATTTGAAGTGCTCCAAAGCCACACGTGGCTGGTGGCTACCACATTGGACAGCACAGGTATTCCAGAGCATTTCCATTGTGAAATTCTGGGTCACGATAGCAGTGCAACTTCACTTATATTCTCGGAATGTGATCCAGGTGCTGCAGAGTATCAAACATAACTGTCTAGAAAAACTCAAGGAAGGAAATTATTAGTGAATTAGAAGTGAAAGGAGAATATACCTATATCCTAAGTTCTTTAAACCCTTGTGCGTGTGTTTAATTTTGCTCGTATTTTATTTCTAGCTGATTGGAATCTTTCTAGCCTACTGCCTCTCTCGTGCCATAACAAATAACCAGTATGAGATAGTGTAACCAGCATGTTACGGGCTTACTCCTCTCCAACATTAAGGTACGTTCTTTGTGGTCCTCAGCTCTGTCAGTCCTGGTGTTTACTCCAGCCTGTGTGTGTGATGGATGGACTGAGTTTGCCAAGAAGGTCTTATCCAGTAGTGCATTGAAATCTTATTAGTACTATGTTAGCCCTGCATAGGCAGATCAGGGCTCTACATACAGGGCATGGCCAAAAAGGACAAAAGAGCCTCTCTGGGTTTACCTGCACATGTCAGCCTAAAGATCCTAAGCGGTCCCCTTTCTAACAGATTTGGACCTAGAGTGAGGAGAAATGACGAATCCCAGTAGTGACCTTACTCTGGCAAGGTGACTCTGCTCTTGACCAATATTGCCATGTTCCCTAGTTCTATTTACCATAGTCCTCTGGTGGACTATTGATAGAGCCATAAACTCATCTAGCCTAACTAGGAACCAGATTTTGGGGAAACGTGTGTTTCAATAACTTTAGTACTTGAATGGTAAAACGTGAGAACTGTTGCTGGCTGAATTAATCCCTAGGGCACCCTTCGCATTTTACTTGATCCACTGACTGGGAGCACGTGAAGGTCTTCATTAGCAGAATAGATTAGAATGTGTGCAAGTGAATATAGATGCTGAAATTTGGGTTACAAGTAAATTAACTTTTTTTCTTTAATTTTAGGACATTTACATTCCCCCCTGTGAACTACAAGATTGCCTGGATGGAAGACGGCCTAACATTACTTAGGGATAGATCGGAAACTACACCAATAGTCTGATTCAATCAAGACATTTGTTCAATATAGGTCCACCTTATGTCCCATTCATGTTAGATCATTGAAACCCCTGTATCACCCTCAAAACACTGGAAGAGCTAGTAAATTGTAAATGAAGCAGTACTGTGTTCCTCTTGACTTTTATTTCTCTCAATGTGGAGCTCTCAAAAGGGACTGTGAATTTCCTACTTTGATGTAGTGTTGTAAAATGGAAAACTGACTCCTGAATTTGCTATTAATGTAGTGTGATAGAAAATTGACCCCAATTTGCATCAAGAAGTTAAAATGTTTTCATTAGTCTCTGTTCTGCTGATAGGCAGAGAGTCATGTTGTGTAATCGAATTCCAGCTGGTAGTCGGATGGCGCCCATCGTCACAGTTGCCAGATGGTGGTAACCTTCTCTGACTTAAGGCACTACCAGTGTTCTGTGACACGTCGCGTTGCAGCATGCTTACACTTTACATTTCTTTGCCTCCAAATTAAGGTGTTTATACTGATGTTTCTATTCCCCCTTTTGTTTGAAAGGTTCTAATTATTACTTAATGGTGTCGGAATTATTGTATTTTTCTTAAGAATTTAAAGCAACTTATCTTCATTAGCTTTAGCTGCTATTTCCTTACCAGGTTGATATGACTTACTTGTCAATATTATGGTCAATTAGTAGTCTTAGTTTTGGTTTGTGTCTTTGATTAATAAATATAAATCTTTCATACAATAAATACTGTTTTCCACTAAAATCATTGTGTTTAACTTTTCGAAAATCTAGTGGAATAGTTGTTTTCCACTGAGAAAGCTAAGCCCCACATTTCTACTTGGAGTATAGTTTTAGATATGAAATGGAAAACTGAGGTCTTGACTTTGTGGCATTAAAATAATGTCCCTGTTACAAAAACTATTCCCTGTGAAAGGATTACATTCCTTGTTATGAAATAGCGTATGCTTGGCATTCTCCAAGAGATCAGACTTGTTTGATTGTACAGTTTACATTAAGAAGTTAGGGAGACATGTAACCTGTACCTTCAGGGTAATAAGGAAATTAATAATTAAAAGTTGAGTTGAAATGGGGAAATACTTTCTCTGGTTTTGGGTTTCTCTCTACATCCGTTAGTAGAACCTAGTTCATCTCTGATTGCCACACATCCACACAGTTCTTGAATTTGCTGGTAAGGGGGAGTCAATCACAGTTATAAAGTGAACAAAAACTACTAGTTAAATAAGATTAATAATGACTTCTGGATACATGCTGTAAAGTGCTTGGAGTTACTACAGAAAGGACATTCTCCGTTAAAACATTTGACGTGATTTTTGACATAAGAAGGTAGAATGAGAAAGTTGGAAAATAGTGGTAAATCAGATTTTTGGCTATTGGAATTAGTGAAGTTGAAGAAGCAAATATTTGAAGGAAAATTGGAGCAATTTTTAAATCGGTATTTTTCACTAGGATGGCCTAGAAGAGCCTTTCAAAGTTCTTAAGTAGTTGCTTTTGTGTGTGTGTGTGTGAGGAAGATTAGCCCTGAGCTAACATCTGTTGCCAATCCTCTTTTTGCTGAGGAAGATTGGACCTGGGCTAACATCTGTGCTCATCTTCCTCTACTTTATATTTGGGACGCCTGCCACAGCATGGCTTGATAAGTGGTGCGTTAGTCGGCGCCTGGGATCTGAACCTGCAAACCCTGGGTTGCCGAAACAGAGCGCGAGAACTTAACCACATCACCAGGCCATCCCCTTAAGTAGTTTCTTTTTTAAGTTAAAAGTTTTCCTTCGTTATTAAAAAGAATACATAAAATATAAGGAAATTAGAAAGATAAAAAACACCACACGCTACCCTTAAGGTGAGCTGTTGTATTTATTGTTAAGGTGGGTTTGTTTTAGATGGCCTGTTACAGAAGTCCTTACAGCTAATATGTGCATGTGCACACTGGACTGTAAAATCCATCTCCAACTTTGATGTGCCAAAGGTATCCTGTGGGTTGTCTCACTTCCAGGCACCAGGTTGCTTACTGCAAAGGAGGCTCTGAACACCTCTGAGAAGCAGAGCTCCATGGGTATATTTTCTGAAAGCGTGGAAAGCTTGGCAGCTTTGGTCTATTCCTGTGGGGGTTGGGTTTATGTTGTAGGCATGAAACTTTTACAGAAGTAAATACTGAATACAAGGTATAAATGCCATTTCTGTTTTTCCTCAGAGCTCACTCAGGATTTGAGACTTGATGTTTTTTAACCTCCTGTCAGAATCCAAGTTGGCACACTGCCAGTGATGTGGCCAACCAAACCGATTAAATTACGAGAGGCAAAGCAATGCATGCATTTCTTTGTGAAACTGAGGAGACTTTGGTTCCTTTGGACTATTCTGTGTAAGCTTTTGTTGGAATTTGTAGTAAAAAAATCTAACACAAGGCATAAATACCATCTCTGCTTTTCTTACAGCATACATAAGATACATTGAGATTTGATTTTCTTAAAAGTTTCCTGTTCTCCAGAGGTTGACACTTTGCCTGTGATGTTGTGACTGAACTTTTTTAATTCAAAAAGGAAAACAAAAGGCTAATATATCAGAAAAGAATACATAAACTGAAACAGTTACAAGAAATGAAACTTTCATTTTTGAGTCATTGGTCTAAAACTTCACCCAGGTTCCTTGTGAGAGAGAAGCGATTATGATTTAATTATGGCTTTTCTATTAGATACTCCTACCCCATGGAGCTTAGCTGAGTTAGGCACTTGTTGACAGCACAGCAAATGCTAATGAAATAAATGAATGAGTGAGTGAATCTAATTACAACGGCTCTTTAATGTTCTCTGTGAAATGAGTTGTTGATCTAAATATCTCATTCCATATAAGCCACTGTTTATATAATAGCAACCACCTGCCCAGTCAGAAACCACTTAACCTCGGAAACCACTGCTAACTTCCTCCTTGTCAAATCACTTTTTGCTGCTTCTCTTTTTTAAATTGGTTGCTGCACTTGACGCCACTGAAGTTTCTTATTTTGTTTTGTGTTTTGACCTTGTAATATCTCGCTTTTCTTCCCTTTTACTGCTCTTTCTGGTTTACTTTGCTGTTTTAATTTCCTTCTACTTTTCAAGTGTGGCTGCCCCCAAAAGCTTGCATTTAGCTTTCTGCTCTTAGATTATGCTGACCTTGGAGGGGTTAGATGTAAGTGATCATCAGGCCTAACTCCTTGCTTGTGTGTTGGTCATAACTGGTTGCTTGTGTCCCCCTCCCACCTCCAACTCCCAAAAGCTTAGCATTCTGAACACTTAAAAATTCAAAAACTCCTCTTATGGGGCCGGCCTGGTGGCGCAGCAGTTAAGTTCATGTGCTCTGCTTTGGTGGCCTGGTGTTCACAGGTTTGGATCCCGGGCACGGACATATGCACTGCTTGTCAAGCCATGCTGTGGCAGTGTCCCATGCAAAATAGAGGAAGATGGGCACGGATGTTAGTCCAGGGCCAGTCTTCCCCAGCAAAAAGAGGAGGATTGGCAACGGATGTTAGCTCAGGGCTAGTCTTCCTCACAAACAAAACAAAAAATACTCCTCTTATAACATGTAGTCCATGGATAGTAGGCACCCATTTGATGTTGACTGAACTGGCTCCTTCACCAGGAGTAATGCAGTTTATGGGAATTAGAAGAAATGGACCAGTTGCTCTAAGAATCATTATCAATGGCTCTACCACATGTGTTTATCAGGTGACCATGAATTCTTTGGGTAAGATTGTCATACTTGATCTGATGGTGTTCTCATTACCACATCCTCAAAGTTTTTGTTAAGAAAAATTGAAGTAGTGACTTGTAAAGACTCCTCTCCTCCAACAAGTTTCTCATCACCTTCTCTGGGAAAAGAGAAGCCTAGTAGCAACATCCTCAAAGCAAGTCAAACTAGCACGATGCTTGCATGTATATAGACAATCAATTCACAAATGGTGTATACAGCAGCTAAGTAGGTGATACAACTATTCAAAACATCACTGGAAAGGTAGAGTAGCTACATTATGTACACAGGTGAAGGACGGCATCCACACATTTTGACTCTGTCATGTACTTCCTCAGCAGGAAAATGGCATATAAGAAACTACTCAGTTTCTTCTCCCCCAAAGAGGAAGTAAGGGAACTAATGCTTATTGAGCACATACTAATTGCCGGACATTGTGTAAGGTACTCCAATCAACTACTCTGTGTGGGGAGGTAGTGCTATCTCCATTTTTCAGAAAAACCACAAAAAAAGCTCAAGATTAGGTTAAATAAGGAAATGACCTGGTGGCGTAGTGGTTAAGTTAGCATGCTCCGCTTTGGCAGCCCAGGGTTTGAAGGTTCCGATTCTGGGCACAGACCTACACGCCACTCATCAAGCCATGCTGTGGCAGCATCCCATGTACAAAACAATAGAGGAAGATTGGCACAGTTGTTAGCTCAGGGTCAATCTTCCTCACCAAAAAAAAAAAAAAAAGAAAGAAAGAAAGAAACAAAGAAAATAAAAAGAAAAACTTTAAAAAAGGGGTGGCTGGCCTGGTGGTGTAGTGGTTGAGTTTGTGTGCTCTGCTTCAGTGGCCCAGGGTTTGCTGGTTCGGATCCTGGCCGCAGACCTACGCACCGCTCATCAAGTCATGCTGTGGTGGCATCCCACATACAAAATAAAGGAAGATGGGCACAGACATTAGCTCAGGGCTAATCTTCCTCAGCAAAAAGAGGATTGGCAATGGATGTTAGCTCAGAGCCAGTCTTCCTCACACACACACAAAAAGATTAGGTTAAATAACTTGCCCAAGGTCACACAGCTAATAAGTTGCAGATCTATTTGAACTTAAATCTGTCTGACCCTGAAGCCCATGACCCTTTCATTGAATTTTGCTGCATCTTAATAGCAAAAAGGCTCTGGGGATTATGTGACGCTAGTCCATAGCCAAAGAACAGAAGTAAGAAAGAAAAGCTGCTCCTCCGGATATCTTTTAATCAGTCTTTACCGAATATGAAATCTTTCAAAAGGAAACCTTCATGAAAAAGAGTGTTCTATTTTCTCACAACATGCTCTTGTAGGGTGTTAGCACACAATAAGTACATATTAAAAACAAACTCTGTTGTTACTCCCCACCCCCACAATATTATTGAACCAAAGAAATGGTTACAAGGAGTTCATCACAGTCTAAACATTAACCCCTCCCGTTTTCTTTTAAGCATCTTGTCACACAGTCGAATGCTCCCTAAAGTTTATAAGCTAATATTTACTGTGTTAGGAAAGATACTGCACAACACTTAGCTACTTTGTGAATACCTTTAAATGATAAGTGGAAAAAACACCCCCCACAAACAAGCCTCTGCTACACAGACACACACGTATGCTGGAGGCAGAATCACTGTCACTCTGTAGGCACAAATCCAAACGCGTGTTTTTGTTAACTGGGTTTGTTTGCACATGTGCACACGCGTGCAGATAATCTATCCCCCTACAGGATAGCAGCAATTTCTGAGTCAGCCAGCCCCCATGGTGCACCCCAGGGCATCTAGGGAGTTCAGAGCTGCACACTGCAGCTCAGAGCAGCCTTGAATCCAGCCCAATCACAGTCTGGCCCAAGCAGGGGAGCAAGCAACACAGGCCCTTCTTTCATCAAGTCTTCCTCAACCCCCACCTTGACCCTTCTTGGCCTCAACCCCATTTTGGGGCTCTGACATTGGCAGAACGAAATGGAACAGAAAACACGTCATGGTAATAATTTGAGAACTTGGCCTGAAGACATACCCTGAAGAATTTAGAAAATATCAAAAAGTTTAGGGAAAATTAAAAATGTAAAAATCTGAAAAATCAGACAACCTATGTTTTGATTTAAAAGTAGATGTTTCTTATCTACAAAATGAATACATGAGTTATAAAATGTATTTTAAAAATTCAGAGTTCAAAGTGGTATAAAGTAATAAATTTGTCTCCCTCTCCTGCTCACCCTCACTCCCACTTCCCAGAGGGAATTACTGATAAAAGTTCCTTGTGATTCCTTCCACATATTGCTGTATACAAGTATGTCTGTAATTTTTTTTCTCTCCCACAGATGGAAGCTGTGGTTAAGTTCATAGACTGTAGAACCAGACTGACTGGGTTTGGATCCCATCTCTACTAATTACTGGCTGAGTGCTCTTCAGCAAGTTAATCTCTAATCTCTAATCTCTAATCTCTCTGTGCCTCAGTTTCCTAATTTATGAAACAGGGATAGATAATATTACCTACTTCCTAGGGCTGTTATGAGGATTAAATGAGTTGCCACATACTAAGCACTTAACACAGTGTATGGTACACATTAAATGCTATATATATATGTTAGCTATAATTTAAAAAATAACTTTATTAAGATATATTTTATGTATTATAAAATTCACCCATTTCAAGTGCACAATTCAATGATTTAATCAATTTTAGAACATTTTCATCTCCACGAGGAGATTCCCTGGGCTCATTGACAGTTAATCCCTGTTCCCACCCCTAACCCTAGGCAACCATTAATCTACTTTCTGTCTCCATAGATTTGCCTTTTCTAGACATTTTGTATAAGTGGAATCATACAATATGTGGTCTCATGTGTCTGGCTTCTTTCATTTGACAAAATATTTTTGAGGTTCATCCATGATTTAGCACGTGTCAGTAGTCCATTCCTTTTTATTGCTGAATAGTATTCCATTGTATGGACGTACTGTATTTCTGTCCATTTGCCAGTTGGTGGACATTTAGGTTGTTTCCAATTTTTGGCTAGTATGAATAATGCTGCTGTGAACATTTCCAAACAAGTCTTTGTGTGGACATGGGTTTTCATTTCTCTTGAATAGACCTAGGAGTGGAATTGCTGGGTTATATGGTAGTTTTATGTTTAACATTTTGACAAACTGCCAAACTGCTTCCAAAGTGGCTGTGCCATTTTACATTCCCATCAGAATCCAATGAGAGTTTCCCTTGCTCCATATTGGCAACATTTGGTATTATCTATCTTACACTCACTTAGTGAGCACAAAATTATATCTCACTGTGGTTTTAATTTGCATTTCCCTAATGATCGATGATGTTAAGCATCTTTTCATGTGCTTATTAGCCATTCATAAATCTTCTTTGGGGAAAAGTCTGCTAATGTTTTTTGTCCATTTAAAAAATTGGGTTATTTGTCTTCTTCTTAACTTGTAAGAGTTCTTTGTGTATTCTGGATACAAGTCTTTTATCAGATATGTATTTTGTAAGTATTTTCTCCTAGTTTTGTTTGTGTTTTCATTTTCTTAGTGGTGTCTTTTGAAGTATAAAAATTTTGAATTTTGATGAGATCCAATTTATCTTTTTTTTTCCTTTATGTACCATGCTTTTGGTGTCATAGCTAAGAAATCTTTGCCTAGCCTAGGCTCCCATAGATCCTCTTATGCTTTCTTCTAAAGTGTTACATGTTTTTAGCTCTTACATTTAAGTCTGAAAAATTTAAATTTTTGTGTATGGTGTGAGATAAGGGTCTAAGATCATCTTTTCACATGTGCATATCCAGTCACCCCAGCACCATTTGTTGAACATTCTTGCCCCCAATGAATTGCCTTGATACCTTTGTCAAAAATCAGTTGATTTTAAATATTAGGATTTGTTTTTGAAGTCTTAATTCTGTTACGTTGATGATTATGTCTCTCCTTATGCCAGTACCATACTCTCTTTCTTGATAACTATAGCTTTATGGTAACTTTTGAAATTGGGAAGTGAGAGTCCTCCAACTTTTTTTTCAAGATTGTTTTAGCTATTCTGGATTCCTTGCATTTCCATATAAACTTTGAGATTTCCTGTCAATTTCTGCAAAAAGGCCTGCTGGAATTTTGTCAGGGATTGTGTTGAAACTATAAACCAACTGGGGAGAATTACTGTCTTAACAATATAGAGTCTTCAAATCCAAGAACAAAGAATGCCTGTCCATTTATTTATATCTTCTTTAACTTCCCTGAGTAAAATTTTGTAATTATTAGTGTACCGGCATTGTGCTTCATTTGTTAAAGTTATTTCTAAGTATTTTATTCTTTTGATGCTATTGTAAATGAAATTGCATTCTTATTTTGACTTTTGGATTGTTTGCTGCTTGTGTACAGAAATGCAATTGATTTTCTGTATTGATCTGGTATCCTGTGGCCTTGCTGCACTTCCATCTTCTTGTGTGTGGATTCCTTAGGATTTTCTATATACAAGATAATGTCATATGCAAATAGAGATAGTTGTACTTTTACCTTTCCAGTCTGGATCTTTTATTTCTTTATTTCTTTTTCTTGTATAGTTTTCCTAGCTAGAACGTCCACTACAATGTCAAACAAAAGTGATGAGAACCGATATTCTTGTCTTGTTCCTGATCTTAGGGGAAAGCTTTCAATATTTTACAATTAAATATGATGTTACCTGTGGGTGTTTTGTAAATGTCCTTTATCAGGTTAGGGAAATTTCCTTCTATTCCTAGTATGTTGAATGTTTTTATCATGAAGCGGTTTGTATTTTGTCAAATGCTTTTTCTCTGTCTATTGAGATGATCATGTGCATTTTTTTTCAATTGAAATGATATCTTACACTGATTGATTTTCATACGTGGAACCAACCTTACATTCCTAGGATAAATTCCACTTGGTCATGGTGTATAAACCTTTTTTATATACTGCCAGATTCGATTTGCTGGTACTTTGTTGAGGATTTTTGTGGTTATATTCGTAAGGGATATTGGTCTGTAGTTTTCTTGTAATATCTATCTGATTTGGGTAATACTGGCCTCGTAGAATTAGTTGTGAGGTGTTCCCTCCTATGAGTTTGTGAAAGATTGATATTAATTCTTCTTCAAATGCTTGAGAGAATTAACCAGTGAAGCCATCTGAACCTGGACCTTTTCTTTGTGGAAAGTTTATTGGACTACTAGTTTAATCTCTTTACATGTTATAAATCCATTTAGATTTTCTATTTCTTTTGAAGTCAGTTTTGGTAGTTTGTGTCTTCCTAAGAATTTGTCTATTTCATGTAGACTACCTAATTTGATGCCATACAATTGTTCATGGTATTCCTTTATAATACTTTTATTTCTCTAAAGTTGGTAGTGATGTCTGCTCTTTCATTCCTGGTTTTAATAATTTGATTCTTCTCTTTTTTTCTTGGTCAATCTAATCTTTCTTCTTTTTTTTATTATAGGCATTTAAAGGCAGAACTTTCCCTTTAAGCACTACTTTAGCTGCATTCCATGAATTTTGATATGCATGCTTTTATTTTAATTTGGATCAGAGTACTTTCTGTTCTCTTGGAATTTCTTCTTTGACCCATAACGTTTTTAGAAATGGATTGTTTAGTTTCCAAATACTTGTTGGTTTCCCTAATTTCTTTCTTTTATTTCTAATTTAACTCCATTTTGGTTACAGAACAGACTTTGTATGATTTCACCACTTTTAAATTTGTTAATACACGTTTTGTGGCCTAGCATAAGTCTATCCTGGACAATGTTCCATGTGCACTAGAGAAAAACATGTTTTCTACTGTTGTTAGGTATAGTGTTCTATAGATTTGTGTTAGGCTGATTGGTTGATAATGTTGCTCATATCTTTTATATCCTTGTTGATCTTTTGCCTAGTTTTTCTACCTATTATTGAATGTGGGATATTAAAGTATCAAACTATTATTGTTGCATTGTCTATTTCTCCCTTCAATTATGTCAGTTTTAGTTTCATGTATTTTGAAGCTCTTTTATTAGGTGCATATAAGTTAAACATTTTTATCTCTTCCTATTGAATTGACCTTATTATCATAATAAAATGCCCCTCCTTGATTCTAATAACAAAATTTTTGTCTCAAATACTGTTTTGTCTGCTATTCATATAGCAGACTATATGAATAGCAGAAGACTGCTGTTCCAGTCTTCTTTTGGTTACTGTTTGCATATCTTTTTGCATTTACTATTTGTATATCTTTTTCTATCCTTTTATGTTTAATCTGTTAGAGTCTTTGAATATAAGGTGTGTCTCTTGTAGATAGTATACAGTTGAATCATGTTTGTTTTTATCCATCCTGTCAATCTTTGTCTTTTAATTGGAGGGTTTATTCTATTTACATTTAATTTAACTACTGATAAGGAAGGACTGACGGTGTGCCATTTTGCTATTTGTTGTCTGTATGTCATATCTTTTTATACCTCTGCTTTGCCATTACTTCCACCTTTTGTGATAAATAGGTATTTTCTAGTGTATCACTTAAATTAATTTGTTATTTCTTTTACTATACATCTGTCAAGTTATTTTCTTAGTGGTAGCCCTGAGAATTACAATTGCCTTCTTAAAACATCTAGTTCAGGTTAATACTAACTTAATTTCAATACTATACAGAATCTTTGCTCCAATATAGCTCCATTCCCTCTCCATTCCTTTGAGTTATTGGCATAGAAATTACTTCTTTATACATTTTTAGTCCACCAACACAGCTTTACAATTATTTCTTTATGCAATTGTACTTTAAATAAGGTAGGAGAGGACAAAAGTTACAAAAAATTCATTTGTATTATCTTTTATATTTACCTAGATAGTTACGTTTATTGGTACTCTTTCTTTCTTTGTGTGGATTTGAGTTACTGACTAGTCTTTTCATTTCAGACTGAAAGACTTTCTTTAGTATTTCTTGTATGTCAGATCTGCTAGTAAAAAATTCTTTCCATTTTTGCTCATCTGGAAATTTTTAAATTTAAATTTTTAAATTTTTCCTTCATTTTTGAGGAATAGTTTTGTCAAATATAGAATTCTTGGTTGACGATATTTTCCTTTCAATACTTTGAATATGTCATCCTTCTGTATTCTAGCTTCCATGGTTTCTGATGAGAAATCCACTGTTAATCTTTTTGAGGATCACTTGTACATGATGAGTTGTTTCCCTCTTGCTGCTTTCAAAAATCTCTCTTTGTCTTTGACTTTCAATAGTTTGACTATGATGTATCTGGGTGTGTATCTCCTTGGGTTTATCATACTTGGAGTTTGTTGAATTTCTTGGATGTGTAGATTAAAGTTTTTCATGAAATTTGGGGAGTTTTTGGCCATTCAAATTCTTTTCCCCCCTTCTCTGCACCCCCCTTCCTTCTTCTGGAACTCCCATTACATGTATGCTTGATGGTCCCACAGGTCTGTGAGGCTCTGTTCATTTTTCTTCATTCTTTGTACTTTCTGTTACTCAGGCTGGATAATCTTAATTGACCTATCTTTGGGTTCTCTGATTCTTATTCCTGTCAGCTCAAATCTGCTGTTGAACCCTTCTAGTGAATTTTTCATTTCAGTTATTGTATTTTTCAACTCCAGAATTTCTATTTGGATCTTTTAACAAAAATCTCTCTTTTCATTGATATGCTCTGTCTGGTGAGGCAAAATTGTCATATTTTTTCTTTAATTCTTTAGACATGGTTTCCCTTAGTTCTTTGAACATATTTATAAAAGCTTCTTTGAAATCTTTGTCTAATAAGTCCAATGTCCAAGCTTCCTTAGGCACAGTTTCTATTGATTGCTTTTTTTCCCTGTATATGGGCCATATTTTCCTATTTCTTTATGAGTCTTATACTTTTAGTTGAAAACTGGACACTTTAGACAATATAATTTGGCAACCCCAGATCACATCCTCCTCCTCCTCAGAGTTTATTGTTGTTACTATTTTGTTAGTTTTTGCTGTTCCTTTGTTAAGTGACTCTTCTGGACTAGTTCTACTGTATTGCCTGTAGTGTATGGCCATGTAAGTCTCTACTCAGTTTAGTGATTACATATTGATTCATCAGATATTTCCTTAAATGTCTTGAATCAATAATTCTTCCATCCTTTGCCAGGGGGCAGGATAGGGGTGGGGCTCTGTGCTATTTGGGGCATGCATTCAACACTCAGGCAGGTAGTTTACAACTCTGCCTCAGCCTTCACTTCTGACTTGCATAGAGCTTTAGGGTCAGCCAGAGATGAGAAATTGGTGTCCTCTTAGGTCTTTCCTGGGCATGTACACAGCCCTGCATATACATGCAGCCATCTAGATCTCCAGGAATGTCAGGACTCTTTAAATGCCACTATGGACATCTCATTCCCTAGATCTTTCTTATAAATTTTTGGCTAGTCTCTTGCTTGCCCAAACTAGTATAGTCGCCTCAGGCAGCTGTGATGTTAAACAATTGCTGCTGATTGCTTTCAATAAACGCTCTACAGATAAGGCTTTTCTCATGGAGCAAGCTCTGAGTTGAGTCAAATAATGAAAACACCCTATGAACGGAGTTTCTAGGGAGCTGTGAGAGGTTAAATAGTGACAATGTTCTGGGGATGGAACTTTTTGAGGACCTACAAATCCAGTCTGCTCCCTCTGGTGGCTGTAATGCTGCTGCTGTTGTTTTCTTTACAGCTACTATGGCTGGAAGTCTGCTTTTTTTCAAGGCTACCGTGGAACTGGGGTGAGGGACATGGGAGCAGGCCAAGTTAAAAATGCCATAAAATGTTCTTACAGAGTTTAAACAATTTTTCTTGATTAAATGTCCTCAAATTGCTTCAGGCCTTTGGTTAATTTCCAGATTTCTGAAAAAGTTGATTTTTATAATTTTGCCAGTATTTTTGTTGCTTTTATGGAAGAGTGGATCTACAGAAGTCTTCACTCTGCCATTCTAGAAGTCCCCCAGGTTAGCTATTATTTTATTATACAAGCTGCTTCTTAGCTTACTTTTTTCCCCATTTAACAATGCCTCTTGGAGATTTTTTTTTTATCAGGTCATGCAGATCTTCTGTATTGTTCCAGAGTAGGGATGTGACATAATTTGTTTAACCAGATCCTATCACTAGACCATTTAGTTTTTTTCCCCAGCATAATCAATGCAATAAATACCCTTTTGAATGGTCTAATATATATAATGCAAGTATGAATCTTTAGGTTAAATTCCCAACTGCAGAATAGCTAGTCAAAGAGTATGTGCAGTCCTCATTTTGATTGATATTGCCAAATTGCCCTCAAAATAGCTGCACTAATTATACTGTCTCTACTACTATATCAAAGTGCCTTTCTTTACATACACTTGGCAACACTGAGAATCTTCTTAATTTTTGCTAATTCAATAGTTCGGAAAATGGTGCCTCATTCCATTAATTCACTTATTTATTTTTTACTTGGTTTTAATGCTATAAATATAATTAAGCAGCTTAGCATAAAGCGGACTAGCTGATTACCTCACACACACAGTTTGAAAGGTCGTTTAGATTGAGGCTTTGTTATAATAAGCAAGAAGAGAGGAAAAAGCAGTTGCAGATATGGGAGTATCACAGAGCATGCCTTATTACCAAAGTGGTTTTTCCAATGGTTTGCAAAAGCGGTTTGGGGATAAAGCCATCGATCAAAACCTGCTGTTGCTATTGTTTCCTGGATTTGGACAACTTCACACTATTAAGACTCATGGTGATTGTTGGAAAAATGGAGTCCTACACCCTGGAATTTGGCATGATGCTTCAGGATAGTGAATGCAGCTCCCTCTTGTAAATTGCTCTGGGGCCCTGGTAAACTCTGACTGGAACTTTTTGCGAGAATATTTTAGCTAGCTACTGGTGACCTTTTCCTTGACAGTTGCAATTAGAAAGAATTGGACATGTTTGGGGCTCAGAAATTGTTTGTAGAGGGCATGAGAAGAATACTATTATGTTCAGGCTGTATTTTATGAGAGGAGTATGGAGAAGGAAATAGTGATGTTTAAAGTGAGGTTAAAAGAGACAGGGGAAAAAAATCAAAGGTCTGCCACTGAAGACCTGATATACCTAAATGACAGGTAAAGTTCAGAGAGAGATTTATTATGACAACTGGAAAAAAAACATCTTCCTTGTCTAGGCTGATGTTGTCAATTACTTTTATTGTCTTTGGGGCACTAGCATGGTTTCCAAAAGCCATGCCAAGTTTGCTTAATACAGGGCTTGTTCTTTTACATCCTCCATGCATGGCCGTTCCCAGGCTATGGATACCGGGCTCCTCAAAGCAGGCCAGTATGGAGAGGAACTGAGTAGGGAGCATGCAGAAATGGAGGGTGGAGACGAAGATGAGCAGGTCTTACTATGCTGCCACCATCAACTCCATGGTGACGTTGGAAAATTTGCTTAATGTCTCAGTTTTCAAATCTCTTAAGTAAGGCAATGAATTAGCAGGGAACACAGAAAGCATTATAAAAGCATTATAGTGGATATTAGCATGATCACATACTATTCAGGGAAATTGAACTTGATCAAGTAAGCCTCTCATAAAGGGCTATAATTTAAACCTTTTTTTCTCTTCACGGTAATTTTGTACTTTTGTGCCTTAGTGAGTAAAGTAAAAATCATATAATCACAAAGAAAAAAAAAGCTAGTATGTTGCCTTTTAAATGTAGACAGTTAGTATAACATAGTGGTTAAGTGGACGGGCTTTGGAGCCAGACTGCCTGCCTTCATATCCTGGCTCTGTCACTTACAGAGTACATGACCTTGGGCAACGTCTGGGTTTCTTCACTTGTAAAATAAGAATAATAATAATTCCTACCTCACCTATAGCATTAATATCAGGATTAAATTAGTTAATATAAGAAAAGCACTTAGCACTGGGCAAATAGAAAGCGCTCAATAAATGTTAGCTATTATTGTAAGTATTATGAATTAAAAATACTCTCCTTTGCCCAGGCACCTAACAGGAGCCAGTAAGGCAGGTAGAGGCAGAGAGCTAGTGTGTATGAGAGCAAGGAAACCAGAGGCTTTCCTCCAATCCCACCAGGGAGATCACAGTCCTGATGATGGTGCTGCTGACATACACGTCAGTAATTATTCTGACCATACTATCAGTGTGTTTTGTAAAGAATATGTCAATGTTATTCAAAAAAGAATGTGAGCTACTTGCATCAGAATCACCAAGGGAAGAAAGAATTGATAAAATGCGGATTCCAGAGCTTCATCCCATACCTGCAGAATCAGAATTTCTGATTCTGATTTAAGAATCAGATTTAAGACTGTACATTTTTAACAGGCACCCCAGGAGCTTCTGATGCAGACTAAAGTTTGGTAACCACTGGATCAGGCTATATTTAGATTTAGTTTGGTCAAAATACAGAAAGAAGCTAGTAACACCAACAGTAATGTCAAATGGTACTAGCATAGGAATCCATATTCAGCTTAACCCAGGAGCTGCTCTGACTTCACTTGCTTCTGCTCTGGGGCTAGTGAAAAATCTTTTCTTGTAACTTTTGGATTTGGGTGGCAAGATATCCTGTTTCTGGGCATAGTAAACAAAATTTTAATTCCTAGTTCTATAAGGCTTTTGGCAAACAAATTTTTGATGCTGGCTGTAGCTCTTGATTTTACCGGTAGGGAGCACAGTCTGTCTATTGATCTTAGGCTTTGTATAACAAAGAAGTCTGAGATGGTCTTTTCTCGATTTAAGTATGGAAATCTTTTCCTGGGGCTTGGATAATAAGAGACAAGGACCACTTCTGTGTGGTGTAGGAATGTGACCCTCGGGGTGGGATTGCTCATTTCTCAAAGATGACAGAGAATGGAACTTTTAAATCTAAAACTTTTATATCTGAAAAATATGGTCTCCTAGGCATGCCCCTCTGTAAAACAAAATAGAGCCCTTCTTTCATGAGTAACATGCATTCCAATTGAGCACGTCGGAATAGGGTGTGAAATGTAGAGAAATGTGTAAGAAAAATTATGAACAGTTTAATTATTCTATTTTTGAAAACAACGTGCTTTCGCATGTGGAATTAGACACCTGGAGGGAAATACTTTAATGCTTGATGAAAGATAAATTTCAATTTTCTGTGGTTTGAGGTGTTTTTTTTCTCAGCTCCTACAGACTATTTAATTATAATCTAAAAGAAACCTGGAAGGGCAAGAGTTTGAGGGCTTTGGGGAAAAGCTAACACAGATCAGCTTTCCCTCCCCTTTTCCCAAACTCCCCAAATCAAAATACCTGAGACTATGATAGCAATACCCTCAAATGAAAACATTTCTCAGTGTTTTCTGTACAACTTTCCATAAATTCAAAAGGAATAATTAGTTCATTAATAAAATCTAGACACTAGGCAAACAAGTTTTAGAAAAAAAATTGGACTAAATATCAAGACAAGTAGAATTTCTGTGAAGAAATCTCTCTGTACTTGAAGTAGGTTTCATTCTTAAGATGCCTAAATATAATATTAGGTCAAAACACTGGGGAATGTTGGTTAATATTTATTGAATGCCCGCAATGAATGTGCTGTAGGGAATCAGTCTGTGTTGGTTGGCCTGAAAACTGTGAATAAGTTTCCAACTAATAAATTTTTTTCTTTCTTTTTTTCTCTGGTGGCCTAAATAGTCATTGTAGTTTCTCTGAAGATAAAGGCTAATGCTCCTGGGATTGGTCTATAAATTGGTTACAGCCTTTTATATCTCCAAAGTCATATTCATTGGGATGACGAATGGGTTCCATTGATGGTGCAAAAATGAAGACTTAGAAAAATAAGTGTGGATTATCAGCTACTTGAAAGAAAAGGGAAATTTCCCTGGGTGACAGTAAACTAGAACTTGTTTTTTCTGGCCTTAGATTCTTACATCTGCTCTGTGTATGATGTGTCATGAAATTTACTCTGCTCTACTAGACACATTTTGATTCCCCAGAATACATCTTCTAAAGAAGATGAACTTTCTCTAGTCATTTTACGTCTGTCAAAGCAAAACCTCTTTGATGAATCATATTTATTTTATAATGATCTCACTCCAAAAACTGATGAGGATTTCTTAAAAGGAAAACCTGTCTCCATACTTTTCTTCAAAATGGTGCCCTAGTTTGATTCCAAAATAAGAGTTATAGTTATTTGAAAGTTTTTTTCTTGTCTCCTTTTCCCAACCAATTCTAAATCTCCTAGTACCACTCTCCCCACCTTCGCTAGTAAAAATGAAAATCAAAAGCCTTGCAAAAGATAATAGTAAATGGAATTATTTGCTTTGTGATATACTATCTTTGGTATGATCTATAGACTACAGCAATTGTATACCATTCTATCAACCTAGACATGTGGGGTTAGTCCTCAGCAAAACTGTGAAGTAAGCAAAATTGGTTTTGGATCTCTCCCCACCTGCAGCCTTTCGACCTGTAATGCCTTAACTTCACAGAGTCCCGTGGATAATTTCCCTTTGTATCCTTTATTTATTTCCCATTATTGTTTTTGATTCCCTTTACTTATGATCACATTCTTCAGAGAAAAAGTTAATCTCATAAACTAGTTCACGATCATATGAGAATGGGTCTTAATTTGTTGATGTTTTACCACTTTCCAAGTAATATATTGGCATTTAACAGAGATTTTGAGAGACAGTAACTTAATACAAAAGGGATGACTTTAATAATAGGGATTCTAGATCTTGTAAAAAAATTACTAGATGTGGCTGATATTGGCAATTGCCTCCCCCGTTATGACTTCTCGCATTCTTCTTCAGTAACAGAATTATGATTTCATTTGGTGTGATAATGTGCCTAAAACAAAGACTATTACCAGTCTCCTCTGAAGCTATATTTGTCCATGTGACTAGCTTCAGGCTTATAACATGTAAGCGGATGTCTCCCTAAAAGATAGAGGGAGGCCTTTTGTCCTGCCCAGCTTCTTTGTGATGCCAATGTGGAATGTGAACATGATGGCTAGAACCGGAGTTAGCTCCAATCATGAGATGACCTTGAGGATGGAAACCACATACTGAGAGTGGTGGAGCAGAAAGGTAAGTGCCTGGGTCAGTTGACTGGACTTCTTGGACTACCTACTTCTACCTAGTTTAAGTCATGCCATCTTGGGATTTTCTGTTATATGCAGCTGAACTTGATTTTAAGGAGACAAGACAAATGTCTTTGGGAAATCAGGGCTTTGGTGTATCTCTCAGCAAAACTGGCTAATTCTGAGAAAACCACCACTGTTGGCTTTAAGAGAGAAGTTTTTCATCTCTGAGCGCATATGAAGAATTCTTCCTCTCCTGAAAAAATTCTGTCTCATGCTTTCTTAAATGTTTAAAGGGCATAGATCTTATCATGCAAATATATTGTAAATCACTAGACAACAAAGAGGATAACCTATTTTCTATCTGCCATGCCACAGTGTCTAGCAGAGTGGAATGCTGAGCTTTTCATATCTTGTTGATCATATTAGTGTAACAGTTACCCTAGATTGACATGCCCTGGTAGAAAGACACTCTCAAAGAGAGAAGCAGTTTGGAGGAAGAGGAAGTGTAAAAAGGTCAACCACAAACCATTGTGATTTGAACATGATATGATTTAGCATAACCAAAGCATCAAAAGCCATTACTGGGAACA
Organism: Tapirus indicus; assembly: GCA_031878705.1. Lineage (NCBI taxonomy): Eukaryota > Metazoa > Chordata > Mammalia > Perissodactyla > Tapiridae > Tapirus > Tapirus indicus. Next base: position 84,151,375 of record CM062942.1, on the reverse strand, counting down.
TGGGGGATTTACATCATGGTGGTACACCAGATGGTACACACATGGCTAGGGCAACAGTGCCGTGAAGAGGCAATCCCCACCCCAAGGAATGGATTTCAGTAGACATGGTGAATTTGTGAGTCGGCATGCCACATGGGCCCCTTTGCAAAATAAACGAGCTCAAATCTCGGTATTCTAGCTAGTCACATTGCTGCTTTTTTACTCTCTACTTCAGCAACTCAACCATAGCTAGAGCCTGTACCCTAAATCTCGTACCTTTGGCATGTGTCTCGTTCTTAGCTCACTGGTGATTGATATGGGTATGAGCCTGAATTGTGTTTCAGTAGCCAACATTTCTGTAAGTAAGACCAGCAGAAGCACTGCTGTCAGTGGAAAATTCAGAATGGCAAATGACAGCATCAGCAGGGAAGGATAAATATAAACAATATATTCATATCACTATTAAAGATCAACTCAGCACTATGGAGTTGCTGGTTTTTATTTGTTTGTTTGTTTCGGTTGAGGGATTTATTGTGGCTTGGTCTGTTTCCCTTGGTTCAATCTGCCTCTCTCTTTCTGAGCCTTTTTAGCAAGGACAATAGGCCTGAGCGTCAAAGAAGAGAATGGAAGAAAAGATGGGCAAATGGAACTCAAATGTCACAGCAGTGAGTATACAAGTGACTATCCACTCATTAGGTTACAAATGCCAGGGTTGACTATTGACCTAGAGTATCAATGCAGTTCTTGGGTAAGTAGCTTTTGTACGAATTAATTAAAGGTAGCACAGGAGACTTGGGAGCAGGACTTTGGAATGAGCCATGAACAATATTTTTTGTGTGTACATTCATACCTAGTTTTTAATATGGAGCCACTTTCCTTTCCTGCTAGGGAACAGCATGTTGTCAGCAAAATGAAGCCCTGGAATGAAACTTCTTAAAAAAGGAAAGCCAAAATGAAATCATTTTTAAGGGTATAAATAAAATAGATCCACGCATTTCCTGACAGCCTGAATGAGAAGGTCCATATTTATCTCAGTAAGCTTTCAGCATTAGACTTTAGGAGCCAAAGTGACAGTTTTGGACTCAGCCAGACAGTGAGTCTTATATATAAAGTCTCAAAATAGATTTCCTTTGTCCCTAGTCCTGCCAAAGAGCCATTTTAGGTGTGCAGGAAGGCACTGAGCACACTAATGCATAGTGCCCTTATGCTGAGTGGGAGCAATGGACGGCTTCACCTCACCTGACTTTTCTTGATTGGAATTTTGATCCCCCCAAAAAATCTGAAAGTTAATAGGATATTTCTTGTGATTTCATGGCAGATGTGCCTTTTGCCTTTTTTTTCCTTTTTTATATGTAGAATCATTGAAAATTGAGAAGAAAATGCAAAAAGCCTGCATTTGTATAATGGAAATAGATAATCGAGCTGTGGGCAATCATCGATGCTTTTGATCATTCTGGAATTAGAGGAATTCTTCATACTTGTAGAAACTGACTGTGTCAAAAGGTAAGGAATACAAAAATGGATTTAAGTAAGATAAAAACTTTCATCCCAGATTTCAACAGAACTCAAGGCCAGCTTTTTGTAATAATATTCTGAAGAGCCTCATAGCTGTACTCTTTTACAACCTCCTCTTTTTGTTCTACCTTCTTCCCTCTCTTCTTTCTCATTGTCTTCAATAAAAAAAGACCATTTAAAGGCCACTTATGTGCTTTCAACACTATGCTAGCTTCTGGACAGAAGCAAAATGGAAGAGAGTATGGGCCCTCTTTTAGAACTTGCAAGTTAAACTGATACATAAATAATATGTGCATTGAGTGATATATTAACTTATACAGGCATAGAATAAGTAGAGAGGATTTAGAGTTCATGTTTAGGTAAGAGGAAAATGAGATTTTTTAATCTTTTCAAATTAGTGAGAGAAAAGTCTGTAAAGGAGATGGGATGACTGCACAAATACAGCAAGAAGTTAATGTGCCTGAGACAAGCAAAGCGGGTGGGTAAGGTAGTGGGAGGAGACAAAGGATATGAGACGGTGGTTAAGAATGGTTTGAGGAGGGGCTATTTGAGTGCAAATTAGGCCTGATCCTTAATCTACTAAGTAACTATTATAGATTTTCAGGAAAAGAAATGAAATCCGTAAAATCTATAAGTGAAAAATAAACTTTGTGTAAAAGCATTTATTGTAGCTTCAGTCTACAGTCTGGGAACTTCATCAGGGAGAAGGTTGTAATAGCTGTGCTAAGAAATAGCCTGTGGCCCGAATCATAAGCATAACTGAGGGGGTGATGGGAGGTCTAGGAGGACAAGCTGGAAGTATTTGGCAAGAGACTGGAGTGGAGGACAGGGAAGTATTAGAATTACTGCAAGGTCTCTGACTTGGGAGGTCAGAGTTACTTTGGTGTCACTCCTTGTGATGGGGAGGGTGGGTTTAGGGAAGGGTGGTGGAAGGAAGAGAGGCAGCTCTAACTTCAGTGGGGTTGGTCTGAGGGAAGTACAAGGCATGATGTAAGGAGTCAGCACAGGACTCCAAAAAGGGGCAAAAATCTAAGACGAGAGCAGTATCATACTTTCTTCTTTTCCAGCCTGGCCTGGGCCTATACGAAGTGACAGACTAATGTGTTCAAGTTTTTTGTTTGTTTGCTGTTTTTTTCCCTGAGCATGAGATGATTTGATGCTTCTTTAAACACATCCTCGTATTTCGTTTGAATTCATGGTTTGCGTCATTAAAGGGATCACACTTTCCCAACGCAAAATTATGTGCAGGTCGAGGTATCTCATTTGAATAGGAAATGCTTCCAGAATTAAAATAGTGTGAGTAGGAACTCTTAGCCCTAAAATGTGAAGTGGAACCTTCTATACCTCTTGCGTGTGTGTGTGCGCGCTTGCACAGGCGCTTGCAAGCACATGTATATAGCATGCTGTATACAACTGTAGTTGTAGTTGTGTAGTTTCTGCACTTGGGCTTATATATTTTAGGTGTTTTATTTTTCTTTGGAAATAAGGAATATACCTTCTATTTAATTTGTATCCCCCACAGAGCACAGTATATATAGTACAATGTAGACTGTATAAAATTGAGCAACTCAGGAATTTAAAATTATTGGCTGATCTTAAAAACCAATGTTAAAAGTGAATAATTTATTTAAAAACAATGATAGAGAACATCATAAAGTCCATACAACCTCAAATTAATCTCATATCTTTTACATTTTACTATTTCAACTATAAATTAATGCCTGTTATGATAATTGAAGTACTCCAAAATTCTCAGATGTCTTCTAAATCATTAACAAAAAAGAAAATATTCTCAGCGATGTTGCATTGTTAGATATGTTTTATTGTGTTCTCATTCTGTGAAAATTGGTAATCCAAGTATGGCATGTATGCTGATTATCAATTATTACTGGCTAATCTTAACTCAGCCTTGGGCAAATCCATTTCTATTTGCTTCCTCAACTGTTAAATGGGGGAAAATAATTCCTGGCCCATAGGCATCTTGGTGAAGATTTTACTCTTTGAGAATATTTTTCTGATGGAAAGTGCCAGACAGATATTTCCATGACACAATAACTTTGAAGTTGAGCAAGGAAGCGGCTACTTTCAAATGAAACTAGAAGGGGTGATAGACTGGTAGAACAGGAATTTTGAAACTAGAACTGGCTAGGACATCAAAGTTAACATTACCCTCAAACCACTTCTTTTCCTCTCCCCTTTGCCCCTTTCCCTTTCCCAAGCAAAGTATCGGGTGATTGGGGACTAGTCCTTACCCCTCCTTCCAGAAAGTGGCATACTGCTAGTTCCTTGTGGTTTTGGAGGAAAAAAAAATCCCACTTGACTCCTCACTTCAGTAATTTCCTATGATGCCTGTTTCTGTAAATGATATTTATGGGTCTCCTTGTTCCAGACAATTGCCTTAGAAAGTTACATAACCAGACACTGATCTAAAGAGAAATCAGACCTGAAGGTTATGAAGTGTTGAATTTGTCCAAAGTTGAGTTCCTGTTCACAGGAGGAGAGCCTGGGACCCTTTTTGCTAGGTTAGCTTTCTCCTTTGCTGAGTCTGAGCACTTGGAATATTTTAGTGTTGGCCTGCTGTGACTGACTGCCTGTACGGCGGCTTAATAGATGCTTAAGCAAGTCCACAATATGTCTCTCAGATAATTAAACATTGAGGCTATGCACAAAAGGACAAGTTTTTATGCATTAGTTATGGGGACATTTTATCATCAGCCCCTCAATTCCACTTTCTCAATACAGCACAGTAAAATATGGTACTTGGGAATCCTTATACTTTGCCCTTTACTACTTCCCAAACCTGACGAAATGCAAGTTTCCATGGTTGTCATCCATGTTAGATGGATCTGCTCCATTTCAGTTGGAGGAAATATCCTTAGCAAACACTTACCCAGTGTGTTCAGCAGCAATCAGGCCATTGGTGATGATGTAGAAGTTTATTAGAACATGAAGAGAGGAATTACCTACAAGTAATTCTGGAGTACTGGCTACCAGGAGCCAAATGCCTCATAGGCAGAAATTCATTGAATAGCATGCATTTATTATATGTTGGCTGCCAGAAGTTTAAGCACTTGAGCTCAAACTTGCTACTAGACCCTCCCCAGCATGCGGGCCACCCACCAGTTGCAAGGCATGATGACACGACAGATAACCCGCCCTCCTTGGTAGCAGTATGGATACGGGTAGTAACCTAGTAAAGGTTCACAGACGCGGCGGCAGTAGCGGTTACCTCGACGGCAGTAAATACAACAATAACCTCTCTCATCCAGCATGGGGTCAAATTCTATTCCATTTTCAGTCTGAAAGAAGAAGAAGCCAGTGTTGGAGGGGAAGGTTCACTAGGGAGAGGTCCACCAAGCAGGGAAGCACTATAAGACTATATGAGTTGGGGACTGGTGAGAAATTAAGTCCCTTAGCCTGATCATGGAGACACATCAATAGAGATCAAGACTGATTTTGGATGAGCCTCCTGGGGATTCCAAGTTTCTTAAATATTTTTTGTTAAAATAATGACCATTCTTCTTTCAATGACTTTGATCTGAGGGGCAGTGAGTTTTGTGAGGGCTCCTTGTTTTTCCTCTAACAAGAGTAATGTGGGCATAACTCACATAGTCATTTATTGGAAGTTCTTCCTCACTTGCTTGTCTGGCATGACGGGTCTTCTCTCCCTTCACTTGAGGGACCACCCACTGCTCATTTTGTTCAGTGCCTTTTTTTTCGTTGGTAGGGAATTGAAGATCTTCACCATCCTCCTCGAAGTCTTGTAACTCTGAAACTAAGGTAATAAATACAAAGTTGTGATGCAACTGCTTTACAAACACTTCTGAAAGACATGCTTGAGGGAACAGCATTTGGGAATAGAGAATTTCCTTGTGTCTTCTCGCTGCCATCATTTAGGTAAGCATTAGCCACTTTTCCTCTGATATTTTTCCTCTGATATTCCAGCTGATATTTTAAGGAGATTTCCCGAAACGAATCTGACTATTCCCATGTACACAAACCTCTTCTTTGCTCGTTTGGCATCAATCACTTACTGCTTTGCCTTATTAACATATTAAATTAAAAACTGAGGACAGGGGACTTTCTTGTCTCCCACAATGATTTTACCCACAGTAGATGCTCAATAAATAATTTTTTGATTGCCTGACTTGATTCAGTGCCCTCTGTCCTCCTCCCTCTTCCCTTCTCTTTCCTATCTAAAAATTGTTTTTAACTTTCTATCCAGAAATAATCTTGGACTTATGGAAGAGCTGCAAAGATAGCAAAGAGTTCTTATATGCCCTTCACCCAGTTTCCCCTAATGTTAGCATCTTACATAACCATGGTACAATTATCAAAACTAAGAAATTAGCATTGATACAATACTATTAACTCAACTACAGACTTTATTTGGATTTCATCATTATTTCCAGTAATATCCTTTAGAAAAAGGATGTTGAAGCAGAAGTTCTGGCATCCAATCCAGGATACCATATTGAATTTAGTTGCCTTTTTTTAAGGTGAAAGATTACCGATAGATGCCTTCATTGGTAGCAGCAGCATCTCTTGGGTAATGTAGTAATCTATGCTGTCCAGAATGAGGGAGGCCAAATTCTATGTTAGCTGGGCAGAATAAGACATCCAGGGACCTTTGCCTTCTCTATGGGCTGACTGGAAGTTGAGAGCTGGACTCTTCTACTCTGGACCTCTAGCCCTCAATTTTATAGTGACTCCTAAAACAGACACAAAGAAATTTGTATTACAGTGACTGTCCTATCTTCTGGGGAGAATGCCACGATTTGCATAGAGAATCCTTCTTGAGACAACAGAGTATTATTTTGGCTCTTCTCTCCTCTGTGCTTGGGTTGGGCACACAGTGGTTTGAGCAATGGTCTGGTATCCCGACTGCATTGAATATAGATGTGCAAAGAAAGACAGATTAGTTTTTTGCTATCACTAGTCACATTAGGGTGGTGGTACCTTTGCTGGGATATTTAAAAGCCTGTCAGCATTAATTTATCTGATTTATAACTTGGCTGTGAAAAATTCCCTCCTCACTGGCAGTCAGCATATAGGGTTTCATCTAAGAAGATATAAGCTGATCATTTGTTTTCCTAGAAATGTAGTCTCTGAATGGTGGGAACATTAACCCGTTACTCACTTTGGAAAGAGGAGGAGGATGAGGAGGAGGAGGAGAAGGAGAAGGAGGAGGAGGAGGCCATACCTGCTATTAGAGTGGGATTGATCCAATACATGGTCACATTATCACAAATCTCCAGAATTTTGGAATTCTTAAGAAAGTCTCGGTTTTCAATAGGCTTTTCTGCTGGGACCCAAATCACTGACTGTTCAAAGAAAGTTGTGGTAATTTCTTCATTCTGAGAGAAGAAAGTAGTTCAGGGTGGGGACAGGCAGAGAAATTAATAAAATGAGACATTAAGGGATACTGGAAAACACTATATTTTGAGTCTGAATAACAGTTCCAATCCCAGAGCTGCCAGTGAACTACTTCTGTGCCTTGCACACAGTAGGTGCCCTTGGGAGAGTTAACAATTGCTCCTTCCCTCTCAGGTCTAGCAGTCAGGCTGCTCACTGAAACAGGAGCCTTCTCTGCTACCATTTCCCTTAAAGTCAGGAAGGCTTTCCACCATTTTCTGGGCTCCCACTGGGTCAAGTATGTTTTAATTTGGGCTTCTGGACCCCTGAGTGATTTACATTTGTTTTCTCTCTTTTAAATGGATGTTGTGAGTGCCTGCCTTGCTTCAGGCTTGCAACTAGGGTAACAAGCAGGATTTGATCTTAAGTCGAAAAAACTCCTATAATCCAAACTGTTGAGATCAATTCAATAACAATCGAATCTCATATTTTGGTTTTACAAGATTTGCCTGTTAATGGTAGCTAGCTGTAGTACAAAAGATGTCTTTTTTGTTTTCAAGTCAAGTCTCCAGCTTGTGACTTCACTGGCCTTACCACTATTTTACTCCTTTCTTTCTAGATGCTTAGAGTTTGTCTCAGAGTAGCTTTTCTTTAGGTAGCCTTTCTTATATGTATTGTCAAGAATGCCACCTTCTCTTCAGTTTCTAGTATTGGAAGTAATTGTCTTGTATACCCGGTTCTTACTTTCTTGTCTTACTCTTTTTTTTTTTGTTTGTTTGTTTGTTTGTTTTGTGAGGAAGACCAGCGCTGAGCTAACATCCGTTGCCAATCCTCCTCTTTTTTTTCTGAGGAAGACTGGCCCTGGGCTAACATCCGTGCCCACCTTCCTCTACTTTATATGGGACGCCGCCACGGCATGGCTGACAAGCAGGGCCTTGGCGGGCGCCCGGGATCCAAACCCGTGAACCCTGAGCTGCCAAAGCACGAACTAAACCTCTGTGCCAAACCGCTGTGCCACCGGGCTGGCCCCTCTTGTCTTACTCTTAATAAGGCTTTTCCTTTTCTTTTTTGTTTCTTTCTAGCTTTATGATTTCACAGTTTTTATTTCTTCTCTGAAATATGGCTTTGTATAATTTTTCCCCTAGTCATTTGAAACCCTCAAGTCTTAGCTCCTTTGCCCTTGAGTCTGTAAAGACCTTGGGATGCATTGAAAGGGACTGTATAAAATGAGGTTGGTATGCTGAGTAGCTTTGTTAGCAAAATCAGGGCTATTTATATACCTGCTCTGCATGTTTAACATGCACAAACAAACCATGGACACAGTGGTGAGGGGAGTACAGAATGAGAGGGGTTTTGTCATTCAGGGCCACAGATTTGTCTCATAAAAAAAAAAATCTGTAGCCTGAACATAAAAAATAGGATTTCGTTGAAGATAACGTAGTCTATCATGAGATGCATACCTGTGTTATTTAAAAGATTCAGCAAAATTAACTGAAGAATATATTAGGGCTAAAATGAGACATTATGGGCCTTTGCCTTTGTCTTTTTCAGAAAAACAAATCCGGTTGTGTCAGTTCAGACTCTCATTGCTGGCTGGCCCTACTCAAATGCTTATATTATTTTCTGTAAAAAGCAGTATATGACATTGGGTATAGTAGCTTTTTATCCTATTGATTCTCCTTTCATCTTATTCTTGTCTCCGATAGTAATTCCTAATATCCTGGAAGTTGTTCTATTCCTCAGATGCATCTAACTTATGCTTATTTTTTAAAAGAAATCTCCCAAATTTTTCACTGTCATAGACTTTAGGAGAGAGCATTATCTTTGGGGACATCTTCTATTTCTTGGAAATTCTAATAACAAGGGCCAGCTTCTCTGGCCATGAGGAGACCAGTAGCATGTCTGTGGGAGCCAATGACAGCTCTGAGACTTGGGCAAGAGAAAGGAAAAAAGTGCTCCTCACTCCACCTCACCACCCAAAAAATGAGAAAAGGAAAAGAAAAAGATAAATGGGTAGATGACAATTAAGATGGAGAGAGTTGGGCAGGATAAAAGTGAGAAAGAATGGGGGAGAGAGAGGGAAGAAAGAGAAAGAGATATTTACAATATATAGAGAGGTCACCGTGCCATTACCATAATCTTATTTTAGATTTGCCAGTTAAACAGTAAAACAAACAAAACAAGCCAAACAAACATTTGTTTCTTCCTGACTACAGTGGGGGTATGCTGTCACAATATGGCCTTAGCTAAGGTTCCCCTTCTTCCTCCACTGATAGCAACATATTGTAACTATAGACAGAATATCAGGGAAAAACTGAGAGCCTCAAGGGCTTTATTTTTTATTTTTAAAATAATGTAATAATATAGCTAGATTTTATTAAGGACTTAAGAAAGTACTTTAAGTGAATTAATTCCTTCAAACTTCGAATCTTGACAACCCTGTTAGGTGGCTACTATTATTATTCCCATTTTTGCAGATAAAGACCAGAAATTCAAAGAGGCAGTGCAATTTCCTCAAGAAGAAAAAGTTATTAAGTGATAAAGACAAGTTTCTAGGTCAAGCTACATAGGATGTTAGGTCCATGTTCATAACCACTGAACCACACCACTCTTGGTCGATGTAAACTGTAAGTCTACTCTCCAGTGTGATTTCAGTCATTCTCAACCTCAAGGGCTTTATTGATGGCTGTATTTTAGGCAGTAATCCTCCATCTCTCACTAGGCTTTCAGGGGCTATTCAGCGATTGCATGGGGACCCTAGGTTACCTCACCCTGGCCTAGCAGTATGTTTTCAGAGAATTTGTATTACACTATAATTCTCACCTTCTTTGCTTTTGCCTTTCCTAGTGAGGTTAAATGTGAATTATTCCATTAGCAGCCCAGCATAAAATAAGGTGAGGTGATGGAACTGAAATCTTTAAAATAGATGAATGTCACACTACCCAGGTATAAAAGTATAGTGTTGCACCTAAGGGCATGAACTTTAGTTTTTTGAAAGGTCTGAATTCAAGATCCCAATCTGCTCCTCACTAGCTATGTGACCTTGGGCAAGTCACTTTTCAGTTCTGAGTCTCAGTTTCCTCATCTGAAAATGGGGATGATAATAGTACCTATCTATAAGGTCGTTGTGAGAGCTAAATGAGAGTAAATCATTTAGTACAATGTCTGGCACATAGTTAGCACTCAATAAATGATAGCTTTTACTACCACTATGATTAATCTTACATACCTCATCTATTTCCTCCTCTGGTTCAGAAAATTCAGGAATCACTTTAATCTGAGTTTTGATGAAGCATTTTTGAAGACCTACAAAGTAGATGCCAGTATATCCCTATAAAACAGAAAAAATAAAAATAAAAACACTTCCTGAAATAGCCACAATTAATGAGTTCCATGATCTGTCAGGCCCCAGCCTGGCAAAATTTGAATTCAAAGGGAAAGCTTTGTCTTATAAATTAAATGGAGGCTAAAGGCTATTTTTAACTTGACCCAAATGTTCTAATATTTTAAGTGGGAAGGCTTAGGGGGAAAATATCCAACTTACATTTTTAAAGTCATGTACTTCCAATGTTTCATCAGTGCCATTTCCGCTTCTGAATATTTCAGTTCTGGTCACAGGATCAATTTCCATGTAAATCTTCTTCTTCTCTCCATTGCTGTAGAAAGTGTGCTCCATGTCATATGTCTGGGAGAACAGAGGAAAACAAGCTCTAAGATACTCAGTGTGCCCCTTCATAAGACACTTTAATTGGGTAATATCTCGGGCACCTTCTCTTTCCAGAACCTTTGCAGTGAAATGTCATCCCAGCAGCTTGCCATTGGGAATTCTCTGAGACTCGAGATTCAAGTGAGGTGCTTTTTGGCGCTGGAGCTGATATGGGGATCCTTTCAGAGCCAATACTTTGTATTCAAGCCAAGTTGCTGAACTAATTACTAAGAATTCCAACAGTTTTCTTGGCAGCCTTGACTAAATAGCAAATGATATTTTGCAAACCAGCCTGTAAAGTATTTTCCCCTTGTGTTAAGCAGGAGGATCACTAAAACCTATGCTACTTCTTTAAGCTACCACTTCCCTTTCCAAGTGCTCAGGGGTCACTCCCTCACTCCCCATGAAATTCACTGGGGCTGAGAAAGAGATTTGAACACATTTAGAATGCTTAGGAATTGCTCTTTATCTCCTTATCTATCCAAGGCTTTAATATTGCCTCAACAGTTTTGGGTGTGTCCTTTTTAGAATCTGAAGACCATTCTTCTTGGCCAATATTAGGTAATAGTCTTCCTTGACCTCAATTGCTTCCTTTTGCCCCTTAAACTTCAGGAAATATTTATTGCCTTCCCCTAACCTTCTCTTTTATGAGCTAACCAATGAACTCAGCTTATTCCTGAGTTCTGTTTTCTAAACTTGATTCAGCTGGCTTCAAGTTCTCCAGATTCTCCCACATATAGAATTCAACAACTGGATCAAGTGCCCTGCACTAAGTAATATGGAGTCCCCTGAGCAGAGTGCCTTGGAAAGGCTGCTTATCAGGTTGTTCTTGAGTGGTTGAAACAAAACCCCAGACTTCCTTTTGCCCTCTAAAAAAGACAATTCTCTTTCTCAGGACCAAGAGGACCAGGCCCATAGAGTGCCCCAGTTTAGGAGAAGCCCATTACCTAGAACCAAGGACATATTTATAGCCAGAAGCAAATAACAAGCCTAAAGGAATTTGCTACCTGTCACAAACCAGGTTAGACCTGATGGTGCCATGTGGAAGTCTATCTTATCTCTGTCGTTAGGAGGTCTTTGGCTATCAAGTTTCTTCATACTTGTTTTTCCTTACCAAAAAAATTTGTTAAATTAAAAGCCTGAAAAATTAAGTCATCTACACAGCCAAGGTTGCTTTCTAATGATATGGTTCCTAGTGACAGCCTTTTAGAGCTTGCACTGGGTTGGGTTGTTTTTTAATGTCTGCTGGTGTCTGTGACTGAATGTTGGTTTAACTTGGTCAAATTTTCCCCAACTCAAGTAGAAAAACGAGTTGGAAGAGTTTGTAGAAACAATGTTACTTCAAGCATGAAAAGTCTATGTAGTTGCTGAATAGGAAAACAAGAGACACCGTCAGTGCTTAAGTATTTGTTAAATAAGTTCTTCCCACCAATGGCAAATTCTCATCTTCCTAAAGAGAGATTTTGAGCACTGGCCAAGGTCTTTTAAGAGACAATATTTTAAAGGGGGAAGGAAAACAAAGTACTTAGAACCTTCCAGTAGTTGCAGAGTTAACTCAGGAAATCTGGCCTTGTTTGTGACAGGTAGCAAATTCCTGTAGGCTTGTTATTTGCTTCTAGTTATAAATATGTCAGTTCCAGCTTTGCAGCCAGCTTGAGAAACTTCTACCTACGGCAACAAATTGAGCTCTCAGTCGGCCTGACCTAAGTAGAGGAGGGAGGCATCTACTTCAGATTCAGTCTTGTCAGGTCTCCCAACAGGGGAGAATTTCTTTAGAAATACTATCCATTGTTGAGACAAATGTTGACACCACTAGTCATTGGGGGTAGGGTGGGGTGTTTGTTTCATCAGTAGCACCATTGATGGATTATTGCATGGAAAAATGAGGTTAGAGACTAGGGGATGTTGGAACACTGCCTACCTGGGCAAAAGAGAAAATACAGGCTGTATTTTCAATCATTGGTAGAAGACTATGGAACCATACTGGTGACATTTAGAATTTCAGTGTACTTCTGTGGAATGAGTTTTCCTGCACTGTTGGCAATGCACTTCACTTGGACACCTTGCTAGATGAAAACTATTGGAAACTGCCAAGCTCAGCAGATCTTGATTATTTTCAACATTCCTTCAAAGAGTTTTTTTTTTTTTTTGTCGGGAAGAAGGGGTCCGTTCTGATTGTATTCATTAACCAGCTTGTTGACTTTTTGTTAGCAATAGTAGGTTGCTAAGTAGAGTGGGATCAGAATGACTTTATTTATGTATGAATCCTGGGTGGGGGGTGGGGGTGGGGAGCTATATATTCACCCAGATGGAATTACACTATCAAAGGTGTCCTTTTGGAACAAATTGTCCTTTGTCTAGGAAGATGATGCCAGTAGCCCACTTTGGACTGTTTAGGGATGGGTCTGAGCAAATCCAGACATACTGTCTCGCCTGGGTCCCTGTGGAGCACATTGCCTGGGTAATGGCTATGCAAGCTTCACTGGCCCATACAAAGACTGAGCTCATGCCTTTGGCCTCAGAAGTACTTTTCTCTCTACTAAGCTCACTGACTCAGGGGTTGAGGGTCTTTCTGGAGATGAAGGAATCAATAGTTTTGTCCTCTCCAGGTGCAAACTAGAACAGAGACAGGATGATTGGCCTGAGAGAGGTGTGAGTGGGCTCCCAGTAGCTCATCTCAGACTGGCCCCAACTCAGCTTCATTCCAGAGAGCAAGGACAGAGTATGATAAGGACTACACTTCTGCCAAATTCTCAAATAGGGAAAGTTAGTCTTTGGTGCTTCTAGCTTCCCTTTTCTGTTTTTTTCGTATCTTGTTTACTTTGTATACTCCCAGCCCTTCCCCCTCTTTCCATCTCCCTCTATCCCTTTGTCCCCTGTCTAGACATCCAGGAATCTCATGGTGCTTCAGGTACCTTATGTCAAAGAAGAAATCAATCTGACGAATGATTTTGCACTAAAATGTTAGTGATGGGTATTTGTCAAAAAAAAATTGAGTGTAATACTTAACTCAAAGGAATGAATTACTAATAGTAGATTTTAAACACAATGTCACCAGGAACAGAGTTATTTGGGAGGCAAGGACATCTTTACAGCACCACTCAAATGGATTCCTACTTCACCCACACGTAAGGCTGGTCTTAACTACAAGAACCAGAACACTGGAGTGGAACGGGGAAGCCCGTGGAGTGGAATATGACTCAGAAGTGAAATGAGGTAGATATGTGGTTAAGCCCAGGCAGTGAAAGATGTAAGAAGACCACACCGACAAAACACGGAGAGAACACAAACTCATTTCTCTTCCCTGCCTAGCAATTCTTTCCTTAGTCAAGTCAAATCCTCCACTCAGGCAGCAAATGAGCCCTAACATCCCCCTTTCACAGTTTGCCCTGTTTTCTTGCCTCAATCTGTGAAAATCTCTGAGATCAGAAAAGAAAGCTTTTTATAAAGAGCAAAGCTGCTTCAGACCTCAGTGTGATGGATCTGTTTTAGGGGCAAATAGTTTTAGCCTGTCCTGAAGGGGATTTGAGGACATTTGGCTTGGGTTTGTTTTCTGAAGCCTGTGATTAATCTAGCTGCTCTTCTTTCCACCTTTATCCTTTACTGTCTGTTTATGAGGTACACTCTCCAAAGGTGAAGTAGATGCTCAGAATAGCTGGCTAGCAGGTGTTAGGCTGGAAGGAAGGAAAAGGAATGCACTGTACCATATTATTACCGACCTAGCCTGTGGGAATTAAAGGGCCTCTGGGTATTTCTTTACCAACACAGAGCACTCAGATTGTTTCTTATGCAAAGTTGGACTTCTGCATCTTCAGTCTCCAATTCTCAGCCCTGAAAAAAATTGGCATAAGCAGCACAGACATTCTTCTTTTTCAACAAGAAAAAAAACCATTTCTTTCATCTATAGACTCAAGCTGGCCAGGAAGTTTTCCTCTACCCACTACCCCCACCATCCCTTATTCTTAAACGCAGCTGAAGAAAAGTGGAAAGAATCCCTAGACCAGGTTCTAGTCTTAGCCACAACTCTTCCACTTACAAGCTGTGTGACTTTGGGCAAGTCACCAAACGTCTCTGGAGGTTCAGTTCCTGTGTTTGTCTCCCACCTGTTGCCAGACATAATGTTGCATAGTTGACAGAATCAATTCTACCTAGATTTGGGCTGACACTTGTCAGGCTGACCATTGGACTGTTACTACCTGTTGATCACTTGGACTCCTACAGCCCCAGTCCCACTCTCAGCCACTAAAGGACAGCTCCCTTTGGAGACCCAGGATTTTCTTGCTGGTGGCATGTAAGTTGCTTACCAAATGCTGCCTTAGGAGAGTGAAGAGACTGAATAAGATTGTGTCCATAGTAGCCAGAGTCCTGCTCTACATAATTGGTGCTGCCCCTGAGTTAGCCCAGTGAGAGTTGCTGGACAAGGGTGGACTTCACTCCCACAATAGTTTGGGAGGAAGATAAAATCAAAAGAAATCTTTTTTTTTAAAATGCTGGCATGGCATCACCTGGTGAAGCTCTGTCCCCCTGCTAAAGAGATTCCAGCTACAACTTCAACTTTTCCTTGAGGGTATGAATGCTTCTCCAGACCCACATTTCATCCACCAAAATACTGTGTAGGAAAGCCCAGGGAACTCGGGGAGGAAAATTGTATCCCCTGTGTACCTAGAACAGGAGTGAAGAAAGTTGGTCTCTGACCAATGCTAGCATTAGAGAAATAGGCACAGGAAAGCTGGATCCAGACTTAGCAAGAAAGTGCTACTTCTGAGCAAAGGATTTTCAGCCTAGAATGATATTGGGCTCACAATACTGAGTGAACCTGCTTTAATGGTCGTATGCAGCTGAGGTGTGATGGAGGGCAGAAGGATGCCCACCGATCCCTACCATTTATCTCATACTGATAGTATGTGGAAGTTGAGGGGACATCCCAGGAATCTGTTGACTGATCTGTGGGCCTTAGGACTTGTGGTTTCTAAACAGCCCTAAAGTCACCAGGCAGTTTCTATATATTGCAGGAAGGGCAGCATTTAATTAATTTATTATTCTTCTGCCTCATTCTACAAAGGATTGGAGGGGATAGGCTACAAGGTCTGTGCTACGTCTACAAATTGTTGGTTTAAGGGCTGGGATTTTTCTGACTTGTTTTCTCCATGTTGAATTAGCTGGGGAGTTGGCTTCTAATTGTTTCAAGTCAAATGTGTAATACAGGGAGCTTTAAGCAAGAATGTTTCTCTAGGGAATCTGCTTCAAAGATCCCTGGGCAGTCACTGCCTGGAAGTGGAGCCTCGTTGTGATGTTCTTTGAAAATCTCTGGGACTGAATAGATTCCTTCTGCTTGGTTAAGAAAGCTGAATACAGAGCTCGATGGACTGGCTTTCATTCAGCTCAAGTGATTCCTATATGTGGCCGTGGGTTAGGGGACTTGTAGCCTGTAAGGGAGTACAGCAAGTCACCCAGAGTTACTTCTCCTCGTTTCACTTTATTTTGATTCCTTTCTCTTTCTGATGGGTGTATGTGTGTGTGTGTGCTCATGCCTGAGGTGTGTGAGGAGAGGGAGTCAAGCATGTCTTACTTCCCCTTCAGGATCAAGAAGCTGGATCTTTTGTATACACCAAGGCAGGAGGTAATGGAAGGGGGGGAAGACTTACTGGCATGGAAATGTCAACACCAGATGTGGGATGTTAAATAAACATTATTTATTATAAACAGATGTCGAAACACAAAATAAAAAGGAGGTGTGGTGGTGGAGGCTGGAGGAGCAAACACTAAGAGCTGGGAGGAAGCCGAAGGGCGGCAAACAAATCCCTGCCATCCATAAGCACAGCAGCGTCAATAATTCTCTCCACCAAGGGCTCCACAGTCCCCACAGGTCCCACAGGCTTATAAAGGAAAGTCCAGAAGAGCCTGGGTTTTAATCTGCTGACTGTTGTTTCCTGCTAGGTCATACTCTTAAGTGGAGAGTCTTTAATTTGTGCAAGATGCCTGGATCCTTTTCCTTTGCAAATCTTCCAGGACTAATCTGACTACTTTTCTCTTCCCAGGATTCATAAGTCAGCTCTGAGGCATGCTTACTGGCAGTCTTTGCCATTGGAAACACAGATGGCGCTTGGGCTATTTGTCTGAGAATTGAAGGTAGTAGTAGACTGAGTGAAGCATCCACATCTCCCGCTACTTCTTTAGTTTGCAATGGACCCAGCCCGGTCTTGTGGTGAAGGCCAAGACTTAAATATCAAAGACAATAAATTGCAACTCCCCATTGGAATGGAGAACAAACAACCTTTGTTCATGGTGGAAAAACTTGCCCCAGGAGACACTACTGTCCTTTACCAGATTACTTCATAATAACTTTGTTCATTTCTGAGAATCCCTTTCCTGAAAATTACATCCCAACATGGATTACTTCACAAGAGATGTGATTCTTGATGAACTTTATTCAGTAGCATATCCCACCTCTTCTGTGTGTGCACTGACTAGGTTTTACTTTTGGTTTGAGAAATCACAGGATTGCTCCTTATAATCCATTAAAAAGCGAACTGGAATGGGAAGCAGAGATGATATAATACGGAAGCAGACGGGACCACGGGCCCTGTTAGTGAGTTTGGCACCTTGCAAGATAAAAGCAAGGTCCCCACCTAGTCATTTATAGTTGCACTGAAGCAAATAGCATTGTAAGTTCAGGAAAATACATAAACTCTTTCAGAATAGCATTTGCTGTACCAATGGCTACAATGAAACAAGACAGGCCATCTGGCCCCATGTTTAGGCAAGCACGTGTGAGTGGTCAAAAGGGCTAGCTACCTACCACACTCAGTTAAGTACGTTATGGCGATGGAGAACAAAAGGGTTTATTGTCCTCTAACTTGTCTATAATTGCCAAGAGAATCCAAGATTCAATTTCAGGGGCAGCATGCCACCTTGGGAATTAGCTAAGTGGTAGCAGAATTGGATCGGAATGCATTTTGGCACTCATTCATTTGCTGTTTCCTTCCTGATCTCGATTGCTTTGCCCACCCTGCTAGCCAGAATATAGGTGGTTTCTCTAGAAAGACATGTGAACAGTAAGTAGTTCAGAAGCAGGGAGCAGTGGGAGAGATTGAGAGAGAGAGAGAAGGGACTAACTATAGGCGTTGGGTAATGCCTGAAATCCTTTCTGGAACAAGATATAAATAAAAAGGCAAACAAAGTAGGCCAGTTTGCTCTTCATTCTCCCTGCTACTTAAACTTCATAAGGTAGCTTCTGGGACTAAATGAAAGTAGATATGGGAGCAGAGGTGAAGAACTCAAGGGTGGCTATGCCTTACTTCTCTATTTTCTTCTGGACACTTGTCCAGTTGATTTTCTATTTTCTCCCCCTCTGCCTCTCCTTCCTCATCAATCCATATTCTTTCCTCTGCTCCTATCACTCCTTTGGCTCCTAATGGTCCATGCCAACCCATTTTCTTCTTGTTTCTCATCCTCCCTCCTGGATTTGTGCCTTTCCCTTCCTACATTTGTTATCAAATAGAAATGAGCATTACATGACAACAAATTAATAAAAAACTGTAATAACAACAACATCCCACATGCAGAGAGAAAAATGTGGCAGAGCCATAAAACCATCTTCATACCTTGTACCTTATACATTTATTAATTCTCTTTCAAATGGAAATTGTTAGCATGAAGGGGCTATTATTTTCTTTGGGTCACATCTAAATTTGCCCATTGCGTGTTAGCCCGGGAGTAACACTAATTAGAGTACACTAAGGTACACTAATACCAACTACAGTGGCAGCCCAGCTTCACCAAATCACCCTAATATCGGAAGCTTTCTGAGACACCTGTGATAATGACTTGGTGTCACTTGTTTCTACCTTGTGGCATTACTCTCTCAGTGGGACAGTGACGATTGTGGTTGGTGAGGAGCTGAACAGCACTAGTTTTTTTTTTTTTAAGTCATAAATAAATGTGAACTCAGGTAAAAGAATTGCTCCTTCTGAAAAGGAGTTTGCTGCCTGTCCTCACAGTAGATGCATTAAGTCAGAAACATAATCCCTGAAAATGCTTTGCTGCCATTTGTGGTGTTTTCTTCTTATGTGGTGGTACAATTACTTTTCCATCAGTTTCTGCCCAGATAATTGAAAGAAAGATGGAAAGTATTTTTTCTTACAGTAAAAATTTTGCTTCTAGGAGGAGTTTTAACTCTTTAAAGCCAAGCATTATAGAAGAATGGGTAATTCTACATCCTATCATTACTAACTGAAACACAGAAAACACATTGTTTCCCTTTCCAAAATAATTAGGCAAGTAAAAGAGAGCAAAATCTTGATTCAGTTTTTCATATCACCAGAAAATAAACACCAAAGGGACTTAACGATTTTCATTTTCAGAGTAATATACATATCAATCACTATTTAAATTCTATCAAACTCAAAACAGAAGTATTAGATAATAATGTGCATTTACTTACTTTTTTGGGTGTCTCTGGCCAGAAGTGCTTGCTTCCCCAAAATAGGACAATTAGAGTTAGGGCCAGGATACCAAACACCAATCCACAAATTTTAAGTGATGTACATATCTTCTTGGATTTAAAAGCTTCTGCCTAAGCAAAGGAGAGAATAAAACAATACACAATTGCCCTTACAATATCAAGCCATAATTCAAAGTCACCTTTGATTTCACTTTCTAATGTTCATATTGCAATACAATAAATCTGTGAAACCCTGCTTCTGCTCAAAAGGGAAAAAATATGAATCAACTTACATTTAGAATGTGACAGTCCTCACAGTTCTCTGGAGGATTCTTTGCCATGGTCTCTCAGCACACAGTACTCTTTCCCTGCTTTGAGAGGACTGAGAGACCACTGCTGAGGTGGAGTTGCAAGCGAGTCGGCTAACAGATGCCAGAGGAGAAGCTGAATTTATGTGGCTCAAATATGTCATACCAGAGCCTGAGGGAGCTGAGGGGGCTCCTGTACTGCGATTTGTTACATAGATATACCCATATATGTATATAACTTCTGTGCACAGAATTCCATTCAGAATGGCAAAGACAGAAGGTTATAATGAAAACTATTGTCCTGGGGGTTGGTTTGGAAGGGGACCAAACCTAGGACACATTGAAATGATTTTTCACTATGAACTTAAAATATCAGTGGCAATACATGCTGCACACTCCAGAAATAAGCAAACAAAACAAAAAAGGGAATGAAGTCTAATTTCAATTCCATTCGATTTAACAAATATTTATTGCCGGGATATTAAATGTCAGGTACTGTGCTTGGTGTTGGAGATTCAGAAATGAATAAGGTATTTCATCCTCCACTATGTCAAAGCTCTTTGAGGACTGAGATTAGTATGTACTCAACTAATTATAATTAAAAACAGGATTAAAAAGGTTAAGTATATGTTTTCTCTCTCTCTTCATCTTATTTCTTTGATTATTTTCCTTTCCTAGTTTCTCTTCCTCAGTCTGTTCCTTATTGTCAATATTCCTTAGGTTCTATCCTTGATGATCTTCTCACTTCATATACACTTCTTAGATGATCTCATGTAC
This sequence comes from Tapirus indicus, assembly GCA_031878705.1. Taxonomy (NCBI): domain Eukaryota; kingdom Metazoa; phylum Chordata; class Mammalia; order Perissodactyla; family Tapiridae; genus Tapirus; species Tapirus indicus. The sequence goes on along the minus strand of CM062942.1, from coordinate 84,131,292 downwards.
TCCTACAGTTTATTATAAAATATCACCTACTTATCAATGATTTTCAAATCTGTATCCATAACCCCAGTCTAACTCTTGAATTTCAAAGCCATTTGAATATCTTTACCCGGATGTATCTCAGGAATCTCAAACTCAACATGTCCCACATCAAATTCTTCTTTCAACACCTCCTTCCCCCAACCTACTTTCTTTCCCATATTCCTTTTCTTGGTTGGTGGCTGTATTAGTTTCCTAGAGCTGCCATAACAAAGTACTCGGCGGCTTAAAGAACAGAAATTTATTTTCTCACAGCTCTGGATGCTAGAAGTCCAAGATCAAGGTGTCAGCAGAGTTGGTTTCTTCTGAGGCCTCTCTCCTTGCCTCGTAGATGGCCATCTTCATGTTCACATGGCATTCTCCCTGTATGCCTATCTATGTCCTAATCTCCTCTTCTTATAGGGACAACAGTTATACTGGATTAGGGTCCATCTATACAACCTTGTTTTTCCTTAATTACCTCTTTAAAGGTGCTATCTCCAAATACAGTCAGATCCTAAGATAATGGGTATTAGGGCTTCAACATATGAATTTAGGAGGGGCACAATTTAGTCCATAACAGTGGAACTATCACCCACCCAGTCTCCAAAACCAGAAACCTGAGGTTTTTCCTAGACTCCCCTCTCTTTCTCACATTTTCTTTATCCAATCAGTCACCAGATCTTATCGATTCTAAATTCTCACATCTTTCAAAGTTATTCTTTCTTCTCTATCTTAACTGCTAAAGTCTTAGTTTAGGCTGTCATCTTCTCTGACAAGTCTCAAATCCATATGTCTAACCCAGGCTGCTCTCTCAGGGCTCCAGACCCATGTGTTCATCTAACCTGCCAGACTTCTCCACTTGGATATCCCACAGGCACCTCAAATACCACATGTTCCAAACTGAATTAATTATTCCCCCTTCCAAACATCCTCTTTTTTCTGTACTACCTCTCTCACTAAATGACACAATGATCAGTCTCTAGAATAGAAACCTCCAAATGAGCCCTAATTTCTTCCTCTCTTCTTCATCCCCATGCCTAATCAATTATTGAGTCTAGTTAATTTTGCCTGTGAATTATCTCCCCAGTTCTATTCTCTCCATCCTCAATTGTTACTGCCTTAGTTGAGGTTCTCATAGTTACTTTTACTGTTGCAATGGAATCCTAACTGGTTTCCTTGCCTCCAGTCCATTGCCTTCAAGGTGATCTTTCTAAGACTCAAATCTGAGGATAATCTCTCCCCTGCATAAAATCCTTCTGTGTCTATTCACTGTCCATAAAATCAAAGTTACTTATGGTGACATCATAGAAACTTCATGGACTGTTCCCCACCTATCTCTCCAGTCTTGATTTTGGACAATTTCCTCCACAGAGATGGAGCCAACTGGGGGTCTCAGATCTCCATGGCAGAGCCATGGAGTGTGTGTATGTGACTTCATCCACATTCTAATGTCTCAATGGAAACTAATTTTCTAATTGTTGCAGACATGATCATGCATGAAATTGATTATGCAACTTATGGAATATAAGTCACAGTTCTATTTATTTTATAATTCTTTGGCCAAGCTTAAAAAAAAAAAGTCATGAGAGTAGTCTCATGGAGAAATCTGTGTTTACTGTGTTAGATGTTTCCCCTCAACAATGTTACTCACACTATGCCTCCAATGCCTTCTTTACATTTTATACTTTATTGATACTGAGCACCCTCTACTTTTTCACACTACAGGGCATTTGCACATGCTATACTCTTTTCTTGGATTTCCCTTCCTCCCCTTGCCTACCTGGAAAATTCCCATTTGGCTTTCAAAATGCTGCCTAGATGTTACTAGCTCCTGAAAGCCTTCCCTGACTTCATTTCTACCACTTCATTGAATTCATCACCCTTTTCTTTGTTCTATTTGTGTATTTTGCTCATACTTAAATTTTGCACTTATTATACTGTATCATAATTTAGTTTTTATGTGTTTTTCTCCTGAACTGAATTTGAGATACTTTAAAACATGCCTTATTTGTTAAAAGGATTGAATTAAAATAAAGGTTAAAGCAATATGCCATGGAAGCGTGATTAATTATGATCCAAGAGAGCAGGTAAAATGGCACAAAGCACATGAAATTTCAGTAGATTGTTCATTTATTAGCATTGTTTATTCAGTGTCCTCTATGTGGCATGCTCTATTATAGGGGCTGGATATATATTTAGTAGTGGACAAGACAAATACAGACCTTGGCACTATAGAGCTCAGAGTCTAGTTGGGGAGACAGAAGTTAAACTAAAAGGGAAAAAAATCCTGTAAATACATAAAAAATATAAATTATGGAACATGCTAAGAAGGAAAAATTAAGGGTGCTATAAAAGCACCTAACTTGGATTGGGGGGTCAGGGGAGTCCATGCTGAGGAAACATCCCGTAAGCTCAGAACTGAATAATGAGTAGAAGTTAGCCCGAGAAGACTGGGGAAAAGAGAAGGAATAGCACATGCAAATACCCTGAAGCCGAAAAGAGATTGCGATTGAAGAGTAAAAGGAAAGTCAGTGTGGTTGTAATACAGCGAATGAGGAGGAAAGTTGCTTGAGATAAGGCTATAGAGGTAGGCAGGGACCATATCATACAAGATTGTATCTATTAGGACTGTTTTTGGCTGAATTAACAGAAATCAAGTTATGATGGTTTAACAAAATAAGGGGTTTATTCTTCTGACATAATGGAGCCTCAATGTCAGCAGTCCAGCGCTCATGCAAGTTCCACGACTCAATAGTTTCCATCTTTTTGTTCTGTGATCCTTTGAGCGTGGCTTCCATCTGCATGCTTCCAAGATGGCTATTCCACCTTCAAGTAGGAAAAAGGAGAGAATGCAGAGGGCAAAAGACATGTGACAGCTGAGTCTGTCTTTTTCCATTAGGAAAGTAATAGTTTTCCTGGAAGCCCTATCCTGTAAGTTTCTGCTTATCTTATTGGCCAGAACTGGGTTGGATGGCCACCCCTAACTGAAATGGAGTCTGGGGAGGTTTTATTTTCAGCTCAGCTTATTAGTACTCCTAACAAAATCATGTTTTTGTTATAGAGAGAGGAAACATATTGGGTAGGCAACTTACAGTTTCTGCCACAAGGGCCATGGTAAGGGGTTTGAAGTTTATTCTAAGAACAATGGGAATTCATTGACAGGTTTTAAGCAGGGGAGATCCAATATTGCTTTTATGTTTATTAACATCTCTCTGGCTGCTGTGAGAACAATGAATTATAAGGGAGCAGGAATTTTAAAAGGTTGACCAGTTAAGAGGTAATTGCAAGAGATGATGGTGGCTAAGACTAAGGAAGTGGTAATGGGGATGGAGAGAAGTAGATTTGGGATGTATTTTAGAGGTAGCATGTACTTGGTGATAGATTGGATATACAGGTGAGAGAAAGGAAAGAATAAAAAATGATTCATTCATTTCTAGCTTGTGCATTCAAGTGGACAGTGGTGCCATTCACTGGGATTAGGAAACACGAAGAAGGACCAGTTTAGGGTAACGAGTATGGTTTTGGACATGTTGAATTTGAGGTGTGTATGAAGAATACAAGAGGAGATGTCTAATTGGCATTTGGGCATATGTGTCTGGAGCTCAGAAGACAGGTCCTGGAGTGGAAATATAGATTTGTGGGAAACATAGATTTACGGATGGTATTCAAATCTGTGGGAGTGATGACATGGTCTAGAGAAAGAGTGCAGAATAGAAAGAGAAAAAGGCTCAAGATTGAACCCTGGGGAATCTTCACAGTTATTTATTTTAAAACATACTTTTAGAATGGCTTTCACATTTTTATAAAAAAAGATACATACTTATAAAATAAGCAAGCAGTATAGAAAAGTGCAAAAAAGAGGGGAAAAAAATCCCTCCAAATCTGCACCAACCAGGAATAATCATTATTAGGCCTCAGTAGCTTTATCTGAGTAAAGGAGGATAAAAATAGTACCTATTTGGGCCCAGCCCTGTGGCCTAGTGGTTAAGTTCGGCACGCTCCACTTCGGCAGCCTGGGTTCAGTTCCCAGGCACAGAGCTACACCACTTGTCAGCGGCCATGCTATGGTGGTGATCCACATAACAAAACAGAGGAAGATTGGCACAGATGTTAGCTCATGTCAAATCTTCCTCAGCAAAAAAAATTGTACCTATTTATAAGATTGTTGTAATAATTTAATGAGATAATCCATTTAAAGTCGTTACTCTGCTACCTGGCAGATAATAAACACTTCATAAACATTAGCTGCTGAGATTAATGAACATTATTCTGGGCATCACTTTTATTATATAGGATTAATAAAAGGATAGATAGAAAAACTTTAATAGAAATAATATACATGCTATTTTTAAAAGTATGAACGTTTTTAAAATGCTTGAATTGAACAAAAGGAAAATAAATCAAAGTGAAAGTAAAGGAATTGATAAACTTCAGATAAATGTTTCTTCCTCCTCAAGAAATAGTAGTCTCTGAAAGACTATTTTAAAGTTAATTTCAGAGATTTGAAAAATATAAAGAGGCTGTAGTCATATTTTATCTCCATGTTTCAATTTTTGATAGTGTTGACTGATTTCCTGGGTAGCTGGTTAAGAGCATGGGTTCTAGAAACAGACTGCTTGGGTTCAAACAAGTTCTGCCACTTACTAGCTATAAGGTGGGCAAATTATTTAATTCTATTTGCCTCAGTTTTCTCATTTTTAGAATGAGGACTAAAAAGTGCCTATGTAATTAGGCTGTTGTGAGGAATAAAAGTTAATCCATGTAAAATACTTGGCACAGTGTCTGATACATAATAAACTATTTTTATAAGTATGAGGAAATAAGCTCTATCACTATGAAATATGACAAAATGAGCCCCCTTGCATTTCCCCTCCCATGTCCTGATTTTTGTTGGCTATATTATTATTTTTACCTTCTCATAGTTTATAAAATTTACATTCTGTTTTTCACCTAGAATTCTCTTAGTTGTTTGGTCTTGGTTCTGTGTTCAAATGAATTCAATGCTTACTGCTAGTCCTTTTATCACAGCTCCTTTATTCCTGAGTTATTTGTTGTGCTATATCTCTTGGTTGTCTAGATTTTATTATCTATTAGTTTTTCAAAAAGAAGCTCTCATAAGTGTTGCATTTCTTGAACTTTTGCATACTTGAGAATAGCTTGCAAAAAATAACATGACTGTTGATGGACAAAACGATAGGATATAAAATTCTTAGGTCACACTTTGGTCCCTGAGGAGTTTGTCCATATTGCTCCAGTCTTTCGGCATTGTGGGTTACACTGGTCCTTTAACCATGGCCTCTCCATTCATCCTTTGGCTGGCTGGATTTCACTGTAGAAATTCCAACTTTAGAAGTCAGATGATGGAGGAGGAGGAGCTGCCAAATGAAACTGAAATAGAGTGGCCAGGAAAACGGGAGGAAAACACTGAGGTGTCCCAGAAGCCGAGAGAAGAGTGTGTTTGACAAAGAAGCCAGTGGTGAACTCTGTCAAAAGCTTCTGCAAGGTCGAAAGGCTGTGAAAAATAGGATTTGGGTGGGGGGAAATGTGGAGGAACATTCTGGGCTGCAAGAATAACATGAGCAAAGTCATAAACATGTATAAGTATGTGTTTGGGGTGTGGGAGTACTGAGTAGTCCGTTGTGGATGGAATATTGATTGCATGGGAGAGATGAAGTTAACGACAGATCAAGTTACCCAGATCTCTCTTTTATTTTTTGTGATGAAGATCAGCCCTGGGCTAACATCTGTTGCTAATCTTCTTTTTGCTTGAGGAAGATGGTCCCTGAGCTAACATCTGTGCCAATCTTCATCCAATTTTTGCATATGGGATGCCGCAGCAGCATGGCTTGATGAGCCGTGTGTAGGTCTACAGCCGGGATCGGAACCCCGAACTTCAGGCCACCAAAGTGGAGCACACGAACTTAACCACTAAGCCATGGGGTAGCCTCCCCAGGTCTCTTTTTCTCTCAGGCTGTCTTGTTTCTTCCTGCTGCCTCTCCACCTAGCTCTTCATCTGGATTAAAGAAAAATATCTCTGAGTTATCTTTCTTTGGCTCCCTCTTTTAATGTCTTCCATATTTCTCTATTTTTTCTTTGGAATAAAAGAAATTGAACTTTCAGTAATGTTCTATCCATAAATCAATTAATAAATTCAATAAATATTGATTCAGAATACTGCAGTACATAAAGCAGTGTAGTGGGGGAGACATGTAAATTAACGATCACAGCCCAGCATGTGGTGAGTGCTATCTGAAGGCAGTACAGGGTGCTCGGGAACACAGAGGGGGCCACTGAACCCAGCTTTACAAGGTTGTAGGGAGGGGGAAGGGTATTCAGGCTTCCAGGAGAAAGTGATGAAGAAACTGAGACTTGCAAGATGAATAGCCAGGCAAAGCAGAGACAGTGCTTCAGGCACAGGGAAATCACGGACAAAAGCTTGAAAATGTGAAAAAGAATAAAATGTTTGAGCAACTGAAAGAATTTTAGTGTGGAGGGAGTGTTTAAATTTTTTTTCGATACAAAAGAAGTACATCCTTACTGACAAATATCTATCAAAAGTAGGAAGTAAAAAAATCGAAGTTTTTCCCCACCTACCCAAGTCCTCAGTATTAACCACTGTTAACAGTTTAATGAGTATTATTTCATATTCTTTACTATTCAAGTGAAAATACATAATCACATATACATGTATGTGTGTATGTATATAGTATTAATAGTTTTTAAAATATATGATCTTACAAAAGCATTCTTATGTTTTGTCTGCTACTTGATCTTGCCACTTAGAAATATATCTTAGACATCTTTCCTTGTCAATACAAGAACTCATTCTTTTTTTAAAAAAATTATTTTATTGAAGTCTTGTTGGTTTATAACATTGTGTAAATTCTAGGTGTACCTTATTATATTTCAGCTACTGTGTAGAAGAACTCATTCTTAATAGCTGAATAATATTCCACATACAATGGAATGTACTGTAATTTATTTAATTGATAACCTATTGATGAACATTTAGGATACTTTTAGTTTTTTGAGATTATAAAGAATGCTGCAATGAGTCCACTAGTACAGTATAAATATCTTTGCTCACTTCTACAAGCATTTCTGTAGGATAGATACTTAGTAGAGTGTGTTTGTTTCCTAGGGCTACCATAAGTAACCACAAACTTGGTCTTAAAACAACAGAAATTTATTCTCTCACAGGTCTTCCTTGACTTTTCCTAGCTTCTCATGGCTCTGAGCAATCCTTAGCATTCTTTGGCTTGTAGCTGCATCACTACAATCTCTGCCTCTGTCTTCACATGGCCTTCTTTCCTCTGTGTGTCACTCTGTGTATCTCCAAATCTCCCTTACCTTATAGGGATGACAGTCATTGGATTTAGTCTGAAAAAATTACATCTCATTTTAATTGTAGCCCTGTTAATATTTCTTCTGTGAATTGCTTGTTAATATCCCTTGATCAATTCTACTATTTTTTAAAATTTGATCTTTTTATTGAGATATAATTCATGAACCATAAAATTCACCATTTAAAATTGTACAATTCAGTGGTTTTTAGTATATTCAAGAGTTGTGCAACTATCATCACTAATTCCAGAACATCTTCATCACCACCCCCTAAAGAAACCTTGTATCCATTATCAATCATTTACCTTTTCTCCCTTCTCCTAGCCCCTGACAAACACTAATCTACTTTTTGCCTCTATGGATTTGCCTATTCTGGACATTTCATATAAATGGAATTATATGTTATGTGACCTTTTATGTTTGACTTCTTTTATTTAGCATGTTTTCAAGGTTCATCAACGTTGTAGCATACATAAGCATTTCATTCTTCTTTATTGCCTAACAATGCTCCATTGCACGAACATACTACATTTTATTTAATCATTCATCAGTAGATAGACATTTGATTTGTTTCCACTTTTGATTATTATGAATAATGTTGCTATGAGCATTCATGTACAAGTATTAGTGTTAATATATATTTTTAAATTCTCTTGCGTACATACCTAGGAACAGAATTGCTGGGTCATCTGGTAACTCTATGTTTAACTTTTTGAAGGAACCGCCAAACTGTTTTCCACAGTGGCTACACCATTTACATTCCCACCAGCAATGTATGAGGGTTCCAGTTTCTCCACATCCTTGCCAAGAATTGTCATTGTTCTTTTTTTATTATTACAGCCACCCTAGTGGGTGTGAAGTGATATTTCGTTGTGGTTTTCATTTGAATTTCCCTAATCACTAGTGATGTTGAGCATTTTTTCAGGTGCTTATTAGCCACTTGTATGTCCTTCTTAATGTCTATTCAAACACTTGGCCCATTTTTAAATTGGGTTATCTTTTTATTATTGAGTTGTAAGAGATTATCTTGTATATTCTGGATACAAATCCTTTGTTAGGCATATGATTTGCAAATATTTTCTCCCATTCTACCAGTGGCCTTATTTCTTAATAATGTCCTCGATACACAAAAGTTATAATTTTGATGAATTCCAACTTGCGTATTTTTTCTTTTGTTGCTTGTACTTTTGGTGTCATATAAGACTCCATTGCCAAATCCAAGGTCATGAAGATTTATCCCTATGTTTTCTTCTAAGAGTTTTATAGTTTTAGCTTTTACATTTAGGTCTGTGATCCATTTTGAGTTGGTTTTTATATATGGTGTGAAGTAGGGATCCAAATTCATTCTTTTGCTTGTGGATGTCCAGTTTTCACAGCACCTTTTGTTAAAAAGACTGTCCTTTCCCATTGAATGGTCTTGGCATCTTTGTCAAAAGTCAATTGGCCGTGAAGGTTTGGGTTTATTTATTTATTTATTTTGGTGATGAAGATTGGCCCTGAACTAACATCCGTTGCCCATCCTCCTCTTTCTGCTTAAGGAAGGATTTTTGCTGAGTAACATCTGTGCCAATCTTCCTCTATTTTGTACGTGGGTCGCCACCACAGCATGGCTTGATGAGCTGTGTGTAGGTCCGTGCCTGGGATCCGAACCTGTGAACAGAGAACCTGAACTTAACTACTATGCCACCAGGCCAGCCCCTATATGTCTATTCTTATGCCAGTGTCATGCTGTTTTGATTACTGTAGCTTTGGAGTGAGTTTCTAAATCAGAAAGTGTGACTCCTACAATTTTGTTCTTTTTCAAGATTGTTTTGGCCATATGGGTCCCTTGCATTTCCATATAAATTTTAGGATCATCCTTTCAATTTCTGCAAAAGCAGCAATTGGAACTTTGATGGGGATTTCTTTGAATCTGTAGATCAATATGGAGAGTATTGACTTCTTAACAATATTAAGTCTTCCAATCTGTGAACATAGGATGATGTCTTTTCATTTATTTAGGTCTTCTTTAATGTCTTTCAATTATGTTTTCTAGTTTCCAGTGTACAGGTCTTGCACTTCTTTGGTTAAATTTATTCCCAAGATTTTATTCTTTTTGATGATATTGTAAATGGAATTGTTTTCTTAATTTCACTTTTGGATCATTCATTGTTAGTGTATATAAACACAATTGGTTTTGTATATTGATCTTGTATCCTGAAATCTTGCTGAATTTGTTTATTAGCTCCAATAGTTTTTTAGTGGATTCTTTAGTTTTTTTCACTATAGGATCATGTCATCTGCAAATAGAGAAAGTTTTAATTCTTCCTTTACAATTCTGATGGATTTTATTTCTTCTCCTTGCCTAATTTTCCTGGCTAGATTTTCCAGTAGATCTATTGGGTTTTGCAAATTTAGTTTTGGACATGCTGAATTAGAGGTGCTTAGGCATTATTCAAGTGGAGAAGTCAAGTAGATGACTGACTATTCAGGTCAGGAGAGAGATCTGGTCTGGAGACTCAAATTTAGTAGATATTAGCATAAAGATGTTAACTGAAGCTCCTTGAAGAGATGACCTTGCCCAATGAGAGTGCTTAGAATGAGAAGAGGGCCTAAAACAGAGATCAATATCCTGTAAAGAATGGGGATAGGAAGAAGAGATCACAAGGGAAAACTGAGTAGTCACTGCCAGAAAATTAAGAGTTAAATCTTGAGACTATGGTGTCATGGAAGTCAAGGGAAGAAAGAGTTTCAAAAAAGTGGGAGTGTTCATTAGTTTGAGAAATATGAAATGTTTCAAACGCTGCTGAAAAGTTTAGTAAAATCATGTCTGGGGCAGATTAGAGCATGTTAAAATGCTCAAGGAACAAAGCCAGTAAAGATGATGGTGAAGATACTAAAGATGGGGGGGATAATCAGCAATCTATATTTATTTCAGCCAGTAAACATTATCTTTGGATTTGGATTATGCCTGAATTTTCTGTGTATTGCTTATGGCTTCTGGATGTGGCAGAAAACTCACTAGGGAACTCTTTGCTTGGAAGATCTTGTTCTAAAGGGCCATATATGAGCAGGTTCCAGGTAGAAGAGGCCTGATCTATTCTTTCTACCTCAGAGTTTCTCAAAGTATGCTCTGATTTGCATTAGAATCACCAGCAATACTTTTAAAGATACAGATTGGTGGGTGTAATTACAGACCTACTGACTCACAATCCCAGGAGTGGTTCCCTGGAATCTTCATTATAACAACCTCCCTCAGTTAATTCTTATGCATACCTAAATTTGGGAAGCACGGTTCTAGAAGAAGCACTTTCTAAAAGTTAGTTAAGTTGACTCATTTACTCCAATGTAACAGAGAACAGACCTACCTCAAATATACACTGATTATAGCAACATAAGATTATTTGGCTACTTTTGTGTACATGGGTGCACAGCCTCACAGAATGCTTGCCAAGTGTCAAACATTCTGTTATGTTACCAATGGTGTCATCAGTGTTGGGCTGAAACAATGGCACTCATCCTCTGTAGGTGCTATGGTCTTTCATTGGTCAGATTTGGTCTTTCTATATTCTTCATCTCTTAAGGTCAAGACTCCTTGCTTTCAGCTCATCCTATATCCCCTTTGATCAGTAACTACACCAACCTACAAAAAAGGACAGCTTAAGGGTGGAAATTGACCATCTAATCCAAGTCTTCAGGTTCCCTGTAAAGTGACTATATCAAATGATATCTAAATCCATTCTTAGGTTGCTAACGGCATCTTATGCTTTTCAGCTTCATGCCTCTTTGCATTGTTCTTTGTGCATTGTCTTCTGTCCTGACCAACCAGTTAGTCTCTTTTCTTACTTCCCTATTTACTTCGTGTGTTTATTCACAGAGTGTGTTTTCTTTTATTGTCCATAGCATCAAGGAAAGTTGGGACTAAAATTACCTTAGGAATTTTCTGCTCCAACCCTTATTTTTACAGAAGGGAAAACTGAAGGCCAGAGTCATGAAATGACTTGCCCAAACTAACACAGCTAGTTAGTGACCCAGCTAGGGCCAGCACCTGGGTCTCCTGAATCCTTTTCCAGGGCTCTTCCCACCATAGTAGGGATACTTATCCCCAGAGAAGACAAACTAATAGTTTTTCATATGTTCTTCAAGTAGGACCAAGTCTGGGGTGCAAAAGGAAGAACTGAAGGAAAATAGTAAGCTTCTTTTTAAGCTCAGTCTGTTAAAAAGATTTAACTTTCAACCACTATATTAGTTTTCATTTTCCCCCCCTTCTCTGCCAGAAACAATAAAATGACTGCTGTGGCACTGAGACCAAGGCAAGGTATTATACTTAAATCTGAGTTTAAATGATTTACTATTGAGTTGGAAGACTGTCTGGTGTACTGGGTTTACCAGGATATTTCTGAATGCCACAGACCAGCCATGTGACCCTCATCAAATCACGACAAAGCCCTGTCCCTCAGTTTCTTCATTTTATAGGGAGGACTCTATTCCAAGTGCTTAGGCAGAGACCAATGAGAAAGCAGTGGCTTAAAAAAAAGTTACTTATATTTAAGAGTTATCAGCTCTGGGCAACTTAGTGACTACCTTTTACAAAGGATAAGATTGAAACATAAAAAGGTGAATGGAGTCCTCACTGCCTCATACTGTGGCTTGATTAATATTTACTTTTGAAAACTTAAAAAAAATCTCCAAGATGAATAGAATAGCATATTTGAAAATGGGAGAAAAGTCTGGAGTAAGAGAAGATGTTTTTCTTCCTACTGATCTTTTTTCTTTCTAAATAAGCCTTTTGGATATTACCAAAAGAGTCATTAGAAGTGAGCATGAAAGAGAGAGACGGGAAAAGAAAGAGATCATTCAAAGAGAATTTGACAAAAGAGCAACGACCGTAGGGAGAAAAAACCTCAGAGAGACGTGGTAAAGTCAAGTAATTTGGGTGAAAAGAACACGTGGTGCTGTGCAGTAGTAGGTGCCAAGGAGGATAGGTGGAAAATAGCAGGTGCCTGGCCAAAGAGTTTAAATTTTTTTTTTTACTGAGAACAGTAGGAGATAAATGAGCAGTCTCCAAGGTGCTCTGGAAAATCAATCACAAACATCATCTAGAAGCAGCTGACTTAATTCATTCTATTCCTATTACAATAAATCTGACTGGCATATAAAATTTGTGTGCCTGGAAATGCTAGCCTGAAAAATTACTTTTGGTCTCTTGCTTGAATTTTTATGTGAATAAAGAAAACTAGGAAACCACCGAAAAACACAGAGAATCCAACTCTTTCCTTCTCCAGAGAATATTTCAAGGCCCAGATCCAGCCTAGTGTGTGGATAGTAATAGACTACTGTATACAAAATAATTTATAAATTTTGGTTATCCAAAATGGGGAGGCTGCCTTTTATATACAAAGATACAGAACTTCCACTAGGACAGGTACTTGAAGTGTTTTTTTCTCATATTGGAGGAGATTTTGTATTAACCCATCTGTACTTTCTAACCCTGTCTCCCTCATGTGCAATGCTAAGAGGCTGAGCAGGGAACAGAATAAATTAAGTGGTCCACTCAGAGGTTGAGCCCATGACTGGGGCTTCATTAGCACCTTGGCTCCGCCAACTGATTCTAATGAAAGCTCCACTGAAGTGGCTGTGATGGATTGCCAAGCCTTAAATTAGAGGTAGTGAAAAAGAATGGAATCTTTCACCACATAAGCTTACTATAGACCAGCTCGTATTGATGATAAGCTAATCACTTCAGAGTAGTCAGTCTCTTTTTGTGCATTTTGCTAGATACTTGGTGGGCTCACCAAGGACTCTTGGAACTTGTATCCTTCAATTCTGGAAAATTTTCTTGCACTTTTTATTTGATAATTTCATCCTCTTAATATTCTCTCTTTCTGAACTCCGATTAGGTGAATATTAGACCCCTGAATTGATCCTAGAATTTTGTTATCTTTTCTCTCCCATTTTTTATGTATTTACCTTTTTTTAAAAAAAAATTTACTATTTTTTAGAGCAGTTTTAGGTTCACAGCGAAAGTGAATGGAAGGTACAGCGATTATCAATATATCCCCTGCCCTTACATACACACAGCCTCCGTGACTCTCAAAATCCCACATCAGAGTGGTACATTTGTTACAACTGATGAATCTCCATGAACACGTCATAATCACCCAAAGTCCATAGTTTACATTAGCGTTCATGCTTGATGTTGTACGTACAATGGGTTTGGACAAATGTGTAGTGAAATGTATCCACCATTGTAGTATCATACAGAGTAGTTTCACTGCCCTAAAAATCCTCTCTATTGCTCCTATTCATTCCTCCCTCCCTGTTAAACTCTGGCAACCACTGATCTTTTAATGTCTCCATAGTTTTGCTTTTTCCAGAATGTCATATAGTTGGAATTGTATAATATGTAGCATTTTCAGATTGGCTTCTTTCACTTAATAATATGCATTTAAGATTCCTCCATGTCTTTTCCTGGCTTAATGACTTGTTTCTATTTAGTACTGAATACTATTCCATTGTCTGGATGGACCAGTGTATTTATACATTTATCTATTGAAGGACATCTTAGTTGCTTCTAAGTTTTGGCAATTATAAATAAAGCTGCTATAAACATCCATATGCAAGTTTTTGTGTGAACATAAGTTTTCAGTTCCTTTGGGTAAATGCCAAGGAGTAGATTGCTGGATGTTATGGTAAGAGTACATTTAGTTTTGTAAGAAACTACCAAACTGTCTTCCAAAGTGGCTGTAATCATTTTGCAATGAGTGAGAGTTCCTGTTGCTCCACATCCTGGCCAGCATTTGGTGTTGTCAGTGCCCTGGATTTTGGCCATTCTAATAGATGTCTAGTGGTATCTCCCTGTTGTTTTAATTTGCATTTCCCTGGTGACATATGATGTGGAATATCTGTTCATATACTTATTTACCATCTGTATATCTTCTTGGGTGAGGTGTCTTTGGCCCATTTTTTAATGGGGTTGTTTGTTTTCTTACTGTTGAATTTTAAGGGTCCTTTATGTATTTTGGATAGCAGTCCTCTATCAGATATGTCTTTTGCAAACATTTTCTCCCAGTCTGTGGTTTGTCTTCTCATTCTCTTGATAGTGTCTTTCCCAGAGCAGAAGTTTTTCATTTTAATGAATTCCAGCTTATCAATTATTTCTTTCATGAATCGTGCCTTTGGGGTTGTATCTAAAAAGGCATCACCATACCCAAGGACATTTAGGCTTCTTCTAATGTTATCTTCTAGGAGTTCTATAGTTTTATATTTTACATTTAGTTCCATGATCCATTTTGAGTTAATTTTTGTGAAGCATGCAAGGTCTGTGTTTAGATTCATTTTTTTTTTTTTGCATGTGGATGTCTAGTTATTCCAGGACCATTTGTTGAAGAGATTGTCTTTGCTCCATTGTATTGCCTTTGTTCTTTTGTCAAAGATAAATTGACTGTATTTATGTGGGTCTATTTATAGGCTCTCTATTCTGTTCCACTGATCTATTTGTCTATTCTTTCGCCAATAACACACTGTTTTGATTACTGTACCTTTATAGGAAGTCTTGAAGTTGGACAGTGTCAGTCCTCCAACTTTGTTCTTCTCCTTCAATATTGTGTTGACCATTCTGGGTCTTTTGCCTCTCTGTATAAACTTTAGAATCAGTTTGTCAATATTCAGAGAATAATGTCCAGGGAATTTGATTGGGATTGCATTGAATCTATAGATCAATTTGGGCAGAAATGATATCTTGAAAATATTGAGTCTTCCTATCCATAAACATGGAATAGCTCTCCATTTTATTTAATTCTTCATTGATTTCATCAGAATTTTTAGTTTTTCTCATATATATCTTGTACATATTTTGTTAGATTTCTACCTAAGTATTTCAATTTTTGGATGCTACTACAAATGGTATTGTGTTTTTAATTTGAAATTCCACTTGTTCATTGATGGTATATAGGAAAGCGATTGACTTCTGTATACTAACCTTGCATCCTGCATCTTTAGTATCATTGCTTATTAATTGTAGGAGTTATTTTTGTAATTTTTTTTTGGATTTTCTACATAGATCATCATGTCATCTCCAAACAATGACAGTTTTATTCCTTCATTCCCCATCAGTATACATTTTATATCCTTTTCTTGTCTTACTGTGTTAACTAGAACTTCCAGTACAACGTTGAAAAGGAGTGGTAAGAGAGGACATCCTTGCCTTGTTCCAGATCTTAGCAGAAAAGCTTCTAGTTTCTCACCATTAAGTATGATGTTAGCTACAGGGTTTTTTTTGCTGATGTTCTTGATTGAGCTACCCTCTATTCCTAGTTTGCTGAGAGTTTTTATCAGGAATGGCTGTTGGATTTTGTCAAATGCTTTTTCTGTATCTATTGATATGATTTGACTTTTCTTTCTCACCATGTTGATGTGATGGATTACATTAATTGATTTTTGAATGTTGAACCAGCCTTGTGCACCTGGAATAAATCTCACTTGGCCATTGTGTAAAATCCTTTTTATACATTGTTGGATTCAATTTGCCAATATTTTGTTGAGGATTCTTGCATCTATGTTCATGAGAGATATCGGTCTGTAGTTTTCTTTTCTTGTAATGTCTTTGTCTGGTATTTGTATTATGGTGTTATTGGCCTCATTAAGGTAAGAGGTATTCCTTCTGTTTCCTATCTTCTGGAAGAGATTGTAGAGATTGGTATAATTTGTTTCTTTAATGTTTGGTAGAATTCACCAGTGAACTCCTCCGGGCCTGGTGCTCTCTGGTTTTAAAGGTTGTTAATTATTGGTTCAATTTCTTTAATAGATTTGTGGCTATTCTAATCAGTTGTTTCTTTTTGTGTCACTTTTGGCTGTTTTTCTTTTTAAAAGGGAGATTTCCTCTACTTTATCTTCCAATGTTTTGATTAAATTTCTTATTTTGTCTTTTTAAACTTTAAAAGTATCTTCTTGTTCTTTATTCTTTTTCCATAGAATCTTGCTCTTGTTCTATGGATGCAATAATTTCTTAATTCTCTGGAGATATTAATTTTAGCTTTTAAAATGACTTTTTTAATGAAAGAGAATCACTTGGGGAACTCTCTTTCTCTCTCTACACACACACACACACACACACACGGAGTTAGAAAGAGAAAGAGAGAATGAGAATTCAGTAGAATGGTAGAATATAAAGTTAATTTACAGGAATTTATCTATATTTTTACTATATACACACAATCCGTTAGAAGATACAATAGAACAGAAGACCCTTTTAGCAACAGCAACAAAAAAAGATAAAACACTTCACAAAAATGTGCAAAATATATGAGGAAAACACTAGTGAAAGACAAAAGTATATCTGAACAAATGGAAAGACATGCTCTATTCATGGATAGGGAAGATTCACATTGTAAAGATATTAATTCTCTTGAAGTTAATTTGTAAAATTAATGCAATCCCAATAAAGTGTCAACAGTTTTTTTAAAGATAATCCTAAAGTTCACACGGAAAGTAAACAAGCAAAAATAACCGGGAATCTTTGAAAAAGAAAAATCAAACGTTAAAGTATATTAAAATGCCTCAAAAGTTATAGAATGTGGTATTGGTGATAAATAGACAGCCAGATGGAACAGAAATATTCCAGAAATAGACCCAAATAGATATGGGAATTTAGTACAAATCAGTGTGATAAAGATGGAGTTTTTACTAAATAGTGCTGGAAAAAGATAAAGTTGGATTCATATCTCATGCCATATACCAGGCTAAACTTCAAGCGGATCAGTGATTTAAATTTAAAGAGAAATGAAACCACAAAAGTACTAGAAGAAAACATGGGTGAATTCCCTTGTAATCTTGGAGTGGGAGAAGGCCTTTTAAACTATGACTCAAAATCCCAAGGTCATTAAGAAAAAAGATTGACAAATTTGACTACATTAAAAAAAGACAAAGCTTCTTCATGGCAAAAAATATCATAAGCAAAATAAAAAAAAAAGACAAACTGAGAAAATATTTGCAGTTCATATCACAGAAAAAGAACTACTCTGTCATAGAAATTGAGAAGTAAAAGACCAACAACTCTATAAGAAATTTGGTATAGGACATGAAGAGATATTTCAAAGAAATGCAAAGATGCTTTAAAATATAAAAAGATGCTCATCTTCATTCACAATCAGAGAAATTCAAATTAAAACTTTTTTGAAATGCCAATTCTTGCCCACCAGTTTGGCAACAATCCAAAAGTTTGACAACATAGTCTGATGATGAGGCTTTGGGGGAAAAGGGCACAACTCCTGTGGAGGGGAATCTGGGAACATATACCATAATTACAGATCTATTTTCCCCTTGACCTAACAATCCATTTTTGGGAATCTATCTTATAGATACATATATAAAAAATTACATATGTACAATGACATCTATACAAAGTGACCCTTTCTGGCAAATGCAAAGAAGCCAAAAACAAAACTACAACTAAAATAAAGTTCCTCATGTATTGATATGCAGAGATTTACAGGATACATTTTTAGTAAAAAAAAAATTTTAAGGGGGCCAGCCTAGTGGTTAAGTTCACACACTCTGCTTTGGCAGCCCAGAATTCACAGGTTTGAATCCCGGGTGTGGACCTATGCACTGCTCACCAAGCCACGCTGTGGTGGCATCCCACATACAAAATAGAAGAAGGTGGGCACAGATGTTAGCTCAGGGCCAATCTTCTTAGGTGGGACCTAAGCTAACCCTGAGCTAACATCATTGCCAATCTTCCTCACACACACAAATTTTAAGGTGAAAACCAGTATGTAGTATACTATCTTTTGTGACATAAATAGGGGAAAATAAAATATATATTCATATTTGCTTATATTTACCTAAAGAAATATTAAAAAGACACAAAAGAAGCTAATAAAATGATTTCTTACAGGAGACTGGGGGTGGAGAGGAGGTGGATGGAGGCAAGGGTGGGAGTGAGACCTCTCAGAGTATCCCTATTTATATTGTTTTGGCCTTTGAACCATGTAAATATATTATTGATTGAAAAATAATAAGTATGAATAATCTTTTCCTTGCATTGCCTCTATTTCCTCCTGTTTCCTTTAATTGTTTGCCTGTTTGGTCTTTTGGCATGCTGGTGTTATTGATTGATCCCAAAATGCCAGAATCTGAAGGATATATTCTATAGGCTTTCCACTTCTCAAGAGAAAAATTCATCTTCTTGGGAGCCAGATGCTTGGTTGCTAGCATTCTGGGAGCAGGGGAGAGGGGACAGGAGTTGAGGGGTCCCACATTGAGCTTGCAGACTTTCATTTCATCCACCTATTTTCAGCTCCACATCCTCTCCTGACTTGTTCTAGGTCGGCATTAGTTTAATTTCTCCATAGAGTGAAACTTTGGTGGTGGGCATAATTGCCTGGAATCTCAGCTGGTGATTCCACCACTTCATATATAGACTTTCAACTAATTACCCTGTATTAACTCCATGCCTCACCCTAGTTTACTGAGGTGTTTGGAATCTACAAGCTCTGGTAAGTGTTCTTCAGAGTGAATCAGTTCTCTTCTTCTTCCCCCTCCTCCTCTCCCTCCTTCTTATTATGGCAAATATACATAACATAAAATTTACCATTTTAATCATTTTTAGGTGTACAATTTAGTGGCATTTTAAGTACATTCACATTGTTGTGCAACCATCACCACCATCCATCTCCAGAACTTTTTCATCTTCCCAAAATGAAACTCCATATCCATTAAATAATAACTCCCTAGTCCCCCTCCCCCAGCCCCTGGCAATCACCGTTCTACTTTCTGTCTCTATGAATTTAACTACTCTAGGTACCTCATGTAAGTGGAATCATACAATATTTGCCTTTTGGTGTCTGGCTTACTTCACTTAATATGTCTTCAGGTTTCATCCATGTTATAACATGTGCCAGGGTGTCCTTTCTTTTTAAGGCTGAATAATATTGCATTCTATGTATAGAGCACATTTGTTTATCCATTCTTCTGTTGATGGACACTTGGGTTGTTTCCATCTTTTGGCTATTGTAAATAATGTTACCATAAACATTGGTATATGAACATCTGTTCAAGTCTCTGCTTTCAATTTTTTGGGTATATTCCCAGTAGTGGAATTGCTGGGTTTTGTGGTAGTTCTATGTTTAATGTTTTGAGGAACTGCCCTACTGTTTTCCACAGCAGCTGCACAATTTTACATTCTCACCAACAGCACACAAGGGTTCCAATGTCTCCACATCCTTGCCAACATTTGTCATTTTTTGCCCTTTTTTTTTATAATAGCCATCCGAAAGGGTAAGGAGTGATATCTCACTGTGGTTTTGACTTGCATTTCCCTAATAATTAGTGATGTTGAGCTTCTTTTCTTGTGCTTATTGGCTGTTTGTATGTCTTCTTTGGAGAAATGTCTATTCAAGTCCTTTGTTCATTTTTGAATTGGTTGGTTTTTCTTGTTGTTGTTGAGTTGTGGGAGTTCTTTATATATCTGAGATACAAATCCCTTATAAGATATATGATTTGTAAATATTTTCTCCCATTCTGTGAGTTGCCGTTTTATTCTGTTGATAGTGTCCCTTGATGCACGACAATTTTAAATTGTGATAAAGTCCAATTTATCTATTTTTTTCTTTTGTTGCCTGTGACTATGGTGTCATATACCAGAAATCATTGCCAAATCCAACATCATGAAGATTTTCCTGTTTTCTTCTAAGACTTTTATAATTTTATCTCTTACATTTAGGTCTTAGATCTATTTTGAGTTAATTTTTACATATGGCATAAGGTAAAGGTACAACTTCATTCTTTTGCATGTGGATATCCAGTTTCCCCAGGATCATTTGTTGAAAAGACCATCTTTTCCACACTGAATGGTCTTGGTATCCTTGTCAAAAATGATTTGTCCTTATATGCAAAAGTTTATTTTTGAGTTCTATCTTTATGCCAGTATCACACAGTTTCAATTGCTGTAGACTTGTAGTAAGTTTTAAAATCAGGAAATGTGGGACCTTCATTCTTCTCTTTCAAGATTGTTTTGGCTATTCAGGGGCTCCTGAGATCCCATATAAATTTTAGCATGCATTTTGCTATTTCTGGAAAAAATGTCATTGAGATTTTGAGAGGGATTGCATTGAATCTGTAGATCACATTGGATAGCATTGACATCTTAACAATATGGTCTTCCAACCCATGAACACAGATGTCTTTCAATTAATTTGCGTCTTCTCTAATTTCTTTCAGCAATATTTTGTAGTTTTCAGTGTTCAAGTCTTTCACTTCCTTGGTTAAGTCTATTCCTAAGTATTTATTCTTTTTGATGCTATTGTAAATGGAATTTTTTTAAATTTCATTTTTGGATCATCCATTGCTAGTGTATAGAAATACAAATGGTTTTTGTATTATCTTGGGTCTTGACCTTGCTGAATTTGTTTATTAGTTCTTATAGATTTCTAGCTAGGTGGCCTTTAGCATGTTACTTAATCTTCTGTGCCTCAGTTGTCTCATCTATAAAATGAAGATAATGGTAATATCTAATTTATAGTGTTGACATGAGGATTATATGAGGTAATCCATATCAGCACTTAGAACAGTATCTGGCTCATCGTACTCGTTCAGTAAATGTTGGATGTTATTATATATTTTAAATTGTATAGAATAATGTAACTAGGACATAAAACTATAATTTCAAAAGTATCGTTGTTTAAGATGAGGCAAAGTAAAGAAAATGAGCCTCCAGACTGGATTAATATAAGAAAGTGGGAGAGGGCCAAGCTTTCAGGTAAAAAGGGTAAGAATAGGGCAGAGGTGGGGGGATATGGTATTCACGGAATAGAGAAAGCTGCATTGACACACAGAGGGGGGAGGAAGGAAATGAAAGAAACCTGTCCTTACTTATTTTTTAACTATTTGTTCTTGGAGAGTTTTAAGTGTGTCTGAATAGTTGGGACCTGTTCACAATTATAATGTGAAAGGACCTGTTCCATCACTAATGTGGGACTCTGCTGTCCTACTCAACTCACCCTTGGCCACTGGATGTCATCTTTTGAAGACGCCTAAAGTTTGTGCCTGGTACCTTTATGTTAGTGCAGTGCTTCCTAAATTGGGGTCAATTATGAGCCACAGTTGTAACTTTTGCTATATATGCCTACCATCTACACACAAGAGACGCTTCCTGATAAAGAGTGGAAAAATAAAAGGTTTGATTGAGATTTTAGTTCAAAAGTAAACAAACAATTATGGAAGGAGGTTTATCCTACATTTAACTCAATTCAGATTTGAATTCAACTACTTTCTAATTCTTAAAACAAAGAATGAATTATTGCTTTTTGGGGTGTAATTTTCTGACAAACTGATGTAATAGCATGATTATAGTATCCTTCACTTCACTTTTGACTTTCATTAGAGGGTCATTTTTGCAAAAATGTTTGAGGGCTGCATCATTTTTTCCAAGGACTTCTCTTAAGCTTTTATTATTCAAGTAATTCTCTTTTAAAATGTCAGTGCTATCATCATCCTTGTCCATTTTCTCTTCAATTGCTAACTGATCTAACTTTGCCAGGTCATCATTTGCCAATGACTTTGTGAGTTATTTGAGGAGTTCGCCAACACCTTTCACCTACTTCATACATCTACATCTTTTGCAAAATTTTCAATCTCACTTTGCAAATTTGGACTGTGCATTGTTAGATATTTATAGAAAAGAAAGACCATTGCCACAATGGCCAGGGGTAGACACTAGCATTAGTCAAGGAGGGATGTTTAAATGGGACCTAATTTTATTACGGTGAACTCATTGATGAATATTTTTTTGTGTTATGCCAACTTTTGCTCCCTGCAGGAGCTTACTGTGTAGACTCTGATAATGAACACTTGGATAATAAGAACCTCTCTGTATGTCTCAATAAATTCCATCTTTATCTAGTTAGGAATCTTTTACCGTAGGCAACAGTAAATGATTTCAGTGATTTATTCTTCAGTGTCCTAGTGGTAGCAATGACATTTTTAAACCAGTAGAAGTCAATATCGTAGGTCTTAATAATCTATGAAAAAGAAAACTTGTAATATCAGTGAACCAGATTGACGAAAGGCTTTAATTTGAACTGAACCAGACTGTGCCCCACTCAGAACCATTTCAAAATGGGCTTATACTGATTGATTAATAAAGGAAAGTCACTCAGGAAAGCACTGTAAGGTAGTTATATCAGGCTATACAATGTGTCAAGAACTGTGAGGGGTCTGAGACTTTACCTGCATGCCAGTTTCATGAAACTCCTGGGTCAGTGACAAAGGACTTCATTACTCATTGCTCAGCAATCAGCATGAGCTTCATGTTCATATCAGAACTCCTTGCCATGCCTACGCCCCTTTCCCACAGGGAGATGCAGAGGGGGCTGGGTGGAAGCTGTGTAAACAGTGGGTTTGCATCTCAGCTGAGGAACTTTGCACTTAGGGAACTCAAATCTTTTATAGTGGGCTGCACATTAACCTGTTCAACCTTTACTCTAGAGAGAAATATTATTTTTATTATACTGGAAGTTTTAATCACATCCTCTTCACTCCATTGGTGAAGAATGAATTCCCACCCTAGGGTTATGGAGATGGTCAAACACATGATACCTGACACTGGACAGATGGGATCCACAGCAGTTTATTAGTCACATATATTCACAGCCCAGGGGAGGAGGCCACCACATGTCTTGCAGGTCACAAGGGGTTGCACACAGGAACAGAGTTAATAACCAGGGGCTGTAGGAGGCAAGATTTGTAGCATCAAGAGGGTGAGGTGCCCCCTGGTTCCTGTGGGAAGATGTGATTGGCTTGGAATAATTCTGCAGGATGGCAGGGAACTGAAACCCACTACTCAGGGATGAGCAGGAACTGGGACTTGTCCCCCTGATAAGGAGGGTTGTCTGGCTAGGGAATCTTATCTACAAGAGCAAAGTGGGAGAAAAACTTACACTATACTGGACAATAAACAAATTGCCCTTTACCTCAGAGGAGAACACTATCTCTGTCTTTCATGGATATTTGCTATATAAACATTCTTGAAAATATAGTCAATGTCTCTGCTTGCAAGACATGCAGGAATGTGAGAGACCTATGGATAAATGTCTCCCAATACAATGTTGATAGGATTGAAGAGGAAGCACATTTTGATTATGGTAGTAATAAGACTATAAGATTATGATAGTAATAAGTTTAAATAAAAATTTATCTGATCAGAGTATAATAATTTTGACAGTTCCTAATATGGTGGATGAGGTCAAACTATACAAATGAACCTTTCCAATTGTATAAAGGCTAGAGTAGAATTGCTGGGAAAGGGACATCCAAATATCTGTATTCTGAATATCTGACCATCAACGGGTGTCTTTAAGCACTCCGGGTCTGATACAGTAATCCTAACTTTCTAGTTGAATAAAATCCTAACACTAGGAAAAATAAGAATAAGAAAAACAAATCAGAAATAGAATAGACTTAAGAAACATCTCTTTTCAAAAATGTCTTCTCAGTGAGGCATGAGAACCCAACACGATAACTCTCGTTAAATTTCATTCCTAGTTCAAATACTACCTCTTTCAAGAAGTCTTTTTCATTTCCCCATCTAAAACTAATTTCCTCAACTTCTGTCAATTAAAAAGATTTTGTTTATAACATTTATTATAACTGCTATCATATTCCCTTGTGCTATAATAGTTTTCTTTTCTATCCTTTACCAGATATGGTCTCTGCTTCCAAGAAGCTTACAGTCTGGTCAATAAATTTTCATTTCCAAAATGGTTTTTTTCCTTCATTTTTAAATTTGTTTTATTTTTTATTTCAATTTTGCGTCTCTCATAGTTCTCTACAGGAAGTAGGTGCTCAATAAATGCTTGTTGAATATAATTGGACAAAATAAATGGAAATAATAAAACCCTATATGTCTGTATGCCCTATATGTAGCACTTTTAAAACTTATTAAGCTCTGTTGTACCAAGAATTTCACTTGATGCTCATAGCATCATTTTAAATAAAGGAAGGCTAACTTTGTTAACCTTATTTGACAGATGAGAAACCTGAGGCACAGAGAAGATAAGTGACTTGCTCCAAGTAACGCATCTTATTGGGAATGTAAATCGATACAGATTTTATGTAAAGTAATTTCAACATGTATATATCCTTCCTGCCTGCCTATCTATCTATCTATATCTATCATCATCTTAAAAATATTTTTACCTTTGAGTCAGTGAGTCCACTGATGGGAATCTACTCTAAGGAAGTAATCTGAAATAGAGGAGTTTTTGTGGAAGGATGCTCATCACAATGTTACTTATAATATTGAAAATACTGAAGCAGCTTAAAATGCCCAACAAGAGGGAAGTAGTTAAATACATATGGTACAGCCTTATAATAGAATATTTTATTTTTAATAATTTGATATATTTATTTTCAGGTTATTTTTCTCTTCATATGTATATATGGTTTAAAATAGTAACTCAGCATTGTGCTGGCATAGGATGGAGACATAGATCAATGGAATAGAATTGAGAGTCCAGAAATATACCCTAATATTTATGATCAATTGATTTTTGACAAAGGAGTCGTGACGATTCACTGGGTAAAAAATAGTCTTTTCAACAAATAATGCCAAGATAGCTGAATATCCACATACAAAAGAATGAATTTGGACTCCCTACGTTACACCATACACAAAAATTAACTCATAATGGATCAATAGACCTAAATATAAGAATTAAAAGTGCAAAACTCTTACAAGAAGACAAAGGAGTAAATCTTCATGACCTTGGGTTAGACAGTATCTTCTTAGATATAACACCAAAAGCAGCAGCCATAAAAGAAAAAACAACCCAGAGACTTGAAGAAAATATTTGCAAAATCATATATATAACAAAGAACTTGTATCCAGAACATATAAAGAACTCTTAAAATTCAATGATAAAAAAGACCAACAACCCAATTTTTTAAAAAATGGGCAAAGAATTTTAATAGACTTTTCTCCAGAGAAGATATGCAAATGACTAATAAGCTTATGAAAAGATGCTCGACATCATTAGTCATAAAAGAAATGCAAATCAAAACCACAAAGTGATGCCACTTCATATACAGTAGAATAGCTATAATAAAAAAGTCATATAACAAGTATTGGTGAGGATGTGGAGAAATTGGAACACTCATAAATTGCTGGTATGTATGTAGAATGGTGCAGCCTCTATGGAAAACAGTTTGACATTTTCCCAAAAAGTTGAACATAGTTTAACCATAGGATCTAGCAATTCCACTCCTAGCTATCTACTCAAGAAAAATGAAAACACATGTCCACACAAAAATTTGCACACAACTATTCATAGCAGCATTATTCATAATAGCCAAGAAATGGAAAGAAGCCAATGTCTATCAAGTGATGAATGGATAAACAAAATGTGGTATAACCATGCAATGGAATGTTATTCAGTCATGAAAGGAATAAATTACTGATGATGAAAATATTCTAAAATTAGATTGTGGTGATGGTTGCACAATTCTGTAAATATGCCAAACCCATAGAATTGTACACTTTAAATGGGTGAATTTCATGGTATGTGAGTTGTGTCTCATTAAAGGTGTTAAAATAACATCATACAATGCATGTTTTGTATAAATGACTTTAATTATCAATTTATTGTTAATATATTTCATGCTAATGAATATAGTTCTACATTAAAAAAATCTTTATTCCCTACTAATTACAAAAGTAATGCATGTTCACTGGAAAAAAAATCTCAAAGAATATCAAAATGTCTAATGTAGAATATCAAAGTTTTCACATATTATTTCCTCAGAATTCTATTAATAGTTAATACAGCAATATATTTAATGGCTGCTTAGTATTTTGTTGTATTGCTGTGCCATAATTTACTGAGTTAATTCCATATTATTTTTTATTTAGCAATAAATTGGAAACAATCTCTAATGATCCCCCTGCTATGAACATCTTTGTGTGTACATTGTAGTGCAATTGTCAAATTATCTTCTTAGAATAAATTCCTGCAAGTGTATTTGCTGGTTAAAGTGTATGTATATTTTTAAGGTTTTAAAATTATATACTACTAAATTTTATCCCCCAAAATTATACTAGTTTGTACTCTAATCAGCAGTGTTTGTGGAACATCTGTTCTCCCTTATCTTTTCCAACCCTGGTTATTATTATTTTTTCTTAAAGCATCTTAGCTAGTTTAGTAGGTGAAAATGGTGTCTTATTTTAATTTAAAATTACTTTTGATTACTAGTAAGTTGAACACTTTTTCATGAACTTTTGGCCTTTTGTATTCCTTTATGAATTGTCTATTTAAGCTCTTTGCTCATTTTTAAAATGGAAGTGTCATCTTTTTCTTCAAGACTATATTCAATAGAATAATATGCAGCCAATAAAACTGTCTTATGAAGAATTCTTAATGCTTATTTTCAATGTTAAGTGAGAAAAAAACAGGATAGAATGTTATATCTATCCTACCAGCTCAATTATAGAAAATATGTATTGTGAAATACTAAAAAAAAAAATGTTATTATCTCTAGCTGGTAGGTTTAGATACTTTTTACTTTCTCTAAACTTTGTATTTTCCTATGGTGAGCTTATGTTACTTTTATAATTAAGTAAAATGTTTTTCCTTTTTTCTTTCAAAGCACAGAGCTAGTTTGTGGCAGAAGCGGGACCAGATTCTTTATTGCCCTCCCCCGCTCTGCAGTATGCATTAAGAAAGGTGTGGTGAGGGGTCGAAGGAGAGCCAAGGGAAGGCAAAGACAACAAAGGGTTTCAAGAAGAGTGTTGTAGGAGGATAATCTTGTTCTTATGAGATGCATGCTGAAGAATGTAGGGTTCAAGTGCGATGATATCTGCAACGTCGGAAATGTGCGCCGAAGCATTTAGAGTGTTATGATGTCCGGAGAGAGAAAGGGGAGGAGGGAGAGGAAGGGAGGCGGAAGAAGGAGTGGATGAAGTGTGGTGAAATGTTAACTGGTGAAGCTAAGTGAAAGGTATGTGGCTGCTCACTGTAGTATTCTTTCAACTTTTCAAACTAAAGAAGTTGGGAAACTTGTGGGCAAAAGAGGAGGGGGTAATCACCTTGTAAATGTTTCCGAGAAACGAATTAGGATGAGCCCGGAGAAGAGGCAGTTGGGTCTAGGAATCAGGAGACCACCGGAGATCTTAAAGAAATACTGGTTTCGAAAGGGCCGGGTGGGGAAGAGGCAAAGTCAGGTGGCAAAGAGTTGGCAAATGAGTGAGAGGTGAGGCAGTGGGGTCAATGGTGTGGGCTGCAATTCTGAGAATTTGAGCAACGGGGAAAAGAGAGATGAGAAACTGGCTGGAGAAGCAATAGAATTTTGGAAACTTTTTATGTTATTAATTTTCACCTCATTATGGATTCCTATTAATAGAAAATTAATATTTGACCTTCTATCTCCCCTGCACACATTGCCATTTCTGATATATAAAATGAAGAACTGGCAAACCAAAAGTGAAAGAATAATATGCACAATGCTACCATCTAGAGTATCCACGGAAAATTACACCCCGTCTTTAACGTCAGTTCAGGCGACTTGCTCAGAGACTAGTTTAGGGCTCCGGGTTCACGTGTGTGTTTGTTGCTTTGTGTAAACAGTGTGGGAGGGTGAGTAATATTCTAGGTGCAGCCCAGTGTTTGGGGACTGATATTTTGATCTCTGAGTGAAACATTTAAAATTTCCATGAAGCCCTAAAATTTGATTTCAAACCAGGAGAGACATTTTGGCAATACTTTGCCTCAGTAGTGCTTTGGAAATGAAATTGAAACATTTAGAAGGAGAAGAGGCGGTCAAAGATAATCCAAAGTACAAGAATTAAGGGGGTTATTGTGTTTAGCTGGCAAAAAGGTGAAAGTACACTTGAAGTTTCTCTTTTGCTTCGGAAAACTTCATAAATCTTTTCAGCTAGTCTGGAGCCAAGTGTTACTGGATATTGGTGAAGGTGCACATATGGGAATGCGCTCTCAGGGAATGGTAGACGGAGTAATTTAGGGTAGGCAGGAGCTGGCTCTTGATGGGTGTGTAGGATTTCAACAGTCAAAGATGGGGGTGGACAGCAAAACTTCCAGGCAGAGGGAACATTGAGAACAAAGGCAGAAAAGCACAAGGCACGTTTGGAGAACAGGGATCAGTCCGGGTATAGCCAGAGCATGAAATGCATCAGCAGAAAGAGTGGGAGAGAAGGTGGGAAAGGTTCATTGGCACCTGTATGCCTCTCTTCTCTTCTCCCAACCAGAGGATTCATTCCTGAGAATGGGGGTGCTTGTCTTTTGTTCCTCTCTAAGGGCCTAACACTTGGCTGGGTACACAGCAGGGACTTAATAGATTTTGTCAATTAGACCATTAGCTAATACCACTGTGTACTTACGTTTTCTAAGAGTTTGGCCGTCAGAACTAGTCATGATGGTAGATGCTGGGATTTAACTACTAGAGGCATGATTCTGGTGCTTGAAATAAGGCAAGTCCAACTCCCAGTTCACATCCAGAGCAGCACGTTTCAGACTTTAATATGAATCACCTGGGGATCTTGTTAACATGCAGATTATGATTCCATACGGCTGGCTGGGGTGGGGCCTGTGAGCCTGCATTTCTAATAACCTCCCAAGTGATGCCTATGTTGCTGGTCTGGGGACCAAACATTGAATAGCAAGGATTTAAAGACCCCCCCACCCCCTACTCCTTGACCTTTGCACACTCCAGACTCCCAAATGATTGGGCAAAACTAAGGGTTCATCACTTAGTATAGCTGATGTAAAAGCTCAAATTTAAAGTATCTTGTAAAGATTTCCTGCCACTAGAATTGTTGAGGTAAATTTGGACTGATGGCATCCAATCCGTGCTTTCTTTTAAAATTTTTCTTAGATGAGTATGGTTCTACCTGGTTGGACTGAGAGTGTGATCTAGTCTATTTTTAGAAAAGATAAGCCTTTACTCTCCAAATATAGGCTTATCTATCGACTGAACGTCCCTTCTGTTTAAATTCCATGCCTGTATCCTCCTCAATAATCACAAGCCTGTGTTTCTCAGGCTAATAGCTCACACAAGGGATGGCCAAACTCTAGTCATGGCTATTCTGAAAATGATTATTTGTTAAATGAAGAAATATGGCTGCAACAACATAAGTTGTGCTTCTTCTGGGTGCTCGTTATTTTTATTTCATTATTTTCCTCATCCTTTGAGTAGGCTAAGCTTTATAAGCTCAATATTGATTCCTAGCATTGTGGGGGTCAGGATTGGTAGTAATGGTCTCCATGATGAAAATGGAAGTGATGGTAAAATGTTGCATACATTAATTGGCTTCTGGTTGATTACACAATGCCACCTGGCCACATTTCAGGTGTGCAACAGGGAGAAAGGCCAAGGTGCTGAGTACACGATTATAATCTTATTAGGAAAGATGCCAGTCTTTAGGGGAAGATTAGAGGTTGTTTTTTTTTTTTTCCAAAATATATTTATGGGAAACATAGGCCTAACAATGAGATATTCACACAGTCTGGAGTCTGGAGGCAAAGAGAGGCGACCTACTTGACCCTCTGCCTGAACCCTTGCTTCTTCTCTTCTCTCAGTGTTTGGGACACCCATCTGCTCAGATTCTCAGTGTGACTTTGCAAAGACCTCAGCTACCTAACTTTAGCCTCTGGGAATAGTAAGACCTGTTCAGCAACCTCTGACCACCTGGGAGTCCACTTTCATGTGTAGCTGAGGGAAGAGGTTTTCTGCTGATATATACATATATGTAGATGTATATATTAAAATCAAGAACACAAGAAGAAATGAGGGTATTTTGCTGTTGCATTTGAATCAATTTTTCTTTCAAGGGCTAGGTCAATTGTTTTGCTGTCTTTTCTACTTAAAGCTTGTGGGCTGCCCTAATCACTAGTATGGCAATCTAAAAACACCAGTTTTCTGTGAGGAGGGACTGGGCTCTTCACCAGAAGCTTCCTGCTCAGTGTCCTAGAGTGCTTTCCCTACAAGCTCAAGTCTAGAAGAGGTCAAATACAATGACGGCCTTCTGATTCCTGGCTATTTTTCAAAAGCAATTCTGTTTGACTTAAGTCAAACTTCCTTCCTTCCTTTTTTTCCTTTGCTTCCAGATATACATATTTAAAAATTACGAAGAGCTAGTACATTAAAATAATTCAAATATTACAGAAGTGAAGGTTCACCATCCCCCTCCTTTTTTGATCACCACAATAAGTTTAGTTATCCATCACCTCACATAGGTACAAATTTTTTTCTTGTGATGAGAACTTTTAAGATCTATTCTCTTAGCAACTTTCAAATACACAATACAGTATTATTAACTATAGTCATGCTGTTCATGACATCCCCAGGACTTTATCTTTTAACTGGAAGTTTGTAGCTTTTGACCATCTTCACCCATTCCCCCCACCCCTCATTCCCTGCATATGGCAACCACCATCTGTCTGTGTTTAATCTCATACTCCAGAGGTAATAATTATTAACAGATTGGTATAAATTTAGACTTTTAGTATACATATATAAATATATACATTCAGATATATAAGTTATTTTGGTTTATAAAAATTGAATTATATTTTATATACTTTTCTATATTTTTTCATTTATCAGTAGATCATGGATGCTTTCCCCTGTAAATACATATAGATTTCCCTGATTGCATGACCCCATAGTATCCCATTGTCATAATCTATTTAACCATCCCCCCGTTAACAGAAATTTCCTTTATTCCAGTTTTTTTTCTATTTGAATTATGCTACAACAAGTAAGCTTGCATAACAAGCTTTTTTTTTAGCATGAACTACTAGAAATGGAAATCCTGGGTCAAAATGTCTACATACTTAAATGTTACTAAACGTTGTCAAATTTTCTCTTAAAAAGGCTGTACCAATTTAAAGTCCCACCATCTGTTTAAATGTGTAATAGGGTCTGTTTTCTAGAACCCTTATGAATACTGGGTATTTCAATCCTTTAGCTTTTTTGCCAGTTTGAAAAATGGTATTTTGGTGGTGTTTAATGTGTGTTTCATTCATAGTTGGTGAGGCTGAGCGTCTTTCCACGTGTTGATGGCCATTTATGTTCTTTCTTTGGAAGGACCTACTTCCACCAGGAATTGCAAAGAGCAAACAAGCCAGCTTTTGTGACAGAGCTCTGGTGATGAGAAAGGTGTGTCATATACGCTTACACAGAAAAATCAAAATACAAGCGTTTCTTTTTGGTAGAAGTACAAATATGCTTCTTTAAATGATAAAGGCTGAAAGGAAAGTAGAATGTGTCACTCTGTAAAGGACACACAGACAGGCTTCATGGTATATTTCAGAGACACTAAGGTAATCGAACAGAGGAGAATATGGAGGGATAAGACTGCTGGTGATGCTGGCAGTGTAATTCTAACCATCCATCCATCAGTTCATTATTTGACAAATATTCAACAAATATTTTGAGCACCTACAATGTGATAATTCCTGGGTGTCCAGTGGTGAACAAGTCTCTGAAGTAATACTGACCGGGTTTGAATTTTGCTTTATCTCTTAGAGCTGTGTGATCTGGTGCACGTTGCTTAATGTCCTTGTACTGCAGTTTCCTCATCTGTAAAATGAGTATAGTAATAGTATGTATCTCACAGGGATGTAGAGAAGATTAAAAGAGATAATGCAAGTAAAGTTCTATGAACAGAGTAAGCACCTATCAAGAGTGGTATTTGCAACTCCTGACAAATGAGTTGCTATCTTCCTCCCCACAATTAATCTGGAGAAACTATAGAAGCCAGAGGGAAACGGATTCCAGGAACAACAACAGCAGCAACAACAACACCGTGAGAAACCCCTGGGGATACTGAAAGCTGCCTTGGACTGTGTGTAGAAGGTGGGTAGCCGTAGCTTGGTGCAGGGGACGGCCAGAGGCACTGGTGATTGGACGGGCAGAAGAAACCCTTTAGAGCTCTACTCCTGCCTCTCCCCTGTGTACCCTCAGGATACTTACTGCTTGCCTCACTCATTGCAGAAATCAGCTGCAGTAGCCCAAACTGCCCGTGTCAGTGGGTTCATGAGTAGATGAGTAGTGCAAAAGTCCTGCTGGGGTGAGGAGTTGATGAGCATAGCGTGGACTAACCAGCTGCCCTCTGGCTTTCATTCCTCCACCTCTCACCCTCCAAACTCTTAGATCTTATGGATTGCAACTCAAGGCGACTGACCAGAGAAGTTGCCTTATGAGGTGCTGGGATATAGGAGTAACCGTAGTTCTGTGCTGTCTGGGGCTCTCCACTAGGACTAGACTAGGGCCCGGCCTTTGGCCCTTCCCTAATATACATTATTAGATGCAGTAGCTGATACCCCAGGAAACAGGAATTAACATACCTGGACTTCTGAGAAGGATGGATGACTACTGGAAAACAAGACCACAAATTGAACAACATAGACTATCCAGTGCAGAATTATTGGAATAGGTGGGCTAATAATTTAAAATATGCAAGGTAAATATATTTAAAGAGTTAAGGGAATAAATTAGCAATATCAAATAAAATAGTATAAGTTTAAGAGGATCAAACGGGAAATATTAGCCACAAAATCTATAGGTACCTACGTGTTTACCATTTCCGACATTATTCCTTTATGTAGACCTCAGTTTCCATCTCATATCATTTTACTTCATCCTGAAAAAATTCCTTTATCATTTCTTTTAAAATACATTTTTTTAGAATAGATTTAGATTTACCAAAAAACTGCAAAGATAGTACAGAGTTTCCATACACCCTGCACTCATTTTCCCTATTTTTAGCATCTCACATTAGTATAGTACATTTGTCCCAACTAATGATCCAATACTGATACATTATTATTAAAGTCCATACTTTATTTTGATTTCCTTAGTTGTTACCAACTGTCTCTTTTCATTCCCGGAAACCTATCCAAGATACCACATTACATTTAGTTATCAGGTCTCTTTAGGTTCCTCTTAACTGTCGCAGTTTCTTAGACTTTCTTTGTTTTTGATGATCTTCACAGTTTTGAGGAGTACTGCTCAGATATTTTGTAGATTGTCCCCCAGTTGGGTTTGTGTGGTTCTTTTCTCATGATTAGACTGGGTTATATGTTCTTGGGAGGAAGACCACAGAGGCAAAGTGCCCTTCTCATCACTTGATATCATGGGTACATGCTATCAGCATGATTTATCACTGATGATGTTGACTTTGATCATCTGGCTGAGGTGGTGTTTGTCAGGAAAGTTACTCTTTCTCCCCCTTTTCCATACTGGACTCTTTGGAAGGAAGTTATCATGTGCAGCCCACCTTTGAGGAGTGGAGAGTTATGCTCCACCTTCTTGAGGGGAGACTATCTACATAAATTATTTGGAATTCTTTTGTATGGGAGGTTTGTATATTATCCTCCATTTATTTGTTTACTGAAATCATTTATTTATACCAGTATGGACTTATGGATATTTATTTTATACTTTGGGTTATAATCCAATGCTATGTTATTTTCTTTTTCAAATTGTTCCATCTTTGGGCATTAGGAGCTCTTTCAGTTGATTGCTGTATTCCTTTGACATGCCCCATCTTTTTTTTTTTTTTTTTTTTTTTTTTTTGCTGAGAAAGATTCACCCTGAGCTAATATCTCTTGCTAATCTTCCTCTTTTTGCTTGAGGAAGATTCTCCCTGAGCTAACGTCTGTGCAAATCTTCCTCTATTTTTTTTTTTTTTTTTGTGGGAAGACCAGCCCTGAGCTAACATCTGTTGCCAATCCTCCCCTTTTTGCTGAGGAAGACTGGCCCTGGGCTAACATCCGTGCCCATCTTCCTCTACTTTATATGGGACGCCGCCACGGCGTGGCTGACAGGCAGTGCGTCGGCGGGCGCCCGGGATCCGAACTCACGAACCCTGGGCTGCCAAGCGCTAAACCAGCGCTAAACCGCTGCGCCACCGGGCGGCCCCAAATCTTCCTCTATTTTGTATGTGGGTTGCCTCCATAGCACAGCCGCCAACCAATGGTGTAGGTCTGTGCCTGGGAACCAAACCAGGGCCGCTGAAGCAGAGTGCACCGAACTTAACCACTAGGCCTTGGGGCCAGCCTCCATCATTTTTTTTTAGCACTCCTTTACTTTCTGGTATTACAAGATGCTCTAGGCTCATCTTATATATTACCAGCTCCAGCTCTAGAGTCAGCCATTTCTTCAACAAGGCCTGATTCCTTTTACTGCAGAATGATGTTAGAAACCAACATCTGGGCATTGGTTGTAACATTTCCTTTTGTGCAGGTTTGCTGGTGACAAATTCTCTCAGCTTTGGTTTGCCTGACAAAGTATTTATTTAGCCTTTATTTTTGAAATTTTTATCCCCCCTTGGATATGGAATTCTTTTCCAGCTTACATTATTTCTGACAGAAGTCAGTGTTCATCCTTATCTTTGTTCTTCTATATGTACAGTGTTCTTTTTCTTCCTCTGGCTGTATTTAGGATTTTTTTCTTTACCATTAGTTTTCAGCACCTTGATTATGATGTGCTTATGGGTGGTTTTCTTTGTATTTATACTGCTTGGGGTTTGTGGAGTTTTTTGGATCTGTGAAGTCATAGTTATCATCAAATTGGAAAACTTTCAGCCATTATTTCTTCAAATAGTTTCTCTGAACCTCCATTCTGGGACTCTGCTTACATATAGGATAGACCACTTGATATTGTCCCTCACATCATTGAGGCTCTGGTCATCTTTTTTCACATTTTTTCCCTCTTTGAGCTTCGGTTTAGATAGTTTCCATTGCTATGGCTTCAAATTTACTCATTTTCTATAGTGTCTAATCTGCTGTTAATCCATCCAGTGAAGTTTTCATTTCAAATATTATACTTTTCAGATCTAGTGGTTTAATTTGATCCTTTCCTGTACTTTCCATTTCTTTCCTCATTATGTTCATGTCTCCCTTTAAACTCTTGAACATATTTTAATAGTTATTGTAAATTTTTCATCTGCTAATTTCATCTTCTCTGTAATTTCTGTGTCTTTCTGTTGTCTGATGTTTCTCCTGGTTATGGGTCATATTTTCCTGCTTCTTTGCTTGTCTAGTAGTTTTTTATTGGATGCTGGATATTGTGAATGTTTTGTTGTTGAGTGCCTGGATTTTGCTGTCTTACCTTAAAGAAGGCTGAATTTTGTTTTGGCAGGCAGTTAAGTCACTTCCAGATCAGCTTCAACCTTTCAAGGCTTGTTATTAAACTTTGTTATGGTAGGTCTAGAATAGCCTTTACTGTAGGAGTAGGTTAGCCCTACTACTAAGGTGTGTGATCATTCTGGGCTGTCTACTTAAATTCCTGAGCATTCAATATTTCTTCACTCTGGTTGGTTGGAACTCAAACATTTCCTAGCCTTGGGTGAGCTATGGGAATTATTCAGCTTATAGCTCCCCAGCAGTTGTTCTTTACCCATTCTCATTGGAGTTTCACTCTGTGTAGGCACAGCTCAGTATGTATCAAAGACTCAAGGGAACCCTACACCAATTTCTAGAGTTCTTTCTTTGCATAGCTCTCTCTTCTCCGATACTCTGCTCCACTAATTAGCTGCCTCAGCCTCCCTGAACTCTGATCTCTATCTCCTCAAACCAGCAAGATCACTGTATTCTGCTTGGGCTTTCTGTGCTGCTGTTCAGAAATTGCCTCCAGGCAGCAAGCTGGGGCAATCACAGAGATTATCTTATTTGTTTTTCGTCTTTCAAAGATCACAGTCCTGCACTGCCTGTTGTGTACTGTCTGAAAACAACTGTTTCCAATATTTTGTTCAGTTTTCTAGTTATTTATGGTAGGAGAGCAAGTCCAGTACCAGTTACTCTATCATGGGTGGAAGTAGAAATTCTAGTCATTAAAAATATAATAGTTGAAATAAAAAAATGACTGATGGAATCAGTAGCAGGATGAATATAGCTAAAGAATAAATTAGTGAGTTAAAGATAAAATTGAGGACCTTTCCAAGAAGGCAGCAGGGAGGGATAAGGAGATAGAAAATATAAAAGAAAAGATAAGGGATAAGGAAGATGGAAATAAAGGTTCCAACATCAAATAAAAGGTGTCCAAGAACCAGAGAAAATGAAAAATGGAGAGAAGTAACTGCTTTAAGAAATAATGGGGATAAATTTTCTGGAATTGAAAAATAATGAAAGACTTCATGTTGAAAAGAATCACTGAATGCCAAACAGGAGAGAGAAGGAAAATCTATTCTAGATACTCTGTGGTGAACATTAAGAGAATCAAACAGAAAATTCCAAAAGCATCCTGAAAGAACAAACAGTACACCTATAAAGCAACAATAATCAGGTTGATCTCAGACTTCTCAACGGCAACATTAGATATAAGAAGAAAATAGAGTATCCATGGGGAGATGAATAGGAGAGCTTCACAGAGAAAAAGCCTGGGAGGGAGGGAGAGCCAGAGGAAGAACTGAATTGGAAATTGATCAAAAGCCTCCATAGTCATAGTTTAATGACCCAAAAGGTCTTGTGCATATCTTCCAGGGCAGAAAATTAGGCATCATTTTCCCCCACTGGATCATTTTTCTCCTCTGGAGTTGGAAAGAATAATTCCATCTTGCATTTGTATTACATTTTATACATTTCAAATTGCTTTAATACTCATTACCACATTTGAACTTTTGTGGAATAGGAAGCTCAAGTGTTATTGTGTTCAAGTGGTGTTGTTTGCTCCATCGTATAGATGAGAAAGCTGAGACCCATTAAGGTCATGCCATTGATTGGTGACAGAGTCAGACCTAGGCCCCTAAGTCTCTAACTCCCACATTTCTGCTGTTTCTTTAGGACAGTGAAGGAGCGTGAAAGCTCAGGTGAGCTGGGTGGTTTGTGAACTGATTTGTCAAATGGACGTAGGTTGGAAAGGCCTTTTGGCTAGGGGTGAACATCCTCAAGTGGAAAGGTAACTGTACCACCCATGAAAGAGCTGTGTTCTGCTGTATTTGGCTTATGTATCGTGATTGTCCTCAGCTCTGAGATATGATCCAATAATGAAAAAAGCATCTCTTTTCCCACTTGGAGTTCTTGTTAGTTATTTATGTGGATAAGATTTTATTGAGATAATTATTGTAAATGTGGCACATATGAAGAGTGGCTTCAATTGCCTTTTTAGAACATAAATGTATGATAATGAATTTCATGGCAACTCACACAAATCTGCTTGTCTTGAAAGCTCCCAGCAGGAGAGACATTACTGTCTGTCAGAGAAATGACAGAGAGGGAGAAACCCCTTCTCTAATTTTTCCTTCTCTAAATATGAAGTGTCTCTTTCCCATGGAGCTCATAAAGGCCGTTCATGTTGTCAGCTATACATGAGCATTCTTTTTACCAACTACCCTAAGGTTCTAAAAGCTCCAGTAAAGGAACAAAAAGAGCATAATAATTCTAAGAAACTGGCTGAACACCACAGTCCCAACACTTCCTAATTAGAAGGGAATGGAATCATGAATGCAGCGGCGTGTCAGCCCCATGGCTAGTCTCTTCTTTGGCGGGGTAATGAGCTCCAGAGAACCTGCTCTATCAACGTAGAATGTGGTCTCCTGCTTTGTGACTATGCTTTCCTTTGTTTCTCCATTTGAAAGATATACTCTGTGAGAATCCAGAAACCCCTGTCTCCGCTACACAAACACGCACACACACTCCCTCTCTAGCAGAACCTTCATGCTGTGAAAGCACAAGCCCTTGCACGGTCCATTGAAAATATATAGAAATAAGGGTGGATGGGGCCTGAACTATATTAGGAAATTTCAGAGCCCCACCCATCAAAATTGTAAACAAAACAAATAGAAAACCCGATCTGATAGTAAAGTCTAAATGTAGCTCCCAATGTAAAAGCTGATTGCAGTGGGCCAGAGAAAATGAACTGTATGTACAGGGGAGGCTGAAAATCTTTTAGGAATAGCTAATTTATATGTTAATACCCTTTGTAATTTTAAGATTTGAATTTTTTTCTGCTTTTCGCTTGAAGCAGTGTTTTTTATTTCAGTCAGGACCCTTTGGGTATATAATTTATTACTGGATTCAAAAGAAAGTGTAAAACTCTTATAGACTCTGGCTGGCACTAGCTGCATTTGGCATCTTCCTTCTTAGACGCCATAGTTGCTTACTTGAGTTGCAGGCTGGATTGCCTCTGGTAAAATGATGTAGTTGGCAAAGTTGGTTTTTGGAGCTCCCAGCTTCCTTACTCTGTCCGCTTTTGTCTTTGTGTTATCCGCCCTCGGGCTCCCCCAACCCCCCAGCCCTGCCCTCCCCCTCCCCTCAGGCTGCCAGCAATGTCTCTTCTCTTTCTTCTTTCCTATTAAAATCTACTCTGAGGAGTCACTCTAATATCAGTCATTTATGACTCAGTGTGGATTTAAATCAACTTCCTTTCCTCTCACAGGGAGCATCCCTCTGAGCTTTATCTCCAATTATGGAATTAAAGACTTTGTCCCTTATTAAAGGGATTTCAGGCATCAGCAAGCTTGTGGGGAAGGTAGATTTTTGGCTAAGCGGACCTTAATGGCATCTCAGAAGTTGACAGATGATTGTACCACCCCCAATGCTTAACTCAGTGTCTGGCACGCCTAGTAGCAGTTCAATGAGAATTTGCTAATTGGATAAGTGGTTATCTATTCCTCCTACCAATAAGGCTTTGGCTGTTAGGCTTTTTCTTTGGCTTTTCAATGTCTCCCAGGTGCATACTGTGGGGCTTGAGCACATTGTGAATCCTGACATTACACTGGAGTTTGATAATGAAAGAGGTTGCAATATTTGAGAAGATTGAATCTTGAAGGATAATTCAATGAGCAGTCACAGGACAGAATCAGAAAGTTCCACAGACATATATGTATCTTCCAGAATTGAAAACTGTTGAAATTGCTGGAAGATTAGATCATATTAGTCATTTGCTGTAAACCTGCTTCAGCTGTACCTTCAAAGAAGAGTTTATTTCCTGACTGTCAGTCAACTGTGGCCTGATTAGAGGGAGCAGGATCTGAGGAGGTCAGAGTCTGGGCTCTGGAGTCATTTCTGATGAGTTTTTCTTTTGCCTAAAACACAGCAGGAAAAGTGAGTGCAAGGTGGAGAAAAGATTTACATTTTTTTCCCTTATTGCTCACATGAAGCTTATATTTCCATTTAAAATCTTTTCATGGAAAGCTTTTGGAAAAATCGACCCCTGAAGCAAACATTATTTGGAGAGTTTGGGATGTGGCTTTCTGGCAAGGTGTGGGTTTGAATGCGATTAGCAGACAAGCCCTGTGCTGGGCCTCTTGGCTTCTGCTGGCTGGTGTTCATCTGCACACCACCCGGCCTTCCCTGTTTCTGCTATTGCTAGAAATGTCCCTGCTACTGTTCTGACGTTCTCCAGTACATTCTCGAACCCTCCTTCTTTGTCGTCTGGGAGTGGCCCACCCTCTATGCACATAAATCAGTCATTATAATTTTCCCCAAGAAATCCTGCGAGGAAGGAGTGGTGGTTGAGTTCAGATGAGAATACTTCTGCTGTAATATCCAAGCTAATTTGATTGATATAAGGACAACTTTTACCAGCTTTGGGGGAGGAAATGGAAAGAAAAATAGGGGTTCCTTGCTCTCCCCTTGACAGAGGTAATTGCCTTAACTGCTAGGCAACTTTTCATCCTCACCTTTCACACTCCCATTCCTAAGAAACCCCAGAGTTGCTCTCTTTTTCTGGCCTCATATTGTTTTTCAATAGGTTAAGGCTACAACTGTTAATAAGCAAGGGCTTTTGCTCCAGGGGTGTCAAACTAGCCTTTTTCAAGTCTGCGAAATTTGTTTAGCAATTAAAATAAAATATATATGAAATCTCATATATTCATGTAAGTGGCTCTTCCTTTCATATTTTTGCCTGGCTGTAACTTGAGATGCTTTTTAACCACAAGCTTTTCATTAAGTAGAAAATGTAATTATTCTCTTAGAGAGGAAGGGCAAAACACTCCCAGTGACTTGTCTAAAGAATCCCTTTGACTAATGACAGCTTCTCTCAAATCAGAGCAAGAATTGTACTGATTCTGAGCAATATGGGTGCAGGACAATAAAATCAAGAAAATGTTAAGAGTAACATCACCGCCCTAATAAATAGTGTTCTGCAGTGAAAATGTTTAGGCACTTTATTAGAGGCGTATTTGGAAATATGAAAACCATTGCATTCTAGACTCAATAAAGCAAAATGATAATGGTGAACAATCTTAAAGATCTTTCAATAAGAAGAAGGCTTACTGGAATGTCCAAGAAGTCTGCAGCATCATTTGAAATAAAATTTTATTTAATGTAGTTCAAAATCTCATTTTGGTGAGCTTCAAACAAGTATCCAAATAATTAATACAACTTTCCTTAACCAAGACCCTTAATTAAACAAACCTTTTTCTGAATTGTAATTTTACAGAAAGAGGTATATCCAAGGATAACCATGTTCTAGTTTTTTTTTAACAGCATTTCTAGTGTATTGTGGGTTCATTATGGGTTAAACACAATCTCTTAAGCCTTTTACAACCATATTACTAGTCTGGACTGATGCCATCGATGGTTGGAAAAATGACTCCAAGACCCAGCAGTATCTTCAATCTTCAAATATTAAATTTTGTTCACTAATGTAACTTACTCTACTATACTCACTAAGGCAGGAAATTGGACTCATAGGATTTCCAGCCATAAATTTTGAAAAATAATAGGGTTTTCAGGTTAACTCCCAGTTGCCCAGACAAAAAACAATTAGCCACAATATTCTATTCTCAGACCCAATGAAGAAAAGATTGGCCATGCTGATGTGTCATTGTATTGAAAGTAGCCAAAAATGATTGCCCATGGTTTGGAAATAGTTTTGTTTTATAGTAAATTTGTGGTACTAGAAATTGGTCTGGGATGTTTGTTGTTATTCACTATATACAGCCACTCAGAACAGAGAGTGGCTTTAACATGGTAGGTGCCTTAAAATACTTTTTGTCTAAATAGAAGAATGAATGAGTGCCCTGCATATTTTAAAGATATTAAACCAACTTTTGTTGCCAATTGCTCCTGATAATCTGTTTCCTTGTCCTGTTCTCCTCCAATTCATTGAATCAATTGAACTTATAGCTTCAGGGGAACATGGATATGACCTGGAACAAATGTATCATTGCTCGGTTCTGAGTTTCAAATTGTAATTTTTTGAGTGCATTGTGAGATAATAGTTTCCAAAGCCAGGCTTTGATGAGGGTACAGATTCACTTTACATACCAAGAGCAAAATGTGGTGGTTTGAAAATAGTACTTCACCATCAGCCATTATGTAGAGAAGATGGAGGATACTAACATAAGGGAAGTTTCTACCACTCAGGAAACAGAAAGCCGTTTTGGTGCTCAAAGGAACTTGGAGATATTTGGGAAGGAATGTGCTTAGGCTTAATATGCTGACCCCACACTCTGGGCCGCCAAAGGGGCTGGTATCACCCTTCTTGCTTATAACTATTGGAGGGGATTACATGGTGCCCTATATCAACACAGAGTAGCCACAGTTGAGTAGAAATGGCACCATGGCATGATAAAGCAAAGAGAGGGCTGAGGATAGTGTACCTGGTCCTGAAGGGCTGTAAAGGAGATCTTAAGTTCTCACGTGCCCTGTTGGGGGATGCAAGACTGAAGAAAGATACGTGGATCAGAAGAGACCTGGGGTCAGGAAGAGGAGGGAGCTGAGTGCAGGAACCTTACCATCAGAATAATGGGAAGGTACATGGTCATTAGCAGTGACTCCCAGCATGATTCCCCAAAGGCCCGGTGGCCCTGAGACACTGTGCAGTGGACACTTGTGCAAGACTCGCGATGATCAGGCATGGTTAGGGACACCTCAGCAGAGGTCAGAAAGAAACCAGAGACCAGCATGCAACACAGAGGTCTCTTCTCCAGTGCAATGAAGCTATATAAGCTTTTCTCTGCACCCCAATACCATTTTGAGGAAGGAAAAGAGAAGATATTTTGAGAAAATAGAGGTAGCCCTAATAGGAAGTTTGAACTTTGAGTTGATTGAATATTAACTTGAAAGATACTGGGGGAATTAGGGCTCTAGAGCAATATGAAGTCAGATACAGAACATTAAGTTGCTGTTATTTGTAACTAAATCATTGTGTAAATGTATACTTCCTCTAACGAATGCATCCTCCAATACTTTATAGACTAAGGCAAGGCTCATCTGCCTTTCCATCTGAGCATTGTCTTCCTTTTTTGCTTTTCCAAATCCTCCTTTATATTTATTTTTTCCAACTTTATTGAGGCATAATTGACAAATAAAAATTGTATACATTTAAGAATACAATATGATGATTTGATATATGTGTACATTGTGAAATGATTACCACAATCAAGCTAATTAACATATCCATCACCTCACATAGTTACCTTTTTTTTTTGGTGAGAACACTTAAGAGCTACTCTCTTAGCAAATTTAAAGTATATAATACAACATTATTAACCATGCTGTGTGTGTATATATATATATATGTATATATGTATATATATATACATATATATATAGTCACCATGCTGTACATTAGATCCCCAGAACTTATTTATCTTATAACTGAAATTTTGTACCCTTTGACCAACATCTTCCCATTTCCCACATCCCGCAGCCCCTGGCAGCCATCATTCTACTGTGTGCTTCTGTGAGTTCAAAAGTCTTCCTTTTTATATGCTTACTCTGGGGAAAGTATGAAGGGGAGTGAGATTATAAGACAGAAGTTCTCTATTAAAATGCAGATTCCTCTGGAAGTAATTACACCATAAAATTGTATCAGTTAATACTAAATTATTAGTTAACAAAATAGTTGTCCTTTAACACCTCAGTAGGGCTTTATAGGAAAGTGGGCGGTGGGGGGGTGATAAAGACCAGA
Organism: Tapirus indicus; assembly: GCA_031878705.1. Classification (NCBI taxonomy): domain Eukaryota; kingdom Metazoa; phylum Chordata; class Mammalia; order Perissodactyla; family Tapiridae; genus Tapirus; species Tapirus indicus. The sequence continues at coordinate 84,088,077 of CM062942.1, read as the reverse complement.
CACTTTGGAGAAGGTGGTTAAGGAGGAATTAAGAAGTAGATGTAGTTTTCTTTATATTTCTGAGGTTGCTTGGATAGCATTTATCTCACAGGGTTTTTTTTTCCCTGCTGGGACACAGGAAAGTACTGCTCTATATTTTTTTTGCTATCAAGGCGATCCTATGAGTTAGTTTAGAGCACAGCCTTTGGAGTCAGACAAGCCTGGGTTCAAATACTAGCTGTGTGACCTTGAACAGGTGACCTAACCCATTTTAGCTTCAGTTTTCTCATCTGTAAAATGAGGGAAATAATATGTATGGCAAAGATTTGTTGTGAGGGATAAATGCAATCTAGAAACTTCCAAGAGCAATATCTGAAATGTGATAGGTGCTTCATAAGTGTTTGTTCCCTTTCCCTCATTCGACTGTGCTGAAAACCTTCCCTTTGCCTCTCCAGATCCATTCCCCATCCTTTTCTATCCTACTCTATGTTCTGGAAGACTGACCTGTATAGACTTCATCACTGGGCTTCCTTGTTCTCTAGCTTCCCAATGGGGTAGGCCAATGGAGAGCATTAGTAGGAGATCAGAGGGAGGAACGTGATGTTGGGATATTTATTTCCCCAGCTCCCTCCCTGCAAGATGCCATGGGCTAATTAGGTCTCTTGAGGGAAGGTCACAGCTCCAGTCAGGAAGACTTCTCCATGGAACCCTCTCTCTCTTCTGGGAGCAGCTCCCTCCCATTGCCATTTCAGGTCTGAGGTGATCACCCTCTCTCATCTGTCTCAGTACTTCATTATCTCTTCTTTTGGTTTACTACACCTTTGTAAATAGTACCTTTATTAAACTCTCCTCAAATTAGTCAATTTGATTGTGCCTGCCTGTTTCTTGCTGGGCCCCTGACTGGTAAATTCTCTTACCATTTTTAAGTATCTATGACAAATAGAAGGAAGACACACACGCTCAGTCTCCCTGTAAAGGCCTGAATTAGCTGCCCCAATCCTTTCTTTGAGATGCTGAGTTCCAACAAAGGGACAGTCTGGTCTAGTGAAAAGAACACCAAACAAAGTGTCAAAAGTCTTGGGGTTTTGCTCTGGTTCTGCTGTTATCTCTCTGTGAGCTTGGTCAAGTGACACAGCTCCTCTGTGGGTCTTGATTCTTTTTCTGTAAAATGAAAGGATTGAATTAGATGACTGCCACAGTACCTTCTGATGCTTACTCCATACTTTCTAAGGTTTTTCCTAGTAGAGTTGTAGCAGACATTCCTTTGATGTCAACTCACTTAGCCTTCCACACAGAAAAGGAGACTGATGCATCTCCCAATCTTTCTTAAGAAAGAAAATGAAGAAGAAGAGGAGGAAGAAGAAGAAGGAAGAAGGAGGAAGGAGGAAGGAGGAAGAAGGAAGAAGAAGAAGAAGAAGAAGGAAGAACTGTTTTTTGTTAAAAGATTTTATTCAATGTGGGGTTTTTTGTTTTTTATTGAAGTATAATTTACATACAATATTATATTATTTTCAGGTGTACAACATGTGATTTGATATTTTTATGCATTATGAAATGATCACCACAGTAAGTCTAGTTACCAACCGTCACCATACAAAGTTATTACAATATTATTGACTATATTTCCTATGTCGTACATTACATCCCTGTGACTTATTTATTTCATAGCTAGAAGTTTGTCCCTATTAATCCCCTTCACCTATTTCACCTATCCCCCTTCCCCCGCCCCCGACCTCCTATGAGTCTGCTTCTGTTTTGTTTCATTTGTTTGTTTTGTTTTTTAGATTCCACATATAAGTGAAATCATACAGTATTTGTCTTTCTCCATCTGACTTATTTCACTTAGCATAATACCCTCTACATCCATCTGTGTTGTTGCAAATGACAAGATTTCATTCTTTTTTTATGGCTAATATTCCATTGTGTGTATACCACATGTTCTTTTTCCATTCATCTATCAATGGACATCTAGGTTGCTTCCATACCTTGGCTGACTATTGTAAATAATGTTGCAGTGAACATAGGGGTGCATATATCTTTTTCAATTAGTGTTTTTGTTTTCTTCGGATATATACCCAGAAGTGAAATTGCTGGATTGTATGGTAGTTCTATTTTTAATTTTTTGAGGAACCTCCATACTGTTTTCCATAGTGGCTGCACCAATTTACGTTCCCACCAACAGTGCACAAGGGTTCCCTTTTCTTAATATCCTTGCCAACACTTGTTATTTGTTGTCTTTTTGATAATACCCATTCTAACGGGTGTGAGGTGGGATCTTATTGTGGTTTTGATTTGCATTTCCCTGATGATTAGTGATGTTGAACATCTTTTCATGTACCTGTTGGCATCCATATGTCTTCTCTGGAAAAATGTCTATTGAGGTCCTCTGCCCATTTTTTAATCTGATTGTTTGATTTTTTTGATATTGAGTTGTATGAGTTCTTTATATATTTAGGATATTAACCCCTTATTAGATCTATTATTTGCAAGTGTCTTCTCACATTCAGTAGGTTGCCTTTTCATTTTGTTCATGGTTTCCTTTGCTGCGCAAAAGCTTTTTAGTTTGATGTAGTCCCATTTGTTTATTTCTGCTTCTGTTGCCCTTGCCTGAGGGGACAGGTCCAAAAAAGTATTGCTAAAACCAATGTCAAAGAGTTTACTGCCTATGTTTTCTTCTAGGAGTTTTATGGTTTCAGGTCCTACATTTAAGTCTTTAATCCATTTTGAGTATTTTTGTATATGGTGTAAGAAAGTGGTCCAGTTTCATTCTTTCAAAGAACAAACTCTTAAAAATGATAAGTGAAGCTTTTAAACCTCCTGATCAATCTCTCTGCCCTCAGATTGGCAGATTAGGACTCTTGACATCTGAATGATTTATTATGATTTAAAGTCCATACTTATAGCACTTCAACTTGATTTCTTCACAACAGGAGGCAATGGAAGGAGACAGATGATAGGCAGGAAGCAATAGACCGGTCACTGAAGAAATGAGAGCTTAAATGGTGATTCTTCCATGTGGTCTTGGCAGGCATCAGAATTTTTTTTTGTTGTTATAATTGTTCAGTTTGGATGGTTTGGGCGAGTAGGGAGAGTAGAGAGGGAAAGGAATATTTACACACACCTGGGTAAAAATAACAATCAAGGCATACGGAAAGGAATATTATAGCAAGGAGTGGCTCGAAGGAAGGAGTGAGGCTGTGCTTTGAGATCTATCATGTTCTAGCCCACTAAGTTGTGGGCTTTATATACATTATAGCACTTAATAGTCACAACAACTATGTGAAGAAGAGATTATGATAATTTTAAAGAAGAGGAAACAGGCTCAAAGAGGCTGAGAAACTTGCCAAGTCACCCAGCTTTATTAGTAAGGGAAAAAAACCAGCGTTCGAACCTAGGCTTAGCTGGTTTCAAAGTCCATACTTTCCAGAGACTGCTGAAGACTGATGATGTGAATTACATTTGGTGATTTCAGGGCATACAGACAGTTTAAAACCATTCCCTCCTTCACTCATTAAAGAAATATCTACTATGTGCCAAGCAATATTCTATATACCGGGATACAGGGGTGAACAAGTCAGATGAAATCCCTGCACTTATCTCCTAGAGAGGGAGACAGTCAGCAAGTACACAAGTAACAAAATGTAATTTTCTGGTAGTCATAAGGGTTTTGAAGAAAATAAAATAGGGAGAAGTTGATTGGAAGGTGGACACAGGTGGTTTCTCTAAGAAAGTGACATAGAAGCTGAGTGTAGAATGATTCAAGCGCTGGCCTGCAAAGATCAGAAAAAGGGCCATTTCAGACAGAAGTAGAGCAAAGAATAGGAGGGAAGCCAGTGTAACTGGGGAGGGAGAGAGGGTGAGAGAGAGAGAGAGAGCACGAGAGCAAGCAGATCATGCAGATCCCTGCAGGTCATAATGAAGGGTTTGGCTTTTATTCTAAGGATGATGGCGAACTACTAGTGCCCTCAACTACCTTCTCCACTCACATCTTAATGGAAAGATTTTTTGAGAATAAACTTGATGACTTAGAATCCCAAATGCAAATCTTAGCTACCTCTGAGATGGATGGAGTTTAAATAACCAATATCCTTCATGACAAAAACACTTATTAAATGCCAGTTTTCACATGGCACAAGGTTCTAGTTCAGCAGTCGCCACCCCATCTGGGTCTGTGCATGTGTGTGTGTGTGAGTGTGTGTAAGTGTGTAGAGTGTGGAGGTAGAGGTGGTATGCATGACAGCAAGATCTAGAAGGTCAAAGAGGTAGGTGAGACTACCCACAAACCTCAGTAGTCCTCAGCCTATCTCCTTTCCAGGTTAAGAACCCTTAACCACTTTTCCTTGGTGCTTGAGGCTATTTCCTGGTCTACTTGCTGAGTCACCCCTGAGTGAACTGCAGCTTCCAATGAAAATGAAGGGAAGATGTTTGCATGGCTTTGAATCTTGCATTGGCAATTCCAGTGAATGTACAGGTTATATTTACATGATGCTGGAAGCATTTACATGATGCTCCAATTGCATAGCTTGTGGAGAGGAGATTGTTTATTCAAATGAAGATTGAGAGGGCTGATTTGCTTTCCTAATTCAATCCAAGACTATGTGATGGTAGGACATGTAAATAATATGCTCACTGATGGGAGATTATATCTTGCTATTAAAAAATAGAAGAAAATGTGGGGAGATAGTGCGTGGAGAAGGGCATGAGAGGGCTCTGGATAGGGTGGTTATGGATCTGGGTGTTGGTTACATGGATGTGTTCAGTTTGTGAAAATTCAATAAGCTGTATTCTTAAGATATGTGCACTTTTATGTATATGTTATACATCAACAAAATTCTACAAAATATGAAGTAAATGAAATGCATCCCTGTAGGCATTTTTAATATAACAAAGCCAGGTTAGTTAATAAGCACTGGGGTACGAGTTTGGAGACTTAGGTTTAGTTTAAGCTCTTCCACTAACTCACAAGAATGAGTATTAATAATGCAGAGGTTGAGGTGGCCCAATAAATGACATCCTTTCTTTTCTTCTAGTTCTGAACTGATTGAGAGAAACAAAGAAGTAAAGCAGATAGAGATCAAAAGAGCTCTATTTCTGATGGGAGTGCTAGAGAAAGTGGCTTAGATGTGTTTGCCAAGTGGGATTCTTAATTCTGAACTTCAGAGTTAGGCAAAGATGCCCATCTAGACCCAAGAAATGCAAGAAAACTGTCGGTTTTGCCCACAAGGAGGATTTTATGGCAGTGAGTAGAACAGAGTTCATTCCCTCTAAAAGCAGATGCATCCCTACTGGCTACACACAGCCTGTTCCTGCTTCCAAATCTACCAATCAGAATGCCCTTCTCCTGAGGAGGAGGAAATGAGAGGCTGAAGAGAGATCAACAGTGTTGTGCTAATTGATGTTTCTCTACTTGGGAACGTGAAGCCAAGAGAAAGGGTGTCCCCAGCCTTCCTCAGTTAACAACAAAAACAACTTCAGCCATGATGATACTAGCAACTGCCATTTACTGAGCACTTACTATGGCAAGGCACAGGGCTAAGTGTTGACCCATATGTGTTTTTGTGTATATTATCTAACTGCATCCTCACAATGACTCCAGGAAATAGGTACCATTATTACCTCCATTTTATAAACAGAGTAATCGACCTGAGCTCACATAGCTAGGAAATGGTGGAGCCAGGACTCACAGACTCAAAAGCTGTGCCCTTAGATTTAGCTGTAGCACAGCAAAGAGCAGAGACTCTAGCAAGAGGCTGCACAGTTTAAATGTCAGTACCACTTACTAGTTGTGTGGGCTTGGGCCACACTCATTAAACTGCTCGTTAGTTTCCATATCAGTAAAACGGAGATGTTATTTCCCTTCTCTGGGACTCGATTTCCTTATCTGTGAAATATGTAGAGTAGATTAGCACAGTGGTTCTCAAAGTGTGATCCCTGGACCAGAAGCATCAGCATCATCAGGGAACTTGTTAAAAATGATAATTGTACTGAATCAGAAACTCTGGGATGGGGCCCAGAAATTTGTTTTAATGAATCCTCCAGGTGACTCTGATGCATGTTGACATTTAAGACCCCCTAATCTAGATGATCTCAAAATTTTCTTCTAGCTCTACCGTTCTGACCTCTAACCTCAATGTTTCCTGTTACTCTTTCTTCTTGTTAGGTGTCCACCCACTAGAGGAGATATTGCTTCACCTGGAAGCCTCGCTGTCAGACTGCTGGTGGTGGTATTGAGGGACATGGAGCTGCCTTGAGGAGTGCCCTTTCTGATGGGGAAACCACACTATTTCAGTATCTTGGGAAGGCCTGGAAGTAGGGCTTTAGTTAGGTCTGCCTCCCTACCCTAGATTGTGCTAGTGACCTATGAGGGGATAGAGAGATGAAAGCTGAGCCCCTTAGCCTGAGGTGGGAGTTGCTATGGACTGCAGCTGCTGGCAGGAGTGGCTGGGCTAGAGGTGTGGCCCAAGGTTCAGACCCCTACAGGATTAGACTGCAGGACATAGTTAGGAGACTGTGTTTTCAGCAATTCCCCTGACTTTCCTGGCCTTTTTCTCACTGCCTCTGCTCCTCCCCCCAGCCCCTAGGTGGCCTGAGAATTCTGACTTCCTATGTCAGTGAGACAGGATTTGTCAGAGCAGGGCCAGGACCTCAGAAGAAACAGCAGATTAGGGCTGCAATTTGGAGCAGTTAAGGGGCACCTTAAAACATGCCTTTGTAGTATATGGCAGCAGATAATGTTCTCATTAACACCTCAACACAGCTGAGGGATAATATTCAGCAATTATGTGAAAAGACTTTTACAAGCTGTAGAAATAGAGGATATTATTATGAAGAGTACTGAATTAGACCCTTGGGCAAACCATAGGTTTCCAGTAAGGCCAATACAGGGGTTTACAGATGTCTACATAGTGTGCTTTGAGGGATGTCATTTAACGTCTCAGCACAGATTAATTTGTCAGATAACTAGCTGCTACCTTGGCAGTTCAAGCAAAGCCCTGACAGCATGGGACGTGGGATAGGAAAATTTTGCCTGGATGCTGAGGATGAGGACAGGAGGCCGAGAAGGAACTTCAGGGATTAAGTGATATACCGTGTGCAAAGTACCTAGCACAGTACCTGGCACGGAGAAAGTGCTTAATAAAAAAAAATTAAGGTAAGAGTGTTTGGAAAAATTGGGAACATGGGGTACTGGTTAGGGAGAGCACTTTGGAGGAAAGTGGGAGCACTGAGCGAGTGGTGGCCTGGGGAATGATGGAAAGGAGGGGGAAGCAAGTCAATTTGGCTGACTTTCTGAGGAGTGTAAGGGCTGTTCAAAGGCCCTTGGTGTCCTCATGCTGAAAGGCCTAGGGAGCCAATGAAAAAATGACTGGTTTGCTTTGCAGTAAAGGAGATTATTTTAAATCTTTTGAATTTTACTCTAAGCAGCCTTCGAAATGTCTATGCCACATGGAAATCACGCAGGTCAGTAACCTGTTGGCATGAGAAATTACATTCTTTTCTCTGGACCCTCCTGACAGTAATAATATATTGCAGCAAAATCAAGAGAATTAACATGAATCATGTAGCTTCCTTTTTTAAAACTGTGCTTAGCTGTATTAAAGAAACATCATTCAGGCCAATTCTTCCCTCAGGTTGAACCAAACACTAGTTGAATGTGGATCAGGGCTCTGTCACTAACTGTGTGACTTTGGGAATTCACATGCCCATTTCAGGTGTACCTTTCTTCCCTAGACAGCAGATGGCTTCTAAGATCCTGTTTTGGATTTCCAAGTTTTTGGTACTCAGTTAGCTTGCGTGCTTCTTCCTTCCTCCCCACCATGGCTCTCAGTTCCTTTGGCTGCTTTCAGAAGGCGAGGGAATGCTATAAAGTTTGCATACAGACTGTAATCATGAATGCATAAAAAGCAAGGCAGGCCCCAAACACCAGTTATCATCATCATCAAACCCTGCCACCTCCCAGGGAAACAGAACAAGGACTCCAGGAAGGAATTATGTCCTGATTCTAGACACCAAAATGTCACATCGCATTGGCCAATTCCTGCAGATGTTGTCAAGCAAGAGGCATCATGAGACATTAAAAATTCTCTTTGTGAGCTTAGAGTGCCAAACATCAGGTTTGCCTCTCTTCAGAGTTACAAACTGGGTTACAGGCTGGTCCCTTCCTTTTTTCCCTAGCTCTCTGATTTGGGCAGAAGCCAAGGGCAGAGATCCTTGGCCCACTGGCAGTCTTTCATCTGGCCCATTCACAGGGCTCTTCCAGAAATGTCTCTACAAATGTTACAACCATGATGCAGCGGCTTGTTCTTCTCAGCAGGCTGCCTGCATGGCAAGTGTGATTTAAAGGAACTCTTTGAATAATTACTAGGACTTTGTCTGGGAAATTACATAAAGCTGGTTTGATTGGGAGTACATAATTTGTGGAGTTTTAAATTCATTTTATATTTGCTCTGCCTCCACGTCTCTTCATCTTTTCTTCACCAGCCCCAACTGTTTTAACTCAGCAGCAGTTTCCCTTCCTTGGGATCCTGGTTTCCTCGCTGGCTCTCTCCCTGTCCTCCTCCCTCCCTGGGAAGCCACCTTCCTAGATGCGAGGCACTTGGACAGAGACCAGTGTTTATGGCTGTACTTCTTCATGCCCTGCCTTTCCTCCATGCCCACCAGCCTATCCAGAGCTCCTACTGCTTCTGCCTCTCTCCTCAGCCTCATTTATATATCTTTGGGGTTCTGGGAGCATCACTGGAATCACATGATGTATGTGAAAGGGATTTTAGCTTAAAGAAAGAACAGGCTTCACAGTGTCAGGTTTCTGAATAAATTGTGATTGGGTTGATGAGCCTGAAATAGGCTGGCATGAAAAGAGCTTTTGAATGTGTTTTCCTCTACCTGGAGTGCCATTCCCAGCCTTCTAAACCTAGCTGACCACTATATCTATTATTTCTGCAAAGCTCAGCTCAGACATCTTCTGGGAAGCTTTCAGTGATCGCTGCCTTATTGGTCTTGTCCCCCCTCTTATGCAGCTCTAACAACAGCTAATATTTATTGAGTACTTCCTATATGCCAGGCACTTTACATGTATTAACTCACTTAATCCTCACAATCGTTCTGTAAGAGAGGCACTCTATTATAATTCCCATTTTACAGATAAAGAAACTGAGGCATTGGTTAAGGCATAGGTTAAGCAACTTGCCAAAAGTAACAAAGTTAGGAAGTGGCAGAGCCAGAATTCAAACCCAGGTATTCAGGCTGCAAAGTCTATACTCTACTGCCTCTCCTTTCCCTAGTATAGCTAGTGTAGCATTTATTGCCACTGGTGTGACCATCCAGTTACCTATCTGTATCTGCAACTGGATGGAAAACTCTGTGCAGGGCAGGCGTGGTATCTTATTCATCTCTGTATCCCCAGGATCTGGCACAGTGTTTGATGCAAAATAGATGTTCAATAACTGTTGAATGAATGAATGAATGAATGAATGAATTTTGCTGAAGCAGAAAGTACAAGGCTGTTGGAATCAGAATTGTATCGTGGCTCTGCCTAGCTGTGATCCTGGTAAAGCTATATAATTTTCTGAGCCTCGGTTTCTTCTTTTGTGCAGTGAAAATAAAAGATATTTCAAAGTCTTATCCTGAGGACTAAATAAGATGATGTTTTTAAAGCACCTAGAGCAGTAAAGATATTCAGTATATGGTTTCATTCATTCATCGATCCATCCATTCATTCATCTAGCAAATAATCATTAAGCACCTGATATGTGCCAGGCATTACAGTATTTGTGGGGTACACACAGTGACCAAAGCAGAGTTCCCACCTTGTGAGTTACATTCTAGTGAGAGAGGGGAACAAAATAAGTGATTAAACAAGTTAAAAATAAATACATAACATTTATAAAGTAAATAAATAGAGAGTAACTGGAGGGCTGCTTTATTTAGAAAGGATGGCCAGGAAAGGCCTCTGAGTAATGCTGCTAACATCGAGCCTTAAAGGATGAGGAGGAGCTAGCCCCATGAAGAGCCAGGGGATGACCATTCCTGGAAGAAGGAATAGTCAATATAAAGGCCTTGAGTTTACAAAGAGATAAAAGTGTTCAAAGAAGAGAAAAGAGACCAAGATGGCTGGTACTTAGTGAGTGAGGAGCAGGGGGTAGGAAATGAGGTTGGAGGGACAGGCAAAGACCAGATCCTTAAGGGTCTTGCAGTCCCTGTTGTTATAAAAAATTCCTACTGAGTAAATATTAAGATCTTATTGGCTTTATTAAATGATTCATGAATCAGGCAGCATCCCGTCTAGCAAGTAGAGAGATACTCTGAGGAGGTATACAAAATGGAAGGTTTTTATAGGGAGGAGGGTGGGGGCAAGGAAGTTATTAACAAAAGAAAAGAAAGGGTTATTTGGGGCCAGGACATGTTCTCTTTGGGGGAAGTGACAGCAAGGGTTTTATCATGCAGATTGCTACTTCTTCCTCCAGGAGATGGAAAGGTCCCATGTGACAGATTACCTCATTTGTACTGTCCAAAAAGTTTCTAGGCTGGATGATTAAGATTACATTTCTGGGGAAGATGGAAACCGCAATTAGGTTAGGTGTTAAATCTAGGTTTGGTATCATGGGTTTTAGCACAAGTGACGCCATTTTGGGTCTGTGGCTTTCTCTTTAACACTGTTAAGGATTTTGGATTAACCTAAATGCGATAGAAAGCTATAACTAGGTTGTAAGTGAAGGAGTGGCATAGTGTGATTTATATTTTTAACAATCCACTCTGGCTGTTGTGTGGTATGGAGATTTTAAGTGGGCAAGAATAGAAGAAAGGAAGCCAGTTAGCAGCCTATTGAAGCAGTCTAGGTGAGATGTTCCAGTAGCAGGAGCTAGGGTGGTAGCAGTGGAAATGGAGAGAAATGGTCATATTTACGATATCTTTTTAAGGTAGGACCATCATAACTGGCTAATAGATTGGATATTGGGGATGATGAAAATGGAGGAATCAAGGATGATTCTTAGCTTTGGGTGTGAACAACTGGGAGGATAGTGTTACGTTTATTGGAATAGGAATGTCTGGGAAAGGAACAGGTTTCAGAGGAAAAACAGGAATTACATTTAAGACATATTGTTATGGACTGAATGATTGCGTCCCTTTAAATTCATAGGTGGAAGCACTAACCCCCAATGTGACGGTATTTGGAAGTGGGGCCTTTAGAAGGTGATTAAGTTTAGCTGAGGTCTTGAGGTTGGGGCCTAAGAAAAGGAAGAGAGACTAGAGTTCTCTCTGTGTCATGTGAGAACACAGTGAGAAGGCAGCCATCTGCAAGCTAGGAAGAAGCCCCTTGTCAGGAACCGAATCTGCTGACACCTTGATCTTGAACTTCCCAGGATGTAGATTTCTCCAGAACTGTGAGAAATAAATGTCTGTTGTTTAAGCCACCCAGTCTACAGTATTTTGTTGTAACAGCCTGCACTGACTAAGATACATGTTAAATTTGAAATGCCTATTGGGTGTCAGAGGAGATGTCAAATAGACAGTTAGATTTATGAGTTTGGATGTCATGGGAGAGGTCAGAGTTGAGGGATATCAATTTAGGAGTCATTTGCCTATGGATGGTATTAAAGATTATAAGAGGGATAAGATTACCTAAGGAAAAGTATAGATAGAGATGGGAATAATAATAACGATAATAGTCATAGTGAGGATGGTAAGGATAATAATAATAATAACAAACACGTCTATAGTGTTTAGCCACCAGGTGGTCTAGTGTTTAAGATTTAGCGGTGAGTGCCACAACCCGGGTTGCTTCCCGATCAGGGAACCACACCACCCGTCTGTCGGTTGTCATACTGTGTGTTGCTGTGATGCTGAAAGCTATGCCACCGGTATTTCAAATACCAGCAGGGTCACCCATGGGGGACAGGTTTCAGTAGAGCTTCCAGACTGAGACAGACTAGGAAGAAGGACCTGGCCACCCACTTCCGAAAATATTGGCCGTGAAAACCCTGTGAGTAGCAGCGGAGCATTGTCTGATATGCGCCGGAAGGTGAGAGGATGGCGCACAAAGACCAGGCAGGGTTCAGCTCTGCTGCACACAGGGTCACTAGGAGTTGGAATTGACTTGATGGCACTAACAACAACAAAAAGTATAGTGCTTATTGTATGCTAGCTACTGTGCTTTATATATATTAACTCATTTAACCTTTACAACAACACCATGAAGTAGGTGATATTATTATCCCTAATTCACAGATGAAGAATCTGAGGCACTGATAGGTTAGGCAAGTTGCCTAACTTCACACTAAGTAAGTAGCAGGCAGGATTTAAAACCAGGAAGTTTGGCTTCCAAGTCCATTCTCTTAACTATTATGCTATTACTGCCTCTCCGGAGAAGAGAACCAGAATTCAGCTCCAGGGCACTATCACATTTAGAGGGTAGGAAGAGGAGGATCCAGTGAAGGAAACTGACGAAGAGTAACTAGAAGAGTGTGGTGTCATGAACGCGAAGAGAGTAAAGATTATCAATAAATGAGGAAGCGTTTAACCATGTTGAATATTGTTGAGCAGTTAAGTAAGGATAGAGAGGTTTCCATTGGATTCGTCAGTATGGAGATCACTGGTGCCCTGACAAGAGTATTTCTTCCTCATTAGTATTTACCATTTTCTGAAAGATGCCCCTCTTCAGTCAATATCTTCTTTTTTCAACCTTGATGATATCCTTTAGTACTGTAATTGACCTCTTTGGCCATGAATTTCATCTGCCATTGGTATGTGCAATCAGATCATTTCTTTCCTATGAGATGCATTCTGAGTAGTATTCTATTTGGACTTTTATCCCACTGTCTTATTTTGGGGTGTCTTGGTCTAATTTCCTTGATTTTTTATTTCTTCTGCAGATATTTTTCTATATCATCATAGGAATTACATAAGAGGCTCTCTCGTTAGTCCCACTGCTCCCACTTGCCCAGCTGGTTGACTCAAAGTGGAAAAGGGGACAAGATTCCTGGCTGTTTCTGAATGGTAAAGTCAGGAGCTGTGTCACTAGGGAATTCTGATGTACAGCATTCCTTTAGTACTCTTCCTACGCTTGAGTAATTGAAGGAGAGTATCTGAAGGCTAAATCTTCCTCCAGCAAGGGTAATGGTTCCTGATAGGCAGTTTAGAGGAAGGACAGGTCACATGGCTAGTGACTCTAATTAGCCCCTCTGTAAGTTCTAGACTAGATTCCTTATTTAGGGCACAGTGGTACTTAGAGAGGGTGTGATTCATTTCTGCCAGTGTGTCTGAACACATCTGAATATATCAAAAGGAAACATTTCCAGGGGGCCGGCCCGGTGGCGCAGCGGTTTAGTCCGTGCTTGGCAGCCCGGGGTTCGCGGGTTCGGATCCCGGGCGCCCGCCGACGCACTGCCTGTCAGCCATGCCGTGGCGGCGTCCCATATAAAGTGGAGGAAGATGGGCCCGGATGTTAGCCCAGGGCCAGTCTTCCTCAGCAAAAAGAGGAGGATTAGCAACGGATGTTAGCTCAGGGCTGGTCTTCCTCACCAAAAAAAAAAGGAAACATTTCCAGATGGAGTCCTCTTGAACAGTGCTGCCTGGGGAGGATGAGCAATGCCACACCTCAGCCTCAATAGGACAAAGCACTTGGAAAGGGAGCTTTCCCTTGCTCTCTGATGAGGAAAAGCAATGCCAGGGATAGGATGTCATAAACCCATGATTTCTCTCTCAAGCTCAGGAGAGCAGATGGTAGGAGCACAGCAGGGGATTGAAAAATGCTTATCACTACTTTGCATTTAACTTTCTCAAAACATGTCAACCTGGGCCTCCACTGGAGATCTCAGTCAAGGCATTGTTTTATAGGAGGACATTCACGGAGCCGAGTTCCTCAAAGCTGAGTCAGTTCCTCACTTCCATTTGCCATTCCACATGGATTTGGAGCTCTTAGGGGGTCAAGAAGTCAAGGCCCTTGGCTTCTCCTCACAAAAGTGTCTTCTTCCTTAACAAATGGTTCAGGCTAAATAGCTACCTCAAAACATTGGGGTATTTAATTTTCTTTGTACTTTGACTATTTAATTTACTTTGTACTTCTTTGATCCTTCAGAATCATGCAACCCCCAGAACATAGATAGAGGAAGGGTCATCACTGGTGTTAAAGACACCAGAGAAAAAGAAGGAGTTACAGGGGAGCCTGTAATCCTGGAATAGTAGAATTGATCTGCAGACTGGTGGGAGGGTATAGAGGCTGGGAAGGGAAAGATCTTGAAGGCAACTAGAGAAAGGGAAATTGGGATGGTGAGAGGAGATGTGGGGCAAAAGTACCTCTAGGAACAGAGATGAGGCAGAGGGAAAATGGCCTGTGAGATGATGAAGGCCCACATGAGTAAGAGCAAGTAAGACACTCACTCTCCACCACTATTCCTCATATGGATCTAGAGATGGGCAAGGAGAGATCCTCTGTACTTTTATTCCTCCCATAACTAAAAGCAAAGGAGTGCATGAAGGAAACAGACAGGAAGGCGGAGGGGCCTTGCCATTAGATCAGAAATAAAACATCTGAAACTTTCCACTGGAAAAACTTGGCAGGATCAGACCCTCGTGGGACCTTTCAAGGAATCTGAATTTAACTCTTATTGGCCTGCATCGTGCAAGGATGGGGCGTGCTTGGAAGAGCTTGCAGTCCCGGGAGAGAAAGGTGACCATGAAAAGTTTCTTTCCTATGTGGGAGTTGAGGATGGAATATTCCTTTTTTTTGTAAACTACTTCAGACTCGCTGGAAACTTGTGATCACAGTGAAACCCGTCTTGAGGTCTGCTCTTCACCTCTACCAAGTCCCACCCTGTCAATGACTTTACCTTCTTTTGAGTTTCCAGGGAGAATATCTTTTTTAATGCCAAGTAATCAATTTTTATGGGTTTCTGCCTGGAATTTAAGTTTAGAGTTAGATTCTTTACAATAAGACAGTTTATTGGCCAAAGTTAGACCCAACTCATAACCAACGGATTAGCCAATGTAACAGTTTCAGACCGATGAACACAAGGGGTAATCGACCATGATTTTCCAGAACTCCGTCAGTGGGTCTGAGCCTCACCCAAAAGGAAGTGAGAGATGAAATACTGCTGGAACAATTTGTCTGGGCCCTGGGGGCTTTGTGCCTGCAGAATTAGCTCGAGCCTCAAAATTTGCTCTAGACAGAAAAGTAGAAGCCCAAGGGGTAGGATTTCAGGGGTCACATTCCTAAAAATATATCACTTTTCCCGCCTGCTGGCAGATGACTAAAATTATTTTAGAAGGTGACAGAGACTTTCATTCCATAATCCTTCTGTGAACCTCCCAGTCTTCCTAACAGGGGCCATGGCCACAGTTACACAGAGGTGTTAGATCCTTTTTGAGAGCGGATTTTCTTAGCGGAAAGGAAGGATAGAGCACAAGAGTATTGCCTGCTTGAAAGTCAGAGTGGCGAACACTAGAGGGTGAGAAAGGAAAGACTGGAAATATGAAAGCCAAATTACTGACTTTACAGTTTCGCTAAGGATGACTAGCACTTTTCAAGTAGGGACTTTAGGAAAACTCACCCCAAGGCGATTGTAAGATTATTCTTCAAGCAGCTAATGCTCTCAGCTATTTGACATGTCAGCACTATGCCTTTGGGAAGTACTAGAAGGGCTGCAGAGATTTTTGCATGCAAGTTATAGCGTTTCTGACTTGGCGGTTCTTTCGACCTTCCCTGCAAGCTTGATGAACCCTAGAATGTTCTTCTTCTTTCAAAAATGCCAATTTCTGATCAGCCTGCTTTGATCAGATATTCCTTTTTCCAAATTATTGTATTACTTCAAATAATCCATAGATTATTCCAAGAAAACAGTCTATTTGGGGTAAGTTCTCTTGTGCAGAGTGGAGACATTGCTAGACCTTTGCCTTTCCTTTGAAGGGGGGAAGATTACAGCGAAGGACAAGTGTCTCCAGCTCCAGGGTCTAGCTCATGCTGGATCTCTTGGGGTGCCATCCACCTGAGCTCCTTCTCAGCCTCGGCAGACAGGATTTACTACCACGGCTGGGCAGTGTCCTTGCTCTGCAGCAGAACAGCAGTCACACAATGAAGATGCAGGCGAGAAAGGTGTCTAAAGTGTCTCCTTGATCAAGTAGACAACACAGACACCTCCATTATTATCTTTCCAGCTTGTTTCACATAAAAACGTTTTGTCTATTTTCATTTCAGCTGAGCTGGGATGGACCAATAACCAGATGTAGAGGAGTAGCAGATGGCTGGTCAGAGTTCAAATGGGTGCAGGGGAAATTGGGGTGTGTTTGCAGCATTTTTCCACTGTGTGGAGTGCTTGTGTGGAGGAACATATGCAGAAAGGAGTGAGACTTTTGTACTCCTTTCCAAGTAAAACATTCTCAGTCAGGCGCCCTGCTAATAGGCTTTAAGTGGCCAGCATCACAGGAGGATGTGCCAATGCTGAAAGCCCATCACCAGCTCCCAGAGCACCCCTGGCAATCCTGCATCATCTCTTTTATTAACTTGTAAACAGCCCTGAACTGTTAGCTGAACTGTAGTAGCCACAAGAAAAGGAGATGGAGGCAAATAGCCAAGGAGAATATTAGGTTAAATACACACTCATCACCAGCAGTGCTTCTTCCTGTCCTTCGAGTAACCCTTCCTTTAATCTGGTGGAATGATTGGTTCAAGAATAAATTGAGTTGAGGGATGAACTCAAAACCTTCTAGATTGTAGCCCGTGAGGTAGCTGATCCAGAAAAATCTCACACACGGCTGAGGCTCAAATTGCAGTGATTAGTTTAATAAGCACTAGGAAATGGAAATATTTGGGGATAAGGAACTAGCTTAAAAATTGTCATGTTTTTATTGGAATAAAACAATAATATGATTACATTGAAGGAAAAGGTTTAAAACAAATCACCACAAGCTCTCTAACACAGCAGCTAGTTTTACTTTTGTGTTTCCCTTTCTAGTCTGCATCCAGATGCATACACATTTTTAATTTGCTATTTTAAATTTTTATTTTTAATAAAAATTGTATATATTTAAGGCATACAACATGATGATTTGCTACACATATGCATGGTGAAATGATTACTGCAGTCAAACTTATTAATGTATCATCTTCTCACATAGTTACCATTTTTTTCTTTTGTGATGAGAGCACCTGAAGTCTACTCTCAGCAAATTTCCAGTATTAAATACAGTATCACTGACTATAGTCATCATGCAGTACATTAGATCTCTAGGCTTATTCATCCTACATGACTGCAACTTACATACTCATTTTTTTACATAGTTGCAACCCAAATGAACATAGATTTCATATTCTGCTCTTTTCTCCTAACATCATATCCTAAATGTTTTCAACGTTTCCACCTAATCTTCACAGTCTTTTACAAGTTTTCATCTGACTTTTTGTGATTATAAGAGTAGTGCATGATGACTGTAGAAAATTTGGAAAGTACAGCAAAGAATAAATCGGGAAAAGAGCACCTTCAATTTCACTATCAAAAGACAACTACTAAAAACATATTGTCCTATTTCCTTGTAGTCTTTTTACAATCAATATATTTTTCTTTACATGATTGAGACTATACTGTATATATATGTATCCTGCTTTGTTTTATTAACATTATGTGATAAGCATTTCCCTATGCCCTCAAGAGTTATTATAAACATACTTTATGAGGACTGCATCATTTTCCATTGTTTAGAAGTTACCTAATGTTAGATTGTTTTGCTATTTCCCTAATATCAATGATGCTGCAATAAGCATTGTATTAGTTAGGATAAAGCCAACTGTTGTAATAGACTGCCTAACATGTAATGGCTCAAATCAGAGGGAGATTTGTTCCAAGTAATGGAATGAATTCTGAGCCAGGTCATGGTTCTACTTAATGCAATCATTCAGGAATGCAAATATCTTCTGTCTTTTTCCATTCTACCAGCCCTGCTGAAAACTATGTCACTTTAAATCCATGCTCAGACTCACAGGAAAAGGAAATAGAGCAGGGTGGAGGTTTGCCTACTTTTTAAGCGCTCTGACCCAGAAGTAGAACATACTTTTGGTTGTGTTTCTTAGTCATATAGCCATACACAAGCAAGTGAAGCTTGAAAATGTAGCACAGCTGGGCAGCCTTGTGCCTGGCACGTTTATTACTATGGAGGAAAGAGAAAAGAGATTTGGAGAGACAGCAGTCTCTGCCACAAACATATTTGTGCATAAATATTTGCATTTCAGTATTTTTTCCTTAGGATATATTCTTAGAAAGAGAGACTAAATATCATTCCTTTTAAACCACAACTACTTCACTCTTGCTCTCTTATTTTTAATTCATCTCTTGACCAGCCTGAATATCCTAAGTAGTTTCTTTCAAGAAAGATCCATGAATGATGTATTTCCTGAGCCCTTGCATATTTAAACATTTTTTTTTTACATTTTCACATATGAAAGGCAACTTCCCTAAGTATAGAATTCTTGGGTTACAAACTTTTCCCCTTAATACTTCATAGCTATGGTTCCACTGTCTTTCAGCATTCATTCATTCATTCAAAATATTAAAAAAAATTTTTCCAGTTTTATTGAGTTATAATTGACGTATAACATTGAATAAGTTTAACATGTACAACATAATGATTTGAATATGTATATATTGTGAAATGATTACCGCAAGTTTAGTTAGCATCCATCACCCCACATAGTTGCAAAGGTTTTTCTTTTCCTTGTGATGAGAATTTTTAAGATTTACTCTCTTAGCAACTTTCAAATATACAATACAGTATTGTTAACTGTAGTCACCGTGCTGTATTACATCTCCAGAACTTATTTATCTTATAACTGGAAGTTTGTACTTTTTGACCACCTTCGCTCATTTCCCCCACCTCCCATTCCCTGCCTATGCCAAACACAAATCTGATCTCTCTTTCTATGAGTTTGGTTTTCCTAGATTCCACATATAAGTGAAATTGTAGGTATTTGCCTTTCTCTGACTTATTTCACTTAGAATAATGCCCTCAAGGTCCATCCATATTGTTGCAAATGGGTGAATAGTATTCCATTGAGTAATTCAAGATATTTATTGAGCACCTACGTATGCCAAAGATTGCTATAGATGTTGGGAATAGACCTGTGGACAAAACAGATAAAAGCCCTCACTCTCACAGAGGGACTAGTGCATTGTGCTGTGTTTTCTCTGTCTGCTCCCAACCCTGAGCCATTGTCATTCTGCTCTGAGTCTTGGAAGACTGACTCCCTGTGGACCAACTTTCCCAGGCTCCCTTGTTGACTAGTTTCCATTTTTTTTTTCTTCAATGGGAGGCACTGGCAGGAGGATAGAGAAGCTGGGGCATTTCTTATATGTTCCCTTCCCGCTTCTGCACCTCATCTCTGACAGTAGCTGCATCCCTCTAGAAATATAGCTCCTTCCAGGAGGCCTCTATTCCATAGTTCTGCTTTTCTCATTGAAATAATCTGAAGCTACTTCTGCTGTTTTCCATGATCCTGCCATGGGTGTAATGATCAGGGTCACAGCAGGAAAGAGATGGAATATTCCAATGGTTTAACTAGGGATAATTTAATGATAAGGCTATTTACAGAATTGAGGGCAAGATTAAGGAACCCACAAAGGATAGTGAGACACTCAAGCATAGGAACAGCAGGAAGCTGTTACTTCTGGTAGGCCTGAACGCACAAGAAACCAGGTGAGACCAGAACCAGGTGAGATATAGCTATGAGAGAGGGGCTGCCAGTCAGGTGCTGTCATCATAAGTAGAAAAACACAAACATTATCCAAGCCAAAGCCTGGCTGGGGAGAAGAGAGAGTTGGAGGGGAGTGAGTACCCTGACCTCACTCTCCTTTTACCCTCAGATGACCTACCATTTCCTCCCATTTTCCAAACCCAACTGGAGACTGAAAATCAAGGAAGTTCAGGGGATGCAGTCTGTATGAGTCATCCTCTCAGGGCACTGCTGGGAAGGCAGGGGATGGATCTAGGGGGACAGATGGAGACTATCAAGCAAAGTGGGCTAATATTTGCGTTTAATGTTGCAGTTAAGTCTGAGATTTTCTCCTTTGAAATTAACCTGTTTTTCTTCTTTGATGCTTATGAGATTTCTTTTTTCTTGAAGTTAAAAACTTTGCCAAGGCTTTGCTAAATTTTGAAGTGAGCGTCCCTCAAATGCAGCAAACTTTTTCAATATTTGTCTTGATTTTTTAAGTTCAACTTCATGGGCAGTTAGAGAGGCATATCCAGATGTGCAGAGTTTTAAAGAGTACTTTTTAGAATTAGAGCATGAAATCGAGGCTATGGTCAGAGATCAGGAAGCTGGATAGTCTGTGATAACAGAATGTCTCTCTGATGTCTGGTATAATGATAACGACTGTGAACATTTTGAACACTTAAGAGCCAAGGACTTTGGTAACTGCTTTACATATATTGGCTTATTTAATGTTCACAAAACCCTCATGAACTAGGCATTATTATTTTTCTTATTTCACAGATGGAGAAACTGGTTTGGGGGGAATTTAAGTAATTTACTCAAGGTCCCACAGCTGGTAAGTGATCATTGGGTTGTTGATCTTCTCAAAGTAGTATTTCTACCACTCAAGGGTGGCCTCAATTTACAGACATGTGCTGCATAACAATGTTTCGTTGACCTCATATACGATGGTGGTCCCTTAAGGTTAGTACCATATAGCCTAGGTGTGTAGTAGGCTATGCCATCTAGGTTTATGTAAGTACACACTATGATGTTTGCACAATGAGGAAATCACCTAATGATGTGTTTCTCAGAACAACACATCCCCGTAGTTAAACGACGCATGACTATATAATGGTTCTCATTCCCAAGCAAAATAGCTGAATTTGGCTGGATCCAGCTTTGAGAAGAAGCTGCAAGGGTACAAGTAAACTATGTTGTGGATCTCTCTGTGTCAGGATGGCCTTCACTGTGTTGTTGGAAGGCAATATAGTGATTATTAGCATAGGCTTTTTAATCAGACTGATCTGAATTAGAAATCTGGCTTTAGTACACACTAGTTCTGTAATCTTGGAAAAGTTACTTAATCTCCATGTCCCTAAATTTTCTTATCAGTAAAATTGAGGTTTTATATAGGGTTGTTTTGAGGATTAAAGGAGTGCCTGATATGTAGTAAGCATTCAAAAATTATTGTTATTAATGCTATATGACTGGGATGGGTCAGGATAAGCCAATGTGGGAGTGGAATTGAAGACTTTAACATTTGGAATAATGCTGCAACAGCAGGGAACCAGACACATCTTTTATTTTTTTTCCTAAGGAGGTTGACTACTGGAATAGCTTGGAAGGAAAAATTGGACATAATTTACTGGGATCCTTCTAGTTCAGAACAGTTGTTACCTTGTATGATGTCATGGGGGATCCCTTGGATGGATAAAATATGACTCAGGCATTTCAGCTCTTGGTTCAGAAAACACATTTTTCAAAGTTGGCCCAAGGAACTACTTGGGCCAGGGACTTATTTAAAGAAAGAATTTGATATGAAGAAGTTATCTAAGTAAAGAATGATGCCATGGAGGTCAATCTCACTTATGAACACAGATGCAAAATCTCAAATGAAATATTAACAAATTAAGAAAGCATCATTACTAAGGACATTTTACTCTGGGAAGGCAAGAACAGGTCAACATTGGAATCTCTATAAATGTTATTTACAACGTTAACATATTAAAGGAGAAAAAACATGATAATTGCAATAGGTGCTAAAAAAGCTTTAGATAAAATTCAATACTCATTCTAGGTTTAAAAAAATAGACTAGGGAGAGAAGAAAATTTCCTTAACTTTCTTAAAGGGTTTCTACTGGAAATATGTAGCACATATGATACTTAATGAAGAAATATTAGACACATTCTCATTCAAGTCAGGAGAAGCCAGAGATGCTTGCTTTCACCTCTACAACTCAACATTATTCTGGAGGACTTAGCCAATACAATTTGAAGAAAGAGGAGGAGGAGAAGAGAAAAGAAAGATGATTAGGAAGTACTAATAATAGTAGAAAGAATGAAACAAACTGTCATTAACTGCTGATAATAAGATCATATATCTAGAAAAGACATAAAAATCAACAGGCAAACTATTAGAACTAATAAGAGAGTTTAGCACAGTGGCTAAATATAATATCAATATACAAACATCAATATCTTTCCAGTAAAACCAATTAGAAAATGTCATGGGTAGATGGTCTAATTCACATTAACAATAAGACTATAAAACAACTCAGAATAAACCAGATAAAATGTGTAATAATTTTACATGCTGGTGGCCTAGTGGTTAAGTTCGGTGCACTCCACTTCATCAACCCGGGTTTGGTTCCCAGGTGCAGATTTGTCTGTCCGTGGCCATGCTGTGGTGGTGGCTCACATACAAAAAGAGGAAGATTGGCAACAGATGTTGGCCCAGGGAGAATCTTCCTCAGCAAAAAAAAAAAAGTTACTGAATGACATAATAGCATTTAAATAAATGGAGGAGAATGCCATTTGATTGGAAGACTCAGAATTTTAAAGATATAAATACTCTCCAAATTAATATATAAATTAAATGAAATTCAAATCAAATTCCAAAAGGACACTACAAAAAACTTGTCTGAAATTCTTTTGGAAAAGAAAATGGGCAGGAATTGCCGAGGACATTTTGAAAAAGAAGAAAAATGAGTGATGAATCTCCCTACTCAGTATCAAAATATTGTATAAATTTATAATAATCAAAACAGTGTAGATACAGTTTAGGAATATAATAACAGATTAATAGAATAGAATTCCAAAATAGACCCATTTTTAAAAATTAGAATTTATCATGTGATAAATATATTTAAAATCAATGGAACATGATGGATTCTTTTTTTTTTTGAAAAGAAACATAAAATTTATAATTGGGACCATTGAGGAAATCTGAATGTGGATTGTATGGCAGATTACAATATTATATCAATGTTAAATTGTCTGACTGTAATAAATATATCTAGTTGTTATTATGTAATAGAATGCCATTTTCCATAGGAGATATAGTCAGATATTAAGTGTTATATCTACTACAAATTGTGTGTGTGTGTGGAGGAATTGTGGCAAAATTCTAACTATTGATGAATCTAGATGAAGTATATTTGCTTTATTATTCTATACCATGCTTGGAATATTTTATAGGCTTGAAATATTCAAAATGAAAAGTTGGGGGAAATAAAAATAAAAACTGCTAGTAGTTATACACTTTCACGTGATTTCAGACCTGAGATTTTTATTAATTTAAGAGGATTTCTTCTTTTAAGAAAATTTTTTTTCTTTTTTTTTGAGGTAACATTGGCTTATGCATTATATAAATTTGAGGTGTACATCATTATATTTTGACTTCTGTGTAGACTACATTGTGTTCACCACTCAAAGTCTAGTTGCCATCTGTTATTGTATAAATATGCCCTTTTTTTACCCCTTCGTCTGCCCCCCTACCCCCGTCTCCTCCGGTAACCACCAATCTATTCTGTTTATGTGTTTGTTTGTTGTTGTTTTTTAATCTTCCACATATGAGTGAAATCATATGTTATCTGACTTTCTCCATCTGACTTATTTTGATTAGCATAATACCCTCAAGGTCCATCCATGTTGTCAAAAATGGCAAGATTTCATCTTTTTTTTTATGGCTGAGGAGTATTCCATTTTATATATATACCACATCTTCTTTATCCATTCATCCATTGATGGGCACTTAGGTAGTTTCCACGTCTTGTCTGCTGTGAATAATGCTGTGATGAACATAGGGGTGCATATATCTTTTTGAATTAGTGTTTTTGTGTTCTTTGGATAAATACCCAGGTGTGAAATAGCTGGATCATATGGTAGTTCTATTTTTAATTTTTTGAGGAATCTCCGTACTGTTTTCCATAGTGGCTGCACCAGTTTGTATTCCCACAAACAGTGTATGAGGGTTCCCTTTTCTCCACATCTTCTCCAACACTTGTTATTTCTTGTTTTTTTAATAACAACCATTCTGATGGGCATGAGTTGATATCTCATTGTGGTTTTGATTAGCATTTCCCTAATAATTAGTGATGCTGAACGTCTTTTCATGTGCCTGTTGGCCATCTGTATATGTTCTTTGGAAAAATGTCTGTTCAGATCTTTTGCTCATCTTTTAATTGGTTTATTTGCTTGTTGTTGAGATGTATGAGTTCTTTATACATTTTGGATATTAACCCTTTATCAGATATATGCCTTGCAAATATCTTCTCCCAATTGTTAGGTTTTTTCATTTTGTTGATGGTTTCCTTTGCTGTGCAGAAGCGTTTTAGTCTGATGTAGTCCCATTTGTTTA
Organism: Tapirus indicus; assembly: GCA_031878705.1. Taxonomy (NCBI): domain Eukaryota; kingdom Metazoa; phylum Chordata; class Mammalia; order Perissodactyla; family Tapiridae; genus Tapirus; species Tapirus indicus. The sequence continues at coordinate 84,063,784 of CM062942.1, read as the reverse complement.
TTTTTTCTTTTGTTTCCCTTGCCTGAGTAGATATGATATTCAAAAAGATACTACTAAGCTTGATGTCAAGGTGTGTACTGCCTATGTTTTCTTCTAGGAGTTTTATGGTTTTAAGTCTTACATTCAAGTCTTTAATCCATCTTGAGTTATTTTTTGCATATGGGGTAAGATATGATCTACTTTCATTTTTTTTTGCCTGTGGCTGTCCAGTTTTCCCAATACCATTTATTGAATAGACTTTCCTTTCTCCATTGTATGTTCTTGGTTCCTTTGTTGAACATTAGCTGTCCATAGATGTGTGAGTTTATTTCTGGGCTCTCAATTCTGTTCCATTCATCTGTGTGTCTGTTTTTCTACCAGTACCATGTGTTTTAATTACTATAGCTTTGTAGTATATGTTGAAATCAGGGAGTGTGAAACCTCCAGCTTTGTTCTTTTTTCTCAGCATTGCTTTGTCTATTCAGGGGTCTTTTGTTCTCTATAAATTTTAGAAGTCTTTGTTCTATTTCCACGAAAAATGTCTTTAGGACTTTGATAGGGATTGCATTGAATCTGTAGATTGCTTTAGGTAGTATGGACATTTTAACTATGCTAATTATTCCAGTCCGTGAGCATGGAATATCTTTCCATTTCTTTGTGTCTTTGATTTCTTTCAACAATATTTTATAGTTTGCAGTGTGCAGGTCTTTCACTTCCTTGGTTAAATTTATTTCTAAATATTTTATCCTTTTTGTTGTGATTATAAATGGGATTGTAGTCTTAATTTCTCTTTCTGCTATTTTATTGTTAGTACATAGAAACACAACTGATTTTTGTATATTGAATTTGTACCCTGCAACTTTACTGTATTGACTTATTATTTCCAATAGTTTTCTTGGTAGATTCTTTAGGGTTTTCTATATACAAAATCATGTCATCCACAAAGAGAGACAGTTTTATTCCTTTCTTTCCAATTTGGGTCCCTTTTATTTCTTTTGCTTGCCTAATTGCTCCAGTTGGGACTTCTAATACTATGTTAATAAGAGTGCTGAAAGTGGGCATCCTTGTCTTCTTCCTGTTCTCAAAGGGAGGGCTTTCAGTTTTTCACTGTTGAGTATGATGTTCACTGTAGGTTTGTCATATATGGCCTTTATTATGTTGAGGCACTTTCCTTCTATACCCATTTTATTCAAAGTTTTTATCATATGAGTTCTTTATATATATATGTTGGATTTTAACCCCTTATAGGATATATGATTTGTAAATATCTTCTCCTAATTGTTAGGTTGTCTTTTCATTTTGTTGATGGTTTCCTTTGCTGTACAGAGCTTTTTAGTTTGATGTAGTCCCATTTGTTTGTTTTTTCTTTTTTTCCCCTTGCCTGAGGAGACAGTAAAAGATTTAGTAATCTTAAGTAAAAGATTTTTGGGGGCAAAAGTAATAATTTAATATAGCTAGTTCTCGACCATAATCTAAATTCCAAATGGACTGAGGAAATGAACATAAAAATATCTATATAAGTCTTAGACCAAAATACAAAAGAATAAGGCCTTCCTAAGCAAGATACCAAACTAAACCTAGAAGTCACAATGGAAAACATTGACAAATTCAACAACATAAAATAAAAAGTAAAAAAAAAAAAAAAGAAAAGAAAAACATACAAAAAAACCCCCACCTCTGATCATCTGAACAACAACAAAAACTCACTGAAAGCTAGGTCCCAAACTGGTGGCCCATACATGCAAGATACTTTGTCTTGCACAGAGCTTTAAGTACTTTTTTGGAATGTTAATACCCTTAGGTGGACATTATTGCCTTATTCTTTGGTGTTCCACACCTGGTGAGCATCATACAATTACATTACCATCCTGGCCCTTGTAATTGTTTGAGTTTATGACCCATGAAACAAAATGAGTAGACAAAAAATAAACTGGAAAAAAATATTTACAACATATGTAAAAGGCAAATGATTAAAATCCATAATATACCAACTGCTCTACAAATCAATAAGAAAGTGACAAACAACTCATTAGAAAAATGAGCAAAGCTAACGAATAGGCAATTCATTGAAGAAATACTAATGCCAATAAGCATATGAAAAGATGCTCTTTCTCACTAGTAATCAGAAGAATGAAAAATGAAACAAAAATCAGATTTTTTTTGCCCATTATGTTGGCAAAAATTAAAAAGGATCGATCACATGTAGTGTTAATTAGGGTTTGGGAAACTGATACTCTCACACACTATTGGTAGCAATGTAGATCCATATGGCCATTCTGTTGGGTAATTTGGCACCATTATATCAAATTTTAAAATGCAAATATACTTTGATGCAGCAAATTCACTTATAAAAGTGCTTGCACATCTGCACAAGGAGACTTATACAAGGATGTTTATAGTTTTAAAAGATTGTAAACAACCTAATGGTCCATCTGTAGTGGAAAGATTAAATAAATTACTGTATCTCCTTCCTGTGAAATACTACTCTGCAGCTGTAAACAAAATGAGATAGACCTATCTGTACTGACGTAAAGAGATCTCCAAGGCATATTTTTAGGTGAAAAGATTAGGTAGCACAAAAACGTATAGAGTATAATCCAATTTTCATAAAAAAAATATCCGCAATCTATGCATGTATTTTGCACATGCATAGGGAAAATTCTAGAAGGATATACACAAAACTGTTAGCATTGGGGTTATCTCTGGGGAGTTGTGTAGAATGGAGAGTGATGGTGAAGAGAGGCTTTCATTTTTACTTTGTATACTTTATGGTTGACATTTTGAATTTTTATTAGACATAATTAGTTGACATTTTATGATGAGAAAGTATTCATGTATTACTTGAGTAATTAAAGAAACATTAAAAAGGAGTAAAGGCAAGGGAATGGATTTGAAGGCTTTTCATATTCCTTCCCTTTGGGAGATGAGAAAGTACAGATGGGAGAGACGGGAAGTATAGGAAGTGAGAGTATAGCAAGGTGAGATAATTTTAAATATTCTGGTACCATATATTTTTTTAAAAAGCCAATGATACTTCAGTTCAGAAGTTTGTTCAGGATTTTATATCAGTCAGAGTTCAATCAGGAGGGCAGTTTTATGGTATAAGAAATTTATGATAAGAATTAGACCTCTTAAACTGGGGGAGAAACATATTGCAGGAGGGAAATAAAAGTCTAAAAAGAGGATTTCAAAGATCACCAGAAAGGTCACTAATCAGCTCTGGAGCAGGTGCAAGAGTTGGAACTTACAGGGAAATCTGAAAGCTAGGCATGTCAGCCTGTGAGAGCTGGGCTGTGAAGGGGGATGATGTAGAAGACTGTGGAAGGTTTTGTCTTTGTATGGTTATACTGCCTCTGTGAGGTTGAAGTGAAGCATCTGGTGGTGAGCCTGGTGTAGGGAAGAAAAGCTGGAGGTGGAACAGGAAAACATGAGAACAAACTGTAACCTACCCACACCTCTGTTCCTGTTTCTCACTGCTTCTAACCAAAGATGGCATTTTTAGTGTAATGGCTGCTGCTTTACTTCTGCCTCCAAAATCTCGTGCAACTTCACTTTTGGCTGCCTCTAAGCAAACACCATCCAGGGAAGGGGATTTTGGGAAATGTAGTTCCCAGTGTACCCAAGCTGACAAGAGAACAAGCTAGCACAGATCCTATTCAATAATCACTAAAAGATAATAGGGGCATGACATAAGCTGAAAGATATGACTATGTATTTTAACTGAGGTTGAATTGGAAAGAAGTCTCTTCCTTTTGTAGCGCTCTTTGAAGTGGGCCAGGTTATAAGCCCTTTTGGTTTTGCTTTGTGAATATCTAGGCTGCAGAGTTGTTTCCAGAGGTCAGGGATTAGCAGGAAGTGATCCATACTGGTAATTCATTCATGTCATTCAGTCAGTGAATATTTGCTGTGCTGGTGCTGAGGATATAGAGTGAGCAAAACTAGACATGGTCTCTGCCCTTGTATAGTTCCCATCGTGTGGTTGAATCACAAACATGTGGGTGTACAATTACAAGGAGATGTAAAAATTGTAAATCTGGTAAATGCTGTGAATGCATATGTTATGATCGAGTATGGGGGAGATTTGAGCTGTCAAGGAAGATTTGAAGTATTATTGAAGGACCGGTAAGAGTTAACTAGGTGATAGACAATTCTGGTGGTCATGGTGGGAAATAACGTACAGGGTGTATGTAATTTTCCATGCAAGATTTAAGGTGTGGATCTTTACTGAACAGATGCTAAGAAGGAGGAGAAACTGAGAGTTTGTGATGGCTGATAACTGCAGCTCAGTGGGGGATTGTACTCGATGGGTCTCTAGGCTGCCCATTAGCTTGGCAGCTAGTTTGGTTGGGTTGGTGATTGGGCTTTTTGGATGAGGAATTAGCTGGGGATGAGAACCTCCTACCTAGAGTTCCATGGGAACTCAGAATGTCTCCCTCTCCTGTGGTTGGAAATTAAGATGTAGGTCAAAGCTCAACCACTTCTGGCATTTCAAGCAGATCAAACAGTTTTGGTGGGTATGGCATGTGGCTGCCTCCCTGGTGGAGCACATACAGAGTGTATGCTAGCAAAGCTCCTCTTCCAATATTAACTTGAGGAAATCTTATGGAGCAGGTGGAGCAGGATCCCCAGCTGCATCTTTAACTTCATGGCAAATCTGCAGGTTCTTGACTCTGGGTAAATGAGAGGAGATCATAGAAACCATTGGCTCTAGGTAAGATACTATCAAACCCTCAGTCTCTGATGGGTAGTCTGGATGAAGTATAGACTTGGATCCATGGATCCAGAGCAAGAGTGAAGTTGCCAAAACCGAAAATGTGAACAGAGCTAAAAATTGTGCTGGAAAGCCAAATTTCCAAAACTAGGAGGGAAGTAGTCTGGGGGTCACCAAATGCCCAGAGTCAGATATGGAGATCTGTGCACAGATCTTTCTGTGCACAGAAACTTGGGACCTATGTGATGATAGTAAGTATCAGAAATATTGGCTAAGGTTAGTAGCAGTGATAGTGGTGGGCATGTCTGCAACACCTGTCTAGAAAGACAGAGGCTCTCTTCTAGCTGATCTTTCTTCATTGGTGAGGAGGTCAGGTAATGGAGCACCCAGTTAGAAATGTCTTTGCTACTCCATGTGTGTCTGCAAACTCTTAGTTGCTGGTGTGTGATGAGATAAGGAACTTGAGCTGGGCTATAAATCAGCTATTTCCCTGTGCATACTGTTTAGTGCAGCTGATTTTTTTTGTAGGAAGACCTTCTCAAAGAAGGAAGCGGTATGTTGATATGCATCATTCTGGCCAAGCTCCTTATCTTGTAGCTGACCGGCACTTTGAATAGCTCTAGAGATATCTCTGGGATAGAGTGAAATCTAGGAATCATCAACATATTTGCAGTATTTGAAACTATGGAGTAGATAAGATTTCCCAGGGAGCATACAAAGAATGAGAAGAGATAGCCAAGAACAGAACACAGAAGGATATCAACATTTGTAATAGTTTATTTACTGAGCATTTACTGTGCACTTTACGTTCATTATCTCATTCAATCTTCACAATAATCCTAGGAGGTAGGTATGATTATTCCCATTTTACACAGGAGCAAATACAGGCTATGGTTACTAATATTCTGTACCCAATTCCAACGTGTGTAGGTTTTTCCACACCACCAAGTAATTCTGTGACACCAGCTGGGTGTCCTACAATTCAACTCAATTCTGACACTATCTACCTGGAGATAACATATCTCACAAGTTAAGGGCTCTGTCCTACAGACTGCCCTCCCCCTTTAGATGCCAATTGCAAGTCCAGGTTGTCACCTGTGCTTCTCACCTACAGGCTATAGATCTGAGGTTCCAGTGACCCCCTTGGGTTCAATTAATTTGCTAGAGTGGCTTACAGAATTCAGAGAAACATTTTACTTACAGGATTATTACCGGCTTATTATAAAAGTATATAACCCAGGAACAGCCAGATGGAAGAGATGCATAGGGCAAGATAAGTGGGAAGACGCACAGAACTTCCATGCCCTTTCCCAGCCTTCCAGTCTCCCAGCACCTCCATATGTTCACCAACAAGGAAGCTCTCTGAACCCTCTCCTTTTGGGTTTTTATGGAGGCTTCATCACCTAGATATAATTGATTAAATCATTGGCCATTGGTGATTGAGCTCAATCTCTGGCCCCTTTCCCCTCCCAGGATGTCGGGAGAGGGAGAGGGACTGAAAGTTTTAAGCCTCTAATCACATGGTTGGCTTTCCTGATCATGTCAAACTGGCTTGGTTGGAATGTTATGAGATTATTCACTTGGGGCAGGGCTGGAAGAGAGCTTCTGCGATGTGGGAGGAGCTGAGAACGTGAGCTGGGAGAGACCTGAGCATTCTCCAGCCTTAGGGTGTATTGTAATCTTGGCTCTATAAAGGAACTGAGAAGGATTGGGTTCCTATGAAATAGGAACAAGGTGAGCAGGCTCCTCAGGAGCTTAGGCTTCTGAAAGAACAAGCTGCAGCTTTCTGCTCTTTCAGCCGGCAAGAGGGCATGAGATGAGGAAGAAGCTGTCATAGAAGCCATGTGCCTTCCTGTGAGCCCAAAATAACAGACAGCAAGCCTGGCTTTCTCCAAAGAGGTGAAATTGACTTAATTCGTAGCTAGTGACTGTGGTTCAAAGTGAATAAGATTCATCTGTACTTTATTTTCTTCAAACACTACAACTATGTGATGCTATATTATAGATTAATTCATTGTCTCTCACCACCTCTCACCTGCTGTACCCCACTAGACACTTCATGGTGGCAGGGACTTGATCTTGTTCATTGCTATAGCACTATGCCTACAACAGTGCCTGGCATATCGTAGGTCTTCAATAAGTATCTGTTGAATGAATGAAGAAGAGAAATGGGTCTTTGGAGGAAGGAGGATGGGCGCTCAAAGCCATAGAGATACCTATGAGAAACAAAGAATAGTTGTCAAGGACACAGACTCTGGTGCTAGACTGCCTGGCCAAATCCCGTCTTTGCCACTTATTAACTATGTGACCTTGGGCACATTATTTAGCTTGTGCCTCAATTTCCTCATCTGGAAATGGGAATGATACTATCTATTTCATAGGGTTGTTGATAGGATTGAATGAGCAAATAGGTGTAAAACACTTAGAATAGAGCCTGGCACATAGTAAAAGCAATATAAATGTTTGTTATCATAGTAACTATTATTATTTTGGAAAGGTTAGTGCAGGAAAATACAAAGTACATGGAAAGAGATAGGTTAACATTCTCCGAACAGTTACTATATTCCAGGTGTTGTGCTCCTTGAGTTACTTGTGCTACTTCACTGAATCCTCACTACCACTTTGTGAGGTAGGTGGCATTATTATCCCAAGTTACAGATGAGGACACTGCATCCCAAGTCACGCAGAGCTGAAACTGAAACCCGGTACTGTGCCGAAGCTCTTTCCACTCTAGAGTACCGACTAAGCTCCAGATTGTAAGAAAGGGCTGTATCTGTTTTTACTTATAATTTTATTCTCAGCCTCTAGTGAATAGTGGGTGCTCAAATATAGTTGATGGATTTGAACTAATGATGAATAAATAAATGCTTTTAAGAGCAACAGAAAGGGAAATTCCAACCAAAGACTAGGGGAGAACCTAAGAAAGCTGTGGAGGCTGCCAGTCTGAGCTAGGACCAGAGTGGACCAGAGCGGCAATGGGAGCTGCCTGTGCTGGAATGAGGATGGCCCTGGGCTGTTACAGTGCCCATCACAAGCCACTTTGGGTTCCTGGTCTGTGGCTGGAGGTTACAATTATGTTTTTTAATTAAAAAGAAAAATATAAGTATATAAAATATATTCTCATTTTAAAAATGCATGCAATAAAGACAAAGCAAAAATTCTTTGGACCTACCTTCGATTATCAGTTTGATGTGCATCCTCTCAGAAATTTTTCTATGAATCAGACTATACATGTACAAATAGAAATATATTGTTTGGTTTTGTGTTTTTTCACATAAACAATATTCTACTGTATGCATTGTTTTACAGCTTGCTTTTTTTCACTCAACAATATGTGTTACAATTCTTTTTCTGTGTTAATCTAGACAGATCTGTCTCCTTTTAAATGGTTCCAGTATTCTATATTCTATTGTTTGGATAAACCATAGTTGATGTAAATGCTCCCCGTTTCCTTCCTTCCTCCCTTCCTTCCTTCCTTTCTCTCTCTCTCTCTCCCCTGCCCCGCCTCTCTTTTCACCTCCCTCCCTTACTCCCCTGCTTCTTTCTATCTTTGTTACAAATATTGCTGTACCGAGCATCCTTCCAAATGCCTGTTTTTGCTCACGTGCAAGGATTTCTCTGGGTAGCAACTTGGAAGTGGAATTGTTTGGCTGAAGAATATGCTCATTTAAAATTTAGTAGATAACTGCCAAGTTATATAATTAGAGTTTATAAAAGTGGAGACGAGAAATTAGTGTTCTCTGAACTCATTGGTCTCTCTGCTCTTGAATTGTTTTTGCCTATTTCTGTATTGTCTTTCCTTAGCTTCTCCGTGAGGTCATTTTCCAGAAATTTTACCCTATCTCAGCAAAGCTAAAAAGGAAAATTGCTCTGGTTACACTAACCTCCAGGAAATTGGGGCCACAGAGAATACCCCTAGTGGCCACATGGCAGCAATGCCGTCCTGACAGCCTGGGCTCAGCTGGGGAGAGGGATCCAGAGACATAATAATGGGATTTGTTTGGGGAGAGTCAGGATGGCTGCAGTATTCATCCTTTCCAGCTTAGAATGTACCTACATACACTTTTTTTTTCTTTAGGGTCGGTCTTGGAGAACCCTTCACTGTGGGTAATCTTTTATCTTCCCCTGACCCCAAGTCAAGAAAAAGGGAAGTCATACATTTTACAAAGAGACATTCTGAAGAACTAGTGCCACCTACAGTCCTAAAACCTACCCACAAATTTTCTTCAGAATTTCTCCACAGGTGTCTATTTACTTCTTCTTTTGCTTCAAATTATACCTGTTTTCTAAAACTTTGGCAGTCAAAACAACAGTAATAGTAAATGAGTAATATATGATTTATAATTCAGTGGTGATATTTTCCTGTTAGAGTTTTTAACCAGTCTTACAGCAATTTTGATTTTTAATATTTTTATTTGCATATGTCTGACTACATTAGCATACACATCATTTGCATATCCCTTAGTGTTTGCAAAGCACTTTCACGTCCAACGTTTCACTTACTACTTGTAGCAACCATAACTGTCCTTGATTTTATAGAAAATGAGGCTCAGGGGAGGTAAGTTACTTGCCTAAGGCCATACAGCCTGTAAGTGACAGAGCCAGGCCTAAACTCAGATCTACTTCGATCTGTTTTCCTTGGCCACTATTTTACAACATACAGTCCTCTGCGTTTATGAGTTAATTAGATTTTATTGACCTGGGAACATAAACGTGATTTTGGTTATCTCCTTTTGATTCTCTGAAGATGAGGAAATTAAGGCTTGTATCTTGAGTTTCCCAAGCCTGATAAACAAGCTCCTGGTGAATAAGAGAAACAAACTGAAGGTGAAGAGTCTGATAGCTTTGCACCTGGATTTCGAAGGGAAGACTCCTCAGGTGTGACTGAGAAGACTTAGCTACTGTCCAGTAGTACGTTCCGACCCCCACCACTGCCGTCAGCACACAGACTGTGCTGTCAGGTGATAAGTGCAGCTGTCATTTGTTGAGGCTGGCTCTCTAGGTGGCTGCTGCCTGGCTCCCTTGCTCAGGAGGAGGCTTCCCTCTTGAATGGCAGTGCACCTGGTGGGGCTAGTGTGTGTGTATTTTTCTTACCACTCAGAATAATGTTGAACTGAGGCTAAACTCTGCAGTGTCCCTAAAGTCTTCTCCAGATTTATTGTTAGAAAGTAATATTTATTGAGTGCTTGCTAGGTTCTAGGTACTGTAGTAAGATTTTTACGCATACTAACTCATGTAATCTTCACAACAGCTCTATGAAGTAGGGATTATTATTATCAAATCCATTTTTACAGATGAAGAAATTGATGCTTAGACATGTTAAGTAACTTGCTGAAATTCACAGAGCTAGTGTGTGGCAGAGTTGGGACTTGATTCCAAGTCTGTCTGATTTTAAGGCTTGTGCTTCTAACCATCATAAACTTCTCAAAAAGCTTTTCCTCCCATTTAAATAACTCCTAAAAGAACACCCAAAATGTTACATGAAAGCTGAAATGGAATAGTAACAATGACTTTTTGGCATGAATGCTATCTTTTTGGCAATGGGCAAATGACTTCAAAGCATGGATTGGAATAAGAACTTTGGAGTCTCCCAAATTTGGGTCCAAATCTCAGTTCTGCCTCTTCTCTATCCCTCGTTTTCCTTATCTGTAAAGTGAAGATAATAATATCAAGCTACCTTGAGAGCGTGGTTGTGAAATATAAATGAGTTAACACATGTAAAGCATTTAGAATTGTCCCTGCCCCATGGATAGAGCTGTGTGATAAAGCTCTGTTATGAAGATTTAAGAGAAATCTAGATACTTGGTCATTTCCTTGGATGAAGATGAGTCTTATCTGGGTCAAAGGGAGCACTAGAAATGGCAAAACTGTCTACAAGAAAGCAACTGTCTTTCACTTGCGCCTGTTGAAGCAACATGGGGTGTATTTGCAGATATCCTTTGTCAGTTATGGCCTTGGGCAGATTTATGGACTGATCACGTTTGCCTCCTCGGGCACTCTGTACGTCACACTCTTTTCCTCCCCCCAACGCTTCGTCCACACCTGTGCCTGTGGAGGGAGCCAAATACCCCTCACTCTCACTGAGATGTCTCTGACTAGTAAAACTTCCTCCGCGCAGTTGCTTGTATTTGAACTGAGCACTAGATGTTTAGTCTAAACTCATGGTGGTATTTCAGGCATTAATCTGCAGGCATAAAAGGATTATTTGAACCTCAGGGCCTTCAGGTACCCCTCAAATCCAGCAAATTGTCAGTAAGCCAAGTCCTTCTCTACCCCCCGCCTATCCACGGTTCAGACTGGGCACATTCTATGAGGCTCCCAAGGGCCCTTCCCTTTTGGACAGTAAGAAGGAGAGATTCTTTCCCTTGCTCAGAGATGTGGTTCTGGAGTCAGGTTTTGGAAACACAGCATTATGCACATTATCAGGCTGTCAAGAGAATAGGATCCCATTTGGCTTTGTAATTGTTTTCTCTTATTAACTTTTCAGTGAAAAATTTCCCTTCATTGTAATTAGACTTAGTGATTAGAATCTCTAGAGTTTGCTCTTTAAGTACCAGCAAGTGTTAAAGTGTCCGAGACTGTGAAGAAAGCTGCAGTTTGAGTTGTTGGTGGAAAGGGAAGTTTTGGGCAGGCCCTCGGCCTCTAGGTCTGTTGATTTAGAACAGGCATTAGGTGCCCAGAGAGACTTGTGAAAAAAGGTGTTTATAGGGGCCATTAATGAATCCATACGGGAGACTGAATTATTTCTCTAATAACGTGGTCCATTTACTTTTAAGATCATTTGTGGGTTCCTTATATCTTCTAGTTGGTGATGGAAAGAAAGGAAAAGGAATATTTCTGTCCTTTCTCCTCTTTGGACTTGGGAAAACTTTGCCCTGATGAAGACATAAAGACTCCAGAGAAGTATGATAGTACTGTAGGTATGGAAAGACCCTTTAAAGGGTAAGTATATAGGATAGACAAATACTTGATGTTATTAATACGTAAAGAGCTCTTACAGATTCATAAGAAAAATACAAACTTCACAACAGACAAAAAGACAAAGGAGATGAACAGTTTACACATACACACAAAGACAGAAAGAAATGAAATAAAAATGGCCAATAGACATAATTTAAAGAACAATGAACCCACATGCTCTATTAATACCTAACACATTGACAACAAAAAATTAAAAACAAATCATCATAGCCAGTGTTGGACAATTTAAGGGAGAAACAGTTCTAGTGGAGATATAAGTTGGTCTGACATTTTTGAAAGGCAATTTGAGAATACATACGAAAAGCTTTAATATGTGCATATCTTTTGACCCAGCATTTTCACTGGTAAGTATTTATCATAAGGAAATAATTAAGAATGTGCAAAAAGATTTAGCTATAAAACCAATTGTAGCAACTAAAAATTGGAAGCAACTAAATATCCAAAAATTGGAAACTGGTTAAATAAATTATGGTATAGGCGTAAAATAGAAAATTGTGCAGCCATTAAAAATCATGTTTTTGAAATGAGAAAATGCTCATGATATCATAATATTAAAATAAGAAAGTAAGATATGAAGCTATGTATACAGAGTGTGATCCCAATTTCATAAACAAAAGTATGTTAAAAGACTAGAAGAACATACACTTAAATGTTAACAATGATTGTCTCTGGGTGGTGAAATGACAGATAATCTTCACTTTCTTCTTTTTAGGCTTTTATGTCTTTTCCAAATCTCATACAGTGAGTATGTGCTACTTTTTAATTAGAAAAAACAACAACAACACAGAAACAGTATTTTAAAAAAGACATTTAAGCTTGTCTCTGAAAGCTAATCTTTGATTTAATTTTTTTTCTCTTCAAATTTAAACACAGTCATTTCCTTTAGGAAATGAGGAAAACCATTTTAACTGTCTGATGGGAGAAACTATATAAAGGCAAATTTTTTCTGGGGTATGTGGGGAATATTACAAAATAAAAGTATTCCAGTGGAGTGTATATATTCCACACTGACCCTTCTTTGAAAGGCTTTATGTTACGTTTTTAAACTGCTTTATCAAGATGTAATTCATATACCATAAAATTCACCCATTTGAAGCACACAACTCAATGTTTTTTTTTAGTATATTGATAGGATTGTATAGCCATCACCATCTGATTCCAAAACATTTTTATCACCCTAAAAAGAAAATTCATATCTATTAGCAGTCACTCCTCATTCTCCCTTCTCTCCACCAACTGGCAACCACTAATCTACTTTCTGTCTCTATGGATTTGCCTATTGTGTATGTTTTTTATAAATGGAATCTCACAATATGTGTGAGCTCTCAGTATAATCTTTTCAAGGTTCATCCATGTTTTAGCAAGAATCAGTACTTCATTCCTTTTATGACTGAATAATATTTAATTGTATGGATATACCACATTTTGTTTATCCACTCCTCAGTTGATGGACATTTGAGTTGTTTCTAGTTTTGGGCTATTATGAATAATGCTGCTGTGAACATTTGTATACAAGGGTTTGCATAAAAATATGCTTTAACTTCTCTTGGGTATATAACTAGGAATGGAATTGCTAAGTCATATGGTAACTCTACAATTAACCTTTTGAGGAACTACCAAACTATTTTCCAAAGCAGCTGCACCATTTTATATTTGCATACATTACCTTTCATCCAATAATTCTTACATGTGCCCTAAGAAATATCTGCATAGGTGATCATGTGTAATAGCAAAAACTAGAAACAACCAAATATCAATAAATAGCAGGCCAGTTAAGTCAATTATAATACATTTAGATTATGAAATACTATACAGTTGCTGAAAAGGATGAAGTACTATATATGTTCTTATTGGGAAAGATATCCAAGATATATTAAGTTGAAAAAGCAAGTTGTAAATCAGTATGTATGGTATTATTTATTTGTATAAAATTCAACGGTTACACGTATGTTTGTATTTGCATAGAAAATTTCTGGAAGCGTACCTAAGAAGTTGCTAACAGTAGTTACTGCTGGAGAGCGGGACGTGTTTCCAGGCAAAATTTATGGCTTGTAAACATTTCAGTAAAAGCAGAGCCCTCAAGATTAAAGTGGGAAAGATTGGGGAGGCAACATTGGGATATATATGTTGGTAACCAATTTTTGATAAATTGCATTTAAAAAAAGAGTTCAGCAGAACAGTTTGTCGTTGTATGGCAGAAATTTCTAGAGCCATTTCTGGGTTAGAAAAAAATTACTTGAACATTGTTAGACCGTGTGACTACACACAGAATTTGATCACTTAAAATGAGTCAGTTGTTGACAGAAAACACAGATTTCTGCTTTCTAAAAGATCTTGCATTAAAAGTCTTTTGATGAACCCCTGTGATGGGAAGAGGGTAGGCAATAGCGCTTGGAGTAGTTGCCCTTTCTCTCAATGGGAAAAAGTAGGTGGCCTTAGTTCTCAAATTAAGAGAACCACATGAGATCAAGAGCTTGGTGCCCTAGGTATAGTTAGGATGTAACTTGCTTGATTAAATATCTTTACAATGGATTGCCTCCATTAATTCCTTCCAACTTGGTTTACACACCCTTTTCAATTCAATTTTAAGAAACTCAATCAAGTACCTACTATGTGCCAGGCATTATGTTAATCTCTGTGATGGATACAATTATGAATGAGACTAGGTTCTCATTCCAAAGGAACTCATTTTGGGGCTATTTACAGCTAATTTATTAAAGTTTGCCCTTTTTATTTTAATGCATATCTTATGTGCACAATACTGGTTATGTTTTTGTTGAGCTTTTAAAGGCTTAAGATACAACTGGAACACTAATTAAGTGGTCTAATTCATCTCAGGGAAGCTGTAGAAGTCACCTCGGGAGTGGTCCAATGTGACTCTGAAGCATGTTCTGTTATGCTGTAGGCAAGAGAATTTCAGGCTGTGTTCTTCTGCCTCTGGCTTTCCTTTCATAAGACCTGGAATCCCCCACACCTTAGAAGAAATGCGTCTCAGCAAAGTTTTCTAAAAGTAAAGTTTTATGGAAGGAGTCATATGTTCCATTGACATCTTGTGGGAAAAAGATGAAATACATGCATTTTGACTGAAAAAAATTGGCCGTCATCTCTAATGTAAGAATAAAATAAACCTATGCCAAGAATTACTACTCCTCTCGCACCATGTTAAGACTCCTACTAGCTGTACCTAAATTCAATTTCATTTCATAAACAACAACAAACCCACTGGTAGAGGTAATTCACAACCCAGAAGGACTTTAGTGTTCCTCTACCCTCCTCTGCTTCACACACTCTTCCTTTTGGAAGTATCCATCCCTGAAACGTTAACACATATGCTGTTTTTCACCAGCCTCGAACATCCTCAGCATTTCTAAATATATATCCAAGATGATTCCATTATTATTTCGGGCATCTTTCACATCACTTGAATTTATAGGCCTCTTTTCAGACATTTTCTGGTGACACCTGTACAGTTATTACAGTATTCTTGATTGAGAGAAACTAACAGCATCCACAGGGAGGGAATGCAATGTCCCTTCCTTATTTGGCAGTAGTTACTCGGTTGCAGTTTCTGTTGGGAGATGGTTCCACATTCTGCAACTGGTAATGTTAACTAGCTGCCTTATGAGGAGCTGCAAATGCAGCACCTCCAGGCCATGGTTTGTTAAATGGCATAGTTCAAGAGTCTTAAAGATGGATTTAGCCATTGTACTATGAACTTGGTTTGCTGGGGGGCATAGCCAGCCTAAATCGAAATGGAAGAATTATTCCAGGTGAGCACATTTGACTTGTAACTCTGAGAAGGTAACAGTGACAACAATTCTCTGGATCTTGTGCATCTTACAGAGGTAATTTTGGGTTAGGAGCCTTGGCCAATGACAATGTGATTTTTGGTAATCACATCTGAGTAAAGGTAGCTGGCGCAGGGAATGGTGAATGGGGGAACAATTTTCCTGTCAAGAATTGCTTTCTCTAGGCATGGCTGTTCCTAGGTGTGTAAACTTGGGTAAGTAAGTTGCCTATCCTCTCTAAGCCTCAGTTTCCTCTTTTGTGCAGTGACGATAATAATCCTTATTTTGTAGGGTTGTTTTCAGGAAAGTATGTAAAGAAATCTGTTATATAGTAAACCAATTAGAGATAGAGTTTGGGGTGCAAGATGTCTATTAGGGATCCACACCCATGAAAAGAAGGGGGAGGGAGCAGAATTAGGCAGGGGAAGCCAAGTTAGATGTCATCAAATTACAATGCAGGGCTGATGAAGCTTCAGTCAACCCTGCAGGGAAATAAGGAGAGAGTATTGCCCATCTGAGGGCCCCAGGATCCCCTGTTAGTCTAAAATGGTTGGGCCTTTATAACCCTGCCTTACTCAGTCACTGGATACAGGCTGCCCCAGGAAGGGGATGATATCAGGCTAGACGTCTCTCTGAAGCTCACGTAGACCTTGAGGAAGCTGACAGCTGGAGGCTGTGTGCTGACCACACACCCTGTAGCTAGTCAGCAAGGCCTTCCTTGAGGGGGGGATTTTGTTGGCACACCTTTGTGTTTACCACAGAAAAGTAGCTGTCATTATAAACTCTCATCTGTATAAGTATTATAATTTTCAGTATCACTTTCATTGACACCCAGCCTGTCTCCTCTGTGTATTTTTTCTTATAAACACTTTTAGAAAGACACCATATTCTAACCAAGAAAAGGAGGTTTTGGGGCCTTACCATTTGCTGTTTCCTTTGCCTGAAATGCTCTTCCTTAGAGCCTCCCATGTCTGTGATAATAAGCATGAAGAAAATAAAACCATAGTATTTTTCTCTTCTAATCCCTATTTCCCATTTTTAAAATCATTTTCATTGCTTTTTCTAGGAAAAGTCTCCTTAAATGCCAAGCTCTTAACCTGCCACTCAAGGATCTCTATGATTGCCCACAACTTACTTTTGTACATTTCCACCTTCTGTACCCCACTAACCTCCAGCATACAGAGCTCGCCACTGTTCCTGGGACAAGGCATATTCACGGCTACATTCAGCCTTTCCTGATGCCATCCATTCAACCCTCCTGGCTGCCCTTCACTCATTCAAATGATCCCCATTCCTCAAGGAGGAACTCAGGTGCATGCCTACTTGATATTTTACTGGTCTATCCTAGCTCAGAGTAATTGCTCCCTCTTTTGAATTTCTAGTTCTTATGCTCAGACCCACTCATATTATAAAGCCTTGTAACACCTCTTGTTTCACTGCCATGCATTGTTATTACTTTTATTATGCAGATATTTACTAAACATCTATGTTCCTGGCCCTGTTCAAGGAACTGAGGATACAGAAATGAACAAAGACAGGCAAGTTGCTGCTCTCAAGGGGAATATATTCCAGTGGGTGGAGATTGACAGTTAATAAACAAAGGAATAAATGAGATAATTTCAGGTAGTGATAAGTACCATGAAAAAATAAAACACTGAAATAAGGAGTCTCCATTGTTATTATTGCAGGCACGGGAGGCTCTAGGGAAAGAGCATTTCGGGCAGAAGGATCAGCAAATGTTAAGGCTGCAAGCCTTCTGTTTTTGGTTAGAGTATGAGGTCTTACTACTAAAGGATTTATAAGAAAAAATACATGGAGAAGGCCACCTAGGCATCTGGCTGTTGGAATAGCTGAAACTTACAGTGATTACTGCATACAGTCCTTCTTTTATTTGTTTTGCAAATTGCAAAATATTATACAAACAGGCTTCCAGAATATTTCACTTGATTATCACAATCACCCTTCAAGTTTGGTAAGTTAGGTTTTATTATCACCATGTCTTATGAGGAAACTGAGTGGTTAGATGACTTGCTCACAAGTGCGTATTTAACATGTGTTTTGGATGTGTCTCATTTTCCCCACCAAAATGAAAACACCTCAAGTCAGGGACCTTGAAAGGAGGGTCATGGATAGCACTCTGGAGGCAGCCAGATGAGAGTTCCAGTCCTGACTGCCTCTTACTAACTGTGGAGTCTTGGGCGATTTATTTTACCCCTTGTGCCTCAGTTTCCTTTTTTTAAAATAGGAATAAAAGAGCCGGCTCCTTGGTGTAGTGGTTAAGTTTGGCATGCTCTGCTTCAGCAGCCTGGGTTTGCAGGTTCGGATGCTGGGTGCAGACCTACACCACTTGTCAGCGATGCTGTGGTAGTGACCTACATATAAAGTGGATGAAGAATGGCACAGATGTTAGCCCAGGGCTAATCTTCCTCAAGCAAAAAAAGAAGAAGATTGGCAACAGATGTTACCTCAGGGCTAATCTTCCTCAAGCAAAAAAAGAAGAAGATTGGCAACAGATGTTACCTCAGGGCTAATCTTCCTCAAGCAAAAAAAGAAGAAGATTGGCAACAGATGTTACCTCAGGGCTAATCTTCCTCAGCAAAAAAAGAAAAAAGGAAAGAAAAAATAGGACTAATACCTCATGGAGTTGTGCAGAATGAAAAAGATAATGCATGGAAAGCCACTGGTACGGCATTTGACCCATTAATAAAAGGTCCCACCTGTTATTATCATTACAATGAATATAATAACACAATTATCATAAACAATGGTAAAATAATAATGTTTCCTAAGATCACACTTCTCCGGGATCGCAGTTTACCCACTTATGTTACATGTATGGCATCATTACTTTTGGATGGTCTTCTTCCTTGCACCCAAAACAACCTTCATACATTATCACACACCAGATCATTTGAGTTGCAGTGGTTTTGTGAGAGTGATGCAAAAGAACCTATAAAAGCATTTATCACAGAGCCTGGTATACAGTAGATATTTAATTAGTGGTTGCTGTTATTATATAAACCATTATCTCTATATTCCTAGGTTCCCAGCATTTTGCTGAGTGCACAGATGTTCAGATAATATCAAGTGAATGAATGAATAAATGAATTTAAAACACAAAATGGCCTTGTTCAGTCACAGCTAAAACAGAGTCAAATGAATTAATACTGGATTTTGTCTCTGTTTCCTTGTATCTCCACTGCCATTCTAACCAACCTGGGAGGAGAAACCATGCCTTCCCTTTCCTTTGTATCCCACGCTCACCCCCATTCCTCTTGGGCACTGTGTTTAGTTCAATTCTTTGTACAAAGTGAGCAATGAATAAATACATGTTGAATGAATTACCAGTTCACATTGTCTAGAGGCTCATTTCTAATAGACGAAATTCCACGACACCTCAGTGACTCACACCTGCATTACTGTCATTGTTGGAAGGGGAAACCGAGTCTGAAGACTCTGGAAATTTGATGATGAGACTTCATGATCTGGTTTAAATTCAGTACCTGGCATATAGCAGGCACTCAGTATAGAGTTGTTGAAAAAAATGAATGAATATGGAATTAATGCATCTTTCACCCTTGCCACTAGATGGGTCTCCTTGTCACCATATGTCATAGCAGGGAAGTCCACGATATTCATTTCTTTGTTTTTCAAGTGCTTAGAGCCAAAGGCATTGCTTAGAGGCTCCCTTGGGCAATGGTATCCTAGTTGAATGCTATTAGGCAAGTCTCTCAACAGAAGCAATTTGGCCTTTGGGTCATCTGATGCCTCATTTTCCACTGACTGTTCTGCCCAAGGCAACAAGAAACAGAATCTGCTCAGCCTTGGCTGCATGGGTTTTTGTGCCTGTGAGTGCAGCCTGCTGGAGATCCAGCAGGGTGAGGCCACACTTATACCTCCAGAGACAGTAGGCCCTGAAATTGTGCTGTGATTGAAATTTAGATCTTTCTTGAACTAACAGTGGAACCTGGTTAACCCCATTAGGTCTGTGGCTTGAGAAGTATAAATAGAATTTGGGCCCCTCCAACCCCCCCTAAAAAAAGCCATTTGTTTTCAGGATAACAATGTGTTGGTGGCCTGGGTGAGGAGGAGGCAATTCTGTTTAAGGATGTTAGGCATGATTTAAAGGGTTTTCTATTGCTTATAATAGGTTTTCATTTTTTGCTGATTGAATTTATTTACTTCTGTGGTTGGTGTGCAAACTCCTGGTTGGGAGGGGATGTGTGTGTGTGACCTTTTTAACTTTGTAGCACTTTAATGCAAACGAAATTTAAGGGGTGGGGGGGCAAGCAAAATCAACTTAATGACAATGAAATCATTTTCTGAATATGTTTACAATCAAATATCTCTCTCAATAATTTGATTTGTAGGAAATGGCAGAGTGCAGCATTTTATACAGAAGCTTTTCAATAATTCATCCTCATCTCATTGATGTGCAAGCCTTTGGCTAGGTTGGTGAGTGCAATAGGTGCTCTGGCATGGGGGAGAAATTCATTTGAACCCTGAAATCAATGTACCCCCTGTCTGACCCACCTGTCTAATACTGCTCTGTCACTGCTTTTCAACTTTACTAGGCTTCTGTAGTTCCCCTTTCCAGGGTACTGGGGGCATTTGGAGATGTGCTTTCTCCTCATTAAATTTTTTGGGGATTTATATTTGTACAATCCTTATTAAGCTACCCAAATGATTAAACTCCTCTGTAGAAACTTCTGGAAATTGACACTCCCAAATGTTAGCTTTTGGGGGCATGGGGAAGTGGAAAAGAGTGGGAAGTGGCAATTCAGGGAGGGACTTCTACTAGTTGAAAAGATAAGCCTCTCACAGCGTCACAGGATCACGTGAACTTGACTATACAGGGAGTAAAGAGACCAAGAGGTGTTTGAAACCCTCCAAGCTTGAGTCAGATTCAAAAGTAGTCTTTTTCCTGGGAACTTACTCTTGTGGTGGCTCCTTACAGAGCATCTATAAGATGGACTCTCTCTGCTTCTTGTGTGGGGGTGGGAGAAATCCTTATCAAGCTAGTTCTTATTTTTTCATGGAGAATGGAGCAGGAGGAGGTGGGTGAGGAGAAAATGGCATGGCATATCCAGTCATCTCAATTGGAGCCCCAGAGTCTTCAGGTAGTAGAGTGCTGAGGCTTTGGCACTGAGAGAAGCCAGACAGTGATTACCTCCTTTGTAATAATAGACAGGAGACATGAAGTGTGCTATTGTGCTTCTGCGGCTGCTCTGAAACTTTGTGAAGCCATTGATCTGACTTCAATGAAGCATAATACTATTGATTTGGTGTCAGATCACTGGTAGGCACTTGAGTGACAGTCTGAGTGGATGTGATGTTACATTTAAATTGTCCTTTTGTTTGCTTTCTAGTTGTCAAAACCTCTTGATAGAATGTGTGCTGCCAAGTTCCTGTGCAGTCCTTATTAGGGTTCAAGTGCCAAGAGCATGTGCTGCATCATTAAACAAAATGGGTTGCTCTTGGCCAAATTCTATTGATCAAAAATGTATAATATTTGGTTAGCCTGATTTTCTCTGACTAGCTCATAGGGGCATAGGGTTGTGCCTTCTTAAGCCAGAGAGGGTAGAAGCAAATCATCCCTCACATCTCTCCCACTCCCAATCTTATTGGTAGCTAGGATTCATGCCATCTGAGCCACATCTCTGACTGTGCCAGGACTGAGAAAATGTTTTAGTAGGCATGAAAACCCAGCAGATTGAAAAGTATCTTGGGCCATCACAAAGGAAGTGGGGAAATAATCAGTGGAATTAGTCTAACACATTCTCCCCAGGTTATAGTTTCAAACTAGACCTCATATGGGCACAATCTGTAAAGTAGTGCCCCAGTGATGTGAGGTGGGAAAAATTGAGATGTGTGAACTTGTCGAGAATATTCTCTGGTAGATTTCAATCAGTCATTACTTTTATTGAGTGATTACATATCGAGCACCCACCAAATGCCAGGCATTGTGCTTAGTGCTAGGGATACATTAGTGAACCAGGATGACATAGTGCCTACCCTCAAAACACAGTTTAGGAGGGAGAGAAGGACCAAATAAGTTCAATGAAGAATCCTAGATGTAATGATAGAAAAAGGGAGGCAGTGTAGTGTGGTGGGAAGGACATGGGCTTTGGAGTCTTGTAGGTCTGTAATTGAATTTAAATGAGCTGTTTGTTCTGGAAGAAATTACTTTTTTTCTTTGTGCCTTAGTTTCCTCTTCTGAAAAATGGTGACAGTAATAGTGCATACCTCAAAGGGTTGTTGCCAGAATGGAATGGGAATATGCATAGAGAGGTCTGGCCCAGGGCTTGACCCTAGTAGGTACTTAATTGCAGTAGGAGGAAGGAGTGGAATAGTGGTGATGGAGAAAAGCACAGTGACAAGTATATGAAGGATCATGAACAAAGGTGAGGGTTCATGGCCAGTTAGGATACTGTTGCAGTAATGCAAAGTGAGAAATGATGATGTCCAAGACTAGAGTGGTGGCAATGGGGATGGAGAGGAAGGGACAAATGTTTATGTTATAGACATAGAATGGATAGCGATGGGAGTGAGGGAGATGCTAACCTCCATGTTTCTGACTATGATAATTGAATGGATAATGGTTTTCTTTATGGATTAGGGAATAAGAGAAGATGGAATTTAGGGTAAATTAAATATGAAATGTCTGTGGGACATCCAAGTGTGTATGAGATGTCCAGTAAGTATGCAATTGGATACATAAGTGCAGAGCTCAGTGGAGAGGTCAGGCCCAGAAATCCAGATTTGGAAATTATTAGCACAGAGATTGAAATTTTAGGTATCAGATATTTCATGGAGAATGGAGTGAGAAGGGAAGAGAGTCAAGGACAGATTCATAGGGCACAATTTGGTAGCCTCCTCCTCCTATATTCATTACTCTTCCCATTTTTTCAGAGAGGGATTTATGGGATTCTTTATGACTTTTGTAAAATTTTTCTTTTCTTTTTTTTTTGTGAGGAAGACCAGCCCTGAGCTAACATCCGTTGCTAATCCTCCTCTTTTTGCTGAGGAAGACTGGCCCTGGGCTAACATCCGTGCCCATCTTCCTCTACTTTATATGGGACGCCGCCACAGCATGGCTGACAAGCAGTGTGTCGGCAGGCGCCCGGGATCCGAACCTGTGAAACCCGGGCTGCCAAGTGTGAAATAAACCGCTGCGCCACTGGGCCAGCCCCTAGAATTTTTCTTTTGTGTAACTAACTCATGAGTCTCCCACGAAATGAACAGGTAGCTGGCATTTCAATTATGTCTGTATTTTTTTCAGCAGATAGGAACGCAGAAGTGTGGGAAACGATCATGAGATTGTCAAGGTTACCCAGCCAGTACCAAACTCAGGACTCCTTGTTGCCCACCTGCCCACGTCAGTTCCTTCTTTACAGTCCTTTTTGAAATGGAGCTGTCCAGTTCTTTGAGGCTGAATATGGCGTTGTAAATAACTCATGCCTTGATCTCCTCATCTATAATGACATGAGTTGTTATTTAGTGTGGTTTTTATTGGGAGGGGAGAGCAAAAGGTAGAGAATGAGAGAGCTCTACTTCTGAGCATGAATTGTTCCTGACAGGGGAAACAAAAAGAAATCCACGGGAGATGATGACATCGTGCAGTTGACAAGCAAAGAAAGAGGAGTTGAAGAGAGTAGAGCTAAAAGAAGTGGACATGTTATTGGCGTGAAAAGACACTGAGGAAAATACTGTTCAAAGAACCCAGCATGAAGTGGGAGTCCCAGGAGGCAAGAGACGAACGTGGAGGAGTTTGTGAGTACATGTGTGCACGGCAAGAGGCTTGTCTATTTCCCCTTCAGTTTATTCAGGGTTTATTAAAGAAGGCCCAGCAGCAGGAGATGTGCAGTCCATTTAGGAATGACAAGGACCGCTAATCCAGGATTTACCTATGCTTGCTGGAGGTGAAAGCCCCTGCTACTAAATTATTTCAAGTGAATGCACTGGCTCAAGCAGAGATCTAGTTGTCTGGCTGGGCCAAGTCTTTGAGTTAATGCTTCAGCGCATGACAGTGGAAGTAAAATCCTGAAGTGGATTTCCATATTTGTCTAATATAGACTCAGGCAAGAGCCCAGGATGAAGACTGAAGCCTCTGTTTGTTTAAAAATGCATGCAGAATTTCAAGGACCTTCATTTCCATGATTGAGCAGCTGAAATGTGACCCCTAATCACACTGTGAGGTTGAGTGAGTTTTGTACTAGCTGGTTTTGGGGGTGAACTTGAACCTCTTTGGCATTAGCCTATATAGAACTCTTGTCTTACTGCTCCAGTACTTTTTTCCGTCATCCCCACTGAATCAAGAAATCTCAACTCCCAGCAACAGGAGGTTAAATACTGGTTGATGGGACTGTTTGTTTGCTTGGTTTCCCTCCTAATCTCAATGCTGGGAGCAGGTGCGTGCTTGGCAGCCCTGGAGCCCTGGACCATCTCAGAACAACTACAGTCATGAGTCTCCAACCCACAGCCTCTCCACAGGGTCTTTCTCCTTGGCAGACCTGCTATGGCCTGGTAAACAGGGCTCACCAGCTGGCATCTGCTCTCTGGAAGGTAGTCTGAGAGTCTCCCCTCAGTCCCCCAACTAACCTGTTGGAGGTAGACAGGAGGTTTCTAGGAGGATCTATGGGCAAGGGCCTTTGTTTCTAGAAAGAATCTTTCAATTCCAGAAACCCCAGATTCTGGAGCTCATACCTTCTTCCTCAAACATCCTTTAACAATGCTCCTATTGTTAACACAGTAAACAATTTTTTTACCACGTGCTTCAGTCCTAGCCAGATTAACACTTGGTCTCTCTAAGTGCTAAAAAGCTTACAATTCTCCCCATATGTAATTCAAAAGTGAAAATATACTTCACTGTGAAATAAATGTAGGAAGTCCAAAAATCTTCTGATTTTGACGTAAGGACTATCTTACTTGCTAAATAGGAAATATAATATTATTTAATTGTTTTTGATAAATTTAGACAATCTGGCAATGACTCCAGGCTGACCCTAACAGAATCAGGAGAGAGTGGCTGCTTCTGCAGAGAGACCACTTGAACTCTATATGCAGAGATTCCATATTCCAAAGCCCACAACCTCCTTCCCCAACTCATTTTAGAGACTGTTCCAAACAAACATCTCCTTGCAAAGTGTTCCAGACTGATCCTAGGGAGCCTATGTCATCATTCATATTGGCTGTATTTCTCTTCTGGAAAGTACCAAAGAAATCCCAATTGCATAGACCAGTTCGAATTGTCTGAGCTACCTGGTTCTCTCTTAATGCTTGATTAGAAAAATCAATCTGATTAATCAAAGAAGAGGATCATTCTGGCACCCTTTAAATCTTCAAATTCACATATTTACTTGAAGGCATAGCTTGCCACTCAGTTGTTGTTTGGGGGAACTTCTACCAGAATTTTTACTTGGCTGCCTAATTTTCATACGAAATAATTCTCTCTTTCCTTTGAGCAAAGCTATTACTGTAAGTGTAGGTGGTTTGGGCTGAAAGAGAGGATGGATTTTCTTACTCCTGTAGTGTGGCAGAACAATCCATCATTAAGTACACAGATGGCCCAAGGGAAACTACTCAAGGATTAGCCCAAAGGGGTATTCCTTGATTTGTTCTCTGTGTTGCTTTTTTTCATTTTAGTGGAGGCCTAAGTATTGCTAATGAGAGGTTCACCTTTTCCCACACAAGTACATGGAACATCAACAACCAACTTCACTGAACCAAGTAGAGAGATATAAAAGCCTCCAGTAGAAGGAAGCTATAACCAAGAACATTTTATTTATTCAGCTTAACCTTAAAGCTCATTGTTGATTAGCCCTAAATAATGGTAAACTTATTGGTATACATCCACCTATGTAGGATTCAGAGAAATTGAACAGGGCTCACTATACTGTGTATTCAGTTGCTAAATAAGTCTTGAATACACAGGGAGCTACTTGAAGTAGCCAGAGACTGATCTCTTTACCTTGGCCTTGGGTTTATGTTTATGCTACTGGGACCAAGGGAAAGTGTTTGCATGAATTCTTATTCTGGAAAAGCACTTCAAATTCTCTGTTTTACTGATTGTGGCTCAGTAGGGTTATTTCTATTTAAAGGACAGCACATTTTATTTTTCAAAAGTAATTACCTCTGAAACATCTATTATTTATATTAAATAATGCAATGTATATGTTGGATTGGTTTATAGAAACCCAGACTGTAGTTTTGTAGCATATAATGTTTTGCTTCCTTATAATTGTCTCTCCTGCGGCAAGCAACTAACCACAAATATTATTAGTGAATTTGACTCATATTTTGGAAGGGGGAAACAAACTACTTCTCCATCTTCCAAACTGGTTCTGGAAGCACAGATGTGGATGCATAATTCCACAGGTACACACTGTTTCCCCAAAAGGAACGTCTTATAATTGTGTGACAGAGATGGCCAGAGAAATGATTCGTAATTTGCTGATAAGGAAACTGAGGCATGGGCAAATTAAGTGACATTCCCAGGTGTAGTGCCCCCCCAATTAATTTACCCCTGGAACCTGTGAATGTGACTTTATTTGGAAATAGGGTCTTTTCAGAAGTTAAGTTAATGAAGTTAAGATGAAGTTACATTGGAATAGGGTGGGCCTTAAATCTAATGACTGATGTCCTTATAAGGAGAAGGAGGTTTGGAGACACAGAGACATAGAGACCAGAGGGAAGACCATGTAATGGCAGAGGCAGAGATCAGACTGATGCAGCTACAAGTCAAAGAACTTGAAGGATTGCCAGCAACCACCAGAAGATAGAAGAGAAACATGGAACAGATTCTTCCCTAGAGCCTTCAGAGGGAATATGGCTCTGCCAATACCTTGATTTCAGACTTCTAGCCTCCTGAACTGTGAGAGAATAAATTTCTGTTGTTTTAAGCCCTCAGTCTGTGGTAATTTATTACAGCATCCCTAAGAAAGTAATACGCCAGCGTTTCATAGATGGTGAATAGTAGGTCCATGGATGGGGTTTGGCTTTTCTGAACTCTAGTGCAGTGTTTCTTTTTCTGAGACACCTCAGTGCCTCCCTGTGGGTGCCCCATCTCCATCTACTCTGACTCTGCTCAATAAAAATAAGTTAGGGAAATCATTGTCTTTGGAATTTATGGCATTTTGTGTTTCAGGGGGTTGTGATTGTGAGGAGGTAGGTGACAGATTTGAGTTTTAAGAGGACAGCAGTGTAAAAATCCCATAGATACTGTCCAGAGGCAAAACTTGCTATATTGGGCAATCCATGTCATGTGGAGAACATATCCCTCCTCTCTGGTTTCCCCCACTGAGACTGTCTCCAAACAGAGCTGTAATGAGCACTATCCATTTCTGCTGGTAACTTATGATACAATTATGATAATGATGATGATAAACATTAAGCAAGCACCCACAGTGCAAGGTGTTACTTGTTCAAAATGCATAAAAGACCTGGTCCCCACTGTCATAGTGTTTACCATAGTATCGGCACAGTGTGGGAGTTAGCACCTTGTGGTCAGTTAATGCTTTGAGCTGATCTGTTTGGACAACAGACCACGATCCTTCACACTTCTGAATTTCTTTTGTGAGTTCTTCTGCTGTCTCAGGCTCCCGCAAGTACACTGTGCTTGGAGGCCATAAAAATAATGGACTCTAGAAAATTTGGAATCGCTGTAATCATCAAAATACTTTGAGCTCCCTTTTCTTGCCAACTTACTGATCACCAATTTACTGACGAGGAAACTGAGGTATGGGCAGATTAAGTGACATTCCCAGGAGTAGTGGGTTGGATACTGCCCTTTCCCTCAAATTCATGTCTACTTGGAACCTGTGAATGTGACCTCATTTGGAAATAAGGTCTATGCAAATGTAATCTAGTTTAGATGACATCATACCACATTAGGTATGTTGCTTTGGTTGTTGTTCTGAATTATTGGAGTTTTCGTAGATTTCTCTGCTTCTAGGTTTCCTTGCTATGGCTCCTTTAAGCTAGCAGCAGTCCTGTTATGGGGAAGAGCTAGTGATGGTCTCAGAGCCATATATCTTAGAGTTGGAAGGGACCTCAAGATATTATGGTGACCCACCCACATAGGGTGACTAAGCCATCATTTTTTTCATTTTACAGATGAAATGATCCAAGATAATTTCAATGACCTGATAAAGATAACTTATTTGGTCAGTAGCAGATAATATCCAACATTTTTGAGTACTTTCTATGTGTCAGGCATTGTGCTAAGTATTCTATGTGCATAATATCATAGTTTCCACAAGAAATCTATGAGGTAGGTACTATTGTTATCCCATTTTAAAGAAGACAAGACCGAGACACAGAAAGATTAAGGAATTTGCCAAGGCAGTACCACTAGTAAGTATCAGAATCAGGTATCTGCATCTACGTTGTGTAGATACCACTGTGACCCTAGAAAGTCTGATTCCAGAGCCTAAGTATTTAATCACCACATTATATTGTTTAATGGTCAGAGGAAGAATAAAGTTCTCTCGCTGTGATGGTTTAGTGAAGTCGTTCCTAACCATGGTGCAGGGTCTATGAATCTACATATACTCCAAGAATTATCTGCACACTAGAAAAAACAATGTGATCAACTAATATTTTTAAATGAATATTGATTTTGTTTGGATAAACCCTAAATTCATTTAAAAGCATTATTGAATTGAGTGGCTTCTTGTCATGATTCATTTCACTAAATCAGTGACTACTAAAAGAACAACCCTTTTTTGTGGGAGTCTGAAATAGTTTGACCTGGAAAGGAGTCCTTATATTAATGAAGAAGATTGTGAATAACAGGTATAGTAGAAAGAGAGCTCAATTTGGAGTCAGACAGACCTGAGTTTGAGTCTTGGCTTCTGTTCACTTCCCAGCTAAGTGACCTTGGGCAAATCTCTTAATTATCTTAGCTTCAGTTTCCTTGTCTGTAAAATAATATTTTATAACTTATCTCACAAAGTTGATGGGAGTCTCAGATGCAACAGTGTATGTGAAAGTGTTTTTATAAAAAATAGTTCTTTAGGAATATAGGAATATAAGGAGATCAGTATTATTCCTCTATAATACTCAAGGAATCAGATTTGGTCCTGAATACTTCCTTATGTCAGTTTTGTGGTCTTTCTGTATATTTTTTTCACCTTTGTCACTATTGTGATGCTAAGCTTGGGAACAAGTCAGTTTCCAAGAAAATAATATCTCTTCTTGGCATGAGCTGTCTCCTCTTTCTAGTCATTCCTGGAGTAGCACATCCTTTGTAAGATGAGGATTTGAGGTGGTAGAGAGGAAAAGAAGATGGCATATAAGCTCTTTTGTGGGTTTGACTTCACTCTACCACTTTTAGTATGTCAAAGCCAATTCTGGAAGACCATACACTATTTTTTGCTAGGCTGAGAGCTAGAGGTGGAAGAATGGAGCCCAGCCAAAGAGAGGGGGTACTGTTCTGTCTCTCTTTCCTTTCTCAGCTTTCTAATCTCTTCTGGGGGCACTATTTATTGAAGCAGACGTCCAAAAGAACAGACCAGATCCATCTCTGGCCTTTCTGAATGACATGAAAACATTGTTGGGCCTACTTAGTACAGATACCATTGTGAAGTGGCCAGGCAAGGTACTCATGTCAGTGAATCCAAGGGCCTTGGTGGAATTGTGTCTGGATAAGAACAGGGACAAGCTTGAAGGAACCTCAGTTACAGACCCACAACTATTTTAGTCTGACTTGGTCACTGCTGTGACTTTCCATCTCCCCTTTGATCCTAGTCATTTGTCACTGCTGAGCTGCTCCAAGGCTTTGCATGAAAAGGTTAGCCTCAGCTTCTGGAGCTAGAGCTGCGCTGCCACCACCTGGAGTTGAGGGGGATTTCAGCAGCAGTAGTCCTCACCTCACTCCTGGCTGCTGGTCATCCACAGAACAGAATGTTGAATTTACTCTCTTGTCTGAGAAAAATCCCTTTCTCTGGAAGCTTCCTGATTCTTTGGGAGGTGCTTGATTATGGAATGGGGTTTGGTTTCTGGACTATTGAATGAAATTTACAACTTTGACAGTAATGAGTCTTTAAACAGGCTTCTTATACTCTTTACGAGCTACAACTATCCATTATGATTAATAAAATAGTGCATTAATAACCTAGGTCTGACCAGTACTAGGGCGTGATTAATCCTGTGGCCCAACTGCACTCCAAGTCTTTTTGTTAACCTCTTGCCTGAGGACAAATAGGTATCAAGAGAGACGGGGGGCCTCCTTGTCAATTACACTAGGAGCCTACAGTCGGTGCTTTATAAGACCTGGGAAGTACAGGAAAGCTGGTTGGCTGCTCTATCTTCCTATCATCAACCTATGCTGAGAGCTTGCCACTTATCTCCTTGATACCATCTACACTGTTGTTTGGATGCCACCACAGTCCATCCTCACAGCAGACTTTAGTTGTGAGTCTTGGC
Organism: Tapirus indicus; assembly: GCA_031878705.1. Taxonomy (NCBI): domain Eukaryota; kingdom Metazoa; phylum Chordata; class Mammalia; order Perissodactyla; family Tapiridae; genus Tapirus; species Tapirus indicus. Next base: position 84,033,898 of record CM062942.1, on the reverse strand, counting down.
AGAAGATAAAGATGAACTTAAGTGCTTGATCTGCTACTTTCTTTGTGGTCAAGGAGGGAGTAGGGGTTACCTTTTTATAGACAAGTGAAATCTAATGCAAGGTGAGTAGGTCTTATAGAAAGGAATGGTCCTCTGAACTTTGGAGTTTGTCCACATGTCAGGCCTAAAGCAATTGTGTGAGTAACACCAAGAGAGCTATAATTTGCTGGATTCACTCTCAAAGTCAGGCTTGCTTTATGTTCACATGGAAGAGGTTGGTTGTTAGTGTTGGTCATGTGGCTGCTCTTAGACACATTTAATTTTTATTATGCCAAGGCAGGGCGTAAAGAGAGATGCCATAGGCTTGGAACACACTACATTTCTGGTGCACTCATGAGATCTGACAGAGGTGAAAATTGTGGGAGTACACAGGAGAGTTCCAGGACCTTTCATCCTCAAGAATATGCAAACCAAAGAAATACATGGTTTTAAGGATACAGTAGTGCCCTCTAATTCTCACGGAAAGTGTTCCAAGATCCCCAGTGGATGCCTGAAACCCTGGATAGTACCGAACCCTATATGTACTATGTTCTTTCCTATATATACATACGTATGATAAAGCTTAATTTATAAATTAGGTACAGTAAGAGATTAAAAACAATAACTAATAATGAAAAAGAACAATTATAACAATGTACTGTAATAAAAGTTATCGTAGGTCTTAGCAACTTCAGCATAGGATTTTTTTTCTCTCCTTATCAAGTTGAGAACTTTGGCCTTTTCACTTAAAGGCAGCACTTTAGGGTTTCCCTTTGGCAATCCAAATTGCCAGCATCACTAGTCTTGCACTTTGAGACCATTATTAAGTAAAATAAAGGTTACTTGAACAAAAGCACTGCCATACTGTGATAGTCGATCTGATACCCAAGATGGCTACTAAGTGACTAACGGGTGAGTAGTGTGTACAGCGTGGATATGCTGGACAAAGGGATGATTCACATCCTGGGCAGGGCAGAGTGGGACAGCGTGAGATTTCATCACACTACTCAGAACAGTGCACGATTTAAAACTTAAGAATTGTTTATTTCTGGAATTTTCCATTTAATACTTTCGGGCTGCGGTTGACCACAGGTAATTGAAACCTTGGAAGGTGAAACTGAAGATGGGGGGGGGCTACTGTTTACTGTCAGGGTTCCCAGAATTAATCATTTTCATTTATACCGCTGAGTCTTATACTAACCTCTGCCTCCTGGTCTTTTCCTTACACTGTAACCTTTTGACAAAGCTCTTATTGCTTTTACTGAAACTTTCCTGGTCTAATCGCTAGCAAATATCTTGAAGAAAATCAAGTTTGCTCGACAGGCCATCTCTTGGCATTTAGTGAATTCTTATCAATGTAGCCTGCCTTAGTTGGTCTTTAGATCTCATATTAAACGTTACTTCCTCAGAGAGTCCTTTCCTGACCAGCTGCTCTAAAGTTGGTTTCTCCAATCTCCTCTTTGGTACAGTAAAGAAAACATGCTTTAGAGCCAGATTGATCCATTCCTTGGCTCTGTCCACCATTGGCTGTGTCACCTAAGGCAAGTTACTCGGCCTCTTTGCATTTCAGTTTCCTAGTAAAATAGGCGTAATCATAGTACATACTTCAGAGGGTTGTTGGGAGGATTACAGTGCATAAAGCACTTAGAACAGCACCTGGCTATCATCATCATCATCATCATCATCATATCCACCCATGTTTGTGTCTTTCATATTACTTATTATAACTTGAAATTGTTGGAGGTGTCAGTTTGTCTGTTTTTTTTTCAGTCTCTCACCCACTGTTCTGAAAGTTGCATGCGGGCAGAAACCATGTTTGTGTTTGTCTTGTTCATTCTCCTTTCCCCAGCGCCTAACACACAGTAGGAGCTCAATAAATACTTGCGAAGTGAAAATTTCCTAAGCAACTCAAGTATTATCTCTTTCCTCCAAGCTCCTATTACCATAAAATCTCTTATAACAAAAAGACTCTCAGATCTCAATCAATGGAACATTTTATTTCAAGGAACATTTGCTACAAACAAAATGCTAGGGCAACACATTCCAAATAGTCCTCCGTGTTAGTCTCTTCCTTTTTCCTATTGCCTTTGCGTTCTCCAGCTACTTACAACCAGATCTGCTCATGACACACACCTCTATGTCCAGGCCCAGAGCCCAAGTCAATCATCTAAACCATAACTAAGGCAGAGTAATTGAGGATTTAGTTTAGGGTACAAAAATTATGAAGGTACAAACACAGTAAATAATTTAAATGTATTGTGCAAACTATAAAGACCCCTTACCCTAGCATGAAGTGTGTTAGAGATACACCGTGGGTTTCTGTGTGGCCTCTAAGTGTAGATCCTACTCACCATACCCTCTGTCACAAACAGCCAGATCTCCTGGAACCAGACAAGACTCCATCTGTGTTTACTACCTGGAATCTTCTGCTGATATATCCTGTCCTCTTCTTCTCTGAAACATTTTGGGACTTCACGAATTCCTTGGACACAATGCCTTGGATATCCAGCTGCCATTGCTGATACCAGCCTCCTCTGACTTGCAATACCTCAGGTCTGAGTGTTGCTACCCATTCTCAGCAGCCCTGACTCCTGAGCTTGCTCTAGTTATACTGCCTTGGTATATGTCATACTGCAATTTCACTTGTGTAAGAATTAGTGAATTAACCTAAAACGTGGACAGACTAGAGGAAGGTGGAGGAAGCCAACCTGACTTATTTCCACAAATCATAAAAGTGATATTTAGTTACTACCCCATTCTAAAGCCTTTGATGACTTCACTGGCCTCCAGTATAAGGTTCTAATTCTTCATTCTAGCAATCAAGGCTCTGCACAATAGCCTCTACCTACCTTTCCAACTTCAACCCCCATTACTCCACTATACAACGCTTCTGTGAGATCCTTGAGGACAGAGACTTCCTCTTCTTTAGTAGTTGCCTGGCACCTTGAATTGTATCTGGCACATTGTGGTGCTTAGTACCTATGACAGCTAAAAATTATTGAGTTCTTTACTCTGTGTTAGGCATGTAAAACATGAAGTGTTTTATAGACATCATTTCACTTTATAGGCATCATGTCATGTAATCCCCCAACTTTATGAAATAGATACTGTATTAATTTGCCCAAGGTCACTCAACTAGGGAAATGGTAGAACCAGGACTTGAACCCAGATCTGTTTAACCCTAGAGCTCATGCCATTAATAACTACCCCACATCACTCTAATGGTGTTTGTAGAATAAATACTTGATCATAATTGTACTCTTCACTGTTTCCCTAACACAACGAATTTACTGCAGCTGATGTGCCTTTACAAACACCCTTTTCCTCACCTGAAAGACTTTCCCACAGCTTCTAGGTCATCAGTCACCCCTTTGGACTTAGTTTATATCAGTGCTGAGCACTGCTGCTCTGACATCTGATAAATACTTCCTTGTATTTGTAGTTCTTCTTTTATGATACCCACAACTAGACTCTAAGCCCTTGGAGGGCAGGATCCATGTCTCACACTGCTATGTATTCTCAGTCTGAAGCATCAAGTGTAGGCACTTAGATCCACTAAGTAATATTTCCTGATGGTGATGGCTTAAATGGGGACGAAAAATAAACTGAAGTTAGGTTCATGATTAATTACAATTGGCAAGAGGCCTACATTATATAAGGATGTATCAAAACATGAAAGTCTTTTAATATGCAAATATTAGGTACTGAGATGAGAAATTGAAGGAACAGGGAAGAAATAGATAGTCATCATCATAACCACCATTCTTACAAGTAAATCTGCTCCAAAGTTTGAATTATCCTGTTATGTCTGCCATCTATTTTAGAACAATCTATAGGAACTTCCAAAAATCAGAAATTAGTTGCCTAGCCTGGACACAATTATTTTGCATTTATGGAGTAATTTACATTTATAAAACTGCTTTACAATAATTACAGTGTTCACTGGAGATCAAACAAGACTGAACAGGAAACCTGGGAGGGTCTTCAAAGGCTTCCTGATGACTAGGGACTGCCTCTGGTAGGAAATCTTCGGTTAAACTCTATGTAGATCTCTTTTTCTCAAGAGAGGATCAGGTTTCATTGATCTCCATGTTCCAAAGCTGTTCATGAACCTTGCTGTTCTGGATGTGTGACAGCTATTTATTTCTCAGGGAAAACGGAACTAAATTAAGCATCTTTATTTTACTCTCCTTTGCTAGGAAAATCGAATATTATATTGGAACAAGTTAACAGTCCACTCAGTAATATTCGAGCCCTGAGTTATGAAGGAAGGGAGGCCCATGTGTGAATCTGCTGTAACGTATACGAAAAGATGTGAAATTCAAAGTTGTGAATTCTCTTCTGACTCTTGTAGGTGATTACCTCTGCTGGGGTTTTAATCCGGTGGTTTCACAGACTGTGAGATCAACTATGGTGCTCTATTAAAAAAATATATATATATATAAAATGACATAACTTTCTGTTCTCTTTACATTAGGAAGAGGTGTCTGTGGAAGATGTCTTCGTATACATTGACATTAAAGAGACACATTCTATCTAAATTTTTTTTTCCCAGATAGCCCTGATCTCTGCTATGGAGCATGCAATTTGATTACCTTGCTAGTGTTCACTTATATTGCATGACTAACAGAATTATTAATAGCTATAAAATTATTCAGGTCCCTAAAGATGCAGTCACTATGCTTCTCTCAATAGTTTCTCACAGCAGCAAATTCTACACTGATTGGAAGTTGCACACTCATTTTAATTTTAAATGTATTTTCCATTAATTTAATTAAGCCTACTCTTGCTCTCCTGCAATGGCACCAAGAATCAGAAGGGCTCTCCTGTCTCTCCCACCACATCCTCCACGGATGGAAGAAACCAGACTGGGCTTTTCTCACGTCTCATCTTCAGGCTGAGTCTGTCTTTTTCACTTTACCGTTTCTTTCTGAATGACCCTGCTCTTGACCCTGGGCACGCAATCTGAGAGCTGGATAGGGGTGGAGTATGGGGAGGATGTTCTGGAGCTCAGCAGATGGATCCCAAGAGCACAACGGTTTACCAGCCCTCCTGTGATTGTTGCCAAAACGCCTTCCTGTTTTCAAAAGTGTCTCACCCCCTGCTCCTTTGTTTTGCTCTGCTAGGAGACTGCAGTTCTGATTTTGCTAGGAACCGAATCTGCTGTTTCAAGGAAATGCAGCTGTTTGCTTTGGTGGGTGGCTTGAAAGAGGGAATTTTTCTACCCTCTTCCCCAGCCTCCTTCCCACCCCACCCCCATGTGAAATTCACTGGCTGGCTCATCATCTCACGAAGCATTGATTTTAGAAGCTGACCATTTGCTTTTGATTGTTTGGCTGGGGCTGCAACGAAGTCATTGATGGATCTCATTTTGAGCTATCATCCTGTCCACTCTTTTTGGTTAGCCTTCCAGAACTGATTGCCTGTTCCCCCAAATGAAACTGCATGGCCAGATGGTGAGGCTTTCTCAAGTTCCACCATTTCCCAGAGCAGAGAACACACAGAGCTGCATGGGCCTCAAGCTGGGCCCGCCACCCTCTAAGACTGTTATGTTAGTTCTCTTACCAACCCATCATTAGGCTCGAGACTTAATTTGATCACTGCTGCCTAGGCTGCTATCCCTGACTGGATATTGCCTGGTACTGATGTCGCTGCATTTTGTGATCTTTGCTGAAAGAGACCAGCCAAGCTCAGCCCAGCTGGTGTCTCCTGTGGTACAGGACACACTCTTTCCCTACCCCTCCCAACTCTCAGCTTTTGAAAGAAAGGTCATTGGTTCTTCATGGCCATTTTGGCCCCAGCTGCAGGCAATAGACACAAATTAATATACTTTCTCTCCCCAAGTCCAGTGCACCAATATGCAAACTCTCAGACCCCAAATCTGGATGCTTCCCCAGCTGGCAAGCCATTGTTTTCTTCTCATTCAAAAAAGGTGCATAAATTCTCTGCTGCTAAAAAGATTTTTCTGTCATTTCTGCTGTATCTGTCCCCTTTATGGTGCTCTCTCTGCCTCCTTCTGGGATCTTGCTCTTTCAGTTTACTCTCCACTGCCCCAGGGCTTGTCAACCTGAACAGATATTGTGCATTGTGCTGTTAGTGACATACGTGACATGCCTTTGGTACTTAGATTGCTAGCCCAGGTAATGTAACTGCAGCTGTCAAACCGGCAGTTCTTCATGTTTATTAGTTTTCTTTCCTCCCTTCTTAAGTTGACATTAACTAAATTGTAAGTTTCCTAGTTCAGTGAAAAATCAGTCAGTGGAGCAGCTGGAACTCCCAGGGAGTTACGTAAGGCCTCTCCTGAGTTCTGGGAGAAGCTTTGGAGGAACCAAGAGCAAACCTAGGCCCAGCCTGGTCACCTAGAACTAAAGAATATATAACAGGTCTGGTATCCTCACTGAGATCATCTTTTGCCCAAGATAAGTAGAGAAGCCCAGGAAGTTGGCTCATCAGATTGACTTTCGTGTTCCTCTTCTCATCGCTCCTTTGGCTATTGTTGTCTATTTGAACTTGATGCAAAAGAGTGCTGTAGCATGGAGTTCACACACTCACCCCAGCTCCATCACCGTGTAGCTTGAAGTCTTGAAAGATCTGGTTTGATTTTTCTAGTTCTATGGACATATCAAAAAAGAACTCAGTCTCCTGTAAGACTAGGCAACCAGATAGATTTTGTTATTTTTTTTTTAATTTGGAAAGCTGATCTTCAAAACCCATCCTGTAGGGACGGTATTTTGGTCAGGGGTCTTTCAGCACCCTCAACAATTCGTTTCAGTGATATTTCTGCCTCTTCTCCTGCTCCAGTTGAACCACTCCAGAAACAGCAGAAGGGAATGTGAGAGAAGCTTAGGCTGGTAGTCAAAAGTGAAGCCCCTGTCTGGAGCTCTAATCCGAGGGAGTTACACATTACATAGGGTCCCTAGGACCCACCTACTAGGTTGCAGTGAAAGACTTTGGCGGTAGCAGTGCAGAAAAAAATGACTTGGCCTAAAAGAGGGCATCCCTAGTCTGTACATTTTCAATTATCTCCTCTTCTTAGCATTCAGTTCATATTTCAATTGGTTTTCAAGGTCTCTTATTTGGTGATAGTTTTTTTTTCCAAGTTGTCAAGAAGGCGTTTCCTCTGGGGGGGGCTGTGGAATGTCACTCTTACCCTCCTCTTTGGGATGAGAGAGGCAACAGTGGGAAGGCTGGACATTATCTGATCAGAGTGCCTTTGAAGGGAGGGCTTTCTGCTTTCAAAAGTGGTGATGGTGGGGAACAATAACAGTTGGCATGAGTTTGCACCTAGGAAAATAGCATTTGGAATCCAGTTGGAGAGAATTCACATGAAAAGGTTGAGGCAATAACACTGCGAGCCCAAATGGTGCTGTCAAAACATCACAGGTAGTCACTGCGGGGTAGTACAGAGGGTGTTAGAGAGCAGTGTCATTTATTGAAATGTATCTGCTGATTTAGCCTTTGCTAATTAAATGGTTCCCATGATGTGTGTTTATTTAGGGACAGTTATGAGTTTTGCAGCTGCCAGGGTTTGGCCCTGTGGGAAGTGCCATTCTTAAAGAGAAGGGATAAGCGGGGAGGGGGCTTGGGCATAATTTCTTCAGGGATGCTGGCCTTGTCAAAATGAGAAGACTTGCAGTGATTAATAGATTTCTGTCTCTTTTTCAACACTATCCCCTACCTCTCTTGTGTTTCTTGGAAAAGGCAGGTGTCAGGGCCATGGTGAATAGTTTTAGCACTTAAGGAACACTTTCTCTACTCTTTGTTTTTCTGCTACAGCTCCCTGGCCATCACTGTTATCCTCTGTCACGGGTGAGAGTGGGGGTGAGGCTTGGGAGGAAAAAGTACAAGGGACCTCAAAGACTTTTCTTGGCCCCCTTCCCTAAGCTTCCTGGTATTTCAGAAGGGTCAGAAACAGCATCCAGGAGGGTGGAAACTGCACCCCACCCCTGCCCAGCAGGTCTACATCCTTGGCTGCTGCTCTTAAGCCTTTCCTTGTGATACCTGGGACAGCGTGTGTGTGTGTGTGTAGGGGGGCACTAATTAGACATTGGGCAATCAGTCTGGGCAGAAGAGAACAGTATTTCAGAAAGCTGTTAACATGATATACCTCATCCTATTTCCTCCTCTAGCGAAATCTATAGTACATAGAATTACATGCTGCTCTTAAATTAATCAACTGAATTTAAAACTTCACAGCAGCAAGGGCCATCTTTAAAAAAATTCTCAGTCCCTAACACAATGCTGGGCACACAGCCAGCACTTGTTGATTTCACAAGGGAAGTGGCTGAGTTTTGTGTAATGAGGTCATCTTGGCAAATCACGAAGTGCTCTGCAACTCTGCTTCCACATCTGCAGAGTCTCTTTACCTCCCAGGGCAGATACTGTAAAGATTAAATAAAATGATGACTTTAATATTGACACTTTCCAGTTTCGTGCTCTTTCCTCCATTTTCATTCTTTGATTCTCTGTACTCTAGGCATTGTAACCTAAGTAAAGAGATCAGATATGCAGGCTGGAAAAGTTTGACTTTGGCTATTTAAAAAAAATTATATTCCCTTTAATGGGTAAAGGATATCATACAATGATGTTGGACATAGCCGGGGTTTGGTGTGAAGTCCTCCTCCATAAACTCCTCACTGGCCCAACAGTCAGGAAACCAAGATCCAGTCGCAGGTTGTTACAAGCATCTTCACCTTTGACTTCGGCTATTTTTTAAATCAAGCTTTTCTTTCTAAGAGAACCTCATCAGGCAGCTGGTCAAATTGGTTGGACAGAATGGGATGCCAATGAGATGCAACAAAAGCCAAGCTAGAAGATGATCCATTTTTGCAGCAAGGGCAGGAGGATGGGGTGGGAGGTGGAAGGGAGAGAGAGAGAACGGAGGTATTTGAAGGCTAATCTCTTCAGACCTTGAAACAAACATTTTAAAAAGCACATTTCAGAAAGCTTCCTTAAACTTGTCAGTGCTACAGTTCTCATATCCTGATATCTTAGTTCCTAACAACAATTTTAACCTTTTTGAACAAAACCTATTGCCCTATCCTTATCAATATCGGGACAGCAAGAATTATCCTCACTCACTGGCTTGATTTAAATGTAGATTTTTCCATTTTGGTCTTCTTCTTCCATTGCCATTCAGCATTATTTCAGTGGCGTGGCTGAAATTTTAAAGATAAAAATTATCTCTTTACTAATTTTGATTCTGGCCTCAGTGACCCAAATTGCTGCCTTGGCCCAGACAGTTGGCCCAGACCACACAGCACTGTAGTTGGTACCCAGGGCCTAATGTTTCTCAGCAAAGGTTGGATCAAAAATACTGAGGACTGTCACTAGGTGTCCCTCTTGCGTCTCTAAAGAGGCTGAGGAGGCGGGGCCCCCTTCAGGATTGAAGTAAAGGGAAGCTAAGACTGAACTTTTTGTTTCTATTACCTACAGGCAGAACGGTTTTATTCAGTTAATTAATAAATTTCTGATCATAAAGGTGTTTTCAGCCACTCATTTAATCAATAGCATTGTTGGAATATAATGATCGAGTGTGCCTATTAGAAAAAAAATAGATTCTGAGAGCAAAGGGTGTTAGGATTATCTATATAAACAGACTGGGGGTATGGAAGAACTACCTTTTGGAGGGCAGGTGTACCTATCACTTTCAACTTGGGGTTGATGGGAAAGAAGGGAAGCAGAGGCACAGGCCCCTGCCTCTCTCAGCACCTGGATTCCATAAAAGCCGTTTGTATAGCTGGAAGTACTGGGGGTGTTCTGCTTGGAAAGGAGGGGCAGCTCCAGTGTGAACTGCGAGCAGGAAGCAGGGAACCCAGTGCCATCTCCTTAGCGTAGAGCGTTTGTCTTTGCAAATGCAGATCATGTCTTTACAATGTGATTGCAATTACAAAGGTAATGACATTGTACATGAATTGAATTCTCCTATTTATCTTTAAAAGACAGCAGAATATAGACATTCTATTAGCACTCCCCAAGGTAAGAGGTCCAGCAGCCTTCTTATCTTGTTGTGTGCATCTTTTCAGATGCCACGGCAATGTTAATCATTTTACCTGAGTAATTCGTCCATTTCTCGTTACCTGGGGGATTGTTAATGGCCAAGACTACTTCTCAGACTCTTTGCTCCCGCTCAATCAAGCCGTGGAGGCGCCAGTTTACTTTTATTGATCAGCGGGTTCCTGACAGCCTTCGCCACAAGGAAGCAGCATCATCCTTTTTTAACTTAAAGGGAACAGATCGCCTTAAAGTTTACAGCTAAAAGCTTCTAAGCATAGCATACAAACATTTTAGCATGCTGCTAATTGTTCTGTTTAAATAGTCCAAGCAATATTTCAGAGAGCTGCCAAACGCCGAACTCACATCCCGTGATCAGATAGCAAACCCATTTCAAATGCCTTTTTAGGCCTTTTTAATTAGACCAAGATGCACTTCATTCCCACTCGCTGACATCAAAGGTAAATAACTGTGATAAATCAAATGGAGCCCTTCTCTGTGCGCAGCCCGCGAGGTGCGCCCGCGCTGCCTGCCATGTTGGCACTCTCCTACACTACTTGCCCATTTCTCCAACAGGATCTGCAGAAAACCGGGCAGGCCAAGGGGCTCCCTGGAGCCGCAACTCTGCTGTCCACCCGCACCAAAATTAAATGATACTCATTGCAGATGCTTCGATTTTCTCCCTGGTGTTCTGGGCTGAACTGCATTCTAATGTGAAAGAGTGAAACGACCTCCACGAGAAAAGCGGATCACGATCCCCGCACCCTCCCCTTGGTCTCGGATGCACGTTCAGGGGGTCGCAACCTCACTCCCGAAATAAATCCTTTCTGTAGGAGGAAGCTCTCTTCTCCCTCACCCCGCCCAGGTAAAAAGACTGCTAAGCTAGCTCCTCTTGGAAGCAGAAATATTTTTTAAAAGCAGCTGGGTTGCTCTCTGCAAGAAGATGGCAGTTTTGAGAAAACCTATTATGTGTCCAAATGCCTTTTTCCTCTTTCTTGTTTAATGTTTTTAAAAGGGTAAAAGTGAGTCTCATTTTTAAGCCCACAGGCTCGGGCCAACATGGCTGGGCTAATCATGAGTTTGCTCACCCAAGACTCCGAAATATCCCAGACGACTCACTCAGAAGGGAGGTTTACTCTTCCAAGAATTGTGAATTCAGAAGCCGGTTCCCTCCACCCCCAATCTATGATGAAAAAACCCAACTTGTTCAGCGGGGGGCTTTTGATTCTTCCCGCCGGTGACCTTAATTAAGAGCCTCAGAACGGGGCGGGGAGGAGTCCCCCTCTGTCCCCAGGGCGCCTTCAGTCCGGAAGGCAAGCCGAGTTTGATGTCAGCCCCAGCCACGCCGGCCTCCCGCTTCCCAGCACTGGCACACGCCGTCGCCGCCGCCACCACCGCCCGAGCGGAGCTGGCAGCCAACTGGGAGCGAGGACCCGCCGGAAGGCTGGGGCGCCCCGCACACCGGCGCCGGCTCCAGCTGCCGGAGACCTACGCGGACTGCGCGCCAGCCTCGCAGATCCCGCCGGGCTCCGGGCTCTCCCAGCGTGGCGCGGCGCGGCGGCGTCCGCTCCACCCGCTCTTCTCAAACGTACAGTTTATTTATAGGGAGCTAAATTCTCCAACAGGGTAGGGTGAGGGGCAGCAAAATGTGTCCAGCCCTCTCCGCAGCTCAGTCCCTGCACCACAGATTCCATTTGATTAAGAAGCCACAGACAGGAGCGAACCGAACCGGGCCAGGGGCTCTGCTCGAGGGATGGGGGTGGGGGGAAGTGCTGCGTCTGCCCGGGAAGGAGGGATTGGTGTGACGGTCCGGAAGGATGGCTACCGCGGTTCTCAACTGAAGTGAAGACTCACTGGCCAAGAGCCGGATGAATGACCACCTGGCGGGCGGGGGGGGGGAGGGGCTTTCTCTTTTTTCCTTCCACTACCAGAGAAGGAGAGGAGAGGAAGACAGAAACAGACAAACCTAGGGCGAATAGACAAAGGGGGGGGGAGAGAATATGAAAATGAATATTATATTCAAGATATGAAGATACGTGAGGGAGATAAACACGCTGAGGGAATCAAATCCTCCTCTTCTTTCCTGCAGTCTCTACAAACATGAGCTGCGCGCAATTCCCGGGGAAGCTCAGCCACAGCGCCAGCACGCACCCTCCCCGCTCCACCTTGCTCTCCTGTCCCGGCTTGGCCTGCCCTCCTGGCCTCCCCCGACTCCCGCCTGGGCTCCGCGGGCCGGGGTATCACTTGGTCCCGCCAGTGTGTAAGTTTCCGGCTGGCCCCGCCCCTCCCCGCCCCCCCGCGCCTTGGCCCCGCCCCAAGCCCGGAGCCCGCTGGGCGGCGCGCTGATTGGCCAGGGCCCGGCGTAGCCGGGCTCGGCTGCTCAGGCTCTCTCTGGCTCTCTCCAGACTCCACCGCCAGTAGTTTGCGGCATCGGGAGGAGCAGCAGCAGCAGTAGCGGCGGCGGCGGGCGCAGGGGGGAGACGGACGGGCGGGCGCAGACGGCAGCACAGCTCCCGCGCACCATGCCGGGCTTGCCCGGAGGGCACTGGCACCCGCGTCCCTAGCCCAGCGCGGGCCCTTGGCGCGTTGCGCTCCGCGGCATTCCAGCTGAGCGGATTCATCGGAGATCCAAAACCTCTCACCTCTGCTTGCTCACACTCCACACTCACACTCCCCACACCACACTCTCACTCTTCCTCTCTCTCACACATTCACACACAGCCCGAGACAGAAAGAGAGAGCGAGAGAGACCTCCCGAGTGCGAGAGCGCCCAAGAGGGAGTGGAGCCCAACGCAGCGCGGCCAGCGCCTCTCTGGGAGGATGGAATCAAGACGCTCCCGCAAGTAAACTTTGGCGGCGACATAACCGTCAACCGTGGCAGCTGCTGAGGCGGACCCCAGCGACATGCGACTGAGCTAGGAGGGCTTCCTCCCGTGGCGGCGGCGGCGGCGGCGGCGGCCCTCGGAGCGACACCCCAGCCCAGACTGAGGGAGGAGGAGAAGCCCCCGGTACCCGCGGCGGCGGCCCCGCCTCTCCTGGCCGGTACTGTTGTCGCTCCCCCTCCCCTCCTCCCCATTCCCCGCCCCCCGGGGCCATTGGAAAGACCGGGACTTTGATTTTCTTGGACAAATTGCCATCGCCCCATTTTCACAAACTTGACGTGGAGGCTCGGGCTGCGCTGGTAACTTTGATTTCCGAGACTCAAACGCCCGCAGTGCAACTGCTCTGTTGGAAGGGGGGCCTCCACACCCACCTCCGATCTTGGACAGACGCGCCCGGCAAGCTTTCCGAAGCCAACCTCAGCGCGAGGGAGCGCGCTCTCGTCTCGGCAGCCTCTCTCCCCTCCCCCTTCCTCTGCCAGCCCCGGGACCGCCATCCCGCTCAGCCAGATACCCGGGCGTTGCGGCGTTTGACAGCAACTCGAACTCCCGCCTGCGATTCCCCTTCTCTCCAACAGGCCTCGAAAAGGCCAGCGTGGACCCCCCAGACCCCGGAGGGCGCGTTCCCGGCGGGTCCTCTCTCCGCAGTGAGCCAGGAGCGCTGGGGGGAGGTCCTTGCGCATGCCAGGTGCACCAACAACGCGCTCGCCAGCCCCAGTGCCGGTGCGCCGCGGCGGACCGGGCAGTGCCTGAGAGGCTGCATCCCCACCACCCTCCCCGCCTTCGCCTCAAGAGCGGTCCGGACTCAGCCGCCCGTCGACCCGGCCGCTCAGACGCCGTCCGATCCGCAGCCCTGCGCCGCTGCGGCCAGTCTCGCCCGGCTAACTTTGAAGGGGGAAAACTGAGTAGCCGGGCTGGAGGGAGGGGGCTCGGGGCCGCGCGGCGCTCCCTTGGCCCCCCGGAGCCCCCGGGCCCCCTGCGAGCCCTCGCTGAGTCCGCCGCAACCTCAGCATTGGAGACGGCGCGGGTGTCCCCCCCGCGCCGCCGGGCCGCCCTGGGCGGGACTCCTTCCGCGGCCTCCGGGGCCCCAGGGCGCGCGCAACAGGCGACCCGAGCCGGCGGGAAGCTGGAGCGCCGGCGGCGTCGACCTCGGAGGGGTGTGGAGAGGCGAGGCCAGGCAGAGCCCCGCGCAGCCATGGAGTCGCTCCTGCTGCCGGTGCTGCTGCTGTTGGCCGTACTGTGGACGCAGGCGGCCGCCCTCATTAACCTCAAGTACTCAGTAGAAGAGGAGCAGCGCGCCGGGACGGTGATCGCCAACGTGGCCAAGGACGCGCGCGAGGCGGGCTTCGCACTGGACCCACGGCAGGCCTCTGCCTTCCGTGTGGTGTCCAACTCAGCTCCGCACCTGGTGGACATCAACCCCAGCTCGGGCCTGCTGGTCACCAAGCAGAAGATTGACCGCGACCTGCTGTGCCGCCAGAGCCCCAAGTGCATCATCTCACTCGAGGTCATGTCCAGCTCAATGGAGATCTGCGTGATTAAAGTGGAGATCAAGGACCTGAACGACAATGCGCCCAGCTTCCCGGCGTCACAGATCGAGCTGGAGATCTCGGAGGCAGCCAGCCCAGGCACTCGCATCCCGCTGGACAGCGCCTATGACCCAGACTCGGGCAGCTTTGGCGTGCAGACATACGAGCTCACGCCTAATGAGCTGTTCGGTCTGGAGATCAAGACGCGCGGCGACGGCTCACGCTTTGCGGAACTCGTGGTGGAGAAGAGCCTGGACCGCGAGACGCAGTCGCACTACAGCTTTCGCATCACTGCACTCGACGGCGGCGACCCGCCGCACCTGGGCACTGTTGGCCTCAACATAAAGGTGACCGACTCCAATGACAACAACCCGGTGTTTGGCGAGTCCACCTATGCGGTGAGCGTACCAGAGAACTCACCTCCCAACACTCCCGTCATCCGCCTCAACGCCAGCGACCCAGACGAGGGCACCAATGGCCAGGTGGTCTACTCCTTCTACGGCTACGTCAACGACCGCACGCGTGAGCTCTTCCAAATCGACCCGCACAGCGGCCTGGTCACAGTCACCGGTGCCCTAGACTATGAAGAGGGCCACGTGTATGAACTGGACGTGCAGGCCAAGGACCTGGGGCCCAACTCCATCCCGGCACATTGCAAGGTCACAGTCAGCGTTCTGGACACCAATGACAACCCTCCCGTCATCAACCTTCTGTCGGTCAACAGTGAGCTGGTGGAGGTGAGCGAGAGCGCCCCCCCGGGCTATGTGATTGCACTGGTGCGGGTGTCTGATCGCGACTCCGGCCTCAATGGGCGCGTTCAGTGCCGTTTGCTGGGCAACGTGCCCTTTCGGCTGCAGGAGTACGAGAGCTTCTCCACTATCCTGGTGGACGGACGGCTGGACCGGGAGCAGCACGACCAGTACAACCTCACGATCCAGGCCCGTGACGGCGGCGTGCCCATGCTGCAGAGTGCCAAGTCCTTTACTGTGCGCATCACCGATGAGAATGACAACCACCCGCACTTCTCCAAGCCCTACTACCAGGTCATTGTGCAGGAGAACAACACACCCGGCGCTTATCTGCTCTCTGTGTCAGCCCGAGACCCCGACCTGGGTCTCAATGGCAGTGTCTCCTACCAGATCGTGCCGTCGCAGGTACGGGACATGCCTGTCTTCACCTATGTCTCCATCAACCCCAACTCGGGCGACATCTACGCGCTGCGATCTTTCAACCACGAGCAGACCAAGGCATTCGAATTCAAGGTGCTGGCCAAGGACGGCGGCCTGCCCTCGCTGCAGAGCAATGCCACGGTTCGAGTCATCATTCTCGACGTCAATGACAATACCCCGGTCATCACGGCCCCACCATTGATCAACGGCACCGCCGAGGTCTACATCCCCCGCAACTCCGGCATAGGGTACCTGGTGACCGTTGTCAAAGCAGACGACTACGACGAGGGCGAGAACGGCCGGGTCACCTACGACATGACCGAGGGCGACCGCGGCTTCTTTGAAATAGACCAGGTCAACGGCGAAGTCAGAACGACTCGCACCTTTAGCGAGAGCTCCAAGGCTTCCTATGAGCTTATTGTAGTGGCCCACGACCACGGCAAGACGTCTCTCTCCGCCTCTGCGCTCGTTCTAATCTACCTGTCCCCTGCTCTCGACGCCCAAGAGTCAATGGGCTCGGTGAACTTGTCCCTGATTTTCATTATTGCCCTGGGCTCCATTGCCGGCATCCTCTTTGTCACTATGATCTTCGTGGCAATTAAGTGCAAGCGGGACAACAAAGAGATCCGGACCTACAACTGCAGGTAGAGCCAACTTTTCTTTCTTTCTTTGTCTTGGATGAACAAGGTGTTATCCGTGTCTCTGTGTGAAAATCCCAGTGCTTTTGTTTCCTACTTAAATGCATGCACCATACCTACAGCGCTTCTTGTTGGAGGGAGGAAAAGTTTGTGGCGGTCCAAGTTGATCAATTCTTTTGATCTGACAATTTGCTGGAAGACAGTCCTTTACTGTTAGAATGGATTCTGTCACATAATGATGATGAGCAGAAAAGCAATTATCATTTTAAAATTTGCACAGCTGTCTCCGCGAAGTTATGGCAGAAAAAAAAAAGAGACATTGAGAGAGAGAGAGAGAGAGAGAGAGAGAGAGAGAGAGAGAGAGAGAGAGAAAGAGAGGTTGATTTTCAGCAGAGCCACCAAGTACCACAAGTTTGATTTGGGGGGCACAGTGTTTTGGGGACTGGTACTGAAAGGAGAGGGAGTGCTGGCAGCTGCCATGTTCTGTTGTAGAGAGCAACTCTGAAGAGAGCCTGTGAGTGGGAGTCTAGGGTAGGAAACAGAAAGTTGGGGGAAGAGAGAACAGGATCGTGTGGGGAAGCAGGTGATCAGTGTTTTTTAGTGTGTTCTTGGCTTGTTTTGTATCCAGTTCCAAACATCTGGCTACGTAAAGTGAAATTCTACCAGTCATCTGTGTTTTCAAATATCTGGTTGGTTGGTGGAGTGGAGACCAAACATCCCAATGAGGGACAGGACTTTGCATCCAGATGTTTCAGTAAAAACAGCAATCTTCTGGAGTTGATGGTGCTTTTCTCTAGAGTGGGTCTCTGCTGTGGCATTAAGATCTGGTCCCTGCCAGTGGATGTCACTATGAGCTATTGTGTTAGAGTTTCCCTTGAAGTGTGTGCAAGGTGTGTGTGTGTGTGCGAGAGAGAGAGAGAGAGAGAGAGAGAGAGAGAGAGAGAGAGAGAGAGAGAGAATAGAAATGTGCAAACTGGAATGGCATGTAGCATATTTTTAAAAAAGATTTCCTGATAAGCACATTAGAGGGTCTTGCTGAAGCCGTTCCTTACAACTGGATAGAAAAAAATAACTCTAAGTATTTCTAAAATCCAACTTAGGATAATACATGTAATTTTTTTTCCAGCAGTGTCTTATCGAAACAGTTGAAAAAAAAAGTTGTTTCTTTAGTTTGCTGAAAATGAATGATGCTGCTATTTCCAACCAAGGTGTGTGTGTGCTTTCAACACACCTACACATCCAGTGTGTCTTTTGTGCCATCTGTGCTTGCATGTTAATCAGTCAAAATATGTTCCTGTAGGTCCGATTTGTATTTGACACCATTTGAAATGCACACTTCTGTGAATCAGAGCCCCCTGAATATGTAACAGCCATGCAATTATTGTTTCCCTTTTACTATTCTCTGCGTTACACAAGTTAGTAGACAAATGCTAACCACACATGAATATCAATCAGGTGCCATAAAAGAGCAGCTGCAATGCCTCATAAATGCTTTAATCCTGTTACTAGTGAAATGGCCATGACTTTTCTTTCCTTCAGCTCCGAGTCATTTCAGATGGGAGAAATGGAAATTAATATTGCTCTTACCTTTGAAACCTGTGACTGCCAGTGGCGATTTTATGGGAGAAAAATGCCGGGTCTATAAAATTTTATTTATATGGAGATAATGATAGAGGGGACTCTTTTAAAGCCATTTCCTCAGTATAAAGTCAATGCACAAGACCCTTTCCTTGGTGAAAAAGAAATCAGTCTGAAATAAAGATATGGAAAGCTTTGCCACCTCTTGGTGATGTATGCCTAGAAGTGAGAGCTCTTTCCAAGAGCTTGCCAGGGAGATCATTAAACAGAGAGGAGAGCGTTTGAATTGAAAAAAAAAAAAAGGCAAGTCTCAATGTTCTCCAACTTCACTCACATGTGTATTTTGAAAAGAGCTCTGTTCCCCGTGATGGTTTGAGATTAATGAAGTACAGTTTAATTAAATAATTGGTCAATACAGAAAGGGCTGCGATGAATGCCTCAGCTGAATAATTGGACGGGGCATTGCCAAACTTACCCATCATGGGTAAACAAAATGATTAGAACTTCCCATTGATTTCGTAAACAGATTAGAGAAGAAAATCAACCCCAGTCCTAGGGTCTTTGGGATTTTATCTGCTCCCAAGCCCCACTAGCATCAGCTTGCTATCACTGCAAGCCTGCCTGAGCACAGAGCGAAAGGGTGAGGGGAACGCAACTGCTCAGCTCTGGGAAGATCCCTGGGACAGAGAAAGAATTTGCCTCTGGAGATATGCAATGTCCCCATCTGCTCAGACTTTTTAGAAACCTAAAGTTCAAGAGCTTGTCTTTCCATGTATTAGGCAAAGGTTTCTTGTTCTCAGCTTCTGCAGAGCCTCTTCCTCAAATGCATTCATTTATGAGACTTGCGAGATGATCTGAAATTGCTGCTTGAATTGGGCTCCCTTTTTGTATTCAGACAATACTTTGTCGAGCGAAAATACAGGCACAGTCTTTCCCTTGTAAAGATCAACCTGTATTATTTATTAACCCTATTGTTTTGCTGATTATTGCCCAGAAATTGAATTTCCAAACAATAAGCTGAATCATTATGTGCAAAGTAATAAATGACTTTGAGAATCTGGCTACATTTTAATGTATTTCTTTCGACAAGTCTTTTAATGCTTGGTGTCTTTGGTGCACGTTGCTGAGTCTGTGTCAGTGTTAATTAAATTGAGCTCTTTATGTTCCAGTTGCAGCACAGCTGCTTGTAGGTACACCTGAATGGAGAAGGATGCTGAATGCACTAACCTTTAAATTCCTTTGCAGTAATTGTTTAACCATCACTTGTCTCCTCGGCTGTTTTATAAAAGGACAAAACAGCAAGTGTCTGCATTGCATCTCGGTTTCTCCCATTAGCGAGGAGCAAGACAAAAAGGCAGAGGAGAAAGTGAGCCTAAGGGGAAAGAGGTAAAAAGGCTTTTCCCCTCATTCAAATGGGTTTGGCTATCAGATTTCTCTAGGAGAGGAGGGGGTGGGGTGGGGAGTAGAAGGGAGCAGGGCTAGGGCAGGGGGAAGGAGGGTATGGAGGAGAGGACCTGAGGATATGTCAAAGGATGGGGTGTGATCTCCTACCCCAGTCCACAACTGACTAGATCAATCATGGAGGAACCTGACTGAGGGTGTTCACCACATGGCAAATGCCTGGAGGAACTGGAAAGGGGGTCATTTTTTATTTCCTTCTATCTCCTCTTCTGTTAAATTAGGATTTGCTTCTTATTTCACCCAGGAGTTCCTCTAGGTTCCAGGGAAGCTCCAGATTTGAGCATTTTCATGCTTTCTCTCCCATAGGCTCAACTTTCCCTGTCCCCCCACCCTTGCTAAATGGCCACTTACAATGAGAAATTCCAAATCCAAAGTATAGAAACTTTTTTAGTGGGGAGGGAGTGGGAGGTTACTATGTTTAATATGAAAATTTTATGGCCCTCAGCTTGTTTTCGCATGTAAATAGCATAGGGAGAAACCCGATGATGTAATGCACCAGAATAAGAAGCTGGAGCAGAAGTGGGGTGCAACCCTTTGAGGTGCTTAATGTTTATTAATCAATGCATGGTTTGGGAGGGCGTTAGCGATACATGCTGCCTTTTCTGTCACATAGAATCGCTGAGTACTCCTATGGGCATCAAAAGAAATCAAGCAAGAAGAAAAAAATCAGTAAGAATGACATCCGTCTGGTACCCCGGGATGTGGAGGAGACAGACAAGATGAACGTTGTCAGTTGCTCCTCCCTGACCTCATCCCTCAACTATTTCGACTACCACCAGCAAACGCTGCCCCTGGGCTGCCGCCGCTCTGAGAGCACCTTTCTGAACGTGGAGAATCAGAATACCCGCAATACCAGTGCCAACCACATCTATCATCACTCTTTCAACAGCCAGGGTCCCCAGCAGCCAGACCTGATCATCAACGGTGTGCCTCTGCCTGAGGTGAGTGCAGATAAGCAGCTCTGTGAGGTCTGCCTAGACCTCTTACCCGTGCTGCTCCCTGGACCCCATAGGGCTCTATGCTGGCACACTCCCTGGCACGGGTGGGGAGAACTTCTCTACCAGACCATAGTCAGGGTTTGCTACCAGTGCTTCTTGGCGCAAAGGGCAACCCAACATATTGGGCCTTTGTAGGGGTGAAAGTTGGGAGTGGGAGCTCAAGGGATCTAAGCCTTTGAAATCCCTGTATGGTATTCTGGCATAATATGAATAGGTTCCACCTGTTGCAAATATGGCATGCTTGCCTGCCAGTGTGCCAGCGGTACCTGTATTACAGTTAAAGTGGCTGAGAAAGAGCCATCAAGTAGTGTTAAAGATAGACGAACCCTAGAATGTTCAGGGGCCAATTTCCCAGTGTGAGAGTGATTCAGCCTCCTAAAGCCCCCTGTGCTTTTTCTTTGCTCATAGACATACTTTGCCAAGAATATGGATGGGCTGGTTAAAGGGAGGCAAACAAAAAAATTAAAAAGCCACTTTGCCATTTCTTGGTAGTTCTTATGGTGATGTTTGACAAATGAGGAGGTTGAAACTGTCACTAATAATGAAAATTTCAAGAATTAACTGTGTATTTCAGTTAACTCTGTTTCCCTTTACCGGAAATGAATATTTCTAAATGGAAGTAATTTTTTTAAACACTATGTGGTCTGATGTTTTCTGGCTATTGAAATATTTTAGAGTAGTAGGGTGATAACATGGATGATGGTCATTGGGTGACTGGGTGGAAGGCTATAAATGACAGTTCTTAAGTTGATTTCATTTTTCCATGAATTGCTTAAGTCCCTTTCTGGGTGGAAATTCGATGCACTGGGAGGCATATGCCTTCTTCCAGGCCAATGATGAAAGGAATACTTCATACTTGGAGAGCACGTCCACACTTTTCGAAGCACCTTCACAACCATTGTCTCCTTTGATCCTCGCAATGGGTATCTTGGTAGATTGCCTTTCAGTAGATGATGAAATGGAGGTCCAGAGATGCTAAGGGATTTGTTCAGACTCACAGAGCAGGACATCGAGAGAGAGAGGACTAGATCTCAGGGCTCTATAACTCTCTGGCGAGTGCTGTTTCAGTGACATCTTCCTGCCTCAGAAATAATTCAGCCTGACATACCTGGGCTGATGCATATAAAATAGCCTCATAATATTTGCATCAATTTCATAGGGCAAAGGGTTCTAGGACCACTTGCATTGATTGCTTCTCCCAGTTCCTGAAAAATAATTCTCATCGGAATTAATGGAACCAAACAGCAGTGCTTTTAATGAGAAACTGATGATATTCTGCCAGCAACAAAAACACCAATATTTTCGATCTATAAATCTATAAATAAGGATTTATTGAAAATCCAGTATTATGCTAGGTAGGCTCAGTTATAATTATGAACGTCAGTGAATACTACTAGGGACTAGACCATAGACTTTTTGGAGGACTACTTGTGGACCGCCAAGAGTTCGGCAATGGAGAGGGAGAGGTAGAGCTCTGTAGTGGAATCAGATAGGACATGATTTTGAGTCTGTGGGACACCTCTTGCTATGGAATCCCTCTGAGTCTCTGTTTCCTCATCTACAAAACGGGCACATCTACCATGCAAGGTTGGTCCAAGGAGTAATATGATATTGTGAAATGTAGAAGGTCTGACACATAGGTGCCCCCTGAATCGTAGATCTCTTCACTAGACAATAATTGGAGAATCACTGTTGTAATGGCCTACACACCTAAGTGTGACTCCCTAGGCACTTACAACCAAAGAGGAATTCAGGCTGGTTCTATAGATAAGACCTACAAAGTGGTGTGGTTAGAGTATTCATGTTGGACATTTAAACAATGGAGGTAAAAGATACCAAGGTTGTGGGTTCAGGTGCTGACTGCTGTTCCTTGTGGAGATGGACAAAAGGATTGAATCCTGAAGAGTTGGTGATTATTTATGCAATCAATTCAAGGCACTAGAAAAACATGAGCCCTGGTCTATGAGATACTTGGAGGGAGCAGGAGACATATGAGTATGTCTGCATGGTTTACCTAAGATCTTGGTGTTCTTTGTGAGATTCTCCCATGGGTAGAATGAAACGAAGTATTGCTTCAATTATTTAGAAAAGCCATTGAAAGTCTGAATTCTGACTCTATCCCTGACTCACAAAGCCAGATGCTCTCCTTATTAAGAAAATCACACAGGTCTAGTGTCTAGGTCTAGTCAGGGCCAAGACAGCATGTATTAGACATGGTGAGGTTAAGTGTGTCTTTCTAATACGCAGTCCTGGAGAGTTCGACTGACAAACCCATTCAGAAAGGGGAGAGACCTACTTACAGCCAAGCATGAATCAGGCCATTTAACCTGCATCTGTCACAAAGTCCTGCATGGGGAAAATGACACTTCTTTCCTTCCCATACCAGAGGTCCCTGAACATGGACTACGTAGAATACTTAGGTGCAGTGAAATCTGTGGAAGAGCAGGAATGACTGATTTACACATTCAACTAATATTTGTTGAGTGTCCACTCTTTGTAAGGTTCTGCTCTAGGCTCCAGCATTAGAGAAATGAAAAAGATGGTCTCTGATATCATGGAATGCACATTCTAATGGGGGAGACAGGCAAACAAATAGGTGATTTGCAGTATGGAGTGATAAATGCTACTATGGGGTACAATGGGATATTCTTCATTCCTTGGATAGTAATATCTTGATATATTTCCTACTTTTTCTTCATATTTTCCTTATTAACTAATTCATCCATCCAAGAAACCAACATTTATTCAGCAATTATAGCACAGAGTGATAAGTACTATGGTGTGATAGAGATAAGATTCTATGGAAATTTCTGTGTTAAATCTTATGTCACTTACATTTTTCTTTGTATTGTTTCATTAAATCATTCTTTTATTTGTTCGTTAATTCAACCAGTAGCATTTATTGCACTCTTAGAATGTGCCAGACAGTGTACTACTTGCCAAGCATACAAAAGTAAAACATTTGATCCTTGACCCCAGGGAGCTTACGGGGAGACAGACAAGTAAACAGGTCATTTCAATTCAGGATAACATCTCTTTCCTGAGCCTAGGCTACATTTTTACTCTGCAGATTGGGACCAAAAGTCGCTCCACATTAGGTTCCTCTGCTGGACTACCTTGTGACAAACACACTTCATTCATCAGCTGCAGAGTCAGATACTTATGCACAATGGCATTATAGAGGAGTCAGAACTACTTTCTTCCCAGCACTCCATCACACTGTGAAGTTTATCACGATGGCATTAGATCAAATCAGCAAGCATTGTTTGAGTATCCCACTATGTGCTCAGCTGTGTGGCAGGTTCCATGGGGATCCCAAATAAATATAAGAAATAGCTTCTGCCCTCAGAGAGTTCACAGTCTAGTTGGAGAGCTAAGATCACCCACATGATTTCCCTGCAAGCAATACAAGAGTTTCTAACCATGTGTAACTTTGTACGCTCCTTAGTATTCCCCTTCTCCTCCTTCCATGGCAGTCCGGGCCATCATTTGTGTGTAGATTTACTGTTGAGCTCTCAAGGTTTGGTGCTGAGGGTAACTTTTGCATCATTGTGCAAACCTGGCCACATGTGAACACTGTTGGCTCTAGAAACCAAAGTGAATGTGACTTTAAATGTAGTTAGGTAGGTAAGGTAAAAGGAATGGAGCACTAGTCTAGAAAATTGGAACTCAGCCTTTAGCATTACAGAGATCATCTTGCCTAGAATTGTATATCTTTATTTACCTGTCCTCTGATACTGGTCAGGAAATCAGCTATGTGGATTTTGTGGTTTTGTACACAAAGTGGAGGATGCCTTTTGCAGAATTTTGTAGAATTAGAGGAAGACTTTTGTAGAATTAGTGATGTCAAGTATCTCTTAAACATTTTAAATTGAAGGGTGGGATTTGCATTCTTTGGCATTCTGGTTCATTTAGTCCATAGACTTAGTGTATGTGTAAGTGAATGTGTGTATGTGTGTGTGTGTGTGTGTGTGTGTATGGGTGTATGAGGGAGAGTAGAGAGAGGGGAAAAGAGGTTGAAAAAGAAAGAATGGAGAAGAGAGAAAGATAGTAGGTTTGTCAGTTTGCTAAGATTTTTAAAAAATATTGCAATTTTTTTAGAGTCTCCTTAGTATGGCAAATAATTTTTTCTTCTAATCTTATGGAATGGAGGCATGCCTGCTGGGTGCCTCTGGATGCTGGAAAGTGTTACTCCTTTGTACATTAGCACTCCTGCATTGCCCTTTTTGTCACCCAGGCAGTGGTCATTATTGGAGGGAAAAAATGCGACCCATTTCTTTTATTGGGAATAGAGACCTGGGTGGGACTGCTTCCTGCCTTCAGGAGGGGTGAATGGCCCAAATACCCAGTCTATTTGGTGAGGCATTTTTTAATTTTAGTTTTTTAACATTGAATGTTTCTGAGCTGACAACTCTAGGAGAGTGATAGGGCAAGAGCTTCCAGAATTCTAGTCATTTAGGTGCATAGGGATTTAGATTTTGGTTTCTGACTCAATCTTGAGTTCTCTCTTTCTATTTTTCTACCTTTCGCTAGCAAACTGTAACGTCTTTGATATGAAACATCCTAAGGGTGTGTACGTGCTCTGCTATGGTCACTCACAGAGCAGTTTCATAAGTAGCAGTGTAGTAGCAGTGGAAGAGTTTGCAGGACAAGGATGTATGGAGCAGGCCAAAATGAATGCTTCTAATTATCCTACAGAAAGTCTCAATGCATGTTATCTTAGTGCAAATTATGAAATTAAAACACCAGTTAGGCTTTGAACAAAAATAAGAAGAAAGAAATAGCTCAGCATACTTTAGTCCCTAAAACAGAGTTTTCAAGTTAGGGATTTGCAGTGGTTTGGGTGAAAATCTGGGCTAAGAAACTAGAAAAGCAGCCACAAACCTGTCAGATGTCAGATTCAGAAATCACTAGTAAATTAATAGGTATGATGGGGCTACTTTGTATAGCAAGGAAATGACACAAAGCACCACCTGCGATTACAACAAACCAACTAACCCTTCAGTGAGCATTTTTTAATTTTACTTTCCTTGTTATGACAGAATCTTGGAACCGTCTAAGTCTTATCCCTAAGGGTCAAAAGTAACCCTCAGGGTGCAGAAGGAAGAAATGGAAAACAGTGCAGCCCACATCTTTTCAATCCTGCTCACTCCAGTTTTCTTAAAAAAAATCAAAGGCTCTACTTCTACCAGTAGACGTTCTAGGGCTACCCGTTGCCCTTGTTGTGTCTAACTGGCCCATTTCACATCTAGCCTAGGCAGTGAGTTTCCCAGCGGGGATCCGCTTGCAAGATGTGTTCCAGAATAAACTGTTCCTCTGTCGTCTCCATGCAACTGCCGCAGAACTGAGTTAGTTTACATTAGTATTTGCTAATTTATTATTATCATTCCTTATTGGCAATTAACTGGTTACCTTAGAGATCATCTCTCTCCCTATACACCTTCACTAAAGTTGAGCTCAGCCAGAGCGCTTGCTAATGATCCTGAGATTTCTCTCCCTAGGGGACTGGAGGCAGGACATTTTCCATAGAGGGCTCTGAGGCTTTGGAATTCTTCTTATCTGAGGACAATTTGTTTTGGGTCCCGGTAGCCCCACCTGGTTTTTCTCTGATCGTCAGTCAGACTTACAAAGTGGGAGGAGCTGCAGACTTCTCCCTCCCTAACCTTGCCCTACTCTTGCTGTGCCTTTGGTATACTATGCCCCGAGGCTGAAGTTAGTGGGTTGGGGGATTGCTTGTTAGGAATTAGAGGACTAAAAAAGGATGAAGTCACCTCCTGGCAAAGCTGGAGTCTTTCAATTATGGCGCTGCAGTGGATCTGAGGCGTCTGCTTGGAGTTTAAGATGTTGACCCCTCCGCATGTGTATCTCAGCTCCCAGGGCTTAGGGGAGGCCAAACTTGGCTGGATCGAGTGCCTCAGATGTGGGTAAATGAAGCCATTTGTACAAGAGGCCTGTGTGTGAGAGGCGGGAGGCTGGCTCTGGAGCGGCCATTTTCCCCCCACTGAGAGGAGGCTTGATTTCTTGATGTGTGACTGGCTGGCCTTTAATGTGAGCCTCATTTACTTCGAACAATTGAGAGGCTTGAAGTGAAAGTCCCAGAGGATCAGTTGTTTGTAGAGGGAAATGCTCTTCAAGTTACATTTCCTCTTTGGCTGTTGTGTAGTTACCAGTGGTTTTTGTGTGGGCTGCACGGTGAGGGTATACCTAGGCTGCTAGCGCCTCCCTGTGTCCCCCCAGGGAATAGTGAGGAAAGTACTGCAGCTGCATGAACACCTCTGCCAGCTCCAAGAACTTGGGCTCCCATGTGGAAATCTCATTTGCTGTCATTCAGCATTTTGCTTAAAAATATTGGCTAGAACCACACAGCTCCCCAGCACTCCTGGAAGAGGTGTCAGAAGGGACCAGTATTTCCACTCTATAATCATGAAAATGGAGTTACAGAGAAGGCAGATGACTCACTCAGGCACACAACATCTGGGGCCAAACTGGACTCCATTTTGCTTGACAGCAGTTCCTCTGGTGCAGCTTCAAAGTGCTTTCTTTCACATAACAGAAAACCTGATTGGGTTCTATAGGGGAACCTGTGGAAATACCTTTGAATGGTAGTTGTGTTCCTGAAAGGCTGTGCAGCAAGTGAGTGTTTGTTTTGTAAATTGGACCCCATGTTAACCACATTAAATATGGCATTCCATATTTATAGAAATCCTGTGGTGGATTCTTTCATAAAGGAAAGAGCCCTTGTGTAATGTGAATAATCAACTCTTGAACAATTTCCTTTGTAAGTCTGGATTTTTCCATATCTTGTTTGCTTAACGTGAGATTCCTCAAGATGGCAAGATTTACAAAATCTGTGAAAGGTGGACTAATTCATTATTCCCTTGAATTCTCACTGTTTAGCCTTCCTGCTTGAATTTCACTTATTTAAAAAATGTAATTATGAAATATTTGAAATACATGGAGTCCAGAGGAGACAGATGCATAACAAATTTAACAAATGTTAACATTTCATATTTGCTCCAGATTTAAAAAAATTAAATAAAAGTTTACAGCTACTCTCTTCCCATCCTATTCCTCTCCCTCCACTCTTTGTAAGTCTGTGGCTGGAAGAACAAGAAGCCCACCAGGAATGTTTTTGGTGCTTTTTGTCTTAGCCTCTTGAGCTTGCTCCTGAAACAGGTGGCTTTCATTTTGCTGCCCCAGGTTCTGAAAGCTCCCCAAGTCAATAAGGGTTTCCTGGATTGAGTAGAGCCTGGGAATTACTTTGGAAAATGAAAGGGCTCTCTTAGGTTTTCCTTTAAATTCAGTCTTTGGGGAGGGAGAAAATTACTTTTCAGAAAGAAAAAACCACGAGACTGAGAGCTGGATAGATTGACAGACAGACAGGTGTTACGGGCAGCTATCTTGAGTTTTGAGCAGACCATTTGGGACTGACGCAGGCAAGAGGCTTGGTGTAAAGCCTGCATTCTCCTTGAGCTCAGTGTTCATGGACTAGCACCAGGGTTTCTTCATGTCAGATGCTTAAGCACTGCCTTGATGTGCATAGTCTTCGGATGCTCCATTAAGTCTCTGAGTGCCAGGGTGGCCAGTTTTCAGCTTCTCCCACCAGGCCCCATCTGGCCGCTGTTCTGTGGCAAGCTGCTTTCTCTCACTGCCACCAGCACTGGCCTTGGCCGTCTCTGCTTTCTGGATTATTTTCACTTCTAAATTTGATTTCCAGAGCATGAAGGGCACCTCTTCTCATATTCTGTAGTTTGCTCTTCTGAACAAAATGGATTCCCTGTGTAAGTTGGCAGGAAGATAAGTTCAATCCAAAGGCCAGACTATCCCTTTAGGAGAGAGAGAGAGAGAGAGAAAGGGAGAGAGAGAACATTATATGCTTCTCTCTCCCACTTATTCTGCTTCTGTGGTGATGGAGCCTTTTCCGGCTGGCCTGATTGTACACGTGTCTACGAGCTTAGGTCCTCAGAGCCCCCTCCCCACCGTTTGACATTCTGCTGGTTGCTTCCCCAAGGAAATGCTTATGAGCCTAGTCAAAGCAGGGTGTGATCCCCTCAAATGTGAGGCCAGGGCACCCCAATTTCATACAGCCCAGGGACAGATCTCCCGGGGACTATTTTTTTATTGATGTCTTAATAGTTTATAACATTGTGAAATTTTAGTTGTACATTATTTTTGTCATCCAGGGACTATTTTTAATTGAGAGCTCTGAGTAGGAAGTAGCCAAATAATCGTTGCTGTGCATACAACCCAGCTTAAGAAAACCTTCTAGGGGATTTCAATTCCTTGGAAATTATTTTCTGAGGCTCAGTTTCTCTTTTTGTCTCTTTTGGGCATAGGTCTGTTTCAAGCTTTCCCCTTCCTCTTTAATTCACTTGGCCTGAGGAAATCTGGTTTGAGCTACCTATGTGAACAAGTACTGTGCTATAAAACCATATCTTTTCTAAGCGAGATGTATGAATAGGGAGAATAGATCAGACTGCATTCAGAGGGATTGGCTTAACCTTTAAGCAACTGTGTTTTTTGTTTTTTTTTTTTTTTACAACTGAAGATGTCTGTAATCTAGCATTCATATTTGAAACTTGACATACTTGAGAGATGCAGGGTTCTGGAAATGCAGGGATGAGCAGAGGCATCTGGCTATAGGTAATGGTGAACGGCTTGTTGGAAGACTGATTTCCTCTTCTGTGCTGCCAGGCACAGAGGCCATGGTGAGGACACAGTCATGCTGCACTCGGAAGACTGGCATTGACTTTGATCTTGCTGTACTGGTCATTTCTTTAATTAGTGCATTTCCATTTTCTCAAGTACAGACTTTCGAGTGATGGAGTATGCTAATGGCAACATTTGTTCCTAAGAGCTGAGGAGAGAGAACATGATGGCATTAGTATTAAGTAATGGCTTTTTCATAGTGGGATTTTGTCTGATTTTTTAA
Source organism: Tapirus indicus (assembly GCA_031878705.1). Lineage (NCBI taxonomy): Eukaryota > Metazoa > Chordata > Mammalia > Perissodactyla > Tapiridae > Tapirus > Tapirus indicus. The sequence goes on along the minus strand of CM062942.1, from coordinate 84,004,703 downwards.
TTGCAAAACAATTTATGATAGTTATGGTTCTTTAGAAACAAATCTTAACACTACATATGAAACACCAATTTTCTGTGTGGCTTGTGAGCTTGCTAATGGGATGTGTGTCCTTACACCTCTAGGTCACTCCTAATTTTGCCCCTACTGGTAATTCTTTAGAAGTGGAAAAAGGCTTCTGCTTTTTGTGGTAATAAATACAGTAAGGAAGTCCCTGAAATGGAAAGAAAGCTAAACTGCCTTTGCACAAACTATACATTGTATAGTGGCCTGATAGAGCAAAACCTTATAAAACTGGTAAGCCATAAATACCATGGCACTGGGCATTGTTGGAATGGCATCAAGGGGCTCAGTATTTGCACATCTGATCATCTGGTGCCCTCAAGAAGAGATCATGGAAAGTGGAGAAAAATCTGGAACTGCGAAGGTTTGTGGCAGTGCATGGTGTCATATTTGGAGGCATGGGATCAAATAATGTGTGACGCTTGCAATACCTTTCTCTCCTCACCCTTTGAGCCTAGCAAACTCCATCAGGATAGTTATCTCTAATGTGTGAGTCACCCTGAGTCACTGCATTCCCAAAGATAACAATCTAGAAATCTGTAATTCTAGGATAGGGGAGGATGTCACTAGCAAAACAGATGAAACAGAATTAAAAACCTCTTAGAAGAGGAGCTTTAGTTCATTGAAATCTATCATTTCTGAGGAAACCAGACTCCAAGACGTTGAGAATTCTGAAAAATCCAAACAGATGCCAAACTGCATCAGTTTTGGAACAATTATGTGAGGAGATTGGGTCAGGGGATCTCCAAGTTCTCTTGCAGCTCTGAGTGTAATTCTGTGAATTTTGCAGCATTGGTTTGAAGGGCTTCGTATGGCTGACTGCATTAAGGTTTGGGTCCATGTGATGACAATGGCTGCTCTGTAGGTGGTGTTGAGGGTAAGGGACTTAGCTGTGACAGGTGACACAATAGGTACAGCCCTTTAGCTTTTAAATGAGGGGGACAAATTCTGTGTCTAAGATGAGATGTGAGTGTGTGTGTCAAAACTCAGTAGCCTCCCCATTCAAACAGATCTCCTTGTCCAATGTGAGTTCGGCCATAAAGGCAGCAGTGAGGATATAACCTTGCTTCAGTCGGTCTGTACTTGCTCTAGGGGTGAGTAGGAGATACACTCCTCTTGTCTGGCAAACTAGACCTTTCAGAAGAACACAAATTCACTTAAATATAAATTATGTTGATTATCACGCTGCCTTAAAAATTCACAGAGCTGGAAGTCACTGAGATCTCCTTTTTACGTTAGGTATTCTTGAGAACTGTTTTGTATATCATGATAAATTATCTAACCTTTCATACTGTTGAAGGCCAACATTATGGAAATAAGCAGCTTTTTATTCTATTCTAAGGTCAGTCTAACCAAATTATGCAACTTCTAATGCAATTGCTTGAAGCTTCCACTTTGAAAGTTTTCTCATTTTAATACCTTGCAACAGAGATAAATATTTTAGCTCCTATTCATGCTTAACAATGTATTTCACTGATTGTCATTCTCTTTGTGTCATTTGTTGGCACGAGAGGCGGTTCACCATGGCTTTGCTCATTTTGCTGTTTGCTATGGATAATCATCAAAGAGCCAGAATTCAATTAAAAAAACATGTATTTTTGTTGTTGTTATTTTAAATTTCAGGCCATAGGGGGCTAACTGAGCCCTACAGAATCCATATATACAGGACACTTGGGGTTTTGCTTGAGAGCCAAAAATGAGGTAGATTTTCTTTTAAAGTAGATTTGATTCCAGAATTATTAAACTCAATGCATGTTGGAAGCTGGCGGATTGCATTCAGCAGAATTTGGGGCACTGTCTGTCACAAAGCAATCTATTTCTTTCAGGAAGTAAACTGCTATTTCAGGGGAAGGGGAAGTCAGTTGGGGAGCCCTGGGGAAGCTCTCTTTTACTTTTAAGCCCCCTAAAGAATATTTTTCAAGGGCTCTTTGAAGGCTGGGCCAATTCTATGCAATTCCTTTTGTATCCTGTCAGGTGTTATTAATTATGTTGTCTTACTGATGAGTTTATACAGTTCCTACAGTGGTTATTGTGCCCTGATCTTAAAGGGTATTCATTTATTCTAGGTAAAGCCTGGCCCTCTAGGATGATTTACCTCCAGACTTTAGTGAATGGGCTTACTGTTTATTAGCTAGGTTCTTTTCAAAAAAATATTTTGGTTTGAAAATATTCATCCATTCATCCATCCACCAAACATTTGTAGATCATCCTTTACTGACCTGCTTATATCATAGCTTATATTGTCACTGAGGAGACAAGATGAGAAGTTAAACACATTTAAAAAAAAACATCAATGGGGAAAGTAAAGATTATTCACTAAGTGGTGCCATGTAATTGATTAACAATTGGAAAAAATATGTTTTTATTTTCCATTATATGACAAAAGAAATTCCAAATGGATTAAAGAGTTAAAACTTTAAGATGAAAACTAAAATAATAAAATTATTAGAAGAAAACATAGATATCCATCTAATCTTGAAATTGAAAAGGGCTTCAGAAGCATAAAGCAATGAAAATGAACACAAAGAAAAATACCAGCAGTTCTGACTACATGAAGTTTAGAAATGTCTGTATATCCAAAAATATCATAAGCTAAACAACAACAAAAATAAGCTGGGAAAATATTTTAAATTTATAAAGCAGGCAAAGAACCTATATTTATTAATTTAGGAGTGCTTACTATGTGCTAGTCACATAGTAAGAGTGTGTATAGAGTGCTTAAATATTTATAGAGTGCTTACTATGTGCTAGTCACTATTCAAGGTGCTGGGGATACGATAGTGAACAAAATAAAGTCCCTGTCCCCATTGAGTTTATATTTTTGTGGGCACAAACAATAGACAAATAAATATATAGTATGTTCGGTGGTGATATAGAGAAAAATAAAGAAGGGTAAAGGATACATGTTCTGCCAGGAATAAGGGTTCTCTAAGAAGATCAGGGAAGACATCTTGGATAAGGGGGCATTTAAGCAATACCCTTGATATATAAAGAGCTCTTACAAATCAATAATAATGTAAAAATTATGCAAATATAAATATTGCAGTATAAAAGTTATGCAAAGGACACAAATAGGTAATTCATAAAGAAACTATACAAATGGCCAGTAGATATGAAAATATTTTAATCTTAATAACCAAATAATAGCAATGGAATGTCTTTATTAATTTTTAATTACAAACACTATATATACTTATAAAAAAGTCAAGCAATACAGGAGTGTATAAAATAGAGGTTAAAGTCTCCACAACTCTTTCCTCTCCAGGTAATGGATTCATTACCTTAAGGGAACCACAGACAATAATTTGATGTGCAAGATGTCATTTTTTGCTTATCAAATTAGGAAAGATTTAAAAAATTATACCCAACATAGACAAGGGTGTGGTTATCATATACTGCTACATGGAATATAATTGATAGAATTAAAATTGATATAATCTTTCTTGGGGGCAATTTGTCAATACACATTAAAAGCCCTAGGATATCTAGTATTTCTTCTTCTGGAAGTTATCCTAAGGAAATAATCATAGATTTGCTTAGAAATTCATGTTTAAGGGTGTTAATCTCTGCATACTTTATAGAAATAAAATATTGGAAATATCCCAAGTATCAATATTTGAATGACTACATATATTGTGGTAAATACATTGCTAGAATACTATGAAGCCATTAAAATAATATTTTGAGGAATATTTAATAACACAGAAAAATGCTCATGGTATAACATACATTAATCGAAAAAAATCAGTAAACAAAACAGCATCTATAGATTGATTTCTATTGTTTAAAAAATATGTGCATAGAAATAAAACTGAAAGGAAAATTACCAAAACATTAATAGTTATCTCAGGTTGCAGGAAATTAGATGATTTTTACTTTTTAGATATACCTTTCTAATTTCCCAAATTTTCTACATTGAACATGTGTTATTTTTGAGATCAAAAAGGCAATTACTTAATAAAGTTAACTACCCTACTATACAGTAAATATTAAGGACCAAAGAGGTGGCATAGACAGGATTATGTTATTCTGAAGAGGGACAGATCAATTATGTTCTTTATTTTCATTTTTCAATCAGATCATACCTTCTAAATTTTTCTCCTTAGTTTTCCTTTTTTGGAGGTCTCTCTCAGATGATAGCAGGTGTGAAGGTTTACATTTAAAAATAACTATTTTCTTTACAGTTTACCTTTTAAATATGAGAAATAATGTTATGAAAAATATTTTTTCCTTCGTCATTCTTCTTTTCCATATGTATACTCTTGTAAAAGTAGATTTATCTCACCAGTGTTAGACATCTGGTTCACAAATTTTATTTTTAGAATGAGATTTTAAAATGGTAATATTTAACTGTAGTCTGTACAGATTTTTAATACTATAAAAATGATATAGGCTTTATCTAAGGGCCACTTTTGGCAAAATGTATTTTTTAGTGCCCTTTTCAGGACCAAAGAGCCAGTTTGAGGTAGGACCTTTTTACTTTTTATTATTCCTTAATACTTGATTTCATGTTTGGGCTTCTTGGCTCTGAGGCGTACAATCGCCCCGACAAGTTGGAACGAAAAAGGCGGGAATTAATGAGTTGGTGGTCATTGAGATGCTCAAAATTTCAAATTCAGCGTTGACTAAATGCACTGTTTTCTTTCTTTTTTTCAACAAAATGGAATGAGTTCAATATCTTTTAAGAAAGGCACGTTTATTTGATTGCCTCACCATCTAGTAGCCTAACTTTGAACGGGACAAATACAAAAGCCAGTATCCTTTAGGACACTTTAATCACTGGCTGTATAAACTTCTCACGCACTAAGTACAGCACTTAAACGCAAAATGTTTATTCAGTAGCCCTGTGTAGATATCGGAACTATTTAGATATTGTAAAAAAAATTCTCATAAAAAAACAAACAAACAGATGCTTTACCCCCCACCCCATAGCTAATAGATGAGAATGTCATCTGTACAATGTCACCCTGATTGTAGATGAAGTGTTTGCCTGCTACGGGAAACATCTGTGGCCTAATTCTGTAGTCTGTCCCTTGGATAAATGGAGACTATGGCCTACGGTAGGACTGAATTTCTTATATGTGCAATCAGTTAACTAGAAGGGTTTCAATTCGAATTATATGTTTTTCACGTTATAACATGGAGTATTTGATAGAAATAAACATCTGTTGCGTTTGCATGTGTGTGTACGGGCACAGGACGAAGGGACTAGAAATGAAGGGAAACCCCACTACCTTCCCCCTAGCCCCTCTCTTTTCTCTCTCAGTTCTTTAATGTAAAGTCCTCATTTAAAGAAATGTTGAGAATGCTTGAAACTTGATTATGGAGCAACATAAGAAAAGATTCCCCCTTTTGTATGGCTTAAAGATGAGATTGTTCAGGTTAGAAAAGAATTTCCAGGAAATTAAAATATTTCATTGAATTTAAGCCAGGATTTGAAAGAAGTTAAATGTGATAGAGTGTTCTAGCTGAAAAAATAAAATGTAATACTATGCAAATTCATATCACCACTAAAGTGAGTATAAAACTTCAGAAGGTGATAAGAAGATTGAAAGCAAGTTCTTTTGTTTATTGAATTCTGATCCTATCGGCAGTTGCCGGTCAGTAGAGGTTTGGTACTGGCTCTGAGGAAGGCCCTACTAAACACGTGCTGCTGCATAGGATGTGTGTGAAGGTCTGATTCTGAACTTGCTTATGGGCCCTGCATAGGCTTAAAGACCTTGGAGCTCTCCCCACTCTCCACTCTCCACGGCTGTTGTTGCCTAGGACCTAGGAACAGAATTGATTAGATGTTGTGGCTGAGATGTTCTGTTTACCAGTGCCATTATGAGGGAGATTGAGCCACCTAGGGAGAGGTAGATACACAAAAGCCCCCTGCAACAAATGGTAATCACAATGGGTTGGTGTCTTTGAAAACATGTCTGTTAATGTCCTGACTGAGTGGAGGTACTTAAGAAACCTGTTACTCTCTGGGGGAAAAGTAGGCTGGGTCCTAGTGTCTTTTACTATTGATTTTATTGGTTACTCATTATAAAATTAATTCATTTCCACTGTGAAAAAAATGGAAAAGTACAGAAATATTTGAAGGAGTTGGAAAATCATCCATAATTCTACCACTCAGGGGTAGTAACCACCATTAACTTTCTGCTCAGTGCCTGGCACAAAATAAATGCCCAATAAAACTTACTGAATTAATTAAAACATCTTCCACATTTTTACTGTTTTCAAATTAGGGTCATTTTAGTTAAGATCATTCTGTTTCTTTTCCCATCTTTACATTATATCATGAGTTTTTTTCTATATCATTAGAAAATATTTATAAGCAAGCTATTTTTTAGTGGTTGAATTGTATTCTGTTCTCTATATAGAATTTATTTTACTCAAACAATCTCTAATGTTGACCTTTTAAGTTATTTAAATTTTTGTCTTATTATAAATAGCACTATGATGGATGTCCTTATACATAAATCTCATTGTGATCTCTGATTGTTTCCTTAGAATAAATTCTCTAGAAGTGAAATTGTTTTATCTGAAGGTTTATGTATTTTTAAGACTTCTGATATATATTTATCCCAGAAAATTACCAATCTACAATCCCACCAACAGTGTATAAAAGAGCCCATTTCACTGTACTCACAAAGCATTATTATAATTTTAAATATCACCACCAATCTGGTGAAGCCATAGGGAAACAGACAATCTCATACATTGTTGGAAGGTGTATACATTGGTACCAGTCGAATGGAGGGTCATTTGACAATGTCCTTCAAAATTGCAAATGCCTATACCCTTTGACCCAGCAATTCCATAGTTTTTTTTTTTTTGAGGAAGATTGGTCCTGCACTGACATCTGTTGCCAATCTTCCTCTTTTTTTCTTTTTTCTCCCCAAAGCCCCAGTACATAGTTGTGTATCATAGTTGTAGATTTATAGCTCTTCTATATGGGACGCCGCCTCGGCATGGCTTGATGAGCAGTGAGTAGGTCCACGCCCAGGATCTGAAGCGGAAGGCGTGAACTTAACCACTTTGTGCCACCGGGCCGGCCGCCCCAGCGATTCTGTTTTTAGGGTATTCATCCTATAGATATGCTTGACCATGTGCATAATGATGTAAATACAAGGTTATTCACTGATGTTATTTAATCTAGGGAAAATGGTAACAATATGTATGTCCAGCAATATCACGTTTTTAAAAATGAATGTTTTATATATTGATGTGGAGAGATCTCTAAATATATTAACTAAATGAAAGGAAGTTTCAAAAAAATATGTAGGTACACTATCATCTGCATGAAAAAGGAGAGAAAAAGAAAATATGTATTTTATTGGTTTATATATGCGTGAAATTGTATGAAAGGATAAACAAGAAATTAATGAGAGTGGGTACCTGCTGGGAAAATGGCAAATGAGAGGACAGGGCACAGGGGTGGGAGGGATAATTATTAGTTCCATAGATGAAAATGGGTTTCTAATTTTAGTTTAAATTTGTATTTCTTTGAAAAAAATATTTATCTCCTTATTTCATTTGTTGCAAAGACTTTTTTTTCAGTGCATTATATGACTTTTAATTCTGTTGATGCTTATTTTTTACTTAGTGTTTTGGAATCATTATATAGAAAAATTTATCAGTCTTGTAATTTGTGATATCTTTTGTTGCTGTTAAGCTATGAAACTTTCTCCCAACCCCAAGATTTTACATATATCACATTTTTTCCAGTATCCTTATGAATTTATTTTTCATTACATTTTGAATTCATTAGGAATTTATTTTGGCATATGGTTGGAGGTGACAAAGTAAAAAAATATTTTTCTAGATGGCTAATTGGTTGACTTTGTACCATTTATTATTTCTTCTCCTTGCCCACTGCTTTCTGGTGCTTCTGAAAAACATCGTATATTAAGTTTTTATATAGACTAGGAACTTTTCTAAGCTATTTATTTTTTTCCACTGATCTGTTTGTGTACTCTTGTACCAATAGCACACTGATTTAATCATTGATGTTTTATAATAGATTTTAATACATGGTAGGGTTAGTTTCTCCTTATTCTTTGTCTTTTCAAAAAAGTTTCAGTTTTTCTGTGTTCTTTCAGATAAACTTTGGAATCACATTAAGTTTAAAAAATGATTATGTTAAGATTTTCATTGGAAATGTGCCAAATTGGTAAATAAATTTAGGAAGAATTGAGTTGCATATAACGTTTTAGTCTTTCCATCTAGGAACATGACATCTTTCCATTTAGTCATATTTCATTCTAAAGTCATCAGTAAATTTATATTGTTCTCATTACATTTCTTGTTAACTTTATTTCTAGCTATTTTATCATTTTGCTGTTATTTTGAGTGGGCTCTTTTTTCCATTACATTTTCTAACTGGGTAAAGCTGGTAGAGTACATAGGAGAGCCCTTGACATTTGCAGCTATATTTTATATCTAGCCCTTCTGTTTTCTTAGACATACTTTTCACTTGGGTGGTTAGGAGAAGAAAAGGCAGGGCTTGGACTTATACATCTGGGCATAGAAACAGCAGGATAGTGGTAAGAGCTTGGATTCTGGATGCAGACTCTCTTTTAGAATCCTAACTACACTAGTCTTTAGCCAAGTGACTTAGGGAAGTTACTCTCTGTGGCTCAGCATCCTCATCTGAAGTGAGAATAGTACTACTGACATCATAGTTTCTTAGGAGGATTCACTGTGAGTATTCAAGCACCTGGCACATAGTAAGCCTTCAATAAGTATTAAGTAGCTATTATTATTATTACATCTTTTTATGCCCAAGAAGACCTGTAATTTCTACCTTTCCATCTGGAAGGAAGCAATCAGATTCTCATCTCCCCTAACAATGTACTGTAGAGGGCAACACAATCCAGTTTTGAAATTAAGGAAAACTTTCATTTGCGTCTATTTAATTATTACAAATAAATTTCACCCCAGCGTACTTTTTTTGCTTTTAGTTACATGAAGCCCCTTTTACATGACAATATTTATTCTTTTCATTAGTGGCTCCTTCAAGGTTTCTCATTTTCTTTACTATGATACTCATCTCTGGTTCAGCTGTGAAGTTGGGGGAGGTGCTACATTGAATAGCTAGATGTGCTGGAGGGAAAGCAAAAAGTGCTTCTCTGATGTTATCCCTTTGTATTTTCTTTCCAGAGTCAGTGGATATCAATTTAGACCTTAATCTGGCATTTTTCAACCTTTCTTCGGCATGACTGTGCTCGGCATCTCCATTAGCTAGGAAGCTCTGGAGATGGCAATTTCATGGACCACTGGCTTAGGGTTGTGACCTGCACTTTAATAAATACTGCCCCAAGCCTTTCTTCTCCTGTGACCTGCTGCTTCCAAAGACCTAGGCTCTGTTTCAGGGCCACTGCCTTTTCTTCTTTTTTTTCATGCAAGCGACTTACAAATGAATTTTAAATAGCTAGTTCATGGTGAGGAACTTTTGAGCTCACATTCCCAGCACTGTGGTCTGTCCCCAGTGTGCCTTTTTTTCGCCCAGGAAACCAGCTCCTGGTGTCTCTTATCTAAGGATATGATACAGTCTTTTCTCAATTTGGGGATGGAGGGAATATAATGGCCTGGGGCAGGGGCTCCAATTCCACTTTGGCCACTTGGGGACCAATTTATACTTTTGAGGGTTTTAGGGAAATGCTAGGAGGCTGGTGGGAGGTGGGAAGGGAGGACTAAAGCTTGACTCTATGTTATTATGATATTTAACCTGAATGAAATGCGTGAGCCCTGGCAAAGATGGTGTCACTGTAAGTGAACCATTGCCACCAAGAAAATAATAGGTAGCTGGGTACCACTATTTCCTAATCAGATTGTACATAGCCCTGATACACCAGGTTGCTTTTTTAAATGACTATATATTGTTCTCCATAGAGTCAGGAGGTGAGTACCAATCACTTTCTGTTCATTTAAGTACAGGTTGATCTTTTTTTTTTCCCCCTTTCTGGCTTACAGAGTTGTTATCCGTGCATATACAATTAAAATGATATCCAAATATGCTCAGGGTTTCCTTTGAATTTGTAGTGGCTTTTGTGTGTAGGGAAGGTTGTTGCTTTGCTATAAACCACAGACCCAGAGTAAACCTCAGCTGTGCTGTAGCTATTTTGGACGACAAGTTTCTAGTTGCTTGTGTGTAATTGCCCATATTACATCATCCTAACCATTGTGAAATGTGCAAAATACAAAGCTCATCTAATGATTCATTTCAGGTGGACAGTTCCTTTTGAAGTAATTTTAGAAGCAGTTCCCTGCAATAAACAGATCCCCTCTTTGTTCTTGCTATCTTGTTCAGGCTGAAGGTAATTCAGTGATTGATAACAATGTAGTGGAGAAAAGTGTATCACATACATTGTGCCCCATAACCTTGACAGTCTACCTAAAATGTACCTTGGGATGTAGTTTCTTTTGGTGCCAGTAAAGAACCAAGGGGAGAAAAATTCCCTCCACTTCAAATCAAGTAAGCATTAACCCCAAATGAAATTTAATTTCCCTATCACCGAACAGAAGAGAAAAAAAATCTGTTTTCAATGACCACAAGAAGCTTGGATACAAATCGCTCTGGTCTTACCGGGGTTTCAGTTTGTCAGATTATGCTGTCTTTTGTGATGGAAGATGTATGCCATACGGAAGACTTTAAAATGTCTCTGTTGGTGGATTGCATTAACCCATCTTTAAGTCAAATATGTGAAATTCCACTAAGCTAAGACCTTTCTGGCATTTTCTTACCAATGTTAAACATTTGCAGACTAGGTAATAGGTCATATTTACTCATTTATTAGTAGGAAAAGGAGTTTTAAAATAATAACATTTATCTTTGGCCACGGACATTATGTATTGCACACAGAGTCCAGTTTGGTAAAAGGCCTTATAGATGATATTTTAAAGTGGGGGGAAGATTGCCTAGAACCCAAAAGCTCAGAAATAGATCAAATAATTCTGGGCCTTTTTATTGCTGAATAATGGACTTTGTAAATACCGTGTGTGACTATTACATCAAATGAGAATACATAGAGTTCAATATTAATTGGTTCAGTATCAGCTGACGGCCTACTTGCAGGATACAATGAAATTATGTTATCAATATAATGTTTTATCAATTCCTTGGTTTGCAAAATTAAATAAACATAGCATAAGCACTTGCAGTGGTAAGTTGTAGCAGGGAACAGGGTTTTGATTCGGAATTTGAAAACAGAATTAAAGGTGATTGAAGCAGAAAGCAGGCTGCAGCGTAGGATTTCTGCCAGCATTTTTCAAAGTAACTAAGTATATCTAGGTGTTTGGGAGAAATGAGAACCAAAGAACAGAGACTTTGGGGGGAAGTGTTTCAAAATGCTTTCTTAAGGCTTATGTCAATATTAGCAAATCCTTTCGTTGAATTGTTAGCTTGCTTTGGTATGAATATATTCATTTATTTCATTCTATACTTTTTCAAAACTTTCTTGTTATTGTTCTAGATACTGGATAAATGGTAGTGAGCAAAACTGACATAGTCCCTGCCTTCGTGGAATGGGGAGACAAAACTCCAATATAAAATTATAGTGCTGTGAAAGAAAAGATCATATCATTGTGAAAGACAAAAATGGGGGAACCTGACATAGTCTAGGGGATTAGGGAAGTCACATTTGAGTTGACACTTGAAGGAGGAGCAGGAGTTAGTGATGCAAAAAGGGTTGGGAGTGGGGTGATTGTTGAAAGCCGAGAAGGAGTAGCATACGTGAAGGCCCTGAGGTGGGAAAGAGCTTGATGGAGCCGGAGCCAGGGTGCCATTGGAATCAGAGCAGGTGGGTGAGTGGGAAAACATCGCATGCTGTGGGTGGTGAGGAATTAAACCGTTGGCCTAATCAAAGGGAGCCGTTCTTTCCCCCCAGGTGGTTTGAACCTGGGTGCTGAAGTCTTGAATCCTACACATAGCCATTGGTTAAAAAAGTGGAAAGGGGACGAGGCAGGATGGTGGTGGTGGTGCACGGAGGCTATTGTGAATTCTGCAGAAAGCAAATTCATTTCAGAAAAGCAGCCTTGAAAGAATCAATTTCAAAGTAAAGAAAGAAGCAGCCTGCAGCCAGCTTCAGATGGTTGGTTTGTGGCCCAAGTCCATTCTCCCAGTCTCTGCTGGAGGGCCTTTTGTGTCCAAGCTGTGCCCACATATGTTAGAGGGTGGTATGTAGATGAGCTCTGTCATGTGGTCTTTGTGGTGCATGCAGGGCTTATCTAGTTACATTCACGACGTGGAATCAGAGTAGCGTCAAGGCAATACTCATGATTTTGTCTCCTTTCTCGGCTGCTCTTGATAGAGAAGACAAGGAATTCCCCCTCTTCATCTTCCCTCTGGATAAACAGACAGCAGGCCCGAGAGAAGAAAGGACTCTTTCCTTCCCTATTTCCTGCTTTCAAGTCTGCTGCTTTTCCCCTCTTCCCCTTCTGCTCCAACTTTTTTTTCTGTGAAGTTCTGCCTGATAGTCAGCAGAGGGCGCACAGATGCACCAAAATACAGCCTTTATTCCTCTGGCTACAGTAATTTCATTGTCTTTATCTCTTCATCTTTACATTCCTCAGAGACAGGGATGCATCTTGGCCTTTTCTCTTTGTAGTATTTCCATCAGGGGCAACCATTCCCCACCTATTTTGTAAAGGTAGGCAAAAGCTACTCTCTAGATAAAAAAGAGAACAGGATTGTGTTCCTGATCGGGAGGAAATTGTGTGTGTGTGTGTGTTACTGTGACAGATCTCAGAGTTGCTGGTACCCTGCGTGACTCGTTTGGGAAGGACTTCTTTTGCCAATAGCAAGGGAGACACTCTGAGCTCCTCTTCTTGGCTTTCCCTGAGCTGTTGTCCTCATAGCAGCTGCCTTGCTTCCTGACATGTCCTAATAATGAGGATGATGTGGCCAGGGGGAGATTCATCTTCTTCCCCAATCTGACTTCTTCATTGAATTTGCTCCTTGCTGAAGTCCAAAGAGGATTGTCTCTTCTTAGCTGTGTGTTCTGTTCACTCTGCCCAAGGTCAGAGAGTCCAGCTATGGCCTGTCTGCCTCCAACATCACTGGCCGTAAAGAGCTATCTGCATATGTCTGTGACAGTTCTGTATGTGATGTGTGAGAGGCAGAGGAAAGCTAGTTTGAGCTCCTTCGAAGATGTCTTGGTGTGGCAGTGCTGATGAAAGTGGAGACTTGTTTGTATCAATGACATAATCAGAGAAGACATCCAAGGCCCAGCTGCAGGGAGTGAGGAGGTGTGCAGCTTAGTACACTTCTGACAAAAGCCCACGCACTTCACATTCTTCTGCCCCTAATGCCAATCTCCTTCTGATGTCTTAACTTGACTTTTGTTCTCGTTTGCTCAAACAATTCTGGTGCTGTAAAGAATTGCTTGGCTGGTGGTAGTTATACTGGCTAGCACGTTAATACAAGTGCAGGGTGCTTTATAACCAACTAATCTCTTAATGATAACTACACACGAGGAATAGGTAAGGTTTAGTTTAGCATATTCTGCCTATTGTAAAGCATCAGGCACAGTTATTGCTCCTCATAAATAATAGTGATGACTCCGAAAGACCATTTTTCATGTAAATTTCCTTACTGTTAGTGAGTTTGGAAAAGAGCTGTATTGAAGAACAGATTACTTAAAAAGCAGAATGATTTCCCAATAAAATGCTTTTCAGCTTTTCCCTTTGGGGCTCTGGGGTGCCCCTCTTGTCTTGAAGATCCATGTGGGCAGATTGCATGTTAGCGTGTGAACCCAGTAGAAGCATTTTTACTTTCCATGCCAGCAAAACACTAATACTCTAAACACAAAGGCCATTTAATGCAGTAACTGTTTCTGATGGAGCTGGTGGCGCTGCCAGCTTGCTCTCTCTTGGATGGCTTCTGTATGAGGGAAGCAAGGTTGGGAGTCGGGCCCAGGCTGCTCCTTGGTTTGTGTGGTATAAATGAACAACTTAAAAGAAGTGTTTATATAGTCAGGGTCATTCCTGCTTTTCTCAATTCAGCCTTGCAATCCTGGGCTGAATACTTATCTGGCTTGATTTTGTGTCTTTGGAACAAGGGAAACTTCCAGTGACCAGTCTGGTTAATCACCAGTGCTTATTTTCTCTTCCCTACTATTCCGTATTGTATTTCCTTCTACTCCAGTATTTTGGATTTCCAATCACATCAAACCGTATTAGGCTGCCTTCCATTCATAGCAGATTAGATTCCCTTACACCTCACTGCCTAGCAGGATTTTCCTCTCCACAATGTGTAGAGTATTAGGTTCCCTTACATGGGTTGCTGCTTGTTAAGTTGTGTTCAGTGCTGCATAGTATCGAATTCTCTTTCTCATCAGCAGTCACTGGGTTGTTACTTACAAGCTTGCAGATTCACTCCTCTTGCACATTCTCTAATGCACAGCTCTCCACAAGCTCTGACTGCACATGTTAGTGCCTCAGGCAGCCTACCTGCTCACAGGTCCAGTTTAACTCAGCTGTGCGATTTGGAGCGCCTGTGCATCAGAGTCTGTGCTAGGTACTTCAGCTCACTTTACAAAAGTGAGCGGGGAATAATCCTTGCCCTCAAGGAGTTTACAGTCTACTGAGGTGGGGACAGGGCAGGGCAGTGCAGAAGATGAAATATGTGCATGAAGGATGTATTGGTTTTACTACTTTCCTATTAACAGTTTATTATTTGGCATATTTAAAGCACCTTAGAAGTCAACTTGTTACTTATAATGCCATTATTGCCACCACTTTCTTCCATAATTAAAAAAACATTATGAAACACAATTGTGTGAAAAGTGGACATTTTACCAGGTTCCACCGCAGGTATTGGCACAATTGCGATAAAACTCTGGGGTCTCCTAACACATCAGTCCTGCTTTCATATGTACCTAGCATGATATTAGAAATCATTTGATTCTAAGAGATACCCATCAGGCATAGAGAGAGTAGAAAAAGTTCACATGCAGACTATTAACATGCCTTGAGATTACATACAGACTGGGGTCTCTCTCTATTTTTTTCTTTTGACACCAATATTGTGCAATTTATTCATCGCTGGAAGAGAAGGAATCAAAAGTAATGCAAAGTGGAGTGAGTCATGGTTTCCCACAAACAACAGAAAGGGGGGGGGGCGTTACCAATTGTGATCTTAATGCTCATGAGTCTCAACTTGGTGGCAAAAATCACAATCTTGTGTCTCACATTAGTTTAAATATTGCCTAATTCCTTCTTCATATAGCTTCTCATTCCTTGAACACTTACCACATGCCAGGCGCAGTTCCAGGTGCTTTATGGTAGCATCACAGTAATTGCTCACCATAAATGAACCTCCTTTGCGTTTGCTGTCAATAAAAAAAATCCAAATTTACTGGCAACAAAGGTATGTGTTTTGCATCTCTTTCTGTCAACTCTACCAGAGTGCTTCACTAATGCCCAATTTCTAATTTGATGTGAACAGCACTTGTAGCATCGTCTGAAACTTGAAATGACACATAGTGATCTCAAATGAAATGTAGTTTAGAAAAAGACCTAGCTAATAAAATTATTTGATATAGGAATTAAATAAAAAACACAAAAGTTTGGTTTAATTTTTTTCCTTTGACACAAAAGTATTATGCCATGTTTTTTAAATTCCTGGAAGGAAGGGAACCAAACATAAGGCAAAGTAGAAAGAGGTGACAGGACCAGTGCTTTTGCAGTTTACTCAGTCTTTTCTAACAAGTCAAATATATAATGTATCTAAAACCCCGAGTATGATATCTGTATTTCCTATTCTAATTGTGTAGTGTAAAGAGATTTTACTTGTATGGAAAAATGACAGAAACATTCAGAACTCATTTTTCAAAGGTGTGTTACTTTTCAAAGCTTTTGGACCATAGTACTGTTTCATGAGAATAATAAAACATTGATCTTTCAGCTGAAATGCTCTACCTACTTACTTGACCAAGGTCATCACCAGTTGTCAGGGGGCTTTTTCTTTTCTGAGGCATATCCTTACTGCATAGGGCTTACCATGCATATCTGGACACAGATTTTATTATTCCCTAACACTGTCCCCAAACCTTTACTGAGCTCCTACTATGTGTAATGTAGGATCCTCCTACGTTCTCAAATACTCCTACCAGGGTATGCACTGCCATAACTCAACTATTTCATATTTCATTCTCTTTTGAATCCAGGACTTGTGACCATAACTTATGGATTATGTCTTCAGAGAAACAGTCAGTTGCAATGTACCCTACTATTCCTTGGACATGCCTTATTTCATAGTACAGTTTCAACTTCCCCCCTATTGCTCATTTTTAGCAATAAAGACCATAGAATCAGTCACTGCCTCAAATCTAGGTACCCCCGTTCACATTAATAGTATAATGGTGAACATTCTGTACATTGCCTGTGACTCATATAATCACCATGCAAAATGCATCATTCATAAATTGTTTAGTGCGACCTTTTGCATAGTAGCACTAATTATTATTATCACAGAAGCCCAGTAAACTAGACTGTTAATTATCAGGAATTTATTTGAATGGACAGCTCAGCTATTCTTGGCAAGTTGGTCAAAGCAGTTGTCATGACAGCCATACAAATATGTCTTATGAATTGGGTTAATTAGAGTAATTAATAACTGTTATTTGGCCCCTTTTCCCCAAGGTATTGCCTAAGCATTATCAAAAGGGGAGAAGTGAAGTTTAAAAAGAAGTTTGCATCCCTCTTCTAAGAAAGCTACTTTTTAAATCAATGAAAGCTACCCAGCCTCCAAACGTAGCTCCCCTAGAGAAACCCTTATTTTTATGGGATCTTCTCCTATGTTTGGATGTTTTAGAGTCAGCAAGCACAAGTCACAGTGAAAAAAATATATAGTTAAAAAGAGGAGCTAAATAGTCAGTTCCCTGAGGCTGCTGCTTTCCTTTTAGTCACCTGTGAGAGCTCCCAAGGGACTGTCCCTCTGGCTTCCACTTTTGGCAGAGCCCTGCTTTGTTTTTTGCTCTTCTAGAACTTTCTTGCCTTGCTCTCTAGCCTGTTCATTGTATCGGTTTTCTTTTCTTATTTTTCCCTCACAGGGAAGTTGTGAATTTTCCTCACCCGGTTTCTGCTCCTCTGAGGTTTTCCAAGTTTTAATTCTGTTGGAGGCCTTTTGTATATAATGCCTTGGGGACCATCTAACATTGCCTGGTGGTGGTTTTGCTCTTTTTTTCAAAGAAAGGAAAAGGGACTAGCTTTGAAGAGCTTTCTCTTTCTCTTCCCTAAAAAAAGTAGAGGGTAAAAGTCCAAGTTTCTTCTCTGTGCATCTCAGCATATTAAGTTGTTTTCCTTATTATAGCGCAAAGAAAAGAGAAAGGGAGAGGTTAAAAATAAAGCCAGTTTTTCCCAATGAGATCATCCTTTCAGACGATGCTGTTGTTCATGAAAAGAATTTGAGACTTTTCATAATGGTTTTGAATAGCAAATCAGTTTCCCTCTGTTTCTTCTATAAAACAAGGAGAAGAAATACAAGGAGGGAAGGGAACTGAGGACATTAATTGGACACTGAATCTATGTCAGTTCCTGGGCTTGATGGTTTTCATGTACTAACTAACTTAATAGTAAAACAGTCTTATGAGAGTGGAAACAGTATTATCCTAGTTCTACAGATGAAGAAACTAAAGTATATGTAGGTTAAGTAATTTTTCTGAGGTCACACATAGTCAGGACTTGAACCCAAGTCTCTGTGATCTACAGTCCTTTCTTCTACATCAGCTAGCACAGTTTCCCAGGAAAGTGAGAGGCTCCTGGTATTTTACAAATTCCAGGTACCTTGTTCACATCCCAAACTCCCATTGACTAGAAATGCCCATTCTTTTTTGCTTCTCTGACTCTTTGGCAATTGAGAATTCTAGGTTAGGGGTCAGCATTCTGGCTTATCCATGAAATTCAAGCTTGGGGACAATTCTAGTAAAAAGCTCTACTGGGCATTAGGCTAATACCTTAGAAATGGCCACAGCACTTTCTTCCCATGTCACAGTGGAGTCTGATCATCAGGAAAAGGCGGCTTCCTTCTCTATTCCACATGCGGTTGCCCTGTTAGGGAAGAAAGGCTTTGTGTTGCCTGAAGTGGGTTGGTGATGCTTAGAGGCTACAGAGGATACGTGGCAGATGGAGGTTCTTGAAGTCCTCTGGGTATCCCTGTCTTAGTAAAACAGGACCACGTTCTGACGTCTTAGGAGGCTGAAAACTGACTGAAGGAGGCTAGTCTAGGCCCATTTTTCTGGTATGCACTTATGAAATTTAGACTGAGTACTATACATTTAATATTAATAATTTGTGTGTGTGTGTGTAGCCATTTGCCTAGTCCGTAAAGAACTTTCATTCATTCAACAAATAGATACTGAATACCTACTTCATGCCAGGCTCTGTTTTCAGGGTTCTAGGAAGAGCAGTGAACAAAACAGAGAGAAATTTCTAATATCATGGAGTTAATATTCTAGCAGGGGGAGAGAGATAATAAAAAAAGTAGTGAAATATATGATATTTTAGATAATAGGTGCTATGGAGAAAAATAAGGCAGACAAGGGGGATTGTGAGTATTGGAAAAATTTTGCAAATTTAAATACGATGGTTAGGTAAGGCTTCAATGAGACTAATTTTATTCCTTATCACTTCACACACAGACTGTCCTCCAGCCAGGCTGATAGTTCTAGTGCCCACCCGACCTCCTACCCTTGTATCCTACCAGGCATGGGGTACACATTTAAGAACAAAACAAACATCGTTCCTATCCTTATGGAGCCCAGAGTATAGTTCAGGAGACAGTGAAAAATGATTATACAGATAATGACTTGCAATCATGACAAATGTGGTGGAAAGTAGTTTAAGGTACTAACGTGTACCACACATGGAGGCCAGTACACAGCTACTAATTCTCTTAGGCTAAAGGCCACAGACAGACCACTGAACATTTGGTCTCACTGGATTATAGTAGGAAGGACCGTGATGACATGATTACAAAACAGCAAGTCTCATTTGGTTTAGGTTGTGTCTAGGGATCCATGAATTTGTGATATCAAATGTCTGATTGCCATAATTGCATATAGAGACCTTCAGCATTTGACCCAGCTAGTTACTGGCATTTGATTTTAAACACACACACATATATGGCTGTATTTTTCTGGAAAACAAGTAAGTGACTTTTTGATAGTGAATTGTGGGGCTGCTAGAAAACTGACTTAAAAGGAGGGAAAGCACTAATGAAGGTAATGGCTGATTTTCAGAGCAGAGTGCTTATTTATTTGTTCTCCTTTCATTATGCCTCCAAAGCTTCACAATCCCCTAAAATGAAAGATTGTAGGATAAAATTCATCTTTTTTATTTTTAAACCATGGAGAACAAAGTATTTTAATGAGGAAATATATTATATTATTTTCCTACAAACCAAGAGCTAATAGGCTGGAACTGGTACTTTGGCTCCCTGAAAAGTCCAACAAGACAAGCCAATTATGGGTTCTGGAACATTTTTATTTTTAGTTCCTTTTAATAGCAATTCATTCTGTGCTATAGTACATTAACTGGGAAACAAGTTGAAATGAGAGTTTGGCACCTTTAGAATAATTGACTCTATTTACCAAATTCTTAGTAGTGCAGAGAGGCTGGGTGGGGGGATAGAAGAGCAGAAGGATAGAAAAGGGGGAAGTGCATCCAAGAGAGCATGACTTCAATAAAGTCATGACTTTCAAATTGACATTCGTGAAATACAGTTTAGTTAACTAATTTTTTCCTTTCAGTTTATTCTTCAAGTAGATGACAGTTTGGTTATTTATGCTGATATCTGCCTTGATGTGTGATGTGGTGTTCCTTGGTGAGCAGGAATAATTAGTTGTTTACAAATGAAGAGTGCAATAGGCACAGCTGTGATACTCTCCACACCACCATCTCTGGCAGTCTCCAATTGTCCTCTGTATCTGGGTGCATCGGTAACACCATTAGCTAGCCCATGTCCTTTCTTTTTCAGTAGACTTTCTTTTGTTTTGGAGGCCTGTTACTTTCCTTTTTGGTCTACTCTTCCTTCAGTGCCTCTGCTTGCCTATCTGGTGGTCTTGTTTTGGAAGTTCCAACCCAATGCCAATCTGCAGTGGAGCTGGTAGTGCCAAAATGGAAGGAATCTTTGGGAAGGATAGAAATATTATGGGGGAAGCAAGTTGAGGTTACATGAACTGTGAAAACAAATATAATCTTAGGCCTCATTAAGGAAGTATAGTTTCCTGATTATGGGAGATATTCACTCTTCTGAACTCTTTGCTGCTCAGATTTCATCTGGAGTATTATGTTCAGTACTGGATGCCTTATTTCAAATAGAACACTGACAGACTAGAGTAAGCTTCCAGGAAGGTTAAGAAACTGGTTAAGGGCCTGGAGACCACGCCATTTGTGGAACAACATTCATGTTGCTTAATTATGATGGAGGCAAAAAGTCAGTTGCATGAAGCCAACATTATCATTGGTCTGCACTAGGCAAATGTGTTGAAATGAAGAGACTAAAACTAAAATGTCACAAAAGCACAAAACATTCTTCTTCTTAATGTTTGGATTGTGAATTTGTTACTTTGGGTAAAAATATACACTGTTTGAACCCAGGACCAGCTAATTGTTTGACCAACACAACAGCTTTCACATACTCAGCATAGAAAACTCAGTTCTCAGGTGCAAGGCCAAAACCTGATGGATCATTGGATGATCAGGGGGATTTCCCGTCTCCTTGTAGAGTGCTCTGTATTTAATCTTCTCCTCATTAAAGAACAGGTGATCACCACGGCCAGAGGCAGGGTCCTAGAAAGGATGGACTGATGGCTAGTATGCTGTCTTCCATCTTCCTGACACTCTCTGCAGCTTTGTGGTAGTGTGCTTTTAGTGGGGTTAGGAAGGAGTCAATATCTTGGAAAAACCTTGGATGTGGCTTGCTTTCTTCTTGGGAATATTGAGAAGATGAACACGTAGTGGAAAATTTTGAGATTTTTCTGGTATTATAGTTTCTTTGTCTAAAAAGCACTTCTGGTAATAATAATAAGCCCAAATGACAGGAGAAATATTACCTTATGAAGATAAATTTTCAAAAGACAAATTTTATGAAATGGTTGACTGCCATAGTATCTTCATTTTTAGAACACATAGGGAGAGGTCATTCATACCTTTATTTATTCATTCTCTATCTTCTCATGCCTTATTCATTTATTTTTTAAAGCACAGGAGAGGAAACTTTGTGAGGGAGGAGATAAAAGTAATCTTTGTTTGCACAGAAACACAATGTGTACATTGTTGGCTTAAGGCCTGTAGTAGATAGAAAGAGTCTGGCTTCAGAGTCATCCATGCCCTGTCATCCAGGAAGAGAAGACACAGAAACATTGTTCTCACGGCAGAGATGGTGTTTCTGAACAAGTCAAGGTTTCCCTTGTTTCTTCTTGTGACCTTCCCTTACTTTGGGGCACTGGATGGGATCAGGCCTCCAGGGATGGTACACAGTTAGCTGGGGAGTGATAGGGAGGGACTAGGGCTCCAGCAGCACCTGGAAGGCAGGAAGCTGAGGCAGGAACTTTCAGCTTCTTTGGGAGAAAAGACGTAATGTCAGGTGATTAGAATAGGAAGGGAACAAGCATAAAATCCATATCCTTAGACTCTATAAAAAGAGAAAGGAAAGTGCTTGCCCTGCTCCCCACCAAGCACGTACATTTTATGGTAATCTCTTTATGTAGGACTGAGAGCAAGTGGGTCTGACAGACTGAGAAAAGTGAAGGTCTCCACCTATAGGCTGCTGAAAGAAAGAACTCAATCTTCCCTTCCTACCTCTTACAAGTGGACTAGGGGAAGTTTCAAGAGGCTATTCAAGCTAGGGTCAACTTGTCTCGGGATTCATCTTTATGCAAAGGCTGCAAAAAGAATTTGAAAGTCATGAACATATGACCACTGAAGAAAACCTTCACTGGCTCAAAAATAAGTCTCTGTGGTTTAATTAGCTACCCCTTCGGACATTGATTTTTCTAGCACTTGTACTGAATGTAACCTGTCTTCCAAACTTTACAGAAGAACCAACCTAAATGCAGCTGGATTTGTGGCTGTAGGGAAGTTGCTTGATTTTATTCAGCACGGTTTGTGTTCTCTCTCTTTCCCCTGATGCTCGTATGTAACTTGCAAAATCAAGAATTGGAGCTAGAGAGAAGCAAACTCTTCCCTCCAGAACAAATGTTTCCCTAGTTCCATCCCCCTTAGATCACATGTGTCTGAAGGCAGTTCTGATGGCAAGTGTTACCTAGGTGTCCTTTTTCTTGATTTCTCTCTATTCTGTGCTCACACACACACACACACACACACACACACATACACATACACATATTTCAATGCCGCATTATAAGTGTCTCTTCACTTACCTGTCCCCAACACTGGAAATGTGAGCTCCTTGAGTACAGGAGTGGAATCTGATTCATTTCCATATCCCTAGCATCCACCATGGGGCCTGGCACATAGTCTTAATAATATTTGTTGAATTGAATTAAATTATTTCAGCCCTGAACTGTATTAGCTGCCATTTGTTCTGCAACAGGCAGTCAAGGACAGCCAGAAAGCATGAGGCAAATCTTTCCAATTGTGGGGAGGGCTCTGAATGATCTCTTTTTGCCTTTCCTTCTACTCCCTCTCATTGCTCCTATCTACCATTTTTCACTGCTGGTTGCCTACAGTTTGTGTAAAGAAAGGTCTTAAACATAGCGCAGAATTTTCTGTGACTTTTATGTCTTTTGACCCGGGGCTAATGGCTTTGTCATTTTACTCAGCCTTTATATAGTACAGTCAAATCTGATTAATTGAGACTAACTTGGGGGAAGGCCAGTTGGAATTATAGATAGAAAAGAAATGCAATTTTATTACTTTCAAGTTCATAGAGTAATAAGAAGTAGACTAACAAAGCCCTTGCCAGGAAGTTTTGCCAAGCAGAAGTCATTGGACCTGCTTTAATGAATAAGTAACAATGATGTGCAATTAACATATTTATTGTTTGTAAATTGCTTCTAAAGTGCTTAAAAACAATTTATTCTCTTAAGTAGTTTAAACACTTCCCTTGTAATCTTGTTTACACCATAATTTGCCCAGCAAACCTTTTTAAAAATAGATACGGCAGCCTAGCTCTATCTGAATGATCACTAAATATGAATTAGTGATGTCTGAACTACAAAGGTATGACTGCAACACGACGAAGCAAGTAAGCCTGAGAATGATGCTTTGAGGAAGTGGGCAGAGCGGATTCCTTCTTTCCTGTTTAGTTGTTGTTAGGCAGGGGCTTAGAGTTAGTTGCTCAGTCCTGTTTAGAGAAGAGAAAAGCTCCCTCACCAGGAAGCAATACTTGCCATCATTCTAGCCCCCCTCAGTAGTCGAATGCCAATTTCCACTGAGGCAGTAAAATTGAGCAAATTTACCTTTTGGATAATTTCACCATGATCAAACAATCCCCAGTGGGCAAAACTAATAGACGATACTGTATTTTGATTGCAGTTTATCTCTAGCAATTATAGATGAGCAATTTAAGTGGCAACAAAGCAAGTCATTTGCTAGAATGAGGCCATATTTTACAGAGCTTTATCATTCGACTTTCTCCCAATCACTCAGCTAAACACAGTCTTGTTTACTTGGGTGGATCATACATCCTCTTTCTACAGTATCCTGAGGAACAATTACTTTTCTTAATGATAGGATATTTACAGGAAATGATTTACAAACATCATTTGCACTAGATTTCACTTTTTCCTCCCGCCAGAAAGTTAGTTGACAGAACTTATAGCATTCAGTTTTATTCTTCGGAGACTTCTTAGAAGAGATAACATTAAGGAGCTGGGCAAGTGGAGAGAGATGAGCTCTGGCCTAGGTGTCAGAAGAGCTGAGCTCTAAATCCATGCCTGTGCTTCTAATAACCAGCTATATTGCTCTGGGGGTAGTTGTGAGTTTCCCCGGTCCCATTTCCTTGTCTTCAAAATATTGTGTTTGTGTGTGTGTGTGTGTGTGTGTGTGTGTGTGTGAGAGAGAGAGAGAGAGAGAGAGAGAGAGAGAGAGAGAGAGAGAGAGAGAGAGAGAGATTAGATACTCTCTAAGGTCTTTTTGAGTTTTAATGCTCTATGGGTGTATGATTTTGTGATGGTCATGAGCTCAAAAGGAAATTTTTCAAAGCCTGCAGTGGACAGTATGGCATTGTCAGATTGCACTAATGATTTCAAGAACTTTTGCAAATGACCACATTTGGCGGTAAAGCAACTGAAGCCTCTATCATGAACTGAAGAGATAATTAATATTGCATAAAAGAATTTTTTTTAATTTATGAAGGATAGATCTCAGAAGGGACTAGAGATTGAATGCAAAAGCAGTAAGTCAGTCAATTGGGCTTCTAGTTTCCTACTGTCTGTAAAGTTAGACTGGGTGGAAGGTCCCCTTGGTCTGGGAAGCAGGAGCCTTAAGTTCTTGCTCTGACTCTGCCAATACTTGGCTATTTGATCTTGGATTCAAAAGCTCTCTGGGCCTCAGTTTTTCTATCTGATAAAAAGAGAAAATAATACCTTGCCTATATACTTCTTAAGTGGCATTGGAAGAGAGCATAGGTCAAGGTTCTGTGAGAAACAATTGCCATACCAATACAAGGTACTATTTAAGAAAATAATTTTTAAAATTGGGCCATTAAGATACACAGCTCTACAGATGTTTGTCACTGTGTTAGATGGTAAACACTCTCTTTAAAGGATTTAAAGGATTGCATCATGTTCAATATGATGTGTATTACACACTGGCATCTTAATATTAATAAACATGAGATTCTAACTTTTTGGGTTTATAGGTGATACTTTGGATGAATGAAAGAGATGGGGATAGAGGGATG
Source organism: Tapirus indicus (assembly GCA_031878705.1). Taxonomy (NCBI): domain Eukaryota; kingdom Metazoa; phylum Chordata; class Mammalia; order Perissodactyla; family Tapiridae; genus Tapirus; species Tapirus indicus. The sequence continues at coordinate 83,979,784 of CM062942.1, read as the reverse complement.
GGGAGACAGAAAGTTAGTTTTTGACTTAAGCCAGTCCTCCCTACTGTCTAAATTCTTGAGAAATGTTGAAACAAATACAAGTCTAGGAAGCACAGTAGCCTTTCTTAAAAGAGCTTTGCAAATCTTACATTTCTGATTCAATCTGTGAAAGAGACAGGCGAGCTCTTCCTAGCTCATAGACAGGTCTAACATCAGCTGTTATTCAATTAACAAAGAGTGGGTGAGCCCCTGGTCTGTGCCAGGAACAATGACAGGCACTGAAGATACAGACACTAAAGATACGGTCCTTGCCCTTAAGGAGTTTCCAGTCTAGTGGGGGTGACAAATAGGCAATATGATGGTTACATGATGTGATAGAGGTAAGTATACTCCTTATATTTCCTTAGGTCACCAAGTGTGTCACATTTCAGAACTGGGGAGTCTTGAGTCACAGGCCAACACTCTTGCTCTAAAACAGCACTGTCCAATAGAACTTTATATGATGATGGAAATGTTCTGTATCTGTGCTAATATGACAGCCGCTAGCCACATTTGCCTATTGAACACTTGAAGTGTGACTACTGTGATTGTGGAACTAAATTTTTAACTTGATTTTTGTTAATTTGAATGTAAGTAGCTACATGTGTCTGTCCTATTGGACGGCACAGCTCTCAGGAATAGTAGAGTAGGCCCATGGTCAGGCTCCAAGTCAGTCCTGAGTTGAAATCTCTCTCATTGCTTTGGATCTTAGAAGGCTCTAGTCAAGCTGCCCCAGTCCTCTAACCCTGTTTTTCTATCCACACACTACACTGGCCTTTGAATGGCTCATTTCCAGCTGATGGCTCTGAATTATGCATGCTAATGTGCTTTACTTAACCCTGGGATGAGGTTTTCTTTCTTTCTTTCTTTTTTTTAAGAAAAGAAATTCTGTGACAGTTCAATCATAACAGAGGAAGGAAATGGGGCAAAGGAAAACTAGTTTATAAAGGCTTTTAAAATGTTTCAAATCTTGCCTTTCACATAATTTCAGATGGTGTGAGGTCATTTCAACTCTCTTTAAGCTGAGTTTTCTCTGTCTCTCTCTCTCTTACACACACACACACACACACACACACACACACACACACACACACTAGCTATCGTGACTGCTGTAGGAGGTTGGGCTCCTTCTATTCCTATTGAATCAGCAATTAGAGAAGTTGGGTCCATATATAATTTTTATCTCTCATGCCAAAGACAAGACTGTTCATCGCATTATTTCTTTTTCTGGTAAGACAGATAGGGGGAGAATGAGATAAAATAGCCTAGTAGGGAGCCTCAGAAAGAAAACTATTCACAATGTCCAATGGGAATTTAGTTGGAAATAGAAATAAGTATTCAAGATAAATCAAGTTTATAACCTGATAATCAGAAGACCTGTCGTTTGACTAGTAATACACAGTTTTAGAAAGCACCTGCTCATATATTATTTTATTTGATCCTAATAACAATTCTGTAAGACAGACAGGACAGATACTATTCCAATTTATAGATTAGGACATTGAGGGTCAGTGATTTCTGCAAAGTTACACAGCTAGTAGGAACTTTTTCTATTTTCACCTTGAAGGCTCTGTATTTGGAGGCTTTCTAGGACTTTTCTTTGAATATTCTGTGATCTTTTCTAAGCTTATGACCATCTGTAGAAACAATCGCCAGGGTGACTTCTGGCCCTAACTGCAGCTGTGTCTACCAGGAGCAAGCATTTTTTAATATTGAGACATAAAGGTACAACAGTCTTTCCTTCACAAAAATTGTATATAATGTGTGTCTGTATGTGTGTGTGTGTGTGTGTGTGTGTGTGTGTGAATTAAGACATGACTGCCCACACCTGTTTGTACTGGTTTAAGCCCAAACAAAATGCTTCTTTGTTATCAAGTAGACAGGAGCATCGAGCAGACCAGGATGAGGAGTGAGTGTGCCAGTTTCCTTTGAGAGAGGTGTGTGTATATGTAAGAGCGAATGGAGAAAGAGGTGTGTAGGAGTATTTGAAAGACTGACCAGGAGAAAGCTGGGGAGGAGGAAACAGAACAGTGTGGGGAAAGGACGACAGAAATCAACTGCACAGGCTGAGGGGTATGCCTGCCTGACACAGTACGGTGCTGTGTTTCTGACAGCGTTCGTTTTTTTTTTTTTTTGACAGTTAAGTTTGGAATGGTTCCTGACTTTTGCTGCTGGGTGTCTGATGGTAGAGGGAGAGTGAGGTGTTTCCCCTCATTATTTCTTAATCTTCCTGCAGGAGGAAATTGCTCTGTGTTCACCACCCTTGAACCTGTCATGTTTAAGCAGGCTAGGGTATTTTTTTTCTCCCACTCAGCAACCAGTACACTCAGTCAACCAGTCCTAATTACTTCTATTTCATTGCATTTTCCAGAATCCTAATGAGGTGTGGCCTAGTGGTGTGAGCACAGGACTCGGAGTGAGAAATCTTGAATTCTGGTTGCAGATGTGACACTGTTTCTTAACCAAGTCTCTTAACCTGTTCTTTCCTGCTACGAATGGGGTTAATAATATTTATTTAGCTCATAATAGTAACAGAAGGATTAACTAGTTAATGTTGGTTAAGAGGAAAAAAGAAAAGAAATGGCAAGTTTTTGTGTATTGTGTCCATTTCCAAATGCTCATTCTTCTTTCAGGATGATATTAACAAGAAGCACCTGCTCCATTGCAGTCATTAAGCACCTGAGGGAAGTGTTGCTGGCTGGATGAGAAACAAAATTCTTCGATTCTGTGCCATGAGCTCTGTAGAAAATGTAGCTACCTTCAGCTCCAGTTTCCAAGTTGGGTGTCTGTTTTCTGCCCATCTAAAAATACTCCTCTCCTTTATGGTTTCTCTAAGGTTTAGAAATGTTTCTCTCTCTTAAAACTCTTTTTATTTACGGTTACTGGTGCAAAATGACTATTGTGTTTCAGCGGTGGGGGGAAATGATCCCTTTTTATAACAGCCTGTTAAACATTCTGGAATTCTTTCTGATAAAAGGTTCTATATAAATGCAAGGTACTTTAGTAATTGTTGTTCTGTTGGTGCATTGCATAACTGCATCACAGATTTCTAATACTCTGACAATTTCAAGCTGCTGATAATTTCAGCCACTTTGCTGGCTGAAATGGCAATATGATGGTTACATGATGTGATAGAGGTAAGTATACTGTGTAATTATGGCTTTACTGTGCGTGGTTGCCAGCACTCATGTCAGATAGTAGCCTTTTGATGAATCTCTGTTTTAAAATCAAATCAAATTCTAACCTGCCCCCCCCACTTCCTTGCATAAAATGAGAAGGAATGTTAGGATTTGGGAGGACAGGTAGGGGTTTTTAGAGAATGTGTAAACATTTCCATTACTTCCTTGAATCCTCTTCCTATTGCTTCTCATCTGTGGTTCATGAAGTGATGCTAAAGTGTAAGCTCTATCTTGCTTCCAACACTGATTCGCTGCAATGCTTGTTTCAATTGCTAGAAACTGAAGGCTACTGTGGATTTCCTTCAGTGCCTAATAATTTCAACAGAACCAAATGCCCTTGATTTAAACTACAGTCATAATTAGAGGGTTGCCAATGTAAAGCAACCATGGAGTCCGATTTGGAGAGATGTTTATTGTGCCTCATTAAATTTGAAATTAGTACTTAAAAGATCAGAAATAAATAATGTGTTTATATTTTTGTGACAGTAAATATAAGTGGATGCTGTGCATGCACATCCTTGACTATGTGCATTCCAGTAAACTGAGACGCCCCTCTGTTTGCCATGGCAATGATCAAAATAGCTGCACCAAAAGAGAGCTATGGAGGGTTTCATTGACCACAAATGAGAAAATGACCTATTGCATTATATCTAATTAGAAAACATCAATATTAGAGGCTAATGCATTCACTATTTCTAAGATGGTATATTACTTGATTGTTTGATTGATTTTTGTTGGCATGATTACTTATTATAGGCTTGAGCAACAAGCTAGTACAAGGGAAATGGATTTACAATGATATGCCAAAGGCTGTTACTCCTTCACTCTTAAATAAACTTGTGGAAGCAACTGGGTTTTAAGCGATGTATAATATAAATAATAAGATTGGGGTTGGAACTGGATTTGGGGGTGTTGTTTTGGCTCACAGGCACAGGGCCACCTGCTGCTTTCCCTCCAAATATTTTGAAAGTCTTTTCAGCTGACAAGGCTCGCTCAATAGAAACTGTACTCTGCAGACAGTCAGGGCTCCATAGTTACTAAGTAGCAGAGAATTGAGTCACTACCAAAATAGAATTTGGCAGAAAGGAATGGACCAGCACAGGTTCTGAGAGTACTGGGCCTTCTCTGAGCCAGAAGGGCTCAAAGATAGGCTGGATTCAGGAGAGCTCATACTATGGATCCCTGGGCTATTGCTTGTGGGAGGTCTTATATTGGTTTCTCATTGTCTGTTGGACCAGCTTTACCAAATCATAGCTTCTGAAATTGGAGCTATCCCATAAGTCATCACTAGTCACTTTAGGTCACCTTCTACAGATGGTTGCCAGTGCCTCTAAAGGACAATTGAAATGGTCACCAAGGTTCCAGGGAAGAAAGTGGCTCATTCCTGGATCCCTTGGGTTATGTGACTTGGCCGTCCAGCTAGGTCTGGAGAACTATCTCCAGTTAATGCATGCCAAATTTTTCCTTTATGTAACAGCTAGGCTGTACTCTCCTTACCCGTTCACTGAAAGTAGCCAAGAAAGTTGTTCTGAGAAAAATAGGTATAAAGCAGGCTAATCACCTCCCTGATGTTACCATCTTGTGTTTGGTTTCCATCTCGCTAGTAGGTAATGCCAAGAACAGGGCTCCTGGGGATTTTTCTTGTTGTCCTTGTTTTTGTGGCATGTTCTAACTGAGTCAGTATTTAATGTGGCTGTAGCATTTAACCTGCGTGTTTGTTTTTTTGGTTGTTTAATGAGAGGAAACACAGTTGGCACCTGCTTGTAAAGTACTTTGATATTTGGGGATGAAAGGCACTCTGTGCCTGCAAAATAGCTTTAATGCATTGTAGTTAAATTTGGGGATGGTGATTGGACTCCAGGGTTTGTTCCACTGGCAAATGTGGTTGGTAGCTTTTTACTTCTTAGGTTGAGTTTTGTTTATTTGGGATGAAATAGTATGACTCACATGATTGGATTCATCATTTTGTTTACTTTTAAGTTACTTTTACCCACACTGAAATCTTGTTGATTTTGCATTTGTCCGTAGAATAGGCATTAACTGGTTCCTGAGAGCTTTTTATAAGCAGATACTATTTTAGAGTGCACTATGCCCCATAAAGGACTTATAACAGGGTCCCAGAGCCTTATTCAGAAGGCTGTGCTTATCTATTTAATGGTATGATGCTTGGCCTGGTCTTTCAGCAGGCTCTGCCTCTGAATTGTGTGGACTCCTGCAGAAAGCTGCTACATTTCTCAAGGAGGTCTTTGTAGTAAAATTTGCAACTGGGTTGCTCTTCTAAAGGCACAACTTTGACCCAGTCAAAGATGAGGGCAGAGAAAAGCGCTTTCCCTAGGCTGCCTTTGTCACCTCTAGGTAGTCTGACCACATCAATGGTGTCAGTGAAATTTTAGGAGTAATGATGAAAGGCCACCAAGAGGGGAACTCTTTCAACTTGACTTGTTGGATGTTAACTACATGGCCTGTGTTTCCCATTGATGGCCCTGTCCTGAAAGCCACTGAAATCCTAGAGTTCTCTTCCACATTAGAAAAGTAACTGCCACACTGTCAATCTGTGACTCAGAGGTCTACAATCTGGCAGAGCCTTATCTTCTCGCAGAGCTTTTGTCTACTCTGGTTTGGAAACACTTTCTTATGTCACTACTGCCATTCCCAGAGATGTGGCAGGACTGATGGATTTACATGGACAGAAAGCACCTAACTGTGTCATCTTATCCCAGGCAGTTATATCCAGACTACTGTGTATTTATAATGTCATAGTTGGGAGTGAGGACAGAGAACAAATAGTAACTACAGAAGACAGTGTGCAGAATGGATGCTTTCTGAAGAAACAGAACTGCTTTGGCCTAATAGAATTGATCGTCTGCTTTAATTGTGATAAGTAGCCTCATTATTAACCTCTTTCATCTCTTCTCTGGCCATTCATTGATGCATTACATGAATACTTGCTAAGTATCCAGGATTGTGGCACTGAGACCTCAAAAGAGAGGTTCCAGTCCAGTTGGAGGATGAACTGACATATTACACATGAAATAATCATAGAACCCGAGGAAATGCATAACTACATTGCACAGCCTGTACACAAAGTGCTGAGAAAATACTAAGCAATGTGGGATGATCAGTGATGTAGATACATTAGAAATGAGGGAAATTAGATATGGGGGAAGTAGAGGACTTGTATTGGATGACTGCTCAGCTAAAGATTTAATTTAGATTTAAGGCTAAAATGCAACAAGGAACCACTATAAGCGTTCTTTGAACCCTTAAAAAGAGAAGTGCTGTGATGAAAATAGTGGGTGAGGAAGATTATCCACATAGAATTTTGCAGAATGAGCTAGAGCAAAAGGCAAATGGAGTTGAGGAAACAGTGGCACAAGTGAGGAAAGCTGTGGAAATGGAGCAAAAGGGACATATGGATGAGCTGTTTCTGAGAACTTTAAGAATTTTTAACCCATTTGATAGGAGAGAGACGTTCCCTGCATTTATGAAGTGGGTTTGTATGTGTAACAAATATAAGGGCCAAATCCTCCTATGAGTCACATACCCTCATCATGTCATTAGGGTGCTATTTAGTTCTATAAAGTAGCAGTGTAATTCTTAAAGTTGCACTGCAGTAGCCTCTGTACAAGTCTATGCATTATCTGCAGGTAAGTGTGTGCTGGTCTCTGTGTGTGTGTGTGTGTGTGTGTGTGTGTGTGTGTGTATTTTTCATGTTTTTCTGAATGGCTAACATTTTAACTATCCCTGATAAGAGGTCCATTAGTTTGTGACCTACTTGCAAGTGCAGCCCATGTCTTGTTTTTTTCCATCCTCGGGGTTTGGTGCATATTTATTGAATGGATGAATGAGTGAATGAATGAATAAGCCATTTTGTTTTAGAATTCTAGAATTTTTAGAGCTTGAAGGGAACATTGACATCATGTGGGTTTTCTCTTCATTTTATAGATGGATAAATTAAGACCTCAAGAGGGATAAAGTGATTTATTCAAGGCCATCAATGAGTCAGTGGCAAACATGGGGAGGAAATCCAGGTGGCCCACTATACCACATTGCTCACTGTAGTCAAACTGTGTGTGTGAGTGAATGCGTGTGTGTGTGTGTGTATGTGTACGTGTGTATAAGAATTAGGGCTGGGTTGTGTGTAGGCATGGTTAGTGGGAGGTTACTTACCTTGTTTTCCAGTTCAGGGTAAATGTGATCTTTCTAGTGATGGCAGCTCTGAGGATGGTGCCTTTTATTCCATCTTCACTAATTCCTGCTTCAGCTGCTGCTGTCTGGATGGATGAGTCTTTGAATATACATTCTAGCTGGAGGCATGTTGGCTTTATTTATATATAGAATTTACATTTTCATTTTCATGTGTTGGGGATAGGAAGTAGGAAAATGCCATTTGTCAATTCATTTCCTAAAAATGCCTTTGTGAGGAGATGCCATTTGAACATCTAAAACAACAATCACTTTTAGAAAAGGTTATGGGTCTTTTTATCATTGGTCAATAGGCACAATTATCATTATTAGATGTCAGCAGTTAAAAAAAGGACCAGCATTTTAAAGTCGCTTTGTTGTGTATCTGATTTGGGATTCCAGTTTTCCTGTTTGTATTGGTAAAATGAGTAAGAGTTAAAAATTTTAAAAAATAACTAGCTAGCAGATTGCAGGTATAATGCTTTTCAATTTGATGGGACTTTTAAAGTGTAATTTAAAATGGCTGTTCAGCTTCAAATGAAAACCTTAAGATTTGAGGAATCTTTGTTTTAATCTCAGTATCTGCAACCTTTTTTTATCTTTGTAGAGTGACCTGGGGATTTGTGTCACTGGGCAAAGATTCTATTCCTGGATATCTGCATTTATTGGGCTTCTTTCTCCTTAGGGCTGAAGTCTCTCCTGGTGATAAATGTGGTGCTGAGAGAGTCACAGTCACCCTTCCAGAGACTAGGGCAAAATTCAGTGAACTGTAAAAGTAATGCAAAATGACAATTAAAGTAGGGCATTCTGATACCTTGGGGGCCTGACAAAGTGGAAGTATTTGACTTCTGATGTACCAGACTTATTAACACAGAGACATAATAACATACAGCTCACTCAAAAGTCTCACTAGAAACCTCACATATCCAGAAGGGAGCTGAAAATAGAAAGTAGTAAGCAAAGAAGGCTCCTGAGCAGGTTAAAAAAAAAAAAAAAACAAAACCCAAAACGTTACACAAAAGTCCCTATATCCCTATATTAAAGATCATATAATTTCCCTCTTAGAACAACATCTCAGCTCTCGACTCAGAATGTAACTCTTATTTTCTAGACTAGTCTAACAAATATAATTATATAGTTTCCTGGAACACAGTAGGTAGAAGTATCAAACTCGAAATGGAAGAGGACCGGGTTTTGATCTACTGATAGCACTGAGAAGTAACAATACTGAGTGTTTGATAGCAAGTTGATGGGGAACATATGTTAAAAATTAAAGGCAAAAACTCAAAAAACACAGCACTTTGGGGTCAGTGAGTATACAGGCAAAAACTGCATGGGACAGTGATTTAAGTTCAGAAAGGTGCTCCTAAGTAACCAATGAGCAACTGTGTGATACCCTTCAGAAAAAAAGCAGAATGGTTAGGATTTTAAATCAAGTTTTAGTCCTTACAGGAGAAAGCCCTAAGCTATCTAAAAAACCCAGCTATCCAGAGGTATTTATTCTTTATGTTTTTAGAAAGTCAAGATTTTATTAAACCTAAGCCAAGTGAGAAGTCTGCTCTCAGTGAATTCCTAGAATAAAGACTTCTAATTAGAGAAAGGATTTGGGTGAAATATATTAAATAATAGGAAAATGACTATTTGCCATTGAGACTGGAAATCAAAGTTTGCTCTAGTCCCATTTTTTTCCTGTCAAAATTAGGTTTTTCAGAAACAAATGTTGTTCTTGTCTCTTTGCTGTGTTCCTGTGTTAACTTGGCTGTCTCATTAAAGATGGGGACATTTCCTAGTGAAATTAATGTGACATTTAGAGAAAATTTCCCCTCTCAAATGTTTCATGTTATTTGCCATTTAGAATACTTAGAAAGGGGATTGGAATAATGTCAAGCAAATTTTGATTAAATAAGGCTAACCAGGAGCCAATACATTCATGCAAAGAAAAAGCTCTTTTATTATTTCTCAAAAAATGTATTTCTGCTGTGGTTCTTTATCCTACATTGAAATGATCTTGGCAGATAATCTGATGGAAGAGGTGCCATTTTCTAGACATCTGGGTTTGCCTTAGAAAGCATAGCACATTAGGTCAAAGCCTATGGCCAGTCCTTTGCTCAGGACAGTTCTCCACTCTGGATGTACGTTAGAATTACCTGGGAAGCTTTTTTAAAAATACCAGTGCCTGGGCCCCACTCCAGGCCAATTACCTCAGAATCTCTTGGAGTGGGACCTTGGCAACAGTATTAAAAAAAAAACAGCAACCAAGTTCCCTAGTTGATTCTAACGTGCAGTTAATGCTGAGAACCACTGGCTTAAGACATGCAAACTATTCATTAAGAAAAGGAAAGATTATTTCCTTCTTCAGGGTGGTCTGAATCTCATTCTTTGCTCTACCTGAAGTGTGAAAGAAATTTACTCTTTCAGTGCACAAGGGTTGGATTTGAGCATACACCTTGAATCAGTATGAGCAAGAACACTTGGTAAAAGTATGCATCGACCCATCATAGGACATCTATGGCCAGTTAGCGCAGTAGTTTGGAATGTAGTACTGATGAGGCCAGAATAGTACATCCTATCCAATTAGAATAATTCTATTGCATAGGTTGTTCCCATAACTCCAACCAAAGTTGCTGCCTTACAAAGAGACCTGAGACTGATTACAAAGGCAAAAGACAATGGATGGCTCAGCATCCACTATAGGAAAATCAGTGGTGTACCTCTGATTGCATGAGGATGCAGCATGGGATATCTACCCATTATGGTCTGTACTGGTTTGGGGAATGGAATATTTACATTTGAAGGCCAGGATCCAAAATAATGGGTGGTTTACTCTTTTTTTTTTTTTTTTGTGGGGAAGACCAGCCCTGAGCTAACATCTGTTGCCAACCCTCCGCTTTTTGCTGAGGAAGACTGGCCCTGGGCTAACATCCGTGCCCATCTTCCTCCATTTTTTTATGTGGGACGCCACCACGGCATGGCTGACAGACGGTGCGTCGGCGGGCGCTCGGGATCCGAACTTGCGAACCCTGGGCTGCCAAGCGCAGACTAAACCGCTGCGCCACCGGGCGGCCCCGATTTACTCTTTTAAAGTAAAAAAAAAGGAGAAAGAAAGATAGGGAGGTGATAAGCTTCAATGGTAGTCTCCTACCTACAGTGGCAGATCATGCCTGGCATATCTGCCCAGGTTAACCAATCTATATACCAGAACAAGGGAAAGAGAATTGTTAAGGTCTCCACAAGCAAGACTTCTAGACCTGTTTCTTTTAACTCAGTGCCTGTGAGTGGGAATTCTCATGGAGAGATATATTATTCCATTAGGACCAAGGAGTAGTACAGTCACTGGGGATACAATTTGTATGGTTTTGCTTATTTGCCCAATCATGCAGTTTTGGCACCAGGCATGGAGGTCAGGTCTTCACAGAGCACCACATTTGATGCACAGTGCACGCAGGTTGGATGCCGTCATATGTAAAGCTATGCAAAATATTTTACTTCAAAACTGGCTTCTTTAATATGACAGTATCTTGAGATGTTGCTCATACTTGCCCTGCAAAGCCAGTATCATCTTGATTTCCTTTTGTGCATCTGTATATCTTATCTATTAACTTTCTTTAAAAAATGATTTAGTAAGTGTGGAGACTGAGATGGAACGTATGCACACTACTCTTTTATTGCAGGAATGAGGTCAAATTCCTGATCCTACATGGGGTTTCAGGTTCTGTAGAAAGCAGGGGATAAGGATTCCCACCATTATCACCACAAGTCATGATAAATGCAGTTGAAATTCCTCTTTGGATTCATGTCCTATTGTCGTTATTTTATAGAGGAGGAAAGTGAGGCACACAAAAATTAGGTCATTTCCACAATGTTGCACAGTGAAACTAATAATTGAACTCTTGAGTGCTTAATCAATTCCTTGTCTTAATTGGATAGCATGCTTTTCGGGGGTGGAGGACTTGTTAAATTATATATTGTACTGAATATCATAGAAAAGCACATTTACCCAACACCATTGTTGGTTGGCTGACTGACGGATAACCTTTTCCAGCAATAGTTCCAGAACTGTATTCCCAATGCAGCTTCAAGTTTGCCTCCTCCTCCTGTAATTATGTTTGCAACAATTTCAGCATCCATTTTCTTATGAACAAATTAGAAATGAACTGACCCTTTTGATTTTATTCTCCCAATCCACTCCTTCCAACAGCACTAAAAAATTACTTGTGGTTTACATTAAAGGGGATTTTATCCTCTAAATGAAAGCAGTGTGAATGGATATAATACAGCCAATTTTCAAATGAGGGGCATGTGGAGGCCATGGCGGGCATGCCTGAGTAAGTACAGGACAATAGTGGGATTTAGTTTCCTTCTCAATACTCTCTCCTCCTTTCTCCCACCTGCTCACCACCCTCATCCCGACCTACTGTAGAGACTTAGCGTCCCTACCCTGACTGTTGGCTGTTTGGTGCTCATGTGGTAGTTCGATCTGCTATCACCTGTCCTGTTTTCTCCTCTCCCAAATTCTGAGCTCCTTGAAACCAAAAGCTGCATCTAAGAGCCTAGCACAGTTAATGTCTGACAGGTAGTCACCTGAAAGGAATATGCTATTTTGTTAGCTAGACAGCTATTGTGTTCCCTTTTCCAGGCACATTGAGTTGAAGTGATTTCAGAAGGCCCTAAGGAATGGTGAGAATGGTGGAGATTTCTGGTAGAATGGCAGGAGGGTACAGGAGATGTGTTTGGGCATTTTTCAGTTTATACAGTGGTTCAATGAGAGTAGTACTTTAGTGTTGGGGGTAAGATCCACTTTACTAGGACTGTCAGTTACTTCTGTATTGACTTTTCCCTGTGTTCCCACCTTCTAAGGCTGCCCCCCTTCAATCTCCCAACCTCTGGGTGCTCATAAGCTGTTTTCCCATCTCTTTCATCTGGCAGGTATTCTGCATTTGCTTTTGTAAAGCCGTTGCTCAGGCAGTCCACAGTAACCAGATTAGACAGTGGTGTTTTAATGATAGGAGCTGAGACAGGGGTTTGCTTGCAAACTTCATGTTTCACATGAAAGGCTTTGGCACCCCCTGTGGACTGCCCTTCACCCCGTTTTAGGCATAATACTTGTTTGGCTTTATAACTGTGATAAAACAAAGGCCTTCCTGCATAAGCAGTGCTGAGCAAAATGTCTTAAAACAAAGGGAAGTGCAGAGTTTAAATCCACAGTGAGGAATTACCTTGCCTGCATTTCCATATCTATGGAATAAATATTTTAACATGTTAATTATCTACTACTAATAAAAATACCTTTGAACTTCCAGTCAATTTGATGGGCACAGAATTGTGTCCACTGGGTAACGGGAAGCAATTAGTTTCTGTAAAGAGTGTGGGTCATGCTGTATCTTTCCCTAAGTGGTTGCATGGGCAGTAGCCAGCCGTATTCCAGGGGATGTTTGTGTCAAGTTCATCTTTGTCTGCAGGTGCGAACTGCCTCCACAGAGCCCCCAGAGCCCAAAAGAGGTGGCAGACATTCCTCAGGCTGTTGCCTCACTGTGGCCCCAGTCTCTGATTCATTCATTGCTTCTTGCCCAGTAGAAAAATTCCTCTGAAGTAGGACAGTTTGGCTCTTTTCATGAATCATCTCTGTAACCTTTTTAATCATTTTTTTTCCTATTGCAGACTGAAAACTATTCTTTTGACTCCAACTATGTGAACAGCCGAGCCCATTTAATCAAAAGGTATGTTGGTTTGCTTACCTATTTCTACAACTAAGCTTGATTTACTATAACAAGCAAAACAGATTAGATTTTTTTTAATGGTGCCCTTTTTGGATTTTAAAATAAATACCTATCTGCTTATTGTAGAAAATTAAGAAAATTCAGAAAAGCATAAAAAAAAGCTAAATAAAAATCACTGGTATTTCCACCATCCAAAGACAATCACTGTTGGCATCTTATCATGTTTCTTTACGTAAAGGTATGCATAAACACAATTTAAACAAATAAAATTAGGATCATATTAAAATATAGTTTTATGTGACGATTTAGGAATCTAATATTAGCAAACAGATACTTTCAAAATCATCTCGATATCAAAGCTCTTGTTGCTCTTCACTTAAAGAGAGGCCTTAAAAACTTTCTCATGTGGAACTTTCAGTAAATTTCACGATTGCCGTTATTTCGACAAGTTTGAAATCACTTTAAGGGTGTTTTAATGGCAGATAAACTAATTTCTTATCTTTTAAAAACTTTGCAGATGAGAAAGGGAAAGAAAAGATATTTTCCTGATTCAATATTTCTTAAAATATTTAGAAATGTTTCAAATGAAGCATTCAAAATTGAGATTTGTATGATTGGTTAGTCATAACTCAGTTGTCCATGGAGCCACAATGTGTGTGAATACAGAGCTGAATCCTGCCAAGGAAGATTACACTTGGTGCAGGGGGCACCAGGGTCCCCAGTGAGAGCAAGACAAGGGGTTCAGGGAGCCCTCTAAGTAGGGAGAACTAAGCAAGGCAGAGAACTTCTCTGAAAGTACTGAAAAACCAGTACTGACCATTCAGATGATGCCTTTATTACCATTTCATTGCAAATAGCCTCTTGAAAGGTCCAGTGGTTTTTCTGCAGCTAAAATTGAGCTCTGAGTGTGTTTGTTAAAATAATAGAAATGAAATAGAGAGGCAAGCAGGGTATGTTAGAGCTACAGTAAAGAAGACCTGAAAATTCTATTATTTTGCTGGCTCTAATCTCATAAATTTACATCACCAGTAGAGTAGGATTCGAGAATAAACTAGCTTGTTGTACAAGTAACTTTAATTCGTATCTAATTTAATACAGGATGCTGCAGTTACCCCTGAAAACATGCTAGGTTTATCCGTATTGGTCTGGAATCGCTTGTAACCCTAAGTGATGATGGTTAATTATCTGAAAATGGATAGCCCAGTATTACTGGTCATAGTATAGTTTGGAATTTTTTTGAGGGGTTTGGAGGAATTCATTTTGAATATTTTCTTGGCTCATGGAGTAGAAACAAAAGGCGAGGAATTCAAAATTATCCAATTGATTTGTTTTAGGAGAAAAAAACCCTCTCTTTTTGTGCACCGATTAGAGTAATTTTGCAGCAGGAGTCTGCTTCATTTTCTGCTTCAGGACTGTTATTTCAAAGCTCCTTTTTTTTTTTTTTTAACTTCTGGTAAAAACAGCGACTTGCCTTATCCTCCCAGTTCCCTTGGGCTGGCTATGGGTGCCTGGGAATTCTGCAGCGAGGTTAAGCTGATACCATGAGCCTGATTTTCATAGCATGGCAGAAGGCTAAGACTCCTGAGGACCCTCACCATCTTAGATCAGCCCTGGATATCCAACGCACAAGGCAGTCTGATGAGATGAAAGCTCATGTTTAAACATTTAGCTTTTGGGATACATGTATTTCCACAGCAGCTTTGGGACTCACACCTCTAATTTTGATTAATTACTGTATATGTTTTTGTTTACACACACACATACACACAAAAAGCACGACCTGGACTTACTGGGCTCTCAGTGGAAAAGTCTCCTGATGTTGCCCGAAATCAAAGATAGTGGCTTCTTAGCAGGGACCACCTTGATGAAGAGGAAACATCTGAAAGCTCAGGGACACATGCTTTTTTGCTAGGTTCTGTTTTTGGAACCTTGAGGGCTTTGGAAAACTACAAAGTCCTTGGGATTTATGGGATCAATTGAGTTTAGACAAAGCACAATACCTGGAAAGATACAGGGAATCTTGTGTGGTAAGCTTTTCTGGAGACTAACCATTTTAAGTGTAGAATGTGTGGAAAATGTTAAAAGAGAGTGGACTAACACCAGGTGATAAAACCATGCAAACCATGTTCAAATAGCTCACAGCCATGTTTGAAAGAGATTTTGCCTTATGTGCTTTCTTGAGGATCCATTTACATGCATGGAAAAAGCTCCCAGCCAGAAAATTCTGAATCTGATTATCAGTTTTAATTTTACTATCAGTCCCTGTTTCTTTGAATGCTGATCCAATTTCAGGCCAACTTTGAGAACTTCTTTTCCTATCCGTTTTCTCTTCCTCTATTCACTTTATTCTCCTCCAAGGTTGCTTCTTGGATTCCCCTTTTTGGCATTCTTCAGCAGTTGTTAACTGTCTCGGCCAGGCTGTTTACTTGCAGGTTTCTTTTTCTCTCTCACATCTATCTACCTTGGGTAAACCAACAGAAAGCCGGAGGGGAAGGGAGCTCTCCTAGCACAAATCACGGTTGAGAAGGGTGAAGAGTGGATCTGGAAAGGAAAATGAAGATATCTGGCACATTCCCCATCATCTTCTGCACTGAGGAATCTAGCATTATATTTCTGTATTTTTTTTTTTTTTCAGAACGTCACCTGCAACCTGCAGGTGTACCCAGGGCTTATGTCAGAGTCCCAGATTAACAAGCCAAGACGGTTCAGAATTTTTTCTGGATGGACTTCCTTCCTGCCATGTTTGTTTCCTTGCTATTTTCTCAGAGCAAGGAAAGCCAGCAGTGGTACTTTGCCCCTGCTGCAACACTCTCTTTGCTCATGCCTGGTTTCTGTGTTGCTGTCTGATATCCACCCCTGTGGTGCTTTTGGAGCAATATCAAGCAGGGCATGAGGCTGTAGCTCAAAGAAAATAAAACAGGAAATGAACAAGGTACCGAAGCAGTGTGGAAAGGAAAATGAGCATTGGCTCCTAATCCATGCATAGTGCTTTCCTTTTCCGCCCAAATTGTCCTGGGGTTTTGCAGCACCTGGTATGGTGCCTGGTCTGTAACAAGTGCTGGTACATGTTTATTGAATGAATGGATGAAAGAATTTGAAGAAAATCTCAGCATTTTCCATTGAAAACTAGCACTAAACTTCCCTTTAAGCCAGCAATGTCTGACCTTTAGTGCGCATTACAATCACCTGGGAGGCTTGTTAAATGTAGAGACTCTAGCTCCATCCCTAGAGAATCTCCAGTTTTCACAGGTTCCCAAGGTGACTGTGAGACAGGTGGTCCAGGAACCACTCTGGGATCTTCCTTATGTTCCTTAAGTATAATTACAATATTCTTTTGATTTTCACTCCCTTCCCGTTCTTACTCTCAGATGGCATTCCCTGGGTATGTGTGTTACCTACTAGGAAGATATGACCTGTTTTCTTTCAGATTATTCCTTTTTTTGGAAAGATTTCTAATATTTTAAAGGATAAATATGACTCAGTGTTGATTGAGTAACGTTCATTCATCAAGCATTTTCTGAGTGACTATGTTCAGAGTCTTGTTCTAGGTGTTTTCAAACAAATCCATCCCTCTGTTGGCCACCAGAGCAGTAATAGAAACATTTCCATTTACAATACCATTGCAAACAGATACCCTAATTTACTATCCCACAAAAGTTGGTTTACAAGTCTTTTATCTCCCAAGAGGTATACAGGTAATACAGCAAGTGAAATCAGCATTTTTTATGCCTGGCATAAATTGTTATTTGTTTTGGGTGAGTAGCCATTTACCAGGCTGTTTTACAATTTGCAGCATCTTGCTCACTGGGTCTTAAACTGTCTTACACAAATCCGTTCCTTAAGCCACTAAATGCCCTTACAAGATCGGAGCAAGTGGTATTTAGTATGTCAGATGGGCAAACTGATCTTTAAACGAGTTAACTATTCCAAGGTTTGGGGAAGGGGAGTTATACTCCTTGCTTTTCTTCAAAGAACACATGACTTCACACTACCAGTTCCTCAGATCCTAGTAGCCAATCCTTCACTATTTTATTACTTCTCTCCTTCCAACCTAAAAACTAAAAGCTCTGAGCTGGTTTAAAATATTCACATGCATAGAAAAAGGATGATCAATTTTTTTAAAAAAGGCAGATCCAAAACCAATCAGGAGCAGCTAAATAGAGATCCCTGACATCCAACTCACTGCAATTAAACATTATATTTATCTTGAAGCTTTTAGGAGGCCAAGACGAAATGGTAAGTATACCAGGGCATAGAGTTCTCATTTGTCAATAAAGGAAGGATACACATTTGACAGGAGAATTTTTTTCATGTTCCTGAACGTTAGAAGAAATTAACATAGTGGATAATGTCTGACTATAGTTTACAGAAGATATATAAACATTGTTTAAATATACGTTCCCTATATCAATCCTATACAAGACTATGGAAATAATATTTTGTTGTAACTCAATGAAGACATTACCATGTGGAGTAATGATCATATTAAACAATAACCATTTATTGAACATTTGTGTGTACCTGGTACGCCATGTATAGTATGTCACTGAGTACTCAAAATGGCCTTGTGAAGAAGGTTTTAGCAAACACACTTTATAGACAAGGAAATCAAGGTTCAAAGACATTAGATATCAGGCCCAGGGTCTGATAGATGAAGTGGCAGATTATGGATTATCACTTGTTCTAATGACTCCAAGTTCAGTGCTCTTTCCACTACAGGCTGGAAATCTAACATGTCACAGGAATAGAATTTAAAGAACCTAGAGGAGTAGTTCTCAACTGGGGGTGATTTGGCAATGTCTGGAGACATTTTTAATTGTAACTTCTGGGAGGGGCACTACTGGCATCTGGTGGGTAGAGTCCAGGGATACTGCTAAACATCCTACAATGCACAGGACAGCTCCCAACAACGAAGAATTATCCAGCCAAAAATGCCGGTAATGCCAAGGTTGAGAAACCTTGCTCTAAGGGATCGTTAATTTCATTGTCCTTAACTGTATCCTTCACTATCACGTATCTCAAGCAAGTTTTGGCAACTGCTAAAATGCAGTCAATTCAGGGTTGAATTCTCTGGCTTGAAGTAACAATTTTGTGCTGTGGATTAAAGAAATTTTCATATGCTTCAGATATCAGAGATGCAGGTCTAAAAATTAATGTTTGTTATTCAAATGTAGAAGCCAGCAATATCAGTCAGGCAGGTCATTTCCTTCCTGCTGAGGTACAAGAGTGCATGTGCACAGGACCAAATTTTTTCCTAAAAAACAAACTTTGAATCTGTTCAAGCTATGGGATTAGTATTTACAGGGAGCCCCAAAATCTGTGCCATGAAGCTAGAAATAGTGACACACTTTAAAGCATGTGTTTCCAATTGATCTTCTTGACCAGAAAAGAATTATAAGATCATTGGTTTTTGAATAGAACCGCATCTTGGTGGGTCCACAGGGCTGAGTAGCTGTATGGCATAAATTGGAGGAGCTGAGCGAGTTGGCCTCTTGAGTGATTTTAGTTTTAATACAGTTGATGCTCAGTTATCCTTTCTGAAAATCATTAGCAAACAGGTCAATGCTTCACTCTCTCCTGCTCTTCATTTTCTTATAATTATGACTTTCCAGTTACTGCCCTTTTGATCTTTTCCTTTTCATATTCAAGGCAGCAAGCGTTCTACATCTAGGTTGGTCATATGTTAAAAATCTGCTGTGATTCCTTTTGACCAAGTGTGGAGAATGACAATGCATCCATTATGGCCATGGCATAGTTCTTCATCATATGTTCTGAATGTTCTTATCAAAGCCTCGGAGAGCCAGGCCTGTGGATATTCAAGGTTGAGCAGATCAAGCGAGTTTGCAGTGTCATCTCCACAGGGCTCCCTTTTCAGAGGTACAATAGGTCTGTTGGGACTTGTCCTAATTCACAAGCATGCCACTCTCCCTTGTTGAGACAACAACGCATTTTCTTGAGTATGCCTTTGCTGCTTCCTTACTGACTAGGGAATGGATTCACCATTCACTAGGTATTTCAGATGCATAATTTATGGTCCATGGTGTAGCACAGCTGCAGATTCTGTCAGGACATACAAAATATTAGAAATAGCAGGTGGGGCCTCTATGGATGTACCTTATGTATTATTGTCTATTTCGTGAGAAATGGTGTGGGGTTCTTGGATAGTATGCTTAGTGCATTGTATGGTGGATTAATTTAACAAGTGCAAGAAAAATTTACCCACAAACTCTTGAGCTGAAAGTTTCCATGTTCTTAGTATGGCTACACCCACAGTTTTATTAATGCTCACTCTCTGGCTCTCACTTTTATCTTAACCTTCCATGCATCAAGGTTCTCCTCTTTACAGCTCTTGCCTCTCCTCTTTTCCTTTGAATCCATCCATCTGCTTTTTGCAGTTAAAACCAACCTGAGTTCTCTGTTCCTGATAAACCTGTTTTGTTTTTTTTTTTATGAGGAAGATTAGCCCTGAGCTAATGTCCATTGCCAATTCTCCTCCCTTTCCTGAGGAAGATGGGCCCTGGGCTAACATCCATGCCCACCTTCCTCCACTTTATATGGGACGCCAGCACAGCATGGCTTGACAAGCGGTGCATTGGTCGGCGCCCTGGACCCGAACCTGCGAACCCTGGGCTGCCGAAGTGGAGGACGTGAACTTAACCACTACGCCACCGGGCCGGCCCCAAAACCTTTCTATTTTGATTGCATTACCTCAATTTGTGCCACTTTCATTTTTACAGTTGATTAGTAGACATCTTTGGAGAGGCAGTATACATAGTGGCTACTGGTCCAGGTGCTGGAGTCAGACTGCTCGGGTTTGGTCTTAGATTTGCTACATTTTTACCTGCTCTGTGACCTTGGGGAAGTTATTTAACTTTCATGTGCCTCTTTTTTTTATCTGTAAATGGGAATATTAATAGCACCTTTCTCTTATAGAATTGTGATGGTTAAAAAAGTTAATTCATGTCAAGCACTTAGAACAGTGCCTCATGCATAGTAATCCCTCAGTAAACATTAGCTATTATTATTTTACTTTGATTATATAAGAAGGGAAAAATCTTTTGAAATGATGATATTCTTTTCAGGTGATTGTTTCAGATTTGTAACTTCTGCCTTGCCGGTACTAATGCATCGAAGATAAGTGAATGAAAGTGTTAGCTGCATCAGCATCCAATAGTGGGAACCTCTCCGCAATGTTACATTCCATTATCTTTAAACAGAAATTTCTCTTCTTCCTACCCTGTTGGGCAATCCAGTCACTGTTGGACTCACCACAGAGTTGACATCATCCTGGCTCTGAACAATAGAATCAGATCTATCACAGTTTTAAATTATCATTCTTTCTTCAACCCAGCAGCTCCACCTTCAAGGACTTAGAGGGCAACAGCCTGAAGGACAGCGGACATGAGGAGAGTGACCAGACTGACAGTGAGCATGATGTCCAGCGGAGCCTGTATTGTGATACTGCTGTCAATGATGTGCTGAACACCAGTGTGACCTCCATGGGATCTCAGATGCCTGACCATGGTAAGGGCTGGTTGGATGTAAGTTGCAACCATAGATTCCAAAGAACTCAGAATGTTTGTAGGCACTTTGTACTACTTTACTATAATGAGTGTGTTGTCAAGGTGTGCACTCTGCTCATGTCTCAGCAGCATCTGTAGGGTGTTGAGATGTTCTGACACCTGACCAGATTCTTCTTCACTCTCCCTGAGGGGATCCCCTAGGATTGTATAATGTTCAGGCATTTTAAAAGCTGACTACATATACACATTGCATACATTCTCTTCAATAATAGCTACACTGAGCGCATAGGAAATGAGCAGATGCCTTCTCACCAGGAATAAATGCCTCTTTTTGCTTTAGTACATGAATTCAACTGATCAATCAAGTTGCATAGAACACAGCACTAATGAGACCAAAGGGGTGGATTTTATTTGCATATCAGGCTGGTTAACCTTACCCAGAGAGAGACTCTGTTCTCTGACCACAGATTGCGTACCCTTTACTGAGGAGAGAAAGTACCAAATTTCCCATTTTGTCTGTCGGGCTGCTATGCCAAATCCCTTTAGCTACCACACAAATGCATGCCATTGGTCATAGGAGAGATTGGCATTAGAAAATGTGGCTGACTCAATGTAATATTTTGTGCATGTGAAAAACACCTCAAAGTACACATCAGGAGTGCCATCCTCATGTCTGAAGAAGAGTCTGTTTTTGTGAACTCAGCCACACATGCTTTAGCAAGAGGAGCTACTTAAAACTGTGCTAGGCATAAGCCAGGGTATAAAAACATTAACAGAGTTCAGCTAAGGCAGAATGTTCAGATGGACTTGGGCACAAATGTCATTTTCAATGTTTTACTGACACAAACATGCTAGGCAAACAGCCTGTCTTTTTCAATTAAGAACTATGAATTCAGCTTGGTGTTTAGGCTCAGTGAAGCTTCAGAATGCTTGGCTATGTCTTGAGAGAAGCTAGATGCAAGCTCAGCTGGAAGCCCTACTGCTAAAAGACTTAAAGATGAGAAAACAAAATATGGTGATTATGTGCTGGCCTTCAGCTGTTTCATTTCACTGTAAACATCATTAAATGCTTTCGTTTGGGTCTTGTAAATGAATCCAAAGGAAAAAATGTATGATCCACAAAACAAAATGTTTTCCATGGAAAAAAAAGATTAGTCACTGTAGAGTCTATTAAATTGTCTGATCCATCCCCTCCCCAGCAGACCCAAGTGTCGAAGTCTATAATATATAGAGGTCACTACTGATTATGCACTGCTGCCTTCCCTAATTGGTGAGTGGTGACATCCGCAGAGATAATATACTTTCTGGGCAACCTTAGTAAGACTAAACATGAAAAAATTAAACATTTATATAACTGAAACAGAGACTATTTAATTCTCAGAGGGTTAGCAGTGAGTCACAGCATACAGACTGATATGTATCATTTACTAGTCTTGTGTCTCAAAGAAATGCTTTTTCATTTATATCAGAAAGGGTTTTAGTTAGATGCTCTTTAAAATGAAAAGACTCCAGGAAAGGAAATAGTTATAATTGATTCTCACTTTATGCCTGGCTAGAACAACATCTGTTTTAATTTTTTTGTCACATTTCTCTAGGAAAACAATATCAGTGGGCCATAGCTAGTCTTTCTGAGGGAGTGTTTCTTACAAATGGAATATATTGTATATATATATACTGTATAGATTGTATAATAATGAGTGTTCTAAAGCAAATGTGTGGCATTATCCCAAGACTCTCTTATATATAAGATGATGATTACACACACGCACACACAAATTTTTTGCTGTTTCATTTTGGCAACATTTTCACATTTTTCAGTATGTGATTTGCATGTTTGTATCTTCATTTATTCCATTATTACAGCAGTGAGTGGCTAAACCTTTAATAACCCTTAGGTTTGTTCTTTTCAATTTGGTTGAGTCGTTAAAGTTTAGGTACAAAGGGAATTCAGATCTTGCTTACATCTCAGGCTCTACCTTATGATATCCCAGTACTTCTTAGCTTCCATAATGATACTTAATTGTTGTATCCCAAATCAACTCTAGGCCAGCCACACAACTCTTGTGTCGCCAGTTCACTCCGGTTGATTATTGCTACCTCAAAAAACAGCAACAGTTTCAACAATTAACATTTTATAGCATTTTACTATCTTAAACCTGGATTAACATAGTAAATGTTTCTCATTTTATCCTAAGATACAATGGTTGAAAGGCGATCCCTGGGTGAATTTACCATGCATGCGTGATCTTGTAATCATTCTAACTAGAAAGGTTCTAGTTAGATTCGTTCTAGGGCAATATGGTATTGTTGCTTCTGAGGACTACCAATTTAGAAAGGTGAGGAGGGGAAATGGAATCTCCTGTGAACTCAGACCTGTACTCAAAATCTCAAAGATTTCTTGAGGAAGAAGATAGTCCTGGGTCTCTTTGGTTCATTGACACTGTGATAGGCATCTCAAACCCAACTGCCCTGAAATCCTGGGGTTCCAGATCTGAACTACTCTTGAGGCTTGAGTGGATGTCTCTGGAGAAGAACAAGAGTTATGATGACCTTGTCAGACTAACTCTGATCCTGATAATATTTCTTCTGGTCCCATCAGAACCACTTCAATGTTGGGCCAAATATACCCAATAGAGTGTACCTTGCACCTTTGTTTTGAGAGTTTGGCTCACCTTCGATTTCATATCTGTAGCTCTCTCTGTGATGTTTCTAATTTGGATATTAACACAGCATATTTTTTTGCACATATGTGGACACATGATTGATGGGGAATCTCAAGATTTTCAAAATAAAGATGATTTTATGCATCTGTTAATTTTTTTGAGCAGGGATGGGTTGTTCAATGAGCTAATATTGTATTGTCAGTGTTTGAGAAAAAGGTACAGACTGTATTTGCTCCTTGCTTTTTGAGACACGTGGACCCTGTGCTTCTTCACACTGCCAAAAGTTTCTTTGGGCTTTGTTCTTATAATTTTGCTATAGCAGAAGAATGCTCATTGTGAATGTCAAGGGTGCTTCATGACTCTCAAAGTAAAGATCCAAATCCCTTAATTTTTAGTAACCCTTCTCCGAGAACATTCCTAGAGGTGGGAACCCAGAATCTCTGTATTCAACCAAGGAAGGAGAATGTCTGGAAGACTTTCACACTCAAAGGGCAGAAGTCAGGGGTTTAACTTGACTTTGGATTGTGTTTTGATTGCCCCAACCGAAGACATCCGTGAGCTGGGTCAGGGTGGAGATAAGAGAGAATGAGATGAATCTCTGCTTTCTGGATTATTATCAATCCTAGTATCACTCTCTATATCCCTAAGACCAGGTCAGTGGGTTGATGAACTAGCTGAGCTGAATTTCCTGGTTGCCAGGTGACTGAATTACAAATTCATTTATCATCTGCAGTGCCCTTGAATTAATATGTCTCAGCTTGGCCCCAGTACTGCAGCTTTTGTTGTCATGGCTTCTCAGAAAAGCAGGTGATGGAGAATTCTTCATCCTGTACTTTCTACTGGCGTATAGCACTTTTTGGAATGCTATCTCTCTGTAGCTCTCAGATGCCTTGAGAACAAGTAAGTGTTGTCACTCAGCAGATTTTACCACCTGATTTGCTTCCTGAGGTGAGTTGGTGCTAAGCTTGGGAGTTAACACGCAAATCTTTTAACCAATGCCTTTCCTCCCTGAATTTGAGTTATTTGATAAAATTATCACCTTCTGGCAGGGACAAGAATTTCACCTTATGCAATTTCTGCAGACAATCTCTAAGAAGAGTAACAGACAAGTAGGGTGATCAGAGGTGCCAGAGGCTAATGGGTTTGTTGCACAATTGGGGGCATCACTGGGCTTGAATCTCTTCCTATCAGGGTTATGTCTGGGTTGAGTAGTGCTGGAGTTAATAGGCTTCTGTCTCCTCCTTGCTTCTTTGGATGACCATTTGCTATGACTTTGATATCCCAATTTGCTTACTTAAATATGTAGTCCTGATACGAAATTGGGGTTTATGGGGATCATGTCCTGGAACTGTACATACTAGTTCCAAGCCCAACTAATCTCTTTCAAATCACACTCAGTCTCTCCTACCTTATGATTTTAATTATTGATTATAAATTCGTCAGCCGAAGAGATGACTCTAATTGCTCTAATATACACCTAATTTGGAGTTCACTACAACACTGAATTGGTTTCCCTCCCATGCTAATTGATGCCAAATGGAAGCAACGTACAGAAATTTGCAATAATATCTATCTGCTTTTCACATCCAAATGCACCCAAATGCAATATAATGATTTCTTTATTTCTGGAAGTGTAGGTTCTTCTGCATTTTACTAAACTTGTTTATTTACTAGTTTTATCACCTGAATATCGTTTAACATGTTTGTTGTGTAGAACATGGATTTGAAGAACTTGATCTGTGCCTAATGCAACTGCTGTTACAAATTAGCCATGAAAATGTTCTGTAGGCTGCATACTATGCATATTCTAGTTTCAACCACAGGTGTATTAAGATGTTTACACTTTCAACACTCTACCAACAATGTGTAATTTCATTTCCTCTAGCCGTTTAATGAAATTGTGATTCAGTGACTGAACATCCCTTCCTTCTCCTCTTACCTATCCCCCTGACTCACCTCTCACCTCACTAAATTTTCTAACACTCATTTCAATTAGTCTCTTGGCAAAATAGGGAGTTTTCAATGGAGAATATTTTGTGACATTGCAAAGCAATGTGCTGCTGGTCTCCAGAAATGGTAGCATGGACCAGATGTTCATAGAGTAATTGAAAATTCCATTTTATCAGAATGGCATTTGCTGTCAAAAAGTTTTATCTTTACTTCAACAAAGAGGTTGATTAATCCCCCGAATTAGCATCTTTGAGGCTAGATATACTGTTTTGCAATTCATGTGGTTATTTTCCCCCTGTTTTTGCTCATATAGAGTCTTTTAAAAATGTCTTCAGCCTCTTGCCATTATACCAGGTGAAATGTTTAATTACTTGAACACAGGAATGCATATGTATACAGTGTATCTATATATGTGACTTTCAGCTTTTTTTCATCTTGTCTCAGGTATACAGTGTTCTAATACCAGGCAAGAACAATCCATGTACAGATATATATCATGTATTCATTCAACAATATTTTTGAGTGCCCACTATGTGTCTGGCTCTGAGAATCAAATGTGTCAACTACTGCTGTTATTGACTATGAAAGTTATCATTTCTTTAGCTTTGCTTATCTGGGGTTTACTGAGGTGAACAAGGTCAGCTCAATGATGAAATGAATAATTCTTTCTGATTTTTGAAATCATTATAAGAATACAGCCTGGGACTATTAAAAACCTTACTAATATTGTGCCAATAAAGCAAGAGAAACAATAAAAGACTATTACAATCAAGATCTTATTTTTAGTGAGAGTATTATGAAAGATTCTCCTTTGATCTTCTAATTTGAACAATGTCACAATGGTAAACATTTTCTTTTTGAAGCCGTCTGCTCTGAGGTTGAACTTCCTGCTCACTTTTAGTTGGTGTCACGGTAAGATGGTGGGTTTAATCTCTGACATGCCCAGTTACCTTGCTGGTTTAGAGGCACTCAATGGTATTCAATGCCCAGTCTCTCTTTTCCTCCGATGTCCAGGAACTTTATCCATTCTCAGTCTCAGCAACGGCTGAGCAGGTGGGAAGTGAGGTGACAGGTGGATGCTTCTGTTTATTTCAACTACATTGCTGCACCAGATAATTGGACTCCTTCCAAAGAATTATTTACATTTTATTGGCAAGATAGTTGCTGGAATAAAAAGTTGTCCTTAACTAATGGAAACATCCATGCTGTTAGCAGTTGTTTGCTAGTATTATTTTGGCATGAGCCTTTTGGTCAGAGAATTCTTTTAGGACAGTTCTGTTCATCTGCTTTGAAGTAGAAACACTATTTTTTTTTTAATATAAGAATGTTTTCCTGATCGACTTGGAACTTTTAGTTATCTCATCTTCAATGTCTATTTTAAAAATGTGTTATTAGTAATTACCTGTGGTCAGGGATTCATTATTCATCAAGAGAATAAATGCTAGGGGCTTTCTTGACTGGTTGACACTAAGAATTTCTATATTTCTAAGCACTTGGAAAGCATTGGAGAATGATGGCTATATAAAGGGAGCACACTGAACAATTAAGAATTTCATTCTCTGGGAGTTTATGGCCCAGTAGCACAAATGGTCCAGTATGGAATAGAGTGCATAGGATCAGTGAAGAAATTAATTAAGATTATTTGAGCGGGAAAGCAAAATGCATTTCAAAGGACACTTTGGTGTAATGGGATCCCTTTGGAAGAATAGTGGAAGCCAGGCCCCAATGTAGTATGCTAGATAAAATAATGCTATATTTGGGTGATTTGCTAAGTGAATGTTTTCCAGTTGCTTCATGATGAAGCAAGTTCTGTAGGCCACGATAAGTAGGGACACTGACAATAGGATAATAGATGAGAAGCAAATCAAGTTGTTTTATAGAGCTAGACCATATGGGTTGCTTTGCATTCTCAAAAAGTCCATTAAAATATCAAGATCATTATCTTCTTTGAGTCTTTCAATCTATTTAACATTATTTCTTTCCTATCATAAGCTGATTAAGAACCATAAATTAATTTCCCATCAGGATGGGAAAACATGAATCTAAACTTGCCATTTAAATATTTGTGAAGTATTTTCTTTGTTCATTTCCCCCTTTAACCCCTTTATTATGAAATAAATATGGGGAATTAGGTCTAGTCATAATTTAAAAAGCAATTTCAAGAATATAAAAATCATATGTTATTTCTTTATCGTATGGGCAAAATACTTGTGAGATGACTTTCCTCTCTTACCATAGTTGCTTTTTGTCATCGAGGGTCAGGTCTTTGCCCCAGGTATTTTTGGTCTCTGTCTTCACCAGATGCCTCATCGCCCGTTCACTTTGGGCCAAGGAAAGCTAATTTGACACATCCACTTTGGAAATATGGCTGTTTAACAAGAAAGTCTTTTCAAATTCTCTTCCTACAAGGCTTACCCCCTTAAAAACTCCAGCCATGGAAAAATCACCAAGCACCAGATTGGAAAATGTTTGAGCTGCTTTAGAGTCATCAGAAAAGTTGCTTAGAGGCAACTCTAAGCACAGAGGAGGCTTACACACCGCTCGAAGTGGATGGACAAAACAGATTCTTTTGCAACTGGGAAGAATGCAGTCCCATAAACCAATTTTTCTGCCATGTAGAGAGAATCCAAAGCAGTTCCCCAGGGCTTGGACTAAAGAGAATTGTTTTGGAGCAGATCCTTGGGGGCTGGACATTTGTGTGCGGGTGACAAAGTCAGAAGGGTGTTGTGGGATTTTAGGTTTTATGGTGAACACTGAACTTCACTCAAAAATGTGGAGGTCAAAGATCTACTGTGTAGCTTGAGGAATATGTGAGGTGGTGTGTAGCAGAGGTGATTTGAAAGGCACTGAATTCAGAAGGGGCCAAAGGAGTTTATCAGAAAATGAACTCTTTGTGGCTCAATTCATTCAAAGTTTTTTTCTCATTGAAGTGGCCTCATGAGAGACACCTTGCCTTTTGAGGGTTCCTGGTAATCAGAAATAATAGTTTTACTCCATTACTCTTCACAACAGTATAGGCAACAAACTTGCAAGCTATTAAATCTGAAATTACAGATGACATCATCCTATTGTTAGTTCTTTTTAACCTTAGTAATATCTACTTTAATGGCAAATGAGACTCTTTAGGTTCCTATCTTAGTTTAATAAGAAGATTTTCAATTTGGTGGAAATTAAAACCTTAAAAACACGTTCATCTTCCCCTACCCCAGTTAGCTAAGCCTTAGGTTCTTTGTAATTCGTGATCTAGTACCTAGACTCTAAGTCATGCAGGAGTGCTACTGTACTCTGCTTTCAATAAAAGCATAACTTATTATGTTGCTTTCCTTTTAAATAGATACCTGTACACAAACACTGCTGTAATCACCTGGAGAGACTTGATGGCCTTAGTTGATTGCACCAAGGCAGCTTCCCAGACATGAGTTTACAAATTCAAATCCAGTGCCAGAGATACCTTTTTCAATTTCTGTGTGGCCACTTTCTCCACCTCTAAGCTCATATACTCTCTCTTTTTTATCCTTAGCTTAGATAGTAATAGATGTTTGACCACTTGCTTTCTTCCCTCCTCTTTCACCCCGTATGAGTTTCCAAGCCGTGTGAACAATAGAATCTTTCCCTTTTAATACATGGAAAAGAGAGAAAAGAGGAATAGTATAGGTTCCAAGATATTTAGACTGGTCAAACTATTCCAAGGCATCACCACCTGCTATTTTTAATCATTAATGAGGCTGTCAGTTGCTCTAATTCGGGAGGTGAACCAAAAGAATGGTTTTGATTTTAATTTAATTTAAAAATCAACTTATTGGAAAAAAAATGCCTCCAGCTTGTAAGAGTCAGGTTGTCCACTGTTGATAAACCAAAGCAAGTCAGCTGCAGAAGCTGAACCATCATTCCTATGCAAACGTGAACTATTTTAAACTTGGGAAACTATTATTATCATCACTAGCTAGAAAATTTAGTCCTTTTGGTTCAAGGAGCCATTTTATTCCGGAGACATCCTTCCTGTAAATATCTGTTCCATTTTTTTCTGGAAGGAAAATTATACACTAAGGGTTTAAAGACTTTATTCATATCAGAACACAAATTGAAGGCAAAGTCCAGAGTGAAGCCCCAAATGCAAATTCTTTTGATTGACTCACTGCCCATCAAACTGTACATGTTAGAAGTTGAGTGATTATCTGTGAGTACCATATTAAGTTTGGATTTTCTTACACTGGATGGTTTTGCTTAGCGGCAAAAGGAAAATTCAGAAATACAGTGTTTATGCACAAAGTGGGTTTCAAAGACTTGAAGCCAGACCTTTGTTTGTGCCAACTGTCAACTTAGAAGATTTCATTATACCTCTCAGAGCTTCACCACTTTCAGATTTACAACTGATGGCAACTGAAGATGAAGGCAAAGAAAACCTTCCTTCTTTGGCTGCAGAAAACATTACCTTACTGTTGGGCCCTAGTTAGCTGTAGGGTAGGTGTATGGAGTCATACCAGCCTTCTGCTAACACAGCAAGTGAGCACTTCCTGAATTCAGCTAATAATCGATCT
Organism: Tapirus indicus; assembly: GCA_031878705.1. Taxonomy (NCBI): domain Eukaryota; kingdom Metazoa; phylum Chordata; class Mammalia; order Perissodactyla; family Tapiridae; genus Tapirus; species Tapirus indicus. Next base: position 83,950,011 of record CM062942.1, on the reverse strand, counting down.
ATACAGCTAATGAGTCTGCAAACAGACTGAGCTGCTGGAGCTGGCACCAGGAAACCACCATTCCAAACTAACCGTCCCTTATTAACCTTTTGGTGTTTCCTTTGTGACGCTAATTAGAGACCCATGAAACTATCTGCTTTGGATCTTTGGTTTCAAATACAATTTTCAAAGAAGCACAATCCACTTTAAGGCTTCCGTTAGAATGGTGTTTCCCCTCATGAAGGAAAATGACTGACTTGCCATTTAAGTAAAGTTGTGTGATTAATCTGTAATGTTCTGGTAATTAAAATGCCAGAAAAAGTTGCTTCTATAGTTGGTATAATTTATAATGCTCTCCAGATTCCGGTGGTACTGAAGTGGGTGGCAGATGTTTCTACCAGCATTATATGTTGACAGTCTGAAGATACCTATTCCCAGGCTGTAGCCCTGTCTGCCAGACTGCCTGTCTGCCTTCTGCTTTAGACTAAATTCCTCTTGATTGACCAAGGGGGTTAGAGGTGTGTCTTGCTTCCTTTCTGCAGGATGATGAGCCAAGGAATGAGCATTGTACTGTTGGGAGAGGGGAAGTCTATATTTAAGAGCTATTTAGTTCAAAATGATAGGTTATCAAATGGGCCCACCCAACATTCAAACTGTTAAATTTGTGTGATGAAGATGAAAGAGCAGCATTCCCTGCTACTGTAGTCTCCCATCCCATTCCCTCTTTGATAGTTTCCACACCCAGATGGAAGTGTGTCTTTGAGCAAAGAGCATTGTGAGATAAGTGTTCAAAGCATGTTGGGCCAATGTCTTCATCCTGTGCTTTTGTTTATCCATCTACAGCACCTTTAAGTGCCTTATTTCTCTCTCATTTGTCCTAAATTAAAAATTACCTAAAATTGGGGCCGGCCTGGTGGCATAGTAGTTATGTTCGTGCACTCAGCTTTGGTGGCCTGTGGTTTGCAGGTTCAGATCCCGGGTGCAGACCAATGCACGGCTAATCAAGCCATGCTGTGGCAGACGTCTCACATGTAAAGTAGAGGAGGATGGGCACGATGTTGGCTCAGGGCCAATCTTCCTCAGCAAAAAGAGGAGTATTGGCAATGGATGTTAGCTCAGGGCTAATCTTCCTCACACACACACACAAAATTACCTAAAATAAATGACTTACATGATCCTAGGGGATAGAATCTCTAGATGAGAAATTGGCTGTCTATTAAATAAGTGAGATTTGCAAAGTTAGACATTGTTTTATTTGATTTAGAAAAGTGGTACTTCTTCCAGAAGCCTGGAATTAACCATCTAGGATCCTTCCGAGATTAAAATATTTATACCAGAAATGTAAGCACAGAACCTAATATTCTACTTGCAGCATTCCATAGAGCCTCTTTGGTATCTTAAGTTTTCACTGTCATCAATATAGAATGTTTCAAGTCCTGAAAAGTCCCTGAAATCATCGTGGTAGGGAATTCATGTTATAGTAATTCATTTATTCCTTACAGCAACCCTGAGAGGGAGACAAGCATAGAATTCCAAAAAGGTAACAGAAGAGTGACAGCCATTTACACTCAGACTCAAAGTCAGAATCTTAGCTGATTGAGACAGGTAGAGAAAGTTAGAATGAGGAGCTGAGAGAAATGAAATAAGATACAGATATTTGTGGTTGAAACTAAGGTTGGCAGGGACATGAGGGGCATAATCCAGACTTCCTTTAATATGTGCTGCCTAGCTAATCTTCGTAGGTAAACCTGAGAATTCTAATTGTCATTAGAGTCTTCTAGACAGACTGTGTCCCATCAATTCAGGCTCCAACTAACATGATGAGCAAGTCCTATTGAGTCAGTATAACTGCTTCTGCCCTACTCCATTCTCTTCAAGATTGACATCACTAGTCTGCTTGTAAATCCAAAGGCAAGCATAGCATCATAGTGACTAAGAGTACAGATTTTGGAATAAGATAAATCTAGGTTCCATGCTTATCTTTGCCACTTAATAGCTATTGACCTTAGTCAAATTACTTAATTTTGGACCCTCAATATTCTCATATGCAAAATGGGAGTAAAAATAGAAATTACTTATCAGAGTGGTTGTGAGATGATCCAGGTAAAGCACTTAGTGAACTTCCTGGCACATAGTGAGTGCTCAAAAAACAGAAAGTGCTGTTACTATTACGGAGATTCAGTCAGTGAAATATCCACTTTGCGTGATTTCAGAGCCAAAGCCTCTCATCTGCTTGCTGCTGTCTGTAATCCTTTAACAGAGAGTCAGGCATTTCATTTGACAATTATAGTTCAAACTTCAAGCAGTCCTTGGGAAGAGGCATGCATTTATTCAAATTCACACTAATTTATAAATGGCTGCTATTAGATTGTTTCTATTTGGTGTGTGTGTGGGGAGGGGATGGTTTCTAGAATATTGAACACTAAGAGTCTCAGAGTGGGGAAAAGCACAGAAAAGGGGTGCCAGTGGTGACAACCTCTGGAGTTTGCCCAGAGCTATCAACGTCCAAAGGAACATTAGATAATTGTCATTTGATTTACTCACTGTGAAATGTCTCAATGCTGAAAAGCTGCCTTCAGTATCAAATTGTTTTTCTGAATTAGCCCAGACTCTGGTTTGAGAAATTAAAGGATGTCCACCAAAGGTTCTTATGGAACTTGGAAGAGAGGTCCACGTTAATCTACACTACAAAATGCACATGTTCTTGAGCACATGTGGTGAGGCAAGCAAAGCTCTGGTTCTTTTCTGGTGACATTGACTCTGCTTTGCTTTCCCTGTGTAAAAATATGCGTGCCCCAATCCCCAGGGTCCCAATCCTTCTTCCCTGCTTTCCCTCTCTTGCCTCACTGCTCTTAAATGGCTAATGGGTGGCAGACATCATTTTGATTCTTTTTTTTGTTCCTTCCCCAAGTCTAGACTTTCATTAAAAAATAAATGAGGAGATACATTTTTCATTTCTAGTTTTCTTCTAAAAAAGTCACCCTGCAAAGGATCCTTTCTGTTCTTTTTTCCTGCCAATGGACTGAAAAAGGCCCAGTTGCTACCTGAAAGGTGATATCTCCTTGTCAAATGAATGAGCTCACGGCAGGTCCATGGGGACAGTGTCATCTGAGTAATGATGGGAATTTATGTGCTTTTGGATTTCTGCCTCTTTTTGTAGTGGAAAAAATGAATTTGTTAATGATAGAAAAAAACCTCAATCAAAGCCCCTTATAAAATCCTCTCTATGTAAATGCCAGGAGAGAGCCACTCACATACACAGTTGATAAATGAATTTTTTTTCACTCTTGCCTTCCTTAGAGCTGTCTGTCTTATATTAGTGGAAGTCGGGTGGCTCATCTTCACTGGTTCTAGTGTGTTGAATTTGGCTGGCAGGCTGTGGTTTTGTGGCATAAAATGCTTTGGCTTGTAAGAGACCTTATGACATGTTTGGTTTTGCCAACAAATGGAGACGAGGAGAGAGGAAGGGAGAGAGAAATTGGGAGAGAGAGAGAGAGAACATACACACAGTACTGTGTGGAATTAGGGATATGCAAAAAGAACTTACAACACGGGGGCAAGCACTGTGTTTTTGAAAAAGGCAGATTCTGAAAAAAAACTTTCATGGTTGAACATAGCATTCCATGATCAATGTAACTGGAAGTGCATACTTGTTGCCTTCCTAAAAATCCAAATCCACGTGCTATGTGCAAAAGGCTACAAAGATAATTATAGCCCTAAAATAATTTAATGCCATGTTGCCCAGGGGAAACTGAGAATTATAGTTTTCACTCTATTATTTACTCGTCACAGAGCCCTGGATAAGTCACTAACCTCTCAAAATCTCAATTCATATATTTATAGATAGGCTGATGAGCATTGTTGCAGTATGTTGCTAGGATCAATAACCAATGTGAAATTTATATGTGTATAATGCCTTTTCTTAGTACAATATAATTGTGAATCAGATAGCTAGTTTCATTTTTTTCTGTGCCCTTCTCCTGCTTGGTCTGTTGACCTGAGCACTTTACTCTCAGCACAGTCAAGTTTAGCAGATAGAGCACTGGCCTGAGACTCAGGCGCTTTCGGTTCTCATCATATTCCACAAATTAACAGCTGTGTGACTGTATGCAAGTTGCTTGTCCTGTCCAGTCTTTGGGTTTCTCATCTGAGGAATGGAGGACACTGGTAATACCTACCTTATAGGGTGGTTGTAAGGATTAAATGAAATAATGCATATAAAACAGGTAGAAAAGTACCTATTCTATAGTAGACACTCAAAGAATGACAGTGGTAAGATGAGGCTGATGAAGTCCTTCTCCTTGGTTTATTTTCCCTCTTCTTCACTTATGCATATCTCTTTCTCACTTTAAAATCTTGGGCAAAATTTAAGTCCTATAAGAAGCTTTTCTTGACTAACACTTAGTTTGCCCTGATCTCTCCTTTGTTCGACTCCTCTTCAACACCTATATACAATTTATATCATATTAATTTGATTTTTGCATATTTTTTAGTGTAAAATGAGGGAGTTAATAATTGTTAGGACTCTTCAACTTCTAAGCTCTTTTATTCTGCATTTTGGGTTCTGGGCGCAGTCTTTTCAGATTCCTGAGCATACAGCCATTTGCCAATGGGTCTGTAATGAGTGCCATACTCAAGTTAACAGATGGTATGGTGTGGTTACTTTGAGGGGTAATTGCTCTTTCATCTTAATTTCCTCCCTTTGGCATTCCTTTCTTGGAAGCTGCTCAATGGCAATGTCATGAAGCATGGGGTGAAAATGAAACTGAAGTAGCAGGTCACTTGTCTACTTCAGAAAAAAATTTCAGTTAAAAATTAAGGACCAGTGAGCTTCTACCAAGGGAGGGGCTTTTCACCCTGGTATTAAGGGCCAAATAAGTCTAAGGGTACAATGGACTTAGATTGTCTGGTTATTCCTCTTTTCCTAAGCAAGTGGCTATTCCCACTTGATAACTGTCTCCATTTTCCTTCAAGTTTAAGACTCCTCCTCCTCTTTGGCGAGCATGTCACACCTCTCACAGTCGGTTCTTTCTTCTTAAAATCTAACACTCTAAGCCAAATCTTGTGTCCTTTCTTCTCTGGGGTCGGTTGTAAACTGCTAGCTTTACTACGGACTTTCCTTCCCTATTCTTCTCCCTCTCCTCCTCTCTCCACACACTTTTTCCCTTGATGTTTCTTATTTAGTTCTTCCTCCACCTTCCCCCTTTTAAACTCAGCCTGATTCTATCCTCTTTCCTTCTAGGGACAACTCTTTCATCACTATATTTTTACAAACAAATAAAGATGTTCTCAATGACATTGAGTAAGAACTTTTTTGATTGTAGTGGTTCAGTGTTCCCTTATGGAAGAGTTTTATGGCTTCATTTCATTTGGTACAGTTGCCTCCTTTATTACTTTTTCCCTCCTCCCACACAGCTCATAGCACACTACTATGAATGGAGAAGACCCTCAGTGAACAAATGGTGATGAGTTCATTGCTCTGAACACTACCAAACAACAGATGCCATCCACCAGTGTTTGATCCCCAGGGCAGTTCTTATCCACCCCATTTTACAGATGCCAGAGGGGAAATGATTTACTCTAAGACAGGGCGAGGATTAGAAGAGAGTTTCTGTTTCCTGGATTTGTTATGTGACTCCAGGGCATTGTTCTGTTTTTCCATTTGAAATCTCAAAGGCTACTGGACTGGCAGGAAGTTTTCATTCCTGTTATGAAAGGGCTACCTCCTCTAGTTTAGAAGAGATGTTGCTTAGGGAAACTGCAGCAGAATATAGCAGTGAAGCCAGAAAGATCAGGGCGTCAGAAGCATTACTATGAGATGGAAGGAAATAACTGGTCTGCTTAACTAGCCCAGGGGGCATGTTTGATAGTACCCAGGTGTGTCTACAGGGTTGGCATCTGTATAGATATTGGCCTTTCACTTTTTTTTTTTATTACATTTTACTCTTTGAGTTGGCCTGCTGTGTTATCTGTGTCACTGGCAATTCCGTTGACTGCAACACTTCAATTGAATCACAGCTTGAGTCTTCTTGAAGTTTCCTTCCCTCTAACTTTGCTGGTTTCTTGCTCATGTTAGGGTTTAAAACTTTTTCTTTCAAAAAATACCTGATGAAATTCAAGTCTTTAGCTTCTGTTCCCCTATCATTTCCTCTGATCTGGGCTATTTTGGATCAGATGTTTTCATTAAGATGAATGTCATAAATTTTATCAGATGGCTCCATTCTTTTTGGCTAATTGGACTGCAAGTTTCCTGAGGCCCAGTCACTCTAGATTGGGTTGTTCTTTGTGGTACTGTATGGGTATTTTGGTGATGGTCATTTCTCAAAGATGATCTAAAAAATATTTTCCACATTGTTAAAACACCCTGTGATCACTCTTCACCTCCCAATAGTTATTGAGGTGTTTCCTATTTTTATTTTTATTGTTTTTTTGTTGTTGTTGTATAGGGGGAAAAGCCCTGATTTAGGCATTTGCATTCAAATACTGGATCTGTTAGTAACTTCATTTGTGACCTCAAGCAACTTACTTCCTCTCTTTGGGCCCCAGTTTCCTCATCTGTAAATGAAAAGTTTGGACTGAAATGATTTATTATTGCTGATACTCTTTATGACTCTTCAGTTTTCATTTAGTCTGAAAATATTATTGGGGGAATGGAAGGTGTTTTGGCTGGATTTTTTTTTTATGTCTAAAGACCAAGGCAGGATGGGAAATCTGACTTTTAGTCATGGGCTTTGGGTTATAAAAATTCTTACATCATGGCAAGGAAAATTAGGGTGAAACATTGGTGAAGCTAGCTTGTGTTAAACATTCTGAGTTTCTTCCTCCTCTTTGACTTTTGTTTGCATGTGTTTAGCTTAAATCTGCTTTCAAGTGTGTGTATTTTCGTGGAAATGATCCTCCTTTCCTTTTACACCCAGTTCATGTTCTCATCTTCCTTCTCCCTTACAGAATCATCCATTTCTGAATGGTATGCAATTTTCAACTTAATTAGGTCTTTCCCCTAAGTGAAGAACACAGCTGTTCCCTCTCTGATGCTTTGACAGCTGCCTCTGCCTTTCCCAAAATGGAGTGATCAGCTCTTTCCTTCGATTTCTTAGCTGGTCATTAGTACGGGACTACTAGCCGATCTCCTGGTGATGGAGCTCTCAAATCCCAGGGCCAGAGTTATGCCCATTGCCTTTGGTGTCTTTCAATCTTTTGGGGGCTTAATTCATATGAAATGGGGGATGTAGCAATCTTTCAGAGCTCCATTTGCTTTATTATCTTCAGTGATACTACTGTTCAGCCTTTTGAGACGCTGATTCATCTATGAGGTGAACCTAGCCCAATGTGCCTGATGTGGTTTCGATGAAGAAATAGAGGATAAGATCCCAAATGTACTTTGTCCCTGAATTAAATGGCCCTCATTTGTCCACTTCACAGATTCTCCACTTTAATTCCTAAGAAGCCCTCTTGCCCCTTGGTCTTTTTGTTTTACTTTTATGTACCTGTATTTCAGAAAGCAATTGCTGTTTTTGCCCAGATGCTTTGACTTTATCTGCACCACCCCGCCCCCCGCCTTTATTTTTATGGTTACTCACTTCCACTGATAGTTGTTAGGATTTGTGCTTATCATACATACCTTGCCCTAATGTCTAAGATAACAAGTCAGCTTCTCCACTCCACTCCAACTCCCCCCTCACATTATGCTCCCTGTTAATCAACCAAAGGCTTATATATTGTCACTTTAGTACTGTCGTTCCAAATGTGTGTGGTGCAGCCTGTTTTTGCTTCCCCGCCCCAAGTGCCTCATTCAATTTAATTCCTCATACTTAGCATATTAGGCATCTTGTCAATATTTCCTTTCTGAGGTCTATTTTTTAAATTTGAATGCATTCTGCGTGTGTGGTTTTTTTTCTTTCCTTAAGTGATGAGGTCTACTGCAGCAGAGAGTCAAAATTAGCTCTGTGCCTAGGAGGAAAGAAAGCACAGAGGGAAAGAGCATTGTGCTTACATTCTCAGAAGGAGTATGCACGGGCGAGCCCTTGGCAAAATTGTGTCCACAGTGCCACTATGTCTATATGCCTGCACCTTCCCCTCCATTTGGGTGCACAGGCATCCAATACTCCCTTTGGGTTTTCTCAGTTTCTGTCACCATTAGCCCTTCTACTCAGGCCCTGCATTCTCAGGCTTTCTTTGCTTGCTTCCTCCTTCCTGCATATAAACTTACCTATTCCATGTTCCATTCCCCAAGGTCCTAATTATTCCAAAGGACCTGTTAAACTCACTGGTCTCCCTTTCCAAATAGCATTTCCTATCTTAATGTGATGAGAATACAAAGGAATAATTAATGGTGACATTTGGGTCACCAAGGCAGCCTGATGAGTATGATGTCTTTAACATGGGTCTTTCCCAGTATCCCTTCCTTCATATCTCACCAGTAGTTGGCTACATGGTCTAATTATAAGGCCAGCTTGGACTCCTATTTATCCCAAAGAGTTAGAGCTTCCTGATAGATAATAATACCTAACATGTATTGAATTCTTCCTTTGTGCCAGGCACTGTTTAGCTTGGTTTACATGCATTTCCACTTTTAATCATCCCAACAACCCTAGGAGGTCAGTGCTATTGTTCCTATTTTACAGATGGAAAAAAAAAAAACCCAAGGCACAGAGAACAACTTCAAGTAACTTCCATAGGATAGGGCTATTAAATGGTAGAGCTGGGGCTTGAATCAGACAGTCTTGCTCCAGAGCCCACAGTCTTAGACCCTATGCTACACTAGCACTGGGAGAGGGATGGTGCCTTTTTCAAATGCACACTTCACTGAGAGGAGCTGGCTGCAAATGTGCTGCAGGCTAGTCAACTTCCCTTTGGCAAGGAGCAGATTAAGTCTTGAGTTGCTCCAATAGATCTGACTTATGTATTCCTCATTCTTTCTGGAGGGAAACTTGCCTTTGGACGCAGTGCTGCAGCAGAAAGGTTTGCCTTTGCTTTTCTGCACCCAAAAAATTAGCAATGTTAAAAATTTTCTTCACCAGTTCCTATGGCTTTAGGTCCTCAGCAGGAATGGTTACCAAATGCCTAGGACCAAGCTTACACTCTATCTTTTCCCAATTTTTAGAGCTGATGGAGCTGCAGGGAGGGCTCTCCTTGGTATTGGTGAGCAGAAACATGACAAACTCAGGGCGGGGGTTCCGTGAAGGGGAGAGCAGACTCACCCATACTCACCTGGGCCAGAATGGCTAAAACTCTGCTGCACAGAGAGTGCCAGTCTCTTCACTATAAGTAGTTTTTCAATGTAGTCATACAATGAATTGTTTTCTGAGGTGGATGGTTGTGCTTCCTGTTACTACTGCTTTTCCTTCTAGACTGAGCTTTTATTGGCTGCTGCTAACTTACTAGTGGACAGAAAGCTTCACGCCTGTGGGCTACTGCAATCATGGTAATGAACACTCTGCTCAGGAAGGGGAGCTTTCTCTGTCTTTCCCAATAGCCATTACCCCGATGCTGGGGATTTAATACATTCATTTATTCTTCTTTAGATAAACAGAATTAAATCCAGAATGAAGCAGGGAGCAGTCTTACCCGGTTTGTGCTTTGCATGATTTTCAGGGTCTGCACAGTTCCAGCTGTGTAAACATGATTGAAGAACTTAGGTATTGTCTAATGGAGGAGGATTGCAGTTTGGGAGAGGCCCACCATGGCTGGGCTGGAGCCAGACATTCTTCCACCCACTCCAGTCCACACCCTGCAAGGTCAGCTTGTTCAGCTCCTAGAGTCAGAAGTGAAGATGGGGCAGCTGGTGTTAATTATACTGTCTTAATAGCTTCTTATCAGTAGGGGATGAGACTAGGCCAGGGTTAGGAAAATCTAAAGTCGTATCCTCAGAGATGCTCCAGTTATGGTGCTAGGAAACAAAGAAATGGAAGACATTGGACAAAATAAGGAAGCCCAAAATGTTAAATATGACAATAAAGAATAAAATATCTATTAAAATTGTAGCTGTATTTATATTCAGTTTGATTCTCTCTGTGGTCAGTGGAAGCAAGAGCAGAGAAATAGTATGTTTGGAAAGGACCGATTTGTTCTGATATCTGGACTCAGCTTGGTTCTTGAGATTTGTTTAAATAATGACTAGCTCAATAATGCTAAAGACTTTTAATATATGAGCACTATTATTGTGGAAGTAAATATGGTTTCACCATAACAAATACAAATATTATGGATCATCCAATTCCTCCATCCCTACCCTCCACCCATGATTTTGTAGATCATGTACAAAGTTGGCTCTCCTAGTACAGTAGAGTCTGGGATCTAATAACTGTTCTGTCCCTCTAAAGAGGCACGTGGGCATGCATATTCCTGAGCTCCAGGGTTTGGGCTTTCTGAAGAGATAGCGGGTTTCCATGCCTTGGATTCTCCAGGTTATTCTTGGGGGAGGGTCAGTGATAGTTAACACAAAGGCAGTTGGTTTTCCACCGGATGTGAATGTCAGGACATGGTCCTCATCAAGGAAGAAAATAAAGCATTACCTTTTAAATGCACTGGAATGCTATTGCATTTAGGGATAATTCAGTCAGTTATATTCACTCCTGATACAGCTGGCTATTGAAAAAGTATTTTCCTGAGCAGTTCACTTCAAAGCAGTGTCTCTGAGACAGAATATTCTTTTCTAGGATGGGAAGCCTCTGGTTTGAGAAGAAAAGCTAGTTTGGTAGAGCAGTGAGTTTGAATCATATGGGAAGTATTCAAGAATATAAAGGGGACGAAAATACAATAAATTGCCATTTGATGCAGTATTGGGATGTCAGAGAAATAGGAGACTCACTAGAGAGTTCTAGGCTACAATGTGTACACATTCATTCCTTTGTTCAGTAGCTGTGGGAGTCTGAAGAGGCAGAAACGGGCCTCCAGACTAGCAGCAGGGCATATGGGAACCCCTACATCTTCCATCATATTTAACCTGGGAGGGGGTGATCCTGTCAATACTGTCCGTGTGGTGCCCCTGGAACTGAAGACCAGGATGCCTATCAGTGCTATGCTGAATGCTGTAATTGTAGCATGTGCAGAGCATCCCAAAACACTTAGGTCCTGGGTGCTTGTCTGAATCATTAGGTACGAGCATTATGGGTGCCATAATAGCAGTGGAATTCCTACAACTAAAAAGGAAACACATTTGTCTTGTACTTCATCTACAATCACTTACACTTAAGCTATTGATAGTTGATTGGGATCTGCAGACTGCTGGGCTTGTGCCATGGGACTTCTAAGCATATTTGATGGGTGGAACAGACAAGGAGGCTGTAGATTTTGGCAAGCTGTAGTTCCCATTAGTCAGGCTGACTGTATCTGACACTAGAGATTCCAATTCACCAAGATGAAGCTTACTTCCCCAGGCTTTGGCTGATGGCCCAATGATATTAACGTGAAGGACAGGAGAGGACCAGTGTTACATTAGACTGTGAGTTTCCAATGAGCAAATAGTTGGGTAGCTAACTGAATACTCTGTTGATCTTTTGGGCAGACATAAAATTCATGGCAACTTTTTTAGAATTTGAGGGAATTGTAAGTTTTTAAATTTTATTTTGCAATAAATGTTAACCATTCACTCTCCTAATAGGGAGATGTGGGCTCTTTTATAGGGTGTATGGACTGTTTGTAGTTATACAGTTAATATTCCTTTCCTCAAGTTTTTCTTGTAAGCGGTACCAATAATATACCCTGCTAAGGAAATTCCAGACACAGCTGTTTCTAATATTCGGAGGGGCCCCCACAGAACCAGCAGGCTTACTCTGAAGGTTCCTTGGTGAGAGGGAGGAAGTGTCCCAGAGAAAAGACATTTTCCACATTGGTGGGTTTTCTGTCAGAGACTTGGCCACTACTATTGTTTCTGATTGCCTCCCTGTAGCTTCCCTAGAGGTGTGAGTTTCTAGGCAGAAAGATATGATGTGATAGGAAAAGGCTACAAAGCTGAAGGAAGAAAGACTTCTCTGAACAGAATGGCAAGACAAGAGGATGTTTTGGGCATGGCAGAGATATGTTGAATACTATGGAATGGTGACCGGGAGATGAGATGAGAAGAGAGGAATGAGAATTAATTCATAAGAGCACTTATTATTTATAGGTGGAATAAAAGGTCAATTGAACTCCAGGGAAACCTTCCTTTATGCAATGCCTGCGAATATGTTGAAGTTTTGTAAAGGCAATTCCATCTTAAATGCACTGGGGGAGCTGACAACCTGCAGTTCATGGATTATTCTATCTAGTGCATATACTATTCTGTTTCGTGCAATCTACTATTCCCCTGCCCTGGACAATCTTCAGGGTGCGGTCAGGAGAAAGTAAATAGAACAGATGGAAGATTTCCTCTCAGGAGAGTTCAAGAGCTTCCTTAAACAAAGGCGAGATGTGAGCAACCCCTTTTACTCTCCAAACAACCTTTCTGAGAACTACCTTGGAAATTCTCTGGCTTCCTCACAGTTCCTAAGTAACTTCTGAAACATACTCTGATTAGTTTTACTTTTTAAAATAAAAGTTGCTTTGTGCAAAAACAAAATCATCTGGACAGTCTGTGTCTAGTTGGGTGGTGCAGAAGAAAGGCGAGCTCTTGTATCAATCTTTATTCCCTCTGTAAACACAGATGACCAGAAGGGAAGGCTGTTATTAATGGTAATGCAGACCAGAAAAAAGGCTATTATTTTCAGTCTGTTGAACAGTACAAAAATGCTTCTCAAGCACTGTGTTCAGATGTTTCTTTTTATTAGCCGTCACACAAGGAATTAGACTCATTTCAAAGAGTTCATTTTCCCACTCTTGTCTCCGTAAAATCATTACTCATGAGTGGTTTCTTTGTTGAAATACCGCTGACCTCCCATATTGGAATGGATAACAGGGTGTTAAACATATAAACTTTTCAGACTGCATAAACTCTGGAAGAAGGGGACAAAGATTCCCCAGAAGAATAAAGCTGTTCATCAATGTCCTTGCTTGTTATTGTCCTATAAGCATCTTCTCCAGGAAGCTATGTCAGCATTATAATTCCGTGTTGTGTGTGTGTGTGTATGTGTGTGTGAGTAATAACAGCAGAGGGATCTTTGAAACCAGCAGGAGGTTTTAAAATATAATTCTGCATCTGCCCCGCTCTTTTCTCCTTTCCAACCCTTTTCTACCCCCTGCCCCCAATCCAGGACTATTAGGATAGATATAGGAGTTGTGCCATGTCTTAAAATACGAGCAGATGATGATCCTTAGCTCTTCAGCTAGGCGCCATTTACATTTTGCCAAAGCTGATTATTTTATCTGCAGTTTTAATAACAAGCCAGATTATTTGCTGTTCACTAACTGATAGAAGCAAATAAAAAAAGATTGCAAAGTGGAATTAAGGGGATAAGAAAGCTCTAGGGCCAAAGAACGTTTTTTCTTTAATTAATAATGTCAATTTACTCCCAGAATATTTTTATGCTAGAGTCCAACATCTTATACTAAATAAGTCTGCACCCTCCCTCTCTGTAACTGCCAAATTGGAATCTCGGAGACTAGAAATCATGCAGGCTTGAATGAAGCTTCAAATCCTCTACTCCCTGTGCTGTCTTGTTTTCTGAACATAGAACTAGACTCCTCAGGGCTTCTCCAGCCACAGCATGGCATTCCTTCATTAGTCCCATGTTTCACAGACCCAGTCATGAAATATTGGCATTTTAACCAACAAGGGGCAAATGCAATAAAATTGGAGTTCAGGAGATGCAGTGTTTTGGAAAAACAGATTATTCTAAGGGTGTAAAGATACATGATCTGTGCTAAATGGGCAGAGCATTTAAATTTACCAGACTGGTTTTTAGTAATCTTTCGATTTGTTCCATTGATTTTTTTCCCAGCTTTATTGAGATGTAATTGACATATAATGCTCCATTGTTTTAACTTGTGAATGGAAATGAATATTCAGGATGACGAGGACTTGTGGTGGTGGTGGTGAGTGTGTGTATGTGTGTCTGTGATATTTTTTATGACTATAATCCAGGCTTACTATGCATCAGCTTTACATAGATTTTTCTAGAGCTGTGTCAGAGTGTCTTAAATCAGGTCATCTCAACTGAAATGAGAGAGAGGGAGAGACACTCCTGTGTTCTGCTACTTCATATTCAAAGTTTGAGCCAGCTCAGAAAAAGTCCTCACAGCTGTGGCCCAAAGAGATTCCAAGACTTCCTTGATGCTTCTGATGGAGCAGCCATTCTTTTTTTCAAAGAAGAGTTGGACAAGCTGAAGGCTAGGGAGTCATACTGGAACCACCATGTGCTAAAGGTATAAAGGACTTTTTTTCCTAATAAGAGCAGCGGGACAAGCGCAAGTTGCCTTCAAACAATCAGACTTCCTCAAAGAGTAGATTAATTGGCTTTGCTTCTGAATTTGTCTAATTGCTTTTGAGGCAACACCCTGAAAGATACAGCTTGCTTTCTCCTACTAGTATGATTAAGTGGACAACTGGAAGAAGAATAATTGTAAGTAATTCTAGGGAAAACAGCAAAAGAATAAAACAGCATTGTGTATGAAAGATGGATAATGACAATAAACATAGAAGGAGACGTTTGATCCCTTCAATTTTGGTATTCATTATTCGTAGTTATTATTCATAAATTTAGCACAAATGTTAGGCCTGCACCCCAGTGACACATTGGCATCTTAAGTTGCTTTCTACCTGGTTTTGCAAACAAGGATTTAATGGTTTGGGTAGTCTCCCTCTCCCTCTGTTGTTATAGCCTGTCTTTTTCATGTACTGGGTTCTATCCCTTTCACACTCTTTGTCTCCATCATCTGTCTCACTCCCCCATCCAAGATTCATTTTCTCTCTCTCTCTCTCTCTCTCTCTGTCTCTCCCTCTTTTTCTCTCTCTCTTTAATGTTTTAGGAAAAAAGATTTTTAACATGGAAAAGTGATATTTGAGTAGATTCCCCTAAGGCAATCAATTTACTTTTAATTTGTCTGGAACTAAGCTTTTCTTTGTTGCAATGAGGAAGGATTGAAACTGCTGTAAAATTTATTAGCTTCCAGGAAGATATTTGACATGAATTTTTTTAAAATGATTGTGCTGTTTGCTATACCCAGAAGCAGTGTCATTGCAATTACAGTATTCCAGATGGTTGCTGAAGTTACACTGAAACATCAAGCTAATGCTAGACTTTTCCATGAGGCTTTTGTTAGTAGCGAATAGTCCAACATAGGTAGTTAATAGATACTAATCCCTCTGACCCTCCTATTTGCTTCTGGTGACTGTTTCTAGTGATTCCTACCTAGCTGATGACATGACACACATTGTCTTTTTGAATCATTGCAAGAGACAGTGATTGGTTTACTGAGCATTTTATTTTTCAAATGTGAAGAAGTGATTGGAGAATTGCTAATGTTGTTTCTTAGCTCCTCCACCCAGTAACATGAACATTTTGGCAGTTGAGAATCTTTAAAGAATTTAGAAGTTACAGTTGCAACATTTTTCATTGACTTATGTATAGCATTGCCTGTTCTATAAAACTGAATGTCCTGGGACTTGACTGAAGGAAGTGTCAGTTCCTGTTAAGAGAAACACCAGCTGCTGGGTGCCTTTTTTTCCTCCAACATTAAATTTTCATTAAAAAAGGGAAGACTTTTCTCCTGGCTAACATGCCTTGTCCCTCTTGCTTTCTGTACCAGACTTATTTGTGCCATCCTCACTGCGTATTCTGTCCAATGCCCAGAAGCTCATGACCAGCATAAAGGCGGCTTTTTTCTCAAGCTAATGATGTGTTAGCAATTTCCTTATTTTCCAGGAAAGAGTGAAACCAAGTTGGTGATAACTTTAGGTTCAGTGCTGCTGGTAAGCATCATCTGAAGGCCCCATCTTCCCAGCAGCATAACTACCTGTAGAATGTGTGAAAGAGTCTGACTGTTTTTAATCTATATAAAGTCAAACAACTGGTTTGAACTCTTTACAGAAGTGACTAGGTGTGATAGGTGTCCAACGGATATAGGCTAAGGGCTTTAATTCTGTGGACATCTTAGAATGAAACTTTCGAAAATGGTACCACTTTGCTCAGAGTTGCAGTATCTCAGTGTTCCTCCTTTTGGGGAATAGTTCAATGGCCTTTTGTGACACCTCATATTTTCCTTGTGAAGATGCTTTTTCAAATGGTTTCTAAACACTTAGATGAAGTCCAGCACTTTGTCAGATAATTTTCTCCACCATAGAAGCCAAAATACAAAGATTCCAGTCTAGTCAATCTCTGCTTATCTCAGTCACTGTCAGCACCTCTTATTTCTCAGTCTCAATTTTCCAGGCAGCCTTCTGCTTCATTTCCTTGCTCCCCATGCATCAGCACAAATGATTTATACTCATACACATCTTGAAATCTCTTCTTTATGGATTGAGTTGAATCAAGCCCCAGTAAAAAAATGAAAACTCCAGGAACTATTGTGATTGCCCAAATTGCAACTTAGATTGTATGGCTGTACATGCCACACTATCATCTATCATAAATATTAAATTCTCAAGCACTTATACTTCAGCATGTTTTCACTTTGTCTCTTCGACCAGCTCAACACTGAAGATTCCATTGAAGATAATTCAATTGCTTTGAATTCTGAAAGGGGCATCTTTTTAATCTATTTTCGTGTTGCACTGAGTCAGTGAATTACGGGTGTATAGACTGTGAATGAGGGGAGAGACTTATGTATGTGCCATTTGGCATCACAGAGGCCAAATATTGGGTGGCACTTGCTAACTGATGCTGATCTGTCAAATGGTCTAGGACAAGGTTGGGGTTCATCAGTCTTTTCAGCCACTGCCTCTATCCCAGGCTAAAACTAAACTTTACAGAATTCCTGCTGTTTAACTAGTTAGCCATTTTGAAAATGCCAAGCCAGTGCTAATCAGGGATGGCTTTTCTCTCTGCCTATCTTCTGTCTTTTGGCAACATCCCTTTGCCCGTCTCAGGAACTTTGTTCCCACACCCTAACCCCTACCTTGCCCTCCCTGAAGTATCTCCATCTCCAGATGTTTCTAGCCTTTCTTACCCCATCAAAACTCTTCTATCCTGGATCCCCTTCACCCAGGGCTTTGCTATATGACCAAAGAAAATATGATAATCTCAATTTGGTAGTGGGTCCTCTTATTTTAACAGAGACCTTTAATGCCTGTGCCCAGAAGAATGAAAAATGTGGGAATTTCTCTCCATGTCACAGGGCTGATTTTTGGATAGCTCTTCTTTGGCATCTGTCAAATAATATGACATAGGTGTTTCGAATGCCAATCACAGTTCTGGTATCTTACCCCTTCTGCCTGTTGTCTGTCAGGCCATGGTGGTGTAGGAAGGGCTGCTAACAAGCATAAGGCTAAGGAACAGGAGAACAAAAAGAAAACATTAGTAAGGAACCAAAATGGTAGAAAATGCTGAAAGAAAGAGAAGAAGGGAGTGAGAAAGAGACAAGTAGCTGTTTGTAGTGTAATTTGTGATTTACTTCTTGTCACACTAGAGTGGCTACAGGATAGCTTGGTGTCATTTGTTTATGAGTCTCTAGAAAATGTCTCCTTCACTGGTGTGCCCTTGAATATTTTATGGATGGAGCTCCATCTTTTCTTGCCAAGACTATGGGTCCTTTAGGAAGTGAATGTAAACACCTCCCAGAATTATAGCCTGGGAAGGTTCTGGAAAGTTGTCAGTTTGCAAAGTCTTAAGCCTTTGTAGAATTTTTGCTAGATGCTCAAATGGTATCTAAACACCCAAAAGAAGCCTGGTTCTTAAGATGTCAGATCAAACCCAAGATAGAATGTCTAAAGCCTAGACAGCATTTCCTGCCCTCCTTCCTTCCTCCCTTCCACTCTCTCTCCCTCCCTCCCTCCTTCCCTTTCTTCCTTTTCCATTGAGCCCATTGCTACTCTGCTTGCCTTGTTCAGTTACAGATATAGGATGGATGTTCATTCTCTTGACTCTTTGCAGGCCTTAAAATGCTTTTAAGAACTCTTTCCAGGATAATGCTTTCCTTTGGTAATTCCCTGGCATATTTGACTGGAGCATTAGTTTTGCCCTGTGTATTTTAATTAATTTTGCCAGAAAGAGTCAGCATCTGCAGTGGGTCTAAAAGGCTCACCATCGGTCCCATTTTTGGCTTATATTTCATAGGAATTAATAACGATTGTATCTGATGCCAAGAAACAATTCTTGATATTTGAACAACACATTCATTTCATAAAATAGACACTTCTGCTTATTGTGTTATTAACTTATCATAGTATAGGCCCCATTAGCTATTATTAGAATTGAAAACTTCAAGGTATGTGGCAAATGTATTTTCAACTGGACATCAAAGCATAATGAATCTCTTCAAGATCTGCAGATAGTGTTCAGGAAATCGTTCAGAGACTAAGATGACACTTAACTCTAATGTTTTTCAAGTGCTCCATTTACTTTATTGCCTCTGACAAAGCTACATAGTTTTCTTTGTAGGTTTCCTTAGTGTTTCTACTAAATAGAGTAGTTATTTCCACTTTTAGGAGTTGTATCAGTGGCACAGTATCTGATGTGTTGAGCAAGATTCTTTGTTCTGTTGCTGTCACTCTTTCTTGTACCTTTTTCATTCAATTAAATTAAACTGTTATTGAGTACCTGCTCTGTGCTGGACCCTTTGTTAAGTTTTGTGGGTATGGGAGGGAACACAACAGATATAATCTTTGCTCATTTAGAGTTTACAAGCTAGCATTGAATATAGATATTAAACGAGTAATTACAAGTATGATAAGTGCTGTAAAAGGAGGTGGTATGGGACCTACCTAGTCTAAGGAATCAGGGAAGGATTCCCTCAGGAAGTTAAATTTAAGTTGAGAATTCAGGCATAATGTATCAATTATGAATAGTGTTTAACTGCTAGTAATAAAGATCCCCCCCCCACTAAAGAAAGTAAATCAGTGGCTTAAACAAGAGGGAGGCTTATTTTTCCTCTTATATAAAAGAAGTTCAGGTCTAGTGAGGTGAATCTACAATATCTTCAATATCCCAAAGTCCTTATATCTTTCTATTCTGCCATCTATAGGCACGTGGCTTCCATCCTCAGAGATGCCTCATGGTAGTAAGATGGATACTGTAGCTCCAGCCATTATGTCTCCATTTTAGACGGGACAAATCAGGAAGGAAGGACAAAAGAATCTCCCTGCTAAATCAGCTCTCCCCCTTTAAGGAGTTTTCTTGACATCCTGCCTCCATAAGATTGGCCCAGTCTTAGTTACATGGCCACCACTATCTACAAGGGAGGCTAGGAAATGTAGTTTTTAAGCTTTCACATTGCCATTGCTAACAGAAGTGGGGTTCTGTTTCAAAATATGAAAAATAGATATGAATATTTGGTAGGCAGTTTATTATGTCTGCTTCAGGTGAATAGGAATTAGGTAGGTCAAGAGGGGATGATTCTAAACAGTTATGTTTTCTTGATTAGGTGCACATGGCCAATTTTAACAGCACTTAACTTCTTCATAATTATTGCCACAATCCCTTCCATTATATCTCATAAAAATTGGCCCTGCTTTGGTCATAGATTATTTTGTTCATGGGATGATGCAGAGTAAGCTAAGTGGTTGTATATGAGTACAATCCAGGAAGCTTTTCTGATTTACACATCACTTGCTTGTAGGTTATGTTACTATTGCTACTCAGAAGTAGCTAACTACTTGAGCTCTCAGGAACTGGAACTCACTTTAACTTTCCCTTGCTGCCTCATTGATTGCAGATAACTTTTGAGGAGCTAACACATTGCTCTTGTAACTGTTACCTTGAACTATTTTAGTGTTGGAGTTGTGTCTCTGATCATTGGGATCTTTGAGTTAATACACCCAAACTCTGAATCACTGTAAAGAACCGCCAGCATTATTGAATATCTCCATTGTGCCCGGACATCTATATAAACCCAACAGAGCCTCTCAGCTCTTCTGTTCCACCAAGACTTTGCAAGTTTAGCAGAGCCTGAGATGGTGTTTTCATCATGTTCTTTTTTTACTTTGGTTGGGACCATGGGTAGGCTCTTTCTAGTGTGGAAGCACTTTGTTTGCCCACATCTGAAGAGACAGTAGTTTCATGTCCTGAGGAAGGGAGTAATTGCTGCAAAAGGTTTTGCTATAATCTGCACAAAATAACATATTCTGTTCTTCTTCTATTTGAATTACTTACTTATCCATCATGACTTAGTCATTGCTGCCTGATATGCCTCCC
Organism: Tapirus indicus; assembly: GCA_031878705.1. Taxonomy (NCBI): domain Eukaryota; kingdom Metazoa; phylum Chordata; class Mammalia; order Perissodactyla; family Tapiridae; genus Tapirus; species Tapirus indicus. The sequence goes on along the minus strand of CM062942.1, from coordinate 83,929,828 downwards.
ATGCTCTTGCAAGACTGATGCTTTGATTTAAGATTTAATTTTTTTTATTTTGGCCAGTGGTTTTGGGATTCTCTCACCAAGATCCCTAATGACAAATTATGACCCCAAAATACTTATTACTACCTAGATTGAAGAAGCTTTATTTTTTTCTGTATTGTTTATTTGTTGTCTAAAATAATCCTATCTGTTTTGAACTAAGGGATTCTATGGCCTCCAGATTTGCGTCCCTCTTCCAAACGTATGCACTGTCTTCATTCATTTTTTTGCAAATCCTAGAGACAAGTTTGGAAGCAGGGAAGACCAATTTGCAAATTCATCATTCACCCCTAAACATGTGTACATTTAAATTAAAGACACCTGCCCTCATTCATCTGTACGTGGTAATGTGTTTGAATTTCTACAACTATGTGTGGATTTTAGAGTCTTACATTTTGCTTTGCCTAAGCTCAGTTCAGTACTTTCAGAGAAAGATGTAGCAAGGTATAGAGTCACAAATAGACTCATAAGAGGAGTCTTAGCAGGGAATTAGTGAATTGTTAGCCTACCTCTGTTTCAGCTGAAGTGAGCATCTTGACAGTTAATTTGTGATGATACAAAATGATTCCTCTCTAGTCTCATACCTCCATCACCAGCCACAATGCTACATGATGGCAGGCACATAATCTCTACCAGTCCTTTGCAATTCTGGAAGTAGTCTCTTTGCTTTTTTACATCTGGTCTGTCTTCATTGCTATTCTCAAGGGGCTTTGTATTGCAACTTTCTCACATTTAATACACACTTAATTTTCTTACTAAACTGAAGTTTGGGTTTTTAAAAGGTAATTCAGCTGCAGTACCTTTATGAATGTAAGTGACCTTGGACTGGGAAGACATTCTTCCTGCCTATCCATATTCACCGTGTTCTCTTTCATATTTCATGTGGCTATAAACACTACAGCTAGGTTAGGTTTTGTTTTAATTGTGTTGACAGAAATGTCACCGAGTGTTGTTTCATACCAAAAATGATGAGCAGCAAGTCACTGCTCTTGGTAGGGATTTAAGGAAATAAAGATAGATCTAAACCAGGGATAAGACATTGTGAGTAAATGAGTCTCTTAGATTCAAGTCTTCACTTGCATGAGGTAAGAGCAGTGCACATAATAAGTTCACATAATTAATCCAAGAAAATTGCATATTATTCTATCTCATATAGGGCTGAGGTAGGCTTAGTGAGATTGGTGGGTACGCTTAGACTGATTGCATTCCTGGGGGTACTGAGTGAGTTTACCTTTTCCTCTTCCCAGAGAGTGATTTATTCACTTAGGCAGTGGGTAAGCTGAAAGCAAGTACTGTCTTTTCAGAGAAGCTCCTGAGAAGACTGTTTCTTGCTCTGGTCTTCCTAGATTTATAAGATCTTAGAGGTGTCTGTCTCTGCTCTCACTCTGTATATGCTGGGGATGCAGGACTCCTCATGCTGTTCATTTGGTGCAGCCTACTATAGGGAAGGAGCACTGTACTTGGATTCAGGGTGATACATGGATGGCATTCTCCTACTGAATTTTATTGAAAACAAAAACTGCATCTACAAATTTGAAGACAGCCACTTGGTACTAAAAACTTAAAAGAAATGAGAGTTTTATGTTGAGCCCATTGGGAAGATTCTACGAGATTGTACTTCACCACTGTTCTGCTTTAGGAGTGTGAGCAAGAGGCCTGTAATATCAGTCTGAAGGTCAGCTGGAATTTCCGCTTCATAGCTGGTCACATGTCCGTGGTTCTAGGGCTCAAAGGCTTCTATGCCTTTGTGCCCTAAGTTAGGGACAAAAAGGACAGGGATCCCACGGCCTTCTGAACATTTTTTTTTTCACTGACTTCTAGGGGACTCTTACTCAGTTTTGTGGAAATAGAAGTTAAGTATCAGACTGTTCCCCCACTTGCACCTCCTACTCTCCACCACCAAACAAACACTCACACTAATTCTTTAGAGCTATTACTTGGAAAGTTATGAGATGGGCCTCAGAGGAGATGGAGAGGAATCAATATCTTTTTGGGAAACTCTGAAGATGTGAATTCTGTCCTACTAGAGGAATTGTGGGGCCTCCTGGGGAAAGCTCTAGATTTGGATGAAACTGATTGTGGGTGGATCAGCCATAGACTCTTCCACTCATAATGTTTGGGTTTACACAAAGTGTTTCCAAAATATGTCCGAACATGTTTCCCTTACTTTCATACTTCCTGCCCCCAGGAACATAGGTGTTTTGAATGACGATGGGCTATCAGATGACAGCACTGAGAATTTGCAGGGAAGAGGCAGAGAAAGGACTTTGACAAACCCTTCATTTTGCAGAGGTGACCATACAACCCTGATGTGGAACTGTGCTGGAGTTTGCAGAAGCATTATCCTATCTACATGGAAGGCACTTATCTTGGTGATAATGCTCATTTATTATTTGGTTTCAACTCTGCAACATTCTGAGTGTTTCATTCTCCAGCACTGAAAGGGAGCTTAAAATGGCCATCTTAAAGATAAATTGGCAAATTGTGTCCAGGTACACTGAACGAGGTCTTACCTTTGGTTGGCTTTTCAGTAGTTTAAACTAGGTCAAAGGCCATTACCAGCGTTGTGTTGAAATCTGGACTCAGCCTGGATTAGGCCTTGCCATTTGGCTGCTTCCAATGCCTTTTCTCCCAATGATGAAGTATACACGCAATTCAATCATTATTTCTTGAGCCCCCTCCCATGTGTCCCTTTATCAAAATAACCTTTGATGAATGAGACAGAGCAGTGCCTCTTTGCTATGCCATTTACTCTTTAAAAACAATCAAGAAACAAACAAAAAAATAGAAATATAAGTGTATAAGGAAACTGTGTTATATATAGACAAATATTAGGCAAGACCCTGAATTACAGACTTCTTTCTCCTGCAAAAAAGCAGTCACAGCATATATTTCCAATTTTTTTTGGCACATATTTTTTCTGTCTTTGCAATTTCTCCTTGTCTCCCCACCTCTTCCGATCCTGCCCCAAGGTTTTCTATAAATGTTGAACTGCTCATATTTTGGTGCACTGTGCAATGTGATGAAAATTTTCGTTAAGTCATCCTCATGCAAGAATGTAACATAAATCTAAATGATCTGGAAAACTAGGGCTATAAACCATGTTAAACATTGAGATTAACAGTTTTCCAATGGACAGGCAGAAGTTAACCCTGGGTCCATGCTTTGGTGAAGCCAATGCAGAAAGCCTCTCTGAGAGGCAAATTAAAGCCTTAACCCTAAGTGAACCTGATGTGAAAAGAGAAAAACATATGTCACCAATAATTATGAATTCTAACTGCTGAGATATTCTATGAGACAGTTAAAGTAATCTATGAAAGATTTCTTTATTTTAAAAAATATGACCTAATAAAATTGCAGACAAGGAAGATAAGAAGGGATGGCTAGTTGGGTATGATTAAATGATGCTCAACCTGTGAGAGATGTGTTCGTAGGGCCAGTTGAAGCTTATGGGTCAGATGGAAGGAAGAGATCTCGGTATATTCTTTCTGATGGGAAATCAAGTCATGTAAATGGCTTAGTGAGAAGATTGGCTGGTGGGACTGGCGGTCCAAAGGAAGTGATGTGGTTGGGTTTTCAAATAGAGCATGATACCAATCTAAAATTAAGCACTGTATACCATTGACAGGTAGAGTGGAAACGTGGTTGGCAGTGCTGTTGCTCAAAAATATGGCCAAGATTTCTCATATATACTGACTGTTGGATTCCCTGCTCTGCCTCCACTTCCTCTTCTGCTGGAACCAGTTTCAAATATAGTTGATTTTTAGTAGGAGTTGTTGATAAAGATGCTGACTCTCAGCACCTTGACACTCAGGATAAACTTTTTTTTAATATATTTTTTCATCATAATGTGTTTCCCTTTAGGTTTTTTGTCAGCAGTAGGAACAGCAACAAAAATAATAATAATAAAGGGCAGGAGTATACAGGGGGAGATCTGCAGCTTTTTAAAAATCCAATTCTTCACACTTGTCCCATAAGGCAGTAAAGGACTATCTAAAAGTGCCATTTCCCACAAGGACCTGTGGGTACCTAAGAAACCAGAACACTGGGGAGTAGCAATGATTCCTGGGAAAAGCTGATGAAATTGACATTTTATTTTCTCCAAACAGATCAGAATGAAGGATTTCATTGCAGGGAAGAATGCCGGATTCTTGGCCACTCTGACAGGTGCTGGATGCCCCGGAACCCCATGCCCACCCGCTCCAAGTCCCCCGAGCACGTGAGGAACATCATCGCCCTGTCCATTGAAGCTACTGCTGCTGATGTTGAGGCTTATGATGACTGCGGCCCTACCAAGCGGACTTTCGCAACCTTTGGAAAAGATGTCAGCGATCACCCCACTGAGGAGAGGCCCACCCTGAAAGGCAGGAGGACTGTTGATGTGACCATCTGCAGCCCCAAGGTCAACGGCGCTATCCGGGAGGCGGGCAATGGCTGTGAGGCTATTAGCCCTGTCACCTCCCCCCTGCACCTCAAGAGCCCTCTGCCCACCAAGCCTTCCGTGTCTTACACCATCGCCCTGGCGCCCCCGGCCCGCGATCTGGAGCAGTATGTCAACAATGTCAACAATGGCCCTTCTCGTCCCTCTGAAGCTGAGCCCCGTGGAGCTGACAGCGAGAAAGTCATGCATGAGGTCAACCCCATTCTGAAGGAGGGTCGCGACAAAGAGTCTCCTGGCGTGAAGCGTCTGAAGGATATCGTTCTCTAAACCAGTCTTGAGGAAGAAGAGAGAGAAACCATGCTGGCTAGCAAAGAAGCAGGAGCTGATCGTTTTAATTGCTCACCAATGGTTGGTTCTTGAGTGGCTGTATTTCAGAGCTTTCCCTAAATGTATTGTTCATAAATGACTATCATTCTGTGACAATCCCTCTCATTTCAACAGGCAGCAGGGGTGTTCAGTTGGAGCAAATTAGCTTTGGCTTGAGTTGTTCATGGGGCCTTGATGTTGCGGAAACAAATTCAGTTGTGAAAAGTATTATGTACTAAGTGTTTGAATTTATATATTTTTCTATGTCAAAATGATAATATAAATTACCATTGTTTGTGGAGGATTGCATTAAAAAAAGCAAAAAAAAAAAAAAAAAAAACAGAAAAAAACAACAAAAAAGCTCTGGACACCTTTAATAAGCTTGCCACTGTTTTGTAGTGTAGACAAGTTATGGTCATTTATTGTGTACTATTCATTGATTCAGTGATGTGAAATCAAGCCCCCCAAAGGTTGTTTCTGAAGCTCGAGTACTTTCCAATGCTGCTACTTTGCTGTGGACACCCCTGCTTTAAGAACCCTTTTGCTAGCTGTGCTATTGTTGTATTTGATATTGCAAATTGCTATGTGTGTGGTGATGGCAAAAGGCTTTTAGAGGTTGGTGTGTTTTTCTTAAAAAAAAAATAAAACTACAGACAAAAACAAAGCACGAACAACTGAGACGGCAAGTGAATGAGCAACACCACACATATAGGTTGAGTACTTAGAGGATACTCACTCATGGAGGATACCCAGGTAGTGATTACTGACTGTCTTGCGGAGTATTTCTCCTGCCTTTCAGTCTTCTGCCCAGATCTGTGATAGATCATTGCAGAAAAGTCATTTTTGGATATTCTGCTATCTAATTTGAAGTTGTCAGAAATAGTGTGCTGAAGTTTTATGAGATCGATTTTTCTAATTCTCAGGCCCTGAACAGGAAAGTTGCTCCTGAAGTTATCAGTTTCCAGGCTTAGAAATTCCCTGTCTCCAATCATCTAAAACTCAAAGAGATGGAATCTATTTTGGGATCTAAATTAGCATCTTTTCAGACACACTTCCTGATTCAGTGTTTCCCAATCACAATTAGAATTAGACTGCAAAACACATCATGGGCTGGAACTGAGAACTCCACGTTGTTCTGTATCGTAGGATTATAAATAGGGATAGAGTAAGCAGTACAAAGTGTACATTTAGGAAAAGACAGGTAACAGGTAACAGCATCACTAATCTAATTTCCGTGCCTTCTAAATGGAGACACTTGGACACTTGAACTCGTGTTTTTATGACCAATACTTTTTTAAATTAAAAATGTGAACAGGAAACTATTAACATAAAAATCCCTTAGATTTAGCTAACTCTTTGCTGTAGGCTAGGAATACACCTTTTTTTATTGACAAGTTTGTTACGCACATTCTTTTTTTTTTGTTTGTTTAACATTCCTCCAACTCCCCCATTTATTAACTGTCTATTAATATTCACTAGCCAACATAGTATTCTTGCGGCCTAAGAGTTCGTTTTTTAAAAATAAACAAATATGTCACCTTTGCTCTGCCTTGGTCTTAAAAGATTTGTTTCCAGAGAAACAAGTTTTGTGGTTCTGTTCTCATTTGTTTCATTTTTTGAAATTCAAGAGTACCTAGAAAAAAGGCTTAGAGGTTAGAGCACTAGCATGCAAAAGAGGATTTATTTTCTTAAGTTTAGGTAATGTCAGCTCTTTTACATGTTTTAGTTATTTTTGCCTGAGTTCCTGGCTTTATACATTACTAGGAATATTTTCTTTTATGGGGGGAGAGGGTTTTGAGGGAGAGGGGTGGGTAAGACAGTGGGGATGGGGTTAGGTAGGGGAGAATATTTCTGAAAAAGAACCTATAATGAAGCTACAAATCCATCCTTATTTCTTATTCAGTGCTGAATACTACCTCATGCAAAATATTGGTGTGGCTGCAAATTTCCTTCTGAAACTGACACAATTAGAGACCAATTACCATAACATCTTCATTTTGGCTCATTTCATTATCTCTCATATACTCGTTTTTTCCCCTTTGATTCATTTCATTTTAGTGGTAGATTTTGAATTAGGTATTTATTTCTGTTTGCAAGTGACTATTTGATTAACACATTAAAAGTTAATTTTTTCCCTTTATGATGGCTGTCTGTAGAATTTAGACTGTTCCTCACCTGATCCATCCTGATATTATGTTGTTAGCTACCACCTCGAGGTCACTTTCAAGTCAGATTTGACAGTTTTTGTACAGGTGTTTTTCTTACTGTGCTCAGTGGGAATGAGGGAACTGAAAAGATTGTGGCAAGTGGAAACATTAAATGTTATGTGGCTGCTGAGCCAGAGAGACCACTGGCTGCCATGCCTCTTACCAGCCAAGTTTAAAATGGTTAGAGTAGGATTGGCATTGATTTTGCTTTTCTCTTGGTTTTTCTTCCTCCAGTTTTTTTTTTTTTCAGAATTCAGTTTCAAGCTATAGACCAATCCTTTTTTTCCTATCAAAATACTTTGTTCTCAGTGGCAGTCAGAGATTTTTTTGGCTTCTAAACCCTTATTGAGCATGTTCAGAGAACTACCCTCATTAAGAAAATATCTTTTTTCTCTCCACAATTGTCTGATGTATACATCCTCCCAGAAGCACAAGTGCATCCTAGGAGGGCTTTGTAAGCTGGTTTTATAAGCAGGCTGTGCCTGCAAATAGAAATTTTGTGCAAGGATCCTAAATTTCCCTTTGGCTCATTTTTCCCCCTTGTTTTTCAACATGTCTGATGAAAAGCCACAAAGGTCAGAGGGCCAAATATTCTTCCTTTTCCCTCTCTAAACATGTTACATATTTAAATGTGAGAGAGTACTTTCAGTCCCTAAATCCTAGGGAGTTCTATTCCATTTACTCTGATGTCCCTTTTGGGAAGGAGTGGTGTTGAGGCATGACTTGCTTTACTAACAAGTGCTTTGGGCACATCCTTGGGCAGGTAAACTTCTTCATGCAGTAGAAGGGTTTAGTTTGCATTGATTGATTGCTTTTTCCCAAATATGGGAATATACTATATACAAAGAATAGGAAGAAGGGAGCCATACTATATGGAATCTCTTTTTTCTTTTCTCTATACTGACTAGTCTTTGAACCTGTTCAGAACGAAACTTACCATCCCTTTGCCTCTTAAAGCCAGTAGAGTAAATTATGGCCCACCTTATTGCCCAAATAGGTAATGGGCCAAGGGATCCTGCATTTCCTGAAGGGCAGTGGTTCTCCAAGTGTAGTCCCTGGACCAGCAGCAACAACATCACTTGGGAACTTGTTAGAAATGGTATTCTCTGTCCTCAGATGAACTGAAACAGAAACTCTGGGAGTGGGGCCTAGCAATCCATATGGATCAGATGCCCACTAAAGGTTGAGGGCTTGTTAAAGCACAGGTTGATGGACCCCGCACTTAGAGTTTCTGATTCAGCAGGTTTGGGTGGGACCCGTTTGCTTTCTTTGCCTATTTAAAAATTCCCAGGTGCTGCTGATGCTGCTGGTACAAGGACCACACTTTGAGTATCACTGCCCGAGTAAACCTGCCTAATAGAGCTAATTGCACCTGAGGTGCCCATTTAAAGTAATTTATTGACATGGTAACTCACTGATCACTAGTCAAAAATGTTAAAGTGAATCCAACTTGGAACTCTGAAAATTGGAACCATCCCTAGTATCATCCTGATAGTGTTACTTCAGAATACAACTGATTGTATGAAGGGAATTCAGTTGAACTTTTCATATAGCTCTATAATATCATTAACAAGCAAAACAAAAGTGGTCCACTTGAAGCAGCAAGGACAAAGGGTAGTTTTGGGAGAGGCAGAGGTGTAGGGGATAGCTCGATGGGGCATCCAGGGTGGGAAAAGGACTATTACTGTACATAATAGAATTTCTGGCTGGAATTCCAATTCACCTTATGGGGATCATTTTGATGTTGAATGTTCCCCAAAGCATCCTGACAAGTCTGGTCCACTTGGCTCTTTACCCAGGGTAATAAGACCCTAACTGACTTTGAAAAACTGGCATAAATGAGCTTAAGAAGTCCATTGTATACAGTCCTAGTGTTTGCCTTCTCGGTAAAATTACATTTAAGGATGTCATTTCATGAGTCAAATTGTATCTGCTGACACTGAAGTGTATTGAGATGTTGTTCTTTAGTTTAAGTATGTAACAAAGTAATATTCAAAGGGGATGTGTGGGGGTGGGGCTGGGACTGGGTGGCTTTATATTGATAATGAAATATTCCAGAGCAAAACACATTGTCCTAATGAAGTTGTTGCAGCTCTCTTTGTTTTCTTGTGAGGCTGGAATTGGCCTGTGGGTCACTTGTTGTGCAAAAGTGAATTAATTTCAAATAGAACTCATATTGCTTTTGTAAACAAAGAAAATCAACCACCTTGTCTGAAATATATATTGTAAGGCGCTCTTGGTAAAGAACAACCCACGAAAACCTGATCTTGATTGGAAAGCACTGTAGGTCATTAGGGAAAACTGATGATGCTGATTGTTGCTCCAGCTGTGTTGGCAATTAAAGATGACCTTGTTACTAACTGAAAGTTGCTGTTAACCTTAGCAAACAAACCAGCTAACACCATTACAGCACTGGTTAAGTACATTTTTACTGGCACTGGCTGGCGTTCAGCTGAGAAAGGCTAGGATACAGACTTTAATGACCAAGAGCCAGACTAGCTCAAGCTAGAAATTCAGCAACAAATACCTCGTTGTGCTATGTGAATGCTAAGGTATTAGTTGCAAAAGGCTTACGCCTTCGCTCCTCTAGTGAGGGGAATGAGCCTGATGACACTATTACTGTTTACCTGTCAAACCAGGGTGGAAATTTAGAGGGATGCGAGTACAGTATGTCTCATTAAGCAGTCTCTGTTGCTGATTATATGAAGATGAAATTGTTGTATATGCTGATCTGTATGTTATGTACATTTTCACAGTGATTGAATCATTGTAAAAAGAAAAAAGACAAAAAAGAATCACCTCTGTCTATTTTATGAAGATGATAAAGCAGCTTTATTAAATTATTACAGTTATGTTTTAAATGGTGTTATCTGCCACATTGTTTCCTTTTATCTGGTGGTTCTCTGTTTCCCCCTTAAATGTGTTTTCTCTGCTTCAAAAATCTAATGCATTTTAGTATTAAAGGCTATTATGGAAAAAATATTGAGTGTTTGGTGAAGTGTGTCTTGGAGAGTGTTGGTGGGCTTGGGGGTGGGGGTGACTATTAGGCCTTGGAGGTAACCAGCTCTTGGCGGGATCACTGATATTCAGGCCCAGAGGATTCCTCTTGCCTTTTCCATTTCACACAATCACCACTTCTCCAGCTAAGACGGGACTCTTCCTTCAGCCAGGCTCCAGTCATTTCCTGAGCACCTCCCCTCCTTCCCACCCCAGTCAATACCTCTTCCTGAGGAGGGAGACCCATTCATATTCAGAATGGTAAAGACTTTCTTGGGTGGTACTTTAAACAAGAGCACTAAAACCATTCTTTAAAATAAACCATTTCAGGCCAACTTCACAGTCGGACTTCTCTGAAGAATTAATTTTAAAAAAGGTGAGAAATAATAGAGGCTGACAGCAGGGGAAAAGAGAGTTTAAAATAAAGATGACCTGGCTGCCCCTTTGATGCCTTCAGGTTTGAAAGTGAAGCAACAGGAGAGGTTCTGACTTTGCACATAACAAGGCTGCAGTGAAAGCTCTGACAAGCTTTCTTTGTCCAAACTATTATGCTCTGGGACTTAATACTTGGGCTGTAAGTATTCCTTCTGGCTGCAACTGGCAGAAAAAAAGTCAAGAGTAGAGGAAAAAGGAAGCATGGTAGAACATTTCCAAATAGTGCTATTAGTGGTTAAACGCTGAATTCCTTCAGCATGACCTATTCTCTCTGGACAATTAAAAAAAAAGATGATCTCAAGAAAATCCACTGTTTCCCTGGATTTCCATCTTCCTGTTATCTCTACCCACCTGTATTAAATTGAGATTGCATCTCATTCCACAGAATTAGCCCTAAAGCTGCAGCAATAGCCAGCTATTTGGTGCTGCAGTTTAGCAGGTGTTAAATCAGAATGCAAGCACAGACATGCTGGGACACACGAAGTCATATACACCGGTGTATGTACAGATGTTCACACGAACTCCCAGGTGTTCATAAAGGTGTATTGGAAGGAGGGTGGTCGCTGGCTTGGAGGCCATTAAGTCATAGAGGCTATTACAAGTGCTTCTGAGTTAGCCCACACCAAAAGCGCAAAGAAAAGAAGTTTCTTTGACTCTCTTCCATCTACCATTTTTTGGTCCCAAAAAGGAATGGCAACTCCCCCTTAAAATAAGATCATTCAAGGAACAAGCAAGAGAAAATAAATTCTCACATGACGAGAGGCATTCACATATGCAACGTAGGTATATCCAAGGTCATGGACAACTACTGTACCCCTGCCTAAAATGGGGGAGTGACCAAATCAGAGGCAAAATCTCAAAGCTATTCAAATTTATAAACAAAACGAGTTATTAAAATAATCTACCTCTTCATATCGGTAACAAAGTGCTTATGACTCACCTCATGTGGGTCACTAATTTGCTGTGTGTGGGGTTAAGAAACCATGGTGGGAACTGATGCCTAAGAGGGCAGTTTCCGATGGGAGGTGACAACTGCTCCAGGGACAAAGAGAGAAAACTTACATCATTTTGGTTTTGGGGTATAGATATGCCTGAGACAGGTGCGTCTTAGATACACTGCCACTGCTTGTAAGGGAATGGGACCCTTAACCCCCAGAAAAAATTTTCCAGGATGGGAGCAGACAGGTGTTCTCTTAGAGTTTTAGGTCTTAACCTTCCTTATGTTGACAAATGACCTACTTGCACATGTCTGACACTTCCATCCATGTACTGCTTTGATGCAGAGAAGGAGGATGGGTGGGAAGTGACACAAGATTCTCTCAGTTAAATGTGATTCCTGGCTCACTGGCTGTAACCCCACCCCATCCTCTCAATGATCACTGCGCTGCAGGGCGTCTATAGAGCCCTGTTGGGAACCCCTGCTGTTTCTGCCCGGAGGTGAGGAGGGAACCGTGCTAATGGTCCCAACAGTTCCCTACTTTCCTTCTCCCTGTGTTTCAGTGTCTTTACTTCCTCCAGGTGCCCAAAGCCTTAATTTCCCCTAGCTGTCCAGGTTTTCCAGGATGCCCCCTTCTCCCCAACCAGAGCTCTCTCCTCTCTTGTGTCTCCTCTACTTCCCTTTCCATTCTAAATTATCTCTAGAATTTAGCTGTATCCCATCCCTTCTAGGGGTTTTCTCTGCTAGGGTTTAAGGGAGCCAAACTTTTATTGAGCACCTACTCTGTGCCAGACACTTTACAAACATCATCTCATTTTATCCTCACAGAAATCTTATGTGGTAGATGATGATATCTCCATTTTATACACAAATAAATTGAGGCTTAGAGAGCATAGGGCACTTGCCCAAGGTCACACAGTTATAAATAGCAGAGCTAGGATTCAAAACCATGTCTGTCTACTTAGAAATTATTACTGTTTTCAACTACTCTTAAGGGACAGGTAATCAGCCTGATAAGTTCTTCCTGACTAGAATATTAACAATGGATGCTAACGTCTTAAGGCATTTATCCATCTGGAAACATATTGCCATTTTAACTGAGATATTTGAGAACCCAATGTCATGGTCCAAAGAAGTGATTGTAGCAGTGGGATTTTCAAGCCAGGGGGCTTTTGATCAGCCTCATAGGCATCTCCCTACTCCTTTTATACCCAGTGCCTGCCTTTCAAGTTGCATTAGTCATGCATGACGGGACTATGGCTCCTTTTAGAGTCTGCGCACTCTAGCTAGTCAACAGCCCTTGAAATGAAGGTCTGGTAACCCTATCTTCATCTGTCCCTCTGGGTTTCAAGCAATCTGTCAAGGATGTATTCATGTGTTACAGGTCAGCACAGCTGGAGGCAATCCCAATATGTGTTCACAACAGGGCTTGGTGACTTTTTTAGATTCAGGAAGTTGGTTGAGGGTGAGGGAGTCTGAGGGCTAAAGCAGGGTGGTAGTGGTGGTGAGGAGGGGAGGCATACTTAAAAAGGAAATTGAAACCCCAGGCTAGTGCAAGAAAAGATATCAAGGAGTCAAAAAATTAGCTGGGAAAATTTGTGAGTACTTGGCCACCAGAGCCCTAGGAATCAGTTCCCATGCCTGCCATGTAGTTCAGGGGGAGTTGAAGGGGGTATTAATAGGTCTCCCAAAACCCTTTATCTGGTCCTTCTTAGTCAGCGAGAGCCCTAACATGAAGCTAAACTAGGAAGTGAGGTCAGACAAAGAAAAATGGGAAGGGAGGAGAGGAATGATCCCAATTACATGCATAAAGTCTTTGACAATGAATACACAGCTTCCCCAAAGGAGGCCCGAATATAAAGAATTTAAAGACCAACCCGTTTTTAAATTCATGTCGTTGAAGTGTTTTTGTCCAGTTTGCCTCAGTGGCCCAGCACCTTCTCAGTCTGGGATGTAGTTCTCAGGGTTTTGGATGTTGGAATTGAGTTACATGCAATGCTAGGCACCGAGATGCTTTGCCAATGCTATTCTAGCATTCATTTTTTTTCCTTTTAGCAGAAAAATATGGAGTGTCAGAGACCAAGACAGAGGTATTTTATGTCCCCAAATTAACACAGAGAAGCTTTTCCCAAAATGTCTGATGAGATTTCCTCATTCCCACTGCCACAACTGTGGTCCAGGCTACAGCATCCCTCATCTGGATGACTGAAATTGTCTCCTAATTTGCCTCCTCCCATCCACCCTGCCTCTCTTTATCACATTCTTCACGCTGCAGTCAGAAGGATCTTGCTAAAAAACAATGCTGGTTAAATCACAACTCTGCTTAAAACCTGTCCATGGTTTCTCTTAAGCTGAAGTCCAAACTCCTTCACATGGACTACAAGAGTGCTTTTCAATTTTTTTAGATTGCTCCCCATAGTAAGAAATGCATTTTGCGTCATGACTCAGTATCACACACACATAACTGAAACAAACATTTCACAAACAATACTTATCCTTGTTACCTGCAATGCACTCTGAGATTGTCTATTCAACTCTGTATGTCAATGATCAGCAAGCTTCTTCTGTAAAGGGCCAGATGGTAAATATTTTACACTTTGTGGGCTGCACGCTCTCTGTTGCAACTACTAAACTTTACGGTTGTAGCGGTATGTACAAATACTTGCGTTTACAATTCCCGGGACTTCGTGCATCCCCAAAGATCCCCGTTTTCACATGTAGAGCACCCCACCCCCCACTCTGAGTAGTAAGTGCTCTAACTAGAGACATTTCAGTACCACACAATGCCTTACTCACAGGCCCAGATCTTGAGTGGCTCCACACCAATGTCCCCTTTTTAGGTCATACTTATTTTTTATATTTCTTCCCTTCAAAGTACAAATGGAGTATTTATCTAACCTTGATTAGCAGGCAATGAGCTAGAAAATAATTTTCACGATCACTAAAGAGAAGAAGAATCAGTGAGTTACAAAACAAGCTCTATCTCGTTTTCTTTCTCAATATATAATGCTCACATGTACGTATGTGAATAGGTACATACATATATATGACAAACAATGCACAATTTAACATAAATTCAATCTCCATCCCAACTTCACAAAATGAATCTTTTCAAAGAATGACTCAGAGGGAGAAAGAGATACGTTTGTTTCCTAGCACATTAGCTTGGATTTCTAGATTATGTCGCCTACACACCTTACAAATTTTGAGGGAGAATGCTGAAGCTTGAATCTTAAGTTAGCTGTATAGTTATTTTTTCCTACATTTTCTTTCCTGACTCTTCTCATTCTAGTGTTTACCATTGTGTCTGAGAAATCAGGCCAATTATTTTCCTCCTCAGCCTGACTTTGCCTTTCTTCTATCTTCAACCATTAATCCATCTCTGAACTTCACAAGAAATCTAGCTGTATCCACCCTCCTTCTACTCTGAGCCTCATGTACGAAAACTCTACCTCTACAACCCTGGGCCCATTGCACATGGCATGAGCTTTGAGGGGCCTGTGGAATGTGTCACTTCTGAGTGCTTGCTGAGTACCAGACTTTTTGAAGAATGAATTGACAGTGGGTTGGACATTGGGGAGAATAAGTGGACAACTCTTGCTCTATTCTAGGCACAAGATATGAGGACCTGAATTAGGACAGTGGCAGTGGTGCTAGGAAGAAAACTTGACAATCTTATTATGTGATTGAATGTGAAAGGGCAAGAATGAGAGAAAAGAGTTGGTAAATGGGAGAATTTATAATGGTCTGATTAGAGGAAGATGATCCTGTAATACTATTTCCTATCCTATCCCTCAACCTACAGTCCCACCAACACACTCACAGATGTATATATATATATATATATATATATATATATATATATATATATATATATATATATATATATATATATATACACATACCTATTGTGGCTTCTGATTCGTTCATTCAACAAATATTAATTGAGCACTTACTATATGATAGGCAGTCTGCTAAGTGCTGAGGATATAGTAGTGAACAAAATAGACCAAAATCCTTGCCCTCATGGAGTTTACACTCTGTGGGGAGGACAGACAATAAATAAGATAAATGAGTACAATATATATTATGTCAGATTGTGATAAATGCTAAGGAGATGGAAACAGGCAGGGAAAGGGAATAATAAATGTTTAGGGGGTTACTGAAACTTTAGTTAGAGCAGGCAGGGAAGGCCCCACTGAGAAGGTAAGTTTTGAGTAAAGACCTAAAGAAATTGAATTAGTAGCCACAGGGGTATCTGGTCCAGAGATACAAGACATGTCCAGGTTTTGAGCACAGCAGCAATCTGACTCAGAATTTAGTATCGCCCTGACCCATGGACTGCAGAGGGTCAAAGGCAGAGGCAAGGAGACGAATTACATTCTTTACTGCCTCTTTGTAGCTGAAAATGGGATATCACTACCAATAGAAAATAAAGACTGGAGAGTGGCAAGAATAAATGTGAAATGCTCAGGAGGCATGAGGTCCTGGTAGGTAAGACAGAATAGGCAATGGGAGGGGAGGGAAGATAATTGTGAGAAATGAAAATAGGGCCATGTGGGAGAGAAAAGCAGGCAATTAGAATGCGTTTGAAATCCGTTTTCAGTATCAGGTGTTTCTGATTATATAGACTGGATGATAACCAGGCCTGTCACAGTGTCTGTTTCCTTGTAAGGTAACATGATTTGCAGCGTTTGGAAATAATGAACTTGTTCTTTTTTATATGTATAGATTAGGGAGATACTTGCTCTTCTCTAAGCTAAATGAGGCAAAAGGAAATTCTAATTGGCCCTGGGAAAAGTAATTAATGGGTCCGAACAGCCTCATCCATTTTTTTTTTTTTGAGCGGTACTCCCTGCATGAGTGAACTGTACGCAAAATCCCCTCTGTTGCCTGCCCTCCAATCATCAAGTGTGTGATACCACTTCTGGGGGTTAGGATGATCCAGACAACTTAGAATTCCTTCCTGTTGGTAGAAGGCTGGAAGCAGAGTAAGTAGTATCTGGAAATTGTTTGGGCCTTGTGTTTTTGAACTTTACTATGAAAATTTTTAAACATACATGGTAGTTGAGAGAATAGTGTTACGAATGTGATGTTCCCGTCATACAGCTTTAATAATTGTCAACAGACTTGGGCTTTGTATTTCATAGAGAATAAAGGGGACTAGAAACCTTGGGTTAGATTCTGTCTTTTGAAGTTCTGACATTTTGATCTCCCTGCAATCAGAAGACTCAGAGTATAGTCTGGTCCAGAAAGAGGAGGTATCTCCAGGTTTTGCAGACTGAAGAACATTTGGAGGCAGAGAGGGGGGAATGATAACTTTTAAAATTGGGAAAGCCCTACTAAGGAAAAGTAGAAAACTGAGCTGCTGGCGGAGTACAACCCTCCAGAAGTTATGGGGTTCGCATATGATGGTTAACTTCTTTCTCCCAAAGTTTTCAGCTCAGTTTATTCATTCTACTTGGGGCTTTTCCTCTTTTTCTTTTGATGAAACACTAATTCACTGTTATACTTTAGCACTGAAATCCGTGGGAAAAGTAATCTACTTTGTCAATAGTTGTTTTTCAGTCACCTTTGTTTTTTTTTTTTTTACAATGCATTGACTTCTTAAAGTTCACGCTCTATGCTTCTTGAAAGATATAAGGTCTTTACAGTTTACTGCAGTGTTTCCTCATGGAGTAAATGTCAAGCTTAACTTTCCACCATCTTCACTACTCTTATCCCTGAACCTTGATTGCATTGGAGACAAAAAAGGTGTGTGTGTGAGAGTGTATATGTGGGTGTGTGTGTGGAGAAGGGTGTTTAGGAGGTTCTGGGATGGGGTGAGTGAGAAGGGGGAGTACATCCAAATGTTTCCACTTTTTTGGTCTGTAATTGTTGCCATTAAGGGATCCAAATGGTAAACACTGGTATAATTTTGCTTAGAAAATGACACAAAGAACTCTATAATAAGGTTACATCAGGGAGGGTCATGCTCATTTGCCAGAGACTGGCCCTGAGGGTAGTGGTATGGAGGACCGGGCTGGGCTCCAGAACCTGCACCTGGGTGGAGCTTCAGTTGAGCATATGGTAGTTTTTCACTTATTTTCAGATGACAGGTCAAATATTTGGCCTGGACCAATCCCTCCTGAGGTCTCCAAAGGCAGCTGAAGATGTTTAAAATCTCTCCCGACACTTCGTCAGGTTGCTGCACCTGGCTTTGATAGACCACAGAGTAATGTGATCAAAACAGCAGCCCCAGTAAGAAGGCAGTGAGCACAAGGTCTTCCTTTCCAGAACAGCATAAGAACGAGACATTTGGAAACCTCAAGGAAATAAACACATATTTCTGGGTGCACTTCTCAGTGAGGCCTTCCCTGGCTGCCCTAACAAGTTTCAGTAACCCCCCTAGACATTTACTATCATCTTTCCTTGCCTGATGGTTCTCCTCTCCTTAGCATTTATCACAATCTGACACAATACACAGATGCTGCGTAGCAATGTGACACTGAAAGCTTTGCAGGGACCAAGAGCTTTCATATTTTCATCTGACAACTAAGTCCAGTGAAAAGGAGATCCAATCTAAAGACATTTCAGAGAAATAGTTCTGATATGCAGATTGGCCCTATTTGACCTCTATAGACACAGCTGGCCTTATGGGGAGCAACTTCCCACATGGGGCCTTACAGATTGCACATCAGAGAATGACAGAGCTTGAATAATATTAGCCATCATTTGTTGAGCACCATCAAAGTGAAATATATGTATATATATTCTCATTTAGTCTATTAGTTACTATAATCATCATTCCCATTTTGCAGATGAAGAAAGTGAGCCTTAGAGAGCCTTTACTTGATTCAGGTTCAAGCAGCTAGCAAGCGTCAGAAATGGGGTTCAAGGACAAGTAGCCTTATCTGAAAACCCATGATTTTAAACAGCATGTTATATTTTCTTTCTGAGCTGGAAGGGACCTTAGTGATCCTCAACTCCCTAATTTTACAGATGTGGAAAATGAACCACAGAGAAGGAAATGACTAGACCGTACGATCCATAGCTCCGTGAGAGCAGGGATCAAAACCATTTTGCTTACAATTGTAGGCCCCACTGCTAATCACAGGATCAAGCCTATTGTAAGTGCTCAATAAAATAATATCGAATGAATACAAAATAAATCAGCAAAATGGAAGGCTTGAATTACGGATCTACGAGATCTCTTATATGTCTGACATTCTATTTAATGTGATCCTCAGAAATTTTTCTTCATCACTAAAGATATTTACATAGTATGTGATATAGGAGAGGGAGGCCATGGGCATGAAAGGTCAAACTTTAATAACTTCATAGTTTCTCATGAGGGAGCGCTGGCCTAGACTAGAGGGACAACGTTCATTCATTCGCACTACAAACATTTCTTCAGGGCCTGACCTGTGCTAAGCACTGTACTAGGCTCCAATGGTACAGATGTCAATAATAGATAACCTTCACATATTTGTATAGGATTTGTTCTAAGTGCTTTATGTATAACCATTCAGCATGTTTGTATCGAGCACTAATTGTATGCTAGGTATGTTCTGGGCACTGTGGTTGCTTGATTGAACAAAACAAACAAAAATACATGTCCTCATGGAACTTATACTCTAATCCTTATGACACATTTATGAGGTTGATTCTATCTTTAGGCCCATTTTATAGATGAAGGAAGCTGAGATGCAGAGAGATAAATAACCTGTTCAAGATCTCACTGGCAGAAAGTGGCAGAGCCAGGCTTACACCCAGGTACTATGGTTCCCAAGACTGCTTTTTTGTGCGTGTGTGAGGAAGACCAGCCCTGAGCTAACGTCCGTCACTAATCCTCCTCTTTTTGCTGAGGAAGACTGGCCCTGGGCTAACATCCGTGCCCATCTTCCTCTACTTTATATGGGACGCCGCCACAGCATGGCTTGACAAGCATTTTGTCTGTCCGCGCCAGGGATCCGAACCTGCAAACCCCAGGCCGCCGAACCGGAGCGCACAAACTTAACCACTACACCACCGGGCCGGCCCCCCCAAGACTGCTTTTAACTATTGCATTCTATTGCCTTTCAAAGAGGAATAAGAGTCTTTGCACTCAATGGGCTCATGGACCATTTGGGGAGACAGGCAAGAAAATTAACAACTGTAAAACAATAAAAATAGCAGCAACTGACACTTATTGAGTGCTTATTCTTTTAGAGTATTTGTGTTGAGTCTGACATATTTTCTTTCATTTCGTCCTCCTAACAACCCTAAAGGATGGATAACATTATGAACCCCATTTTACACATGAGGCAACTGTCAGGCTCCACTTCCCATGTCCTTAACTACCATAATG
Organism: Tapirus indicus; assembly: GCA_031878705.1. Classification (NCBI taxonomy): domain Eukaryota; kingdom Metazoa; phylum Chordata; class Mammalia; order Perissodactyla; family Tapiridae; genus Tapirus; species Tapirus indicus. The sequence goes on along the minus strand of CM062942.1, from coordinate 83,910,140 downwards.
TAGTGCTATCGACAAAAGTATTTAAAATATATTACGCAAATACATGAACACAGTACATCTTACAAAATAACAAAGTTGTAACCTCCCCACCCACAGCCCTTGTTTTTATTTGCTTTTTTTTTTTTGAGGAAGATTGGCCCTGGGCTAACATCTGTTGCCAATCTTCCTCTTTTTCTTTTTTCTCCCCAAAGCCCCAGTACGTAGTTGTGTATCACAGTTGTAGGGTTGTAGCTCTTCTATATGGGACGCTGCCTCAGCATGGCTTGACGAGTGGTGAGTAGGTCTGCACCCGGGATCCGAACAGGCGAACCCTGGGCAGCGGAAGCAGAACGTGCGAACTTAACCACTACGCCATGGGCCAGCTCCTTTATTTACTTTTAAACCACTAATATCATTTTTTGATCTTTGGTAGCTTTGTCCATACTGTACGAGCTAATGTGCTTTGCTGTGAGGGTCTCTGAAAGGCTATCTCAGTTAGCTGCTCAATTTCTGAGATATTACTGGCCTGATATCTCTAGAAGGTCTGCTGAGTTTATGCTGGTGTTGCAGGCTGCTTTCATAACAGCATTTTGTGGGGCATTTCAAAAATGGTACTGCGTCCCTGGGTGAAGAAGCAACATGGTACAGTAGCTAAACTTGTCATCTTTAGACTCATTCAGCCTTGAGTTCAAATCCAGTCTACTGCTTCTTTCCAGCTTGGAAAGTTACTTTTCTGTACCTTAGCACTAAAAGAAAATTCTTCTAGAGGCTTTAAGAGGAGGGAAAAGTCTATAGTGAAAAAGGATTAGGAGAACTACTTACTTTTTCAGTGCGCTGTGTGTGTGTGCATGCCTGCACGCCTGTAAGTGTGAAAGTATAGACTCCATCTCACTGTCCCCAATCTCCCCAGCCCAACTGACTACAATATAAAAAAGTGTCCTTGCCATTCATTCAGCCATCCTTTATGATTTTCCCTTTAGAAAGAACTATATAATAGAATCACACATAAAACTGATTTCACATCTATCCTAATAATGAGTTCACTCTTGACCACATTTGTTAAAGTGAATATCAAATAATGATTTGCCACTTATTGTCAAATGTTAGCCAACTTTATATCTACCTCTAGTTATCATGTAACAGTTGAGCATTAATATTTATTACTAGATGTTAGCAATTTTACAGAGCTTTGCTTAAAACATTTAGTGTCTCACAATCTGTTGGCACAAAAATTGTAACAAAGCAAATGACAGGAGAGCAGATTATAACGGAGTCTGATGGTTCATCTTTAAAAGGGAAACCTATTTCCAGAGAGAACATCTGCTCTGAATGTAGAGTGCGGGGCCATAGCTGGGGCTGCTATACTTTTAGCAGATGGAAGTGGCGTGGACTGGAAATTCACAGAGCATTGGAGACTGAAGTTTGTCACCTCACCAGATTGCTTCCTGGATAGTTCCTTGTCTAGCAGCTTTGAGCCTGCAAATGCCAAATTAGTACACGTTGTCTTCTGAGTAAAAGATCTTCCCATGTGTCAATTTCAACATTACTCTTCTGTTGAGAGACCAGTGGCTCAAATAGTCACATGTTTCCTTGTACCATATACATGGAAACATCACAGTCCATTTGTCTGTGGATGCATTCGTAAGAATTACAGGATGAAGTCATGGCTATCACATATGGAAAGAAGCTATCAGATCAATTAATTCACTTCCTACTAACCATGGTAGCATTGTTCCCTCAGCAATCAGTCTGGCCTCTGTCCAATTTTACTTTAAGGGAAAAGCATTTGCAAAATTCCCTTTCACATAAGGCCATTAGCCTCCTGACTGTAATATGCTTTCCTTCTTCCCTCTCTCCACTTTTTTTTGGTCAGTAGTTCTCTTAAGATATTGAAATCCATACTGTGTTAAACTGCTCACAGATCTAAAAGTAAAACCTTATAACCTTATAATATGACAGGGCTGTGCTAAAAGAATATTGCATGTTAGTAACTTTCCACTGTATTAACTTCCTATTGTGTCCAGAAGTGGAAAAAGCCGAGCCTTTTAACAATAAACTAATTTCTTTAACAGCCTCACTTAAAGACAGGTAGTTGCATTCCGAGGGTTAAATTTAATACAATATATTCATATTTTGAAAATGACAGTCAAAATTTGATTTGGGGGCTCTTAAACTTTGTGCCAAAGTGTCATTCTTATCTCTGACAAGAAAGGACAATATATTTAATATATTTGGCTTAGTACCTATGGCTGATGGGCTAATGGACACTAGAAATATGTAGAGGGATAGATTTAGATAAGAGAGGCTAGTGATTCATGCTCACTTATCAAATGATGTTTTATTCAGAGTTATGAATAAGCCATAATAAACACAGTGCTATGATTTGTAGTTGAGCATCAATAAAAGAAGATGAATATGAGTGGTGAAAAAAATAAACAATAACCAGACGAGATCCCAAAATTACTGTAAGTAAAAGACTTTTCATCACTCTCTCTTTTGTGTCTCTGGAAAGGAGAGATTTTTTAACTCTTATTTTTAAGCAATAAAAGTTAAAAAAAAAAAGACTTTAGCAACAATACTACACATCGCACCTTAAATATGTATAAACCTTCTTGGAGGTACATAGCACTTTATATTATTCAACAGCCACACAATCTTGATTGACCACCTACTCTGTGGAAAGCACTGTACTAGGAGCTATGGGAACAACAGAATGTACCATTAACTCTTTCACATGTAAAGTGATAGTGCTCAGAGCCTGGTCCAATATGCTTTCTTCTCCACATCTCCTTTATATTTTATATTTTCGACAATTCATCAACATGTGGCACTCTACAATATCAAGGCAGACTAAACAGGCTGCTTAACAGCACATGGTTTCAATCTAAAGAGCAAAGTAATGGTGCATATACAGTCATGTGTCACTCAACGACGCGGGTATGTTCTGAGAAATGCGTTATTAGGTGATTTCCTCATTTTGCAAACATCATAGGGTGTACTTACACAAACCTAGATGGTATAGCCTACTACACACCTAGGATATATGGTACTAATCTCACGGGACCACTGTCGTATATGTGGTCCATCGTTAACCGAAACGTCGTTATGTGGCACATGACTGTATTTGTGAAGCCCAAAGGACGTGTTTCAAGGTAATAATAGTACTTATGTGAATCTGACTCATCCTAAAGGGCTAAGGACTAGAAGACATCAGAATGCAATGTGTGAGTTTACAGATGTGTGGTAACTAGAGTTATCAGATCTGGCTTTGATTATAGAAGAAATACCATGGTGTTTGCTGTGTTTGTCAGGTGTCTATAGTCACATATCCTAATGCTCTAATCATCTGGATGATGGACTGTTTTTTTCCTCCCACTAGGTACATGAGCTTTTAGTAATATGTAGATGCTCAAAAATATTTGGATATAACATTTGGAATATAGAAACATTTTGGCATTGTGCATGTGTGTGCATTAAATTTTTAAATGGAAAGCATTAGCTTTCTTCAAAGAGTTCTTTTCACTCATTTTTGACATTTCTGATTCTAACCAAAACAAACGATCCAAGCTGCCTTGCAGTGGGCCTACTTTGAAACTGGCTCTGGGCTTTTCCCTGTCTTCTGTAGAATTTTTTAATTTTTGTGAAGCATCTGGGAGTCAATTAACAATGGCTGGGGAAAATCTCAGTGGATAAGAGCAACTTGTAAGAGGATAAACCCTAGCTTTGTTATTAGAGGTTAAGAATGGTGGTGCTCATCAGTAAAGGTCATAGCTAATATTAACAGGCACTTCCTGTGATCCAGGCTTTGCTTTAATTACTTTACGTGAATTGTTCACCATAACTCTGTGATTTAGGTAATATTATTACCCCCATTTTGCATTTGAGGCAACTGAGGTCCAGAGAGATTAAATAACTTGCCCACCAACTCACAGCCTTAAGTGGCCACGTGCTGTCATATTCAAGCAGTCTGACTTCAGAGCCCAAGAGAGTAACCACTTTACTAAACTGTCCCACCCCTGGGAGAGACCTGAGAGTGGTGTGGTGTGGTCTGGTCAGTGGTATTATTATTATTATTATTGGTGAGGAAGATTAGCCCTGACCTAACATCTATTGTCAATCCTCCTCTTTTTGCTGAGGAATATTGGCCCTAGGCTAACATTCGTGCCCATCTTCCTCTACCTCATATGTGGGACGTCTGTGATAGCATGGCCTCATAAGCGATGTGTAGGTCCACGCCCAGGATCCAAACCTGCCAACCCTGGGCTGCCCATGAAGCGGAGCACTTAACCAGTACGTCACCCCTAGTCGGTGGTATTTTAAAAAAAAAATCTTCCCCGGGGATTCTGATGAGTTTCTAGGGTTTAGAATCTCTGTCTGAAAGTAAGCTGACCTGGCTTTTTTGAAAAAGAACCAGTGCCCAGGTCCGAGGGTAAAAGGGAGATAGACAGCAGAGATGCTCATGAGCCATCGGATGATAAATACCCACCATATGGCCAAAATGATTCCCACTGCCTCTCAGTGAGGGAAGCAGACACTTTGCGTATGAAATGCACTGTTTATTTTCTTGTGCAGTGGTTTCAGTTCAAATTAAATGTTTCACATCAGACAAGGAACTAATAACAAATGATCTCCTCCCTCAGTGGTGCAGTAACAAATATGTAGTAATTTGAAAGCTGAAAAGAAAATTATTACTCCCAAAGATGCAATAAATATATGATATGTTTAGAGAGTCCTTTGATGAACACTGAAGGTGCTGCTAGCAGTACTTCTGCTTAAGAAAAAAAAATGTAGTCAAAAAAAAAAAAAAAGAAGCAGCATTTAAAAATGCTGTCTGATCTGTCAACATTTTGTTAACATGTAATACCTTAAGGACACAACTTAGAGGTAGAATCTTCAGTGAAGCAAAAACTCATTCCTTCTTCACATCACAGGAGAGGAAACTAGCAAGTATCCAGGCATACAATTTTGCAGTTTAAATGCAACTTAGTAAGATAGGCTGCCTCTGCCCCTTTCTTATTCTGACTGGTTTCTGAAAAGGCCAATGGTCAAATGTTATGATTTTCTTCAGTGAGGCACCCTGATACCTGTCCCCAGGACCCGTTCCCATTCTACTCTCGTAGCACTCTCTGTATTCGGGGAGTTCTGCTATTTTTCCTCTCTCTGCCAGGCTCCCTGTTTCAAGGACCCCAAGGAAATCAGTCTCAGCCCCTATGTTCAATAGCCTGTGGTCCTGATCTAAAGCATCAGCAGAGGCAAGAAAGAAGGCCAAAACTAGCTGCTGCTGCTAGGGTCCAGTCCCTAGGGAGAGTCCAAGGTTATTTTTTCTGCAAAGGGACTTGCCTGCTTAATGCTTGCCATAGCCAGCCTTCCTCTTCCTGGAGTCTAGTAGGCAGGACACCACAGTAGAAGGCAGCAGCACCCAATGTTGGGATTTGGCTTTACCTTACTCTTTTTTCAATTTTGAAATACGTATGGACTCACAAGAAGTTGCAAAAAATGTACCGGGAGGTCCCATGCACTATTCACCCCTCCTTCCCCAATGTTATCATCTTGCGTTAACTACAGTACGATATCAAAACCATGAAATTGACATTGGTACGATCCCCAAAGCTTGTTCAGATTTCACCATTTACAGACACACTCATTTGTGTGTGCTAGTATATGTGTGTGTGTGTGTGTGTGTATAGTTTTATGCAATTTTATCACGTGTAGCTGTCTTGTTTGCTGTAGCTGTGTAGTAGGCCTTATAACAGCAGGAAGAGTGATTTTGCCCTCACTTTTTTTAAGAAAAAAATCTCCCTTTATTTTTTCCATCCTTTTTCTCATTCCATTCAAGAGTGCACTCATCAGCAACTTTTCCTACCGCCAAATTGGCTATGGCTAAGAGTTCATTCTGTCTAGTCTGAATGGAGCTAGTGCCTTCTGGGAGTGGACAGAGGAGCCACTTTACTCTGGGGTATTGCCAGGTGCACAGCTTAGATTTTCCTTGGGGAAGAGAATGAGGCAATTGGAGGATATATTTGGTTTGCTTTACTGCTAACTTTTTAGAAATGCACTCCCAAACATCTCAGCCCAGGGGCATCACTGAGAAGAGCTGTGTGATTATCGCCTCTGTGTTTTTTTTTTTTTTTTCCATTATGCAGAAGCTGAAGACCACAGGGGTTAAATCATTGGCCTAATTAAAAAAACAAATCAGAACAAAACAAAACAAAACTAAAAAATGCCTCTAACTTTCTATTAGGATCAAGTGAAAGTTTGAGGAAAAGTTACTTCCTGGTGATGTGGTATGATTTGGGGTGTGCACTAACATGCCCTGGATCCCCAATGTTTCTTCCCAACTGCTGACGACTGATACACCACTTCTTCCCTTTAGTATAAGCTTGTAAGTCCCTATAACATGCAGGCACCCCGAGGAGGGCTGATGCTTCCAACGCTTTTTGATAATTTACATCTTAGTATGAGTCTGTGCATTTCACCCTTTCTTGAGACTGGATTATTGTGAGGGAAAGCCTATGAAGGTGCTAGACACTGGAAGCTTGAGAGGGCCGGAGAAGGGCCCAGAATGGAGATGTCAATGGTTCTGAGGACAAACTTTGTTCTGATCATAGTGCTTTCTAGAGCCAACTTTGCCTTAGACTCTCCACTTTCTGAGCCAAGTGCACAATTATCCTCCTCTTTTAGTTAGATGGTTATCATTATAAAAACAAAACAAAGACAAAAACCCAGCTATATCTTTGTTCTTCCTAAGCTCTATGTTCTATTGATCATTGGTTCTTCCCGGATTGTTTGAGGAAGTCAGAAATAGGACACTTGGAAGGCTGCCATATATGTGAAAGGAAAGACCCTATTTAATACATCCAAACCAATTGAATTCTATTTAATTCAATTCGATTATAGGTGGTTCAGTTCAATTTGATTCAACATTTATTGCACGTTAAGCAAATGCCAGGCACTGAGCTCTGGTGCTGAATGTGTGTGTTAGGCCAATACCGAATCATTTCTGTGACATGGTGCTGACACCCAAGCATCACTCCCCTCTCACCAAGACAGAAAGTCGTGTTTTTAAAAAAATAAAGACAAAAGGCAGCTAGGTTATCAATTGAGGATGAAACAGGGATTTCTGAATGGAACTCACATCTCTTTGAATCAGACTGCGACATGCTCCCTGGAGGGTGAGTCCATAATTTCCTGGCTTTGCCTTGTCTGACGTGTCAGCAGTGGATCAGAGGGCTGCTGAGAGGAGTGGGCTGGGACATGAGAGTCAGACCAAGATAGTATGATAATGGTACATTCAGCCTCAGAGCAAGCATCTGTTATTGAGATTTGTTCCTGAAAATGGTTGTGGGTTGATGCCTCCATTACAAGCCTCACTCTTGATTTCAGTGAGCTGCATAGCAGAATGCCCATTATGTTTTAAAAGAGATGCAAACTTGTGCCGACTTTATGTCAAGCTGGGTAAGTGCAAATGGGTTTGAATCTTAACACACCTTCAGTGGCTCCTCTTGTCATGTTGATCTATTGTGTTGCCTGGCTAACACAACAGTGGCCTTGCTTCAGAAAATGATGTTAGCGAATTCTTGGATCCAATTAAACTTTGGAAGCTGAGAAAGGAACCTGGATGGAACAGGAGTGAATTTCCACGTCATATACCAAACAGCTTCAGTTTTTTTCTCAGGCTGATTCTCAGAAGTCAAAACCCCTCAAATGCAGAGACTTTTGAGGCAAAGTCATCTCCTTCATGCAGGAAAGTCATGTAGCTGGGCCTAGATGGACAGCCACTGTGACAATCCTGGGTAGTAGACATCTAAAACATCTCAGGGAACTACAAGGTATTTCCCATGCTGTGCAGGCGAACTGGGGGAAAGGGTGTCTAAGTGCCTTTCCTAGTTCTTGATGTACAGGCAGTCACCTGAGAGAAGCACTCGTGGGGAAGATGCACATCTTTCCCTCCCCCCAAACTCCTCTGGCATAACGTGGTGAGCCAGTGAGTTCAGCCTAGATCATACTTCGGGACATGCCGCTGACAACTGCGTGGGTGTGAGGGAGGTGGGGTGAGAGGCAGGCGTGAGAATATATCAGATCTTGATGCACAAAGACTTACAGCATGCCCTGCACTCCTTGTAAATCGAGAGGCCTCTTAGTGGTAGGGAAGGTTAAAAGCAGACATGATGACTGATTTAACTGCCTATTAAGCAAGATCTTCTAAGTTGAGGTTTCCAAAGCAGAAACTTCTCGTTTGTTCTTTAATAAGCTGCTTACAGGTTGTGTTTATAAAACCCAGAGGCAGTGGGAAAGTACTTCACTTCTTGCCCACCTCAGTCCTTAACTGGAATGTTTTGGAGGGACAGACCTGGGGGCAGGAAACACCGGGGGAAGGAGGACCTCTAGCCAACTATTTGTACAATTAAATCAAATTATTTAGGAGCTGTCTTGGACTTTTGAGACTTTTCCAGGTCATTGTTTTTGCTTTCTCCTCTCTTCTGGGGATTGCTTTCAGGGTAGGAATAAGAGAAGTGTGAATCAGTAAGATCTGTAATGTGTCAGCATTGCTGATCAAAAGGTTCAGTGGGAACATACAGAAAAAAATGTTTAGCTTCATTGGTAATCAAAGAAATGCAGATTAGAACATTTAGATTTTTCCCACATCAAAATAGCAAAGGAGGGAAAGTGAAAGTACTAGAGCTGAAGAAAGTATGATGAAATAGGCACGCTCAAGTGGGGCTGGTGGGAGCAGAAATTGGTACAACAATTTTGGAAAACAATTTGACAGAATTTATATCTTTTGATGCAATAATTTAACTTCTGGGAATCTATATTTCCTAAGTGAATGATATTAAGTAGGTGACGTGTTAAGCACAGATATGCTTGTTGTGATTTATTTATTTTAGCCAAATATAGGACACAACCAAAATGTATAAGAGTGTGGGAATATGTTTAAGTACATTATGGCATATCCAGATGATGCACTATTAAGCAATCATTAAAAAATGTGCTTACAAGGAGCTTTTAATAACATGGGAAAATCCTTATGTTGTAATATTAACTGGAGAAAAAAGAGCACAAGCCTTTATATAGAGAGTGAACAAAACTATATTTAAAAACATATATATGAATGCATAGTAAAAAAGACAGAAAGAAATGCAACTGAATGGTAACAATGGTTGAGTTTATGTGGTGGTGCTGTGACTGATTTTTTCCTGAATTTTATTTTTTTGAAATTTTTTTCAAATTTTCTACACTGAACATGCACTGTTATTATGATTGGGAAAAATTTTTATTCAAAAAATATTCAGTGGGGGCTGGGGTAGGAATTGAAAATACTAACAAAAATGAACTTGGGAGATTATCCAGGGGTTCTATTTATCTGTGTTCTTCCTGTTTCTGTTTAGCCCTGAGAGTTGAGAAGTAGTTATATTTAAGTCTCAGGCTATGTGACCCTGCATAGCTCATTTTACACAATCTTCTGACTCTGTAAATGGCTTTGTCATAGGCCCTATATGGGAGAAAAGAAAAATACTGATAGCTATCCTTTATTGAATCCTTATTATGTGCTGGGAATTAGGCTAAGTTCTTGGCAATTATTATTTGATTTAATCCTCACAAAAACTTTTTGAGGTAGGTTATGTTATTATTATACCCATCTTACAGACAAGAAAACTAAGGCTTAGAGAGGTTAGGTAATAATCTAAAACATACAACTAGTCAACAGTACACTAAGAATTCAAACCCATGCCTATCTTGATTATTATATTTGACACAATTCTTGCTTTCAGTAAGTGGGTGAATAATAAGAACTATGAAAAATGTTTCAGGTTGGACACTTTTGCCTGGAGGTACCAGAAGACTGTATTAACAGTGCTTTAAGTTGTAAAGCCACTATATTGTTACTTACCATCAAGCCTGGGGGTAAATAATTTCAGGGGTGTTTCAGAAGTGCTATGATCCGTGGGCACTGGGTAGCCATCCCTGGGATTCTTTGGGCCTCTCCTCAGAGTTTCAAGATGGCTGCAGAAATATTAAGCATCATGTCTTCACAAGTAGGTGTTCTAGGCAGGGAGAAATGAAAGGCACTCTATTTTTTTCAGCTTTTTATTATAGAGAAAAATCTTTCACAAAAGCCTCCAAATGAAATGTCTACTTATGTCTCTGTTGGGAGACAATTCTCCAATGGTCACTTGCATTTCAGCATGTCTTATGAGCAGAGACAATGACAACTTTCTTTCTGGACAATTTTTAAAGAATGTGTAGTAAATAGCTTTGGAAGATAGAGATAATGTCTTCTTCCAGGGCAAAGGGCAGGCCTGCTTACTGTCCATTATAAAAGATTTGTGCTTCCTAAACTCAGCGTTCCTCTCCTGTAACCTAACCCACTGAGTCTGCAGTTGTCATGTCGCTTTCTTTGTATCAACCTGTGGGAATTGTGGATCGGGAAACAGGCTCAAGAAAATGCCGATAATCTGGTCACTAATGCTGATGTGAGTGATAAAATCTTTTGTCTCTGGCTCAGAAGTCATGGGTCTTCTGCCAGTATCCATAACACGGTGGCAGGTTTACTTGTTAGCTTGCAAGTAGGGTAAAATCTCAGACCCTTCACAGTTCTTGACAATCTCATTGGCCAGAATTTTTTTCATATGGCCACCCCTAGCTGTGAGGGAAGCAAAGATAGAGATTGTATGGCAAAGGAAAATGGAATGATCATATTTGGCTTAGATAAAGTGGAATTCATTCTCCAGGGCTGGGCACATTGCTCCTCCAACCAAGGTTTCTTTTGGCAAGAAAGCAGGGGAAATTGTTGTTGAGTAGGCAACCAACAGTGTTTGCCATAAAAAAATGGCCATCATAAAAGGAGAATGTGACATGTACTTCAGGGCAGTATAAACTGAGGACTCTGTAGCTTCAAAGAAAAAAAGATATTTTGTTTGAGAGCTTGGCATTAGAGAAGGCTTCATAAAGGAGGTAATACTTTATATGTGCCACGAAAGATAGTCAGAATTTTGATAGACTACGATGAGGATGGCTAGGCTGCTAAAAAGATGTTCCAGGCCAAGGAATATCATGAGTCAAGGTACAGTGTGGAAAAAGCACACGGCATATTCAGGGAGCAGTAGAGATAGTTAATTCTTACCCTGAAGTCCAATATTCTAAGTAGCCCACAGAGCAAAGATGGAATACTGGGGTTTATAGTGAGTTCCATGAATTTGGAAAAATCATTTAGTCACTGTCCCTCAGTGGTACCACATGCAAGATGAGACTAGATGTTTAATTTGCAGTCATGGCAAATAATCATATGGGTAGTGCTCTGGAGTTACATGGAGGTAAAATGGCCAAAAAGATATCATTACTATAGTTTATGCCGTTAGAAGGGCAAATAAGTTGAGAACTGTCATTAAATAGCCTACTCTCTAGAAGTCCGTATCTTGTGGAGAGCAGAGAGATAGACTACGAATCAGAGCCTTGGGTTTGCGATCTAATATACTCTGTCTTTTGATTCATTTTCCTCATCTATAAAATAAAGGCTTCAAGTTAGGGTTCTCAGTTCTGATATTTTACATATTTCTAGATCGGGATAATTACCCCCAATCATATACAAAGAGTCTGCTCTTGATCACCCCCACTTCTCCTACTTAGTATACATACATATCACATGCTGGCAGTGTGATGCATAGACATGCTAAGACATGAACTTTAATCCCACTAAATATTTTTGTGTCAGACTTGTGCTGAAGCTCTGCCTCCCTTGTGGAGTTTATTCTTAGTTTACCCCTTGTATATGTCAAATCATACTGCAGTGGGTGAGGTCAAAATGAGACTAGAAACGGAAAGATTTAGTTTTGGACCCAGCATTTAATTAGATAATTAACCCTAATCTGCTGGGTTAGTTCTTTATTCTATAAATTCCATTAGAGTGAAAGCTTATTTCTAGAATTTTTTCTATCTGCTATTTTTAATGCCCTATCAAATGCATTATCAATTTGTGTGATCCGTGATGTCTCCATAACTCAGCTCACAGAGGATTTAGGGTGAAACCAACCCCACGCAGAGAAATCTCCAAGTCATCAGCTTTCATTTTGGGGCCTCTCTTTGTCATCTCCTTCAAAAACCTGTCACTGTGCAGTGTTTCTTCAGTGCAAAAGGGCGGGAAGAAGCTTCGTCTGTTTAGAGCCTGTCATTCTTTATGCACTCTTTTGTGATAGATAGAAAAGGCACTAGGCAAGGAATCTTGTTCTGAGAGCATAGGACAGAAGGGCAGTGGGAAATGTATCCAGTACAGAAGTCAGAGCTGCAGTGGAGATTCTTATATCTTGGTTGTTACTGCACGCTGGTTCTCATGGAAGATAGACAACCTCAACAATTAACAATGCCAATCACGGCACTGTCTGAGCTCCCACTGTGTGCATACCACTCTTCTAGGCACAGCTGAGGGGGCAGGATAGAACACATGATTATGAGGAGGTTGAAATCCAGCTGGGGAAAGAAGTATTTTTTTCAGTAGCAGATGACTTACAGTAACATTTGCAAAACAGTGTACAAATGAGTGCAAATTAATATGACGCAACTAGATTAGGGGCAGGCTGTGGAAGCCCAGAATGAACAGGTGATCACAGTGAAGGAGGGTTAATAAGAAAAGGTTTCCCTGAGGAGAAGAATTTTAAACTGAGTTTTGAATGAAGGAGGCCCATAACACATACACACAGTGCTCCTGGCACCATTCCTTTATGCAGTTAGCATTTATTTGGCATCTGTTGTAGCATGGCACTATGCAGGATGCTTTAGGGGATACACGGAGGTACAAAGCTCCAGCTTTGCCTTCCCCCAGGAACTTCAAATCTGTTGTGGAGGTTCACTTCTTCCCCACTCCTGATGTTTCCTTCCGTATGGGGTAACATCCCATTAGCATAACACTCCGGCCTCTCTCTGCCCCCTCATCCTCTCCTCTCGTGGGGAGAAGGCGTGACTGCCCTGATTGGTGAGTTTGAGAACAAGTGCCGGGCAAGTATAGCTCAGCTGTGCCCTCCTGCTTTGTTTGAGAGCCTTGTTTCTTGTGTCTTTGAGGCACATTCTTTTCTGCTTCTGCACATCTTAAGTCATACAGGTGCAGGTCCCCACGTCAGGAGGCCTGCTGACTTCCAGTGCCACTTGTGACAGTGGGTTAAGTCTATCAAGTTCTGGGATTCAGAATTAGGAAGCCCACCTAAGCTATGTCCTTGACTCTAGACTTTAGCAGTAAAAAATGTGATATTTTTACTTCCATCGGTCTGAATTCTTGTCTAGCAGGCAATTGACTCAGAATTCAAAAGACTCCTATTTACTTGGCCTCCTCACCTCACCCCCCTACCAAGGTCTAAGAGGAGGTATGAAACAAGTCCATATATAATTATAAGAAAAAGTGAATGTGATAAGTACCATAAGTGTGGCTAGGCTCCTTTAAGATTCTTCTCTTGACCTTGCAAAGCCTCTCACCAATATAGAAAAGGAGAACCTTTTGAGATTCTCAACATTTACAGAATTGGTTGCAGGCTGGCTACTTTTCACTTGCTTTCAACTGTCTCTTGACTTCCTGGTTGTTGACTTTCAGCTTTTCCTCTCATTTCTAGTCCTGGCCTCTCTTCTGAGTCCCTGATTTGTATATCCAATTGCCTGCTTGACATCTCCACTTGGATGTTGCACAGGTTACTCCAACTTTAGGTGACCAAAATTAAACTCTTGAGTTCCCAGTGATCCACCCAAACCTGCACTTCTCCCAGTTTTCCTCATCTCCATAAACAGCACCACCATCCATCTGGTTGCTCAAGCAAAAGAGCTTTGTGTGATCTATATCTGTGTGGTGGTTTGATCAATGTCTGCCTCTCTTGGGTATCATCTCTCTCCTTTTTTCTGGACTGTAGCTATTGTGCCTCTCAGGGTGCCAGACACATAGTGGGTACTCAATAGATATTTGTTGAATAAGTATATTTGATTAATTAACCCCAATTCTAGCCTTTTCAATTTGCTGCAGTAATTTGTTTGGCTTTGGACCTTTGGTTCCCCCCTTGAATTCTAGCATTATCTTGCCCCTCTCCCACAAAGACTAAAATATGCTTTGGTCCCAGGCCAGTACAGATAGATTACTTTGGGAATTCAGAGGAGATGGCTAGGATAGGAGAATTATGGAAGGTTCATGGAGGAAGAATTATTTGAGCTGAGCCTTGAAAAAACAGGATTTTGGTATGTGGAGGGATGGAGGCAAGGGAATGAGACATTTCTGGTAGAAGAAGTCACTAAGAGAAAAGTGTAGAGGAGAGAAGCACTGTGTATGGAAACATGGCCAATAGGCTGATGTGTGAAGGGGTAGAATAGAAGCTACAATTGGAAAGGTAGGCTACAGCCAGTTTGTGGAAAGAAAGAATACCTAAAATTCTTCTAGGAAACATGAATCTGCTCAGTAAAAGTGTGCAATATGAACTCTTCACTAAAACTGTTAAACTATAAATGAAAGCTGCATAGACAGAGAGTATGAAATTAAAATCTGTTCCATTAGGTTATGACCGATTTCCTTGTGAGATGAGTGTGGCTGAATTTCACGGAAATATGTTACTTTTGACAATGTTAATATTTCTTGTAAAATTCTTCACATCCTCAGCATTCTCTCAGATTTGCTGTGAAATTCTGCAAGTGCAATTATTCCCCTTGTCATCTCGTGAAAACACATGTTTCAGGCTCATCCATTTTGTGGCACTCCGCTTCTTCCCTAGATTCCAAAGGCAAATAAACCCTGGCCTGAAATAGTGGAGATGAAGTGGTGGGAGGGAGGGGATTATTCTTTCTTTGGGACTTTTCAGTTAAGGAGCCTCCACTGGCCTCAGCATTAGGGAATAATTAGTGTGTAATGCAGAACAGTGTGAGAAATTGTTCCATTTCAGAAAGAACAATTAGTGAAGAGAAAATGGATACACTTTCCCAATTCCTCACTTGAACACATTTGTGCTGGCTGCTTGCTTTTGTGAATTGGAGGCCACCCAGTAAGTTGCCGTTTTTAGCAGTGATTATT
Source organism: Tapirus indicus (assembly GCA_031878705.1). Classification (NCBI taxonomy): domain Eukaryota; kingdom Metazoa; phylum Chordata; class Mammalia; order Perissodactyla; family Tapiridae; genus Tapirus; species Tapirus indicus. The sequence goes on along the minus strand of CM062942.1, from coordinate 83,895,133 downwards.
TCAGCAGACTCATTTACATCTCTATTTTATTTTTGCAGAAATGCTTTCCACTTTGAGTGGGTTCCACTGGGGCTAGGGTTGTTCCTGCGAATATGAGGCCTGGGCATGTTGTATATGAGTGCAAGGAAGGAGTGTCTTCCTCACTTCAGCCTGCCTTAGGAGGACTAAAGAGCTGCCTTCTAAAATGTAAAGAGTTGTCATTTGGGAAAGTGAGTAGATATTCTTTGGAGCTCCAGAGGACATATCTAGGACTAACAGGCAGGAGTCATAAAGAGGCAGACTTTGCTTGAGCATAGGAAATTTATCACAATCAGAGCTGCTCAGAAGGGATGGGCTGCCTAGTCAGGTGATGACCTTTGTGTCCCTGAAAGTATTGAAATAGAGGTCAGATGGCAAACTCTTAGGGATGGGTAGAGAGAATTCCTGCATAGGGTGGTAGGAGGTTGGATAACCTCAAAGATACCTTTCCAAGCTCTGCTCATATGTGAATCCTGCTGCCTGTATGTCGAATTCCGTGCATGTTTTAAGATCAAGCCCTAATCTCATTTTCTGTACAAGGCCTTCTACAGCACTTGTCTGTTCTCCACGCTTGACACCAACGATTTATGGCCTTATGTTGTTAGTACAAGGTGTCCAAACAGCTGTCCCTAGATATACAGAACACAAAAACTGTATTTCTTACAGATAATGTGTATAATAGCCTTCTCTAACCTTTAGTCCACTCCTGAATTTTACCCTAATCTTACTCCCCACCTCCCTCCATTTGACAACTCAGGATGGGATAAGATCCAGAGAAGGAATAAAGATATCTATTCCACACATTATTTATTTTGTACTTATCTCATTCAAGACCCTATCCTAGGCATCAGTGAACAAAATACATCAGTAAACAAGATAGAAAAGATTCCTGCCCTTGTGGAGCTTACATGTATGTAAAGTACCAGCACATAGGGAACACTCAATATATATTGACTTCCTTTCTTTTCAGATCTCCTCAGCTAGTATGATATTAAAGAAGTAACACTTATTGAACACCTACTATGTGTTGTGTGCTTACACATGTGATCTTATTCAATCCTAGAAACAAAACCAAGAAGTAGATCTTATCTACACTCTTTTTTTTTTTGGTGAGGAAGACCAGCCCTGAGCTAACATCTGTTGCCAATCCTCCCCTTTTTGCTGAGGAAGATTGGCCCTGGACTAACATCCCTGCCCATCTTCCTCTACTTTATATGGAACGCCGCCACGGCATGGCTGACAAGCAGTGCGTCGGCAGGCGCCCGGGATCTGAACCCGCGAACCCCGGGCTGCCAAGTGCGAACTAAACCGCTGCGCCACCGGGCCGGCCCCCTTATCTACACTCTTATATCAGAAAAACTGAGAGTCATAGGATTAGGTATTTTGTCCAAGACCAAACTATAGGTAGCACAAGTGTAATTTGAACATAGGGCTGTCTGATTTCAGACTCATGCTCTTTCATTATGCGGCTTCCAAAAAGCATAATGTTTCTTGGTTATTCTGTGGCTGGTAACTCTCTACATAGCGGAAGAAAGAAATTTTCTTTTGTAAAATGAAATTATGGCCTCTGAAGGCATGACCCTCATACTTTAGGCTGCGTAAGAATCACATAAGAAGCTTGATGAAAATGAAGATATTAGAATTCAGATGAGTCCAGGAATGTGCATTTTAACAAGCACCTGCCTGCAAGTAATTTTGATGTCCACAGGCCATGGACCATATTTGAAGAACCTCAGGTCCTTTACAGCTCTAACACTTTGTGCTTCTATGAGATTTTGACTAGTCCCAATTTTGTTATTTATAATGCATTAGAGCACTTCTAGGATTTATTAGCTGTCAGGGTACTCATTATCATCAACTCTGTCACCATCCCCAGCACCATCAGATACAGTTGACTTCCATCTGTAAGCCACTTGATTGATGTATTGTTCTTTTTGGGTAATACCTGTGGAAGGGGCAGCCTTTCCTACTCTGCTGGTACTCTCTCTCTGACTAGCCCTTACTAGCCATGTAGTTATGGGCCCATACAAAATCAACAAACAGTTCTACTGCAGGATTTATAAAGCCATTGAGGTACAATTAGCGACTTGCTTTTAGATCATATACCTTGAGAATGATCATGTTATGGATTTGACCTATTCAGCCCCACTAAAGGCTTGGTTTTTCTCACTCACTGAATTTATTTTTCTTTCCATGACCATGATGCCACCTCCCACCACCTTTTAAAAATGTTGCCTTAGTGGACCCCCTGTTGACAAGAGAAGCTTTGTGCTTTGGGGCTTAACTGCTGAATCTTTGTGTCTTGAGAGTAAGGCTTGTTGAGTACTGGCAATGGGCAATATAGGGTTTCAACAGCTGCATGTTCGAATTTACATGCTCTTCCACTCAACATCATTATAAGAGGTTAAAGCATCCCTTTACATTGTCTTAGCATGGTTCTGGGCCCTCAATATACAATTGATTGATTATTCACAATAATAATAGCTAACATATATGGATTATTTACCATGTGCCAGACACTATACTAAGTGTTTTACCTGCTAATCACCTTGCTTAATTCTCCTAACAACCCCTGTCCATACTTTTATGGTCTCTCTTTTACAAATGAGGAAACTGGCTGGAACACAGGTTAAGCAACTTGCTCAAGTGCACACAGATAGTAAGTGGTAGAGCCAAGATTTGGACCCAGTCTGATGACAGAGCTTTCCCCTCTGTTCTCAACCTGTGCACTACATGCTTCATGCAAATGAAAGGGTAATATCTTAGGGGAGCTTGAACATTTGGATCTGAGATTAAGGGTTTGCAGGTTAAACTGGAAGAGAAAGGGATTCAATCATGCTTGAATTTCTCAAAACATAATTCTTGCTAATATACAGCTGTTTTCTTTTCTTTCTTTTTTATATTAATAAATCTTTTCTATATGCCTGTGCACTTGGTAAACAGCTAATGATAATGGCTGCCACCTGTATGCCTCAAAAAGGGATTGAAAGTTAGAATGCAATTGCAATTAATGTGCATGAAAATGAAAATTGTCAAATTAACAGAGTATTACAGTGCAGAATGTAATGTGGCAACACTTTCAGCATAGAAATAAGCATGGACTAATTAGGCATCACTGCTCCTCAGCCTCACAGACACTTTGTCCCCCATCTCTATATGGGCAGTATCTCTAGAAGCAACCAGAAAACACAGTAGCTCAGTGCTTGCTTGGATCTCAACCTTCTGTTCTCCTCTCTTTGCTTCCCTGTACTTATGCTGTGGAGCCCTATTCCTTTTGGCATTTATTACTGTTGCTGTTATTCTTATTGTCTACTTTTTTATTTAAAAATAATTCCTGTTAATGTAAAATTTTAAACTGTAAAGAAAAAGTAAAATGTGAAAAGTAAAATCCTCCTCCTTCCCCATCTCTACTCACTCTGTAGCTGTAGATAGTCACTTGTTTCTCATATATCTTTCCAGAAACTTTCTATGCAGATATAGTATTTATGCACATACACAAAACCATACGTAGCTTTTAAAATTTTTGATATTATCATAGTCTTTGTCAATCTGATGAGTAGAAAAAACGGTGTCTTATTGTTTTATTTTGCATTTCTCTAATTACAAGTGAGGTTGAATATGTATTTGTGAGTTTATTGGTGGTTTGCAGTTTTTATTTTATGAACTGCTCATTTTCTATTTATTCCTTTTTTATTGAATTTTAATAGCTCTTTGAATATGACAGAAATTAGCCTGTTTTCTGTCAAATATGTAGCAAATATTTGTTCTTAGTTTGTCGTTTGTCTTTTGCTTTTTTAATGATGACTTTTTGCTATACGGGTTTTAATTTTTATGTAGCCAAATTTTTTGAATATTTTCTTCACAGATTCCAGGTTTTATATCTTCCTTTGAAAAGGAATCTTTCCCTTCCAGTATTATTTTAAAATTTTCTTCATGCTTTCATCTACCTCTTTTTAAAAATAAATTTTAAAATTTTATTTTAAAAGTAATATTGAGGGACTTAATGTGAACTAGATACCATGAGAACCCTCTAGGAGGGTTCTAGAAATATTAGACAAATTATAAAAATTGTCCTATTAAATACAAAACTTAGCTCTTAAGAAAGTAAAAAATATTGCTAGGATTCAGAAACAAAGAGGGAAAATCAGAGAGGTAAGCATATATCTTATGATGGGATGCCGTAGAGGACGGTGGAGGGGGTATCAGGCTCAATAGTCTAAATGCTTGTGTTATAACACCTATATGGGGATAAGAGATAAAACCTTACATAAGTGCAAGGTGCCTCTCACATAAAACCAGGAACTTGAAGGGCCAAAACCTCAAAGAAAAGGTGGACTATATAAAATTACATGCAATAATACAGAGAAATAACAAGGAAGCCTATCGTTGTCTCTCCTGAAAATTTGCATCAATGGGTCTATGTCTCTCATAGGTTTGGAGTTTTTATTTACACAACCTGCAGGGTTTAGTAACCCCCAAGCCAAGGATTTATTAACATGAAATTGGTTCCAGTGATAAAACCAGGCTGCAGAAGAATTTTACATACAAAATACTGCTGAAAAAGAGCTCACAACCCAAAATTACATTAAAAAAAGAAATATCACCATGAGTGAGAAATGCAAATACAACAAAAAGCAGGATTAGAATCTCAAAAACATCCGAAAATAGGACAATCTGATAGAGTCCATAAAATTAGAATGTTTCAAGTCATTACAGAAATAAGAGAAAGGACTGAAAACATTAAAGAGCAATAAGAAACTATGCAACCAGGCAGATTATAAATAATAATTGGCATTTCAGTGATAGACTAGAGAGACTGAGGGAGAGGCAAAATTCAAGGAAATAGTGGCTAAGAATTTTTAAGCATTGATGCAAGACTTGAATCCACATTTTGGAAGTACAGTGGATCTCTAGCAGGAAAATAGAAATAAATCCATACTTAGCCTCCTCATAATGAAACTACAGGACACCAAGGACAAAGAGAAGATCTTAAAAGGTAGCAGAAAGATAGGACAGTTTGTAAGGAATGACATTTAGTCTGACAACAAAGTTCTCAATAACAGCAATAGAAGTCAGAAGGAAGTAGAATAATCGCTTCAAAGTGAGGGTAAAATAATGAACATCACTGAATTCAGAAAAAGGGAGTGAGATGTAAGAAGAGCTGGCAAATGAGAAATGAGTAAACATGAGTAAATTTAACAAGCATTTACTTGATAAAGCATCAATACTAATGATGACTAATTTGGGGAATATAAAAATAAGAACTAAAAATGCTGCCATTAGTAACATGTAAGATGGGAGGAAGGTAATTGGATTTAAAGAGTTCAGCAAGGTTATAAGAATCAACTGGGAACAGCATTGTATTCAGGAGATGACAATTCCTCTTAAATTAATCTAAACTCAATACAATTTGAATCAAACCTGAAAAAGGATTTGTGTCTATGTGTGTGTGTGTGTGTAAGTTAATAAGCTGATCATAAAATTTATATGAAAGAGTAAAGAAACAAGAATATCCAAGAAAGTTTTAAAGGACAAGATGGTAAGAAAACATGTGGAATTCATCCCACGAGATATCAAAATTTACTATAAAATTCTCTATTATGACAGTGTGATATTGGTACAGGGATTGACAAATAGACCAATCTCAGAAACAACACGTGTATATATGGAAACTTGATATACATCAGTGGGGAAAGGATGGGCTTGTCAATAAATGGTGATGGGACAACTAGCAATCCACGTGGAAAAATAGAATTAGACTGTTCCCTGATATTATACCTCCAAATCAGTTCCATATAGACTAAAGATGTAAATGTGCAAAACAAAAATGTAAAACATTTAGAAGAAAATAGAGAATTTAGAAGAAAATGTAACATTGAAATACAGAAGAATATGTTATGCAAGACAAAAAGAGCACAAACAATAAAGAAACATAATTATGCTCTTTACCACATTAAAATTGAAAATATTTCTACAACAAAATACAACCATAAACAGTGTATATAACCAAAAAGAGATTTTTCTCTAGAGTATATAAAGAATACCTACTAATTGATAAGTAAAAGTCAAACAACTCAACAGAAGACTAGGCAAACGATAGGAACAGACAAATCACAGAAGAGGCTACTTGAATGGCCAATAAGCATATGAAAAGATGCACAACTCCCTAGTTATCAGGGATATTTGATATAAAAAACTACAATTATATTCCATTTCACAGCCATCAAATTGGCAAAAATTTAAAAGTCTGACAATATAAAGTGTTGATGAGGATGTAAAGCAACAGGAACTCTCAAACATTGCTAGTGGGAATGTAAATTGGTACAAACACTCTGGAAAGCAATTTGGCAACACCTAGCAAAGATTCACATGCTCCATGACATAGCAAGTCCACATTTAGGTATATATCCTAAGGAAACTTCATCAGATTAACACAAGGAAATCTGTGTAATGTTGTTCACTGAAGCATTGTTTTAATACTAAAAATATTAGAAACATCCTAAATATACATGAACAAGAGAATAGTTTAAAAAATTCTGGTATAGTTATACAATGGTGGAGTGTGGTTACTGAACCAAAATCTGAAACTGCACTCAAACTGAATACTCTAGAATTATATGTACAACATGAACAAATCTGAAAAAAAAATGTTGAATAAAAAAAAGCAGGAATGATGTCAGCAAGAAGGCAGAATAGGAAGCCCTGGATCCTCTTTTCCTCCACAAACACACCAAATCAACAATAATACATGGACAAATTCTCTTTGTGAGAAATCCAGAAACTAGTTGAGAGGTTTCTACACCCCAGGTAAGTGGAAAACCAGCCACATTGAAGCTGCCAGGTAAATTCAAGACACTCTTTCACCATAATCTCCACTCCTGGCACAGCACCATATGATTGTAAGGAAATCCACAGCTCCCAGCATCTTCCTGGGGAGGGAAAGAGTTGGAATGCATGTCTAACATTCTAATTTTTCAAGACTGCCACTGGGGCTAGCTTCGGCCTCACCTGTCTCAGAGCACTGACAGGAGCTAGCATACTCTAAACACCTAGGAGTCAGTGAGAACAAAAATGGCAGTTTGAACTAGCATGAGATCAGTTGACATGGCTCCTTCCTTTGATAGAGTGAGTGGGTAAAAATTCCCCAGATCCTGGCTTTTCCCTGGGGAAGGAAAGAGTTGGATCACATGTCCAAAGATCCAGCTTTTCCAAAGGCTTCCTGAGGAACTGGTTTCTGTCTTGTCTGTCACAGAGGGCTGACAGGACCTGGCATACTCGAGATGCCTGGGGGCTGCTAAGACAAAGATGACAATTTGGACTAGTACAAAGGTATGAAGAGACCCCCCCAGAATCTGCAGCAGGGCTTATTGGTGAGGGTCATTTTCTGTATGATTCCAGTCCATGAAGACTGGGAGTGGTGGCTATTTTTTCTAATGCACAGACACCAACACAAAGAGTCAAGGAAAATAAAAAACAGGGAAAAATGTCCAAAACAAAGGAATAAGATAAATTTCCAGAAACCCATTTTAGTGAAATGAAGATATAGGATTTACCTGACAGAAAATTCAAAATAACAGTCATAAAAATGTTTGACAAGGTTGAGAGAATAATGCATGGACAAAGTTAGAATTTCAATAAAGAGACAGAAAATATTAAAAAGTAACAAACAGAAATCATAGCAGTATACAGTAACTGAACAGAGAAATTCAATAGAGGGGTTCCAAAGCAGACTAGATCAAGTTGAAGAAAGACTCAGTGCACCTGAAGACAGGTCACTGGAAATTATCCAGTCAGAGGAGCAAAAAGAAAAATAATGAAAAAGAGTAAAGAAAGCTTAAGGGAATTATGGGATACCATCAGGAGAATCACTATACACATTATGGGAATCCCAGAAGGAGAAGAGAGAGAGAAAAGGGCAGAAAGCTTGTTCAAAGAAATAATGGCTGAAAACCTCCCATATCTGGGGAAGGAAATGGCCAAGATCCAGGAAGCCCAATGATTCAAAATATGATGAATTAGAGTCTACACTGAGACATATTATAATCAAATTGTCAAAAGTCAAAGACAGTTTTGAAAGCGGCAAGAGAAAGGCAATTTGTCACATACAGGGTGAGTCCCCTAAGACTACCAGCAGATTTCTCAGTAGAAACTTTGCAGCCCAGAGGGAGTGGGATGATATATTAAAAGTGCTGAAAGAAAAAACCTGCCAACCAATAATACAATACGTGGCAAAACTCTCCTTCAAAAATTAAGGAGCCATGAAGACTTTCTCAGACAAACAAAAGCTGAGAGAGTTCATCACCACTAGACCTGCCTTACAAAAAATGTTAAAGGGAGTTCTTTAAGTTGAAATGAAAGGATACTAAATAGCCATATAAAAGTACATGAAAGTGTAAAACTCACTGGTAAAGATAAATATATTAATAAATACAGAATAATGTAATACTGTAATAGTGGTTGGTAAATAACTTTTAATTCTAGTATAAAAGTTAAAAGACAAAGGTATTAAAAATAACTAAGGCTATAAAAATATGTTAATTGACACAGAATCCAAAAAGATGTAAATTGTGACATCAATAACATAAAGTATGTGTGTGTGGAAGTAAAAGTGTAGAGCTTTGTATGCAATTGAAGTTAAGCTGTTGTCAGCTTAAAATAGACTATTGTAACTATAATATGTTTTATGTAGGCCTCATGGTAACCACACACACAAAAATACATACAGAAGATACACAAAAGAAAGAGAAAGGTATCAAATAATATTTCTGCAAAAAAAATCAACAAAACACGGGGAAGACAGCAAGAGGGGAAAAGGGGAACAAAAAAACTACAAAACAACAGAAAACAATTAACAAAATGGCAATTATAAGTTCATCCCTATCAATAATAAGTTTAAACACAAATTGATTAAACTCTCAAATCAAAAGACATAAGTATCTAAATGGATAATTAAACAAGACCCAACTATATACTGTCTGCAAGAGGCTCACTTTAGATTTAAGCACACATATAGGCTGAAAGTGAAGGGATGGAAAAGCATAATCCATGCATATCGGAAATAAAAGAGAATATGAGTGGCTATAATTATACCAGACAAAATAGACTTTATGTCAAAAACTAAAAAAGGACATTATATAATGATAAAAGGGTCAGTTTATGAGGAAAATATGACAATTATAAATATGTATGCACTCAACATCAGAGCACCTAAATATATGAAGCAAATATTAACAGAACAGAAGAGGGAAATAGACAGCAATATCATAATAGTGGGAGATGTCATACTCCATTTTCAACAATAGATAGAACATCCAGACAGTAACCAATAAGGAAGCAGCAGACTTGAACAACACTAGAGACTAAATGGACCTAGTAGACATATATAGAACATACTATCCAAGAGCAGCAGAATACACATTCTTTTCAAGTGCACACAGAGCACTGGAGAATAGATTACATGTGAGTCCACAAAACAAGTTTTAAGAAATTAAGAAGATTGAAATCATACCAAGTATCTTTTCTGACCACAGTAGTATGAAACTAGAAATCAATAAAAGGAGGAAAATTGCAAAATTGAGAATTATGTGGAAATGAAATAACACACTTCTGAACAATCAATGGGTCAAAGAAGAAATCAAGGAGAAATCAGAAAATATCCTGAGACAAATGAAAATGAAAATACAACACACCCAAACTTATGGGATACAGAAAAAGCTGTAATAAGAGGGGAGTTCATAGTGATAAATGTCTACATTAGAAAAGAAGAAAGATCTCAAATAAACAACCTAACTTTATGTCTCAAAGAATGAGAAAAAGAAGAACAAACTAGCCCAAAGTTAGCAAAGAGAAGAAAATAACAAAGCTTAAATCAGAAATAAACAGAATGGAGACTAGGAAAACAAAGGAAAAATCAATGGAACCAAGAGTTGATTTCTGAAAAGATCAATGAAATGGACAAACCTTTAGGTGGAATAAGAAAAAATAAGAAAATTAATAAAATCAGAAATGAAAGAAGAGCAATTACAACTGATACCACACAAATACAAAAGATCATAAGAGACTAGTATGAATAATTATATACCAAAAAATTGGACAACCTAGAAAAATGGATAAATTCCTAGAAACATACAACTTACCAAGAGTGAATCAGGAAGAAATAGAAAATCTGAACAGACCAATTACTAGAAAGAAGATTGAATCAGTAATCAAAAACCTCCCAACAGAGAAAAGTCAAGGACCAGATGGCTTCACTAGTGAAGAATTAATATTAATTCTTCTCAGACTCTTCCAAAAATTAGAAGAGGGGGGAAGACTCCAAACTTATTTTTTGAGGCCAGCATACCCTGATACCAAAGCCAGGCAAGGATTTTACAAGAAAAGAAAATTACAGGTCAATGTCCCTGATGAACATGGATGCAAAGTCCTCAACAAATTCTTAGCAAACCAAATGCAGCAACACATTAAAAGGATCACTCACCATAATCAACTGGGATTTATGCCTGGGATACAAGGATAATTCAACATATGTAAATCAATCAGTGTGATACACCACATTAACAGGATGAAGGATAAAAATCATATGATCATCTTAATAGATACAGAAAAAGCATTTGACAAAATTCAACATCTTTTCAGGATAGAAACATAGAACAAAGTATGGAAGGAATGTACCTCAACATAATAAAGGCCGTATATGAGAAGCCCATAGCTAACATCACACTCAACAGTGAAAACTGAAAGCTTTTCCTGTAAGATCGGGAGCAAGACAAGGATACCTACCCTTGCCAATTCTAATCAACATAGTACTGGAAGTCCTAGTCAGAACAATTAGGCAACAAAAAGAAATAAAAGGAATCCAAACTGGAAAAGAAGAGGTAAAATTATCTCTGTTTACAGATGACATGCTTCTATATGTAGAAAACTCTGAAGACTCCAAAAAATGTTAGTACTAATAAAAGAATTCCATAAAGTTGCAGGATACAAATTCAACATAAAAAAATAAGTTGCATTTCTATACACTAACAACTAATCATCCGGAAAGAAAATTAGGAAAACAATCCCATTTACAGTATCATCAAAAAGAATAAAATAGTTATGAATAAACTTATCCCAACAGGTGAAAGACTTGTACCCTGAGAATCACAATACATTGATGAAAAAAAGCAAAGAATACACAAATGAATGGAAGGGCATCCCGTCTTCATGGATTGGATTACTTAATATTGTTAGAATATCTATATTAAGCAAAGTGATCTTTGGATTCCATTCTGTCCCCATTAGAATTCTAATAGCATTTTTTATAGAAATAAAAAATAAATCTTAAAATTCACATAGAACCACAAAAGACCCTGAATAGCCAAAATGAACTTGATAAAGAACAAACTTGGAGGCATCATACTTCCAGATTTCAAAATACATTGCAAAGCTACAGCAATTACAACAGTATGGTACTGGCATAAGGACAGACATATAGACGAATGGAACAGAATAGAATGCCCAGGAATAAACCCATGCATGTACAGTCAACTGATCTTTGACAAGGTTGCCAAGAATACACAATGGGGAAAGGATAGTCTCTTCAACAAATGGTGTTGGGAAAACTGGATATACACATGACAAAAAAAAAAAAAAAAAAAAAGAAAGAAAAGAAAAAGAAATTGAACCCGTACTTTACACCATACACAAAAAATTCGAAATGAATTAAAGTCTTAAATGTGAGACTTGGAGCTGTAAACTCCTAGAAGAAAGTATAAGGGAATAACTTCTTGACATTGCTCTTATCAACGATTTCTTGGATGTGACACCAAAAGCACAGGCAACAAAAGCAAAAATAGAGAAGTGGGACCATATCAAACTAAAAAGCTTTTGTACAGCAAAGGAAACAATCAGCAGGGTGAAAGGTGACCTACAGAACAGGAGAAACGTATTTGCAAGCCATATATCTGATAAGAGGCTAATCTCCAAAATATGTGAGGAATTCATACAACTCAATAGCAAAATATCTAATAACCCAATTGAAAAATGGATACCCCTTTACCCATTTTGCCATCTCCCCATCCCCTAACCCCTCTGGTAACTACCAATCTGTTCTGTGTATCTATGTGTTTTTTTTTTATCTTTCACGTATGAATGAAATCATATGGTATTTGTCTTTTGTCTAACTTATTTCACTTAGCATAATATCTTCAAGGTCTATCCATGTTGTCACAAATGGCAAGATTTCATCTTTTTCTGTGGCTGAGTAGTATTCCATTGTATATATATATACCACATCTTTATCCATTCATCCGTTGATGGGCATTTAGGTTGTCTCCAAGGCTTGGCTATTGTGAATAATGCTGCAATAAACATAGGGGTGCATATATCTTTACCTCAATAAAAAATTTTTAAAAATGGGTAAAAGACTTGAACAGACATTTCTCCAAAGAAGACATATACATGACCAACAGGTACATGAAAAGATGTTCAACATCATTTATTAGGAAAATGCAAATCCAAACTCCAATGAAATATTCCCTTATCCCTGTTAAGATAGCTATTATCAAGAAAATAAAAGATAACAAGTATTGGTGAGAGAGCAATATCAGCATCATGGCAGACTGAGTTGCTCCCCTTGTCCCTCTCCTCTAAGTTATGACCAGTAGGCCATCCATAGACCAACAAAGGATTCTCTGCATGGAACAACAGAACGCCTGAGAGATCCATACATCTTACATCCGAAGGTGGGCAAACTGGACCTTGTGGAGGCAGCAGAACTAGGGGAGCAGTGCTGGTGGCTCCTGAGAACAGAGGCTCCAGGAACTGCAGTAATGCCAGTGAACAGAGGCCACAGGAACCAAGGCAGCCCATGCTCCCAGAGGCTTCAGGAGCCACTGAGGTGCCTGTGACCCAGCACCTTCTCCCTCCCCCTCCTTATGCAGTGGTGTCTCTGACCCCAGCCCTCCCAGTAGCAGGAGCTGCATCAAAGACCCTGGTGCCCCTGGCAATGGCAGCAGTGCTCCTGACCTGAGGTTCTAGGAATTGTGCCAGCACCTGAGACCAGAGGCTCCAGGAATCATGGTGGGACTTGTGATAGCCCCTCCCCCTCCCCCAGCAGTGGCAGTGGCACTCGTGACCTCAGGCTCCAGGAACTGCTGCAGTATCTGAGACCAGAGGCTCCAGGAATTACAGCAGTGCTCATGACTCAGGTACCCCTCCCCCTGTGGTGGTGGTGGTGGCAATGGCACCCGTGATCCTGGCCCACCCAGCCGTAGCAATGACACTTGTGAACCCAGTTCCCCTGGCAGCAGCACTGCCAGCACCCCCAGAAAACCCAGGAGGAGCAGCTCAGGTGGTGCATGCAGCAGCAGCACGTGAGTCTGCAGAGAGCCCAGTAATAGTGACAGCACAGCCCACAACCTCAGTCTCCTCCAGCTGCAATAGCACCTGCAAATCTGCCGCCCCCCACAGTAGTGTTGCCTGCAGACCCAGCAAACCCAGATGGTGGAAGGTGCTTGTGACCCTAGGTCCCACCCCACCCGTCCTCTTCCCCTGCCATAGTAGGGGAACCCACAACCCTGGTGACCTTGGAAATAGTAGATGTGCTGGACAGTCCAGTGACCCCATTGGCAACTCCCACAACTGCAGCAATACTATAAGCAGCAAGGCACCAGCAACCTCGGAGTCACAAGTGGCATAATGAGGGCACTGATGACACCTCTGGCAGAGGCAGTGGAGTATGGAAAGCTCAGACTCTCAAATGCAACTAGAAGCAGCTTAGTATCAAAGCAAACAAAGCCTTACCCAAATAAGAAAGGTGTTTGCTACTACAAAAGCACTGGCAGAGGAACAACTCCTCAAGTACCATGAAAAAATATGGTAAAATGGTATCACAAAAAGAAAATGACAATTCTCCAGAAACCAAACTTGAAGTCACACAAGATTGCCATCTGATAGAGAATTCAAAATAGCTCTCATGAAGAAACTCAATGAGCCACAACAAAACTCAGATGGTTCAATGAGCTCAGGAACAAAATTAATGAACAGGAGGAGTATTTCACCAGAAAGATTGAAACTAAAAAAGAACCAAACAGAAATTCTGGAGCTGAGGAACTCAATAAATGTAATGAAGAATAAAATAGAAAACACTGGAAATAGAGCAGACCATATGGAAGAGAGAATTAGTGAGCTCGAAGAAAGGAATCTAGAAATGATTCAAGTAGAAGAGGAGAGAGAACAAAGATTTAAAAGAAATGGAGAGATTCTATGAGAAATATCTGACTAAATTAAAAAAAAAAACAGCCTAAGGTTAATGGGTGTTTCAGATAGAGAAGAGAGGGAGAAGGAAGTAGAGAGCTTATTTAAAGAAATAATAACTGAAAACTTCCCAAATTTGAGGAAGGAACTTGATATAAAGCACATGAAGCAAATAGACCACCTAATTATTGCAACACAAAAAGAACTTCTCCAAGTTATGTTATATCAGAACTGTCAAAAGTCAACAACAAAGAAAGAATATTAAGAGCATCCAGAGAGAAGAAAAAAGCAACTATGTACCAGGGAAACCTGTTACACTATCGGATTTCTCAGTGGAAACTCTACAAGCCAGGAGAGAGTGGAATGATATATTCAAAATATTGAAAGATAAAAACTGTCAGCCAAGAATACTCTATTCAGCAAAGTTATCTTCCAAATATGAAGGAGAAATAAAGGTTTTCTCAGACAAACAAAAGCTGAGGGAGTTAGTCCAGCAGGATCTACCTAAGAAGAAATCTTCAAAAGAACTCTCCTACCTGAAAGGAAAAGTCAGAGGTATACAAAGCTTTAAGCAAGATCATAGACAGATAGATAGAATCAGAAAATTGCAACTCTGTATCAGAATAGGTTAGTAAACACTTAATTGTAACATAAAGGGAAAGAAAGCATTAAAAATAACTACAACCACTTCAATTTGGTAACAAACTCACAATACAAAAAGGGATAATTTGTGACAACAAAAACATAGAAGCAGAAGGGGAAAAGGACAAAAGCTGCAAAGGCAAATCGAGATAAGATGCTATCAGCAGAAAAAGGACTATCTCATCTATGAGATCTTTTACACAAACCTCATGGTAACCACAAAACAAAAATTCAGATCAGAGTCATAAACATAAAAAAAGAGGAAACTGAGAAACACATCACAGAAAATCACCAAACTGAAATGGCAGACAGAAACACAAGGAAAAAGAAACAATGGAAATATAAAACAAACAGAAAACAAAAGACGAATGACAATATTAAGTCCTTATATATCAATAATCATACTAAATGTAAATAGATCAAATTCACCAATGAAAAGACACACAGTGGCTGGATGAATTAAAAAACAAGACCCAACCATACAGGAGACCCATCTCAGCTGTAAATACAAACATAGGCACAAAGTGAAGGAATGGAAGATGATACTCCAAGCAAATAGCAACCGAAAGAAAGTGGGTGTAGCCGTAGTTAGACAAAATAGACTTCAAGCCAAAAATGATAGCAAGAGACAAAGGTGGACATTATATAATGATAAAGGGGACAATCCATCAAGAAGACATAACACTTATTAATATATATGCCCTAACATAGGAGAGCAAAAGTATATAAAGCAACTATTAACAGACCTAAAGGGAGAAATTGACAGCAACACAATAATAGTAGAGGACTTTAATACCCAATTAACATCAATGAATAGATCATCCAGAGAGAAAGTCAACAAGGAAATATTGGCCTCAAATGAATGCTAGACCACATAGACTTAATAGACATATATAAAACATTCCATCCAAAAGAAGCAGAGCACACATTCTTCTCAAGCACGCATGGGACATTCTCAAAGATAGACAATACGTTGGGAAACAAAACAAGTCTCAACAAATTTAAGAAGATTGAAATCATATTAAGCATTTTTTCCAACCACAATGCTATGAAACTGGAAAACGACAAGAAGAAAGCTGGAAAAGTAACAAATACGTGGAGACTAAACAACATGCTACTGAACAACTATTGGATCAACAAAGAAATCAAAGGAGAAATCTAAAAATACCTGTAGACAGATGAAAACAAAAACACAACATACCAAAATCTATGGGATGCAACAAATGAGGTACTAAGAGGGAAGTTTATAGCAATACAGGCCCATCTCAAGAAAAATATCAAATAAACAATCTAACACTACACCTAAAGGAATTAGAAAAAGAATAAATGAAGCCCAAGTCAGTAGAAGGAAAGAAATAAAATTCAGAGCAGAAATAAATGAAATTGAGACTCAAAAGACAATAGAAAAGATCTATGAAACTAAGAGCTGATTCATTGAAAAGATAAACAAAATTGACAAACCCTTAGCCAGACTCACTAATAAAAAAGAAAGAAGGCTCGAATAAATAAAATCAGAATGAAAGAGGAGAAATTACAACAGATACCACAGAAATACAAAGAACTATAAGAGAATACTATGAAAATCTATATGCCAAAAAACTGAATAACCTAGAAGAAATGGATAAATTCTTAGAATCATACAACCTCCCAAAACTGAATCAAGAAGAAATAGAGAATCTAAACAAACCAATCACTAGTAAAGAGATTGAAACATTAATTGAAAACCTCCCCTAAAACAGAAGTCCAGGACCAGACAGCTTCTCTGATGAATTCTACCAGACATTCAAAGAAGATTTAATACCTATCCTTCTCAAACTCTTCCAAAAAATTGAAGAGGAAGGGATGCTTCCTAACTTATTTTACAAGGCCAACATTACCCTGATACCAAAACCAGACAAGAGCAACACAGAAAAAGAAAATTACAGGTTAATATTGCTGATGAACATAGAGCAAAATCCTCAACAAAATGTTAGCAAATTGAATACAACATTATATTAAAAGGATCATACACCATGATCAAGTGGGTTTTATTCTAGGGATGCAAGGATGGTTCAACATCTGTAAATCAATCAATGTGATACACCACATTAACAAAATGAAGAATAAAAATCACATGATCATCCCAAGAAATGCAGAGAAAGAATTTGACAAAATTCTGCATTCATTTATGATAAAAATTCTCAATAAAGTGGGTACAGAAGGGAAGTACCTCAACATAATAAAAGCCATATATGACAAACCAACAGCTAACATCATACTCAATGGTGAAAAAATGAAAGCTATCCCTCTAAGAACAGGAAAAAGACAAGGATGCCTACTCTGGCTACTCTTATTCAACATTGTATTGACAGTCCTAGCCAGAGCAATTAGGCAAGAAAAAGAAATAAAACATATCCAAATTGGACAGGATGAAGTAAAACTGCCACTATTTGCAGATGTCATGATTCTATATATAGAAAACCCTAAAGAATCTACCAAAAGACAATTAGAAATAATAAACAAATACAGTAAATTTGCAGGGTAGAAAATCAACATACAAAAATCAGTTGCATATCTCTACACTAACAACAAACTAGCAGAAAGAGAAATCAAGAATACAATCCCATTTACAACTGCAACAAATAGAATAAGATACCCAGGAATAAATTTAATCAAGGAGGTGAAAGACCTGTACACTGAAAACTGTAAGAGATTGTTGAAAGAAATCCAAGAAGACACAAAGAAATGAAAGATATTCCATGTTCATGGATTGGAAGAATTAACATAGTTAAAATGTCCATATTACCTAAAGCAATCTACAGATTCAATAAAATCCCTATTAGAATCTCAATGACATTTTTCACAAAAATAGAACAAAGAATACTAAAATTTATATATTTTTTATTTATCCATTTTTAAATTTTTAAATTAATTTATTTTTATCATTTTAATGAGATCACATTAGCTATAAGATTGTGTACATTTCAGTTGTAAGAATCCCAAATTTTATATTGAAGAACAAAAGACTCTGAATAGCCCAAGCAATCTTGAGAAAAATTAACAAACCTGAGGGTATCACACTTCCTGATTTCAAAATATACTATAAAGCCATGGTAATCAAGACAGCATGGCACTGTCAGAAAAACAGAGACACAAATCAATGGAACAGAATTGAGAGCCCAGAAATAAACCCACAGATTTATGGACAGCTAATTTTTGACAAAGTAGCCAAGAACATACAATGGAGAAAGGAAAGTCTCTTCAATAAATGGTATTGGGAAAACTGGACAGGCACATGCAAAAGAATGAAAGTAGATCACTCTCTTACACCAAACACAAAAATTAAGCCAAAACGGATTAAACAGTTGAATGTAAGACCTGAAACATAAAACTCCTGGAAAAACAACATAGGCAGTACACTCTTTCACATCGGTGTTAGCAATACCTTTTTGAATCTGTCTCCTCAAAGAACAAAAACAAAAGGAAAAATAAACAAATGGGTAATCATCCAACTAAATACCTTCTGTACAGTAAAGGAAACCATCAACAAAATGAAAAGACAACCTACTGACTGGGAGAAGATATTTTCAAGTAATATATCTGATAAGAGATTAATATCAAAAATATATAAAGAACTCATACAACTTGACAACAAAAAACCAAACAACTCAATTAAAAAATGGGCAAAGGATCTGAACAGACATTTTCCCAAAGAAGATATACAGATGGCCAGCAGGCACCTGAAAAGATGTTCAGCATCACTAATTATTAGGGAATGCAAATCAAAACGGAGTCAGACAGAGAAAGACAAATACTGTATGATTTCACTCATACGTGGAAGAAAAGCAAAGAACCAAACACATAGATACAGAGAACAGATTGGTAGTTACCAGAAGGGAAGGGGGGCGTAGGTGGAGGGCAAAAGGGGTAAAGGGGACATTTGTCTGGTGATGGATCGCAACTAGACTTTTGGTGGTGAACACAATGTAGTCTATACAGAAGTCAAAATATAATGATGTACATCTGAAATTTATATAATGTTGTAAACCAATGTTACTTCAATAAAAAATACAAATAAAAAGCCAAACAAAAAAGCAGTGGCGAGGATGTGGAGAAATTAGAATTCTTTTACACTATTGGTGGGGATGAAAAATGGTGCAGCAGTGATGGAAAAATAGTATGGAGTTTCCTCGAAAAAATTAAAAATAGAGCTACTGTGTAATCCAGCATTCCCACTTCTGGGTATATATCCAAAAGAATTGAAATCAGAATCTTGAAGAAATATTTGCACTCTCCTGTCCATTGCAGCATTATTCACAATAGCCAAGGTAAGGAAACAACCTAAGTGTCCATAGACATGAATGGATAAAGAAAATGTGATATATATACATACAATGAAATATTATTCAAGTTTATGAAAGAAGTAAATCCTGACATTTGTGACAGCATGGATGAACCTGCAGGACTTTATGCTAAGTGAAATAAGCCAGTCTCAGAGGGACAAATACTGCATGATTCCATTTAAATGAGGTATCTAGATAATCAAACCTACAGGTGCAGTGAACACAATAGTGATTGTCAAGGGCTGAAGGGGAATGGTGAGTTTTTCAATGACTGTAAAATTTCAGTTATGTTAAATGAATAAGTTCTAGAGATCTGTTGTACAATATAATGCCTATAGTTAACGATGTGGAATTGTGCCCTTAAAAATTTTTAAGAAGGTAGATCTCATATTAAATGTCACTAACACACACACATATACACACACAACAAAAACAAAGGGACACAACAAAACTCTGGGAGGTGTTGGGTATGTCTATTACCTTGATTGTGTTGATGGCATCAGGGATGTTTGAGTGTGTGCAAACTGATTAAATTGTACACATTAAATATGTGCAGTTCTTTGTTTATCAATTACACCTCAATAATGCTATTAAAACTGGATTAAAGACTTAAATGTAAGACTTGATACTGTAAAACTCCTAGAAAAAAACATAGGGGAAAAGCTTCATGGCATTGTTCTTGGTAATGGTTTCTTGAATATGACACAAAAAGCACATGCAACAACAGCAAAGATAGACAACTGGGACTATATCAAGCAAAAAAGCTTCTGCACAGCAGAGAAAAAAATCAACAGAATGAAAAGGCAACCTATGGAAAGGGAGAAAATATTTGCATACCATATATTTCATATGGTGTTAATATCCACAAGGTATAAGGAACTCATTCTACTCAATAACAAAAAACTAAATAACTCAAATTAAAAATGGGCAAAGACTTGAACAGACAATTCTTTAAAGAAGATATACAAATGACCAACAGATATATTTAAAGATGTTCCATATCACTAATCATCGGGGAAGTGCAAATCAAAACCATAATGAGATATTGCCTCACACCTCTTAGGATGACTATTATAAAAAAAAATCAAAAAATAAAAAATTTTGGTGAGGATGTAAAGACATTAAAACTCTTGTACACTATTGATGGAAATGTAAAATGATGTAGCTGCCATGGAAAACAGTATGGAGGTTTCTCAAAAAATTAAAAATAGAATTACCATATGATGCAGCAATCCCATTTCTCATTATATATCCAAAAGAATTAAAATCAGGATCTTGAAGAGATACTTGTACTTCTGTCCATTGCAGCATTATTCATATTAGCCAAGAGGTGGAAACAACCTAACTGTCCATCAATAGATGAATGGATTAAAAAAATGTGGTATATACATACAATGGAATGTTATTCAACCTTAAAGAAGGAAATCCTGCCATGTGTGACAATATGGAGGAACCTTGAGGACATTATGCTAAATGAAGTAAGCCAGTCATGGAAGGACAAATACTGCCAATGTGAGATATCCAAAATAGTCAAACTCAGAATCAAAGAGTAGAATGGTGGTTGTCAGAGCTTGGGGGAGGAGGAAATGTGGAGTTGCTATTCAAGGGGTATAAAGTTTCAGTTATGCAAGATGAATAAGTTCTAGAAATCTGCTGTATCACATGGTGCCTATAGATAACAATACTGTATTGTGCACTTAATTTTGTTTAGAGGGTAGATCTCTTGTTAAGTGTTACCACAATAAAAATCTATTTCTGTGCTAATACCATTCTGCCTTAATTGTTTTTTAAATTACTTGTAAATATTCTTATTTCTGGATTCTATTATAATTGATGCTATTTTTTATTTTAAGTTTATTAATGATATGTATAGAAATTAAATTGATTTTTTGTATTGATCTTATATCCTGCGATAGTGTTGAATTCGTTGTTGGAGCATTTAAAAAATTCTTTAGGATTGTCTACATTAATGAGTGTTCCAGAAATGAATACAGATGATTGTTGTTCTTCCAATAAAAAAAAAGAAATTGGAAAGATGATAGAGATAATGCCATTTATATTTAGCTGGAGAAATGAAAGGTACTAAATATTGTTTATAGATTACACTACATAGCTATGTAAACATTTAAAAATATGCATGGAATTATTAAACACCAAATTAAGGATAATAGCTCAGAACTGGGAGTGTGAGGAGGAGTGCAATGGGATAGGGAAATGTATACAGAGGGTGGTGGGTAAAATTGGAGATTGATCGATCTATCTATCTATCTATCTATCTATCTATCTATCTATCTATCTATCTATCTATCTATCTATCCATCCATCCATCTATCTATCTGTTCACACACATATAATATTTATATATCTATATCTCTATTCTGTATGCTTGAAATATTTCATAATTGAAAAAAGAAAAATAAACAATGAAAGTACATATGTATAACCACACCAAACAGAGATAAATGTTATTACATTTTGGTGAATATCCTTCTAGCATGTGTGTGTATGTGTATGTGTATATATGTGTGTGTGTGAGTGTGCACATGCATGTGTATAGTTGCAGTAACAAATTACCATAAATTTAGTGGCTTAATACAAATTTATTATCTTAAAGTTCTGTTGGTCAGAAGTCTGAAATGGGTCTCACTGGGCTAAGATCAAGGTGTCAGCAGGACTGTGTTCCTATCTAGAGGCTCTAGGGAAGAATCCATTTCCTTGCTTTTTCCAGCTTTTAGAGGCTTCCTGCATTCCTTGGCTCATGGCCCCCCTCCTCCATCTTCCAAGACAGCAAGGTTGCATCTCTCTGACAATTCTCCTGTAGTCGCATCTACATGAGGACTCATGTGATTTGGTTGGACTCACCCAGATAATCCAGGATAATTTCCCCATGTTAAATTGCTTCATCACATATGCTTTAATTACATCTTCAAAGTTCCTTTTGCCATGTAAGGTAACATATTCATAGGTTCTAGGGTTTAGGAGGTGGACATCTTTGGGAGGCCATTATTCTGCCTACTACTGTATATCTATATCTGTCTATATCTGTCTACACGTATATGTCCATTTATATGCAAACATTTCTTTATATTTAATGATAGATCATGAACAATTTTTATAACTTTAAAAATTATTTGAAAACACTTTTTAATGACTACATACTGCTCAATTATATGGATTATAATATTTTATTCCATTAATTCCCTTATTTTAACACTAATATTACTTTAATAATTCTGCAAGGATATCCTTTTACATATATCTTTGAGTCTCATTATTTCTTCAAGAATTGCTTGATCAAATGTGTCAAATGTCTTGCTCATGTTGAATGCTAACACTTCTTTTCTTTTTTTTTTTTTTTGGTGAGGAAGACCAGCCCTGAGCTAACATCCGTTGCTAATCCTCCTCTTTTTGCTGAGGAAGACTGGGCCTGGGCTAACATCCGTGCCCATCTTCCTCTACTTTTATATGGGACGCCGCCACAGTGTGGCTGACATGCAGTGCGTCGGCGGGCACCTGGGATCCGAACCGGCGAACCCCGGGCTGCCAAGCGCAGACGAAACCTCTATGCCACCGGGCGGCCCCCAACACTTATTTTCAAATCACTTTCCTGGAAGGATTTACCAATATGTACATTTATCAATTTGAATGAGCATATTCATTTCCTCATTCCTTTACTAACACATTACACTATTTAAAAACAAACAAAAATCTCTGTCAGTTTTGTATATCATACTTCCAATCTTTTTATTATTCTACAGCTGCTTTTAGAAATTTGCTCAGGGGTTGTGTAACTATAGGTTGCCATTGACCTGGTCCATAGATTCATGAAAGCAGAACTGCAACTCCCAAAGTTGAAGGGGAGCTATATTTTGGCCTTGAAGGAGTCAACCAATTCACACCAAGAGCTTCCTGTTGAATCTACTAGACAGATTTTCCACCTCTTCTTTCCATATTTCAATAAATTGCAAGACATTTGCAAACATGAAGGTAAGACTTTATGAGGCTTGTTATATTTGACAATTCCTCAATGAAGAATCATTCAGGTTTGGGCAGAGAAAGAACTTTCTGCTTAGAAAATTGATCTGGATCTGTATTACATTTTGGGGTGGTTATTCCTGGATTTTAAAAAAAGAGAAAAGCAACATATTGAGAAATGTGTTTTCAGAAGGATGGGGTAATGAATATTTACCTAACATCTATGTGTTAGTCAGGGTTCTAGTAGGAAACAGCACACTCAAAGGGCAACTGAAGAGATATTGATGAAGGAAGTATTTACAAAGGTGTGAAGAGGGTTAAGGGAACTAACAAGGGAAGGTGAAGTGCCCTGAGACTAACTACAGTAGGAAGTAATTACCACTCTAGACTTGCAGGAACATGGGAAGAAAATGGTGCTACTGAAAACTGGAAACAGGATCCATAATGAGAGGGCCATCTGACAGGAAGTGCCAAATCACAGCCCGGCAGAGAGTGGGTGGGTGGAATAAATAATCTGATCTTTCTCTCCTTCCGTCTTCTCATTTCTTGATAGTGCCTCTCATTGGTTGGACCCAATTGAAAGTCCAAGGGCAAAGGAGACCAATTGGTGCAGTCCGTGGAATTCCTCCTCTTGAGGCCCAGAATAGAGCAGAGAGGATGGAGAATGAATGTGAAGGCACAAATAGAGAGTATCCACTAAAGCCTATATGTCAGACATTTTATAAATGTTATCAAGCTTCACAATAGCCTTGTGAGTTACATTTTATCCACTCCCCTCTCATTTTACAGATGAGAAATCTGGTGCTCAGAAAGGTTAATTGACTTCTCCAAGGTCACACAATTAAATGGTAAAACTAGGGTTGAAACCCAGGTCTGTCTAACACAAAATCCTATGCCTTTAATCTAGTATGAGACACTCTCACATCTTTATTTAGGACCTTTGTGTGTCAGGCACAGCGCTAGGTGCTGCAGGGAATAGAAGGATAAAAAGTCTCTGCCTTCAAAAAAGTTAAATCATTATTCTTTACACGCATTATTTCATTTAATCCTTATAACATCTCTATGCAGTAGAACGATCATCACCACCACTGAACAATTATTTAACAAATAAAATTACTAAAAGCGATAATTTTTTACCTTTTGTTCCATTTAATAATCTTTCTTGGAGATGATTTCTTAGCATCACATACAGATCCACCTCATTCTTTTAATGATTGCATAGCAGATGATCAGGTAGACGTATCATTCTTTATTTAATCAGTCCCCTATTGAGGGACATTTGAGTTGTTTCCAGTTTTGTGCTAGTATATAAATAATACTTCAGTGAACAATCTTGTACATTTCTCTTGGCATACTTTTGCAAATATATCCTTAGGATAAATTCCTAGCAGTGGAATTGCTAAGTCAAGGAGTAGGTGCATGTACAATTTTGATGACTTTTGCTAAATTGCTCTCCAAATAATTTGTATCACATTTCCTCCAACAGAATGTAAAAGGCCTTTATTTCTACATGACAGGTAGGGAAATTAAGGCTCAGAGAGGTTAAGTAAATTGCTCAAGTTCACAAAGCTAGTAAACAGCAGACCTGGCTTTGAACTCTTATCTGTTTTATTTCAGTGCTCTTATTTCTCCAGACTATATTTTAAGTAACAGCAGAGAGAGATCAGTTTAGCTGAAAGTATTTTCTTAAGTTTATTTACTGATCATGGCCTTTAATAACATGATTGTTTCCATCTGATTTTCTCTTTGGTACCATACTGTTTAGAGCAGGCATTAGCAAACTATGGTCTATGGGTCAAATTTGGCCCACCACCTGTTTTTATTTGACCTGCAAACTAAAAATGGTTTTTACATTCTAAAATGGTTGAAAAAGAAAAACACAAAAGAATACTATTTCGTGATACATAAAAATTTCATAAAATTGAAATTTCAGGTTCCATAAATAAATTTTTATTGGAACACAGCCACCCGACTATTTGTTTATGTATTGTCCAGTTAGACTGCTTTCACACTACAATGGCAGAGTTGAGTAATAGTGACAGAGACTGAATGGCACACAAAGGCTAAAGTATTTACTATCTGGCCTTTCGCAGAAAAAGTTTGCTGATACCTGGTTTAGAACCACAGACACAGTCATTTAACAAATAAGTGCTTACTCTTTATAAAACAGAACTCAGGGAGCAACTTAGTCCTACTGTCTTTAAAATTTCTTTCATTTGTTGAACCCCCTTTTCAAGTGAAATATTACCTAACCACAAAAGTAATACAGATAAAAGCAGAACTGCTTTGATCGGTGTCGTGATAGGGATAGATGTCCAAGAGTCTCACATGACTGGCTTTCCCCTTGGTCTTTCCTCTTGCCTTCTCTCATGGCAGTTCTTGAGGCTCCTAGCTCTACAGGCCTGTGAAAACCAAGAACTGTATGGAATGTCATTTGAACATTACTGGTACATTTCATCCCTTTACTTTTACAGAGAAAGAGATAGACACAGAGAAGTTAAGTGATTTACCCAAGATGATCCAGTAGCATGGCTGAAATTGTCACCCAAATATCTGGGTTTGAGTGTGTATGGGCAGGGTGGCTCTGATGTCCATACAAATTATATTTGTGAACAAAGTCAGCCTTCTCTGTGGATAACGTTTCTTTTGACCAAAGTTAACGTAGACTGTCAATACTGGAAGTGCAGTTAAAGGACATCTAGTTCAAAACTTTCACTGCACAGAAGACAAAGTATGGGGGTAAAGTGACTTTCTCAAGGTAAGCCAGTGAGTTGCTGAAAAAGATAGAATTTTGGCTTCTATTTCAGTGACATTTACCATAAACCAGGCTGTCTCCTACCTCACTCTAGGTATGCTTATCTTTGAATGGAGGTTGCCTGCTGAAATCCTCTTTCAAAATATGAATAAGCAGAGAAGTAATATGTTAGCATTTAGTTTATCAGAAACGAGCAAGTCTTTATCATCTTTGGTATAGCATCAGGTGACTTGGTGAGGGGCTCGCTAGAAGGGGAGAATTAGAAATCTGCTTAGAGTTAGTCAGAAGCTGGCTTTACATGTAAAGTTATGAACTATAAATGTTTAAGCCAGCTCTTGATTACTCAGAATAACCATCCAGACTTCTGACTAACCAGACCACACCTCCCGTCCTCTGCTTACCTTCAGGGTATTTTTCTGGTACTTTGATAGCTGCTTGATGTATGGTAAAAACATTGGTGGGATAGATTATAATAATTGGCTCAATACATATCTTGTTGCCATCTGTAGATGTATCTTTTGTCCATTAGTTTGGCCATTGAAGAGAGGGCCATTTGGTGCTTTGCCGAGGAGACACATGCTACAAGGGTAATTTAAAGATTCTCTTTGCCAACAATCCTTTTTGCAGCACATAACTGAGGATGTTTAATGGGCCTACACATCTCGGTGCATTTTTCTATATCCTCAAGAGTTGTGTTGACTTTGAGCAACTTGATTTCTTGATGTTAACAAATAGGGTTAATTTCTGCTCCCTAAGAGATTTAGGATAACCAACTCCAGTTTCATTGGAACTGTTGGGATTCCCTGATTTTAGAATCCCAGAATTGTATTGCTTCCAGCT
Organism: Tapirus indicus; assembly: GCA_031878705.1. NCBI lineage: Eukaryota > Metazoa > Chordata > Mammalia > Perissodactyla > Tapiridae > Tapirus > Tapirus indicus. The sequence goes on along the minus strand of CM062942.1, from coordinate 83,868,346 downwards.
ATTTTGGAACCAGCCTTGAATTGTTGCCAAGTGGCTACTGGTTAGTCAAATGGTCTTTTCTGGCATAGTAGATACTTTGATCACCTGACTCTTTCCTTTTCTGAGGATACTGGAAAGATTACTAGGAAAATGGCTATTGTACCACTGGATGGTGAGCTGTCTCTTGATTCAGAAAGATTTATGTTTGATATATGCTGAGAGAGGGTCAGATGCTATGGAGGCTGCATTATGGATCCATTACACTTTTCAGTTTCTTACAAGAAGGGTCAGAAGGGGCCATCCTCCAACTCTGGCAATCAGGTTGGGCCTGAAAACTTGGTTCATGAACATTCAGTAGGAGCCATTTGCACCTTGGTGTAAGTTAGCTTATTGGCAGTGGACTGAGCTGTTTGGGAGGGTTCCTAGGGGAGAAACAATTCTCTTGCTCTCTTGAGATCATTGGACCTTCAATGGAAAGATTTTGCCTGTTATATACTCTTGATAATATGATAATGCAGTCAAATTGTTTACATAGTTTTTATTCTGTGCTGTGACAGTTGTCTTTCTTAATCAGTAGTTTTACATAATGAAAAACATCAAAAACCTAAAATTAGAGACAGACAGGCTTGAGTTCTCTTTGGAGAACATCTGGCTATCTTTGAACAATCACCTGACTTCCCCTGAGTTAAGCAGTAGCCCCCAACTTGACTCTCCTCTGTCTGCAATCAGACTGTCACACCCTCTATTTAGTCAGCAATGTCTGGATCTAACTTCACTATCTGAACCGTATTCTTCATGACTAGAGTGATCAGACATGCTGGTTTGCCTGGGACAGTTATAGTTTATATCTGCTGTCCTAGTGTAATTATTAATAGCTGCCACTTTTACCCTAAAAAATGTCCCAGTTTGAAAGATAAAGTATATGGTTATCCTTTGACCATGACCAAGCAACCAAATTTTGTACATCCCCTATATGTCAAGTACTGTGCTGGCTGCTGCTGCGTGGGGCCACCTTATAACAAAATACTCTGTTGATTCTGGTTATCCTTTCCCCCATTGTATGGCAGAGGGGAGAAAAGAATGACAAGTTGACAGGTTGCAGAGTCACTGGCAAGAAACTTTACTACCCACTAGCTTTTTAGATAATCTTCACTGCCTTGGACCAGGGTAATTCATGGAAGCTCTTTCTTTTCTAATATTGCTTCCATTCTGAAGCGAAACTTCCGTTTCAAAGGCTGTGCTTTGAGAAGGAGACTCCTGATCGTTTCAAATATCTTTGAAACATGACATCAAAGAGCCCCTTTCCTGCCTATTTCACTCTCAGTACTTTCTCATTCCAGGTTTCTGATGTTCTTTTTTCATTTTGAAAACTCCTTGGCTCAGCCATGAGGCTAATGTCCTACAGCTTTCTAGAAATTGTCTTTAGGAGAAGTGTTCTCAAAAACAACAAAACCAGGCTTGATTTGTCACCAATACAGCCAGAAAAATCTTGACTTGGAGCTGCGTTTTTAAAAATATGCTATGTCACACAGACATATACACACACACGCACACACATAACCAAAACAAACAAATAAAACAATAAAAACTCATTTCTCTTTTGGGCCTTCAAGAGTAAACTGGGACATTTTTACAAAGACTACTTTAAATCAGGTTAATATAAATTCTTCTTGTGTTAATGGTAACTATTTTTTGATTTTATGCAATATATTTCATGCCAGTGACTTGTCTTTCTTAGGTGGTAAGCCCAGCTTATACAGAATAGCTCCAATAAGGTAAAGTATAGAAAAGGTTTCTGAAAAGCATAAACCTCTGCATCTATGTGAGGTATTGATGTCATTATGGATTAAAAGGGATCTGTGGATTAAAAGGTGAGGGCAAACTGGGTCAATTCTTTAGTGTGGTACTGAGAAAGGCAAGGCCTCACATCAGGGGTGGTGATGTTTAAGGCAGACACTCCTGGGATCCCAAAATCCTTTGGGTAGAGAGAATGTGGAGTTCTCATTTGTTTTCTCTCTCTCCCTCTCTCTCCCTGTTCCTCTCTCTCTCCCTATCTGTGTTTAACATCAGCCATAGTTGAATCCTCTAATATTGGAGGTGGCCAATATTTGGGCACTGTAGATTGGAGCTCATTGGGGTTTGGACTGAGGAGGTAAAAGAGACCCATAAAGTTTTAATAGATTCTTTCAACATCTCTTGGAGATGCTTCTGAAATGGATGCTCAATACAGTGGTTCTTAAGGAAAAACTTTTGAATGTCGCTCTAAAAAGATGGCAAAGCCTGGGCAAGAAAGAGTTATAGGATGCCGAATCCTAGGAATTTTAGCTAGAAGGGATCTTAGATACCATCTAATTGACTTTTGATTGTAATATGCCAATAATATTTAAAAAATAAAACCATGAAAACTGGTATAGGTTTGCTAACTTTGAATTTTGCCAAGTGGAGACATTATTAAAGAAAATTACCATTTCTATTATCACCATATCATAAAATAATGGCCCTTTTTGTCCAATACCAATAAGTATATAGGTTCAGAATTTTAAAAATTGAATGAATTTAGCTTAATGAAAGACTTACTTCACTGTCTTTATCTCATTTTTGTTCAGGAGTGATCGATAAATATTTTGTCACTGACGGTAACTGTCTATGGACTGCTATTTGGGAACGATGGATTTAGTCTAACTTTATTTCACAGTTGAATAAAGTCAGGCCTGTAGAGGGAAAATGATTTGCTTAGGTACCCACAACTGGTTAGTGACAGAGGTGAGGTGAAAATATAGAGTTTATGAGTTTAGTCCATGATTCTCTGAAGTCCTGGCATAGAACGTGGAGTGAGGAAGATTTTTTTTAATATGTGAATCCATATATTATGACAAAAAATTTTAAAACCATGGTTTTTTTCTTACAGCAGATGCTACCGGAAACTCTATCTTAATAAATTTGTCTGCAGCAACTTACGTAAGTTCAGGGGTATGCCTGTCTGTATAAAGAGATGAATGTGATTTGAGATACACAGCTGGTTGCATTGATTTAATTTATTCTTCCATTATCCAGTTGACTTTACATGAGTAAGCGGAGGGAGAAGTTAAATACAAAGAATGATTTCTTAAGTCAAAAGGTTCACTAAACATTTGACAGCCTACTCTGCATAAAATTCTGTGCATAGAATCTACCTTCACAAAGGTCTTATATAAATACTGTCCAAAGAGATAAGTAGTAATTGCCAGAGGAACAGGATAAGCTAGATGATTTAGGAATTCAGAGAAGTGGAAGGACATAGAATCATAGTACCTTTACAATGTGGAGGCATTATTCAGGCCATCTCCTCCAAAAACTGACTCTCAAAGTAAATTTTCTCTTTAACATCCCTGGTACTTATACACTGTGCTACAGCTTTGAGGGGTGTCCAGTTTCTGTTTAAATAGTTCCAGTGACCGGGGGGGGGTGGTCTCTCTGCCTCATAAGGCAGCCTGTTGCATTGCCTCAACTACAATAACATTATAATATTATTTCTAGAATCACCCTCCTGTAATATTCAGCTGTCTGGTTTAATTTATTTCCTAAAGAACAGTGGTTCTCAACCATGTATAGGGGTTGGAAATGGTGGATTGTGTGTGTATTAGACTCATAGGTGGGACTTTTTCAAATTATACATGCCCCTCACCATTCTGTACCTCCTTCTTTCCCCCTGCCCAGAGATGCTGCTAAGTTCCCTGACCCCAAATTTTCTGTTCTCAGTGCAAATGTCCCCAGGTCCTTCAGCTACCTATCATATACTGTTTCCTATACTCTTTTACTATTCTAGTTTATCTATTCTGAACTTAATATAGTTTGTAAATGTTTCTCTTAAAATGCTGAAAACAATACCACAGATGTGGTTGGACTGGAACAGGATACTGTGAGACCATTGCTTTTTGTGAACTGGACAAAATACTTCTAGTGTAGCTTTAGATTGCACTGGCATCTTTAGCAGTCACATCTCACTGCTGGCTCATATTGATCTTAAGGCCAACTAAAATTCCCAGGTCTGTTTTATACAAGCTGCTGTCAAGACAAGTCTCTCCCTATCCTGTATTTGTGAAATTGATGTTTTGAACCTGAATGCTGGACTTAGCACATGTTTCAGTTAAATTGATTTTTTTTGATTTAAGCATTTTATTCTGGTTTACTGAGATCATTTTGAATCCTGATTTGGTTATTCTTCCTATTGACTATTCCTTCTAAGCTTTGTGTAATGCTCACATTTTATAGGTTTGCCTTCTGTATTCATTCAGGTTGGTATAAAGTTTTCTGTTTAGCGGGTAGTGAGGATTAGAGAAGCCTTCATGGAAGAGGTAGATTTTGTGTTAGGGTCCTGATGGGGATTCCCTTATGCTCCAAGGACATGAAATTTTCCTGATTGGGAGAAAGTCTAAAATGAGAGCTGTTCATTTGTCCATTTATTCATTCATTCATTGAATATTTACTGAGTTCCCACCATATCCTCAACACTGTTCAATGTGCTGGGGATACAGTAGTGAACATGATAGTCATGGTAACTGCCCTTAGGAAGCTTACAGTTTGATTGGCTGACTTTAAAATCTAGCTCATAACTGCTACACTATATTGCCAGAGAAGCTTAAATTTCCAAATCATAAGTTTACTCTTTTGGTAGCTTTCATATCTATGGAAGTTCAAATACAGTTATATTTAATTTGATTCAATATTTATTTACTAGGTTCTATGCTAGGTTCTGAAATATGGTGAAAAAGAAACACATTGTCTCTGATTTATTGAGCTTACAGTTTAACACAGATGATTAGGCAAGCAAATAAGCAATTATAGTACAGTATGATGTCATATGTTCTCTGACAGGGATAGTGTATGATGTTCTGATCGCATATAACAGTATCAACTAACCTAGACTTGTGGAGAGGGGGCAGTCAGGGAAAGCTTTTTGTCAGAATGACATTTTAGATGAGATCAGAAAGATGAGTAAGAGTAAAACAAGTGAAGTATCAGGGTAAGAATATTCTAGACAGAAGGAATAGCTGATGTGAAGCCTTGGAGGAATGAAAGAGCACAGTACATAGGAGCAACTGGAAAATGTTTCTTGGGCTGGAACAGAGAGTAAGGGGCTGGGGATTGCCTGTTAAGTCAGTTTGGTCTGCCTACTGAGTTTGGGGTACTAAGTTGTCATTTGACACCCCCTCTTTATGTCTAGGGAGCTGCTATAGAAGACAAATTGCTACTTATACACTGTGCTACAGCTTTGAGGGGTGGCATCATAAAATGACTTTCCTTTTCCTAGAGGCTTAATGTCTATAGTTGCAGCTGTAATAAAATTAGAGAAGTCCCTCACTTTTCCAAGTACTTCACTTTTCTTCTAATGTTTCCTTTAACACATGGGATATTTTTTAAAAATAGTTTTATAAATTGGCCATTTGAGTCAATCTTGCTAAGCTGTTTGACCCTGGGGATGAAGCTCATTCTTTATAAGCACTGCTTCTGCTTACTTTGTTGAAATAAAAGCTGTGCAATTGCTTTATGGCAAAAATAAGCCTATTGCAATTAAAAATAAATGGTAGGTATGACTATGCAGTACATGCACACTAAATATTTCAGTGTGGGGGCTAAGAACTCAGATTTTCATACAGTATGAGGTAAGTTAATCTAACAGTTTGGTTCTTTTCAAAGTGTTTGAAAGGGAACAGATCTTTGTAAAAAAAAAAAAAAAGAGGAGGCTACTGTGAAGGAGACTTAAAAAGTCTGTTTAAGATATGACCCAGTGGAGAGGTCCTCAGGGAGCATGGTTATAAGAAAGGATTCTGAAATTTGAGTAGATGCCTTAGGCAGGTGAATTGAAGTGCTGATTAGGTAAATTAGGTTATTTTGGGGAAAAATCTTATGTTCAGTTAAAAAATCTGAGACTTGTTTCTCTGAGGATTTTTCCCCCCTAGCATGGCACTTTTGAATGTCTTTGAGAATCTGAGGCCATATTACAGCTGGTAAGTCTTATAGCTAGAACACAGCGGGTAGACGCCACAGTTGCATTTGTGCTAGAGTGCTAAGTCAGGCATATCTCCAAGTGGAGGAGAGAGAATTCCTTAAATATACTAATAATGATAATGAAGATTTATTGAGAACTTAGTTATGCCAGATACTTCACGTGCATGATCTCATTTAATCCATACCACTATTCTATGAGGTATTTACCATAGCATCATTACCCTCATTTTATAGGTGAGAAAACAAGGACCCAGAGATAAGTACATTATCCAAGATCCCACAACTAGCAAGTGGTAGAACTGGGGCTTTTTCAGGTCTTTCCAATGCTAAAGCTCATGTTGGTAGCCATTATGTTTTCCTTTTACCACCAAATCCCAGAGGAAGGGGCTCTTGAGATGATGTGGAACCTTCTCTTAGCCAACTGGTCAATAGTACTGCTGAAAGTGATCACTTCCTTTCTCTGCCTCTCACATAGCTGAGAGGCAGCACTTCATATTTAAAGGGCATAGGCTTTGGATTCGAACAGGCCTGGTCCAATCCTTGCTGTACAACTTGAAGCTGTGTGAGTGTGGGTAAGTGACTTAACTTCTCTAACTGTTGGTTGCCAAATCTATAAAATGAAAGTCATGATGTCTACTTTGCAGGGTTGTTGTAAAGATTAAATGCAACAAGATAAGCAAAATGTCTAACACAGAGCCTGTTGGTTCACAGGTACCCAATAATGGTGGCTGTTTCAGTAATTAGAAATGGTCCAAATAGATTATTGAGTTGTCAGATGTTCTGGTGATGGGCACTTAACATCTTTATCCAGAGCCAAGGGGATAAAACCAACAACTGCAGGTAGCTCTTTAAGCAGGTCTAACTCAATGTGTGGCTTCCAATCTCTCCTACCTCTAACTGCTACATCCAATAGACTAGCTCTAATGTAGGTAATATAAATTGATATTCCTAAATTGTGGTATTAACCTAAACTCAATTAAATCACCACATTGCATTACTGCACTCCTCTGCCCATTTGTGATTGTACACCACTTGACTAGAAGCCGATTTCCGTGGCTTTGTTTCAAAGCAACACGTTCCACACAAGGAAAGCAAACTGCAGTGCAAAGGGAGACATGATGAGAAGTTACTTGTAGGTTCAGAAAAAACAGAATATCCTTAATTTATATCCCATTCACAATACACAACCATTTGTTCAGCAAAAATCCCTGCTGCATTTACACTGTAAATTATTTGCTGGAAACTCGAACTACAGAAAGAAGCTGAGTTCAATTTCTCTGAATTCAATAGCAGCAAACCCACTTATTTTCACTCTTTTGTCTGGGAAAGTAAATCCTTTAGTGCAGTGCATTTCCCACACAGTCAGAGTTTGTTGCTTATTTAAGTTTCAGTGTTGAATTTTCATTCCCCTGCTTTTCATCAGAAGTAATTATGAAGCCACAATCATGAAAATAATGAGCACAGATACATGGTTCAACATGTCTGCATTGTGACTATTCTGCCTATTCAAATAAAGCTCCAGGGTTAATTTCTTTACATGCAATTTGTGATTTTATTCTCTTTGGCCCTACATATGCTAAGAATCACTACTGTCACACAGCCCTGCCTTTCTGTGTCCTCAGAGGTTTGAATAAGATGAATAAAACAAAAGGGTGAGAAAAAAAGCTGAGGGTAAAGGTCGCAGGAAAGAGAATCTCAAGGTGATCCATACAGCTGAGCCCCAGAGGAAGAACCTGGCTCCCAGCTGCACAGAAACTGACAATTGTTTGGAAAATGTCACCAAGGAGAAGGTATTTAGAAAAGAGGATGAGGTAAGGTTTATTTCTACCAGCCAACAGAAGGGCTTGGAAGATTCTGAAATTATCCTTGCCCATTGAAATTAGTCCTAAAGAAAAGGACGTATCCCATTTCTCAGTGGAGATTTTGTGCCAGGAAGCATAAAATCCATCAACAAACAGAAAATAGTTAAGAGATTTGAAGGGGATAATGCCTTTGAGCACTAGCATCGTGACTGGCCCAGCCCACACTCAACAAAGGTTAAGAATCCAATTAATGAGGACTTTCCATGGGCACAGCATTATGCTAAAAGGTTATCAAGAGGTTTAGGGTATCTTCTTAGTCCTTAAAGCTTATCATAAATTGGGCAAGACAGGACCCACAAATGAAGAGAGAAGCAGCAACATGAGGCAGTGTAGGTAAGTGTCAAATGATGGATGCAAAAAATGAGGCAGGAAACTAGCATTCGCTGAGCATCTACTACATGACATTGATTTCTCACAGTAATCATGGGAGGCTGGTGCTATGATTATTTCCATTTTACAGATGAGTAAGCTGAAGTTTAGAGCAGTAGAGTGATTTTGTCTTAGTCACATGGGTAGTAAGTGACATATCTGGGATTTTGCCCCTTGCTCCAAATTCTATATTCTTTCTATGATATGTACTATGCTCTTTCCTGTGGACAAACAGAGCCCCTGTTGTCCTTCTTGATCACCCATTATTTGCTAGACTCTTTGTTAAGTCCTTTACATGTAGCATATCATTATAGTGTAGAGGTTAAGATCATGGACTCCCTAGGTTCAACTCCTCTCTCCACCCACCAGCTGTGTGACCTTGGGCAAGTTACCTAACCTCTCTGTGCCTCAGAAGTAAATGAACTAATATATGCAATATATTTACAAAAGAGTTTGACATATTGTAAGTCAAATATAAGTGATGGTTGTTATTTTTATTAGTTGATCCTTATAAATCCCTATGAAGTAGGAACTATGGTTATGTTCACCTTTCAGATGAGGGAGCTGAGCCTTAGAGAGATGAAATGACTTTTCTAAAGTTACCTGGGTAGTAAATTCTGGAGCTGAAATTCATGTCTAAGCATGTCCGACTCCATGCTTGGTTTTTTTTTCTCACTGGGCACATTGCTTCCCTAAGTGCCATAGCTACTCAAGGGAGGGAGAAGTCTATGTGAGCTGAAGGCTTCATTGAGGATGTGGGACTTGAGGTTAGAAAAGGATAATGAGGAAAAGAACCTGTGTAGTAAGCTTGGATAAAGAAGAAAGGATAGTGTGTATTGAGGGGAGGAGGAGGGAGGACCAAACATCTCTCCTTTCAGGAGACTCTTAGAGCATGAGGAAATCCAATCCTGCCATTAGTGACATAAAAGCAAGTGCAGGCCTGCTCAAAGGAACCTGTCCTCCACCCAAGTCACAAGAAAGGCCCTGAGGGTAGGAGGCAGCCCTCATCTTCCCAAGAGGTGTAAATCTGAGGAAGGCTGTAAATGAATCTGAAAGTAATCTCCTAAAAGGGTGTGCCTGGAATCCTAAACCTGAGTTCACAGCAGTCCTGTCTGCCTCCAGGTGGCTCCTGTGGTCACGCCCCCTTCAGACAGTTACAGGGCAGAGGAATTTCCAGAGGAGAAACTAGCACTTGAAGCACCAAACTAGGAAGAAAAGAATCCAATTGCTTAATTGAAAATTTATAAAAATATGTACAATTATAAGTCCATTACATCGTGAGGCACAAACCCCCACTGGAGAATGATTTAACTGGCGCTTGCTTCCCGCTCAGCATAGCTGAGTCTCCCAGGGCCCATTGCTTTAGCAGTTTGACTATCTCAGCTGCTACTGTGCCTCCTCATTTTCTTCCATTCCCAAGTCTTGAGTGGTGTGACTTGAGAAGCCAACCATGTCTTTTGCAAAGCCTGCCAGTTCGCCTATGTAGCTGGTAAGCACTGGTGATTTATGTCTGGGAGTCTGTTTAACTGGGGTTTCTGCCTGCCTGAAGCTTCCAGTGGTAATAGCCCTCCTAATTAACTCTGTTAGTCTTTACTCCTCACCCTCTGAGCTTCCTTTGAAACTCTCTTAACTTTGAATGACTCAGAGCTTTAGAGAGGCATTTTCCTGTGGAGAAATTTCACTTAGGCTCCGTCCAGTCCTTCAAGTCTCACATCAGCACTCGCTCCTGCATGCACTTTGTACTGAACCCCAGTGTTCCAGTAGAGAATTGTCTCGATGTATCACAATTACCCAGACTTGAGCTAAATGACTCTGTGGCAACATACTGGGAAAATTCATTGACTCAAGAGCTTATAAATGGACTTAATTTACCCTGCCTAAAGAAAGTGTACCTGTGCCCGTTGACTCTTAAACAGATGATGTGCTGAGCTAAAGCAATGAGATTCTGAAAGAAAAATTCCCCAAGAGCAAAAAGGGAAAGTTCTGGGCTGGCTTTTCAAATAAATTGCCTTCCTATACCTCTAAGATGAAGTTAGGAGCTGGTTTGACATAAATTTAGAGAGGAGGCTTATGCCATATCATTCCCAGGCATGATTTCCTGACTATGGGGGTTCTCATCATTTACATATGGAATAGGTGCTGCTGTAACTTCAGAGTGCTCTAAGCTGACATGGTAGAAGGCAAGTGAACTTTCATGTAAGCTATTTCAGGACACTTTCCCATGATTCTTGGTCAGTGAATGGATGGAGTGAGATAATTCTATTGTAACAAAATGATCAAGGGAAGCCTGGAGCTTGTGTTGCCATAATGGGATCTTGCTAACATGTGTAAGTGAAGCAAAATGGATTTCCAAGTAGGTAAGACCCATACTCCTCTGATTCATTAGGACTCAGTATCCATGACATGCTTGCATTCTTTTAATCTGGCTCTAGTCATTCCCACTAGGTATTTGGAGCACAAACTAAGAAGTGTAAGGCCCTTTTCAGTGTTTTGTTCTCCTTACTTTACCATCTTTACATCAACCTGCTGTCCCGAATCATTGACATGTGTGCTGAAGCTCATAGAAGGTTCACACACTCTGGTAAAGTCACCTCTCTTCTCTTGATCTACAGTATAGTATATACTATGCTATACTCTGAGGGACAAAGAAACCTTGGTTTTTCCCTTCAAGTATGATAAGCAAAACAGACAAAAGCTGTTTCTGGGGACAAAAGTCAGATTGTGGCAGGATGAAGGGTTAAATAGGAGGTGAAAAAGTAGAGACAATAACTGTTGTCTACTTTTTTTAATAAGCGGAATTCTGGACCAGGGACATTTGGAAGGATGTTGGCTACCTGTGGGGATATCTATTAGGGCCTGACTTAGTTTGGAGACTGTAATTTTCCAGAGCATCAAGCACATTTGTTTGAATTTTTACAAATCCAGTTATGGTCAGTGGCCTGAATGTAGGAATATAGAAGGTAGGTGGTTGGATTAATTAAAGGCTAAAGATTTTCAAGACAATTTTGGTAGAGTTGCCTGAGGAGGCAGTGGATTTGAAGGTATGGACAAAAGAGTGTTTAAAGATTGGATCACAAACTCGAGGCTGGGGAGGGAAGAAAGTGAAGCCAGAAATAGGCCAATAGGCTGATGAAAATGGAAGGCTCACAGGACTGGGGAACTCAGTGAAAATGAAAAACAGGAGAACTGGGAGTAATGAACTAAATTTAACAAATAAGAGGTAGTGTTCAAAGAAAGAGCTATTAGCATTTCAGATTTCTGAAGTGGAGTAGTTCTGGTGGGAAATGAAGTCCACCATGTAGCCCTGCTAATAGGTTTCTGAAATGGAATGGAGAAGAAAGTCCTTGTAGTAAAAGAGGTCAAAGACTGGTGGACAGCAGTGTTGAGTTTGCAGCATGATTAAAACACGCAGGTTAATGACTGAAGTTGAGGTAGAGAAACGAACTGCGAGTGTGGGGCCAAAGACCTTGGAGAATGTGGGTGAGTGGTCTAGGGGCCAAGAGAAGACAAATAGAAAAACATATATCCTGGCCCTGAAAGACGAGGGTCTTCTGTAAGAGAGTAGAAGGCAGCACTGTGAGGTTAGGGTAATTAATTGTTAAAATAGTTTAGCCACTCTAATGCCCAGAACAGAAACTTCTAAATTAAGCGAGTGTGAGGTAGGGAAATGATTTGGTGGTTTGTGAGAGCCTCCTTGGAAAAACACTAGGTTCAATGTTCATGCTGTAAACCAACACAATCATTATCCTTGCAACTATCGATGTAGAATGTAAGAGTAGAGTGATTTGCAATGGTTCCTCGTGCTGGTCCCGTGGGATAAGGGAGTTCAATCATTTTCATTTGCAAAGAAGGGAATAGACAATGGTTCTGTGGTCAGATTTAAAGCAAAGATATTGATTGAACTCCCTTTAATTGGCTATCACTTTCTAATTGGCTGATGATGTACAGGCCCCTTGAAACTCCCAAGAGAATTCCCAGGAATCCAGGCTGCATAGTAGTGATAAATGATAACTTGAATAACCTTGTTTCTTTGCTAAGGGCAGCCACTGGTCAACTCTACAGGACTGTTATGTGGGCCTTTTTCCATTACTTCCACTTACGGACTTTGAGATATTTGCATCATCAGTGATCTTGATCATTAGAACACAAGTGTATTTAGTTTTTTACTTATTTATAGCCAAGGGTACTGTGAATTTAGATGCTTGTATGATAAGCATTTATATTTGGAGTATATAAAATAATGTTATCCTTCCTGTATTTATCTATTTATCACCTTGAAAAGCATCATGTTCCTTCCTTTGTTGAATTTATCAACATTGCCCTATGCTGTCAAGGAAAATTTTTCCATTTCCAGAGCTCACTATGGATTTTACAGCCAGTCACAGATTTGGGCACTGACAGGATCAAGCTATATTGGTAAAATAGTGCCCTGGACAACTAACAAGGCAGTATAGTTGTGATACCGAGATGAGTGTAGGGAATGCTGGAATAGAGTGTTTACTCTAGAGATTTCTCTGTAGCCAGTTGTAGCTGAAGGTTTTTTCCTTCTTCTCTAAGAGAGGGCATTGTTTTGGTCTGTTTCCCAGAATTCCTTTCTTTCTCTTTTTTCTTTTCTTTCCTCTTTTGTCCTTTAGATCAGAAAAATAAACTGTATAAAATGTATGTATGTAGGCAAATGACTCTGACTTAAAGTTGTTGTGAGTGAATATGTATTTTTAAAAAGACTGTAAGCTTGCTCTGAGATGAGGGATTTTGTTGTCGGTACAGACCATCCGCAGAGCAAGTGCTGAATTGCGTTGGTGGTCTTTATGGTGCTTGACTAAACGAGAACATGGCTACTCCTCACTGTGGTGTTTTCTATTGATATAAACTGCTAGAGTTCAGGCTTTGCCTGCACTCGGGCACTACGTAGTTCTATTTGGCGGATGCATCTGAAGCCCCATATTTTGGAGAACCTGGGAGTTGAAGGGAGCCAACAAATTCTATTAAATCACCTCTTAATTGGTTTCTCTTTCCACTCTCTCCCAATCAATGCTCTGGGGGTTTGTGAGATTGTTCCTGATTTGATTCTCTAATCTTTTTCTCCAATAGGCAGCAGGACTCCCTCAGGTGCCCTCTGAGGGTTTTACTCCCCAGTTTTCTCAGTGAATTCTCAGATGAGACTGCGACAGATGCCCGCAGGAGCCCTCAGATAGTGGGAGACGAGGTGCCTCTTCACACCTCTCTGCAGTTTCACACTTGCACACGGATGTTTCCTTGAACACCCGCTCCCCATCTGTTCTTATATTGGCCCCATAAAACTAGATATCATTATTAATAGCATATTTCCTCCTGAATTTTCTTTACCGGAAAGTTACTTATAAGTTGCTGACTCCCCCTTCTCAGGTAGATTGGGTGAGTAGTAGAGAAAGTAATTTAGATATTGGTTCCTCTGGAATTTGGTCTCAGAGATGCACTCAGGTATAGTAATACACTTCCCATTATACTGGCATTCCAACAGGGTGATAAATATGCCAGATGGAGAGCAGCACTGGAGGATCTTGTGCTATTTGTACTCAGAGGTGTCTGCTGGGTTACCTTGGTGCATATTTGATAGGTCGGATCCCTTTTTACAAAGTTTCCTTCAGGTAACATGAAATGTCTAGGTGTGGTGGGGGCCTCAGAGGCTGGTGGGCTGAGTCAGTGTTTGCTTCTTACATTCAGTCCTGCCATGATGGTGAGGCTTAATGAATTTGGATTTGGTTTGGATTGGATTGGTAGCTTGGACCCTTTACCAGCATCAAAACAAATGCAGGCAATGTTACACGCAGTATGCTGAATTTGGTCATTAAATATCAATTTGAATCAACGTGCACTTCTAGGTCAAGTTTCTATAGTGTTGCTCTCTGTGCCTTTTTGACCCATCAAAGACAGCTACTGCCTGTTTTGTTTTCTCCATCTTTACTTTGTTCTAAGCTCCATCCCCATCCCCACAAATATCCCCATTTCATCAGGTCCCCAGGGAGTTTCACTTTTCTCCTGCAACACCCTTAAACACTCCTCTCCTCAATTTACTCTTCTTGATTTAGAAAAAAAAAACATTTAAAATATAATGGTAATTCTAAAGAAAGTATTTACTTTGATAGATTGATGTTCTGCTCAACCACACATTGTTTGACTTGTTTGTTGGACAACTTTATTAAAAGCTATAAAATTGAATATGTTCTCTTTTTTTCTCCACCTTCTCTTGTTTTTGATTCCTCTTTCCCTCTTTGCTCTCTTTCTTCCCCCTCCCTCAGCGCCCCACTCTCCCTTTCTTGTAGTCTTTAGCTGGTTCTTTTCCATACTTTTTCTGGTTCTCTTTGTTGTGAAAATATTACACTTACTTGACCAGGTACTGAGTCAGCAAAGTTGTAAAACAAAAGATAAATGCCTCTCTTTTACTTGCAGCCTTCTGCGAATGTTCCTCTAGCTAGAAGTCTTTAAAACTCTTTCTAATATCTTTTATTTTACATTGGTGGTTTCCTTGATGGTGTCCTCATATTTTGACACCTCCTCTATGATGGGATCTTGATTGCACCACTGCTCTCTCCTCAGAGCCCTTATGTTTCCTCTCTACATTTCTTTCTTCTTTCCTGTAGTTTAACAGAAGTTCTGAATGGGACACCAAACCTAAGAATTCACAGAGGTTTGTGCTCTCTTCATGTCTTCAATATTTTCTCTTGGATTACTATGAAAATCTAGGCCCTTTTCAACTAAACACGGGGCCAGATTTCAAATGACTTCATCCTTAAGAGAACAATCAGTTCTAAAAGGAAGCACTGACCAATCTCCTACATTTTATAGGATTAACTTTGCTGTAGATAATGTTTTGTGTATCCAAAGGTGAGGGTGCACTGAAGAGACATTGTCTGTTTTCAACATTAAAAAATAAACATAACGAGTAGAAAAAAAAATCCTTTTGTTCTAATCTGAATGGTAGTCCAGTGATTTTTAAACCTGTTTTGACTTCTGATGGGCTGGCTTTTCAAGTATGTCTGACTTGACAATAAGGGATACAGTATCCTTGCTAAGATAGAAGAGCCTTGGGGATAAGAGTGTGGGTCCTGGGATCACCATAGATCTATGTTCAAATCCCAACTCTGCGACTTTCTAGTTGTGCAACCTTGTGCAAGTGAGTTAACTGTCTTCTGTTAATCACAGTTTCCTCATTTATAAAATGGAAATTAATTATAGTACCTCATCTCATAAGGTTGAGAATTATATGGGTGAAAATATGTACAGTTGTTCCCCTTTATCCGTGGTTTCACTTTCCATGGTTTCAGTTAGGCACAGTCAACCTTGGTCTCAAAATACTAAATGGAAAATTCCATAAATAAATAATTCATAAATTTTAAATTGTGCACTGTTAGCGTGATGAAATCTTGCACCATCTTACTCCATCCTGCCTAGGATGTGATACTTTGTCCAACGTATCCACACTGCATACGCTACCTGCCCTTTAGTCACTTAGGAGCCTTCTCAGTTATCATATCAACTGTGGAGGTGTTGTAGTACCTGTGTTCAAGTAACCCTTATTTTACTCAATAATGGCTCCAAAGTGCAAGAGTAGTGATGCTGGCAATTCGGATATGCCAAAGAGAAACTGTAAAGCGCTTCCTTTAAGTGAAAAGGTGAACATTCTCGACTTAAGGAAAGAAAAAAAAATCATACGCTGAGGTTGCTAAGATCTATGGTAACTTTTACTACAGTATATTGTTATAATTGTTCTATTTTATTATTAGTTATTATTAATCTCTTACTGTGCCTAATTTATAAATTAAATTTTATCATAGGTATGTATATATAGGAAATAACATACTATATGTAGGGTTTGGTACTATCTGTGGTTTCAGGCATCCACTGGGGGTCTTGGAACGTATCCCCCATGAATAAGGGGAGACTACTGTAAGTGCATATGTGTGGCACATATATACTTGACACATGTTAGATGTCATGTTTATGGTAATTTTATAGATTCCTCATAGAAGTAACAGTGCATTATATTGGAATTAAAATGTGCTGAAATTTGTAATTGAAGTTACAATTTAGATTTCAGTAGAGTGTGTCTTTCTTGATAATAAAATTCTCAGATGGGTGGCTGGTAGCCCAACAGATTTTCCCCATCTGAAGCTTGTTACTTTGTGATTTTGATCTTGTTAACTCAGTATGCTTTCCAGATGTGAATTTCTAGCCTTCACTCTCAACTGTGTTAACTTTCTGTGGGTGAGAAGGGCCTCCTCTTCCACACCACTTTTCTTGTATGTATGTAGAAGAACTAGAATTGACAATTATTTCTGGATAGTCTGCTGCATGGTCCTTTGAGGGTTTGTTTTAGGGGACCTGAAGAGCCTAACAATGCCCAACACTGCTTCTGATTTTGTAGTCCAGTCAACATTTTCTCCTTATGATGCATTTGTTAAATTTTCTTTTTTTTTTGCTGAGGAAGATTGGCTCTGAGCTAACATCCGTTGCCAATCCTCCTCTTTTTTTGCTTGAGGAGGATTAGCCTGAGCTAACATTTGTGCTGATCTTCCTCCATTTTTTTGTATGTGGGACACTGCCATAGCATGGCTATGAGTGGAGTAGGTCCACGCCTGGGATTGGAACCTGTGAACCTGGGCTGCCAAAGCAGAGCACGTGGAACTTTAACCACTCAGCCATGGGGCTGGGCCCTATGATGAATTTTTAATATCCTTAATGAGAAAATAGATCAGATTTGGATCAGAATAACCATCATCGTGGGAACAGTAGTGTGTTGAGAAGCATGTACTATGATGGTCTTGACTGGTTTTCTGCTTGGAAGTTCTCAAGGTGCTAAAGCTCTAGGCAGTCTTTAGGCAATGGCCTTATACCCGTCAGGTATTAAAGCCACAGGAGTCTTATTTTATAATTATCTGGATTGGGAGGGGCACTTTTTTGTCCTGTTGATGTTTGTCTGTGAATCTTTAGATTTGTTGGCTTTGACAAAGCATGTTAGTGGACAATCAAAAAGGGATTTCTTTGTTAGAATTCCAGATGACTCTTTTGTTTTTTTAGCTAAAAACAGCACCTGGATGTCCTTGATTCTATTTTGAGAGGTTTGCATCTATTTCCTCTCTCTCTCATGTTGTAGCATAATTCTTCTCAAATTTTAATATGCGTAGTTCTGAGGTGTGGTGTGAGATTCTGCATTTCTAACAAGATCCTAGTTCAGTTTGATGTTGCTGCTCAATGGACCACACTCTGGTTAGTAAGGGTGTAAAAGATGATGGTGGTGCCCCCTCTGTATTTCTTGAAACTCAATTCTACACACTGGAGGTTGCTTACTGCTAACACCTTTGACTCTCTGTGTTTGTTTGTTTGTTTGTTTTTTCTTTGGCCTGTGGGAGCACTTGTTTTCTATGCAAGGCAAGCCTGAAGTGCCAGAGAATTAATGGCCCTAGAAGAAGTCCTTAACTAATGTCTGATGGGAATTTTGTGGATAAATATTTCAGCTTCCTTGTCTGTCTGTTGGGATAAATTTCTCTGGAGTTCCACACCAAGATTGAGCACCTGTTGTCATCCTTTATTGGCTTCTTTCCCTTCTCTGCCTCACTTCCCCATTCTTATATGAGTGTTTCCTGGGATCAGCTCTCAAAAAACTTATTGCACGTGAATTTTCTCTCAGGGTATCTCCTGGGGGAACTCAAATCAGTAACTTTGCTAGATATATATTTTTTTATTTGTTAGCCTGGTTACTTGAGAGACACACCCTTTGTCTTAAACACTACTGTATTTGGCTTAAGTCAAATTATGTTAACTGATGGTTCGTAGGTTTGACCTTCAAATGTCTGAAGATAAGCCTCCATATTAAGGAACATAAGGAATCTTTGAGTTGGAGTTTGCTAGTTCTAGCAGTTCCATAGAAACACACTAATACTGGCTTTCAGCACTTGGTACAACTCCAGTCAGCTTCATGACATCAGTTCAGGGAGAATCGTTTGTAGAGAATGGTTAAGTGCAAGGGAATGATTAATTTTATGTGTTTCAGTGTGTTTCACATCAACAAGGATACTCATGAATTGAGTAACATTGCACACATTGGAAAAATAAAATCCTAAAAGAGTCTTTAAAAGTAACCCTTGGCCAGCTGGACTGTCACTCACAGAGGTGACTTTTGTACTAAAAATCCCATTTGAGTCCCAATTTAGTATTCAATTGTCACTAAAGTCACTAACAGTGCAACTGCATAGCATCTTCAAAGAACAGCTTCTTTAGTCTAATGGGAGTTTGATAATTAAACATTAACGTTTGCAGAGGCAGTCTCCACTTTGCCCATATTTGGAGCTCTCCAATATTTTACACTGCGGTAGGAGTTGGGGATGGTAGATTACCAAGCTTTGGATGTACAACCAGCCTCATTTTACCAAGTGTTGTCTAAAGAAGTAAGTGCTCAGTTGCCTGTTTTGACCATCAATTCTAACATGCAGTGAAATTGTGTGTACCCCTTAAAACACTGTTTATGGCAAAGGTATAGCTAAAAATATAAATATAAACCGTTAGCTTTGTATAACACTTTCTCACTTTCAAAGTGCATTCTCTCATATTATCTGCTGTAAAATACCTTGATATTTTAGATAGACAATTAAAAATTCATTGAATGTTGAAGTTAACAAGGGAATGAATGACCAATTTGAAATAGTACCTTTTTCCCCCATTCTACCACATTAAGTCGAAGCCTCAGGATAGCAAGATTAATGAGGCATCAGGGACAAAGTCAAGGGTCATGCTTAAGCTTTGGTTTAGGCTTCTCTCCTGTCATTCATCTAATTTTATGCAGACTGGGTTCACCAAACCCTAGTAATTTTAATGAGAACCTGTTCCTAACTCCTCCTCTACCCTCTAGCTCTCAACCCCTGTGGTGGCCCCAAAATTTCTAAACAGGAAGAGCTGAGGAGCAATTATCTATTTTGGATCTAGGAGACTTGTCTTAAAACTGTGTTTAGCAGTATACTCTTTTTATTTAGGTTGTATGTTACATATCAATTTAAAAATTTTTCAAGTGTTCCAAAGACATTTTTATTCAAATACTATGAGATTTTCTTTCTATTATTTTTAAATTTTATTTGGAGGGCCTTGGGGAAGGGCTTGCCCAAGCCACCTCTTTGGTGACATCATGAGCAGCCTCAAACCTTAATTAGTTTGCCAGAAGCTGTTTTGCATCATAGAGCCATATGTGAATGGACAAGGTTGTTAATCCCTTGATTTCTGTTTCCTGTGAAGTCTGCTGATGCTGTTTATTGAGTGATTGCATTAACACACTACCAGGCATGCGTCCCTCCATTCCCCTTTTTCATCAGTTTTGGCTTTTTGGTTGAAAGGAGCAACTTTCAAAAGACCTTTTAGAGCCTCTTTGTTTCTTGTGTTGTTAGGCTGGCTTCCTGTTAATTTTTTATAAAAGCACATACATTTTTGGAAAGCCCATAAAGGAACCTCTTCCACATCCATGTGCAGGTCTTCCTTATGTCACCAACTCCAGAATTTGATGAATATTATGTGAAATGAAATGAGAAACAAGTCTTTCTTTCACTGATTCTTAGGACACATTCAACAGTATCTGATTACACAGAGAGTTGCTGCCCACTTGGCTTGCTTGCTAGGACAGATGCTTATAATTATTTGGAATACCAATATATAGGTAAATAGACTCATTTACCAGTATACTGCAAAAGTGCTCTCTCTATGACCAATGATACTGTTAAAGAAGAGTTGCAGAATCTTCAGCTTTTGTATTTTCATGATATACATAAATCCCAATGGATGGTTTATGTGAGAGTTATGATTGCTTTCAGCACAACTCAACTGTATAGAAATTTGGTACACTCCTGGGCAATAGTGCTGAGGATTTCCCCCACTCTCTTATGTAGGTGAAGGAGAAAAGATTAAGGCAGGTTCTTAAGACAGATTATTAAAATACCAACTTACTGAGCACATACTTGGAGCTTAATAGTTCATTGCTGAAATGTCAGAACTTGCCCTGCAGTTTAGAAATCCCATTGAATAAACCCTTGTCTTTAGTACCTGTCCCATCACTCAGATCCAGATCTGTTGCCAGACACATTTTGAAGAGTATGTCTTTGTTTTTTAAATTACTTTTTAAATACTCATAACCAAAAGAAAAAACTCCACAAAAACAACACAAGGGCTATCAGTTTAGAACTTCATCCATGTGGAGACTAGGCATTATTCTGGCTACACTTTTCAAATTATTTTGAAAAGGGACAGAGAGGAATGTGCCCTGACAACCACATTTCTTGATTTCCCCTCACTGTACGTTCTTTTCTGTACCCTGAGAGTCAGTGGAGGAGCCATACTTTTGCTCTTTCTTATGCCACAGCTTCCCTAGCCCTCCTTAGAGGTCACTGCAGCTTCCTCCAATAAGAAGCTATTGATTTGCTATGGTATAAAGGAGATAAGCAACAAACTAGTTTGGGATAGGGTTGGGAGGGGGAGACTGAGGGAAAGATGCACCTTCCTGGAATGTGGTAATAAACAATATGGTCCCTGTTTTTTGACAGAGTTCAGAGGAGATCAGAGCAGGGCTTGATCAGGGGCAGTGACCCTGTGTGAGTGCCAGGAAATGTGCCCCAAGTTGATGAATTACTATGGTTTTATATAACATCATGGATTTTTCAGAATTTGATCATCTTGCTGCTCCAAGAATCAAACAAACCACTACCACAACAAACAGTCCTTTTGATAGCAAGGATGTTCTTAGCAATATAAACAAGTGCAACAGGGGCAAGGTCTTTCAGCAGCTCCACCTCTTATACCAGCCAAACAGATGCATTACCTACCCAAGACTTCCTCTCTTCCTTTGTGCTGTTCTGGCCAGATCTGGGACTGGTTAATAACATGAATGATTACACTCTAACATTTTCATGCAATCTTGTCAGCCATGCAATAAAGACTCCTCTGCTGCAGAATGTGAGGTAATAGCTCGGAATGCTTTATTTCATGTTCAGCATCCCTTCAAAAGAAAGAGAATATATTACAAACAAAGCCCAACAATAGAAATGATTAGCAAAATGAGAAATATCTGGAAGAGGGAAGATTTAAACACTCTAGACTGTTTCCATTTTGAAAAGAGCGGAAGGAATGGGGGAAGACATGAGTGAACATGATTAACGATAGAGGGATGACAGAGTGGTACCTTATTTATGCTTTTCTATGATGTGGAAATAAGAGAATGTTTTGTGAAATTAAACAGCAACCATCCTGAAAAAAAGCTTAAAAGCTGATCCTTTTCCATGTGTCACATGAAATAAATGAGGGTATTTATGTTGCTCGGCATGTCAACACATTTTTTTTCCTTTTGGTAGGTTTTCCTTAGGTAAATTAAATGCCATAAGCAGGTACAGTAGCAGGGCTAAACTTACCAGGGCCATTAATCTTCATGCCTCAGGGTGGTCAATTCATCCTTGAAGTGGTCAAACCGGAAAATTTCCCAAGTGAACTCAGTTGCTTCTAGGAACATTTCATCTCCCTTAGCAACTTGTAACAATGGGCCCCTGCTATATTTTATTGATAGCATTATTCATAACTTGGAATTATATTTATTTGTTTACTTGTTTACGGTTCATGCTTACTAGATGGTGAGCTCTATGAAGTTGCAGATAACATCACTGAGGTTCACTGCTGATTCTCCAGCACATATTAGGCCCTTTATAAGCATTTACTGAATGAATGATTGAATGACCACTATACATTGCATTGTATTGCAGTACCAGACAGCTATGTTTCTTTATCATCTCTTAGGTGTGACTGCTCAAAATGTTCTGAAATCTTTTAGTAAGAGGCCCAAAAAAGTACTTAATGCCTGCACAAGCGCATCTTGGAATTAATAAAGTGTGGTGAGGGAGCTGTCATCACACCTCTTACAATCATATTTTCACCCGTCTTGTGTGTCAGCAACTGGAAGCTGGTAGGCAATATTTACCAATGAAGAAAACTCATCGACACCAAACTTGCTTTGGACAATCTGTTTTGCACCTTTAAAAAATATTTTGAAAAGAGAAACACATCTGCATTGGTTCATTCAGCTGTAATTCTCTTTCACTGGGTCAGGTTCAACAAAAGGGTAACGGGGAGATGTTTTTTCTTCTTTGAATTTCAATGATTAAACAACCATTTCTATTGTGTGCTTTTGAGTCTTAACAAACATTGTAGCTACAGCCATAATTACTAGATTTCGTTTTTGTTCTGCTGAACCATTTTTTTTGAAGAATGCCAAGCACAAGCAAGATTACATACAAACATTGAATTTAAATCAAATAACTTCAGAATTCAGTAGACAAAAGAAAAACAGTAATAATGGAAAAAATAAGGCAACTGATTTTCCCCACGGCATTTGCATTTTGCCACTCACATTCTCATTCTAAAATCATGCCAAAGTTATAGTTGTTTCGAATGTGTTAATATGAGTGCTACTTGATTTCCCAATGAAAGATTTTAATGATCCACTTTCATTCTGTTTCATTACAAGGAAAATTAAGAGCATTTGTTGTGCATGCTCACTCTTGTAATTTCTTCCTCCTGCTTTTTATTCTGAATGTCAAAAATGTGTGCCTATCTATTCTGACCGTAACCAGAATGGTACTGGACTACATAGCAAACATAGTGGCCTCTGTTTCTCCCTTTACCTTAGGAGAGTCCCAAGATTGTCTTTGGAGCTACTGATGGCATAAAACTTGCCCTCTTTCCTATCTATGACCATTTTCCTGAATCTTCAAGGTAGAATACTTCTGTAGAATTGGTAGGCTGTATGGTAGCGATAACTACCACTTATTGGCTGCTTACTATTGCATCAGTACTTTTCATATAACATTTCATTTAAAGCTCATAGTGAATTTATGGGGTAGATACCATTACTATCTCCATGTATGCATGAGAAAACTGAGGTCTAGGGAGGTAAAGTGACTTGTTTAAGGTCACAGTCAATAAATGGGGGAGCCAGGATTAAAATTCAAATTTGTTGCCAAAGCTTGTGCCCCTAACCACTATGATATACTGCAAGCATGGCTTTTACGTGTCCTGGAAAGTCAATGCCTAGAAGTATGTCTTGGGAACAGCTCCATAAATGGAGCTTACAAATATAGATTTTAGATAGGAGGACCTTTCATCATCACCTCTAGCTACCTGCCCAGATGGGGGTTATTCAGCTGTACAAACATATGGATTCAACTTTTGACTTGAAACTCCTTAAGTAATTCAGACAAGAAACTCCCTCCATAGCTTTACAATAGTGTATTCACCAACCACTTAGGGACAATATGATTCTTATTGATTAAGTACTCTATACAAACTGAGATGTGGTACAGAATATGGAGCACTAATGTTTACATTTAGATACCTAAAACAAATGCTTGAGTGCACAAATGCCTATTTCAGAGCCCTGTGGGAGACTGTCGTTGGACCTGCATGGCTGAAATTGGAAAAGATTGTGGATAATATGTTCATGGCTTCATTTGTTAGAAAAGTTATATGGTGCCAGGTAGCAAGAAGACATACAAAAGGCAATGAAGGGAACTAATTTTAGAAAACACATAAAAACACACAAGAAGCATTGATCAATATTTATAAAACACATTGATACCATCGGGGCATTAAGACATCATGACAGGTCAATACAAGTGTTCAGGTTCAGGAACAGAAAGCAGAAAGAAGTTCTTGTCAGAAGACAGAAAGTCCAGATGACAGGAGGAAACTGAAAAGAGGAAAGGATCCTCTGGGAGGAGAAAAGAGGACCAGGTAGCAGTGAAGCATTAAATTAGTTTTCCTCAATTTAAGTGGGAAAAGTGCTATAAGTTTACTTATTAGTATATGTGCTGTGCCGTCTTGGCACCTTTGTAGGTGAATAGCAAGGCACTATACTATTGTAAGAATGTGAGTGGGGAAGGGGGAAAGAATGTGGGATCTAGAAGCAGAGTTCCTCAGATCAAATCCTAGTTCTGGCATTTACTAGCTGTGTGACTTTGGGCAAATTACTTTATTTCCATGCCTCATTTTCCTAATCTGTAAAATGAGTACATCAGTAGTACTTACCTTGTAGGGTTGTTGTAAGAATTAAAAGATATAATGCATATTAATCACTTAACACAGTGTCTAGCACACAGTAAGAGCTTAGTAATTGCCAGCTGTTTCTATCTTATGTTTTTAGCATGACACTGTTCATATGCCTGTGTCGTAGTTAACCATAGTAGTGTATTTTGATGGTGAATTCCTTGAGGTCTGGGCCTGGATGAGTTGCCTCTTATTGCAAAATGCCTGTTTCATGAACTTTTCTTTGAGCTTTGGTGAATGGGTTTTATTTGCCAAGAGGGTGAGGACAGAGTTGGCTCTGTTTGGAAAAGGGTTTTACTATTAACATGGAGACTTCCAGGTCAGAAAGCCCTCGGGTTCTTTGGTGGTTGTTTACTTTTTTCAATACCTCAAAAAAAAAAAATCCCCACTTCTCTTCCTTCCCACAACGTTGACCCCGGTCCAAGGTGTATTTTCTTTATTTATCTATAGGCCTTGAGAAGGGGTTTGGGAAGTGGGCAACAAGGAGATAAGAGAGGCGGGCCAAACTGAGCCTACAATGCTGGCAGGGAGCCACTATGGCTTTAATGACTTCAGCACTAGAGGAAAGCTCCAGTTTCTCTCACTGTTTGATGGCTTTTTGCATGGTGAAAAATAAAACCCAATCTGTCATGTTACTGACTGAATTCCTTTTAACTGCTTAATTCCACACTCTGCAAACCAAATTCCTTATGGTAAGTTTAATGTTCCTTCCAGATGTTAGTCCTGAAAACAAATACTTTTCTCTGTAGTGGAGATCCAATCCAGAAAATGAAAATAAAATATTGGTTTGCTATGTACTAATGAGTCAGCCTAGAGACCTTGATATACCTGATATTTGGAAATTGTAATGATCAAAATGCATAGTAAGTAGTGTCTAGAGTTGTTCAAACCAGTTGAATGAGAGGCTGAAAGCTTAGGGTTAATTGTTCCATTTTATGGCTGTAGATGTTGATATTTAAAGCCCATAGGTCCAAAGCTGACATAGCCTGATGAGTGCATGTTGCTTTACTTGAATCCAAAGATAACATGTTAGGTTAATTTGGAGGTTCCTGTGGCCCAAGTTTGGGGGGTTGCAGATGTGGTTAGGCCTCTCTGTTGAAACTTGTTTCCAAGATTCAAATGCTCCTTTTTGCATCCCAGCACACTATAAAGCAAATTAAACAGTGGCTTCCCATTATCATTGACTGGCTACTGAATAGCTAACAGCAACAAACTGGCAAGGTTAGATAACAAAGGGGAAAAAAAGCACTTTTATGTAACAATATTGTGCTTTATAAAAAAGCCTCCTCGGCTACTGCATGACATCTGGGAATCATACTTGCCTTAATGTCTTTGCATTGTTTAACATGGGGTCTCAAAGAAGGGTTTAAAAAATACATTCATGTTTTCTTTTTTCAATAAAAAGTTGATATTGAGTTGTCTTCCAAACCCAACATGCTTTATTTTTCTAAAATATTTGGAAGGCTTATGAAACAATTTGTGTGTGTGGCTAAAAAAACACCAGCAAAAACAACAAAAACCCACATTCATATTGATAAAAGCCCCACTCCTATACCACTTTTTGGAAGATAAGATTGCTATGTGCCCATGAGTCAAAAGTTGGGAACAATACTCCACCTATGTGGGTGTAACTAGAGGCCAGAGGCAGTAAGTGTATTGATGGGGCTATCTGGTCCTTTTGGAACACTGGTTGATCCAAGAATCACCTGGTTTCATAATTATATTAGTCTCAGAAACCAAATACTTTCTATAACTAGCCTGAATATAAGTTCTATCTTGGAGAAATGATTATTCTGTTAGTATCCTGTATACCTATGACACTGGTGCTTTATACAGTGATAACAAAATATTTTGGAATGCGTGTAGATGGTGACTTGTCATGGACAAAATGGCGATCATCCAATGTAATGTAGGTCTCCTCTGTTACTGTCTATCAGAGATACCTGTTTTCTTATAGCACTTAAAATTATCTGATACTATATTATATATTTGTTTATTGGTTCATCATCTTTCTCACCCATTAGTCTTTAAGTCACACGAGGGCAAGGGATGCTCTATGTTTTGTTCTTCACTGTCTTTTTAGTACCCAGCACAGGGCATAGCACATAGTAGATACTCAATAAATATTTATAGAATGAGTAATGAATGAACTGCTTTATGGCAAAGATTCCGTAAGGAGCTACCTCACTAACCATCTTTGGACCACATTCTATGCTCAAATCAATATTTACCTAATATATGAGCTCATTTACAATTTAGTCTCTTATTATTTCAGCTCCTATCAGATTGAGGTGACTCTCATATGACTGACTAGTACTTCTGTTTCTTGAATATACAGAACAGAATATGCATCTCTAAATAATCATCACATGAGCTGGGAATCTCCTTTTGAACATTGCTTTCAGAGAGCCACACAGTGAAGGGAATACCATTTCTTCAGGTCCCCATCATATCTTTGACTCTAGCTATATTCTGCTGCTTGATCACACATGTGATTCATCAGGCATGGCTTTGAATATTTGTGCTCACAGGACAAAGGTTTTCTATCAATGGATTACTTAGTCATTATTTCCATTAATTAAATTAATCAATTATCTCTTGTGTCATTTCCTGGAAGTATTTTTAAAAATGTTTATTTCCATATTGTTACCAGCGTGATCTATCTAAAATGAAAATCAGAAATCAGATTGTCACTTCTTTCAAAAAAACCATCATTTGGCTCCTCATCATCTATAAAATAAAATGAACTTCTTAGCATGTCATATGTGGTGGGAAATTTTCATTTGCTCCTACAGATTTATGCTCCACCTTTCTCTCATGCTCTGTGCCCAGGGAGGCTGATCCCACATAGAGTGCATGAATAGACCTCCTTGCCCTCTGGCTTCTAGCTGGGTTTGGTCAACAGGTGGCTTCAGCAGAAGATTGGAGAGGGTGCAGAGAGTGTGGTTGTGATATTTATTTCCTGGGCTCCTTCCCTGCCAGGTTGCTGGGGTTGGCTTCATCCTTTTAATGAATGTTGCAACTCCTGTTAGGCCTTCTCTGTACCTTGCCCCTTCAAAGCTTGGTGGTAGTAACCACGTACTGTGCGCCAGAGTACTGCACCCCTTGTTACTTGTCCTAAACCCTGCACAATACCTTTGTAAGTAGTCCCGTTATTGAACTCTTCTCAAATGACCCAATTTGAGGGTTTCCTTATTTAGTTGCCTGGACTCTGACTGATATGGCATACAATGTCCCTTTTAATCCATTCCTTCCCTACCTATCTTCTCTAGTCACTACTTCTCTTGCACCTCATGTTCCAGCAATGCCAAACTACCTTCAGTTCCTAGAAGGTTGTCATGTGCCTCTGTACTTCTGCACACTCTGCTCCCTTTGCCTGGAATGTTCTTCCATCTGCTAGTCTACCTAGAAGTCTGCAACTCAACATAAAGGACTTAACCTGAAAGTTTCCCTGGTGCCCCAGTCCCAGGTAAATCAGGCATTTTTTATCATTGTGACACCACTTGTAATAATATACCGATTATTATTATTGGCTGTCTTCACGTCTGTATCCACTGCTAGATGGTGAACTGCTTGGCAGTATGAACTATGCGTTATTCATCTCTGCAACCCCAGAGCTTAGCATAGTGTCTAGTGCCATGTTTGTTTGATCAAAGAGCATTGAGTATTAAATGAGTACTAAATTCTACATTGGTTGCTCCTGTTAGTCCAAAACAATAAAAGAAGAAAATTCAGAAAATAATTGAAGTGGGAATTTAAAACATTTGGTGAAGTGCCTTTGCATGCTATATTTGTTTCTATATATATGCACTGCCATCTTCTTTGGATAGAGCGGAACTATACTCTCTTTACTCTATATATCCCGTTGTGATTATTGTGACCCCTACTACTAGGGTTTTGCCACTTTGATCAAAAAAATAAACCAAAAAAAAAATCCAAATGTTACTTTCTCATAAAATAATTCTTATTGCATTGCTCATGGAATATAAACAGAAATCATGCCAGTTGTTAAGGGTATCTATTTAATTCAGGAACTAAAGAATAAACTCAATATAGCATTAAGATTTCATTAAATGGACCATAATGCAGACTCAGGTCAATACTCCATTTATCACTGGAAGCTACAAGACCCCACTGTAACTGATGGGTCCCCAGAGATTACTGTTAACTGAAAGTCAGTGTCCAGTAATGCCTAAAAGATTTGAGTATTTAACATTTCCAGTGCACAGTTATCCATTAAATGGCCAAGCTTTCTTTGAAGAAGGCTTAAAGAATAATTCAAGTAAGTATTTGTGTTATTATTTCTATGGTAGAATTGTGTATTCAGCAAGACTATCATTCAAAAACAAAGATAGACAGGATCTACATTCTTTATTCTGTGTGTCCCATTGTGACCATTGTAACCCTATCACTGGAGCTTTGCTGCTTTGACAGTCAAAAAATAAAACAAAACAATAAAACCTCTTTCAATGAACTTCTTTATAGCTTAGAGAAATGGAATAGGCATCTCACAAAGAGTATCTTTCATTCAAATTTGTCCAAAGTGGATATATGCTTTCTTACAGTATTTTGTCTTAGAATGGGGTGGGGAGGGAAGCTGAGGCCAAGGGGAGGCCTTAATTCAATGATCTCTAAGTTTCTTGTTTATCCAAAGTATCTCAACTATCTGTTAAAGTGCACAATCCTAGGTCTTACTTCCTCTTCTCCCCCAACTGAGATTCTGAACAGTAATGCTGGGGTCAGGATTGAGAACCTGCATATTTGACATGTACTTCAGATGATTCTGATAAAAGTGATGCTAGGGCTATATTGTCAGAAGCACTGGTTTAGGGAAAGAACAGGTAAGGATAGATATAAAAGCCCAGAGCAGCCTTTTGGCAAGTGAGGATCTGCTGGTTTTATCTGGGTCCCAGACATATCTAGTCTTGTAGTGGAATCTTTTGTCATTCTACATCTTCATGCCTTTCAAGCCACAACAAGTTTGTCCCTATCATTCCTCATCTGTCCTTTGTCCCTTCCCCTCACGGTTTAGCTTTCTCTGGTTCCCCAAATGATGACTAGCCAATCTGATCAAGTAATCCTTCTTTTAGGGAGAGTCCTGGAGGGAAGAGATTACTAAAGTTACCCAAATTTCTCCAGGACTCATCAGCTTACAGATAAAAATGAGGGGAGGGTGATCACATATCATAAATCTCAAATTCTACTGGCTTGTGCTTCTACTGAATTAATGCTCCATGTCTAACCACGTCTTCCATACCCTCCCCTATTATGACACCTTCTATTTCCCAAATAGGAGTCATTTATCTGTGAAAGCAAAGCAATATGGAATATCTTCCAGTCTTCACTGAGCTGAAGCCATTCTCTGTTTCTTGGAAAAATGGGGAGATTTATCCTTCTCCTCATTGTGAAATCTATGTTGTCACTATAACCCCAAAGTAGCACTGCCTGGGTCTGTATTTCTCAAAGAGGTTTTTATGAAAACAACTTCTCAGTTTCTGCCTTCAGCCCCCTCCTTTCTCACACAGAGATCTTAGACATGAGTCCATAGTGTCAGGCATGGAAACCAATATGCCATAAAAACCACCCTCCCTCTCCTTTTCCCAGATCCCAAGTGCCTCTTTCTCCCACTCAAAAAAATCCAGTGCAAATGGATAGCTGTAGTGACATATCCCACACATTCACTAGTTCATCAATCATACTCAGGAATGTCTGAAGATCAGCACCATTGAGATTACCTCCTTGCATCATTACCACCCACCCTTGGCAAGTAATCTTTGAATTTTAAGAGAAATGTCTGCAGAAAGAACCCAGGATTATTCTCTAATACAAGTACCTTACTCTAATTTGGAGGAATTCAAGATAAGTTTGGCAGGAAGGGATGTGGCAGGTGGCTAGGGAGATTGTTTTGGGCAGGTGCAGTCCTATGGCTTTGCTCCAGTTATACCACCAACCATACCATATAGGCAGGCAATTTTAGGAATTAAAAGAAGAGAAATCAATTAAAAAATATGACACCAGAGTAGAAATAGCTTTTATTGAGTTTTTAAAAAGAAAATATGTCACCAAAACCTAAGTTTGTGAACTCTGGGACCAAGATGGTGACGTAGGAGGCTCCTGAATTTCCCTCCTCTCATGAACACACCAAATATACAGCTGTATATGGAGCAATTCTCTTCAAGAGAAATCCAGAAACTAGCTGAGTGACTCCTACACACAGGGCAAAGGAAAAAATACCTACATCAAAACGTGTAGGAAAGGCTGAGACATACTCTCACCATAAACCCCACTCCTGGCACAGCACCATACAATTGGGAGGGAAACCCCCAACTCCCAGCTTCTCCCTGAGGAGTGAAAGGTTTGGATCACACATCTAGTGTCCCACCTTTTAAGGCTCCCACATGAGGGATGGGGCCCCAAAACTTCTAGCTCTGAAAGCCAACGGGGCTTGTGTTCATGAGTCCCAAATAGCAAATGAGGAAGCAGCTCTTAAGCAGTGTGTGAGCATTCACCCTGGCTATCCCTCCAGAGATCAACACTGAGAGAGTAGGCAAAAATGCCCATCTCCTAGTCTTTCCCTGGAAGGAGTTTGACTGCATACTTTACAAGCTGCTGCCTGAGAGTCTGGCCTCTAATTAGCATATATCTAGATACAAACTGCTATCTTCCACAGAGCTCAAAAGAGGTGGTGGCCACTTCCCACCCCCCAGCTTGCTCCAACAATAAAGCTAAGTTGCCAGCATCTCCTTCGAAGCAGCCTGTATACAAATTTGGTGCCCCATCTTTTGTGACTGCCACCCAAGGGAAGGATCCTCAGAATGCCTGACTCTGATAACCAATGGACTTGCATTCATAAGTCCCCCAGACAGTAACAGAAAAAGGAAGCAGTTCTTAAATGGGCACAGGAGCACCTCCCCCCACCCCATGGCTATACACCCAGGCTCAGCACAGAGAAAGCAGGCAAAAACATCCATCTCTCAGTTTCTCATTGGAAGGAGTTTGAGTGCAACTTTCATATCTGCTGCTTGAAGATCCAGCTTTTAATCAGCCTGCATCTAGATGCTGACTATGATCCTCCCCTTTGGGACACTAACAAATCTTGGCACACCCTCAACTACTGGGAGCCACTAAGAACAAAGACATGGCTTGGACAATCACAAAGGTTTGAGGGGCAACCAGGAGTTTGGGCCAGGCTGATTAATGAGGTTTATCTCCTACATGAGCCCAGTCTGTCAGGATTAGAAGAGGTGGCTATTTTATCCAATGTGCAGAAACCGACACAGAGAGTCAAGAAAAATTAAGAAACAAGGGAATATGTTCCAAACAAAAGAACAAGGTAAATATCCAGAAACTGATCTTAGTGAAACAGAGATAAGTGATTTACCCAATAGAGAGTTCAAAATAATAGTTATAAAGATGTTCACTGAGGTCAGGAGAGCAATGCATGAACAAAGTGAAAATTTTAACAAAAATGTAAAAAATATAAAAAGTACCAAACAGAAATCATAGAGTTGAAGAATAACTGAAGTAAAAAATTCAATGGAAGGGTTCAACAGCAGAGTAGATGAAGCAGAGAAAAGGATCAGCAAACCCGAAGATAGGGTAGTGGAATTCATCTAACTAGAGGAACAGAAAGAAAAAAGAATGAAAAAGAGTGAGGATAGCTTAAGGGACTTATGGGACACCAACAAGCAGACCTATATATACATTATAGGGGTCCCAGAAGGAGAACAGTGAAAGAAAGGGGCAGAAAGTATATTCAAAGTTATAATGGCTAAAAACTTCACTAACCTGGGGAAAGAAACAGACATCTGGATCCAGGAATCCCAAAGAGTACCAAACAAGATGAATCTAAAGAGACAGATTTAATTAAATTATCAAAAGTTAAAGACAGAGAAAATCTTAAAAGCAACAAGAGAAAAGCAACTTGTTATGTACAAGGGAACCCCCATAAGACAATCAACAGATTTTTGAGGAGAAACCTTACAGGGAAGAATGGAATGGGAGAAAATATTTGCAAATGACATATCTGATAAGTGGTTGATATCCAAAATATACAAGCAACTCATACAACTCAATAGCAAAATTCAAATAACCCAATTAAAAATGAACAAAAGACCTGAATAGACTTCTTTCCAAAGAAGACATTCAAATGGCCAACAGGTACATGAAAAGGGGCTCAACATCACTAATCATCAGGGAAATGCAAATCAAAACTATAAATGAGAGATCATCTCACACCTGTTAGGATGTCTAGTGTCAAAAAGATAAGAGACAACAAATGCCAGTACAGATATGGAGGAAAGTGAACTCTTGTACACTGTTGGTGGGAATGTAAACTGGTACAGCCACTATGGAAAACATTATGGAGGTCCCTCAAGAAACTAAAAATAGAACTACCATATCCCCAGCATCAATCCCACTTCTGGGTATATATCCAATGGAAATGAAATCACTATCTCAAAGACATATCTATACTCCCATGTTTATTGTAGCATTATTTACAATAGCCAAGGTATAGCAACAACCTAGGTGTCTGTCAACAGATATATGGATAAAGAAAATGTGATACACACACACACACACACACACACACACACATATATATACATATATATATATATATATATATATACAGATACACACACACAATGGAATATTATTTAGACTTGAAAAAGAAGAAAATTCTGCCATTTTCAACAACATGGATGAAACTGGCGGTAATAATGCTAAGTAAAATAAGCCAGACAGAGAAAGACAGATAGTGCGTGTTATCACTTATATGTGGAATCAAAAAAAGAAAGGTTTAACATATAGAAACAGAGTAGAATGGTGGATGCCAGGGTCTGGGTTGGGAAAATAGGGAGTAGCTGGTAAAAGGGTACAAAGTTTTAGTAGATGAATAAGGTCTGAGGATCTAATGTAGAACATGGTGACTATGGTTAATAACACTGTATTGTATAATTAGAATTTGCTGAGAGGGTAAAACTTAAGTGTTCTCACACACACAAAAAAAGAATGGTGGATATGGGAGGTAATGGATGTGTTAATTAGCTGTATGGTGGGAATCCTTTCACAATGTATATGTATATCAAATCATCATGGTGATACTTTAAGTATATTACAATTTGGTCAATTATACATCAATAAAGCTAAAAAAAAAAACCCACCCCAAACCTAAACCTGTGGCTGTACTGTGAAGTATTTAAAGGTATGAAAATCAATAAACAGATACTGAATTAAGTAGTTGTGGTAGGCTAAATAATGGCCTCCCAAAGATGTCCACATCCTAATCCCCAGAGTGAATATGTTGCCTTACACAGCAAAGGAACTTTGCAGACGTGATTAAGTTGAAGATCTTGAGATGGGGAGATTATCCTGGATTAAGCCTGAGGTAATCACAAAGGTGATTAGAAGAGGGAGGCAAGAGATCAGAGTGAGTACTAGGTGATGTGAGGACAGAAGGTTGGAGTGCGGGCGGCCTCTAGAAACTGAAAAAGGCAAAGAAACAGATTCTCTCCTAGATCTTCCAGAAGGAATGCAGCCCTGTTGATATCTTGATTTTAGCCCAGTGAGACCTATTGCAGACTTCTGACCTCCAGAACTGTAAGATAATACACTCGTGTTGTTTAAACCACTAAGTTTGTGATAAATTGTTACAGTAGCAATAGGTAGCCAATATAGTACTCATTATGTGTCCAGCACTGTGAAACTTGGTATGTAATAGAAATACTCTTTCTCCTTACCTCTAGATATTCAGGACCTACCTACTTAGCGTTGCAGTTCCAATTCAAATACCTCCTTCTTTAGAAAGTCTTGATTACCTCACACATCCTTACAATTTCTCAACTTAGCTAGCATTTCATCTAAAAGATTTATATGGTTCTGATAGCTTCTTATTTTGTATTACAGTTATTTGTGTATATGTTTTATCTTCCCAATTAAGCTGTAAATTTTCTGAGAGCGGAGGTTACATTTTACGTATTTTCTACCCCATGTTCTTCTCCCCACCCCACCCAGGCATTGTTCTTTGCTTATAGGAAATGCCTGGTAAATATTAGATGAATGAGTGTTTGGTTAGAAGGAAAATTAACCAAGAACATGATGAGAATAGGCATCCTGAATTGGGCTATGTAATCATCTTTTGCATCTTAATTATGGGTTTTGAATTTGCATCTTGATTATGGATTTTTCACAGACAGATTTGAATTCCTGCTTGGAGGACTTCTGTATTTCACAACAGGCATCATCTTGTTCTTCTACAGACATGTGTTCATGGATGCCACAAGGAGTTTCATCAGTGTGTTAAAATGTTATGGCAGGCCCTCTCTTATCAGCTCCATTTGACTACAGCCCTTCTGACCTCCTGGGAAGTCCAGTTACACACCGGGATGAAGTGATTGCCAGGGGAGGGATGTAGAAATAAGCTAATGAATATCAAGCACTTAGTGTATTTGAGGAAAAGTATTATGAACATTTTTATAGATTGGTTAATGCAGAGATGTGTAAAGCACCTAACTTGTCCTTAAGGAACTTACAGTCCTAAAGAAAAGACAAAATTTAGTTAACTTCACCTTAGTATTTATATCTTGATTAATGTGCTTCTCTACAATAGTGTCGCTTAGAAACCCTTCCTTCTCTTGCTTTCTGTAGTTGGAGGCAAATTAATCTTTTATGCTTCCAAAAATTCTTACCCTCAACTCAGCTAACATCATGAGTACTCAGATGTTTTAATAAAAACCTGTTTCCTTAAAAATAGATGAAGCCTCTAGACCTACATAATAAAATCTTTATTTACTAAAACTGGCTTCTGTTGTGTTTTGGTTTGTTTTGGGGCTTCAAGTGAGACAAAGGGGAGGGAATATTTATGTTACACGCCACAAAAGGTCTATTTTAAGAGGAAGATGGCAATGAAGTATAAGAAAGCTTTGGGATGGAGTTTTCATCTATTAGCTTTGGTTTTATACTGACCCATCCTGTTTGGGACATTAAGCTCTTCCTAAGGGTAATTATAATATTGCAAGGTAGATAATCTTAGTTCACAGAGCCAAGATAAAGCCCCTCCTTCCCATGAGATGGGTTTCTATCTATCCAAAGGCAATTGGTTACTATGTTTTGCATATTGGTGAGATGTCTGTCCTGTGACACTGATAGTCAACTTTAAGTGATGTTCCAAGTGCAAGGAGAAAAATAAGGAAGGCAAAGCCTGGAGAGAATGTGAAAATTTTGTGATGAAGATGGTAGTTATCATCATTTTTACTTAAACATTTTTTTGTGTGCTGTTATATATAAGGCACAGTGAGTAAGGCAAAGGTGAAAAGGCCCCAGTGTGTGAGAAAGACCTGGATCCAGAAGGAATAAAACAATAAATGACAATACAAAGAATCATATGCTAAGGGCCAAATGAAAATTGTTCCTCTATATTGTAAGCTTAAATCTATGTAGCTATATGCCTGATTTTTGGACTTAAATCTATCCAACGCTTTCCTTCTTCACTATCAACATAACTATACTTCTCTTTCCTAGGTCATCTTGATTTGGATATTCTGGACATTAAAAAAATAAACCAAGTCAGCTTTGTAGGATAGAGGTGAAGAAAACAAGAAGTAGGTGTATTAGTAAGGAACTTCCAGAGAAACAGAACAGAAACAGAACCAATAGTATATATATATGTCTGTGTGTGTGTGTATATATATATATATATAAGACGATTTATTATAGGAATTGGTTTATGCGATTTTGGAGGCTGAGAAGTCCCACAATCTGCCATCTGCAAGCTGGAGAACCAGGAAATCCAGTGGTATAATTCAGTCTGAGTCCCAAGGCCTGAGAACCAGGGCAGCCAGTGGTATAACTCCCAGTCTAAAGCTGAAGTCCTGAGAACCAGGACCTCCAATGTCTGAGGTCAGGAAAAGATAGACGTCCCAGCCCAAGAAGAGAGGGAAAGAATTCACCCTTCTTTTGCCTTATTGTTCTATTCAGGCCCTCAAAGGATTGGATGATGCCTCTCCACATTGGTGAGGGCAGATCTTTTTACTCAGTCTACTGAATCAAATGTTAATCTCTTCCAGAAAAACCCTCACAGACATACCCAGAAATAATGTTTTCCCAGCTCTCTGGGCATCTCTTAGCCCAGTCAAGTTGACACATAAATTTAATTATCACAGTAGGCAAATGTGCCCCTGGAAGTCAAGCTGTAGAGAAGCACTTGGTTTTTAGGAATAAATACGCTGTGTAAGATAGTCCAGCGTGAATCTATGAACAAGCCACCCGCTCCTGTCACCTCTGAGTATCCTGGGTGGTATTCTGTTTTATGTCCTTGCCTTTTCTAGTTAATTTCTTCACTATAGTTGCCGGGTAAAAAGACACTGGGTTAGAAATCCTTTCTAATTCATGATACTCTTTTATTTTCAACCATTTAATAATTTTTATTGTGCAATTTCAAAATGTGTCAGTGGCTATTCATTTATTTTCAACACATATTTATCCATGTCTAATGTATAGCAGGTAATGCTTTAGGAGCTGAGTATAAAGTGAATAGAACAGGTACTATCCCAGCCATATGGGAGCTTACAATCTAATAAGGAGAGATATATTTAGAAAATTGATTCACAAATAAATGAATAATTACAAATTTTGATAAGTGCTATGAAGGACAAGTGAGCATACTCTGAAAGAGAGTAATGATGGGGTTGTGGTAACACTTTAGATATGTTGACCAGGAAAGGCTGTTCTGGGGAAGTGATATTTCAGCTGAGATCTGCTACAAAGGAGTCTGTTTTAAAGGAAGGAGGACTGGGCTAGGGGTATTCCAGGCAGAGAGAACAGCATGTCTGAAGTATGTGAGATGGGAAAAGCTTGTCATGATCTAGGACCTGAAAGGAAGCCACTGTGACTGGGTCAAGTGAGTGAAGTTTTGTAAAAGGGCTAGAGAGATAGGCAAGGGCCAGATCATTTGGGCTGTGTGAATTTTATCCTAAATGCAAAAAGAAGACATTCAAGTACTTTAAGCAAGAGGCAACATGATTTGTTTTAAAAACATCAGTCTGTTCTATAGAGATTGTAAAATGGGGGTGGGGGGAGAAAAGAGAAAACAGGGATAAATCATTTAAGAGACTATTTGAATAGTGTAAAAGAGAAACTATGGGAACTTGAACTAGAATGGTGTCAGGAAGGAAAGGCAAATTTGAGAGAGCAATTATGACATCTTTGTGAGAAAGGTGGATACTCTATTCTCCCTTATTTGGGAAGCTGAGACAGAGAAGGTTTGAGGATAGAAGATCAGCTTGATGTATCATTCCTTACCAAGCCACATAAATATTCCCATGTACTCAGTGCAGGGGCCAAGTTGGGTGAGACTCCAGGACACTCAACCCAGTATTGGTCTTGATGTGTTGGGTAGATATATTACTATAGACTGGTATATCTTCTGAGAATCCAGAGGTCTAAGGAATTTAAATGTATTTAGTGGATTATGATAAATAGTGGTTTAAAAAAGAGTTAATTATTTTGAATTTGTATGGAATTCTTTCAAATATTTAGCTAAAAGACTTGATTTACTGAGGAATTATTAATGTTTGATTAATGATCAACCTATTACCTACCTACAAGTACTCAGATTATACTAAGCATCATTGGGGACATCAAAGAGGTGTAAGATATTGTTCTGACTGTGTAACAAACCATCCCCCAAACAATGGCTTAAAACCATAACAATCATTTATTTTACTCATAAATATGAGAGTTGACTGGACTCAGCTAGGCAGTTCTTGTCAGATCTCTAGTTGTATAAGAGATGTGGTTATAGATGGTGGTTGGAGTCAGGGTTATCTCAAAGACTTCACTCTATGTCCTGTGCTGTGCTGAGAAGACGCAATCAGCTGGAGTTTGGACCACCTGGAGTGCCCCAGCCATCTCTGTTTCTGTGTAGTCTTTCCACGTGGTCTCTCCACACGGTGGTCTAAGAGCAGCTGGATTTCTCACATGGTAGCTAGAGGATCTCAGAGTGAGATGTCCTGAGAGGAAGCATCAGAAATCTAGCCTCAGAGGTCACCTCTGCTGCATTATGTTTGTTGAGGCAATCACAAAGGCCCATCCAGGTTCAAGCAGAGGGACCTTAGACTCCATCTCTTAATGGGAGGAGTGGCAAAGCATTTGCAAACATGTTTTATTATCACCAAAGACATAGTCCCTTATTAAAAAAAACCCCCAAAAACTTACATTTTAGTTGGGCATGACCAAAAGACGATAGCACTGGAAAGAACTGTGCATATTTTATAAACATATAATATGTATACTTAGTAACACTATTTTTAGAAGGTGTATGCTATACATTTTCAAGCAATGATTTATGTAATAAGTTCTCAGAGTAAATTTTCAGCTCCATAAGAAAGCTGAAGATTATCTAGTTATTCTATTTACCAAACTAATTAGAACACTCACTTGTGAAGCTGTCTGGAAGTGAAACATCTCCAATTCAGTGAGTTAATCACGCATATTTGGACAATACTTTTGTTTTTTCATAGTCTATTAGGAGGACAGCTACCATCACCAAATACCACAGATATTTACATTGTTTTATTTAGCTGAAGTAAGAAGGTGTAGTGTCCTGGATATTTTTCTTTAGTAACAAACGAATATCATCATTTTAAAAAATAAGCACAAACACTTTAAAATTTCAAATTGCTTTAATTCTGTGAAATGACTTTTAATAAACAAAGCCAAACTATTTCAGCCAGGTTCATAAAAGAAACTGTGCTATTTAACCCAGAAGTCTTCTTCCTGTTTCTGTTTATTTATGATGTAGAAAAGAGCAATGAACTTTTCTTCTTTTTCAATTAACAATCAGTTTAATAATTGAGAATAAATCAAGACAAGAGGGGCATTCTTTCTTTACTTTCTGAACTTGTGACTATTGCTTAATGCAAAACAAGCAAACAACAAACACTTGAGATTATTTTTTGTAGTTTCTGATAACTAGGTACAGAGGGGACATCTGCTATTGGACTTTCTTAAAAATCTCAATGAAAAAATATTTTTGAAAGGTTCTGCATTAGTTTTGAAATAGTATGGTAGTATGAAGGGATGATTACTTGATGTTCTGTTAGAATAAATTCCTATTCAACTAGTAAGCATTGACATTAGTGAATAAGACTGAGAATATTATCAAGACAATGATCTAGATGCAGTGCCTGATCTGTTGTGATGTCTAAAATGTTTCTTTAAAAAGTTATGTGAATTTCTTATTTCAAGTGCTATCTAATTCGAAGTTTTATTCTGTATGCCAGTAGAACATTTTTGAGTCAAATTAAGTCGTGTCTTAATTTAAAACTATCTATAAATATTTTACAAAAATAATTTTAGTAAAACTACAATTTTCATTTTAAAATCATCTTTTTAAAACACCCTGTTTTTGAATGTCCAAAGCATAGGTCAGATGTGGTTACTACATTAATAATGGTAATAATGCATAACAGAAGCTTATCTGTGCAGAACTTATTACAATCTAATTTTTATTGCCCTCCCTCAAGATGTAGAAAAGAAATTTACTTAACCCTTAAGGGAGGTTGACAATCTCATGAGAGGGCCTCATTAGAAGTTGTTATGGGATAACAGAGTGTGTTGAAAGCCATGTAGAGTGTTCTATGGGTAGGCCAAGTATGTCTGTTACTGCCCAGTGAAAATTGGGCTTCATTTCTCAGAACTCACTCTGTTGCTGATGGTAAGATGATGCTTGGGGGCTACTGTATTATGGAGAATGTAAGCTTATGCCTCTTACTTCTTCTATTGAACCTTCTAACTCAATTTTTTTGAAACTAAGAAACAAGTTCATATTAACATATTAAATATGAAATATGATAGAACATGGGGAAGTTGATTCATTATGCTGGATTTTGAGATCTGGAGAAAGCTATTTGTTTTTTGGCATTCAGACTAAAACAAATGAAAATGCTGGCAGCCACTTTATCTTCTGAATATTTAATCTGATTCAAAATTTGGCCTATTTGTATATAATTTCCAGGTATATAACACAGCTTTAACCTTAAACAGTAGTATAAACAATGTTGTAAATCAAAAGGGTAGAGCTTGAGAAGAATAAAATCCATAAATAGCTGTTTATATATTACCTTTTGCAACTCTCAACAAATATGTATTTTATCCGTAAGACTTCCTTAGTTTCAGTCACCAAAGAAATCCAGCTACCTCTGTGACAGAGACATTGTAACAAGAGCTGAGACAATTTTAGAGTGGGGCATTTCAAGTGAAGAATAGAAGTTATGCAGTTAAATGAACATAGATTCCAGCTTCTGCCCTGTTCTTCAGCCTGGAACTTAGCCAGGACATTATCTCTCTGCTTCCCTTCCTTAAAAACTTCCAGGAGATTTTAAGTGACCCATAAAGTTCAGCTCCTTCTGTTCTACATCTTACTGAAAACCAGTACCATGGCCCCCAGTGGGTTGAAGTTTCCTAGTCTGTGTATGCTGAGGCGAGCACTATCATCTTGATCTTGTCTGGGTGAAAAGCTAATTTGCATTGAAGGTAGGGATAGTTGGAAACCGGCTCCCTAGGGCCTTGCATGTAAGGGGGTAGAGCGCCTGTAGCTACATTTTACTTCTGAGCTGTGATTTATTCAATATATCCAGAGACTTTTTCAAATGAATTTGAGGTTTCAATAAAGGCCTTGCCTTTAAGATATATAACCTGTGATTAAAAATAACCCCAGCTCAAAGCAAGAGAGTGACCTTTACAAAAGCAGTAATGGGATATTTTGGTTCTTTTTACCATGCTGAAATAGGTCTATTTAATCCTGCAAATGGAGTAGAGAAAAAAAATGGATGGCAATTAAGGGGACCTCCATCAGTACTAGATGTGGTTTGGAGTGAAGAGACACTACATCTTCTAAATGAAGGTATGCAGAATACCTGAACTGTGTGTGAATTGCACAGGGATGGCATATAATGGTCATGTGCTGACATTTGGTCATGTGCTGAAAAATGGTCATGAGATGACATTTATTCATGTAAATCTCAATGTAAAGCATGTGCTGATGGAAAAAATGTGTATTGTCACTAGATTCTTCCAGTGTGTATTCTCTTTGGGGATTGGCATGAAGACATTAACGTCATTTTTCCCAAATGATTCCATTTCTATTGAGTAGCTTTAGCATTAGAAACTCTTGGCCTTTTGCCTTTCAGTGAGATAGACTTTAGGCTTCAACTCCCTTTAAAAGACCCTAGGAGTTTCCTTTATTCCTTCAGGATTCTAGGGTAGTTTGGAGCTTTAACATATTGCTGCAGATAAGACCTAAAAGAGTTAAAGGATCGAGTGCCATTTTATTACAACTGCTTACTTACTGCAAGAGGAAATATGGTCAGTTCGATAGCTGATTGTTATTTGAATTTCATTCCTTCTCCTATAATTGATTATTCAAAAACAGAGTTATGATATATATACTTTATGCCATGTTTATTTCATTTCATTTTTAAAAAATGTTTACCTCTTTATACTTGCCTCTCCTAGATGGAGTCAAGTGTTTTGATGAAGTGTAGACTGAGGTGAAGCAGTAGCTCTCATCAGCTGCTTGACATAAATTATATCTCCAACTATTTCAAGAGGGAAAAAAATGGAAAAGGCTATGAAGGGCCCTGGGTGGCAGGTAAGTGCACTTGAGACAGATGTGTTAGAGAAGTTGCTTCAAAGATACAAATCCATCCTTAGCAATTGCTTAGTGGTAGGGTGGGGTGGGGGGCTTGTTTCTCTCTCTGCAGTGAGGTGTCATGGACGAGTTGCCAGGCAGCAAACTCACTTGGGCACTGAGTTTAGAATGGTGTGCTATGTTTGTTAATGCCACTGCTTCTTTTCCAACTGCCTGCCCACCTTTCTTGGGCGGAAGCCTCTGACTGCCTCTGGAATGCCAAGCGACACGACAAATGATCAGCCTGTGTTTTCCTGTTAGTCCTGTGTAGTGAGGATTTTGCTGATGGATTAGGCCCCAGAAAGTACTAGAAAAACAGCTTTTTTCTTCTTCTGAATTCTCATAGCACTTTGTACTTCTCTCTAGTAGAGCAATTACTGTGCTGTATTGTAATTATTTGTGTCTCTCTTTCCCAGTAGACTGTGAGTTCCTTGATGGCGGGAACTTTGTCTTATTTATCTTTGTATACCTAGGGTCTAGCACAGTTTCTGGTGCATAGTAAAAACTCAATAAATGTTTGTGGACTGAATGAAGGAATGAGTGAGAAAAATGTTGATCAAGGCTCTGAGGCCAGAGACCAAGACTCCCACACTCATAAGACTGTTGTTTCGTGATACTTGACTTCCTAGGGGCTATGAGAATGCTTCTAGGCCTGGGCATTCATATTTTGTTCTATGGGGCATAGAGGTATCAGTGTCCTATCTCTTTGGAGAAGATGGCTCTTTCTGGGCTGTCATTTTCTCCAAAACTTCTACCAAAGTGCAAACATACCACTCAGCACTTCTTATTCATTGCAATCATCACAATTATAATTAATCACTTTTTTCTCTATTTGTGTGATTCCCTGATTCAGGTCTGCATCCTTCACTAGGCTGTGAGTCCAATGATGGAGGGTAAATACTTCTGATTTTGCTCACCATCACACCCCCAGGATCAGTATAGTGCCTGGCAGAGAGTAGATACTCCATAAATGAAGGAATGGCTGGAAACACTAAGATGGCTTCCTTTATTCATGTGGTTTTTGGTTTTTTTTTTGCCTTTTCTGGAATAGGAAAATATATGTATATTAGTCTTCTCAGCATTACCCTGAAAACTTTCCTCAGCTTCTAATCTAACATTCAAGTGTCCAGGCTCTCTTCAGAAAGTTTTAATAAAATTTGTTCTAATTATTTGACTAGATCATTGATTTTTTAAAAAAGAGTATCCATCTCTAAAGGTAATATGTTGACTTTTAAAGTGCCCAAGTTTGGAAAACTCTGCAGTTTTGATCTCAGTGGAGCCTCTCTGTTAATTTTTAAAGGAGTGAGTGCTTGGCTGCTGCATAGTCTTCTCTCAAGGGGAAAGGCCTTTAGAGTGACACTTGGTAATTTAGCCATTAAGGTTAATGTTCATCTTCTCTCTGTCTATTGAAACTTCTAGGGTAGGCAGTGCAAATAGCTTATCAGGTAGTTTTAAAGGTCATGTGCAAAGGAAAAAAAAAATCCTGCACCACTCATGGAAATGTCCTTAGTAATCAGTGCGTGCTTATGGGAGGAGGGGGCTGAGGGACTCTCTCAGCTCATCTATCTTGTCTTTTCCTCCAGGTCACTTCATGACAGATTTTGAGTTGGTAGCAGCCCAGACTGCAAGGTAGCTGGCTATGCATATCTCTGCTTTCTACATTAGTGAAGTCAATACGTATGAAAAAAAAAACAACTTGAACTTTCTCTTTTCCTCTTGAGCCTCTGTATTCTACCTCTGGGGTGAGTCTGACAGAGATAGAAACAAAGAACACAGTTCTCTGTTGACAGTTTGCAGCACTGGTCAAAACCATCTTTCATAGACGGAGTCAGAATAAGGATGGTGGGATGCTCAGCCTTTCCCCCTGCTATTACTTTTCATTTCAGCCTGTGACAAAGCTACGCCTCTGTCATCTCTCTGGCCTGCTACAACCCTCTATGGAATGCGTGAATTGAGCCCTGCCTGGTCAGGTCTGACAGCATCATGAATCCCTCATAAGTGGATCACGAGTTTCTCAAGGGAAACAAAAACTTGATCCACCACTGCAGATCCCAGCTGAGACCACTGACTTCACTTCCTTTGAGACTTCATTGAGTTACTGATCTTTTTCTTTCTCCTCCTTCTTTCTCCAGGCAGTAAACAGTATGGGTTGCAGCTGCTCAGAGGATGAAGGAAAACCTAGAGTTTTTAAAAAATGGTAGCTCTGAGGCAGGCATTTAGGAGTGGCTCTAATAGTTCCTTCAGAAGAATGAACTGTACCTTCGGGCTTATTGCGGTCACCCATTGAGAGAGAAATCACAGAATGAGTCTGCAATAATGATAAAATGAATGCATTCCTCCGCATTGCATCAAATAGTTGCTTTGCATATGGATTCAGTAGTAAGATAAGAGTCTGCTTTGCATTCTGTTTTATTATCTGCCTTTGAGA
This sequence comes from Tapirus indicus, assembly GCA_031878705.1. Lineage (NCBI taxonomy): Eukaryota > Metazoa > Chordata > Mammalia > Perissodactyla > Tapiridae > Tapirus > Tapirus indicus. Next base: position 83,823,927 of record CM062942.1, on the reverse strand, counting down.
ATATAGCAACAGATTTGGGGGATTATATTTTAGAGGAAATTTATATTTTCAAAACCCTATTGATGACTGCATCCACTCCCTCTCTCCCTGCCTTGCCCCTCCCTTCTTTCCTAAGTCATTGCTGGGACTTCTTTCAAATAAGAGAGTTTTTGTTGTTGTTCCTATATTCAAATTATTTTCGTTTTCTAGAACTCTGTAGTCTTCCATTTTTACTTTTGAATGGGAATTTGTTGGCAGGCATTTATGAGAGACAACAGAGAAGTGCTAGGGATGGTTGAGCAGATTAATTTCCAAAGATTCAGCTTGGAGAAGAATGTAGCTTTGTTTGAATTTTTATTTCATCTTGCAAAAATGAGTTCTACATCTCACGGCTACAGATTTGCTTTTGAGATGATGGCCAGCCTGGGTACACCAGGGCCTCTTGGATGACGTTTAATTTTAAACATCAAACAAGAGTAGAAAGGCCTAAAGACTGGAAATAGCAAAGGAGTAAAAAATTGAAATTTTGATTAGACTTTCGAATCCAAACTTAGCTTTTATTAACAACATGAATTTTATGTTTGAAAATAAAGGTGAGTTCTTTATCTCTGCAGTCTTGTAAATGGCATTCTCAAGTATGCCAACCATAACTGTAATCATTGCCACCATGTTTTGGATAGTTGCAAGTATATATACATACTATATATATATTCTAATTTTAATAATCACAGAATCACTGCAAGACATATATTATCTCTGGTTTGCAGACGAGGAGACTGAGGCTTAGCAAGGTTAAGTGACTCAGATAAAGTTGCCCAGTTAATAAGTGGTCGAATTGTTGCACTCCCAGTTCATGATTTTTCCACCATGCCTTAACCCCTTTCATACGGTTGAGTGAGAGGACTCAAAAGGTCACTTTGTCCTTCAGTTGCCAATATCCTCTCCCCATATGCCTTGCAGAGTTGGCTTTGGGGAAACTGAAAATAGTTCCATGAATGTGGGGTTTGTTCCAGGGTTTCTATGTTCTTGGAAACATGGATAATTTTCTAGGGTATGTCATCTTTTGGAGTCAAAATTTAGTATCACATTTGGATCCCATAGTTTTACTCCTGAGTATCTATTGAACAAGCATAACTACAAGGTGGTGATTTAAGAACCAGTTTTCTCGGGATCCTTACTACAAAGAGAATCTCCTAACGTGCCCCAAAATATATGCGATGGATCCCTGCATTTCTGTCTAAGGAGTGGAACACCATAAGTCCTTCAGAATAAGTTATAGAAGAAAGCTTAAGACCATAAAGCCAAAAATTTCTCTCTGAAATTACTAATGTGACCAGTCTTAAGTATGAATGTTGTCATTGGATATGTACAATAAAGGTAACTTTAAACGTTACTGCAAATATCAAATCAGTGTATATATGACTTTGAATTTCTTTCCTCTTTTTCTTTTTTTACAAATCTTGACATAGAAGGCACATAGTTTAAGTCTCAAACTATGAAGTGATGGTCAGTTGATTGAATTTACCTCTGATGTTTCAGGGATGATGTTGATCCTAATATGTATACAGTGAAAGAAAATAAATTAGAGAATACAACACAATACATTGAACCCCTGATAGATGCTCCAAGAAGCTGAAACGATCCAGCTCATCTTTATCTAGGTATTTCTTTAAAATGTCATGACTTCCTAAAAGATGGTGCTGTTTACTGTGCTAAGAATGTATAAAAAATAAGGTAAGTTAAATTGCATCAATTTTAATTAATCAGCTTCATTGAGGTATAACTTACAGTACTAAAATTTACCAATTTTAAGTGTACAATTTGATGAATTTTGCCAAATGGATATAGTCGTGTAACTAACACCACAATCCAAATGTAGAAATTTTTATCAACCCAGAAAGTTTCATCGTGCCACTTTGTAGTAAATCCCTTATCCTCACCATGGACCACTACTTTCTGTCACTGTAAATTTGTTGTTTCTAGAATTGCATATGAATAGAATCATATAGTATATTTATAGTCTTTTATGTGTGGTTTCTTTCATCTATGTTGTCACATGTATCAGTAGTTTATTTCTTTTATTGCTAAGTAGTATTCCACTGAAGAATATAACATAATATGTTTATCTATTTACCTGTTGATGGGCATTTGGGTTGTTTCTGCTTTTTGGCTGCTATGACTAATGCTGCTATGAACATTCATGTATAATTTTTGATGTGTACATATGTTTTCATTTCTGTTGGTTATTAACTTGGAGTGGAATAGCTAGATCAAAGGATAAGCATATGTTAAACATTATGGTAAACTATCAAAATATTTCTGAAAATTGTTGTATGATTTTACATCAACACAAGTAATTTGAGAGTTCCAGTGGTGCCACACCTGAATCAGGACGTGGTATTGTCAGCCCTTCATTTTAGCCTTTCTAGTGGGTGTATATGTCACAGTGATTTTAATTTGTACGTCTCTAATAACTAATAATGTCGAGCATCTTTTCATGTGCTTCTTTTGCTATTTTTATATATTCTTCAGGGACATGTTTGTTCAGATCTTTTGTCCATTTTCTTATTGGGTTGTTTGTCTTATTTTGAATTGTAAGAGTTATTTACAAATTTTGCATACAAGTCCTTTGCCAGATATGTGTTTTGCAAATATTTTCTTCCAGTCTGTAGCTTGCTTTTTCATTTCACTGGCTATTGAAGAGTAGATATTTTTAGCTCAGGTAAAGTCCAATTTATCATTTTTTCTTTTATTTTTTTTTGTATTTTGTTCAAAAAATCTTGACCTAATTCAAAGTCTCAAAGAGTTCCTTCTATAGTTTCTTCTAGAAGTTGTATAGTTTTAGGTTTTACATATGGGTGCATGATACATTTCAAGAAAATTTTTATATGGCGTGAAATAAGGATCAAAAATAATTTTTGTATATAGATATCTAATCACTCCAGTATAATTTGTTTAAAAGATTATCCTTTGCTCTTTGAATTACATTCGCTCTTTGTTGAAAATTAATTAACCATGTACATGTGGAACTTTTTGTGGACTTGATTCTGTTACATTGATCTACTTGTCTATCTTTTCACAAATACTATACTGTCTTGATTATTACTGCTTCATAGTAAATTTTGAAATCAAGTAGTTTAAATCTTCTAATTTTGTTCTTCTTATTCAAAATTGCTTTGACTATCCTAATTCCTTTGTATTTCCATAAAAATGTTATAATCAGCCTGTCATTTTCTATTTAAAAAACCTGCTGGGATTTTCAGTGTGATTGTACTGCATCCATAGATAATTTCAGTAGAATTTATATTTTAACAAAATTGTGCCATCCACTCGTGAACACAGTATATAACTCCATTTATTGAGGACTTTAATTTATCTGAGCAATATTGTGTAATTTTTAATGCTTCTAAACTTAGGGGGAAAGGATTCAGTTTTTCTCCATTAGGTATGATGTTAGCTGTAAGTTTTTTGTAGATGCCCATTATCTAGGTTGAGAGTTTTTATTGTCAATGTATGTTTTATTTTGTCAAAAAATTTTTTGCATTAATTGATATGATCATGTGATCTTTCTTCTTTAGACTGTTACTATGTTGGATTACATTGATTGATTTTTCAAATATTGCTTCGGCCTTGCATTCTTGGGATAGAACACAGTTGGTTTTGGTATATTATACTCTTTATATAGTGCTGGATTAAATCTGCTAATATTTTGTTGAGAATTTTTGTGGCTATGTTCATGAGAGATATTGGTCTATAGTTTTCTCTTTGTGTGTGTTGTCCCTTTCTGGTTTTGGTATTGGAATAATGCAGGCCTTGTAAAATGAGTTGGGAGGTGGTTCCTCTACTTCTATTTTCTAGAAGATGTTGTGTAGTATTGGTGTTATTTCTTCTTTAAATACTCAGTAAAATTCTCCAGAGTAAACTAATCTGGGCCTAGAAATTTCTTCCTTTTTTTTCACTTTACTACAAATTTCTTTTCTTTAATAGTTATGGAACTAGTCAAGTTATCTACTTCATCGTGGGTGAGTTTTGGTAACTTGTGATTGCCTAGGAGTTGATCCTCTTGATCTAAGTTGTTAAATTTGTCTGTAGAGTTATTTGCAATATTTCCTTATTATCCTTTTAATGTCTGTGCTTTCTGTAGTGATATCCCATTTTCCATTCCTGATAGTGGTAATTTGTGTCTTCTATCTTTTTTTCTTTATCAGTACTGCTAAAGGTTTATCAATTTTATTGATCTTTTCAAAGAAACAGTTTTTGGGATAATTGCAATTTTCTATTGTTTTCCTGTTTTGGTTTTATTGATTTCAGCTCTTATCTTGATTGTTTCCTTTCTTGTTCTTGCTTTGGGTTTATCTTGCTCTTTCTTTTCTACTTTCTTTAGGTGGAAGCTTAGATTATTGATATATGACCTTTTATCTTTTCTAATATAATCACTTAATAATATCAATTTTCTTCTAAGCATTGCTTTAGCTATATCTCACAAATTTTGATATATAGTATTTTAATTTATATTTAATTTAATTTATATTTTTAAATTTCTCTCGGGGTTTCCTCTTTGAACCATGTGTTATTTAGCAACGTGTTGTTTAATTTTGAATTGATTGGAGATTTTAACTTTATATTTCTGGTTTAATTGTACCATGGTCAGAGGACATATCTTGTATGATTTCAATTCTTTTAAATTTGTTAAGGTTTGTTTCCTGACCTTGAATATGGTCTATCTTGATGAATGTTCCATATTCATCCTAAATGAATGAGTATTCTGCTATTGTTGAGCGGAGTGTTGTATAACTGTCAATTAGATTCAGTTGTTTGATTGTGTCATTCTGTTCTCTATTCTTGCTGACTTTATTTCTACTAGTTCTGTCACTAAGAAAGGAGTGTTGAAGTCTTCATCTGTAATTGCAAATTTGTCTGTTTCTTTTTGGTTCTGTTTGTTTTTGCTTCATGTCTTTCAAATGTCTGTAGTTAGGTGCATATGTATTTAGGATTGTTCTGACTTGGTGAATTGACCCATTTGTCAATATGTGATGTCTATTTTTATCTTTTAATTTTGTTTCCTCTAAAGTCTACTTTGATATTAAGCACGTCAATTAGCTGTGTTTAGGTCATTTAGATTTGATGTAATTTTTGATATATTTGCATTTAAGTCTACCCCTCTTTCTCATTTGCAGCCCTCTTTGTGATTATTTGTACATTATTTTTGTGTGTGTGTGAGGAAGACCAGCCCTGAGCTAACTCCATTGCCAATCCTTCTCTTTTTGCTGAGGAAGACTGGCCCTGAGCTAACATCCATGCCCATCTTCCTCTACTTTTATATGGGACGCTGCCAGGACATGGCTGACAAGCAGTGCGTCGGCGGGTGCCCGGGATCCGAACCCGTGAACCCCCGGGCTGCCAAGCGCAAACTAAACCACTGCGCCACCAGGCGGCACTATTTGTACATTTTTTAGTGTTCCATTTTAATTTATATATTGTGATTTTGACTATATGGTTTTGTACACTTATTTTATTGATTGATCTAGGGATTACAAAATACATACTTAACTTTGCACAGTCTATCTAGAATCAGTATTTTACCACTTCAATTGGAATATGGTAAGCTGACCAATATCTATTTCCCTTTCACCTCTACACTATAGGTTTATTTTTTTACAGCTTTATTGAGATGTAATTGAGATATAGCATTGTATAAGTTTATGGTGTACAACATATTGATTTGATACACTTATGTATTGTAAAATGATTATCACTGTAGCTATAGCTTGTACCTTCATCTCACATACTTACCATTTCTTTTTTGTGGTGATAACATTTAAGATCTACTCTCTTAGCAACTTTCAAGTATATAATACAGTACTGTTAAATATAATCACCATGCTGTATACTAGATCCTTCAAACTTATTCATCTTATAAGTGAAAGTTTGTACCCTTTGACCAATATCTCCCCATTTCCCCCACCCCTCAGCCCCTGGTACCAACAATTCTACTCTCTGTTTCTATGAGTTTGGATTTTTAGATTACATATAGTGATATTATACAGTATTTATCTTTCTCAGCCTGACTTATTTCCCTTAGCATAATGCCCTCAAGGTCCATCCATGTTGTTGCAGATGGCAGGATTTCCTTCTTTCTTATGGCTGAATAATATTCCACTGTACATATGTACATACCACATCTATTTGATCCAGTCATTTGTTGATGGACACTTAGGTTGTTTCTGTATCTTGGCTATTGTGAATAGTGCTGCAATGAACATGAGAGTGCAGATATCTCCTTGAGATTTAATTACATTTCCTTCGGATATGTACCCAGAAGTGGGATTACTGGATCATATGGTAGTTCTACTTTTAATTTTTTGAGGAACCTCCATACAATTTTCCATAGTAGCCGTACCAATTTACATTCTCACAAAAGTGCACAAAGGTTCTTTTTTCTCTACATCCTCTCTAAAGCTTATCTCTTGTCTTTTTGATGATAGGCATTCTAACAGGTGTGAGTTGATATATCATTGTGGTTTTGATTTGCATTTCCCTGATGATTAGTGATGTTGAGGATTTTTTCATGAACCTGTTGTCATTTGTATGTCTTTGGAAAAATGTGTATTTGGTTCTTCTGTCCATTTTTAAATCAGATTGGTTTTTTCCTATTGAGTTGTATGAATTTTTTATATATTTTGCGTATTAACTCCTTATCAGATATATGATTTGCAGATTTTTTTTTCCCATTGGGTAGGTTGCCTTTTCATTTTGTTGATGGTTTCTTTAGCTGTGCAGATGCTTTTTAGTTCGTTGTAGTGCCACTTGTTGATTTTTGCTTTTGTTGCCTGTACTTTTAGTGTCATATCCAAAAAATCATTGCCAAGAGTTTCAATGTCAAGGAATTTTTCCCTATTTTGTCTTCCATGAGTTTTATGGTTTCAGGTCTTATGTATAAGTCTTTAATCCATATTGAGTTAATTTTTGTGAGTGATATAAGATAAGGGGCCAATTTCATTTCTGCCTGTGGTTATCCAGTTTTCCAAACACTATTTATTGAAGAGACTATCCTTTCCCCATTGAGTACTCTTGGGTCCCTTGTCAAATATTAGGTGACCATATATGTGAGGGTTTATTTCTGGACTCTTGATTCTGTTCCACTGGTCTATGCATCTATATTTATGCTACTACCATATTATTTTAATTAGTATAGTTTGAAATCAGGAAATGTGATACCTTCAGCTTTCTTTTTTCTCAGGATTGCTTTGGCTATGCAAGGTCTTTTGTGGTTCCATACATATTTTAAAATGTTTTCTTGTATTTCTGTGAAAAATGCCTTTGGGGTTTTGGTGAGGATTGCATTAAATCTGTAGACACTTTGGGTAATATGGACATTTTAACAATATTAATTATTCCAATCTATTAACATGGAATATCTTCCCATTTATTTGTGTCTTCTTCAATTTCTTTCATCAAAGTCTTATAGTTTTCAATGTACAGCTCTTTCTCCTTCTTGTTTAAATTTATTCCTAAATATTTTATTGTTTTGGATGCTATTATGAATGGGATTATTTTATTTATTTCTTTTTCAGATATTTTGTTGCTAGTGTATAGAAACTCAACTGATTCCTCTATGTTGATTTTGTATCCTGCAACTTTACTGAATTTGTAGATTAGTTCTAACAGTTTTTTGCTAGAATCTTTAGGATTTTCTATATAAAATCATATAATCTGCAAAGACAATTTTATTTATTAACAATTTGGATGACTTTTATTTCTTTTTCTTGCTTAATTGCTCTCACTAGGAATTCTGGTACTGTGGTGAATAAAAGTGGTGAGAGTGGGCATCCTTGTCTTGTTCCAGATATTAGAAAATTTAAGATTGAAATCATACCAAGTATCTTTTCCAACAACAATGGTGTGAAACTGGAAATCAACGACAGGAGGAAAGCTGAAAAATTCACAAATATGTGGAAATTAAACAACACACTTCTGAACAACCAATGGGTTAAAGAAGAAATCAAAAGAGAAATCAACAAGTATCTTGAAGCAAACAAAAATGGAAATATGACATGCCAAACCTATGTGATGTAGCAAAAGCAGTTCTAAGAGGGACGTTTATAGCGATAAATGCCTTCATTAAGAAAAAAGAAGGATTTCAAATAACAACCTAACTTTACACTTCAAGGAACTAGAAAAAGAAGAAGAAACCAAGCCCAAAGTAGCAGGAGGAAGGAAATTCAAGATCAGAGCAGATATAAATGAAATAGAGACCAGAAAAACAATAGAAAAGATCAACAAAACTAGGAGCTGTTTTTTTTTTAAAAAAAACAAAATTGACAAACCTTTAGCTACACTAAGAAAAAAATAGAGAAGACTCAAATAAATAAAATCAGAACTGAAAGAGGAAACATTACAGCTAATGCCACAGAAACACAGAAGATAATAAAAGACTACTATGAACAGTTATACACCAGCAAATTTGGTAACCTAGAAGAAATGGATAAATTTCTAGAAACGTACTACTTATCAATACTGAATCAGGAAGAAATAGAAAATCTGAACAGACCAATAATGAGTAAGGAGATTGAATCAGTAGTCAAAAACCTCCCAACAAAGAAAATCCCAGGAACAGGTGGTTTCCTTGCTGAATTCTGTTAAACAGTTAAAGAAAAGTTAACACTGGTCCTTCTCAAACTATTCCAAAAAATTGAAGAAAGAATGCTCCCAAACTCATTTTGTGAGACCAGCATTACCCTGATACCAAAGCCATATAAGGACACCACAAAAAAGAAAATTACAGGCCAATATCCCTGATGAATATAGATGCAAAAATCCTCATCAAAATATTAGCAAACCAAATTAACAGCACATTAAAAGGATCATACACCCTAAGTTGGATTTATCTGTGGGATGCAAGGATGGTTCAACATATTATACCACATTAATGAATGAAAGATAAAAATCATATCATCTCAATAGATGCAGAAAAAGCATTTGACAAGTACAATATCCTTTCATGATAAAAACTCTCAACAAATTGGGTATAGAAGTCTTACCATGTCATGTCCATTTTTGCCTGCCACCAGGAAGCCAAACACTGAGACCACAAGACTGTAGCCGAGAGAGAGAGAGTTAAATCACAAGACAGTGAAGTGAGGAAACAGGAGAGAATGAGTCTTAAATCTGCTTCCCCCAAAATAGGGACTCAGGGATATGTATGGGGTATGGTGCAAGGTCTGAAATGATTGGAGGTGAGGAGAGATGAGGTAATTGATGATCTGTGCAAGCATAGTCAGGCTTCATGCCTCCTCACAGAATACATGTCCACAGAATGGCAGTGTCAGCATGCCCTGAGGGTGGAGTTTTAACCTCTTGACATCAAAATGTTGCTTATTGGACATACATCTGTGTGGGCCCAGTTGATGGGTTGGTAGTCTCAATCAGCCTGAAGTGGGCAAGGGGTTCCAACTCCTGAAAACCATAGCTCAAAAAAACCCATTACCGTGGTGACCCAGGCCCCAGGGAGATGTTGTCTATAGGAATCTAGTGGGAGTCAGATAGCATATTGCCTGAAGAGCACAATTAACAATGGGTGAGCTTATCATGCAGATTTAAGTTCTCACTTTCTGTTCTGACAAGTTTCTAGGTAAGGCCATCCCCCCATTCTTCCTGGTACTGGGAAGAAGATACCTTTACAAATGGAGATTTCCTGTACAAATGTAAATGTCCCTTTCAAAGGGTAACCAGAACTAAGAACTGCTTAACAAGGACCCTCCCTGATACCCAGAGATGTCTATGGTGACGGCCTGTTCTGGGGACAGGCCTCGCATCCCAAACTCTTTTGGTCAGTTAGTGGGGGTTGGGGTGAAACTGTCCTTCAGGCATAGACATACTTTGAGGTGGCCAATTCCAATCTCCCTGGGTTACTAGCCGCTTAATCATTAGTGGCTAACTGTTTGCCGGTTTCAGAAGGAACATACCCCAACATAATAAAGGCCATATATGACAAGCTCACAACTAACATCACACTCAATGGTGAGTTTGATAGCTTTTCCTTTATAGATGTCTTATATATAACATCTATATACACTGCAAACCCCATCAGGCAATGTTATATTTTTTTAGTTTGAACTATCAAACATGTTTTATAGCACTGAAAGGGAGAAGAATAGTCTCATATCTACTTATTTACCATTTCAGCTGCTCTCCTTTATTCCTTATGTTCCAATTTTCCTTCTAGTAGTGTTTCCCTTTTTTGCCTGAATAACTTACAAATTCTTTTAGCATATGCTCACTGGTAATGAACTATCTTAGTTTTCTTTCATTTAGGAATATCTTGATTTCTTATACATTCCTGAAGTAATTTTGCTGGATATAGAATTTTGGGTAGACAGTTCTTTGCTTTCAGTACTTGAATAATATGGTGCTACTTCTTGTCTCTTGTCTCTTGTCTCTTGATTTCTAATGAGCAGTAATCATTTACTTGAATTATTGTTCCTCTATAAATAATGCATCATTTCTCTGTCGACTTTTAAGATTTTTTTCTGTCTTTAGTTTTCAGCAGTTTAATTATGATATACCTGAGTGGAGATTTCTTTGAGTTTATCCTGTTTAGGATGTGCTCAGCTTCTTGAATATGTAGGTTAATCCACGTGGTAGGCAGAATAGTGCTACCTCAAAGATATCCATACCTTAATCCCCAGTACCTGTGAACATATAATGTTATCTGGCAAAAGTGACTTTGCATCAGATTTAAGGTTATTAATTAGCTTACTTTAAAATAGGTCAAATAGGTCCGATATAATAACATGAGGCCTTAAAAGTGGAAGAGGAAGGTAGAAGAGTTAGAGAGAAGCAGCAGAAAAGATGTGTCACTGCAATGTGGCAGAAGTAAAGAAGTCAGAGAAATTTGAAGCATGAGAGGAATTGGACCTTCATTGCTGGCTTTGACAGGAGCCATGAGCCAGAGAATGCAGAGAACAACCACTTGCTGACAGCCAGAAAGGAAATGGTGACTTCAATCCTGCATGAAACTAAATTCTGCCAACAGTCTGAGTGAGTTAGGATGCCAATTCTAACCCAGGGCCTCCAGATAAGAGATCAGGATGACTGATACCTTGATTTTGGAGGTATCAAAATCAAGGTAAATACCTTAAGACTTTCAGCAGAGGAACCAACTGAGCCATGCCATACCTGACTTTTGACCTATAGGATGGCGAGATAATAAATTTGTGGGTTTTTTAAGCTGCTAAATCTGTGGTAATTTGTTACAGCAGCAATAGAAAACTAATACAGTGGGTAGCTTTCACCAAACTTGAGTGTTTTTAGTCATTATTTCTTCAAAATTTTTTTACCACTGCATTCTTTCTCTATTTCTGGGGCACTGATGACAAAAATGTTATACTCTTTGTTCTTTTCTCACAGGTCTCTGAAGCTCTGTTTATTTCTTTAAATCTTTCTTCCTTCCATTGTTCATGTTAAATAATTTCTTTTGATGTCAAGTTCATTGACTGTTACTTCTGTTATGTCTGTTCTGCTATTGAGTCCATCCTGTGAATTTATTTTAGTTATTGTAGTTTTCAGTTTTAAAATTTTCATTTTTTTATAAGTTCTATTTGTTTGCTAATATTTTGTTTTAATAGTTCTTTCAAGAGTGTTTGCAGTTACTCAGTTGAACATTTTCAATTGCTGCTTTAAAGTCTTTGTCAGAGAATTTCACCATTTGTGTAATCATACCCTTGCTATATATTGATTGTATTTTTCCATACAGTTGAGGTTTCTGTGGCTATTCACATGCTAAATATTTTGGATTGTTTATTGGACATTAGGAATATTAGGTTAGGAGACTCTGTGTCTTATTTAAAATATTATGGAGAATGTTGTTTCTTTTTTGTTTTAACAGGTAATTGATCTGGTTAGGTTCAGATCACAAGGTCCAACCTGCTTTCTCTGTGCTGAGATCCCAATGTCAGTTCAATTTTCAATGTTATTTGAATCTTCCCCGTATGTCTGCCACCCAGTGATCAGTCTGGAACATGGGCAGAGGTCTATTCATTAGTTTACTTCTCAAAGTCTTTCTTATGCTAATTAGGATAATATCCATGCATATGCAGGTCAAGGCTGTGTCCAGGAGTTCATAAACAACCTTATGGATTCTCTTTCTTGAGCTCCTCCCACTCTGCTATTTCCTCTGGTTGGTGGTTCCTTGGTGCTCCTTTTTAACTTTTGCCAGCCAGAAACCTCCGACAATTGTATTGTCTCTGGGGATAAGCTGTGAAAGGACAGAGAGGAAAAAAATTGAGGTTTGGTCTTACTCTCTTGAATCCACAGCTTCTCTCCTTAATGGAGAGGAAGTTTCCTCTCTGAATTTTGGCTTCTGCTCTCTCCTCTTGCAGGATACTATCATTCTTCCTGCTGTCACTGCAGGATTTCCTGGAAGGTGGGAGGGGAGAGAACACAGAAAAAGGATAGAAAAAATCCTGGAGATTTTCTCTACTCTCTTCAGCTTTACTAGTTCTCCTTCCCAATCCTTGAGCCAGGCTTCTCCTTGATGCTTCCCTGTTTGTACAACAATACTCAATGCTGAATTTCAGGCTCAACTGAGTTGAGACTGGGGGATACTGGAGGGAAAAACTTGGCAAAACCACCATTGGTTTGGTTTTACTTTGAATTCTGGTGTCCTTCAACCTACTTGTTATTATTTAATTTTCTGAGTCCTCATGTAGTTAGTCCATGAATTTTGTCCAGATTTAGAGTTATGTTCAGATGGAGAGAAAGCATGGCATGTGCTTACTCCATGTTACCTAGAATGAGTTCCTTGTTACCCCTTTAAATGTCTGGAGGATTTGTTATGATGCACTATCCTTTATTTCTGATATGGGTAATTTGTGTCTTCCCTCTCCTTTTTCTTCCTGAGTTTGGGTGGAATTTTGTCACTTTTATTGACTCTTTCAAGGAATCAGCTTTTGATAGACAGTCATGCATTGCTTAACAACAGGGATACGTTCTGGGAAATGTGTCATTAGGCAATTTCATCATTGTGTGAACATCACAGAGTGTACTTACACAAACCCAGATAGTATACCCTACTACACACCTAGGCTATATGGTACTAATCTTATGGGACCACTGTTATATATGCAGTCTGTCATTGACTGAAATGTCAGTTAAGTGGTTGCATGACTGTAATTGATTTTTCTCTATTTTTCTGTCTTCTCTTTCATTAATTTCTTCTCTTCTCTTTATTATTTCCCTACTCTGCATGTTTTGGTTTAACTACTCTTCCTTTCCTAGTTTCTTAGGAAGTTAGATAACTGATTTGAGATTTTCTTTTCTAATATATTTAATTGTATGAATTTTTTTCTAAGCACTGCTTTAGCTGCATCTCACAAATTTGATATGTTGTATTTTCAATTTCATTAAGTCCAAAATATCTTAGAGTTTCCTTGTGATATCTTCTTTGACCCATAGATTACTTACAAATATGTTTAATTTTTAAAGATTTTCAGAAAATCTTTCTTATTGATTTCATATTTAATTCCATTGTAGTCAGAGAACACATTTTGTATGCTTTAAATCCTGTTAAATTTATCGAGACTTGTTTTATGGCTCAGAATATGGTCTATTTTTGTGAATATTCCACATGCATTTCAAAAGAATGTGTATTTTGTTATTGTTTGGTGGAATATTTTACAAATGTCCATTAGGTCAATTTCGTTGACAGTACAGTACAAACCTCCTATGTATTGATTTCCTGTCTACTTGTTCTATTAATAATGGAGATAAGAGTGTTTAAATCTCCAGCTGAAATTATTTTATCTCTTTCTTTTTTCAGTTCTGTTCATTTTTGCTTCATTCATTTTAAATCTCTGTAATTAGATACATACACATTTAGGACTGTTATATCTTCTTAATGAATTGACACTTTTATCATTATAAAATATCCCTCTTTTATATCCTGGTGATATGCCTTCTGAAATCTAATTTATCTTGTATTAATATAGCTACTCCAGCTTTCTTTTGATTTGTATTTTCATGGTACATCATTGTCTATTTTACACTTTTAACACATCTCTCTTTTTATATTTATATTGAGTTAGTCCATATAGTCAGGTCTTGTTTAATTATCCACTCTGAATATCTGTCTTTTATTTGGAGTATTTAGACCATTTATATGTAATATAATTATCAGTGCAGTTTCACTTAAACCTATCATCTTCTTATTTTCCTTCTCTTCTTTATTCTATTTTTCCTCCTTCTGACTTTTTTGCATTATATATATTTTTAAGATTCTACTTTATTTATACTTTTTTATCTTTTCAAAGAACCAGCTCTTGGTTTCATTGCTTTTTTCTATTTTTTTTTTTTTTTAGTCTCTATTGCATTTATTTTTGCTGTGATTTTTATCATTTCCCTCTTTCTACTGATTTGGGCTTTGTTTGTTCTTTTTCCAGGTCCTTTAGGTCCACCATTAGGTTGCTTTTTGAGATTTTTCTTGTTTGTTGAGGTAGGCCTGTATTGCTATAAACTTCCCTCTTAGGACCGCTTTTGCTGTATCCCATAAGTTCTGGCATGTTGTATTTTCATTTTCATTTGCCTTCAGGTATTTTTTTATTTCTTCTTTCATATCTTGATTGACCCAGTCATTGTTCAGTAGCATTTTGTTTAATCTCCACATATTTGTGGCTTTTCTGATTTTCTTCCTGTAGATGATTTCTGGTTTCATACTATTGTGGTCAGAAAAGAAGCTTGGTATTTCAATCTTCTTAAATTTATTGTGATTTGTTTTGTGGCCTAATATGTGATCATTCCTGGAGAATGTTCCATGTACATTTGAAAAGAACATGTATTCGTTGGTTTTTGGATAGAATGTTCTGTATATATCTATTAAGTCCATCTGGTCTAGTGTATCATTTAAGGCCAATGTTTCCTTATTGATCTTCTGTCTGGATGATCTATCCGTTGGTGTAAGTGGAGAGTTACTGTCCCCTACCATTATTGTGCTACTGTCTATTTATCCTTTTATGTCTGTTAATAATTGCTTTATATATTTAGGTGCTCCTATGTTGGGTGCATAGGTATTTACAAGTGTTATATCCTCTTGTTGGATTGTTCCCTTGATCATTATGTAGTGCCCTTTGTCTCTTGTTACTGTTTTTAAGTCTATTTTGTCTGATATAAGTATTGCTACCCCAGCTTTCTTTTCATTGCCATTTGCATGGAGTATCTTTTTTCATCCCCTCACTTTCAGTTTGTGAGTGTCTTTAGGTCTGAAGTGTGTCTCTTGTGTGCAGCCTATATATGGGTCTTGTTTTTTTATCCAATCAGCCACCCTATGCCTTTTGATTGGAGCATTTAGTCCATTGACAGTTAAAGTAGCTATTGATAAGTACATACTTATTGCCATTTTGTTACTTTTTTCTAGGTGTTTTAGTAGTTCTTCTCTGTTCCTTTCTTCTCTTGCTCTCTTCCCCTGTGGTTTGATGGCTTTCTTTAGTATTATGTTTGAGTTCCTTTCTCTTAGTTTTTTTGTATATTTATTATAGGTTTCTGGTTTGTGATTACCATGAGGTTCATAAATAATAACCTACATATACAGCAACCTATATTAAGTTGATGGTCTCTTTAGTTTGACCTCTTTCTAAAAGCTCTACTCTTTTACTCCCCTCCTTCAACATTTTATGTTTTGATATCATATCTAACTTCTTGTTTGTGCATTTGTATCTGTTACCCTCTTATCATGGAAATAGATTATTTTTTCCTATTTGTGATCTTCTCTTCCCCCCTTAAATAAGTCCCTTTAGCATTTCTTGTAGGACTAGTTTCTTGGTAATATACTCCTTTAGTTTTGCTTGTCTGGGAAACTTTTTATCTGTCCTTCCATTCTGAATGATAACCTTGCCAGGTAGAATATTCTTGGCTGTAGGTTTTTTCCTTTTAGCAGTTTAAATATATTGTGCCACTCTCTTCTAGCCTGTAATGTTTCTGCTGAGAAGTCAGCTGATAGCCTTATGGGGCTTCCTTTGTATGTAACTTATTGCCTTTCTCTTGAAGCTTTTAGGATTCTCTCTTTAATTCTGGATATTTTAATTATGATGTGTCTTGGTGTGGACCTCTTTGGGTTTATCTTTTTTGGTGCTCTCTGTGCTTCCTGTACCTGGATGTCTGTTTCCTTCCTTATTTTACAAAAGTTTTCAGATATTATTTCTTCAAATAGATTCTCTGCCCCTTTGTCTCTCTCTTCTCCTTTCGGGACACCTATGACACTGATGTTAGTGCACTTGATGTTGTCCCAGAAGTCCCTTAGACTGTCCTCATTATTTTTAATTCTTTTTTCTTTTGGCTGTTTGGCTGATTTCCCCTGGTCTTTTGTCCAGCTTGCTGATCCATTCTTCTGTATCACCTACTCTGGTTTTGAGACCCTCTAGTGATTTTTTTCATTTCCATTATTGTATACTTCATTTCTGATTGGTTCTTTTTCACATTTTCCAATTCTTTGTTGACGTTCTCACTGAGTTCATCCATTCTTCTCCCAAGATCAGTGAGCATCCTTATGTATCTTTCTTTGAACTCTTTGTCAAGTAGGTTGCTCATTTCTGTTTCATTTAGTTCTTTTTCTGGGGCTTTGTCCTGTTCCCTTACTTGGAACGTATTCCTTTGTCTCCTAATTTTGCCTCTTTCTCTGTGCTTGTGTTTATGTATTAGGTTGGTCAGCTACATCTCCTGATCTTGGAGAGATGGCCTTATGTAAGAGATGCCTTATGAGGCCCAGCAATGTGCTTCCCTCTTGTCACCAGTTCCAAATGTTCCAGGAGTGGCCCCCATGTAGGCCATGTGTGTCCTTCTGTTGTGGCAGGGTTGCTCTTGCTGTAGGTGCCCAGAGAGGCTAGACTGTCCCCCTGGCCAGCTGGTTGTAGCGCTCAGCTGTGTGTGGCTGCTATGAACCTTTCAGTCTCTTTATCGGGTGTGGGAAACCCCAGCACAGTTGGTTGCAAGGTCTAATAGCACATTCCTGTTGCAGTTTTTCTGTTAAGTGAGGAGGCCCCCACTGTGGCTGGTTGTTAGGCTCAGGGGCTTACAATTGCTGAAGGCCTCTGGCCTACAAGGCTCTTGTCAGCTGTCTCTGGATTGCAGCTGGGTTGGGCTGGCCTCAGGCAAGGGAGTACCCAATTGTTCCAGACTTTGGAAGGTGGGCCAATCCCCTTTGTGGCTGTTTGAGAAGCATAAGTCTTCTGAGGCTGACAAGCCCCACCATCCACAGGGCAACACACACTATCAACACAATCTTGCACCCCGACCCCATGAAGTGGACCCAGTCACCCCACTGCAGAGGCCCCACACACTCCACCAATGCCCCCACAAACTCCACCTGCTTCACACACACACCCTGCCCTGCAGAGGTGGACCCACTATCCCAACTCCAGAGAATCCACTCACTTAGCCTATGCAGGCCCACAAGTTGCCTGAGGGCTTGCTGTTGGGTGGGGCCAGTCCCTAGGGTGGACTGTCTGCCCTGGCTGAGCTGGATTAAATCAGTGCTCTAGTGAGTGGGGCGGACCCTGGGCTGAGAGGCCAGGGAAAGAACTCCAATGGCATCTGCCACCATCTGTGTCAGCATGCCTGCACCAGGTCACAACAATGGCTGCCACCAATGTCTCAGTCCCTGGAGAGGTCACCTCTCACTGAGATGTACCCAGAGCCTATCAGGTGAGTCTCTTTACACCAAAGGACTGTGCACTTTTCTTTCTGGTGATTTTAGGTTGCTTTCTGAAATGGGTGAATTTGTGCATGGGCCCTTTAAGAGCTGGCTTTCCCCCCCTTTATGTCCAATAGCTTTTCTGGGTGTATTCCTCATTGTTGTTAGTAGCCAGCAAGGCCAGATATTATGACACCTGTCTCGGTTGTGCTGGGTCCAAGAAATGCTTATAGTGGCAATCCTCCCCCACTCAGTTCCCCCAATCCTCCAGGAAATGCTATGTGCCTTTGGCTTTCTTCCAGGTGGCCATGAAGCACTGTGACTTGTGATGGTGGCTTTTTTTCTCTCCAGAAGGGAATCTCTGCCTCTTCCACCTCAATCAGTACTGTCACTTATTGCAGGGGTTTCTCTTATCCAGTTTTCAGTTCTCTCTCAGGGGTAATTGTTCCAAGAATAGTTGTAAATCTGTTGTGTCTGTGGGAGAAGGTGAGTTCAGAGTCTGCCTATGCTGCTATCTTGACACCAACTTCTCCACTTTTTTAATTAGCTATATGTCTTTGATATATTTTAAAGTAATTTCTCTACTGTTTAAAATATATATTTCATGTTATCACAGTCTATCTTCAAATATCATCATATCATTATATGCATAGCATAAGAATCTACAATAGTATACTTCTATTTCCTTCCCATCCTTTATGATATTGTTTCATACATTTTACTTTTATTTATGCTACCACTCCCTAATATGTTGCCATTTTTTCTTTTCTTTATATGGTCAATTATCTAATATGGAGATTTAAAGTGATAAAAAGTATATTTTACATTTACCCATATTGCTATTTCTGTCACTCTTCATTTGTTAGGTGGATACAAATTCCTATCTGCTATAATTTTCTTCTGGCTGAAGAACTTATCACATATCTTGTACTGCAATTTAGTGGTGATGGATTCTTCCAACTTTTGTTTGTCTGGAAAAGTCATCATTTGGCCTTTTATTTTTGTGAGGAAGGTTATCCCTTAGCTAACAACCACTGCTAATCCCCCTCTTTTTGCTGAGGAAGACTGGCCCTGAGCTAACATCTGTGCCCATCTTCCTCTACTTTATGTGGGATGCCTGCCACAGCATGGCTTGATAAGTGGTGTGTAGGTGTGCACCCAGGATCTGAATCCACAAACCCTGGGCTGCCACAGCAGAGTGTGTGGACTTAACCACTATGCCACCAGGCTGGCCCCTGGCTTTTAAAAAATAATCTATTATCTCTGGGTATAGAATTCTAAGTTGACACTTTTTTATTTGTTTCTTTTTTTTCTTCCAGTGCTTTGGAAATATCTCTATTATTTTCTGGCTTCCATGGTTTCTGATGACTTTCTGATCTTTGTTATATATATGTAATGTGTCTTCTTTCTCTGGCTTCTTATGACTCTTTTTCATTATCACTGGTTTTCATCAATTTGATTGTGATATGTCTTCGTGTGATTTTCTTTATGTTTTTTCTGCTTGAGATTTATTGAGCTTCTTGGTTCTTTGCATTTATGATTTTAATAAGATTTGGAAATATTTTGACCATTTGTTCTTCATATATTTTCTTATTCTCCCCATTTTTCTGAAACTTCAGTTAAACATATGTTAGACTACTTGATATTGTCACATAAGTAACTGATGATCTGCTTATCTTGTTAGTCTTATTGCTCTTTGTTCTTTATTTTGTATAGTTTCTATTACTGTGTCTTCAAGTTCACTTATCTTTTCTGCTTCAGTGTCTAATTATCTGTATAATGCAGTCTATTGCCTTTTTCATTTCTAAAAATGTAATTTGGACTTTTTCATACTTTCCATTCTCTCCTTTTTGTGTTCATGGCTTCCTCTACTTTCTTGAAAATATGGAGTATATGTACAATAGCATTTTAGACATCTTTGTCTGCTAATTCCATAATTTCTGTCAATTCTGGGTGTGCTTCTATTGATTGATTCTTTTCCTCTGGTCATGGGTCATATTTCTCTGCTTCTTTGTAAGCTTAGTAATTTTTGATTGTAGCACAACCTTGTCAGATCTTGTAAATTTTACATTTCTGAGTGCTGGGCTTTGTTTTATTTCTTTAAGGAGTCTTGGAATTTTTTTCTTCTGTACAGTCATGTTACATGGGATAAGCTTGATCATTTTGAGTCTTGCTTTTCAGCTTTTCCAGTGTGGGTATAGAGGTAATTCAGTTACAATACTAAGTCAATAGCTTTCTGAGGACTTTATTTTATGATCTCTATATTACAGGGTCCTTCTATTCTTGCTGGTGGGAATATAAACTATTGCCAGCCCTATGTAGACTCCAGAAATTTTTCAGTCTATTGATTTCCAGTGATTCTTGGTAGTGAAATGGGAAGTAGGTTCTTACGTTCATATTCAAATGTTATATGTCAAGCACTGACCTAAGCATTTTTTCATTCATTAGTCATCTCTTATGTGTTTTCCTATCATTAATGTTTCACAATTTATCCTTGTAACTAGCATCCTCATCTACCAGACCAATAAGAAAGTGAGTGATACTGGATTCCTGACTTTTATAGCCATACTCCTTCCTATGGTTTTTCTTGTATGGGATCAGAATTTCAGAAAATACAGTCATTTCTCATTACTTATGAAAGTTATGTTCCATAAAGTATCTGCAAACACTGAATTACTGAGTATTCAATCATTGCCTCCAGGAGAAATACAAGGTTAAGTTCCCGTAAGCCTCTGGCCACAACATTTTTGTCAACAGATCAACACATAACCTTGTTTTATGCATGCTTCTGTTTAAAAACACCTTATTTAGTACATATTATTAATTCATTAACATTGAACTAATGGCCAGTAGCACTCTAACTCATACCTGAATGAAGCTTATCTACCACATGTTTTTTCTCCATAAAGCACTTCACAACCTTCTTAAGGTTAGACACACTAGACAGCACTACAGTACTATGTTTGGGGACCATATAAAACAGTGAAATTACCAAAAACCAGGAAAAAATGCAAAAATGTGGCATTAAATATACCATGGACATTGTTTACAGTATGAGAGCTGAAACAAAAAGGCAGGATGTCACCTTGTTCAACCGCAGCATGAAGCATGCGTGTGAGGAGACTCAAATTTCCACTGCTCTGTGCACGTTCCTGTCTGCAGATGACTGCAAAATCTCTGTGAATATTGATTTTGGTGTTACAAATAAATTTTAGTGAGTAGGAAAATTTGAAAATATGGAATCCTTGAATAATGAATATTGACTGTACTGATGTATGACTCATTTCTTTCTACTTATCTATTCTTACTTGGTAATATTTAAGGGCTATGCTGCCTGGAGGTTGGCACAGTCCTCTTCATAAGACCTAACCAGACTCAAGAACTATCTTTACCATAGAAAACTCAAAAGTTCAGGAGGTCATCCTAATAGAAATAGATTTGGAGCTCTTACTTCAGAATTTTATGGTACCCTACCCATTTTGTAACACAGGAAGCTGCTTCTGGTATTGACTAGTTGGACCAAGCTTCTCTCAGTCTGTTTATTCTTGACAGAAGGAATATAGCCCACATGGTATCCAAATATACTTCACATCCTTTTGGCCCAATTATACATTCTATTGCCTGTAATCAACCATTCTTAGTATCTAAATAAAGTGGATTTTGTTTGTACATATCATTAGGAAGTGTATAGATTCATCAGGGTACTTTTTTTTTGAATTGACTAGTTAGTTTTACCCTACAAAGGCTGTTAGCCTCTTTTATCTCATGAAATTCTTGAGGTTTAAGAAAATAGTCGTGTGATTTTCTGTCTGTGTTTTAAGAAAGGTCATCTTGAGATTTTCTTTTTGGCTTTTTCTGACGGTGCTATCTATCTGTCTTGTCACATTAGACTTTTTCAAGAATCATATAATGCATGATACTGTGAAGAGACTCAGTCTATCATGAAAATAAAGCTCCTGCATGTGAAAATGGAAAAAAAGATGAATTTTTGTTGAAAAACAGGTCAAAGAAGTAAAAGCTGTTATTGGAAGATAAATCCTGAATCTGAGAAGCAGAGGCCAGGGAGGGCAGCCTCAACACAGTTTTCAGCAGAAGCTTGTCTTGAGAGGCCAAGGGGGAGGTTGTTTCTACAAAAAAGGGGCATATGGATTTATCTTCTCCTAGCTTTTTGGACAAGGAAGGGAAAATGTGGAGTGCTTCATTTAAACAGAGCTTGCTCCCTTCTGAGCTTAGGGTTCTTTGCACCTGAAGCCGAAGCCTCTCAGTGAGCCAGACACAAGGGACCTGCACAGGGGCTGTTTTCAAAGGGCCTTGGGAAAAGTAGAAGTAGTACAGTGTGAAATGTCCAAAGACTTGAAGAAAACTTTGTGGAAAGTTATTTTTTTGTGGGCACGTTTCCCTCTGAAATATATAAATAATAGTAATAAATAATATAGTTTGGAATCTAACCTGGTATGCCATTGATTCTCTTCTCCCTATCTTGTCTCATCTAAATGAAGTATCATTTGTAGGTGTATATATTTCTCCCTTCTCCTTTACCTCCAAGATCAATGACATACTTTTGAGTTTCTGTACCTAGATTTCCTTTTCTCTAGTTCTCTCCTTGATCTCTCAGAGTTCACTTTTGACTTTTCTTCCTCTTGAAACTTCTTCCCTACACTTAAAAAAATCCCTCTTTTGTCCATGTCAAAAGAGTGCTTTTCTGTGTTCGTCCTATTTGATAGTCTGCTGCCCCAGACATCAGCTTTCTCTCCCTGGGGTTCTCTGAGTTCATGCTCTCTCACTGTTCCTCTCAAGGGAGAGCTGGTCCATCAGTGTCTTCTTTCAGCTGCTCCCTCAGAATGCTTCAGGTTAGTCCCTCCCTACTCTTGACTTTGTTCTGAACCTTTTAAGGCTCTTTTCTTTACATCTTCAACTTCACTCCTCTCCACTGACTTTTCCTCCTATACCTATAAACAAACTCAGCTCTACAACCCTTTCAAAATCACAATAATAAAAAAAAGTGGCCTAAATGAGCCCCTAATTTATCTTTGTCATTCTTACTAGCAACCATCCTGTTAATTTCTCCTTTTGTCATCAGATTTTTCAAAAGAGTAACCTACTCTTGCTATTGTGATTTCCTTTATCTGCAGTCTATCTTCTGTTCCCATCACTCTAAAGAAACTCTTCTAGTCAGGGCTCCTAGTGACTTTGAAATCATCAAATAGAGTGGCTTTTCTCAGTCTTTCTCCTCTTCCACACTCCTTCTGCATTTTTGTGATGGTTAAATCAAGTTTCCTTGGGAGATAATTTTGAGAGGTGTAAAATAAAAAGTAAAAGTTTACCAACCCTGCTCTTGATTCCTCATTTCTACTCCCAAGAAGTAATAAGTGCAACAGTTTATTGTATATACTTCCAGAAATGTTCTGTGCATAATCAAACACCTTTTAATAGAAACAGTCATATTATCTATAATCTGTTATGTAGATTGCTTTCTCCACTTAAAAATAAGTCTTGTAGATTATTACATATTAGTATATACAGATTTACTTCATTAAAAAATGACTGAGGAGTCTTCCCTTGTAAGGATGAATCATAGCTTATTTAACTGGCCTCATATTGATGGACATTTTAGTTGTATCCAAATTATTGCTATCACAGTATTGCAGTGAAATGCTTATAGAAGCAAATGTATTTGCATTTGATTGCTTCTATAATATATTCATAGGATAAATGCCTGGATTTGAAAATGCTACCAAGCTCTCTCTCTCTTAAAATATGGACACTTTAATAATGTAACAAATACCCATGTAATCTCTGGATTAAGAAATAAAATATTTGCCTACCTTGTATTCTTCTTCCCTCCATCCTCCTCCATCACCATCCCTCAAACAATAACTAGTTTGAATTTAGTGTTAATCTTCTTGCTTTCTTTAAAAATCATTTTACCTTATATATAAGTTTGTACACACATCTTTACATATATTGCTAGGTTTTATTTAATCTTTATATAAATGGAATCAAACTTCTATGACTTGCTTCTACATTATGTTTGTCTAATTTATCCAGAGTGTTATGCCCAACTTCTCCATCTTAGAAGTCTTTTCTCCATTGGCTTTCTATCATCTTGGATCTTGTCTTTGCTCACTTTTCCTTTTGTGTTTTTTCTCCCTGATTTCTTCCCATCTCTTCAGTGTGGCTGTTCTCTGAATTTTAGTCCTCTGTGCTCTGTTCTTCATCTCAGTTTCTACTAAGTGACCTTGTTCCTTTTTTTTAATGTCTTCGATTCTCTTATTTATGTGAACGATTCTCAGACCTATATTTATGCTTCTAACCTTTTTCCTGAGCTTAGTATCATCTTCAACATGTTTACTTGTATATCTTGCTGTAGCACTTCAAATTACATTGGATTCAAATAGCATTTAGTGGATATATATATATATAATTGTAGACCCTGCACTAGGAGCTGAAGATTCAGGGAAGAATAAGACATGGTCCTGCATTTTAATAGGAAAAACAGATGTATAAACCTGCATAGAAGTTTACATGAATTTATTGTATTTTCCTAGATTCTCTCTGCCTCTTAAATTTCCTGCTTCTGGAGTAATACCTTCATTTTCCTCTTCACCTAGGCTCAGTTATCTCACCCAGTTATCTTAGCCTTTCTTCTCCCTGAGCCTTCTGCCTCCTTTGGTTTTTGATCTTTTTTCTCTTGCTCCACATGAAGATTCTGTCACCACATTATATCCATCCTTCACTCTTGTGTATAACTCTTCCTCTTTCCTCTTTTTTCCCCTTAACACCACTCTTCAGAGGTCTTCTCTCTTCACACTGAGGCTGTTACAATAATTTCTTTTTCTTTAAAGCCTCAAATTCATTCTGCAAGCTGTACATTTTTTAAGCTTTCCCATATTCATCTCTTAATATTGTTGTTACTCATCCACTCAAAAACCTTCAATAGCTGTCTGCTGCCTATTGGATAAGATCCAAATTTCATAATCTCATACTTAGGGCCATCTATAGTCTGACCCCATGCTCTCTCTTCAACTTTCTCTCCTCTCACTGATTTCCTATGTGAGGGTTTGCAAACTCAAATGACCATAGGCATCAGGCGGGTAAACCAAGTGAGTGAATCTGGCTGAGTGAGGATTGTGGCAAACTGGGAAGCAAATTTTCCACCTAAAGTGTATAGCTCATGGCTAAGCTTAAGCTGATTGTTACTATGTAGGAATTGTAAGGCCAGTGTTGCCAGATTTGTAATTCTTTCAAGAGAATCCAGAAATTCAGATTTTTATATGAGATCTTTGCATTTTTAGATGCTGGTAACCACTTTAAAAAACCAGTTTTGTCGAAAGAACACATGGCTGAGGGCTGCCACTTTATGACTTTTGCCCTCCGTTAACTCTAGCCAGGCTGACATACCATTTGGGTTCTCACCTCTATTCTGCCTGCCTAGAATGTCTTCAGCCATTCTCTCAGCTTATCAGAATCTCTTATAACCCAGCTCTTTTGGAAAGCTTTCCCTAGCCCCAAACCCTGACTTTCTAAGGCACTTATTGTCTGTTTTAATCATTTGGCACTTAAAAGTGCCCTATGTTGCAAATTGTCTTTTTTCCTGTTTCTATGTTTCTTAGAATATTTTTATGATTATGTAGATGACACAAATTCATTGTATAAAATTTGAAATGTATAATAAAGTATCTACCTTAACTAATAATGACCCATTGTCCTACTACTAAACAATAAACACTGTTAACATCATTATATTTTCTTACTTCTTTCTAAGCATTGTGAAAAATATTTCTGTCTCTTTCTATCCCTGTCTTTATCTCTCTCTCTCTCTCTCTCTCCATCTATCTGCAAGTCACCTTTCCTAAGGATTGTATCAGTTTACATTCCTATAAACAATGTATAGAATACCCTTTCCCCATCTCTGTTCTCAACACCAAATATTTCCATTCTTTTTAATCTTTGCCAATATGATAGGAGAAAATGGTCTATCGTTGTCTTTTTTTTTTAACTTATGTTTTTTTTTTGAGGAAGATTGGCCCTGCACTAACATCCATTGCCAATCTTCCTCTTCTTTCTTTTTTCTCCCCAAAGCCCCAGTACATAGTTGTGTATCATAGTTGTAGCTCTTCTATATGGGATGCTGCCTCAGCATGGCTTGATGAGTGGTGAATAGGTCCATACTCAGGATCCAAACTGGCAAACCCCAGGCCACCAAAGTGGAATGTGTGAACTTAACCACTATGCCACTGGACTGGCCCCTCTGTCATTGTCTTTTTTATTGTAGTAAAATATATAATATTTATCATTTGTACATTTGTAAGTGTACAACTTAGTGGCATTAAGTACATTCAAAATGTTGTATAACTATCATCACTATTCCTCCAAATTTTTGATCAACCCCAACATAAACTCTGCCCATTAAACAATAACTCATATCTCCTTCCCCCTTAGCTTCTGGTAACCTCTATTCTACTTTCTATCTCTATGAATTTGCCTATTCTAGGTACCTCATATAATTGGAATCATATAGTATTTGTCTTTCTGTGTCTGGCTTATTTCACTTAGCATAATGCTTTCAAGGTCTATCTATGTTGTAGTATATTTGAAAATTTCATTCCTTTTTATGGCTGATTAATATTTAATTGTATGTATATGCCACATTTTGTTTATCCATTCATCTGTCTATGGACACTTGGTTTTTTTTTCCACCTTTTGGCTATTGTGAAAAATACTGTTATGAACATTGTTATACAAGTATCTGTTCAAGTCCTTACTTTCAATGTTTTTGGATGTATACTTAGGAGTGGAATTTCTGGGTCATATGGTAATTCTATGTTTAACTCTTTGAGAAACTGCCAAATTGTTTTCCACAGTGGCTGCACCATTTTACCTTCTCACTATAATGCACTATGGTTCCAATTTCTCAACATCCTCGCCAACATTTGTTACTTTTCATTTTTTATGTTGTTGATTATAGCCATCCAAGCAGCTGTGAAGTTGTATCTCATTGTGTTTTTGATTTGCATTTCCCTAATGACTAATGACGCTGAGCATCTTTCTCATGTGCTCATTGGGTATTTTATATCTTCTTTGGAGAAATGTCAATTCATATTCTTTATGCATTTTTGAATTGGGTTGTTTGCTTTTTGGTGTTGAATGTTTAGGAGTTCTGTATATATTCTGGATATTAGTCCCTTATCTAGTCCTTTAGATATATGATTTGCAAATGTTTTCTCTCATTCTGTAGATTGTCTTTTTGCTTTCTTCATAGTGTCTTTTGATGCGTGAAAGTTTTTGACTTTGATGAAGCCAATGTATCTAGTTTTTCTTTTGTTGCCTGTGCTATTGGTGTGACCTCCATGAAATCGTTGCCAAATCCAATGCCATGAAGATTTTCCCCAATGTTTCCTTCTAGGAGTTATATAATTCTAGCTCTTAAGTTTAGATTTTTGATTCATTTTGAGTTAATTTTTGTATATGGTGTAAGGTAAGGGTCCAAATTCATTCTTTTGTATGTGGATATCCAGTATTTCCAGCACCATTTGTTGAAAAGACTGTCCTATCCCTATTGAATGGTCTTGGGACTCTTGTCAAAAATTAGTTGACCATATATGTCAGTTTATTTCTTGGCTGTCTATTCTATTCCATTGGTCTATGTCTCTGTCCTTATGTTAGTACCATAATGTTTTAATTACTGTAGTTTGTAGTAACTTTTGAAGTTAGGAGATGTAATCCCTCCAACATTCTTCTTCAAGATTGTTTTGGCTATTCGAGGCATCTTGCAATTCCATGAGAATTTGAGTATTAGCTTTTCCATTTCTAAGAAGAAGGCTGTTGGAATTTTGATAGAGATCCTGTCTTGTTTTTATATATTTGTCTGAATATCAGTGAATTTGGATACTTTTCCATATTTATCAGCCATTTGTGTCTCTTCTATTGTAAATTTTCTGATGATGTTCCTAGCCCATGAATCTATTAAAGCTTTTGTAATTGTTCTTATTTATTCAAATAAGCCCTTTATATATTAAGATCATTAGCCCTTGGAAAATATTTTTAAATATTGCAGTTTGTTTGAATTTTTGTTTACATAATGCTTTTCACTGGAGAAGTTAAAATATTTTTAGTGTTTAAAATGCTTAAATCTATTCAGTCTTTTCCACTGTGATTTCTTCTGTTTTTCTGAAGCTCAGTAAGTTCTTCCTTATGATGACAGCAAGTTAATATTAACATATTTTTCTTCTAGTTAAAAACATTTTAAAACACTTAACTCTTTAATCCATTATGTTTGTTGATGATGCAAAGTTTTAAACAGATTTTTTCCTGACATAGCTTACATTCTGTCTTTATAGAATAACCCTTGCTTTTCCTACTAATTTTTGATGTCACTTTATTCATTTATTTGATTCTTATGTATCTTAATTCTACAGTCTAAATCTGTTTGATTTCTTCTTTTTTTTCATTGACATGTCTGTCTGCTTTTACATCAGGCCCAAATTATTTTAATTATTATAGCTTTGGAGTATGTTTTAATATACAGTAGAGTGAATCTTTCATCATTCCTCTTTTTTCCTCCAAAAGTTAGATACTTTTATATACACGCCCCAAATAGATTTTTGGCTATTTGAGGACAAAGGGTGTGCCTTATTCATCTACTTATTATCCCCACTACCATTTTGGCCAATACAGTGCCTTGCACGATTAATTTTGATTTAATTTCTAGACTGAATTTTATAGTTCCTAGGGTTCTGTTTTTATACTTGTGTTCTGAATACCGAAATTCATCTCTGCACCTTAGAATCTTTGATATTCAGCCTCATATGTAAAGGCATTTCTTGAACACTCCTTACTTTTAAGTCTGAGTGCTCTTTTGGACTCTAGGAGCTCTGTTTTTCTGGAGTGCCTTTTCATTTCGATGTCACATCACACGTTTAACAAGTGTTAATTCTGTGCAGACTCTTCTAGGCGGAAGCAGACCAACATCCTGGCAAAATGGAACCCCTTATATACTAACTGAGACTTGGACATTTTTTTTTTCTTTCCTCTTCCTCACCATCATCTGTTAGCTTTACCTCAAGATATTTGGCTCTTCTTAGATACTGACGTTTTCCTCTCCCTTTCTAGTCCTAGTGCCAGTGCTTACTAAATCTAGACACTCATTTATTTGTTTAAAACTAGGCTAACCCATCCATTTCACTTTAATACCACTGCTAAAATCCTGGGCTATTATTTAACTGTCCCTGAACATGAGCCCCAAAGCCATTGTTTTTGTCTTCCTGCAATGTGCAACTCATTTTATACAATACATAAATGGCGACAGCTCAGACCACTACCCTCCTCTAAGTAGTTCTTTAGTTTCTTTCTTGAATTATACCAGGGCTTGGTGTGCCCTCCACTTGTAGGCCCTTTCAGAATCTGCCTATGAAAGCCAGGTAAAAGCTCGTTTACCAATAATGCTCACTTATAGAAAGATGTCTGGGTGCTGCTTTGACTCCTCTATGTGTATCTGGGCAGGTTGTGCTATATTCACTAGCAGAGAAGGATGCCTCCCTCTTCCATCTGCCATAAATGGAGCTACCCAAATACTGTTTCAGGTACAGTCAATTCCTCTATTTTTGGTACGACTACAGAGACAGCCCCCATAGCCATCTCCTTCCTGTATAGAAGAACATGAAGAATGTTGGCTCATCTATACATTTCTAGGGTGGCTGTCACTAAGTGTTTTGACAGACGCCAGAGAGAAAGACTCAAAATGACCTTGATGAATTAGGAAAAACAGTATCTTAATTGGAAAATAAATGCTAAAAGGATGGACTATCACAGGGAGATGAAAATCTAAATTCACACATACAGAATTGAAAAAGACTGGCTAGTCCCAAGCATCACAGATGAAGATCTGAGAGTTAGACCTGATCTCAAGCTAAATATGAACAAGCAATGCAGTGCCATGGTGAAAAAATCAACTTATGTTAAATGTACGAAGTGATTCTCCTATTAGATTGAGGAATTGAACTTTAAGAAAACTGCATATAAAATTTATTATTATTATTTATAATCATCACTAATATTTGTTTTACATTGAACAAAGCCCTTTCATGTACATTAAAAGTTTATTTGATCCTGACAATGGTCCTATAAGTTATTTATTATTATAATCCCCGTTTAACAGAAGAGAAAACAGACTTAGAAAAGGTAAATAAAATGCCCGAGGGAATACAGGAAGATCTGGTTTTAAACTCAGGTCTTTTGAGTTCAAATCTGATGTGATTTCCACTACACCATAATGCCTCTTAAGGAAAATAACTAGAATAAAATTACTCATATAAAAATAACTTTTAAAATTATTTGGATACTCTCCAAATAATAAGCTGCCCTACTGAATTTTATATAGAAATGAATTTGTGATAACTCAATTCATAACCAACTTTTTGGAAGGAATCTAATTACATAAAGGAAAGTACATTTAAACACAGTTATCAATGTGTATAACACAATGATTCTGATCTTGATCATCCCGTTGAAATAGTCAAGAAAACTGTGGCCTACAGGTTGGAAAATAGCTACGGACAGGAAAGAATTTGGAGTTGTTTAATTAGCAAGAGACAAAGGAGAGAGCTAATCTTGGTCTTTGTAAGAAAGGTTTTATGATTAGGAAGCTGCTCAATTCTTTTTCTGCTCATAGATGGAACAGTATAAAATCTGCTTCATTTATTTATTCATTCAAATTTTTCTTGCACCTTTCCAGTATGTGCTAATCACTGTGCCAGGTATGGGAGATACAAAGATAGGTAAAACATTGCCCCTGCCCTCCAGGGCTCTCTGTTGGGGTGGTGGCAGATGTATAAATAAACAATAGCATTATTATATAAATAGCATGTGTGCCCAGAATGCTGAAGGGTTAAGGAGCTAATTTAATGTAGGGGCATCAGAGAATGGTTCAGAAAAATTCTTTCTGGCTAATTTTAAAGCTTGAATAGAACTTTTCTTGCTTAAATTGAAGCAAGGAAGATTTCAGTTCGACTTCAGGAAGAACTTTTAAAAATTAGCTTAAGAACTATAACATCCCGTTAAAGGAGGTAAGAAATTTTTTCCCTCTGGAAGATTTAAAGGTAAAAGATAATCCCAAAGGCAGGGAATGTACCACATGATCCTTTAAGCAAGGCCTCTTCTAGCTCTGGTGTTTTTCTGATAAATTAAAAACTGATCCTGCATGCCCAGAGATTTGCAAAACCCGGCAGTAGACATAATGGAAATCATGCAGGGTACCTAAAAGCAATTCAATAAAAATGCTTCCCTTTATGCTTGGTTTTTATGTGAATCTGTATCTGAAGAGAAATTAAGTGTGTTTGTTGTAAGCAGATGTTCATGTGCTCTCAGCTAAGTAATAATGGGAAACAGTAGAAAGAGGTGGTGCTGGGTATGAGGCAGTGGGACTGAGCAGTGTGGATGGTGCCAATGCACTTTATCGAAGAAAAAGAGAATTGTTGCCTCCTGGTGAATTTCTTTTGAAAAACATATGTGGTTGTGTTAGAAAAACCAAGATAAAACTGGAAGAATGCATCAAAGTAGAGGCTTATAGGGATCATTCTCATCTGAGGATCTTGAATCTCTTTCAGAATATGTTGGTATCAAGGCTCAGCTTGCTTCAGAGGGAGTGGATTTCCTATACTTATTAAAGCTCTAAGAGGCAACCGAGTATAATGATTAAGAGCACAGAACCTGGAACCAGACTGCCTGGGTTTAAATGCTTATTCTTACTAACAACTGTGCAATCTTGGGAAAGATTTTTCACCTCCCTGTGTCTCATTTCTTTCATCTATAAAATGGAGATGATGATCATAAAAAGCACCTGCTTTATAGGGTTACTGGAGGATTAAATAAATTAATACACATAGGAAAATTAGAACACTACTTGGAGCATGGTAAGTGCCATATGATACGAGTCCAGCATTTTACAGTTTTCAAAGTCCTCCCTCAGAACCTTGTGAGAAGGGCTAGGCAGATTACATAAACCCCGTTTGACAGATGAGGTTACAGGCTCAAATAGGTTGAGTAGCTTGCTCCAAGTCAAGCAGAGCCAGGACTTGGACCAGGCCTTTAGTACTCTTTCCACTTGATCACACTTGTCATTGGGTCCTCATTTCTTCCTAGGACTTCCTTAGACAACTTAGGAAAATAACTGTTTGCCTGTATTAGTTTCCTATTGCTGCATAAAAAATTTCCAACTTAGCCCCTTAAAACATCACACATTTATGATGTCACCATTTTGATGGGTTGGGAGTCTGGGCACAGCTGAGCTGGATCTTCTGCCCAGGATCTCATCAGGCTGCAGTCAGGGCGTCAACAAGGCTGCATTCTCATCTTGAAGCTCCACCAGGGAAGGATCTGCTTCCAAGCTTGTTCAGGTTGTTGGTAGAATCTAGTACCTTGTGGCTGTGGAATTCATGGCAGCTTTCTTCTTCAAAGGCTGCAATGGAGAGAAAGTCTCTGCTGCTTGGAGTCTCCTCCCATTTCAGGGACAGCCTAGCCCCTCTTTTAAACGGTTCACCTTATTACGTCAGGTCTAAGTAGGATAATCTCCCTTTGCTTAATTAAAAGTCAATTAGGCACCTTAATTACATCTGAAAAATCCCTTCACCTTTGCCCTATTATATAATAGAATCACAGGAGGGAGTGACATCTCATCACCTTTGACATATTTAATTGCTTAGAAGCAGTTCACAGGTTTTACCCCCTACTCAATAGGAGGGGATTGCACAAGGGATTACCCATTGAGGATTACCCTAGGGTGTGTCCACCACACAGCCCATTATTTTCTTTCTTTTTTTTTTTTTTGTGGGGAAGACCAGCCCTGAGCTAACATCTGTTGCCAATCTTCCCCTTTTTGCTGAGGAAGACTGGCCCTGGGCTAACATCGTGCCCATCTTCCTCCACGTTATATGGGACGCCGCCATGGCATGGCTGACAGGCAGTGCGTCGGCGGGCGCCCGGGATCCGAACTCGCAAACCCCGGGCTGCCAAGCGCGGACTAAACTGCTGCGCCACCCGGCGGCCCCCACAGCCCATTATTTTCAAGCTGCTGATAATAGAGGATAATAATATACCTTTAGGGCAGTCAAGTGATTTTAAAAGTCAAAGTCAGGACTTGAATTAGAGTAGATATAAACAAACAGCAATCTGTTTGGGAGAATAGGTAAAAGACTGCCCCCATCTTGCCAGTTTATCTTTCTCAACAGTTTGCTTTTCTTTTCCATCTAGGTATATTCCTGCTCGAGATACCTCACTCGCTGACCTGCCATTAGATGCAGATATACTTTCTTTTCATTTCATAGCCATGGCTGTAATGGTTAAAAATATGAACGAAAATATTAAAGCCTCCTTCCGTCCACGCCAATAGAGAATGTGGTGGTTTTTTTTTTTTTTTTTGTGGGCTTCCTTGCAATGAGGGCTAAAAAATAAAAAGCCGAAATTTTCATAGGATTAAGCCTCAAATACTCCTGTGCATCCTACCATTTTAGCAAAGCCTTCCAACACAGAATTCCATGATGAAGATGTCCCTCTTGCTATCTCATCTGTTTGTGTCATTTTCCTGTGTTTTGCATTTGTTTGAAAGCTCTTTAATGTGTTTGTAAAATGAACGCACATGTTTATTGATAAATAAGAAATAAAGAACAGTTGGCATAGACAGCATTACAATCTCTGAAAAGAAGCTTCAAGAACCACCAGACCGTGCTATTGTGGTTATTACCTTTCTTCTCCGTTATCTTTGTGGATTTCTCTGGCCTATAGGGCAATACCCAGTGTCCCAAATGCTTGTCATCTGCTACAATTCTTCTGGAGGTCCACTATACGACCTCCTTTATCGTGCTAAAACTGGTGCTAGATAATAAAATAATGAAAATGAAAGATGGGTTGCTTAAGTTCCAGATATGCTTTGAAAAAAAGCTAACCCCCTAATTGCTTTCCCCAGTACCTTCTTCTCAGGAGTATAAAGGGAGAGTATGGTGGCAGCAGCGTGAATTAAACAAGATGATCCTGGAAACATTAGACTGTTTCTTATAAGGATGTCACCAGATCTAGTCTGAGTCATAATAGACACAGAAGTTGTTAAAAAAATACACTTTATGTTGTCATGAAACGCACAGAAGCCCAGCCGAAGCTTTTGCTCAAGAACAGTGGCAGTGCGTCTTCTGTTGTTTGGCTTGTGCTGTATTTAGTACTCATTGATGGTGAATAAATGTTATTTTGCTTTGTATTTAAAAGAGGCCTATACATTATATGAAAGAAAAAAGAAGTAAAGAGTGCTGCTAACCCCAGGGATAGTATCTACTAGATGTGGGTATGTGGCTCCCAGGAGCTTGCCCCACAACTTTTCATTGCCTGGGCCTTTATGCAATATGCTCTAAATCAGTGGTTCTTGACTATATGCCTTTTGATTAAAGGTGGCATGGAGTTATGGCAAGGGATATAAGAATCTATATGCTTACCGATCATTGCTTGTAGAGTGAAGAAATAATTTACTTTGGATATCCATGTACTACTGTTTCACAAAAGTATGTAGATGTTGCTATGATGAATAAATACGAGCTTATTTATAAGTGTTGCTGAACTTATTTTAGGTTTTTGTTGCTGAGCATTTTTTCAACCACCATGTCCGAAATAAATGACTCTCTGGTGTGTGCGTGTGTGTGTGTGTGTGTGTGTGTGTATGTGTGAGAGAGAGAGAGAGAGAGAGAGACTGAAAGATTTTTTTTAAGTTTAAATGAGATCCACATATTTCTGCAAAACTGGAATCCACTGCTTTAAGAACTTTCTTTTAGTAAGAAGAAATTTTGTCTTTGTCTCTATCTTACCCTCTTTAAGCAGCTTCCAAGGGGCTGCATACAATTATCTTTCCCCTCCTTTTGGTGACTAAAGCATCTTTCTCCTCAGACACTGATGCTGAGAAAGACGCAATAGTGACTCTAATAGTAATAATAACTTCCCCTTAAATAACATCTTTTATCTGCTGCTCTTTAAATGCTATATGGTGAGATCTCACTATCACAGGGAAGGGAAATGCACAGCTAAGAGATGGCACAGCTGGGAATAGAATCTAGTCAGGCTGGTCCCTCAAACATATGTTCTCTGTATTGAGGCCTGCCTGCCTATTTCTGAGAGGGTGGGACTTGTTTAGTTCTGAATTAACCCTGCCGCTCTAGGGGAAAGCTTGGCAGCAGAGGCTCCAGCCATTTGGGTAATTTGCCAGGCTGCCACCCATTCATTACACTTAGAGATTTAAGTAAGTTCTCCTGTATCCAGCATGGCTGAGGAAATAGGAGGTTAGTAATCAGTTTGTTAAATTCATGCTTCATTTTTCAATGAATTAGAATATGACAAAATGCACCCAACATGAAGATTAGGTTGAAGAAAATTTCTTTCTGTGAAGATTCAGAAGGCATTTTCTATCTGGCACAGGGCCATGAAATCAGTATTACGAACGCCAGTGAACACTATGCTGCAGGTGATTGGCTGTGCTGAGACATTCAAGTAAAGAAAACACGGGATTACTGAGAGCACATGGCAGGTGTTTTGTATCTGTATCGTGAGGCCTTCTGGCCCCAGGTTTAGGGGACATGGAGCTTGGGGAAAAATCAGAAGTGTGTCTTTCCCTTTTCATCATTTATATATGTATAGACAAAATATGGTTGAAATTAACATTTGTGTTGCCTTTAGGGAGGTGAGTGGTTGCGGGAAGGAAACCAAACAGGGGCAGTCAGAAGCAGGACGTTGAGAGAGGCCAAGACCACTTTTATGTTTTGAGCCTCTTGGCATATGAAAAACCGAAAAGCCAAAAGAAGAGAGTTATACAAATAAGCACAGGTTGTCAACAACATGTGTAAAAGTATCTAATTTATTAGAACATTGCCCTTCATTGGTTCCTCTCTCTCTCATAGCATAGGGTCCTCTCTGTTTTCAAATCTCAATGCATATCATTCAGCAAAGGGCAAGCACCTTCTCCACTGTATTATTCCCATCTCTATCAGAATTGGAATTAGACCTACTAAAGGTCGCAGAACAAAAATCTGTTGAATTTAAATAGACATTGAGCAGTTTAGGGTGCGAATGTAACACTTAAAGTAATTTGGTTCAGACAGAAAACACCTGTCCATGAGATGAATCCAGATGGGGGAAGCTGGCAATCTCAGGAGAGCCATAGCAGTGCCCCACAATAAGGATTAAGAAGACCAATTATCTCAGAGGCCAAATCTTCTGAAATAAATTTTCTGAGGAATCAACCTTTGAAAGGCTCAAGACCTGGCGTGGTTTGCTTAAAAATGTTTCACCCTGGATACTTCAGAACCCCATTTCCACTTTTGTTTCTCTCTCCCTCTCTCACTTTAATGGTAATGAAGGAGATACATGTATCACATCAAATATATTAAATTTTCAACCAGAAAGTAAATCCGTTTCAAATGTGTTTTCCCCAATGACTATAGCTGCTTGAAAGGCAAACCAAGGGGAGGTTGAGCCACTGGCAGGCCAACTGGGGAAGGAAATGAAAGAAGCCCAAGTCAGAAGCTGGGCCTGGCATTTCTAAGTAGCCAGACTTTCCAGAGGTGACCTCTGTTCTCCCGCGAGCTGTCTGGAGTCCCTATGACAATCCCAGGGGTGATCAGAAACCAGGTGCCTGTCGAACTGCAGAAAGGAGCGGGAAATGGAAGAGTATTTTTAAAATTTTTATCAGTGCACAAAGAATTTTGTGAAAACAACAAGAAATATAGGACTAAAAAACCACTCACAATATCACTACATAATTATCACTTGTTTATGTGCCCTTTACATACATATTTAATTTTACAAAGTTGTAAAAATAATGAAGATACTCTTATGTGCTCTGTTCCTTATGTAATATTATATCATAAATGGTTTGTCATGTAGTTATATGTTCCTCATAATGATAATTTCTAGTGGCTGCACAATATTCCTTTAGGACAATTCATCATGATTTAACTAGTCTATCATGGGTCATTTAGGTGTTACTAATTTTTGCTATTATAAGCAATGTTGTAATGAACATCTTGTTGCATATAGTTTTGTAACTTCTCGAATTATTTCCTCAGCATAAATTCCTGCCAGTTTAATTACTGGGTAAAAGAGTATAAACATTTAAATTTTTCTTGAAAAATGCTGCAGAACTGATTTCCAAAAAGACTGGGATAATTGACTAATTTCACCACAACCTTGCCAGAAAACTGGAAAAAAAATCTAAATTAAATTGGCAAAAATGTTACCTCATTATAGTTTTAAGTTAAACTCTTCTGATTGTTTCCAAGATTGAACATATTCCCATATATTTGTTTGTTAGTTACATTTTCTCTTGTGAGAACTGCCTCCTCATTTTTTTTTGTTGTTGTTGGCCATTTACCTACTAGGGACTTGCAATTTTTCTAATTAAAATTCTGAGTAATTTAAACAATGTAGGAAATATCTCCCTGTCATATTTGTACCAAGTTTTGTTCTTGTATTTGAGATATTTTCTGAAACAGGAGAGAAAAAGTGTGGAACGTACATGATTTTATCTTCAATCTTCGTTCAGGGTGACTCTTCATTGTAGCATTTGTATTTTAGTGTATAGGACTCCAGATTCAACACCTAAAGAATATCCTGAAAGGAAAGGAACACAGGATTATAGTTTGGGAATCAGAGAGAAAATATAACTCAAATCTAGGGTAACATGTGGTTGATTTTCTTAGGTTTAACAATCTTTTAAATTTTACATCTGTCCTTTTAGTCTCATAGTAGCATTAATTTAGTGAGGACATGATTTGGTGAACGATAAAACCGAATTGCAGGGAGTAGGAGTGTTCAAATCATGGTATCTTCTGTGGCATGTGAAACACTACATTTTCCCTGCAGGCAATCTTTAACTCTCAAAACCTGTGACCTTGAGTCTGACTTATTGTGTAAGGGGAATCATGCAAGACAATTCTCCAGTCTATATTTCTTTCAGGCAAACCCTGAAAGAGACCCCGTCTTTGCAATTTTTTTATTGCATTTCCAACTCTTTCATATTTGTATCAAAACTTGGTCAATTTCCAAAAAAGAAGAAAAGAAAAAGTCCTAGCTGAAGCATGCTAGATGGGTCCCTGCCACCCTTAGGAGTATATAGTTGCTGAGGGAGTTTACGTTTCCATTCTTGGGCCCTGTCACTCATTCTAATAGCTCATAGCAGCTACACTCCACCCTCTCTCACTTGTTCTGCAATTTTTGAGCATAAGGAAAATAAATTAAGAAAGATTTATAAGGGGAGGGACTGCTGCTGGCAGATGGTGAAAATAACTGTGTCAGGAGAGGGGATACGTGGATTTAAAAGTAGTTCATTAGAAAAACCTCAGCAAAGCTTCTTTTAAAATAAGAAGGACTCATATAGTGTACATATTTACTCTTCCTTTGATATCCTACAGAACAACGAGAATTTCTACAAACATAGTCTATTCATGTTGCATAAATTCTATGCACTAAATTTTCATTGTTTTCTTGACACGTTTATTTTACTGTCCTCTTTCTCATAATTCACAGATGTTGCCACCTCTACCTTTTAAAATGCTTGAATCCCCCTTTCTCATTTCGAATTTCTAGTCCTAAATGTATCTCTCTATCTCAGGTCCCTCTACTGAGCTCTGAGCATATATATTCAGCTCTTTCTATATTTCCACTGAACATTTCAGAGGTCCTTTAAACTCATTCTATCCTTGCCCAAGCTCACAATCTTCTACAAACATGAACACTGGAGTGTTCCCAATCTCATTCATCTAGTGCAAGCCAGAAACCTTGAGATCATCTCTGAATCCTCCCACTCTCTCACATGTCATAGCCAATCAATTACCGTCTTGCAAATTCTACTTTTTAATATCAAATCCAATAATTTCTATCCATTTCTGTGTCATTTTCCTAATCCATGTCTTCATAATCTCTTACCTGGACTAATGCAAAAGCGTCCTACTATAACTTCCTACCTCCAATCTTTCCTCCTTTTAATTGAAACCAGTATGGCTTTTCCAAAAGGCAGATCTGATCATTTCACTCTACTGCTTATAAATCTTTGATGGCTCCCCATTGTCTTTGGCATGGTTCAAAGACCTGGTTTCTGTCTCTCTTTCTGGCCTCATTTTCTACTAAATCTCTCTACTTATCCTATGATCCAGTCACACTTAATTGCTTTCTATACTCCAAGTACACTATACATCCTCACACTTGCATGCCTCTTTTTCCCTGGACTAGCTGACCAACTTCTAAGTAGCCTTTAAGATTCTTCTCAAAGATCACCTCCTCTGCAAGAGATTATCTCTGATTATCTTCTTGTCCTGAACTCCTTCCTCACCCCTATCCCCCAAGAAGTCAGGCATTTCCTCTTCTTTGCTTCTATAGCAGATTGTGCATAGTTGAATAGCAATATCCCCTAGCATTGGAATGTCTTACATACTATTTTGTTTTCTACACTAGATGGGACATCTTTGAGGGCAGAGACTAGTATTTATTTTATATCCCCCACCCCACTACTTAATATGATGGGTCCTGGGCATATGTTTGTTGAATGAATGAAGAATGAATGAGTAATATGCTTTATCCTTTTGACTACTTTTTCTCCTAGTTCTCTAATTAAATTTTAGGCATTAGAATTTCCATTTTTCACCCCAGAGGGTCTTAATCCCCAAGACTGTGATTATTTTACCTTTTAATTCCCCTTCCTTTTAACAAGACTCTATGAAACATTTTTTTTATTGAGGCCACATTGGTTTATAACATTATATAAATTTCAGGTGTATATCATATTTCAAATTCTGTATAGACGGCATCATGTTCACCACCAAAAGTCTAGCTGCCATCTGTCACCATACGCATGTGCCCCTTTACCCCTTTTGCCCTCTCCCCACTCCCTTCCCCTCTGGTAACCAACGATCTGTTCTCCTTGTCTATGTGTTTGTTTATCTTCCAAATATGAGTGAAGTCATATAGTAATTGTCTTTCTCTGTCTGATTTATTTCACTTAGCATAATACCCTCAAGGTCCATCCTTGTTGTCACAAATGGCAAGATTTCATCTTTTTTATGGCTCAGTAGTATTCCATTGTGTATATATATATATATATATATATATATATATATGCCACATCTTCTTTATCCATTCATCCCTCAATGGGCACTTGGGTTGCTTCCACATCTTGGCTATTGTGAATAATGCTGCAATGAACATATATCTTTTCAAATTACTGTTTTTGTGTTCTTTGGATAAATACCCAGAAGTGGCATAGCTGGATCATATGGTATTTCTATTTTTATTTCTTTTGGAAATCTCCATATTGTTTTCCACAGTGGCTGTACCAATTGACATTCTCACCAGCAGTATACAAGAGTTCCTTTTTCGGGGCTGGCCCAGTGGCATAGTGGTTGGGTTCATGTGATCTGCTTTGGCAGCCCAGGGTTCAGATCCTGGGCGCAGACAGATGCACCACTCATCAAGCCATGCTTAGGCAGTGTCCCACATAGAGCAACTAGAAGGATGCACAACTATGTCATACCACTATCTACTGGGGCTTTGGGGAGAAAAAAAAAGCTAAAAGGAGGAGGATTGGCTACAGATGTTAGCTCAGGGCCAATCTTCCTCAAAAAAAAAAAAAGAGTTCCTTTTTCTCCACAGTCTTTCCAACACTTATTTCTTGTGTTTTTAATAATAGCCATTCTGATGGATGTAAGGTGATATCTCATTGTTGTTTTGATTTGCATTTCCCTAATAATTGGTGATGTTAAACATATTTTCATGTGTCTGTTGGCCATCTGTATATCTTCTTTGGAAAAATGTCTGTTCAGATCCTCTGCCCATTTTTTGATTGGGTTTTTTTTTTGTTGTTGTTGAGTTGTATGCGTTCTTTATATATTTTGGATATTAACCTCTTATCAAATATATGATTTGCAAATATTTTCTCCTAGTTGGTGGGTTGTCTTTTTGTTTTAAAGCTATAACTTGACTGATTTTTATATATAAAGCTTAGCCAATAAACTCTAAAAATATTTCATGACAATTTAACACATTCAAAGACCAGATATTGCTGTGTTTCCTCATCTATATGCTATTCTTTTGGGTAGAGATCTTTCCTACTGCCCCAGAATTTTAACACCCTGTTTGTTACTAGAACATTCCACAAGACTCTTCCTCAGCCTTGTCCTATACTATTTCTTGCTGCTGCTGAAAAATGTTTTAATGTCCTCATAAGTTCATCAATTTTACTTTATGAATGTGGTCCCTCTTAGATGATTTTTGTGTGTAAAACTTTCCTGATTCTACTTTTTATTTGTTTTGAATCTTGACCTTTAGCTTCCATCTGTCACTTTCTTTGTCACATTCTTTTTACCTCCTTGTACTTCTCTCTCTGTATCTTTGACTTGCTTCAAATTCTATGTTACTTTCCTCCTTCTAAGAGCTATTTCCCCTCTTGCCTATTGTTTTGCTGATGGGCAAGTTCCATATGCAGTTAGGTCTATTTTTGTCTTTGACTTTGATCTTCCTTTGTGCCCCACCCCATGCACACATAAATTTCTTCTTGTGTTTTCTTCCTTTTCTCCTCTGTGTAATGTTACGTAGACTCTTATGAAGCAATGGAAACCCATCACATTTCCTCAACTGCTTGCTCATCTCTAGTTATTGTGTCTGTTTGCCTTTGCTTGCTCCATTGTCCTTATTCCTCTCTCCATTTCTTGCAGAAGTGCCCTTCTTTATTGTGGCAGTTCAGTATCAGTTTACCTTTTATTCCAAACCCTTGAAATAGACCTATTTTGTTAAAACACTTGATATATGGTATGGGATCATAACAAATAAGAAATAGATTATTTTGCAATGTTGAGGAAACTGGCTAAGTATTTGAAAAAAAGTCTCACCTCACATCACGTATTAAAATAAACTCTAGATTAATTCATTAGCTAAATGTGAAAAATAAAATCATAAATGGTTAGAATAAAATTTAAGTGAAGATTTAACTGATTAGTTGGGGAAGAACTTTCAAGGCATAAAAGCAATGAAGAAATCACCAAGTAAAAGTTCAATATATTTATGTATATATTATATTTTCTATACAACAAAAAGCATAAAAACTACTAATAGTACAATCAAAAAAACAGTTAGGAAAATATTTCTAATGAGTATGACCAAAATTAATCTTCTTAATATATAATTAACTGACAAGAATGTAACAAGAATGACACTGAGTTGACAAAACACATAAATAAGACAGTTCACAAAACATTTTACATCAAATATAGTAATTAGAGAAATGTAACTTCAATAATATTTCTCCTGTAATACTAATATGGATAAAGTGAGATGAATATTTTCATATATTGTGAGGAGTGCAAGCAATCTTTCTGAAAAGCAATGTCTTTGTGTGTGTGTGTATACACACATATGCACATATAACACACAACACACACAAAGCCATAAAATGTTCACATTATAAACTTTTGAAAATGTATGCTAAGAAAATATCAAACTATGTAGACAAAAAAAGCCCAGAGTAGCATATTTATAACGACACAAATTTGGAAAATTAGTAGCCAACGATAGGGAGATGTTTATATACATCCAAAAATGGAATACGATGCAGCTATTAGTAGTCGTGTTTTCAAAGAACATTCACTTCTTGGGAAATATTAATAATATAATAATAAGTAACAAAAATACAGATGCACAACTGCATGTACAAAATTATACTAATTATTAGAAAAGATCCATACTGTGCAAAAGAGTCAAGTACATATATCAGTGTTGGTGGTGGTGAGATTATAGGTGATTTTAATTTTAAAAATATTTCTCAATAGTTTTCAAGTTTTCTTATGGCTGTATTTTACTTCTAAAATCAGATAAATAGCAAGCGTTATTTTGTGAAGGAAAATACATGACTGCCTGTTTTCCTTTTGTGGACATGATCTTGGATAGCTTGCATTGCTTTGGAATTTCTAATTTTTAAATTATTATTATTATTTTAACTTTTTAAAAAAATTTATTGATGTCTTAATAGGTTATAACATTGTGGGGTTTTAGTTGTACATTATTATTTGTCTGTCACCATATGGCTGCATCCCTTCACCCTTGTGCCCACCCCCACCCCTTTTCCCCCTGGTAACGACCAACCAGTTCTCTCTGTCCATGTGTTAGTTTATATTCCACATATGAGTGAAATCATGTGGTGTTTGTCTTTCTCTCTCTGACATTTCACTTAACATAATACCCTCTAGGTCCATCCATGTTCTTGCAAATGGGACAATGCTGCCTTTTTTATGGCTGAGTAGTATTGCATTGTATATATATACCACATCTTCTTTATCCAATCATCAGTCAAGGGACACTTGGGTTGCTTCCACTTCTTGGCTATAGTGAATAATGCTGCAATGAACATAGGGATGCATAAAACTCTTGGGATGGTTGATTTTGTGTCCATTGGGTAGATGCCCAATAGTGGGATTGCTGGATCATAAGGTATTTCTACTTTTAATTATTTGAGGAATCTCCATACTGTTTTCCATAGAGGCTGCACCAGTTTGCATTCCCACCAGCAGTGAATGAGGGTTCCCGTTTCTCCACATCCTCTCCAGCATTTGTTGTTTTTTGTCTTTGTGATTATAGCCATTCTAACGGGTGTAAGGTTATTATTGTTTTTTAAATTGAAAGTGCTTTATTCCACTCTCTTAACTGTGATTTTGCCCTCAGATTTCTTATGGGGCCCTGGACCCTTTTTTCTAATGTGTTCTCTAAAATCCAATTTCTTTGCTGATCTGAAGATTATACGCAACTAAGGATCTGAATTACTGCAAGTGTATCCCTTGGAAACATTCCAATTAAAATATTAATTGGGACACCCACCACCAATTCTCTGCATAACTCCTTTGTGAAGTGAATTCATAAGACAAACTTCTTTTGAAAATATTCTCCTGTTCTCCTTCATCCCTTTTAAAAGACCTGCCTCGTTTCCTCCTTCTCTCCCTTCCTCTCCCCTCTCCATTCCCTTTCTCTGGCTTCTCCTTCTCTCCTCTACCCTTTCCTGCCTGTCCCTTTCCCTGATTTCTGCTCTAACTACTTTACTTCCTTTGATTACTCTTCTCCATTTATCTTTGTTTTATGCCTGTCTTATTTTTTCCTACATGAATTCTTTTGATTTTCCAGTCACCTCTCTATACTCTACTTATCTATCAATCCTGTAGGTTGACATCCTGGACATACTGAAGTGCTTATAGACTGGCATAACCTTTCCTCTTTTTTTCCTATTAAGAGAAATTTATTTTTGTAACTTGATCAGCACTGGTCTTTGGGATTTGACAGTTATGTTGCTGATACATGTTCATTTTGCTTTCTACTATAACCCTTAGATCCTCTTGTGATTCCATTTTACATTGGTGCATTTGATTATTCTTTCCTTTGTGAATCACATTTATGAATGCTTTATTGAATCTTATTTTATTGATTTCTGCCCATTTAAAAAATTTATCCTGCTTGCACTCTATTTTTATGCCTATCCTGCAATGTGCAGGAACACCTGCAAATTTTATTAGCGTCCTCTCCCTTCTATTCTTTACGTAGTAAATGAAAATATTGAATTGTATTGAACTCAGTGGACCCCTTAGGGGACCTACTTGACACTTCCGCCTGATGCAGTATTGAACTGTTAGTAACAACTCTTTGTACTCAATTTGTTTTAACTAGTTCTGTACCTAAGCTATCCATCTTATGGCACTTCCACCTAATTCATCCTTTAAAAGAATTTTTGCTAGCCCAAGTCTCCACTAACTTTTTCTTTTTAATGTAATAAACTTATCCTCTTGAGGGAAGGATTGAATTGTGGTTTCACATGATTTGTTTTTGACAAACTCATGCTACCTATTGTCTCCTTATTTCTTTGAGGTCTAAATTGATCATTATCAACAGCTTCACGTATGTGTTAGCTGTCCATTGCAATGATTCGGTGGTGAATTTACTGATTTGTTGCTCTCTGGAGTCATGTTTTTCTCTCCACATAGCCCTTCTACACTTTCTCAAGGCCCTCATTATTCAACAGGTTACCCAAATAGTTGTCTCTTTATCTATACAATTCATCTTTCATCTCTTCTGGTTTCAAAGGATCCTCCCTTGGTCCATAATATGTGCTGCTAA
The DNA here is from genome assembly GCA_031878705.1 of Tapirus indicus. NCBI lineage: Eukaryota > Metazoa > Chordata > Mammalia > Perissodactyla > Tapiridae > Tapirus > Tapirus indicus. Next base: position 83,779,103 of record CM062942.1, on the reverse strand, counting down.
CATAAAGTATCTTCTGTTCTTCCTAGTGTGGTTTCAGATCTAAAACATTCCATTTGTCTCTTTATTTAATAGGGTTGGTCCTTTGTTTTACATTTGTGTTTTAACACCGCATCTTCATTTTGGAGGTATCTTTATAATTCCTATTCCATCCCCCCGACACACACACCAAAATAAAGCCCCTGAAATTATTTGTACCATAGAGAAGGATTCTTTTATAATGTGGGTGTGACAAAGGCATTTCTAACTATGATGCAAAATGCAGAAGCCATGGAAGAATATATTGATAATATTGACTTCTTAAAAACCAAAAAAATTTCATGGCAAAACCACCGAAACAAAAATTAAAAGATAAGTGACAAACTCAAAATTTATTTGCAATTTATATCCACTATGGGCTACTCTTCCTAATATATGAAGAGTTTCTCCAAATCAATAAGAAAATACCAAAAACTTAATTGAAAAATGTGAAAAGGCTATGGATAGACATTTCATCAAAAAGGCTCATAAATGTAGGGAAAGATGCTCAATCTCAATCATAATTAGAGAATTGCAATGACATACCATTTTCACCTCTTTGAAATTCTATTGAATTTTCAGTTCAGTCATTATATTCTTCAAATCCAGAATTTCTGTTTGGTATTTTTTTATGGTTTCTCTCTCTTTGTTGAACTTCTCATTTTGCTTATGTATTCTTTTCTTGATCTCATTTAGTTGTTTATCTGTATTCTTTTGTAGCTCACTGAGCTTCTTTAAGATGATTATTTTGAATACTTTGTCAGGCTGTTCATAGATCTCCATTCCTTTTGGGTTGGTTACTGGAGTTTTATTTTGTTCCTTTGGTGGTGTCATGTTTTCCCTGATTCTTCATGATCCCTATAACCTGTTTGAAGAATAAGTTACCTCTTCCAGACTTTACAGACTGGCTTTGGCAGGGGACACCTTTCCCCAGTCATCTCAATCAGAGACTCTGGGCATGCTGGCTGCTGGTATCTGTGGGCCAATTGACCCACTGTTGGGGTCTGTGGGCCGGCTATTGAAATCTGTGCACTGGTTGTTGAGAGCCCCTGCCCTTTTTCTTGTTCTGAGCTACCCCCAGATGATCTAGTCATGTCAATTCCCTCTGTGTTCTAGGTGGGGCATGACAGAAGCAGGCCTCTCATGTAGTAACCTGAAAAGTTGAAGTCAGATGCTCACTTTGCTCTCTCTTTCCACCCTGGGAGAACTTGTGGGGCAAGGGGATCTTTCTGGCTGCTGTGCTGTGCCATCTCGAAATGAGGGGTGACTTGGGTCAAGTGAAATTGTTTTCCTTACCCTTTACAATATGTTTTTTCTTGTTTTTGTACTCTACTGGAGTGTTATAACCTCTCACCTGGATTCCAGACCCCTCATGAAGGTGTTTTCATCCATGGGTGTACATTAAATTGTTTTTTCTCTGGGGAGACAAGTGCTGGAACCTCCTATTCTGCCATCTTGCTGACTTCCTTCTGTAACATTTTTTAAATAATGAAGAAGCTCTTAGGTACTGATATAAAAATATTTCCAAGACATATTACCAAATAAAAAGTCAAAATGCAGAATGATAATCTACCATTAGAGTAGAAGAGTGAGAGAGAAAAATTATATGTATTTCTATTGGCCTGTGAATGTGTAACAAACTCTTGAAGGAAAAATTTAAAAAAATGGTAATAGTGATTCCCATCCGGGGGCATGTGAACTGGAGATAGAAGAGACAGAGTTAGAAGGAAGACATTTTTACTTTTTATTGTTTGAACAATGTGTATCTAATACCAATCAAATAATTTTACAATCACATCATTTATAAATTAATACCTTAAGATACCTTGTTGATATAGATATAAATGAATGAGATTAAATGTGTTATGATTTACAAATAAAGTCTGTACTTATAATTTGAATGATTTACCATAGATAGGGAGTTTTTTGCTTCCAACACTGTTAATTACCAAGCAAGTCAAGTTCTGTGGGATTTGGTTATCTTGACATTAAAATAGAGAAAAGCTTGACAGCCAGCCATTAATGTTCAAAGTATTTTGAAAGGATTAATTAAGAGCTATTGATTATTTCAGAACCAACAAACATTTTCATGTTATTAAATAATACAGAATGGCTCAAACGAAATGTTATATTATTTTAAGTACAGATCATAGAAAAAGATTTTTCCAGTTATGTTTTGTGTTTTTCTAAGCTAAAAAAGAAAAAGAAGTTAAAACATTAAACAGAATCTAAATGTAATATGATTTACCTAACACAAGCTCAAATTGGAGCAGAAACCAGATTTGCTATTTTTAAAAAAATTGTAAAAGATTTGCCTGATTCTTACTTAACTGGCAGATACTAGAAGTAACACAAGAAAGAATCTATTCCCTTTGATAAGACACATACCTGCTTTTTTTGTGTGTGAATGTGTGTGTGCGCATGTGCACATGTCAGTTCTTGCTTTGTTTTTAATATATCAAGTAGATATTTGTCTTCAATTCAATTAATTATTGTAAAATTAATTCTTAGTGTGAACTACTGAGAGCCTTGTATTTGTATCCTAGGTTTTCAAGGAGAGAAAAGCTGGTGGTCTTTGTTCTGGGTATTACTTTCCCAGATTCCAACATTTCCCACTCTCTTATCTCTATTAATGTGAATTAACTCTTCCATTCTCTGCAGAAGCACCAGGAATGGCAAGAACAGCTAAAACTCACTTTTGTTCTTATCCTTTTAGCTCACAAGATGGTGAGGTGTGGAAAAACTGCCCCCCCTCCTTTAAAGTATTCAGGTTGGAAGCAGATGCAGGCAAAAAGATCTCCTCTGGTGAAATATCTGCTGGGAAAATGTTGGTGTTTCATATCCTGTGGAGAGGATGTTCAAAGTTGGTGTGATGAGAGTCCAACATTATACAGCAGGGCATGTGGGGTTCGGGCAATTAGGCATATAAGACAGCATTAACATTTCCTTCTGCTTCTTTGTGAAATGAGAATTTTTACTTCTCGTACTCAACGTAAAACAATAGCACTGAACACTCTCTTATAAGTCTATGTTTCATACTTGATTTGTCTGTTGTTTCCACAAGATATCTCCCAGTTACATTGATTATATTACCAGATTATCTGATGATTAAGGCCATTAACAATCCACTCTTGAGTAGTCAACATAACAGTGTTTAGTTGCCTTGCAGTAACAATTAGGGAATGAAGCAATTTACCATAATTAGGTATTATCTGAAAAAAAAGTATCCACATTAAGGAAAGTTTAAAAGACTTCTTTCTTACGGTTGGGGATGACTGTTAACAGAACGATTTTTTTCTGAATCACAAAGAAAATTATTGCACTTTTAATTTGCTCATTATTACAAACGCACAAACAACAAATGGTTCTTGTTCAGAGATTGCCCCATGCGGCTTTGGGTGAGTTTCTTAACCCTTCTCTGTTCTTATTTCATCATCTAGGAAACAATGATAATAGTCATACCACAAGAAGATACTGATGGGTAATTAATGTTTGCAAAGTGCTTTGAGATCCCGGGAAAGAAAAGGCTCTACAAATAAAAATGCACAATTTACAGAAGACATTTTAATTTACCGCAATAGGCTTACTCAGACTGAAGAGTCAGTGGTGAAAGCCGTTTGTTTCCTATTCTTAATTTCTCTTTATCAAATAAGGACATTTTATTTATTTTTCATGCTTGTAATACCTTTCAAGTACTTGAGTGGTGCTGTCTACTTTTGTAGTCTATCTGGAAAAAAACCACCCATTTGCCTTTTGTTGTTGTTCAATCACCCAGGAGCCTTACCCAAATAAGACAGAGTACCCATTTGGGAAACAGATTTTTGCCTATTTGTTTTTAGAAATGCTACCATAGGGAGGGCAGGATTTTTTCATTTAGACACTGCTTCGTATCCCCAGACTTGGCACTTTATCTGTTCTTGGCATCCGGAGGCAGCTAGGAGAGGAAGAGGTAGTGGGTTACAGAGGTCCAGCTAAGTGTATTGGACATGATGTCCCAGAGATAGACATTCTGTCTTAGTCACAATTTGGAAAACCTATAGATATTGGAGGACCTGGTTAGTCTGGTGGAGCACAGCTATAGAAAGTTCAGATGTTAGGTAGCTCAGTGGTCATCATCTCATATTTCTCTCCAGGTCTGCCCAAGTCTGGAAGAGGATTAAGGTACTAGATTGAATAACCAAGTAGGGATTCAGAGTAGTGACTGAGGTAGAAGCTTAGGCAGGAACTTAGTGAACCAGATCAACATGGACGTGGGGGTTGAAGGAAAAGGTGTAAAGAGATACAAATCAAAAAGGGAGAAGGAGAAACATTTCCCTGAGAAAATGGGTCTCAGACTTTTTGTAAAGATGAACACGAACTTGAAGTGCCTATTAAGTGCCTAGCACTAAGAACTTTATAAGCTTTCTCACCTTTAATCCTCTCAAAAAGTTTATGAGTTAGATACTATCATTATCCCCATTTTATAGATGATGGAATTGAAGACTATACAAGTGAAGTAATTTGCCCAAAGCCACGCAGTCGGTAGTTGACAGAGCTAGGATTTGAACTCAGGCAGTCTAGCTCCAGAATCCACGCAAACAACTACTATCTACTACTGATTTTTATTGTTGGTTGGTAGTAAAAGGACTTAGGAGAAATTGCAGAAGCCTTGGTGATCTTTACTGAGCCACTAGATCTCAGGGAGGCTGATCTAAACCAAAACTAAATGGAATGGTGAAACTGAATCTGCTGATACTCCCTTCAGTTTGAACTGGCTCAGGAGCTGAGAATGGCTTGGATTTGAATCACTATTAAACTCAGCTATGAGGAACCAAGGAAGGAAAAAAGCACAGAAGCAAGAAGTGGGAGCAATAACCACCTCCTACTAGAATACAGGAATTAGTAATTGTTACTCTACTATCTTTCAGTGTCATCATCTTCATTCAGTCAAGATGGTTCTATGAGTTGTAGGTGAGCTCTAGGCTTTAATAACATCCACAAAACCATGCTAGAATGCTAGCTTAGCTCACACTCTCAAAGGAACTCAAAAGAGAAAGTTGCTGCCTTCCAACTCAATAAATCTTTATTGTTTACTGTGATCGTCAATCCAAGCACTGACTAATCCTAATTCTCTTTAGTTAATGAGGCCAGGTAAGATCACAACACAAATTTGCCTGGGAGAATTGTATATATAAATTTAGAAAACTTACCTTTTCACCTCTAGCACTCTTGATGATTAGGGTGGATTTGTATGATCTTCATGAAATATAGTTTACCAATTTGAACCTTCTGAAAATAGTCCACCACCTCGAATGGAGGACATATGTGTGTGTGTATGTGTATATACACTTACATAGACTGTATATATATATATATATATATATATAATATAGTCTACATAAGCTTCTCAATTAAATATATAAATTGAAAGTTTGAACTGCGAAACTCCTAATGCTACTGTAAAGTCTGGAGGTGAGAAGGGAAAAAGAGAGTGGAAAAGACTTGACTGGGCTGGTGGTATAGTGTTGGGAAGGGTAGGTAACTAACATTAACTGTATGCCTACTTTATACTGGGCTTTAGGCCAAATGGCTTACATATGCAGTGTTTTCCTACAAACTATATGAAGGCATATTATTATTCTCATTTTATAGGTGACAAAACTGAGCCTCAGAGAGGTTAAATAATTTGCTCAAGGTCACACTGTTGGTAAATGAGTGGTCAAGCCAGGATGTGAATTCAGATCTGTTGACTATGAAGTGTAATGTTACAATGGTCCATCACCTTCTTTTCCTTTGTTTGTTCTTCTCTATGGTCTAGTCTCAGCTGCAAAGTACAACTCACTTGGAAGTTGCTTATTTTATTTAATTTGTGCCACAATAGTGAGTCTATTTTTGAGGCTGGTTAAATAATTAAAATTACAATTCCAATGTTAATAATTAAAAAATAAAATAAAAATCATTTAAAATTAAAATCATTAAAATTAAAATAATAAAAAAATCATTTAGCGAGCTGTACTAGATGCCAGACAGCATGCCAAGTACTTTACGTGAGTTATTTCATTTGTTCTTTACAACAAACACGATGATGTAGGTAACAATGATTATCCCTATTGAGGAAACAAGCTCGGAAAGGTTAACTGATTTGTCTACGATCACACAGCTGGTGAGTGTTAAAGCCAGGACAAAAACTAGGTCTGTCAGACTATAAAGCTCAAGTTCTTTGCTACTACCTCTTCAGGCTCTTCTAAAATATTTTTGAGTTAACTTCATAGTAAGTCAAAGTCTGGGCTTTGAGTATTTCTATGCAACATTGTCTTCTCTGAGGGTTTTTATGTGCACTGCTAGAATGAGAAATGATGCCTCTGTCTGTAAATTGGTCCTGCTTGGGGATCCATAGTGAAGCACTACGAGCTGAGTGGGTAGTTGTTTTTCTTTGTTAATCCTTAAGTATACCTCACTCTGATGTTAAAGTTTCAGTATCCCCAACACTGAGCTCGATGTCTTACACATCTGTGTCACTTCATGCCTATTTGCTGGTTGCATGAGCTCTAGACTGGCACTTCCAGGAATTGAATTGAGACGGGAGGGTGGTCATGGTGATTTCTTATTTCTTTTTTGTAAATCTCAGTGTGAAAAGTAGAACAAATAATAAGGGGCTATGAAGTGGGACAGAAGCAGCAAGAGAACTTTGTCACAAGTTTATTAAAATTACTGGAAAAAAGGAAAAAGGCCTTCATTAAAAGCCACAAAGCTTCTTGCTGTCTTTCATAAACAAAGTTTAAAGGTTTCCATTTCATGTGGCAATTCAAACTGCTTTTCTTTAAGCAGGCACAGCAGTGCCTCTCCATGTAAAAGGCAGAATCTCTAAAAGCTGGGCCATTCTCTGCCGTTTCAAAGATGGAGAAGACTGAAAACCCATTACTATGAAATTAAGAGCTAGTACTTGGTATTCATGGTAAGGAGAACAGAGGTGAAGAGGAAGCCAGTAGGAAAGCATTCCAGTCACCTCTAAAGCTTCAGGCAAGCTGAAGCTTTGGGTATGGTTTTTAGAATGTTTGGTCACTAGTTAATAAATTCCTGAGATGAGAATAATTGATGCTGTCTTGGCTGTTACTTATGTAAGAATTTCCTATTCAAAGGACCTGTGCCATGCAAGACATAGGCGACATTAAAGGTTCCAAGCCGACTTAACAAAACAAGCTTGGTAAGGGAATTGTCAATAAGAGGCACAGGCAAATATGTTACAGCTTGAGTCAGGCTGGAGCCAGGCTGCCTGCATGCTGTTCCCTTCTACATATGGGGCAGCACTTGGCAAAGCTGACATGGATTTGGAATTTAAAGCTATGTGGTGATTTCAGTATTTCATTTTCCTGTGAATCAATAAGGATGATTCAAAACCAAACCAGATGGCCATGCAGCTACTGTGGAATATCAGCTACAGGCCAACCTTTTGTTTTTCTTCAGAACATTACCTCTTAACAACAACTTTAATTTCCAAAGTGGCTTAAATGCAGCAAAACACACTTCACTGGGAGAGTCTGTAATATGCCTCTTTTTCTCACAACTGCCTTTAGGATTCTCAGGAAGATCTAATGCCTCTCAGAATTCAGAAAGCCAGTATGCACATTCAAAGGCTAGAGAATGTGGAGCAGCTTGATGATCATTGGGAGTGGGTTGGGAGGGGAAGGTTGTTGGGATTGCACTTTGTTTGCTTTTTCATTTGCTTTTCTCTTTGACTAAAACACTATTGGAAGAAGCATGATGAAGACAGTTACAGAGCTGGGAAAAGAGACTTTAGGAGGTCTAACAGCATCAAAAAGACTGTTTTGGAAGAAGTTTGCAGACCAGGAACAGAATAACCCAAGATTTATGATGTGTGTGTTGTTTTATACACTCTTTCATTTCTGTTAGAGACCTTTGTGTTTCTCTCCTGAAATCCTAACTGCTGGCAAAGTGATCTTCTTTTGCCCTTCCCCTTCCTTATTTAAAATTTTTATTTTGAAATAATTTTATACTTACGGAAGAGTGATAAAAATAGTAGAGAAAGTTCTTGTATACCCTTCACCCAGCTTCCCCTTATGTCAACACCTTATATGACCATGGTGAATTTCTCAAAACTAAGAAATTAACATTGGTACATTACCATTGTTTTTTATGACTTTGACACTTTTGAAAAGTACTGAGCAGAGTAGTTTGTCAAATGGTCAATTTGGAATTTGGCTGATGATGTCTTGTGATTGGACTATAGTTAGGGGTTTTTGAGAAGAACACTACAAAGGCGATCTGCCCTTTTTCATTCACATCATGTCAGTGTGTACATGATATCAACTTGCTTTTTCATTCATGATGCTGATGCTGATCAGGTCTTTTTAAAAATGTACCTGTAGAGTGGGTTGCTTAGGTAAGTGTCTAACAGGTTGGACAAAGTAAAAAAAGGGCCTATTTCAATGCCTGACACTCAGTAAATGTTCATTCATTCCTTCATTTATTCATTCAGCAAGAATTATTTATTGAGCCAGCCAATGCAACTGGTGTGTCAAGGCTGTTCATATGTTTATCTATTCAGTAAAAAATACTTATTAAATGGCAGTTATGTCCAAGGATGGAACTAGAGTAAGGAAAGTGAGGAACTTGCCTTGGATGCAACATTTAAGTGTAGCAATAAACAAGTGCTAGTCAAAATGAGAGTAGTCTATTATCTGAACACTGGTGTTAATGGTTGATAAGTAAGTTACATCAACCTTGATAAAGTTGACATTTGTCAGATCTTTGCCATTCAGCACCTGCATGACCTTGGGCTAGCCATTTAACTCTCTAAGTCCCAGTTTCCACAAATTTAAAATGAGAACAATGATAGTACCTACCTCATGAGGTTTCTGTGAAGATCAAATGATATATGACATATAATATGATCAGTGCAGGATCTGACACTTAGTAATTATTCAATTATTGGTGATTGTTATTCTTACATGCCAAAGCAGTTAATTTGAACCTCTTTTCTATTGTTTATAAGATTTTATCTTGTCTTGTTCACTAGTGGAATCAATCAGATAAATCACCTTACCAACTGAGATCATCTGAGTAACAACCACCACTGCCAAAGACACAGCCACCAATTGGTCATATAATAAATGTTAAAAACATAGTACTTTCTTTTTTTATTACTGTTGTTTTTAATGTTGTTATTATTGCCTAGAAGAGTGAAATAGATCCCAACTACAGGCACCTATAGAGCCTTCTCTTAGGAATTGTCAACAACTATGTCTGAGAGTTCACCCTACTTGCAAGGTGCTACAGTTTCATGTATGCTGCTAAAAGACACAAAATTCCTGGGTTAGAGACAAGGAATTTTATTATTCACAGCAATAGTGGTGGTCAGAGTACCAACATTTCCTGTACCAGTTTCCTGAGCCCCAGTTCTCACAGGGCAATATAAAGAGGGATAGGTGTGATATTTGCACATGCAGTGAGTTGGTTACAGGAGAGAAATCCTGAGCTTAGGGAACTGAAATCTTTAAAAATTGGCAGTAAGTATATCTTACCTTTGTTCCAGAGGGAAACACTAGCTCTATCTTTTAAGGCTGTTAACTAAGCAAACATTTTGTAAAGGTAGTCAGGAACAAAGGCAGCTAGTGCCTCTGCTCACTAGATGTGCATAAGCACAAGATATCTGTGAAGACTTGTGTCACAACAGGAAGTAACATACATCCGCCCAATCTTATCTGCTCCACCAAGAAAGGTGGTTTAAGCAGGGAAAAGGCCACAAAGGCAGACATTTCCTTATTCATTATCCTCTCCTTTGATTTGCCTTAAAGCCTACTTATTTTGTTAAGTAGATCTCTCTAGATTCTTAAGATGATAGTCTGACCTCTCACTGTGGAATGTAGTTCAGAACAGAAATGCCTGCGCTCTTGGTACTGATGTGAATCTTACCTGTATGTTGAGACTTAGTTTCTGCTTGGGCCCTCTTGCTCAGTCTATGTCCAAGGACTCCTAGTCTGGCTTTATTATTTGACTTTTGCAATTGGCTTGCTTTTTCCGGTGTGAGCCAATGTCTTGAATTTGACCTCAGATTTGTTCTTTAGATTGATTAATGGGTTTCTTTTCAAAGTGTTATATTTTGGGGTTGTGGTAGAGGTTTTTAGGGCACCTCAAATCATATATGGCCTAATATTGGCCTGGTCTTGTTCCAAGGGGAGATTGGCCTCCTCATTCTGTGTGTGGGCTCTGTGTGGAAGAGCTGGGAGCTGCTGAAGGAAGGTTTCCTTTTGGTGCTGACCCACAGCAGAGAGATCCAGGGTCAGAACTCCTTCTTTAGTTTCACCCTGATGAAGCTATGGTACTCTTCCACCCTGGGTGGAGCCAGCCTAGGGGCCAGGCACATTGGGCACCTCCTCTCTATGGACTACAACATCGAGGACATTGTCTTCTATTCCTATACCTTTTCTATAGGGAGCTGGCTTGTGTAAGCAGTCAACTGTTTTCCTTGTGTAGAGGTCTGGTACCCTAGACCTATAGAAGTCTCCTCTTTAATTGAGCCATCATTTTGAATGTATAAAACACAAGCTGTTGTGTTTGATCTGGCTTCAGATGCATATCATGAGATACAGGGTCACAAATGAAAATGCTGGAGCTGTCATTTACAAATGCAGTTTCATTTTTCTCACTTTTTAAATTCATAGCCAAATAACAAATTTTTATTTTGGACTAAATTTAATAGCTCTTGGTCTTAGTCCAGAGGCTAAAGCCCATTGAAATTTCAAATTGAATCCATTTACTTATTTCTTAGTTACACAAAGGTAAAAGAATAACATGTTTTGAGTGCATTCTTCCCAGTGAGCATATCTTTGAAGACCCACTGTCTGTCTGCAATATGAAAACAGTGACAAGCCTGGGCCAGTCAATGCCCCAGATAAAAAAGAACACAGACATTTGGTCAGTTTTTCAGAAATAAGGGTAGAGATGCTGGAAATAATTTTTTTCTATTTCCTTGAAGGACAAAGAGCAGAGTGTCTTTGTAGTGGTGGACACAGACATCTTCAGCCTGTTGCTAATGTTATAATGAAACTGCCATTAGAGATTCTTGATCATGTTACTTACACATGGCATCTTAAAATGGGAAGAGACTCTAGAACTCATTAGGGACAACCTGCTTGTTTTTACAGAAGATAAAGTTCAGAGAACTTATTTGCAAAGGTCAAAAAAAATAAAAACTGCCTGAACCAGTATTTATACTTGTTTCTTAATGCTATAGTACTATTTGGTTTATAGTAGGTGCTCCATAAATAGTTATTGAAAGGATAAACTAATAATTGAAATGCCCTACCATATATTACCCTTCCTAAGTGAATGATTCTTGATTTAATAAGCTTTATATTAAAGTGTAATATAGATACTGAAAAGTTCATGAATCATTAGTGTACACCTAGAGGGGTGAATTCTTAACAAATGAACATACTCACAAAACCCCTACTGAGATAAAAATAGTTCATTACCGGTATCCCAGCTGATGTTCCCTCTCAGTCACTACTCCTTCTCCCAAAATCACTATTCTGACTTATATTCCAAAAGAATAGTTTTGCCTGTTTTTTGAAATTCCTATAAATGAATCATACATTATACTCTTTTGTATCTAACTTTTTTAGCCAAATATTATCTGAGAGATTTAACTATATTGTTGGGTGTAGCTGTAGTTTATTCTCATTGCTGTATAGTTTTTTACCGTATGACTATGCCACAATTCACCTATCCACTCTACTATTTATGGATATTTGGGTTGTTTCCAGGTTTTGTCTCATGAATATTGCTGCTATGAACATTCTTGTTCATGTCTTTGGTTCACATATGCATTTCTTTGGTGCACCTGTGAGTATATATAACAAAGAGTAGGCTTGCTAATGTACCAAATGTTGTTGATGCTCTGCTTCATGTACTCTAGATCCATCTTTGAGGTCACCTACAGCTGCAGTGGACCATTCTCGTAAATACTAACAGCTTCTCATAATAAGCACCTGGATTCCTCCACTCTTCTTTTATTAGAGCATCTAGTCCTATGACAGTTAATGTAATTACTGATATATTTGGGTTTAAATTATAATCTTGCCATTTGTTTTATATTTATTCAACTTTTTCTATGATTGTTTCCCTTCCATTCTGCTTTATTTTGAATCACTCAGATGTTTTTATTATTCTCTTCCACCATCTAATTGCTTGCTATTTATATACCCCTTTACTATTCTTTTACACTAGAGCTTACATCATACATCATATAGACTCAAACATAATTTAGTATTTGGCCACTTCTTGGACAATCATAGGACCTTATGATACTTTTAATATTTACAATAATATAATGCCAATTATCACTCCCACATTTGCATTATCATCATTTATTTTAATTCTACGTAGATCTTTTTTTTGCTGAGGAAGATTCGCCCTGAGCTAACATTGTGCCAATCTTCCTCTATTTTTTAGTATACGGGCTGCCAGTACAGCATGGCCTCAACAGAGTGGTGTAAGTCCATGCCCAGGAACTGAACCCCGGCTGCCAACCCAGAGTGCACTGAACTTAAATAATCACTAGGCCATTGTGGCTGACCCATTACATAGATTTTAAACTCCACAATTAAGTATTACTATTGTTTCATATAGCCAATATTGATTTAGATTTATTCATATATTTAACCTTTCAATTGCTTTTTATTCTTTCTTGAATTTCTGTGTACCCATCTGGGATCATCTCCTTTTGCCTGAAGAACTCTCTTTGGGATTTTTTTGGTGTGAGTATATTGGTTACAAAATCTGTTTTGTTTGTCTAGAAATGTCTTCATTTTGCCTTCAGTTTTAAGGGCTATGTTTTTCTGGGTATGGAATTGTAGGTTGGCTGTTATTTTCATTCAGTACTTTTAAGATACTATTCCATTGTCTTCTGGCTTCCATCATTTTGTTGAGAAGTTGGCTATCAGACTTATTGTTCATTTGAAAGTAATGGTACTTTTTTCTTCTCTAGGTACTTTTAAGATTTTCTTTTCCTTCAATTTCAATAGTTTTACTATGGTATGCTTAGATGTGCATTCCTTTATATTTTTTCTGCTTAGCATTTAGAGCACTTCTTTACCCTTTGGTTTGATGCCTTCAATTAATTTTAGAAAAATCTTGATCACTATGTCTTTAAATATTGCTTCTGCCCAATTATTTTTTCTTCCCTCTCTGAGATGATAATTAGATATATGTTAGTCCTTTTCATCATATCCTATATGTTTCTTATAAATTTCTATAGTTTCCATTCTTTATTCTCATCATGATTCAGCCTGGATATTTCTTACTAATTTATATCCTGGTGCACTAATCCTTTGTTCAGCTGCTTCCATTCTTCTGTTAAATCCATTTTTGATTGAATGCTAGACATTATGTGTGGAAAACTGTAGAGGTTCTGTATAATGTGATATTCTTCCAGAGAGGACAAACTTTATCTTTTGAAAAGCAGCCAGAGTAGGAGCTGATTATCCTAATCCAGTCATGAGGTGAGCTGAAACAAGGCTGGATTTCAAACATTAAAAAGCTTTGTCTACTCCTGGTTTGTTGTTACTTCTGGGCTCTTTCTCACAAGGGTTCCCAATTGAGCCTGGTGAGTTTCCCAGAGCTCTTCCTCTTTTGAAGGTACTGAACTCCAAATTTGTTTACCCAGATCCATTAAGTAGATGAGAACTTCACTGAGCACTTCAACTACTTTCTAATTAGCATACTTTCTAGCTTTGTGCAGCATAAGCATCAGCAAATGACCCAAAGCATACAGGATACTGGTCTCACCTCAGTGAGTTTCCCTTCTCTCTGGGATCTTGGCCCCCTCAAGTCCTCCCTACCTTGGAAGCTCTTTGAAAACTTCAGACAGATTCTCTTTTGTATTTTATAAAGTTTTCTAGTTTTTTATGGGATAGTTCACTACATGCAACTCTGTCACAGTTAGGAGGAGTCATAACTTATTCTTAAGTGACCACATTCTAAATGCCTAAAATATTCAAGATTCTTGTATTCTATGAAGAATATCTATTGAATCAATGTACAGAGTAGTTAGGGGTGATCTGGCTTGTTATGAGTTTGTTATTTTTGATGTAGTTTTACCAAATACATGTTATGCAAAAGACAGATGTGTCTTCCCGCTGCATCCAGCTTAATGTACCCTGAAACCTGAGTCACATTAATTAAAATATACACAAAATACAAAACCCCAAAACTCTCTAACATTATCTCACTTGATTTACAACGGAAAATCTCTTGTTAAATAGTCACATAAGTAGAGTTCCATTATGCACTTATTTATTTTTATTTTTATTTTTGGTGAGGAAGATTAGCCCTGAGCTAACATCTGTTGCCAATCCTCCTCTTTTTGCTGAGGAAGATTGACTCTGGGCTAACATCCATGCCCATCTTCCCCTACTTTATATTTGGGACACCTGTCACAGCATGGCTTGATAAGCGGTGCATAGATCCACGCCTAGGATCTGAACCCATAAACCCCGGGCTGCTGAAGTGGAGTGCACAAACTTAACCACTATACCACTGGGCTGGCCCCCATTATTTACTTATTTTAATGGATGCACAATAATTACTCTTGATGAACACAGCACTCCATGGATTTGTGATCATTGTTTTATTTTACTTCTCAAGATTTAAAATTTTTAACCTTTCAGTATACGTATGTATGTGCAAATGCTTGTATTAAAAAATGTAAGCAAGTTGGTGGAAGCAGCTGCCATGATTCCAAATTACAGTCTTTCACAGTGTTTTTATTCTTTCTTAAAAACAAGGTCTTACTCTTGTAGGGGAGGGAGTTGAAGAAATTTAGTGAGTAATCTTTTAGTTCTAAGTAATAAAAATTCAACAAAAAACTAGCTTAAGCCAAAAGGATTTTATTGACTCATATAACTGTTGCATCCAAGAGTGGATTCTGGCTTGAAGCCCATCTGGAACAAGGGACTCATAAGATGTTGTCAGGGCTTAGCCTTTCTTTCTATATTTAAAATAAGTTTCTCTTTGTATACTGATCTCATTTTTTTAGTTAGGCTCTTTCTGTACAGTGGTAAAAGTGTCTCCAAGGCTGCTTTGTCATGCTTGATAATCAAAATAGAAGAGAAACCCTTTGTCTCCTATTGTCTCTATATCATATATTATAGAAAGACTCTGATTGACATAGTATGAGTCATATGCCCAACCAAAGACCAATCATCTGTAAAGATGTGGTACTATAATTGGCTGAACGTTGGTCACATGACCATCTTTGTGTTCAGAGACAGTCTCAACATGATTACACAGGGAGAAGAAGCTGCTTATTATACTTTCATCCTCTAAAGTTGTCTAAAGAATGCTTCTTAAAGAACCTGGAATTATCTATGGATCATATGCCATCATGATAAGTCTAGAAGAGGTATTCAGAATGCTCTAGCATCTTCTTTGACCCTGTGATTACTTACATGGCTTCATTTTGGTGATTTTAAATGTGCTGAAGCTTTTGGGTTCAGTTTCTCTCCATTACCTGGCTCTGGCATAAAAGCTTTGGCCTGAATATATTTTAGAAGTAAAGGAAACTTACTCAATGAGAGGAGCCTCTCTCTCAGCTCATCCAGACACAGTCGGTATCAAGATCTTCCTTTTGGAGTAATTGCACACTGTCAGCTTTTACTATCCTTTCCTCCTAGCATTTCATTCCAACCATCTGCTCCCACTTATCTTTATTTACACTCTCCAGATTATTCATGCTTGGGGACTGGCTACTATTCAAATATTCACTGTATAAAAACTCATTACTTAGATTGCCAATGTTTTTTGTTCTGTGTTCTTACTTCTGTTCTGAATATTTTTCCTTGATTTTTTAAGTTTCTACAAAATTCCAGATTCCTGATGGTGTTAGAATTATACCTTTGTAAACTATGGATGAGATGGAGGGGTCATGCTCCAACGGGCTAGATCTTAAAGACTACATGCACTCCAGAGGTGGGTCAGATACTAGGAGATTAATTCAAAGAAGAGAACTAACATTTATTGATTGCCTACAATCTACTAGATGCTTTGCAAATATTTCAAACTTTTATGTGATCTTGATAACAGGGAATCACCCCCTCATTTTACAAAATCTGAGGCTCAGAGAGGTGAAGTAACTTGTCTAAGACCATGTAATTTTTCAACAGTAGAACCAGTATTCAAACTTTCAGTAACTTAGACTCCAAAGCCTGATTTCTTTTCAAGGAAGCAAGTGATGGGGAGAAAATTTAGACATGGAGGCAGGAGAATGCAGTGACAGATGTGTCCATGCCTTCTACCTTTCAGAGGAACTGAACTCTCTGAGGGACCGAGGATTATGGTGCTAATCAAAAGACAAGAATTAGTTCCAGGGTTTTCTTGGAATAAATCTGTAGCAGGGGCACCAACTGAAGACAGCGCAAATACAGAAACTGAAGTGACAGTCCACCAGGGAAAACTGAGATTATAATGCCAAAGCTATCAAGTCTAAATGCCAAACGTAGAGTCCAAAGGCAGGTTAAAGCAATGTTTAAAGCTTGACAGAAGCAGGATGATTGGGCAGAGGTTCAGAATGAGTATGGGGGAGAATGATTTCCAAAATTGTTGCCATCAGTTAATTAGGTATTTGTGGCTCATCATTAAGGAACATGGTTTTTAGGTGAATATTATAGGTTTAAAGGGCCAGAATTAGATCACATAACAGCTGAAAGAGGCAAGAGTTCCCAGTACCTTCAGCAAGGGAAAGGTCCAAAATAAGGAACAGGTGAATGTCCTAGAAAGTGGTGATTAAGGTTGTGTGGCACTAAGACTTGCAGAGCACTAATTAAAAGCTGCCAAGTATTCTATTCCCCAGGTCAAACCCTTTGAACGGGAGATGGGAAAGCAGCTCAGCCAAGGCTTTGAACTGGCTAGGAATCCAAGACAAAGAGTGACAAATAAGTCTGGTTCTCAAAATAGCAGTTGCTGGCACTAGTCAATGAATAGTTTTCCAGCTCACTCAGTGTAAAAGGGATTGTTAATCCCCCTATTGTGCTTTTAGCCACACCTACAGATCAGCACTGCCATCAGTGTCCTTACACACCAAGCTCTGGCAACTCTTAAAAGGAATTCTCCAAGCACTTTAGTTCAGTGCTCTAACTGTCACAGCTCACAAGTCATGCCCTGATTCCTTCTGCACCTGGAAAATGGATGGGGGCTGGTTTTCTGCTAGACCTCAATGACTAATGCACACCTGCACATTCTTTTGTTTCCACTGGCAAGGGAAACATTTCACAAAACACGTTGAACAGAGTGTTGTCAAGAAACCTGGGCAACAATTCTTACATGGGCCTTGTTTTCTTCAAGACTGAAATTAGCTGAGATTTTGCAGGATCTTAGAATTAGTATCTCTTTTTTCATAATGTGTTTTTTCTTGCATTGAATTTAGTATCTTTTAGTGGGAAGAAAAGATTTAGTTTCCTTTGATATGAATGTATCCAAGGAAGTATCTCTCTTCTCTTCAGCTATGATGCTAACTAATTTTGGAAATTTGGGTAGACTTCTAGATTATGATGCTGTTTCTAGGAGGTGACCTTGAGGAAGAACCTCATTAATTTGTGCCCCTGCTAATCTGCTCAAGCTAACATTCACCCATTGCTATGTTTTCAAAAAGAAGAAAAATCTGCTATAGCTAAAAGGTAATTTAAATGTCAGGAGAATGCCAGTTCTTTGGAGTGGAGTGAGTGGGAGAAGAAATCTAGGCTTTGGAAGACAGTGAGTTCACAGTTTGCATTCAAACACCTAATTCACACTGTTAAGTATAAATCTTGGCACACAGTAGGTATCCAACAATTGTTCTATCATGTTGCTGTAGCAGATTATGAATGCCCATCAAAGAGCTTGTTTTTGTTGTAAGCAAAATTTTAGGAAATAGACTGTAGTAAAGGATCTGAAAAAGACTGAATCATAATCTAAGCAGCAAACCAGACTCAGGATATGTAGAAAACCGACAGTCAAAATAAAAGTTTAGTCAGAAGCCAAGTGACCAGGAAAGAACCAGGATACAATTAAAGGAGAACTAATGGAGGATGTCCAAAGCTCATGTTTCCAAGGCACTAGATAATGCAAGAAGTCTAGAGGCATGTGGCCCAAATATAGTCTCTGGAGATTATGGGGGCAAATAAGCTGAAACTGAAGATAAAATAGGTCAGAGGGTCCAGGCTAGAGGTATTGGGCCAGTAGTTGTAAACTGGTGGTAGTAATCTAGCTATGGACAGGTTTTGCTTTCTCTACTCAGTATTTTGAAAGGCACTGTAAGTAGGCAGATGTTATACTTGCTGTAGCACACGACTATTAACACCTGTTGTCCTATGTCAGGACAGCTTCATGTATTTGTTATCTTGTCTGGTTCACGTTAGACATTTCAGTTTGTTACTTCTGGTGGAGGTCATCTGCTTGGCATTTTACCCACATCCTTTCAGTTCCTATCGCCATTTAGTCCCAACCATCAGGAATGGCTTTGCACTAGTCTGAGACCAATAAGTGTTTCTAATCAGAAGGGAATTGGGAGATCTGGTCTAGTTCTTCTACACTTCAGCAACATATTAAGTGTGCTTCTTATCTAGTGCTTGATTTTGTCCCAACTGGGCTCTTTACTTTTTCCTTATCACAAAGCTCAATCTTTGTATGTCAGTTTCAGTACCTGGATCGTTGACTTGTTCTCTGGTGTTGAAATTCTGTGTTGGCATCCTGTCTAGTGTCCCATTTTTGTTCATTGGTATGTGGCAGCAGCCCTTCCTTATGGAGTAAATTTATTTGTGAGTCTTTATCTAGGACTTCTAGTCATTTTAAAGCCTTTTGTTCAGCTACCTACCAGTCTTCCATTCAAATGATTGAACCTAAGGGAATGTACAGTATAACAGTTTATAATGAGTGTTATTCTCAAAGTCATTACTGCACAACAGCAATATTTGTTGAGAGACTGGATTATCAAATGAGCAGCCTGAAAAGGATGAAGAACAAGTGGAAAAATGAAATTAAGGATGGGGAAAATTATAAATTATGTGTGTGTATATAAAACATTCTCCCGTCACATGCATATGCACACACACGCAAAAACAGTTTTGACAAACTGAAATTGAAATGATGGAAAGGAAAACTTGGTATGGAAGTCACTGATGTTTTTCTACAAATAGTTCTTGCTCCCTTCCCTTTCTGTACCACTTGTAGGATTGTACTTCCTGGCTCCCTTGTGGTTTGGTGGAACCATGTAATTAGTTTTGGTCAGTGGGTTGTGAACAGAAGTGACATACTTCATTTCAGGGCCAGAGGGCCAGAGCATTTAATTGTCTGAGTGAGATGCTTCCTAGGTTTCTTTCCCTCTGCCTCTGTGACAGGAGATGTTCAAGATGGTTCAAGATGTTCAAGACAGGAGATTGCCTCTGAATCACTGAGAGAGATCCCTGAGTAACTACAATAAGAGCACTCTTCCACCACCTCCTCTACCTCCAGCAACCCATAATGGAAATGTAGCATGAGCAGGAAATACACATTTGTTATTTTAAGCCACTGACATTTTAGTGTTTTGGGTTACCACTACTACGGCATAACCTAGCCCATCTTGACTGATATACCTAGCTTGGATATCAGATTCCTCCCTTTAGGCTTCTCAAAGAATAAGTCATATATTTATTGGTGATTGACAGCAGTCTGGTTTTGAAGGGAAAACTTATTTTTTAATCAAAGTGAGGATTGATGATTCAGAAGGATGAGATCCACTAGTTTATTCCCAAATACTTGTGCCTAGCTTAGAAATCTCCAAGCCAGACACTGACCAGGATGATACAGCTTAGCTTGAAATCTCTATGAGAACAAGGGTGTCAATAAGAAAGCTGCTTGCTGACCAAGCCTGTATATTCCAGCAGAGAATTGACAGTTTGATTTATTCTACAAAAATGGGCTTTAGGATTCAGTTTTGGGTCAAAATGAAAAATGCCAGAAGACAGTAGAAAAATTTATGATGATGTATTATTTGTGAATAAAAAATATTTGAGATTAGATAAGAAGCCTAGCCCAAGAAGACAGGGTAGAAAGCTTTCATGTCATCCTATTCCATCCTTTGCCCAAATTCCAATTAATATCTTCCTTTGATTTCATGCTTGTTATTTGTTTCATTTAAAGTCAACTAACAATATTATGTAATCCACATCTTGTTAAATATACTGATGTTTTTAGCATTAAGTACTGTCATCTTGAGATAATCTAAAATACTGAAAATTGAAATATTTTGTGGCTGTGATTTATTGGTTGATTGAAAATTTGCATGAAGAATTCTGGTCAACCTCTGATTAGGTTATTTCATCTTGCTAATACTTCTAGAAAACAACCAGGGAGTCCAGTTAAAGAGACTTTTCTTTTTTTCTTGTGAGCCCATTTCTGAACAAAAATTCAGACCTCTTCTTTTTAAAATAACTTTTTGTTTTCATTTTAAAATAATAAATGATAAATATAGAAAATATAGGCATGAAAGAAGTAAATAAAAATTATTTGTAAGTTCATCACCAAGGGGAACTACTGCTAACATTTTATGTACTTTTATAAAAGTGAGATCGTAGTTTTTAGTAACCTGCCTTTTTTCACTTCATATCTCATGGAAATTTTTCATCTCTTTAAATAAACTTTTACAGTCCATTTTGTGGCCTTATTTTATCATATGGATTCACAATAATTTATTTAACTGATCCCCCTATAATTACACAAATAGGTTGTTTCTAAATTTTCTGTATTATCAAATACTGTAATTAACAGTCTGTAGTTAATCTTTTCTCATTTTTGCACATCTATATTATTTCTTTGTGATCCATCCCTAGAAGAGAAATTCCTGGGGCAAAGAGTATATACATTATTAAGGCTTTTGATACATGTTGTAAGATTATAAAATTCCCTCCTTGTAATTTACATTCCCTTCCAGCTAAGAATAAAAGTGCCTATTTCTTGGCACCTTTACAGATAGTAGATATTGCCATTTAAAAATATTTGCCAACTTAAAGGGCAAAATCCACCGATTTTACATTTTAAAGGTAAGCCTCCTTGAAAAAGAATAAGAGTAGTTGCGCAATGTATTCTTAAATAGGGCTATACTTTAGGGTCCAGAAGTGGTTAATTTCTTTCCTAACTCTCCATTTAAAATTTCCTACAGAGCTTTGTTTTATGCAATGCCATCCATCATAACTAGAGATGTGCTGCATACAGTAACTCACCAATCATTCAAGTCCTGGTAAACCTGTAATATTTGCAATTTGTGTCTATTGCATGTATTTATCTATTTACTCCACTTTCATCATCTGTAGGAAAACAGCTATATTTGCCTCAGTAACATCATTAGGGAAAGAAATAAGTTAGGAGGTTTCATCCATTTGTATTGCTTTATCTGATTTACTGTGCAATATGATCGTTTGATTTGTGAAGTAATGATACCGAATGAGGAATCAGAATAGTGGCAAAGAAAATATTTTTTAACCAAAGACTTTTTTTATTGTTTCACCAATTGGAAAGGTAAAGTATTCAGAAGGGAAGAGTATGTCATCATAAAACTGAGTTAGATAATAGGCAATAAGGCATAACAGCATTTTCTAACCTCTTAGATAAAACTTGCAAAAATCTTCAAGAACCAATTACATGGAACAATATATCACTAGGTTTTGCATTCTCTTTAGTTGCTTTATGATTTTTCCATAAATGGTAAGTGTATTGCTTGGTGGAATTAGAAATACACAGGGGGCTCTCTCTAGTTTGGCATTCTCTGGCTTGCGTTGGCTCAGCTGTGGTTCTTGGCTTCGTTTTTTTACAGATCGTTTCACTGAAAGAGGGAAAGGAAAAAGAAAAGTCAACTTGTTTTCATGCCCCACCTCTAATAACATCCAGTGGGAAAATACTGGGGTGCAAGGCTTCCTTCTCTATTTCTGCAGTGAAGCAAGGTCGCAGTTTCTGAAGAATGGCTAATTCTAGTAGTAATATGTTGGGGATTTTGTTCTCCACCGGACAGTCACATGGAACAGACAACTTTTTGGATATTGATTTCCCCATGCATTATTTAATAAACCCATCCCTAGTCCTACTTGTAGGTTACTAATTATTTACTAAGAGAAAGAACCTACTTTTCAAGGATAAAATGGATCAAAAAAGGTATGATCCACTGTGCCAACTCATTGTGCCAGCTCATTGAAATAAGATCAGGAGTCATGTCCCTAGCAACAGCTCTAGCCCATTTGACTTAGGATTTTATTAACATTCCTAAAACTCTGTAGTATGTGAAATAATAGAATCCTCAACAGTGATTCAAATAATCAATCATTCTTCTTGGTGATTTTCACTTTTTCTTTAAGTGGTATTTTATGTAACTTCTGTAACAATCAGTGCAATTATTAGGTTTTTCCAAGTCTGGACTTCTAGCTTTGAATCATATTTTCATCTTTCATTAGTGTGATGGTTAACTTTATGTGTCAAATTGACTGGACCACAGGATGCCCAGATATTTGGTCAAACATTATTCTGAGTGTGTCTGCGAGGGTGTTTTTGGATGAGATTAACATCTGAATCAGTATACTGAGTAAAGCAGATTTCCCTCCCTGATATGGGTGGGCCTCATCCAATCAATTGAAGACCTGAATAGAACAAAAATGTTGACTAAGAGGGAACTCCTCATGCCTGGCTATTTAACCTGGGACGTTGATCTTTTCCTGACTTTGGGCTTGCACTGAAACATCAGTTCTTCTTGGATCTTGAGCCTGCTAGATTTTGGACTGGAACTTACAGCATTGGCTCTCCTGGATCTCCAGCTTGCTGATTGCAGATCTTGGGACTTCTCAGCCTCCATAATCACATATGCCAATTACTTATAATAAATCTTTCTCTCTCTCTTTCTTGAGAGAGAGAGAGAGAGACAGAGAGAGAGAGAGAGAGAGGTATCTTATCCCCAACCTTGGAGACAACCTCTATCTATTTATCATCAGCAGTACACAGATGTGATAAGGCTGACTCACAGAGTGATGATTATAAAGATCTTCCAATAGCTTTTTTTGTCAAGAATAGGAAAACAATAGAAAAATTTTATAGTTTTAGAGGAATTTGAACATTGACTAGGTTATTTCTTCTTGTACTTTAATATCACTAGAACATAGATTGTATATTATCCGTTTTGCATATTCTGTGACCTGTGCATATTAGGTAATGAAGAAATGTTTATTAACTAAACAGATATCCTCAATTATATAATATTTTGACAGACCTTGAGTCACAGTGGGAGGTGATTAGGGGCTTTCCTAGTTGGGAGACACACAACCTGACCTTTTGGGTGCAGGTCTTTTTTCACTTGGGCCATCTGCTGGCAGTGAAGGAGTGCTATGTGGTCATGTGATCCTAGAGGAAGCACTCTCTCAGAGGCTTATGCATCTATTAAGAGGGTATCTGCCACTTACTGATGTTTTTAATAATCTCCATTCCTCAGTATTAGTTTCACAGATCATGTGACCATTTTTGTGTCCCTGAAAATTTATCGTAAAATATAGGAATTGAGAAAATTAGCAATATAGGAAATTTATTGGTTTGTGGGTGAGATGGGGTTGGGTAAAGACCCAAATTATAGGCGTGTAAAGCATAAAATGTGTTTATAATTACCTCCCTTTAATTTGAATATCCTATCTTCTCAACCCTCTCAGATTCTTGCAGCAAAATTCTGTAAGAAAACAAAGGAAATCCCTTACAGAATGACAGCAAGGAGGAATGAAGTGGGTCATGGGACTTTAGCTCTAGCCTGATAAGTTCAATCTGACCCAAGTCAGTAATGAAAGTTGCTTGATACACTGTGGGAAATTTGATGGCAGTCTAGGGCCAAACTTAATAGGCAAGTACATTTATCAACACAACATATCACCACTGAGCAATCACATTTATGATCTCAAAAGAATTAAGGAGGCAATGAAAGCAAAATGCTTCTCAAGGAAAACAGGTAGGTTCTTTTCTGTCAAGGCTGAGATTAAAATCCTCTGAGCCAGGGTTCTATTTGCTACCTTTAGTGCTAGTGCTGCAGAAGTCAAGTCATGGACTTTTAATTTGATTAAAAACATAAGTGCCCTCAATTCTACTGCTTTAAGTTTCATCATGCGTCATTGAGTCATAAGATAGGAAACATCTGTTTGAATTTGCAAAAAAGTATCAAACAGAGACTTCTTAACACAGCTCATGGAGATCTAGCAAAAGCAGAACAACCAGCAGGTCAAATGGGTAATATTATGATCGTCTCCAGATTCAGAAGGTAACAGGGATATCTTGTAATCAGGAAAGTCACTAGGCTGCTAATTATTATAGTGCAGAGACTAAGGTCATGGGAGGGAAACTGAAGCATATATCAAACAAAGGTCTCTAGTTCAGATGTGATTAGGATTGGATATCAATTATAAATACAGATGGTGGGCAAAAGATAATGCTGAGGATACCAGAGGACTCTTGGTTCTCAAATCAATATGCAAGCAAGTATTACAGTGTTTTCATTGTTGAATGCAATGCAGCTGGCAAGGAGGAATTGATCAGTCTTTGCAAAAATTCTAGTAAAGGAAGCCCTGAGTTTCCCGTTTTTGGTTTATTAATCACAAGGAGTGTGTGAGGGAGTATCTCCTTGCCCAAACTCTCAAATTTGGGTGTTCTCAGCCTTGACTGCATACTAAAATCACCTGGGGAGCTGTAAAAACAGAATCCACTGCCTGGGCCACCCCCAGTGATTTTGATTTAATGACTCTAAGGTGAGGTCAAGGTTCTCATATATTTTTTTAATCCTCAGGTGTTTTTCAAAGCCAACTGTTTGAGAGTGCAACTACCATCAGGCCCAAGTATTAACTCTACTCATAGGCCAAGTACGTGGCACCCAAGTGGTGAGATTTCAAGTGCTCTAAGAGTCTCCTCAGTCCCTTTGTGTATTTCTAGCACCAACCCTGCTACACTGCCTAAAATAACTATGTTAGGATTTGTATACCCTAGCTAAAATGCAGTTTTTATCTGGGAGAGTTGACACATTTACACTTTATTTTGAATTTGTTCATCAGATTAGCGTAACAAAAGGAACATGCATTTTAACAAGGGAGTAGAAGCCCTAAAACATGGAGTTCTAAGGAGGGAAGATATGCCTAGGGTGACCAATCTTCCTTGTTTGTCTAGGATTGAGGAGTCTTCTGGGATGCAGGACTTTCAGTTTTAAAACAAGAATTGTCTCAGGCAAACCACTATGCTTTGGTAACCATAGGCATGGGCAGACCATCAAGACCTATGAGGGATTTGAGCACCTGGGTAGGAGTAAAGGACTCTAAAGAAGGAGCAAAGAAGAAAGCAGAATGAAGGACCCTTTTCACTTACTTTACCATTTGCCTGGAGATGATATAACAACAGTGGAGCAGGGTCATTTATTGGGAAATTAAATAGTGTGGATTATTTATTTTTCTTAATTGCTAGAAGAAACACAAATAATAAGTTATATGTGTTTTGTTCTCTTTATTTTCTTCTCTCTTGTTTCTAGAAGGTAGGCAGGCCATTTTGTGTCTGGGGGTGGGATGTAGTTTACGTTGCCAAAGTTACCACAAACGTACAAACAAATGATAAAACTTCTCCTGACTTTGGGAAAGCCTTAACTCATTGAAGAGCTTAAACTAGAATGAGAGGTCCTCAGGTCAGATCTTGGAAAGTGGGTAGGCAAGATATTGAGAGAATAGACCTTTAAACTAGGTAGGAGATGGTGAACTGGGGTATCAGGAAAACCGGGGTGCTTGGCCTGTGTGTGTGTGTGTGTGTGTGTGCATGTGTATAGAAGGCAGGGTGGTATACCTAAGGATGCCAAATCTGAGGCCCATTTTTCAATGCCCAGTATTGTATAGAAGCCATGAGTTTCCCAACTTCAAAGGACCAATGTGAACTTATCAGTGGTGCCTGGTGTAAACTTACAATTAGAGTCCTTCTCCAGTGTTTGCTCTGTGCAAGGCTCTTGGGATGCCCAATAATGGAGGAGATTTAATTTACTGCTGGCCTAGTAGGATGAGGGCTTAGAGTAAAATTTAATTAAATTTAAACAAAAAAGTGACATTTCTCATATACACAAAAGTGTGGAGAAAAAATCCATACCCACTACAATATTTGCTATTGAAAACCTACTATATGGCAGGTACTTTATTATATATATTATTAATGTTTACAACCTATGAGGCATGTGTGTGTATATGTGTATGGATGTATATACACACACATGCCTCATAGGTTGTACATAACATACATCACATAAGTATATATACATAAACATATATAAAATATGTCATATACAATATGCACGTTTTGCAAGTGAGGATCAGAGAGGTAAAGTTGACTCACCACACAACTTATAAAAAGTGGCAGAGCTGGGAATTTTAATCCATGCTTTTCCAGTTCCAAACACTGTCCTCTCACCACTCATCATGTTACTTCTGTATTGTTATACAGAATAAAAGGAAAATAAAATACTGACATACTTCTCTGGCTATTTGTTTTCTTTCTCTAAAGGAAAATGTGTAGGTACAGATTGAAGGAGCAAATGTGTTGATATGTTCTATGGGACTGGCCTCACTTCCACAGATGACATTTTGACTACTCTCAAAACCTAAGGATTGAACTTTGTTTCTGGGATAGGCAGTTCTTGATGGAGTTGTTTGGCACGGCTGTTTTGGGGTGTGTCTGTGTATCTACCTGGAACAAGATCAACTTTATTTCTAGACATTTTAAATGTGTTTCTTATGGCTTTTGACCACAATTCATCACCAAGTGATTTTTCTCTTGGCCAGTTTCCATTTATCATTCAACTGCAGCAAGAGAAAGGAGCACAACTCTAGAAAGTGGCATATAGCCTGGTAATTATTTTGCTTTCATATCCTAACTGGGAACAATTTTTAGATAAGCGGTGCCTCTTTTGGCTTCCTAAGCCTACTGCATATAATACTGACAGGGTCTGAGCAGAGAAAAATTCATGGAGACAATCCAGCTTTAAACAAAGGTGAAACAATTAAAGATTTGAACATAAAAACAAAGATGAAAGTGAACCTGGTCACTAGTCATGTTCTTAAGGATTCTTGCTATGCTACTATGTTTACTCTTCAAGAAAATGTGTCGACAATAATGTTTTCAAAGGTATCATTAACACATGGTAAGAGTCAGACAGACCCGGGTTTGATTCCAGTTCCAATACTTGCTCTGAGACTTTAGATTAGTTACATAAACTCTCTAAGCTGTATTTTCCTCATCTTTAAATGAAGGTGATAATACATAACTCATCAGGCATAAATGAAATAATGTATATAAAACAGCACAGTATCTGTCATGTAGCAAATGGTCAATAAATGTTAGCTATCATCATCATCATTTTTCTTCTGTACTAAGCTCATCACATTTGCTTTTTAAAGGAATCATACTATTTCCCCTTACGTTTTAAAAATGCTTAAAAGCTGTGTCTATACAGCTGTACAATTCAGTAAAACAATTTAGTCGAACTGATTTTTAGGCACTGTGTAAACATATAGAGAAAGTAAAAAGCATGTGAAAGCCTGATACTATTAGAATTAAAATATTTCCTCTAATAACTTGTCAAAAGGTTAGAGATACTAGGACAACCTTTCTTAAGTCCTTGGTTTAGCTTACCTTGTATTCTTGCCAAACCATGTCTTTGACCTTCAATTCTACCTTTTTTGGTTCTGTTGAAACCCATGCATTACCTCAACTAAAAATATTTGTTTCTAATATGTGCCAGGGACACAACAATGAATTAGACATAGTCTTTGGCCAAAGGGAATTTTAAGGGTAATAACCATGCTACTACAGTAGCAGAAAGTGGCTTTTATTTGGACTTGACTATGTTTATCATCTGAACAATGTGTGAATGGTCAAAGTAATCTTTGATCTCTCTCTCTCTCTCTTTCTCTCCCCATTTTACTTTCTTTTTCTATGTGAACCCAAGGTATGGGAGCTTTGGGTCTTCACCAGCTGGAAAGGCAATGTCGGTGACCCTTCCTGAATTTTTAATTATCGAGGACTGTTAGATGGAGGAAGGATTAGATTTCTCTTTAAAAGCTCCAAAGAGCCAAACTAGGATAGATGAATGGGTATCAGGGAGGCAGATTTTGTCTGGAATATAAAAACTGAAACCATTTGAAAATTGAATGTGCTCCTCAGCTCTGGAAATGTTTAAATAAGTGCCAAATGACCAGAGGTCTCGGTGGTTGTAGAGTTCATTCCTGTATTTAGCAGGAGATTGACTTGGATGGTCTTTCTGGTTCCTCTTAGCTCTGAGGTTCTATAAAACATGGAGAACTCTCTAATGGGTTAGATTTCCATGCTGCTAACAAGAATGTTTTGTCATCAATTCTCTGTCAGCATTACAAATAGTATATAGCTTGTTGGGCAGTCTAATCCCTTAAACTTATCATTTCAATCTTGCAAAGTATAGCTTGTTTCTTATATAAAGGGTACATATGAGTCTTTGAGAATCTAATATTTTCTTATTGTCAAAAGCAAATGTGTACAATAAAGCTCAACTCACAGTAAAAAGCAGGTTAGGAAGTGTCTACTGCTATATGCAAAGCACTTTCTCTTACCAAGGAACATATTCTCATCTTAGTTCTTGCCATGGAAAGATATTAGCCCTCATCTCATTTCTCCTGCTTCTTTTTCTTGAATTCTCCCAGTTTGGCCTAGTGAATTACCCACCTGCAGGCTCAGCTTTGTTCCAAGACCAATACCATTAGAAATTTACAATGTTGCAGCTCTCCCTGTTGGTCTGACTCAGGACACAACATCGTAGCACTGATCTCTGGGCTCCGACATTGTTCTTAAGTCACTCTGTATTAGCCTGTACTATGTAGACTAGTGGCCTATATGACTTATGATTTGCCATTCTAGTACTGACAACTAGTCGTCTGTATTGACTCTGGAGTTCCAGCTCTTCCTTCCTGGATACCCTAATTTGTAGATTTAAACTTTTGCTTTGGATTATGCTCTGGTGTTATATTCCAATAACTGGTCTAGTATATCTTCTCTTTTCTTCCGATATAATAATAGTAATAATAAAAGCGATCATATCTTGATGGTTACTATGGAGCAACCTCACCATACTTTAAAATCAAGATGGAAAACCATGAAAAAGTTAGAGCAGAGTATAAAAATGTTTAGAGTGGGGTTTTCTCTTCATATGAGAACAAACTACTAGGATAGAAAAATTTTTTTTAAAGATAAGAGTTAACTGGAATCCCATCTTCAATGATTGTTATAGGGAGAAATATTTAATAGTATTTTTTTTATCATCCAGAGATTTAAAAAATGGAAAAGTGGTTAAAACAGAAGCAGTAGAAATTTCTATTGAACATAATGAAAACCTTTATGGTTATCAAGGTGTAGAAAACCCACTGTGGCCAACCAAAGACTGCTGATTAGTCTGTCCCTGGTTTAAAAATTGCTTTAAATCTGCCCATAGAAGCCCGTTCAGTTCAAAAAAATAATCTTATACAACTGTTTTTTAAGTACTGTGTAGACATAGAGAAAATGAAAAATGCTTGAAGGATTGATGTTATTAGAACTAAAATGCTTTTCTGACTGACTCCAAGAAGAGACTAGATAACTTGTCCTGGAATGTGTTGCTATCCAGATGCCTGAAGGCTGGAGAATGGACCCTGTAAAATACATTCTAATTCTCAGATTCTAATCATTCTTTGAAGTTTCAATTGAGAATGAAACTGTTTTGGATCAGATAGAAAACATTTGGTTGTTTCTGTCTGCTAGAATTTTAAAATACATATTTTTCGTGCTCTTTGTGATGAACAGGCAATTGTATGTTTTGATTTATCTCTTTTAATGATCATAATTAAATATGATTCATCATTTTAGTTTCATCAATAAATCAAAGTAGATCACAAGGCAAAATCATCTGTCCTACACAACCATTCATACACTGTTTTTAATGAGGAAAAAAGATTATCCAAGGGAGAAGGAAAAGACTCCGTTTAGATTCCAGTGTCACAACACCTTTCTCTCCAGACTATAGTAGCCGTTTTCTCAGTATCAACACAGTATTAAACAGATTTGAATTCAGACTGGCCTACCATCTCAGAATAAACACTTCCTGGGATACTTTCTCTTAAAACTGTAAACTTATTAATGCCTGGCTGTTTGTTCATGGTAAAACAGGTGGATCCAATCTCATGAAGATTACACAAGTACCTGAAGGAGCAGCCTCAGTTGAAGGAGCTGAGTTCTGCCAAGCAGATGAAGCATGCTGACCAAGGGGCAAGGTAATCTGCAGGCATGGTAAAATACACTGTGAACCCAAAGGGAGGAGAATGGTCACTAGACCAAGATGAAGCTGTGTCATGCCTCCACAGGTAGACAGAGTGAAATAAAAGGACATCTGAGAGCATATAATTTAAGAAAGAGTTGAGAGAAGTCTGAAACCTCAGTTTTCTCACCCATAAAATGGGGATAAGTATATCACTTATGGCATAGGATATTGGGAGGATTGAATGAGATATGTATAAAACATTTAGCATACTGCCTGGCACTTAGAAAAAAGTCCAATAAATGTTAGTTCTTAGAAGACTATGACTAGAAAAGAGTGTGAAATAATCCCTTACTTAGTGCATTATTTTTCAGTACATTTATGGGTCATCTTTGCAATAGTGTTGCAATACCAACTCCTACTTACCTTGTAGTCAGTTATGAATTCCAGGTCTCTTAAACTATACTTATTGTTTTTTTATTTTTAGTTTTGCTGAGGAAGATTCGTCCTGAGCTAACATCCCTTGCCAATCTTCCTCTATTTTTGCTTGAGGAAGATCAGCCCTGAGCTAGCATCTGTGCCAATCTTCCTCTATTTTGTATGTGGGTTGCCACCACAGCATGGCTGATGAGTGGTGTAGGTCTGTGCCCGGGATCCAAACCCAAGGACCCAGGCTGCTGAAGTGGAGCATGCCAAACTTAACCACTATGCCACAGGGCTGGCCACAAGCTATACTTATTTTTAATGAGACCTCTTCTATCCTGTGTCTGTGATTGTCTTTTTTGATCTTTAAGCTTGTTTCTAATACTTTGTGCTTTCCCCTGTTGATATTGTTCCTGCTTCATAAGACCATTTTACCATTTTACATTCACTTTGCATGTTATTTCTGTGCCATAAACCTGCCAGTTTTAACATAGACATTTGATTGACACATTCTTAATTTCATAGTTCTGGAGACTTGA
This sequence comes from Tapirus indicus, assembly GCA_031878705.1. Taxonomy (NCBI): domain Eukaryota; kingdom Metazoa; phylum Chordata; class Mammalia; order Perissodactyla; family Tapiridae; genus Tapirus; species Tapirus indicus. The sequence goes on along the minus strand of CM062942.1, from coordinate 83,747,825 downwards.
CCAAAAATCCTTATCCACTTGTCTTTGTCCAACAGAGGTGCTAGCTCTGCTCAAAGGTCCAGAGATACCAAATGGGGGCTATTGAAGAAGGTGGAACATATTAAATTGTTTTATAACTTGAATTTTTATTTAAACTTCTTGTGGGCCCTGGGACATGCAGTTCCAGTCTTAGCTCTATGACTGAGTTAAATTGTTCATAGATGGCTTTTGTTTCCCAGCCACTCTTTACTCCTACACCATGGGGACAACAGCATTTCTTGAAATGTGAATGTTATCATGACTCAAACCTTCTCATAAATGTATAATAAAATACAAAATCAAATTGGATGAAATTTAGCTATTCAGTCTTAATCTGCTGGTTGAAGAATTCAAAGAAATCAATTTGGGATGTTTTCTAGTTTCTGTGAAAGGTAAATATTTTAAAATGACTATCATTCATTGCAGATTGCTTGTATTTAACATTTCTTCTGAGATACAAGTTGTTTTTATGGAGACAACTGAAAGAAATTAAGAATGAATCATTGAGTTTAGCTATAGAATGAGGCTGTCCAAAAGTTCATCAATTCATATTACATGAAGAGATAGGGAAACTAAATGGGCATCATTTGGTTTAGTCTTCAAGTAATTATTCTTCAGTTGATTTAGCATACTAGATAAAAATGAAGGTTAATGCCTATGCTAATTAGGAAAATTTTTGTGAGCTTTTTTATTGAGTATTGAAATGCACGCAGATTAATTCTAAGCTTTATTATATTGTATTCAGGTCACTATCATATATAAAACACATAGATCAGAACATGTCAAAATTTAGCTATAATATGAATTAACGCAGGACACATTTGATCTCTGTTAGAGAAAAGAATTTCACTGGAGAATAATAAATAATGAGGGACAGTGCCTCTGAAATATTATTTAGGGTTGTTAGGGGCCACAGGCAAAGATGAGGTGGTGGCAGTCCCGCTTCTTCCTTGTGTTAATGAGAAAATAATTGTTTGAGGATGTCTTTGGTTCCAAGCAAAATCCCAGCAGGGAGGGCTTTGAAGATTTGTTCTTCATACTCTTTGAGAGAATAAAGTGCTAAAAAGACCTTAGAAAGATGTTAATCAAAATTGTTAGAGTTCCTGCATTCTAAATCTCCTTCACTGGAGGAAAAAATATACTCAAACTTCCTTCTCCATCCAAATCCCTATATTGCTTATTGAATTTGTCATTGTGGTACATTGTAATATATTTAATGTAGGTCTATCTTGAGGTCCCCAAGAACCTTGATTTCACTTCATAGAAGAGCCAATCGATTTCTGCCTCAGGACACGAGGATGTCTCTAGTGTTGCTCTCACAACAGTATCCCTTCTATCCCCTTCCTCTCCATAATGTAGATTTGATGCCCATGTAGATGTTTCAAGAAGTTACACACCTCTGTGACTTCCTTCTCCAGAATAATTGAAAATTTCATCCACTTCCTCCAGGATCCTCATAGAGGATTTCAAGAAATGGGTGTGATTTTCACTTGACCCATGATTCTCAATTCATTTACATTTTGTTTCGTCTAATGACTCTTGGCTTTGTGTCTAGATGTGCTGAAAGGGAGACCAACTTACACTGAAAGATATTTATATATTGCAGGAAAGATTCAATTCCTCAAGATCCCTAAGAGAATTTTTTTTCTTGTACTTGACTTCAGGGAAAAAGAAGCAAATAAGACAACAAGCTCTTATCAGTGATTTATTCTAGTAACTTCCTTGGTGAATCTTGAAGTCTGTATAAATTTGGTTTTCAACCCTATACTTTTTCTTTTCTTTTTTTGTGAGGAAGATTGGCCCTGGCCTGACATCTGTGCCCATCTTCTTCTACCTTATATGGGACACTGCCACAGCATGGCTGACAAGCAGCGCGTCAGTCCACACCCGGGATCCGAACCTGCAAACTCCAGGCCTCCAGAAGTGGAGCGTGCAAACTTTAACTGCTATGCCACCGGCCCGGCCCCCCTATACTTTTTCTTCTACTCTTGAGCAATCATAATTAATGACCAGAATGCTGGCTTTGAGGCTCTGCAGGTTGCCAATCAACAGACATTTCTTTAGTTTACTATGTAAACCTCTAAGATTCAATTATTTTTCCATATTCTTTTTACCTATGCCATAAAAATGGTTGAATACACATTACAATAATGGTCATCAAAAATGTTGAAACAAAAAAGAATTTCAATAACCAGAAGACCCCGTTTCCTGAGCATTTTAGTTAAACTTCCTTGAATCCAGACCCTCATGGTCCTATTATCCAGTTTGCTGTTCTGTAACTAGTTTAGATGAAGATTTACTCTTCTTGAACAAAATTTAAAAAACAACATGGTAACTGAGTTGTAGGAACTGGACCTGGCATCCTAGGACCTAAGTTCAAATCCAAATTTTGCTATTAATCAGCTGTGTGACCTAGTTAATGAATTTCCCCAAGCCTCAGTTTTCTCATCTGTAAAATGTACAAGGTGACTGAAAGGTTCAATGGGATAATGTATAAGAAAATGTTTTCATACGTGGTATATATACACAATGGAATACTACTCATCCATAAGAAACGATGAAATTCAGCCATTTGTGACAACGTGGATGGACATTGAGGGTATTATGTTAAGCACAATAAGTCAGAAGGAGAAGGTCAAAAACTGTATGATCTCACTCATAAGTAGAAGACAACAACAACAACAAACAAACACATAGAGACAGAGATTGGATTGGTGGTTACCAGAGGGGAAAGGGGGAGGGAGGAGGGTGAAAGGGATGATTAGGCACAGGTGTGTGGTGATGGATTGTAATTAGTATTTGGGTGGTGAACATGATGTAATCTATGCAGAAATAGAAGTATAAGGATGTACACCTGAAATTTATACAATGTTGTAAACCAATGTTACTGCAGTAAAAAAAAGGATGACATTAAAGTAATGAAAATGCAACAGAGTGAAAGTATTTGCAATACATATATCTGAAAAAGGATTCATGTCCAGAATATATTTTTGAAAATACAAGAATGGGCAAGAGAGTGGAGCAAACACTTTACAAAAAAGAATATGCAAATTGTCAATAAACATGTGAAAAATGAGCAACTTTGTTATTAAAGTACATACTAAAACCACAATTTGATATCACTAAATAATCTTCAGAATTGCTAAAATAAAAAAGAAAATACAAAGTGTTGGTGAGGATGTGGAGCAACAGAAATTTTCATAAACTACCCTTGGGATTGAAAATTGTCATAGTCATTTTAGAAAAGTATGTGGCAATATCTGTTAAAACAACATATACTTGCTTATGATGAAGCATTGTTACTCATAGGTACACACTTAATGAAAACATACACATGTGTTGATCAAAAGAAAAATAAATAAATAGAAAGAAAATGTTTTCAAACTGTAAAACATCAGTTATCATTTTATTATTCATGCAATTGGTATTTTAAAGGCTGGAGAATTGTTTTTTTGATCTTCTACTCTCCAGAGTATCCCAATGACCTTGGTACTTAATCCTTATTTTTTAAAGCACGTGAGTGCTCCCCTTCTACTTAAACTGGCCTTGAGTATTGGCATGAATTTCCATATGACTGATAAAGATAAGAGATAAGGAAAGATACAAGAATATTTTGGCATTTGGTACCGATTAACCAGAAGCCCAAAAGATAATGTATTTGTATGTGGCAAAGCATCACACTTAATAAAACTGCCCTCTTGGCTAGATATCCAGATACCACATATGATGGTTTAGTTCCCCAAATTTAGGTTCCCTACATAGTTTCTTTTTCTGTTTACTCTAGAGTTCCAGGCCAATCTGCCTGCTTTTAATTTATATTTCTTGAATATGTTATATGGGCAAATGACATACAGACATTCTGGGTTTTTTTAATAGTAAGTTCATTTGAACTTTCCAAGGGGAAATTGGTTAGTTTCCTGAGGAGCACAGAGACTCCCATTGCTCCCACCTACTTGTCTCTCAGCAAGAGAGCTAAGCATTTCCATCTGAGCACTATTAGCCCATTATTTCAAAAGAAGTACTGAAGATATTTATTGTCCAAATAATTTTAAGAGAAGCAGGACCAGACGCTGGAGAACGTTCTGGAGGGAATAATGCTATAACATTGCTTTCACACCAAGAAGTAAAATTGATCTTTAAATGAGCTTTTATTTTGCCTTCTATCTACTATGATTTTAAAGTTCACTTTCACACTATTTGTTTTCATTCTTTGCATGTAACTTATGATATTAAACTGTCAGTTATCTGCAGGAATAGGGCTCACCTGTGTAATTGAAATCCACTGATAATCATAAAGCCTTGCTTTTACCTTATATCTTCAATCTTCTTCCTCTTAAATCCATTTGAAATGAAAAAGAGTTGCTAATAAGCAGCAAAATGCAGGGCTTGTGCTTCCCTCCTTCCCTTCGCACCCTACACTGGAGATGTTAATGAACAAAGACGTGCCTAAAAGCCAGGCAGTCAAGAGGAGGAGAAGTGGAGGTCACGGATAATCTGGAAAATGAATAATCAGTGACTTGATAATGAGAGGTGACTACACTCATGTTTATGTACAATTCTTCTTAAGCAACACAAACATCTTCCATCCCACCTGCTACTCCCAGGGATTTGATTTTCTCTCCTCCTTAGATAAGGGAGTTATCTAAGGAACTAGGGAGTTACCTAAGTTAGGAACTGCCTGCTTCCTTGTCTCAAAATCATTCGTAGAGCCATAGCATAACAGACAGAAATGGAAGGGATGTCTCAGGTCATCAAGTAACTCCTTACATTTTGCAGATGAGCAATTGGGATCCAGAGAGAGAGGAATGACTCCTCCAAGGTAACATAACCGGTTAATAGCAGAACTGGGACTAAAAGCCAGGTTTTCTTTCTTGCTTTTTTTTTCAATTATTATACTGAGGTTGTATTGGTTTATAACATTGTGTAATTTCAGGTGCACGTTATTATATATCAGTTTCTGTATGGACTGCATCGTGCTCAAACCCAACAGTTTAATTTTTATCTGTCACCACACATATGTGCCCCTTTACTCCTTTTGCTCACCCCCCCACCCCATTCCCCTCTGGTAACCACTAATCTGTTCTCTTTATCTATGTTTTTATCTTCCACGTATGAGTGAAATCATATGGTGTTAGCGTTTGTATGTCTGACTTATTTTGCTTAACATGATAGCCTCAAGGTCCATCCATGTTGTTGCAAATGGGATGATTTTGTCTTTTTCATGGCTGAGTAGTATTCCATTGTGTATATATATACACCGTATACCTCTTGTTTATCCATTCATCAGTTGATGGGCACTTGAGTTGCTTCCACATCTTGGCTATTGTGGATAATGCTGCAATGAACATAGGGGAGCATAAATCTCTTTGGATTATTGATTTCAAGTTCTTTGGATAAATACCCAGTAGTGGGATAGCTGGATTGTATGGTATTACTATTTTTAATTTTTTGAGAAATCTCCATACTGTTTTCCATAGTGCCTGCACCAGTTTCCATTCCCACCAGCAGTGTATGAGGATTCCCTTTTCTCCACATCCTCTGCAACATTTGTTATTTTTTGTCTTGGTAATTATAGCCATTCTCTTAGGTGTAAGGTGATATCACATTGTAGTTTTGATTTGCATTTCCTTAATAATTAGTAATGTTGAATGTCTTTTCATGTGCCTGTTGGACATTATATCTTCTTTGGAAGAATGTCTGTACATATCCTCCGCCAATTTTTTTATTGGGTTGTTTTTTTTTTCTGTTGTTGAGTTGTGTGAATTCTTTATATATTTTGGAAATTAACACCTTGTTGGATATATGATTTACAAATATTTTCTCCCAGTTGGTGGGTTGTCTTTTCCTTTTGTTCATGGTTTCTTTTGCCTTCCAGAATCTTTTTAGTCTGATGTAGTCCAATTTGTTTATTTTTTCTTTTGCTTCCCTTGCCTGAGGAGACATGATATTCAGAAGGATACTGCTAAGACTGATGTCAAAGAGTGTACTACCTATGTTTCCTTCTAGAGTTTCATGGTCTCAGGTATTACAGTCAAGTCTTTAATCCATTTTGAGTTAATTTTTGTGTATGGTGTAAGATAATGGTCTACTTTCATTCTTTTGCATGTGGCTGTCCCATTTTCCCAACACCATTTATTGAAGAGATTTTCCTGTCTCTATTGTATGTCCTTGGCTCCTTTGTCAAAGATTAGCTGTCCATAAATATGTGGTTTTATTTCTGGGCTTTCAATTCTGTTTGATTGATCTCTGTGTTTGTTTTTGTGCCAGTACCATGCTGTTTTGATTACTATAGCTTTGTAGTATATTTTGAAGTCAGGGATTGTGATAACTGCAGCTTTGTTCTTTTTCACAGGATTGCTTTGGCTATTCAGGCTCCTTGTTGTTCCATGTAAATTTTAGGATTCTTTGTTCTATTTTGTTGAAGAATGTCATTGGGATTCTGATTGGGATTGCATTGAATCTATAGATTGCTTTAGGTAACATAGACATTATAATTATGTTTTTTCTTCCAATCCATGAGCATGGAATATATTTCCATTTCTTTACGTCTTCTTCGATTTCTTTCCATAATGTCTTATAATTTTCAGTGTATAGGTCTTTTACCTATTTGGTTAAATTTATTCCTAGATATTTTATTTGTTGTGATTGTAAATGGGATTGTATTCTTGAATTCTCTTTCTGTTAGTTCATTATTAGAGTAGAGAAATGCAACTGACTTTTGTAAGTTGATTTTGTACCCTGCAACTTTACTGTAGTTGTTGATTATTTCTAATAGTTAATTCTTTAGGGTTTTCTATACATATAGCATCATATCACCTGCAAACAGCAAGAGTTTCACTTATTCCTTTACGATTTGGATACCTTTTATTTCTTTTTCTCGCATAATTGCTCTGGCCCAAACCTCCAGTACTATGTTGAATAAGAGTGGCAAGAGTGGGCACTATTGTCTTGTTCCTGTTCTCAGAGGGATGGCTTTCAGTTTTTCACCATTAAATATGATGTTGGCTATGTGTTTGTCATATATGGCCTTTGTTATGTTGAGGTACTTTCCTTCTATATCCATTTTATTGAGAGTTTTTAGCATAAACAGATGTTGGAACTTGTCAAATGCTTTCTCTGCATCTATTGAGATGATCATGTGATTTTTATTTTTCATTTTGTTAATGTGGTGTATCACATTGATTGATTTGTGGATATTGAACCATCCCCGAGTCCCTGGTATAAATCCCGGTTCATCATGGTGTATGACCCTTTTAATGTATTGCTGTATTTGATTTGGTAGTATTTTGTTGAGGATTTTTGCATCTATGTTCATCAACGATATTGGCCTGTAAGTTTCATTTTTTGTGTTGTCCTTGTCTGGTTTTGGTATCAGTGTAATGTTGGTCTCATACAATAAGTTAGGAAGCATTCCATCTTCATTGTTTGAAATAGTTTGAGGAGGATAGATACTAAATCTTCTTTGAATGTTTGGTAGAATTCTCTAGAGAAGTCATCTGGTCCTGGACTTTTGTTTTTCAGGAGGTTTTAGATTACTGTTTCAATCTCTTTACTTGTGATTAGTCTATTCAGATTCTCTATTTCTTCTTGATTCAGTTTTGGGGGATTGTATAAGTGTAAGAATTTATCCATTTTTTCTAGGTTATCCAATTTATTGGCCTATAGTTTCTCATCATATTCTCTTATAATCCTTTGTATTTCTGTTGTATCACTTGTAATTTCTCCTCTTTTATTTTTAATTTTATTTGAGCCTTCTCTCTTGTTTTCTTAGTGAGTCTGGTTAAGGGTTTGTCCATTTTTTTAATCTTCTCAAAGAACCAGCTTTTAGCGTCATTGATCCTTTCTACTGTTTTTTTAGCCTGTATTTCATTTATTTCTGCTCTAATTTTTATTATTTCCCTCCTTCTGCTGACTTTGAGCTTTGTTTCTTCTTTTTCTAATTCTGTTAGTTTAGTTTAAGGTTACATATTTGAGATTTTTCTTGTTTGTTGAGGTGGGCTTGTATTGCTAAATTTCCCTCTTAGAACTGCTTTTGCTGCATCCCATATGAGTTGGAATGTTGTATTTTCATTTTAATTTGTCTCTAGGTATTTTTTGATTTCTCCTGTTCAGTAGTATATGGTTTAGTCTTCACATATTTGTGACTTTTCCAGGTTTTTTCTTGTAGTTGATTTCTAGTTTTGTAGCATTGTGCTCAGAAATGATGCTTGATGTGATTTCAATCTTCTTAAATTTATTGAGGCTTGCTTTGTTTCTCAACATATGGTCTATCTTTCAGAATGTTCCATGTGCACTTGGGAAGAATGTGTATTCTGCTGTTTTCAGATGGAATGTTCTATATATATCTATTAAATCCATCTGTTCTAGTGTTTCATTTAAGTCCACTCTTTCCTTGCTTACTTTCTGTCTGGATGATCTATCCATTGATGTAAGTGTGGTGTTGAGGTCCCCTACTATTATTGTATTGCTATCAATTCTCCCTTTAGTTGCTTTATATACTTTGGTGCTCCTGAGTTAGGTGCATATATATTCATAAGTGTTATATTCTCTTGGTGGAATGTCTCTTTTATCATTATATATTGCCCTTCTTTGTCTCTCATTGTCTGTTTTATCTTGAAGTCTGCTTTTTCTGATATAATTATGGCAACACCTGCTTTGTTTTGTTTGCCGTTTGCTTCAAGTATCATCTCCCATCCTTTCACTCTGAGATTCTGTTTGTCTTTAGAGCTGAGATGTGTTTCCTGGAGGCAGCATATTGTTGGGTATAGTTTTTTAATCCATCCAGCCACTGTTTCTTTGGATTGGAGAATTCAGTCCATTTACATTTAGAGTGATTATTGATATTTGAGGGCCTAATACTGCCATTTTATATCTTGTTTACTGGGTGTTCTATATTTCCATTGTTTCTTTTCCCTTGTATTCTGACTGCCATTTCAGTTTGCTGGTTTTCTTTGATCGTTTTCTCTTTATGATTTGTGGCTCTGCTCTGATTTTTTGTTTATTGGTTACCACGAGGTTTGTATAGAAGATCTTGTAGATGAGATAGTCCATTTTCTGATAGCCTCTTATCTCCATTAACTTGGTTCCATCTTTTTCCTCTTCCTCTTCTGAATTGTTGTCACAAAGTATTATGTTTTATGTTGTGAGTTTGTGACTGAATTGAAGTGTTTATAGTTATTTTTGATGCTTTCTTTCCCTTTATCTTTTATGCTATAACTGCTTGCTAACCTGTTCTGATAGGGAGTTGCAATTTTCTGTTTCTGTCTGTCTATTTATCTCCTTGCTCAAAGCTTTGTAAATCTTTGTCTTTTTGTTTCAGGCACGAGGGCTTCCTTCATCATTTCTTGTTAGGGAGGTGTAGTGGCAGTGAACTCCCTCAGCTTTTGTTTATCTGGGAAAGCTTTTATTTCTCTATTGTATCTGAAGGATAGTTTCACTGAATGGAGTATTCTTGGCTGAAAGTTTTTGTTTTTCAGTATTTTGAATATATCATTCCGTTCTCTCTAGCCTATAAAGTTTCTGCTGAAAGCCTGATATGGGTTCCTTTGTAGATTATTTTCTTCTGCCTTCCTGCCCTTAATATTTTTTCTTTGTCATTGACTTTTGCCAGTTTTACTATTATATGACTTGGAGAAGGTCTTTTTGTATTGATGTAATTAGGATTTCTATTGGCTTCATGTACTTGTAAATCCAGTTCCCTCCCCAGGTTTGGGACGTTCTCAGCTATTATTTCTTTGAACAAGCTCTCTGCTCCTTTCTCTCTCTGGAATACCTATAATCCTTATGTTGCTTTTCCTAATTGAGTCAGATATTTCTCAAAGAATTTCATCATTTTTTAAAAATCTTAGTTCTCTCTCCTCCTCCACCTGAAGCATTTCTATATTTGTAGCCTCTAAATCACTAATGCTGTCCTCCATAACATCAGCTCTATTTTTAAGGATTCTATATTATTTTTTATCTCATTAATCATGTTCTTCATATCCAAGATTTCTGTTCGGTGTTTTTTTAGAGCTTCAATCTCTTTGGTGAAGTATCCCTTCTGCTCATTAATTTTATTCCTGACCTCATTAAACTGTCTTTGTCAGTTTTCTTGTAACTGAGTTTCTTTATGACAACTATTTTGAATTCTCTGTCATTTAGACTGTAAATTTCTTTGACTTCAGGATTGGTTTTTGGAGACTTGTCATTTTCCTTCTGCTCTGAAGTGTTACTGTAGTTTTTCTTGGTGTTTGATGAACTGATCCTTTGCCAGCACATTTGTGGTAGTATCAAGTCACATATTCCACCTGCCACCGCTGGGGGGAGCAGCAACTGTGTTTCTGACCGCCCCCCCGCCATCTGCTGGAAGTTGTGTGGGTATGGCTGCTCTGCGTTTGCACATGCTGGCCATAGCCCCTCGGTGGGTTTCTCTCGTGGGAGCAGGACCTCTGTGCTCAGTGGGTGGGTTGCAGAGGTGTGGGCCATCACTGTGCTCGCTGGTGGATTGGCTGAGCTGCTGTGCTTGGTGGGTGGGGCACCTTTGTGGGGGCTGTTCTGTGGCCAATTGGTGGGGAGCTTTCCCACTGGCAGGGCCACCAGGGCACAGGGGGTGCTTCTGTAGGCTGGGCTACTTCTCCATAGGTGTTCATGCACTTGCTGGGTTGCCCCCATTTCCTCTTACAGTCACACCAGCTGCTGTGATTAGTGGGCAGGGCTCCTTTGTGGAGGCTGAGCTATGGCCACTCAGTGGAGAGCATTCCCACTGGCAGGGCCACCACTGCATGCTAGGTGCTCCCATAGGCTGGGCTACCCCTCTGAAAGCATTCTTGTGCAGGCTGGGCTGCCCCTGCCTCCTCTTAGAGTCATGCTGGCCACTGTGTGAGGTTCTGTGACCTGGCTTGCTGCTGCCAGGGAGGTGAAGGGATGTGCTCACCTAGTTTCACTGCTTCCCAGGGATCCAGTCCACCCACCTTCAGATGTGTGGCCACATGGGTCTCTCAGGCATCCTGCTGTGCTGTGTAAGGAATCCTCTATTGGTTAATGGGTGTCCACTTAGTTGTAATTTAGAGAAGAGAGACAAAGGGAACAACTCACTCTGCCATGTTGCTGACATCACCTCAGGCAAAAGTCAGGTTTTCTGACCCTTAAGTCTAGTGTTCATTCCATCACATCCCACCTGTCAATCTCAATACTTAATTGCTCTAAAGTCATCACTGAGAAGTTAGTTCTGTTGATTTTATCTCTTCATTTTCTCCCTATGGTGGAAGATGCTGGACATTCTCTCCCATGACTTTCTTCTTCTATGCTCAGTTCCCTTTTCTTCATCCTCAGTGCCACTGCTTCAGTTCAGGCTCTCATCAAGTCTTGTGTAAACTCTTGTGTTTGTCTCACAGTGTGTCTCCCTGCCTTCAATCCCTTCTACTCCATAAGCCACATTGCTATTAGAGTGGGTGTTTATAAATAAGATCTAATTATGGTCTTATGATTAAAATCATTCAAAGACTCACCATCACTTATTTCACTTATTACAGCATGAAGTCCAAATAAGCTTCATCATGGTCTAATCCTTAAATGCTTCTCTAGCCTTATCTTTTATTGCTCTTCTCAACCCCACATCAACTCGTTTCATTGTATGACACAGCTTTCAAGTAGTACTTGGAGTGACCCTAACATGCTATGTTGGTTCTTGTTTCTGAGATTTTGCATATATTATTCCCTAGAGTAATCTCTTCCCTTCCTTTGTCCACCTAGTAAAATGCTCATGCTTCAAGATCTAGCTAAAGTGTTTCCTTTTGATGAAGCCTTCTCCATCACTCCAGGAGAGTTAATTGCATTCTTTTTGTGATATCACTGTACCATTTACATACTTTCGTTATAGCACTGTATGACAAATATTTGTACATATCTCCTGTATTGTATTGTAAACTTCTTGAAGGAAAGAACCTCATCTAATTCCCACTCTCCTTCCTTCTGTACACAGTGCCTGAATGTGGGGCTCAATAAATAAACACTTGATGTGGCCATGCTTCATATGCTGTGTAGCTCACAGAGATGGCCAGACATTTAATTTAATAAATATTGAGGATCCATTTTTTAAGTTGCGCTCTGTCATTCTGGTTAATATAAGCTTCATGTTCATTTTTAAAAATGTCAATCAATCATACTTCTGAAAATCTTGCATAGGAGGCAGAAGATAATGAATTTATTTGGAAGGCACATTTACAAGGTAAACCCACAACAGAAAACTGTTTGTGTAACATATTACTTTTTAATAAAGTGAATATATAAACATTAGGGCTGCCTTTTCAATCCTTAGTACTTAAACCTTACATCAGGAGCAAATATAATTAGATAACCAAAATGTGAAAAATTCTAGTACTTTAACACTGAAAGCTTCAATACATTGTTTTTCTTGGCACATAATTGACAAACATTAAGGGAATACAGTGTTGTTTATTCATACCATGAGCTGGAAACAAACCTAATGCAACCTGACTATTTTCTATGCTAACAGCTAAACAAGATATTTAAAAGCTGATGCTTGGGTATTTTTGTTTGTTTGTTTGCATTTTCGTCTAAAAGTTTACATGCCCGGAAAGTTGGTAAGTATTGCAAATGTGGGGCCATTTCATCTGGGCAGAATTTTTTGTCTGCAGCACTGCTGCCTCTGCTTCTCTGCTTCCTTTTCCACCTCCTCCATCTTCTTTTAACATCATTTGCTTTGTGAGTTTCAACAACTGCAGAAAGAACTGTGTGGCTCATGGCTCTTTTAATGCTAATCTTGTGTATATAGCTGAGGTTTGGGCATCACTCACCATGAATCTAGGATTTTACCTCCTTATGTCATACAGGTTGCTGCATCTCTGGAGGGCTCTTATGGTTTTGTGCAGGAAAATCAGAAATGAGTCAATGTACCCATTTTGTTAGAGCCATAGCCAAAAGCACATCAGTGAGGCGTGAGCACCACCAAAGAAGCAAGTCAAGTTTGCCATCTATAGTTTAAAAGGAATATGTGATCCAAGAATAACTGTTAGCCACTTCATTAACTCCTTGATGCAGTCTTTATTTTTGGAGCTGATTCCAGCTACCAACATTTGAGGCTGTCCTGGTGATCATTCCTTGGGCATTCATGTATATCCTCAAGATGTTAAAAATCCCAAGGCTCATTTATTGGAAATATGTAATAAAGTCTTACCACACTGCAGTGCCATGCCTAATGGTTTTGTGACCCTCATACTAAGGGTTATGATATCTGTATATAAAAATGAAAGATATCTATCTAAGATAGATAGTGAAAAGATATCTATCTAAGATATCTTTCATTTTTATATACAGGTATGTATATCTTAATTAAATTAAGATAATATATATATATTAATTTCCCTCATAAGGTTATGAATTTTGTATGCCCAGGGGTAAATGCAATCATTCAGCATTGTGCCCTTAGTGATTTTCAGTCAAACCAAATCTTGGAGCAATTTGAGAAAAGGTTAGGGGACAGCTCTAAGCTATAGTGCAAACAAGAAAGTCTTATTCTAGTTCTAGTTGTTTGAGTGGATAAAGGGAGTTTACTTAGCCTTTTTTCTAAAAATAAATTATGTTAGAGGTGAAATAATGAATGAATGAATTAATAAATGATGATAATAAACCTTTTATCCAGTGTCAGGATGATAGAACAGCACAGAATGTGAGGTCATTTAGCATTAAAGGGGATGAAGAATAAAGGTAATTAGATCCTTTTTGGGGAAAGAAAAGTAGCACCTAGCTGTATTCAAGGCAAGCCCCGAACATGATAGGGAAGTTGGTACAATTTGACTTAAATTCCCCTTTGACCATTTTTATGCACTATTTCCATATTTTTCCCATTTCTTGTGTACCTGTCCTTGGAAAGTCTTCTGGCTCCCTGAAAGCTATGTGTGCTTACCTTTTTCAGCACACATTACTTCAATGCTTTAGACCTTTCCAGATCAATTTTCATCACCTACATGCCCTGGGATCCAACTTTTTGGGGGTATTGTTCTGTGATGGGGCTATTGGGGAGCTATAACAAATTGATAGCTGAATGGGTAACTCCTCTTCAAAAGTAATGTTTGGATTTCAGTTGAGACTTCCAAGCCTCAACCTTAAGGAACAATTATAATGGTAAATATTTAAACAAGTGTGTAGCAAACAACTTCTGTGTCTTGGCACAACTCTGGATATAAAGAGATGAAGAAGACATGATCCCTACACTTCAAGTTTAATGGATAAATAGATATGTAAGTAGATGCATAACAGTGTGATATGTTAATTGCTACAATAGAGATGGACATAGAGGAAGGAGAAGGCTAACTCTGCCTGGAGAATTGGGCGAAACTTCATCGGGGAGTGAAGTCTGAACTATTATAAAAAGTTATTAGTAATCTGCAGATTCATATTTAAAAAATTACTCTGGCAACAGAGGAGCAATTGGAAGAGGCAAAGACTAGAAACTATTTCAGTACTCCAGGGGAGAGGTGATAATAGCGTGAACTAAGAGAATAGAAGGAAAACAAAGGAGAGTTGACAATTTTCACTTTAAACTTTGTAGATAGAATCAACAGGACTTGATTGATGATTTCTTTGTATATGAAGTATGAGAAAGAAGGAAGTGCCTAGGACAAATCCCAGGTTTCTGGTTTAGGGGTCTGTGTGAATGGTAGTACTATTAAGTGAGATTCAAATTATAGAAGAAGGAGCAAGTTTTGGGTGTGGGGCAGTAAGACATTAACTTTTCCCTTCCTGTCCAAAGGATGAATAATTTGGGATGGCCACATTTGGTGGGCACACATCGGTCAGTTCTCCAGCTCTTTTCCAGTTAGGAAGTTCTGGCCAGACTGCTTAATCTGGATAGCATTAACCATATTGTTCAGGGCCCTTCATTTGCATTCTTGATTGTTATAATCATGCTATATATTTTAAGGAAGTATACTCAAGACTAACCTTCAATAGTGTGAAGTTGGAGAAAAACAAAACAAAGAAGTAAATGTTTTTACCAACAAAGATCTTGTCCACTGTTTTTTCACAGTGCATGAAATCTCCTGCAATTTACTGTAACACTTTAGGTTTAAGATACTATAGTATCTGGTAACAAGTTAGACAGAATTTGCTTATTTTTGTAAATGAATACTACTACCCTGAGGGGTTGTATTTTGAGAGGTGGGAAAAAGGAATTTGAGAGCATAGGATGGTCACTTTCCAGATCCAGGAAGGGCCTTGTGGTAGGAAGGCCTGGGCTGTATGGGAGTATCTTACAGGTTCTTACTGCCTGGCAGAGGAGGGGCACATTGAAGAAAATCTTTGTCCATTTATCAGTTTTGCCTGGGGCCAGGCCTCTATGAATGTTTTGTTTCATTAGAAAGCTACCTACAAGAGCATTATGAGATTTAATTAATGGTTACCAAATGCTTTGCAAAGATAACATCATGTGTAAATGATTTGTAATTGCAGTAGAAAGCAACTAAGACTCTGTTAGAGAATGTACTCTGAATTATTATTTTCTGCTGTAGAACATGGGAGCAAATATGAAATGAATCTAAGTGAGGAGCAGAGGTATAGATATGGTTTGACGAAGAGCCTACACATCTGGTCAGAGGGTAAATTCCCTGTCAAGAAAAGACTGAGGAGTAGTGAAGGAGGGCTTGGTCCTATTTCCTAACCCCACAACATGATGTTCCAGCAGTTGGCTGGCCAGTTTGCCATTGTGAATGAATTGGGTCCTCAAACACTGGGTCAGTTAAAATTGGATATGAGATGCCAGGTCAGAACCAGCACAGCTTTCTTGGCTCATTCTCTCAGACAAATTAGAAGCATTTTATTTTCTTTCTTTTTTTTAATGTCTTCATTCTTCACAATCAATTCCTATGTCTGTACATTCAACCTCTGGATTGTTTCTTTTATCTGTCCCTGTTTTCTAACTCCTCCCCATCCTTCCTCAGGACCTCAGAATGTTTTGATTTATGTATTGTGATAGTCTCCTAACTGATTTCTCCACCACTCTTTTTTTTTTCCTAACTATCACTTTTTGGAGAATTCTAATAACCATTATATAAAGTTGTCTTTGACTTTGCACAGAGGAATAGGCTATGAGGTAAAAGCATGAGCTCAATATAAACTCTTAAATATTGGTATTTACACAGAACTTTACCTTAATACTACCTTTGGAGTTAATAGAAATGGTATTTTGATCATTAAGATAATAATATCCAGTAGGGATTAAATAAGGCTGCATAAAATGATTTAATATCACTTCATGCTATTCTTTCCCTTTAGAGAACAGAAATATAAAAATATCCAATACAAAGACGGCATAGCTTTGAGTGGTGATCCTGGATATACTTCATTTCTCCCTACAGATCCATCCTCCTCCCATCTCCACCCTCTTTTGTGCCTTGGATAATGGGCCTCTTTGGATTGTACTAACAGTATCCCTTCTGCTCTGGATTCTTGTTGGATATAGCCAATGAGATGCACTTACAGAAGATCAGAAGGCTGGAGAAAAGAGAGATCAGGCTACAAATTGGCCATGGTTTCTTTTCTTTCCCAAAGGCTAGAGCTCCAGCTTTATCTGGATTCTGGGAACCATGTTATCTCTTTTACCCCTCTAGCTCTAGGGGTGGTCATGTATCTATACTCTTGCTAGCCTGGAATATTAGTGAGAACTTGTTGGTTTTCCTTACTCTATTATTTTACTTTAAACCCTGTTACCACTTTTAAAAAGTCCCTTTATTGAATTATCCTCAATTATCTTATTTGAATATATACTATCTGTTTCCTGCCAGGACCCTGACTGATACAGTGGCTTTATTGGACCCTGGCCTATTTACTGCCAGAAAGAAAGAATTCACAGAATTCCTCCAAAACCAAAACTATGTTTATTTTTTGTGGTGGATGTTACCCAACATTTACTGATATGGATAAAGATCCTATACACTAGCTCGATTCCTTCAGTGATTTAGAAGTACGTTTTGTAACTAGTTTATCTGGGAGTTTATAAGGGAGATATACTTTATATGGATGTTCCATTAGTCATGATAGGCTAAGTTTATGCTGTGGTAACAAATCTCAGGGGATTAAACCACAAAAGTTTTCACTCAGAGTATACCAGGGATCTGGGTAATTCCTCAGGGGTGACTGTCTTCCATGCAGTGACTGAACAATCCAGCAATCTTGTGATTCCATGATCCCAACCTAAGGTCTTCTCTCTAGCATTCTAGCCAGAGAAGAGGGAAACTGGAGAATTTGTCTAGGGACTTTTTACTACTTTAGCCCATAAGTTACACAATCGCATTTCATTGATGAGTACCAATTATACAGCCCTGCCAAACTTCAAGGGGGCTGGGAAGAGGTTTCTGTATACCCAGGAAGGAGGGTCATGCCCAGGAAATAAGATTTGGTAAATGCACCTGCTGCAGATGCCGTAATAAGATTGGTTTTATAGTTGAGATGGGTATTTGGCTACACATAATTTTTTCACAGGTTAAAATTATTGATTATTGTAGCTTTGATCTTCCATTTGTTTCTTAAGGTAAAGCCAAAATTTTTAATGGAGTAGAACCTTTGACTTGCCCTTAGGAGCCTTTTTGCATGCTCCCAGAGTTAGGGTTGTCTTCTTCTATTAAGAAGGGTGTCCTTGTAGGATACTTAGCATGCACCTCTGTACTTAAGACAGGAGAATAGTTCCTCCATAGTTCCATTACAGCAAATCATCAGAAAGTATAGCCTTGAAGTCTGCATAACGGATCTTATAAGAAACTACCCTTTAGAACTGGCTGTTGTATTTCATGCAAGGATACTGTTTAGGTTATCGTTTACCATATTTCACAGCATCCTCCTTATGAAGACACATAGATAAATTCTTTTCTTGATAACAGGAAAAGAGGTGCTTTTTCTGAATAGCTTAAAATAATCTTAAAGACAATGCAAATTGTGTAGATGGCTAGGTTTCCCTTTGATGTTGGCTGCTAATTCATTAGGAACCAACTTTATTGTTTCCTTCTAGCAAGCATACCTTGCTTTATAATATGCATTTGGCTTCACCCCTTATTTCATCTTACTTTTCCTGCATTTATTTTCCTTTGTCCTGATTTCATCACAGTTTTATTTCCATTTTATCTTGCTCTATTGTTTACATGTTTATGTACTGTCTTACAAAATAGCATATAACTACATATAAAGCCAAATTCTGGTACCTGTATAAGTTCCTAAATACTAAATTTTGCCACTAGATAGTGTGATTTTGGTCTCTGGAAGATTTCTCTCTGCAGTGAAAATTTCGTATTTTGTGATAAGAGCACAACATAGAGTTCCTAGATGTGTGTTTTTTAAGCCTAAGTAAAGCAAACTCACTGTAAACATCAAGTCAGTATTTCATGCAAGGTTGTCAGGAATAGTATCCCCAAATTTGCTCCATTGTCTAGCATAATAAGATTGAATAGACCTATCATTAACTAAGATGAAAATGTTGCAAAATACATGAAAGGATGCTCTCATTTATTTTGGTCTTGGGAATGATCTCAATAGAGAATCATTTCACTCAGGTGTTGAAACCTGAGGTATAAACAGCAATCAGCAATTTGAGGCTCAGGGCTGGCTAGATATTTTATCTGGCTTCTAAATCCTTGAATCAGAGCTTGGTGCAAATGTTTCTAGGGGTTTTGGACATTGCTTCATTGAAAGAAGCCTGCTTTTTTGCTGCTATTAGTCTGAGGAAAATAAAAGATATAAATGTCTATTTACATACATATCTCTATGTATGTATGTATGTGTGTGTGTATCTGTCATATATTTATCTCCAGCTTTCTTTTGCTTTTGTTGTTCCCTTCCTCTTCTCTTAGCTTGGTGTTTTTTCGCCTATTCTGTCTTGCTTACTGATATCATTTTCCTCCCCCTCTGTTCAGAATCTCTTTCATTTTCAGCCTTGTTTCTCTCTTTGTTTCATATTTATTTCATTATTTTCCCTTTCAGTTCATTGGCCTTTCTTTCATCTTTTCTCTGAAACTACAGAGAATGGGCTGCATGTGGATTGACTTCTACCCTCCTCCCCTTTCCCTCCGCTTTCTCACTCTGCTTGCTGCCCAGCTGAACTGGTCACTGCAATAGTGTTTTCAAAGTCAGAGCCATTTGATGCACAGAGCTAGTGGATTGTGTGGAAGGAAGGGAAATGGTGTCACTGTCCTCACTTCATTTTTTAGGGGAATGTCCTATTTGCTATTAGCTTTTCTATACTGGGGAAATTTAACCTATGTATTTTTCTTCTAAGAACAATTTAAAAGAGGTTATTAACATTTTTTTCTTCATACCATGGAAACAGATAAACCAATTAGGAGAATTCATGTCCCCCTTCCCCATGTAGCAGTTGGTTTTTATAATCATCTGACCTCCTCCTTCTACCCCCTGCTATTCTCTTCATGTAAAAGGATGCACATTCACAATAGTCTTCTAATTTTTGAATTTGAGAGAAATGGTATGCCCATTATGAATGAAAAATGTACTCTTTTGTTGGATTTAGTATCTTGGGAAACTGGCCAAATTCCAGTTTGCTGCCTAAAAATGACTGAGTCAGTTGTGTTCTTCCTCATCTCTTGTTAAATCTGCTGAGCTATGCGGCAGCCTGGTGGTCTGAATGTTATATTGCTTTTTAAACGTGGCTGCATTCCTGCAGAGGGTGAAAGTAGGGGAATTTGATTCATGAAGCTTAGAGATTCTTGAAGTTACAAAACCCTGAGATACCCTATTAAATGGAATAGTGGTTTGCCCCATCAAATCTTGAGTTCTATCCATAATTTTACTTACCTGAAAAATGTTAATTCATCCATGAATCATTTACTTTAGCACTTATAACATGCCAGGCACTTGGTCAAGTCTAAGGCAGAGAGCCTACTCTCCCAGAGCTTACAAGGCAAGAGTTCTCAGTCTAGGCCACATATTGGAATCACCTGGGGAGTTAAAAAATGTACATAAATCTGAATCTCACCCCTAGCAATTCTGATGTAATTTGTCTAGGTGCAGGCTGGACATATCAATTTTTAAAAGCTCTGCAGATGATTATAATGTTTAACCAAGGTTGAGATCCATTGGTCTAGGGCAGTGATTCTCAGCATCTTTCCTAGACCAGCAGCATCAACATCAGTATCACCTGGGAACTTGTTAGAAATTCACATTATTGGGCCCCACTCTTAGCTTACTAAATCAGAATCTATAGGAGTGAGGCCCAGGAATCTGAGTTTAAATGAGCCATCTAGGTCAATGATCTGCAAACTTTTTCTGTTAAAGGCTGTAAAGTACATATTTTAGGCTTTGTGGACGATAGGCCCCAGTCACAACAATTCATCTCTGCTATTGTAGCACTAAAGCAGCCCTAGGCAATATATTAAAATGTGACTGTGGCTGTGCTCCAATAAAACTTTATTTACAGAACAGGAAGCTGGGCTGGATTTGGTCCTTGAACAGGCATTTGTTGACCCCTGCTCTAGGTGATTCTGATACATGCTAAAGTTTGAGAGCTACTGGTCCAGGAAGAATGATAACTGAATAGTTAGAAAAATGCTATTGGGTATGATAAATTATTCGCTAGGGAAATAAACGGTGTCAACACAGTGCATTAGAAGACACCTAACCCAGATTTGCTGGATACGAAAAGGATTCAAACAGAAAGTATCAACTAGTAAGAGTTAGATTAAAAGGCAAAGAGAGAACATTCTTGGCAGGGGGAGCTTTCCTGCCACTTTTCCTGAATAGGCACCCTCTACTCCATTTGGACCTGCTTCCTTACTGCCTTATTCAACTGTGAAGGAAAACCCTGCCTCCATGATTTGTTTATATGACTTCCCCTTCTTGGAATGTCCTTTCTCTTCTTCTTCATCTCTTTTAGTCCTATCTATTCTTCAAGGCCCAGTTCAAATTGTAAAGGGAGTTTAGAATGCCCTTTCTGTCACCATACATGTGAAATGTCAATACATTAGAGAGACTCCAGCTGCTCATGAGAAGGCAGATGCACAGCCTTTAGGTTAAAGAGCCAGAGAGCTGCCAAAATCAACTGCAAATTTTCAGGTCATATTGGAAGAAGGCAAAGCCTTTGGGTGAAATTGATGATAAATATTGAGTATTCAAAGACTTTAAGTAAATGACAAGAAATTTCTATGATTTGTAATTATTGCAGCAAGAGAAGCTATTCTACAGAGCAAATTGTATAGGATGAGATTAATCTTGGACACACAAAAAAGAAAAACCGGGTTAGACTAAACTAGTCTCACAACCACTTTGAACCATTATAAAAATTATTAGCTTTTCCTAAGTGAGGAAAACTGAAGGCTGATATCCAAACCCACTCTCTATGCTTTATGGTTGTTAGTATTTGTCCATTCACAGTAAATTGCTTTTACTTTTCATTATAGACAGTGAATTGGCATTTTTAGTAAATACTTTTGTTACCCAAACAAAGTTCTACATTGAAATACCTTTCTAGATACTTTCAAATCAAACTGCATACACTGGGCAGACCATACCTAACTATTAAGGACTTGGTTGCTTGGATTGGACAAAATCAGATAAGCAACCTCCCTTATAGAATTCTGTCTTAATGAGGCTTATTTCACTTGGGTCTGGTACAAGCTACACAAAGGCATAGAAGGGACAGAGAGAGAGAATGAAAGAGAGAAAGGAGTGTGTTTATAAGGTTAATTCAATATGACTTTAATATAGGACATAGGAAAATGATGGGAGTTATGTTATAGATGGAGAGGTAGGCAGGGACTAGAAAATGTAGGCCTTCATATCCTATGCTAAGTTGTTTGAACTTTATCCTTACAGACATGGTGAGCCATTTATATTTAAACATTTAAGGGGAGTGAAATGATTTATTTTGTATTTTATAGATGCTCTAAAAATTATGTGGAGGAATAAACTGGAGAGAGATAATCTTAGGCAGGGAGGAGATAGTGAATTCCACTTTGGTTATGCTGTATTGAGCTATCTCTGGAACTTATCTAAATTTTCCTCACCATTCTACAACTTCTTACATCAGTTTATCAGCTGGAGCTCTCTATTCAAACTTAAGTCCCTCCTGGATTCAACAACTTACTTAAGGAACTGAAAATTAGACATTAACAATCACACGTGCATAGAGAAAAATAACAGAAATATTAAAACAAAAAGGAATTTTAGAAAAATCAATTATTCTGGTTTCCTTATTTTACAAATAAAGGTTATAACTGTAAGAAATTTCATGTAAGCCTCGTGATAATCATGAAGAAAAAACCTGTAGTAGATACACAAAAACTAAAGAGAAATGAATCAAAACATACCACTAAAAAAAATCATCACATCACAAAGGAAGATAGCAAAAGAAGAAGAAAATAACAAAGGAACTACAAAATAGTCATAAAACAATAAAAAAATGGCAATAGTAAATCCTTACCTATCAGTAATTACTTTAAATATAAATGGATTAAATTATCCAATCAAAAGATAGAGTGGCTGAATGGATAAAAAACAAGATCCAATGAAATGCCACCTACAGGAGACTCACATTAGCATTAAGGACATACAATAGACTGAAAGCGAAAGGATGGAAAAACATATTCCATGTAATGGTAATCAAAAGAGAGCAGGGGTAGCTATCCTTAAACCAGACAAAATAGGCAATAAGTCAAAAATTGTCACAAGAGACAAAGAAGGTTATATATAATGGTGAAGGGGTCAATTCATCAAGAGGATATAACAATTGTAAATATATATGCATCCAATGTCAGAAAACCTAAATATATAAAGCAAATATTAACAGAACTGAAAGGAGAAATAGACAGCAATACAATAATAGTTGGGGACTTCAATATACCACTTTTATCAATGGATAGATCATCCAGACAGAAAATCAATGAGGAAACAGCAGACTTGAACAACACTGTAGACCAAATGGATGTAACCAACATATACAGAACATTCTACCCAACAGCAGCAGAATACACATTCTTCTCAAGTGTACAAGGAATATTTTCCAGGATAGATCACATGTTAGGCCACAAAGCAAGTCTCACAAATTTAAGAAGATTGAAATTATATCAAATACCTTTTCCAACCACAATGAAATGAAACCAGTAATAAATAACAGAAGGAAAATTGGAAAATTCACAGATGTGTGGAAATTAAACAATATACTCCTGAACAAGTGGGCCAAAGAAAAAATCAAAAGGGAAATAAACAGCATCTTGAGACAAATGCAAATGGAAGCAAATTATACCAAAACTTATGGAATGCAGCAAAAGCAGTTCTAAGGGGAAATTTTACAGCAATAAACACCCATACTAAGCAAAAAGAAAGATCTCAAATAAACTACCTAACTTTACACATCAAAGAACTAGAAAAAGAAGAATAAAATAAGCACAAAGTTATCAGAAAAAAGAAGTAAAAATCAGAGCAGAAATAAATGAACTGGATATTAGAAAACAATAGAAAGATCAACAAAACTAAGAGTTGGTTTTTTGAAAAGATTAACAAAATTGACAAAATGTTACCTGGACTAAGTAAAAAAGAAAGAGAAGAAGCAAATAAAATTATAAATGAAGGAAGAAACATTACAACATAAATAAAAAGGATTATAAAAGGCTACTATGAACAATTATATGCCAACAAATTAGACAACCTGGAAGAAATGAATAAATTCCTAGAAATAGACAACATGCCAAGACTGAATCATGAATAAATAGAAACTCTGAGTAGACCAATAATGATAAAAGTGATTGAATCAGTAATCAAAACCTGCCATCAAAGAAAAACACTGGAATAGATCGTTTCACTAGTCAACTATACCAAACATTTAAAGAAGAATTAATACCAATCCCCATACTCTTCCAAAAATTTGAAAAGAAAGGAACACTTCCCAACTTATTTTATGAAGCCAGCATTACCCTGATACCAAAGCCAGACAAGAACATTACAAGAAAGGAAAATAACAGGCCAATATCCCTGATGAACATTGATGCAAAAATCCTCAACAAAATACTAGCAAACCACATTCAACAGCAAATTTAAAGGATGATAAACTATGATCAAATAGGATTTATCCCTGGGATGCAAGGGTGGTTCAACATATGCAAGTCAATAAATATAATACACCACATTAACAAAATGAAGGGTAAAAATCATATGATAATCTCAGTACATGTGGAACAAAATTCAACATTTGTTTATGATAAAAACTGTTAACAAATTAGTTAGAGAAGGATTGTACCTCAACATAATAAAGGGCATATATGATAAGCCCATACCTAACATCATACTCAACAGTGAAAAAATGAAAACATTCTTCTAAGATCAGGAATAAGACAGAAATGCCCACTCTCACCACTTCTATTCAACATAGTACTGGAAGTCCTAGCCTGAGTGATTAGTCAAGAAAAAGAAATTAAAGGGATCCAAATCAGAAAGGAAGAAGTAAAATTGTCTTTGTCTGCAGATGACATTATCTTATATATAGAAAACTCTAAAGTCTCCACCAAAAAAGTGTTTGAACTAATAAACAATTCAACAAAGTTGCAGGATACAAAATCAAAATTTAAAAATCTGTTGCATTTTTATACACTAAAGACTATCTCTCTGAAAAATAAACAAAGAAAATAATCCTATTTACAATAGCATCAAAGAGAATAAATACTTCTTAGGAATAAATTTAACCAAGGAAGTGAACGATCTGTATACTGAAAACTATAAAACATTAGTGAAAGAAATTGAAGAAGACACAAATAAATGGAGCAGTATTCTATATTCGTGGATTGGAAGAATTAATATTGTTAAAATGTCCATACAAACCAAAGTGGTCTACAGATTCAATGCAATCTCTATCAAAATTCCAATGGCATTTTTCACAGAAATAGAAAAAAAATCTTAAAATTCATTGGAACTATAAAAGACCCTGAATAGCCAAAGCAAATTTGAACAAGAACAAAGCTGGAGGTATCACACTTCCTGATTTCAAGTATATTACAAAGTGATAGTAATCAAACAGTATGGTACTGGCATAAAAGCAGACACATAGATCAATAGAACAGAATAGAGAGTTCAGGAATAAACCCATGTCAACTAACCTTCCACCTGGTGCCAATAATACAAAATGAGGAAAAGATAGTCTCTTCAATGGATGATGCTGTGAAAACTTGATATCCACGTGAAAGGAATAAAATTTGACCCATATTTTACACCATACACAAAAATCAACTCAAAATGGATTGAAAATTTAAATGTAAAACCTGCAACTGTAAAACTCCCAGAAGAAAATGTGGGGAAAAAACTCCTTAACATTGGTCTTAGCTATGATTATTTTGGATATAACACCAAAAGCAAATACAACACAAGCAAAAATAAACAAGTGGGATTATGTCAAACTAAAATCTTCTGCACAGCAAAGGAACAATCAACAAAGTGAAAAGGCAGCCTACTTAATGGAAAAAAAATTTGCAAACCATATATCTGATAAGTGGCTAATATCCAAAATATATAAGGAACTCCTACAACTCAATTGCATAAACACAAATAAGCTGGTTAAAAAACGGGCAGAGAACCTGCATAGACGTTTCTCCAAACAAGGCAAACAAACGGCCAAGAGATATATGAAAAGGTGCTTATCATCAGTAATCATCAGGGAAATGCAAATCCAAACTACAATGAGATATCGCATCACACCTGTTAGGATGGCTATTATCAAAATAATGAAAGATAGTAAGTGTTGGCAAGGATGTAGAAAAGGGAATTCTTGTAGACTATTGGTCGGAATGTAAATTGGTATAGCTATCATAGAAACCAGTATGGAGGCTCCTCCAAAAATTAAAAATAGAACTACCATATGATGCATCTATCTCACTTTTGGGTATTTATCCAAAGGAATTGAAATCAGGATCTCTAAGAGATACCTGCATTCCCATGTTTTTTGCAGCATTATTCACAACAGCCAACATATGGGAACAAACTAAATGTCCATCAATGGATGACTGGGTGAAGAAAATGTGGTATATACATGCAATGTACATCAGCCTTAATAAAAAAGGAAATCCTGCCTTTTGCGACGACGTGCATGGACCTAGAGGACATTATGCTAAGTGAAATAAGCCAGACACAGAAAGAGAAATACTGTATGATTTCATGATTTATATGTGACATCTAAAATAATCAAATTCATGGAAGCAGAGAGTAGAATTATGGTTGCCAGAATCTGGTGGGAGGGGGAAATGGGCAGTGTTGGTGAAAGGGTACAAAGTTTCAGTCACCCAAGATGAATAAATTAGGAGATTTACTATACAGCATAGCGTCGTTAGGTAATGATAATGTATTGTATACTTAAATATTGCTAAGATTGTAGATCTCATGTCAGGTGTTCTTATCAGAAAATAACAGTAATAGTAATAATGATAACAATAATAATAATAATACAGGGTCTGGGAGTAAACTTGGGAAGTGATGGATATACCTATGGCCTTGATGGTAGTGATGATTTCACAGATGTATACTTACCACAAACTCATGGAGTTATATACATTAAATATGTACAGCTTTTTACATGTCAATTATACCTCAATACAGTAGTTTTCAAAAAATGAAATAAGGAATCTGAGTCTCAGGGAGATTAAATGTCTTATCCAAGGTTGCACATCTAATGAGGTCAAATCTGAGTAGAGAAATAGTATTTTTCCTTCTATTTGAGTGTATTTTTAAATTTTAGCACCCTACTTTCTGTGTGTCTGTGTGTGTGTATAGCAAGAGATATGCAGATGTACATACAAATACACTACTTTATACAGAAAACATCATAGGTAATATTCAGTCAAGGTTAAAGTCTAACAATAGCTGGATGGCTCTCTTATATTTAATAGAAACTGAACCAACAGAAGAAAACCTCCCTAGTGTATTTTTATGGTTATAGTTTTCATGATTGATCCAATAAGTTGGACTGATTTTTACATCAAAGGGAAAGATTTATTTCACGAATTTCAGGTTACACTGAATATTAGCCAGTCTCGTCAGTTAACATTAGCCATCAAGCAATCACTGAACATGGGCTATAATATACATACATTTTTACACATTCATTACATAGATAAGTTTGTAAACATTAGGGAGCATCTGAGAAGTTCTGATTATGCGTGTCCCCCAATTTAAAATAAATTCTATTTAAAATTTTGTCAAAATAAAGACTAAAAAAAATTAACCTTACCTCATATAGACAATCTCTATCTACCTCTAATCTACAGAATTAGAAGGAATCAGTTTGAATTTGTTCAAGCTATTTTCAGATGGGTAAGTGTCTGCAAATGAACACATCTTTGTAATTGGACATAATATATACAATTTGTCTATTGAAAATCAGCATTTAGAGAAAGAACTTTTGGATTCAAGGTGGAAAGAATGAACTCCCAAACACTTGTGGTATGTGTAAGGGAGGAAATTGAGAGAAGCAATAGAAGAAAACTAATGCATTTATGTAGGTGTTCCTGAAATGAACAAATATTGCCTAGGCTGACATTTCCTGAGTATAATGTCTTATTTAACTGATAGCTTTTCCATTTTTATCAGGAGCCATTAGAATATCTGAACCGTGTGAATGTTAATTCTGGGGAAGTGACATGTTCTGTCTACACTTATTCTTTTGCCTCTAAGGCTTATTTTAAAAAGTACTTTTTTTTCAGATATATTAAGAACTCTAGGTGACATCAACAAAATTAAAAACTAAGTATAAAATTGGAATATCAATTTTGGTGGAATTTATATGCAATGCATTATTGGGTATTTACCAAGACATGTATAATGTGAACAGTTATGTATAAAGGTTAATTTCATCCTTGAAGCTGTCAGATGCTTTTCTCCTCAATTTTTATAGTTTTAACAAAGATGCCCACCTCATTCTCAAGCTACCAAAATTAATAAGAAATCATATTATTATCTCTTGGATCCCCTTCCCAGTTTATGTGTCAGTAGATACCCTGTTGCAAGTGGAACTGCCTTTCACTGCCATTTTCCTTAATTCCTGAAGTCATCATTTATTTGGGTTCATTGCTCATTCTGTGGCAGAAGATATCCTTTCTGAGACACGGTTTGTTCCTCTCTCTTTGCCTGCTTTCCTGCTTTACTAGGTTCAGTTCTTCTTTTCCCTCCAACATGGCTACTTTCTTCCTGTCACACCCTCTTTTGCAATTTCAGTTAGTCACTATCAGTACCAAAGCATGAAAATGGTTTTTCCCCCAAGAGAAAACACTATTCATAATTTTGGTCAGTCTTCCAGAGAGACGGTTTCAATGAAAGCGTGATTATTCTTTTTGTCTCAATCTTTCTGGCTTGGATTAGTTTATAGCATGCAATTTGAAACACATGCTGTGTTTTATGCATCTCTTGTTCATCATGTAGTTTTCAAAGAGGAAATGAGAAACCATCTTAAACCTAACCTGTTTTAGTTTAAGAAAAGGGCATAACAGAGACAGATAAGATTTTTCAAAAGTTCCCTTCCTTTGTCCTTAAAAAAATCTCTAGTTTCCTCTCTGGTTCCTAGCAGGGGGATACCTTGTCAGCTTTATTTCTTGGCCTGGAACACAAGGTTTCAGGTAAAATCATTTTTTGATTCAAGTCTGCTTCATCTACAGGAAGACTGAAGGAAAAAAAAATCTATTTTTTCTTAAAAAAACTTCAAAATGTGCCTTCATGGCTTCTTTAACCAAGAAATACTGATTGTGCCAATCTGGAACTAAGCTAAGAACAGGTCTGACTTCCTTTTTATTTCTACTTTTTATGATTAAGACAAGTAAATTAAATTTGTAGGATTTATTGAAACACTTGACACAAATCAAAACTCACTTTGGCTTTTAAACAATGTGCAAATTAGTAAATATTTATTAACATCCATACAGCAGTTGAAAAGAAAAATATTTTCAAAGAGGAGAACATTTCTTCCCCTAAAAAATCTTCCTTTGTTTCAAAACCAAGGATGTTCAATTGCACAGAGAAAGCTTGAATTTTCCATAAAGGGATGTAACTTTCACAGTTAAAATAGTCTTTTTTAAGAAAGTCATTTTTAAGAAAGTATTCTGATGAGTTTTGTTTCTCTTCTATTAAATCTATAGTGATTATACCTTAATAGGCTTGTTCAACAGGCACACCCCTTGAAGGAGTTCAGGATAACCATTAATTCATGACACAGTATTCATAGCAGTGACACCTAAGTTATGCCTATTTTTAAACCACAAATTACTGACCATCTGGTCTTTCAAAAATATCCACACTTTTAGGAGGTTAAAAAAAGGTTTGACAAGGATATTCTGAAATATTTCTGCCAATATGTGAAAATCTAAAAATTTTCTGCTTATCAGTTTTCACATCTATATCATTTGAATGCTTTGGCTGATATGAGTCTGTTTTAGTTGATTCCTCAGGTTTAACTTGTTTCTGTTGCATTTGTCTTGTGAGAGGTGATGTTTTATGAAGTAATCAAAATTCTTCCACAAAGGATGTTTGCTTAATTTACCTCTGATCCTTTTCCTTGGTTATAAATTGTGCTTTAGTCCAGGAGTGTGTTATTTTCTATTTCCAGCCTTTGTTGCTTTCCCTTCAGGACCTTTTGTTACTACTTTTAGGGAAAGCAGTGCTTCAATGGATTATAAGAATGTTAAGGCTAAGGCTGGAAGTAGTATACTTTCCCAACAGAGTTAACAGAGATGGGGCTAAGGCAGAAGCAACATGAAAGTATTGGGCTTATGAGGAGTTGGATAGGCCTAGGACAGAAGTTATCGGAAGAAAGGAGCAAAGTAATGGTAGGCAAGATCTTGGCTTTCAATACTATTCTCTAATAAAAGAAGGTAGGGTTCCTTAAAGAAATGGCTAATCCTAGGTCTGGGGCACGAGATATGTAATATGAACCTGGAACATCTTGTAGTGCCATAAATTACGGAAGTGCTCAAAAAGACAAAATGATAGGGGTATGTCAAAGGGAGACAGGAGCCAACCTGAAAGGACTCCCAACAGCTAAAATAGGAACAATTTGTTCAACAAAATAAATCACATAGTATTAGATTATAAACGTAAGTATAAATTACATATGAGTCCAAAATGATATAAATAAATTATTAAATAAATAAATAAATACACAAATGAATAAATAAAGGAGAATAGACAAGACTCCCATGCATAATTCATGTAGACAACTTCCCTTCCAGGAGGGGTAATTTAATTCCACCCTCTTGCATGAGGGCTTGACTTACTGACTCACTTCCAAAGAACAGTGTATGGAAAAAGGGGGAGTAATTTTGTAATGGAGAAATCTGATATACACTACCTATGCCAGGTGATCAAGGCTAATATCATCAGTGATTAAGACATGTTGATCATATGTACCCTTTATACAATGGGATGAAAATGGCACTTCACCTCTGTGATCTTACTCCCCCAAACCCATAACCTCAGTCTAACCATGAGAAAAACATTAGACAGACCCAAATTGATGGACATCATACTACAAAACACCAAAGAAGTACTCCTCAAAACTGTCAAAGTCATGAAGAAATGCAAGCAAAGACTGAGAAACTGTCACACACCAATGGAAACTAGAGAGACTTGATTACTAAATGTGATGTGGGATCCTCAAACGGAAAAAGGACATTAATAAAAAACTAGTGAAATCTGAATAAAGACCTGAATTGGGTTAATAGTAACGTACTAATGTTATTTCCTTAGTTGTGATGAATGGAGCATGGAGCATGGTTTATAAGATGCTAACAACAGGGGAAACTGGGTGAAGAGTAAATGGGAATTCTCTGTACTATCTTTGCAAGTTTTCTGTAAATCTAAAATTATTTCAAAATGAAAACTTTATTTAAAAAAAGTAAATGGTAAGGAGATCTTCCAAAAGGAATGGACCATAGACATAAATTTTGTACATCATAACTGTCACTTTGAGGCACATCTCTGTTTATATGAAATAGAAGATCAATTAATGGTAAGTGTTCTCAAGCGAGTACCTAGAGAGGATGAGGAAATTCCTAGATATTGGATGTTGTTGAGACAGTGGTGTGTATTTCTAGTATTTGTAGCATGTGGGAGGAGAAAAGAGAGTCTCAGTTGGAATGATGCCCTGGATAAACTAGGTGACTATTTGTAGATTCAAATTCAAGGATAGGATCTATTGGAGACAAAAGAAAGAGAGAGAGAGAGAGAGAGAGAGAGAGAGAGAGAGAGAGAGAGAGAGAGAGAGAGAGAGAGAGAGAGGAGAGAGAGAGAGAGAGAGAGAGAGAGAGAGAGAGAGAGAGAGAGAGAGAGAGAGAGAGAGAGAGAGAGAGAGAGAGAGAGAGAGAGAGAGAGAGAGAGAGAGAGAGAGAGAATGGGGAGAATAGGAATAGTCTCTCCTATGAATAATCTTGGCATTGTGATATGTTTGTAATCAAATAGGAGACAGAAAAAGCTAGAGCTGAGGTCAGTTGCTTCAGGGAGGAGATTGGGGAAAAGGAACACAATTTTAAAAAGTATATATGCAGGTGAGATATGGGAGAAAGGGAAAAATGATACTTTAATATCTTTCCAGACTGAAAGAAGCAGAAGGGAAGAGGAGATGGTGTAGGTACCCAGAAGAGGGGAAATGATTAATTAAGCTACAGTGAGAGGCCAATCAAACAAAGACTCTGTATGCTACATCAGACATTTAGACAAATGGTCCCATATTTATCAAAAGTTGAAATGATTGACATCTTGGGAATGATCCCAAGGTATATGTAGTCATCTAGTTACTGGTCTGGAGGAGATTGAGGCAAATTTAGATCTGTGGTGATTTAAGAAGGAGAGTCAAAATTGTTGGAACATCATTTTGGTAAAGCCTCTGAGTAGATCTCTTGGCTTTATTTAGCAGTGGAATGATGACATTAAGAAAACTTGTGATTGAGATGGTACTGAAAGATATTGACAGAACATTTGGATTAGTGAGTAAAAGTGAAAGAGGGTAGAGGTCAGAGGAGGCCACACTTTTTCTCTGGGAGTTGGGATTATGAAAATAATGGAGAGTATTACATGTTTTAGCATGATTCAAAAGAATAACAAGCATGCTTTATAGCCAGCTTTCAGATATGGGAAAGAGCAGCAGAATGTGGGGATAACACTTTGTATTACCTTTGCCAGAAAGAATAGTCTTAAGTAGTACACAAAATTATCTAACAGCATTAAAAAAGTATAACAAAGGTAGCAGAACAATGACTGCTGAAACAATATTTTATCCAGAAGTGATCAAAGAGGACAGCAATCTGCCTCAACTTTTGATACTACATTGACTAGTTGTACCAGAACCATGGTTAAATCTAGAGTAGAACTAACTCCAAGTTCACACATTTGGTGTGATATTTTCCAACAGTTATGCAGTGGCTGAGAATAATTATGAATTGGTGAGTTCAGTAACTTTGAATTGTCTATCATCTTGTAAAGAGTAGTTTAAAAGCAGTTTACTTGTTTGTGCTAAGTTCACTATATGTTCTATTTTTTCTTTTGAAAAAAGATAATTGAGTAGCAAAGCATATTATATTCTCCTTTTCTCATCCATGGAGGTTGTTCAGACTAAATTCCCAGACAAGTTACTGCAGTTGGTGACAGCATGTCTGAACTGATGGCAATCAACTCATGTGGAAATAGTTTCCAGAGTATTGGTCTTGCAAATTGTAAAATCAGAGCAAACAGAAACTTTGCTAGAGTGTATTGAGTATTCAGAATATGAGCAGCAGAAGAAAATGCTTTAAGAAGAGACTTTTAAGTGGTGATAGTAGAAAGAGCTTAAAGTAGGTACGGAAGAGAAAAGGAGAGAAAAAGATGCAAACAGAGGCAAAAGAGAGAAAGAGCTGTAGGAACTCAAGATGAAATCTGTTCCTGTCAAAACCAGGATCACATAGATGAGGAAAGAGCTGAGCTGCCATTGATGGCAGGAGGATGAAGATGAAGCTGAGTGAGAAAAGGCCCAGGTAAAGAAAGGCTGGCCACAATCCTCAAAGGACAGTCTGAGCCATTTTAGGGATGTTTCTTCTTAAAATTGCAATCATTTTCATTTGAATGGGCCTTTAGGGGCAGTTTTGAGGGAAATCCTTCAGATGTACAATTGAGAACAAATTGCAAAGGTATTTTGGAGGTTTCATCTTATGCTCCACCTGGCTGGCACTGGTTGAATCTCACAGTCCCCATCTTTCCTTACTGCTTGTCCCAGATTCCCAAATTGCAAGGCTGTTTAATGACTGTGAGGCAGCAAGGTACAGGAATTGCAGCAGTTTGAGATTTATGTAGAGACTATGTCATCAAGGCTTGCTCGTTCTTCCAGCTCTACAAAGGATGTGGATTACCAGATAAAGATCTGTGGGCTTTGTAAATCAGTTCAAACTTAATAGTGATGTTTGGAACTTGTACTGAGTTTACTGGAGCTACTTCTTTCAATCTTAGAGCTTTACATAATCTTTTCTTGCATGCACTGTGATTGCCTTTATAGATAGATTCATAAATTACTCCTGGTATACAAAATACCTAGGAGGCTGACTCTTTGCACAGCATGGGACAAAGACCTGAGTGTTCAAATATCAGAAGACAGCTGGAACACAATCTGTGCAAAGGCAATTGGAGCCCTCAGGTCCATTCAATACTAACTTAGTACATCTAGTGAGATTTGGGAAAATATCACTGAGTTATACATTTATAAATTTAGTAACCTGGCATCGTCGCCTCTATTTTCCTCTCTTTCATATATTTTGATCTATAACATTAAGCTTACTAGAGCACTCTGTCTTTGATATGCTGAGCTGCATTTCCAGAATACAGTAAGCCAAATCTGTCTTTGCAAGAACTGTGTAAATGTCTCTCTTCTATGAGGAGAAGGGGATCTTAGAGAAATCTTGGGTTTGATTTGGGTTTCTCTCCTGCCGACAAAGAATAGCAGAGACTAAATACTGCAGTATCTAAATTAAACCAACCTTTGTGTCTCTCTTCGTTTAAAATGTTCTCTCCAAAAGTGTAGATGAGGCAGCTCCATAGGTTTATGTTGTTTGCTTTCATATTATTAATGGTTTCTCTTAGTGTATTAATTACTCTATATGTGGAGGATAAACGATGTTGGAAACTGTATTAATTCCTTTGTGCCATCAAAGAATTATATACAGTAAGATAGGAGCTTCACAGGGCTGCTACTTATCCCTGGAGAAGGCCCCAGAGTTTTAGTTTACCACAGACCTGTTTTAGGATTGTTCTGGTGAGTGGTGGTCACAGGTCTACTCCCATTATTTGGTGGCTCTTTGATTTGAGCCCAATTGGCTACAGATAGAGCTTCTGAAGGAATCCAGGTTGTTGGGACCTCAGATACAAATTCTTAATGAAATTCCAGAAGTTCTTATTAACTGGAAAATCACCAGATTAAGAAGTCAGAGTATGGGAGAGTGGGTGTTTCTGTCAAAGAAAAAGCAAATCTGAAATCTAGAAAATTTATCCTTAACCTTTAAACTCTCCATATAATTTTCATCCATAGTCCACCCTCATTGGAAATTCTCTTTTGGACATCAGATATCTAGAAGTAATGAGCCAATAAGATACACCTACATGTTCCTGATGATTACTGTCTTTTGGAGGGAATTTTGTACTACAGGTGCATCTGGTGCATCACCGATAGAGCTTAAAATAAAATTTAGAGCTTTTAAAAACTTTTTTTCATTTTCACTTGATAGTCTGTCCAATCTCTTTGGCCTCATCAAGATGAGATGTTTCAGAGTTAAATGATCAAAGATAAACAAATGGAAAGTTTCCAAACACAAGATTGCAAAGATTTTTATGTGACTCTCTAAATAAAGGTATGAGTAGGGAAATACCCTAAAACTAAAGCTAATTAGCTGTATGATTCCCCCAGAGCTGACACTTTTAGTTTGATAACCTTTCCTGAGTCCCTTAAGATTGGTTCATTCAATCTTTTTCTTGGTTTGGTTACACATATTGTTTGCTTACTGGGTGTAAAACCATGAAAAAATAATTAATGAATTTGAATATATATACACAAATATATGTATACACATATATCCTTTCTGTGCTACAATAATAAATTTAATTTAATTCATAACTGTAGGTTTTTATATAGTTTTTATATAGTATAGGCTTGTGACATCTCCACTATGAATAGTAAAGGCTATATGCTGTCTACAGTCCACATGGGCAGAACCTCAGTGTATGCTGAAACAAGCTATGCATGTGAGGGTCACATGAAAAACCCATCAATGCTACATTAAGGAGACAATTTGGAATTTTTTATTCTCTTTTCTTTTCTTTGGTGATGGTCTATGAAAGCAGCCAGTGAGTCTCTGCTGAATCTCAGTGTTGCGTACCAGTCCTATGGCTATTTACTTTTTCTTCTGAGGCATATCAGTCCAGTTATCTCAGCCTGTTGAATGTGATATATTTGGCAGGGGTAATATTACATATTCTCTTTCATGTTTGCACCATGACTAGATTCTGGAAATGGCCCATTCATCTTAGACTTAATCTGTTGAGCTAATTTTCAATATCGTTTCTTTAATGCTTGACTATAATACCTCAACACTTCATAGCAATCTATAGTTAAGTGTGACTTCTATCCCTTATTGGGATGCAATAAATACTTGCTTCTACTGACTGCTGCTGGGAGGTAATATTGGCATTTCATAAAACCAGCATGATGGTTTTGTCTGGAGCACTGCATTTGTTAAGCATTTTAATGTGCTATATTCTTTGGTTAACTTTTAGTTATTTATAGATATCCAGGGCTGGAAAGGATTAGAGAGGTCATATAGTCCATACAGCAGCCACATCAGCCCTGTCCCTGCCTTTAAGTAGCACCACAAAGACATCCAACTTATGAGGAGCTGATCTGTTTTCTTAAAAATCCTTGGTAAAAGAGATTCCTGATTCCCATAAGTCACTCATTTCTATAACTAATAATCCTCACTGTCGGGGAATTCTTTATGTCGAACAGGTTTGTCAAGTTTCTGATGAGAGCAGCTCCTTTTGATCTGCTGTAGTAGATATGGAGAATTGTTACTTTTCTGGGGAAAACAAAACAAAAACCCTAAAAACAATTATGAAACCACCTTCAGCCCTCTTTTCTCTGGACCAAAGAATTTCAATTTCTTTCTAGACCTATTTGAATACATTTTAGTCACATTTGTCACTCTTTTCCAGAAGCTATTCAAGTTCTTTATCTCTCCTTAAAAGTGTGTATTGGAACATTGGACACAGTACCCTGAGATTAATGTATGAGTGGGAAGGAATCCCATCTCAAAATCTCAATTCCCCAAAGCATTGTTCTCCTTAGACCAGTCCCAAACTGCTGAAATCCAATTATATGGAGAAAAAGTAGTTTCTGCCAATGCCACTTCTTGCTTCAGTCCTCCTCAATTCTGAGTCTGGATATAGGCCATTTTTTTTTCATTTCCATTTTTTTTAAACTCCTTCAGAAAAGAAGAATTTTTTCTACACATTTTCTTAATTTATCCCATTTTGCACAATATTCAAATAACTCTTCACTGTCTGCCAAGTTGGTGATTCAACAATGATTTTTAAACTCCAAACTATGTACATGGCACTGTGATCGGTGTATCCGTATGCTGGCTTAAATTGTATGGCTACCTCATGACTTGAGCTTGGCTTCCAGTCTTGGCAAATTTTGAGGTAAGCTTGCCTCTGTGGTCAGTTGCCATTCTGAAGATATACAGTATTTATACAGAGGCAGTATTCTGTTTCTATGAATCTATGTATATGAGAAGTATAGGGTCATTCATTCTTGATTTAGTCAACAAATATTCATTAAGCATATACTATGTACTGAACAAAAACACACATAAGATCTTCCCTCATGGAACTTTCAATTTAGTGGAGGAGGTAGACGTTAATCAGAGAATCACACAAGTGTATGTAAAAAATCACAAGAATGGAAATGCTGTAAAAGAGAGGTGTAAGGTATAATGAGAGCATGTGATAGTGGGACCTGAACTGTGAGAGAGGGGAGGGAAAGCTTCACTGAGGAAGGAATGCTTGAGTTGAGACCTGAGGAAGAGCATGTGTCTACTAGATTCTCACTAACCTCCATAATGTCACTGTACCTGCCTCCAAAAGTCATTCAAGTTTTGGGGATGGAGGTGGGGGTCAAGTATGGAGGGGTAGAGCCAGGATAGTAGTTGTATGTTATAATGCAGGTATAGTAGAACTGGAGGGCCAGGAAGCAAGTAGCAAATATGTAGACTAATTGCTACTTATATTTAAAAAAAGAAAGGAAAAATCACCTGTCTCAGATTTTCAATCTGGATGAAAAGAGGAAGCAATTAAACACTGTTACATAGGTGTGAAGACCAGGAGGCAAGTAGTATTGCTTGGCAGTGGATTTTACAATGACTTTTTTTTCTTCTTAATTGGTAGAGTTGATATCACCTATCAACTTTGAGGAATGTAATTTTTAATAGTGAAGTGATCTCATGGTTCCCACTAGCTAGAATCCAATAGGATGATGGATTTATAGGTGAAAGTTAAAGTTTGAAGTGTTTCAGAGTGAGTAAAATAATTGTGTAGTGTGCCTAGAGCATTACAACAGACGGTAGAAAAAGCAACTGATTAAATAGGATTATCTTAGTATGTTAAATTTGAAAGTTGTATCACCAGCTGTGTAAGAAGATAGTGTGGAGGGTTTCATTTGGTAAGTTGAGCATCTAAAGTCAAATGGTGCGAGAAGACGAAAGCAAGCTGTGACAAAAGGTTTATAAAATACTCTTCTGAAATGGCAAAGCCTGAGAGGGGACATGACAAATCTGAGTAAGGTGGAAAAGTGAGATCAGATTTGTTTGCCATTTTTTGGAATGCCTTTAAAGTGTGAGTAAGGAAAACTGAGGACAAAAAGGAATGCTTCTTTAGTTTGGACAACACACAGATATAACTCATTACCCAAAAACTGTGATACAGAAGAGGATTGCAGATTATTTTTTTAGAAGATTGTGACAAATTTGAGTTTTTAAAAAATTTTTACTTTAGCTAGGATTAAGCTATATATTTCCAGTTTTATAGTTTTGCTTTTAAATTTCAAGCTATGTCTTTGTTTTTTAAAATTTGTTTTCTTTAACTGTAAAATTAATTATTTAAGCAATATTGGAAGAACATTTAAATCTCTCTTGTTCTAATATTGCTATGTTAAAAATAATATCTTATAGTTTTCAAGGTCTCATTTGTCTATATCTCGTAGTCCAGCATAATGATTAAGAGCATGGATTTTTGAGTTAGGCTTGCCTAGGTTTGATTTCTGCCTGTACTACTTAACTGGTTATGTGATTTCAGCAAGTTGCTTAATGTCTCTGTTACTCAGTTTCCTTATCTGTAAAATGAAGATAAAAATAGTATCTACTCATAGGCTTGTTGTAAGGCATAAAAATGTTAATATATATATAGCCCATAGAACATGCCTAGCTGACAATAGGCATAGTATGAGTATTATTAAGTGCCAGACATTGTTCTAAATCCTTTATATGCACCTTCTCATTAAATTCTCAGACTACCTCATTTGATAAGTATAATCCTCATTTTATAGATTAGAAAGTTGATCACAATGAGGTTAAGTGACTTTTCTAAGGTCACACAACTGGCAAAGGTGAGTTTGAAACCCAGGACATTTGACTCAAGAACCTATACTCTTACTATACTGTACTTTATCCAGTCTAAGTTTTATCCATGTATGTTTGTATTCTATAAAGTCTTAATCAGGGTACATATGTAAAATTTATTTTTTCTATTATTAGTAAACATTATTTTTTGAACAGTTTCCATGATGCTACATTGTAGTCATGGTTGTTATTTTTAATTTACGAAAAATAGTCCATCATGTTGATGTGCCCTAATTCTCTCACCATTACATTATTATTAGACTTTTAAGTTGTTCATAGAATTTTGCTTTTGAAAATAGCATCATTATGGGTATCTTTGTAATATAGGTTTTTCTTCTTTTGAATTATTTTATTGAGATAAGTTCTGAGGGGCTAGATTACTGGGTCATAGAATACAAACATTATAAAATATTTAGGAAATTCAAAGATGTAAAACACATACACAAAAGTAAAAATCACCTATAATTCATTCTTCTTTCTCTTTTTATTGCATATGAACTGAAAAAAATTCTCCTTTCCTTACTGCCAGACCCACAACACACAGAAAATCACTGTTAACAGTTGAGTGTACATCCTTTTCAGGACACATACACATTCATACACATACACACACGCGCATGCAAGTTTTACTTTTTAAACCAAAAATGGGATTGGGCTAAATGGTAAAATATTTATATATGAATATTTTAGTGTTTCTTAAAACATACTGGGCCAAATTGCCTACCAAAATGACTTTATCTATTGATAATGCCACTAGCAACATGTAAACATACTTGCTTTCCCAGTATTGGATTTTTATCTTTATTTTAAATTTTGTGCAGTTTATTTTATAAACCTAAGACTGCTTCAGACTCTTATTGAACTTGTTTTCATTTGCATCATTTTGATTCTTCTAGTTTGTTGAGGTGATTCTTGTCCTCTGTTCTGGATATACAAGGCTTTAGAGTCTGACAGATCTGGATTTGACTTTTGCCTGTATTACTTAGTGTGCCATGGGCAAATAACTTATTTTTTCTGAGACTCAATTTCCTCATCTGTAAAATGGAATTGTGAGTATTAAGTGAGATAACTGATAATTTATATAGATCAAACAATGCCTTGCATAAAATAAGCCCTCAATAAAAGTTAATTATCAACCCCTCTTCCATTTTGATTATTTGCAAATTGAATAAATAAGTCACTGTATGATCTCATCCAAATCACTGAATAAAATGTTTAATGAGATAGGAACAAGGTGCAATTTTCTTTGCTATCCCCAAAAAGAGATTTCCTCCAGGTTGACATCAATTACTAAAGAGTATCTGTGAGTATGTTCACGACTCTATGTCCGAGGTATTCATTCCTGGTGGCGCATCAGATTGACACATGGCAGTTTAAAACATACAACTACCTAGGCTCTAAACTGAATTTACTGAATAGGAATCTCTGGATAATGGGACCCAAGTGTGTCTCTTTAAAATTCTATATGTGATTTTGAGAGCTGAAGGTTGAGGACCAATCATTTACCTAATAATGTTATCCAGCTCACATTTCATTACCTTGCCCACAATTATATCATTCATTCAATAAGCATTTATTGAGCTATGTTATATAGGTAAGGATCTAGGCACTGCAACTATGAGAATGAAAATAGCATGTGCCCTACTCTGTAGGAGCCCACATTCAGTCAGAGAAGACAGAAATTTAATCAGATAAATTAAAATACATTGAGGTGACAACTAAGAGCAAAGTACTCTGGGAAGACAGAGACTATAATAACCATGTCTGACAAAAGTGCAGAAGACATAATTGAGGAACTGGCATTTGAGCTGGATCTGGAACACATGAGTAGGGGTTTGTGAAGAGTAGGATGCCCCAGGCAAGGAGAACAGTCATCCAAATTATGATGCTAAGAACAGACTAGGTATATCCAGCAAATGTTGATAAATGAAATATGAGAGAGATGTAAGGGTGTGTGAGTTCTGAAAGGTGGACTGAGTCACACATAAAAGGTGATAATTACAGAAATAAAAGTTGATGGCAGAATGTTAAAGGCCATTCATCCATGTTCCCAAGTAGGACGATCAGATGGACATGTCCAAAGGATACTTGTATATAAAGATGCAGAGCTCATGGGAGAAATTTGAACTGTAGACATTGATTTGGGCATCATTGGCATATAGATAACAGTTGAAGGTGTGGTGGTGGATGGAATCTTCCAGAGAGGTTGTGTAAGCAACTAAGGAGAGTTTAGGAGAACACCAGAATTTAAGGGGCCCAAAGAGGAGTCAAATACAAACAGAAAATGAATGGTTAAAAGAGGAATGGGGAAAATCCAGAGAGGATGATGTTGCCGTGGAAGTCAAAGAAGGAGAGCATTTTAAGACAGATTTTTTTTTAAAATGCTTTTGTTTTCAGAATAGGGACATATTGAACATAATTGTAGGCACAGGGAAAGAAGTCAGTGAGGTGGCAGATATTGAGGACTTTCACAAATGCCTTCTGGAAATCCAGATACACTGTGTCTAAAGCACATCTATGAGCTACCACCTAGTAACTCTATTTAAAAAGGAAATAAAATACTAAAAAATGAAATAACAAAAATACAAAAATAGAGGGGTTTTTTTCCTGATCTTTGAATGAGGAAGAACTTTTAAAGCATACATGCAATGGAAGAAAAATCAATGGAAAGACCAATATCCGCAAATGTCCACAAATTTTTAAATCGTCCATATGCCAAAAATGTTGAAACAGAATAAAAAGACTAATTGAGGAAAGATTCACAACAAATATGACTCGAAAAGTACTATTTTTATTTTATGAGCTTATACAAATCGATAAGAAAATATCAAGACCCAATAAAAATGGTTGAAGAACGTGATCAGACAGATCAAAGAAGAGGAATTATATACAATGATTAAATATAAAAAAGATGTACAATCTCACTGCTGTTCAAACAGTTGCCAGTTTTGAAATGGGTATATTATTTATTTTAACCAATCAATTTGTCCAAGAAATAAGTGCTTGGTATTGGCAAGGGTTCAGTGAGATGGACACCTCCTTACACTGGTGGCAATAGGAATCGGTAGTACTTTCATAGGAAGTAATTTGGCAATATATATCAAAGGTATTAAAATGCACATATCCCTTGAGTTTAGGTCTTTAAACTGCACATATTTAATGTGTACAATTTGATGAATTTGGACATATGCAAACACCTGTGATAGCGTCATCACACTTAAGGTAATAGACATATCCCACACCTCTCAAAGTTTCCTTTTGTCCCCTTTTTGTGGTAAGAATTCTTAACATGAGATCTACTGTCTTAACAAATTTTGAAGTGCACAATACCATATTGTTAACTATAAGGCACTATGTTGAACAGCAGATCTCTAGAACTTATTCATCTAGCATAACTGAAACTTTACACTCATTGAATAACAACTCCCATTTCCTCCAATCCCCATGCCCTGGCAACCATGATTATATTCTCTGCTTCTATGAGATATCTTGTATAAGTGAAATCATGTAGCATTTGTCCTTCTGTGACTGACTTACTTCACGTAGCATCCATTCACAGTCAATTCATGTTGTCACAAATGGCAGGATTTCCTTCTTTTTAAAGGCTAAATAATATTCCATTATTCTATATAGAAAATATCACATTTTCTTTATCCATTAATCTGTCAAAGGACACAGGTTGTTTCCATGTCTTGGCTATTGTAAATAATGCTGCAATGAACATGGAACTGTAGGTAGGTATCTCTTCAAGATCCTGATTTCAATTCTTTGGGATATACACCCAGAAGTGGGATTGCTGGATAATGTGGTAGTTCTATTTTTAACTTTTTGAGGAACTTCTTTACTGTTTTCCATAGCTGATGCACCATTTTACATTCCCACCAACAGTGCACAGTAGGTTCAATTTCTCCACATCCTTTCCAAAGCTTTTATTTTTTGAAAATAGACATTCTACAGGTGCGAGGGGATACCTCATGATGGTTTTGATTTGCATTTCCCTCATAATTAAGAATTTTGAGCATCTTTTCATATGCCTGTTGGTCATTTGTATGTCTTCTTTGGAGAAATGCCTATTTAAAGTCCTTTGCCCATTTTTCACTTGGGTTATTCATTTTTTTTTTTTTTTGCTATTGAGTTGTAGGAATTCCTTATATATTTTGGATATTAATCTCACATCAGATATATGGTTTGCAAATATTTCTCTCATTTGTAGGCTGCCTTTTCATTCTGTTGATTGTTTCCTTTGCTCTGTACAAGATTTTTAGTTTGATGTATTTCCACTTGTCCATTTTTATTTTTGTTGCCTGTACCTTTGGTGTTGTAGCCTAGAAATCATTGCCAAGACCAATGTCAAGAGGGTATTCTCCTATGTTTTTTTTCTAGGTGTTTTACAATTTCAGGTTGTACGTTTAAGTCTTTAATCCATTTTGAGTTGATTTTGTGTACGGTGTATGGTAGAGTCTAATTTCATTTTCTTTGCATATGGATATCCAGTTTTCCCAATACCATTTGTTAAAGAGACTATACTTTGCCCATTGTGTATTCTTGGCATCCTTGTCAAAGATCAGTTGACCATATGTGTGTGGGTTTATTTCTCATCTCTCTGTTCTGCTCCATTGGTCTATATGTCTGTCTTTGTGCCAGTACTATAGTGTTTTAATTACTGTAGCTTTAATACATTTTGAAATCGGGAAGTATAATGCCTCCAGCTTTGTTCTTTTTTCTCAAGATCACTTTGGCTATTTTGGTTCCATGTAAATTTTAGGAAATTTTTTTATTTTTGTAAAAAATGCCATTGGGATTTTGATGGGGATAGCATTGAATCTGTAGATTGCTTTGTGTAGTATGTACATTTTAACAATATTAATTATTTGAATTCACGAACACAGGATGTTTCCATTTATTTTTGTCTCCCTTAATTTCTTTTATAACTGTTTTGTAGTTTTCAGTGTACAGATATTTCACCTACTTGGTTAAGTTTATTCCTAAGTATTTTGTTCTTTTTAATGTTATTGCAAATGGGATTGTTTACTTAATTTCTTTTTCAGATATTTCACTTTTGGTGTATATAAATGAACTGATTTTTGTATATTTATTTTGTATCCTTCAACTTTACTGAATTTGTTTTTTGTTCTATCAGTTTTTTGGTGGAGTCTTTAGAGTTTTTTACATATAGGATCATGTTATCTGAAAATGGAGACAATTTTACTTCTTCCTTTCCAATTTGGGTTCCTTTTATTTCTTTTTCTTATCTAATTGCTCTGGCTAGAACTTCCAGGACTATGCTGAATAGAAGTGGCAGGAGTGGGTATATTTGTTTTATTCCTCATCTTAGAGGATCCCTTGACTTTATAATCACACTTCTTAGAAAGTATCTCAAGGATATATTAAAAACTCAGAAAAGGACTTATTACTAGGATATTTACTTTAACATTGCTTAAGATAGCAAAAGAATAAGAAAT
The DNA here is from genome assembly GCA_031878705.1 of Tapirus indicus. Taxonomy (NCBI): domain Eukaryota; kingdom Metazoa; phylum Chordata; class Mammalia; order Perissodactyla; family Tapiridae; genus Tapirus; species Tapirus indicus. The sequence goes on along the minus strand of CM062942.1, from coordinate 83,703,706 downwards.
GATATTTTTAAAAAATCAGTAAGGGAAGAGATAAATGAATAATAACACATACCTAAGAGAATCATTCAATTATTAATTTCTGATTTTGGATAAACTTTAATAAATTGCTGAATAGTTTATAACTAAACATTTTGTGCTCTGAGTGAGCACATTACCTGGCTCATAGTAGGAATTAAATACATATTTGTTAAATGAATACTGAGGGAAATAATGTTAAATTTAAAAAGTAGGATATGAATTTGTAAATTTATAATATATCAAATATGTGAAAATATAGTAAGTGGTTATCTCTAGTTGGGGGCAAGGGTAAATTGTGAGTTATTTTATTTTTCTTATTTATAGATTTGTATTTCCTGAAATGCATATGTATTATTTTTATAATCAGAAAAATATTTGTAAAAAGGAAATGAGGTTGTGTAGAGTTGGCATGACCTGTTCTTGGTGAATTCATATCGGTTCTGAATTATCACAGCTTCATATTTTAAGTGCTCAGAAACCGTTCATTTAATAATCCATTTTAGAGTCTTGCCAGGAATAAACATCAGATTCACAGTTTGTCATATTTGACATATGCCTTTATAAAATTCAATTTAGTTTAAATAACTAAATAAAAATAAAAACAGAAACAATTCATCCATTTCTCCCACCTCTGGCAACCACCTATCTGTTTCGTCCTCTGTATCTATGAGCTTGTTTTATATATATGCATACAGACATATATAAACATATATATAGTATACTTTATATATGTAATTTTATATATAAAAATATATATTTTAGAGTCCACATACAGGACAGATCATATGGTATTTCTCTTTTTTTGTCTGATTTATTTCACTTAGCCTAATGCCCTTGAGGTCCATCCATGTTGTCACAAATGGCAAGATTTCGTTCTTTTTTGTGACTGAACAATATTCCATTGTGTGTGTGTGTGTGTGTGTGTGTGTGTGTGTGTGTATATATATATATATATATATATATCACAATTTCTTTATCCATTTGTCCATCATTGGACACTTAGGTTGTTTCCATAGCTTGGCTATTGTAAATAAGTCTGCAATGAATATAGGGGTGCATATATCTTTTCAAGGTAGTGTTTTTGTTTTCTTTGGATAAATACCCAGAAGTGGAATTGCTGGATTATATGGTGGTTCTATTTTTAATTTTTTGAGGTACCTCCATACTGTTCTCCATAGTGGCTGCACCAATTTACTTTCCCACCAACAGTGCCAAGAGTTCTCTTTTCTCCACATCCATACCAACACTTGTTATTTTTAGTCTTTTTGATAACAGCACTTCTAACAGATGTGAGATGATGTCTCATTGTGGTTTTGATTTGCATTTCCATGATGATTAATGATGTAGAGCATCTTTTCATGTACCTGTTGGCCATTTGTATGTCTTTTTTAGAAAAATGTCTATTCAGATTTTCTGCCCATTTTTAAATCAGATTGTTTGCTTTTTTGCTATTGAGTTGTTTGAGTTCTTTATATATTTTGGATATTAGCTCTTTATCAGATATATGATTTCTAAATATTTTCTCCCACTCAGTAGGTTGCCTTTTCATTCTGTTGATGGTTTCTTTTGCTGCACAGAAGTTTTTTAGTTTGATGTAGTCCCACTTGTTTATTTTTGTTTTTGGTGTCAGATTCAAAAAATCGTCATCAAGACCTATGTCAAGTAGCTTACCACCTATGTTTTCTTCTAGAATTTTTAATTTCAGGGCTTATGTTCAAGTCTTAAATCCATTTTGAGTTAATTTTTGTATATGGTGTAAGATAGTGGTCCAGTTTCACTCTTTTGCATATGGCTGTCCAATCTCCCCAACAACATTTATTGAAGAGACTGTCCTTCCCCATTGTATATTCTTGCCTCCTTTTTCATAAATTATTTGACTATATATGCATGAGTTTATTTTTGTTCTCTCTATTCTGTTTCACTGATTTTTGTGTCTGTTTTTATGCCAGTACTATACTGTTTTAATTACCACAGCTTTGTAATATAGTTTGAAATCAGGGAGATGATGCCTCCAGCTTTGTTCTTTTTTATCAAGACTGCTTGGCTCTTCAGGGTCTTTTATGGTTCCATTCAAATTTTAGGACTGTTTCTTCTATTTGTGTGGAAAATGCCATTGGAATTTTGATAGCAGTTGCACTGAATCTGTATATTGCTTTGAGTAGTATGGACATTTTAACAACATTAATTCTTCCAATCCATGATCACAAAATATCTTTGCATTTATTTGTGTCTTCTTCAATTTCTTTCATCAATATCTTATAGTTTTCCATGTATAGGTCTGTTACTTCCTTGGTTAAGTTTATTTCTAGGTATTTATTCTTTTTGTTGCAATTGTAAATTGGATTGTTTTCTTAATTTCTCTTTCTGATAGTTTATTGTTAGTGTATAGAAATGCAATAGATTTTTGTATATTGATTTTGTATCCTTCAAACTTACTGAATTTTTTAATTGGTTCTAACAGTTTTCTGATGGCATCTTTAGGATTTTCTGTATGTGATATCATGTCATCTGCAAATAGTGACAGTTTTACTTCTTCCTTTCCAATTTGGATGACTGTTTCTTATTTCAAATCCCACATCGGGCATCCCAACTTTTAAGACATACATTTGAGAGATGAGCCCCCAAAACTTCTAACTTTGAAAACCAATTGTGCTCATGTCCCAAGATTCACAAGACTCCAGTGATCTGAGAAACTGCTTAAAGGGCTTGCACACTTGGACTCATCTGCCCCAGGGCCCAGCTCAGAGGCAGTCAATTAAGCCCAGACTTAAAGTGAAGGGAGGTCACCTGCTTATATTAAAATGTCATCCTGAGGGGCAGGTATATAATTTCACACACACACACATCTGGGAACCTGCTGGAATACTCTCCAGGGATGGAGGGTGGCAGGTACCATCTTTGTGCTCTCCCTTTGGCATAATCACAGAAGGGAGATTTTACAGGAGATGGTGCCCTGATTTTTGTGGCTCCCACCTAGGGGATGCCTCTTGATTGCCTGACTCTGAAGGCCAGGCGAGCTTGCATTGCTGGTCCCATGGGACTGTAATAATTGGTGTCACTGAGAAAGGAGTTCATACCCCTGTCAGGTACCCAATTTTTGTGACTGCTGCCAGGGGACACCTCTACATTGCCTGGCTCTGGTGGCCAGATGGGCTTACACTTATGATCCCACAGATCTGTATATATTTGCATACTTTTAAAAGCTAATGCCTAGGAGGCTGGCTTTTAGTCTCACCCTGAATATACATGCTGAGATCCTCCCCTTTGGGACACTGACAGGTCTTGGCACATCTTCAACTACTGGGAGTTATTGAAAATGTAATAGGCTTCTTGGATAAGCACAAAGGTTGGAGAGATAACCAAGAGCTGAGGCAGGGCTGAACAATAAGTTTCATCTCCTACACAAGGCCAATCCCTTCAAGATTAGAAGTGGTTGTTTCATCTATTATATAGAAACCAAAAAAGAGAGTCAAGCAAGATGAAGAAACAGAAATATGTTCCAAATGAAAGAACAAAATAAAACCTCAGAAAAAACCTTAATGAAATGAAGATGAGTAATTTATCTGATAAAAAATTCAAAGTAGTGGTCATAAAGATGCTCACTGAACTGAACTGGATGAACACAGTGAGAACTTCAACAGAAAGATGGAAAATATAAGAAAGTACCAAATATAAGTCACAGAGCTGAAGGATACAATAACTGAACTGAAAAATTCATCAGAGAGGTTCAAAAGCAGATTAGATGAAGCAGAAGAAAGGGTCAGTTAACTTGAAGATAAAGCAGTGGAACTCCCACAATCAGAGCAGCAAAAACAGAAAAGAAGGAAAAACAATGAAGATAACTTAAGGGACTTATGGGATGACATCAGATGGACTAATATTCACATTATAGGCTCCCAGAAGGAGAAGAGAGAGAACACAGGGTGAAAATCTTATTTGAACAAATAATGGATGAAAAATTCCCTAACCTGGGGAAGGAAACAGACATCCAGATCCAGGAATCTCAGAGAATTCCAAATAAGAGGAACCAAAAGAGACCCACACCAAGACACATTATAATTAAAAAGTCAAAATTTAAAGACAAGGAGAGAATCTTAAAAGCAGTGAGATAAAAACAACTTGTTACATACAAGGGAACCCCCATAAGAATATCAGCAGATTTTTCAGCAGAAATTTTGCAGGCTAGAAGGGAATGGCACAATATATCTAAAGTGCTGGAAAAAAAACCTGCCAACCATTAATACTCTACCTTGCAAAGTTATCATTCAGAAGTGAAGGAGAGAGAAATAGTTTTCCAGATAAACAAAAACTAAAGGAGTTCATCACCACTAAACTGGCCTTACAAGAAATGTTAAAGAGACTTCTTTAAACTGAAAAGAAAGAGTGCTAATTAGTAACAAGAATACATATAAAAGGATAAAACTCACTGGAAAGGTAAATATATAACAAAAGTAGTGGGTTAATCACTTATAAAGCTAGTAGAAGGTTAAAAGACAAAAATAGTAAAAATAACTGTGATTATAATAATTAATTAAGGGAGACACAAGATAAAAAGATGTAAAATGTGACAGCAAATACATAAAATGTGAGAGGGGAGAGTAATAATGTTGAGCTTTACAATGCTATCAGGCTTAAGTTGTTATCAACTTAAAATGTTATCAACTTAGACTGTTATAAGATGTTCTATGTAAGCCTCGTGGCACCACAAAGCAAAAACCTATAGTAAATACACAAAAGATGAAGAGAAAAAATATATAACCATATAAGACTATAGAAAGTCATCAAAACACGAAGAGAGCAAGAGAAGAAGAAAGGAACAGAGAGGAAATACAAAAACAGCAAGAAAGCAATTAACAAAACAACAATAAGCACATACCTATCAATAATTACTTTAAATGTAAATGGACCAAGTTCTCCAATCAAAAGATGTGGAGTGGCTGAATTAAGAAAAACATGACCCATTTATATGCTGCCTACTAGAGACTCACTTTAGATATAAAAACACACACAGACTGAAAGTGAAGGGATGGAAAAAAATATTCAATGCAAATGGGAACCAAAAGAAAACTGAAGTAGGTATGCTTTTATCAGATAAAATAGACTTTAAAATAAAGAGTGTAATAAGAGACAAAGAAGGGTGTTACATAATGATAAAGGAGTCAATCCAACAAGAAGATATAACATTTATAAATATTTGGGCACCCAACATAGGAGCATCTAAATATGTAAAGCAAATATTAACATTCCTGAAGGGAGAAATAGACAGCAATACAAAGTGATTTTATACCCCACTTACATCAGTGGATAGATCATTCAGAGAGAAAAGCAATAAAGAAATATTGGCCTTAAGTGACATGTTAGACCAGATGGACTTAACAGATATTTACAGAAGAGTCCATCCAAAAGCAACAGAATACACATTCTTCTCAAGTGTGCATGGAAAATTTTCCAAGATAGATCATGTGTTAGGTCACAAAACAAGTCAATAAATTTAAGGGGACTGAAATCATATCAAGCATCTTTTCTGACCACAATTGTATGAAACTAGAAATTAATGACATGAAGAAAACTGGAAAATTCACAAATTTGTGATGATTAAACAAGATACTACTGACCAACCAATGGGTCAAAGAAGAAATCAAAAGAGAAATCAAAAAATACCTTGAGACAAATGAAAATGGAAATACAGTATACCAAAATTTATAGGATGCAGCAAAAGCAGTTCTAAGAGGGAAGTTCATAGTAATAAATGCCTGCCTCAAGAAACAAGAGTCTCAAATAAACAATCTAACTTTACATTTCAAGGAACTAGTGAAAGAACAAATGAAGCCCAAAGTTATTAGAAGGAAGGATTAACAAAGATTAGAGCAGAAATAAATGAAATAGAGACTAAAAAGACAATAGAAAAGATCAATGAAACTAAGAGCTCTTTCTTTGAAAAGATAAGCAAAATTGACTAACTTTTAGCTAGACTTACCAAGATGTATGCCTTCTTGTACATCCTGAAAGTTAGGATAGTTGCCTGTCTCCAGACTTCCATCATATATCTATTCAGGTCTCCATGATTTCTCAAAATTGACAGCAGTAATTTTTAATTACGTGGAAGTTACATGGTCACTTGGGACCCTCAGATGTAACTCCTGGGCCAGGAGACTTAAATTTCTTTAGAGCGACTAGGTGTTTTCTTCTCACTTATTATGGACTTCAATTTTCTCTTAAAGAGGTTTATTCTACCTGTTTCTGTTGTAAAATCATTATCCCTGATGGATAAGATAGGAGTGGGGCAGTTCTTTATAATCTGATCCAGGCAGAGGGTCTATCCTGTTTCTTCATCTTGTTCAAAAAGAACCAAATAGTCTTTTTTCTTAGCCTAAATTCACTCTCATCTTTACCTCTCTGACTCTGCTCTTATAGGTTCATATAACTTTTTTTTTCTTTTTCCTGTTGAGAAACAGAAAGAAGACCTGGGCTGGGGTTTAATTTTGCCATTTGTAAGGAAGTTGCTTTCTCTCCTAACCCAAGCAATGGTTTTCTTGGCTGTAAAATTTCGATCAGAATAATTGCCTTACTTATTTCTCAGACTTATGATGATGATCAAATGAAACAATAGATGTGCAAATGCCTTGTAAATCTTGTGTTAGAACACATGCAATATCCTCTCCGTGAAATGATTTGCAAATGTTTTGCTGAACTGCTGCTCCTTGTCAGTCTCATTGGTTCCTAATTATCATTTAAGAAAGTGCCATCTCTTTGAAACTTTCCCAATCATTTGCATGTGTCTCATCTCTTAACTTCCTTCAAGGAGTAGTTATTATTTTTCCATCTTTTCTTACTACCTGGTACATATTTTGATTACTTATATAGCTAAAACTTACAAATGACAACTTTATTTCATTGTTTTATAATTGTTTCTTTCAGTGCCTGTCATCCCTCTCCAAACTCCAACACCAAGCCTAGGCTTTGACTTCCCTGAGATAAATTCCATTCATTTTTATAACTGTGGCCCAGTGCTTTTTACATTTCAATGTTGGTTGAATGGATAAATCAATCAATGAATCAATGAATGGCAGTACTAGCTATAACATGCTGTACATACATAAGGAATTGTTCTTGGTTGTTTCTTTTTCCTTTTCTTTTTGTATGCTTCCCTTACAATCTAATAAGCCACACCACATTATTCAGGCAATTAACACTTTTCATTGTGTCCCATTTTTTCTTGATTGTACTGTTGATCTCATTGCTGATAGCCTCTCACACACTGAGCCATATTCTCCCTTAGAATCTCTGATCATGGGATCATAGGTAGTTTGTTAAATCTGTCCACCCATTACATTTTTGGCAAAACCCGAAAAATGATAGGGTCACTTTTCCCCCCAAGATTAATTTCCATTTCACTGATCCTTGTTATTAGAATTGGATTTGGAGTAATAAATCCTCTTTTTTGCTTCTTTCAGCTTCTGAGTTTTTACTCATTCCTTTTAGTAATAATGGATAATGTTTCATTGTATGGCTAGACCACATTTTGTTCATCCGTTCATCAGTTGATGGACATGTAGGCTGTTTCCACCTTTTGGCTATTATATATATATATATATATATATATATATATATATTTTTTTTTTGTGAGGAAGACCAGCCCTGAGCTAACATCCGTTGCTAATCCTCCTCTTTTTGCTGAGGAAGACTGGCCCTGGGCTAACATCGTGCCCATCTTCCTCCACTTTATATGGGACGCCACCACGGCATGGCTGACGAGCTGTGCGTCCGCGGGCGCCCGGGATCCGAACCCGCGAACCCCGGGCTGCCAAGCACGGACTAAACCGCTGCGCCACCGGACGGCCCCCGGCTATTATAAATAATGCTGCTATGAACATTTGTGTACACGATTTTGCACGGACATATGTTTTCAATTCTCTCGGGTATATACCTGGTGTTGGAACTAGTGGGTCATATGGTAATTCTATGTTTAAATTTCTGAGGAACTGCTAAACTAGTTTCCACAATAGACGCATATTTTTACATTTCCATCATCAGTGTATGATGGTTCCAATTTTCCACATCCTCTCCAACACTTGTTATTATCTTTTTGATTATAGCTATCGTAGTGGTTATAGAGTTGTATCTCATTTTGGTTTTGATTTGTATTTCTCCAGTGGCTAATGATGTTGAGCACCTTTTCATATGGGTATTGGACATTTGTGTATCTTTGGAGAAAGATCTATTCATACTCTCTTCCCATTTTTCAATAGTTTTATTTTTCTTTTTATAACTGAGTTTTAAGAATTCTTAATATATTCTGGATACTAGTCTGTTATCAGATATATGATTTGCAAATATTTTCTCCCATTCTGTTGATTGTCTTCATTTTTATCACAGTATTCTTTCATGTACAATTTTTTAAAAATTTAATTAAATTAGTTTTATCTGTTGTTGTTGCTTGTTTTGTGGTGTTATATCTAAGAAACCATTGCCTAATGCAAGGTCATGAACACTTACTCCTATGTTTTCTTCTAAGAGTTTTACAGTTTTAGCTCTTACATGTAGGTCTTTGATTCATTTTGAGTTAATTTTTATACATGGTATGAGGTAGAGGTCCACCTTCATGCTTTTGAATGTGGATATCCTGTTTTTTGTTGAAAAGACTAGTTTTTGTTGAAAAGCACTTTTTGTTGAAAAGGCTTTTCTGTCCTGCACTGAATTGTCATTGTGTCCTTGTCCAAAACAATTGACAAAAATAAATGTAAAGGCTTATTTCTAGACTCTCAATTCTGTTTATCTGTATTCCTATCCTAATGGAATACCACACTGTCTTGATTACTGTTGTGATTTGGTAATTTTTGAAATTAAAAAATGTGAGTCCTCCAACTTTATTCTTCTTTTTCAAGATTTTTTGACTATGTGGGCCCTCTTGCATTTCCCTACTCATTTTAGGATCAGCTTGCAAATTTCTGCAGAAATCCACCTGAGATTTTGATAACTCTATAGATCAATTTGGGGAATACTGCCATCTTAACACTATTAAGGTTTTCAATCTGTAATCATGGGATACATTTTCATTTACTTAGATCTTTAATGTTTTTCAGTGATGTTTTGTAGTTTTTATTGTATCACTCTTGTACTTCTTTTGTTAAATTTATCTCTAAATATTTTATTCTTTTTGTTACTACTGTAGGTAGAATTGCTTCTTAATTTAGTTTTTTGGATTATTTTATGTTAGTGTATATAAGAACTATTAATTTTTTAAATTGATATTGTATCCTTCAGCCTTGCTCAAGTAGTTTTTTTTAATTTTTGTGGATTCCTTATAGTTTTCTAAATATAAGATCATCCCATCCTCAAATAGAAATCATTTTACTTCTTCCTTTCTAATATGGATATCTTTCATTTCTTTTCCTCGCCTAACTGCCCTGGCTAGAACATTCACTACAACACTGAATAGAAATGGCAAGAGTAAACATCTTTGTATTGTTCCTAATCTTAGGCAAAAAGCATTCAGTCCTTCACCATTAAAGATGATGTTAGCTGTGGGTTTTTGGATGTGGTTTTTATCAGGTTGAGGACATTCTCTTGCATTCCTAATTTGTTGAGTGTTTTTATCATGAAAGTATATTGGATTTTGTCAAATTATTTTATTTTTCTGTTAAGGTGATCATGTGGCTTTTGTCATTTATTCTATTAATATGGTGTATTGCATTGATAGATTTTCATGTGTTAAACCAATATTGCCTTCCTCGGATAAAGTCCACTTGGGTATAGTATGTAATCCTTTGTACATGTTGCTGGGTTTTGTTTGGTAATATTTTGTTGGGGATTTTTGTGTCTATATTCCTTAGGCATATTGTTCTATAGGGGTTTTTTAAAATTATTATGCTTGTGATGTCTTTGGTTTTGGTATTATGGTAATATTGGTCTCATTGAATGAGTTGGAAATTGGTCCCTCCTCTCCTAATTTCTATAAGTGTTTGTGAAGTGTTGGTGTTAATTATTCCTTAAATGTTTGGTAGAATTAATCAGTGAAGCCGTTTGAGCCTGGGCTTTCCTTTGTGAGAAGGTTTTCTTAAAATTATTATTAATTCAATCACTTTACCTGTTATAAGTTTCTTGATATTCTATTTCTTCTTGAGTCAGTTTTGGTAGCTTGTGTTTTCTAGGAATTTGTCCATTTCATTTAGGCTATCTAGCTTATTGGCATACAATTGCTCATATCACTCCCTTATGATCCTTAAAGTCAATAATGATGTCTCTCTTACATTCCTGATTTTCATAATTCAAGTCTCTTCTATCTTTTTTTGGTCAGTCTAGCTAAAAGTTTTTCAATTTTGCTGTTCTTTGTAAAGAAACAATTTTGGTTTCATTAATTTTCTCTAAGGTTTTACTATTCTCAATTTCATGTATTTCCTCTCTAATCTCTATTATTTACTTCTTTCTGATGGCTTCGGGTTTAGCTTTCTCTTATTTTCCAGTTTCTTAAGGTAAAAAGTTATATCATTTATTTGATATCTTCTTGTTCTAAATACAGGCATTTGCAACTATAAATTTCCTTTAAGCATTGCTTAGCTGCGTCCCATAAGTTTCGGCTTCTTGTGTTTTTGTTTTCATTCATCTCAAAGAATTTTCTAATTTTCCTGTGATTTCTTCTTTCACTCATTGTCTGGTTAGGAATGTATTGTTTAATTTCCACACATTTGTAAATTTTCAAAATTTCCTTCTGTTGATTTATGATTTCATTCCATTGTAGTCTAAGAACATACTTTTTGTGATTTCAATTCTGTTAAACTCATTGAGAACTGCTTTATGGCCTTATATATGGTTTATTCTGGAGAAAGTTACATGTACACTTGAGAAGAATGTGCATTCTTCTGTTGTTGAATGGAGTGTTTTATTGACTTCATATCTGCTTTTTGAGTGCTCTAAGTGAATTTTTCATTTTAGTAATAGTACTTTTCAATTATAAAATTCCTCATTGGTTCTGCTTTATAATTTCTATCTCTTATTGACATTATTTGGTGAGACATTGTTTTCATATTATTCTTTAATTCTTTGTTCCTGGTTTCCTTTAGCTTTTTGAGCATATTTAAGACAGTTGATTTGAAGTCTTTGTCTAGTAAGTCGAATGTTTTGGCTCCCCAGGGACAATTCTATTGACTACTTTTTTAACCTGTGTATGCATCATACTTTCCTGCTTCTTTGAATGTCTCATAATTTTTGTTGAAAACTTGGCACTTAAAATATATAATACGGTAACTCTAGGAATCTGATTCACCCCTGCTCTAGGGTTTTTTGTTATTGCTGTTTGTTGTTGTTGATATTGTTCATGAGTTTAGTTGCTTTCCTAAATTAATTCTGTGAAGTGAACATTCTTTGTCATATATGACCACTGAAGTCTATTCTTGGTTATCTTGATTGTCAGCTAATGATTGGACAGAGATTTCCTTAAGTGCCTTGAACCAATATGTCTCCCTGTCTTTGTCAAGGGGCTCTTTATGTGTCTTGAGGCATGCTCCCTGCTTGCATAGAACATCAATGTCAGACAGATATGAGAGATTAGGGCCTTCTCACATCTTTCCTGGGATTCCACACAGTCCTGAACATGCACATGACTTTCTTGATTCATAGAAGTGTATTGGAGGTTTATCAAAGCACCCAGTAATATTTCATTCCAAGTTTTTCCTTTTTAGTTTTTTTGTCATACTTTTGTTTCCCCCAACTGATATTGCCACCTCAGGCAGCTGCAATGTTAACCATTGCTGCTGATTGTCTTTGACAAACACCCTGGGGATAGGGCTATTTGCACAGAGTGAGCTCTGAGTCAGATCAAATAAAGGCAAGCCTTGAGAATGGAACTTTTCAGGGAGTCTCCAAACAGGTTACATTCTGACAATTATTTTGGGATAGGGCTTTTAGGAGCTCCAAACACATTTTTTTCCCCTCCAGTGTCTGCTGGGCTATTCATTTCCACAACTTTATTCATTGTGATGCTGTCAGTCTTCAAGGTTACTGCAGAGCTGGAAAGAATGGGAATAGAGCATGTTGAAATGCCATAAAACTCACTGCTCTCACTGACATTCAGCCACTTTTCTTGAATAAACACTCCTTGGATTGTTGCAAATCTTATATTAATTTCCTTTGTTCTGAAAAAGTTGACAATTTTTGCCAGTGTTCTGGTGCTTTTATGTAAGATCAGATTTTCAGGAGATTTTACTTCATCCCAGAGTGTTTCCTCAGGAAAAGCAACTCTCATTCTTAAAATTAAAATAAAGTACACTTAAGGTGTGATGGTGGAGTGAAAAATCATGGCTTTGAAATTAGACACACTGTAGATTGAATGCTGGATCAATTACTTGGTTGTTGTGTGATCTTAAGCAAGTGACTTATCTTCCCTGCATCTCAATTTTCCTATTTATTCAGTGAGGATGATAATATCTACCTCATAGGATTGTTATGGGAATCAAATGAAATAATGGATATAAAGCTTCTGGTACATAGAAAGTATTCAATGCATGTTAATTTTGCCACTCATCTTTCTGCTTAACTGCAAACTCAGTGATTTAAATCTATGTTGCTATGCCTCATGTTGGAGTCACCCAATTTATTTCATACAAAAAATATGTAAGAATGGTGTTAGGATGCTCATCCAGTGGATACCACCCCATTAGCTGTCACTTTTTAGCTACAGACTCATTTGCAAGGTGCCTGTAGGACTTGGTTGTTGCATTACAACTCCATTTCTATTTGTGCCTCCCAGCACTGGGTTGGCTTTACTAACAATGATACTACATTGTTGACTTATTTTCAGCCTGTTTTTATCACCATGCCCTATAGATCTTTTATAGCCCCACTCGCACATAGCCAGTTATTTCTCTTATTTATTATTTATTTATGGTTAGATTTATATAGTGCTTTCCTCCCTAAAAGCTTAAGGCACTGTACAGAGAACTTAAAAACATGGCCCATCAAATATTACACATCTAAAATAAAATTGAAAATAGGAAAAGTAGGCAAGCGAACAGGAATGAAAAGTCTGAGGGATAATGAATGATCAGGAGAATGGGAAGAAGGCTATGTTGGGCAGTTCATTTTCCTTTTTTTCGTATGCTACTCTGGGAACTTATCCCTGGTGAGTTCCTTATTTTCAGATCTCTGATCACGTCTCAAGATGCCTGAGGTCATTTATAGTTCAAAAGAGATAGGTATGTTTGACCCATACAGATTTAGGTGAACAAAAACACAACTCAATGTGTCTTCTCTTCTGTTGACCAAGTAATAGATTTACATGGCAAATAACATTAGTCTTAAAATCAATTTCTTTCTTGACAGGGGGACGTGCTAATGAAGTGTGAACTCTTTGTAGGAAAACTGTATCTTGCATGGTTAAGCTTGTTGTATTCCACACTTAATAATGGCAGGCAGTGCTAAAAGGAACAGGGTACTTCATAGGCTGTGAGTCACTAAGAGCGTCACAGTTATGTAAAGTATAGTGAATTATGAATATTACTGTGGATGAAGTTGTAAGGAAGAATAATAATAGTGCCTTTACTGGTTATTTCTCAAACTCTGGCATTCCACAGTGTGCACTTTCAGTTTACAAGCATAAGTCAAATGGGTTTGGTATTTCAAGTACAGACCTCGTATTACGGAGGGTATTGAGGGGCACTTATGAATGGATATTGGCCTACTGCCTCTCACATTGACTTGCTGAGAAATCACCATTCGAGATCACCCACAAGACATTCTTTGTTTAGCATCAGTGTTTTATACACACACGTGCACACTTTCCCTCTAGTGCATTAAAGTGTGGTTTATGTGATCAGAATTTATTATTCATTTTTGTTATTTTGATTAACATTAATATTTATCCCAGAAGGGCTAAAATCAACTCAGATAATTCACTGGCTCATTAGCAGATTAGTAGGAGGAGCATTTGGAATTAATTTCTCCTGTCTCCTGTTACCATGAATGAGGATAAGTTGACTTTGACATTTTTCATGATTCACAATAGGTTGGGGACTGCAGGATTTTTTCAATTATTTCATTAAACTGCAACTGGGGCGAGATTTTTTTTTGTGAATTTCACTTAAAAGAGATGTGTTGAGACTGTTCAGAGAATATAGACCAAATTTATTTTCAAAAACTAAATAGATTTTCCACAAGGCTTCTACTGTGACAAAAACCCTGGATAAGGATCTTTATCTGGATAATCTTGCATCCAGGCCTATTTCTATTTTCTCTGTTGGAACCTAGTACCTTATTATTGCTCTCTGTAGCATCCTATTCCTTCAGGAAAAGTAATTGAGGCCCTTAGAATTTGGTTATAGTCCCAAAGGGCATCCTTCTCTGAAACAATCATGGTGGCTGTAATTGTTCAAAGATTTGGCTGTTTTCCTGAATTATGGCTTTGATTCTTATTTCAAAGAAGTTCAAGCGTGTTGTGTAATATTTTAATATTATTGTGAAATGTCTATAATATTTAATATAGTAGTCTTGTGAAACAGTTTGATTAAACCAGAAGAGTTTATTCCCTTCCCTTCCTCAAATAGCATACAACCAAATAACTTCATTTTGAGAGATAGAGGATACAGGGTCAAGATTGCTTGCTTTAATATATATATATTTTTTTTTTTGGTGGGGAAGACCAGCCCTGAGCTAACATCTATCGCCAATCTTCCCCTTTTTGCTGAGGAGGAAGACTGGCCCTGGGCTAACATCGTGCTCATCTTCCTCTACTTTATATGGGACACCGCCACGGCATGGCTGACAGGCAGTGCGTCGGCGGGCGCCCGGGATCCGAACTCGCGAACCCTGGGCTGCCAAGCGCGGACTAAACCGCTGCGCCACCGGGCCGGCCCACTTGCTTTAATATTTTTGATGAGTGACTTTTGTACTAATGAATTCATGATGTCTGTCATATATCTTTGAAAAGTACACTGATATGGTCTCGGTTTTAAATGAAAAACAAAATTAGTGGGTTCTTCAAGTTTCATTAGTAAATTGTAAGTATAAAATGAACCAATATTACAAATCTTCCTTCCTTCCTTTCTTTCTTTCCTCTCTCTCTTTCTTTCTTTCTTCCTTCCTTCCTCCCACCCTCTCACATCCCCTCCATCCCTTCTCTCGCTCTCTTCCTTCTCTCTCTTCCTTCTTTCTCCACAGTCAGTGCTCCAATCTCCATAGTCTAGGAGGTTAATCTCTTAGAAGTTTATTCCAAACTCAGGTTGATCTTTGTAGATCATTTCACAAAACACCTAAGCACCACATCATCTGACTCCAGGACATGGGGCAATAATCATACAGAAAAAAATTACAGGTTATTATTGCTCTAGCTTTGAATGTTATAGCCAACTCACTCCCAGCCCTCCAACCTGGCTTATTATAGCAGAGTCTGACATCTTGTACCTGAAGATTACAGCTTCCAGAGAAGGAAGATAATTCAGTTAACATTGTAGTGTTTTTATTAGCTTGTAAATAACTTTTCGTTAACCATTTTAATATATTTCTATGGAATTAATAAGAAATAAAGTAAGACATGAATATGAGCACATAGTCATAAACCTAAAATTTTACTTCAGTTTCTGAGTGTAGAGGGAATAATTTTTCCCCTTGGTTGTTTTTAGCTTGATGAATTATATTGGGGGATTATAAACACAAATAGAGATCTGGTAGGTGGTGCACATGAATACAGTGGACTTGGTGTTGGGGAAACAATAGAGAGTGCTGGAGACTGCAAAAAGCCCCAAAACGTATGTCTATCTAAAGAGAGTCACTGTTTCTGTGCTCCAGTGATTACTAAGTGAGAACTTGAATCCATTGTTGCCAGATTTTCGGATTTTCAAGAATCTGGAAATCCAGATTCTTCTGTATACTCCTTTGAGTTGTGAAATGTTGCCAAACCAAAAAAAAAAAAACCACATCAAAGTGTATGTGTGTGGGGGGAGGGCAGTGTCCTTGGGATTTTTGCTGCCTAAATGCTTATATTTGTGATTTTTGATGTAGTCATTCCCTCCACAGTGAGTGAGCTGTTGTTTTTATATAGCTTTTTAATTTATTCTTGTAAATTTTTTTTATTATTCAAAGATCATTGATTGAATGCCCTAGGTGTTATAGGGGACAAATAGAAGGAGAGACAGGAAAAATGTCAAAACTATGGATAATACATATTTCTAATGCTATCTCATTTATCTGCAAGCCAATTATGGGAATTAGATGATATTAATTACATTTTACAAATTAAAAAAACTCAAGTTTGGAGGCTTTAAGTAATATATCAACATCACACAGCTAGGAAGTGTCAGTGCTAGGATACAAATCCAGGTGTGTATGAGTCCAAAGCCTCTTAATTTCTTTCTTTTTATAAAAATAATACAAACTTTCTGCGCAGAATTTGCAAAATTTAAAAGACAAATGTAAAGTTGTAGAAAAGTCAGCTAAAATCACACCATATGGAGATGACTACTGTTAATATTTTGATGTGCATATATACACCCAGTCTTACACACACACACACACACACACAAACATATATCAAAATCAGCATCACACTGCATATATAATTGTATCTTGATTATTTTTCCTTAACATCATATCAAGAGGATATTCCCATTTCATTAGCTATCCCTTAAAAATGACATATTAATGACTGAATAATAATCCTTCAAATAGCTGCACCATTGTTTATTTAACTAGATATTTTAATTGTCTCTAATTTTTCTCTATTATAAATAATGCCTTAATAAACATCTTTGGGTATAAGTCTATGTTTAAGTCTCTAATTATTTTATAGGATATGTTTCTAAGAATAAAATTACTAGGGCAAAGGATTCAAGCAGTTTTAAGGCATTTAACACCATCTGCTTAACTTTCAGAAAGGTTTTTACCAATTTACATTCCCATGATTATGTCTGTTTTCTTATCTCCCTGCCAGCATTAACTATGATTGTAAAATAATTATTTGTAAGTACGATAGACAATAATGTTATTTTTCTTCTGTAGATGATCTTTCCCTTATTTACTTGCCTTCTGAATTTTTTACAATGTCAAATTAATTCATCTTTTTTGTACTATTATTTTTAACTGCTTTTATGTATAGAATGTGCTTCCCTATTCTCAGGTGAAATACATGTTTGCTTATATTTTCTTGTAGTGTTTTCATGTATCTTTTGATATTTAACTCCTTAATGTTATTGAAATGCTATGCTTTCTCAGCTGTTCTACATTGCTTTCCCAAGGGAAGGCAAAGACAATGGTTTCCATCCATGGGGCATATGGCACATGAGACAAACACTATGTGGCAATCCATTGTACTACCTTTTATTACCAGCTTCCTATGCTGAAATGCTGACAAGTTATTGGAGTGATTAGAGTAACTGATGTCAGGGGGTATTAGCCTGGGTTGGTGTTGTAGAGAAAATGAGACTTGAGCAGAGTTTTGATTTAGAGAAGGACATAATATGTTCAAATAGCATACTCCATGCCTGTAGACAAGGTTCAGAGTACAGCAATTTGTACATCTGCAAAAGCGTGCATCTATCTCTCTGTAGCTATTGCTTTATATATATTATGTCTGTATGATTTTAACTATTTGAAGTCTCATATCGTCTCTTATTTTGTTCTTTCCTTAATGCCATGAGAGAATCCTGGTGCCATGAAATAGAATCTTAGAGTATCAGAGCTGAAAATTATCTCAGAGACTATTTTATGTTATGTAGATGTAAAATCAGTTTCTGGAATGATGAAATGATTTGCCTCAAATCATGCAGCTAGAATTGGCACCAGAATCTAGATTTCTGGCTTCTCATTCAGTGCTCTTTTCATTACAACAAATTGTTGAAAGGTCCCTTTTATTAGATTGTAGATATTCAGGACGAGGTGGCCATATTGAATTCAAGTGTTGAAAGTGCTTCATTTTCATATATCTTATCACATTTATAATTAAAGATACAAAGTACAAAATATGTACAAATATAAAAGATTTAATTTGTCTATAAAGAAACCATGTCAGCATGCTAACAAACTTTCCCTCTTCTCTGAAGAGTGATGTCAAATTCTAATTAATGTCATCATCACTTGTGCTTTATTCCTTTAAGTGGCATAATGGTTGTGATATATGGTTAGACTGCATTTCAATTTTAGACTTTGTGATTTTCCAGCTTGATTATTTCAGCTGTTTTTTTTTTTCAGTTATACTAACAGAGACAACAAAGCCTCAGCTTTCAGACTCATTCTAGAATTTATATCCCTATTGTGCTGAGCTCTGTAATTTTTCTGCTTGGTACTTTGGCCATGAATCAATCATTCAGCAAGTTTTTTGATGCACATCTTCTATGTGCCTACTCTAGTGCTGGGAACTCTTGGGAACATAACAGTCATTGCTAACCTCTGATGAGGGTCTCCTTTTTCATTACAAGGATTGGCTCTGGATTTTGATGTTATATATGGGTAAGGTCACCAAGATTCAATTTAGGATCACATCAGGAAAACTGGATGAAGGAAATTATAAGGTTAGGCATAATCGTTACCATCATCATCACCAACAGTTACACAATTTTATTCAGTGTTTAATATGTGTTAGAGGCATAAATAAATGGGAAAAATTTGTGACCATAGGGACCTGAGAATCCATTTAGAAGAATAATACATTTGTGAAAGAATAAATAATAATACCAAGTGGCATATGCTAGGAACAAAATGACTTGAACAAGCATAACCTCATATATTCTGTACTTCAAAGGAATAATCAAATGCACATGGGGTGACTGTGTGTTTGGAATGAGGGTTGAGAGGAGGTGAAAAGGGCATTCCTGATAGGGAAATCAGTATGGATAAAAGGGCAGAGGTGAAATGTTCATGGCCTATTTTGGAAAAAAAATAAGAAAAGACTAGACGGCAGGTGCTGTGAAAAGAGCACTGATAATTAGAATCAGGCAGATAGATGTTGGTTAAAAATCCTAGATCAGCAATGTAGGTACTGTTTGACCTTCACTTATGTGACTCTCAATGTCTTCTTCACCAAAATACTGATAAAAATATTCACTTCATAGGGTTGGTGTGAGGATTACATGAACTGTGTGTAAAGTGCCTCACATAATATCTGGTACATGTTGGCACTAGTTAAATGACAGTTTCTTTCTTACTTGTTTCAGCTGGAGTACAGTTAGGTGTAGGAGAATAGAGAGAGGTAAAGTTATGGTGAGCCTAACTCAGGTTAATGATTTTATCCTTTAGACCACTGGGAGCCACTGAAAGCTTATGAAGAGGGGAATAGCACATGCACAGTGCAATTGTAAGATAATTAACCTCTTAATATCAAGAATGTGGTTTGGAGAAGGGAGAAACTGGAGACAGGATGACTGTTAACTGTAGTCTAGGCAGGAGGTGAATGATTCTGTTCCACAGTGGTGGTTGAATGGGAAAGGAAGACATAGGCAGAGAGATATCACAATGAAAGAATTGGTGCAACTTGGAGAATGGTTATAGAGGGAAGAAAAGGAGGAATAAAGGATGACTTAGAGGCTTCAAGACTAGATTACTGGGGAAAATAAAAAGATGAAGGGAGATGATTTTGGGTGAAATATAATAAAACTGTTTTGATAAATATTAACTAAGGAGTGATATTAAAGTGGAAAAGCAAGAATATTTGTAGAGCATCCAAAGACTTGGCTCTGCCAAGGGGATATCTGAACTTTCAATGTACAAAGAGACTGTGCTGATTTGTTGCATGTGTTTACACTTGTGTTCATATGTATATATATGTATGTGGTTGGGTTGGGTCTTTAAGCCATAGTGACCCATATTAATCTTATGGCAACTCTCTACTTTAATTCATAATTGGGGAATCCATCCACATGTTAGCCTTAACAAAAAGAAAACATTGACTTTTTCCTATCAGCCTATTTCTTAACATTAGGAAAAAATCTGTATCTGAAGAGGAATTTAAGCACTTAGAATAACAAGTTCAATGTGCAGACTGGAGTAAGGGGAGCTGCAGTGACAGTGTGTCACCAGAGGTAGAAAAAGAGTTAAAGTGAAAAGGGACAAATCTTTGAGAGCTGCTTCATTTGTGTTGACTGGACAATGGCAGTACAACTTGCTAAATGAGTTTGAACATTATACTTTAATGGATTCATTTATTAAATGCAGTACATTTCTTAGAATCTAGAAGCCTAGATGCCATTGCTAGGCTTTGGGAAGTTGAGGTATTGTTGAGCTGTTGAGATGTTGGCCCCTGTGAATCGCTTTAGACAATAACAGCCTTAGTGTGATGTCTTAGGCTTTAACAATAAACTAAATACCTCAATCAAACTCTATTTGTATTATTTCTCTTTTATAGGAGATGACAAAATTCTACAAAGCAAGCAGAACATGAAGTGGTTGTGCTCAGGGAGGTCAGATTTGAATGGCCCTGTATGTGTGGCAATGTGTTTAATGAAAACCTCCCACAGCTTCAGCATGTTTGATGATTTTACTCTGTTTGGGCCTTCAAATCTGTAGCTCTTGTGTTAACTGCACAGAGTCTTTCAGATGATTCTTTTCCAACAATTCACATCCAAGTAAATTTATCTCCTTTTTATTTTAGCTGGTTGGAGGTAGCAATGGAGTAAGTTTTTTTCCAGGATGGGAATACCCAGCACCTCCAGAAATGAAGCAGACATTCAGATCCAGCTTGTTCAGAAAGAAAAATTTTTCCCTGTATATTTGTATCCATGGCAGTCAATTTGGGACCCATATTGTATGGGATTGAAGAGACTGATTTTACCTTGTTGAATTCTCTGTGTTTCCTACTGATTGATAAAAAGGAAATTGGCTTGTGGCATTGCTACATCTACTCAAACAGTCTGCCTTCAGCCAGGGATGCAACTACGTGCCTAGCAAAGGCTGCAGAATACCTTCTGCCTATTTTGATGTACTTGAAGAAATTGTTTGGTGTTGCTAGAGAATAGCTGACCCCATCATCCTAGTCACATTTTATCCTTGAATAATGAGGAGAAAATCTCCCTGCAGTAAATGTTCAGTTTATGCAGTTTTTTCCCCTCACATCAAAAAGAAGAAAAAAGAAGCTTTATGAAATAATGATGCTATCCTCAGCTGAACATAAGGGTTTGTCCTTAATATCTTAATGAATCATTAAACTTAGGAAGGTCAGCTCATCTCTAAACTAAAGCTAGAATCTAGCTCTCCAACACAGAAATGAAATCTGGCAAAGAAGGCCGCAGGTTTATCTAGCAGCTACAGGTCTGCATCTCAAATGTGTAAGTTTATAATTGAGTTTCTATATTTATCTTTGACATCTTGACTAAGGGTCTTCAGAACTTTCATAGCCTACTTGGAGTCTACTCTAAATCTTTGTTAGTGTTTCTATTTCAATTATTCTGCTCCAACCTGTGAGCAAGAGTTTAAAGAACATCCGTGTAAGAGCCTAGATATCAGTTTCTGAAAATCACTATGGCATTTATTAATGCATTCATGCAATCAGGCATTCCTTTAACAAATATTTTTTGAACACCTGTCAGGTTATAGTCCAGGTTAATAAGTGCACCATGGGCCAACTTAATTTTCATGCAGAAATGAATCTCAATTTTTTCACCTTTTAAGTTGACCTAAGAGTGCTAAACTCAGGTGTTTTCCTCATTCTACATATATTTATTCTTTTCTTTATTGTGAGAAGTTTAGATTTGAATTCAAATTCTAGTTCTGATATTTATCAGCTGTGTGATTTGGGTATATCACTGAACCTGACCAATTTTCCTTGTCTTATTTATTTTCCTTATATTTATTTCCTTGTCTGTAAAACATGGCCAACAAGAGGATATAACACTTGTAAATATCTATGCACCCAATATAAAAATCACCTAAATGTATAAAGCAAGTATTAACAGACATAAAAGGAGAAACAGAAAGTAACACAATAATAGTAGGGGACTTTAACAATCCACTTACACTAATGGATAGATCATCCAAACAGAAGATCAATAAGGAAATGCTGGCCTTAAATGACACACTAGACCAGATGGACTTAATAGATATATAGAGAACATTCCATCCCCAAACCAAAGAATACTTATTCTTTTCAAAAGCATATGGAGCATTCTCCAGGATTGATCACATATTAGGCTACAAAATAAGTCTCCATAAATTTAAGAAGATTGAAATAATACCAAGTATCTTCTGACCACAATGGTATGAAACTAGAAATCAACTATAGGAAGAAAATCAGAAAAGCCACAAATATGTGGAAATTAAACAAAATGCTACTGAACAACAATTGGGTCAATGAAGAAATCAAAGGAGAAATCAAAAAATACCTGGAGACAAATGAAAATGAAAATATGACATGCCAGAATTTATGGGTACAGCAAAAGCAGTTCTAAGAGGGAAGTTTAACCTCAACAAACAAGAGAAATCTCAGATAAACAATCTAACAGTGCACCTAAAGGAACTGGAAAAAGAAGAACAAACAAAGCCCCAAATCAGTAAAAGGAGGGAAATAATAAAAATGAGAGCAGAAATAAATGAAATAGAGGCTTAAAAAAATAGAAAAAATCAATGAAACCAAGAGCTGATTCTTTGAAAAGATAAACAAAATTGACAAAACTTTAGCTAGACTCACCAAGAAAAAAAGAAAGAAGCCTTAATAAACAAAATCAGAAATGAAAGAGGAGAAATTACAGTGGACACCTCAGAAATACAAATGATTATAAGATTATAAGATTATATGCCAACAAATTGGATAATCTAGAAGAAATGGATAAATTCTAGAATCATACAACCTTCCAAAACTGAATCAAGAAGAAAGAGAGAATTTGAATAGACCATTCACCAGTAAGGAGATTGAAATAGTAATCAAAAACCTCCCAAAAAATAATAGTCCAGGGCCAGACGGCTTCCCTGGTGAATTCTACCAAACATTGAAAGAAGACTTAATACCTATCCTTCTCAAACTCTTCCAAAAAATTGAAGACAAGGGGAAGCTTCCTAACTCATTTTATGAAGCCAACATTACCCTGATACCAAAATCAGACAAGGACAACACAGAAAAAGAAAATTACAGGCCAATATCACTATGAACATCAATGCAAAAATTTTCAACAAAATACTAGCAAATCGAATACAAAAATACATTAAAAAGATTATACAATATAATCAAGTGGGATTTATTCCAGGGATGCAGGGATCGTTCAACATCTGCAAATCAATCAATGTGATCACCACATTAACAAAATGAAGAGTAAAAATCACATGATCATCTCAATTGATGCAGAGAAGGCATTTGACAAGATACAGCATCCATTTATGATAAAAACTCTGAATGAAAGTGGTATAGAAGGAAAGTACCTCAACATAATAAAGGCCATATATGACAAACCCACAGTTAATATCATTCTCAATGGTGAAAAACTGAAACCTACACCCCTAAGAAAAGGAACCAGACAAGGATGCCCACTTTCACCACTCCTATTTAACATAGTATTGGAAGTCCTAGCCAGAGCAATCAGGCAAGAGAAAGAAATAAAAGGGATCCAAATTGGAAAGAAAGAAGTGAAACTGTCACTATTTGCAGATGACATGATTTTATATGTAGAAAACCCTAAAGAATCCACCAAAAAACTTTTAGAAATAATAAATGAATATGGTAAAGTTGCAAGGTACAAAATCAACATACAAAAATCAGTCGCATTTCTATACACTAACAATGAAGTAGCAGAAATAGAAATTAAGAATACAATCCCATTTACAATTGCAACAAAAAGAATAAAATATCTAGGAATAAACTTAACCAAAGAGGTTAAAGATCTGTACACTGAATATTATAACACACTGTTGAAAGAAATTGAAGAAGACACAAAGAAATAGAAAGATATTCTGTGCTCTTGGATTGGAAGAATTAACATAGTTAAAATGTCCATGGTTCCTAAAGCAATTTATAGATTCAATGCAATCCCTATCAAAGTTACAACAACATTTTTCACAGAAATAGAACAAAGAATCCTAAAATTCATATAGAACAACAAAAGGCACCGAATAGCCAAAGGAATCCTGAGAAAAAAGAACAAAGCTGGAGGTATCACACTCCTTGATTTCAAAATATACTATAAAGCTATAGTAACCAAAACAGCATGGTACTGGCACAGAAACAGACACACATAGTAGAAGATTCTTCAACAGAACAGAATTGACAACTTAGAAATAAACCCACACATCTCTTGACAGCTAATTTTTGACAAGGGAGCCAAGAACATATAATGGAAAAAGGAAAGTCTCCTCAATAAATGGTGTTGGGAAATCTGGACAGCCACATGCCAAAAAAAAAAAAAAAAGAAAGTAGACCAGTATCTTACACCATACATAAAAATTAACTCAAAATGGATTAAAGACTTGAATGTAAGACCTGAAACCATGAAACTTCTAGAAGAAAACATAGGCAGTATGCTCTTCAACATTGGCCTTAGCAACATATTTTCAAGTACTGCGTCTGACTGGGCAAGGGAAACAATAGAAAAAATAAACAAATAGGACTACATCAAACTAAAAAGCTTCTGCACAGCAAAGGAAACCATCAACAAAACAAAAAGACAACCTAACAATTGGGAGAAGATATTTGCAAAAGATATATCTGATAGGTGGTTAATGCCTAAATATAGAAAGAACTCATACATCTTGACAACAAAAAAACTAACAACCCAGTTTAAAAATGGGCAAAAGACCTGAACAGACATTTCTCCAAAGAAGATATACAGATGGCCAACAGGCACACAAAAAGATGTTCAACATTGCTAACTATCAGGGAAATGCAAATCAAAACTACAATGAGATATCACCTCACTCCTGCTATAATTTCAAGACAGGAAACAATTGTTGGAGAGGATGTGGAAAGAAGGGAACTCTTATAAACTGCTGGTGGGAGTGCAAACTGGTGCAGCCACTATGGAAAACAGTATGGAGAGCCCTAAAAAAATTAAGAATAGAACTACCATACGATCCAGCTATTCCACTGCTGGGTGTTTATCCAAAAAACACGAAAACACTCATGTGTAAAGATACCTGCCCCCCTGTGTTCACTGCAGCATTATTCACTATAGCTAAGACTTGGAAGCAACCTAAGGGCCCGTCAAGGGACGAATGGATAAAGAAGATGTGGTATATATACACAATGGAATACTACTCAGCCATAAGAAATGATGAAATCCAGCTGTTTGTGATAACATGGATGGACATTGAGGGTATTATGCTAAGCGAAACAAGTCAGAGGGAGAAGGGCAAGTACTGTCTGATCTCACTCATAAGTAGAAGATAACAACAACCACAAACAAACACTCAGAGACAGAGATTGGATTGGTGGTTACCAGAGGGGAAGGGGGGAGGGAGGAGGGTGAAAGGGATGACTAGGCATATGTGTGTGGTGATGGATTGTAGTTAGTCTATGGGTGGTGAACGTGATGTAATCTATGGAGAAAGAGAAGTATAATGATGTACACCTGAAATTTATATAATGTTATAAACCAATGTTACTGCAATAAAAAAAGAAATATAATGATGTACACCTGAAGTTTATATAATGTTATACCAATATGACCTCAATAAAATAATAATTAAAAAAAATAGAAAAGTAAAACATGGGTAATGATAGTACCTGCCTTATGGGGTTATTGTGAAGATTAAATGAAGCAGTGTCTGGTATACAATTACAACTCAATAAATGTTAGGTTATACTAGTTCCTTTACTTTGAAAGAAAATCCTTTTACTTCTCCTCTATTGTCTGTGGAAAATTTAGACATGAAAAATGAGCACACTGGCAAATGGTGAATTCTTGTCTCCTCTCTCTTTAAGTTAGTGGTTTTATTTGAATGAACGTCATTTAAAAGGTAATTTCCCCTAAAAATCAACATATCCGCAGATCTGATGTATAACCTTGATGTCTTATGGTATTAATGAGCTAAACGTAACATCAGTAAAAAAAATTATGGATTTTTTCTTTCTGCAAATTTTATCATAAAGTTCAACAATCATTCATACGCAATGTTCGACATAATATTCTTTGGTTCAGTCCAGATAATTATTCTTATATAGCTGGTTTTAGGTACATGTTAATACACATGTAAACCTTTTATTGTCTATATTCAGAAACTGGCCTACTTGAAGATGGGCATGTCTTATCTGCAAATGAAATATCCTTATTCTAATATGATGAAATATCAAGGACTATTTAAAGCTTTCAGCACAGTTGGTTCTAACTTCAGATAAGCAGGCCAAACAAGCTCTTACTTAAAGAGAATATCATCTGCTGTTCTTGGCTTCTCTAATCAACTTGGGAAAAGTTCTCAAATCTTAGTTATCTCGGGTACCATTGAATGTGTTTCACTGTGTTGTTCACCATTCCTGACAATCTCAACTTTGCATCATTAGTAGGCCACTTTAACAAATGTTGACATTCAAGTTGTTATTAGCTTAATAATTTTCTATATTTCAGCAGGACTTTCTGAGGATAGGCTAGTTTCCACATAGAGGCTGTGGTTAGTGACTGCAGATTTGAATCTCACCTTTGCAACTGATGGCTCTAATAACATTTTTTTTCCTGCTCCTCACATATTTACCTTATTTTTTTTTTTGGTGAGAACATTTAAGTTCTACTTTCAGCAAATTTCAATTATATAATACAATGTTATCAATTATAGTCACCATGTTTTACATTAGATCCTCAGGCCTTATTCATCTTATAGCTGAAAGTTTGTACCCTTTTACCAACCTCTCCCTATTTTCCCTACTCCCCAGTCCCTGGCAAACAGTATCTTGGAAAATGAATATAATTTATTTGAGCCTACCTACCTCATAGAGCTGTTTTTATGATTAACATGGGAATGCCTATCTAAAGGACCTAGAATGGTGCCTGACATATAATGGATACTCATTAATTGGTAGGCATTGTTATTATTATAGCTTTAAACTGGCCTTAGACAAAATACTTAGTATTCTATCGCATGAAAGATGAAAGCAGGCATTTTTCCTTCCTGGAGAATTGGAAAAGGCTAAGATGTTCAGCATGTAGAGTTGATAAAAATCTGTACCAATGAGCATATCATAGAAGGGATACTATGGCCCCTTAGTAAGACAGACACCCATCTCCTGGGCCCACCAACACAAAGCAGTGAGGCACAGAAATCCAGAGACCAACTTCAAATACTTTGAAAAGCATCAGTCTCCAGAAACACTTTGAGGAGCTTAGTTACCTGGTTAGAATTTAGTGTCACCAGTAAACAGATGGCTACCATAAACTTGGCTGTCCTGTGATAAGCAGAGTTAAAAATTCCAGAAGCCGTATTGTATAAAATAAATGAATTTTATAGGACTGTGTGACTATAGGTTGAACACATCAACTCAATCATGTTTTTCACTCATTATTAATTTCAAACCCTTGAAGCATTTTGTTTTGTCAGTTGTAAAGTTGTGGCTCAGAAAGAAAATATAAAGAAAAGAAAAATGAAAGCAAAGACCCTACCAATCCATTAAAAGACTGAAAGAAGCGATGATGGCTAGCAGTGTCTAATAATCCATCATGGTATCTTACATATCAGCCCCCAAACTTTCATCCCTAAAAGGTTATTATTAGAGCACAAATGTGGCTGATCATTCACACCAGTGTGTTAAGGTGCTGTTGGGGTTGGAATATTTGGGGAGCACACACAAAGGTGATAAGGCATTTTCAGTAGGACTTTGAGTGAGGCTATGGCTATTGAGGAAAACAAAACAAACCTGTGTGTGTATGAGAGAGAGAGAGAGAGAGGGAGAGAGAGAGAGAGGGAGAGAGAGAGAGAGAGAGAGAGAGAGAGAGAGAGAGAGAGAGAGAGAGAGAGAGAGAGAGAGAGAGAGAGAGAGAGAGGGAGAGAGAGAGAGAAAGAAATTTTCTTTCATTCTTTTTTTTTTTTTTTGAGGAAGACTAGCCCTGAGCTAACATCCATTGCCAATCCTCCTCTCTTTTTCTTTTGCTGAGGAAGACTGGCCCTGGACTAACATCTGTGCCCATCTTCCTCTACTTTATGTGGGATGCCACCACAGCATGGCTCGACAAGTGATGCATCTGTCCACGCTGGGGATCGGAACCTGCGAATCCCAGGCCGCCTAAGCAGAGCATGCGAATCCAACTGCTATGCCATAGGGCTGGCCTTGAGAGAGATTTTCAATGAAAAAAAAAATCAAAAGATGAGGATTAATCATGTAAGAGACCTTCAAGTGCTAGAACAATGTCTTATTAACTGCTGTATTTTCCATTGTACTCCTAGAACCAAGCACAATGCTTAGCCCATAGTACATAGTAGGCTAATATGCATCAAGCTGATTTTATAAGAAGCTTGACTGATACAATCAGTGTTTCCTTTTGTCCAGGCTGTGGGGCAGAGGGATGGACGGTAGAGCTCTACATCTACCGTCTTTGGAATAAGCATTTCCTTACTAGTCTTCAGTCCCACAGGAGGGATCAACACTGCAGCAGTTTCCCATGTCATGTCCTCTGCCAGCTTCTTGGAAGTCTTAAAATTCACAACTCTTAAATATCAGGAAAAGGAAAAGAAGCTAAAAGCTCAGATATGAGCTCTTCCATCTACATTTTATAGATGAAATATTTAGTGTTTTAAATTAAACATGCCTAAAAATCTTATTCCAGAGGGGCTTTTGCAACCATCCTGCTTACAGAGCTCTAACCTTGGAACGGAATCTGCATATGAATCAAGGTCAGTCTGTTGGAGTTTCTCTAACCAACATCTAAATTCAAAATCTCAACTTCAGGGAAACAGCAGGGGCTTGGTAGAGGGTGGGAGTAGAGAACACCAGGGGCTGACATTTAGGGGACTAGTGCAAAATCTGTATGATATTGGAGTTGATAAATTATTGCTCCTTTTATCCTGATTGGTATTTTTAAAATTCAAATCAAGCCATTGGAAACGAACGAAAAAAAATCACTTTTAGAGGCTGCTGAACAAAGCAAATCAAAACTTAGCCTGTGTTGATAGACATATAATGTCCATTTTAAAGAAATCCATGGTTCTATTCTACTCTGCAGTTGGTCAGCTTGTATTTTTAGTGCAATATTCTGTTCTGGATATTACTTTGTGTGTGGAGTATTGATCAACCAAGATGTATTCAGACGAGGGGGACCAGGATGAGGATGGGTTTGGAAATCAGATGAGAGAGAAACTGTTGGGCATAACAAGAACCGTTCACTGTGTTAAAACTCTTAAATGGCTTCTTACTGCATTTAGATAAAGATCAAGATCAAACTCTCAATATAGCCTAAGGTGCCTTAAAGGTGAGGAAGACAGAAAACAGGAAAACAAGCTTTATTTCTATCAAAACATTCTGCTCCACTTTCCTATCTACTTTTACTTCCCACATTCCACACCCCCGTCACACCCTCCATTCAATCTCTGCACAGCTCTCACAGAAAACAACACAATACAGTACAATACAATAAAATACAAACCTACCTTTGTACGATCTAGTTCCTGCGTGCTTTTCCAGACTCATTGCTTCTCTCTTTCCAGTCACACTCTCTTATGTTTCAGCCAACTAATCCTATTTCTGTACTTTGCATGTACCAAGCTTTTATTGTCTCAGGAACAAGCTTTGTATTCTGGTATTGAGCATGTTTGTTGAGAAGTCAGCTGTCAGGAGCAATATTTGCTCTTGTGGAGGTAATATGTCCTTCCTTCCTCTCCCACATCTGGCTGCTTTTACTACTTTCTATTTGTCACTGCTTTTTAGAGGTTTTACTATGATATACCTAAGTATGGTTTTCTTTGTATTTCTACTACTTGGAGTTCAGTGAGCTTCTTGAGTCTGTGAGTCTTTTATCAGCTTTAGAAAAATTTCAGCCAAATATTGCTTCTGTCTGATTCTTTCTTTCTTCCCCTTCTGGACCTCCAGTCACATGTTATTGAATTTCGTCTGGAAAATTCAGACTCCAATTTTTGTCTTCCCAGTCCATAAGATCACCAAAATTCTCTGTTGGCATCTTTGATTCTTAGCCATCCTTAGAATCTTCTAGTTCCTTAGAACATTCTCTCTCAAGAGGTTCCACAGGAAAGATATCTATGGTCTCAGGCTTGTTCATATAGTGACAATGGCTAAACAACCAGAATGGAAGAAGAAACTTGCAAATCTATTGAAGCCCGGGCTCAGAATTCTTACATTACTTCTGCTACACTCTTTTGGCCAAAGCAAGTCACAAGGCCAGCTCAGATCCAAGTGGTAGAGAAGTAGACTCCGTCTGTCGATGGGAGGCACTGCAAAGATTTGTGGCATTTTTGACATTTTGCAGCAACAGTTTAGTCACAGGCCAATTCTGTGTCATCTTTTAGAAGTAAGTTCAGGTCCCTCAGATTCAGATACTGAGACAGGATAAGATGTGCAAAGATTTATTGGGGGAAATACCTGAGGATAAAGAAGAGGGAGCCAGAGATAACATGGAGAATTTCTAGACCACATTGCAGACCTGACACCTATGAAGGAAAGAGAAAAGGAAGGAAGAATAAGTAGAAGTAGCCTTATACTCCAGCAAAGTTCCAAAAATATGTCTGGATACTGAGCAAAATATTATGACTTTTTATTGGGGCAACTTCCTTTAGCCTCCTGCTCGTTCACTCTCATCTTTTTCAGCTGATAGATGTTGATCAACACCCTTGTTGGCTATTCACCTATGTTGCTCCTAGGAATGCCATGTGCTATCAACCGTCTCCACAACTCCTTATGGGTAAAGCCTCCATGGCTGCCCCTCTACATTACTGTTGTTATTTTAATTGTGGCCTCCTGGAACCTGGCAGTTAAGCCTTGTCCCTAGTCCTCTGTTACTTTAAGGCCCTATTTTCCCCCATGGATATTAGTGGGCCCGGCTCTGTAACTACCTCTCCTACAATCATCTCTGGTCTGCAGAGGAGAGTCAATATTGAAATTCTTAGTGATGCTGGTGCTCCTTTCATAAGTACATACCTGATGGCCTCAGTAAATGGTGTGTCTTCTGGGCCGTCCTGTGCAACACTATCCTTGGCTGGATCTTCTGGCCTTTCATAATAAAGCCATTCCAGCCTGCCTACCTCCCTGAGACTTGGTATTTTTTTCCTCTATTGAATGCTGGGGTACCTAAGGCATTTCCACCTCATTCAACATGGGCCATTGCTTTCTCCAGGTGTTTAAGTACTATACAAGCAGTGTTTGCCCCATCCTCCAGGGTCCTTGCAAGAATGTTAAATCGCATGTCCCCAACAAGTCCCACCAAGTCAATGAATTCCTGCCTATCCAGTCTTATATTCTGGTAGCCTTAATCAAACACATTCAAAATCCAATCCCAGGAGTACTTTCCTCACTCCTGCTGGTATAGACTAGCTAATTCTTGCAGCTCCTTCAGGGCATAATCTCCTTTTTCCCCTTGTCAGGCCCAACATGTCCCCAGACAGGTTATCCTGGCATTTAACCCTATATACCTCAAAGCCAGGAGAAGAGGTGGAAACAGCCCCTGAGAAGTGGAAGGGTAGGAAGACAGATGATACTGTAATCTTGCAGGAGCGAGGCCTCGACAGCATTTTCCAGCACAGCAAAAGTGCTAGCTCTTATAGGAAAGGCTGGGATATCTCTTGCAAGTTCTGAGGATTTAGGAGTCTACAGAGTAAACATTCTCATGAGAATCCATCCAGATGTCCTCCTGCATTTTAAGGTTCCTGGTTTTTCCATCCAGGGCCCTAACCTAAACATAACAGACCTGCCTTGGCTGAGCATTTAAATGTCTCTGGAGCTCTGTGACTCTGACTGTAAGATCCTATGTCTGCTCCTCAGCAGTGTTTGCTCTTCCACTGCAGGAGATAAACACCTCTATAGATCTGTTAAAGAGATTCTGTGGTTTTAACCCTTAGCTTTTAACTGTTTGTTAACAGCTCTCAGTATCTCATTAACTCTCTTCGTGTCACCAATACACCTTAGCAATAACCAGTCTACTCCATTGTTCTTGTAGATATAGTCTTCCCATATCTTTAAAATGCCTGAATCATTGTTCCTATAAGAGCACTACCCTCCACTAGAACATTTCCCTAGGTCATCACCAGTGAAATTTATCGTTTGGGCTGCCACTTTGTGCCAGGGGCTTTTAGTACCCGATATAACACTGAAGACAGCATTCTCTTTTCTCACCATGTGGTGAGTGAGCCAGTCTCGAAAACTCACATTACTACCTATTTTATTAGACCTCTCCTGGCACCATTTGTGTTAGGGTCCTCTGAGAAGAGACCAAGATGGGATTAGATGTTTGGTAACTAAGCAGCCTGAGTGAGAGAGTAGAGATGACTCAATTTATCTCCTTTATACAACTCAAAAATACCAACACAGAGTTCATGTCCAATTGCTGGTGGGTCAGCTTTGTCATTTTCACATCATGTTGGTATCCACCTACACTTGCTTGAATAAATAACTAAGTGCTGATGATGCAACTCTGATGGCGTTTTACTTTATGAAAGGCAAGAAATACCAGCATATGGTTCCCATGGGAACCTCACCTCTGTCCCTTTGTGCTACTCTAATGATTAGAAAATGGCAGGTAAATCAGCAGTAATTGCTACTTTAGTTGGACAGTACTGAAGGCTATGGGCACAATGGATGACACAAATATATTAGGATCCTTATTTGGAAGTTGTTTTTAAAAGTCTTGATTCTGATCCATTTATGGCCTGAACAGGGCTCTAAGGGTGTATATACACTGTAGGCTAATTTGTAGGCTTTGGGCTGTGATACTTTACATGCTGTTATGGTACAATGGAGCACATGCTGGGTTACCTGATTGCTCAAACAATTCTCAGTGATTACATCAGTACCTCCCAACCCTGGGCACCACATAGCATTATTCTCATACATTTTAGTAGCTTTTGTTACAACTTGACTAAACAGAGCATAAACTAGATGAGATAGGGTGGATTGTTCAAGAGCAGATGTTGATAGTCAAGTTGGCTGTCTTTCCTACTCTAGATCCTGAATTTTGATGCTGGGTATTAAGTCTCAATTTTTATTTGGAGGGATAATATCCATTGTACATATTGATAATCTCTGGTAAGGTGAATAAACTCAACTTATGATCAGGTCTAAATGTCAATATGCAGCACACAACTACCAAATGATGTTATCTGAGGGGTACTAAAATAAAGTTTCCTGCAGTTAAACAGCCGCCTACCTTTTCACTGCAACCTGGAATTCTTCCACATTAGAGTTACTTCTCTGGCTTCAACAACAATTGTGTGGTGTTGAAGGACACTGTGAAAATGTGTATGTTATTTGGAAGAGTTAGATATGCCTTTACACTGGGTGAATATTCTTGTGAGAGTTAGTATCTGAAAGCATACTCACCTTGAAGTCATATAACAGTACCATGTACAATCCACTCATTTCTTTAAAAGTTGGGATGGGAGGGGCTTGAATCTTTAGCTCTTTGAATTCTTAGCTCTGGAAAAAGAGATCTGGCAGCCCTGGGGGGATGTTTAAAGACACTGCTATTATGGAGATAATATTTAATGCATTGTCATTACCGTATACCAAATGAGTACTAATGAGTTACCAGGTGCCATTACTATTGCATTCATATTAAATTAAAAATTTTCAGCTCTGAACAGCTAATGTTTCTTCAAGTATTACCAGTGGAGAATACTCCAACAGGGAGAAAGCGGTTTATCACGTTATGATATATTCAGGGTGATACTATGTTTGTGAGTGTGTGTGTGTGTGTATGTTTGTGTGTGTCTTTAAGTATGTTGTATATGTACCACACATTCTGCCTGACTCACCCCATCTGACTCTACAGGGCACAGCCAAATCTCTCAGACACTACAGCCTACAGCCTTCATGAAAATAACCTGGTACCCTCTGTTCTGCATAGTATCTCAGGGTTTTCAAAGTGCATTCATACTGGTTATCTCATTTAATGCTGTTCACAAATCTGTGATGTAAGCAAGACCATTAACTTTGTAGAATTTAAAATACTGGGGTTCATAAAGAGCAAGTAATTAGTCTAAGGTTGTAACAGTTTGTAACATGTAGAGCTAGGACTATAAAACTGATCTTCTCATTCTTCTGATATTCTTCTGGGTTGAAGTGAAATGATCAAGTGAGGTCTTAAAGGGGAAAATGCCTCTGGATGCACGTGGGTCTCTATGCACACCAGAAGCTGTGGGATTGAGCTGTGGTAGAAAGAACCAATCCTTACCTGAGACTAAAACCTGATTAAAATCATGCTTATTATACATCATTGTTCAATACTAAGATTTTATGAAGTCCTCTTTTTTCTTTTCTTGTATTAAAAATTTTTTTGAATGTCTCAAAATCTTTTTCTGGCTTAACTTCATTTGGAAGGAATACAGTGATGGTTATATTTAGCTGTGAAATTCTTCATTTCTTTAATTTTTATCATCAACCATACTTATTTATGATTAAAAGTTCTGGTTCAAACCCCAAAGAGAAATTATTTTGAGGGAAGCTGTAAATCTAATCTGAATGTACAACTCATCTTTGTTAAGCCTTGTAGAAATCTTACCAGCACTGGGTAAAGCAAATTTAGTGACCAAATTGAGAGGAATTAAAAAAAAATAAGCAGAGATATATAGCTTCACTAACTAACTCTTCTTTAATATCTTTTGGTTCTCTTAGAACTCAAAGTGCTTGAGAATTGTTAGATTATCAGTTTTGCTAGGATTTCTTGGCTACAGGTAGTAAGATAATTGCAAGACAATGAAAGAGGTGAAGCAGATGACA
This sequence comes from Tapirus indicus, assembly GCA_031878705.1. NCBI lineage: Eukaryota > Metazoa > Chordata > Mammalia > Perissodactyla > Tapiridae > Tapirus > Tapirus indicus. The sequence continues at coordinate 83,668,929 of CM062942.1, read as the reverse complement.
AGTGAGTATTTCATCTACAGTTACCTGTAGTCTAAACCTCTAACCCTCCCCAACCCCACCACTAAACATTTACACTATGCAACTCCTTTTAATTTAGTACTCTTCAAGGCAGCAAGGATTTATGCGATCATCTAATTTGGACCTAGTACTGCAATGAGTTTGGAACATTTCCAAGTATGTTTTCTTTACAACTCTTATTAGTAGCCTCAGCCTTTCATGAGCCTTCCTGCAAAGCTGCCCCTCCTCTGTGCTCTCTATAATAGACTATATTCTCTTTCCATTTTGTGACATAATTATTGGTGTAACTGTCATTTGTCTTACTCAGCTGTGGGCTTCTTGAAAATAGAGACTGCATTTTACTCATCTTTGTGTCCTAAATATCACCTAGAAGTGTACTGGAGTCATAGTAATAGGAACTTAATAAATATTTTTTGAAAGAATAAGTTGAAGGTGGGAAGGTTGGTATTAGGTATTTGTGAATTGAATTCAAAGCACTTAGTATTTCTTTTTTCAAATCCTTCATAACTATCAAATTCTGCTAGGACAGACATTATTCTTTCAGAACAGATTCTTACAGAGTTTTGTTTTCTGTGTATGTTCACTATAATTGTTTATATGTATGGGTCTTGTTTCTATGCTTTGTTTCAATTACAATTTTAATACAACATTAATATATTTTATAGGACAGCACAACCACTCATTTTTTAAATCTCTGAGTTCTTTAAATTCCATTTGTAGTGAGTCATATATAAAAGTTGATCTGGGAATGCCTGAATCAAAATTTGGCTTTTTAAATCTTCTACAAACTTAAAAAACTGTTTACATTCATAATTTATTTGTGGAGTACTTTTAAGAAAAATGTTTAATAAAAGGTACATTTTCTGGAAGCCCTGTTCTTTTATCTTTCTGTCTATCCTCTTTTTATTGATCTATTTCATATTTTCTTTGTGTTTGATGCAGCTCAGCAGTGGTTTTGTCTGCGTTGAATACCATTCCTTTTGTTGAATCAGGAAAGACCTTTATTTGGGGGGAATAATCGAACCATTGTATATTTTATTCTTGGAACTGAGTCTTGTCAAATAAATCTAGTGACAAACTTGTCACTTGCTTCAATTTTTATTGCTGAACACATGATAAGCACATAATAATGGGTTTGATGTCATAGGTATGATTTATACTCCTGATATCTCCCTTCTGCCTTTGGGGTTCCAGAGAAACAGTTTTGCTTTTCCTAAGCAATTTTGCTTTATTAACATTCGCAGAATACTGGAATATCCAGAGGAATTAAAAAGTTAATTGCTAGATGTTTTATTTACAAAATTCCCATCACATCAAAGTTTCCAGTATCCAAATGTTTAGTGTAATGGAGAGAGGGCCTATAAAGAAGCCAAAAAAGAAGAACCTCACTGGTTCTAGACAAAACTTTGAAATGGAGATCTTTTGGTGACCTTTCCTCTCTTTCTGTACTTCTCTCCCTCATTATTCCCTCTCGACTCTATTAAAGCTTTAACTCTTCCATTTATGACATATCTCCCACATAGAATCAAGAGTTAAATAAGATGATACAAAGTTCATTATATACTATTATATTCTATACAAATATAAGGGATTATTTATTAATATAGCCTCCACTTTCTCAATATGTTACTTAAAGCTAGTTTTTATAAAGGAAAGCAATCAGATAAATGGAGGTACACTAGGGCATAAAAACTAATAATAGCTGAATTGACCACATAAGTTGCATATATATTATAAAACCAGGGGAATGAATCTCCACTGATGGAGATTCAGGTACCTATATAACAGGCATGAGAGAGACATGGTGTAAGATATTTTGAGGTAGAGTCTTTCTGGAACTTCTGAAATCACATCTTGGTGGTGGACACCTAGTTTCTATGAATCAGGCTTTTTTGGGGGGACCTGCAGCATTTACAGACATCTACAGGCACCTCTATGTTGTTCAAATATGGACTGCAGGTGAAGAGGTGGGGATCTTATGAGGCTGGAAAGGCAAATAGAATCTTTTGTCATGGATGACCTGTTTGATGCCAAAGAGTTTGAATTTTTATCCTGAAAAAAATAGTGACCTCTTAAAGAAACTTAACCAAAAGTGTAACATAAATTTGTGTTTTTTGGAGAATGGCTTAAAAGAGGTAACAGCAAGCCAGTTAGGATGGGAGTGGCTGTGATTGCCATCCGGAGAATGAATTGGAGTGGAGGAAAGTACAGGTAAAGATCAATTGGGAGGCCATTGAACAAATCCAGGACAGAGATGATGTGGGCTTAAACTAGAGTATTTACTAGAGAGAAGCAAATGCATCTGAGAGGTCAGGATAGGAAAGAATATAGCAATCTGGGGAACTGAAAGAAGTCTAGTAAAGCTGGGTAGTTGAGTGGGTTGTGTTGAGAGATATGGTGAGAGGTACTTAGGGACAAGATCATGCAAGGCTATGCAAATTATATGCTATAGACTGAATGTTCGTGTCTTTTCAAAATCTGTATGTTGAAAACTAATTTCCAATGTGATTGTATTTGGAGGAGGGGCCTTTCGAGGTGATTAGATCATGAGGATAGAGCCCTCATGAATGGATTAGTGCCCTTATAAAAGAGATCCCACAGACTTCATTTACCCTTCCACCACGTGAGGACACAGCAAAAAGATGGCCATCTATGAACCAGGAAGTGGGCCTTCACCAGACATCGAATCTGCAGACACCTTGATCTTGGACTTCTCAGCTTCCAGGACTGTGAGAAATAAATTTATGTTGTTTGTAAGTCACCTAGTCTATGGTATTTTGTAGTAGCATCCTGAATGCACTAAGACATCATGTTAAGGAGTTTGGATTTAACCTGAGGTCCATGGGAAGCCACTGAAAGATTTTAAGCAGGGGAGTAAAGTGATAGAGCAGAATTTGGAATGAGTAGGGTAAATGGATGGTAGGAAAAAACAGAAACAGAAGAGCCAAAAAGTTCTTTATTTTAAAGAATTACTTTGTTGTGGCCCCTGAACTTTTTAGCGGCGTTGTTTTTTTCAATGTGACATGTCTAAATTGATGAGGTTTAACATCTCAATCATGTTCAGATTCTCATAAAAGAGAAAGTGAAGTGCATATTTAATTGTTGCAGAGAAAACAAGAGTTGTTAGGTATGTTTGTCTACAATTTTTTCTATCTTAAATAACAGTAAAACGGCCTGACTTGCATTAGTAGCATACAGAGATTAACATCTATATAGAATAATGTTTTATGGCTTAAATCTCCATTCTCTTTTTAACTTTCATTCATTTTTATTTGTTTTTACTTTTTGCTGCCAAAGGAGCTAGAGTTGATACAAACCAAGGGAAGACAGCTGGTCTATTCAATCTATTCTTTTCTAATAATGAAAAAGGCTTTTAGACAGATATTCCTCATGTAAATGGAGCTGTTCTAGCCAGACTTTCTCCATCGTGGAGGGGTCCTTTTTCCTTTGTGCCGAAGAGAAAACTGCTAATCAATATTTCCTTGGGGTGAGCTTCTTCCATGCCCCATCCAGGGCTGATGAGACACCTGTTACAGTGAACTATCCTCTCTACCTCCATGTAGCACCAGACTGGCTTTACATAGCCTCAAAGCTTCCAGATTCTTAGATGATGTGATTCAAATGGCTTGCCGGCAATGGTCCTTGCCAAGAGTATCTACTCCACTACCTCTACCTGGGGCTTGTAATCTTAGCATTAATAACTTATTGAGGTTTAAATGCCAACGTGATCTGAAAGTGGTAAGCCCTTAAATTATTATCAATGCATTATCACAAAACTGGTGTATCCTTTTAATTTGGGAGCTCTAAGAAAATGAGACAGAATGCAGATAAGTTTCAATACAAAGAAGAAGTCAGGAAGAATTTAGAAAAAGTATTGCTGTCAGAGAGAGCAGACAGTGCAGGACTAGAGGCAGCAGAAGAGACTGTGCATTTGTTTGTGGACCCCAAAAGGGGGAGAGTTACCGTGGATGCAGTTGGAAAGGCATAACAAACAGGTTTCCACTTTTAAACAGTTTTATAGATTGTAGTTATGCTACAGAAGTAATTTTCAATACAGAAATAAATAAATAAAAGAAATTCTTCCTGGTTAACTATTCTGTAATCAGATGTTTTCTGGGGTTGCTTGGGGACTCTCAATTACCACATCCACAGGTCAGTGACACTGTCCAGTGCCACCTCGCTTAGCTTATTTCTCCCAATAACATGTTTTTTTTTTTTAGCAAATTGGCCAGGGAGGCTAAGGAAAGGATTATTTAGTTAATCTTTGTCCAAATGTGTTTTGTTTGTATTTTTATCACCCTCTCAGAGCTTCCAATACAACTCCAATGCCACCAACTCCCAGGTTTGCAATCAGACTGGAATGCATTTACAGTCATATAATCAGAGCTGCCAGAGCCCCTTTTTGTCCCTCAGACAGAGAGGCAATGTGGTACAGAGGTTGTTAGCAAGGGTTTTGGAGTCAGACAGGTCCGAGTTAGCATCTTGGCTCTGCAACCTACTACCTTTGTAATCTTGACAAGTTATTTAATCTTTCTGAATCTCCATTTCCCCATTTGTTATGTGAGGATATTAATAGGACTTACCTTGTAAAGTTAATGTGAGAATTAAATGAGATTATGCATGTAAAAGTTTTTCACAGTGCTTGGTACATTGTAATCACTCAATAAGTGTTAGTTATAATCATGGTATTTACATTAATTATAATTTTAATATCCCCATTGTAAACCAGGCAGCTCTCTTTCTTTCTCTCATTCCTTCTTCTCTTTCCACAAAGACAGAATGAAACGGAGGAGCTTGAGTATGTTTGGAAAGAAGGAGTCTAGGCTTCTGCATCACTATCCTCCACTCCCTCCCTAAGCCTGAGTCTTTAAGGGGAAGTGAGATCTGGCTTAGTCATCATCATAAATGGATAAATTTGGTCCCTTCCTTTTCATTTGTCCTAAACCTACCACCTTCACTCTTGGCTCCCCTGCACTGATCCACAAAGATATCCACACTCCTGACACTACCTTCAGATACCTTATGGCAGAGACTTGCCAATTGAAGAAATTGATCCATTGCCAAAAGCCTATTCCTCTTCAAAGTCATTGTTTCTATCTCCCCCTGTCCAGGGAAAAGTTGCCACTGACAATCACGTCTGAGCATTTAAAACCTTATCACCTCCGAGAAGCTATCTGCTATAGTTCTTGTCTCCAGAGGTTTTCTGTGAGAGAGGAATACAAAGTAATTTATTTATAACTTCTGAGTGCCCACACTCATTCCCAGTTCTGGTGGAGGACATTGCTCCTATGTTGCATTTTCAAGGCTTGTTCCTTTAAGCTGAATAACTTCAAGACTGGTCTTTCTCCACTGTACTGGATAGAGGAAAGTTTGTTTTTCTTTTGAATACTGTATGGTTGGATTTTCCTTCTATTCCTTGTCTGCTCTTCTTTCTTCCAGGGATGCTGGGAGGGTTAGTTTATATTTTGAAAAACTCTCTGAGCTCCTTGGATGAAAGACATCACAGAGAATGAAAATATACAGAAAATAAATAAGTCATGCTAATTGGTTGCAACGGATCTCTAAAGATGCCCCAAGACTCTAGTCCAGTTTCTCCAGTCCAGCATAGTGCAGTGTTTATTATATATACAAATTCAAGAAATCTCTTTGGAGAGGAGGAAACAAAATTTAGCATTCTAGAAAGCAATGTACAAAGTCAGAGAGAAATGTCAAGGGATTCAACCAATAGCCAAGCAGACAGCCATCCTGAGACACAAAGAAAAAAATTGAATTGTAGTGCAGGATGAGGCAAATGAGTTTTTTTAAGTGGGTGTATTTTGAACACACAAGAAAATACAAGTTTATATTATTCTTAAGCATAATGTACCAAATACAGGCTAAGTGCTATAGCTTCAGGAATCTCTATTTGAATAATAGTATAGTTAGTAGATGACATGTGAAAGACATGGAGTAGACATGAGAAAAAATAGAAGTCCAAGTGGTTTTAGTTACATTGAATAAGAAGCTGAAAGTTTTATTTATGAGCTGGTCTCTTGGCATTTGAGCTAAAGGGAAGGACATGTCTTTCACTCTGGGCCCAAGACTCATGCTTTTACAATAATGGTTTCTTTCAGCTGTGGTGTTTATACTGGAAGACAATTGCAAATATATGAGCAAAGTTTGTGTTCAACACCTTCCTATCCTTGGTTTCCCCATTACCTTTCCCATGCACTCTCTGCCCTTATTCCATCCTTTAGTTATTTTGACCATCCTGAGTAGCCTCCCAAACTCCAAAACTTTCTTGCCTGCCCCAACCCCCTCTGCCCACTAAAACTTAGATATCCATTGTTACATTCACTTAAGACCATTATCTTTACTAAGTAGACTTATTTGGTTTCGCTTCCCAGATCGTACATGTACATTTGATCTGGACCCTTCAGTTACGAAAATCAGTGGAGAGACAGATAGTTGAAATTCTAAAAATTGTACTGGAATCAGTGGAGGAGAGATTTTTAGGGGGAGAGGAGAAGAGGGGCAGGAGAAGAAGCACCTGTCACTTAATACCCTGGAGTTATCTGGTGACTGTACATATTATTTACAGTTAGGGCTGCCCTAACTGTAAATAATATGTACACAGACATTACTGGACTAGCCTGCTCTACACTGTGGCCAAGCCATTCCAATCCTTGAGAAGAAAGTTTTGTATAGAACATTTTCTTCAGAATTTGAGAAATATGGGTAGGCTTCTTGTCAAATGGAAGAGATACAAGGAAGAGGGAGAAATAAATGCCTTTTAGGGATGGAATATAATGAAACAAATATTTTTCTTACATTGTATAATAGCATTCTTTCAGTTGTGGTAACAGAAAATAACTTGGGCTAGGTTAGTAGGCCTTTGTTGTGATTGTAATTGCGGCAGATAGGTGTGGTTGCTGATGAGTAGAAATGAAAGAATCCAAGACTGGCTTTATGATTTGTATTGGGAAACACAAAGAGTGAATTATAGAACAAGAAAATAATAGATCAGGAATGGGAGAAAGAAACATGAGTTAACATGGGTTGAATATGACTTGGAGTATTGGGAAGTAACAAGAGAGAAGGGAAAGATATTGGGATTACCTACTATGTTATGATGACAGAGATTTTTGAAGGGATAAGTGGATGAGGAAGATTTAAAAAAATTTTGTGGTGTGTAAACTTTGGAACCTCTTTGTGGCATTACCCAATACCTCAGTAAGTATTTTAATAGTTTTCAATTATTTTTTGTATGTTGATTTTGCATTTCTTTATATGCAATACTGAATTGAGATTAAGCCACATGGTGGCTTAGCTTTATATGGGTTATGCAAAGATATAAATTTGTCTCATGGAAGCCAAGGGCAGTGGTATGGGCTGAATTGTGTCCCCTCAAAATTCATATGTTGAAGTTCTAACAGCCAGTACATCAGAATGTGTCTGTATTTGGAGATAGAGACTTTAAAGAGATAATTAAGGTTAAACGAGGTCATAAGCATGGGCCCTAATCCAGTATGACTGGTGTCATTATAAGAAGAGGAAATTAAGACACAGGCATGCACAGAGGGGAGACTGTGTGGAGATAGGGAGAAAACGACCATCTAAAGCCAAGGAGAGAGGCCTCAGAAGAAACCAACCTGTCGACACCTTGATCTTGGACTTCTAGCCTCCAGAACTGTGAGAAAATAAATTTCTATTGTTTAAGCCACCCAGTCTGTGGTACTTTGTTATGGCAACCCTACAGACTAATACAGGCAGAAAAGCATCTGGGCCTCCAAAAGGGATTAGAATTAGGAAATAGAAAGTGGCCATAAACCCAGGGAGTACTGTCTATTGCTTGATTCTCTTTCTCTGCTTCATTTTCTCTTATATTGAAGACTAACTTTCTTTGTCTCTGTGCCCATGTGGCAAAATATGGTTGCTCTACAACTCTCAATTTTAGAACCACATAAAAAGATTGACTTGCAGTTTCTGAATCCTAGATTTAAATCTCCAGAGGAGAAAATTTGATCAGTTCAACTTGGCTCATGTGTCTGCTATTTGCCAAACAGCTGTAACTTGGTGCGGGGAGGGTAGCAGCACATGGTGCAAACATGATTGCCAGAGGCCCATCCCTGTGGGCCTCTATTATTACATTTTCTTGTCATTTCTAGCTCCACCATTGATTCTCTTATTTTATCACAAGTGTTTTAAAACAGATACCTAAAAATATTTTATCTAGCAATTTAAAATAATCTGTATAAGGAGGTATTTTTCTGCACATCTAGTCCACTCTATAGCCAGAAACATATATTACAGAGTATATGTTTGTAACATGCTAGATGAGCTCAGTGTTCTGTACCAGGAGGCATTTCTCTGCCAATATAGTCCACCATATTGCCAGAAACATATAGTATAGAATATATGGTGTAACATATTAGGATAGATCAGTTCCTAGATATATAATATATTCAGTAAAGGTGGCATAGAACCTTAGGTTTGTGGTTGAGGGAGTGAAGGAGGCAATGGGAAGAGGACAAAAATTGAAGAATGCTATCAAAGAAGAAACGAGGAGGAGGATAATTCAATTGTAAAGATTTATGTATAGGATTCATACAGCTAGGATAAAAGACGGACAGGTAAATCATTTTAACCATTCAGCAGGTGGTTAAATAGAAAGCACTCTGGATATGGGGGAAGGCATTGTATTTTTTCTTTAAATGGAAAGCAAAGTAAACATTTATTTTTAAGAATTTCAATTTCAAGTGAGACATTTGCATAGCAACACCAGCATCTTAATCTTTTGAAAAGCTTTTTATAAGTCATTTCAAGGACTCTAAAATAATGCTCCTTTTTATAGTTCGACTGCTTGGCATTAAAAACAGCTGAATGTTGTCCTTCATGGTGCAGTATGAAAAAGGAACATGGATTCTCTTTCTCTCTCTGCTCTCAACAGCTCTGTGACTCTTCAAGCAGGAATTGTTTGAAGCTCAGACTATGTAGTTGTGTTTGGCTGTTCTCCTATTTGACAAAATGTTCCCCCTTTTCATTATTTTAATTTTAAAGCACATGGGAATTAGATTTTCAGAGCTTCATCTCTCTGTGTGAAGAACAAAACTGCATATTTAACCAGGTCTCTTTTCTAAGGGAGGCTAGTAAAGAGTTTTCAACCAAACCAAACCAAAACATCAAACAAGCACATTAACTAACTATGATTATTATTTAGTTAATATTATCTTTCCTTCTACTCCTTTCCAGGTAAAAGACTGGCCCTAATCGTGCATTTACATGATATATGTGTTTATGTATACAGTGTAAATATATACACATATGTATCTCTTATGTGTGTATGAACAAATTCCTTGTAAATATGAATCTGATGGCAGCATATACTGTAATATATGGCAGTAGATGTAAAAAATACTTCAGATATTTATTTGTTTGTTTAACAGAAAAAAAACTGAGCAATAATGGTTTCAACTACCATCTGCCCCATGAGGGTAAAATGAAATTTCTGACCGTCTCTCTAACTACACTGATCATGGGTATATTTTTCAATTCCTTCTCTTCTGGACTCATCAAAACAAGTTACACTTCCTATAAGAATCTTCCAGATTTATATTGTACCTCAGTTATCAGGTGCTGGGTCATCAACATAGAGTTAGGAAATGTTTAATAGGTGTGGCTCACTGGTGGGTGGTATGACACTCTTGGGGCCACAGAAGCAAGTGCAAATACACACTTTGAAATGGAATTTGAAGGCTAACTAAAATTTGGCACTAATTTTCACTGATACTCATTGGCCTTAGCTACATCTATTATTGAAGGGACATTTTGACCTCATGCACAGGAAAATCTGGAGATAACTGATATTGAAGCACCTTTACACCTTGGGCACATTGTAAAGGATTAAGTGAAGGCTGAAAGCAAGAACTAACCCTTTAAGTTGGAATAAGTGGTCTCTGATGACGAGTAATGCATTTGTTCATTGCTTCTAGTTTCATTTGCCTATGTTTCTCCACTCATTCATTTATTTTTTCATTTATTCATATCATTCATTCCTATAAGGGCCCATTGCATGCCAGGCATTGCGTTAGACACCAAGAATCCAGTGATCAGCAAGACATGTACAGCTACTGCCTTAGTTCTCCTTCCTGACACAATAGCTTCTTGGTATAAATCTTAGTTACAGTCAATATCTTTTTGTGGTAGAAGTTAAATCTCTTGTAAAAGGAAAATGTGGCAAGTTTTAAACTGAAAATCTCTTCTCTCCTGCTCTCACCCTAACTCTGACAGTATGGTTCAGATACCTCTTACTTTCTCCTGTAACAGTGTGAGCTGATCCAAGGCTGTCTCTGGTTATGGACCTCATCTCTGAAGTTATCAATTCCCAGGGCTAATTCATCAACCCTGAAAGTTCCTACTAGAATGTGACAATTATTTCATAGGCACAAGAGGGAAGGAGGCTGTGAGAGAGGATGTATGGGCTATAGGAAAGGGTTTTAGGGTCATTGACAGATGCTAATTTCTTTCCATTAGAAAGTATAGCCACAAGCTCTTAGAAAATAAGTAGTGTATTTAGCCAGAGATAGAAAGTATGCCTGCCATCTACAACTTCCTGGAGGTGTTACTGTAACATAACATATGCAGTGTTATACCAATCTATAGCCAATTTGGAATAGTACTGGTTTCATGAATTTTATTCATTCACTTCACAGATATGAGCTATATACTGAGATTTCAAAAATTAATCATTGCATCTTGTCTATGAGTATATCTTATTCACCTGTTAGAAACACCCTATGATAGAGATTATTATTTTTTCATTTTAAAGATAGGAAGATTGAAGCATGGAAAGGTTATATTCCTTAAAAATCAAAGATCACATAGCAAAATAGATACTGGCTAGGACTATAATGCAGGCTACCTGACTCAAGAACTCATTATGTGGGAGGCACTGTGTTAGGTGCTAGAGATGCAGTAGTGACATGTCCTCTTCAAGCTCATTGACTAGTATGGAAGACACACATTTACAAAATACCCCAAGAAATAAATGTGAAATTACAAGTGTTAAAAGTGTTATTAAAGGGGAGGCATATGGTCAATGAGATTCTATAATATGGAGATTTGACTTATTCTAAGTGGTTAGGGAAGGCTTCCCTGAGCAAGTGACACTTAAGATGAATTCATAGGTTGAGTTGGCATTAATTGGATGTTCTAGAGGGACTGACATTCCATGGAGACAGAATAGTATATGCAAAGATAATAAGTTGAGAGGAAGAATGGTGCGTCTGAAGGACCCAAGTAAGACCAGTGCAGCTAGAGTATAGTGAGTGGCAAGGGAGCAGTGGATGTGTTGATGGAGAGAAGGTGGTCCTAGAATAAGAGGTAGTAGAATAAATAGAATAATAAGAGGTCTTAGAATGGAGAAGTAGTTCCAGGCTGACCCCTACAGGGCTTAGACTGGTTAAATTAATGAATTAATTTGTATCCTAAAAGCAATAGAAAACCAATGGAGAGTTCTAAGTGTGTATGGGTTGAGATAACATGATTACATTACCATTTTGAAAAAATTACCCTGGCTGTAGTAATGAAAAGATATGGGATGTGGGTAGATTCATGTACATTACTGAGGAAGCAGTTGTATTTGTTTAGACAAAAAATGATGGTGGTTTGGACCAGGCTAGAGGAAAGAAATGCACATATTTGGAAGATATTTAGGAAGTAAATCTGGCAAATGTTCGGGGGTAGATTGGGTATGAAGAGTAAGGGAGATAAATGTATTAATGATCAGGGGACATGATCATCTTAAAAAGGTGATTTCTGAACCAGTGATCTTTCTTTTTAATCAGAGTGACTTTATTATACTTTCAAAAGTCTTAAAACTGGAGAGCTGAGAGAACCCTTAGAGAGTTATAAATCTTGTTTCTATTCCACCCCTTAATAAGAAGACAGAGATGTTATGTTTTTCGAGTTAGACAGCTAATGAGTGGCAGAACCAGGATTGGGTCCAGATTCCACAACCTCCATACACAGTGGTGGCTCACTCTTGAATGGAAGGTCCCTATGTTCATAATTTATACCAGTTGGAGTGAAGAGTCTGGGATTGAGAGGAGAGGCTGGCCTTGGAGATAATAGGCAAGGTGGTTATGAGAGAATCTGAGGCAGAAGAGAAAAATGGTAGAAATTCTATAAAACATTAGAGTTGATAGGTCAGGGTATAGATGACTATATTTGGAATATATCCTATTGTTGAAGTGGCCGAGGATTGCACTGTAACCACCCCTCTACAGTTGGCTATCTCTATGTAATGGAAAAAAATGAAGATCAAATTGTTTCTAGACCTGGTGTATCAATGTGCACCACTTTGCAGTGACTGCCACCAATGGATCTGAAGTCAAAGGGAAAGGAACTTACTTCTTATCAAAGCCATTTCAACACCTTTGAACTACAGAGAAGAATACATTCTGATACATGTACTATGCCTATTTTTATAACTTTACCATTTTATCATTCCATTCTCCAAGGAGGGACTTGGAGACAAGCCATCAACCATTCAGCACATTGCAGCTGTGGCCAGGCTTCTGAAATTTTGACCTGTAGATTGGTGATTCTAATGGAAAATAAAGATGTATTTATATGTGGCATTGTGGTGGGGGGTAGTGTTCAGAGGGTTGAGGGAATGGTGGAGTTTTCACAAAAGGACTGTCTTTCCCTTCAGAAAATGTTCTCAGTAATGAAATATTATGGTTGTAATGTGCAAGAAAGTGGTGATGGAAACATATGTGCTTATGCTGGTTCAAAATGAATTTAATATATTTTAATAAAATATCACAGCCTTCTTTTCCTTTCCCCTTTCCTTTCTCTACCCATCCCTTGCATTTCCTTCCATTTCCTTCTCTTCCCTTTCCTTCTTCCTGAACAATTCACTAAGTCCACTAGATGGGGCACAGCAATATACGTATCTGAGTCTGATTGGATGGGGGGCTGCAGTGGTGCAGAGGAAGGCATGGTAGCCTAGAGCGGTAAGAAGGATATCTGCATAGGAGAAATGTGCAGGATGTTAGAACCTGAGTAAGGTGAAGAGGGCATCCCCATGGAGGAGTGGCCCAGTGTGTGGTGTCAGAGCTAGTAGTGGGGTGAGGAGAGCATCTACCGAGGGGGGCAACCCAGTGGGGTGGCATAGGCTAATTGGAGTTAAGATTGAAGTTCACACAGGATTGTTGGCTCAGTGCACAGTGTCAAAGCATGGCTGGAATGAGGAAATTGTCTACATATAGGACAGCATTGGCAGCTCAGCACAGAATCCAAATGGGGTGAGATTAGAATTCATTTGAGGTAAGGAGAGCAACTGAATGGGGGAAAGTGTAGCAACGGTGATGGGGGATTGGTCATATACAGGGGAACTGATCAAATAAGTTATTGTATTAAGGATAATGGGAACCAGTTTCTTCCTCTTGGAGAAGGGAGATGCAAATACGGAAAGGGAGAAAGCTGGAATGAGCACTGTGTTATTGGATTGGAATTGAAGTTCTCAGTGTGAACTCATGGTTTTAATGTACATAGATATAGAAATATAGATGTGTGTGTTTTCACACAAGCATGTGAGTGTGCATGTGCTCATATTCTATCCACTGAAGGGTCTAGGAGCAGTGACAACCCAATATTAATGAGTACAACCGTTGCCCAGAACATCACTTCTTCTAAATACAATTTTTCGTAAAAAGAAACCAGGGCTTTTTGAGGAAATGGCTGATTCCAGGATTGGGGCAAAAAACGTACAAGATAAAGCTGGAACACAGTTTTCATCAGAAAGCAAGGAAATTCTCAAATAATGATGGGGACATGTCAAAAGGATGCTGGAGATGGCTTCAGTGGTATTTCCACTGGTTACATCAGGAATAATTTCAGGATAAGAATAAATAGTGATAATAATGGATTATAATACACTGAATAAACTAAGTAACCATGAACCTATGCCAATAAATATTGATGAATAAGTAAACTGAAAGTGTGATGAGGACTGTAATATTTACATAGATTCAAAGTATTTCTCCACAAAGTAATTATTAATTACAAAAGATAAAAAAGAGTAACTTTACAGTGCAGAAACCCCACAGGCACCACCCTAATCAAATGATCAATGCGAACACCTTCTGTAATGGGAAGGATTGATATTGTGCACTACCTAATAGGATGCATGAGAAGAACGCAACACCGCTTCTGTGATAATCCTGTCAAAGATGTATAACCTGACTTTATCATGAGACCACATCAGACAAACCCAAATTGAGGTACAGCCTACAAAATAACTGGCCTATAATCTTTAAAGTTATAAAGGTCATGAAAGGAAAGGAAAGTTTGAGGAACTGTTCCAGTGAAGGAAATTAAAGTGATATGACAACCAAATGCAATGCATGATTGGGAATTGGATCCTTTTGCTATAAAGGACATTATTGCGACAACTGGGGAGACTGACTGGGGGTGTGAAAAATAGTTGGTAGTGATGTAGCAATGCTAATTTCCTGATTTTGATGGTTGTATTGTGGTTCTATAGAAGAATGCTCTTTTTGGTAGAAAATACACAATAAAATATTGAGAGTTGATGGGGCATCATTTTGGCAACTTACTCTCCAGTGGTTTAGCAGGAAAAAAGTTCTTTGGCCTGTACATCCATACTTGCAAATTTTCTGTAAGTTTGGCATTATACCTGTATGTGTGTGTATAAAGGGAAGGCGATATAGTGGTAGTGGCTGCAAAAATCAGACAGACCTAGGTCTGATTCTTGGCTTTATCATTTAATAGTTGTAGGACACTGAACCCGTTATTTAACTTCCCTGAATCTGAGTTTCCCTATCTGAAATATTAGGATAATGACAACTACATTCTCACTGGGCCTCTGTTATGGTTAAATAAGAGATGACATCATGATCATCATCATCATTTTCCTATCACTGAGAATTCGCTATACGCATTGAATTCAGTGGAATACTTGTCAAACTCTCTGTGATGAAAGATCAGATATTTTCAAAATTTAATTCATCATTGACTAATACTTTTAGAAAATACAATAACAATGAATTACTAAAAATGAATTAAATACAAAATACAAGCGTACATTTTTATTAGATTCAACAAACATGAAATTGCACTTTAATAAATATAATGAGAACAGACATCATAAGAAAAATAAATTAATTATAAAAACTGTATGTTCTTCATTGAAAGCGTAAGTATAGATAATTAATGGTTACATGAGTGAAATAGTGATTCCCCATATTAGATGCCTATGTGCACACTTTGAAAGACACTGTGTATATCTGAAGTTTTTAATGTGACAAATGAGCCTGATCCTAATTAATTTACATAATCTAGGCTGGGTTGGTAATGCTACTCACAAGGAATAATGTATATATAACTCTTTCTATGTTTTGTTTTAATAATACTTGAGTAGAGAAATGCGTCTCACATAAGTATGTTGATAGGAATAAAAGAGATTTTAAAGCAATTTCAGCAAGCTCAAGTTATTCATTTTTAACTTTTACTCAAAATGAAATGAATGATGCTATTATTTCAAAATTCAAGTGTTCATTGATAGCCAGTTCCAAAATTTTAACCTGTAAAATTATAGTAAAATCACCTTTTTTTTTTTTTTGGTGAGGAAGATTTGGCCATGAGCTAACATCTATTGTCTCTTTTTGCTAGTGGAAGATTGTCACTGAGCTAACATCTATGCCAATCTCCTCTATTTTGTATGTGGGATGCCACCACAGCATGGCTTGATGAGTGGTGTGTAGGTCAACACCCAGGATCTGAACCCACAAATCCTGGGCCACCACAGTGGAGCGTGCGAACCCAACCACTACACCACCGGGCCGGCCCTGTAAAATCATCTTTTGATAAAGAAAATGGATTTCACATTTCATACATATTTGGGTTTTAGTTGATAAACTGATCTTAAATATCACACGTAATGTGGTCCTACAGATCATGACTACAGCACAACTCGCATCAAATTTGACTCATCATGTGAGTTCAACAACACCTAAGTTGGTCCATACCCTGTTCAATGAGACAAGCACTTTCTTAGATATCGTGACAATGTCAATGTGGTTATAGAAGTTTCTAAACTCAGTTTTTATGCTTATATCATTGTGGACTGGTAACAAACAGTTCACTCACTGGCACTGGTTCAAAGACTACATTTTGAGCAGCACTGGCTTTGTGCTTTGGATAGATTAACTCAAGAAATAATGTATGTAAAGCACTTAGCACAGTGAGAGATACATAGTAAGTACTCAATAAATAATATAGTTATTATTCATGTTGTTATTACTGATATTATTTAAAATGTTGACCACCAAGCTTGAAAGGCTTGGCTCGATAGGAAAAGCAGGTTTCAGTAGTTAAGATATATGCAACTTTAAGTTAAAGTACTGCTCACACATCATGCAAACAGATGTCCACTCTATCATCCATTCAAAAGCAGCTGCTCCATTCAAAAAGACAAATAAAAGCTTGTTTCACTAATAACACTTGTCTGGCCGTATAGTCTTTACCTAGTTTTGGTGCAGACTCCTTTCAGGAAATACCTGCGCATGTCCTATCACAAACCATTCTGATTTTAGCTAAAGGACCAGCAAAGAGGAACATGAGGTTTATGTAGTCTATTCAGGATGTGAACTACTGACTCTCTTCATTGCCAGGAAACATGCCAAACTTCAGCTAAGTCAGGGAGTTCCTGATGCTCACTCTTATATTTTTTCCTTTTACTGGGGAAATTGGAATCTGAGAGTTGATATTTTGAAATTACCTAATAGCTGCATGGAGATCTCATGAGATTACAAAATTAACTGAATTCACTTTCCAAATAGCAGATTGGGCAAGTGTGCTTGATTCTAGGTCATTAGCCAGAATTTTCAGAGCCTCTGGCAACTGCTTCTCTCTTCTTCTTTGCCATGTTTTACCCTCAATAAGTGGCCTTAATAAATCAGATCACCTTCTTGGTCATAGAACAAATGCTGTGTACTGTTTGCTTATGAATATTCCACCTTGGCTATGAGCCACCAAATTTGGTCCCATAATCATCAAAAAAGTGTAAGCCAGGTAGAATAATTTAATAGTGAAAGCACAACAGAAATATGTTAGTAACCAGAAGACCAATAGAGAATTCCTTGGGTAAGAAATTCCCAAAGGGATCTGGACTCTTCCTATCATATTACAAAATGACCTCAGACTGCATTTATGGGCCTAAGATAACTAGAGGGTATCTATTCTTCTTTCATCTGGCATGTTTATCATTATTTTTTGTGGATTTGTTTATGGCATTGTTCTGTTACTGTCTAGAATGTACATGCACATTTTTTGTATACAGCTGTACCTTTTTGTGGTTCAGTTGTTTTAATTATGCATTTTATTTTAAGTACATTGTTTTATCATGGTTCTTATTAATTGTTCAGTTATCACTCTGTTCCTGCTTTTATGTGTAAGGCATAGCAGCCTTGAAACATTAGAGTGGGACAGACCTGGCCTCCCAACCCAAGCAGGCACAGTTTCGTAGTGCGCTCATTGAAATGTCTCTGAAAAACAACCAGAATGGGTGAAAAATGGAGAGTGGCAACAGTCTTCCTAATCGCTGTTTCCTAGTTAACGTAAACTCTGCTGAGCCCTGAATCCAATAAGATATTTCAAATAGTAAATGCCATAGCTACATTTTATTGTGGGAAAAAAGGTGACTCTGAGCAATTCATAGTTCAATTCTGACTTCTAAAAAATAAACAACTAGAAAACGACTACCCTCAGATTTGGAAAAACATTGTTTTTAGGACTAGGAACAATTTCAGTCTTTTCCAAAATTTTTGGTAAAGTATTGTAGAGATAAAATAAGCTTGTCGCATTTAAAAACATAAACTGAAATTTGATTGGACTTGATAAGCAGCATCTTTCTATTTTCTTATATTTGAAGAGTATCTCCTGGGTAATGCTGAAGAAAAATTAGTTAACTTGGACTTTGTTGAAATTAATTGAAAATCACAGTTTCCAGATGAGCACCACAAAAAAGCCTACCACATTATAATCGCATTATTGTTTTCCCTAAATTTATAGTATCTTGATGTTTCCAAAATATGTAACATCATGGCTTAACTAATGATCATGTTGGTTTAACTATTCTCTATTCAAAAGGGAAAAACTATATATATGATTTCATATATATTCTTATTAAATATTATTACTATGTATCACTTCTAATAAATGCAATTGTTTTTGTGGTCTTCTGTTAAGCATAAATTCCCGTTTTCAATATATTAAGCTTCTGAAGGAAATATCATTCTTGCTCACCACGTATGCTATGCAAACAATTAATGTATAAGCCCCTTAAGTGTAGGATATGTACTAAAATATTCCTTAGACAGTTCTTCACTAACCATCCAATGTAAAGTGAGTTCTATTCCTTCCTGCCATTCTTTATATCAGACCCTTATTTGTTTATTTTGCGGCACTTATGATTTTCAATAACTTCATTTGTTTTCTATTTATTTGATTTACTCTTTCTCTTGCCTCCACCAAATATAAGCTTCATGAGGCAGGGCCTATGCTGGACATGTTCACTATCGTATTCCTACTACTTAAAACATTGCCTAGCACATAGGTGAACCCTAATAAATTTCAACAGAACAAATGAAGATTCTTTTAGTTCTTTATAATAACCTTGTACTTAGCACCATAGTTCAGTAAATATTTGTTGATTATTAGATTTTTGGATATGGATATAGGATAACATATAAGTAGGTCAGAGCTATCTCCTCTGTGCAGTGATGTTAATACTGAACTTTTTAGTTAGGATGATACTACATTCGTTTCCTATTGTTGTCTAAACAAAGGCTAAATCTCTTTCTCCAGAGTGCCAACTCTAATAAAGCAGTCTCACTGTTCCACTGAGTCCCTGAAACATATGTAGCCCATTTTTCAATTTGTTTTATCAACATGTAATATTCAGAGGAGCCAAGTACCTTACGTGACCAGTAAATCAATACTGCTAACGGGAATAGTGCAAAAGCAATACCTAAAGCTGGAGAGGAGCAAGAAAGAGTGGAACAAAAAAGAAAGACAGAAGAAAGGAAATACAGCCATTCAGCAGCCTATGTAGTATTAGAGGAATGAAACAGATAAAGAGTTGGTTATTCACCTGGTTTCTGTGTATCAAAGCGGGAAGGACCCTGGTTTGGAAATCAGATGATCTTGGTTTGAATCCTAGCTCTGCTACATACTAGTTGTGTGACCCCAAGCAAACAACTTAGTCCCTTGGATCTTGTTTCCACCACTTTAAAAAAAGAGTAGTAATAACCTTGTGGACTATAGTGAGTATTAAATGAGATTATGTAAATGCAAGTCCATGTACAACTACATTTTATATTAACCATAAAATTTAATTTAAGATAATTTTTAAATTTAATTTTTTATTATTGTTCATTAGGCTTTGCCACTTACTTTGGCACATTATTTAGCTTTTGTAGGCCTCAGTTTTCTCATCTGAAAAATGGGCATAATTATGTCTACGTAATTGGCTCACTGGGAAAATTACCTTGAGACATTACCTTTAATGGGGCCTCAATACATAGTAGGTTATTAATACATTGAAAGTGCTGCTATTATTATGGCTAATGATAAACTTCTCTAAAAGTCTGTGTGTGCATGTGTGTGTGTGTAAGAGTGAGAACAAGAACGTGCATTACAGGATCTTGCATCAGAGAGACACACAGGAAGTATAAAAGGGACACATAGTCTACAAAGGCCAATTTAGAGATTCTGTGATCCACTCCAAGATCCAAAATTAGTGCACGAGTTGAAGAAAACTACTGAACTTTCTGGAGATTGATCCTCTGAAATAGCATGATAATGCCATCCCTCTCCCATAATTGTTGTAAAAAATAGCCAAAATAGTGGTTTGGTGACACTGCAAGTATAAACATGTTAGAGAACTGCTTAATGAGAAAATAAAAAAGAATACACTTCATCTTGTTCAATGATAAAAGTTGGACAGCTAATACTATAAAGGTCAATAGTAATCATAAGAAATGATATACTTTTCCACCCTTAGAGTTAAAGAAAATAGACCAGGCAAATTTTCAGAATAACACGGTCATTTTCTGTGATAGAATATCTGGCGATAGAGATTTGAGGGAGCAGAGTTTCAAAATAGTATAATGAGATTCAGTGAAAATCAACTTAAGCCTCCTCTGCTGAGCTAGGACAGCTTGCTCTAAACACTATGGGCAGAGAGGACAAGGTTTAGAGAAGCCATGTTCTTCTGAATCACCCCTCCTCTTGCTATTCCCATTGCTCCCGCAGTGGGTATGCTTTTCAACTGTTAGCTGTGTGAGGAGGCTTGGCTTTCAGTGAGCTTATCTAGATGATGGCCAGTGGTGTGGTGGTAAATGTTTAAAAACTGCTGCCCCCTAAAGCCCTGATTTGTAGCATTTGCTGATTTCTGTGGTAGAAATCATCCCACCACAGCTGATTTAAAGCTACCAATGATTTAACTACCAGCTTGAAAAATGCTTGAAAATTTAACAGCTCTGGTGGTCTGGTAGTAGCCAGCTCTAACAAACCACTCACTGTGGCTGCAAGGCACATGGTTTCTGGAATAGGTTATGTACTTTTATGTGGAATGGTTCAGGCAGAGAGGGATGCTTTCATAGGAAGCCCAGCTGAGATGCACTCAACTAATTCCACCATGATAGCAATACTTTATATTGAATATTTCCATCATATTCTCTCTAGTAAATACAATGTACATTTTGAGTCTCTGGAAATGTTTAATTATTAATGTTTTCCTGGGGTTTGGCTTTTTTCAATGTTGCTTTCTTTTATTTTATCCTCGTTTAGATATTCTGGAAATAGCCAAATCTATTGTTTTAGGAATGGAATTTTAAGGCTGTGTCTTCATGCACACATTGTGGCCATTTAAGTAAATTGGCCAGTCATTTCAGTCTGAACATTCAGGAAAACTGATTCCATCCTTAAAAGCAGTTGCCATTCAGTGATTGCTTCTTCTCTGCCTGGTAGTGTGCTAACCACTTGCCAACATAAAAGTGAAGAAGATGCAGCTCCTGCCTTCACAGAGCTCATCATCTTGCCAACAAGTCAGTTGCTGTTATGGGTTGAATAGTGCCTCTTCAAAATTTACATGGTGAAGTTCTAACCCCAAGTGCCTCTGAAGGTGACTGTATTTGGAGATAGGGCCTTTAAAGAGGTGGTTAAATTAAAATGATGCCATTATAGTGGGTCCTAATCTAATCTGACTGGTGTCCTCATAAGAAGAGGAAATTTGGACACACAAAGAGATGTCAGGGATGTGGATGCACAAAGAAAAGACCATATAAGGGTAAAGTGAGAAGGTGGCCATCTGCAAGCCAAGGAGAGAGGCCTCAGAAGAAACCAAATTTGCTGACATCTTGATCTTGCACTTCCAGCCTCCCAAACTATGAGAAAATAAAATTTCTGTTGTTTAAGCCACCAAATGTGTGGTATTTTGCTATGGCAGCCCTAGAAATCTAATGCAGTTACCATAAGTAAATGTTTACAATATCTATCAGTTAGGGTTAGGTTCAGTTGTGAGGAAAATAAAACTCAAAATAACAGTGGTTTTTTGGAGATAGATCATTTCTCTCACACATAAAAGTTCAGGTTGTAAGCAGAGCAGAGCTGTCATGGCATCTCTGGTCCATGATATGCATTTGAGACGTCAGTTCCTTCCAATCTATCACTCTGCCATATTAAGTATGTGGCCCTTACTTTTACATTTCAGGATTGTGGCATCTGTATTCCAGACAGGAGGATGGAGGAGAATTTAAAATAGAGAAGGCAAAGTTGTCAATGGAGGAAGAATCCTGGAAGCTGCCACATAATATCTCTGCTTATGTAACATTGCGCGTAACTATGACCCATGGCTACATCTAGCTATAAGGAAGGTTGGGACTGTAATATTTACCTCAGCTAAAAATTACATTAGTATGAAAAAAAGGATACTGGATAGAGAAACAAGTAGTAGCCTTTGATACACTCTGCCTTATTGACTATCCAAATAACATTATTCACCCTTCTCTCCAAACATAGAACACATTTCACTCCTTCCCAAGAGAGAAGACCCAATGTCCCATCTAGTTACTGCATTCATCTCAAAGTTCAAGATAACTGGTGATATACCTTTATTAAATCATGTCCAGATGTGATTCATTGTGTTCTGGTCACCTATAAACTAAGAAAAAAATTCATTTGCTTTGGTCACCTGTAAACTAAGAGACAAGTTATTTGCCCTCCCACTCACACACCCAGTGTACAATTGTAGAGAAGAAACAGACGAGTTGCAGCAAAAACTCCCATTTAGAAAAGGGGAGAATGAGAACCACACATAAGTTACTCATCCACAGCAATGATCAAATCATTTGGGGAAGAAGTTGTAAACACCTGAGAAAAAGCATGGAAGTATGAAATTGAATTTTATGAATGGAACAGTTATTCCACAGAACTGATTAGTGATTTCAACGAACTGACCAGTTTATTCAAGTGTTCATAGATAACAACTGAATTATCCCTTGATCAGACTATTTCAAATAATATTCAGAGTTAAAATTTCTGATCCAACATAAAAGAAGAGAAAGAGAATAAAAATGATGTTTACTGATTGCCTATTATATTCATTCAACAAATAATAAAAAAAAAAGACTGATCACCATTCTAGGTACTGGAGATAGAGGAGTGAAGAAAAATGGTAAAGTGCATGCTCTCATGGAGTTTATATTCTAACAAGGAGAGACAGTCAATAAACAAAAACATAATTAAATACATGAGGTACCAGGTCTTAAGTGCTATAGAGAAAAATAAAACTTGATAAGGGTGTTAGGAAGAGCTAGGTTGTGGTGGTTGTGGTGGTGTATTTTATATAGCTATCAAGGAAGATTTGAGTAGAGACTCAGAGTATGAAAGGTTGCATTTATTTTTTAAATTAAAGTATAATTGATGTACAGTATTATGTTAGTTTCAGGTGCGCAACATCATGATTCAATATTTATATACATTACGGAATGCTCACCACTATAAGTCTAGTTACCATCTGTCACCATACAAAGTCACTAAAATATTATTGACTATATTCCCTACACTGCATGTTACATCCCCATGACTTATTTATTTTATAACTGGATGTTTGCACCTCCTTTTTTCCAATTATTTTATTGAAATCATAAAGGTTTATAACATTGTGTAGTTTTGGATGTACATTTTTATTTATCAATTTCTGTATAGACTGCATCTTGCTCACCACCAGCAGTCTAATTTTTATCCATCGCCATACATATGTGCCCCTTTATCCTTTTTTCCCACCCCTTACACCCCTTCTCTTCTGGTAACCACTATTCTCTTCTCTATCCATGTGTTTGTTTATCTTCCACATATGAGAGAAATCATGCAGTTTTGTCTTTTTCTGGCTTATTTTGAGTAACATGATACCCTCAAGGACCATCCATGTTGTTGCAAATGGGACAACTTTGTCTTTTCATGGCTGAGTAGTATTCCATTGTGTGTGTATATATATATATATATATATATATATATATACACACACACACCACATCTTCTTTATCCGTTCATCAGTTGATGGGCACTTGTGTCACTTCCACTTCTTGGCTATAGTGAATAATGCTGCAACGAAGATAGGGGTGCATAAGTCTCTTTGAATTGTTGATTTCAAGTTCTTTGGATAAATACTCAGTAGTGGGATAGGTGGATCATATGGTATTTCTATTTTTAACTTTTTGAGAAATCTGCATGCTGTTTTCCATAGTGGCTGCACCAGTTTGCATTCACACTGCAGTGTATGAGGGTTCCCTCTTCTCCACATCCTTTCCAACATTTGTTATTTTTTGTCTTGGTGATTATAGCCATTCTAACAGGTATAAGGTGATATCTTAGCATAATTTTGATTTGCATTTCCCTGATGATTAGTGACGTTGAACATCTTTTCACGTGCCTATTGGCCGTCTGTATATCTTCTTTGGAAAAATATCTGTTCATATCCTCTGCCTATTTTTTGATTGGGTTGTTTTTTTATTGTTGTTGAGTTGTGTGAGTTCTTTATATATTTTGGAAATTAACCCCTTGTCGGGTATATGATTTGCAAATATTTTCTCGTGGTTGGTGGGTCATCTTTTTGTTTTGTTCCTAGTTTCCTTTGCCTTGCAGAAGTTCTTTAGTCTGATGAAGTCCCGCTTGTTTATTTTTCCTTTTGCTTCCCTGTCTGAGTAGACATGGTATTCGAAAAGATCCATCTAAGACCAATGTCAAAGAGCGTACTGCTTATATTTTCTTCTAGGAGTTTTATGGTTTCAGGTCTTACCTTCAAGTCTTTGATCCATTTTGAGTTAATTTTTGTGTATGGTGAAAGATAATGGTCTAGTTTCATTCTTTTGCATGCGGCTGTCCAGTCCCAATCCATCTTTGACACTCTGAATTTCTGCACTGGTTCCCAATTTGTTGACTGTGTCACAAAGGTTTCTCAAAGTTTGATCAGGCTGAGAGTAGAATGGGATCACACAGACATAAGTGGATATTCTTTGCAATAAAATACAAGTGCTCTTGAAATCAGCCTCTGAAGGTTTTAACTCTGTTGTCATAAAATATCTTGGGCATCTATTTTGATTTTTTAAAGCAAATGTCTCAGTGATCACATTTTCAACAATCGATTTTTCCTCTGGGGATATATGTGCTACAGGAAGGAAACTTTGTTGAGGAACACCAATATCCTTAGTATGGATGCTTCAATTTACTTATGAAAAAATAAATGCTTCAGGCTTCCTGCAGGTCTATTGATTCCACGTGCAATGTTGGGCCTAATTTTGAAACCACTCTTTGAGTCTGCATAGTGAGATTCTTTGAAGGCAAGGGAATGAATCTAAAAATGTTCAAAATCAGCAGTAGCCTTAATAGACCACCACCTTGTTTTTCCAGTGGGAGGGTTTGTACAGGAATTTCCATATCAGTTTTGTCAATTATCCACAGGATTTGGAGTTTTAACAAGGCAAACCAAAATTTTAACAGCACCGATATCAAAGTCATTCCCATTCCATCTGCAGAACTAAAAAGTTATGAATATTATCACATACATTTGGTTAGATGAGATTTTGTTTTGTCTTCCTAAAAACAAAATGGAAGAAAACCCACTAAACTTTCACTCTGGGTTTGATATTTACTCAATCAACTGAAAAATGTACATTTTTGAGAGAAATCATATTTGATCTAGGAATACTTGCAACACTCTGAATCATTTTTCCTAGCACTTGACATTAAGTTTGCTATCAATGTCAAACTTTCTCTTAGTTTTTTTAAAAAGCTTTCTATTAGTTTTTATGATGTATCTTAGTGTTATTGAACGAACCTCAGCGATTCCTGAGTCTTGCATAGTATCATTCTAAACTAAAAATGTGCCAGTCTCTTTAACAACATCAGTAATAGATTTTGTAAATAATCTACTGATACTGTCCATAACCATTCAATGTTGAGTAATAGGTGTAAGTTCAATGAGCACTTCTCCCATCTGTAGTTTACTCTTCAAGTATACAATATACTTTTTATAAAATAAGAATAAATTGAGAGTATTTCCTCTGTTAGTTATCACACTTCTGACTAAAAAAATGGAGGAATATAGTTTGGCAAAAATTATAATATTTATTGAATGCCTTCTATATAACAGGTGCTTTCTTAATAATACTTCATTTAATCTCCATGCTAGCCTTTGTGAAAAGTATTATTATAACCATTTTACAGATAGTGAAATTGAGGCTTTTAGAGGTCTTGTAACTTGTCCAAGTTCATATGGCTAATATGCAGTAGAGCCAGAATTTAAACCCAGACGTACATGGCTCCAAAGCTTGTCCTTTTTCATTATATGAAATTTCTTTTTTAGATTATTTTAAATGAGAAAAGTCCTGAAGAATTCAAGACATATGTTTTTTATAAGTCTGGATTGTTTTCTTTGAGAAAGCCAGCTGCTTTGGCCCTTAAAAATTGAACTTTAATTTATCATCAAAGTTAAAACTACTGTTTATATTTCATAAATTTAACTTCTTTTGGGGGCCCATTCTGTTTTTGTGGCCTCTTGATTGTGAAATTGGGGAAAAGGAGGGAAGGACTGTGGTATCATTTCTAGGAATTTTGTCATATCTCATTAGGTTCACTTAAAATAAAAATGGTCTTTCAATCTCTTCAGTTTTTATATATGTCTCCTTTCTATCGTTCTTAATGCAAATTGTTTAATGTAAATCTGGATCTTTATTAAGCACATTGTACTAAAAAGTTCTTGTTTGTCTTGAGAATTGCTAAACTATATTACATCCTTATGAAGAAGAGCATATTTCTCAGGAAAATCATTCTTTAAAAAAGGTTAACATGAATAGCAATGGTGAAAAATCCCAGTTGGTTAAATATAGGGAACTGAAAAGTCTAATCCAAGAATGCTCTTTGGCACTAGAACCATAGCATTTTTATTTGACTGTGAAATAGATAAAATTTCAGTCTTGTAAATTTATTGCCTCTTAGTAATCTGCTGAGAGAGGCAAACAAGTGTCAATGGACATGTTGCCCTTACTTAAATGATTCATTTCAGGTACATTATTGCCTGTTAAATACAACATTGTGCTTGCCAAAATGGAAATTTATCTAGTGAGAGATTACATAAGAAATGGCGATGTTTTCCTACATAATTTGCTTTCTTCCATTACCAACCTAAATTTTATCTCTTGTTCCTGCAAAACATGAGATAAAAATCCCAAGTAAATCATTTTGTGTTTTGAAGGCCTCCTCCATCCACTCATGGGTCTTCCCGTCTAATTCAACCTGGTTCTCTGTTCAGCCAGAAGCATGGTATCTCACTGTTCTGTTTCCGCTTCCTTATCATTTCTTACTGTAGGCAATACTCACCCAGTGTAAAGGTAACTGCATACCAGATGTGATTTATGGACATCATAACTCCTCTGCCTAAACATCTCCCTTTGTCAAGATACCTGATATTATTTTTTCCTTTAGCAATTCCTTTGGCTTGAGTGTTGAAGAAGTTTTTCAAATGGAATGTTATATGGATAGGGTAAGCTATTACAAGACGTTAACTTTCTTCTTGTTTTATCAGTTAGTGTAACATTGGAACACCTACCATATAATATAGTACATGGCTTGTTGCTGTGGGAGTGAAAGACAAATTAAAAAAGAAAAGACAGAGTCTCTGTCCTCAGGGAACGTAATTGAAGAGTTAAGATAACACCAGGCATCTGACTGCAATGCTGAGGAATAAAATGGACAAGACTGGGGGGACTATTTCTTTGGAGAAGGGTGAGGATAAGCAGTGTGATGGTATTGGGTTACACTGTGTGTGTGTGTGTGCACGTGTGTGTGTGTGTTGCATCCTAAGGGAGAGATAACGAGGCTCCAACACAACCTTCCAATTTTTCTAAGCACTTTATCTGGTTGTAAGGGCTGTTGCACTCAGCCATAATCACATATTGCTTGTTGGTTTTGCCATTTCAGGAAGTGGAATGACTTCTGCCTAACTAGTAGACTTTATAGACAGTCAGGTGGTTGTTGGAGTGAAAAATAGGTTGTATGTATTGATATTGGTGAGAAAGAAGTAAGAAAATAGAATTTTCAATATGACTTGGCCTTGTCTTTGATCCCTTCCCAACTATTCTACATGCCTAGGACAGCCTACTAACCTCTACAAAACTCCAGACTTCTTTCACTTGTAAATAGGACTTAAAAACATGTCTCCCATGGAAATGTAAAGTGGTGCAGGCTCTGTCGAAAACAGGATGGTGGTTTCTCAAAAAATTAAACATAGAATTACCATAAGATCCACCAATTCTGCTCCTGGGTACATATATACACAAAAGAATTGAAATCAGGGACACTAACAGATATTTGTACACCAATGTTCATAGCAGTATTATTCACAATAGCCAAAAGTTAGAAACAACTCAAATGTTGACCAACAGATGAATGGATAAACAAAATGTGTTGTATAGAAACAATGCAACATTATTCAGCACCAAAAAAGGAATAAAATTCTGACACAAAAATAAGCTAGACACAAGAGGACAAATATTGTATGATTCCACTTATATGAGATACCCAGAGTAGTCAAACTCATAGATATGTCAAGTATAATGGTGGTTGCCAAGGGCTAGGGAGAGAGGGAATGTGGAGTTATTGTTTAATGAGTATGGAGCTTCAGTTTGAGATGATAAAACAGTGCTGGAGATGGATGGTGGTGATCCATCACCACAACAATGCACAACAATATGAATGTACTTAATGCCACAGAACTGTGTACTTAAAAATGGTTAAAATGGTAAATTTTGTTTTGTATATCTTACCACACAAAAAGGAATTTTTAAAAATTAAATAGAAAACTTGTTTCCCCAAGCCTTCCCTAATTAAGCAGAAAACTCCATGGCACATCTGCATTATAAATTTTATGCAGAGACAGAAATCTATATATTTACAAATTATTTCCTTGAAGGCAAAGCCCACGTTTCTTTCTTCACAATTAAATATTATTTCTAATGCCATGGAATAATGCAGAAAGTACATAGTTCTTGCTTTCAAAGAACTTATAAACTTGTTAGGAGACAACAATAACACACAGAATGAACAAAGAAAACTTAAGACACTATATGCCAAACATCACATATTGCAATGCTAAACTCTGTAGACCATAACTACTGTGTAGTTCAAAGGAAACATATTAATGAGAGTTGAGTTACCGGCGATAATTTCGTGGAAGAAATGATGTTTGAGTTGAGCTTGAAGAATGAGTAATATTTGGATAGCTGGAAAGGATACAGTATGACATTTTAAGCCATGGGAAAACAATATAAGTAAAAGCACATAGGTAGGAATGAGTTTGGCTTATCTTAAGGACAGTGAGAATAAATATCTGACTAGAGAGCAGAGTAAATACTAGGAAATAAAGTTAGATAGATCAGTTGGGGTCAGATTATGAAGTACTTTAAAATAAGGCAGTTTATTAGTATTAAATGTTATCTGACTAATTGTAGCAGATATAGCCTTTCCCAACTTCCCACTAAATCTTTTGAGACACACACACAAAAAACCTTACAACATCATTGAAACCTGGCACAAATAGTCAATCAGTTGCCAAAAATATGCGGAAAAGGTTCAGTAATTGGCTGTTGGAATTGAATCTAGAAACACAATTGGTGACCAACATATGTTAAGTTGCTAGGACTAAAACAAATTTGCTAGTCTGAAAGAAAATAGGAGGACCACTTTTTGGCTTTTTCTCCATGTATTCTTTGGTTCAGAATTTCAAATTCTGTACTAACCATAAAAATGGATGCAAATCTTTCTACTGCATGGGTTCTGCTTTTTGAGTCTTCTCACCATATTCATTTAGTCTCTCTCAGTACCTCACTTTCTAAATCCTGTTAGAAACTACAACTTCCATGATGATTCAATCATGTTGTAGGGAGGGACTTAGTGACATTAATTCTGGAGTCTGTAGTTCTCTAAAGTAAAGCACTGTAGGCCAGCATGGCAGCCGACTAGCTATCTTTTGAAAACCCATGCACTTTCCATAGTGTAGAGTTGTATTTGGGAAGCAGCTGTCCATCCAGAAATTATATTCCTTGCTCTCGTCATATCTAGATATAGCCTTGATACTTGCCAAAAGAAGGTGAATGAGAGTGATATGTGTCACTTTCAGGCAGAAGTGGTTAAGTAGGCATTCTATCTTCTAGCTGAAGGTGAAGGATTCTAAGTCCCTAGGGGATGAAAGAGCCATTAGATGATAGGAGAATGAGTTTCTAAATCTCTACATGGAAGTTTACCCACTGAATATCCATTGAACAATTGTTTCAGCAAGACATAAACTGGCACAAGCCACTCAAATTTTAGTTTGTTACAGAAACTAGCAGTGCTATAACTAATATAGAATGAGTGGACAGAGTAGGATATCTTTAGCAATGTATGCTGGTGTAGTGGGTTTTTTTTTTTTTTTTTTGAGGAATATTGGCCCTGAGCTAACATCTGTTGCTAATCTTCCTCCTTTTTTGCTTTTTTCTCCCCAAAGCCCCAGTAGATAGTTGCATGTCATAATTGTGCATCCTTCTAGTTGTTCTATGTGGGACGCTGCCTCAGCATGGCTTGATAAGCGGTGAGTGGGTCTGTGCCCAGGATCTGAACCCTGGGCCACCAAAGTTGAGTGTGAGAACTTAACTGCTATGCCACCAGGCTGGCCCCTGGTGTAGTGGTTTTTAAAAATATACTCCATATAATAAGAATCTTAGAGTATGAGGTTGTGGCAACAATAGAAGATCTCCTCTCAGTCCAGTAGGACATAGCAAATAAAAACATAAAAACCCTTGGGGCCAGCCCAGTGACGTAGGGGTTAAGTTCGTGTGCTTCTCTTCAGCAGCCTGGGGTTCGCAGGTTTGGATCCCGGGCGTAGACATATGAACCGCTTATCAAGCCATGCTGTGGTGGCATCCCATATAAAGCAGAGGAAGATTGGCGTGGCTGTTAGCCCAGGGCCAGTCTTCCTCAGCAAAAAGAGGAGGATTGGCAACAGATGTTAGCTAAGGACTGATCTTCCACACACATGCAAAAATAATAAATAAAAATAAAAACCCCATTAGACACTTGAAATTGGGCTAGGAATTATGCACAGCAACCCGTGTTCAGTTTATAATACTATATGCATCTCACACATCCTGTGTCACCTCACATTATCCTCACAATCCTATAAGTTAAGTAATAGCATCCTAAGTCTTACAGATGAGGAAATGGAAATAACACCCTAACGTCACATAGCAAGTCATAGAGCCAGAGTATGAACCCTAGTGTTTCTTATTTCAAAGTCACTTTTAAATACTACTTTCTAATGTTTCCTGTAAAAGGGTTGAGAAAGATATTTGTCCAACTGACAAATGGATAGAGAACAAAGTCAAAGAAAATCCACATACGCTATCTGTTAGAAGTTTTTAGATCTAGGTAGATTTCTTTTCATTCAAAAATGAATGAGATATAAAATAGTCAACTTGCAGATGATTACCACATAACTGATGTATATGTTAAACATGACTTGTGGGATATAATCAGAAAGCAGCTTTGTTTTAATTTCCTATGACCTCTTCAAATGTATTCTGTAAGCTGAGTTCTTCTCTTGCCCCTGGATGAGAATCAAGGAACTTTCCATAACTTTTCTGGTTACTTTTAAGTAATAAGAGTCTCATTTCAGTAATTAAGATATCTTCAGAAGTATAGTAATAAAACTATAAACTTTATTTAAAGCCTCGCTCTTTTCCCAGCTCAGACCTGCTGCCAGGCTCACTAATTTGAACAGTAAAGGAGACATGTTTTCTCTACCTTGCATTTTCCTCCTCCTCTATCTTGTTAACTTTTGACTTCTTCATGGAAAGAGAAAGGCAGAAGGAGAGGAGAAAAACACCAGGAAAGGAGTTAATTTACTATACTTCCATGAGAAGGAAGACATACTCCCTGGGATTGGTAGGTGTTTAAGCTTTCATAGAATGTTTTATTACCTTCTTCAGAGACCACCTCATCACTGGAAATACCTCACAGTTCTGCTGATGCTTGTGAATGTATCCTCTAGTTTTTTCTTTTTGGTTCCTTCTTCATCACATAGGAATCTGACAATTCACCCCCCCCCCCTTATTGGGGGCATCTCTCCCATGGCCTCTCTTGGCCAGGTTCTAAGGAACCCCATAATGTCTCTTTCTTGAGTGTGGTCTACATATGCTTTATCGGGTACACTCATGTATCCTTTCCTCAACAAATTCTGGGAGTGTAGGCATTCCTCAAATACAGCAACTTCTCTTTGCTCTGCTTTAAGAGCAACCAGCCAAAAAGTCTTGCCCTTTAGACTGTCTAGGTGGTATGAGTCATACCTCAATCCACTATTCATAAGGCTCCAGGGACCATATTTCAAACTCTCCATATGATTCTTTTGAAGGCTTTTTCCTTTGATTTGTGATAAGGGGCAACCATCTCTCATTACTCACACTTTGAGAAGATAGTACTCATAGCATACCAACAACTCTTTCCAAAAATCTCCTCTTAAACTCCCAATCTTTTATCAAATTCTCCAATCTCTTTTATAGGCTGAGAATGAAGTGTTCAATTAGAATCTTGAAACCAGTATTCAGCCACCTTTGTAAATTCCACCTGTTGGAATGTGGTAGCTAATATTTTAGGGCTTCAGCCCAAATTCTTCCATTTTGACATCATACTACCAAAAAAAACCCAAACAAAATTAAACAAAACAACAACAGAACAAAGGAAAGAGGATATTGAGAAGTACCCAGGATGATCTCCATTCTAAAAACAATCTAATTCAAAAATCAGAAGTATTTTTATAAAACATCATGGCATCATAAGGTAGTTACAAAAAGATGGTGCTTCCAAATCAAGATTTTAATTTTACAGACAGGTATTACAATGAGATATCAAAGGGTACTACTTAAATGTGTATCTCCTGCCTTCTGAGGGAAATGTTGGAGCAGATTTTGAGGACTAAAAGTTATGTTTGTCAGAGCATTAGGATTTACAATTCTGACAAAATGGAGAGAAAAATACCATCCCCAGTTTATAGATGTACTATCCAAAAAACACATAATCATTTTTGAAGGGCCTATGGATGGGAGAGAGAGGCTCGTATTGCATGTGTCAAGTGGTCCATTCAAATCATCTTTGACCTAACTCTGTTCAAGAGCACAGAACGTGTAATAATAAGCTACTTTGGGGGCCAGGCCAGCCTGGTGGTGTAGTGGTTAAGTTCACGTGCTCCGCTGCAGGAGCCCGGGGTTCGCAGGTTCAGATCCCAGGTGCAGACAGACACACCACTTGTCAAGCCATGCCGTGGTGGTGTCCCACATAAAGTAGAGGAAGATGGGCATGGATGTTAGCCCAGGACCAATCTTCCTCAGCAAAAAAGAGGAGAATTGGCAACAGATGTTAGCTCAGGGCTAGCCTTCCTTACACACACAAAAAAAGGAATAAGCTACTTTGGGGTACCTAACTGTACCTACTGGTTGGAAAGACGGGCCTTTCCCAATTTCAAGGTCCACTGTAATGGTAAACAATGAGGTTAATGACACTGAAAGTGGAGACAGTGTGGCCACTGACTGGAGCTGTAGCCCAACGTGATGAGGATGCCGTCAACAGTAGTACTGCTCACAATTCTTTAGCTACCTTGGCAATGGCAGACAATGTAGCCCTAGAAAGGGTCACCTAGTAGAGTTGCAAGTTGAAAAGCTTCAGAAAAGCTTTAGTAGCCACAAGGTGGTATCATTTACCCATGACCCAGGATAGGAAGAGGACTTGAAGGATTTGGATAGGATGACCATACAATTTATTCTTTAAAGTGGGATACTTTTTAAGAGTGAAAGGGCATATTAATAATTATGCCAGTAAAACAGACATAAACTTAGATTTCCTGGGCTAACTGGGGCATATCATAGTCCTGGATTGGAGGACAAATAACTTTTCTGGATTGAGGCTCTGAATCAACAAACCAACGTTTTGGTGGTTTAAGATGTGAATGGTTAAGACATATACAAGTGATGTCACCATATCTACTTTTAAGATAGGCACTTAGGAATCAATAAACATCATTCCTTATTCCTGCTTCCTGTTGTTCAATTATTTTCCAAGACATCTAGCTTTATTTTCAGCCATGAATTATCTATATCTATATGCTCCTGCTCTACATAAATTTAGCATAATTTATAATCTAGGCCTTGAATTAAAGCATATGAAGAATTTTTCTCATCTTAACTTGCTGCCTTTGAAAAGCCTTTAGCTTTTCAATGATTTTCAGAGAGTTGATTAAGTTGATTTAGGCAGTATGAGTGGAGAGGCAGGTGACCGGGTAGTTGGAAGAATAATAGCAAAAGTTGAGGAGCTTAATTTTGACGTGGAGGATTATGAGAAACTCTTACAGAGTTTGCAGAAGTGCAGCAGCATTCAACTGAATTTAGTAATATTTAGCACCTATTCTGTACTACATATTATATGTCCTTAATCAGTTCATAATCTGGGGAGACAAGAAATCTGCACATGAAATAATTAGTGCACAAAGGAGGATGATCAAATATCAAAGTATGAATTTCAGATAATGAATATTACAATATGGCATGGGCAAGAAGGTGATGAGGGGGGAAAAGAGAATCTTAACCATAATACTCTATCAAACAGACATTTTATCACTTTATAAACATGGTGAAAGACACTGTGACAGAAATGGTTTACCTTTCACCCAGAATCTATGCTCCTTCATTTCCATAGTGTGGCGTTGCCACCTAAAGTTAGCTGTCCAGCCAATTACAACATCTTCCTACCGTAAACTTTGCATTCTATTGTGAACATGTGACTAATTTTCACTAATGAAATATGGGCAGAAATGATGTAGATATCTTTGGGGATAGTTTATCTTGATAAAGCTAGTATGCTTTTGTTGTACTCAGTTCCTCTATCTGCCAGCTGGATACAAAGG
The DNA here is from genome assembly GCA_031878705.1 of Tapirus indicus. NCBI lineage: Eukaryota > Metazoa > Chordata > Mammalia > Perissodactyla > Tapiridae > Tapirus > Tapirus indicus. The sequence continues at coordinate 83,634,359 of CM062942.1, read as the reverse complement.
ATTCCAAGGCCCTAGAAAGGAAACTAGATCCCTGAGTCACCATGTGGAAGAAAGCTATACACTGACCAGGAACAACTCCATCTTGCTGTTACATTAATGAAAAATAAACTCTTATTTGTTAAGCCACTGGAACTTCCAGGGTTTCTTTGTTACAGCAATTAGTATTATCCTAAATAATAAAAGCGCTAAGTTTTACAGGAGTTTTCACAAACAAGCCATCTCACAGTAGCCTGGGATTTAATTACTTGCTGATTCCTATGCTCCCTTATTCAATATAGTTAGAAAATGCATTAGTTCCCACCCTCAGGTTTACCTAATAATAAGTGAGTCTAAAAGAAAAGGAGAAAATATTGATCTTTCACCTAACCCTTCAGTCTCCTTACTTACTTTAAAGTATTTTGAAGTTGGTTGAATTGAACTGCTGACCTCTTTACTTGCTGGATGAAACAGTGAAACAGACTAGGGAAAACCCCAAGAGTTTAGAGTCTAAATATATTCTGAGTAATTTGTAAGGCTAGTCCTTTTTAGCTGAACAAATGTATTTATCATGTCTGATAAATGGTGTATTAAAGTCAGAATTTAGTATATGTACCCCCTCCCACCTAGCTCTGAATGCCAAAAGTTAAAAATTCTTCTTTGCTATTCAATATATTGACTGCCAATGGCATTAGATTTCCCTTAGTCATGAGATTTTAGCTGAAGACTAGAGCATGGGCTAAGGAGTTTTATCTTATTCGCTTAGCAATGAGACAGCATCAAAAGTGTTCAAATACTAGAATTTCACATTGGGGGCCCTGCTCTTGGCAGATTGATCTGGGAGGGTTGTCACATCAGACTGGAATTGGTAGGGGAATTACAGGAAATTATTGTAATTGTCCAGACAAGATATAATAAGCAAACTTCACTAAGGTACATATAAGCAGATTTGAATAGAGGGAAATCTCATGTTCCTGCCTTGGATGACTTAAAATATAATTCTCTCAAAATTTATCTTTAAATTTAGCACAAACTCAGTAAAAATTTCAATAGAATTTTCTTTTTGTTTGTATCTTAGAAAATGATTCTAAAGTTTATCTGAAAGTAAACCTTGCATTAATAGACGGGCATTTTGGAATAAGAGTAATAAGAGGAGATTTATCCTAACACATATTAAAATATATCGTTATAATAATTAAAAGTATGCTACTAATGCTTGAATAGGCAAGCAAGTCATTGTGAGAAAATCAATCAAATAACAAAAATTGGTCCAGATACAAATACAAAACCAAATATCATAAACTAAAATATGAACTAGTTTATGATAAGGAAGTATTTAAAAAGCAGCATCAAAATAAAGGGATAATTTTGGAGCAAATTGCTATTTGGACAAATTAAAGTAAAATTAGCTCATGTTGGTGAAGTAGAGCAGTGTTTCTCAAGGTGTAGTTCCTGGACCATCAGCATCAGTATCACCTGGAAACTCATTAGCAATGCAAATTCTCAGGCCCCACCCTAGAAACTCAGAATCAGAAACTTTGGGGGTGGGGCCCTGTAATCTGTTTTAATAAACTATCAAAGCAATTCTAATGCGGTTTCAAGTTTGAGGACCACTAAGCTATATTATGCTGCAGTCACAAATCAACCTTGAAATTTCAATAGCTTAGCAAAACTAAAGCTTATTTCTCACTTAAACTACGTGTCATTTGGTGATTGGCAGTGGGATCTCCGTCTCACATAATCACTCAGGGGCCCCTGTTGGCAGAGGTACCAATATCTTACAGTTGCACTCTCTGGAGTGTGTGACCTCCTGAGACACTGCAAAAGGGGAAGAGAGAGCTGTAGTGTTGTAAGTTGATCCTTTTATTCTTTTCCACAACCCACCAGAACGAGTCATATGATCCTTCCTAACAGCAAAGGGTCTGGGAAATGAGGGAGAGTAGTTGAAGTGTTTGGTGATCACTGTTATCTCTGCCACAGATCTCTGTATTATACCTTATCCAAATATTGCAGAAGGACAAAACATAGGTCGATGTTTGAAAATTTCAGTTATGGGGAAAGGCTTTCTAATCATGTACAAAAACACACCAGAAATCATAATGAAAAAGAATGACAGATTTGACTGTATAGAAATTAAAAGTATGCCATAAATTTGGGGCTGAAAATATTGATCATCAGGGATCATCAGGTTATAGGCATTAAATGATATGGAGCTGTTCAGAAGCCACAACATTTGGATTAGGGCTCCAATAGTGAGGATGGAAAATTTAAAGGGAATATAATAAATACTAAAGAATTAACAAGGGATAGGATTTCATTGATGAATCTGACTGACAAGAAGAACAGATGATATTTTCCTTTCTTGCAACTTCCTGCTCCTTATCCAACCTGATGTTTACTAGGAGAAAATTATTCCATTCATTTCCTGATGCAGAGTAATTTAGTTTAATAACATTTTCTCTTTTATTCATTGATTGTCAGAAAAATGTATTAGAAGCAAACAGTTTTTGCATTTCTCCAGTTGCAGAATGCTTGTGCCCCCCCCCCCTTTTTTTTAATGGTAATTGTCTTTGCTCAGTTCTTTAAGCACAACCCTAAAGGTCAAAACATTGCATTGAGCAAATGCAGCCTTACCCTCTCTACCTCCTTCTAGATCTCAGAGCCTGCCAGAGTGATTGGGAGGAGGTATTTAGTCCCACATATGAGAGAAGTTACATGGTCCATGTTTTGTGAGGCCTTTGCAGGACTAGCAGCCTAGTCTGTATTTTCTGAAGATGTAATTTTAGAATCAATGTATCTCAATGAGTTGCTTTACACTGAGTCAATACATTGATTAAAAACAACTAGGAATAACTAAAGCAAAATATTTCTTTCTTTAATTTTCTCTTCTCCCAGGATTATCTTTATTTCTCTCCTCAGAATGTTATTCCTGGATTTGGGGGTCTTATTACAGTAAAAATTTATCTGAAAAACTGGATACACCATTGTTAGACAAATATTCCACTGGTCCAAGAGAAAATTCATGTTGTACCTAGCTGTTTTCCCTTTTCACTTCTCCTTGTTCGTTTTGCTAAGACCTATTAAGTAAATGAAATAGCAGTGACCACAATTTGTTTTCTCTCCACTTTCAAGTCTCCAACCAGTTGAGCCAACTCTGAGCCAAATTAAAATCTTTCTAATAGTAAAATAATAGACGCTAAACACTAGTTCATTCTTTTATCGTATTTGAAATTTGTCAGTTTTAAAAAATTGTAGAATAAAGTGCAGTGAAGAAGGACTTTTATGCAATGAAGAGGGATATTTACCACATTATATTTGAGTTCTTAAAAGCACCTCACTTTCTCTTCTTTTTAACTAAATAAAGGAATTATTTAAGCCCTACTTTCCCAGATTGATGAAGGTGTGCTATTAAACAAAGACTTTAGGGATGCTTACTTCTCATAAATAATTCTAGTACAGCTCTTGGGTCTTCCATGCTAGACCTTGTCATGAGATGCCTGATCAACTCTGAACTACATCACTATCAGATACACAGAATCAATCTGAACAACATTATGCCTTCATTTGGAAAATACTAAGTGATTTAACAAGCATAGTGGTGGTGGCCTTTATTTGTTAATATTCTGTGTGCTTCCTATAAAGGTGATCCTTCTCATCAGATTATCTGTTACCAGATTATACACCATAGAGTTTATTCTAGTTCTCCTTTCTTTCAAAGGATCAGGTTAGATGTCTTGCTCATTCAAGGGGCTCAGAATAGCCACAACAAATAGATTCATTTATTTGGTCATTAATGCATATTTTAAGTATTACAACGTGAAGCAAAAAAAATAAGAAAAGTGTAATAAAAGTTAGATTCCTATTGTTAATGAGGCGTATTGTCTATTGAAGGCACTAATTTCACTACAGGGTGCAGTCTTGGAACCTTTCAGTCTAATTAGAATTCATTTACATATTCTTCATCAATTCCTTCTTCAGGTGAAATCCCCTTAAATGACCCTTCTTCTTCACTTATGACTCACCCAAGGACTTTATTTTTCCCCAAACCATCATTCAAATACAACTGCATTTTTCCAGCAAACACATTCTAAGAATAAATAACCTTGCTGGTAAACATCTACTAAATGGGAGGAAGACATTGACTGTACTAAGCTTGCTTTTAGTGTTCCAAACACTTTTCGCCTATCTCTGAGGTGGGTGATACCAAGTGGGAGGCGTGTTTCTGGAGCCACTGAACATAAGAGAATTGAGTGTGTGTTCCAGAGCTTGCAGTTGGATTAACTATATTTGCAGTTATCTAGTGCACATATGACTGGATGGAAACATACAATCCCATGTCTGAAAGGAAAAAAAGGGGGGAAGCCATGTTGTCATGTGCTCTATACAGAGTTCCAACAAGGAAAACTGCCCACACACAACTTGTCCTTTGAGATCATCAAAGCAACTTAAATATGCATAGCTCCTAAGGCATAGCTCAGTCTGACTGACTGAGTGTTCTGCCTGTTCTTATTCTGGGACATTTAGATGAATTCCAAAACTGTCTCTGAAAAGCTTTGTCAATGTTTAATAGTATATGTAAATGACCAGAGAAAATTTTTTATTCAATCCTATTCTATGACCTTTAGGTGAGAGGTTGGTTTGTTGTTAACTGTCAGAGTGAAATTTCTGGGTGTGTTTATGGAGGCCTGTGAGTAGTCTGGATGAGATAACAAATACCTCTCCCACTCCTGGAAGGGGTGCAGAGGGAGCATTTGATCTCTTCTACAGTTCTTGATGGGGTGATACTGAGTCCTATGAAAATGGAAGAAGAGAATCAAGATGATTAATACTGAGAAAAGAAAAAAGAACTGGTACTTTGGAAGTTATCAGTCATTTTTCAGTTAGTTTACTTTACAAAATTTGACAAATGGGAAATTATACGGGAGATGAATCTGTGAGCTTTATGAGTTTCTACCTACCAAATTTATAGTGGGAAGGAAATAGAGAGTATCATATATCCTATCTTTCTAAAATTGTGAAGGCCTTTGTTTGCATACCATTGTGGTTGGAAATGCTATGACATTTACTTTCATGTTACCAGAAGTGACACATATTGCTCTTCTTCAAGATCCTGTTATTAGTGGTGAAGTTTATATAACTCATCTTGAAGTGCTCCATAGTGTCTTTTTTTTTTTTTTTTTTTTTGCCCTATTGAGTGGTTTAGTGCTTCAACAATGCTGGGGAAAATTGCAGTGCAGATTATTACTCTGACATCAACTAATCTCTGGGGCTTGTTATTCAGGGTTCGCTCTACTTTTCTTATCTCAAACAAAGTTGATTTCAGTTTAGAGACATTAAGCAGATGAATTCACTGCTATTTAAGCAAAAAAGTTAGGTGGCTAATTAAACATGTTGTGAAAACTGAGATTTGAATAAAGATTTGCCCAGACTCAAACATTGTCTTTACTGAGTTATAATTTACACAAGCTAATAAAAATCTTGTTTGACAAAAATCATATCAATGATTCTTCATGGTGTGTAGTGAATGTAGATGTCAAAAAAAATGCTAATCCAGAGAAACTGTCAAGAGCTTTAAATTCTTTTTGTAGACTTGCAGTTTATAATTATAGCTCAGCATCTTTTACAGGTTAAGACTTGTACTTTTGAAACTCTGTTAGCATTATTCTGCCACCTTTCATTCTAAATACCATTTTCAAGTTAATTGACCTAGTTGTGAAACACAAACTATTTACATTTTTTCCATTATGCTTTTGGGTTGCTATAGACATAGAGCATGTCCTATTACAAAAAACTCCATGAAAACCCACAACTGTTGTTGATGCCGCTGTTATTGTTCTTGAAATTTGAAATTTAACATGGGAATTTACATAAGGGAACTTGAAGGGAAATGGCCCCTTTATGACAGAACATGAACTGAAAGAGATCATATAGAACATCTCAGCAATCATCTTTCCTAGTGCCATGAAAACAGTGTAGCTTTTTTTTAGGGAGATTGTTTCTGAGATTTGTATAAGAGAAAGAAAGTCTATAGAAATTTCAAGAAAATGTGTCACAATCAATTCAATTTGGCCCATAATACAAAATTGAATAAACCACAATTCTTGCCCTTGAGGAACTCACAACTCAATAGAAGCATTAAAGGAAAAATAAATAATTCCTATGAAAATTGCTCCCTTACCCCAGTACTCCTTAGTTTCTACTTGGATTTTTTTTGTAGCACTTATGCCATTCTTATATTCCATATAATTTATGTTTTTTGTCTCTCCATACTAGAATTAAAGCTCTGCAAAGGGAGAAGATTTTTGTCTGTTTTGTTTGTGCTTAGTGCTTAGATACATAGTAGAAAATAGAGATTGTTGAATCAGTGAATGGATGAATGAACAGTACAAAGAAGACTGTAGTGAGTTTTACAGTAGAGGTTGAAATAAAGTGATTATGAGGTATATAGAGAGAAGAGAGATAGGCCAACTCTGTGACCCTGCTCAAATGTTAGTTAATGTGTGAAGCTATCTCCAGATCACGCAAGGAGGTTTCCTTCTGCTCTGTCTTTATTCCTTCATACTTCTCTTATAACACTTACTATATTGTAAGTGTTCATTGGACTATGAAATCTTTGAAGATAGGGCCTCTTTTTCATCTTTTCCCTAGGTGCCCATTATAGTGTTTGTTACCTAAGTGGTTATTGAATGAATGAGTGAAGGTTTAGTAAGCCTGGGAGTCAGACATCAGGGTTGGGGTGTGGGGAAGAGGTGTGGTCAAGCCAGACAAAGGCCATGGCCAAATTTCTGAATATTTGTGGGGTCAAATGAGTAATAGATAAGGTTAGAAAAGTAGAACAAGAGATGATTACAGAGGGCTTCACATGTCAGTTTTATGGGCTTGAATTTCTTTCTGTGGGTAGTGGGAGACCACAAAAGGCTTCAAATAAGGAAATGATACAATTATATCTGTGATTTAGGGGAGCAGAGTGATGGATTGAAGTCAGGAACACTAGTTAAGAAGTTATGATGATAGTCAAAGGTTGAAATAATGAGGCTTAAGCTAGGATAGTAAATACTTAAGTTTTCTTGGAAAGAGGGTAATATATGACAAAAAAAGATATTATAGAGATAGAAGTCACAGGATTGAATTCATGCTTAAATATAGAGAATGGTTAGGAAAATAGAAGAGTAAATATTGATGCTGAGGTTTTGATTTCAAGTGCCTGGAAAAATAAGGGTCCTTAGAGAATACGGAAGGAATAGACAAGTTGGAAGTCTGATGAAGTGATGTAGTTTATATATGTTAGGTTTGAGATGCTTCTGGAGCATTAATAAATGATAATCAGGCAGATATAAATTTGGTACTCACTTCAAAAGAGAATGAGGGTTTGAGCAATTTATTGTTGAAGTTATGGGAGTGGATGCAATTGACAAAATAGAATGAATAGCGGCTAAAGAGGATCAGGAACAGAACATTGGTGAATATCTTAATTAAGAAGTGCATAGAAGAGGAATCCATGAAGAAGACAAAAGAATATCCAAAGAAAAAGTAAGAGAAGAAAATAGAATGAGAACATCACAGAAATGATTGGAAGAGAAAATTTAAGAATGATGGGCTGTCAAGAATATTGAATTTTACAGATAAATCAATTAAGATGAGAATTGGGATGGTCATTGAAACTGGTTCTTTGTAATGGCTAACTTTTTATAGCATGCTAGATGTCGAACATAGAATGAAAGGAGTTGAGGAAAAACAAAAGGTAGGTAAATATGCAGTGAGTGTAGACTACTCATACAAGAAATTTGACAGTTGGGAAGGTTTGCAGGGAGTGAGGAGAACAGAAAAGTTTTGGAATAGTTGCTGCAGTGGATTCGGTAGGGAGATAATTGTTCAGAAATGGAAAGAAAGAATTGAAAGTGGGAGCCCAGTTGAAATTTTATATGATGTATATTTAGTGTACCTAATCAGAATGTTGATATGTCTTTCTTGAAGCAACATGCACAAATCAGGAAAGATTTAAGAAATTGTTGGTTGGATTAATTCAGGGTTGGGGTTCAGCATGGTAGGTATAATTCAAGATCAAGGGAGTTAGAAAGTTCATGGAATTTGTGAGAATGTAATCGAAACATTTGGATATAGGATCCTAGATGGGTAGCGAGACCAATACGGCAGTGAGCAAGTAATTAAAATGTAATAATCGGGAAGAATCAGAGAACTAGGAAGAGCACAATTTGGGCAACAAGGAAATTCCTTCCAATAACAAGGTCTTAGATGAAGACGGAGGTGGAATAGAGATGGAAGTTATTTAAGCTAAAAGCATTATTATTACCATTATAAGGAAATAGTTTTGTTATATGAAACCTTTCAAGAAATTAAGTTATTAGGGCATTATGAAGTAGCCTCTAAAACTTATATTTTATTACTTTTGTATCTTATAATATCAAATTTACTTTGTAATCATATGACGGTTTTTGAATGAAATTTTAAAGCCTAACCTAAAGCTTTCTAAAGGAATGGGTAAAAGGAGTGGATATATTGAATATACCACTAAAATATTATAGAATTGATTAATCTGAAAACAAATAACTTGTATGATTCCCCTTTGATTAAGAATCTTAAGTATTTACTCTGTTCTAGGTGTTATACGAGGTGTTGAGGATATGGTAATGAGTATCTTGTCCTCAAGTTACTCACGTTTATCTATTTAAGGCAATGTATCGGCTCCTAATTTAAAAAAAATTATTATAAAAAGAAGTACATGTTCTTTTGATCTAAAGGGCTAGAAAATGCAGACAAGCATAAAAAAGGTAACAAATTATTGCTCATAAACTCACTATCTGGAGATAACTATCATTAAAAATGATTTCCAGCATGTTTTAGGGGGGGTGTGTGTGTGTGTGTGTTTACAAAAACATGATTATACAAAAACACTGATTTATAAATTGCATTTTCATATTTTCCCATAATTTCTTATGACCATATTTCCATATCAATAAATATGGTTTTATTCAATTTTAATACATACTAAATGTACTATGTACTATATAGTATCTCATTGTATGACTGTAATTTATTTCCCCAGTACTATATATTTGGACATATAGGTTATTTCCACTTTTGCACCATAAATAAACACTGTAAACATTCTTGATTCTATTATTTTTTTAATTTTAATACAATTGAGAGGAAATTATTTCAGAGACTCTTCGAATTTATTCCTCTAGTTACATGATTAAATAGCATCTTTTTCGGCATAGTTGAATGGGCCATGGATCAAATGGCATATTTTGAGAAAACTTTGAAATTTCCCCTGATGTCAAATGTTTCCTCTCCCTTAAATGTCTTTCAATTACCTATCTTTTTGACTTAAGTATTTAAAGAAAATACAATGTTATTAAAGAGTGATACACATTAAGCCATTAGCTCTTTAACTTGGATGAGTTCATCTGAAAAGCTCTAGGCACTTAGGTTCCCAAGGGCGTGGTACTTATGAAAGGCATGTTTTGATAAAGATGGGAAACAGAAGAGGGCATTTGAAATACTGGGCATCCCAGGTAGGATGCTTTGTGATGGTCTAGGAGAGTACTGGTTTTCTGGAACATGAAGAGCAGTACCTAAAGCAAGAGGTGAACATTAGAGAGTGGGAGGGCTGCTGCAAACAAATTGTCTTCACTTCACACTGGTTTGAAGAACAAATACTGCAAAATGAGATATACCTGACCATGTATATGGAGCTAAATGAATTTCACTGATGAAACAGGTTACAACCAGTCCAGATAAGTATTGCGTCCTTTTCTCTTCCCTCCATTTCCCTCAAAATTGCTCTGTTGAAACATATCTCCTTTGAGGGAAAAAAATGTACTCTACTTAGAAAAATATGTCCATTGAAATTCATATTATCTGACTAGGTGATGGAGAAAATATTTATATCATTTGCAATTAGAATCCTGATCTTATTTCTATTTGAGATTTTCTTTAATATTTCCAGATGGTGAGATATATACAGTCATGCATAACTTAATAAGGGGGATATAGTCTGAGAAATGTGTCATTAGGCAATTTTCGTTGTTGTGCAAACATCAGAGTGTACTTACACAAACCTAGATGGTATAGCCTACTACTAGGCTATATGGTACTAATCTTAGGGGACTACCATCGTATATGTGGTCTGTCATTGACCAAAACATCAGTGCGTGGCACATGACTGTACACACATGCACACACACACACGTATGTATATCTTTAAATATATATGTACTCTAAATATAAAATGTGCATAGCTGGTTTATGTCAAAACCATTGTCTTTGAAACTGTGTACTTGCGTGACTGCTTATCTCCTGATCAAAACAATTATTTTTCTTTTCATATTACCAAAAATATCTACTGCATTAAAGATGCCCTTTAATTTAAATCATTCACTTATTTTTTATTTAGTATGAAGGCCTTGGGGACGTGACTATATCTGGCTGTACTCTCTAAATATTCACACGTGTCTGTGTATGTGTAGGGATATTGAAATCGTAAAAACTCATAAGTAGCAATTAAATATTATACACAAAGATTTTCAAATGTTTGTTTATTGGTTCTGATTGTTAGTTTGATCTTTTTTTAAATGCGTAAGCCAAAGATGACCTTTGTGTATTGACACCTAGGTTGTTTATTTCTTCAATGAGCGCTGAAACCCATTAGCTCAAAAGCCCGCTGGTGCCAAACTCAAATTTGTACATATCCAGTTATTTTTAAAACAGTCCCCAAACGCATGTTTTTACCCATTTGGGGCCTGCCTGATTTGCATACCCTGTGAAACTTCACCCCACATCTGCTGGCCATTGATAAAATAGAGCATTATGGTTATAAGACCCCAAGCTGCTATGGCCTTTTGGAGCTCTCTGACCCAGAGACTCCCCACCATGCTGCTGAGTGACATCACCTAGACACCTAAGCCCCCTCTCTGATCCCTTTCTCCACCAGGGAGTTCCTTTGTCTTCTTCCCCTTCTGAGTAGAGACTCCTTTGCCTTAGTCTCTGGATAGTCACCTGCTGTAAGGAACTTCCCCTCTCAGGAAATCCTGTCCAGACACCACTCAATAGGCTTGTTTTGTGTACTGCTTCTTGTGGTCATATCTTTTTCCCTATCAGCCCCAAATCCCTCAAACTCCTGAGAGAACATAAAAACATGCATTCAAAGACACACAGAGCCAATTAAACTTGCAAAACTTCAACTGCAAATCTAATTAAATACATTATATATGAAGATGTGCATGAATTAAAAGTAGTAAGTGCAAAAAAGTGAAGAGTATGACAAAGCTTTATGAATATATATCTGTAGAAATGTCTGTATAATTTGCAATGTAAAATTAAAGATACTATTTTCTCCATGTTTTGAGTTAGTGGCTGAAGGCAGATTTTTAAAACATTTTCTGGTTTCTTAGTGTCTTTGTGTGGCACTCTTTCTATTGCTCTTAACTTGCTTAGCCATAGGATATAAAAATAAAACATAAATAAATTTTTGACAGAACTCTAGTTAGGACCAAGAACTTTTTATAATTTGAGATAATACATGTAGTTTGTATGCTTACCTTGTGATAAATTAAATGGCTAAGTTTGTCAAATAGAGCATCTGAATTTTACCTAAGAAAATGCTTTATTTCCAATAGTAGACATCCTTTATGGATTTTGTTCTTTTATTCACATATTCACTTATTCATTCAATAACCAGTGTTATGGTGGAGATAGTATGTGTTTTGGGATTAGACTTGGGCTCAAATTATAGCTCTGCTGTTTACTAATTGTGAAAATTTGGACTAGTTAACATTGTTGAGCCTACATGCCTTAACCTCCTATTGCTTAATTTCTTGATCAGTCATGTTTGTGCTTACATATTCAAACATTTGTTGAGTGCTCAGTATGTGCATATATTATTACCAAAACTAAAACTTCCTGGTTTAAGCAGTTCCCAAACCTACCAAATGAGTTGTTTGGAAAGCACTTATTAACTGGTAACCAAGTATTAAGATGGAACTTATTCTGGTTTTATTAGGGCATAGTATCCCCAATTTGTATAGTTCCTGTCATATATTTGGCAGTTTTCTTCTTTGTTGCCTTCTTTCAAAGGGAGAACTATCAAAACAATAATTTAGACTGTCACAAAGCAAAATTTTGACGGTCAAATGAAGAATAATCATTAAGGAAAAAGGATCAAGACAAGTAAGGAAAAGAGAATTTAAATGGCTGACTAAACAGAAGTGAACTTTCTGAGGAATGTAAAACAGAGCCATGACAATTTCAATTGCAGGAATTTCTGCTTTTTGCTTGTTTCTGCTCTGGCTTACTCACTCTATTATTACTCACAAGAAAGAAAATTATTTAATACGTATGCTCATTGTCACAAAATAATTTTCTCCAAAGGGGAGAAGTTCTTTTTCTTCTTACTTCAGAAGCAAACTAAGCTTTTAAGTAAAGATTATTTTTTGGTAATGGTTGCCTTTGCTATGGAAACACATAGGGTATCTTCTGTTTCTACAGACAGAATGTTGGGGAGTCAAAACTTTGAGCCCAAAACTCTGGGACGATTTAAAGGCTGATTCCTGACCATTTTGAAATTACACCATTTGATAGACACTCAAATGCCCCTGCTGATAGACAATCAGATGCCCCTGCTGACTCTACTGATGATTATTCTCAAGGATTCCCTGAAGTGGAGCCTGTTAAGTCTTCAAGCCATGAGTCCAAATTTGTAGGTGACTATATGTGCAGTTGCCCTCTAATGGCTCTTTGAGTTTATATGAAGCCTGTGTAAACTCAGTCCAGACCCGAGTACACACTTGTCACTATTGCAAATTGACCTCAAAACTGGCTATAATTGGTCTCTCTGCTGTTCATAGAGACCTTGGGGTGACTAGATGTAGATATGCAGCTATATGATTCCTGTTAAAGTAAGACCTTCCAGGTAAGGGTGAATAATGACCTATTGAATGGATGTAAACTGTTAACCTAGGATTGTTCATGATTAGTATTGAGTTGTTTTGGCTTCCCATCATACTTAAAACAAGACTTCCATTACTTAAAATAACCTACAAATCCTTAGATGATCTGGCCCCTGCATACGTTTCCAACCTCATCGCATTTTCCCCTTTGCTTGCTAAGGCCCAGCCAAGTTGACCTTTCTGCCCCTCAGACACACCAAACTCATTCTCTCTTAGGGGCCTTTTCACTTTTCATTCTCCCTGTCTAGAATATTATGCCTTCTGATCTTGGATAATGTGTTTCCTTTCATCCAGGTCACAGCTCAAATATTGCTGCCATAGAGAAGCCTTCCCTGACTACCCAATCTAATGGCATGTTTATTCAATTCCACACAACACTGACAGTCACTCTCTATTACTTACTTCTTCATGTTAGGTATTTCTTCATAGCATTTATCTCTATCTGGAATTATTTTGTTTTTTATTGTTTGTCTCCCATTGCTAGAATATAAGCCTGATGAGAGTGGGGACTTGCTGTCTTATTTATAGCTGTATCTTTAATACCTAGAACAGTACTCGTGATGGAGTAGACACTCATAAATTTACTGAATGAATTAATGAAATTTTACAGTAACTTACATCACCCTCCCTCAATTTCTAAGTTCAGAAGAAGATTAACGTATATTGGGATCAAGGGTTGGGCCCCAGGAGCAAGGACGCTCAAGTCTAATACAGGAGAGGGAGTACCGGGTGTATTCCAATCTCATCCTCCAAGAATTATAGCAGGGGAAACAGTATCTAAAGCAACCCTCAATGTAATTCCTATAATTCTGAACCCCATTAAAGTCCCTCTGCTCTTCTTTTCCCCAATATTGGAAAATTCAGACATGATGGCTTTGAATATAGATGTTAAAAATGGGTCCTCTCAGAGAAGGCCACGTCATTTTCTTTTCCAATCCATTCTTCACACTAGACAGAATGATCTTTCAAAAAATGTAAATGCAATAACATTCACATGACTAATTCCCTTCAGTGGATAACATCCAAAATCCTTACCTTATTTTTAGAGTCTCTGCACAATCTGGCTTTCTACCCTCCAGCCACTTTGATCTCTCTGTTTCTGGAATGTGCCATGCCCTTTCTCTTCCCATATGCAATTCCATCAGCTTGAAACAGTCTTTCCTCAGCCTCCTCCCCTTCCCTAACTCATCCTTCAAGTCTCAAATAAATGTTACTTTCTCAAAGAGGCTTTTCTTACCTTTCAGACTAGTTGAAATCTCTAATATGTACTCTCATAGGCCCCTGTACCCTCCATCATTATGCTCAACACACTTCATTCTGATTCCAGGATGGAGAGCAGGGAATGAGTATGTTTTATTTACTGTTGCATCCCTAGCATAGTGCCTGAAACAGAATAAGTGCTCAATCATTATTTAAATGAAATTATTCAATGATGTGTTAGGAGTTTAATCAGTCAGATCTATGTATATGGTTTAGGTTTAACTCCATAACAAGAATTAGCTTTAGAAAAGTAACACAGACTTTTCTTATTTCTTGTACTGCATTCCACATTATTTTATTTTTCTTCTATGAAACAAGCCTTCTTTCCACTTGATTCATTTACTTATTTTTCCAAAAAGAAGCCCTTGTTCAAATTGTCTCAGATCTTTGAAACTGCTGATAATATCATATCTCTCCTCATCTTTAAATTGGTCTTCTAGAAAGACTATCTTCACAGAAAACAAATAACCAAACAATAACATTTACTGTGATTCTTCCTATTTCTTTTTTTTTTAAATTTTAGAACACCAGTGCAGAATCAGAATATAAGTTTCATGAGGGCAGGGATCTTGTCTGTTTTGTTTATTTCTTTTGTTCACAGTGCTAGAACAGTGCCTGGCACATCATAGATGCTTAGCAAATATCTGCTTAGTGGAAATGATTTTTTCTACCATCCTTGGGCTAGAATAGAGAAGATCCATAGATTCTTGTTAACGCTTGGCCTTCCTCTGGATGTTGTAGTTTTCGATTCCTAGAGACAGACTATAGCATATCTGAATCAGTGTAAACAAACACTAGATTTGGAGGACTCAAAGAATCCTCTGGGCTGATTTCAAAGTTGCTATATCCTTGTGGTCAGCATGCCTCATATCAAACTAGAACCACAATTTCCTTTGGATTGTGGGATAAATAGTGGAACTAAAGCATCAGTGATGGTTTAGACCTTTACAGTAGCTGAATGTATCAGTTCTGTTGCATGTTGGTGTATTTTGTTAACCTTATTTTCATCAAAGACAAGCTCCATTGCGAATTGATCTGATGTACCTATTAGAACTTCCTTTATGTGCGTGCCAGAACTTTTATGTACTCAGCGAGTGCTTCTTGATCAAGATTAACTCATATTTTACACTGTGAGAACACACTGTTCAAAAAGGAAATATCAGTGGTTAGAGTTCATAGGAGATTTGGTACTTTAAAATGTAGTGCATTCACTTATGTGACTTTCAGCAATCGTGTATAATCTAATGAAACAATATTTGCTTTCACAGTCAATTCTCTCTCATCTGATGTCCCCAAATGAAAAGATAAACACAGCTAAATATGGGAAATATTGTTTATCTCTGTTCTGAAAGTATCTCTCACCATATTGAAAAACAGTGAACAGATAAATATACATGCTTTATTTGATTTAACAGGATAGATAGGGGATCTTAAGATGTACCTACACTATATTGGGGCCCTGAAGTTCCTTGTACATGTTGTTGTCTAGAAGTTGTGTCAAAACTATTCTAGATCTAACAAGGTTTCAAACTTTTCATTGTGTCTAGACGTGATTTTTTAAGTAAACTACAATAAACTTGGCTTTTAATATCAAACTTTTTCAAAACATAGTCTGAAATTTTGTACATTCATATTATTATGTTGTTAAGGGATAGTTAGATTAAATATATATTATATATAAAATATTGTTTCAAAGGGCAAAGTATTAGTACTGAAAAAGGGAAAACTACTCTTTTTTGAATAGAAGAATGTCACACCAGCAAACACATTTATTTATAACCTTTTGCTCTTAATTTCATTTTTACAATGGTAGAGGAAAATTGTGAGAGTTCATATTAATGATTGAGGATACTAGAGAAACAACTTCACACCTTCTCTTTTATATGATTTGGCAGCAGTCTGGTCTCTTGTTAGAGATAGGTAGGCTTTTGGAAAATATAGAAAGCTACATTTGCAAGAATGATTTTTATTTCAAACAGACCCAAAGGTTTGTAATAATGCAGTAGAAAAAATTTTAACCTAAATAGCATATTGATCCAGGATCACAAAGAAGGGAATCTTATCTTAGATAAGAGTTTGTATTTCTTTAAATATTGTTTTATATATGTGTCACTTTTTAAAAAATGTGATTTCCAATGCAAGTTAGTGGTTAAGCCTAGGTATTTTAAGAAAGATGTCCATTATTTACAATAATATTGAGGTTAAAAATTATGCCATCAGTTACATTATTTCTCTATGAGAACCTTGTCTGTGGTAAGCTTTGCTTTTTGGCCATGAGAATACAATTAATGCATCCAACCAGCTAATGATAATTTATCTAAATTTCCAGAAAGGTACTTTATTGGTATAGCCTGTTGAAGTTTAGATTAATAAAGACAATACTCAAGGATTTTCCCCTCCCAAGTGCAGTAGTTATCAGGATAAATAATTTCCAAGCCATTTTTACTTCATAGGAGTTCCTTCTTCATGTAAACCCAACTCGTAAGGTCCTCGGCTCATTCATTTCAAATTATCTGGAATACTGTCCTCTACCACTGTCATTCTTTTACATCATCTTTTTCAAAATCTCACTCAATAGTCTAGGAAAATACTAATACAACTAGACAAACCTCTCTCTCTCTATATATATATATATACACACACATTCATATATTTATGTGGAGATGTCTTTTTATTTTTAAAAATTATTTGCTGAGGAAGATTAGCCCTCAGCTAACATCTGTTCCAGTATTCCTCCACTTTATATGTGGGTTGCTGCCTCAGCATAGCAGGCAAGTGATGTAAGTCCGTGCCCAGGATCCAAAACCATGAACCTGAGCCACCAAAGCAGAGCAGATTGAACTTAACCATCACACCACAGGGCCAGTCCCATGGAGAATTTTTTAAAATAAATAACAATGAAGCTACGTCAAAACTTATACTACTGAATTTGAGTGTCTGGATGAAATCAGCAATTTTCTAGAAAAAATACAAATTGTTAAAATTGTTTTCAGAATAGAAAATACAAAATAGACCATAACCATAAAGAAAGTTGAGAAAAGAAAAGTTTAAAGGAATTGCTTGAAAAATATCTCTGGTCCAAATGGTTTTATGGTTCATTTGTTTTAAACCTTTGATGAACTGGAAATTCCCACACTTTTTTGTTTATATTACCAGAAAGTAAACTCTTCAAGAACACAAAGTTCATTTTCATAACTAGCATAACTCTGATGCATAACTTTGACAAAGATAGCCCTTATCACAAACACACTACAGTCTAATCTCATTTATGAATATATGTGTGTGTGTGTACACATATATATGCATACTAAATAATGAAATAATGCAGGTGAATATTATATAATGTGGAGCTGTGGAAGGACTTTCTAAGCATGACTTATAAAGCAGAAGCCATTTAAGAAAAATATAAACAATTAATAGAGTTGACTACACACAACTTGAAAAAAATCAATGAATAGCATTAAAAGAAAAAATGGCAAACTGGGGGAAAAAATTGAAAAATAGATAAAGGGTTAATATGCTCAATATAGGAATATTACTTGCATATCAATTAGAAAACATGAGACACTTCAGAAGAAAATTGAGCAGAAGCATAAACAGAACATTTATAAATATTGTCAATTAATATATGAAAAATGTTTAACCTCTGAATAATCAAAATTCAAATTAAATAATGAGATATAGTTTTTCTCCTATCAAACTAGAAAAAGATTTTTAAAATGTAACTAGTTCTGGCAAGAATACTGTAAAATTGGCATTCACATACACTGATAATGGAGTGTATAACCATATAAATGGATAATCAGTATAAATCATCTTAAGGGAAACTTGGCTATACATATGAAGAATCTTAAACAACTTTACAACCTATGACCTGGTAAATCCACAGATTGGAAGTTATTCTAAAGAAATAATCAGAGACATGTAGAAAGACATATTTAAAAGGATGTTCACCACAGCATGATTTTAATAGCAAACATTTGGAATCAGCTTAAATATCCAAAGATTGTGAATTATTTAAATAAACCCAGATGCATCCAAATGATGGAATATTGATGCCATTATTAAGCATGTTTTAAAATAAAATTTAATGACATGGGAAATGTACATAATTTAATTTTAGGTAAATAAAGCAGAATTGAAATATAGAATTTGAGCAATTTGCATACACATAGATATATAGAAAATACTGATTACATACAATTTTAATGGTATTTATGCCTTTGTGGTGGGATTTTGAGTAATTTTTTATTTATTTTATTTCTGTTATTTTTTTCTTTTAGATTTTCTATATTTCCTAAATTTTCTAAAATGGATATATGCCACTTTCTGTTTTTTTTTTTAAATAATGATTCAGAATGTTTACATTGAATTGCTGAAATTAATTTGTCCATGGAAATCTCATTTAAAAAAAAAACAGAATATGAATCCTGGTTGTAGAACCAGGGAGGTACTCAAAATTCATTAAAACTCAATAGGCATAAAGAAAATAATACTTCAGAAACCTGAAAGCCCTCAAAGTAGCAAAGGATGAGCCTGAGAAAATATTCCCTATAATATACTGGTAAAGACCAAGTATAGGTAGGAAAAAGATAAATTCAACAAGTCAGCATATAATTACATTCATCAGCATGAAGGAGTCAGTGCGGTTCTTTAGATGGCTAACTGTTTGAGTGATCGCATTTTACTACTTCCTGGGTCTTTTGTTTTTCATTTAACTTTTTCCTTTTTTATGATGCATTAAATTTTTTGATCAGATCCACTTTGCTGTAAGGATGGATTTGATCATTTAGCTTTGTATCATCAGGAGTAAGCCCACTAGACCATGCATTCAAGGTAATTTCATTTTATCTGTGAAGCATAATTGAAGAATTGCATTTTCAATGTTAAAAGATCTCTAAAATGGTTCCTAGCACGAGCCTTGGTCAACTGGATACAATCCTATTTAATAGTGCCTTTGATAGCATTCATTTAAAACTCCAGTGCCAAATTCTTGGGGAAAGGGACCTTGAATGAAATTAGTTTCTAAAGAAATAAGGAAGGTAACATGTGCCTCTTTCTCTCAGAATTGACGACAATCTTAAAATGTCAGATCTGGCTGCATTTAAATAGCACATTCATGGAAAAATGAGCTATTTTTGTGTTGCATAAAAAAACATACACATGGGTAGTCATAGGACTTCCAGAACACAAGTACTTATTTCATCTTTTCTTTATATTACCAGAAAATAGGCTGTAATGTACTCCTCAAAGTGGCTTTTACAATATTGACAAAGAGAGCAAAATGGCTAAGTGATTTGATTAAAGCTCTAATAATTATGATATTGAAATACAATTAATTATCAGTGTTTTATTTTAATTTTAGCCCTTTAAAATAAAAATACATAGCTATAGGGCATAATGAAGTTACTTTACTCCAATTATAGAGACTGAGTCACCTCTAATTAGTTTAAGAACTAATTGGTGCAAAAATAGAATTTAAAGGGATTTACCTGTCTTGGCAAAGATAACCTTGTAGGTTGCAATTTGGAGTATGCATTATGTTTTCCCTTCACAGCACAAGAGAAAAGTGAAAAACATGATTAGCACTAAAGTGAAATGGGCAGAAACATATTTTAAAATCAACAAAATTTATCTTTTTGTGTGTGTGTGTGTGTGTAGGAAGAGAAGAGGGAGAGGAAAAGCATTTGAAAGAGAGAGCCAGCAGGGAGCAAGGAATTGGGAAAGGGTTGAGGGATTAAATAATAAGGATCCACTCAGGCTATTGTTTTCTTAAATCATCTGAACAACTGTATTTAGATAATTGCCCAGTCAGCAAGTGAGAGCAGGGATTTGTATTTTAGTCACTGTAACATATAGTGGAAACTTTCCATACCTCCCTTGGTTCTTACTGCATCTAATGCTACTAGTTTAAATATTTTTGATGGCTATCTTAGCCATTGTATTCTCTAGTTTCCAAAAGTCAATTGGCAAAGTACTATCCCAAGAGTCCACATGTGTGATAATGTGGAAGCCAGTAGTTTGAAACTTAAAAAGACTGGTAGATGGATTGAAACTGAGTTTTGAGGACAATGGAAGGGAAGTGTAAATGATAAATTGATTCCAATACTGATCAAATTTCATCCAATGGATTGAATGCATGCATCACTCTTGGCATCTCAGGTGTGTTATGAGTGCTATTTAATGCTGACTGTTATGTGAGGCTCATCTGCATCAGAATTTAGGAATTCAATTTCTCTTTCTCTCTCTTTTTCTCTCTTACACACACGCACACACATGGTTTTCTTCAACTCAGTTGTGTGAGAGAAGACATGATTTGAGAATACATGATAGTAGGGAGTTAATGTGGTGAGAATGCAAGGAAAGCAAATAGAAAAAGTGCTATAAATAGTTTGAGGTCAACCTCTTTATGTATCTGAGTTATACATTCTTTTTCTCCAGCATCTCCCATCCCCTCAAAACCATCCAATGGGACGTGTTCTCTTATCCTTGTGATATAAAGACCAGTAGCAGAAAATAGGGATTGATTAGAAAAAGAGAAGGTCATGGCTTTAATAATTTGGAAAAAGACAATTTTTTACTTTGGTATAATCAGAAAGTTCATTTCAACAAATATTTGTTCTGTTCCTATTATATTTTAGGATACTGCTGGGCACTAAGAGTGCTAATGTGAATATACATAGACCTTGGTATTAAGGAGTTTAATTTAGAGAGGGTAGAAAGACAAAATAGTGAATTTCACTTTAATATGCTAACTGACATGAGCTGTAAGCTCCATAAAGGCCAGACTCATGTCTAATGTTGCTTACTCTTATATTTCTATCATCTAACACATAGTTTTACACATGGCAAATTCTCAATAAATGTTGAATAAGTGAGCACAAGTATACAATGGGTATTATGGGATCAGAGAAGAGGGCAGATCACGGCCTGTGGTTTAGGGAGAGCTTCTTGGAAGGGATGATGGCTGGACTGAATTTTAGACATTAACAATTTAGCCAGGTTAAAAAAAGTGGGAAGGCTCTAGTCAGAAAGAATTGCATAAGAACAGGCAAAGAGTCATGAAATAGAACGTTGGATATGAAAAACTGTAAGAATTTTGGTAACACCAGAGTACAATATACTTATACAATCTATTGTTTTGGTGAGTTTGGGGATTTTGAATGGAAAAAAGGAAGGCACATCTATGTAATCTACATATATTGATCATGGTGAAGTATAGCCTTCTATATTTTAAAATGTGAATTTTAGCAGAAATAATAAAAAATAAGTTCAAAATTATGTTAAAAAATTGTATTCATACAAAGTGCACAGTTACAAGTCAATGAGAATAGTAAAATGAACAGAGGGTTTGTTCTGGAACCAAGGGTGAATTTACTTTTAGCACTAACTCCAGCTTTCCATTTCTGATGGTCTTAACAGTGATTTCAAAAGTTGAATAAGGGAAAATATGCTTTCATACAGCCAGATGGACCCAAACATAGCCCAGAGTTTGGCCACATAGCCAGAAATTTTAGAATTATTTGTGCAATTATATTCTCCTCTACAAAATTTGAAGGATATTATGTCTATGTAGTGGGTATAGTTTGCTTTCAGCTCAATCAGTTCCTCTTTGAAATGAGCTCCACTAATGGGTCAGATGTGTGATAATTCAGATACTTCCTGAGATATGAATTCTGAAGACAGCTGCAGAATTTTTTTAGCATGAATCATTTATTTTTTAAATACCCAGATAACACATGATCATTTTAGAAAAACAAGAAAATATAGATAAGCAGAAAAAATTAAAATCATTCCAAATCCCACTATTCAGAGTTAACCATTGCTAACATGTTGATATGTATCTATCTAGAAGTGTGTGTGTATATGTAAAAGAGAGAGAGAGAGAGAGAATTATTTACTAATAAAAATTGAAATATACTAGTGTTCCATAACCTGCTTTTATCCTTAACAATATGTCATGGACATCTTTCACAATCAGTAAGTATAGGGCTATGTATTCATTTTTTTGGCTCCATAGTATTCCATTGATAGTAAGTAATGGCTTAATGAGCATTTAGATTGTTTTCATTTTTTCAGCAATATAAATATGACTGCCATGAACACATTTGTGCAAATATCTTGGCATTCTTGTGCTAGTATCATATTAGGATAAAATCCTCAAAGTAATGTCTGTCAATAAGGGTGAAGGAGCTGAGATTTACCTTATTTGCAAAGTAAACATGTTAGACTGCTAGAGTTTCATGGATGTTAGAAGACATGAGATTCTGGGTTAGAGATTGAAGACAGTTTAATATTCACATTAACAGTAGCCAGATTATCAGCATTTTTTTGGTGCATGTGCTTGCCAATACTCTAAGTCCCAGTTCTCACAGAGTGACTCAAAAGAGGACCAGGTAATACCTTTACACACAGTGTGTTGCATTACAGGAGAGAAACTCTGAACTCAGGGAATTTGAACCTTTTTTAATGGGCAATAATCATGCCTGCTTTTTGCTCTGGAGTAAGATACTATATCTTCCAATGCTGTGAGAAAACCTGCTCCTTTGCACTGGAGGAGACATTATCTCTGTCTTCCACTACATAAATATCCTTGGAAAGCTATTCCAAGATAAAAGACAGTCAGTGTCTCACTCTCAAGATGTGTAGTAATGCGAGAGACCCAAGGACTGGACAATTTTTGCCAATAGAATTTTTGAATCAGAGTGCATGTGTATTGTAAGTATTGCCCAAACTGCCCTATTTAAAGTTTATACTAATTTCCACTCCTACTAACAACTCGTGAGTGTTCTTATTTCTCCATACCCTCAGCTACGCTAGATTTTGTTAGCCTTTAAAATTTTTGTTATCATAATTGGGGAAATTGTCACTTCACGTTCTAAAATTTTTAATTTCTTTTCTTACTAGTGAGATTAAATATGTTTTCATTTGTATTTCTTCTTTATGAATTGCCTTTTCATGTCCTTTGTGCATTTTTTCTATTGATGTTTTTATCTTTTTCTTGTTTATTTATAGGTGGCCTTAGTATATTAAAATATGAACAAATTATATATCTAGTATTACAAATGCATACCATACATACTGTTCTTCTGTCTCTTAACTTTATTTTCTTAGCTGCAGAAATTTGAATCATGATTTGCATTCATTAAAACTCCTTTCTTCAGAAATGATAACTTTCTTTCCACAAATAGCTCTGCATTTTAAAAAAATGAGTTCAGTACCATTCTACAATATGAAATGCATGCGGTCTTTAAATAATATCTGCTAAATTCTTCAAATAATATCTGCTAAATTCATAGTCTTTTTGAGTTCAAGTACCTATACTTCCTTGAATGTATCAGCAGTGCTTTTGCTATTTCCCTGAAGTTTCAAGTTCATTGTGGTCAGATATCTTGTCACATCAGTAAGAAAACACAATATTATGAACTGTAGGGTCCAAAAAGTTTAGCGCCTCAGAGCTCTTTTAATTCTAAGAAAATCTATGCTCAGTGAATTTCATCAGCAAGTTTCATGACCTAGCCATCTGACAGCATTAAACAATATTAAATATCTTATCCTCTTCATTTCTTCCAAATATTTCATAAACTGACTATGGTTAGCAGCACAAACACTAAGAAAATTCAGTCCAGATCACTGCTTTCACATGACTTTACCTCACAAAGCATAAGCGTGCCTGACAAATGATGGGGTACAAAGTATGTGCAGAATCTTTCCTTTTTCAGTTGAATGAACTGTTGAAATGTTCTTTTTGTGGCAAATGCCTCATCTATAGAAAGTGAATCCAGATTTTACATGTTTAGAACACAGTTTTCAAATTATTTATTGGCAGGTGGTTAAATACTAGGTATACCATGCATAATGGAAACTTTGATATTTGTCAGTGATGTCAGGGCTGATCTGTGATGAAAAGATGAACTATTCAATACATAGAGCTAGAAAGAATAGTTATCCATATGGAAAAAATAAAATTTAATCCCTACCTCAAATTATATACAAAAAAATAACTCCAGGTGAATTAAGTGCTTTGATGTCAAAAGCAAACTATGGCACTAATTGTATTAACTTTAAGTGACTATCACCCTAGGGTAAGTGAAGAATTTTTTAAATAAAATGTAAAAAGTTCTAACTATAAAATAAAATATTTTTATTACTTTAACTATATTAATGTTAACTTATCTTCATTAAAATACATATAGTGAAATATAATGAAGAAACAACATACAAACTGAGAGAAGGCATTTGTAACATATATAACTGTCAAAGGGCTAATATCAAAAATATAAATAAAACTCCTATAAATCAATCAGTAGGGAAAGGACAAAGAGCATAAACAGAAAAACAGGCAAAAAGATATGAAGTCATTTCACACAAGATAAAAAAATACATACAGCTGATAAACATACAAAAAGTCTTTACCTTTTATGATAAAATATAAAATGAAACTATAATAACCTCAAAGAGATATCATATTATTCTCATTTGAACAGGAAAAAAATAGTTAAGAATTTTGACAATACCGGAGGATACATGGCCTGACAGCATCTTGATATATATCTGGTGAGAGAATATTGGTATAACCACCTTGGAAAACAGTTTGGCATTATCTTGTAAAGTTGAATGCTCATGTACCCTATGACTCAGCAATTCTATTCCTAGGTATATACTCTCCCCAAATTTATTTCACAGGCACAGGCATATTTATAGCAGAACTGTTTATAATAGTGGGGGGAGGGGAAGCCAAAAAGGAACATAAAACAAAACAATCACAATAAGAAAAACAAAAGCCTAGGACTGATGTCAGCATCATGGCAGAGTGAGATACCCTCTTTGAAACTCTGCCCCCTAAGACACAATGAAAACATCATTCGCATTCCAACAGAGGTCAATCAAACACTACAAAGGACTTTTAAGAAACCCCTGATGCCATACATTGGATGGTGGAGGCACGGGAAGCCCCAAAGGACGCGAGGAGAGCATAATCCCTCTGGGGACTTCAGCGGGTTCAGAGCACACCGCTTGCGATCTCCATCCAGTGGCAGCAGGTGGAAACTGCAGGACCAACTTCAAAATGAGAGGAAAAAGTAAGGCCATGGGATCCATGGAAAGATTTGTTATGTCTACAAACCAAAAGGAAAATGACAAACACCCAGAAACCAACCCTGAAGGCACAGAATTTGATAACCTGAATGACAGAGAATTCAAAATAGCTATCATAAACAAACTCAATGAAATACAAGTAAACACACAGAAACAAATCAACAAATTCAGGGATTTCATCACAAAAGAGATTGGAACCATAAAGAAAAACCAATCAGAATTATTGGAGATAAAAAACAAAATGAATGAGATAGTGGAAAAAATGGAGTCTTTAAAGAACAGAACTGACAATATGGAGGAACGAATTAGCATTATTGAGGATAGCCATGCAGAAACGCTCCAGATAGAGGAGGAGAGAGAGCTAAGACTAAAAAGAAATGAAGAAATTCTTCGAGAAATATCAGACTCAATGAGGAAAAGCAACATAAGGATAATAGGTATTCCAGAAGGAGAAGAAAAAGAAAAAGGAGCAGAGAGTTTGTTCAAAGAAATAATAGCTGAGAATGTCCCTAACCTAGGGAAGGAGATGGAAATAACTGAATGAAATCAACAGATCACCTAAATATATAAACAGGAATAAACAATCATCACGACACATAGTAGCAAATTTGACAAGATTGTATGACAAGGAAATAATATTAAGCTAAACAAAACAAAATAACATACAAAGGAAATCCCATCAGGCTCTCAGCTGATTTCTCAACAGAAACTCTACAGGCTAGGAGAGACTGGAATGATATATTCAAAATCATGAAAGACAAAAACCTTCAGCCAAGAATACTTTATCCAGCAAAAATATCCTTCAAATATGAAGGAGAAATAATAACTCTCCCTGATAAACAAAAGCTAAGAGAGTTCATCACCACAAGACCCCCCACTACAAGAAATGCTCAAGAAGGCCCTTAGGCCTGAAAAAAAAATGAGAAAGGGGATACAAAGATTTCAGCAAGGAGACTAAACCAGAACAGACTACAGTTGGATAACATCAAAAATTAATTCAAGCTCATCACTGGAAACACACATTCACACACAAGATGGAATAAGTAGTGACAACAACAAATAAGGAGGGGAAGAGGAAAGGGATTGAATCATCTCAGCCTAAAGAAACAGGAGGCATCTGAAAATGTACTATCTTATCCAGGAGATCTCTTATATAAACCTCATAGTAACCACTAAACAAATAACCAGAAGAGAACCACACATGACAAATAAAGAGAAAACTAAGAGAATGAGCATGGAGCAATACCAAACTGAATTTGCAGTCCAAAACACATGTGACAAGAAACGAAGGAAATGCAAAAGAACCAGAAAATGAACAATAAAAAAGCAACATTAAACCCTCATATATCAATAATCACTCTAAATGTAAATGGATTGAATTCTCCAATCAAAAGACACAGAGTGGCAGGATGGATTAAAACCAAGATCCAACAATCTGCTGCCTCCAGGAAACACATCTCAGCTCTAAAGGCAAACACAGACTCAAAATAAAAGGATGGAAAAGGATATTCCAAGCTAATGGCAAACAAAAGAAAGCAGGAATTGCCATACTTATATCAGACAAAGTAGACTTCAAGATCAAAAAGGTAATGAGAGACAAAGAAGGGCAATATATAATGATAAAAGGGACACTTCACCAAGAAGACATAACAATTATAAATATCTATGCACCTAACACAGGAGCACCAAAGTATATAAAACAACTACTAAAAAACCTAAAAGGAGATATTAACAATAATACAATAATAGTAGGGGATCTTAACACCCCCCCTTACATCAATGGACAAATCATCCAGACAAAAAGTCAATAAGGAAATAATGGACTTAAACAAAAAACTAGATGCAATGGACTTAATAGATATATACAGAGCACTCCACCCCAAAAAAGCACAGTACACATTCTTATCAAGTGCACATGGAACATTCTCAAGGATAGACTATATATTGAGAACATTGAAATCATTACAAGCATCTTTTCTGATCATAATGCTGTGAAACTAGAAATCAACTGCAAGGAAAAAACTGGGATAGGAACAAAGATGTGGAGACTAAACAACATGCTACTGAACAACCAATGGGTCATTGATGAAATTAAAGGAGAAATCAAAAGCTATCTGGAGACAAATGAAAAAGAAAATACACCATACCAACTCATACGGGATGCAGCAAAAGTGGTCCTGAGAGGGAAATTCATAGCAATACAAGCCCACCTTAACAAACAAGAAAAATCCCAAATAAATAACCTTAAACTGCACCTAACAGAATTAGAAAAAGAAGAACAGACAAAGCCCCGAATCAGCAGAAGGAGGGAAATAATAAAAATCAGAGCAGAAATAAATGAAATTGAAACCAAAAAAACAGTAGAAAGGATCAATGAAACAAAGAGCTGGTTCTTTGAGAAGATAAATAAAATTGACAAACCCTTAGCCAGACTCACTAAGAAAAAAAGGGAGAAGACTCAAATAAATAAAATTAGAAATGAAAGAGGAGAAATTACAACAGACACCACAGAAATACAAGGGATTATTAGGGAATACTATGAAAAACTTTACGCCAACAAATTGGACAACCTAGAGGAAATGGACAAATTCTTGGACGCGTACAACCTCCCAAAACTGAATCAAGAAGAAATAGAGAATCTGAACAGACCAATCACAAGTAAAGAGATTGAAACAGTAATCAAAAACCTCCCAAAAAATAAAAGCCCAGGACCAGATGGCTTCCCTGGAGAATTTTACCAAACATTCAAAGATTTAACACCTATCCTTCTGAAACTATTCCAAAAAATAGAGGAAGATGGAATACTTCCCAACACATTCTATGAGGCCAACATCATCCTGATACCAAAGCCAGACAAGGACAATACAAAGAAGGAAAACTACAGGCCAATATCACTGATGAACATAGACGCAAAAATCCTCAACAAAATATTGGCAAACCGAATACAGCAATACATCAAAAAGATCATACACCACGATCAAGTGGGATTTATACCAGGGACACAGGGATGGTTCAACATCCGCAAATCAATCAACGTGATACACCACATTAACAAAATGAAGAACAAAAACCACATGATCATCTCAATCGATGCAGAGAAGGCATTTGACAAGATCCAGCATCCATTTATGATAAAAACTCTCAACAAAATGGGTATAGAAGGAAAGTACCTCAACATAATGAAGGCCATATATGACAAACCTACAGCAAACATCCTACTCAATGGGGAAAAACTGAAAGCCATTCCTTTGAGGACAGGAACAAGACAAGGGTGCCCACTCTCGCCGCTCTTATTCAACATAGTACTGGAAGTTCTGGCCAGAGCAATTAGGCAAGAAAAAGGAATAAAAGAACTCCAAATAGGCAATGAAGAAGTGAAACTCTCACTATTTGCAGACGACATGATCTTATACATAGAAAACCCAAAAATTCCATTGGAAAACTACTAGAAATAATCAACAACTACAGTAAAGTGGCAGGGTATAAAATCAACTTACAAAAATCAGTTGCATTTCTATACACTGATGATGAACTAACAGAAAGAGAACTCAAAAAGACAATCCCATTTACAATTGCAACAAAAAGAATAAAATATCTGGGAATAAATTTAACCAAGGAGGTAAAAGACCTATACAAGGAAAACAATAAGACACTATTGAAAGAAATCGAGGAAGATATAAAGAAATGGAAAACATGGATTGGAAGAATAAATATAGTTAAAATGTCCATTCTACCTAAAGCAATCTGCAGATTCAACGCAATCCCAATCAGAATCCCAAAGTCATTCTTCATGGTAATAGAACAAAAAATACTGAAATTCGTATGGGGCAACAAAAGACACTGAATAGCTAAAGCAATCCTGAAAAAAAAGAACAAAGCTGGAGGCATCACAATCCCTGATTTCAAAATATACTATAGAGCAATAGTAATCAAAACAGCATGGTACTGGTACAAAAATAGACACACAGATCAATGGAGTAGAATTGAAAGCCCAAAAATAAAACCACACACCTATGGACAGCTAATCTTTGACAAAGGAGCAAAGAACATACAATGGAGAGAGGGAAGTCTCTTCAATAAATGGTGCTGGGAAAATTGGACAGCAACATGCAAAAGAATGAAAGTAGACCATCTCCTATCACCATATACAAAAATCAATTCAAAATGGATTAAGGACCTGAAAGTGAGACCTGAAACTATAAAACTCCTGGAAGAAAATATAGGCAGTACACGAACTGACATTGGACATAAAGGGATCTTTTCAGATTCCATGTCTACTCGAACAAGGGAAACAAAAGAAAAAATAAACAAGTGGGACCTCATCAGACTAAAGAGCTTCTACAAGGCAAATGAAACCAGGATCAAAATGAATAGACAACCCACCAGCTGGGAGAAAATATTAGCAAATCTTTTATCCAACAAGGGATTAATCTCTGTAATATATAAAGAACTCATACAACTGAGCAACAAAAAAAACCAAACAACCCGATCAAAAAATGGGCAGAGGATATGAACAGACATTTTTCCAAGGAAGAGATAAAGATGGCCAATAGACACATGAAAAGATGTTCATCATCACTAACCATCAATTGCAAATGAAACGCAAATCAAAACTACACTAAGATATCACCTGACACCTGTTAGAATGGCTATAATCATCAAGACAAAA
The DNA here is from genome assembly GCA_031878705.1 of Tapirus indicus. Classification (NCBI taxonomy): domain Eukaryota; kingdom Metazoa; phylum Chordata; class Mammalia; order Perissodactyla; family Tapiridae; genus Tapirus; species Tapirus indicus. The sequence goes on along the minus strand of CM062942.1, from coordinate 83,604,389 downwards.
AACAACAAATGCTGGAGAGGATGTGGAGAAACGGGAACCCTCATTCACTGCTGGTGGGAATGCAAACTTTTGCAGCCTCTATGGAAAACAGTATGGAGAGTCCTCAAAGAATTAAAAATAGAAATATCTTATGACCCAGCAATCCCACTCTTGGGCATCTACGCAATGGACATGAAATCAACCATCACAAGAGGCGTATGCACCCGTATGTTCATTGCAGCATTATTCACTATAGCCAAGAAGTGGCAGTAACCCAAGTGTCCGTCGACTGATGATTGGTTAAAGAAGATGTGGTATATACATACAATGGAATACTACTCAGACATAAGAAAAGACACAATTGTCCCATTTGCAACAACATGGATGGACCTAGAGGGTATTATGTTACGTGAAATAAGCGAGAGAGAGAAGGACAGACACTGCACGAACTCACTCATATATGGAATATAAATGAACACACAGATAGAGAGAACTGATTGGTGGTTACCAAGGGGAAGGGAGGTGGGGCGTGGACACAAGGGGTGAAGGGATACATCCACATGGTGACAGACAAACAATAATGTACAACTAAAACCCCACAGTGTTATAAACTATTAAGATATCAATTAAAAAAAAGAAAACAAAAGCCTAGAAACAACCGAACATTCATCATCAGGAGAATAGATACATCTTCAGTGCAAAAAGCAAGACACAGAAGATTGCATAGGATGATACACATTTTATAAAATGCAAATCCAACTAAAATTAAACAATATATATCTTTGGCACATGTAAGTATGAGATAAACCTTATTTTAAAATGCAAAGAAATGCTCAAGTGAAAATCAGGATAGTGGTTGTCTTGGGTAGAGAGAGGCAGATGATGGGCTAGCAGAGAAGCACAAAGGTAAATGTTAATTTTTGGCAAGGTTCTCATTCTCAGGTTGAGTGATGGGTTCATTGGAGTTCATTATATAATTAGAAAATAAAACTACTTCGTATGACTTTTTTCATTGTTGCTAAAATTCTCAAGTGCACCACACCATGAGGTAATTTGGTGATGAGGCAACTGGCAGAATTCCCTTTGTCTTATTCATCTCTCTCACTTGACAAGTGAGAAAGCTGAGTTCTAGAAAAACAGAATGATTTCCTCACATGACCCAAACCACACTATAATAGTACCCAATGCTCCTGATTATTGGCCACAATGATTAGACAAGGGATGAAAGTGATTCCAACTGAGTTGATCAATGTCTTCCCCAGAGATTTTTCTCAGTAGTGTTGGTGATATGGCTTCTTTATCTCTCAGACTGCAAATTGTGAGTATGGGAGGCTTGAAATACTGCTGTCCATATCCTCCACTACTTGGAAGAGCTGATCTGCAAAAGCGACCAGTTATTCTGACACACAGCAAGCAGAAAGTAGAGCTCATAAGAGTCCTAATGTTGTTTGAGTCCCTGATGCAGTTGTATTAGATGTGAATTCCATTCCTAGACTTCCCAGTTAAATGAGCAAATAAACTCTCCTTTCTGCTCAAGCTTTTTCAAGTAGGATTCCTGACACCTGCAACCAAACATTCTTGACATTCTCACTTGACATTCAGGGAATGCTAAAGACAAAGAATCAGCAGTGGAGATGTGTTGAAAGAACACTGTTCTCACCAAAGCTTCAATCTTTTCTCCTGTACTCATTAACTATAAGGAGTTTATGTATTATTTCAAACCTCAAATTGCCTGTCTTTGGACCCAATGCATTTCCTGTTTAGTTGCATCCCTTGACTTCTTATGATGACTCTTAATCCTTCTTTCTCTGCCAATACTGTGGATCCAGTGAGGACAGGACTCTGAACTAGGCACTTACACTAAAAGAAGGAGAAGGCAAATCTAAGAAATAAAGGATGTAGTCTTTGGCATTGGAAAATCTGCAATTTAAAGGGTAAAGAAGATGTACAATAATTGAAGAAGACATGGATCCATGCAAAAATACCATAAAGCATCTGGCTATCTATATTTGCAGAACTGCTCATGAGGACTCAATTCAGAATTTTCACTCTGCTCTCTCTTGGGTCTCAAGGTCTCAGTTTTTAAAAAATGAATAATTTTCTATACTGATTCTTAAAAGATGGTTTTTAAATATATCCTTTCTTGACTGTTGAAGTTCATTTTGGATGGAGAGAGCACAGGATATCAGTGGACAGAAGATATCAGTGGTTATTTCTCCAAGAGCACTTATCCAGGAACAATTCTTAAAATGATAGCGAGGCCTTTACACACTGTATTAGGGTTCTCCAGAGAAGTAGAACCAAAGGATATATGTGTATGTGTGTGTGTGTATATATATTTAGAATCAGTAGAAGGTTCGTGTCTTGGCTTTTCCAGTACCTAATTGAATGACCTGGAAAGATCACTTACCCTCACAGGGGTTCAGTTTCCTCATTTGAAAAGGAGGGGGCATTTTAGGCTCTAAAATTTATATGCAACCTCCTAATCCTGATGCCAACCAAGCCATCCAAAGATGCCATCATGCTGTTTGGTACTTGAATGTAGCCGTGAGTTGCATACTGCACAGCCCCCACAAGTCATTCTCCTGTTTCTGGTCCTGAATTTGCTCGTATCACAACTCTGTTATCAAACTTTTAATCATTGTTAACTCTAACTGTTCTCAGCACTGACCTTATCTAGCCTTATCTCCTCTTACTAGGGCCCCTTCTATAAATGGTGTTGGCTGGCATTTAAAAATGAACAAAAGTTTATACAGGCATACCTCAAAAATGTTTAGAGGTTGGTTCTAGACCACTGCAATAAAGTGAACATTACAATAAACTGAGCCACACGAATTTTTGGTTTCCCAGTGCATATAAAAGTTATGTTTACACTATACTGTTGTCTATTAAGTGTGCCATAGCATTATGTCTAAAAAAAGTACATACCTTAATTAAAAAATACTTTATTGCTTAAAAGTGATAACCATCATCTGAGCCTTCAGTGAGTCATAATCTTTTTGCTCGTGGAGGGTCTTGTAAAAAACACAGTATCTGTGAAGTGCAAGACAGCTAAGTGCAATAAAATGAGGTACACCTGCATAATAGTAGACTAGCCATTTATCAGGCATCACCCCATAATGAGTTCCTCCAATTTAGAAAGGCTAATGTGATTATTAATTTTCTTAATATTTATGCTGTCTGTTCACCTATTCCTTCCTTCCAACACTGAAGCTTGGGTTAGTAAGCTTCTCTCGTCTTGGTTCTGCACTCCTTTATGATAAATAACCAATGTATTACAATAGCTTCCTCAAACCAGCATATTTTTTTCTATGTATTCTAGGTCTTACACCCCCTAAAGTAACTTTACCCACTCCCATATTCCCCTTCTATTCTGAAGTTTTCAAACATTTAGAACAGAAACATTAAAAACTCAGTTTTATATGATAGGTTTCTCACACTCTTCCATTGGAATTTGTGTGAAGGAAAACAAAAAAATGAAAGCAACTCACTGCACTGAAAATGTTTGAGAAAAAGCCATTGTTGCAGTATGCTGAGGCTATATCCAGGAAAAACAAACCTGAAAATTTCGTAATGTATACAAATATAGAATCATTATGATGTACACCTAAAACTAATAGAATGTTGTGTGTCAATTATATTTCAGTAAAAGAAACTAAAATTAAAAATATAGGAGAAAGATACAGCTGTCCAACTGGTGACAATGAAGTACAGTATCATCATATCTTCAAGTGTTTACTCACTAAAGACTTGGCACTAGCTCTAGGCCTATAGCTGTGAGGGTTACAATAAGGAGGTTACCAAACCTCCTCATACTATTCTTCATTGTTTAAATTATAATTGAAACATGATTAGAATGAGCTCAACCATGATTGTGCTGGGGTAAAGGGTATATATGAGAGAAATTTAGCCTGTTTCTCTTTCCAGCTATTTGTATGTAGATCATCAACCAGCTAGAGTTGTAGGCCAGCTAGGCTAGTTAGAAAAATGAAGGCTTTTAAGATAAAAGGTACACCTACATGATGGCAAACTTTTTTTTATTCCATCTCACTAAGGAATGAGGAGGATGTCACAATAGGAAAAGTTTTTACATTTTGACAAAATAGTATAACTTACCAACTCTTGATATTTCTGCTCAGAACCTGTTCCTGGGTTGGTTCTTTCAGACACATGGACAAGGCTCCAAATGTAGTCATCGAACTTGTTGGATTAGTTAATGTGTTTCAAAGAAGAACAGCTTGTTATTTGAGAAATAAAAAGGGAAGATTCAGTGAATTCCAAATATGCATGTTTTCTGATTCTTGAGAAACGAATGAGATACAGTGAGAGTGGGAGCAAGAGTGGAATAGGGAGAAAGAGAGAATTGGCTAATGGGAAAAGATGGTCAATAAGATTATTAAGACAACTAAAGTACTGATATCTTATTAATATTTAATACTATTCATCCAGTTAATTCAGAATATATTAAGAGCATTAGCTTAAAGTCCAGTGAAATCTCACCTTAAAGAAGCAATATCTAGTGACAGACATTTTCTCCAAAACACCCAAGGGAAATGTGAATAGAATCAGTGGGCAGGTAAGGTCACAGTTTGTTGGCCTTTGACCTGTTTTACAGTGTATTACTGAAATCTCAGTCTGTAATTGTTAATTATTCATTTTGTTATGTTTAAGGTAATGAATGTGAGAGTTATTTACTGTTCATGATAATTGGATGTAGTGATTAGAACATGTTTTATATTACGCTGGAGTTTTCTTTTTAAAATAACTGATGAACAGAAAACAGCCACTAGATTTGATAATGGGGTTAGCACAGTAGTGTTTGAAGGGGGGTAATAGAGAGGTACATTTTTTCTACATTTAAAGGGTCTCATTGTAATATGCTTTGCAAGGCTAACATTGTTTATAGAATTGGATAGTAAACGAGTACCAAATAGTCATTGTTTGCTGTGCACAATGATGACAGCTATTTGTCAGCTTTCATGCCTGACTTTTTCCACTAGGCCATATTAAATAATCAGCTATCAGGGACATGTCTGAATTGTGTTTGGTTTTGAGTCTCCAGATATGTGAGGCAAGCAACTGTGTTACTTTCAATGTCTGGCTGTTCAAATCGGAGACAACAGAATATGATAAGCAATGGAATAGACTACCGAAACAGACTAAAAATGAAAGAATCCTGTACAATGAGGCAGATTTAGTCGTTCTTTCTCTGATTGGAAATCTGTATGGCCTGGTTGATATTCACAGGTGAAAAGAGTGGTTTGCATAACTAAGGAGACTGATTTGGATTATTCAGATAAATCTCTTCCCTCCTCTTCCACACATGCACACAAAGGATATGTAGAGGTTGCTTCAATTTTAATTGTCGAATGAATGCTTCACCTCATATCTTGGTGATAGATAGGCATAAGTGTTAGATAGACTTGCTAGGCATTTTGGCACTATGCCAGGCATTTTGGCAGATACATTATTCATTGTTTTCAGAATCATGCCACACTTTATCTCAGGAAATCTTCACACAACACTGTGAGGTAGTTATGAACATTATCAGAATTTTACAGATAGGGAAACTGAAGCACAAACAATATTGGGGTTAAGTGAGTCACTTATAGTTGCAGTTATTAGGTGACAGAGACATGAGAACAAGCCTGGAAATGGCAGTGTGGTCATTTGCTAGGAATTATAAATTAGAGCAATGACAGAGATCCAGCCGATCTAGTTTCTTCCCAATGCTAGTCAGGCCACAGATGGTTTGCCAATCTGTCTTTCAATTAACCATTGGCTATTATTTGTGGGCAACTCCCCTTCCCAGTTCTGTGAATGATCCCTAGCAGTAGATTGGCTCAAACAGAAGGACAATTGTGCATGACTTCTGACAATTTCGGGGCATCTTACTAATGGGCTTTATTTTTTCTAAGATAATACTTTCCGAGATAGAGCATTTTAAAAAAAATTTTCTGAGCCTTTCTCAAAGCATAAGGCCAAATATTTAGGTAGAACCTGTTGATCAGTAGAGAACAAAGAATGAAGAATAAATGATTTTAGGAGAAGAAATAGTTTGAGTTATGAAGGGATTATTTGGGAGGAGAACATTTTAAAAATTAAAGTAACAAAGGATGATAATAAAAGGTCCATACTCTAAGTGTCAGAAGCAGAGCCTTCTACAAATTTCAAGCAATCACGTTTGTTTGAAGGTGAACTATTCTTTATTCTTTCTGATTCTCTGTGGCTACCATTCTCATAATTTCTCCAACCTATCCTGCCAATGCTCAGTGGTGGAATAAGATCTACATAATCTTTTTTTTTTAATTTAACCAAAATCAGTTTATAGAGAGTATAATGAGGAGTTAAAAGCTTATTCTGTTTCTGCAAACAAAGCTTTAACCCAGATCATAGATTATCTCACCTGAGCTAAAGAATTCTAATCAGGCTCTTGCTGTATTTTACTACAATGAGTAATAGAAACAAGAGGTTGCTCTAATCTCAACTTTATCCTGGAGTGGTTTAAATCAACAGTTATACTCAGTCCAACTTCCTTGATATGGACTATTTCAGCTATAGATCTTTCATCTGAAACCTCTTGATATTAATAACATTACTTCAATTCCTTCCTCTCTATCCCCTCCTCCCAACCTCAAGTAATTCTTTGTAATCCACTCACCCTCACAAGTCACATCAAAAAAGAAAAGAAACGGAGACAATTTCACTGTGGAGACAACCTTGTCCATTATGTCAATTAGATGCACCTTAAAATGTTCCATCATCTTTGTGAAGGTAAAAGGACAGTCAGTCTTCCAAGAATTTCCAGATTGACTATAACTTCCTTGGATCCCTTTAAGGCATCCCAGTGCAATTTCTACAAAGTCGGTAGGTCAGTTCAATAGTAATAATGATAATATCAACAGCAGCAGCAGCAGCAGCAAGCTGTTAACAGAACTCACTACATGCTGGAGGCTCTTCAAAGAACTTTTCAAAAGGAACATATTTAATAGTTAATAGGAGGTAGAAACAAAAGCTATGGCATCAGATTACAATCTTTTGCCAGTTCCTGGATGCAGGTACCTTTCAACATTAGCTGCCCATGCAAAATATCTGGATTACTTTTATTTTTTCCTCTCAGAAAAATCTTTATTTGATATGCTATGACACCAGACCTAATAGAAATGGATAGATAAACCGGGTTATATGCAGGGATAGTGCAGGCCAATATGAGTCTTCAACTGCATACGGGGAAGTCTTCCATAGCTTTTATTAAGGCTTTTATTACTCCCCTTTAATCTTATATGGTTAAAATGAAATAGCAACTACTTGGATGGTAAAGAAGAACACAAAACACAGATATAATTTCAGAAATAATTCAGAGAGTGTTCATCTGTAAGTAATTGGCTTACTCCAATAGATACTTCCTTGGTAGCTAACTTTCCTCAGCTAAATCCTTGCCATTTTATGCCTTGGTATGGGTTGAATGAGTACAGAAGGCAAAACAATGTTGTCCCAGCACTGTTGGTGAAGTCTAGTCTGAAGAACTTCTCCAAGAATCATGGCTTTTTCCCCATCACAGTAGAACTTCTCTGACCTTAGTATTGCTAGGACTTTAATTATGCAATCCCAGTTTTTCTCATTTGGAAGATTTCCTTGTTCTAAATTTTATTTCTTGAAAGAGGAAATGAGAAGGGAATAGACAGTGATTCATTTTGTCAGCATGCCCTTGAAATAAAAGGACTTCTCAGGAGACAAATATGAGTTCTCCCCACCCCCCATTTAAGACAATATACCACCTAGAATCTATAATATAACTTACCTTGAAATTATATGGAACATAGAACCCCCTTGGTGACTTTAAAGAGCATAAAACCCACTTTGTGCTAAAAAAATAATCATTGTGTTTGAGGCAAGGAAAAGAATGGCACTAGTCTTTTTTCTTCCATGGCACTCCTTAGTACCCTTGAAAGGATTTTGAGTCTCTAGCCTATTAAGGCAAACCTACTAGAACATTGTTTGGAAATATCATTTCTGACAGCTACTTTTGTCTTCAGCTAAGAAAGAATCTCTTCTTTCATGACACCTCTCCTCTCCAAACTCCTTCAGTACGAGTCACTGAAATACCACCATACTTTTTATCCAAGTATAGAATATGTCAATATTAGAATAAAGCACATATAAAGGTGGACAGAGAATTGGGACAAGAGGAAAAGATGAATTAAGGAGCAAAGGACCAGAATGACTAGATTTTCTAGGAAAATATATGTTTCATGTTCAGAGCTCAGGATGTTGTTATATGCTTATAAATGTTAACTATGTCCTAAATGAACTTAAGTCAAGCCTCCAGATTCTTCAAGGGAAAAATATTCTTCTTTTCCAGAAACTGAACAATTTTCTCAAGATGAAAAGCTGAAGAATATGAGAGAAATACAAACTATGTGTTTTGATAGAGGTGAGTGATCAAAAGCAGAACCTAGTTTTAAGTAGATATATGATTGGTCTGGCATATTATTACAGAGTCAGCTTTTTGAGGCAAAAGACTGAAATGTACAGTTTGGATGGAAGAGCCATTATATAAAGTATGCTGACAAAAAGAGAAAGTTGAAAGACCAGTGGTCCTGAAAACTCACCTGTAATGAGCAATAAAATAATAGTGTGTCATTATCTGTTGATATTAAGTTCAGGAAATTCATAGACTGATATAAGGCCCCCAAAAGAAATGAGCATAAAACACCGATTCTCTCCCTGTATGGGAATTGAAGAGATGTTATTACTGAAAACCTGAATGTGTAGTGGGGTAAATAATAAATTAAAAAGCCGCTGACTCAGGAATGAGATCCCATCTTCCTATCAAGGGAAAGCAAATAGGTGGCTGAAGGGAGGGGTGGTGCCATTTTATAAGATAGCTCTGGGAATATAAAATTGAGGAACTCTATATGAATGGAGGTGACAGACTGCTATGTACAGGAATTAAATTATAACAGCAGCACAGAACTTAAGGCTATTTTTAGTCAGATGTAGCAAAAGGCTACAGTGCACCTGCACCATTTCTGGGAGAAAATATTTGCACATAACAAACCCATATGTGCAAATACATGGTTGCTAATCAGTGCAGCATATTATCATCTTATCTGAGCAATTGCACATTGTTTACGGGACAAGCATTTTGAAAAGTTCTTTGAAACCTTTGCTCCATTCCCGATGGGGCCAAACTAACATTCTTAAACTGTCTCAGTGCTCTAGTCTGCAGCTTTCCCCGCTCCCGTATCAAGGGATTTGGATTTCATGCTCAGAGAGAGCCAAGGCAGATGGGAATTATTCAGAATTTGGAAAAACAAGGAAGCTTCAATTAATGGGCTGCTGGCAGGCAACTTCTGCAGTGCACATTTTACTCCCACATACATTTTGTTTGCACGTACACACTCATGCATATCACTTCTTTTACCTTTTAAAGAGAGGATCACACTCTGGTAATGACAGAATGTCTCTGAACAGAATTCAATATGTGTTATGTCTTAGCATTTTAACTTAGAGGTAACAAAGGGGGAAATGTGCAAATCCAATTTCAGAAACAAAGATGAACTACTGACATATTTGGTAAAGGCAAGTCCAATTTGAAAACCAAACAGTCTTTCCCTCAAGGTGTGGCAGACCTAATTAAGCTTAAGTTTAATATTATGGAGGGCATGAAAAGAGCTATCAGTGCTTAATATACGTGTGTGAGGGGAGGGGCAGGATGGGGAATACATTTGAATTCCCGCTTTGTGGGGGACGAAGGGGGTACTGAATAGGTTATATCAAAGGGAGTTGAAGCTTTTGTTCCATTTCCTCTCAATGGTGGGAATAACATTATTTCTTGGTTCTTAGCTGGATTCCAGGGCAACTACTGGACAAAGAATTATACAATATATAATAATATAACAATGTCAGAATTCATAGATCTCTCCTACAGAATTGTTTTATTTTTTCACTGTCTTATAAGAGCATAATGTGAAGGAGGTACAAATTTCTAGGAAATGTATTTAGGAAAAATATTTCTAATTAGATAATATATTTTATTATGAGAACATTAAGCAAATGGAATGGTTTTATAGCCATTTGTGTCTTTAAAGACAATTAGGAATGTTTGAGAAATTAATTAGTTTGAGAAATGAAGAGACTACCTTTCCAGTGCTATTTTGTTGTCTGTAGTGAAGTTGTGTCACCTATTGCTCTGCTAAGCATGTGAATTCTATACTACAGCCATCTCTACATAGAAAAGCACTGTCCTAAATTCCAAGCAATGGATAAAGTTATATTTCAGAAGATAAGACTATAGAAATTACTAAGTGAATTTCTAGATATATGAAATTAATGCTCCAGAATGTATCAGGTAAAAATGTGTAGGTCATAGCCTTCAAGATAGGCTGTTCTTAAAATGATGCTGCCTTTAATTTGAATCCTGAAGGTGGCTATATCTTTCAAAGAGAAAAATGTTAGCAAATGTTGAACAAGCAACTGGAGAAGATGGCAGAGGCAAAGGGCTACCCTGGCGGGAAGAAAAGTGATAAGCAGGAGGAGAGCTCTAAGAAAATTCAATATTAAAAGAATAGAAAGAAATATTAAGCAGTGCAGCAAAGATCAATGGAAACAATAAGGTTTTTGCTTTGTTTTTGTATCAGAGCCTTTATTAAAAATGAAAAAAAGTAAATACACCAGGAGCTGTACATCAGATGAAGAAAGAGATGTGACCTGGAGAAATGGAATTTCCAAATCAATTAGCAGTGTAATTTCAGGGCAAATTAACCATATTTTTGAAGAATATGAAACTTCTTGAAATTGACACGTCTTGGCTTGGTGTCCATGTTCACTGAACAATATTTATTATTCATTTCTAAGCTTCTGACACTTCTTTCTAAGATGCTTCCATACTGAAGTGGCATCTTTGCACACAGATCTTCTATTTTACATTAGTTGTTCTGGCCTTTTTGTTGTTTCACTCTTTGAAATTACACAGCTTTTTATGAAATAGAGAATGCTCCAAAAGGCAACTTGCAGGATGATTGCTGTATAAAAGGGCTAAGCTTGAAATAATGCCTATTAATGCCACTGATTTAGCAGGAATGTCTCCACTTTGTTCAGTACACATTTGCTTTTTGAATTCATTCCACTAGGAATTTTCTCCCTGGCTCTGGTGTTATAATCTATTCTCTTCTATTCTGTTATCAGTTTGATGCTGAATGTTGCTAACTCACAAAAAAGCCTGAAATTCAGGGGAAAACCTTTTTGGCTGCCTTAATGGGACTGTGGTCTGCCAGTTAGTGGAAAGAATGATTACATTGGGAGAATGGATGAATATTTTTAACTGGTTAAATACAATTCTTGACAGAAAATGAGGTTTTACATAAATGAGAATAGTCTGAAATTGTTATTCTTGTGTTAGTTTGAGGAAGAACATTCACCATATTTTCCGATTTATTATAAATTTCTTCTCTCACTATCAAGAGCAAGAGAACAGATACTTGTAGAAGTAGTTTTGATGATTTATCAACATTACACATGCAAAAGCAGTCCTACAAATAAATTTCTACAATCAAGTATAGAAAATAGGCAATTGACTTTTTCTATGACTAACTATTGAGCAGTGTTAAATGTGGTATGCAGAAACAGCTTTTTGCTTTCTCTCAGTATCGTCAGAGGTCTACTTAATAGCAATTATTTAAAGGCAAAGAGAATGAAACTCAAAAGCTTTAATGAGAAGAGAAACTCTGCAAGAACTCCGTTGCTTTATTTACCATTACACAAAAGCCGACACACTGCCACATTTCTTCAGGACCAATATCTTGGAATGCCTTCAGTCATGATTAACTACATCAAAAGTCAAGGCATCAGTCATCTGTGTTCATATCACAATCATGCCGAGTCCAGGCAGAGTAGAGAGATGGGAGAAGATAACCAGATGCTCATAAATAACAAGGTCTCTGTGAACAGCAATAATGCAAGGGCATTTACGTTTTAGAGAAAAAAATCTCCCAATGAAGGTTTTGCAAATATTATAAAAACATCACTTAACACTATGCATGAGTGTCTAAATTCATTTAACTAGAAGATTGCTTTTACCCATTAAAATAGCAAATATTCGAATGCGTGTGTCAATTGCAATTATAGCAGTGCTGTTTATTTTCTAGTGATATAAGAACCATTTCCACTTCTTTTTTTAACTTCAGTCTCAACAATGGAATAAAATATTCTTACATATTTGATAATTTTTATTATTATTTAATATTTTTCTGACATTTCAGGAGTTTTGAAAGGAACAGAAATAAAAAGAAAATTTCTCATGGCACTTTTAGGTTCAGGAAGTTGTGAAAATTTTAGGAGAATGTCTGATCTTGAAAGTATTCCAGCTTACTTTTGAGAGTCATGAAAGAGCTCTTTAGTTTGAAGAAGTTTTACATTCTTAGTGAACACCCAACTCCAGAGTCTCAGACTAAATGGAGCTAATGCTGACTCTTCAGAAGTTCTTTTTACCCATAGTGTTTCCCGATCAGTGAATTTGAATCATAACAATTTAATATTATGCATTTATGCATGTGCAAATGTCAACATATTTCCTTCCTAAGCCCAGCCAAAAACTATTGCCAATAATGATTTTCTCACTTTCTGGACAGAGCATATATTCTAATTGCACATTGATTTAAATTATTTTTAAATGCTTTTCTTTAAAAGTAAATTCCCAAGTCGCTTAAGTGGGGAATTTTAAAAAATTTTAGATATCTTAACTGTATTTTGGAGGTGGAGGATGTTAGGGATTAAGTAACCCATGTGTATTCTTGGAGACTAGCTCACTGGGGCCTTCCCTAGTCTTTACACATGATGCCAGGGGGGTCCCAGGGACCATAAGTGCTTTTGTAGGGTGTCAGAGTACAGGCCAGTGGGTATAGGCTGGGTAACAAGGATAGTGGTGCTCTCAGAGGAAATTTGAGCACTGCTATTTTCCCTGTGTGTTCTGATATATTTCACAATTTTGGTTGATTGCTGACATTAATTTTGGTGAAGAGTTCAACACGCTATGAATATTTTCATTTTATCTGATCAGTTTTCTCTGAAATCTTGTGCCAGCTGTCATCACATGTGTTAGACTCCTTCAAGGTAAAACTAGAGTTTTAAACACCAAGAACATCTAAATGTGCAAGGTAGTGCTTTCAAGGTCCTTACATTAACTTTATCTTAATAAACTCTATGCTTTAATGGGAGACACTGATCAGTAGTCATTGAGATAACTTAAATGATACTCTAGTGTCACAAACTACAGCTTTTTAAAAATGTATCTGGTCTATCATCAATCTTCATCGTCACTGTCATCATGAACATATATTTGTTGAGCATTCACTTTGTGCCCAACATTGTACTAGGAACTTGGAGAACATACGCAGTGATTACTCAAAATATATGTGTCTTCATGCAAATTAGGGTTTCATGTATATTAGGAACTATATCAGAAACACATATACCAAACACTATTGAATAGTGAAATATCAGTATAAAATGAGAGTAGAGAATGTTGTGGATATTTTACTGTAGTTTTATATTTTCTCTCAATACTTTTCACTTTTATTTTGGGGGAAGTTACTGGTAAATGTGCTGGGTCTGAGCAGGCAGATGAGGAAGGGAAAAGGAATAAAGAATGAGAAAGTAAGTTAAGGGAGGGATAAAGGAAAGGCCAAGTAAGAGAAGGGTGGGACTGCTATGCAGTGCAGGTTCCACCAGGGCTTCCTTTTTCTTTTCCTGATAATTTATTGTTCATCCCTTGTTAGGCATAGACAGTCTTCCAGGTGTCACTTCTGTGAATGCTGCCTCTGATACCTATGCAACCATCAAATGCTCTACTCTGTAGCATCAACAGGGAGAACAGGATGGAGGAGTGTCCTGACCATTACGGGAGCTTGTGCCCAGAGCAAAATTCTATTTTTGTTTGGTATTAGATCAGGGCCAGTCCCGAGAAGAGTTTCCTTTTCTTAGATTTTTGTAAACAATATTTGGGTAGATTTTTTGGGCAGCATAGTATAGTGGAAAGAGAACAGGCTTTAAAGTCAGTCAAACCTTGGTTCAAATTCAGATTATGTAACCATGAGCAAATTACTTAAACTTGCTTAGCATCGGTTTCTTTATCTGAAAAAGGTCAGGATATAATCAAGAATAACACCTGCCTGAGAGGGTGATCATTAGGATTCATCATGATAATGCTAAACCTAGTGCATGGGATATAGTGTAAAAGTAAATATTAGTTCTACTACATGAATTTTAATATTTAAGAATCTTTAGGTAGTATGTGAATTAATCATTTGAATGTTTATACATGTAATATGGTAATGTTGTCTACATTTTGGTTTCTGCTGTAAATGAATATTTTACTTATAATATTTAAAAAAACTGAATATGAAGAGGGTGATAGCTTTGTGTTAATTCTGGTCATTTTTTCCTGTGGGCAAACCAGAGAGGATATCAAAAGATCATAAATATTTTGTATCAACAAAAGGATCAGCCAACTGAAAAAAATTGAGGAGTGCTGTATAAAAGATCACACCCCAAAATAAACTTATAGGTTTGCATTTCTATTCCTGGTACTATACAATAGGAATAAAGAAACTCTCCTCAAAATGGAATTACATCAAAATCAAACATGACTCTAAACATGGCTTTGGAAATATTTGTGGGATAGACACAAAATGTACTTATCTCTGTACTAGATCAGTAATATGCTTCCACTATGGACATTGATATACTTAGTCTCAGGTCCACGTTGCATTGCAAACATGATCTGAGAAACTATCCACACTGTTTTGTTGTTTTGATTTTTTTTTGATTAAATATCATTTAGAATTATTGGTCTATTGGTTGGACATGGAACTATATTTTCTTACGATTGTTTTTGTTGATATTTATTTGTATTTATTGCAAATGTTTCAGAATTACTACTTATTTTCTACGTAGTTTTGGCAAGATATTTCAACCTTCCCAGGCCTCACTTTCTTCCTATGTCAATGAGGGATGGACTAAATAATTTTCCATCTCTGTCACTTCATGCAGTTGCCTCAGAATAATGCTTGGTCAGGATGATAGAATAGACCAAAATATTGTTGAAAACAATTCAAATAGCAATAGATGTTTTTTGAAAGCCATTTGAAAATTATAAAGGAGTACATAAGTATAAGATATTATTAAACTTTAATAGATTAATTTTAGATATTATAAAGAGGTTAAACACAGGCTTGAATATGTCTAGGACCAAATTTAACTGCCATTTTTGGCATAGCAGCATTTGCTTTCCATACTACCTACTCTCTACCAGGTATAACAGGCTGTGGTAATAATGATAATAGTAGTAATACCTACTATTAATTGAACATCCACTGGGTGCCAATCACTGTGTGATATCTATCTATCTGTCTGTCTATCTATCTATATCTATCTATCATCTATCTATCTTATCTATATCTCTCTCTATATATACACATATATGTTTTAAACTGTAAGGTAGATATCACTGTCCCCAGCTCACTGATAGAGAAGAAACACAAGGGCATACAGATAGATGCCTCACTTAAGTTTTAAACCTAGTCAATGTCAGATCTGAGATTCTGGCCCCAGACTGTTTTACTTCGTTCCAGACGTGCTTCTAATCACTCTGCTTTGAGGCCATTGAATGTCTCTTTTCACTTTCCTTATTTATTACTTCCCCTCCTACTCCTGCAACTTTGTTCATTTGTTTTAGATTATTGGTTTTAAAAGCTACTGACAGGCTGGCCCAGTGGCCTAGCAGTTAAGCTCGTGCTTTGGCAGCCCGGGGTTCACGGGTTCGGATCCAGGGTGCGGGCCGACGCACTGCTTGTCAGCCATGCTGTAGTGGTGTCCCATATAAAGTAGAGGAAGATGGGCACGGATGTTAGCCCAGGGCCAGTCTTTCTCAGCAAAAAAAGAGGAGGATTGGCAATGGATGTTAGCTCAGGGCTGGTCTTCCTTACAAAAAAAAAAAAAGCGGGAAAAAAAATAACTACTGACAAAAAGCAAAGCTTCAGGCTAAAAACTCTACCAAGTGTCTTGCTCTGGTCAAATGCTGTTATAAAAATATGGATTGCAGCACATTCACAGATTATGTTTTCTTATATATTTGTAACATTTGCATATTTCTCTTACTCTGGTACCCTTTATATATATATATATATATATATATATATATATGCATTTTTTAAAAGAAAACAGTCCTAAATTTGCTTAATATACTTAGAAAAAATTGGCAAGCTATGACTTCAGTAGGCATAATCTAGAGGGGGGCGTACTTAATTCCAAACGTGAGCACATAGACACATTCACATTTTATTTTTCTTTTGCTTCTGGGAAGGCCTGGGCCAGATTCGCTGATTGAAGTTTTATGATCCCCAATTTATAAAATATTTACCAGAGGCATAATGGACTTTTTACAGAGGATATGTCAGGCTAGTTGAGACACTGGTTCATGGCAGACGGCTACTGTCTGTCAGAACTGTGATAGTCGTCAGTGAGCTTTGTTTTCTACCAAAAGTCTGAATTCTAATTTCAGTTTAAAAAGTTAAATTGGAAATGAAGATTATCATTCTGACATCGAAGTTGACCTCTAAGAGTAACACATGAGGGAAGTTATTGATTTTAATGGATTACTCAGAGTAAATTCAAATAAACATTTATTATAATTGGATAAAAACTATTTTTTGGAGGAATTAGAATATCCCTTGAATACACCAGAAACTGTTTATATACATTAAGATAAGGGAAATATCAGCTTTTTAGTTTAAAAAGCATTATTTAGGGACCTGGGATGGTAAAAATACTGTGACACTGTCCTGTAAGTGTGAAGGTCCAAGTGGCTGTTGCATTCTTCTTTGATGGCTTCTAAATGGGCCAAAGTCAACTAGACTTCTATCTTGCTTCTCTCCTCCTTTTCCCATCTTTTTCCATCATTGATTTCCTTTTCCATTCTTCTCATCCATTCACTCAACAACTCTTTTCTTAGCACCTACTTTGACTCACTCACCAAGTTAGTGTAGGGGATTCTGAAATGAAAACAAGACAAAACAAAACAAAAAGTCTGCCCTTAAGTAGTTCTCTGCATTATGCCACTATCTCATTAATTCATTAGCAAATATGTTAATTGTAAATGTTTCCACATTGCTAACAAATTCTAGGTTTTAGTCTCAAACATTTGCTAACCTAAGAACTTAAAAAATGTCATATTGCACTGAGTCAAAAAAAGCCTATTATTTTTCTATAAAAAATGCTTTGTTGGAAATTGTACAGGTTGCCTTCTATGACTTCATCTCCCTCTTTCCTTCTCCAGTCCCTAGATCGCTAATGCTCTTTCCTTCCCTCTCCTTACCTTGGTTCACTAAAAGCCTGAACAGCATAGGAGGGCACTGTGATCACAGTAGGAAATATAATTGGTGTTGAATAAATATGTCTTTGTGTGAGAATGTTTCATTTCCTTGTGTTACTTTCAGCCCTGACCATCTCTGTCTCTAATCTAAGGAAGGCAGATGATATATTTTACTTGCTATTAAATGACAAACTTGTTCTCATTTAGATGGAAAGCCTTGATTATAGGACTGTCTCCTTTTTAACATAATACTGACTACCATATTGGCTGTTAATAGATAAATATAGTTAAATCGCATTAATTTGAAACACAGAGGACTGTAAAAGATGGACTCTGAGTTAAGCTGTATCTTTATTTTTTTTAAGAATAAAGGATATGGTTAGCAAGGTAATTATAGTTGCTCAACAGATACTATTGACTGAAATTGAATGATATTTTATGTTTAATAAACTATGTAACAATGCATAGAATTAAGATGCTAAACATCTTATAGTTTTAAATGTAACTGTACCACAGTCGTGCGCTATTTCTACAGAAATGAATTACCCTGAAAATAAAGAAAGTTGATGAAGATTTAAAAGCAATTCACCTTATAATCCATGAAAAATGTCTTATTTCAATACACATTGATGTAGTAATAAGAAGGTAGTGTGTCGTGCTGAAAAAATGGGAATCACTACACTAATCAGAATTCATTGAACACAAATATGGGCACTATATTTAGCAGCTTAGAAACATTTCTCAGGGATAAGTTCTTATGAAAGAACCTGTGGTCAGATTCTAGAAATTATGTCATTGATTGCACAGTCTTCCAGATTCTTTCTTAAGGGCTAGTCTTTCAAGGTCAAGAGAAATGCCAAACATGACAGTTTCTTACTTGGCCACAGATGGCGTAGCTGAAAGATCTCAGAGGTGTGAGTGTGTTTGTCCCTTCTCTATGGAAAACAGTGTTTGAAACAATGTTCAAAGGATAGCTTATTTCCCTTCCTAATTAATTTGACCCCTGAATACCATGAACTGTTATTTATTAGAGTATTTGTTGTTTAGGGGATTCAAACAAAATCTGTGTATTGAAATTTAAAAAATATATTGAGTTCAGCTTTTTGAATAGACAAGAACTCTCTGTTTAACAGATGGCTCAGCAGTTGTAAGAAAATTATTCACAACCCAAAAGCAGCACAATCACTTTAAAACACAGTTCTCAATTTACATATGTTTAAAAGAGAAAATGATTTTCTGATGTCTCCTTTTCTTACTGTGCCTTTGAACAGACAATGAAATTGACAACAGACAAACCTTGCCTCTTGATGGACACTGGATTGGTGCCACTCTTATTAGGTTTTTATGAATTATGAATTTATCAGCAAAGATAGTGGCTTCTGAAGCAATGCTGAACTTTACCTATTGGTATTAAAACACCAAATACGAAGATGGAAATTAGTTTGGGGAGATAACTATTCTATTCCTGAGTTCTGTTGCCTTTTATCTATCTCTAAAACCATGAAGGAAAGGGAAGGGAATAATCCATTCTTCCAATTGACCAGTAGCAAATTTCTCTTAGATGAAGGACACAATAGACCTCTCAGTTCCGTAACAGGCTTAAACTGGATGGGATTTCAAAGGCTTTCAGTAATAATACCATTTAAAAACGCATTGTTTCCTGTTTTGCATTAAGGGAGGGAAAATTCTGCTTCCTTTATTTTCACTTTTTAATCCTAATGTCACTTGATAATCTTGCTTTTCCTCACGTCAGTGTAACCTCACGTTTCTATGTGCAGTTACCTGTTTTGAGCAGTAAGTCCCAAGGCCATTTGTGACCTAGAAGTGGACTTCCTTTGATTTCTGATAGTTTTGTGACTTTTTGATTTCTTCAGGTGATTCTTGCTCTGGAAGGAAGTGCCAATGGCTGAGGAATAGAATTTTTCTGCATGTGAAACCCACTAGCCAATATGGGAATAGATCCAATTATAATTTACTCTGTTCAAATGAAATATTCTATCTTTTCAATTTTGCATCTTTCAAAAGCCATGCTTATCACATTGACCTGAGTAGTTAGACTCAATCATAAACCCAATGACCTATTTATATTATATCAGGTAGAATGATAGATATGGGTTCACAGGACTGGAATATTTCTTGAAAGGAAATTTTGTCAAAAGCATTACCTTCAACCAAAATCATGCTTACATTATCTCAGACATAGAAATGGAATCCAGAATATATTTTGTGTGTGTGTGAGGAAGATTAGCCCTGACCTAACATCTGTTGCCAATCCTCCTCTTTTTGCTGAGGAAGATTGGCCCTGGGCTAACATCCATGCCCATCTTCCTCTACTTTATATGTGGGACACCTGCCACAGCATGGCTTGATGAGTGGTGCGTAGGCCCGTGCCCGGGATCCAAACCCACAAACCCCAGGACACCGAAGCAGAGCCCACAAACTTAACCACTACACCCCTGGGCCAGCCCCCAGAATATTTTCCAGTAAAGTATTCTAAGCTTCTAAACCCTCAAAGTTTCTTTCTATTGTTTTAAAGGATCAGGAACACCTAGCATTTTTCAACTTGGAGACTTACTTCCATCTGACATCATTTTCTCTTTGGAAGAGGTATCCAAAAGAGCTTAGAGATAAATCTACAGAAAATCTTTTTTTCAGATATTTGAAAGAGAAAATATAGACACCTGGTAGGAATCTATTCTCTTTGTAGCTGAATGATTCCCTCATCCTATTTGAGCTTGCGCTTTATCTTAAGTGTGAATAGTTAGTTCCATTGAAACATCATTAATGCAGCTGATGCCAAGGGTTTGCTCCCTCCACAGTACAATTAGCTTTATTTTATTCCCTGGCCATAGACTTTACCTGTAATCTCAATCAACTCTATTAAAATATGTATTCTAATTTTCAGGGGAAACCTGGAGGCAATGTGGATGGATCAGCACACTGCCTCTCTTACTTGAAGGAACACGTGCAGTACTGATAGTTTCAGTTGTATACTTTCCTCATAAAGGACACCCCACGCAATTGCAGCAGTGGAAGAGGTGTGTTGTAATGCATATATTTATTTAGTATGTGTCCCTTGTATCTACACAATATTTGATAAGAAAATTATGGATATCTAAAAGTCCCCTTTCTTTTAGTTATCATATAGGGTCAATGAAGTCACTTTCCAGCCACTGACGTTCTCAAAATGTCTCCGAAGATAGGCACTCATGCTAATTCCCATGATGACTTTGCAATCGCTATTTGTGTCAGCAGTATACCTAAGCTAGCCATACTCAGCAAAAGGAAGTCATATTTTCCTGCCAAAGCAATGCCAGCCATTGTGTTTTACATCTCCCCAAAACTGGTACTTTGGGAGAAGAGTTACAGTGGCTATCAATCACTAGCAGCAGCCACCAGATCAGATTGATTCTGATAGTTAAAACTACCTTACCAATTGCAGGCCTGTGAACATTCTGCTGTTTTCCAAAGTGTTTGTAGTTTAAATATTTCGTAACCTCTATTCTCAGTCTAAGATGCTACAGTAACCTATTGATTTTCCTAGAAGCCGTGTTCTTTTGCTAGGCTATTTCCTGCACTTTCATTAATTGGTGCACTTGTTGTCAATCATAAATCACTCCACAGGTAAAGGAGTAGTGCTATACCTACTCATGCAAAAACTTGAAGCCTACATTATTTCCCTCTGATATCAGTAAAGGAAAAAAGTTCTGTTCTTTTGCCTGCTTTCCCCATATTTTTCAGTTCAAAACTTGAAAGGCAGCACTTGTAGAAAAAAAAACCTTACCGATAAATTTTAAGACAGATTTTTGTCATTCCTTGGTTGCTAAGTAGATGAATGACCTTAAGCAGGAGAGTCACATAACTTCTCAGAGCCTCCGTTTCCTCCTTTTTGATAATAGCACAATCATGTAAGTGCTTTGAAACAGCAGTACATTATATTAAATAAAAGGCAACATTGTTAACGTTGCTTTGAAAACCCTCTGCATGATTTGTGCTTTTTTCCTGAAAGTTTAATAAATCCTGCCTTCATTTTCCCTTCTATGTCTCTTTCCCTATTATGAAGGAACTGATAATATAATGTCTTGAATTATCTTAATTCTTCTTCCAAAGAAGATACAATTCCATAAACTTTGCATTTCAGAGAGTTCATTATTATGCTTAGACTTGAAACACAGATATTCTCTAAACATTAAAAAGCCATTCATCTTATCAAATAGATCTTGTGAAATAAAGCAATAGGAGGAACTAAGTTCTTTCTCTAGAATGGAATACAGTTTTCTGAAAAGTGAGCATTTTTCTTCTGCTGTTTCTATTCCACTCAGACTGGCAACTGCCTGTGGGGCATGGCATTTTAAACTCTGCCTATGTTCCACCGCTTGTCTTTCTCCATGGTCTCTGATGGAAAAGTCTCAGGAAGTATCAGCAACAGGATACTTTTACAGTGTAAGCAGTTGTGTTATTTTCTTAAGTCTGGTGGAACTGAGCCTTCAACTCCTTCAAATCCTTTGCTTAACTGTTATGCTGAATATCTCAGATTGTTCTAATTAATGACACGGACCAAATTCCATTCAGAGGTTGGAGAAGCGTGGGATCTGTTGGTAAAGGAATTCTTAGACCAAAGGGTTTTCATTTCCTCCTTCATTTCCCAGATTGATTGGACTTAAAATATTGTACCTTGTAGCATGTGAGAGGAGTAAAGCTTTTTTAATGCATTATTTTGTATATGATTTTGCCTTCCTGTTTGCTCCACTCTGGGCACAAGTGTCCTGACTACACTTGTCAGCCAAGATATCATTTTCGTAGGAATCATTTGGTTATAAGGAACAAACATCTACTTACATTATTTCATATATAAAGGGGATTTGATGAATGCATACTAGAAGTAGTTTGATGAGCATCCGTCCTTCCAGCTTATCAGGTCAGAAATAGTGGGGTAATCTTTGGTTCCTCCCTTTTTCTCATACTCTCTATCTGATTTGGAAGCAAATAGCATTGATTTAAATCTGATTGAAAAGACAGGAAAAAAGAGAGCAGGGCTAGGTGGGAACTGACTCTGGAATAGGGAACCAAAGAAACTTCCCTTTCATCGGGCACCACGATCTTCTTTTCTATATTAGTTCTTATATTAGTTCTCTCTATATTTTAGTTCCATAATCCATTCAGTGATATTTTGCAGTATATAAATCTTGAAGTTCTTTTGTTAAACTTACTCCTAAGTATTCTATTATTTTGAGCCTATTATAAATGCAATTATTTGCTTAATTTCATTTTCATACTGTTCATTGTTATTGTATAGAAATCCAATTAATTTTTCATATTCATCTTGTATCCTGCAACCTTGCTGAACTTGCTCTAAATTATTTTTTATGGATTCCTTAGGATTTTCTCTATATAAAATTATGTCATCTGTGAACAGAGGTAGCTTTACTTCTTCTTTTCCAAAGCCAATGCCTTTTATTTTATTTTATTGCCTAATTGCCCTGGCTAGAGCCTGCAGTACAATGTTGAGTAGCAGTGGTAAAAGTGGACATATTTGTCTTATTCTTGATCCTAGGGGGGAAGCTTTCAGTCTTTCATCATTAAGTATTATGTTAGCTGTGTTTTTTTCCATAGATTTCCTCTATCAGGTTGAAGAATTTCCCTTCTATTCGTTGTTTGTTGAGCGTTTTTATCATGAAAGGGTGTTGGATTATGTCAAATGTTTTTCTTCATCTAGTGAGATGATCATGTAGTTTTTGCCTTTTATTCTGTTAATATGGTGTATTACATTGATTTTCAAATGTTATATCAACCTTGCTTTCCTGGGATAAATCCCACTTGATCATATTGTATAGTCTTGTATAATCATTTTTATGTGTTGCTGGGTCTGGTTTGCTAGTATTTCGTTGAGGATTCTTGCATCTATATTCATAAGAGATACTGGTCTCTAATTTTCTATTCTTGTAGTGTCTTTGTGTGGTTTTGATATCAGGCTAATACTGACCTCATAGAAATAGGTGGAACGTGTTCCCTCCTCTTCACGTTTTTTAAAAGTTTGAGAAGGATTGGTGCTAATTCTTCTTTAAATGTTTGAATAATTTACCAATGAAGTCATGTGGCCTAGAATTCTTTGTCAGTAGTTTTTTGATTACTAATTTGATCTCTTTACTTATTATAGGTCTATTCTGACTTTCTATTGCTTCTTGAGTCAGTTTTTGTAGTTTATGTGTTTCTAGGAATTTGTCCATTTCATCGAAGTTACATAATTTATTGGCTTACAGTTGCTCATTGTATTCCTTCATAAGGCTTTTCATTCCATAAGATTGGCAGTAATGTTCTCTCTTTCATTTCTGATTCTAGTCATTTGAGTCTTCTCTTTTTTTCTTGATCAATGTAGCTGAAATTTTTCCATTTGGTTGAGCTTTCTAAAATACAGTTTTTGTTTTCATTGATTTTATCTATTGTTTTTTCTATTCTCTATTTCATTTATTTCTATCCTAATCCTTATTATTTTCTTCCTTGTGCTTTCTTCGGGTTTGTTTGCTCTTCTTTTTCTAGGTTCTTAGAGTTAAAAATTAAGTTATTGATTTGAGACCTTGTTGGGGGATTTTTTGTGTGTCTCATGATATAAGACTGTCACTTCCAGGAATTCTTGGTGCTGCAGATTCTTTAAGAAGATGGTAAGATAATAACTGGCATGCCTGTCTTTTCTGTCTACCAATCTACCTAGAATGGTTATTAACCTAATACTTTATAAAGAAAGTGAGAGAATAATTTGAAAATGGCTAAATCCACGATATAGAATTAGGACATTATGTAATTTACTGAATTAAAGTTAAACATGAAAGTTCATGTATATGTGAAAATCTACAAATATTACAGAATATTATTTTGGTGTGGAATAGCAATTCCTCCTCATTAGGGATTGGACAACTCTTAGCCATGTGAGGCCAAAAGAAATGTTTGTGTCCTGGACCAATTTTAGACCTTTTATTTCACAATTCTTGAGTATTTTACTTCAGTCTTTCTCAGTTTCTATTCCTTTCCAGGCTTCTTGGGGGTAACCTCTTCCTTATAACTAGATATTTAATATGAATCACAGAGAATTCTGTCCCTCTGTCTTTAATCCTATAAGCACTCTCTTTAAGTGTTTGTGTTCATTAATTCTGTTTCTAAGGAGGTTGCTTTTCCTTCAAGGCACACTAAACTTTCAGATGTAACTGCTTAACACAAGAACATTAGTTTTTCTGCTTTTTTGCTGTGATTTTATGGCTATCTGATATGGTCACTCCCTTCAATGCTGCGTATCTTCTCTTCTACCCTATGTATATCTCAGCCGCCCTGTAGTCATGGGAAGAATTTTACCTTACTCTGATTTTTATGGAGAAGGCAGTTCCAGGATAAGCCCAAACTAAAACATCTCTCACATTTCACAGGGTCTTGGGCACTTTCTTACTTGTGCTGTAAGACTATTTAAGAGCTCCCTGGTAATAGCAGCACAGTGCTTTACTTTTAGTCTTTTCACACACATTATGTGAGGCTACATCCACCATCCATTAAAAATGGAATTTTTATCTAGTCTGATGATTAATTATTTGGGGACAGGCAACGAGGGTTTTCTAATCTATGCATTTCTCCCATGTATTATTTTATTTCTATATTTAAATATTTTAATAAAATGTGTCATATAAAATATGTACATATCACATTATCCATATGTGTACAGTTTAAAGAATATTGATAAAGTAAAAACCACTCACTCAGAAAAAGAAAATTAAAAAAACTATTGAAGCTTCCTATGTATTTATGCTTAATCACATCTCTCTCTTTCAAATCCAAGAAAATCACTATCCTAAATTTTATATGATAGTTTCCTTCTTTTCTATAGCTTTGCCACATTTGCATGTGTCCCTAAAAAATATATTATATAGTTTACCTGTTTTTGAACTTTATATAAATGGAAATGTGCAGTTTATGTTATTTTATATCTAGCTTCTTTTGGTAAATTTTATCTTATAAGATTCATCCATGTTGTTAGTGTTTCTTCTTCTCTGAAAAATGTGTTCACATCTATTTCTCAATTTCCTGTTTTGTTATTTATCTTTATCAATTTGCAGAATTGCTATAGTAATACATATATAAATCATGTATATGTGATTTCTATATAAATTATATATATGACTCTAGTATATGATATCTATATATGATTCTAATAATTATTAATAATTTGATTTATAAACAAATTCTTCCAGTTTGTGACTATCTTATCCCTTCCCTTTGGTTATGTTTTGCTGAATAAAGGTTTTAATTTTAATTGAAACTATCAATTGTGTTCTTTACAGATTTTGTGGGGGTTTAGTTCTTATTTTAAAATTCTCCTATATTTTCTTCTAAAAGTTCAATAGTTTTGCCCTTATTTTTAAGTTCTAAATATACCTGGAATTAATTTTGTACATGATGTGAAATACGTATCTATTTTTGTTTGTATTTACAATATGAATTATCACTTATCCCTGAAAACTCGTTTAAAACCCATTGGTTTCCAAATGTTTTGACCAGGGCTCATAGTGAGTAGTATATTTTGTATTGTAATTCAGCATTGATCCACATTTGTAAAAACAGAGGCACAAATTTATATTTTCATTAAATATCACTTACCCATACCTATGTGTGATTGACTCTAGTATTTTATCTTTTATTTTTCATTAAAATTTTTGTTGAGATAATGGCAGATTCACATGCAGTTTTAAGAAATATTACAGAGAGATTTCATGTACATGTTACTCAAGTTCCTTTAATAGTAACCATTTACATGTTTTCCATTTCTTTATGATCCCCCAAATTTATTTCATGTAATTGAGTGGTGACTCAGTCATGAAAAATGCTTTTTCCACTAATCTGTAATGCCGGATTTGTCATATAAAGCTTCCATATATGCATGCATGCATATATTTTTGAACAGTGTACCCTTTCCGATTATGTATTGAACTATCACTGCACCCTCTAAATTATTATACACTTATAACGATATATTGTCAGTCAACTTATTTCTTCTTTAAAATTGACTTAGCTATCTTAGTGTCTGTGTTCTTTCATATAAATTTTAGAATCACTGTGAAGTTTCATGAATAAACCGCATTGAGCCCATGGATCAATTTTGGGAGAATTTACATCTTTATTATATCAAGTATTCCTATGTAAAAATATATGTTTCCATTTATTAAAATTTCAGGTAACTTTCAACAAATGTGAATAATTTCCATATGGATTTTTATATGATTTTATGACATTTATTTCTAAGTACTTTATTATTGTTGTTATCATTTTATTGTTGCAATGATAGCTTTGAAATAGCATTTTCTACTGCTGATAATAAAATAATAAATATAATTTAATAATATTATGTGAATATTTACTAATAATATGTGAATAATAAAAATAATTATTCACATTGATTTATATATCATAATTAATGTCTAATTAATTTTCATAATTTGCCGGTAGATTCTCCTATTTTTCATGTAAGCAACCAAATATTATCCAAGTCATGAGAATTTGGTTTCTTTCTTTTTAATCTGTATACTTTAGGGGTTTTTTTGTTTGTTTTTGTTTAGTGCACTGGCTAGGACTTGCAGAAAAATGCTGAGTAAAAGTATTGATATTAGGACTTCTTGTTTTGATCCTGATTTTAAAGGGAATAATATTTCACCATGAAGTTTGTTCCAGGTTTGCTCGTCATAGATATTTTTATCAGTTGAAGATGTTCCTTCTATTCTTACCCTGCAAATATTTTTTATGAGCAGTTGTTGAGTTTTATCAATTTTTTCTTCATGCATTGAGACAGTCATGTTATTTTCTTTTAATCTTATAATCTAATAAAACATATTAATAAGTAATGATATCTTGATTAATAGATTTTCTAATATTAAATCAACTTTGCATTCTATGAATAAATCTAACATGGTCATAATATATAATATTTTATTACATTGTTTGCTACTATTTTAAGATTTTTCCATCTATGTTAATTAATGAAATGGACTTTTAATACTGTCTTTTTTTTGATATGAAGGTTCTTCTAAATTATAAAATTGGTTGTGGAATATTCCCTCTTATTTCATTTTAGAAGAGCTTATCTAGTAATTATTTGTTGCTTTAATGTTTGGTAGAACTTTCCTGTAAAGACATCTGTCCCCGGAATTTTTATTCTGGGAAGACCTTTAACTTACATTTTTTTGTAACTGATTGCAAATCTATTCTAGTTTTCTATTTATTTACACAGGGAGGGATTTTTAGGCTATCCAATCTACCATATGATGGGAAAAATAAGTCACTTCTCTATCTAGGAAGCTATGGTTCCTTCTCTCCATTGAGAAGCATTCATCTAGTGCATATCATTTGTATCCTTATAAATGAGTCCATCCTTACCCTTATATTGAGGAAATTGAAATGTAAAAAAAATCTAAGTTAACTTGTGTATGGTCGAATAGAAGGTGCAGGAATAGAGCATTTGTTTCTCGACTTTTGATCTATTTTTCTATGTGCTAGTGATTCTTTATTTAATGCAGTGTTCTTTGATGAAGACCATTTCTCATTAGCTATCTTCAGTCACAGAATGTAAAGAGATAGTACAGATTGGGAGGAAATTTTAGCGTAGGTTTTAAAATAATTCTTTCTCTCATTCACTGTTGTTAGGTGGGGAAACTTTCTTTCTTTTACTTAGTGTTCCCTTCCTAGTGGATAAAACTACACTTATCTGTGCCCTCACTTACTCCTTTTCAGGGGAGGAAGATTAACTTAATCTTATTGTTGAGTTTGAATAAATAGAATCTACACATCCCTGGCATTTTCTTTATTCTTTCCTTAGGAGTGCTTACAGAGAGCAGATTTTCTAGTCTTAATCTTCTATAAATTGTAAAGGAGAGCTGCTTCTGTGAAGAAAATGTATGGTGGTCTGGCAGTCCCAAGACTGGGTAGGTGTATGATGGTCTGGCAGTGCCAAGACTAGGTAGATAAGCCTGGCTAATTCAGGGATTCAAAATTAAGAAGTCAACTTGACCACAGATATAAACCACATTTTCCAGTATCAGCTATGATAGTAAAAAAAAGTGATGTTTTGAATGCCATCTGTTTTAAAACCATTTATCTTCTAATACATTCAGAACTTGGACAGAGGAATAGGGCTCTCTCAAACCCCAGTACTGGTGTGTTAGACTGAGTTCCTTGAAAAAATTTTGGAGTACAGAATTCTGGACCAAAAGAACATATTTAGAGGCTCTTTTGGAACCAAGATACATAGCTTTAGTGTGTGTACTGGACATTTTACTTTGGTAGTCTGTACAGGCTTTTATCGGCTAAGTGCCTGGTTTTTGCAGTTGTACACTTGACTTTTAAATGATGTGACCTAGGTAGGCCACTTTAGGACCCAGATACCAACCAAGTGAGATTTTCACCTTGGTGAGTGTGATAGGCAGCTTTCAAAGATGACCTTCGATAATCCCCACCTCCTAGTAGTCACATCTTTGTGTATTTCCTCTCCCCCTGAGTTTGAGCTTGACATAGCAACTTGCTTCTAACAAATAGAATATGGCAAAAGTGATAGGATGTCATTTCTGTGATTAGGTTACAAAAACATGTGACTTCCATTTTGCTAGCATTCTCTTTATTGCTTTTCATCTTGCATGCTTTGATGAAGCAAGCTGCCATGTTAGAGAGGTCCACATGACAGGAAAACAGGACAGCCTCCGTCTAACACCCAGTGAGGAACTGAAGCCCTCATTACAACAGCTGACAAAGAACTGAATGCTGCCAACAACCATGTGAGTGAGTTCAGAAGTGGATCCTTCCCCAGTTGAGCCTTCAGATGAGACCACAGCTTCAGCTAAGACCTTGACTGCATCTTTGTGGAAGAGACCCTGAGAAAGAAGATGAAGTAAATCCATACTCACATTTCTGACAAGCAGAAACTATGATATAATAAATGTGTCTAATTTACACCCCTAATTTTGGGCTAATTTTCACGCAATAATGTATACCTAATACAGTGGGTCATCACTGTTTAGGTGGCTTTATCCAGAAGCAAGTCATACTTTTTATATCAAGCACTGCACTGAGTGAAAATTGAAAGAGTTTTGCCACCTTAAGGAAAATTGAGCACCTCACCAAAGTGTGGGGTTGGCAGCAAAATGAGGCCAGCCACAAGCCTCAGCAAAGAAACAGACAAAGGGAGTCTTAGTCTGATATGGTATACCTCAGATGGTCTTGGTGAAACGGTGGGGGCTTTACAGTTCAGGTTGTGCCTATTTGACTTTGAAGTATATAAACACTGACTGAAGCATATGTTGGGGGCCTCATGTGGTCCTCAGCAGATGCATGAGTATTGCAGAGGCCTTAGTAAGCAGAGGCAGCTGAATCAGGATTCAACTAATGGTTTAAAAAAAGAGTCTTACCACTTATCACCCTTTTAGGTAAAGATTACTGGATTCTGTCCTGATGTTTTTCAGTTAAGTGTGTAAGCAAGTACATTAAATACACGTGTGCTTCAGAGTATTAGTGTGTCTTGTTTTAACTTAAAAGTGTTAGTGCCAAACTCATGAAGGCTAGAGTACCATATATGCTCCCACAAATTATTTTCTGTTTTGGGGGCAGGGAAGAAAACTATGATAGTGGTAACCTTGAATTCATGTGGTTGGTCCCTAGATGCAATTGTCATCTTCCCATCAAATGGTTTTGAGGTGAGTATAGATTTATTACTTTCTTAAATATTGATTATGACTTCAGATTAGAGAAGCCCAAATTGTAGTTTTACCTATAGAGAGGTGGTAGATTTTATTAGAAAACCAATAAATGAATTATAAAAGAATATGTCATCTTAGGTTGAGGTAGAGAGATAAGTTAATGAAATTATTGAAAACACAAATGTAGGAAGGCAATTTAAAAAACCTACTCCTTGATTTTTATCTATAGGAGTAAGAGGTGTTTAGGGAATCAAGAAAGATCTAGAGTGATTTGAAAGGTGTATTTCAATTTTAATATCAGAATAGGAGCAGTAGAAGAATGAAAACAGGAGACTTACTTAAAAGAAAGGTAAAGCTCCTAGGCATAGAAGACCCTATTTTTGTGAAAGGAAAAATGAGTTATCAAATACCAGAACAGAATGATATAAAAGGGAAATGAAGATTGCTCCATATCTAACTGCTCTGAAAAGGATATTATCAAAGCAAAAAATATCCAAGTTTTAGGTAGATCAGAAAGAGTGACTAGAGCCCAATGAAATCTAACAGAGAAAGAGATGAAAGTTCTCAGACAACAGCCACATATGATTCTCCAGTAGGGACTGGAATCCAGGAGATTATTGAAAGATTGCAGATAAAGAATCCAGGGGAAAAAAAGAGCAACTGTAGGACACAATTTATAGTTAAGGAGAGCTATACTAAATGATTACAGAAAATCTGGACAGATTTGATGGGAGAAAAGTAGAAAGAAGAGTGTAAAATAGTCTAAAAGAATTATTAGGTGAGTTTTGATGCAGCACATTTGTTTCAGGTGAGAATTTAGTTATAACCTGTGCCCTAAGGGAAAAGTCTGACAAATTTAATGAATTAGGACTCAAAAGAAATGTACATCAAAAACTAGACATGTTAAAGGGGAGTAAGGCAAGACAATGATAGATCAAATTCAGACCTGGGTTAGACATTGGTCTAATGGGAGAATAGCTCTTGGGTACCATTATCCAACTCTAGAAGGTGAAGGTGAACATGACTTGTGGAAAGTAGATACTTTTTACAGGCCCAACTTTTATTGATTTCATCCCTCTCACTATGTGAGACCCCACAAGATGAAATCTAGAAGAATACATTAGCAAAACAAATGTCTGAGTCAGAAATCAAATGGAAAACAAAAGGAAAGAAAGCATCCAAACCCAGTAAAGAGTACCAACCCTACATATGTCAGAGATGAAAAGGGACCAACTTAAGAAGCAGGTTAAACTGACTTCCTGAAAAGCACAGAGAAACAACATAGGGGAATAAAATATTACAGGCATATTCCACTCCTGAAGAAAAAAAAGGAAATAGCAGACATAAATGCTACTTGCATCTTGGAAGATTCAAAGGCAGAGAAAAGGCATTGACTTAAGGAGTACGCTAGAGGGTTATTAGTCAATACTAGGTCCCTTGGATGATAAACTTTGGAAGTGTCAATGTTAGTTCCATTTCAGAAATCTGCAGAGAGTGATACTCCAGCAGAAATAAATGTTGAGATAAGTGTGAACCCTTATTTAAGAGAAATATTTCACAAGACTAGGTACAGTGGGAGAAGCTATTGTTGGCATAGGACTGAAAATGCTCATTCTGAGGAGACAGTGAAGGTTATGTCACTAAGCTGAGAACACCTTCAGTGTAGCATTGGGGAACCAGAGACATGGGACCAAAGCAAAAATGGAAATTAAGAAGCTGAAATCTGTGAATGGTAATAGAGACTTAAAATAAGACTTGATAACTGGGGCTGTCACCATTTCAAATGTATAAACTTTGCTAGAGGTCACAAATGTCTTGAATGACATTCAGAGAATAAGCAATATACCGAGATAGGTGTTCTCCCCCAGATGAAGTCAATGCATAGTTCCCAAATTAATCTTTGTGGAATGTTTCTTCTCATTGTTTTGAGCTTTGCTGGTCATGGACTGATAAATTGGCATCCTGTCATTCCTACTTGCTGGCATCCTGGAAAAGCTTAAACCAAAGTTATTTTTCTCAATAATTGCTCCCTTCCCTCAGATACCACAGAGTCTCAGCTATGGTGAATCTGCATTCTTAGTAAAAGACAGTACATTATAGAGTTGGCTACACAAATTCTGAGGCCTTAAAGGACCTACATTCATTCCATTTAGATAATTCCAGAGCCCCATCATGTTTTTACTTCCTTGTGAAGCAAGTCTGCCTGCAAAAAGCAAGCTTTCTGCACCACTACTCTATGCCGTAAATGTAAACAGGCTTACTTCTGCAGGGGAAGCCAATTTAAATAAGCCACATTCTGCAATATCAGCTTAATCAGTAATAAGGACTATATTTTGATTTCTATCTCTTTTACTCTTTGCCTGTCTCTTAATTGAGTTTAAAATTTGGGCAGGGAGACGGCTGTTACATTTAGGGACCCTCTTAAATCACAATAGGGAAATTTTGTTGGCATTTGATAGTAAAAATATTAAATAGTTAACAACTCAAAGAGCATAAAACATTTCATTAATTTGAAAAGGACACACATATACTCTGTTTTTATATTATATTCACAATGTTTCTATAGAGATTTTGGGGTCCTAGGTAATATTAGAAGATACTTGTTTGAAACAGTACTGAATTAGAAGTCAAAGAATCTGGCTTTTATTTCCACAGTTGTCACTAATTGGCTTAGGTAAATCAGTTAACTTCTATAGGCTTGAATTTCTACAACTTTAAAATGAAGGTTTTAGGTTAAATGAGTCCTACGATTTATCCATAGCAGGTAACTCATAATAGCCTGAAACTGGTACTTACACAAATATTCATCAACAGTAGAATGGATAAGTAAAATTGGTACATTCCTGTTGGTGAACCTAAGAGTGCATTTTGTTGGATATACATATTGGAGTAGAATCACTGAGTCATAATGTATGCATATGTCCATCCTAGCAGATATTGTCAAAAAGTTTTTGAAAGTGCTTGATATACCAATATATTCTCTTACTAACAGTAGTATATCAGGATATCAGTTATTCATGTCTTTGACAACATTTGATATTTTCTTTTTCATTTTAGCCATTCAAGTGGCGTGTAGTGGTATTTCATTGTGTTGTTGACTTGCATTTCCCTGATGACTGATAAAATTGACCACTTTTTTATATGTTTATTGGCCATAAAACCTTTTTTTTAAGATTTCATTTTTTGACTTATGATTCTAGCATAGTAGACTGAGCTAATGGGAAACTTTCTCAGCTATGAATACCTACATAGTCTTGATAGGGCAAAAGGAAAAAAATGTCCACTGAAATAAGTAGCTGAGGCCAAAAAAAGTTAAGGAAAATCATCAGGTTCTAGAAGCAAAGAGAAAAATCAAAACCAGAGTAGTAATCTTATAAACTTGCTATAGTGGCATGTGGATAGGCATTGACTTAAGTAATCAAATTCAGAGGCTCTAATTAAGTCTGGGGTTTTACATCACACATGGACAGAAAATTAAGCCTTACCTCTCTGTAAGGTGAGAGATTGGATCTGAGACAACTGTATAAAACTGTAAATCTTGAAGGATTGCAATCTCAGTGAAAGGGGGACTAGAAAAATTCTTTCCACTGGCCCAGGTAGAGTACAAAATTACTTGCTTTACCTAATATTCTGAGTGGGAAAATATACTATGCTCTGAGAAACTAAAACCACAAACATGAACTACACACAGGATTAAAGAGTGAATTCACCCTCTCCAAAAGGTTAAGGAATCATCAAAATTAAAAATATACATATATATTGAGATAAGTCCCAGGCCAAAGATACCCCTAGGGCATGTGAAAGAAGCAACAGTCAATTCCCATGAGATTTCTACAAGAAAAAATCCTTGCTGAAGATGAGGTCAAAACAAACAAATAAAAAAATTACAGAACACACAACAATGATATTGTTGAAAGTCAGCAGTCACAGCAAATAGAGAATAAACACAAGAGCATGAGATATAGGACAATCTGAAAGAAACTACACAAGTGTATTTTAATAATTAAAGAAAAATTTTAGATAATAGAAGCAACAGGAAAAAAGAAAACATCATGGAAAGAAAAAAGTCAGATTTGAACAAAGTACTAAATAGGACTTTTTTTGTGTGTAAGGAAAACCAGCCCTGAGCTAACATCCATTGCCTATCCTCCTCTTTTTGCTGAGGAAGACTGGCCCTGGGCTAACATCCGTGCCCATCTTCCTCTACTTTATATGGGATGCCACCATGGCATGGCTGACAAGCAGCGCATTGGCAGGGGCCTGGGATCTGAACCCGCAACTCCAGGCTGCCAAAGCACGAACTAAACTGTTGCACCACCGGGCTGGCCCCCTAAATAGAGCTTTTAACAACGAAACTCAGTGGGCAGGCTAAATAGCAGACTAGACAAAGGTGAATAGAAAATAATTGAACCAGAAGGCAGATAAGAGGAAACTGCCCAGAATGTATCATAGACTGATGAAAAAATGGAAAATATGAAAGAGGTTTTACAGACGTGGAAGGTGAATTGGGAAAATATATCTAATAGCTCCAGGAGAGATAATCTAGAAATGGTGAAAGACAGCAGGGTGCTTATCAGAGTTAAATAGTTCTAAAAGGTATATATTACTTGTGAGAAATAAAGTTATGGCTTTAGTTGAAATTTTGTAGGTAAAATATGAGTGTTAAAAATTTGCAATTAATCACAAAAAGATTCAGAAGCTTATCAATCACTTATACCAGGATAGGTGGGAAAAGGGCCTGAATGAGCTTGATCAATCCAATAGTGTCATGAAGGAGGAAAAATACAATAAAAATAATAGCGTGGAAAATAAAAAGGACAAAATCAGATTGTAAAAGTAAATCAAAGTATATCATTAATGAATATATAAATGGACTTATATAGACAGATAAAAGACAGAGATCATCAGATGGATAAAGAAATAATATCCAGTTATATGTTGTTTATAAAAGACACACTTAAACCTTAAGGACATAGAAATGTTGAAAATGAAGGGGTGGAAAAAGATGTATCAGGCATATACTAAAAAAATAAATCTGATGTGGCTATACTAATATCAAGTAAAATAGACTTTATGGAAAAATCATTATTAGAGATAAAGAGGATTATTACATAATGATAAATGGATACATTTTCTTCAAAGACATAATAGTTCTGAACTTATATGTATCTGATGCCATAGTTTCAAAATAAATACACAAAATTTGATAAAGCTATAAGGCAAAATTGACAAATCCACTATCATAATGAAATACAGTAGCACTCCTCTCAGTAATTGAATGATCAAGTAGTTAAAAAATGTTGTATCTACCAAATTTTAACCATATTTTTAAAGAATTTTATCTAATGAATATTCATAGACTCCTGTATCCAACAACTAGGAAATGTATGTTTTTTTAAAACACATAAGGAACTCTTATAAATATTGACCACATATTAGGCCACAAACCAAGTCTGAACAAATAACAAATATATGCTCTGACCATAATGCATGTACACTCAAAATCAAACAGAAAAATATAACCAAGTTACTGCTATTTATTTGAAAAGAAAACACTTCTAATTAATTCATAGGGCAAGGGGGATATCATAAGAGAAATTAGAAAAAATGCATAGTTTTAGAACAGTAAAAATAATTCATATCAAAATTTGTAGGAACTAAATTAAAAAAAAATTTTTTGGTGGGGAAGATTTGCCCTGAGCTAACATATGTTGTCAATGTTCCTCTTTTTGCTTGAGGAAGATTTGCCCTGAGCTAACATCTGTGCCAATCTTCCTTTATTTTGTATGTGGGTCGCTGCCACAGCATGGCCACCACTGAGTGGTGTAGGTTTGCACCTGGGAACCAAACCTGGGCTGCTGAAGTGGAGCATGTTGAACTTAACCACTAGGCCATGGGGCCAGCCCTGTAGAAACTAAAATTTTACTTAGAAGAGAATGGATAACCTTAAATTCATGCAACAGAAAGTAAGCTTTAAAATTAATGAGTTAGTCACCAAATTTGAGGGTTAAAAAAAATAGGATCAAGATAAACTGAAAGAAAACGAAACAAAGTGATAAAAAGGACAGACATTCATAAAGTGATTAATAAATTTTTAAAAGTGAAATACTAGAGAGGATCAACAAAGAAAAACTCTAAATATTTGAAAATAGTAGTAAAATAAACAATTAAAAAATATTTATCAAGAAAAAAGAAGAGAGGTCACTAAAGACCAATGTAAAACTAAATAAGGGACACAGATATAGATAAGTTGTATATGTTTAAAAATAATAAGAAGATACTATGAGAGCTGTTTGCCAATACTTTTGAAAATATACATTAAATTTACAAATTTATAAAACAATATATACATTTGGAACTAATCAAGAAAAAATAGGAACTAAATGAACCTATGAAGAAATCAGAAACTCCCCAAACAAGACCCTCAAGATGCAGCAAATTTTCAAAAATGTATAATTCCTGTATTTTATACATAGTTCTAAAGAATATAAAAGAGAAGGAACATTTTGCAAATGTTTTTATAAAACTATTATAACCTAGAGATGAAAACCAAAAAGAGTATGAAGGAGAAAATGATAGACCAATCTATTCATGAAAATAGATACAAAAATCCTAATAAAATATTAGTAATCCAGCTCCATTAATATCTAAAAAATATATCCTGAGCATGTTGGGTTTAATGTAAAAGCATAGGAATTTTTAAATATTAAAATAAATATTATTGTAAGTTTTCCAATTCCATTAATATGGCACACTGGATGGACTGGGGACAGTCCTGGTGTAGAATCTCTAAAATTTCTGGAAGAGATATATAAAATTCTTCTGTGAGTACATGGCTGGACTGGTAGGAAAAGAAACTAAATCCTTGAAAGCTAGAAACAATGAGAAAATATAAATTTGGAGAGGAAAGGCAGCACTGAAGCAGGCATTTGTCTTTGGAGCTTCTGATTTCTGGAAATGAAATTTAGGTTGCAATGAACAATTCTATGTGGATTCAGAAAAACTGCATCTATTGAAATTAACATATGTAGAATAAATAATACATATACTTACTACTTTTCTTAAAAATAAAGTATTAAAAGTATAACAAAAGAAAACGTGAGTATAAAAAATGGCCAGGCACATTTGAAGAACAAAATGGAACTTCAGAAATATAGCCATGAATATATGTATACATGAAATTAGAAATTCAGTGAGCAAGTTAAACAGCTGGTTAGGCACAGAAAGAGTAAGAGATCTGCAAGACAGATTTGAACATTATGAGAGAATGCAGTAGAGAGACAAAGTGATGGAAATTATGAAGGAGAGATTAAGAGACACAAAAGATGGAGGGAGAAAGTCCAGCCTAAATCCAGTCTAAGAAGCAGATAAAGATGATAGAGAAACTGGGAAAAGGCAATCTTTGGAAGATAATTAACAATTTCTCAGAATTGATGAGAAACACGAATCTGCAGTTTCAAAGTTTCAAGAAGACTAATGGATTTCAAAAAGTGTAAATAAAAAGAAATCCAAGGTTTGACATTCTATAGTGAAAATTCAGAACACCAAAGACAACAATAAAGCAGCCAAGGAGAAAAGAAATGTTAGCTACAAAAGAAGGACAATTAGATTGTCAGCTGACTTCTGAACAGCAGCAATGGAAGCCAGAGAACAGTGCAATAATATTTAAAGAGTCAAAAAAAAAATGTAACTGTCAACTTAGAATTGTATACCTAAGCAAAACAGTCTTGTAAAATTACAGCAGAATAAAAATATATTCAGACAAACATAAACTGCAAAGTTTACTATCACCAGTTTCTCACTAAAGGAAATTCTAAAGGTTGCTCTTCTGGAAGGGAAAGTAATCCCAGAAGGAAGGTCAGAGATGTAAGAAACAATTATAAGAGATTGTAAACATAGGGGTAAAACTAAATAATATTTGACCATATGAAACAATAGTAAGCAAGTGTATTCATGAACATTTTCTGGGATTAAATACAACCTCAAAATCTCAGAGGCTTATAGCACAAAATATGTGTTTCTCTTTTACTAGTCTATAAGTTGTTTGCAGCTATGCTCAATGTGTCTTCTCATTCTAGAACACCAGCTGAAAAAATAGCCCCCATCTTGGACATGCTATTTTCATGGTGGAGGGCAGGGGAAAGGGGAAAATAAACAATGTGATAGCATTTAAATGATCTGCTGGCTACTGGCACACTGTCACTTCTGCTTAAATCCGATTGGCTGAAGAAAGTCACATGGTCAAACCTGAAATGGGACAGGCAAGAATATGTCTATCATTTTATGTACTTTTCTGTATGTTTTAATCATTACATAATTTTTAAAATATGTATTTTCTTGTTTTATTTATGGATTTTGCTTTGTCCTAAGATTGCCAGAGTGGAGTCATGAAGTGAGTACAAGAATGGAGGGCAGGAAGGTGGATTTATTATCTCAGCATTGTTACTGTACAATCTTAGTTGAGTGTTTTAATCTCTCTGTACCTGAAACCAGTTGCTCCTCTTGGCATCACTCACGTTGGATGCTTCTCATCAAAGAAAACTAGGAGTCTTCTCTGGTCTCCAGATTTAACAAACAAATGAACAAACAGTTCAAATAGTCAAATAAATAAGTGAAAAAAGATTACCAGCTGGCATAAATATTAATTGACCAAATACTTCGAATGTAACCAGAAACATTTACTAGACAGGCAACAAGGATTACTAGCAGAATACACAGCAGATACACAATTTCATAATAAAATTGTGCTTGTAAATGTTTTACACTCTGTTGACATGTTAATGGAGAATTTCACACTTCATTGAAAAGTCATTAAGACAATTACCAGGTCATTAGTGTACACTTTAAGTCTCAGCTTTGAAACCCTATTCTCTAAAGAATTCTTTTTGACAGACAGTTTAGCTCTCAGCATATGCTGAGTCAGGATGAAATCTGGTCCATCTTGTCTACACACGTAGCAACTAGCCTTAGGAGATGGCTGAGGGAGTGTTTCAGGGGTTTGTTCAGGAAATCCAAGGAAATTTATTTAAGTATTTATGACCTGTGGGTTCATTCAAGTTTCCTAAAAGGAAATCCGTATAATCTGGTACACTGGATTTCTGGCCTAGCAGGACTATTGAGTGACCATTTATTTCTTTAAAAATGTCAATTACTAATATTCTTATAAATGCATAAAATTATAAAGAAAAATAGTTCATAATTTATCTGCCCATGTAACTCATGTTAATATTTTTTAAAGCAATACAAACACATGGTTACAAAATTCCATCAGATGTGTGTATATATAATATTTTTTTAACTTTTTACAAAACTATATGATTTTACACACTGTTTTGCACATTGCATAAGATATCATAAATATCTTGGAAATTGTTCCATATCAGTGTATTCAGATACTTATATTTAATAGCTGCTTATCATTGTACTTTGCAATTGAATAATATCATAATTTAGTTAATGATTCTACTGCTGATGAACTTTTGGGCAACTTCCATTCTTATACCATTATAAACAATGCTGCAATGAACATCTTTATACATGTATATTTTGTTGTAATTTTACGAGTATATCCATATATTCCCAGTTTTAATGTCTTCTAAGTCCAATAGATGGCAAGTTTTGTAATGTGTATGAGGGAGTTATAAAAACATATTTGGAGTGGTGCATAAGTAAGGCTGACATTTTTTATAGAGAACAGAAGATGCACATACATTCAGGCCACAAAGCGTTAAGATATTTCTTCTGTGATACTTGTAAGCTTTGTAAGATACCTTAGTGTTGTAAGAGAGATGAAACTTTATCTGTTATGGCCTCTTTCTACTGAAATGCAAAACGTGCCCAGCTAAAGCTATAATACTTGCTAATCTATTTGATGGGTGAGTTTTGTATAGTCATGCACCACATAATGACTTTTTGGTCAATGATGGACTGCATATATGAAGGTGGTCCCATAAGATTAGTACCATATAGCTTAGATGTGTAGTAGGCTATACTATCTATGTGTGTGTAAGTACACTCTATGATGTTCACACAGTGAGGAAATCTAACAATACATTTCTCAGAATGTATCCTTGTCGTTAAATGACCCATGACTGTATTTTCAAAAGGTTATGTCCATATTTTCAAAGACAATATCCAACAGCCGCATAGTGAGAGTAAATAGTTCCTGTGGGAAATGAAATACATTCCCACCACCTTTCTCTTACTGAATGAATGCTTTGTATGTGTCAGAATTTCCAAAGATTAAAAATGTCTTTAGCTGCTCCCATAGACATGTGTTGAGTGAATTATGTTCCTCTCTAGCTCCCGATTAATTCTGATTGTAATTTCCAAAGATTACTATTTGGAAAATCAGGGAAATAGATGAGGCTGGGATTTGTTGATGATAGAGTCCTAGCCAACTGTGACAGTATACTCAAAAATAGTACCAGAATTTCTTTGTTGAATATTTCAAAATTACATCATTTGAATAATCTGAAGGGATATTGTGAAAAGGTAGACTATTTTTGGTGGGATTATCTTCTTTTAAGTAAAGGCTTTTGGAGGAAAAGTGGTTCGGAAAAATTTTTAAATACATATAGCAAATTCTCTCAGCCTCCCAAATACACCCTTGGGATCCAAAGTGTCGACTCTTCATTTCCCAATTTAAAAGTTGGGTTACTTTAGTAATGAGAAAAGAGTTTAAAGAAGACTGTCAGCCACTAGAAAAACGAAGTTAAAAATGAGAGACTGTAAGAATCCCCTGGTATTTTGGGGACCTGTAACTTGTTTCAGTGTGGTCTGTACCTGAATGGGAATAGACCTCAGTTAGAAGAGATCATATTAGCTCTAACAGAAGGTCCCAGAACTCCTGATTTATGACACTCCCATCCAGCCACTCACTGAGCTGAACATGACCTTGATTGTTGACCCAGCACATAGCCAACCCTGTATGACCTGGGTAGTTATAAGAAGCTGCCCACAATTTAGCATGTAGTGGTTCGTGAAAAAACCTGCTGCTTTTAGGAAAAACTTGCCCAGCCTTGCAAAAAATGTAGGAAAGCCCGGGGATACAGCACTCCTCAAAAGCCTTGTGAGCAGAGCAAATTATGTCCTCTTTTTCTTGTGGCTATAGTACAATTCCTGATGTTTTCCTTCTGACATAGCTATAGACGTGTGTAAGAGGTTGTTGTAAGTGAACTAAAGAGGCCAAATATATATCTTATTAATTTCCTTGTTATTGGTCTATATTAAGAAACAATTCTGTCCCTTTTGTTTCCAGTTGATCTCTCTGGGCCATGATCACATAGATCTGTAACACTGTGTGGCACTAATGTAAAGGTGAGTTTGTCATACAACACTTGTTCCTGGTGGTTCTTGGTAGGTATTACCACCAACTTCTTTAACATGAATCACATCAGTGTCCCATGCTATATCATTGGAAGGAATCCGCACTTCAGACCTTTCATTTAAAGTCACGTGAAACAAACCTTCTTTGTTAATGAAAAACATGCCAAGAGACTGTTACTGAAACATGATTGGCTGACCATCTTTGACCCCAGGCACAGGCTATTCTCCTATAAGATTGTAATTTTAAAAGACTTTAAGATGAGGCTGAACAAAGTAAAATCCTGCATCCTGTGAGAATACTATAACAAAAAGAAGCTTTTCCCCAAGCGTCTGAAATGCTAAACCAATTTCTACATGGGGCAATGCAATAAACAGGCACTAACGGATTTCTTCTGTACTGGAACAGTTGGTATTGAGAGAAGAACTTAGTCCTACTATGTAGAATTCAAGAATAGAGTCTAAGTATTAATCACATGAAAGAAGAAAGAAAGGCTTTTCATTTTTGGATAAATAACATGCCCATATATTTTAATTTAAATTCTATGTTGATTTATTAATGTACTTATTTGATTTTTATAATTGTTCCCACGTACCTCTTAAATAATTTTTAAAATAAGTCAGGCACTTGTGTCTTAGGGTATAAATAAAAAAGTTAACATCTTTAAACACAGCCAACCTAATAAAAACCTACTAAAATCTGTAAGTATGTATTGTAATTCCATATGCAACACGTGTTCTCAGCAGTGAGGTAGGGAAAACAGATTGTGTAAGACATGGTCCTTGAGTAGAAATTTTTCAAAGGAGACATACAAATGGCCAATACGTGTATGAAAAGATGCTCAACATCACTAATCATCAGAGAAATGCAAATCAAACAACATGGATGGGCATTATGCTAAGTGAAACAAGTCAGGCAGAGAAAGACAAATACTTTATGATCCCACCTGTATGTGGAATCTAAAGAAAACCTAAACTTATAGATACAGAGAACAGATAGGTAGTTGCCAGAAGTGGGGATGGATGAGTAAAATGGGTGAAGGTCGTCAACAGGTACAAAATTCCAGTTATAAGATAAATCCTGGGGATGCAATGTACAGCATGGCAACTGTAGTTAACAATGCTAATATTGTGTACTTGAAAGTTACTAAGAGTAGATCTTAAAAGATCTCATCACATGAAAAAAAATTATAACCATGTGTGGTGATGGATTTTAAGTAAACTTGTAGTGGTAATCATTTCAATATATGTTTATATGCATATAGCAAATCAATATGTTATACACTTAAAACTAATACAATGCTATTATGT
This sequence comes from Tapirus indicus, assembly GCA_031878705.1. NCBI lineage: Eukaryota > Metazoa > Chordata > Mammalia > Perissodactyla > Tapiridae > Tapirus > Tapirus indicus. Next base: position 83,561,687 of record CM062942.1, on the reverse strand, counting down.
CAATTATATTTCAATTTTTTTTAAAAAAAAACATGTTCCTTGACCAGAAAATATTTCAAAAATATCAACAGTGACTACAACAGTGACTACATTTTTTTTATAGTTTATGAAGCACTTTATCCCATTTTTGCCTCTTTATCCAAATGTAAACTCAAAAATTGTTTTATCTTGTCATCCCATCGAGGATTAGATGGTTTAAAATTAAAACACATCTTGTACTATCTTATGGAGATTAGTAAAATGTCACATTAGCCCAGGAGGCCTAATGTGACTACTCTGTGGAAAATTATCAACTGCTCCTTTCCTGAGGTGTAAACCTGGGACATCTTAACCAAATTATAAAAATTCATGAGGAAAAATACTGTCTTATTCTTCCAATGAACATAACTTTAAACTATTTTTTGATCTAATTCTAGATTAATCAAGTCAGATTTAGAATTTACTAGGACATAAGTACATCAAACATATTTGTATCTAGGTAAACATTCCAAATGCTTCAACTAAATCCACTGGGGCACAGGGGTCTGCTATGTGGGGCAAAACTGGCTATGCCTTATAACTGCGGTTCCAATTACTGTCTTTCATCTTTCAGCCACAGAATTTACTTCTTATTTTATTTTTCTAAATTCAATAGATTCATATTTTCAAAGGAGGACTTATGTTAGATTTTGGTTGAAAGGGAATATGTGCTCCTTGAATATATATTTTAAGCAAAACATTGTTTATAAATTTGATATTACATAAATATGCTAACTCAAATCACCCTCCTAGCAACTGGGGTACATTTCATGGGTTCTGATTAAAAGTTAATAGCTATTTCTTTGTTGTAAAGATCTTGCTCAGAAACATACACTCACAACCCAACTTGTTTCCCTAGGGTTTATACATTGGTGAGAGAACAGAGAAAGAAAAAAATACCAAAGATTGAAAAGATCCTAGAAAGAATATATCAGAGCTTGGTTTGGCGTAGGATATGATTCTAATACAGTTTACATGGGAGGCTAATGTGGAATCTGTTATTCAAGTAGCTTAAAAAGTAATTGGGTACCTGTTGCTCTTGACAGCAATGCCATATATTGAGGAATTGCCTATCTCTTCATATATGGGCACATTATCCAGACAAATCTTCCTTGTGGTCTGGCTGCCTACATAGTTTCTTGGGTTGTTATGGGTGTCTATAGTTAAAGTCTTGCAGTCCTACCTCTGTACTTTGTTGTTCTCCCTAGTCCCCATTCACTGTTAGCATCTTTTGACTATTCTATAAATTCTTCTCTCTTCCCCCATTATATGTAAAACTGGAATAGGGAGGAAGTTTAAGTAGCAGAAGAGGCAGAAAGACAATTGTCAACTCTCCCATCATCATTTTTAGTGAGATTCTGTTTTGAGACTACCGTATTTTAATGTTCTACTCTTCTGGAATCTTATTAAATGAGTACAAATGATTGAATAAATACATTAATCTATTTCCCTAAGATCCAATGAGTATGCAGCCAGGATTAGTTCTTTTATGCAAGTTCAGATATTCCAAGGACCTTACCTTTCTGCTAATAGCTGTTTATGTAAGAGATTTAATTTCTGTTCAATTATCTAAATTTCTTTTATTCATTTTTCCATCTAAATACTTAATAAGAAAGTGAATTAGATTGTTCTCCAGTTTTATTCATCATTTATTTCAAAAATGTCTTCATTTACTGGCAGAATTTTCTTCTTATATATATCAGTTTTCATTGTTGTGCTAGTATTGCTCTTTAACATTTATTAAGGATCTATGTTACACTGTGTACAATAAAAACACATATAAAGACAAGTCCATGCTTTTGTGGAAATTTCTTCTTATGAAACAAATTAATGGTATGGTAGAGGAAATTGGTATTAAGGTAATTTGCTTTTGGACTTAATTGTGGAGAATAAAAGGGTCCAGAGGTGAGCTTTCTGATAATTTTATACAACTCAGTTTCTTACAGCTTTTTTTAGCTCCTTTGTTTGACTAGATTCCCTTCTCTTTTCTTCTTTAATAATGCAATATACTTCTATTATTGTATTAATGTATAGAGATGTGATAGCAAAATATGAAGAGCATGGGCTTTGGTAGCAGACAAATCTGGGTTCAGATTCTGCCTTTATTGTTTATAGACTGGGTGGCTTTGGATAGTTACTTAATCTCCATAACTCCTTTCTTTACCTATAGAATAGGAGTATAATATATCTTTCTTTCAGGGCTATCTAATCACATTAGAGAGAGAATTCCAGAAACCCAGAACCATTTCAGAAAACACATTCTGTATTTTTCAAGGTTCTCCAGAGAAACAGGAACAATAGGAGTTATATATATTTATTACAGGAATTAGCTTACATGATTATGGAGGCCAAGAAGTCCCACAATCCACTGTCTGCAAGCTGGAGAACCAGGAAAGCTGGTAGCATAATTCAGTCTGAGTCCAAAATCCTGAGAACGAGGGGAGTCAATGGTGTAAGTTCCAGTCAGAGTCCAAAGGGCCAAGAATCAGTGGCCAATGGTGTAAGTCTGGTCTCAGTGCAACAGCCTAAGAAACCAGGAGTACTGATGTTCAAGGCAGGAGAAGAGGGGTGCCCCAACTCAAGAAAAAAGCAAATTTGCCTTTCCTCTGCTTTTTTTTTCTATTCAGGCCCTCAGTGGATTGGATGATGCCCACTCACATTGGTGAGGACAATCTTCTTTACTCAGTATACTGATTGAAATGCTAATCTCTTCCAAAAACATCCTCACAGACAGACTCAGAAATAAAGTCTTACCAGGAATCTGGACATCCCTTAGCTGTTGACACATAAAATTAACCATCACACTGGCTCATATCGTAATTATTTGTGTAATCTTTGCTACCATCATACTATTTTTATAGTGACTGCATCATTTTACATTCCCATCAGCAATGCACAAGGGTTTCAATTTTTCTACATCCTCACCAACATGTATAATTTTCTGGATTTTATTGCTTTTATGTTTTTTATAGTAGCCATTCTAATGGGTGTGAAGTGGTGTCTCATTGTGGTTTTGATTTTCAGTTTCCTAATGAATAGTGATGTTGAACGTCTTTTCATATACTAATTAGTCATTTGTATATCTTCTTTGGAGAACTGTCTTTTCAAGTCTTTTTTCCATTGTAGAATTGGGTTGTTTATATCTGTTGTTGAGTTTTAGGAGTTCTTTACATATTTTGGATATTAATTCATTATTAGAAAAATGATATGCAAATATTTCCTCCCATTCTGAGGGTTCCCTTTTACTTGGTTGTTGGTATCCTTTAATGCACAAAAGTTTCTAATTTTAATGAAATCCAATGTATCCATTTTTTCTTTTGTTGCCTGTGCTCTTGCTATTACATTTAAGAAATCATTGCTAAATCCAATGTCATGAAGCTTTTCCTCTATGTTTTCTTCCAAGAGTTGATACTTTAGTTTTTACAATTAAGTCTTTGATCCATGTTTAGTTAATTTTAGTATGTTGTGTAAGTAAAGGGTTCAACTTCATTATTTTGCTTGTAGGCATCTAGTTTTTCCAGCACCATTTGTTGAAAAGATTGTCCTTCCTTCAATAAATAGTCTTGGCACCCTTGTTGAAAATCACTTGACCATATATTCAAGGAATCTCTTCCTGGTCTCCCCATTCTATTCCATTGGTCTATATGTCTGTCTTTATGCTACTGCCACACTCTTTTGATTACTATAGTTTATAGTAACATTTGAAATCAGGAAGAGTGATTCCTCCAAATTTGCTCTACTTTTTCTATATTATTTTTGAGTTTCCATATGAATTTTATGATGAATTTTTCTCTTTTTGCAAACGTCATTGGGATTTTGATAGGGATTTTGTTGAATATGGGTGGTATTAATATCTTTATGATATTAAGTCTTCCAATCCATGAACATGAGATATCTTTCCAGTTATTTTTGTCTTCTTCAATTTCTTTCAGTAGCATTTTGTAGTTTTCAGTGTACAAGTCTTTCTCTTCCTTGATTATACTCCTAAATATTTTATTCTCTTTGATGCTATTGTAAATGAAATTGGGGTCTTTTTCACTTTTTGATGGTCCATTATTAATGTACAGAGAAGCAACTGAATTTTGTGTGTTAATTTCATATTCTGCAACTGTGCTGAATTTGTTTATTAGTTCTTACAATTTTAATGGAATCTTTAGGGTTTTTCATATATATAGGATCATGTCATCTGTGATCAGAGAAAGTTTTACAGCATCCTTTCCAATTCAGTTGCCATTTATTTCCTTTTCTTGCCTAATTACTCTGGCTATAATTCTAATACTCTGTTGAATAGAAGTGGCAAAAATGAGCATCCATGTCTTGCTCCTGATCTTAGAGGAAAAGCTTTCAGTTTTTCACCATTCAGTATTATGTTAGCTGGAGGGATTTCATATATGGCCTTTATTACCTTGTTGAGCTAGTTTCTTTCAATTCCTAGTATGTTGAGTGTTTTTATCATGAAAGGGTGTTGAATTTTGTCAAATGCTTCTTTTGCATCAGTTGAGATGATCATGTGTTTCTTTTTTCCTTCACTCTGTTAATGTGGTGTATTGCATTGACTGATTTTTGTATATTGAACCGTGGTAGCATTCCAGGATAAATCCCACTTGGTCATGGTATACAATCCTTTTAACATGTTGTCATATTTGATTTGCTAATATTTTGCTGAGGAATTTTATATCAATATTCATAAGGGATATCAGCCTGTAGTTTTATTATTTTTTTGTAATGTCTTTGTCTGGCTGTATCAGTTTGCTAGGGCTACCATAACATAGCACTGTAGACTAGATGGCGTAAAAACCAGAATTTTTTTGGCCACAGCTCTGAAGTCTAGAAATCTGAGATCAAGGTGTCAACAGGGTTTTTTTCTGAGGCCTCTCCTCTTTACTTTAGATGGCTGTCTTCTCCCTCTGTCTTCTTATGGTCTTTCCTCTGTTCATACATAATTCTTGTGTCTCTTTATATGCCCTAATCTTCTTATAGGGAGACAAGTCAGATTAGATTAAGGTCCACACTAATGACATCATTTTAACTGAATTGCCTATTTAAAGGCCCTATCTCTAAATACAGTCAAATTCTGAGGTACTAGGGATTAGGATTTCAACATATAAGTTTGGGATGACACAATTCAGCCCATAACACTCCACCCTCTGGACACCCAAAATTTTGTCCTTCTCAGATGCAAAATACATTCACTCCCATCTCAACAGCCCCAAAGTCTTAACACATTCCAACATCCACTGCAAGTCTCAAATCTCATCTAAATCAAGTATGGGTGAGACTCTAGAATAACTCATCCTGAGGCCAAATTTCTTTCCAGTTGTTAATTCGCAGAAATAGGCAATTTTTCTGCTTCCAAAATACAATGATCAGACAGGCATCGGATAGACGGATAGACATTTCCATTCCAAAAGGCAGAAATCAGAAAGAAGAATGTAGTCATTAATCCCAAGCAAGTCCAAAACCTATCAGGGCAAATTCCATTAGATTTTAAAGCCCTAGAATTGTCTCAATGCTCTGTCCTCTGGGCCCACCTGAGTTGTGATCCCACCTGCCAGGCCCACTGATGTGCAGCCCCAGCCTTGTGGCCTTGTTTAGTGGCACTGCCCCTGAGGCCCTGAGTAATGGATTCACCCCTGAGCCTGTTGAAACTGAGGAGGCAGCCTTGACCCTCCTGACCTGTGCCCTCTGGGCCTGTGGTGGCAATGGCAGTGGGATTTTGGGTGTCCAGAGGGTGGGGTGTTATGGACTACTGATCTCTGAATCACCTTTGGAGTCATTCTTTCATTTTCTTAAAGGATAATTCATGTTAGTAGCTGGATAGCTATATTAGTCTGCCCTATAGAATCTCGGACACTCAACAGTCTTCCTTAATTTTGTTCCATCTGTGTCCCCCTAAGTTCAAACGGGCAGTGTTTATGATGGAATAACCCCATCTCTATTCCTGCCTTCTGCTGAGATGGCTGATTAGATCCATGAGTCACACTCATAATCTCTTTATTGAATAATTATTCAGCCAAACCCTTAGTGTTTTCTCCAAAACTTACTTTTTTCATTTTTTGCAGTGTAGATAGGCTGGGAATTATCCAAATGTTGAAGTTCTGGCTCCTTTTTGCTTGAAAATCCCTCCTTCAATTTTTCTCTTTCTTTTTGTACTTTACTATAAGCAGCAAAGAGAAACCAGGTTGTACTTTCAAGACTTTGCTTAGAAATCGCTTTTCAGCTAAATATCCAAGTTCACAACTCACAAGTTCTACCTTCCACAAAATGCTAGAACACAATTAAGCCAAATTTCTTGCCACTTCATAGAAGGACCCCCTTTCCTCCAATATCTAATAATAGGTTTTTCATTTCCATCTAAGTCTTCACCAGGATGGCCTTTAAAATCCATATTTTTACCAATAATATCTTCAAGGCAATCTAGGCATTTTTAGCATCAGCCTCAAAAGTCTTCTGGCCTCTACCCATTAGAGTAAACCAAACTCATTTCCACATTATTATTTCTCACATCAGCACTCTGCTTCATGGTACCAAAATCTGTATTAGTCAGGGTACTCCACAGAAACAGAATAAACAGAATATATATACACATACAGAAAGAGAGAGAGAGGATTTTAATGAATTGGCTCATACAGTTGTGGAGGTTTTGTAAGACCAAAATATGCAGGCTATGCCAGCAGACTAAGATCCTGGGAAGAGTTGTAGTTTAAGTCTATAGCACTGACTGTATATCAGCATCAGGGTAATACAAGTCTCAAAGAATGAGTTAGGAAGTGTTCCTTCCTTTTAAATTTTTTGTAAGAGTTTGAGAATGATTGATGTTAACTCTTCTTTACTTTTTCCAAGCTTCATTGAGATGTAATTGACATATAACATTGTGTAAGTTTAAGGTGTACAATGTGTCATTTGATACTCTTATATATTGCTATATGATTACTACCATAGCTTTAGCTAACACTTCCATCACTTCACATAATTATTTCTTTTTTGTGATGTGAACTTTTAAGATCAACTCTTTAGCAACTTTCAAGTATACAATACAATATAATTATCTGTAATCACCACGCTGTACATTAGTTTCCCAGAACTTATTAGTCTTATAACTGGAAGTTTGTACTCTTACCAACATCTCACCATTCTCCACCCTCTAGCCCCTGGTAATTGACATTCTGCTCTCTGTTTCTATGAGTTCATATTTTTTAGATTCTACATAAAGTGCTATCATGTAGTATTTATCTTTCTCTGTATGACTTACTTAATATAGTATAATGACCTCAAGTTTCATCCATGTTGTTGCAAATGGAAGGTTTTCCTTCTTTCTCATGGCTGAATGATATTCCATTGAATGTATATATATATATATGTATATAATTATGCATATATAATTACTCCTTCTATATCCATTCATCCATTGATAGTCACAGACTGTTTCCATATCTTGGCTAGTGTGAATAATGCTTCAATGAACATGGGAGTGAAGATAACTCATCAAGATCCTGTTTTCATTTCCATTGGATATATACTCAGAAGTGGAATTTCTGGATCATATGGTAGTACTGTTTTTACTTTTTTGAGGAATACTATACTATTATCCATAGTGGCTGTACCAATTTACATTCCCACCAACAGTGCACAGGGTTCCTTTTTCTACACTCTTACCAATACTTGTTATCTCTTGTTTATTTGATGATAATCATTCTAACACATGTGACATGATGTCTCATTGTGGTTTTGATGTGCATTTCCCTGATGATTAGTGATGTCAGGGACCTTTTCATGCAGCTGCTAGACATTTGTATGTCTTCATTGAAAGAGTGTCTATTCGGTTCCTCTGTTGATTTTTAATCAGATTGTTTTCTGGTATTGAGTTGTATGAGTTCTTTATATATTTTGGATATTAACTCCTTATCAGATATATAATTTGTAAATATTTCATCCCATACCATAGGTTGCATTTTCATTTTGTTGGTTGTTTCTTTTGCTGTGCAGAAGCTTTCTAGTTCGATGTAGTCCCATTAGTTGATTTTTTGCTGTTGTTACTTGCACTATTGGTGTCATATCCAAAATATCATTGCCAAGACTGATGTCAAGGAAATTTTTCCTTTGTTTTCTTCCAGGATTTTTACATTTTCAAGACTTATGTTTATGTCCTTTAACACTTCTGAACTAATTTTTGTTAGTGGTGTAAGATAAGGGTCCAATTTCATTCTTCTGCATGTAGATATCCAGTTTTCCCAGCACCATTTATTGAAGAGACTATCCTTTCTCCATTGAGTATTCCTGGGTCCTTTATCAAATATTAGTTGATTGTATATGTGAGGGTTTATTTGTGGGCTTTCAATTCTGTTCCATCAGTCTATGTGTCTATTTTTACTGTTATTTTACCAGTACTGTGCTGTTTTGATTACTGTAGCTTTGTAGTATAGTTTGAAATCAGGAAGTGTAATGCTTCCAGCTTTGTTCTTTCACAGGAATGCTGTGGCTATTTGGGGTCTTTTGTGGCTCCATAGAAGTTTTACAATTGTTTTTTCCATTTCTGTGAAAAAATGACACTGAAGTTTTGATAGGGATTTCATATCCATATGATAGCTTCGAGTAACATGGACATTTAAACAATATTAATTCTCCTGACGTATGAACATGGGATATCTTTCCATTTGTTTGTGTCTTCTTCAATTTCTTTCATCAAAATCTTGTAGTTTTCAGTGTACAGATTTTTCACCTCCTTGGTTAAATTTATTCCTAAGTACTTTAACAATTTTTATGCTATTGTGAATGGCATTTTTTAAAATTTCTTTTTCAGATGTTTTGTTTTTAGTACATAGAAAGGCAACTGGTTCTTTTTGCATGGTGATTTTGGATCCTGCAACATTACTGAATTCATTGATTAGTTCTAACAAATTTTTGGTGGTATCTTCAGAATTTAGAATAGAGAAGATCATATCTACTGAAAACAAAGAGAATTTACTTCTTCCTTTCCTATTTGGATGCCTTTTATTTTCTTATCTTGCCTTATTGCTCTGGCTAGGACTTCCAGTACTATGTTGAATAGGAGTGATGAGAGTGGTAACACTAGTCTTATTCCTGAAATTAGAGGAAAAGATTTCAGCCTTTCACCATTGAGCATGATGTTGGCTGTGGGGTTTTCATATACAGCCTTTAATGTGCTGAAATATGTTCCTTCTATGTGCAATTTTTTGAGTTTTTTTTTATCATGAAAGGATATTGCACTTTTTCAAATGATTTTTCTGCATTTACTGAGATGATAATACAAATTTTATCATCATTCTATTCGTGTGGTGTATCACGTTAATTGATTTGCATGTGTTGAATCATCCTTGCACCCCTGGTATAAATCTCACTTGATCATGGTATATGATCCTTTAATGTGCTGTTGAATTCAGTCTACTACTATTTGATTGAGGATTTTTGCATATGTATTCCTCAGAGATTTGGTCTGTAGCTTTCTTTTTTTGTAGTGTCCCTGTCTTATGTCAGGTAATGCTGGTCTCTTAAAATGAGTTTTGAAGTGTTCCTTTCTCTTCAACTTTTTGGAAAAGTTTGAGAAGAATTGTCATTAATTCTTCTTTAAATATTTGTTAGAATTCACCAGTGAAACCACCTGGTCCTGTGCTTTTCTATGCTGGGAGGTATTTGATTACTATTTAAATCTCCTTATTCATTATTCGTCTGTTCAGATTTTCTTTTATTTCATGATTCAGTCCTGGTAGGTTGTATGTATCTAGGAATTTATCCATTTCTACTAAATTATCCAATTTCTTGGTGTATAATTGTTCCTAGTAGTCTCTTATGATCCCTCATATTTCTGTGGTGTCCATTGCAATGTCTCCTCTTTCATTTGTGAATTCCTTTATTAGAGTCTCCTTTTTTTCTTATTTAGTCTAGTTAATGTTTTCAATTTTGTTTATCTTTTCAAAAAAACCAGCTCTTAGTTTCATTATTCTTTTCTATTCATTTTCTGGTCCCTATTTCATTTATTTCTGCTCTGATCTTTATTATTTCCTTCCTTCTGCTTAGTTTGGAATTAATTTGTCATCACCATAATTTCTAGATTTGTTTCTATTGATTGATTTTTCTTCTAGTTATAAGTCACACTTTGCTGCTTCTTTGCACATCTGTTATTTTTTAATTGGATGACAGACATTGTAAACTCTACATTGCTGTGTGCTGGATTTTGTTATATTCATTTAAATAGTGCTAAACTTTGTTTTGGTATGCAGTTAAAATACTTGAGGTTACTTTAATCCTTTTGAGGTTTTCTTTTTATCTTTGTTAATGCAGATCATTTGAATGTTTTAGTCTAGATGTAATTTACCTCCCATACAAAGATCTTACCCTTTCAAGGACTGTACCTGATGCCACATGTATTGGAAGTTCTTTTCACTCTGGGTGGTCAAAGCATAAATTATTCCCAGTTTCTGTGTGAGCCCTGAAAATGGTTCAGTCTAACACTTTATGAAGATTCTTCCTCTGGCTTGAAGTAGATTCCTTCTCATGCATGCCCAGAGCACTCCTCAGTCAAAGACTCAGGGGGACCCTCTGGAGATTTTCAAAGTTCTCTCTCTGTGTGCAGCTCCCTTTTCTTTAGTACTCTGTCCCCAAAATTCTAGCCACCTTGGCCCCCCCTGAACTATGAGCCCATTTCCTTCAACTCAGTGAGATTACTGTGCTAAATAAGTTCCCACTCCCTGTGCTGCTGTCTGGAAACTTCCTTTATGTAATCATAAGGCTCACCTCACATATTTCACTTCTTTCAGGGATCACTCTCCTATGCTGCTTGTTGTCTATTAAAACAATTGTTTATAATTTTTTTCACATTTTCTTGTTAGTTAAGGCAGGAGGCCAAATCCATTAGGCCCCCAGGCATATATGTCTTTGATATAAGTTTGCTTTGTCAGTCTCTTGAGGGAATTTTAATGGTCTTATTTACTTTTGCCTTCACAAGCATCTAGCACAATAGTTGGTATTAAATACATATTTTTGAAGGTATGAATGAGTAGGCAGATGTATTTTATTAATATTTGCATTATTTACTAATAATTTTTCCCTTGTTCTTCTCCCCTAGCTTACACTTGAGCAATGAAACATCTCAGATCACTACAAAGTATTAGAGGGTTCAGACTGACATTTCTTCCTGCCTGAGTTATCTCTGATTGACCTTTTCATCTCCTGAAAGTGTTTGTAATAGGAGTCTCCTAACATCAGCATTTTCTTCAAATAATATTTTTAATTAAAGCATCATTTTTCTGCCACTATACTCTAAGCCTTATACTCTAGAGGTAATTTTATTTCTTTCTTGGTCTTGATTTAAATTTTCTGTAAGATTCCAGAAGTATTTTATATAAGGAACAATAGCCAAATATAAGTAATGTAGGTGTGGTGTAATTAGGATCTGGATAAATTGGTAGGTATGAAAATCAGAAAGAAATGGCATATCTGAGAAACTTTCCTTCTCCCTTCCTCTATTTCTTTTTTCCTTCCTTCTGACACTTATTTTATGGCTATTAATTTCTAAACCCTGGATATACTACTAAGAATAAGATGTAAAGTTTTCACTTTGGAGAATTTCACATTCTAACGGGGGAGAATACATACATAAATAAGAAATTTCAGTACAGTGTGATGTGTTTTTCTTTGAAATTACAAAAGATGGAGTGATTATTCTGCTTAAGGCAATAATAGGAAAGTTCACAGAGGAAGTGAGATTTGGGCTGAATCTTGAAGAATGACAAGGATGTTTTAAGGCATATTGGAAAGACGGATAAGAAGAGCAACTTTCTGATAGGAGAATAGTGAATAATTCAGTATTACTAGATTAGAATTGCATTGCAGGTAATGGTGAGATATGATGATGGAGAGGAAGTTTGGGGCCTCGTGAAGCACTTTGGATTTTAGAGATAAAGATCAATTAATGGTGATTCGGGGGACTTTGAACAGGAAAGTGATAAAATCAAATTTCTGTTTTAGGGATGTAATTCCAGAGAAAATGTAGAAGCTGTATTACAGGAGGCCAAAGACCAATTAAAATGCAATTGTAACTGTCCAAGTTAGGGATAAATTAGGTCCTCAAGTTAGACATAGAGCTGTGACAGTGGAGATGGAGAGTGACTAAATGCCAGTCAGACATATTTCTGATGCAAAATTAAAAAGCATTGTGACCTATTATATAGGAATTATATGCAGAGGAGAATGAGACGGAGGAATGAGTTAGGGTTAAAGACTGGGTGGAAGAAGAGTTAGGAAGGGGAGGAACAGTTTTGGGTAGGAGATTTGGGAAATCAAATTTGTAATTCAGGAAGAGATCTGTGTTGGAGATAAAACTTGGAATCATCAGAACATAAGTTTTGTTGAAGTCTTGGATGTGTTCTTGAGTGAGTTTACCAAGAAAACATAAGAGGGCTAAAAACAAAGTTATTTAGAATATGACCATTTAAGAGATTGACAAAAAGAGAGGTCTAGAAGACTGAAAAAAAAATTGATCTGAGAGGAAAGAGAAGAACAAACAGAAGTGTTGTGAAATCGCAGTGAATCTGAGGGTGAAGAATACAAAAGACTTGTTATTGAGGATAGATAAGGGGTTAAGACTAGGGAGAAAGCCAAGATGACTTACAGTTTATGAAACTGATAGACTGAAATAATTGTGGTGCCACCGACCATAATGAAAATATTAGAAAAGAGAAAAGTTCTTGAGAGAAAGTTTTGGCCTAGTTCGTGATAATTTACATGAAGAGAATTGAAGTGACATTCAAACAATGTAGTCTGATTGGCAGTGATAGATACATGCTGGACAAAGAGAGATCCTTATTACTTGAAGAACTCTGGGGATGGGTGCCAGTGCTAATCGGATTAAATAATGAGTCTTTGTTACATTTGATTTAAGCTTGGGGACATAGCCAGAAGTGGTAATTGGGCTGCTTGTGAAGAGGTTCTATTACTATGCTTTGACACTTCTGATTCAGCTCATGGATAAATCTCTGAAGTGTAGAAATATAAAAATGAAAATAACAAGCATGTGTAGGTATGTGTGTTATAAACTTGGATTTATAGCTGAATATATAATTATTGCTGTGCTATACCAAGTACTGTATTATAAGCATATACATGCCTAGTTGCATATATGAGTGAGTTTTCAAAATATTTGAAATAAGCATGTGCAATTATTTAAGATTTTGAGGATATTTTCTTCAAATTAGTTCATCCATCCACAGGTACCTTTAATCCTAAAGGTAATTACAGAGCCCTGTGCTAAAGAGACCCATAGATCTTAAGTTGGAAATGCAAGGATATTTGCAAGCAACCTGTCCAGTACCTGCAATGTTCATGGCCCAGGTTGTAAAGTTTTATTTTATGACTTATGTCACAAGCCAACTAAACTTTACTAGTATATCAACCTCCATTTCCCTCACATTTCTTGTTACTCAAAGGACATAGACGTCCTTGAAGCTACTCTGGGAATCAGAAAATTCTCTTCTAAATTAATGTCTTTTATATACCTGATTTCTCATGTATCTCTCTGCTACTTCAATGAACTTTACAGAATGTGAAAACAAAAATTAAGACCCTTTTAGTGTGTGTAAATGTATGTGTGTTTGTGTGTGTGTGTGTGTATGTTGGGAAGATGATGTGGAATGCAGAAGAATACTTCTCTTCTCCTTTCTTTCTTATCAAAACAATGTCTATCCTAACAATATCCAATTTGAGTTTCATCTCAAGACTGCTCCAGTCCTCAAACTGGTATCCTTAGGGATGTTCTATAGCATATATTGGCTGGACAATATAGTTTGATCATATTCTGTCTGGTGTTATGATTTGTTCTGCTTGTATTTATTTTATCTTCTTAATAAAGATCATATCTTCTTGATTTAAAAGACCATGTCATTAACTCTTTCATCTCCTCTATAAACATACTCATTCGACTGAATAACTTAGGTGATACATTAATTTGTTAACAAGTAATCAATTAAATTGTTTACTTTCTCTTCTTAGGCTATTTATCAGTATAAACAATTTACTATTTTTTCTTTCTGATTTTTTTGATAAGGAAAGACTTTTTCTATATAATTTTTGCTAGATTAAAATTTTCCTAACTTTCAAAGCAAACTTCAGAACTCGGATATTATTGTGACATTGTCATAAATAAGTCTTCCTTATTGGTATCTAGAACTTTAAAATTTTTTTATAACAGTAAAAGCTGCTTAAATCTTTGTAGGAGTTCAACCTATTGAACCATTCCTTCCCTTCAGTCAAGGTGGATTTTTATAACTTCACGTGTATGTACTAAATTCCATGTGATGATACTTCCCCATAATTTCTACACTTTTCCCTTAATGTATGCTGCTCTAACCCTCTGAAATATAATCCATTCTTAAAGTAAACCTTTAACAAAATCACAAAGGGATGGATATGGGGTTAGTTATATCCATCAAAGCTTTTAAAAGCATAGCTCAGTTTTTCCAGCAGAAGGAGTTAAGATATTTAAATATTCTCATTAGTACAGTGGGACAATAAGCTAATGGAAATCTCGGTGGATTTGTTTAGAGTCTACCAAATTTCAGAATGAAAGACTATTCTTCTGAGGCATGAATGAAAGTGAAAAGAAACATTTGTAATGTCCTTTTTCCTTCCTTGATATCTCCAAAGAGTTGATTTAGCTCCATTTAGTAAATGCAGGATGCATGTAGTCTTTGGATATTATTACGCTTATATAATCAATGCATAGTTATTTAGAAACTATGACATGTATTTTTTCTAGAAAACTTCAGCATCGTGTCCAGTTTAATCTTCAGTTGATCACAATTAATAGTTAAAATAATATATTTTCTATTTAATTTATTATATAATTATTGTTAATTTTAAAATATGAAAGGGGTGCATGAAAAGTCTTGAAGTTATTTTTTCAAGGTTTTTTCCCCATCAGTATTTCTCAAATCTGTATATAGGGCATTGTTTTTTAGAAACCTAAAAATAAAAATATGTTGAGTTTGCAAGGTTGGTGTTGAATATGTAAAATTCGTGAAAGGGTCTAAAAATGAACAGAAAAGCATGACAGGAAAAGAGTCCATTAGAATAACAGTTTAGTATTCCACCGACATTACTTAAGGTCAGGTTTAACACATGCAGCTTTAATGCCTAGGATAGTGGCTCACATATAGTGGACCATCAATAAATATTTACTACATAAATGAAATTCTAAGCTTATCGTTATAAAAAGGTGTAGTTTTATAATTTTACTCATGTTTATATTTTGGATATAATGGACTGAATGATCACTTTTATTATTTTCCTTTTCTTCAATTTCCAACCCCTCTCATTTCCAAGAGAATATAAATACTTTCATACACAAGAAACCAAAAGCAATGTTTAGCAAGCACAAAGGTTTAGTGCCTGAAGGAACTATCATATTTATCATTCCTAAATGCAATTTCATAAATTGCAAATAGTGGGGAATATTAGTCATGGAACTGGGTCTTACCCTTTTTTTGTACTATTTTCTACATTATTCAATGACACATGGGCATGGTGAAAAAATTAAAATAAGATTACAGGGTATATGACAAAAAGAGAGTCTTCTTCCCGTCCCAGACAACTTCTGCAACTCCCCGAGCAGTTACTTGGAAATCCTTCCAGAAATGGTCCATGCATGCATGCAATCATACTGTACGTACATCTCTGTAAATCAAATTTTTTGTTTAACTGTGTCAGAGATCTTTCCTTGTCAGTATAGAACTACTTCCTTCTTTTTCCTGGCTGCTTATTATGTCATTATAAATATGTGTGTGTGTGTGTATTATAAAAACAATCCTCTCCTGATGAATATTTAAGTAATTTTCTGGCTTTGTTCTATCTTTAAAATAATGATGAAATAAACATCTTTGACCACAAAATGTGCATATGTACAAGGATATCTGGAGGGTAGAATAATAGACGTAGAATTGATGAGTTGAACATTATGTGCATTCTAAATGTTAATAATTTTTGTCAGATTGTCATTAAAGAGGTACTAACAGTTTGCCCAACCACCAGTAGTATATGAGTGCTTATTTCTCCACATTCTTGCAAATATATTAACACTTTTTACATTTTTTGCAAGTCTGAGAAGGGAGGTGACATATCATTATTGGTTTAATGTATTGTGTTCTTTAAAGAAAAATATTAAATGAGAATAAAACGTAATAATTCACACTTTATTGTAATGGAACTGGAGATGACCTCACCTACTATACTTTTGGCAGGAAAGAGTCTACAAGCATAACCATTTAGTATTCCACCAACATTTCTTAAGGTCAGGTTTGACACAAACAGCTTTAGTGCCTAGCATAATGCCTAGCATGTTGTGGTCCATGGGTAAATATTTATTGCATAAATGAAATTTGAAGCTTATTTAAAAAGGGTAGTTTTATAATTTTAATTTTGTAAAATTAATTAACATAAAAATTATAATTTTGATCCAGATAGTTGATTGACTAAAAATGTGGTTAATGTTGTAGTGTATAGGGATTAGAGGAGATCTTGCAAATATTTTGTTTTGTCTACTTATAAGTTTTCTATTTATAGGTAGTGTTTTACACATCATGCAAAACCAATGGTTTCTTTGTACTTAAGAAAAAGTAGTTCCTTTCCTTATATCATAAAATATTTTTAGTAGGTAAAGTTCATTTTCAATTGATTTACTTTTTTGGCTTTCTATTTTATTAGTATATTTTTACTGAAAGTTTGTCTTTATTTTTGTTTTAAATAAGTGATATCCATAGTGAAGTCCCAGACAGGGTCCAGTCTACTAACTGTTGCAGGTCTGCAACAAGCTAGCTATAGAATTTGAAAGTAAACTTTAGAAAGCTTTGTAGCAATTTGATAGAGCAATTTTATGTCCATAGAATCTATAATATAAAATATGTGGGCGTGTCTTTTGTATATCTTTATTATTTCTCTCCCATTTTCTTATTTATTTTTATTGTACTTTACAAAATTTTGGTCTGGAACAAATTGGAGATTTAGAATATTAACTACTTTTTCATCACAGCTAATTTGAGAAGCACTTGTTTAGATGATGTTTACAAAGGACTTCAGCTGTATTCATATGTTTTTAGAAGATTTTCTGATAAAATTCCCATTTACTTTGCTCTCCTTAAGATACATATTCAAAGAAACAAAAATTCCAAATAAAATTTTTCTGATCACGTTAATTTATTAATGGGCTCTTATTTTTGGTAAGATTTAATGTTTAATAGGTTGCTGTGATGCTGCTGTTTTGAAGTATTATTTGATATTAGGTCCTATTAAACTCTAAACACTGCATGTACTGCAGAAATATTTTAAGGTAATTATAATTTTTAGCTATAGAACAACAATCCAACTCAAACATCAATCTGTTTAAAAGTGACATAAATTCTCAAAATAGTTGACAGTCATGTTAATTTTGTGATATTTCAGTACAAGTGATTTTCCCCATTTGTACCAGCTTATTTTTCAAAATGATTAAAAGCAGTTTTGACTTTCCTTGTATTTTTTTCAATTATTTTATTGAGAGCGTAATGGTTTATAACATTGAGTAATTTCAGAGGTACATTATTATTTATCAATATCTGTATAGGCTGCATTGTGCTCACCACCAGTAGTCTAATTTTTGTTTCTCACCATACATATGTGCACCTTTACCCCTTTTGCCCACCACTCCCTTCCCCTTGGTAACCAATAATCTGTTCTCTTTATCCATGTGTTTGTTTATGTTCCACATATGAGTGAAATCATGCAGTATTTATCTTTCTCTGTCTGTCTTATTTCGCTTAACATCATACCCTCAAGGTCCATCCTTTTTTTTTTTTTTTTTTTGAAAATGGGACTGTTTTGTCTTTTTTATGGCTGAGTAGTATTCCATTGTATACATATATACCACATCTTCTTTATGAATTCATCCATAGAAGGGCACTTGGGTTGCTTCCATGTCTTGGCTATTGTGAATAATGCTGCAATGAACAGGGGGTACATAAGTCTCTTTGAATTGTTGATTTCAAGTTCTTTGGATAAATATCCAGCAGTGGGGCAGCTGGATCATATGGTATTTCTATTTTTAATTTTTTTAGAAATCTCCATACTGTTTTCCATTCTGGCTGCACCAGTGTGCATTCCTACCAGCACTGTATAAGGGTTCCCTTTTCTCCACATCCTCTCCAACATTTGTTATTTTTTGTCTTGTTAACTATAGCCATTCTGATGAGTGTAAGGTGATATCTCATTGTAGTTTTGATTTGCATTTCCCTAAGAATTAGTGATGTTGAACATCTTTGCGTGTGCCTGTTGGCCATCTGTGTATCTTCTTTGGAAAAATGTCTGTTCATATCCTCTGCCCATTTTTTGATCGGGTTGTTTATTTTCTTGTTGAGTTGTATATTTACAAACTTGTATCTTTATATATTTTGGAAATTAATGCCTTGTTGGATATATGATTTGCAAATATTTTCTCCCAGTTGGTGAGTTGTCTTTTTGTTTTGTTTATGGTTTCCTTTGCCTCACAGAATCCATTTAGTCTGATGTAGTCCCAGTTGTTAATTTTTCTTTTGTTTCCCTTGCCTGAGTAGACATGGTATTCGAAAAGATGCTGCTAGGACCAATGTCAAAGAGTGCACTGCCTATATTTTCTTCTAGGACTTTTATGGTTTCAAGTCTTACATTGAAGTCTTTAATCCATCTTGAGTTAATTTTTGTGTATGGTATAAGATAATGCTTTACTTTCATTCTTTCGCATGTGGCTGTCCAATTTTCCCAACACCATTTGTTGAAGAGACTTTCCTTTCTCCATTGTATGTTCTTGGCTCCTTTGTCAAAGATTAGATTTCCATAGATGTGTGGTTTTATTTCTGGGCTTTCAGTTCTCTTCCATTGATCTGTGTGTCTGTTTTTGTACCATTACCATGCTGTTTTTATTACTACAGCTTTATAGTATATTTTGAAGTCAGGAATTGTGATGCCTCCAGCTTTCTTGTTTTTTCTCAGGATTGCTTTGGCTATTCGAGGTCTTTTGTTGTTCCATGTAAATTTTAGGAATCTTCATTCTATTTCTGTCAAGAATATCATTGGGATTGGGATTGGGATTGCATGGAATCTGTAGATTGCTTTAGGTTATATGGACATTTTAACTATGTTTAGTCTTCCAATCCATGAGCATGGAATATCTTTCCATTTCTTCAATTTCATTCAATAATGCCTTATAGTTTTCAGTGTATAGGTCTTTCACCTCTTTGGTTAAATTTATTCCTAGATATTTTATTCTTTTTGTTGCAATTGTAAATGGGATGGTATTCCTGACTTATCTTTCTGCTAGTTCATTATTAGTGTATAGAAATGCAATTGATTTTTGTAAGTTGATTTTGTACCCTGCAACTTTGCTGTAGTTATTGATTATTTCTATTTTTTTTTTTTTTTTTGGTGAGGAACATTGGCCCTGAGTTAACATCTGTTGCCATTCTTCCTTGTTTTGCTTGAGGAGGATTGTCACTGAGCTAACACCTGTGTCAATCTTCCTCTATTTTTTGTATGGGGGATACCACCACAGCATGGCTTGATGAATGATGTGTAGGTCCATGCTTGGGATCTGAACCCACAAACACCAGACCGCCAAAGCAGAACATGTGAAATTAACCACTATGCCACCAGGCTGGCCCCTGTACTTATTGATTATTTCTAATAGTTTTCTGATGGATTCTTCAGGGTTTTATATATATAGATCATGTCATCTGCAAACAGTGCTAGTTTCATTTCTTCCTTTCCTATTTGGATTCTTTTTATTTCTTTTTCTTGCCTAATTGCTCTGGCCAAAACCTCCAGTACTATGTTGAATAGGAGTGGTGAGAGTGGGCACCCTTGCCTTCTTCCTCTTCTTGGAGGGATGGCTTTTAGCTTTTCAGCATTAAGTATAATGTTGGCTGTGGATTTGTCATTATGGCCTTTATTATGTTAAGGTAGTTTTGTTCTATACCCATTTTGTTGAGAGTTTTTATCATGAATGCATGTTGAATCTTGTCAAATGATTTCCCTGCATTTATTGAGATGGTCATGTGATTTTTATTCCTCATTTTGTTAAGGTAGTGTATCACATTGATTGATTTGTGAATGTTGAACCATCCTTGCATCCCTGGTATAATCCCACTTGATTATGGTGTATGATCCTTTTAATGTATTGCTGTATTCAATTTGCCAATATTTTGTTGAGCTTTTCTGCATCTATGTTCATCAGAGATATTGGCCTGTAATTTTCCTTCTTTGTGCTGTCCTTGCCTTGTTTTGGTATCAAGGTAATGTTGGCTACATAGAAGGGGTTAGGAATCATTCTGTCATCTTCGATTTTTTGGAATAGTTTGAGAAGGATAGGTACTAAGTCTTTGAATGTTTGGCAGAATACTCTAGAGAAACCATCTTGTGCTGGACTTTTGTTTTTGGGGAGATTTTTGATTACTGTTTCAATCTGTTTACTTGTGACTGGTCTATTCAGATTCTCTATTTCTTCTTGATTCAGTTTTGGGAGGTTGTATGAGTCTAAGAATTTACCCATTTCTTCCAGGTTATCCAATTTGTGGGCATATAGTTTTTCATAGTATTCTCTAATCATCCTTTGTATGTCTGTGGTATCCCTTGTAATTTCTTCTCTTTCATTTCTAATTTTATTTATTTGAGTCTTCTCTATTTTTTTCTTAGTGAGTCTGGCTAAGAGTTTGTCAATTTTGTTTATATTGTCAAGGAACCAGCTCTTAGTTTCATTCATCCTTTCTAGTTTTTTGTTTAGTCTCTATTTCATTTATTTCTGCTCTAATTTTCATTATTTACCTCCTTCTGCTGGCTTTGGGCTTTGTTTACTATTTTTCTAGTTCTGCTAGGTGTAGTTTAAGATTATTTATTTGAGATTTTTCTTGTTTGTTGAGGTGGGCCTGTATTGCTATGAATTTCCCTCTTAGCAGCACTTTTGCTGCATCCCATAAAGTTGGTATGTTGTCTTTTCATTTTCATTCATTTCCAGGTATTTTAAATTTCTCCTTTGATTTCTTCAATGATCCGATGGTTGTTCCACAGTATATTGTTTAGTCTCTACGTATTTGTGACTTTTCCAGCTTTTTTCTTGTAGTTGATTTCTAGTTTCATAGCATTGTTGTTGGAAAAGATGCTTGATATAATTTCAACCTTCTCAAATTTATTGAGGCTTGCCTTGTTTCTGAACATATGGTCTATCTTTGAGAATGTTCCCTGTTCACTTGAGAAGAATGTGTATTCTGCTGCTCTATACATATCTGTTAAGTCCATCTGATCAAGCGTTTCATTTATATCCACTATTTCCTTATTGACTTTCTGTCTGAATGACCTGTCCATTGATGTAAGTGGGGTGTAGACATTCTCTACTATTATTGTGTTGCTGTTAATTTCTCCCTTATGTCTGTTCATAGTTGCTTTATATACTTTGGTGTTCCAGTGTTTGGTACATACATATTCATAAGTGTTATGTCCTCTTGGTGGAAAGTCCCTTTTATCATTATATACTGCCCCTCTTTGTCTCTCACTGTCTTTTTTATCTTGAAGTCTGCTTTGTCTGATATAAGTACGGCAACACCTGCTTTCTTTTTTTTTTTGCCATTTTTTTGAGTATCATCTTCCATCCCTTCACTGTGTACTTATGTTTTTCTTTAAAGCTGAGCTATGTCTCCTGGAGGCCGCATATTTTGGGCCTTGTTTTTTAATCCATCCAGCTACTCTGTGTATTTTGATTGGAGAATTAAATCCATTTACATTTAGTGTGAATATTATTATATGAGGACTTAATACTACCATTTTATCTCTTGTTTTCTGCATGTTCTATATTTCCATTGTTTCCCTTCCTTTGTATTTCTGACTGCCATTTCATTTAGGTGGTTTTCTGTGGTGGTTTTATCATTTTTTATGAATTGTGGCTCTTTGATTTTTGTTTGGTGGTTACTGTGAAGTTTGTATAAAAGATCTTGTAGATAAGATAGTCCATTTTCTGATAGCCTCTTATCTCCATTAGCCTAAGCAGGCCTCATCTCTCTCCTCTTTCCCTCCTGAGTTATTGTTGTGACAAACTATATTGTTTTGTGTTGTGAGTTTTTAACTCAGTTGAAGTGTTTATAATCACTCTTGATGCTTTCCTTCCCTTTATCTTTTAAGTTATAATTAAGTACTTGCTATCCTGTCTGAAAGACATCTGCAGTTTTCTGATGTTGTCTGTTTATTTAACTCTTTGTTCAAAGCTTTGTATAACTATTTTTTTGATTTCAGGGATGAGGGCTCTCTTGTAGGGGATGTCTAGGAGCTTTGAAATCCCTCAGCTTTTCTTTATCTGGAAAAGTTTTTATTTCTCCATTGTATCTGAAGGACAGTTTTACTGGTTAGAGTACTCTTGGCTGAAAGTTTTTGTCTTTCAGTATTTTGTTTTTGTTTTGGTGAGGAAGACCAGCCCTGAGCTAACATCTCTGGCTAATCCTCCTCTTTTTGCTGAGGAAGACTGGCCCTGGGCTAACATCGTGCCCATCTTCCTCTACTTTATATGGGACGCCGCCACAGCGTGGCTGACATGCAGTGCGTCGGCGGGTGCCCGGGATCCGAACCAGCGAACCCCGGGCTGCCAAGCACGGACGAAACCGCTACGCCACCGGGCAGCCCCTGTCTTTCAGTATTTTGAACATATCATTCCATTTTCTCCTAGCCTATAATGTTTCTGCTGAGAAATCTACTGAAGCCTGAATCAGGTTCCTTTGTAGGTTATTTTCTCCTGCCTTGTTGCCCTTAATATTTTTCCTTTGTTGTTGACTTTTGCCAGTTTTACTCTTATATGCCTCGGAGAATGTCTTTTAGCATTGATGTAATTAGGAGTTCTATTGGCCTCATGTATTGGTAATTCTGGTTCCTTTCCCAGGTTTGTGAAATTCTTAACATTATTTCTTTGAACAAGCTCTCTGCTTCTTTTTCCCTCCCTTCTCCCTCTGGAACACCTATAATCCTGGTGTTGCTTTTCCTTATTGAGTCAGAAATTTCTCAAAGAATTCCTTCATTTAAAAAAAAATCTTACTTCTCTCTACTCCTCCACCCAAAGCATTTCTATATTTCTATCCTCTAAATAACTAATTCTTTCCTCCATAATGTCAGCTCTATTTTTTAAGGATTCTAGATTATTTTTATCTCATTAATTGTGCTCTTCATATCCAGAATTTCTGCTTGGGTGTTTTTTAAAGTTTCAATCCTTTTGCCAAAGCATTCCTTCTTCTCATTAATTTTATTCCTGATCTCAGTGAACAGTCTTTCTGAGTTTTCTTGTAACTCTTTGAGTTCCTTATGACAGCTATTTTGAATTCTCTGTCATTTAGATTGTAAATTTCTGTGACTTCAGGGTTGGTTTCCACAGACTTTTCATTTTCCATCTGCTCTGAATTGTTGCTGTAGTTTCTCATAGTGTTTGATGAACTAATCCTTTGTCAGTGCATTTTGCATTTGTGGTAGTGTCAGATCGCATATTCTACTTGCTACCACTGGGGGGAAGCAGGAGTTGTATTTCTGAACCCACCCCATCTTCTGGAAGTTGTAGGGGTATGGTAGGTGTTCCCATCAGCCAGGAAATCAAGTTCTTGCATGGACTCAGTGCTGTCTCTGCCTCTTCTTACAGTTTCCCAAGATGCTTTCCCATTTGTGGGACTATAGTGACACTATGGGCCCTCCTGCTGGTAGGGAAAACATTTGCATGAATGCAAAGGGCTGCTGCGAGAGGGTTGGGGAGTGCTCACCTGTGTCCACTACTTCCCAGGGGCCCAGCCCATCCACCTTCAGATGTATAGATGTGTGGGTCTCTCCGGCATCCTGTTGTGCTGTGTGGGTGTCGTCCATTGGTCAGTGAATGTCCATTTAGTTGTAGTTCAAAGGGGGAAAGATGAAGGGAACAGCTCACTCCACTATGTTGCTGACATCACTCTCCCCTTCTTTTTTACATTAAATTGCCTGAATGCTTCATCCTAATCTCTTTCTTCTTTATTATTATTTTATCCCCTATCCATTATTGTTGATTTTTTTTAAATATCAAGTTTTCCCATGTGTCCTTTTTTGTAGTTTGGCAGGATTAACGTTTATTGGATGTATTTATGCTTTTTTACCCTTTTCTGTCCATAATCAGCCACTCTGGAGTCATTGAAAAACTTGTTCTGTGCTGGAAACTGAGCATATGAATCACTTTTTGCCATTTTAGTGGTGTTCACTTTAAAGTATGAATGACACTTTGCCACTAAGCCTGTTTTTATAATAAAAGTACTTTTCAGTTAGGTAGAAGCTCTTGGCCAAAGATCTCAAATTATAATAGAGAATTAAATGTTAAATGCCCCAAACTGATGTAATCAGTAAGGTTTATTATGGCCATATGTGCACTATTATGCAATGGAAGAGGTGCCAAAACAATCTGGGGGTCTTTATTTCCAGGCTACGCACCAAGCATTGGCTACTTCAGGGATTCCATTTAACCTTTAAAACATAAATCCAGACTGTGATTTTGAATGATTTCATGATTTAGGGAATTAAAATTTAGCAGGCATTTAATGAATCCTGGTTACATTTCAGTCATAGTACTAGGCACAGTAGGATGAAAGAAAAAATTTTGAATATGAATAAATTACTATGCCAAGATACTCACATCCAGTATTAAGCAAAACCAACCCATCATATGCCAAAATTAACCATATGTCTTTATTTGTAAACTAACAAATTGTTGTGCTGAGCCCATTTCAAAGCCTTAGTCAAATGTTAAATATAGTTGGATATAGGGAAATCAACTATGAAAAAGCCAAAGATTTCATGTTATTATTCCTGGGCTTCCTAGTTGGCAGAGTTGGTAGGGAGAGATGAGTTGACTTACACAGTGTGAAGTCAATTAAAGGGTAAGAAATCTGTTATTAACTCCAGAAAATCATATATGGAAAAAATATATAAGGAGTAAAATATTGGTTCCTATGGGATTTTGATGTATCCAATAACATTTTAAAGATAATATTTGGAAAAAAGAAGGAAAACAAGTCTGATTGATAAGAAACTTGCAGAGCTATTAATAGTAGATTAAAGAACAGCAATTAGAGCAATTAGACAAATTATTGCAGATAGAAATTAAATATTTGTTTTATTCACTAAGGATGTGTCAAAAGTAAGTGCAATCTAAAATATCTCTCTTTTTGTAAGTCTCAGTTAGGTATTTTATGTTTTAATAATGACTGTTTAAAAGTGGCCATTTAGATGTCAGCATCATGGAGGAGTGAGTTGTCCTCTTTGTCTCTCCCCTGTAAGTTACAACCAGCAGGACACCCATAGACCAACAAAAGACTCTCTGTGCAGCACATTAGAACACCTGAGAGATCCATACATCTATACATCTGAGGGTGAGTTGAATGCACCTCCTGGAGGCAGTGGAACCAGGGGAGCATGGCAGCCACTCTTGAGACTGGAGGTCCTAGGATCTATGGCCACATCTGAACAGAGGCCCTAGGAACTGAGGTAACATCCACAAACAGAGGCCCCAGGAGTCCAGGCAGCCTACACTCATGGAGGCCTCAGGAATCATGGTGGACCTGTAACCAGAGACTCTGGGAAACATGACACTAACTGTGACCCAGCTCCTCCCCCCAGTGGTGGTGCCTCTGACATTGGCCTTTCCAGAAGCAGGGACTACATCAAAGATGTGGATAGCCTGGCAGTGGCAGTGGTGCCTGTGATGTGAGGTTCCAAAAAGCACACTGGCACCCAAGACCAGAGGCTGCAGGAGCCACAATGGCACTCATGGATCAGCCTCTCTGCCTCCCCCAGCAGTGGGGGGTGTCAGCCAACCTGAGGTTTCAGGAAATGTAATGGTGCCCATGACCCAGCCCCTTCTTCCACCCCTGGTGGCAACAGTGCCTCCAACATTGGCCTTCCAGCAGTGGGGGTTGCACCTAATATGTGGATACCCCCAAAGGCAGCAGTGCTTGTGACCTGAGGTTCCAGGAATCAGTCTGGTGCATGAGACTAGAGGCTGCAGGAGCTGCAGTGGCACTCACTACTCAGCCCCTCCCCCTCCCCCAGCAGTGGTAGATGGCACCTGTGATCCAAGGGTTCAGGAGCTTCAGCTGTGCCTGTGACCCCAGCCCCAGTTGAAGCCCCCCCCTACAGCAGTTGTACTAGCAGTAGAGGCTGCATACAAGACCCCAGGCCCCTGGCAGTGGCAGTAACACCTGTGAACCCAGCACTTCTAGCAGTGGCACTGCCAGTACCACTAGATAACCTGGGAGCAGCTGCATAGGCAGCGCACATAGCAGCAGCACCCAAGCCTATGGGGAGCCAGGTAATAGCAACAGTGAACTCAAAATCCTGACCCCCCAGCTTCAGAATCACCAGCAACATTGCCCCCCCAACTTGTAACATTGGCAACACCTGAATACCTGAGAAACCCAGATGTGATGGAGGTGCCCCTGACTCCAGATCCTGCCCCACTCTCCTCCTCCCCCTGGTGCAGTGGGGCAACCCACAACCCAGGTGGCCCTGGAAGTAGCAGAGGTGCTCACACCACAGTGACTCCAGTAGTGACACCAGAGAGAGCAGAAACATCATAAGCAGCAAGGCACCAATCATAAGCAGCAAGGCACCAACAAACTTTGATGCACAAGCAGTGCAAGGAGAGCACTGATGATGCCTCAGGCAGAGGCAGTGGAGGGTGGAATGCACAGGCTCTCAAATATAACCAGAATCAAAGAACCAAAGTAACCCAAGCCTTATCCAACTAAGAAAGGTGTTGGCTACCACAAATGCACCAGTAGAGGAACAACTCACTAAGCACCATGAAATACTACAGTAACGTGATAGCACAAAAAGAAAATGACAACACTCCAGAAACCAAACTTGAAGTCATGGAAGATTGCAATCTAACTGACAGAGAATTCAAAATAGCTGTCATGATGAAACTCAACAAGTTACAAGAAAACTCAGAAAGATAGTTCAATGAGCTGAAGAATAAAATTAATGAAAAGAAGTCCTTCACCACTCAAAAAGGATGAAACTCTAAAAAATACCAAATAGAAATTCTGGACCTGAAGAACACAACAAATGAGATGAAGAATAAAGTAGAAAGCAATGGAAATAGAGCAGACCATATGGAAGAGAGAGTTAGTGAGCTCACATATAGAAATCTAGAAATGATAGAGGAAATAGCTAAGATTTTTTAAAAATGGAGAAATTCTATGAGAAATATCTGACTCAATAGGAAAAGGAACATAAGGGTAATGAGTATCCCAGAAGGAGAGGAGAGGGAGAAAGGAGCAGTGAGCTTATTTAAAGAATTAATAGCTGAGAACCTCCTGAACTTAGGAAAGGAACTGTATATATAAGTACATGAAGATAATAGATACACCTAATGATCTCACTGTAAAAAGGCCTCCAAGACACATTATAGTAAAACTGTCAAAAGTCAGGGACAAAGAAGGAATATTAAGGGCAGCCAGAAAGAAAAACTAACTTACAAAGGAACCCCTATTAGGCTATCAATAGATTTCTCAGCAGAGACTCTACAAGCTAGGAGACAGTGGAATGATATATTCAAAATATTGAAAGATACAAACTATCAGCCAAGAATACTCTATCCAGCAAAGTTATCCTTCAGATAAGAAGGAGAAATAAAGGCTTTCCCAAACAAACAGAAGATGAGGGAGTTCATCACCACTAGACCGGCTTATAGAAATCTTGAAAAGATGTCTCCTATCTGAAAAGAAAAGGTAAGGGTATACAAAGCTTTGAGCAAGGTGATAAATAGAACCAGAAAATTGCAACTCTGTATTAGAATAGGTTAGTAAACACTTAATTATAACATAAAGGCTAAAGGGAAAGAAAGCATCAAAAATAACTATAACCACTTCAATTTGGTAACAAACTTGCAATGCAAAAAGGGATAATTTATAACAACAAAAACATAGTAGGAGAAGAGGAAAATGATGGACCCGTTTAGGTAAATAATGGTAAGGTGCTGTCAGCAGAAAAAGGAATATATCATCTATGAGATTTTTTATGCAAACCTCATGGTAACCACAAAAATTTAATAACAGAGTCACAAAAAATTTTAAAAGAGGAAACTGAGAAACAGATCACAGAAATCCACCAAACTGAAATGGCAGACAGAAGCACAAGGAAAAAGAAAAAATGGAAATATAGAACAACCAGAAAACAAAAGATCAAATGGCAGTATTAAGCCCTCATATTTCAATAATCACCCTAAATGTAAGTGGATTGAATTCATCATTCAAAAGACACAGAGTAGCTGTACCTCCAAAGACAAACATAGGCTCAGAGTGAAGATGAAAGATGATACTGTAAGCAAATGGCAACCAGAAGAAAGTGAGTATAGCCATGCTTATATCAGATAAAATAGACTTTAAGCCAAAAAAGTTAACAGGAGACAAAGATGGATAATATATAATGATAAGGGCACATTGCACCAAGAAGACACAACAGTTATTAATATATATTCACCGAACATAGGAGAACCAAAGTATATAAAGCAAGATCTAAAGGGAGAAATTGATGGCAACCTAATAGTAGTAGGGAACTTTAATAACCCCAATGACATCAATGGATAAATCATCCAGACACAATGTCAACAAGGAAACATTGGCCTTACATGCAACACTAGACCAGGTGGACTTAATAGATATATATAGAACATCTCATCCAAAAGCAGCAGATTGCACCTTCTTCTCAAGTGCACATAGAACATTCTCAAAAGTAGACTGTATGTTGGGAAACCAAGCAAGCCTCAACAAACTAAAGAAGATTGAAATCATGTTCAGCATCTTTTCCAACCACGATGGTATGAAACTAGAAATCAACTACAAGAAAAAAAAGATGGAAAAGTCACAAATATGTGGAGACTAAACAATATGCTACTGAACAACTATTGGATCAATGAAGAAATCAAGGGAGAAATCAAAAAATACCTGGAGACAAATGAAATTGAAAACACAACATACCAAAACCCATGGGATGGAGCAAAAGTGCTACTAAGAGGGAAGTATATAGCAATATGGGCCTACATAAAGAAGCAAGAAAAACTCAAATAATGAATTTAACACTACACCTAAAAGAACTAGTAAAAGAAGAGCAAATAAAGCTCAACATCAGTAGGAGGAGGGAAATAATAAAAATCAGAGTGGAAATAAATGAAATAGTAACTAAAAATACAATAGAAAAGATCAATGAAATGGTGAGCTAGTTCTTTAAAAAGATTAAAAAAATTGACAAACCTTTATCTAACCTCACCAAGAAAAAAAGACAAAGCTCAAATAAATGAAATCAGAAACAGAAGAGGAGAAATTACAATGGATGCCACAGAAATACAAAGGATTATAAGAGAATACTATTAAAAGGTATATGACAACAAATTGGATAACCTAGAAAAAAAATGGATAAATTCTTAAAATCATAAACCTCCCAAAACTGAATAAAAAAAGGAATCTTAATAGACTGATCACTAGTAAGGAGATTGAAACAGTAATCAAAAACCTCCGCCCAAACTAAAGTCCAGAACCAGACAGCTTCACTGGTGAATTCTACCAAATATTCAAAAAAGAATTAGTACAATTCCTTCTCAAACTCTTCCAAAAAATAGAAGAGGAGGAAATATTTCCAAACTCATTTTACGAAGCCAACATTACCCTGATACCAAAAACAGACAAGGACAACATGAAAGAGGAAAATTACAGGCCAATATCACTGATCAACATAGAGGCAAAAATCATCAACAAAATATTAGGAAATCAAATACAACAATACTTTAAAAGGATCATTCACCACGATCAAGTGGGATTTATTCCAAGGATGCAGGGATGGTTCAACATTCACAAATCAATCAATGTGATATACCACATTAAAAAATGAAGAACAAAAATCCCATGATCATCTCAATAGATGCAGAGAAAGCATTTGATAAGATTCAACATCCATTTATTAAAAAAACTGTCAATAAAATGTGTATAGAAGGAAAGTACCTCAACATAATAAAGGCCATATATGACAAACCCACAGCCAGCATCATACTCAATGGTGAAAAACTGAAAGCTATTCCTCTAAGAACAGGAAAAAGACAAGGATGCCCATTCTTGCCACTATTATTCAACATAGTATTGGAAGTCCCAGCCAGAGCAATTAGGCAAGAAAAAGAAATAGGTATCCAAATTAGAAAGGAGGAAGTAAAACTCTCACTATTTGCAGATGACATGAGTCTACATATAGAAAACCTAAAGAATCCACCAAAAAACTATTATAAATTATTAACAAGCCCAGCAAAGTTGCAGGATACAAAATCAATATACAAAAATTATTTGCATTTCTATACACTAACAACAAACCAGCAGAAGGAGAAATCAAGAACAAAATCTGATTTACAATTGCAACAAAAAGAACAAAATACTTAGGAATAAATTTAATCAAGGAGGTGAAAGAACTATACACTGAAAACTATAAGACATTGAAAGAAAGTGAAGAAGACACAAAGAAATGGAAAGATATACCATGCTCATGGATTAGAAGAATTAAATAGTTAAAATGTCCATAATACCTAAAGCAATCTACAGATTCATTGTGATCCCAATCAGAATCCCAATGACATTTTTCACTGAAGTAGAAGAAAAAATCCTAAAATTTATATGGAACAATAAAAGACTGCAAATAGCCAGAGCAATCCTGAGAAAAATTATCAAGGGTGGAGGTATCACACATCCTGATTTCAAAATATACTACAAAGCTATAGTAATCAAAACAGCATGATACTGTCAGAAAATCAGACACATAGATCAGTGGAACAGAACTGAGAGCCCAGAAATAAGCATACACATCTATAGACAGCTAATTTTCAACAAAGGAGCCAACAACATACAATGGAGAAAGGAAAGCCTCTTCAACAAATGGTGTTGGGAAAACTGGATAGTCACTTGCAAAAGAATGAAAGTAGACCATTATCTTACACCATGCACAAAAGTTAACTTGAAATGGATTCAAGACTTGAATGTAAGACCTGAAACCATAAAACCCCTAGAAGAAAACATAGGCAGCACGCTCTTTGAGATCAGTTTTAGCAGTATCTTTTTGACTTTCATGAGTACCTCAGGCAAGGGAAACAAAAGAAAAAATAAACAAATGAGACTGCATCAGACTAAAAAGCTTCTGCACAGCAAGGGAAACCTTCAATAGTAACAAAAGACAGCCTGCCAATTGGGAGAAAATATTTTCAAACCATATATTTGACAAGGGGTTAATAGTGAAAATAAATAAGGAACTCATACAACTCAACTACAACAAAAAATAAACAACCCAATCAAAAAATGGTCAGAGGATATGAACAGACATCTTTCCAAAGATATATAGATGGCCAACAGGCACACGAGAAGATGTTCAACATCACTAATTATTAGGAAAATGCAAATCAAAACCACAATGAGGTATCACTCCATGCCCATCAGAATGGCTATTATTAAAAAGACAAGAAATAACAAGTATTGGAGGAGATGTGGAGAAAAAGGAACCCTCATACACTGCCGGTGGGAATGCAAATTGGTTTGGCCACCATGGAAAACAGTATGGAGATTTCTCAGAAAATTGAAAATATAAATACCAGGTGATCCAGCTATTCCAATTCTGGGTGTTTATCCAAAGAACATGAAAGCACTAATTTGAAGAGATATATGCACCCCTATGTTCATTGCAGTATTATTCACAATAGCCAAGGCTTGAAAGCAACCTAAGTGCCCATCAACAGATGAATGGATAAAAAAGATATGGTATGCTACTCAGCCATAAAAAAGATGAAATCTTGCCATTTGTTAGCAAGTCAGATGGACCTTGAGGGTATTATGCTAAGTGAAGTAAGTCAGATGGAGAAATACAAATACCATATGATTTCACTCATATGTGGAAGATAAGCAAACAAACAATCACATGGATACAGAGAACAGATTAGTGGTTACCAGAGGGGAAGGGGCAGGGGGAGGAGAAAAGGGGTAAAGGAGCACATGTGTACAGTGACAGATGGCAACTAGACTTTTGGTGGTGACCATGACATAGTCTATACAGAACTCAAAATATAATGATGTACACCTTTACATAATGTTGTAAACCGATATGACCTCAATAATAAAAAAAGATACCAGGGGCTTTGAGCAGGGGATGGGGAATTATTATGTAATGGGTACAGAGTTTCTGTTTGAGATGATGAAAAAGTTCTGGAAATAGATATTGGTGATGGTTGCAAAACATTGTGAATGTACTCAATGTCACTGAATTATACATTTAAAAATGGTTAAAATTGTAAATTTATGTGTGTATATTTTACCACAATAAAAAGATGAAATATGAATAAAGGCCATTTAAAATATATTATGTTTCATTATAAATGTAATAATGCATGTGAAAGTGTTTAGTAAACTATAAAGTGCTATATAAATGCTTGACATTTTGTATATTAAGTCCTATAAATTTGTGAGAGGTATATTGCCTGATAAGGCATTTGACAAGGTCGAAGATAAATTATGAGAGAGAAAATAGGTGACGCTTTGACTTGTACCACCTGGACTGATTTCTGTAGACTAGTGAGATGAAGAGAGACATAATTATGAAAGCAATAAAATGGTAAAGATGTTAGTTTCTTAAATGGCTAGATATTAGTAATATCTTATTGAGCAAAGGTTACTAAGTTTAAATCAGATTAAATACTCAAGTTCAACTGATTA
The DNA here is from genome assembly GCA_031878705.1 of Tapirus indicus. Taxonomy (NCBI): domain Eukaryota; kingdom Metazoa; phylum Chordata; class Mammalia; order Perissodactyla; family Tapiridae; genus Tapirus; species Tapirus indicus. The sequence continues at coordinate 83,528,886 of CM062942.1, read as the reverse complement.
TTTTCTATTTTGAATTGATAGAATTACATAATCAGTACTTTATAATGGCAATAGAATATATATATTTTTTATTCTTCACATTTCAGCATTTGTCTTCTAGGGGAAATGCTGGGCCTGAAAAAATGGAGCTTCAAGATTTTAGAAGTCCTACATAGCAATTGTTCAAAAGATGTTAGTTCTACATTCTGGGTTTTGGATAGTACAGGTATAGTTCATTTGAATTTTTCCCTCCTATTTTCCTTGGATTAGATTATTTTCTATTAACAGAACCTCATCAAAAGGAATATCCTCATTTTGCTGGACGTACATTTAATGCCTGTGTGATTATGTTAAGTCAATTCAAACTGGCTTACAAAAGGAAGAAAAAGGAGTAGAATCACTAGTTATCTGCTCTTCAAACTTCTCCATTATATTCTGTTTTATCTTTGAAAATTTGGGGGCAGGGGAAAGGACAGAAATCTTTTTTCCTTAGGGATAAATGATGACAGATATGAGAGAAACTGACTTTTCTCTGTTTGATATGTAATAAGACACAGGGGGGGTAAAAGCAGCTTCCACAGGCAAACATTAAAATTAGGTTCTATTACATTTAGAATTGATCAATATGATTTTATTTATTTTCAGTCATGCTTCATATAAACGTTTGGGGCTTAGAGTTTGAGGTTTAGCTAGTTTATTTGGTATATTGTGAAGCACAACAAACATAGAAAATTACAGCTCTATAAGCTGTTGCAATCAATAGCAATAATGATGCCTTACATTCATATAGTGCTTTACAGTATATAGAGCAATTTCTTACAATGATTACATCCAGAATCTTCGCAACAGTAATGGAAGTAGGCATAGTACAGTCAAATGGTGTTAAGAAGCCTTTGGAGTCATAGATCAGGAATTGAATCTTGGCTCTGCTACTTGCTTTAAATTTGAGCAAGTTACCTTGAGCCCCAGTTTCTTGTATTTTGTAAAATGGGAATGATAATTAAAAATCCATCTAGCACAGTTGTTATGAGGAACTCACGATCACATATATTTATAGCACCTGATTCCAAGGAGTTGGTATGTATTGCTGTGTAAGCAGAGTGAATTTTATTTAATCTCCATCTACAGATGAAACTTTGGAGGCTTTCAGAGGTTGTGACTTGCTCAATGTTCAACCAGGACTTGAAATCGTATTTGGACTAATAATAATTCCAAAGCTTTACATTACACCACACTCCATGTATAGAGTGTCTATAATCTGGGATGTGGTCAGTGAATCATTGGAATTATTTCATTTAATATGATTTAATTTTTCCCTGCTCCATTGTATGGTCACAGTCAGCTGCCTGTGAGGTTTTTTTTCTTCTTTTGAGTATTATCGATCATGGCTGAATTCCCTGCAGTTCTAAATAACCAATAGAATATGGCAGAGGTGGTGTTGTCTGCCTTCTGAGGATTGATCATAAAAAGTAAAGAGGCTTTAGCTTTGTTTGCTGGAACACTTGCACTTAGAGCCCTGAGTTGCTATGTGAGAGGTCTAACTACTCTGAGATCCCATGTTGTGTGACTTAAGTCACATGCAGAGGTCATGTGTATGCACTTTGGTTGAAAGCGCCTTTTGAGCCTAGCCTTCCAGCCATTTCTGCCAAGGCACCAGACATGTGAGTGAAGCCATCTTGGACCCTCCAGGTCAGCCCATCTGCCATCTGAGTACAAGTGAATAACCTTGGTTGAGGCCCAAAAAAAGAGGAGAAAAATTGTTCAACTGGGCCTTGCCAGAATTCCTGACTTAGAGAATCTGTGAAATATGATAAAATGGTTGTTGTTTAAGCCACTTAACTTTAGGGTAGTTAGTTACGTAGCAATAGATCACTGGAGCAGGCTGTTTACATATGCAATTCTATCTTCATGGAATGCTTTTCCTGTCTCTCTGTCATTTTCACCACCTTCCTTTTGTCTCTTTGATAGGGATAAAAGATGAGTGTATAGTCATGTTTTTATTATCTTAAAAGAAAACCAAATGAGCAAAGAAATATTTTAATCAGACAGTGAGAAGTGAGAAGGAATGGGAATATAGTTGCAAGGACATGGATGACACTATAGATGTTGCATAATGGAAGAAGAAAAATTGTGACACGTAAAGAGAAAGTTTGAATCACAAAATTGTTTGGAAACAATACTTGGAAAGATAAATATTGGTAATGACACAATGAAACAGTTGGTTCAGTAAAGCTGTTTTTTATTTTTTAAATTAGATAATTGGAATAGTGAGAGTTTTGCTTGAGGCATGAGCCTGTGACCATGATATATGCTCTTCCATGTTCTTCCATGGTCCGGTTAGATAACTTTTGTTGAGCACTAATAAAAACAATAATGATAATTAATATTTATTGAGGATACTTAATACATTATCTTCTTTAATCTTCATGCAAACCTAGCTATGTAAGTATATTGTCGCCATTATACTAACTTTAAAAAACAAGAAAACTAAAACTCCACAGGGTTAGGAAACTACCCAAAGTTTCACAGTCTGACTCCAAAGCTTGAGCCTTTTCCACTCAAGCCTCCGACTGCCATAGCTGCACAATAGCCAGTTACTTTATGTTTCTTCTTATTTACATTTTCTCTTCCTTTGTCATAGGTAGTATCACTGAGCTAGAGAGATGATTTTCAACATCATGTGCATGTCCTCAAGAGGCAGAGAAGAGAATACAGAGAATAGCTGGAAGAATGTAGGTAGCTGAATGGAAACCTATTCACACTACTGGAAATGTGGAGTCATAAATATTTCTTTTATTTTTCTATTCCAGACCTATTAAAAATGTCACCTCAAGATTCTATTAACATAACTAAATTTTCAATGCTTCTGGAAATAGAAGCTCCTTAGCATGCTACACAAAAGAAAAGAGGACTGCCTTACTTCTAGGGAATTGCTGTTGTGATTTGCAATCTGAGGTCTGTAAGTTTGCTGTGTTGATGTTTTCAATTTGTAGTCTATACATTTGAAAGTTTCTGTTGGGAATGTTTGCATTTGTAGTCTACTAGATAGCAGACTGTGTGCTGACGTCTAAGCTTGCTGTGTGTATGTTTCCAAATTCGGTGTGCATTTGCAAATTTACTAGTGTGCTGGATCAAAGCCTGTAACTGAAGTTGGCTTGCAGACCAAAGCATTGGCTGGTGGAGGAGTTTGAGATTAGGGATTGATGAAATGTAGTGGGCAGCACACTTCCTTTGAAGGTCCACTGCTGGAATCCTCAGTCATGTTTGTTTTCATACGAAAATGTGAGCTACAGGGAAGAACTATCTCCAAACGAAATTCCATATTTTTAGTAGCAACGTCTTTTTATTTTCATAGCAGAAGCAGCAAGAACATTTAGTTTGGTTGGCCAAAATAAGTCTTATGCTTTTAATTTACCCTTTGATATAGTGGCTTTCAAACATTTTTGATCATGACCCATATTTAAAAATGAATTTTAACTCAAGATTCAGTACTCACATACATATATAACTGCAATAAAAGTTTTGGGGAACAATAATTCCCTTACTGATAGCTTTGTTTGATGTTCTCTTCTCTTCTGTTCTACTCTACTCTAGTCTATATTTTATTCTAGTTTAGTCTGTTCCATTTAAAAAAAAGCTACCATAACCCACTGAAATGATTTAATGACCCTAATTTATGGATCTCCCTGCCCCCGTAGTTCCAGAGCTTACTGCTTTATTGATGACAGAACCCAGGCTCCAGCTTCTGACTTGTAACAGGAGATGGCCCAGAACAAGGTGGGAGCAGTAGAAGGACACCCAAAAATTCTCTTTTTCAAATGAGAAAAAAAGTGAAAAAATTCAATAGAGATGAAGAATAGTTTGTCATTATTTGTAACACAATAATATGTGGAAAGAATCATTTGTGGATTTTAGATTTTTTTCCCCCTTGACTGGGTTAACAGAAACATTGGAATACATGTAATGTACCTTAAATAAAATTTTAGCATCACAATTTTTATGTGGTCACTTAGCTTTTTATTTCTTCTGATTTTAAAAGTAATATACAATTATTTACAGATAATTTGCAAAATCCAAATTGTTGAGTCAGTAAATAAAAACTACCTATAATCCCACCACCTATTAATAATACTTAATAATACATTGATATAACTCTCATTCTTCTCATGCTATACCTTTTATACACATTTTTTAAACAAAAATTAATGTCATACCTTATATATTCTACATTTTACTTAAGATTATAACATAAGGATTTCCATGCCATTAAATATTCTTTGAATATGATATTAATGTGAACATTATATTAAAGCTATGCACTATGATTTATATATCCATTTCTTTGTTGCTAGACATTTAACTTGTTTTTATTTGCTCATTCAAATAAATAATGTTGCATTGAACATTATTGCACATACATCATAGTTGATTTTTCACCTCATGATATATTTTCCAGGATGTGGAACTAATGGATCAATAAGTATAATTATTAATGCTTATTTAAGTATGTTGCCAAATTTCTTTCCAGAAAGGCTATAGCAATTTATGTTCTCACAAACAGTGTATGAGAGTACTTTTGCCACTGCATCCTCTTAAAAAAATAAAACATTTGTATTGTCTTAAGAAAATTGCCAATTTAATGCCTATTACTTTTATTTTTGTTTATGTTTATTTTATAAAATTTTATAATTATATTTGTACCTGTATTTTCTATAATTGTAAAATTTGAGAACAATACAATACATTTGATTTCTCTTCATGTAAGTTGAAACATTTAGCATCTTCTACTATATCCTTTCAGCACTTCCCAGTATATGCCAATATAACTTAGGATTATAGACCTGTATTATTATTATTAGTGCATAATTGTTGCATTGTTGTAATATTATTTTATATATTACTTTATCTCTTGTAATTAGTTTTCTTTACAATAATGTCTCCATATGTTTAATTGCTATAAATGATCATTACAAACCTATTCTTGAGTCTTACTTTCAATTTTGGAGCATTTTTTTAAAATATATATTCTGAGCTCTAATACCCTAGGGATTTTTAAAAAATTTAATCATCTCCTTTCAGCCCTTGCAATGATGCATCACTGGGAACTATAGTTTCCTCAAGGAATTTAGCAATTTTACTGAAGAGGGCCAGGTGAGGGTGGTTATCTCTGACTTTAAAAGGTTCCCAAATGGTAGATGAGTGACCAACACATTTTTAGTTTACATCTGCATCCTTGAGTCACTAATATGACAATATAAAATGAGAACAATGCAGGTCTTCTCTTATGTATGTTTTGCTTGTCCATGTCATTTTAAAAATGTTAAGCATAAGTTGGCCTTTGCCTCATAGATCTGCCCATCTACTAAAAGTGGCTTCTTCCATGGCTTTTCAGATTCTACACCTTGCTCTGTTTTTGTAGGTATTTAAATGGGAAGGTGGAGTAATGTGAATCAGATATCACCATCTCAACTTAGAATGGCCATTTATTTGTTTGGACTATAGAGTCTGATAGAGTTGAAAGACTATCCTACAGCATTAGAAGGCTTACTATATGTTTGTGAAGTGTTTTGGGTGTATATGTTGTGTGTGTGTGTATGTGTGTGTGTGTGTGTGTGTGTGTGTGTGTGTGTGACTATTTTATATCTACAGCATGAAATCCTATAGGATCCTCTAATGAACTCTACTAAATAATCATTTCCAAATTATTTATTATTTTAATATTTATTATATATAAAATATATATTTTATATTTATGTTTATTTTATACAAATGTATTTACTTACACATATTTATTTATATAAACAAAAATGTGTAAATAAATCATATAATATACAAAATTATATATTATATAATTATATAGAATATATATTATATAATGTAATATATAATATAAATTATATAATTAGAAATTATATAATATACAAAATAATATATATAAATATATTTATCTTTATTATTTTTATATTTATTAGTTTAAAACGTGATGGGAGCCAGTTTCAAATTTTGAATAATTTTGTTCAAACCTTTAAAGAACTATCACAATGCATGGTGGGGGATTTGGTGATATAAAGTTTTGTTTCTGCTGGATGCATATCTAATATAGCCCTCCTCTCTTGCCTGAATGCAGCATATACATGGAATCTAAATTGCACCTCTGTCTTTAAATAATGCTGACCTTGCAAAACAGATTTTTTGTGAAAGCTGTTTTGACTAATGACTTAATAGAATTGCTACTCAATTTCTGTCTTAAGGTATTTCATAAGATGAATGGATTCACATCTTTAAATCACTTCTGATGAATTAGTGAAGATCAAGTGATTTCAAACACAATGTAGATGACATGAATGAGTAAAATAACATAAAGTATAACTTTTCCTTCACCATACATGCAACGTAAGATACAATGTTGGTGATAAGCAAAAGGAAATAATGGAAAAAGAAGAGCAGGAGTGTGCTAATACTTATTGAATTTTTACAACGTGCTAGAGTAGGGTCATTGTACATCAATTCATTTAAGATAGAAGGAAGAAAAATATTACATTATATGAAAGAAGATAGAGTGTACATTTGGCCCAGTTTCTGTCTTCAATTGCAGAATAATATACTACTAGTTTTATAAACTTTTAGCTAGTAGTTTTACATAAAAAAGTAAGCTATTGAATGGATATTTATATTTGGGCCGTGATTAAAACAGATTATTTGACATGTAAATTTTATTTCTCATATTTTGAAATAAGATATGTAATATTTTCAAGGAACAAAAAGCAAACATATTCTAATTGTTTTGACATGCTTGATAGTAACTATATTTTTTAAAACTGGGTGCGCTCCCCTCATTGTTCCTTTAATACATATAGAGACTGAAAATGTTATTAATTATAATAAGGTAGGTAAATTTCATAGGCTTAATAAACTAGAAATTAAGTTCAAAGAAAAGAAAACTGTTTCTGTCAGTGATATATGGCCAACTTCCACCAAGTTTGGAAACATCGAGTTTTAGGTATCTTTATAAAAATTATTTTATATGAAATACTGCGATTAGTAGAAAGTAACTTAAAAATAAAACAAAACTTAGAGATTAGCGTAAAACTTTGCAGACTGTAGTCAACCATTTACCTCTGCTTTCTCCTCATACCTTGCTAAAAATGGCAATGAAAAAAGGCTAAACAGGACATCAACCCGTAAAGGAAAAGAGAGCAGGAAAGAATATAGCAAAGGCAAGATTTTGAAACTAGAAGTCATACGGTTTAGCAAACAAGGGAAAGCTGAAAGCTAAGCCAGGAAGTGATGGGGTGGCATGGAAACAACCCAGGAGAAAGGCGGTGAGGAAGAGATCTACAGATGCTGACTTTTGGGAATTCCCTAAGGAAACAGCCCAATCACATTGTCACACCGGAAGCCAACGCTTTATTGGTTCATTAAGCCTCATCCATGCTCAGAGTTTCCAATTAGTGTTTTATGTGCTTTACTCTTAAATACAAGTGTACTGCCATAATCACCACATATTTGAGGAAACTCTGTAACAAGAAAGACGGGAAACAAAAGAAGTCTAAAGGTAAAAGAAACTTTAGAAAACAGAGACAATGTAGGGAACAGAACAAATTTTTCTTAAAAAGCATAATTACTATCCTCACAGAAATAAGAAAAAAAGAACAGGAGGCTATGAAAAAAATAGATAACTCAAAGTAGTTCTTGAAATACAAAAATGTGACAGCAGAAATTAAAATTTAATAGAAGGGTTGGATGGTCAAGTTGAGACCTTTCTACAGAAACACTGCAAGATAGAATACAATAATGGGGCAATCCCTTCAATATTCTGAGGAATTTCTTTAAAAATAACTTGAATTCTCTACCCAGTCAACCTATTAATCAAATGTTAGGATAGAACAAAAGTATGTGCAGGTATACGAGATCTCAAATGTTTACACCCATCAGCTCTTTTCAGGAATCTCCTGGAGGTTGTGCTCCTTCTCCAAAATGAGAGAATAATCTAAGAAAGAGTAAAGCATAGGATACAGGAAAGAAGGAAGCCAATATAAAAATGGGAATGGGAATCCCTAGGATGATGTTGAAGGGAGACAAAAAAGAGCACAGCTATGCAATAGACTCAGGGAGGCACCGGGCTAAAGCGGAGCAGGAGGATGAAGTGTTCTTGAAAAGCTACCTTCAAGAAGAGTAATTACATTTATAGATTATTTGACTAGCTGGAAGAATTGAAAGGAGATTTACATCTCTAGTGGAGAGTTTGAGGATAAAATAGAAACATGTACACAGAAAAACTGCAAATAAATAAATGCAAGTATTAACTCTGGGGATAACTGTTATATGTGAAAGGAAATGCGATATTCTGTTACTATCTACTTGCTTATAATAGTATAAACAATTAATGTTTATTTTTACCAAGAAGTATGATATAACTATTTTGTGAGAATAGGGAAGGGCAAGAGTGCAAATGTGAGTGTGTATGTGCACACATATGCATATGTGTGCACACGTGGTTAGGGAGTGTGAAGGACCTAAATCTTTTCTTCCATAGTAGAAAGGCAATATATAATTTAAAAAACAAAAAGCCTAGAAATAGCACTGTAAGCATGCTATTTAGAAGTATATACATGCTAAAATACACAGCTGAAAGAATGGACAGTTATTGCCCCTGGAGCAGAAATACAGGGTGGAGAAGGACAGGATAGAAAATGTTATTTTTATTATAAATGTATAATATTTATTTATGTATAAATATTTAATCTTAAAAATATGTACACAAATAATATTGATAACTTATCAGTTAATGAAAGAAAAGCACATGGGATGGTGTACTGGTGGGTCCCTGGGAACCTCTAGGTGAACTGGCCTCATTCATAGCATATTGCTGTCCTCAGCCTTTATTCATTCTTTCAACAAATATTTTTGAGAATTGACAGCATATCAGGCACTGTTTTAAGTGTTGGGAGAACAACAATGTGCAAAAACCTCAATTTTCATATGCCTCACCCAAGCTCCTCTATTGCTCTTGTCTACAACCAGACATTCTGCACCTTATAGAATCTAGAGTATTTCATGTACAAGGTACCATTTAAATGGATATGTAACTAGGTTAGGAAGAAGCTTTACTCTCTTATAAGCCCTGGATAAATTAAAAATAAATGTTAGTTGAAATAAAAATAATTTAAAAATTACTTTATTCTCATGGTTTGTTGGCAGGAAAGAATTCTCATGGTAAAGCACATGGACTCTCAAGGGACTCTGAATAGCAATAACAATTATGAAAAAGAAAAAAGTTGGAGGATTCACAATTCCTGATTTCAAAATATATTACAAAGCTACAGTAATCAAAACAGTGTAGTACTGGCATAACAACAAACAAGTAGATCAATGGAATAGAATAAAGAACCCAGAAAAAAACCTTCATGTATATGGTCAAATGATCTTCCACAAGGGTGCCAAGTCCACTCAATGGGGAAAAGACAGTCTCTTCAACAAATGGTGTTGGAAAAACTGATATCCACATGCAAAAGAATGAAGTTGGACCCTTATCTTACACCATATACAAAAATTAACTGAAAATTAATTAAAGACCTAAAAGTAAGACCTGAAACTGTAAAACTCCTAAAAGAAAACATAGGGGAAAAGCTTCATGACGTTGGACTGGCTATGATTTCTTGGATATGACAGCAAAAGCACAGGCAGCAAAAGCAAAAATAGACAAATGGGTGTACATCAAACCTGAAAACTTTTGCATTTCAAAGGACACAGTCAATAGAGTGAAAAGGCAACCTACAGGAGTTGCCAGAGGTGCATAAGAGGGGTGGGCAGTGGGCAAAATGGGTAAAAGAGGTCAAAAGATACAAACTTTCAGTTATAAAATAAATGTTATGGGGATGTAATGAATAGCGTGGTGACTACAGTTAATAATACTGTATTGCATATTTGAAAGTTGCTAAGATAATAGATCTTAAAAGTCCTCATCAAAAAAAAAAAAGAAAGAAAAATCAAAGAAAGGCAACCTAAGGAGTGGGAGAAAATATTTGCAAATAATATATCTGATGAAGTGTTAATATCCCTCATATATAGAGAGCTCCTATAACTCAACAACAAAACATTAAATGTTAAAAATAAATAGATATTTCTCCAAAGATGATACACAAATGGCCAACAAGCACATGAAAAGATACTCAACATCAGTAATCATCAGAGAAATGTAAATCAAAACTACAATAAGATATCACCTCACACCCACTATGATAGTTACTATTAAAAAAACACAGAAAATAAGTTTTGGCGAGGATGTGGAGAAGTTGTTCACTGTGGATGGGATTTTTAAAATGGTTCAACCACTACGGAAAACAGTATGGAGGTTCCTCAAAATATTAAAAATAAAACTACCATATGACCCAGCAATCCCACTTCTGGGTATATACCCAAAAGAATTAAAGCAGGGTCTCAAAGAGATATTTGCACATCCATGTTCATAGCAGCACTACCCACAATAGAAAGAGATGTAAGCAACATAAATGTCCACTGATGGATGAATGGATAAACAAATTGTGGTGTATACATACAATGAGATATTATTCAGACTTAAAAAGAAAGGAAATCCTGTCATATGCTACAACATAGGTGAACCTTGAGGACATTATGCTAAGTGAAATAAGTCAGTTACAAAAAGACAAATACAGTCATGCATCACTTAACATTACGGATACATTCTGAGAAATGCATTGTTAGATTATTTCATCATTGTGTGAACATCACAGAGTGTACTTACACAAACCTAGATAGTATAGCTAGTAAGGATAAAATAGAAACATGTACACATGTACACACCTAGGCTGTATGGTATTCATCTTATGGGACCACCATCATATATGCGGTCCATCTTGGACCAAAACATCGTTATGCAGCACATGACTGTACTATATGATTCCACTTATATGAGGTATCTAAAGTATTCAAATTCATGGAAACAGAAAGTAGAATGGTGGTTACCAGGGACTGGGGGAAGGGGGAAAAGGGAGTTGTTTACTGGATATAGAGTTTCAGATTTGCCAGATGAACAAGTTCTGGAGATCTATTTCACAACAATGTGAACATACGTAACACTACTGAACTGTACATTTAAAAGTGATTAATATGGTAAATTTTATGTTGTGTGTTTTTCACAGTACAAAAAATTGCTTAGCTAGACAAAAAAGTGAATTCTCATAACCTCAAACAGTAAGAACATCCGGGTTTTTCCACGGGCTTTTCTAATGCCATTGGATCATAAACTGACTATGTACACAAGCATGCTCACAGCTGCCCTCTGTGGAGTATATTCGCCCTCAGCCAAAAAAAAAAAAAAATCTGTTCTTTGAGAAACTGTTGGGTTATATGGAATTTTACAGTAAAGTGCTCAAGCTGTTAGTGAATACTCAAACAAATATGCATGGTTTTCTTGCTGTTCTAGTAGCTGAGTGGTGAAGATGCGCTGAAAGAGGTGGAGTTGCATCTTGGATTATAAGAAAGGACTTTTCTCAGGGTCTCAAGACAGAGTCTGATAGTGTAAAACAAACCTCATGAGAATTTTGTTGATTCCATGGTCAATAAAGGCAGTGATTTCCTCAGAGAACTGGCATGGATCCATTATAACCCTTCTCCCCTCCAAAGTTGGCTCTGTCTGCAGAATATGTAATATCCAAGCATCACATATTCACACCTGTCTTTGTATCCTTTTCACTGTCTCATGCATGGAAGGTGCTCAATAAATATTTATTTTATACATGAATGCATGAATTTTTAGTTTTTAAAAATACCAAAGAACTTTTATTCTAAAGGGAACACTGAATTAGAAGTCAGACAATCATGATATTAGCCCAGGCTGTCTAATGATCCAGTCATGACAGTCATTTGAATTTTGGCAAGTCACAACCCCATGAGTGGAACAGTCCTCATCTGTAAAATAAGGACATTACGAATAAAAACAAAAACAATAATGACAATACTTGGATAAAATTAGAGAATGCTTTTTGATGCATTTGTAAACTGCATGGCAATATAAAATATAGTATGGCATTAATTTTGAGAATTTACTACATGTCTTGTTCTATGCTAGGTGCCCTGGGGGATAAAAAGGAAGCATGATCCTTTACTATTCATTCAAAAGGTAATACACTCCTCCATCTAATTTTGAAGGACTACATTTTTGCTTTTAAAAAAGAGATTAGTGACAGGAAATTACATAGATGGGCACAGTTAGATGTTAAACAGCAAGCTCTAGTGGTACACCCACGCTTGTAGCCTAAACCACAAGTTTGACTGACAAGTTCAAATAGCTTGATTACTGACACAGCCCTGTAGAAGATAACAAATCTTTTGCCAAATTTTGTTTTGTTTTGTTTAAGCAAGTAGAAAGTGCTATGAATTGCTACTGGCTTTTATAAGAGGATAGCTCAGGACACCTGATAATTGTGGGATCTGATCACATTATTCTATAAAAACTAGGAAACTGTTACGAGATTGGAAATTGAAATCCTGAGTCCTATATCATGTCTTTGAACTCTGAATATGTGTATCATTGTAGTATATACTACTACAATATACTACAACAAAACACATACGCTAGTGGCATTTTTTATGTATTTTTGGCATGTTGAAGTGTACCTTTAGATCATACCCTGCTTCATTCAAGTTCCTCAGGAAGACAGAGTTACAGAGCTTATAGCTTTTTTATCAGCCCCAGTTGATCAATGATGAGCTGGGCTGTGCATGAGCATATTCCATGATGTGGAAGTTCTTGAACCACATGAGTGGGAATAAGACTTTGAAATCACAAAGTTCTGGAGAACTGTTGTAGCCTAATGAGAAGGACCATTAATGCATGGTGAAGGTGATGATAGTGTATCATTTAACTTCTTCTTACTCTTATTCTTTAATAGTAGCAGTGGATAGATTTTAAAGTTCTTTGAGTCCATTTTCAAAAGCATCTTGTGTAGTAGTCAAAGATTTGTAAGCCACTCTCAACCAATCAAACAAAAAGAAACATTAGCATAAAAAATCCTTACTTTTTGGAAACAAATACTTTTCTTAAATGGCTCATATTTTGCATTTTAAAACATTTTTCTAGTAAGTTTCTCTCCTAATAGAGTTGATGAGTAAGAAATGGGGAAAGAAGAGCTGTCATCAATGAAGCATCTGCAGTTAGAGGCATCCTCAGTACCAGGAAGATCAGTAGTTATCAAGCTGATTAATGGGTTGAGAGTTGCAGAGGGTGGCTAGCAAGGGCTTGATGAACCAGTACTAAAAGTCCCACAGTCACAAACCAAGATAAATGCTGAAGTATTTCTCTTTATAAATACTGAAATATTTATAGAGGCCATGTGGAAGGCTGTTGGAGAGAAGTAATGCTTACATAAAGAAGGTTCAGCCAATCTAGTTTTCTCCGCGTTCAATTAGGTTCTAAACTCAAATGAAGTCAGGAAGACTATCAGAAAGTCCCCATATTTTGGCCGTATTATTGTAGCTCTGCACAGAGTTGTCTACAGTGTGCTGTGTTGTAATGTTATCTTTTCAGCTTTTCTCCAGACAAAATAAAACAGCAACTCTTGCCCCAACATTGCCCCTACCTGATATAAGTAAAAGCCGTCTATATCGACTTAACGCATTTGCTGCAGCAATACTTTTGGGGACATCATCTACCACATCACTCTTTGTCCCACTGTGAAAATCCCATGAAGAATGTCTTTGAGAGGCTAGTCTAAGAAGCTTTATCCACTTTTTCTGATAATGAGCAAGAGCTCAATTTTCACTTTGGTGGCTGGGCAGTTTAAAATTAAATTTGAGACTCGATATAGCAGTGATGTAGGTCTTTATGACCTGAATATTTATTTTTCTGTTTAGTGTTCAGGCTGGACACCTTATTGTTTAAAATGTCTATTTCTCTTATTCTTTATGTATAATTCATCTTTTAGAACATTTTGTAATATATACTCATGTTACAAGAAGCCGTAAGTGTTTTTAAAATAAGTTGGAGGTGCAAGTAAATACTTTTTAAAATGTCAAGTGACATAATAATTTGGCAAGAGAATACCACTTGTTCACGGGAGAAAGATTAAAAACAGCAGATTGTGGTAGAATGTGGTACTCTATAAATTGATACATTATCTCCCCCCTCAAAAAAACATAGGCTAGTAGCCTAAACCATACATCAAATAAGTGATTTAATTTTTGTTTTTCTAACTTTACTTTTTAGATTTTGATATTTAAAATAAAGTTACATATTTATGTATAATTACATTATAAAAATTTAGGAAAATAGAGATAAGAAATTATGTTGATAGGTTATGTATCTAGCAATTTACCTATTACTTTTGGATTATCCAATTTGTTGGTATATAATTGTAATAGTCTCTTATGATCCTTCTTATTTCTGTGGAATCAGTTATAATGTCTTCTCTTTCATTTATGATTTTATATTTGAGTCTCCTCTCTTTTTTTCTTAGTCTAGCTAAAGGTTTGTCAATTTTGCTCTCTTTTCAAAAAGCTAACTCTTTGTTTTATCAATTTTTTCCTTTTGTTTTACAATTCTGTATTTCATTTATTTCTGCTCTAATATTTATTACTTCTTTCCTTCTGTCAATTTTAGACTTAGTTTATTCTTCTTTTTTAGTTACTTGAGGTGTACAGTAAGGTTGTTTGAGATATTTCTTCTTATTTTAGTGTAGGTTTTTATCCTTATAAACTTCCCTTTTCATACTGCTTTTGCTGCATCATGTAAGTTTTGGTATATTTGTTTTCATTTTCATTTGTCTAGAGATAGTTTCTAATGCCCATTTTGATTTCTTCCTTGACTCATTGGTTGTTCAAGAGTGTGTTGTTTAAATTCAACATATTTGAGAATTTTCTAGTTTTCATTCTGATATTGATTTCTAATCGTTGTGGTCAGAAAAGATACTTGGTATGATTTCAATTTTCTTAAATTTGTGAAGACTTGTTTTGTAACCTAATATGTGATCTATCCTAGAAAATGTTTCATGTGCGCTTGAGAAGGATGTGTATTCTGCTGCTGTTGGGAGGACAGTTCTGTCTATGTTAGGTCCATTTTGTCTCTAGTGTTATTCAAGTCCTCTGTTTACTAATTGATCTTCTGTCTCGATGTTCTATCCATTACTGAAAGTGGAGTATTGAAATCTCCTACTGTTATTGTGTTCTATCAGTTTCTCCTTTAAGGTCTATCACTGTTTTCTTCACATCTTTATATGTTCTGTTGTTGAGTGCATATATATTTATAATGATTATATCTTTCTGGAAAATTACCCCTTTTATCATTTTTTAATTCCTTCTTTGTCTCTTGTGAGAGTTTTTGAGTTAAAGTCTATTTTGTCTAATATAAATAGGGCCACCCAGGCTCTCTTTTGGTTACCATTTGCATGGAATATCTGTTTCCATCCTTTTGCTTTCAGCTTGTGTGTGTCCTTACATCTAAAGTGAGTCTTGTGTATACAGCATATAGTTGGATCTTGTTCTTTTATTTATTCAACCACTCTGCGTCTTTTGATTGGGGAGGTTAATTCATTTATATTTAAAGTAATTATTGATAGGGAAGGACTTACTATTGTCATTTTGATAATTCTTTTGTCTCTGTCTTGTAGCTCTTTTACTCTCTTTTCTTTCCTTGCTCTCTTACCTTGTGTTTCATTGATTTTTGTAGTGACATGCTTTGATGCCTTTCTTATTTTCTTTTGTGCATTTTCTATAGGTATTTCTTTGTGATTATCATGGGGCTTTTACATAAAACATCTCATAGTTATAACAATCGATTTTAAACTGATAACTTCAATCACATAAAGGACTACATTTTACTCTCCCCCCACTTTATGTTAATTGATGCCACAAATTACCCCTTTTTCTATTGTGTATCCATTGATACATTTTTATAATTATAATTATTTTGTCTACTTTGATCTATTAACTTCTATACCAGAATTAAAAGTGATTTACACACCACCATTATAATATTACAGTATTCCTATTTGTTTATATATTTACATTCACCAGAGAGCTTCATAATTACATATGCTTTCATGTTTCTGTTTAGCGTCTTTTCATTTCAACTTGTAGGATTTTGTCTAATATTTCTTCTAAGGCAGGTCTAGTGGTGATGAACTCCTTCAGCTTTTGCTTGTCTGGGAAAGTCTTTATCCACCCTTTATTTTTGAAGGGCAGTTTTGCTGGATATAGTATACATGGTTGGCAGTTTTTTTCTTTTAGCATTTCAAATATATCATCCCACTCCCTTTTGGCCTGCATGGTTTCTGCTGAGATATCTGCTAACAGTCTTATGAGGGTTCCCTTATATGTGATGAGTTACTTCTCTCTTACTGCTTTCAAAATTCTCTCTCTTTTTAACTTTTGACAATTCGATAATAATGTGTCTCAATGTGGACTTCTTTGGCTTCTTTCTAGATGAAGTCCTTTGGGCTTCTTGCATCTGGATGTCCATTTCCGTTCCAGATTTGAGAAGTTTTGGCCATTATTTTTTAAAAAAAGCTTTTCGCCCCTTACTCTCTCTCTTCTTCTATGAGTCCCATAATGCATATATTGGTCTTTTAATGGTATCCCCTAAATCTTTGGGATTTCTTCACTCTTTTTTCATTCTTTCTTCGTTTTGCTCTTTTGATCAGATAATTTCAGATGATCTGCCTTTAAATTCACTGATTCTTTCTTCTGCTTGATTAGGCCTGCTATTGACTCTTTCTAGTGAATTTTCCAGTTCAGTTGTTACATTCTTCAGCTTTAAAATTTGTTTGATTCTTTTTTATATTTTCTATCTCTGTCTTTGAATTCTCATTTTGTTCATGCATCATTTTCCTGAGCTCACTGAGCATCTTCTTGGTGGTTATTTTGATTTCTTTGTGTGGGAATTCATATCCCTCCATTTCCTTAGGGTCTGTTTCTGGAGATTCATTTTTTTTTATTGATTGGATTATTTTCCCTGTTTCTTTATGTTCCTTATAACTTTCTGCTTGTACCCACAAATTTGAAAAACTGCCACCTTTCCCAGTCTTTATGGACTGGCTTTGTACATGAAGAGACTTTACCAGTCAGCCAGGCTATAGAGTGTGGGGGTCTCTGAGATCTTTTCTTGTGAATGTATCTTTTTTTTTTGAGCTTATGTGTATATTCCTAATGAGAGATATTTGCCAGTTTGGGAGCTCATAACCTCTTTCTTGCTCTGGTGTCTGTTTGCTGGACCATGGATCCTATGAAGCAGCAGTTTACCACCCAGCTTTGTTTTCTCAGCAGCCTCCAGCCATCTAGTTTTACAAGTCCTGTCAGTACCCTAAGTTGGGCTAGGTAGAAACCACTCCCTTGGGAAGCCCCCAAAAAGCCAGAACTTTGGACATATGCTGAACTCTTCCCCCCTGAGGGAGAGGTCTATGAGTTTTATCAACCTATGTCTGCTGTACCACAGGTCCTCTGAAGCAGAAGCACACTGCCCAATTGTTTTGTTCTCAGTGACCTCCAGGCTTCTAGAGACAGAATCCAGTCCTTTGGACAGCCCTCCTGCAAACTCAGAATGTTGAATCTACAGTCCAGCTTTCTCTTTCCCTCCCCAGGGCGAAGCCAGGAGCTGGAAGGTTTCTCCCAATCATGTGATGCTGTGCTGGGGTCAGGTACTATTGTAAGTGGGTGCCATGAATTTTCCTAATGGCTTTGATGTGGCTGGTGTCATGCTTATCTTTGGTGTAGGAGGCTCTTGATTGGTTTCTGGATTTTTCACTAGGGGAATTGGTCTGTGAATTGTTACTAAATTGGTGTCTCTATGGGAGGAAGGAGTGTCTCAGGCTTCCTATTCCACCATCTTGTTGACTTATCTGTAGCCTTTTAAACTAGCTTTTAAAACTGATAATAATGTGTTAATGTATGACTCTACAATTGAGTCTTCATCAATGTTATTTTATATTTTTCAGTTTTTGCTTTACGCATTTTGATGCTATGTTTTTTAGAACAGTAAAATTCATTGTGAATCAACCTTCTATCAATATAAAATGACCCTCTTTGTCCTGTTTAGTTTTGTCTTGATTTCCATTTCAACTGTTAGTATTGTAAGTATTTTTCTTTTTGTCATTGCCTGGAATATATTTCTCTATCCATTCATTTTTTTAATCATTCTGCCTCGTTTCATTTTTAGTATGTATCTTATAAGAGCATAGAGTAATAATATCTTTTTTATCTCGGAGCATTTACCTTTCAATAGAAGTTTAATTGCTTTATATTTATTTTCATAATTGATAGCCTTGATCTTACCTTGTGTTTTGCAATCAAAATGAGTTATTTTATAGTATACTCTTTATAATTTTTATTCCTTGGATTTTAATTCTTCTCCTAGTTGCCTAGTGTTTGCCTTTGAGATATTTCTTGTACATTCTCTGAAATATTGCATAACAAAAAATGATTTTGGCTACCTTTTTCACATTTAGCCTGGTGTAGTGCTATTTTTTATCAAAATTTCCTCTCAAAACTTTGTAAACAAAAGTTTCTTACAATGTAATGCATGAACTCTAGGGAACCACAGACTGGTTTCAAAGGATTTTATCAATCCCTTGAAATTGTATGCCAATATTTCACTTGTTTATGATTGTGTTTTTATAGAGTTCTTTTATTAAATTCTCCAAAGTGATCATAATCCCCAAAATGTTAAGGACCACAGCTTGAGATATTGTGCCAATGTCTTCTAGCTTCTTCTGTGGATAAGAATGTCCTTCACACTACTGGTTTGATATTCTACTGTGTCTAATCTGTTCTTATTGTATCAATTTATTGCCTATAATATGATTTTTAAAACTTTCTATTATAATATGTATTTATTTGCATTTTTTATTATTTTAGTGAGATTTCTTGGTTTTTCTTCTTTCATTTCAGTCTGTTCTCTTCTTAGGGCTCTCTGGTACTGTTTCACACAAACTCTGTCCTATTTTCTACCTTTGAGGATAATAAGCACATATATTCTAGGATTTTCACGTGCATCTTATCACAAAAGTATTTTAGGAGGTATTTTTTTCTGAGTTGTCATGACAATTTTCCTCTTTCTTCTTGCTTCAGAATCTTTTCAGAAGTTCCACACAAGTTTTACAAATTCATGCCTGATTCAGTAGACATGTACCTAGGCATGCTATTTTATAGAAGAGAGGAGAAATACAGTTTGTTTAACTTTTCTCATTGTCCATTTAGGTATTGGCATCTTTTTCCTTTCACAGCTAGATCTGAAGTTTAGTTCATACAGACTTTAGCTTAATTTGCAATACATTTAATTATTGGGGTTCTATTAAAATGAATTTAGATATTATGTAATTACAGCTCTCAGATTTTAATTTTACTAGACTTGGAAACTAGATGCAACTTGAAAAATTTTCTGAACAGTGTATGTGAAAGTGTACATCCACAATATACACTCTCCCATTGCTTTTCTAGTCTACATCCTTGTTTATAATATTCCCCCTTAGATGTTGACATAGCAGGATACTACATGTCTTCCTCCATCTCTCCCCTACTTCCTGCCAAGCAACATTGTGATGTAGATTCTGAATAGAAATAGAAACTAATAAGGGCAGGGCATAGCCAAATTCTAGGTCTGGTTGACTTAAACTTTTCCTTTTGTGAGTGTGTGTGTGTGTGTGTGTGTGTAATCTCTTCTGTCCTGTTTCAGATGGTTGATAGTGAGGTATTTTTTTTAGTTCATCCCCATAAATGATACTGTATACAGAAAGTATGTCCAGACTATGACCAATGATATTCTTTTATTTCTCCTTATCATTTGGTTTTCCTCTATTTGTGTTAGAGATATTTTGATGGTATAACTAGGCATGACTACCTGTTGTCTTGCTAACATTAAAGTCTTCCTGAGATGTCTGTGACTATTATTCAAATTCTGTATATTTATTTTTTCATTGTCATTTTGTTTTGAATGTATATATATTAAGCTTCAAGTCTTTATGTTGGAGCCTATTTTAGTCATTAATGCTGTACTGAAGTTTGTAAAGTCTCCTCTTGTTTTTTTTTTTTTTACATTGTTTTAAATCTTGTCCTTAGTTTCTTGAGATGTTTCAAAGTATTTGTGTTTCCATGTGATATAACACCTTACACTTAGTTTTCCATATTACTGGAATCCCCAGAACCTTATTTTTGAAGACCTAAAGAATGAGTTTGTCTATTTATAAATCATTAGCTGACTTGTTGTTTCATACAAACCACTCCACTTAACCTCCCAGAATAAAATTTACAAACTAGTCAAAATGGCAACAACATGATATCAAATTGAGTAATATTAAAAATTTAAAAATAGCAACTTAGTATTTGCCTCTTTCCAGATAATGGAACTTATTTGATCATCAGACAATCTATGAGGTAGATACTATTATTGTCTCTTTATTGCCACAAGGGAAGTATGACAAGGTTAAGTACCTTGCCTCAGTTCATGCAGCAAGTAAGTGGCAGAGCCAGTATTCAAATAGAGGTTGCCTGCCTCTTGAATGTATGCTCTTAACCACTAAATTATACAGAGTCTCATTATATTTTATTTCCTCCCAGACTTCTGTGATCAACAATCTCAAACTTATAAGATAATTAGATACATAGAATATGATTTCAGATAAATTTTTCCTTTGGCGATTCATACAAATAGATCTGTGAAGCAATGGTATGTGTATTTGCTTATGGGTGGTGGTATGGGTCAGGGCAGGGCTGACATTGGTTGGACCTAAATAAATAATGATACTTGGTTCACTGTTGAAAATCTGTGGTATTCATATAAAATAGGCCAGTTAACATGATGTCAGGCACTTAGCTAGACGTTGGAGATACACTGATAAACTAAACAGGTCTTGTGGAGAAATAGACATTAAACAAATCATTATGCATTTCTTAAACTGAGTCCTAGGGCACAATGTTCTTAGAAGGGAAGTATTGTGTCTAATGGGAGCACATAAAAAGAAGGACTACCTATCCAGAGGGTCAGTAAGATTTCATTGAAGGAATGATGTCAATGATGAAAAATGAGTAGGGGTTAATCAGGAGAAGGATGTGGACATTCCAAGTAAAGAGAACAGAATATTCAAAGTCCATGTCACTGGAAAAAGCATGGTTTAGACTATAAGTTTACTATGGCTGAAGTGGAGAAAGTGAGGAAGAGAGAAGCCTGAAATAAGATTCTAAAGATAGGAATCAGAATGTTCTGGGCCTTGTATGTCATATTAAGGAGTTTGATTTTATCCAGAGGACAATGAGAAAGATAGTAAGGTTGTAGGGACAGAAATGGTATGTTAACATTTGTTCTTCAAAAAAATGATCCTATGAGATATTGCAACTGTCATAATGAGAGTAAAGACAAAGAAGTAACACTGGAACTGTTTGGGTACTAGATAAATTTTTAAAAAGGTTATACAACTGTAGTTCAATTCTAGAAAGCACTGAAGAAAATACTGATGTCAGATAAAACTATTCTGGTAGAACTGTGATTTTGTACCTCAATTTCAGGTAAACATGCAAGTAAGAAGCTAATGAGACCTTTCCAGGGATGTAAGTAGATGCATGTTACATTATTGTCCATAATGAAGGTACAACTCTTTAGCACTGCCAAGTGATACTGGGGAGAAGGCGTGCTATGCCTTTATGTAATTACTTACACATCATTTATTTGGATGCAGTGGAATTAAAAGCCAAAATTAAAATGGCTACTATAAGTTGACTGCACCCAGAACATATGTAGACATTATTGCTAACCTTCCATGACTTTATTCTTGTACTAACCAAGCCAGAAGGTCAGTGCCCTAAAATCAGTTTTCTGCATCAGCAATCCAGCTGCATCTTGAGCAGTGAAATCTTAAAGCTTAAAATGCTGCTTTCTAGAGGTCCTCAAGGGACATCATTACTAGAATGATGCAATCATTCAGTCAAGCCCTTAGGGCCTCAGAGTGAAGGGGAAAAATACCCAACTAACTCACTGAGTCCTTCAGCTGCCATTCATAGACTGGCACCACATAATATTCCAGGTAGAGTAACTGCCCTACAACCATGGAAACCTTACCATATTAATGCTGCGGACTCAGCCAGTTTGAGGACTGAATGAAGTGGCTGTGTTTAATGTGTGGCAGCTGAACCTTTTAGTTTCCCTTTTGAAAGTCCTCAATAATAATAATTGTAGTAAAACTAACAACTATACATATAATTTCCTTGTGAGCGAAACTATAGATTTGTGTAAAATTACTCCTAGACTTTTAACCATGAATGAGACAGAAAATGTTTGGCTATAATGATTTCTTATTGACATAATGACAACTTTCAGCTAGGCAGTTAAGACTATAGATTTCCACAATGGCTTCCCTACATACTACAAATTGAAATGTACATTAAAACAGTCAGTCTCAGTTTTTCAGCATCAGTAAAGAGGAATTGGCTGTATTTATATTAAAAATCTGGAATCTTGCAGAGTTTAGACTATGTTGAGTGTGAGTCTCATTAAAATATGCATTGCCAATAAAATGATTGGGCAAAGGTAGATACAAATGTTGAACTTTAAATACAGGAGATCTGAAGTTGCCTGAGCAGTGATTACATTTCTTAAATTTATCTTTGTATTTTTAGCACCTAGAATAGAGTCAGACAAGTTGAAGGCACTGAACAAATTTTTGATGGGAGAATAAGTGAACAATTGAATAAATAAATGAGTGGATGTGTAAAAGAATGACTAAATTACCTGAAATAGTTTTCTGTGTTCTCTATTGTCATTTTTAAACTAAAATGTAAGGACAGATGTTATTGGAACTTGGGTGCAATTGGGCTAGATCTAATAAAGTTGTGACTTTTTTCTGTTTGATATCTCCTAACCTAAGAGATACTGCTGCAGCAAAAAATGATGGGGCTAGAGATTTGTTTGGGGCTGACAGAACAGAGAAGCAGGGACTTAGTGATATTTTTCTGCCTTTTGACATTATGTGACCACAGCAATATGTGAATTAATTCTAATTTTGGGTACATCAGCTAGAGCAGGTTTTTGGGAATTGGAATGCAGCACTAGTTCTCTCCTCTCCAGTAAATCCACTTAGCTATGTGGGATGATCTCAGTATCACTTCTATAAACTTGTTTTCATCAGGAGTGAGTCTTTCCAAATTCATTTTCAGGCAGGGAATTCCCCTTTGGATTGGATGAATATCTTAAGCAGTCACCTCTAACACTTTTAAAATTATTTTATCTAGTACAACAATCTGACATCAGCAAAGATAATAGACAAAGCTTAAAAGGTTTGTAGATTATTCTGGAACACATTCTTAAAAATGTGACTTCTCAGACAAAACTTAATATCTGGATGATTGTGCCCATTACCATATTTTGCACACACAGTAGGCCTCAGTAAATATTTGTTGTTGAAAATGGTGATGTTCTATGTACACAGTATGGTAGGATGACATTTAGAAATAACATAGAGTTTTAGGCCTTAGAAAATAACTGAACTGTGGCTACCTCAAAGAGGGTATGGTCCAAGGCATCCCAGCACTTGCTATCTAGGGAGTAGACAGGTTCTCTTCCCACTCCCAATTCTCTCAGTTGACCCTGGCAGGGCCCACAAATAATATCGCTGGGTGATCATTAACTAGACAGAACTTGAAGACAATCACAAATCTAGTTGGAGACCTTGTTGAGGTGGCAGATTAGACTTTTTGGGGTTTCATGTATTCAATTGGATTCAAAATAGGGGGCCTGGATTGACATCTGCAATCCCCATTTCCCACAGAATGTTGATAATTCAGAGATTTCATGTAAAATCTCGCACCAACAGCAATAGGTGTCTCTGATTTAGGTGCCTTACTGACATAACAGTAACAACATTTACTCAGCATTTACTAATGTCAGAAATTGTGCTAAGAACTTCATGTGTATTATCTAATTAATTCACACATTGATATTAGGATATAGCTATTCTTATTATCTCCTATGGTACACTGATTAGCAACATGTTCCTAAGCATTCCCTGCTTCCTATATCCACACCCTTTTAAATATATCTTTGTTGCTCCTTCCATCAAGAGGTGGAGTCTATATCCTCACTATTTAATGTGAGTTTTCCTTGTCAGTTGATTTGGTCAATAAAACATGTCAGAAGTGATATTGTGCCAATTCGAAGTCTGAGTGTCTCTCCTCTCTCTTTCTCTCTCTCCAAACCCTGTTATTTCTATGTGATCAAGACCGGTCTAACTTGCTGGAGGATGAGAGGTCACATAAAAGAGAGCTAGCTAACACTAGCCAAACTTCAGAAAAACAGCCTACTGGCTAACCTGTAGCTGACCACAGACACATAAGGGAGTTCAACTGAAATCAAAAGAACCACTCAACAGAGCCCAATCTAAATTGCCAGCCCATAGAATTGTAAGCTAAGTTTCTTATTTAGTTCAATTGTTTTTGTAACAATTGTTATTTTAAGCCATTAAGGTTTCAGATGCTTTGTTACACAGAAATAAAAAATTAATAGATCTCCATTTTACCTATTAGGAAATTGAGCTCAGAGAAGTTCAGTAATTTTCCCAAGGTCATACAGCTAGCAAATACAAACTGTGATTGGATTCCAGGTATGATTAAAAATAAGTTTGTGCTCTTAATCGTCATTTCATACTGCCTCAGGACATCATGGCACTAGAGTTTTTGTGTGATAATATTACATTTTAAATGATGCCACAAGATGTTGTTTTTAATATTTTTATGTCTGGTCCATGTTGAAGGCAAAAAATGCTGAGGAGAGTGTGCATATACATGTATTTGTGTGTGTAAAGTGACCCATTGCATAAAACTATTTTGAACCTAAAAAGCACTATAAACATTTGGAAATAGAGAAACCCAAAGGGAAAAACACTGCACATGCATGCACAGATTTTTGTTGTCAGTGCAGCACTCAGAACATCTATCTATTTAGAAACAGTTTTTAAAAAATCCTTTGGAAGTATGAATTCTGGACAGCTGCTCTTATAGTGATGATAGTCTAAATTAAAATGACATCCTGAACGTCCATTCACAAGACCCAGACCAAAATAGCATAGCAATGCAGAAACAGGGATGACTAAATGTTAGAGAAAATGATTTTCCACATTTTTGGGAGAAAAGGTTTATTATTCAGGAGCCAGTTTCTCATCCCAGACTATGCCTTCTGGAACTTTTCTCTGAGGAGCATGTACAGACTGTGAAAGGTATCTTGGGCCTTATTTAGGATAGAGTGACGGAGAAACTCAAAGGAATGTAAGGAATATGAATATTTAAATCTTAAATTGGAAACTGCATAGAAATCTATGAACCTGAGGATTGAAGACTCATAGAAATCAGCTGAATGAAGGCAAAAGGAGAGAGGGCAGATGGGATATAAGAATGAGCATATACTGTAAACCACCAGGCCAGATGAAGAGAATGCATGGTACACACCTAATGAGGGTGATAAAGCTGGTAGCAAGATATATTAGAAGAGTTTGGGGGGATACATGAATTGTCTACATCTAATGGAAGTCTTCTTGACTAAAATTGGAACATGAAAAAATGTGCTGGATTTCCAAAAACAAAAATCTGAAACCCTCTGTTTTCATCACTCTACCCAGAGGTGGGCATGGTCTCCCACCCAGGAATTTGTTTAAATGTTGAGGCAGATAAAACGACACACTTACCAATGTATGTGAATACATTATATTTAGTACTCCAAACAGGAGAGATTCAGATTCCCAGGAGAGAAAGGGCTTACTCAGGGCTCTGATAAGAAAGTAAACAAAGGGAGGGGGTTGGGAACGGCTTCAGATTTTTATTGTTGTTAAGGAGTAGAGCTGGTTTGGGAGATTCCCCAGGCTCAGGTAGAAGTTGTGCTATTTGAAATTCCTGCTAGCATGCAGGGGCTGAGTAGGCCTTCTTATCTCGGTTGTCCTAGATGTGGGGCAGGCAGGGCAGAGGGGTGGAGATATAAGAGCTGTCAGTGGTCAAACATCAAAAATGGAGCAAGCCTGTTTTTTTTTTCTTCCGGTTTTATTGAGATATAATTGATATAAAACATTGTGTAAGTTTAAGGTGTATAATGCATTGATTTGATACATTTTTACATTTCAAAATGATTACCAAGGTAGCATTAATTAACACCTCCATCCCGTCACATAATTACCATTTCTTTCTTATGGTGAGAACATTTAAGATTTACTTTCTTAGAAACTTTCAAGTATATGGTACAGTTTTATTAGTTATAAATATCATGCAGTATATTAGATCTCCAATCTTGTTAATCTTTTAACTGGAAATTTGTACGCTTTGACCAATATCTCCCCATCCCCCACCCCCCAGCCGCTCTACTCTCTGTTTCTCTGAATTTGGCTTTTTTAGATTCCACATATAAGTGATATCATACAGTGTTTGTCTTTCTCAGTTTGACTTATTTCACCTGGCACAATGTCTTCTAGGTCCATCCATGCTGTTGCAAATGGTAAGATTTCCTCCTTTTTTAAGGCTGAATAATATTCCCATGTATGCATATATCACATTTTCTTTATCCATTTGTCTGTCAATGGACATTTGGGTTATTTTCATATCTTGGCTATCATGAACAATGCTGCAATGAACATGGGAGTGCAGATATCTGAGATCCTGATTTGAGTTCCTTTGGATATACCCAGAAATGGGATTGCTGGATCATATGGTAGTTCTATTTTTTAATTTTTAAAGGAATCTCCATACTGCTTTCCATCGTGGCTGTACCAACATACATTTCCACCAACAGTGCATAAGGGTTCCCTTTTCTCCACACCCTCTCCAACACTTATCTCTTGTCTTTTTGATGATTGCCATTTTAACAGGTGTGAGATGATCTCTCATTGTGGTTTTGATTTGCATTTCCCTGATGATAAGTGATATGGAGCACTTTTTCATGTACTTGTTGGTCTCTTGTATCTTTTGTTTGGAAAACTATCTCTTCAGTTCCTCTGTCCATTTTAAAAATCAGGTTGTTTGCTTTTTTGCTATTGAGCTGTATAAATTCATTATATATTTTGGATATTAACCCCTTATCAGATATATGATTTGCAAATATTTTCTCCTGTCCCATAGGTTGCCTTTCCATTCTGTTGATGGTTTCTTTTGCCGTGCAGAGACTTTTTAGTTTGATGTAATCCCACTTGTTGACTTTTGCTTTTATTGCTTGTGCTTTTGGTGTCATATCCAGGAAACTGCTGCCAAGATCAAGGCCCCAGAGCCAACATCATACTGAATGGTGAAAGATGAAAGCTTTTCCTCTAAGATAAGGAGCAAGATAAGAATGCCAACTCTCACCACTCCTATTTACCATAGTACTGGAAGTCCTAGCCAGAGCAATCAGGCAAGATAAAAGGCATCCAAATAGGAAAGGAAGATGTAAAATTGTCTTTGTTTGCAGATGACATGACTTTATATATAAAAAATCCTAAAGACTACACCAAAGGAAAACGTTGTTAGAACTAATCAACAAATTCAGTAAAGTTGCAGGACACAAAATCAGCATACAGAAAAGAGTTGTGTTTCTATACATTAACAACAAAACACCTGAAAAAGAAATTAAGAAAACAATTGCATTCACAATCACATCAAAAACAATAAGATAGTTTAGAATAAATTTGACCAAGGAGGTGAAAGATCTGTACACTGAAAACTACAAGACTTTGATGAGAGAAATTGAAGAAGACACAAAGAAATGAAAAGACATCTTGTGTTCATAAATTGGAAGAATTAACATCATTAAAATGTTCATATTACCCAAAGCCATCTATACGTTCGATTCAATCCCTATCAAAATGCCAATGGCATTTTTTTTACAGAAATAGAAAAAACAACCCTAAAATTCATATAGAGCCACAAAAGACCTGGAATGACCAAAGCAATCCTGAGAAAGAACAAAGCTGGAGGCATCGTACTTCCTGATTTCAAGCTATACTACAAAGCCATAGTCATCAAAACAGTATGGTACTGTCCTAAATATAGATACCTAGCTCAATGAAACAGAATCAAGTGCCCAGAAATAAACCCCCACATATATGGTCAACTAATATTTGACAAGGGAGCCAAGAATACTCAATGGGGAAAGGAGAGTCTCTTCAACAAATGGTGTTGGGAAAGCAGGATAACCATTAGCAAAAGAATGAAATTGGACCCTTATCTTACATCATTCACAAAAATGAACTCAGAATAGATTAAAGACTTAAACCTATGTTAAGTCTTATGACCTGAAGCCATACAACTCCTAGAAGAAAACATAGGGGAAAAGCTCCTTGACATTGGTCTTGGCAGCAATTTCCTGGATATGACACCAAGTGTCTTTATTATACCCCCAAAATACATGTTTATAAATGATTTGAGAGGAATCGACTTTTTCTGCTCTTTGGTTTTTTCAATCAACCTCAAGGGTCTTGAATAGGCTAAGCTGGAGATGTCTAAAATAGAAGTAATCAGAATAAAGAAACTTGACATTGTGTTTTCTTTTTTTTTTTTTAATTTAAGGTTAAAGAAATTGAATCTTTATCCTGGAAAGAGAAGACTCAGTGGCCACATGATACCTCTTTTCAAATATTTTGAGGGATGTCCTTTGGAATAAGGAGTAAGCTTATTTTCTGTCACCATAGAAAATAGGCCTTTGACCAATTTGTTGAGGGACTAGGCAGGCAGATTTAGACTTAGCGTAAGAAAGATTAATAATAATCATTAGAATTGAGAATGGAATTTGCTACCTCAGGGAGTAAAGTGCTCTCCATCTCAAAAGATATTCAAGCAGAGGCTGGCTGACCACTTGATAGAGACGTTTTAGAAAGAATCAAACCACTGTTTGGAGAGTTGAGCAAACTGAACTCTAGGTTCTCTTCCAAGAGAATTCTGTAATCCTGTGTATCATTCTTTTTTTCCCTGGTAGTTTCCCTCGTGGATCCAATGGCTTTGTAGTTAATGCTGTAATGACTCTAATGGTTAAATAAAAGCCGTATATTCCAGTCCCGTAGTTCCTCTTCTTTTGGCGAAGTTTCTACTGCCGGTCTTAGAAGCAAATCAATTAGTTGGCTATATTGAGCTATGAGTCGAGGATGGGGGATGAGCATACTAAGCTGTAGTGCTCATTTATACATCATTGTGAATGAATCATCGGAACCATTTCTACATGAGAACTGATTTTAATGAAAGAAATGGACAAAGTGTAGAAGAAAATTAAGTGCCTAAAGGTGGAAGAAAAAAAGGACAAAAAAGAAGATGCTGGAGATACCAGAGGCAAAATTTACTTGCCCATTTGTCAGAGGTGTCTATGGACAAGCAGCTCTAATATATTTGGTTTCTTTTCAGAAGATTGAATCTTCTGCAATGTCAAGGGCCTTAATCATTTTTACTCTGATGATTGAAACCCACCCTGTGTTTTCCATTCCATTCACAATTAATACACCGTGGGCATCACTGACAGTTAAGCTTCTCAGGTTCAACTCTGATTTAACACAACTCTGTCACAACAAAATTGTTGAAAGGCTCCTCATTGTCTAGTGAATCAAATTTAAAACTTATAGCTTGGTGTGCCAGACCATTTATGGTTTTTCTTCCACTTTTTATTCTAATCATATTCCATGGTTTACCTTCATAGCTATGCCCCTCATTCCAGCTGAACTACCCATAGTTTACTATAAAGTACATGTACTTTACTGAGTCTGTACTTTCACTCCTGCTATTCTACCTATTCCTGTCCTTTGGTGTGTAAAAATCTTACCCATATTCTGCAAAAGTTAGCCAAAACACTACCTTGCTTCTCTAACCTATTCTCCCTGACTATACCTCCCTGCTCATCCAGCTAGCAATATTTTCTCCCTCCTGATCAATCAGGATACCATTTTTGCATCTCTTTTATATTAGTTATGCTTTTTCCTTTGTGTCCTTGTCTTTCAGTATTAAGTTAAACTATATGAAATTGCTGATATCCAACCACTTTTGACTCACTTAAGGAGAATTTACATGATTCAACCTAATACATGACTTATTTCTCCCAATAGACTATAAGCAACTCAAATCCCTCCAAAGTGCCTACCTAATGCTGCCCTAATCCTCTTCTCCAGCATAATATTGTTTTTGAAATGGATGACTGTATTATGTTCAAATTGGGTCCCAATATTCAAGAATTCTCAGGTTGAGTCATTTAAATGGGAATTTTTTTTCTCCTCAAGATTGATAACTAAAGAGATGCCCATAAAAAGTTTCTGGATAAATTTTGGCTGAATCAGAAAAAGATAATTTTATACTTCACTTAGTAGACTTATATGACCCTTAAAGGTAACTTCAACTTTAGGATTTTATGATTTTAATTGCCAAACTCACTTAGTATATAATTTGCTGGCTGCCTCATGAACATATTTCAATCTGACCTTATATCCTATACAATATTCTTAACTCTTTCAGGTTTTGTAATATGGGCCTTTTTACTTGGGGCAAGATTCACCTTGATTCTAAGCAGAGACTGTCAATTCTTTATCTTTATTCCCTTCTTATTTGCTATGGTGATCACCATCCATTTCCAAGTGCCCCCCCCCACAGGTTGTATTTTCCTTTCAAGTATTTATGCCCAAGTGTCTATGCACAAAGGCTCCAGGTTCTTGTTTTAATCTTCTCTGTACTCTCAATACCTACCACAGAACCTGGCATATCATAGGCCCTGAATCAATTAATGTTTGCTAAAGTGAGGAAGGACAGAAGAAAGGGAGTTAGGGAGGGACGAAGGCAGGAAGGAAGGGAGGAAGGATACCATCCCAGAAAGTCATCATTTATTGTTATACCTCTTCTAGCCAGTCTGCAATTTTGTTTTGCTTCCTCAGTTTAGGTTGAAATTCTAAGAAAGGTAAAGTAGAAGATAAACTAGATAAAGTAGAAGATAAGGAACTAGAGGCAATGGAATTGAATGATTTCCATTTGTTCTCTGGATGTCCGCATAAAGGCAGTAGTGGGTTTCTCCCATCATGAACAGAACACTAAGGAAGATCAACTCTTAAGAAATGGGACCAAAGTAGAGATGCCGCTGAGAAACATCACACAAATGAAAGCAGAAAAGACCTTGGCGTGTGAGCTGAGCAGCAGAAGATTGACAATCTGTTTATCTACAGAAAGAAAAAATTCTTGACTATAAAACCGAGTAAGCAGATTGCTGTCCCTCAAGCTCCAAGCCTCTAGAGCCATGGTTACTTCAGATTTCTCCCCTCCCCGACTTTCAACACATCAAACAGTCCCAAGAATGCAGGAAATAATGAATGGCTTCCAAACCTATTAGCAATATATTCAGAACACAGGAGCCTGCAAGGCATAGCAAAGGCAGGCAGAGGATTCTTTTTTTGTTTGTGTCTTTCAAGCTAAATGTCTCTCAGAAAGTTCTTCCCAATAGATAGTTCAGGAAAGTGCTGACTCTGGAAGGCCATTCTCCAGGTGACACACTTTTCATTTGGTCATTCAGTCATCCGTTGGCCCCGTGGTCTGGGGATTAATAACACATGATTAAGAGGAAAAATACCTCCCTCTAGAGAAAAAAAAATTGAATTTCTGTCAATTAATCCTTTTTACTTCAGATTAAAGGAACTTTCTCAAAAAGGGCATACTCCTGCCACAGGAGTGGCAGTCCCAACAATGTTGATTGAGGACACAGGTTCAGGCTTTTTAACTCAGCACCTCCAGTTTGCTTCAAATGGAACTCTACAGGCAGAAAAGATGCACAGTGTGTATGTAGGAATATGAAACTCTCCTACTGAGATTTTATTGCTCAGTGGCATTACTTATCTTACATTATAAGATTAGCAAAGATCTTATAGGCTGCAAAACAGGAGACTTCCATCTCTCTATAAAATTACAAATTACCACTTTTTAAAGTGCCTCCACTATTGATAGGTTATAATATTATTTTCATATTTTTTTTCAAATTGCATAAGAGAGACATGACATCTAGCAATGAAGGAACTCAAATAGAACATGGAAGTGATGAATCTTGGTCCTTTTTGCCAAGAGAGGCAATCTTTCTTTTTAATCATGTAGAGCCTGAGTTCACAGATCAAGCCTAATCCTTCAGATTTTCTCACACACACTGTGTCTGATTCTGTATTGCCTTTGATGAATTGTATTGTTTCCTGTATTTCAAGGTGAGTGCATGTTATACTGGCCTCCAGTGGAACCCCCAAAATAGGGATGTAAACCAGAGCTGGGGAGGCATAGCAGAGTCTAGGACCAAAATAAAGAGATGTTACGAGCATTAGAACCCAAGGAAAATAAAATACCAGGAGTTGGAATGAGGTAAAAGTCAATACTAGACAGGGAACCAGGACCAAGAAAAACAAAAGGCAGAGGTCATATCCAGGCAATGGGTCAAAGCACTGTAAATAATCTGTAGAGCATACATAAAGTACTAAAAACAAGAACTGAAGCAAAACTTGCCTACAGCAGTTAAGTTTCACTATAGTACACAGCAATGACCCAGCTTACCTACATTGAACAAGGCTAAGAAATCTTAACTGTGCAGCAACTTGTCGTGCTTGGAAGTGATTGGGTTTGTTCTAGAAGTATATAAGTCCATTCTGTTATCCATTTACCCTTTTAATACCCATTTTAAAGCCAGGCCTTTATAGATTCATTGGTCTGTGCATCGCATCCAGCTCAGACACTTTCCTTCAGTTACTAAAATGAGGAATGAATATAGCTGAGAACCAGTGATAGTTACTTCCTGCCCTCCCTCAAATCAAGACTGCCCAGGAGACCATAGGGCCTATCTATCATATTCTAGGAGTAAAATAAAATAGCTTTTTAAGTGCTGATCCATTTGAGAGAAGTAATAGAAATTTGTCCTTCACCTACATCAACTTTCAGAAGTTGATAACAGCCTAGGCTCTGTCACATAGTTTGAAGTAATAAAGAAAACAATTTTTTGAGTTTTCACCATGTGCTAGGCACTGTGTCATGCTCCTTTAAATACATTATCTCATTTAATCTTCACAAATAACCCTTCAAACTCCATATTATTATGAATTAAATGTATTGTTTCATAATTGCTTTCACAGTGCTCATAGCCCCTAAGTCACTTTGCAATGGGCAATTTTTGCAAATCTTTTCAAAAACAACAATAAGATCCAGATTAGCCTTTGGAATACGAAATGATGCCTACAAACACAACAAGATTGTTGCATTCCTTTAATGTTCTCATAAAAGCTGTTAAGTGTAACAGAAGTTTAGGATAATTATTGTAGTAGGCTATTTCCAATAATGTTAGAGGATTTCACAAATTCAGTTACTGCCGATATATGTTTGTAGCCATTTTTTTTGCACTGCACAGTAATTTACTTAAACATTTTTATCATGATATAATGTAGATAGAGACCAGAACTTTGGAGTGACATGTGTATGTCTGTATGAACATACAAACACACATACTAACAATCACATATTTGTTGTATCACCTTCCCAGAACCAACCATGGATAAATTTCTTAGTTTTATCCCCCCAACCCCAACACACACACTAAATAAAAAGATCAGATGTGCAATTACATCAAATTTCAAACTCAGTTTAGATTCTACAAAATGCTTGGTATACTACAATCCCTGATACATATTACCTAAGAATGATGATTATATATCTTTTTAGCTAGTAAGGAAAACAAAATCAGTGTTATTAATGAGGTTACTATTAGATATATTTGGTGTGCAAGGGGCAGAACATGAGGACTGGGACCCAAGATTTCTGTGTCTGTTTCCTGGGTGTCGGTCACTAGGTAGGTAACTCTGCCTGTCAGCTTACCCATTAGTAAACTGCGTGTGGAAGTGCTCTCACCTCAGAGGACTTACGTGAGCATTAGTTGATACTTGTAATATGCTTTGAAGACCTGGGAGAAAAGGCACAAGCCATTTGTATTCTTGTTCCTTTTGTTGGGTATAATTGTTTATCTAATTCTGTTGGATTAGATACTGAAGGTAACAGTTTGTGGAAAGTATTAAAGAAAAGTGCCAGATAAGTATTAAATTGACTGAATATCAAGGTTGCCTATGGGCTGGATTTTGCTTGTGTGTAATTATCCTGAAGACATCATGGCTCTGTGTGAATTGATGGGAGAATACAGCCTTTGGGGATTCTTCTGGTAGGATCCCCAACTTGATGCTTATTCTGTAAAAATTACTGTTGATCTCAACATCCACCTCATAATTGATGACTGGCTTATTGTTTGAATCTCTATATATACTGTTAGCAAAAAGCTCTGTAGCACTTCAACCAGTCAGTGTCTCAGAATGATGTCCTTTGAACCACTGCCTGCTGCTAGGAAGGGCAGCAGTGCAGCATAATGGCTGAGAGTGTGAACTCTGAACAAACTTCAATTTAATTAATTGCTGGACCACTTACCAGCTGTGTGGCCTTGAGCAATTTTTTAAAGTTCTTTGTGACTCAGTTTCTTTATCTGTAAAATGGGAATGAAAAAGTAGTAATTATCTCATAGAGTTGTTGTGGAGATTATATGAACAAATCCGTGCAAATGCTTTAACACAATGCCTGGCACGCATTAAGTGCTCCATACATGATAACTCTTATTAGATGATTCTCCTTAGAGCAACAATTTCCTTATATATGAGGGGGAAACCTCCACAATGTGCTGTTAAATGTTCGACCTTGGGTTAGTTGCATACTGCTCTGATATCAGTTTTCTTCTCTGTAAAATGAAGATAATACTTGGATCTACTTCACAGTTATGTTATGAAAAGCAAACGGTTAAAATGTGTCAACTGCTTAGAACAGACCTAGGAACATCGTAAGAATATAATTTTTAGCTACTCTTCAGGCTAGGCTTAAAAAAATTCTGTGAACAAATAAAACAAAAATACCTTTTCCATTAACACAGGGAATTATTTTTTTCTAGGCTATCCATATTCACTCTCTTCCTAAATTTTTCCACTGGTATCCTCAATTCCATGTTTTTTTTTTCTCAGTTCCAAGTTAGTTTTATTCACATCACTTGTCTATAATCTCCAGTCTAGTGTATATGTGGCAGTTGTTGAATCACTGAATGATCCTCAGTGATTCTCCAAAGAATCAGTGGGTGGGAGACAGTCTTTACTAGAACACTTTAAACATTCCATTTTGTCCCAGTGTAGATTTGCTCCTACATAATATGGATTTAGATGTACATAATCGTCTATTTGGAATTCCCAGCATTGTATCATCTTCAATTTTCTAAAAATTCAACTCAAAATCTACCTCTTTCAGGACACCTTCTTTGATGGAACAATTTTGCGTATAGGTTAAATATACAATTTTCCAAATGGGACAGACCTCATCTTCATTTCCACTGCATTGCCTTAGTTCAGGACCCCATCATTTCTGTACAAGACTATTGCCATAGCCTCTTAAAGGTTTCTCACTATCTAGTCTTTCCTTCAGTCTGTTATTTGCACCATTGCCAGAGTGATGGTTAAAAAGAAACCTGGTAATATCATTCTTTTATAATTTTTCAATAGCTCCCCATGTCCTACAGGATGAGGGCTAAACTTCTTAATTTGTCAGAATACTGACAAACGATTCTGAGTTTCTTTACTTAGCTACTGGATGATTATAGTGCCATTAATTGGAAATGAGATTGGAAACACAATTTGAAGAATAGATTTGGCCAGTAGCTGGCCAGTAGATTTGAGAAATGAGTCAAATTTTAGACATATTGAGTTGAAGGTGCCTGACAAATTTTCAATTTTAAACATTTTATTTCTACTTCTACCTCCACTGCAGCATCCAATACAGTGCCTTGCACATTCAGGAGCTAAATACTAAGAGGATCAGTTGCAGAGCTATTCAGGAAATAAATTTGATCGGACTTAATGATTGGTTGGTGAGGTATACTTGAGGGTGACTCTCAGATTTACAACTTCGGAAACGGAATACATGAAATATCTCTATGTATTTACATCTAAATGTATATCGTGGAACAGATAATACAGGTTAAAAAGGAGGTTTGGTGTGGAAAGATGAAGTGTTCATTTTATGCTGGGTGAGTTTGAGGTAACAGCGGGATATACAGTTAGCATTGTTTAGTAGGTAGTTAAAACTGAGCTTCAAGTTCGTGGAAGAGAGGTATATACTAAACTAGAAATACAGATTTGGAAGTCAATGATACATTGGTGATATTAAAGATATGGTTGTGGGTGAGGTCACCTACTCAGGAAAAATTGTGTATACTAATTTTTCTTTACAAATATATCCTTTATTAGTAGATACAGTCTTGTGGGGAACAACAGAGATCCTTAAGGTCAGTGGTCAGGTTTGGAGGCAGTAGAATAGGCCAACTAGAAGGGATCACTTTTCAGTCCTATTCCAATGTCCTAGTCAATGGTGTTGCTTTCCCTCAGATTTGTGAGCAGGAAAACAGGTTTGGATAGAATAAATTTGCCCTCATTTCTACTCCTTTACTTCTTAGTATGGTTTTATGTATGCTATGGGTATTCGATAAATGCTATGATGATAGCAAAATGGAAATATGAAAAAGAGTACTTTGGTGTACTGCAAGAAATAGCCCATCATACATGACCAATAGTTGATTCCCAGAGGCTATGACTTTGAAACCATCATAAATTTATTATATTAAAATAATTTTGCTCTGAAGGAGAAAACATACCTTTTCTGGGAAGAGGAGCCCATCTTTCATCCTCCACACGAGAGTGTACACTAGCTAAAAATTAAAAGTTATGTGATCTCCATTGCTGAACTGGATTGAGACCCACAGAGTCATATTTGTTGCCACTATCTGATAATCTGTAGTTTTAGAAAGTAGATGCATTGAGCACTGGAAACAAGCGGGTTTTTTGTTTGGTTTGTTGGTTTGGGTTTTTTTTTTCTTTTTGCACAGATGTCTTTTAATCTTTTTTTCCCATTGGGATACATCCCACAAGGACTATTAGTTGCAAAAGAAAAAGTATTTGCTAATGATACCACTTAAAAGCAAAAATAAAAGTTATAGCTGCCTGCTTGAAAAAGGCCCTCCTACAGCTCATTTATAGATTTTCAAAGTGAAAGGTTCCAGAAATGGAAAGAATAACTGGCAGCTCTATTTCAGTAATGCAGTCAGCTCTAGGGGTATTTATGCATATGTTAAATGAGAAAAGAAAACCCTAAATACTTTGTGTAGCTTGCAACGTGAGAGCTGCTTTAGCTTATAGTATCTCTTACTGCTGATTTTAGCTATATTCTTCCTCTACCAATAGAAAAAAATATGAGATACCTATATCTTCAAATGTGACTCATATTTTCTAGTTTTCATTAAACTAATGTTGAAGTCCCATCATATATTAAGTATTGATACAAATTAATAATATTTCAGCTTTATGTCTGAATCTGGGAAAATAACCTGTCATTGTTCAGTGACCCTGAAGACCAGTGCCAGGACCCTTCCCAATTAGAGAAATAACCTGTCTCCTCTATGTACCTAGTCTAAGGGTAAACACAGTTAATGGCCTTTGAAAGTACATTCACTCATTTATTAATCCAATAAATATTTGTTGATCAATGGCTATGTTTAAAGCATATTGTTGAGTAAACGAATAACTCTAATGCAAGTCAGAATGTGCTAGTGCTGTAAAAGTGGTACAATAGGATGCTATTGGAGTGTAGAGAGTAGTGATCGCATTAGGAAGGGCTTCAATGAGAGTAGATTTTGAACTTGCTTCTAAATTTCTATAAGAGAAAATGCATTAGCATTGGAAAAGTGGTTATTTTAGTTTGAATGAATTAGATGTAACATGCCGTGGGAGATGGGATGGATAGATAGTAAAAGACAAAATCATGGAAAGCTTTGACTAATAAATGTAGACTTTAATTAATGATAAGGGACTACTGAATATTTCTGAGTATAAGAAGTCATAATAAGGGCTATACTTTAATAGTATTTCTTGGGCACTATGTCAGCAATGAATTCCAATGAGGAGAAATTGGAGATGGGGGGATTGTTTCAGTGAAGGAGTGGACCAGGATTGTGGCAATAGAAATGAAAAGATGGAGAGATGATAATCCAGATTAAGAGGATTATGGAGGATAGAAGAGGTTGAGGTTAGGAATAAAAAAACACTTTTTTCTCATATAACTAATTAAAACTTATCTTCCCTTCCACTAGGGGCAGAGTATTTAGCAAGCTTTCTTTATGCCTCTACAGCACGATATCCAGTTTTATACTGTGAACATAGGAAAGAGGTAGTGCACAAACTGGTTATTAATTTCAAAAGAGCAACAAATGACCACCACCTGGGAAAGCCAAGCTTTCTTTATAATATTCTAATGATCTTGCTTAATGATCCTTTCTTCTCTTTAACTGGTTGGCTTCAAAAATGGTTATTTTCTTTGTTATACTATGTAACAGATGAGTAGAAACATTTAGGGGTTACTACTTTATGAATTTGAAGGGGAATTGTAGAGAAAAAGATTATAGATATGAGGGCTAACCAACAAGAAATAGTAGAAAATGCCGTTTGTTTCTTTCTCAGTAAAGGCTAAAATGGCAGGAATGCAATCAAATCAAATGGCATAGTTTTAAATTATGTGCCTCCTAAGTAAAATTTTATGTTCTTCTTCCCCCAGCAGTTCACTACCCTTTCCTTTCCTTTCACTTCCCATCACATCAGAAGAAACCCTCAACATGCAGTCAGGTAGGTACCTCATGTTCCATAGAGTCCTTAAACATACTGGAATTTGCTGGGGGTTTTTAATTCTGCCTTTGGACATAATCCTACTTTCTATTTCATTGTTTAATCAGCGAGTCAGTTTATAAGCTTGAAATGCCAATGCACAGTTAAGGACTTTCTAGTCCAGAATGATGGGCCATGAGTACATGGAATTCTGGGGCTCTTTGGAGGACTTTAAAAATTTTAGTTATGAAAGCCAAGCTCTGTCAGGAATAGGAGCATGGGCTTACTACAGGCCAGCAGTTATACTGTGTTTCTTACTGCTGAAGTACTAAATGACTGATTAAAAAGCTTGCTGTGTGTTGTCTCTAAGTTGCATTTTCCCTTGTGTGCATTCAGCAGCACCAGGAGACCAGTATCTATTTCACACTCTGGTTCAGAGCAGCGTACCACGTCCTACTCCCTCCACCTGTGAAATGTGCTGCTTTGGTTGGTGCTTTGTGATTATAGACCATGAATTACTTATGCCCGTATTGGGCGTTGCCTGTAGTTCCTATCAAGGTGACCTTAAACCCATTGCTCCTTTTCCTTCTGTTATTACCTTGACTTCTGATGAAAGGGCTATAATTCACTTCACTAATAAAGTTGTTAAGCTACAGTATAATATTTATCCATCTTCATTAAAAAGAGAGAAAAATAATAGGCTCGTTTAATGGGCAAGCTCATTGCTGCCACTATCCCAGGCAAAATACGTATATTTAACCTTGCCTCAGTGGCTTAGACATAGAAAAGAAATAGAGCTTTAGAAAGACAAAAGAAGCTAAGATATGAATTAAAAGGTAACGGGATTTTTCAGCACAACCTCAGCCCATGGAGTTTGAGTGGGGGTGAGAAATGCTGTTGGATGAAGAGTGATAAGAGACAAAATCAGCATAAGTATTAGGTTACATTCAAAATGATCACATGAGACTCTAGTATGTAAGTAGATGATTATTCTTTTTAGCTGCCCATCATCTGAACCAATTCATGAGGCAATGGTTCTAGTGATAGTGTTCAGTTCCCCAAATTAGTGATAATCAGTGGCAAGCTGTGATATCTGCTCCCAGTAACGGCAACGGTGGCAACTTGATGGAACCAGCTGTGCATTATGTTTTCTGGTGGTGGTCCTGGGTAGGTAGCCTCCAAGCCTAGCCCTCTATTTTGTTCTTAGATTAGAGTTGGCTTCTGTTATTCTGCAAGGGAGAAGAAACTACAGAAGAGTTTTCTATGTGGTCTGCCTCACATAAGCCAGGCTCGGAAGGATTTATCCAGTGAATGGAGAGACATTTCCTTGTTGGTTACTCTGTTATTATTTTAACAGATTTCAGTCATCCAAAACAATGTTTCCTCCCCCATATTAGTTATGTTCCCTATTTTGCATGTTAACAATGATTCGGGGAGTAGGAGAGATGAAACAGAGCTACAATCACTGTCTCTAAGAGACCAGTTGAAAAGAAACCCACTTAAAAATGTTGTTTGTTCATTCTCAGCCTGAAGTTAGGAAACACTGATCTAGAATAATATTAATAATTGTACTTTTAATTATGTTATTAATATTGACAATAGGGATAAAACAGCTAACGTGTATTGAGCACTTCCAGCTATTGGGGCAGTCAGTGTCCTTTACTTGCTTATCCATTTAACAACAACGTGAGAGGTAGATGCTATTATTATCTCCATTTATAGATGAGGAAACTGCATCTTAGAAAGGTTACGGAACTGACTCAAAGTTACACAGCTAAGTGAGGAAGCTAAAATTGGAAACTAGATCTGTTGGATTTCAAAATCCATGCTTCCAACCACTCTACCATCTTGAAATAAAAAGGTCAGTAATATATTCTGCATTTATGTATCTCATAATACACCTTTTTAAGGAAGAATCAGATAGAGGTGAAAGAATAAGGATGAGGGGAAAGGAAACTGCTTTTTTTGATGTGCCAATCACTGTACCTCTTGCTTTACCTTTATCTTGTTTCATTGTTACAACAACCAAGAGAAGTATTATATACATTTTATATTATAGGGAACTGGGTTTCAGAGAGGTAAAGTAATTTGCCTAAGGTCACAGAGGTAGTAAGGAATCAAGCCAGAACACAAACTCTTGTATGTCTGAATAAAATAGAAAAAGGTGGTTATTACTAGTCTTCATAAATGTTTCCTCTCTCATTTGTATACCTTGGGACATGGCCAGGTTGTTAAGAAAGCCAGCCTTACCAAAGTGTAAACTTGCTTGTTTTCCCTTTAATGGGTAAGTGGAGAGAGAGATTGTAAGCGAGGAAACAGATACTACATACCAGCTTTATATGGAACCACTCTAAGCTATGGTCTCTGGATAAATAAACAAACCTTAGATTTTGGTAAAATCTTATGTTTCATGTTTATTTCAACTCACAGTAAAAGCTTGTTTTCTCTCTAGTAAGGGAGACAGCAATCTCGATAATGCACATCAACTTATAATTTGCCTAAAGTTTTCCTCTCTGACGAAATATCTCTGGTCTCTGACAGATCAAATACTGAGAAGACACAATGTTGAAAAGTAGTCCTAGAAAAGATTTAGAGTGTTGATTTTAGATGATTTTCCTCCAATCTTCTGATTCCTGACTTAGCATTGCATGTGCTAAATGATTAATTTTGATCATTTAAATTAAACTTTTGCAATTCTTTGTCTTTCAGGGATGACATTATTAAAACTTTTTCTATGTATTATTACAAAACACCAAATAGGAGTTCAGAAGACTGCTCCTTACCTTCTCTGCTTTCACCAAGCTCTTTAAATTCATAGCCAATCTTTGGCTTATTTCTTTGCTTCCATGATATTACTGCATTAGGGAAAAGGGCGATATTTTTGACGGTATAGGCAATGGAAGAATTTATGGGACAATAGTAAATGTTTGGGGAGTGTGAATCAAGGATGGTAGATGTGGGGCCAGTGCACTGATGGAGTGGAGAGTGCATGCTTATGAGACAGTTGCCTGTGTTATCATTTTGACTGCCATGTACCAGACCTATAATTAGTCACATAAAATACGTGGGTACTAGTTTCTTCTTTTATTTCATTATGATTTGGGCTGCGGGTTGTAAAACATACTTGACATTCACTATATCTATCCTATTCTAGTTTAATATTGGGAAAGACAGAGCCTATGAGCGATGCTTTCTGGGTGCTATATGTGACTAATATTATGTGCCTAGTTAATTTTGCCTGACTTTGTGGTTTAAGATATGGAGTGAATTGAATGACATAAATATTTCAGGTTCCAGGGGAGTCCTCCTAGAATAGCAAACTTGGAAAGTGGGTCCAACAGACATGAATGCCATGACTTGTATGAAGTTTGATAGTTCCTTAGTCCTAAGTTCCAGCAAAGAATGCAAGAGAGTTGAAAGTGGAAGTATAAAGAATCATACTACATACCTAAGGTGAGTGAGAGGATTAATAATCAAGAGACTCTGACATTTCCTCAAGGTATTTTCAAAATCAGGGTGTGTAAAATTCTCATCATTAATTCAATAAATGTTTATTTATTCCACATTGTATGCTGGACATGGATTCAGTTTCTGGTTTGCAACAGAAACAAAGTTGGTTTCTCCTCTTATGGAGCACACATTCCAGTAGAGGAGATGGGCAATTAACTAATAAACTTATGCAAATAAAATGTCATGCAGTGATAAGTGCTATGAAAAAACTAAAGCAGGATGAGGGGATAGAGAGTGATGGATGAGAGGGAAGGGTGAATTATGCGGGATAGAGTGTTCAGGGAAGGCCTTAATGTGCAAGTCACATTTGAAAAGAGACCTAAATGATAGGAAGGAATTAGCCCAATGAAGACCTAGGGGAAGAGATTTACCAGCAGGAGGTAAAAGTAAGTGTGTTTTTGATGAGCAGAAAGATGACCAATATGGCTGGGATAGTGAGCAAGGGACACAGTGGTAAAAGATGATGTTAGATAGGAATGTAGGGCCAGATTCGGTATAGATCATGTTAATATATGTGGATTTTTTTCTAAATTCTATGGGAAACAGACTACCAATCCACAATGTAAACCTGAATAACTTTATATAATTATTATGATAGTTACCTGAGTAATATTTTGCTATCTATGTTAGCAAAAGCATGGGAATTTTTATGAAGAATAGTTTCCTTAAACTTGATTTTTTCCTCCAGCTTTATAAAGATATAACTGACATATAACATTGTGTAAATTTAAGGTGTGCAACATGATGATTTGACACACATATATATTGCAAAATGATTAGCACAATAAGTTTAGTTAACACATCCATCACCTCACACAATGACTATATTTTTGAGAACATTTAAGTTGTACTTTCTTAGCAACTTTCAAGTATATAATACAATATTGTTAACTACAGTCACCATGGTGTATATTAGAGCCCCAGAACTTTTTCATCTTATAACTGGAAGTTTGAACCCTTTGACAAACATATTCTCATTTCTCCCACACTCCAGCCCCTGGCAAGCACCATTTTACTCTGTGTTCCTACAAGTTTCACTTTTTTTAGATTCCACATATAAGTTAGATCATACAAGTAAGTACTTGTCTTTCTCTAACTTATTTCACTTAGCAAATACCCTCAAGGTCTATCCATTTTGCTACAAATGACAGGGTTTCCTTCTTCTTATGGCTGAATAATATTCTATTACATATACATATATCATCGTTTCCTTATTCATCCATCGATGTCCACTTAAATTGTTTCCATATCTAAGCTATTGTGAATGATGCTGCAATGAACATGGGAGTGAAGTTATTGCTCTGATACCCTGGTTTCAATTCCTTTGAATAAATACCCAGAAGTGGAGTTCCTGGATCATACGGTAGTTCTATTTTTAATTTTTGAGGAACCTCCATATTGATTTCTATAGTAGCTATATGGATGTACATTCCCACCAACAGTGCACTAGGGTTCCCTTTTCTTACACCCTTGCCAAAACTTATCTCTTGTTTTTTGATGATAGTCATTCTAACAGGTGTGAGGTGATATGTCATTGTGGTTTTGATTTGCATTTGCCTGATGATTAGTGTTGTAAAGCACCTTTTCATATATCTGTTGGCTGTTTGTATGTCTTTTTTGTAAAAATGTCTTTTCAGTTCCTCTGCCCATTTTTAAATTGGATTTTTGGTTTTGGAGTTGTATGAATTCCTTATATATTTTGGATATTAATCCTTTATCAGATATATGATTTGCAAACGTTTTCTCCCATTATATAGGCTGCCTCTTCATTTTGTTGATTGTTTCTTTTGCTCTGCAGAAGACTTTTAGCTTGATTTAATCCCACTTGTTGATTTTTGTGCTTGTGCTTTTGGTGTCATATCCAAAAACTAGTTGCCAAGACCAATGTCAAAATTATTTTCTTTGGTTTTCTTCTAGGAGTTTTACAGTTTCAGGTCTTACATTTAAGTCTTTAATCCCTTTTGAGTTAATTTTTGTGAATGGTGTAAAATAGGGGCTCAATTTCATTTTGTTTTTGCATGTGGTTATCTGGTTTTCCCAACACCATTTATTGAAAAGGCTATCCTTTCCCCATTGAGTATTCTTGACTCCATTGTGAAATATTAGTTGACTGTGTATGCATGAGTTTATTTCTGGGCTCTTGATTCTGTTCCATTGGTCTACAAATACAATAACATTTTATTCTCAAAACCAAGGAATGAATTTAAAAAGATTCTTTATACCATCAACCTCTCTCTCATTCTTTGCTCTCCCTGACTCCCTTTCTAAAGTGGAAGATATTATAATCTCATCTCTTTGCTTGATGTGTGCTCTATTTTGGTATCTGATGCTGGTTGATGTAATTGCAGAAAAAAAAAAAACTGCGTCATGGTTTACAGTGTTGGTTTCTTGATTGGACCATTCTTAAGTACGGAAAAGAGAGAAAAGAAACAGATACATGGAGCCCTTGAAGAAAATAATCATTATAAAGGATTGCAAATTTGGGAATTTTAGTATTGTGGGTCACACAAGGCTGGCCATCTTACCTTAAAGAAGGAGAGCTAGCATTTCTTAACCACCCACAAGTTAATGCTGAGAAATCTCTCATGTAATTCCTGAATAGCTTTCAAATGTGTTGGGTTTTGAAAGGTATAATTAAAACTTATTATTCCCCCTTTCTTTATCTACCAGCTGTCAGATCATAAGAAGAAAGAAAACAAGATTTTTTTTTCTTTAACCAGAGAAAGTAGTTGCTAGATTTAAACAGAAATTGTTCCTTTATACGTTAAAAAACCCTCATACCTCTTTACATCAAGGGATGTTGAGTTGACTTACAGTCAA
Source organism: Tapirus indicus (assembly GCA_031878705.1). NCBI lineage: Eukaryota > Metazoa > Chordata > Mammalia > Perissodactyla > Tapiridae > Tapirus > Tapirus indicus. The sequence goes on along the minus strand of CM062942.1, from coordinate 83,483,926 downwards.
ATGAAATTTTACAGATTTAAGCTGAGAAAAGCCAATAAAGAGATCCAATGATATTATCATTTTTCTGAAAATGTCCTTTTACAAAATAGCAAAGCCTGAAGTTGGGGTGGAAACCTGTGAGGTTGTTCTGATCCCATTTGCTATCATGCCTAAGTGTACACATATTAGTATATCGTTATTACCATTTTATGTCCTTTTCACTTCTCTGCATTGTGAAACTCCTCTTTTGGAATTTTCTACTTTTTTTTTCCACTAAGTGTGGGAAATGAGAATTATTAAAATGATTCAGACATGCTGATTAACTTTTCATTTTTTCTTTTACTTACCAAAAGGGATAAGTTGAGATTCCTTTTAGAAAAATGACTGTCTTGCAACCATTTTTCATTTACAAATATTTATTGAGTGTCAGGTAATTTTAACAGTTTCCTATTGGAGACACTATTGGAAGTAAAGCCCATTCCTGTCTGTTTTCTCCAACCTTTCTGTCAGGATCAAATATTTTGGCCAAATATGAAACCCATGATATTTTACTTTTGACTGGGAAATCATAACTTTCAAGAGAATTGTGTCCTTTTGGGGAGTGGGGCTGTATTAGCAACCTCTTAGTGCCACATGAGATCTTCTTGGTCTCATATATCTCCAAAGCCTATGGCCACTTATTTCACACTAGCCACTGCCTTGATGGCGAAATCAAAGTGAGAACTACCCAACTTCATGCAGACATGACCCAACACTTTATCTCATGCCCAAATCACTTGCCTCTAAAATCTTGCTCCAGGAATTTCCCATTGTGGGTGAGGCATGACGTGCCATGGGACTCAATCAGTGGCTATGTGTACACAAACTATAGTGCAAGGGATTAAATGACCCTTGAAGTAAAATTAGGTCAATGGGAGACAGGAGACAGTGCATAAATTCTTCCCTTCTCTGCCACACAGTCCTGCAATGTAATAGTTTATATGACTTCTCAGAATATGGTACCAAAAAATTAAGCTATCTGTTGGACTTGATACCATCAGTGGCCATATATTAATCAATCCTCTCATATTTACTCTTCTTATTCTCCTACCTCATTCCTATTTTCCCTCATCCCTGCTACCATGAAATTGCACTTCCTAAAACTTTAGTAACACAGAACTTTTGCATCAGACTTTACTTCTGGGAGCCCAGGATAAGAAAGGGTATTGAAGCAAAAGCAATCAGACCTAATTTTTCTAAAAGTGCTGCAATCTGACACAGACTTCTAATTTTCCTGTAAGTTAGATGAGCATCTGTGGTAGTAATTAGGGCTGTTCATAAATATTCTAGATCTCATCATTCTCGGCACATGGTAGGATTGCACTTCCCAGTCCTCTCGAAGTTAAGCATGGCCATGTGACTGATTGTAACTAATAAAATGTGAGCCAAACCAACATGTGTCTTTTCAAGGCATAAACTTTAACAGCCAGTGTATGATTTTTACATTTCCTTCCCCCTCTTGTGGGGGACTCAGGGACCCCCACTTACAGAGATTCTATCTTCTATTGAGATAGAATATTTTCTGGTCACAACAGATAGAATTTTTAACAAAATTCTATCTTCTATTGAGATAGAATCTCTGTAAGTGGAGGTCCCTGAGTAACTACTAAAAGCAACGCCTCCATCTGACTTGTGTTGGACATGTAGCAGGGGAAAGAAATAAAACATTTATTGTGTCAAGCCACAGAGCTTTGAGGTTGTTTGTTCCCTCATCATAACCTAGCTCATGCTGACTGATATAGCATCCTCCTTTCCCAAAGAGGAGGAAACTTCACATCAGATTTAGAAATTTTACACCTTACAGTCTATAGCTTTATCTCTTTAAAAAAAACAGTCACTATGATCCATGGTGACTTCTTTTCACCAGCTTGGGAAATCACTAGTGTAAGTTACTAGAACCATTTCCATATATGTCTCACACAAAGAACACTGGAATACTGCTGGTACGAATGAATATTTTCTCAATCACTCTGAAATAGGTTTCTAAATTACTCTATATTCTTTGACAAATTATTGACATTAAAACTTCCATTAAAAGTAAAACTCAAAATTAGATTGTTTTTGGACATGTCTTGATTTCCAATAGCAGAAAACTTAAAAGATAAAAACACGTGTAATAAAAAACAATTTCTTCAGGAGACGAAACTGTCAGATAGATCTCATGAGTGTATTCAGATGAGTGAAATCATTTATGCTGACAATGAAATGAATAAAAAGCTGCCTTCAGTGGGAGAATTAGCTCCACTTAAAATCTTATAAAAGCCTCAAAGAATCTGAAATAAGATTTAATGTCTTTATTTAGCAAAAACACTGTCCTATCCCATGTTCATTGGTACTGGTATTTGTTTTTGACCCACACACAATTAATCAGATCAAGACTTATTCTCCTTTGGCTTCCTCTGTCTTCCTGTGTCACCTCCTTTTAGCCCCAGGCAGTTCAAGAGCACCCTACTCTTCCTTAAAAGAAATGTAATAAACATTTACATAGTTTTTACTTTGTTCCAGGCACTATCCTAACTACTCTTTAATTCTTACAACAACCCTATGATTTGGGTATTGACATTATCTCCATTCCCATTTTATAGTCAGGGAAATTAAGGATCAGAAATTTTGATTGTCTCATGCAAGGTCATGTAGTTAGTAAGTGAAAAAGCCAGGTTTGAAACTCAAGCAATGTCTGGAACCATGTCCATGGAATTTAACCCTTGTGTTAAGTACCCAAGGGTTCCAAAGGAAAAGCCAGAGGAAGCACAGTCTGTGACCAGAAAGTAAGAAATCCACTTATTTCTGGGAATTCAAGCTAAATGCCTTAATGGCCAGACATACACTGGGTATGTAGGAAGCCTGGTGCAGGATAGTAGGGAGCAGTGGGGCCTGCGATAAATTGGAGACTATATACCCTGCCTACATTCAGCCAAAAGAAATGTAGTTTTCAATTTTGGCTTTTTATCTTCCAAGAGTTGTATTTTCCTCTGCTGCATACCCACAATGTTGTCTTTAAGTGTGCTCAGTCTACTTAAAGGGGAAGGAGCACTAAAGGCCATAATCCCACATTATTTCTTTTAACAAAAAAACTGCACATATTTAATGTACATAATTTGATGAGCTTGGACGTGTGTACACCCATGATACCACAATCAAGGTAATAAATATATCCATCATCTCCAAAAGTTTCCTCGTGTCCCTTTGCTTTTTCTTGTGATAAGAACACTTAACATGAGAGCTATCCTCTTAATAAGTTTTTAAGTGCACAATACCACATGGTTAATTATAGATACTGTGTTTTACAGCAGATCTCTAGAACTCATTCATCTTGTATAAATGTAACTTTACACTCATTGAAAAACAACTTCCCATTTCCCCCTCCTCCCAGCCCCTAGCAACCACCATTCTATTTTATACTTCTATGAGTTTGGCTACTATAGATACCTCATATAAGTAGAATCATATAGTATTTGTCCTTCAGTAACTGGCTTGTTTAACTTAGCATAATGTCTTAAGTTCTATCCATGTTGTGGCAAATGGTAGGATTTCCTCATTTTTTAAGGCTGAATAATATTCCACTGTACATTTATACCACATTTTCTTTATCCATTTGTCTGTCGATGGACATTTGGGTTATTTTCATATCTGGCTATTGTGAATAATGTTGCAATGAACATGGGAGTGCAGATTTCTCTTAGAGACCCTGATATCAATTCTTTTGGATATATACCCAGGAGTGGGACTGATGGATCATTCTATTTTTAATTTTTTGAGGAATTTTTTTATTGTAACTATAGCATTTCTCATTCCCACCAACAGTGTACAAAGGTTTCAATTTCTCCACATCCCGGCCCTGATACCTCCATAGAAACACTGATTTAACAACTATATTCAGACTAGACTACCTTTGAGAGAACCCTAGAATTCAGTTAAGAGGTTGCAGTGCTCCAGAAGAACCCAGGGATGAGAAGGGCTGTACTGAAACATATGGGAAGAGCAGTTTTACTTTGCCTGTGCCTCCCCTTCACCTAAGTTGGCACAGCTCAGCACCAAGAGAGATCTCTTTGGCTGTGATTTCTCCCCTGAGGAAAGGAGAGAGTGAGAGGTGCATCCAGTGCAATGTTCCAGTTTAATTCCTTGAAGGTGGCTGGAAGATTAATAGAAACTGGAGTTAGGGTCTGTCTGTATAGCCTTCCACAGAACAAATTTTAACGCCCATCTGATATGTGTGTGTGTGCTGCTCCGTATATCAGAAGCAAGTACTTTTTCCTTTGTATCTATATATGTGTATGTCTGATTGTTCTTGCCTCTAATGAAAGTAAACAATTGGAGTCACAGTAGTTGTAGTTTTTTTTTTTTCTATAGTTGGATGGAACTTTAATTAATGATTATTAGTCACCCACAGGTGGCTGACAGAACATTGATTAGCATTTCTTGTCTTTCCTTTCTGTCTCTCTGTAAGGTTTTCTCCAATTCATTTTGGAAAGGAAACCATGCATTATTCATACCCAAGTGCACTAATTTGATCAACCTTTTCAGATAACCCTGGGTCAATTGAAATTTGACTTATGGGGCAACTGCCTATGGAAAGTCACACAGAGGCATCTGAATTGCAATTTTCTCGACTGTCATATCAATGGGCCATAACCCCATTGAAAAAAGCCGACCCCTAGAGGTGAAGAGGATGTTAAGTATCTATGCCCATTCATTCCAAAAAAACAGTGCCAACCGATGTAGATTAGGAACCTAACAGGTTTATTTCTTATAGGTCAAAACACATCATCGCTTAGTAATAGCTTCTGGTCATTACTGATTTGGTTTGGATTTGAACAAATTACTCAGAGTTTAATGACTCTGTTTCTCATTATCTATTCTTATTTCTTTTGCCTTCTTTAGAAAAGCAACCTAGCACACTTCAGTTCAAAATGTTATGTTATACTTATACACTGCCTTTCTCCTTATCTCCCAGGCAAGAATTGGTGCACATGTTCCATACTGCACAATGAGTAAGAGGCTCTTTTTCCCAGGTCATTTAATAGTTTAATATAACCTAGAAAACACAAACAGGATTGGTTTTGATTGTGACACCCTATGTTCCACAGCAAAAGCTAATTTTGTAAACTATAGATTAGAAAACATTGAAAATACTTTGTATGAATGTATTTTTTGGCATATCTCAAGCCACAAATGTAAATCTTATAGAATAACAGCAATTTCTGTCAAAATAGTAAGACAGTGTTTGACATGTCTTCCCTCACAGGGGGTGGTGTTATGGACTGTCAACTAAAATCAAGAAAAACCTAATCATTGGCAGTTGGATTATGTGATGATTTCTGGAGCATTTAAATTTTTTTTCATCTGAACCCTAATTTAGAGATCCTAGGAAGTCAACAGTTTAAATCTATCAATCAGTAATTGGAGCAAAAAAAAAAACTATTCTCAGATTAGTTTTCACTATAATTTAATTGTTACGTTAAGCAACTTTCACCTGATTATTTGATTTTAGTTAAAAATAATAATAAGAGTTCAATGCACTTATCCATAGATTTTTTTTCTCTAATCCTTAGGGCAATTAAGAAGTGTTAGCAAGAACAGGAAAATCATGAAAATCAATTGCAGAGATGAAGTAACTGAGATGAACAAAAGTCTCAGACATTCTCCAGCATCACTCGGAGACTCAGTGGCACCATGAAAGCTAATATGCAAAGCTCTTGATTCCTAGCACTGCTTCCTGTCTACTTACTCTCTCATAATATTTTCAGTTACTTGATAAAAAGGGCTTTCCTTAATGATTAAATTTAGTTTTCTAATGGCCATATCTACCTTTTTAAAGGACTAAAGCAACCATTAAAATAAGAATCAACCAGTCAAGAAAGCTTGCAAATATATTAAAGAACTATTCTAACGTAAGTGACTTTAAGAACAAAACTTGACTCCCCAATGTGAGAGACATGAAAAAATTGAAGATGATTGAGAGGAGATAAATTGAAGCATGAATGTGTTTGAAAAGTCAGCATACGGAAAGAGATTAAAGGAGTTGAAATTACTTAATCAGAAGTTCAAAAGTTATGAGATATAGTTTTTAATAACGTTGCAAGAACAGGGTGGTGCATTTTAAAGATGATGACCAGCCAATATGCTTTGTTTTCCTGGAGACTGAAGGGCAGGAAAATTCAGAATTTAGGGAGGAAGGTGTTAGGTTAACCAATAAGAATTTATTTATCTTTCATAGTGTGGTACACAGAATTCTAAAAATTCCCAAAATTTCTCCCCTCTGTTGTACCTGCCTTGTATAATCTCCTTCCCTTGAGTGTGGGTGGAATCTGTCAATATAATGAGATATCATTCTCTTGATTACATTATGTTATATGGTAAAAGGGATTTTGCAGGTGTAATTAAGATGGGGAGATTATTTAGATGGGCCTGACTTAATCACATGAGCCCTTTAAAACTGGGTCTAGAGTTCAGAGTGAAAAAGTTAGAGATTTGAAACATGAGGAGCATTTGCTGCAATGTTGATGACTTGAAGATGGAGGGGGCCATGTGGCAAGGAATGTGGATCACCTTTAGTCGCTGAGAGTGGCCACTGACTGATAGCCAGTAAGGAAACAGAGACCTTAGTCCTACAACCGCCAGAAACCGAATTCTGCCAACAATAAGAATGAGCTTGTTAGAGGCTTTTTCCCTAATCCTCCATACAAGAACTCAGTCTGGAGGACCCCTTGATTTCAGGCCATAGCCTGCTGGACTCCTGATCCATGGAAACTGTGAGATAATAAATTTGTATTGTTTTAAGTTGCTAAGTTTGTGGTATTTTTATTACGCAGAAACAGAAGACTAATGCGGAGTATATAACAGTGAAACTACTTAGAAAACATATTAAAAAGCATACCATCTAGAGGCTGGCCCAGTGGCATAGTGGTTAAGTTTGCATGCTCCACTTTGGTGGCCTGGGGTTCGCAGGTTTGGATCCTGGGCACAGACCTACGTGCCCCTTATCAAGACATGTTGTGGCGGCGTCCCACATATAAAGTAGAGGAAGATGGGCACAGATGTTAGCCCAGGGCCAATCTTCCTCGGCAAAAAGAGGAGGATTGGCAACGGTTGTTAGCTCAGGGCTAATCTTCCTCACACATATACAAAAAACATACCATCTAATAGGAGAGACAAGACAGACATCTATCAGATTAATTGAAATAACACGGTTGCAGTTGTTCTATTATGGAAAGTGGTAATATTTCCCACTGGGAAATTATCAGATGTGACTGGAGGAGAATTATCAGGAGAATGACTAGATAGCTATCTGTTTGCTTTAGTTTGGGAAAAGCTTGTCTGAGAATCAGGGCCGGAGTGAGGACGTTTCAGCCATATGACTTTAAAATTAGTTTACAGAATTTACATTGGTCACATATGCGTTTCTAAACCTTGAGATTCTTTTTTTCTTCCTGAGCAAAATTCTTCTGTGCTAATTGTTCTTCATTGGCTCTCCAGATCCACTCTCTACTCCTCTTTGTGCTGTTCTATGCCTTGGGAAGCAGACCCCAAATAATTTTCCCATTGGGCCCCTTCCCCTAATTTCTATGGGATTCAGTCAATGGGAGCCAATAACAAGGGATTGGAAGGTTGAGGGAGAGTGAATTCGAGGCCATTTTTGCACTTTTTCTTCCCTGCCTTAGCTTCAGTTCTCTGGCAGCCACTGTGTCTGTACCACACTAGGCAGTTCCTCCCTCCTCCATGGCTCCAGCTCTTAGTTGGTTCAGATAGTGCTATTTTCCTCTAACTTAGAGGTGGTACTAGCTTCCCATTATTACTAGTGTTGGAGTGCCTCACAATTTATTGTTTGTTCTCTTAACTCTGTTATGAACTGAATGTGTCTCCCCATTTTCATATGTTGAAACTCTACCCCCTAATGCGATGGTGTTTAGAGGTGAGGCTTTTGGGAGGTAATGAGGTTTAGATTAGGTCAAGAAGATGGGACATTCATGATGAGTTAGGGCCCTTCTAAGAACCCATGTGTAGCCACTGAGAAAAGGTCACATGAGCACACAGCGAGATGGTGGCCGCTTGGAAGCCAGGAGAAGAAGGCCTCAGAATGAAACCTACCTTGCAGACACCTTGATCTTGGACTTTTAGACTCCAGAACTGAGAAAACAATTTCTGTTACTTAAGCCACTCAGTCTATGGTATTTTGCTATAGCAGCCTGGGCTGACAAAGACACCCTGCCCATACCTTTATAAGTAGTACCCTTATTAAAATTTGCTCATGTGAACCATCTGAATAAATTCTGTTCCTTACTAGGATCCTGAGTAGAGCCCCATATAGCCCAGATGTTGGCTAATTTTGTCTTTTCAAAAATTATACCTGGCCCTTCTTTGAAGGCTAGAAGTTAAAATATATCAAGATACTGAGTTTTGATTTTCAGTGCTGTGTCCTCAACGAGCAGTGGATAGAGATTGATATTTATGTGTTTGAGTTGGCAAGGCTACTCTTCAAAGACTGCTTATTTTTTTTGGACGCTATAAGGTGGGAATGCTTATTCGTCACTCTGATGGTTTCTTCCATGTGGAGGGAGTTTTACTAGCTATATCACACCTGGCTTCTCTTTGTCCCCTCACTCATTCCTCTGCTGGATAAATTTAATGGGTAAATTTGGAAACAATAAACTGAGCAAGATCCACTCAGCTTCTGCTTTCTGCTAGGTAGTTGACTGGGGGGGATAAACTGACTGATTCTGAGACTCAATATTAGAAAGCTGTTTTGCTTTTAAGCTCAGCTACAGTCTCCAAATTAAATTTTGAAAGAAATTAAGGTGTTGAAAAAGGATGCTATTTATTTGGGCCACTCATGGACCCCATCAGTCCCATTGCCTGATCACTGCCACCAGATTAAACATCCTGGACCAAATGATCTTTTGTATTTTTATTTCTCTCCTATAAGTCCCCTTCAAAATGATCAGAAATGTCTCTTTGAGGAGCTATATATGCAGATAACTGCAACAAGGAACTTCTTAATGCTTTTAAAGCAATTGTTTTTCTATAAAATAGGTTCTCTTTTTAATAACAGAGATGTGACATTTATTTAAACCTGAAGCAATGAACTATTAATTCAAAAAGTAAAGAAATACAAGGATACAGGCGTAATTAGGTAGCTTTCATTTTAATCTTTAAAAAGCACATTTAAACAGATCACAACTAGATTTTCAAATGACAACATGCAGTGATTTCACAACAGGAAGTTAGAATCCTGGCAGATAGTAGAAAAAATGAGGAAGAAGTATTGAGAGAGGGGGTACTTCTACAGTACAATTTTCTCAGCTACTGGCCTGTAATTGCTTTAATTTATTTAGGGTATAATTTTGGGGAAACCTCTAGGGCAGGTAAGTTATCTTTATTTTTACTTTTTAACTGCCAGGAATCAATTTTCTTGCTTACTCCTAACAATCCCATCTTTTAGAATAATCAAATTTTATGGAGTCATCACTTGCTTCTTGTAGGCTGGTGACATTTTCCTGCCCTTCTATAGACATTCTGATTTTTGACACTCTGAACACTTCTGACCTAGTTAGTTATAACTTTCTCTGGTGTCTAATTTTCTGTAATGTTCCCTTTAAACTTTTGACCCTGTTTGGAGATGGTGGTGCTCATATTAAGTTCAGAATTTGATAATCACAGTGTAGCATTCAGATATTTTTGTTACTACTCATCGCACCAGTCTATTGCTTGAGGCTTTTTTTCCTTTAATGTGGATCATCGGAAGTCTGTGCCATTTTATATGTCGTTTTGAACTGCAGAACTGAGAATGCATCATTATATACAGAAATTCTTGGACTCTTCTCCTGAAACCTATTCCATTTCATCTCACAACTGCATTTATTATACAGTAATGTAATTACATACATCATTCTTATGGGGATTTAAAATGTTCACTTCAAGTGTCTGGAAGCAGTACATATTTGCACCAGGATTAAAAATAGCTGAAATTATCAGCATCTGAACATGGTATACCAGCTTAGAGCACAGATTCTATGCCTAAATAAGACTAAGACTTTATAGAAAGGGCGACCAAAAACTGAACTTCTGTTATAGTGCCTGCAGCAGAGGGTTTGCATGGCTTACTGCAATTTTTATTAGAGTACCGCCTATGTCCGTAGAGACTTGTAGCATTTAGAAACACTTTTATCCTGCTGTCCTGTCTAATAATCTAAAGAATGTCTGACAATTACAGAGGGCTTTGCATCCCAAAGGGCTTTACAAACTACACATGTGCAGGAATTTCTTCCCTCAACACTGAAAGGCATGTTGCTCTGGGGAATGAGTCTAGGGAATCTTTCACAACCACAACTAGCCAGACCTTTGAGTTTATAACTCATTCGAAAGGCAAAGCCAACACATACTTCAATTTTGCAACAGTCTGACTCTATACTGTGCAGAAAGGAAAAGGTCACATGTTCAAACTGGATAGCAGCACCTAAAAGACATTTTTGGAGATGGTATATCAGCTCTCTCTTTGTATAGGAGAGTTTTGTGTAAACTTTAGGATGGAGATGGTAAAACATCACCTACCTTCTCTGAAGCATTTGCTTTCACTAGACCATATTTCTCTACAAGCGTTTCCTTTCCCTGAGATCCAATCCTATTTTGGGAATCAAGTGACATGCTAGTCACCATAGGTCATGTTCCAGCTTTACTACCAACCATCTTTTTAATTTTGGCCCTTACCCTCACTCCACTCCCTTGCATTTCAACTCAGTTGTAAGTAGGAAAATCTTAGAATTGGGAGAGATGTTAGTAGCGATGACAGCTATCATTCACTGAGTAACTTCTATAAGTTAAGGTAACACCAGCTACTGTAATAAATAAATTTAATAATTCCAGTGGCTTCATATAGTAGAATTTATTGCTCTTATTATGTTTAATAGGTGAAAGAAGTGGGATGTTCCTGATCTAGTAATTTAAAACCCCAGGATTTTGGAGGCTCTGCAGCCTTCAACAAGGGGCACTGCCTTCCATCTAGCAGATACAGGGAGAGTGAAGGATTTTGGAGGAGGTTTTTATAGGCCAGACCTGGATTTGGCATATGACATATCCACCTACTTTACAATGGCAACAACTCTATAAAATTACTACTCTTAAATGTAATTGAGGCTGAGAAATGGAGGCTAGCTGTGAACCTAGGAGGATAGGGAAACAGGTTTGGTGAATAGATATCCTATACCTGCCATACCTAATATGTACTGGGCATGTGCTAAGTAGTGATTTTACATACATTGTACTATTTATAGAAACTGTGCAGGATTGGTTTTATTATACCCATTTACTAGATAAGAAAATTGTGGCTCAAACTGGTGATACAATTGACCCAATGTAATTTAGCTTGTAAATGTCACAACTGGGATTTGTACTCCGGTCAGATGCCAAAGCCCATGTAAATCACCAGGTCCAAGTTACCTGCACTCAGATAAAAAATATGTCTGAGCCTATCATCATCTGCAAAATCCCCCAGGACAGAAGCCTTATAACTTTATTTGATAGCCCATTCCAGTGTCTTTTCATTTGAAGATTAAAGTATTCTCCTTATGTCTTATATGAACATATTTGGAATTACTTATTTTAGAATACTTAGAAAAACTCAAAAAAAGAAAATATAAATCTCTCACAATACTACTACCCAACAATAACTCCTGTTAACCTACAGTCATATTTCTGGATATTTAAATACATTTTGTTCTACAAAATTAAATTCTACTAAGCGTATTTCATTTCAATATGTTTCTTTTGTAATCTAAAGAGCCTACCATGAAACAATCTCCATTTCAGAAGATACTCTTCCAAAGTATCATTTTTTACTAGTAATACTGCAAAATATTTCACTCTTAGCCTGTGCCATAATTTGCTCAGTCAAATAACTTCTGAATATTTCAGCTGTGTTTAATGTTCTGAAATTTTTTGAAAGATGCCGCTACAAAGATACTAAATAAGTCCATATATATTTTGCCTTATTTTGAGGATGAGGATAACATCTGGTCCATTTTTGGTCTTTATTACTTCTCCAAGATCAGCACATTAATTTTGTATGGATCTCAGGTATGGTGAGACCTCAGATAGTATTAATAAAAGTCTTTTGGGTGCCTCAGAGGAAGTCAGGCTATTAATCAAGAGTTACTTTTACAACAATGAGGCATAGAGACCTGGATTAGTTGTGAGAATTTCTCCCGAAAATACAGAATAAAAGATTTTTTTTTTTTACCAATTTAATGTCATGTAGCTTTATGAAGTGGGTTGATATCACCAACTTGCCATGGGTAGAAGAGGCTAATTGCTTTTGCTGCCACCTGTGGATACAAGTAAGGGGCAGGTCTCAAACTGCTTACTGGTTGCATTGACAGAGTATGTGTTTGTTTAGTATTAGCAAACTCAAGAAAAATTATCTTAGTTTCAGATTATTTTATTACTCCAAATGGCTTATTTCAACAAACAATTCAGCCCTGTGGAACAGACTGAATGACTAATGTTGTCTGTCAGCACAGACTGGCAGAATGCTGTTCTCAACATCAAGGCAGGCAGTTGCTGAGCTGTCCACAGAATGCTTGTCACCATGGGCTTTATACCATTAGTGTTAGACATAGTCCATACTCCCCACCCATTTAAAATATTACCAAACCTGGATAGTATATAAATGTGGGGATGAAATAGAACACACACGCACACACAGATTACTCTATGTACAGAGATAACATCCTTACCTGTGCAATCTTTGAGTTAAAAAGGGAATGTTTTCTAATCCAGTAAAGCACAAGTGCCAGTGTACTCTCATACAGTGTTGGCAGGGAGGGACTGTAAATTGGTACAAATTCTTTGGAAGGCAATTGAGAAGTATTTATTAAAATTTAAAATATATGATGCAATGACCCAGCAGTCTCACCTATAAGATTCCATTCTTAGAAAAAGCAATAATGAAATAGATAAGTAAAAATATATGTACAAGAATAATTATTGACATTTTTTTGTAATAACAAAACAAAAACAAACAAAAAACTGGGAAGAACTTAAATGTCCATTAGTAAGTGAATGACACAGCTATTCAATGGAATATTATGTAGCTATTATAAAAGAATGGTGTAGAGCTATATGCGCTAGTCTTGAAAGTTGTCCATATCTTATTGTTAATGAGAATGGAAGATTGCAATATGATCCCATTTCTGTAAATAAAGCATATATTTTGCATATCTATAGTTAAACATCTCTAGATTGATATTGATGTCTATATAAATATATTTTATCTCTATAAAACCATAGGGAAAAAATAAGAAGGACAAGAAACAAATTGTTAACAGTGCTTTCCTCTGGAAAGTAGGAATAGAAGGGGTTGAGCTATGGGGGTCAGGGTTTTACACACACATATACAAACATGCATACATACACATACATACACATAATGCATACATACTTAAATATTTATGAGCAATTTTTAACTTAATTTTTGTATTTTTCACTATCATTAAATTTCATTCATTCATTCATTCCAGGGGTGTTAGAGATCCGATCTAGACTCAAAATTTGTTTAAAATTTAAGACCTTAGGAAGACTGCTATTGTTACATCTTTATGGGTGATTGGATCAGATTTTTTTTTTAAATCCAGTTTAGGATTTATTAATGTAGATGTTGAGACAGAATAACATGGATATGTGAAATCAATAGAAATTCCACAAATTTAATTTTAATCAATGATTACCATCTTGTAGGCTATCATATTCATTTTACTCTTTTTCCTTTTGTGCCCTTTGACACAGGTGCTGATGAGCAATGCAAAGCCTGGACACACTGAAAGAGAAGGCTTTGCAATTCTTAATAAGGCACAAACCAGAGAATTGGATGAAAGTTGTCCTTCCTCCTGGGTAAATAAGAATTGATCCTCCTTTGCAAATAGTAGGAAGACATCTGATAGTTGTACTTTAAAACTAAAAAGGATTAGATATGTGCCCTGTAAAATATGAAGTATTGAAGATAGTCCTTTTGGATCACTAACTGGGATTTACTTTTGGATGATAATGACTATAGAGAACCACAGAATCAACATTTTGCTCCAATATTTTGCTGCTGTTAATAAATCTCATCATCACAGCAGGAAACATCAAAAACACCACATGCAGAAAAACTACTGTCTGTGACAAAGTGATTGTGCCCTGAGTGGCCCATCCTACATACTACAAAAGTTTGACACAATTTTCCTGCTTCCCTCTCACATTATGGAGATATCTTGTTTAGCTGTCATTGCTAGTATAGACAGATTGTGAGTAATAGAGACTTGACTTACAAATAAACTACAAGTACACATACAGCCATATGTTGGAGAATCTCAATATGGATCTACCAGTCTTCATAAGAGCAATATTTGGGAAGAAGTTTTCCTAAGGAGATGCCATCTCTCATTTAGATGTACAAAGTGATTAGATATAGTTGAGCTACTATTAATAATATTACTGACAGCTAAACTTGATTGAGGGCATCTTATGCCCTGAAAACTGTGTTAGAAATTTTATCTTAATTAACTTATTTAATCAGCATAGCTCTATGAAATAGTTACTATCATTATTCCCAATTCATAGATGTGGAAATGGAGCTTAGAGAAGTTAGGTAACTTGCTGAAAATCACATGGTGAATTAACGGTTGAGTAATATTTCAAACTCAGGTTTGTCAGATCTCAAATCTCATGCTTTCAATTAATGAGTACCTCGTATTTCCTCAATAGTAGGCACATTATTTGATGGACATTATGGATGAAATAGCCTTTGGCAAGTTGATCAAGGAATATAAGAGCAATTTATAGCATTGTTTTTATATATTTTGATTAACATTTTGGGAACATAAACTATTAATAAACTAGGAATTGCTTGCCTTATATTTATTTGGCTATCATTTCTATTATAAAGTCATGTCCCAGGAAGATTTACATCGTGTTTTAGTTTTAATTAACTTATCTTTCAGTCAACTGCATTTAAAAACCAATTAAAACTTTGTAAATGTCCCTCCAAATCTCCATTCCATCCTTTCCACCTTACTTTGTGTCTTGGGAGTCTGACCTGAATGGTTACATTAAAGGACACTCTTGCCTTCTGGCTTCATTTTGGGCTAGGACAAAGGGGAGAATGAGGAGATCAATCAGATGAAGACAGCAATATTGGAGCAGTTATTCTCCATACTCCTTCCCTTTGGGGTCACCATGAACTAACTGCATCTGTAAAGAGGCCACACAGCTACTCCATGTCAAGGCTGCTGTCACCATTCATCTCCCCTGGCCCATTTAGACCTCTCCTCACTCTTTACCAGCCCCAGAGTTTTACGTTATCCTTTCTTGTGGTATTCCTACAAACTGCCCATATGTTTGAAAATATTTCTTTTTTCAAACTCTCATCAAATTATCCAATTTGTGTGAGCCAATTGTTTCATGCCCAGAGAGTGATTGACGAACATGTATATCCCTCTGTAAACCATGTGCTTGGTTAAAGAACATGATCTTCCCAGAGAACACTAGATTGTTTTTAGGTTAAGAGTATAGCAGTAACAGAGATAGTCCTTGCTAGTATCCCTAAGCAAATTTTCAAGGCCCAATCGTCACCTTACCTGGAGCTTCTCCTCTTCCCATCGTATCAGTTTGATTCACTGGTATAACCCTAAGCTTCCAGCACAATGGAAGAAGCTTATTGCCTATCCAGAGGGAAGGGGTTCAGAACAGGCCTCCCCAGGATGTGCCACTTTGGCATGTGGAATATTTTTAGCTAAAGCCAATCAAGACCCTCTGGGCTCAAGAAACTTTCACCTCTCCCTTAAAGAATTTAAATTGGAGGCCTTGCCCATAGTAAGAGTTATTACCAGAAATAAATTTTTTATGACCTATCTGTATCGCAGGGCAAACTTCTAATTACTGAACCTCTTCTTATTGTCCTGTGAATTACCCTCCGCCCCTCTGAAGCCTCAGACCCCTATCCCATTCATCAAATCAAGATGGCATATACACCTCATTTTATCTTTCTGTTTGTGATCATCTCATGTATGTGGGATTACCATACGTATGCAATTAAATTTGATTTTCTCCTATTACTCTGTCTGAATTTAATTCTTAGACCAGCCAGAAGCAGCAGAAGGGTAGAGGAAAATTTCTTCCTTCCTGACAGGAGGTAGTATGAGCAAAAGGTCTCAGTGAAATAATGTGCCTCCACACTTTTCATGGGAAACAGAATCTTTCCTTATCAAAATTGTATCATTCATCTATATTGGGACTAGACAAGTGAGGCTAATCTCTTTGGATGTCATGAATCGTCTGTCATGTCACACAATGGTGCAGGCTCTGACTCAACTTTTTTCTTCAAAGTGCTTTTATAATTGATTCCTATGTTTTCTGGACATGTTTGTGGGAAGAAACATCGTAGCAAAGTAATGTTGGATTTTACATATAAAGTCGTCAGAGCTGCATCTCTAAAAAAGGAGTAATCTTGCTATGTTAATTTATGAGGTGTTTGTGAAGCTTAATGTATACCATGACATGAATGTGCTGCATAAACTCTATAGAACTATGCAGAAGTTTGTGATGCTGCTGCTTCAGCTGCTACTGGTGATGTTAAAAGAAACTTCTCTACTATGCTTACCTTTTAGATTTTAAGTTCTGTGTGGGTAGATAACAACCAGCAATAACAGGCTATGTACCCTGTTGTCATTTTAAATACTTTGTGAATCTTGTGGTAAATGAAAAATAGCGCTAGATCAAGTTCAACTATTTTTACAAGACCAAAAGTAATATAAAACTAGTTCTAAACCAATTTAAAAACGAGGTAAATTATTGTATATCCTAATTCAAAGATAGATGATCTACTTTTTGGATGTACTTACTGGGAAAGTAATATGTTTTATTTAGTCCCAATTTTCAAATTTTTCTACAGATTTTAATAGAATCTCTTTTCCTAGGCATGAGTGTATGAGAGTTTGGATTGGGACATAGTTTGTAGAACAAAAATCCAAGTAAGCTGCCATGTGCAAATTGATCTCTAATGCCAGGACAGCAAAGATGGTGAAAGGTTCCTTTCCCTTAGGTTGACATAACCCTGGAGATGGCCAGGGTTACTGAGTGACCTAACTGTTACTGTGTCAGGTCTTCTCTTCTTGTTGTCATTTTGCTTACTTTTATTCAGTATGCCCTCAATATCTTCATAGATGCCCATGGAAGCAGGCAAGTGGATGGGTAGTTCTTCAAGAAGGCAACAGCAAATGTAAAATATCTGATGGTTGAAGCAGCAGCACATGTAACCCAGCTTAATATTTTCAAGTTAATAATCAAGAGAAACATAGGTAATTATTTCATGTAAATTAACTGTATGGCCGGTTTTCAATCTTATGTACATAATTAGTTGCATTATTATTTTAATGGTGGAAATATGAATGTTGAAACTAAGGTATTTTCCCCAAAAGATAACTCCTCAAGTACTTAAGAGATGCTATACACTTGCATATATGTTATGTACTATTCTGGAGCTGAGATAAAGACCAAAACTAATTATGGAGTCAAGAGTATGTTGATTGATAACCAGAGACAGCACTGATTATCACAGGTAGGTAGAAATTTAAGGGCAATGAGATTTGTTCCAAGAAAATTAAGCAAGAGATTCAACAGACTATGTTGTTGAAGTGCTATTTTGTATAATTGTAAAATTTTGTGTAAGATGAAGAAGACTAATTTAAGAAAACTACAAGTGGAAGAAGTTTATCTTTCCAAGATCTAGTGATGCTGGGAAGGAGAGGAGAAAATGTGTGAAAGAGAAGAAAATGTGCTGGGCGTGCAGGTGGCAGAAACATTCTCAAGGATTTCTGCCAGGGAGTCAAGGGAGACAGAACTATGAAATAGTAAGATTGCATTTCTTTCAAATTTGCCTATTCTGCAGCCATTAAGCCATTACCTGCAGCTGAGAAGTTTCAATAAATGTGATTTAAAAACTCATTCTGGCTTCCTCCAGATGTCAGCCCCCTGGGGTTGCCACCAGACATTATTTAATATGGGCTTGATGATTTCAGTCCCCTTCCTGATGCCTGATTCAGCTTTTCTTCTACAGGCAGCTGATTCTATCTGTAACTGACCAGGTGTTGCTAATGACTGGAATTGTTTCGATATTTTTTCTGGTTTTTGTCATCTATTTCTTTTACGTTATCCCTGATTTACTTTCTTTTTTCTTTAAATTTATATATTTAGTTTCCTATACGATTGTCCTCTCCCCCAACACTTAGGACTCCTACTGAAGTCTGGATTTGTTGGATTCTATTTTGGCATACCACCTGATGAACATTCTATTAAATGAATAAAAGATGACCATGACACCAGAGACCTCTTGCCTTGGAAGAAGGAAAGATGCTTTGCATAATTTTTAAATTTTAATTTTACTTTTTATTGAGGTACAATTGACATAGGACATTATGTTAGTTTGAGGTATACAATGTAGTGATTTGATGTTTGTATATATTGTAAAATGATCACCACAATAAGTCTAGTTAACATCCATCACCATATATAGTTACAGAATTTTTTTTCTTGTGATGAAAACATTTAAGATTTACTCTCTTATCAATGTTCAAATATGCAATACAGTATTATTAACTACAGTCACCATGCTGTACGTCACATCCCCATGACTTATTTTGTAACTGGAAGTTTGTACCTTTCGACTCCCTTCACCCATTTCGCCCACCCCCACCTCCCACCTCTGGCAAAAACCAGTCTGTTCTCTGCATCTATGAGCTTATTATTATTATTTTTTTAGATTCCAAATATAAGTGAGATCATATGGCGTTTGTCTTTCTTTGTCTGACTTATATCACTTAGCATAATGCCCTCAAGGTCCATCCATGTTGTTGCAAATGGCAAGATTTTATTCATTTTTATGGCTGAATAGAATTCAATTATATATATATATATACACCACATTTTCTTTATCCATTCATCTATCAATAGACATTTAGGTTGTTTCCATATCATGGCTATTGTAAATAATGCTGCAGTAAACATGGGGATGCATATATCTTTTTGAGTGAATGTTTTCATTTTCTTCAGATAAATACCCAGAAGTAGAATTGCTGAGTCATATTGTAGTTCTATTTTTAATTTTTTGAGGAACCTCCATACTGTTTTCCATAGCAGCTGCACCAATTTTCATCCCACTAACAGTGCACAAGGATTCCCTTTTCTCCACATCCTTGCCAACACTTATTATTTCTTGTCTTCTTGATAGTAGCCATTCTGATGGGTGTGGGATGATAGCGCATTGTGGTTTTGATTTGCATTTCCTCTATGGTTAGTGATGTTAAGCATCGTTTCATGTACTTGTTGGCCATCTGTATGTCTTCTCTGGAAAAATGTCTATTCAGATCGTCTGTTCATTTTTTAATCAGACTGGGTTTTTGTTTTTTTTTTTGCTATTGAGTTGTAAGAGCTCTTTACATATTTTTGGTATTAACCCCCATCAAATATATGATTTGCAAATATTTTCTCCCATTCAGTAGATTGCCTTTCCATCTTGTTCATGGTTTCCTTTGCTGTGTGGAAGTTCTTTAGTTTGATGTAGTCCCACTTGTTTATTTTTGCTTTTGTTACATTTGCTTTTGGTGTCAAATCCAAAAAAATCATTGCCAAGATTGATGTCAAAGTGCTTACTGCCTATGTTTTATTCTAGGAGTTTTATGGTTTCAGGTCTTAAATTCAAGTCTTTAATCCATTTTGAGTTAATTTTTGTGTATGGTGTAAGATAGTGGTCCAGTTTTCCCAACAACATTTATTGAAGAGACTGTTCTTTACCCATAGTGTATTCTTGGTCCCTTTGTCATAATTAATTGACCATAGATTCATGGGTTTATCTCTGAGCTCTCTATTCTGTTCCATTGATCTATGTGTCTGTTTTTATGCCAATACCATACTGTTTTAGTTACCATAGCTTTGTAATGGAGTTTGAAATCAGGGAGCATGATGCTCTCAGCTTTGCTTTTCTTTCTCAAAATTGCTTTGGCTTTTCAGGGTCTTTTGTGGCTCCCTACAAATTTTAGTATTGTTTGTTCTATTTCTGTGAAAAATGCCATTGGAATTTTGAGAGGGATTGCACTGAATCTGTAGATTGCTTTGGGGAGCATGGACATTTTAACAATATTAATTAATTCTTCCAATCCATGAGCAAGGAATATCTTTCCATTTGTTTGTGTCATCTTCAATTTCTTTCATCAGTGTCTTATGGTTTTCAGTGTACCAGTCTTTCATTTCCTTGGTTAAATTTATTCTTAGGTATTTTATTCTTTTTGATGCAATTGTAAATGGAATTTTTTTTTATTTCTCTTTTTGATAGTTCATTATTAGTGTATAGAAATGCAACAGATTTCTGTAAATTGATTTTGTATCCTGCAACTGATGGAGTCTGTAGGGTTTTCTATATATAATATCATGTCATCTGCAAATAGTGACAGTTTTATTTCTTCCTTTCCAATCTGGATGTCTTTTATTTCTTTTTTTTTTTTTTTTTTTTTGCCCAACTATTCTGGCTAGGACATCCAATACTGTGTTGAATAAAAGTGGCAAGAGTGGGCATCCCTGGCTTGTTCCCAATCTTAGAGGAAAAGCTTTCAACTTTTCATCATTGAGTATGATGTTAGCTGTGGGTTTGTCATATATGGCCTTTGTTATGTTAAGGTATGTTCTCTCTATACACACTTTGTTGAGAGTTTTAATCAAAAATAGATGTTGTATTTTGTCAAGTGCTTTTCCTGAATCTATTGAGATGATTATATGATTTCTATCCCTCATTTTGTTAAAGTGGTGTATCATATTGTTTGATTTGCAGATATTGAACCATCCTTGCATCCCTGGAATAAAGCTCACTTGATCATGGTGTATAATCCTTTTAATGTATTGTTGAATTTAGTTTGATAATATTTTGTTGAGGATTTTGGCATGTATGTTCATCAGGGATATTGGTCTGTAATTTTTTTTTCTTGCGGTGTCCGTGTCTGGTTTTGGTATCAGGGTATTGTTGGCTTTGTAAAATGAGTTTGGAAGTGTTTCCTTCTCTTCTATTTTTTGGAAGAGTTTGAGAAGGATTGGTATTCCTTTTTTGAATGTTTGGTAGAACTCACGAGTGAAGCTGTCTGGTCCTGGACTTTTGTTGGTTGGGAGATTTTTGCATAATTTCTTAATTAGTCAGAATCTTATGCCAGTAAAAGGGGATTAGTTCTGGGAGTAGGTGTTTTTTCTCTCTTATTAATGTTTAAATAGGTCATTTACATGTAAACCACTACAAACAGTATACTTGTGTTATACAACGTGTTTCTGGTGTTCTTTACCATCCATTATCACTGGAGGATTAGTTAACTGGTAGCAGTGAGGTAGAACTTGACAAATTGTGTTTTGTTTGTTGGTTTACATCTCTGCCCCTCTCGCCTTGAGTTCTGTGGGATCAGCAATGCCTTTTATTCATTTTCATATTCTCACACTGCCTAGTCTTTCAAAGGTGTTCACTCAATACACGCTGGATGAATAAATGAGTAGTTCTTGTAAAATAATCCATTTTGTAGACTTGGTTCTATATTACACAGAGTTTCACATTCTATGTTTGCCTATGCCACTTCATGCTTCCCATCAGACTAATGAGGTCTTCATATCTTAGCTGATATTAATCTGATACCTGCAGAGATGTTTCTGTCTTTTGGTCCTTAATTGCTCACATTTCAGTATTTGCAATGTATCACAAATACATATCAACCACATTTCTTAAATCTAGATTTTTTTTTTGTTTATGTTGGACACTGCACAAATCCACATAATAAGGAAAGCCAGGTGCACTGCTTCCTTCCAATATGAGTTTGCTTTGCCAATACCCTTTCTAAGAATGACTATGCACCCATGATGGGAGTCAAATCTATAATGCTCTATGATTTTAGGCAGAAAAAAACAATTCTTTTGGTTAAGTGGTGCCTAAAAGCCCTGTTATTTAAAAGCCCCTTTTCTCAATGAGTGCTTTCTGTCTCCAGCTATCATATACTTTCCACCGATACATCATATATGCCTTCTGCTTGCTGCTTTCCTGGTTCTTTTCTGTTTCTTTGACCCTTATATGTGGGCTGTAGTAGCATACACACCGGTTTTAAGAGATCGAGTATACTTATTTATAATGTTTGGAAAAAGTCGGCTTTTATATTGTAAGGGCCAAGAATAAATGAAACTAAACCAAGTGTCATATAGTCTCCATGATACTCTTGGGTAATATATAATTCAGCATTTTGAGAAATAGTGATCATTCTCTTTCTCAAAATGTTATGTTTTCTTATCAAACTGAAAAAGCTGCCCTATATTTTTCTTCATTGCCTTCTCTTCCCTCCTTTAAGGTTCTTGGGTGAGGAGATGCTTGGGGGTCTAGGGTAGTAAAAAAAAATATTTTTCTCTAAGTATCTATTTTTCTGTGAAGGATATTGTAGGGACCCAGTTTCCTAAAGCTACTTTCTATTAGTCTAATTGAATACTTATTGGCATTTGCAGAATGATTAATTTTTATTGTACTTAGAAAGTAGAGCTACATTGCTTTGAAAAACTATGCCTTGATAGATTTCATATGCCTCTGTTTTCTTAACATCTTTTATTTTTTTATAAAATGATGCAGACCAATAGCAGAGAGACCAACAAATTAGCTTTGCATCCAAGTTTATCATGAGCCTCTTAAATGATCCTGGATGCAAATGCCAAGTTGAAATATCTTTGATGGTTTGCTTCTCAGTGGCTCTGGGCACAGCAAGAGCAAAGGGCGGTAGAGTGAAGCCAGTTCCAAGCCCTTGGATGTCTTCTCTCTCCTCAGTATTCCTCTTGGCCAGTTTGGCAGTTCATCTGTGCTAATTAAATCCATCAGGGTTTGACAGGTGGTGAGTGGGTAGTACAATTTCAACCGACTTAGTGTAATCATAATGTTTAGTGCA
The DNA here is from genome assembly GCA_031878705.1 of Tapirus indicus. Classification (NCBI taxonomy): domain Eukaryota; kingdom Metazoa; phylum Chordata; class Mammalia; order Perissodactyla; family Tapiridae; genus Tapirus; species Tapirus indicus. The sequence continues at coordinate 83,460,938 of CM062942.1, read as the reverse complement.
ATTCCTAGAAAATTGTATGGTATTATTTTAATAGGTGAATTAGCAAAAGTGAGCCAGTCACTTTGCAGTTCTGACCATTCATTATTTAAAACAGTACTCATCTTGGTTGTCCATGCTAGTGTCAGAAGATGCATCATTTACAATCTAAACATGTTATTAACAAATGGTGTCATAAAAAATTAGGCAATTTCTTACTTTCAAATCCAGTAAGGAAGGGCACATTGCAATAATATTTTGTGTTTCTAGACACTGCATAGTAGATACCTAAATCCTTCCTAAATATTGAATTAATAGTCTGTCTGTGGGTGCTATATTACCTGCCTATGGTCCCACGTATATTTATAAATAAATTATTTTAATTCTTCCTTATGAAGAGTATTTTGAACATTTAACATAGCAACAGCCAGGTGTATAAGTACAAAAAAAGGAAAAAGATTTCCTCCACTTAAGATGAACTATGGTAAAGGTGAAAAGGTGGTTGAGCGTTGCCAGTAACGGACTTTAAATACTCTTGCAAACATATAAATAATGCCAACTTTTTGAGATACAAGCTAATGAAGGCTGGTAGATTGTTATTGGTGTTCAAATGTCATAAAAAGAAAAATTTAAACATATGGAAAAGAGGATTGGATTATATATACACTCAAAGTGTTATCTTTTGGCTTGTTTTCCAAAAGCATGTTTAGGCACAAAATCTCATTGATCTATATGCCAATACAAGAGGCATGCTCTTTGATTTACAATCAGTTCCAGGAAACCATTGCAAGAAGTAATATGTACAATGTATCTTCAATTTTTTGATTAAACCTGGGAATTTATGGAGTAACCAACCCTTTAATATACAGGCCACTAGGAAAAAGAACTCAGGGTTGCCTGAATAGATGCAGTGGATATTGGCTGCTTTTTTAGCTGTACATTGTCCAACTCTTCACTGTGTAATGTACTAATTAACACAGTATCCCACCTTCCATTCAGAATCAAAGGCTGGAGATTCCTTTCCTTGCTCCGCTGCAGCCAGTTTATGGGTACATAAGCTAGGCTCAGCTAATTGGATCTAACATCCCAGACTATGAATCTAAAGTGAGTAACACAAGATTGAAATAAGGGTTATAATTAATTTAGGGAAACTACTACCGTGTCTAGTAGTAGCAGTGGTGGTATTTAGAGGAGATGGAGGCCTACAGGTATTGATGGCTCTGTCCCATCAAGATTGTTCTGGCTAAAAGATTATTGTTTTGTTCCTTACTGCTTATCACTCCAAACCTTGTTTGGTTCCTGCCAGTCTTAGAAGTATGTTTTCCTAGCCGATATAATAGTATCCAATATAACTTTTCAATGAATCCTTTTTAATTTCCTAGGATAGCTAGAGTTCATTACTGTTACTAGCAGATAAGAATAATGACAGATAGCATATAATGCTATCAAACGTCCCTGCACTACTGATGTTTAACAGAATCAAGACCACATTTTCTGGAGACTGCAAGAATCCATCATGCTTAATTTAACACAAGAGGAGGTCTGTACATTTGGCATAATGAAAGGGATGTATGAAATTTACCAAACACAATATTATTGCTTACATTTTTGAGATGATCCATTTTCTTTTACAGAAGAGAGAGAGTGTAGAAAAGTGTTTGGTAATAATGGATGTAGCTTGATCTAGAGGGCACGAGCTTTAGAAACACATAGATCTAGGTGTTAATCTTGGCCCTACTGTTTGGCATCTGTGTGTCTTAGGTAAGTTACTTACGTTTCCTCATCTGTAAAAAGAAGATCATAAGAAGTGTGAGGAGTCTGTGATATAATATTAAATACCACACTGCAAGAAGCGCAAAGCCTGACATATAATTATCATTTAATTAATAACTATTATTATAGCTAAACATCTATTGAGTGCTTAGCATGAGTCCGGAACTGTCATACTCTATATATGTTGTAAAAGCAAATAATCTTCAAAACTAAACTATGAAGCAAATACTGTTTTTATCCCCATTTTACAGATGAAAAATAAGGAACATGAAACACAGAGAAGTTATAAACCATTCTCACGTTCACACAGCAACAATTCCATCCCTTCCATTTTTTATGCTTATATTTGTGTCTCTTTCCTCTTCCGCTCCCTCTTTTTATTTGATCCTTTGAATTTCAAATCTTTTGTTGATTTATCCTCTGTGAACCGCAGGGTCATTGGCCAACAACTTACAAATAATTCCAACGTAATTTGTGAGTAGAGCCAAGGACAAGTTACCCAGCTCTCAGGGTCTTTTTCAAGGACATAAACAGAGATATCCAAATGCACCCCCCCTCATTGGAGAAATCACTCTACAAATCTGAGATATAATTTTCAGTTTTGGAGCACTCAAATTATCTTTTGATAGATAATTTGCATGGCACTTGCAAAACATATTACCCTCAGGTTAAGAGCAAGAAAAGGGACTCCTTTGGAAAATCTGTATCACGATCTCAGTGAAACAAAGTTGATGTGCTCCAGCCTTGTTCTTGAGGAAGGCAGAAAGACCTGTCATCTCTGGTCTTGTGTTAGAGTCAGGCAGAAGGAAGGATCCCAAAGGCTATTTCTTCACATTAAATTTTAAGCATGTGGCCATGGGCATTGCTGATACACCTGGATAAACACTGCTGTGGCAGAGGCAGGCAATGGTGCTGCCAGTCATCAGCATCTAATTTGCTCCCATTTCATGAGATGATAAAAAATTGAAAGCTGTTCTAAAAGCAGAGGGATTTGGATCTGGCTCAGTACCAGGCCCTGTAGCTATGCTCATGAATCAGTGTTGTTTCTCCTCTTGGGTGCAAGCCCATTCTGGAATCCATGCCACCTGTTGTTGTTGTTGTTTTCTATTTAAGCTTCTCTTTTTGTAAAGAATGTGAGGAGCTCTGATTGACAAGCTTTTTTTTAAAAATTTTTTAAGGAATGCAGTCAGACTGGGATGAAATGCAGCTCTTCATTTCCAGTGATGCACTGAGATTTCATTAGGCCACAGAATATGATAGGAGGCTGATTATAACTCTACATGCAACTGCAGGCTGGAGCTTGGGTTAGACAAGAAGGATCAGCAAGTGACACCTTCACAAACCTTTCAGTCATTGTATAATTCCTCTTTGGGAAATACTTCCAAATGTTTTTGATGAATGCACAATGCCTGAACAACAAAATTGATTGTACATTTCTTGATCACATATTTATTTTAAAATTTATTTACCAATCTCATATTTCTATCACCTACTAAAAGTCATACTTGGTGCATGGGGAATCTGTCCAATATTTGGTTCTAAATGATAAGTCTTATAAATAAGAGAAAACTCCATGTAGGATATACACATTTTATGTGCACAAATCATCTCCTTCAATTTCAACCTTAATTGGTCATCTTATGAAAAATGTGCACTTAAAAAGCAGCTTTTGCTAAGATATGAGAATTTGTAGAGAGAGTTTTTGTACCTAATATATCTAACTCTCTAGAGAACCACATGTTAGAATTTTACTATCAGCCAAGGGGATATATATTAAACTCTGGATTTCGTGAAGTATATTCTGTTGTTTCCCTTTACCAGGAACCCTTTAGGATGAGCACATGATGGCTATAAATCATTAAGTGAGTATGTTCCTGAGTCAGGTAACCACTTAGTATGCATGCAGTATTTTATTGAGTTCTTTTCTCCATGTGCAAATAGGAAATATCCCCACTATAAGAAACAATGACATGCTTTCAGGAGAAAGGCAGTGTTTTTCATCTCCATATGTAATATTCCATGTAACACATATACATATTCCATGTAATAATGGTGTGTATGTATGTATGAGTAGGAGAATAAAAGCCACAGTTATTTTCTTCTATAATGCTTTTGGAAAGGGAACAAAGGGCCTATTAATCTTGAAATATCTACATGTCCCATCATTATAAATTATTACTTTTCATCATCATTTACTCCTTTTTCTAGATGTTTAGATCTTTCCTGGTCTCTATATAACTGCAGCTGTGTAGCTGGATTCTACCAAATGTTATCAGGCTGTTAACTGTAATCTAATCCTTTCACAGAACTTCTTTTTGTGTGTTTCTGCTTTAGGAAGATAGGATAGAAAAGGCAAGTGATTTTATAGAACTCTCTAATCTAATATATTACTTGATTATAAAAGCTACTATTTATCTTCAAACACAACATACAATGCATGTTCACATATGCACAAGTACACACTATATGTATCAGTATGCTATATATAAAATTTCTCATTGAATACTTGCATCAAGAGCAACTTCAACGCTAAAATTATTACTTCTAAAAACCTCTAAGCTTATCCTTCCATCCTCCATCACTTGTAGTGCTAAAGTTTTTCAGACTTTCCCCTGTTTTAAACATCCTTAATCCTTTCACCTACATATCAGAAAAAGTAAAGGGAGAATATTGAGTCACCGGCATAACATGTACTCGTTAATAGGACCAACTAGTGTCACTTTGTAAATTCAAAGTAACTGTGTATGGGGCACTAAAAGCTCAATAATGAGAACTTACATTATTAAAGACAGTCTTTCACCCTAAGAGCTTTTGCTGTGACTTGTGATGGAGTAGGTAGCATATCAGCAATAGATCTGAATTCTAGTACCAACAGACTCAAAATGAAGACATAACAAGAACAGTACAGAGACAACACAACAGTGAAATCTCAAACCACTAAACATATTTTCCTTAAATTTCAATGGGGCTCTCTCAGAACCTACATAGAGGAGTTTTTTCCATCTTTCTTTTTTAAAAATTTTAATCAGTTAACATGCAAGCCACTGTATGCAATGCAGACTGATTCATTTATCACTACTCACTTTCCACTGGGATCATTTGGAATTTGGGCCCTTGACTCCTCTAAAATAATCCTAAAAGGGAGAAGAAATTCAAAGCCAGGGAGCTTATTCTATGAAGGACTGCCACCAGATTCTACCAGTTGATATTTCTGGGCCTCAGTTTACTCATCTAGGAAATTAGGTGATGAGAAGATTGATGACAGCATCTCTACATCCTTTTCATTTCTAACATTCTATGATCCTATAACAGCCACAATGCTACCTACAGGTTTTACATCCTTTTCTTTTAATAATAAATATAAATAACAACTAAATATGAGAATTCATTTGTTTTCCTCCAGTCCTTAAAACATCTTGTTGCAAACCTGGCAGGAGATAGCTTCACACTGCAATCTGACTTCCTTTATTTTGAGATGATGCTATGTATCTCTCTCCACATAGATAGGAGCTCCCTCCAGCTTCTTCCTCATCCACCCTCCTTCTTTAGTCCTACGTTGCTGAAGTGTCAACTTAGGAAAGGACCTCATCATACTAGTGATGATGAGACTGATGAAGATAAGGAGGTGTGAGAAATAACTTCCCCAGTTGCTCTCTTCCCACTTCGTACAACTTGGGTTAAAGGCCAGGAAGGAAAGAGTCTTTGAAGCCATGAGTATTTATTTATTTCTTGAAGTAGGCAGCAATGAATTGTAAGGGAGAAATAAATTGTAAGGGAGAGTGAACTCATTCCGATGGCCTGAGAAATGTTCTGTGCATGTGTAGGGTTGTATTGTTGTTCTGGGGGGGTCATTCAGCATTACTGGCAGGAGGCTGTAGTCTATGTAATATGTTGTTCCAACCCTTATTAACAATTTTTTTAAAATGCAATCTCCTTAATATGGTTTACAAGTTGTTAGATAATCTGTCCCTTGTCTTTCTCTGCAGCCTCATTTTGCAACACCCTTCTTTCCTTGCCCCCAGGAGCCCCACTTCTTGTAGACTATGTTGTTGCCAGTCTGAACTTTTTATCATTTCTTCCCTTTGCGCCATGATCAGTGCTGCCTCCAGGCCATTGCATATCCTCAAATCACTTTCCTCAATTTTTCTTCTAGCTGATTCCTATTATTCTTTTTGTTCTCAGCATAGATGTCAACTTTTCTCTTGAATTTCTCCAACATGCTCTCAAAACTGGCTGCCATTCTGAAGTGGATACCCCATGTTTACATTTCCATATCACCCAGTCCTTCTGTTACTATAGCAATTGTGCACTTCTCTGTCTATTATGTTAAGCCATATTAACAGCCAGCCTCATGGCTTTAAATACTATCATTATACCAATGACTCCCAAATTTATATATCCCGTCCTGACCTCTCCCTAAAATTCCAGACTCATATACCTAATTGTCTATTCAACACCTTCTTTTGGGGATGCTAATAGACAGCTCAAAATTAGCATGTCTAAAATCAAACTTCTGATTTTTCATTCCCCTCATATCTGCTTTCCTCTCATCCTTCCTTATCTCAATTAATGACAAATCTATTTTTTCCAGTTTCTCAGGACAAAAACCTTGGAGTCATCTTGAGTCCAAGTCATCTTGACCTCTCTCTATCTCTTAAGCTTACAACCAATTCACCAGCAAATCGCCTTGGCTCTGATTTCAAAATATATACAGAAACTAATCACATCTGTCCTCTTTCATTGTTACTATATATGGCTCAAGCCACCATCTTCTCTCACTGGGACTATTGCAACGGTTTCCTATTCATTTCTTTACTTCCACCCTTTGCCTACTTCAGAAAATCCTCAATGCAACAACTAGAGTAATAAGGTTAAAACCTAATTCAGATTATGCTACTGTTCTATTCTTTAAATTAGTATTCAGAGTGAAAACTAATGCCCTAACAATGGCCAACAAGGCCCGCTGTTATTTTTCCCATCTCTGATTCCATGTTCCGCTCCATGCCCTTTCTTTCATTGCCACTCCAGAAACACTATTGATATGCTGACTTAATCGTTACTGTTCCCCAGCTTTGCTATGCACTGTCTCCCTTCAGGGCCTTTGTACTTGCTGTTTCATCTACCTCAAAATAGTCTTCCTCCAACATCTGCAAGGCTCACATATTAACCTCTTTTAGATATCTTCTCTAATGACTCTTTGTGGGTGAGAGTAGGACATGTATCTTTTAAAAAATATATTTTATTGGGGTCATATTGGCTTATAACATTGTGTCCATTCAGGAATACGTTACTATATATCGGTTTCTGTACAGTCTGCATTGTACTCACCACCAACAGTCTAGTTTGTATCTGTCACCATACATATGTGCCCCTTTACCCCTTGCACCCTACCCCAAAACCCCTTCCCGTATGGTAACCACTAATCTGTTCTCCTTATCCATGTGTTTGTTTATCATCCACATATGAGTGAAATCATATGGTGTTTGTCTTCATCTAACTTATTTTGCTTAGCATAATACCCTCAAGGTCCATTCATGTTGTTAAAAATGGCACAATTTTGTCTTTTTTATGGCTAAGTAGTATTCCAGTGTGTGTGTGTGTGTGTGTGTGTGTGTAAATGTATATACCACATCTTCTTTATCCATTTATCCTTTGATGGGCACTTGGGTTGCTTCCACATCTTGGCTATTGTGAATAATGCTGTGATGAACAAAGGGATGCACGAATCTCTTTGAATTGCTGATTACATGTTCTTTGGATGAATACCCAGTAGTGGGATAGCTGAGTCATATGGTATTCCTATTTTTAATTTTTTGAGAAATTTCCATACTGTTTTCCATAGTAGGTACACCAGTTTGCATTCCCACTAGCAGTGTATGAGGATTATCTTTTTTCCACATCCTCTCCAACATTTGTTATTTTTAATGAATTAATTAATTAATTTATTTTGGCGAGGAAGCTTGGCCATGAGCTAACATCTGTTGCCAATCTTCCTCTTTTTGTTTGAGGAAAATTGTCCCTGAGCTAATATCTGTGCCAGTCTTCCTCTATTTTGCATTTGGGACACCTCCACAGCATGGCTTGATGAGTGCTGTGTATTTCCGTACCTGGGATCCAAACCTGTGAACCACAGGCCACCAAAGCAGAGCAGGTAAACTTCATCACTATGCCACTGGGCCAGCCCCAACATTTGTTATTTTTTGTCTTGTTAATTATAGCCATTCTGACGGATGTAAGGTGATATCTCATTGTAGTTTTGATTTGCATTTCCATAATAATTAGTGATTTTGAACATCTTTTCACATGCCTGTTGGCCATCTGTATATCTTTGGAAAAATGTCTATTCATATCATCAGCCCATTTTTGGATTGGGTTGTTTGTCTTTTTGTTGTTGAGTTATTTATATATTTTGGAAATTAACTCTTTGTTGGATAATGATTTGCAAACCCCTTCTCCCAGTTGGTGGGTTGTCTTTTTGCTTTGTTCATGGTTTCCTTTGTCTTGCAGAATCTTTTTAGTCTGATGTAGTCCCATTTGTTTATTTTTTCTTTTGTTTTCCTTGCCTGAGTAGGCATGGTATTTTAAAAGATACCACTAAGACCGATGTCAAAGAGCAATATCTATATTTTCTTCCAGGAGTTTTATAGTTTCAGGTCTCACATTCAAGTTTTTAATCCATTTTGAGTTAATTTTTGTGTATGGTGTAAGATAATGGTCTACTTTCATTCTTTTGCACATGACTGCCCAGTTTTCCCAACACCATTTATCGAAGAGACTTTCCTTTCTCCATTTTATGTTCTTGGCTCCTTTGTCTAAGATTAGCTGTCCAGAAATGTGTCTTTTTTGATCACAGTTATATCGCCAGGTCTGAGGACATATCAATTGCAATAATTATTGAATGACTGAATAGACACACTTAATGTTTCCTAGGGTCTGTTTTAGACCAATATGGCTATTACCGGTGGCATGAAGTTAGGTGAATATCTGTTCTCCCTGCAGTGGTAGTAGACCAGTTCTTAACAGACTAGTTTAAAATTCTAAAAAGTTCATTTCTACAGAAACATTGACTTATGTGGTGGTCAGATTTGAGAGAACTATTCATATTTAATTTCATGTACAAAAGGAAATGTGTACTCTTTTATTTTATTTTAAACTTGCCTGGAAATTTGATATGTTCACCTTGGATAACATTGTTTCTAGTGAGAATTCATTCCTGAAACTCAATAAGCAATGTTTTGAGATACTACCCATTCATAAAGTGGGGATTGATTCTAACTAAAGGAGAAAAATTGGAATTTCAAGCACTAGCATTATCCAACTCCTAATCTTTGGGAGAAAATGGATTTGCTTTTACATATTTCTAAAATATTGCATGTAAAGTAGAAGATCTCTAAATGAAATTTCATTTTTTCATTAGGAATAATACATTCTATAGCAAAGAAGGAGAACAATTATATTCATCAAAATGATGGAGTAGGAGATCCCAGATTCCATACTCCACAAATATTAACAGACACCTATACATGAACAAAAATAGCTCAAGATTCCATTAAGAATCTTTAACACACAGTGGAACAAAAAAATCTAGAATAATCACACAAAAAGGGAAGAAAGAATAGCTTCATTTTGCCTGAATCATTCCATCCCCCAGGCCAGAACTGCTCAGTGACAAGAGGAAACTCCTCAGCTTGAAAGAATTCTCTTCACTGGGAAAGGGAGAGCAGAATGAGTAACAAGCTTTCCCAGTCATTCGGGGCACTGTATGAAGGACCTACTTCAGTTTTGTCCCGCACAGACACTGGCAAAGCTGAGACATTTAGAGATGGTTTGGAGCAAGGAAGAAGGGCAGGAGCTACCAGTATCAGCCACATAGTGGGAATGAGTGCAATTCCTAATGGCCTACTCTACAGAGAATGCCAACAGCTTTCACCACTGAAGAAACCAATAGCCAGCACATCCATTTCAGACCTATAACAGATTTTACTGTTGAGGCTTTCTCCCCATAAGTTTTCACATTAGCAGATGCCAGCCACCTGAGTCCCTCTCCACTCTGCTTCCCCCACCCCCCTGCAGCTGGAGCCCAGGATCTGCATTGGAAGCCAACCCCAACCTCTGAGGCTGCATGAGTGCAAGATCTCAGCCTAGAACCCCACAACTGACCCCCACCTCTGTGTATGCATTTGGGACTAGCCCCTCCAGCCGCATACGTGTGCACCACTGGATCAACTCCAATCATCAGCCTCTACTGCCATGCACATGCCTGGGCAAGACCATGAAGGCACAGTAGTGCATGCTGACAGCCAGGGCCCCCATAGATGACTGTGGGCTCAGATCTGGCCCTATCTCCTGCCACTGATCTGCACCTCTGGGCTCACCTGCAATTAGTTCCTGCAGCAATGCAGCTGCACCCCACTGGCCCTACCCCTTTAGCCAGCCTCACCACCACTTATGTGTGTACCTGGATGAGACTCTGCATTCACAGGTGTTCACACTCACTGTCAGAGCTCCTGTAGCCACTGGTACACCTACACTTGGCCCTGAATCTTGCTGCTGGCCTTGGCCCTTGCCACAACCTGTGTCTGCTGGTATGCAGCATCTGAAGCAAAATGCTGCAGCTGTGTGCCAAACACTGGCTCTGGCCACCATTGCTGCCTGCCTTTGTCCCCAGCCACCAGAACTAGAGGCACTCCTGAGAACCCCAATAGCCCTTACACCCACTGTGGACACCCTCCAGTGATCACCAAGGACCACATAGTTGTCAATGTTGTGGACTCCAGAAGCCTGAGCCAATGAGACATCACACCAGCTTTGCACCCAGAGTCACCACACATCCCCAACCTTAGCATCCTACATCATTAGACCCAGGGTCACAGCACATTCCAGCATGTCCCCAACTGCAGATGAAGTTCTTTCCTAACTTCCTAAGTGAAGTTAGTCCATAAAATCTGGAAGAGGTGACTGATTCTTCAAATATACAGTCACTTATAAAAGGGTATAGGGATCATGGAGAATCAAGGAAACATGGCACCACCAAAGGAACACAGTAAACTTCCAGTAACTGACTCCAAAGAGATGGAGATATATGAATTCCCTGAAAAAGAATTCAAAATAATTGTGATAAAAATGTTCAGAGAGCTACAAGAGAATGCAGATAAACAATTTAACAAAACCAGGAAGACAATACAAGAATAAAATGAGAAGTTCAACAAAGAGATAGAAAACATGAAAAAGAACCAAATGGAAATGTTGGAGCTAAAGAATATAAGTACACTGAAAAATTAGAGAGCTTCAGTATCAGACTAGACCAACCACAAGAATCAGTGAACTGGAAGACAGATCCTTTGAAATTATCCAATCAAAGGAGCAAAAAGGAAGAAAAATGAAAAGGAATGAAGAAATGCTACCAGACTTATGGGACACCATTAGCAGAAACAATCTACGCATATTTGGAGTCCCAGAGGAGAAGAGAAGGAGAAAGGGGCAGAAAGCTTATATAAATAAATGACTAAGAACTTGCCACAACTAGGTAGAGATTTAGATATCCAAGTTTATGAAGCTCAAAAGTCTCCAAACAAATTCAACTCAAAGATATCTTCTCCAAGACACATTATAATAAAACTGCCAAAAATCAAAGACAAAGAGAGAATCTTGAAAGCAGCAAGAAAAAAGAAGCTTGGGATCCCCCATAAGGCTATCAGTGGTTTTCTCAACAGAAACCTTACAGGCTGGAAGAGAGGATGATATATTTAAAGTGCCAAAAGAAAAAAAAAAAACTGCCAACTAAGAATATGTTATCTAGAAAAGTTGTCCTTCAGAAATGAGAGAGAAAGAATTTTCCAGACAAACAAAAGCTGAGGGAGTTCACTGCCACTACCTGCCTTACAAGAAATGCTGAAAGTTCTTCAAGCTGAAGTGAAAGGATTTTAATTAGTAACATGAAAATATGAAACACTTTGGTCAAGGTAAATAAGTAGTCAAATTTAGAATATTCTACTTCTGTAATATGGTGCTGTGCTAATCACTTAACTCTAGAATAAAGGATAAAGGACAGGAGTATTAAAAATAGCTATAGCTACAATAATTTGTGAATGGATATACACTCTAAAAAGAAGTATATGGTGACATCAAAGCCATAAAATCTGTGAGGGGGAGTAAAAGGTAGAGTTATGTAGGCAATTGAAGTTAAGTTGTTATCACCTTAAAATAGACAGTTATATCTCTAAGATGTTTCATATAAGCATCAGAGTAACCACAAAGTAAAAACCTATAGTAGATACACACAAGATAAAAAGAAGGGAATCAAATGTACCACTATGGGACATCATCAATTCACAAAGAAAGACAGCAAGAGAGGAAGAAAGAAAGAAACAAGGGAAATACAAAACAGCCAGAAAACAAGATGACATTAATAAGTACTTAACTATCCATCCTTACTTCACATGTAAATGGATTAAATTCTCTAATCAAAAGGCATAGAGTGGCTGAATGTATTAATAAACAAGATCTGACTAAATACTGCCTACAAGAAACTTGCTTCAGCTTTAAGGGCACACCTATGCTCAAAATGAAGGAGGGGAGAACATATTCAATGCAAATGGAAACCAAAAAAGAGCAGCTGTAGCTATACTTATATCAGACAAAATAGACTTTATGTCAAAAACTGTAACACGAGACAAAGAAGGTCATTATATAAGGTAAATGGGTCAATTCATCAAGAGGATATAACAATTGTAAATATATATGCACCCAACATTGGAACAACTAAATATATTAAGCAAATACTAACAGATCTGAAGGAAGAAATACAATACAATAATAGTAAGGAACTTAAATACATCATTTTTAATAATGGATAGATCATCCAGACAGAAAATCTGTGAGGAAATATCGGACTTGAACTGCAGACCAAATGGACCTAACAAAAAATTCAGAACATTCCATCTAACAGCACCAGAATACACACTCTTCTCAAGAGCACATGGAACACTCTCCAAGATAGATTATATGTTGGGACACAAAGAAAGCTTTAACAAATTTAAGAAGATCAAAATCATATCTTTTCTGACCATGATGGTAAGAAACCAGAAATTAATATCAAGAGAAAAGCTGGAAGATTCCCAGATATGTGGAAATTAAACAACACACTCCTGAACAACTAGTGAGTCAAAGAAGAACTCAAAAAGGAAATCACAAAGTATCTTGAAACAAATAAAATGAAAACACAATATACCAAAACTTATGGTATTCAGCAAAAGCAGTTATAAGAGGGAAGTTTATGTGATAAATGCCTACATTAAGAAAAAATAAAAACCTAAAATAAATAACCTAATGTTACACCTCAAGGAATTAGAAAAAGAAAAAAAACCTAAACCCAAAGTTAGCAGAGGAAATAAATAATAAAGATTAGAGCCAAAATAAATGAAATAGAGATTAGAAAGTCAATAGGAAAAAATCAATGAAACTAGAGCTGGTTTTTGGAAACAATATGCAAAATTGACAAACCTTTAGCCAGACTAACTCAGAATAAAAGAGAGAAGAATCAAATAAAATTATAGATGAAAGAGGAGACATTACAACTGACACCACAGAAATACAAAGGATAATAAGAGGCTCCTATGAACAAATGTACATCAAAAAATTGGATAAGCTAAAAAAAACCAGATCGATTCCTAGAAACATACAACCTACAAGTTGGAATTATCAAGACAAAAAAATGAGCAAGGAGAAATAGTAATAAAAAACCTCCCAACAGAGAAAAGCCCAGGACCAGAAGGGTTCACAGGTGAATTCTACCAAACATTTAAAGAAGAATTAATACTAATCATTTCCAAACTTTTCCAACAAATTGAATAGGAGAGAACACTCCCAAACTCATTTTACAAGGCCAGCATTACTCTGATACCAAAGTCAGTTAAAGATACTACAAGGGAACAAATGATAAAAGGATTAGACAAAATTCATCATCCTTTCATGATAAAAGCTCCCAACACAGTGAGTATAGAAGAAACATACCTCAACATAATAAAGGCCACATGTGACAAACTCACAACTAACGTCATACTCAAGGATGAAAGTTTGAAAGCTTTTCCCCTAAGATCAGGAAGAAGACAAGGGTGCCCACTCTTATTCAACATAGTACTGAAAATCCTAGCCAGAGCAATTAGGAAAGAAAAGAAATAAAGGATATCTAAATTGAAAAAGAAGAGATAAAATTGTTTCTGTTTGCTGATGACATGATTTTGTACATAGAAAATCCTAAAGATTCCACTAAAAACTGTTAAAACCAATAAATGAATTCCATAAATTCATACAGGATATGAATGAATGTAGGATACAAAATCAACAAACAAAAATCAGTTGTGTTTTTGTCTAGTAAAAGTGCACTATCTGAAAAAGAAGTAAATAAATCAATTTCATTCACAATAGCATCAAAAACAATGAAATACTTAGGAATGAACTTAACCAAAGAAGTCAAGGCTCTCTATACATTGAAAGCTATAAGACATTGATGAAAAAAATTGAAGAAGATACAGATAAATGGAAAGATACCCTGTGTTCATGGATTGGAAGAGTAAATTAGGCTAAAATGTCCATGCTATTCAAAACCATCTATAGATTCAATGCAATCCCTATCAAAAATCCAGTGACTTTTTTTACAGGAGTAGAAAAAAATAATTTTAAATTTCATATGGAACCACAAAAGACCCCAAATAGCCAATGCAATCTTGCGAAAGAAGAAAAATCCTGGAGGCATCACACTTCCTGATTTCAACCTTTATTACAAAACAATGTGGTGCTGGCATAAAAACTGACACATATGTCAATGGAATGGAATGGAGAGCCCCAAAATAAAGCCACGCATATACAGTCTACTAATATTTGACAAGGAAGTCAGGGACATTCAATAGTCAAAGGACAGTCTCTTCAAAAATACATTGTGCTGAGTGACGTCAGCATCATGGCAGAGTGAGATTCCCTCTTTGAATCTCTGCCCCCTAAGACACAACAAAAACATCATTCACATTCCAACAGAGCTCAATCAAACACTACAAAGGAGTTCTAAGAAACCCCTGCTGCCATACATCAGATGGTGGAGGCGCAGGAAGCCCAAAAGGACGTGAGGAGAGGTAAGAAGTTGTATTCACCCTCCCCAATCGATCAGCAAAGACAGCGTGGCTTGCAAACAGAGCAGGGAGGGGTGGCCCACAGTGGGGGGGAAAACTATCGCCCTCCAGGTGCTCTCACAGATTGTCGAGAGATCCCCACCAGGAAGTGACAATGGACTATTTAGGGGGTGTAGCAAACATCCTAAGAGAGCCAGAAAGGAAACCCCCAGGTCCAGCAGGAGAAAGAGAGAACCCCTCCCCCCACACACCGCACGTTTCAGCATAATCCCTCCGGGGAATGCAGTGGGCTCAGAGCACACTGCTAGTGATCTCCATCCAGTGGCAGCAGGGGGAAACTGCAG
The DNA here is from genome assembly GCA_031878705.1 of Tapirus indicus. Classification (NCBI taxonomy): domain Eukaryota; kingdom Metazoa; phylum Chordata; class Mammalia; order Perissodactyla; family Tapiridae; genus Tapirus; species Tapirus indicus. Next base: position 83,445,721 of record CM062942.1, on the reverse strand, counting down.
GACCAACTTCAACATGAGAGGAAAAAATAAAGCGGTTGGATCCTTGCGACAATATGTTATGGCTACAGACCAAAAGGAAAATGACAAACACCCAGAAACCAACTCTGAAGGCACAGAATTTGATAACCTGAATGACAGAGAATTCAAAATAGCTATCATAAACAAACTCAATGAAATACAAGAGAACACACAGAAACAAATCATGAATTCAGGGATTTCATCACAAAAGAGATTGAAACCATAAAGAAAAACCAATCAGAATTATTGGAGATGAAAAACAAAATGAACAAGATAGTGGAAAAAATGGAGTCTTTAAAGAGCAGAACTGACAATATGGAGGAACAAATTAGCATTATTGAGGATAACCACACAGAAATGCTCCAGATAGAGGAGGAGAGAGAGCTAAGGCTAAAAAGAAATGAAAAAATTCTTTGAGAAATATCAGACTCAATGAGGAAAAGCAACATAAGGACAATAGACATTCCAGAAGGAGAAGAAAGAGAACAAGGAGCAGAAAGTTTGTTCAAAGAAATAATAGCTGAGAACTTCCCCAACCTAGGGAACAAGAGGGAAATAACAGTGAATGAAATCAATAAATCACCTAAATATATAAACAGGAATAAAAAATCATCTTGCCACATGGTAGCAAACATGAAACATATCTGTGACAAGGAAATAATATTAAGGGCAGCTAAACAAAAAAACAGAATAACATACAAAGGAAATCCCATCAGGCTCTCAGCTGATTTCTTGACAGAAACTCTACAGGCTAGGAGAGACTGGAATGATATATTCAAAATCATCAAAGACAAAAACCTTCAGCCAAGAATACTTTATCCAGCAAAAATATCCTTCAAATATGATGGAGAAATAATAACTCTCCCTGATAAACAAAAGCTAAGAGAGTTCATCACTACAAGACCCCCACTACAAGAAATGCTCAAGAAGGCCCTTAGGCCTGAAAAAAAAAAAAAAAACCAAATGAGAAAGAGGATACAAAGATTTCAGCAAGCAAAAAAGCAAGGAAACTAAACCAGAACAAACTACGGTTGGATAATATCAAAAATTAATTCAAGCTCATCACTGGAAACATACACTCATGACAGAAGATGGAATAAATAGAGATAACAAATAAGGAGGGGAAGAGGTATGGGATTGAATCCACCCAGCCTCAGAAAAAAGGAGGCATCTGAAAATATACTATCTTATCCAGGAGATCGCTTATATAAACCTCACAGTAACCACTAAACAAATAACCAGAAGAGAACCACACATGACAAATAAAGAGAAAACTAAGATAATGAGCATGCAGAAATACCAAATTGAATTTGCAGTCTGAAACACGAGTGCTAAAAACCAAGGAAATGCAAAAGAAACAGAAAATGAACAATAAAATAGCAACATTAAACCCTCATATATCAATAATCACTCTAAATGTAAATGGATTGAATTCTCCAATCAAAAGACACAGAGTGGTGGGATGGATTAAAAACCAAGATCCAACAATCTGCTGCCTCCAGGAAACACATCTCAGCTCTAAAGACAAACACAGACTCAAAATAAAAGGATGGAAAACAATACTCCAAGCTAATGGCAAACAAAAGAAAGCAGGAGTAGCCATACTTATATCAGACAAAGTAGACTTCAAGATCAAAAAGGTAATGAGAGACAAAGAAGGGCAATATATAATGATAAAAGGGACACTTCACCAAGAAGACATAAGAATCATAAATATCTATGCACCCAACACAGGAGCACCAAAGTACATAAAACAACTGCTAAAAAACCTAAAAGGAGATATTTACAATAACACAATAATAGTAGGGGATCTTAACACCCCCCTTACATCAATGGATAGATCATCCAGACAAAAAGTCAATAAGGAAATAATGGACTTAAACGAAAAACTAGACGCAATGGACTTAATAGATATATACAGAGCACTCCACCCAAAAAAAGCAGAGTACACATTCTTCTCAAGTGCACATGGAACATTCTCAAGGATAGACCATATATTAGGAAACAAGGCAAACCTCTATAAATTTAAGAAGATTGAAATCATTACAAGCATCTTTTCTGATCATAATGCTGTGAAACTAGAAATCAACTGCAAGGAAAAAACTGGGAAAGGAACAAAGATGTGGAGACTAAACAACATGCTACTGAACAACCAATGGGTCGTTGATGAAATTAAAGGAGAAATCAAAAGCTATCTGGAGACAAAGGAAAAAGGAAATACACCATACCAACTCATATGGGATGCAGCAAAAGCGGTCCTGAGAGGGAAATTCATACCAATACAAGCCCACCTTAACAAACAAGAAAAATCCCAAATAAATAACCTTAAACTGCACCTAACGGAATTAGAAAAAGAAGAACAGACAAAGCCCCGAATCAGCAGAAGGAGGGAAATAATAAAAATCAGAGCAGAAATAAATGAAATTGAAACAAAAAAACAGTAGAAAGGATCAATGAAACAAAGAGCTGGTTCTTTGAGAAGATAAATAAAATTGACAAACCCTTAGCCAGACTCACTAAGAAAAAAAGAGAGAAGACTCAAATAAATAAAATTAGAAATGAAAGAGGAGAAATTACAACAGATACCAAAGAAATATAAGGAATTATTAGGGAATACTATGAAAAACTTTACGCCAACAAATTGGACAACCTAAAGGAAATGGACAAATTCTTGGAAGCGTACAACCTCCCAAAACTGAATCAAGAAGAAATAGAGAATCTGAACAGACCAATCACAAGTAAAGAGATTGAAACAGTAACCAAAAACCTCCCCAAAAATAAAAGCCCAGGACCAGATGGCTTCCCTGGAGAATTTTATCAAACATTCAAAGAAGATTTAGCACCTATCCTTCTCAAACTATTCCAAAAAATAGAGGAAGATGGAATACTTCCCAACACATTCTATGAGGCCAACATCATCCTGATACCAAAGCCAGACAAGGACAATGCAAAGGAAAACTACAGGCCAATATCACTGATGAACATAGACGCAAAAGTCCTCAACAAAATATTGGCATATTGAATACAACGATACATCAAAAAGATCATACACCAAGATCAAGCGGGATTTATACCAGGGACACAGGGATGGTTCAACATCTGCAAATCAATCAACGTAATACACCACATTAACAAAATGAAGAATAAAAACCACATGATCATCTCAATCGGTTTAGAGAAGGCATTCGACAAGATCCAGCATCCATTTATGATAAAAACTCTCAACAAAATGGGTATAGAAGGAAAGTACCTCAACATAATAAGGGCCATATATGACAAACCTACAGCAAACATCCTACTCAACGGGGAAAAACCGAAAACCATTCCTTTGAGGACAGGAACAAGACAAGGGTGCCCACTCTCACTGCTCTTATTCAACATAGTACTGGAAGTTCTGGCCAGAGCAATTAGGCAAGAAAAAGGAATAAAAGGACTCCAAATAGGCAATGAAGAAGTGAAACTCTCACTATTTGCAGACAACATGATCTTATACATAGAAAACCCAAAAAAATTCCATCGGAAAACTACTAGAAATAATCAACAACTACAGTAAAGTGGCAGGGTATAAAATCAACTTACAAAAATCAATTGCATTTCTATACACTAACGATGAACCAACAGAAAGAGAACTCAAAAAGACAATCCCATTTACAATTGCAACAAAAAGAATAAAATATCTGGGAATAAATTTAACCAAGGAGGTCAAAGACCTATACAATGAAAACTATAAGACACTATTGAAAGAAATCAAGGAAGACATAAAGAAATGGAAAAATATTCCATGCACATGGATTGGAAGAATAAATATAGTTAAAATGTCCATTCTACCTAAAGCAATCTACAGATTCAATGCAATCCCAATCAGAATCCCAATGTCATTCTTCAGGGTAATAGAACAAAAACTACTGAAATCCGTATGGGGCAACAAAAGACCCAGAATAGCCAAAGCAATCCTGAAAAAAAAGAACAAAGCTGGAGGCATCACAATCCCTGATTTCAAAATATACTATAAAGCTATAGTAATCAAAACAGCATGGTACTTGTACAAGAATAGACACACAGATCAATGGAACAGAATTGAAAGTCCAGAAATAAAACCACACACCTATGGACAGCTAATCTTCAAGAAAGGAGCAAAGAACATACAATGAAGAGAGGGAAGTCTCTTCAATAAATGGTGCCGGGAAAATTGGACAGCAACATGCAAAAGAATGAAAGTAGACCATCTCCTATTGCCATATACAAAAATCAATTCAAAATGGATCAAAGACCTGAAAGTGAGACCTGAAACTATAAAACTCCTGGAAGAAAATATAGGCAGTACACTAATTGAGATTGGACATAAAGGGATCCTTTCAGATTTCATGTCTATTCGGACAAGGGAAACAAAAGAAAAAGTAAACAAGTGGGACCTCATCAGACTAAAGAGCTTCTACAAGGCAAATGAAACCAGGATCAAAATGAATAAACAACCCACCAGCTGGGAGAGAATATTCGCAAATCGTTTGTCCGACAAGGGATTAATCTCAGTAATATATAAAGATCTCAGACAACTGAGTAACAAAAAAACAAACAACCTGATCAAAAAATGGGCAGAGGATACGAACAGACATTTTTCCAAGGAAGAGATACAGATGGCCAATAGACACATGAAAAGATGTTCACCATCACTAATCATCAGGGAAATGCAAATCAAAACTACACTAAGATATCACCTTACACCGGTTAGAATGGCTATAATCACAAAGACAAATAACAACAAATGCTGGAGAGGTTGTGGAGAAACGGGGACCCTCATTCACTGCTGGTGGGAATGCAAACTGGTGCAGCCTCTATGGAAAACAGTATGGAGAGTCCTCAAAAAATTAAAAATAGAAATACCGTATGATCCAGCAATCCCACTCTTGGACATCTACCCAATGGACATGAAATCAACCATCACAAGAGGCTTATGCACCCCTATGTTCATTGCAGCATTATTCACTATAGCCAAGAAGTGGAAGCAACCCAAGTGTCCCTCAAGTGATGATTGGTTAAAGAAGATGTGGTATATACATACAATGGAATACTACTCAGCCATAATAAAAGACACAATTGTCCCATTTGCAACAACATGGATGGACCTAGAGGGTATTATGTTAAGTGAAATAAGCCAGAGAGAGAAGGACAGACACTGCATGAACTCACTCATATATGGAATATAAATGAACACACGGACAGAGATAACCGATTGGTGGTTACCAAGGGGAAGGGGGGTAGGGGGTGGGCACAAGGGGTGAAGGGTTACATCCACATGGTGACAGACAAACAAAAATGTACAACTAAAACCCCACAGTGTTATAAACTATTAAGACATCAATAAAAAAACAATAATAAAAAAAATACATTGTGCTGGTAAAACTGGATATTTACATGCAAAAAAAAAATATTGGAACTGGACTTCTATCTTATACCACTCACAAAACTGACTTGAAATGGATTAAGGATTTAAATATATGGAGATTCCTCAAAATATTAAAAAATAGAGCTACTATATGATCCAGCAATTCCACTTCTGGGTATATATCCATAGGAAATGAAATCACTATCTCGTAGATATATCTATACCTTCATGTTCTCTGCAGCATTATCACAATAGACAAGTCATGGAAACAACCTAAATGTCCTTTGATAGATGAACAGATAAAAAAAATTATCCTTTTTTTTTTTTTTTAAGGAACTCCTGCCATTTGCAACAACATGGATGGACCTAAAGGGCATTATGCTAAGTGAAATAAATCAGACAGAGAAAGGCAAATACTTTACAGTCTCACCTATATGTGGAATTTAAAAAAGCCAAACTCATAGAAGCAGACAGCAGAATGGTGGTTGCCAGGGACTTTGGGGTTGGGGAAATGAGGTGATGTTGGTTAAAGGGTACAAACTTCTAGTTATGAGACATAAATTTCAGGGATATAATATACAGCATGTTGACTCTAGCTAACAATACTGTATTGTATACTTGAAACTGGCTATAGGAGTAGATTCTAAATGTTCTCACCATAAGAATAACAAAATGATAATTGTGTGAGGCGAAGGATATGTTAATTAACCTTATTGTGGTAAACATTTCACAATATATATGTATATCAAATCATCACATTGTACACTTTAAACTTATGCAATGTTATATGTCAATTATATCTCAATAAAGCTGGGAAAAAGAAAAGAGGGAGAGCAATCAGAACAGATTTTGACCTCAGGACCAAAATCAAAGAAAAATCTTGTTTTAAAACCATAGATTTAGGGGCCGGCCCAGTGGTGTAGTAGTTAAGTTCATGTGATCCGCTTCTGCAGCCCAGGGTTCTCAGGTTCAGATCCTGGGCGTGGACCTACTCACCACTCATCAAGCCATGCTGAGGCGGTGTCCCATATAGAAAAGCTACAACTCTACAACTATGATACACAACTATGTACTGGGGCTTTGGGAAGAAAAAAGAAAAAAGAGGAAGATTGGCAATAGATGTTAGTGCAGGGCCAATCTTCCTCAAAAAGAAAAAAAGAATTTAAAATCATAGCTTTAGTGGAAAGCCAATAGCTCTAAAATGACGTTCAAAACAAGTAGCCATATGGACATGGAGGAAAAATAGACAAGGATTTCCTTGTATTATTTTGTTTGACATTAGGTTTAAGGGAGAAATTTACATCTTAATAGATATTCATTGAATTGAATTCATTGAATTGAAAATTACTCAACTTCTATCAATTGCTTGCCTGAGTTTTCTAGAGCAAGAAAAATGAAGCTCTTTTACATGTTTTAACTATGTTTCCCAGGGTTTTATCAGATCTACTCATTTTGTGTAGTGAACAAGTTGGTCTGGGCTGAAAAGAAGTGGAGATGCAGAAACAGCGAGAGCAGAAGTCTGTTTCAGAATGCTGCCTCAAAAAGGGAAGGCACCTCCTGTACACATAAAGAAGAGAAATTGTGGAGTACATTTCTTGAGGCTTTAGGATGACCTTCTTGAGAACTTTCTTTTTTCCTTCACCTAAATAATTTTTTTTAATCACACACATAAATCCTGAATATATTTCTTGGAAAATTTCTAGCAGCATGGATATATTTAGAATAAAACCTGAAAGATCTCATTTACTGACCTTTTTGTCAGCCTTACTCCCATCCTTGGAGGTAACCACTGTTTATGATTTGTAGCTACTATCCTTCCTGTCCTTTTCCTATGTGTTTTCATATATTTGTATATTTCATATATTTATGAAAACACATAGGATTCTATATTCCTATGTATATAGCATCTCTGTGACTTTCTTTCTTCCCTTTTGAAACTATGCCTAAACATACTACAATTATGAATCTTTAATAATGTAACAGAGGTATAGCCCATATATAATAAATAATATAACAAAATTTAAAAATATTGAAATCATATGAATGAATTCTTCAATCAGGAAGCATTGAGTACTCACTCTCATGCTAGGTTTATGTATGGGGAGATTAATATGGATTGAAATATAAGTCTTTGTGAAAGTGAGGCTTAACTCAGACCTTGAAGAATTATAAACCATAGAAAAGTGGAGGTTAAGACTGGTGACATTTCAGTTGAGAGTAGCAGCATGAAAAATACACAAGACTATGCATGGTGAGTATGAAGGAAAGATATAGCCAAGCAGAAAAAGGAGAGAGAAAAAGGAGAGAGGCAAAGTTGTCTGGTCATGATGCAGAAGTCAAGGTGGGGCATATTCATGCTTGCAGGTACAGTGGGAAAAGCACCCTAGGGCACTAAATAAAATGGACTGCAGATAGGAGAGCCTTGATTCTAGGGAAATACTGAGATGGCAGTAGCAATAACTTAGATATGGATTTGGGGACATTCTGGACTAGCATATTGGGAATGGAGAAGGAGAAATTAATCTGAGGCATTTTTCACAGGAAGAAATGAAATCATTTAGTGACAAGTTTGAGAGAGGAATTAAGGAAAAAGAATGACTCAAAGATGAACCCAGAGTTTTAAATGTCAAATTGGTGGTCATCTTAGAAATCAACAAGGAGAAAATGAGTCTGGCAATGGACAGGGATGAGAGGAGTGGAGAGGGAGTTTAATTTGCTTATAATAAAGAATGCCTAAAATGTTTACTTTAAGCAGGAAATGCACAGTTTGCTTTTTTCAGTTACATAAAGAATTGTCTTAATCATCTGCCTTTCTGCCTCCTAGACCCCTACACTAGAACATCAAGAGTTCCACATTTAATGAGAAGACAGTGTTTGGAATTACAAAGAACAGGGTCATGTGAGGGTCTTGAAATCTCATTATGGCTCCACAGTTACTTACGTATGCCTTGCTGGACTTGTTACATCCTTTGATATGCTGCAGGCCTCTAAAGAGTGTCTTAAGTCACTGAATCTCAAGACTTTATCTAGGCCTAGGGACACCTCTTGTTATAGCACATCAGGGAAAAACAGAGATAACAGGTGACTCCTCAGCCAGGTGGCATAATGCCTAGCTGAAGGGGAACAAGATCTCCATAGAGAGGTTTCCATTATGTTGTGAGATTTGAAGAGAGTCCTTCAGACTCACGCCTCTGGGGATATTCCATCCTGCAGTGGATGAGATGAGAAAAGATGAAAAATTGTTTGTTGTTTTTATCCTGTTTCCTCACACCAAAAAAAAAAAAAAAAATAGAGTTCTATCAGCCAAGGAACATACACACTGGATGGGGATCTTTAGTTAAAATCCAAAGGTGTGTCAGAAATGGCTGTTTTCAGTGCTTCTGACCTTTTGAGCAGATAAGACACACAAGCACAATCTTTTTTTCCCACCTCTCATTTTGAAAATACTGGTATCCATGTCTAGAATAATGTTTTGGAAAAATAGCATTCAGGCTTTTTGAGCAAAGCACAGAGCAGATCGCAACAGTAACAGAAATGATCTAACCAAAACACAAAACCAAGCCATTGCATTGTTCTAATTTTAGTGATGTTAACAAGATATGAACTCTGAACTGCAGGTGGCTGAGTGATGTTGCTTGGCAACTTTGCTTTTTATATACGAGATTGGTCCTTATGGGTTAATTACACATTTTGCTTAAATCCTTCACTTTGACCAAGTAGAAGGTTGCACCTGCCAAATATGAAATTGATAAGTGGATAAGACAGTTACAGGTGTACACATTGTTTGGTATTGTTTTGTAACAATCCACACAGGTATACAACTACATCGTTACAACTAAAAAATGACAACATGAAATATAGCAGCCATTTTTCTCTCAAGAAGAGGAGCTTATAAATTTACTTGGTCCAAAGTATCTCCTGCTTCAGCAATACATCAAACTGTGCAGTCTCATCAGTCTGAATCAATTAGAAATTACTCACAAAGTAAATTACATTGAAAAGCTTTGATTTGTTACCAGAGTTTGTTACAATTCTCTTCAATCTTAAAAGACTGAAAGCAGAAAAGTAATAATGTGACAGTGATAGTGAAATGTAACTTTTACTGAGATTGATGAGAACCTATTTGCTACAATATTTGCTTTTAATAATTTAATTTTTCAAACACTGCAGAGAGAACCATAAATATTTGATTATGAAGCTTCTACAATTTATATAACTTTGGTTTGAACTGGTTCCTGATCTTTTGAATATACTTATATCACTTTGTATAAAAATCCCTTTGACGATATGGCTTTAGCTCTTAAATTAGCTCCTTAATTGCACCTTTCCATTTGATTAGCACATGCCTTATTTACTGCACACACCAAACACTTGCTGAAGTACATTGAGAGATAAATGCTTCCAGCTCCCTTTTACAAAATCTAAGTGAATGATTGAGGGCTAGACATTAACTTTCGTCTTCAAAGAGGCTTTTGGAAAGTTTCCTTTCACCAGCAGCATTCAGGTGCAGTTATGACCATTTGAAAAATAATATCTGAGTTATTTGCGAGAAGTGAGAGCTGAAAGTGGAAACAAAAAAAGATTCTCATATTTAGTAATTATATCATGAATGTCACTAGCTTGACCTGTTTAGATTTACTTGCATTTCTTAAACATAAAAATGTCTGTAAAGCACACAGATTAATGTAAAAGTGAATAGGATGTTGGTACTTAAATACTCTATATTAAGAACTATTTTTTAAATTTATGAAAGTGGCTCTACATTTTAAATCATACATCTATTACAATAGCAAAAGGTATTTGGTTGCATTTGCAATTGATTCTGAAAATGTTAATGTCAAAATCTTATATGTTCACAAAATATACTGTTCAAACAAGGCAATAAACAAATAAATAAATAAGTTTACTGGTCATTTTTACCTCATTAGGATCCTGTAGAAATCCCTCTGTAGGAATCCCCCAGGGTGCTTTCCGTGCTTCAGGATAAAAGCCTGGAGAATGGAGAACTTCCACGACATTTTTCAGGTCACAGCTACTTAGACAACTCTTGTTTCCAGTTGGAGGTTTCTATCTGGGCACTGAATTGGACAATTCATTTGGAAGTTAATTTAATTTTTAGTCATAATTACTCCTACAGGTGGTCACTTCTACTCATAGATGAATAGTCTCTACTCTTGCCATTATGCTGCTTACCTTTTACTATGAAATTCGAACATTCAAAATATTATCTGCAGACTTCTTAGCAAAATATAATTGTGTACAGCTTTCCCTGTGTACACCTTGACTGCTTTTAATGCACTTAAAATAGTTGAAAGTTCCAAATCCAGCTAAAGTATATCTGTACCATGTGATTTCTTCCAGTAAAAAGGTGATACCTTTGACAGTTCATGGCATACACATAGTGATGGATAAAATGTATCCTAATTTTCAAAAGGAAGAGAAGCATATTTCATGTGGGGTATGGATTATTCACTGTCAAATTTTAAAAATAATTTATTAAACAGAGAATAGTGATTACTAGAATCAATGCAGATTGACTTAGGAAATTATATGCCAAATTTACACAATTTCCCTTTTTAAAAGTTTTATTTTATTGTAGTAAGAATACTTAACATGACATCTATTCTCTTAATAATTTTTCACGTGTGCAATACAATATTGCTGACTATAGATAAAATGGACAGTAGATCTCTAAAACTTTTTCATCTTGCTTAAATGAAATTTTATTCCCATTGATTAGTAACTCCCCATTTCCTCCTCCCCACAGTCCCTGGCAACCACCAGAACTCTTTGATTCTATGAATTTGACTATATTAGATACCTCATCTAAGTGGAATCATGCAGTATTTGTCTTCCTGTGACTGGCTTATTTCATTTAGCATAGTGACCTCAAGCTTTATCCATATTGTTGCATACTGAAGAGTTTCCTTCTTTATTAAGGCTCAGTAATATTCCATGTATATACCACATTTTGTTTATCCATTCGTCTGTTGATGTACATTTAGGTTGCTTCCACATCTTGGCTATTGTGAACAGCACTGCAATGAACGTGAGAGTGCTAATTTCTCTTTGAGATACTGATTTCAATTCTTTCGGATAAATACCCAGAAGTGGAATAGCTGGATCATATGGTAGTTCTATTTGCAATTTTCCGAGGAACCTCCATACTGTTTTCCATAGTAGCTAAACCACTTTACATTCCCCACCAATAGTGTACAAGGGTTCCAATTTCTTCACATTCTTACCAACAACGTGTTGTCTTTTGTTTTTTTGATAAATAGCCATTCTGACAGGTGTCAGGTAATAGCATATTGTAGTTCTGACTTGCATTCCCTTGATAATTAGTGATGTTGACCATTATTTCATACATCTGTTAGCCATTTGTATGTCTTCTTTGGAGAAATGTCTATTCAAGTTCTTAGTCCATTTTTAAAAATCAGGCTATTAGTTTTTTGCTGTTGAGTTGTATGAGTTCCTTATATATTTTTCAGATTAATCTCTTATTAGATATATGGCTTACAAATACTTTCCCCCTTTCCATAGGCTAACTTTTACTCTGTTGATTGTTTCCTTTGCTGTGCAGAAGATTTTGTTTGATATAGTCCTATTTGCCTATTTTTGCCTGTGCTTTTGGCATCATACCCATGAAATTGTTGTCAAGACCAATGCCATGAAACTTTTCCCATATGATTTATAATAGGAGATTTACAGTTTCAGGTCTTGTGTTTAAGTCTTTAATCCATTTTGAATCCACTTTTTTGTATGGTATAAGATAAGCTTCCAATTTTATTCTTTTGCATGTGAATATCCAGTTTTCCCAACACCATTTGTTGAAGAGACTATCCTTTCCCCATCGCGTATTCTTGGCACCTTTGTAGAAGATTGGTTGACCATAGATGTGTGGACTTATTTCTGGTCTTCTGTTCTGTTCCATTGGTATATATATCTGTCTTAATGCCAGTACCATACTGTCTTGTTTACTGTAGCTTTGTAATATATTTTGAAATCAGGAAGTGATATGACTCCAGTATTGTTCTTATTTCTCAAGATTGATTTGGCTATTCATGGTCTTTTGTGGTTTCATATGAATTTTAGAATTTTTTTTTCTACTTCTGTAAAAAAATGCCATTGTGAATTTGATAGGCATTGCATTGAATATATAGATCACTTTGGGTGATATGGACATTTTAACAATATTAAGTCTTCAATCCATGAACAAAGGATGCCTTTCCATTTTTTTTTGGTGTCTTCTTTAATTTCTTTCATCAATGTGTTCTAGTTTTCAATATTCAATTCTTTCACCTCTTTAGTTAAGTTTATTCCTAAGTATTTTATTCTTTTTGATGCTATTGTGAATGATATTTTCTTAATTTCCTTTTCTGAGTGTTTGTTGTTCGTGTAAAAAAATTCAACTAATTTTTTATGTTGATTTTGTATCCTGAACCTTTACTGAATTTGTTTATTTGTTCTAACAGTTTTCTTTGATGGAGTCTTTAGGGTTTTCTTTATATGAGATCATGTCATCTGCAAACAGATAATTTTACTTCTTTCTTTCTGGTTGGGATGACTTTTATTTCTTTTTCTTTCCTAATTTCTCTGGTTAGCTCTTCCAGTATTGTGTTGAATAGATGTGGCAAGAGCAAGCATTTTTGCCTTTTTCCTGATCCTATAGGAATAGTTTTCAGTTTTTCTCCATAGAGTATGTTGTTAGCTGTGGACTTTTCATAGATGACCTTTATTATGTTGAGATGGTTTCCTTTTATTCCTAGTTTGTTGAGTTTTTATCATGAAAATGTGTTGAATGTTACCAAAAGTGTTTCTGCGTGTATTGAGATAACCATGTGACTTTTTCCCCTTTGTTCTGTTATGTGGTGCACAACATTAATTGATTTTCATATAACTATCCTTGCTTCCCAGGGATTAATCCCACTCGACCACAGTGTATAATCTTTTTAAAATGCTATTGAATTTGATTTGCTTCTATATTCATCAGGATTTTTGCATCTATATTCATCAGGGATATTGAGCTGTAATTTTCTTTTCTTGTGGTTTTTTATTCTGATTTGATATCAGGGTAATTCTGGCTTCATAAAATGAGTTTGGAAGTGTTCCCTCCTCTTAAATTTTTTGGAAGAATTTGAAAAAGATTGGCATTAATTCCTTTTCAAATGTTTGGGAGAATTCACCAGTGAAACCATCAGGTCTGGGCTTTTTTCTTTGTTGAAAGATATTTGATTACTGATTCTATCTCCATACCAGTTATAGGTATGTTCTGACTTTCTATTTCTTCATGATTTAGTCTTGGTTCTATAAACTTGTTCATTTCTTCTAGATTATCCAATTTGTTTGCATATAATTGTTCATAGGAGTCTCTTATGAACCTTTTATTTCTGTGGCATCAGTTGTAATGTCTCTTCTTTAATATGTGATTTTATTTATTTAAATCTCTCTTTTTCTACTAGTCTAGCTAAGGGTTTTTCAATTTTGTTTATCTTTCCCCAAAACCAACTCTTAGTTCCATTGATTTTTTATTCTTTCCTTTTCCTATTTTGTTTATTTCTGCTCTAATCTTTGTTATTTTCTTTCTATGATAAATTTGGGCTTAGTTTTTTCTTCTTTTTCTAGCTCCTTGTGGTGTAATGTTAGATTGTCCATTTGAGATTTTTCTTCTTTTTTTTTTTGCCAGGGGAAGATTTGCCTTAAGCTAACATCTGTTGCCAATCATCCTCCTTTTTCTCCCTTCCCCCCAACCCAAAGCCCCAATATAAAGTGGTGTGTAGTTGTAAATTCTTCTAGTTCTTCTATGTGAGCTGCCACCACAGCATGGCTACTGACAGATGAGTAGGGTGGTTCCATGCCCGGGAACCCAACTTGGGCCACCAAAGCAGAGCACACCAAACTTTAACCACTAGGCCATCAGGAGTGTATCATTTAATTTCCATGTGTCTGTGAATTTCTCATTTTTCCTTCCATTATTGATTTCTAGTTTCATACCATTCTGTTTGAAAAGGATACTAGACATTATTTTGATTTTTTAAAAATTTGTTAAGCCTTGTTTTGTGACCTAATGTGATTTATCCTGGAGAAATTCTGTGTGTGTTTGAAAAGAATGTGTATTTTGCTGCTATTGGGTGGAATGCTCTGTATAAGTCTGTTAGGTCCATTTGATCTATAGTGTTAAGTCCTCTATTTCCTTATTGATCTGTCTGGATGTTCTTTCCATTATTGAAAATGAAGTATTGAATTCTCCTACTATTATTATATTGTTGTCTATTTTTCCCTTCAGTTTTGTCAATGTTTGCCTTATATATTTAGGTGTTCTGATGTTGGGTGTATATATATTTATAATTGTGACAGTTTCCTGTGGATTGATTCTTTTACCATTATATAAAGTTTTACCTTGTCTCTTGTGGCAGTTATTGACTTAAAGTCTATTTTATCTGATATAAGTGTAGTCATTCTTGCTGTCTTTTAGTTACTATTCGTATGGAATATTTTTTCCATTCCTCCCTTCACCTTCAACCCATGTGTGTCCTCAAATCTAAAGTGAGTTTCTTGTGGACAGCATATAGTTGGGTCTTGTTTTTTAATCTGTTCAGCCTCTCTATGTCTTTTGATTGGAGAATTTAATCCATTTACATTTAAAGTAAATTATTGATGGAAAGATTTAATTTTGCCACTTTAGTTGTTTACTGTTAGTCTTGTAGTCCTCTTGTCTGTCTTTTCCTGTCTTCCTTTGTGTTTTGTTGGTATTTTGTATTAATGTGCTTCAATTCCTGTCTCTTTTTCTTTTATGTGACTTCTATATGTATTTGGTTTTGTGGATAACTTGGGGCTTACATAAAATATCTTATAATTATAACTGTCTATTTTAAGCTAATAACAACTTCCATCACACACAAAATCTCTACTCTTTAACTTATCTTCCCCAACAAACTTTACATTTTTATTGTTGAAATTTACATACACTCATATTGTGTATTTTTAAATATATTTTTTAGTTATAGTTTGTCTTTTAACTTTTATACTAGAATTAAAAATGATTTGCTCATCACCATAACAGTAATACAATATTCTGTATTTGTCTATATGTTTAGCCTTTACTAATGAGTCTCATACTTTCTTATCAAGTTGTTTTGCTTCCTTTTATTTCAACTTGAGGTACCTCCTTTAGCATTTTTTATTAGGCAGGTCTAATTGTGATAAAAACTTCAGCTTTTATTTTTCTGGGAAAGTCTCTCCTTCATTTTTGAAGGACATTTTTTCCAGGTATAGGATTCTCGGTTAGCATTTTTTTTCTTTCAGTGCTTTTACTATATCATCCCACTCCCTTCTGTTCTGGTGAAAAATCCCCTGATAGTCTTATGAGGGCTCCCTTGCACATGACATGTCACTTTTTTCTTACTGTTTTCAAAATTCTCTTTTTGTCTTTGACTTTTGGCAATTTGATTATATTGTGTCTCAGTGTGAATTTCTTTTGATTCATCCTGTTTGGTGTCTTTGGGCTTCTTGGAACTGGATGTCTCTTTTGTTCCACAGATTTGGGAAGTTATCAGTCATTATTTTTTTGAATAAGTTTTCTGGTCCTTTTTTTCTCTCTTCTCCATCCATGTGCCTTCCATAATGCTTGATGGTGTCCCTTAAGATTTCTTCACTCTTTTTCATTCCTTTTTTTCCTCTGACTGAATTATTTCCAGTAACCTGTCTTCAGCTTCCCTGATCCTGTCTTCTGCAAGATCTAATCTGCTATTCAACCCCTGTAGTGAATTTTTCAGTTCAATTATTTTTTTCTTCAGCTCCATGATTTCTGTTTGGTACTTTTTATATTTTCATCTCTTTCCAGAAATTTTCACTTTGTTCATGCATTGTTTCTTGATCTCAGTGAGCATCTTTATGACAGTTATTTTGAGATCCCTGTCAGGTAAACCATATAATTCTATTTCAATACAGCCGGTTTCTGGATTTTTTTTTCTTATTACTTTTGTTTGGAATGTCTTTACCTGATTCTTCACTTTCCTTGAATCTCTGTGTTGGAGTCCACACATTAGGCAAAGAAGCCACTTCTCCTGGGCTCCTATGGGATAAGATCTCCACCAGTGAGCTCAGCTAGAGATTTGGGGAGCTTCTTAAAATGTTGTGCTAGTTTAACATACTTTCTTTATTCTTTGCAGCTCTTAGGCATCTAGGGTGTGCTAGGTTTCATTGGTTCACTGGGACAAGAGAGACAAAAACCAGTTCCTTGTTTTGCCCAAAGAAAAATTGGACACCTCTTCCAAATCTTTTTCTCCCCTGGGAGAATTTGGGAGCTGGATTTTTCATCTGCTCACTCTGTGCTGAACTGGGTGGTGGTGGTGGGTTTATGTTGACTGCCATTCCAAATATCCACCTCTTTTCTCACTTGCCCTCAGGTGGCTAGATTATACCAGGTCCCATCAGCACTCTGAGATAGGCAAGTCAGAAGCTAGTCCTTTGGGTCACCCTTGGAAAAGTTGTTGCTTTGGATGCCTAGCCCAACTCTTTCCTTCTCCAAGGAGAAGCAGACAGCTGTGGTTTTTGTGTGCTCAGCCCATGCTTATCCAGGGATAGTAACCATGGCTTTTAGCACCCCAAGCCACAGTTTCCATTCTCCCCCAAGTGGCTAGACTGTGCTAGGCCTGTCAGAGCTCCAAGACTGTCAAGACAAATAGCAGTTCTTTGGACAGCCTTGGAGGAGTTGGGGCATTGGATGCATGGGTCAACTTTTTCCCTTTACAGAGGGAAGCTGAGAGCTGGGATTTTTCTTCTGCTTATTCTATGTTGAGCAGCAGAGAGGAGCTATGGATCCTACCAGCTGGATGTGTCAGACTCCCAACACGGGCAAGAGAGAATCCAGGCCTCTGGGGGGCCTTCTCAGAAAAGTTGGGGCACTGCATGTGTGAACCAACTCTTTCCCTCCACTGGGAGAAGCTGGGTGCTAGGGAATCTCTTCTTGATCATATGTCACTATGTTGGGAGTAAGGAGAGTGTCTTGAATCTCCCTATCAGCTTCAGTGTGTCTGGTTTCATGTTTATCTGGGGTGCAGAAGCCTTTCAGTTAGTTTCTGAATTTCTCCCAAAGGAAATTTGTCCATGAATTGTTGCTGAATAGGTGGGTTTGTGGGGGAAAGCAGGGTCCAGGGCGTCCTCTCCCCCATCTTGCTGATGTTACACCCTACATCATTTCCTTTTATGGTAGGCTTGCTAGACATATTTATCCTTGATTTTAGGAATACATTGGACAAAATTTCTTATTATAACCTAGTGGAAAAGGTTGAGGTACATGGGCTGGATAATGCTGATTGGATTACCCTATTCAAAAATAATTAATGGATTATTACCAATATGAAGGACAAATTCTGGAAATGTGCTCCAAAGCTTTGTATTTGACCTTACAGAGCTAAACTTTACAAAAATAAAGACATTAATGCAAACATATAAAAATATTATATACATATTTAGAATGGTAGATATTAGAAGTCAGCATTTGGGTGTAACATTTTAGGAAAAACTTGAACTCAGAGGAAGATGAGAAATATGCTGGTAAAAAAGGAATGCTCTCTGGGGAACTTAAAGGTCTAGAAGAAGTTTAGCCTAGAGAAGAAAAATTTTGAGAAGAGAGTATGATATTTACTTCCCAGAATTCAAATGATACTATTATATGGTAGAGTTAGACTTAGTCTGTATTGGTAAAAAAAAAAAAAAAAAAAAAAAGTGGAGCATAGTAAAATAGATGGAAATTGCAGGGAACCAGATTTAAGTTGAGTAAAAGAACAAATTTCTAAAGCCTAGCAATGGAATATTCTGCTTCTCATAGCGTGTCAGCTTCCTCATCCTTAGAAATGATTTAGGTGAGGTTGTATGACCTCTGCATAGCATGTTATAGAAGGAATTAGGACGTTGAGTGGGTAGATATTTACTCTGGATCAATTCTGAAATCACTTTTGTCTCTCAGATTCTACTAAGAGGAGACCACACTTATTTTGAAATGCGCCCTGCCATTCCTGACTCATAGTCTTAATTGAAGAAAGCAACAAATATTTTAGCAGGATATAATACTAATGTCAGTGACTGAATATGTGCAGGATATTTTTGACAAAGGCATATATGCTAGGTAAATGTCAAATTTGAAGGTGTGGCTGTAAGAGAGAAAAGAATAGGAAATAAAAGACAGCAGGCAAGGAAATTAATGAGGTTAAGGTCTTAAAGGTGGGTAAGTAGGTGAAAAATTCAGTTCCAAAAGAGCATATGAATAATGAGTCATGAGTAACTTAAGGGCATTAAATTGATACTATTCAACAGAAAATGTGTCAGAATTCATTTGAAGTTCCTTGCTTATGCCTAGCAAACTAGGGGATTACATATTGACTCTGTTGAATATCTCATTTTGCTTTAAGGATATCTTTGTGACTAAAGCCCACTGCAGAGTACAGCCCATACATTAGAAGTCATGTGCCCAGCCATGTTTTTCCAATTAGCACAGGATTTCAACTGGAGTTTTACCTGTTTGCCACTTTGAGTCTATAAGAGGGGAAGGGAACTGAAATATCAATTGGAGAATAAGATAAGGGCTTAATAGAAAGGTCAGAACTGGATCATATTTTACTTGAAATCAGAAGGCTTATTCACCACAATTCATGAATTTAACTGTATATTTCATACAACTTTACTGTATGATTTTTTCTGTCCTTATCATTCTTGTTCTTCTTAAACTGATACACTCCCAATATGGTGTCACTAGAAAACAACTTAGCAAGATTTTAAGGTAGGACAGTTACACAATATTGTGATTTGTTTTCATTGTTGAAAAAGAACAATTATATTTCTCAAAATATTACCATAAATTAAAGTTACAAAAGAAG
Source organism: Tapirus indicus (assembly GCA_031878705.1). NCBI lineage: Eukaryota > Metazoa > Chordata > Mammalia > Perissodactyla > Tapiridae > Tapirus > Tapirus indicus. The sequence goes on along the minus strand of CM062942.1, from coordinate 83,426,443 downwards.
GCACTGAAAAGAATACATGATACTGAAATCTCAGAGAAATTCGCAATTGAAATTTGGAATCAACAAAGTAAAAAAAAAAAAAAAGGATGATCCATGTACTTTGATTATTCTATTTCCATTGAATTAGCATTTTGTTTTCTTTGAATCATCCTGAGGGATGACAAAAGATTGTTATGAAGGACCTAAGCATGAATTCACATTGCCAGAATAAACGGACAGACAATATCCAAGTGGCATTTTATAAATGGCTGTATATAAATAAACAAAGCACTACCTAAATTACTAAATGCTGATTGCAATATTCTGCTTTGTTTCTTGTAAATATTTTATGGAAAAAATTAATCAGAACTACTTAGTGACAGGAAATTAGAGGGTTTATGCTACTTTAGTCATTTATGATATAATGGTTAAAAGCTGAGCTCTTAATTCTAATATTCAGAGCTTGAATCTATACCTAAGCAAGTTATTAAATTGCTCTGTGCCTCAGTTTCCTAATGTGTAAAATGGACAAAATAGTACTATGTAACTCATAGACTTTTATGAAAGTTAAATAAAATAATCAATGAAAAGCATTTAGCAGCACCTACTACAAACTTAGCACTCAATAAATGATCATTGTTGTCATTAATGAACATATCTGTTTACCTTTGTGGAGTTCTATCCCCACAGACCATCTGATCACCCTACTTTTGCTGACAGAACCAGTTAAAATTCAGATTCTGGAAATCAATATTTAAAGTTTTCCACACTTAGGCTTTCCTTCCCACTTTAGATTTAGCTACCAAATTAATCTACAGACTGGAGATGGAAAGGCCTTCTGTATTAAAGGGAAAGACATTAACACTTAAAAATTTTTGGATTACAATAGGAAAAGGTAAAATTCTACAAGCATCTAGAAAGAAAACACACACACATACCATACTAAAGAATAAAAATCATACTGTATTCAAATAGTCCTGAGCTCCATTATTTACTTGCACATGGAGGTTAATGTAGAAAATGCACACAAAGATTTTCCTATCACATAAATTTTATGTCTAGATATGTGAAATACTTGTATTCTGTTCCCTGACTCTCAATTCTCTATTACTCAAGGCAATTATTACAGAACTATACCCTGTAATTGGGCCCATCAAAATTGACTTGGATTCGTTCTCTCAGAACCTTGATTACTACTGATAAATTAAGTCTTGCTAATTGGTTAACGGCTGCCAAATTGTTAATGTGTTATATTTTCCTGGCAACATACCTCATTTTACTAGAGGCCTTTAGGACACAGTCAGAGCTATTACCTCTGAGCCTCAATTTCCACATCTGTAAAAGCATACAAATAAAATCTGTGGTCATATCTCACAGGACTGCTGAAGATTAAATGAAGTACTTATAAGATTTTGAAAATTATAAAGTTCTGTACAAACATAAAGGTCATTCATTCATTCACTCATTCAATTTAATGAACAATTATTTATTGTGCACCTAAAATGTGCCAGGTACCATTCTAGGGCTTTGCGATATATCAGTGAACACAAATCAGTGAAGGGCAGAACCCTGCCCTTGTGTAGGTTCTAGTATTATAGTGGGAGACTTGCAAACAATATATAGAATAAGTAAGTCATAGAGTCCATTAGAAGTGACAAGTGCTATAGAAAAAAAAAATAGAACAGTATAAAAAGAACTGGAATTTTGGTGGAGGAGTTTGCAATTTTAAACGCAGTGCACTTCATTGAGAAGGTTATATGAGGAAAAAGACTTGAAGGACTTGAGGAAGTGAGTTATGTGCATATTTGGAGGAAAAGTTTTCTAGAAAGCAGAGGAAATAGAGTAAAGGCATTAAGACTAGAGCATGTGTGGCAATTCTAAAAAAAAAAAAAAAAGCGAGGAAGCCAGTGTAATTATAATAGAATGAGCAAGAAGGAGAGAAGTAGACAGTATTAAAGAATTAATGTGAGGGATTAAGAATAAGGGAGCCAGCCCTGATGGTCTAGTGGTTAAAGTTCAGCACTCTCATGCTTCAGTGGCCCGGGTTCACTTCCCAGTCATGGAAACACACCACTCGTCTGTCAGCTGCCGTGCTCTGGTGGCAGCTCACATGGAAGAACTAGAAGGACTTATAACTAGGCTATAGAACCATGCACTGGGGCTTTGGGGAAGGAAAAAAAGAGGAAGATTGGCAACAGATGTTAGCTCAGGGCGAATCTTTCCCTGCAAAAAGAAGAAGAAGAAGAAGAAGAAGAAGAAGAAGAAGAAGAAGAAGAAGGGAGACTTGGTCACATAGAGCCTTGTAGGTCACTTTGATGACTTTTTATTTTACTCTGAGTGAAATGGGGAGCCACTGAAAGTCCCTGAGCAGAGGAATGACCAGACCTGACTACTCTCACTACTATGCTGCAATTACACTATAGAGATCAAAGAGGGGTAGCAACAGAGAAATCAGTTAGGAGCTCAGTGCAGTAATCTAGATGAGAGATGACAGTAGTAAGGTGAAAGTAATGAAAAGTGGTCAGATTCTGGGTATAATTTTGAAGATGGTTCCAACAGGCCTTTCTGGCTGATTGGATGTGGGATGTGAGAGAAAAAGAGGAGTAAAAGATGACTCTAACGTTTTTGGCCTAACAACTGGAATGATGGAGTTGACATTTACTGAATAATGGAAGGATAAGGATGGAGAAAATGAAGGCGCATAGGAGATCAGGAATTCAGTTTTGGAGATGAACTATCTGTTAGACACCCAAGTGAAGATGTTAAATAGGTAGTTGGATATATGAGTCTTGAATTTGGGAGAGATATCTGAACTGGAGGTATAAATGTAGGCATTATTGACAAATAGATGTTATTTAAAACAATAAGAGTGGATGAGATCTCCAAGTTGAACTGAGACTTGGGGAATTCCAACACTAAGCAGTTGGGGACAGGAAAAAGAACTTGGAAGGAATAAATGAGTAGCTAGAAGACAAATCATGAGAATGTGGTATCTTGGAAGCTAAGTGAAGAAAATGAATAAAGAAAAAGGAATGATTGACTAATTCAAACACTACTGATAGGTGAAGTCAGATGAGAGCTGATCATTGAAGATTTCAAAGAAAGAGCAGTTTTGGTGGAGTAGTAAGGGATAAAGTCTGGTTGGAGTGTGTTTAAGAGAGAATGGGAGGGAGGAATTGAAGAGTAAATGTAGACAACTCTTTCAGAGAGTTTTGCCTCTAAGGGGAGCAGAGAATTAGAACTATAAGTGGCAATGAAAGTAGGGCCAAAAGAGGATTTTAAAATATATTTTTCAGGAAGGGATTAACAAAAGCATAAGAGAATAATAAAAGCATGCTGATGGGAATTATACATTAAAGAGGGAACAATAGACTACAAAGAATAGAGAGACAAGATTAATTGCTAGAGTAGGTGAGAGGGGATGAGATCTAGTGCACAAGTGGAAAGAACTGACCTTAGATAAAAGTGTGAATACTTCATCCATGATAACATTTAGGACAGCAGAATATTAATAATTCAGACGAAAAATTCTGACCTTTGGAATTTCAAGTCCTCTGGAAGGCTGTGCAGGAAATATTTCGGAACACAGAGCCTTGCAGCACTTCCCAAATCTTACCATGTAAAAACAGTAGGCCAGCTCTTCCACTAACTGTTGGATAACTTTGGATTTTGCATTTAACTCACAGAGCCTCAGTTTCATATAGAAAATGAAGAGATGGGTCTCTAAGGTACTTTTCATCTCTAACAGTTTGTGATGCTATAGTGTGCACTCGTCTAGATTTAATAGTTGAAAAACACTCTATCCTCTCCAGAGCCTTTTCTCATATGCTACCTTGGCGTATGGCCTTGAGCAAGCCACATCTAAACCAACCGGTTACTTTTGGAAGGAGGCATGCATCATGGACAGAGAAAGAGAGAGAGATAGACAGACACACACCCACACATGCACACACACTTTCCTTCAGTCCTGCCTATGTGAAAAAGAGAGAGAGAGAGAGACCGAGAGAGAGACAGAGAGACAGAGAGAGAGAGAGACAGAGAAATAACTCTCTCCCCCCTCTCTACCTCATAGTAATATGGGGTGGATACATGAGAAAGAATTTGAAGAGATGCATGAAATGTATTCAGAGATATTTATGTTGTGGCACTTTTAAAAACTGAAAATGGTTAACTATATGGAAAATTTGCAGACTATCTGGTCTTTTATCCTGCACACAGAAGTTTTTATCTTAATTCAGGATTACTTGTTTCTTATACTATTTGTCATTTTTATTTTTCTCATGAAATTGGCCTACTTATATTCATGCTTAACTGTTGTCCTAGGAGTTTATTCCAAACTCTATTATCCTTCACATAAAGTAGTTCAGCTTTTGTTTGTTTACTCGTAGATTTCTAATTTTAGATGTGATCCCTAGGGACAGTGAATACCCTCAAATCTTTGGACAGAGTAGCTCCAAGCGACTTTTATCATCTTTTCCATAACTTTAGTCTCTCCACTAAGGGTTCTTGGGGCATCCTCTTTTCTGCTGAAAATGAATGTATTGGTCCAAATTCTCACCCTAAATCTATGGGAAAATTGTAGGATGTAATCTTGTCTGTTTTCTTTTAAACTTTCCTTTGAACCCAAGCTTGATATGTTAACATCAAGGGCTATCATTTTTCTGGGCCTGGAATTGTTTTGCTTCACATACACCACCGAAGAAGGAAAGGAAAGGAAATCTTATTTAACTGCAGGCAGAGCAGAGATGGATGCTGGATGCATTTGAAGGGCTTCTCAGATCTATTGCTGGGTACTTCTCAAAGGAAACACTGCTGATCTTGAGATTTCTCACCTTTATTCTTCTCACTATTAAGTGGCGCCATTAGAACATGACCACTGTGCCTATTGCCATTATTTTGTGATGGCGGTGGGATTCAGATTCCTTCTGTCCAAAACAAAAGGCAGGTGGCAGACCCTCTGAAGTATCAGAAAAATTTGGGTCAGTCTAGTGGCCTGACAAAATGAAGCAGGAGACTGACACTGGTTGAAAGGAATTTTACATGTATTTAGTTTTGGAAGGAGATATAAAGTCATATTTATTCCCTGATCTTTGGAAAGAAGTAATGATTTGGCTAGTTTCTAAAAGAGAAATTTTATATCCTAAACTAGAATAAAAAATAATTCTTGAATTCTATTATCCTGTAAGAAAGAATAGTCATATTCATTTACTTACAGTCTTACTCATTTCTAAAATAATACAGTAGGATGTTAGCCAAAGTCATTTACTTACTAAGCAAGTAGTTAATTTATAAATTCAAAATTATTTTTTGACTAATATGCACCTGTTAAATTTAAATGAGTGAAGTAGATTTACATGAACTAGCTTGAGAAAATGTTCATAGTGTTTTGATTTTGGTGAAAACAGTGATTTATACAACACAAAAATAATATAATTCTACTTTTTAAAAAAAGGATTAGATGTGTGTATGCATATGTATATACATTTATGTGTGTGAAAGAACATGATAAAGATACTATAATATATAAAATACTTTTATATAGTATATAAAATATAATATATGAGATTTATAAAAGTAGTATAAAGGTACTGGATTGTTAACAGTGGCCATCTCTTGGGATTGATATTGGAGTTAGGATAGGGGAAGATTCATTATTAAAATACATTTCTAAACAATAACCTCAAGACAAAATGGATGAGATTGCAGTTGATCATTATTTTTCCGTTTTACATATTTTGTACATTTTCTATGATGTACATGTGCCATCTTTATAATTAGTAAAATAATCAACTAAGACAAATAAAAGTATTTATTGAGAACCTATTTTTATCTTAAGCACTGAGTTTGCCAGGGAAAGAAGGAGCAGGATATAAAAATGAATCAGTGTAGCACTGCCGTGAAGAAATTTACTGTAGACCAACATTGGTAGTGTGGGGGAAGTGTGAATTCAAGCCTTCAAAGCAGGCATGGGAAGCTGGAATAGCTTCAATATTTTGATGGATTTAGGGCAAATTCAGAGATGGAGGCATCTTTCTATGGGGAAAAGTACACAAACATTTTATGCAATCAATTCTCATATCAATATAATGTAAAAGCTGAGGACAATTATGTTAAATTATAAATCTGTGAACATTTTCTAAGCAAAACTAGAATACTTATAAATTAAGTATGCATTCTGCTTTGATATAGATCTATATCTTAAACTGGTGTCCCTGGATAGACCTCAGGGGTCCAGGAGACTGAAATTGTATGCAAAATATTGTTTTAAACGGTGAGAAGGTAACAGTTTTCATCATATTGTCAAAGAGATCCCTAGAGCAGTGTTTATCACTGTGTGGACTACTGACCACCTGCAACTGAATCTGTTATATTTACAGATTTTCTCCAACTGAATGAGAATTTCTGGAAATGGCACCTGGGGTTGTACATTACCAATAAACTGAAAAATCACTGATCCAGAAGAATTAAGAGCTGCACTTTCTCTAGGCCCATCTTTGAATGTTCAGTTGTTTTAATCAGGCTTGGAACCAAAATGAGAAAGGAAATAATACAAAAATTATATCCCTGATAAACACTATTTTAACATGGGTCAAATACTTATCCAGAAACTTTTGGCACAGGTTCTAATCCTATGTTACAATTTACCAAAGCAGATAGATAAAATGAGTGGGAAGCAGGCTCCTCTTGGGAATGAACCTATAGAAACACCCCTGAGAAATAAATTTAGTATCTATAGAATCCAGAAAGCACAGGAATTTTATATACTGTAAACTTGGAAAATGTGATATATGAGTCATTTCACCTGTTCAGTAGTTTAGGAACACTTACTGCAGGAACATGCTCCTATATTCCATCCATCTGTGATGTTATTTTAACCTACACCTTTGAGGTTACCAGAACCCTGGACCAAGCCAAGTACTAGACTGTCAGTGCATTTCCTCTTTTTGTCTCTCTTTTGCAATGAGAGCCATGCCTGATTCTTTCCACGTGAAATAAAAATATAGTAAGGACATAAGTACTTCAGTTACATTATTGATGCCCGTATTAAGGGCTCCTGCTCTTGAAGCTATTTGATTTCACTGTTAGAACAGGGATATTTAAAAAAAATAGAGAGTGAGAACAACAACCTCAAGTTGCAGGAAATGATTCTGTTTTCGAGTTACTTCGTAGCAGTAAAATACATATCTTTGAATGGTATATTTTGAATGCTATAAGGATAGCATAGTATGATTCAAATGGATGAGGTAGGTTGGGATTTTAAAGTCTAACTCCTTGCCTCAAGCAAGAATTACTCTTTCAGTAGATGACATATCTAACCTTGTCTTGCAGTCTTGTAGGGAATATCTGAGCAGTCTGAGCCTTAGCTCAGCAATGCCCAAGTTCTTATAACAAATGTTTAACTCCTGGCAATGCTGAACCTTCCCTTTACTTTTTTGGTATGCCTAAGTGTTTATCATGGTGTCACAGTGCTTAGGATAGGAAAATGCTATGCTTGATCATACTAGAACCATGAGCATCTCCAATGAATGTATTGTTTCCTCGTAGTCCTAAAGTTGGCCAGGATATGTGGATACTGATCCAACTTGTTAAACAGTTGATGACCCTTTCGAGAGATTTTTCCAGTCCGTTTGCCTTTTTATTAAACACACTCCTATTTGTCTCTTTGTTGCTTTACTTGGAATTGTAACTGTTTGGATCATGCTGTGTCTATTTATCTTTCTTCCTTCATCTTAGATCATTTTCCAAAACCAAGAATCTATTACCAGATGCTGGGAAATGGGAGATGCATGTACTCTGGCTGAAGATTATGGGGAAGGAGGAAGCTCTAATAGATGCTAAAGTACTTTTTTAGTCTAGTCTTGTGAGTCCATTTAATTTAAAGTTTCTTCCTTTAAACTGCTGTGTCAAACATAAAAGCAACCTTGTCTACTTTGCATTTTGTGAATGAGTTCGAGTATTAGCATACATTCTTCTAAATCGAGCCCATCCTCTTTTGGATAATATTTTAAAATAGTTTAATTCTAAAGCTGGGATAAATGAATAGAGCTACATATCACCCAAGGTGAAACAATGTGCCAAGATTTAGGGAGACAAATTTACAGCAGAAGTCATCTAGTATTAAAGATGATTAAATTCATACTCTTGTACATCCTTCCGCTTTCCCTCTCTACTCCTCCCAATTTTGGTTATTTATAATATTAACCCTATAACCTCAAAGCTGATGAACTTGCGTTTTATCCTATAACCATATTTAATATGTGCTTGTTGTATGTAATAAATAAATATTGTGTTTTATAAAAGATGAACATTTTCCTCTAGATGTATCATTTTAAAGTACTGTTGCATCCTCAAATATTATTTAATTATGTGTTGAGACCATTTTGGAAAGCAGAGAACAAATCTGTAATTTTACAATGACATTCAACAGAAAAATAGGATTTGATATACAGAAATTCACTTTATAAGCAACTTTTTAATGTTAGCATATTTGTAAAGAAAATGCTAATCCAATTTGTTAAACACAATGTCTGGATACCCAATAGCCCTGTGTTTGTGTTTGGAATTTTCTCTAATATTTTGATTATATATTTCTAATGGAAAAGTCAAAACATGGACTTTTTTTTAAAGCCCTCATAATTAAATAGTATATTTTTAATATAAATATAGCTAGAAAATTCTGTAAAAGCATATGAACCCAAGCAAAATCAGTTCCTGACTGGAGAAATGAACATTCGAGCATTCAAACTCAGTAGGCTTAAAATTGGCTGATTGGGATCCAAAATGTAATGTCAGTTGAGTCATCACTTCATTAAGCTGCAATGCAATCCTCTAATAATGCTCATTAATGTTGGAATGGACCTTTTAAACTACAAAGTGTTTTGTCAATATTAACCCATCTTCCTGCCACCATGAAACCGTAATTGAGTTAGTGCTTGTATTCCCATTTTACAGAGAAAGGGAGGGAGAGAGAGTACACAACCATACAGAGTGGTTGAATAATGTGGAAGAGAGTAAAAGGTCATTAATAACATTGAAAAGATTAATGAACAAGGTTAAAAGACCTCCATCTAGTGGTCCATTCAAACTCCCATGATATTAGAACACTGGGGAAGCTTTGTACGTCAGGTTTCTGGGGATGTTTACCCTTTCCAGAGATATTATAGAGGATGGGGATAAAGTTACAGAGCTGAGGCCAAGGCACAAGCAGGCTCATTTGCATCCCCTTGGAAGAATGCCACGTGGTAATAATACTATTCACTCTTGTATAACGTAGAGCAGTTTACATCATGCTTTTATCCGTATTATATTATTTCATCTTCACAATGAATAAAGCACTTGAATGCCTCATAATATGGTCAGAAAGCTCAGATAGAAAGCACTGCATATCCACACCAACTAATTTAGAAAGAAACAAAGATTGTTGAATCAGTGATGTTGAAAACAATCTGTTAATTACTGGATTCTACACAGTTTTTTGATACGATAGGATCATAATAAATTAAAGTGATTTGTGAATGTAGCTATAACCTGAAAAGCATTTTCGTGCATATAGTTTACATATCTCTTCCTGGAGAACAGTCACAAGAGCCCAAATCTAGAGTGTACCAAGTACTAGTGAATACCAATATCTCCTTGTGGACGGTTAATATCTGGGTGTGTGGATTTTGTTCATTATGCTAGATACTCAGTCTATATTCTTTGAAGACTATTAAATCTCCATATTAATTTAGCCATTTTCACCAGAACCATGATTGTATCTTAAGACACTTAGACTTTCCCAGCTAGTCCTTCATAAAAGATGTGTAATAAGGTTTAGCAAATGTGTGATACATTGCCAAGGGAGGAGATGTGTGAAAGGGAGACCTTGGGAGAGGGTTGAAAGAGATAATGAACAGCTAATTTGTTTTGTTATAATGGCAGGCAAGACTTGAGCAACTCTTTCATTTTCTTGTTTTACTTTTGTATAGAGTATCAGCTCAGAGTCTTTTAAAGTTCAACTAAAGCAAGAGTCTTTACTGCCGAGGAGAAACGAGGTTCTTGTCTTGAAGTTTGAAATTCTTCTTTTAAAAAATGTGCAAAATAGTGATTACTTTAGATGGTTATGTTGGGGTCAGGGTTCAGTAATGCCCAGTTATCTGAATTCCTTGAGTTTGAAAACCTGAAATGGGAGACATGTAGAGGAGACTGCTCAGCATTTGTTTCTCAGCTAGGAAACAAATCTCTCATTCTCTTTCTCTCCCTTTTTCCTTTTTCTCCTCTTTCTACACATACACACACTCCTATGTACCTAGGTGAATTCTTTTGTTAGAGTAAGGTATACTTTATCAGAGTTATTACTAAGTAAGAAATTATATTTCTGTGCCAGTCCAACAATGTCCACATTGCAGTAACTCCTTTTGGACCAGACTATACCTGGGGGTCAAATCCAGCAAGGATACTTGCCTTTGACTCTCTTCAAAGAATCTTCTTTGTGTCGCTGGGATCACACCTAGATATAAGAATAGTTTAACTAGAAGGACGATACACCAGCTGGATTAGAACTAGCTGGCTGGCAGACATGAATACCTCTTCTCTTCTCATGACATTAATTGGAGCCAGGGCATATTTTCAGCACTCAGGGAAGGCACTAGGGTTTGGTGAGTGTTTTGGTTAGAGATAAAGCCATTAAGATGTCCCTGACTATCTCCATGCTCTGGCGACATGTACCCATCTTCTTTTTGGTAGTAAATAATAGAAATAATAGCAAACAATTTTATAGATTTTACTAAAGGCCAGATACAACTTTAAGCACACCATACATGTTTTCTCATTGAATATTTACAACAAGTCTTTGAGGTGGGTGCCTTTCTTTATCCATATTTTAGGAATAAGGAAATTGTGCCATAGAAAGCTTAAGTAACCTTATTACCATCAAGACCGGTCCCCTACCACAATGTAATCCTCAGTGAGTTGTGCGGCACCAGGGGGTAAGCTCCCTTTTGCATAGACTAGAGATACCTGGGCACCTAAGACCAATACAAGCCAAACGGCCTCCTCTTTTGCCTTATTTACTTAAGTCCAATATCAGAGCCTCAGGTGTTGATACTGTAATGACAGGGAAAGGCAATTCAGAGCATAGCAGCAGTAAGAAACAGAAGCTGATGAGAGGAGTAGGAAAAAGAAAGTTAGCCTCAATTCTTAGAAACATCTACCCTAAGGTTTTTCAAGCCTGAACAGGGATGCATACCACTTCTAGCCAACTCAGCTAAGCAAAATAAAATGGGGGGGGGGTGAGGAGAGAGAAAGAGACAGAGACAGAGAGCCTGAGGTTTTACCACAATGTCTGCTCCATGTACTCCAGGCTTCTCAGGACAGCTTCCAAGTCGGAACATAGCTTAGGTGCTTCTGACAAACAATCAAGTAGGGGAAAGAGTCAACATAGATAGCAAAGGACAGATCAAAAAGAAAAAGAGAAACAACTCCTCCAGCCTAGTAGACTCAAAGACATTGCAAAAGAAGAAATGCCAGAGCCAGGTAGGTCATAGCTGTGTGCATTTATAAGCCCATAATCATGGCTGATAGATTATCCTCATGGCACTGTCATTTATACCCACCTAAAATTCAAGAACCTAGGGCACATCAGATAGAGATTCCACGATCACAGAAAGACAAGGACTTAATTCAGATGAGATCTTCCTGACACAGACAACTCAAGATCATAGCCACTTAATAACTTGCTTCTAGATAATGTTAGTACGTTTGGCAATACCCTGACACAATGCCCTAAACAGCACCATTTCAGTCTGTAATTGTCTGGAACTACTGTTAATATCACATGCAATTCACCTTTTCATACCCACCCACCCGCTACACTCAGTTTTTAGATATAAAATTCTCCATTTAATTCACAAGTCAGTTATTAAACCCCTACTTCGTGCCTAGTGTTGTGGTAAGTGCCAGGTTCAGAGATTTCACTCAGTAACTTGAGCCTATTGGGAACTACTGAGCTGGGTCTTGGTCCCTGGCCTGAACTGATCTTAAAGGTTGTCTACATTGAAAAAACTGCTATTCAAGTTCAAAGTCATATTGGTAAGCCACCCAGGCCTCTGAGTCTAAACTTTTGTTATTCTGTCTTTAATTTGCTCAAGTTGATTGTGACTGTTGAAAGAAAGTTGCTCCAGTCCAAACAGAATGTCTCCAGGCATTAAGGTGACATTTTCACAGAGCATTATCAAATTCCAAAGGGATCCTGTGGACAAATGCCGCAGTGATTCCAATAGTAAGTACATTCTTTGTGTACAGCCCCATAGTTCTCTGTACTTTCATTATAAGATATTCATATAGAGAGTTGCACAGTACAACACATGCCATGGTCCAGAGAAGGAAATAACTTAAAGGACTTTCTGAAGTCTCTTACTCCAGTGACCTGAAAAATCCTGGTCTGTTAATATTTGGATCTTGGCATAAAAATTATAGATCCAGTTTGGTTTGTGAGTATTATTTGTGACTTTGGCTTCCTCTGGGGTGAGGATGGATGTGAGGCTATGCTAAAACCACAACAACAATAAAAACTAAACTAAAACAAAGAAACAAAAGTAATCCATTTAAATACAGTATTGATCATTTAAAAGTAAGTACTTATTGGGTTTTCAAAATTATACTGGTGGAGTCACAAGTACTGGTAGTTACCTAATAATTTGTCTTCAACAAAACTATGAAAAATAAACTTTCACACACATACACATCCCCCTTATTTCAAAAATAAGCACATAGATTTGAGATGGTTATTTCTAGTCTGTTGAGAAGTGATTCAGTGGTTATAATGAAAATTGTCAGTGTACTGCTCCTGCTTTATTCAAGGTGAAAATATTACTTTAATCACTTTCAAGGAAATGTGAACTTTTCTGTACTCCTCATTTACTGTGACTGAGAAATATAGCTTGGACTAAATTTTACATAATGAACATGGCAACTTCATAGAAAACTAAGTATTATGATCTCAAGTCTCCCTTAATCCACAATTCCTTTGGAAATATCTATTATATCAATATGAATGACAAAGAACTTTGGGGTCAGCGTTCTTAATGAAAGTGTATTTATTGTTTTTTTAATGAGGATTTACTGATTATGACTAACCAAGAAGAGGCAAGGACATTTCATACAGATGGCAGCTCTAACAAATACATTTGTAAATATGGTCCTGGCCAGTGATGAGTACCTTTTAATAGCAGAGTTAATAGCACTCAGTCAAGGTTGATGGGTAATCAGAAATTCTCCTCTTACTAGGTAGTTTCAAGTTTATTGTTATGTCAGATATTCTTTGGTTTCTCATTTTAGGGATGTGACCAAGCTGTAGTCCAAACTAGTCACATGCCAAATATCCAGGACTCAGATCTGAGTGTGTCAGTAGCCACCATTTAAAAACAGAAATTAAAGACAGTTATGTCCAGTGGCAGAGCAGCCAGAATTATTTTGAGAGTGTTCATTTGGTTTCTCAAAGCCATCAACCATCATTAACAGAAATAAGGGAAAAGATAGCAAGTTGGTATTAGAAGTTGAAGTTAGGGATGAATGGGAGTAGAGCAAAGCTGGATTATCCATAGCCAGGTACAGAGTCAAAATATCTGAACATCTAAAATAACAATAAAACAATACCTCCTGGGCTACACATTAGAATCACCAGCTAGTTAAATGAGAATTTTTTTGTCGGAGGGGACTTAGGGCCAGGCATTAGTAGTTTTTAAAGCTTTTCATACCTATTTTAACTGTGAGCCAGGTTGAGAAACTCCATTATAGAGCACGCTTATCAAACTTTAATGTGCATATGAATCACCTGGGAATCTTGTTAAAATGCAAATTTTGATTCAGTAGGTCCCAGATGAGGCCAGAGATTCTGCAGTTTCTAACAAGCTCTCAGGTGATGGTGATGATGTTGGTTGCAGATCGTAATGGGTAGGCATGTGAAATGGTAAGTGAAGAAGGAAGAAGGGATATTTCATGTGTGTAAGAGACAGGGGAAGAATGTTGAATGAATCCAAGGGCATTCTTTTGGGTTCATTTTGATGTGAACTGGAGACAGGAGAAGGGCTTTATGACTTTGTTACATTTCAGCTTGAGTTCAAAATGCTAGTTCATGCAAAGGGGCTATTAAATTCTTGAGCAGCTGTTTCAAACTGCTGTGTATTAGAAAGTCCTCTGTAGTCAGAGCTCTGCAGGATTCTTTCCTGAAAAAATTTCATCCCTTTATTAACAAAAAAACAGCCAACGATCACCACCAGAACACACGAAGAGCTGGTTTTCTCAATGGCCAGAAACACATCTATTTTAAAGTCACTGACCACTAATTTTTTAATGGTTTCTTAAACTTGCTATAAAAATGAAGGGAAAAAAGACAAGCTCTGCAAAAACATAAAGAAAACCCTTTTTAAACAAGGTATCCAAATTTAATACAAAACATACCTCTGAAAAATGACAGTGCCTGGCGCTCATCCCCCTTGCTCTGCAACTCAGGTGAATTACTTAAACTACTCTCTGAGAAAAAAAAGGAGAGAAAAGATATTTTTGGTGTTAGGTCATAAATGTGCAAATGTTAATATTTTATAGAAACTCTTTATAGCTCCTGTCTCTGGGGATAGGACGAAAACCTGCATTATTGGCTAGACATGTTCTATCCCTTCTTTACTGTATATAGTTATATTTTCGGAAACATGATTTGGCCATCAGTCAGTGTCTTTTTGAGCTATGTGCCTACTTGGCTCAGGACTATAGTCCGTCAAACATGGAGCCAAGGCTTCATGTACACCACATTGCCGGTACCTAAACATGTTTTGAGATTCTACTTGCTGGTTCAGGAGCTGTCAGCATGCATTCGATCAATCTCACCAAAGAAAAGGAGGACAGTCTCTAAGAGTAAAATTTGATTATTTAATGATTTCATCTGACCATAAACCTCTTTTCCAGCAAGTAAACAGTCAGCAGCTATGGTTCCTATCCATTGAAATATACTATTTATATCCCGCTCCTGAACATTTATCAGATGTAAACGAGACAATGTCTGTGAATTGCCTAGATCAATACCTAGCACATAGTAGGTAAAAAGTATTAGACTCTATTCATTCCTCTTGAGATCAAAGCCTAGCCTTGCTTCTATTAGTATGATTTTTGGAAAAATTACTTATTTTAGCCTAAATTTTCTTACCTGTAAAATAAGCACATACTAATTATACTTTACAGCATTTTTGTAAAAATTAGATTAAAGAAAACAATTTGGGCTTAAGTGCAGAGTATAGTGCCCACTCATAGTAGGAATATAAAGAATTGCAACAATCAACATCATCATCATTATTTCATATTAGTGAAACTAAAATTTGGAGAATTGTATTCTATTTGGACTTTATATCAACGATCTATGGTCACAGTTTACATAATTTTTTAAATGATTTATATACAACTAATAGTCATTTTCATAAAATATATAGACCCACAGTATCTTTGGATTAAGGTTCTAGCTATTATTTTCAGTGTGATGCTTTTTGCAGTTCTGCCTCTTTCATTTGTATTCCTCTTGATCTCTTAGCCAGAAAGCAGCAGAATGGAAAGACCATTTGAGCATGAAACAATTAGAATAGAATTGTCCGTCTTTTGAGCAATTAATTTTGTGTGTGCATATTGGTGCACCCTTAAAACCTCTCTTTGTTTGGAGTGTTTATAGTTGACCCACATCTGTTCACTTTAGGGCAGCTGTGTACCATATCTTTTTGACCAATATTTGTGTCTATGTCCAACCCAGAGGAGATATGTAGCCGTGAGTATTATTTCAATACTGAACTTGACTAGGCTCCAGGTTAATTATAGTGATAATCCTACCTGCCTTTTCAGTTTCAGGAGGAGGTGTAGTACAGCAATTAAAAGGTAGGCTCTGATGTCAGACTGCCTGGGTGAAGAATTCCAGATCTGCATTTGCTCCCTGGGTGACCAAAGGCAAGTAAGATTACCTCTAATTGCCACTGTTCCCTCAAATGTAAAATGGTTGTGATAATAGTAGTTACCACTTAGTATTATTGTGAGGATTAAATGAATAATTTTATGTATAGTGCTTAATTTATGGTAAGTATTCAATACATTTCAGTTGTGATGATGACAACGACAATAATCAAACAATTGAAGTGGCTCAAGAGAAGCTAAAGGTTTTCTTTATCACATTGAGTTTTTATAGCTCTATAAAAGGCACTCATGGCTTCTGCTGTCTAAATCTTTTTGGTTTGGGATTTGACACTTTCATTTTAGGGCAATAATCTGTCCTTCAGTTTCCCTAAAAGACAGTGGCCTTTTTAATTCAGGGCTCTATTTCCTTGACAATCAGTGCATTCCAGGTTAGTATACTGCCTGTGTAACAGAACATTGCAACAAATTTCAGTACTTTGTTGCTGATGGGAATTGCTATCTAGTTCGTGAGAATATGGCCTTTGTTGGCCTTTTCTCCTTTCCCAGCACTCAAGGGAATATATAAAATATGAAAGAAGCTCTCTTACCACAGAGTTAATTTTTTAAAAGAACTGTAATTAGCACATTTAAAAAATCCATTTAGCTAGTATTTTCATACAGAAACTAATATTCCTCCAGCTTATAAAATGAACTTGGAGGTATACTCACTTGCGTGGCAGAAGTAAGACATCTTGTCTGATTTAGAGACCAAGTTACAAGCCATTCTCCTTATTCCCACAGGCAACTCTCAGTATAATGCAGCTGTTACAAGTCCTTAGCAAAGTCTAGGAGCTTAAGTAGTCTTCGGAGTCAGATGCACATGGGTTTGAACGCTGCCTCTGTCACTTAGCTGCATGATCTTAGTGTAGTCAACCTTCTTAAACCTCAGTTTTCTTATCTTTACACTGGGAAGTAAATGAGACAATCCATGTAATGTACTTAACAGCAGATGTGCTACATAATAAGTACTCAATAAATGGTTATTATTTTTTATTATAATCTTCATGTGCTTGGCTTCCTGGACTGTTTCTCTATTTCACACACTCTTTAACAAAGAAAACATAGAGCAAGATCCATTGCTTTTCTTTATTTAATATCATTTACTTCCTCTCTTTTTTCATTTTTCCTCTGAGATGGCCAGAGAGTTACCCCTACCCTCATTCTGTGGTGTTTTCTCATTTTGCAGTTTAGTTACAATTGATGGGAAAAAAAATCCTGGTACAGAGCCCAGCATGTACATATATCCACATTGCAAAATAATATCTTATTTATTGTTATAACTATTATTACCAGTTTTATTATTTGATGAGAAAAATTCATTTTATTTTCCAGAAAATCTAGAAACATCTTACAACACCCTCTGGAATGATCCTTGCTGTTGTATCCAACACAGCTATACGTACAATATAGATTAAAGACTGGATTCATACTACACTGGAGCTTCACCTCATTTTATACTTTAAACCTGAGGAAACAAAAATGATCCTGTCATTTTGTGGAAGGCCTGGAATATTAGTTACTTTAGGTCAATAGATCATCTATTGTTACCCTCATCTGCTTTTTAGCAAAGACCACATCTACTGCTCAGTGTAGGGGCCCAAAGCTCTACTGTGATTCCATGAGATCAGTGGAAAGTATGTACTGATTCAGGGAGACTCAGAACAAAATGCTTTTTATACCTTTAGCTCATTCACTTTTATGCTGAAAATGTAGGCAGCTGAACATCAGCTGAGTAAAATTGAATAGGTCCTTATATTAGTCTCTCAGGAGTTTGGAGAGAATGTGCTCCTTATGGCTTGTATGTCTTTCTAGTATGTATAGAAACGATGTACTAATCATGAATAAATAATGTAAATATTTATCAGCAGGGCAATTAATATGATATTGCAAATATAAGTCAACCATGGTTTCTGCACTGATTTAGTTTTGCTTTGGATATTTTCAATTAATAAAGAATGGCGGTGAATTGAATTACTTATCTGTATGGCTCACATGTACCCGTGTTCAGGCTCTTCCACCAGGTACCATCTCTCTTATAACATCTCTACTGCCTTCAAAGGAACCGCCAACATGGCAAAGATCTTTTAAAGACTGATTGTAAGTACCTCCCAAAAGGCCTAGAGCCTTTGCCCTTAACTTAAACAGTAGCTAGCTGAGCCTGCAGGGCCCTGCATCTCCTGCTGGCTATAAATGCTCACCTGAAAACCCCTGCCTAACTCCACACAGCAGGAAGTATAAAATAGGATAGAAAGCAAATAGTTGCTGTTCTAGTTTCAGAGCTTATCTAGGTCTTCTTCTCTTGCCAGTTCTCTGGACTATGATTCTTAATTTGTCATACTATAATTGACTTCCTGCTTTCAACATCTTGTTTTTGTGGACTTCCAGTACCAGTCACATGGTAGAGGTGGCCCTGCACCAAAGAAGGTGGTCCATGCCTAAGGACATAACAGAGTTTCATTGTGTGGTTTACAAAACCCAATGAAATCAGCCATTACAATGGGTTTCAAGCCAAACAGAGGCAAAGGTCTAGCCCTTTTTGGAAGTTCATATATGGCTCGCTCCCTCTCCTAGCCAGTAATTGTTCAAGGGCATGATGAATCCATATTGTGTCTAGAAAATTGTTTATATTTAGGAGATCTTGAAGTACCTCTACTAATCTGGGTGGATCTCTAATATTCCACCAATTGGGAAAAGTGTGGTCTCCAAGGCTGACCCCGAGAAACTAACATCAAGTCTCTACTCCTGTATCTTTCAGGCCTACCTTAATAACTAAAGCCCCAAAAGAATTCCTACAAGGCTCCACCATTCCCATAGGTTGTAAACACCGAGCAGTGAGGAGCAAGGAATAGCAAAGAATATAAGAATGGGTAGACACTAAACAACCAATGTGTTAGGATCATAATTCATCTCCATAGTTATGTGTTTGCTGTGCCATTTTTCTTAATTCATCTGTTATTCTGTACTCTAGAACTTGTATGCCTATACCTGTTATTAAACTCTTGCTGCCCCAGACAACATCCCTGGACTCAACCTCTTTTCTGACTAGAGATATGTGTGTTACCTATTTTGAGCTTTGACTAGTTGTTTTCCCTTATAGTAACATCTATTCTGCTGCTGTTCACACAAATTCTAATTGTTAGTAATAGAAATACTTGTTTGTTGTCTATTTATTAAAATTATTGTAGAAAAATGAAATGATAATGTGCCCTGCATTTGCCAAAGACTTAAGGAATAATACCAGCATTATTGCTAGTACCAATTAACAATCACTTAAAAATTCTTGAATTCAGAATAGAAATTATATTCATGACAGTTTCTTAGCTAGTGAGCTCTGTTAAGTGTATAAAGTTTAAATGTGGTGACTTGATTTTAAATTTAAGTTTAATAGAGTAAATAAGAATTTCCAAGAATATTAAACAACTATGGTGAATTTTAATATTCAATCTATATTCTAAACAACTATGTAACATATCATTTCTGGAGTAGGAACCATGCTTTATCCATCTTTGCATCTCCCACAGCACATGCAAGGTACTCAGCTGATGTTAGTTGAAGAACCAGTGAACAAACAATAGAACCAACAGAATGATAAGTCCAGTTGGTAGACTTATTGTGGAGTATTCCATGAGATACTTGTGTGCACATAGACGAAAGTAATGTCCCTCAGAGTGAACATTAGGCTTTAAAAACGTAGTTCACATTCTATTTTCAAGCAAGTATGCTTTCTTTCTAATAGGAAAACAATTCTAGAATTATAATGGAAATCAATAAGAAATATGATTCAATATACACATTCACTTTCCAAGACGCTGTTTTTCACAACTACCTTTAATGCATTACATGAGGCCAAATTGTAAGACAATATAGTATACTGATGATGTCACCATGCAAGAAACTTGTTGACTATTCAAGGGAAAAATTCTTCTGTCCTCTTAATAATGCCAAGTCAAAAAAAAAAAATCAATAGTTGTAGGACACAATCACAACGGTTATATGCGTGACTTCTTCTGTATTATGACATAATGCTCCAGGAGAATTCTTATTCTTTTATTTCTGTAGAAATTCTGTATATTTTATCCTTGACTTTATTTGAAACTCTCCTCAATGTGAATCTTGTATAAAAGTATAAATTGCAAGCACCAATTGACTTATGCAAAAGTACAACAATTTTTGGATCCAGATCTAGGAGGTTATGTTTTTGGTCCAAGTTATGTTATATTTTTACTTTATTGCCTAGGAAAAGAGCTAGACAGTGTGCCCACCTCCCTCTGATATAAAAATAGGGTTTCATCCTAATTAGCTTTTCATTTCTTCTCTTATTCAGATATAGATTTTATGGTCTTCATAATCGTCAGGATAGGCTAGGAGATTATATTATGGAAACAAACAACCTCAATGTTTCATCGGTTTAAAACATCAAGGTTTATTTCTCATTTTCCCAGGCTACTGCAGTTCCTACAATCCAGGGCATTGACAGTCACTATGGCAGAGCAAAGGAGAGAAGTCAATAAATTGCACACTGGCTTTTTTTTTTTTTAATAATTTTTTTTGAGGAAGATTGGCCCTGTGCTAACATCTGTTGCCAATCTTTTTCTTTTTTCTTTTTTCTCCCCAAAGCCCCAGTACATAGTCATATATATTGTAGTTGTAGGGTTGCAGCTCTTCTATGTGGGATGCTGCCTCAGTATGGCTTGATGAGTGGTGAGTAGGTCCACGCTCAGGATCCTAACCTGCCACCTCTGACCCGCCAAAGCAAAATGAGCGAACTTAACCACTAGCCACCGGGCCTGCCCCTGCACTGGCTTTTAAAGCTTCCATCTGAAAATGACACGAGTCACTTTTGCTTATATTTCAATGACCAAAAAAGTCACATGGTCACATCCAATTCCAAGGAGACAGGGTAGTACAATTCTACTATTTGTCCAGAGGGAGAACTAGAAATTGTTGATGAAAAGCACTAAAGCCTAACAAAATTCTCTTTTCCTAGCCCACCTATGCTGGGCTAGAAACCCATGATGTTTCTCAAATTATCTGTATTTAACTAAAATGACATATTTTTAAAGTACTGACCACTCTCAAAGGTCAACGTTAAGTCACGTTATACTGTTCAACAGTTCATACTGTTATCTGATTTTTGGTAGATTCTACTATCAGGGTGATTTATCAAGTAACTTCTCTATTAAGTATTTTTAGTTCTCATTCTTACCTCTTCCCACCCTGTCTTGAAATCAGCCATCTGCTTTTAAGTGATAACATCAAGGTCTCAATTTTCAAAATTAGGTGCTTAATTAGATTGCTAATCCACTGGGTAGGGACTGTTTCGAACTGCTTCAGGGTGTATAGAGTACCTCAAAAAACAGTTTCCAGTGCTGTTGTTATTTACCAAATCCTTAATTTGATGACCCAGATGTGGAGCTAACTGTCTATGTACCTCAGTGCCTAACTGAGGGCTCCAAAGTGGACTGTGAGTATCTAGAGGAGAATGCGCTAGAGATTGGCTATCTTGAATAAAATACACAAACTTCAAATATCTCACACTGATGTATGTATGTGTATATGTATTTAATGCCATTTTTATGGAGCATCCTCTTTGATAGACCTTTGCCAACTTTGAATCCCTCTGGGCAACGAACTCTCCTCAAAGGGGTTGAAAAGTATTTTTTGGAATAACTCCTTGTTATATATAAATTCAATCAGCAATTTAAGACTGTAATAGGTCCTGATACCACCAAGTATAAGCTACAAGCACTCCTTTATTATATAACCCCAACCCTAAGCACAATTACGATGAAAATGAATAGGATAACATGATCCAGACTTTCTTAATTTCAATTTCTGAATGAGATGATCAATATCCCACATTATTAAATTTCTGGACATAGATGAAGGATCATCCTTCCCAGCTTCTCCAGCAACTGTATTTCTGTAACACCATATGGAAAATATTTAATTCAAGAATTTAAATAACGGCATTTGGTTGTTGGCTCCTCTGCATAAAAATGGTAAAGATGTATAAGTATGACTTTGAAATTAGACTGGTCCTCCATTAGTGAAATCTCTACAAATTTCTCTGCATATCCATGCCTTTCGTACATTTCCCTGTACTGGGTCAAATGCAAACTTTGTTGGATTTATATTTTTTTCCCATGGAGTCTCTGCTTAGTGGTAGAAAGCAACCATTAGCAAAACTTATTAAAACTTTTCCAATCTGTCAGCTAAAAGGAGAAAGATTGGATTTTTCAGTACCTTGGTTAGATTCCCACCACTGCTTCTTTAATATTGAGGTACAGTTATGATGAACAGGGTGAGCATATGCATGTGTGTGTTTTTTAATTTCTATTATATTAAGACAAAGAACGATCCTTCAGAGACCGTTTAGCTAAAGAAAAGCTGAACTGAGATCATCCAAGCACCACAGAGCTGCCGCCCTCTCTGGACAAAGAGTCAGCATTTTTGGCCTCAGTTAATGGTATTCTTGATGTGCATTACAGTTAACTGCTGCCTGAACATGTTACCATGGCCACAGACGTCAACATATCTTCAGGAGGAGTTATACATTGAAAGAAAAACTGGGAGAATATAAAGTGTCCATCACGAGGTCTTACAAAGAAGAAAAATATAAAGACCTCCTGGCCATATTGTCATATGTGTTTCAAAAAGTTGTGTAACACTTTCTACTATCATTTATTGAGTGATTGATATATGTCAGGATTGTGCTAAGCACTTTTCAGACATTATACCACTTAATCCTCATAACAACCCTATGAAATAGATACCATTATTATTCCCATTCTTTGGATGAAGACATTGACGCTCAAGGAAATGAATTAACTTACCCAAGATTATGCAGAGAGTAAGTGGTATAAGTGAGATTCAACTCTGGTCTTTTCCATCCCAAAGTTGTGCTCTAAACCTCTCTAACATATTGTTGCAGATTTATAATATAGAGTAAACTCTAATCTCTGGTTGGAAGTAAGAACTCAAATAGAACAGTGCCTGACACATAGTAGGTGCTTAAAAACTGTTAATTAACAGTGAGTTTAATTTTCCTAAGTGTGGTAGGCAGAATTCCAAGGTGGCCCCCGAGATTTGCCACATACTCCCCATGTATACATCCTGTAAAGTACCTGGGGCTATGAATATTATGGATCTTACTCCCATGATTAGGTTATGCTATATGGACAGTTGACCTTGAGATAGGGAAATTACTTGAGTGAGCCTGGACTACTCACATGAATCCTTTAAAAGGAGATAGTTTTCTCTGGCTAGTTGTAGAAGAGGATGTCAGAGTTTTGAAGCATGAGAAGGATTTGACATGTTGTGGCTAGCTTGAATATGGAGGTGAACATATTACAAGAAATGCGGGTGGCCTTTAGTAGCTGAGAGTGGTCCCCAGCCTACAACCAGTAAGGAAATGGGAACCTCAGTCCTATAACCACAAGGAACTGAATTCTGCAAACAACAAGAATGAGCTTGGAAGGGAATTTTTCCCTAGAGCATCCAGATAAGAACTCAGTTCAACCATTATTTTTATTTCAGCATTGTGAGACCCTGAGCAGAGAACCCAGGCAGGGGAGGACAGACTTCTGACAGAATTATGAACTAATAAATGTATGTTGTTTTAAACTGCTAAATTTGTGGTAATTTGTTACACAGGAATAAAAACTAACACACTACTAATACACTGTTATAATATTAAGTAACGATACTGCATATAGTCTTTATTATGAGTTTTTGTTTTTAAGGATTGTCAGTTGGCTTTTTCTATGAAATGACTGAACCAGTGTTTTAAAATTTCATGCAGAGGGAGTATCACAGTCTACAGAGAGATTTTATTGCCAATCTATATACATTTGTGAAAATAGCTGAATACTTCTAAGATCAACAATAAATTGAAACAATGACATGTACTTTTTTCACTTTAAACTCACCAAATTTCACTAACCAGTATGTTTTCTCTGTTCTCTCTCTTATAGCCAACATACTGTGACTCAATGCTATTAATCATTCTGGTCTAGTATATTTTAGATAAGCCTTTTGAAAAGTTGCAATCCATGTCCAGCTATAACATGATTAACTGAATCTTTGGTAGCTATTACTGCAGTGTGTGATATACAGCTTAAGAGCTACCTAGAAATATAGTTATGTCTAAGAATCCAATCTGATTGACAATTCTACCATGTTTTACGAGTTATGGAAAAAAATTTATGACATCAAATTGGAAAATTTGGGCTTTTAGTGATATAATTAATATTTTTTTAACCTGTGGTAAAGGGTCATGTGGGGATTTCAATAGTGATAGAAAGTAACAAACGTATCAGAAATGGTGGGGAAGTTGGTAAAAATGATGCAGCTTTTGGCTTATGTTTCAACATGATCTGATCTAAACCTTGGTTTGCAGAAATGTCACTGCAAGTGATAGTGTCAGAGGTTGAGCAAATACAGCTTTGTTTTTATCCTAATGGGAATTTCCTAGGCTGAGAGCTAGGAAGAAAATCCTCTTTTAACTTGTAAACTGAGCAAATTTGATCTGGAAATCGTTGAAAGAGAATAAATATGGAGCCCCGGGACGCCATTTTTATGTTATTTTTCTCCCCATAGATACACTTTGAGTGCAAAAGCTGGCAGCTTTATTGAATACCATACCTGCAGTTTGGTTGAAACACTACTTACAGCCCTATTAACTCCCAGTGGATTTCTCCCACAAGCACCAGTATCACTGAAAGCCTGGGATGGATTCTTGTTATTGTAGGACTACTTCCTCAAAGGTCTTGACTCCAAAAAGAAAGTAAATACAACTGAGATAATACAGTAGCATGAGTTGACTTGTTGCACAATCTGGATGTTAGGAAAATATGAAAATGCATATATGCAGTATTCCTTAGTTTTAGCCAGAGAGCGTATTGTTATCTTTTCCACTGGGAAGTTCAGTATTTTTTTAAATCATTGTGCCCTATGTTAGTCAGGATTTCCTACATTTAAGCTGAACCAGAAGATAGTACAGTTGGGTCATGTGATCTACATTTTGCAGCCTAAAGGTCACCACATGATTTCAGCCAAATAAATTATTCAGTAAACAGTTTGAGGCTCTCTGAGAATTCTCAGCTTCTGCTTCTCCTTTAGTGACCTATGTCTTCTGACCTGCATTACTCAAGGATTCAAAATAAGAAGAAGCCTTAATTTTCTGTGGGAACATTTTCCTACTGATACAGTCACCAGAAAGGACTGGGTAATAACTATGTTGTAAAGAATTTACAGGTGACGGTTATGTAGTATCTTTGAGGGAGGATTTCCCTGTGCTGCAGTCATGAAAGTAAAGAAAAGAAAGATAGATATATGCAGAGAAGAGCTAAAATGTCATTGCACCCCAGTACCTTTTTTGTTTATTATATTTAAATACTTTCTTAGATAGTTGTAATCTGAAGTTAATCATATCATTCAAAGTCTTATGTAAATGAACAGACCAATTCATAGGAAAACGCAAAAGAGGTATTTGAGAGTAGTTCTTCAATACATTTAGGAAAGGAGATGAGTGAAAGAAGAGAAGGCAGACTGTGGTCCTAAACCCAATTCATTGCTTAAAATAATAGGAGTACTTGGCCCGGATTTGACCTGCTCTTGTTAAACTTATCCTCCCTTCACTTGAAACCATTAAATATCCTCCTGAAACAGGGATTAACAAACTACAGCCTGTGGGCAAAATTTGGCCTACCACCTGTTTCTTTGAACAATTTTTTTTTTTTTTTTTTTGGAATGCAGTTACAACCTTTAGTTTATGGCAGAGCTCAAATAGCTACAACTGTATGGTATTCAAGTCTAAAATATTTCTTTCTGAAACTTTACAGAAAAAAATTGCCGATTCCTGTCTTAAAAAGTTAGCGTTTCCCTATTTTCACCCCCATCAGCTTCTCTAGGACCAATCATATCCAGAATATAACGTAAATAAGTAGCTGTTTATTCAGTACTCTGAGACATAGTATCAGGTTACTCCTACTGCAGGGGAAGTTCCTCTACTATGACCAATTTCTTGAGTATATAATTTAGTTTTTGTACTTGTACTTGAATCATTTGGCTTTGTAACCTGCCTAGTACTTCAGGATCTAAGTCTCACCTTTGCTTTGGTTTGCACCTGTCTGCCCCAAATCCTATTACTGAACCCCAGCACAGTGACTGCAGCTCTACTACCCACTGGATAACTTCCATCTTGCCTCTTGCTTACCTAGACTTTGAGTATCACTACCCCACAGCTGTTATCCATCCATTAGTTGAGGCATATGACCACCTGTATGCTTGCCCGGGTTTCAGACAACAGCTATCATTCACTTTAAATGCTGTGCATTGGATTATGGGTTTGGCTCTCAGCATCACTGACTGAGTTGGTCCAAATGAGTGTTTCTCATCCAGGTGTAAAGTTCTAGTTTCAGATCCCAGTCTTCCAAGTTTTCTTCATCCTATCACAGGTAAGTAGCAATGCTAAAGCAAGATAAACTTATAAATGTTGGGTTAGCAACTTCATTGGAGAAAGAAGAAAGATGGTTTTGCCACAAACACAGACCTATCCAAAGAAAATGCATAGAGAGAACAAAATAGTTTCGTGCCTTCTGAAAGGAAGTGGAATAGTATCCTATCTCATTTTTTATCATTTCAACATTAAGTATACAATGTGAGAAGCAGTTATTTATAGTAGAGGGAGAAATAAACAATTTAAAGTAATTTGGTGGAGAACCTTGGGCCTCAAAGGGAAAAATGTAGTTTTAAGTTACAGAGAATGAGTGGTCTCTGGTGGTGGTGATGGACTTGGTAAAAGAGATTGGATTGGAGAGCATAAAGATGGTTTACTGTGCATCAGCAGAGTAGAAAATCTCACTAAAAAGGAAAGGAAAGAAAATTCCTCCCAAGCCAATTAAAACAACTATGTCTGCCAATTCTTGCTGAGATATAAGCATGCCCAACTGACTAGTCAAAATCCCAAGTAATATATGAGTATATATAGACTCTATACTTTGTATACATTGCAAGAGATAAGGTTCTCCTTGAGTGTCAATAGTGGTTCAATCTGTTTTTCCAGCAGGGAATCTCATGGTTGAGGATGGTTGATGAACTTTTTCAACCGGAAGTAGCTATCTTTGTACTTTAATCTTCTAGAACAACACAACATTATTACAGGAGAAACCGGATGGATTCCCAGTATCAATCAGTCCTATTGTTTTGGCGGCACTCTTATGGGAAATTTAGCTTTTTCCTGATTTACAGAAAGAGAGAATGAGAGAGAGACAGAGAGAGAAGGAAAAAGAGACACATTCCCATTGTCTCCTGAAATTCAGTATTATCACCAAGAATGCTTGTGGTGTGTGAGAATATCTGACATAATTCATTTGTTTAGCTCATCATGCATTATTGCGTTATATTTCTTAAAGTCAATCTCTATAAATAAAGTCCACGTTTGTATGATTGATGGGAAAAATATTCATGATTATGGTATAAGACTGTGAAATCTGGTGTTGGAAGCAGCTTACTTTATTCAACTTGAATGTGAAATATGTGACAGAGGAAACTGCAAGTCTTGATGACACATCTCCTGTGAAGTTGAAGTAAAAACTTACTCTGCAGGAGCTGGCTGGATGGGCCCAAATAAGCAGTCTTTTTGACCTTTTCTGTAAATAGTCCCTCATGTTAATTTAGATATCATTTCAAAACCTAAAAAGCCATTCAGTATACATCCTGACCTTCCAAGTAATCTTCAGCAAGAAACCCTGGCTTTGTAACCTGCCCAGTACTCCAGGAAATAATAGCAAGAGCTTGGCAGAAAGCAAAACAGAAAAAATAAGACACACACAAACAGAAAGGAGGTATGTGTGAAAATTCTGTTGACTGCTTACAGAAAACCTGCTTTTAGCTAATGACATCAAATTTCGTATGCCATAAAAGAAAATTAGCATCTTTTCCAAAATTACCTACCATTTTCTGCCTTTTTATAAATGATACAATCAACCTAAGAACCCCAGAATCACCTCGAAAGTTTTCATCTCTTTCAAACTTCCAATCTAATCTTTAAAGTCAACATGATTCTTCTGCTAGATATATACTTGTCCCATTACTGTATTTCCCTTGACATAATCCTGGTCTTAGGACTCATTATCTTTAACCTGAATTTCTACAACAGTTTCTTTTTCCAAACTCAAACTCCAGGAGACACTTCTGTCTTCCAATTTCCTCTGTGTATTCATTGCCAGAGCAATCTTGCTACAAAACATAACAATGAATTATGTTGCTCTCATGCTTAAGAATCTACAATGGCTTCCTAGTGCCTACAATATCAAGTTTTATCTCTGTTCTTTACACTATAGCCCCAAGTTATCTATCCAGGTCCCTCTTTCCTCTATGGCACAAGCAATTCACTCTAGCTGGAGCAGCATTTACACTACCGTATTCTGTGTGACATATTAATTCCCATTACCAAAAACAGTAGCTTTTTAACATCTGTTGAGAACTTATATGGCAACCATGAAACTAAGTTCTTTTCACTAATTTTCTCTAATGTTTACAAAATCCGTATAAAGTAAGGATTGTCATCCCTGTATTTACAGCTGAAGAACTCAAATATTAGACAGTTGATTAGTTTGCTCAGGGTTAACCAACTAGTAGCAGAACGAAGATTAAAATCCACTTTGGTATGACCCAAAAGTCTGTGCTCTTTCCTCTCTGTGACACTAAAGACTGTGATCACGTACTTACTTTCTGCCAGTAACATTCCAACCTTTCCCACCCTCCCTTGTACCTACAAAAGT
Organism: Tapirus indicus; assembly: GCA_031878705.1. NCBI lineage: Eukaryota > Metazoa > Chordata > Mammalia > Perissodactyla > Tapiridae > Tapirus > Tapirus indicus. Next base: position 83,397,713 of record CM062942.1, on the reverse strand, counting down.
GTATACTTCCTGTCACTACCTACGTCTCCTCCCCACCATCAAGGGTGAAATGTATACTTCCTGTCACTACCTACCTCTCCTCCCCACCGCCAAGGGTAACTGCTAACCTGACTTCTGACACGTACATTAATTTTTTAAAATTTATGTAAAAAGTACCTTATGCATTCTTTTGTGCCTGGATTCTTTTATGCAATATTATGTTTGTAAGATTCAATCATATTGTTGTGTGTAGTTGTAAGTTTTTCATTCTCCTCGCTTTATATAGCATTCCATTTTGTGAAAATACCATAATTTATCTATCATTTGCTTACTATGAATAATGTTGATAAAGACAAGGATCAAGAGCTACTAGAACTCTCATAAACTGCTTGTGGGAAGGTAAATTGGTACAAACGCTTTGGAAAACGGTTTGGCAGTTTATCCTAAAGTGAACACATACATACCTTTCGAGACAGCAATTCCAATACTAAGTATATATCCAACAGATAGATTATACATTTCCACCAAATGACAGGAATAAGAATGTTCATAGGAGCACCATTTATTGTTTTTTTCTATTTAGCCATTACACAGGGTGTGTAGTCCTATCAAATTTTGGTTTTAATTTGAATTTATCTTGATGAAAAGTGAAATTCGGAACCTATTGCAAATTTGAGTATCATTTTTGTCAGGTACTTGTTTAAATCTTTTTGTCCATTTAAAAAATTGTATTGTCTCTCTTTTCCTATTAATTTGAAATAGTTTTTTATATATTCTGGATCTAAATCTTTTTGGAGGGGATTTATATCTTTTGGGAAAATCTTCTCCCACTTTGTGGGTTACCTTTTCACTCTTTTTATTGGTATCTTTTGATGAACAGAAGTCCTAAATCATAATATAGTCTAGTTTATCATTTTTTCTTTATAATTAGTAATTTTAGTTTTTTGAAAATATGTACCTACTCTAAGTCATGAAGATATTCTTATACACTTTCCTGTAAAAGTTCTATTGTTTTATTTGTCATATTTAGATTTTATGTTTATCTGATCTTTTCTGTTTATGATGATATATAGGAGCAAAAATTCATCTTTCCCACATTGCATAGCAAATTGACCCAATATAATTTACTGAAAAGCCATTCTTATGTAGTTTCAACTTCATCATACACCAGGTAATTGGCATAGGTATTGTCTGTTTCTGGACCCTCCAACATTGTCCACTAGTCTATTTTTCTATTTTTCGTGTCAGTATTACACTTAATTTCTGTAAGAGGTCATGACTCTGGCATTATAAGCCCTCCAGCTTTGTTTTTCTTCCAGATTGCTTTGACTATTCTCGCCATTTGCATTGCTATATACATTTTAAAATCAGCTCATCACACTCAACAAAAAACCTGTTGAGGTTTTGATTGGTTTTGCTTTGAATGTATAGATCAATTTTTGGAGAACTGACATTTTAATATGAACTCCTCTAATCAATGACTGTGAATTTATTTAGGTTATTATCAGTTTTTCTCAGTGATGTTTTGTAATTTTCCGTTGGAAATCTTGTATATCTTTATTTAGAAGTATTTTCTAGATACTTAATATTTTAATGGTATTTTAAATGGGATCATATTTAAAGTGTAATTTCCTAATTTTGTTGCCAGTATGTGGAAAAAATGATTTTTATGTTGGTGTTGTATGTACTGACCTTGTTAAATTCCTTCATTAATTCTAAGTTTCTAGGGTTTTTTTAGATTTTATATATGCACTGATGAGTCCTATATGAATGATTGTTTTGTTACTTCTCCAATGCCTTATCACATTGGCTAGCACCTCCATTAAATAATAAATAGAAGTGGTAATGGTGAACATCCTTGATTAGTGGTAACCTCAGGGGAAGTGTTCCATATTTCACCATTAAAATTAATATTTTCTATAAATTTACTGGGCATTATCTATCACATTAAAGAAGCTCCCTTCTTTTCCTACTTTTCTAAGAGTTTTACCATAAATGGGTCTTCAATGTTATCAAGTATTTTGTCTGTCTTTATGGAGATGATCATATGTTTTTCCCCTTTATTATGTTAATATGGAAAATTGTACTGATCGACATTCAAATGTTAAACCAACCTTGCGTTCCTTGAATAAACTCTACTTGGTCATGATGCATTATGCCTTTTATGCATCACTGGGTTATATTTGTCAATATTTTATTGAATAACTTTTGCATCTAAGTTTATATGCCCTATGATCTTCCTTTCTTGCAATGACCTTGTCAGGTATTGGTATCATGGTAATGCTAGGCTTATATAAAGAGTTGGAGAGTGTTTCCTTTTTTCTATTCTCTGGAAGAATTTGTGTAAGATTCCGTCCTTAGATATATGGAAGACTTCACCATTGAAACCATCCAGGATTAGAATTTTCTTCATGGAAAGAAGAAAATTACAGATGTAATTTTTAAAATAAATTATCTTACTATTCAGATTTTCTATTTCTTTTTGTATCAATTTAAGCAAATTATGTCTTTCAAGGAATTTGTCCATTTCATTTAATATGTTGACTTTATTGTCATAAAGTTGTTTATAATATGCTCTTATTATCCTTTAGTGTATCCAGGGTCTTAAAGATGACTTCTTTTTTGTTTCCTATATTGGTAATTTGTGCTTTCTCTATTTCTTGATTCATCTTGCTATAGGTTTATTGATTTTATTAATATTATAAAAAATTAATGTGTGACTGTGTTGAACTTTCTCCATTATATGGTTTCTATTTCTGCTATTAATTTTATATTTCCTGTAAGTTTTATTTGCTGTACTTTTTTATATTTTTGAGTTGGAAACTGAGATCATTGACTTTTAACTTTTTTCCCTTTCTTCTAATATATGCATTTAAAGCTATAAATAATCTCTCAGTTTTGTTGCATTTCGTGCATTGTGATATATCATATTTTCATAATCATTCAGTGAAAAATTTTTTTAAAATTTATACTGATTCATCCATTGACCTGTGACTTATTTAGAATTGTGTTTCTTAGTTTCTATGGATATTTTCTAGTTATGTTTATGCTATTGAATTCTTATTTAATCATACCCTGTCACACTCTGTGTAATATCAAATCTCTGTAATTATTTTTTATTGTGGTAAAATATATATAACATAAAAGTAACCATTTAACTATTTTAAATATACAGTTCAATGGCATTAAGTACTTGTGCAACTTTCACCACTATCCATTTCAAGAAATATTTCATCTCCCAAACTGAACCTCTGTACCCATTAAACAATAATTCTCTATTCCCCTTCCCTGTAGCCCTGGCAACAATATTTTACTTTCTGTCTCTATGAATTTGACTACTCTCGGTACCTCATTTAAGTGGAATCATACAGTCTTTTTCCTTTTGTATCTGGCTTATTTCATTTAGCACAATGTCTTCAGAGTGAACCCATGTTGTGGCAAGTGTCAGAATTTCTTTCCTTTTCAAGGGTGAATAATATTCCACCATATAGTTATACTATTATTTATTTACCTATTCATCCATTAATGGACATTGAGTTGTTTCCATTTTTAGGCTATTGTGAATAATATTGCTATGAACATGGTTATACAAATATCTTTTCAAGTCTCTGCTTTCATTTATTTTGGGTATATACCTAGAAGAATTTCTAATTCAAATGCTAATTCTGTTTAATGTTTTGGGGGAACCACCATACTATTTTCCACTGTGGTTGTACCATTTTACATAGCCACCAGCAATATACAAGGGTTCCAAGTCTTGTACATCCTCACCAACATTTGTAATTTTCTGGGTTTTTTCCTTAAATAAAAGCCATTTTAAAGGGTGCAAAGTAGTGTCTCATTATAATTTTTATTTGCATTTCCCTGATGACTAGGGATGCTGAGCATATTTTTTCATGTGCCTATTTCCTATCTTGTATTCTTCTTTGTTCATTTTTGAATTGGGTTGTTTTTTCTTTTGTTGTTGAGTCGGAAGAGTCCTTTGTATATCCTGTATATCAATCACTTATCAGATATATGATTTATAAGTATTTTATCTCATTCTGTAGGTTGCATTTTTACTCTGTTGATAGTGTCTTTTGATACAGAAGAATTTTTAATTTTGACGATATCCTATTTAGCTATTTCTTTTTATTGTTGGTTGTGCTTTTGATGTCCTATCCAAGAAACCATTGCCAAGTCCAATATCATGAAGCTTTACCCTACATTTACTTCTAGAAATTTTATAGTTTTAGCTCTTACATTTATATCTTTGGTCAAGTTTTAGTGAATTTTTTTGTCTATGTTATAACATAAGGGTATAACTTCCTTCTTTTGCATGTGGAGATCCAGTTTTCTCCACGTAATTTGTTGAAAAGACTATTTCCCTAATAAGTGGTCTTGAAACTCTTGTCAAAAATCACTTGACAATATATGTGAGTGTGTATTTCTGGGCTCTCTCTTCTATTCTTTTGTTCTATATGTATGTTTTTATGCCAGTATCACACTGTTTTGATTACTGTAGTTTGTAGTAATACTTAAAATCAGGAAGGGTGAGACCTCCAACTTTGTTCTTTTTCAATATTGTTTTGGTTACTTGGGGTCCCTTGAGAATCCATATGAATTTTAGGATGGATTGTTATATTTCTGCAGAAAAACATCATTGGGATTTTTTGTGTGTGTGTGAGGGAGACCAGCCCTGAGCTAACATCAGTTGCCAATCCTCCTCTTTTTGCTGAGGAAGATTGGCCCTGGGCTAATGTCCATGCCCATCTTCCTCTACTTTATAAGGGATGCTGCCACAGCATGGCTTGACAGGCGGTGCGTCGGTCCATGCCCAGGATCCGAACCTGCAAAACCCAGGCCGCCAGAAGCAGAGCGTGTGAACTTAACCATTATGCTACTGGGCTGGCCCCATCATTGGGATTTTGATAGGAATTATATTGAATCTGCAGATCACTTTGGGTAGTATTAACATCTTAACATTAAATCCTCCAAGCCATGAACATGTGATTTCTTTCAATTTATTTGTGTCTTTATTTTCTTTCAGCAATGTTTTATAGTTTTCAGTGTACAAGTCTTTCATCTCTATAGTTAAGTTTATTCCTAAGTATTTTATTCTTTTTGATGCTATTGTAAATGGAATGGTTTTCTTCATTTCCTTTTTGGATTGGTCATTGTTAATGTATAAAAAAGAAACTGAGGGGCTGGCCCCATGATGTAGTGGTTAAGTTCACGTGCTCTATTTTGGCGGCCTGGGGTTCACAGGTTCAGATCCCGGGTGTGGACCTATGCACCGCTCACAAACCCATGCGTGGTGGCATCCCATATAAAGTAGAGGAAAATTGGCACAGATGTTAGCTCAGGGCCACTCTTCCTCAAGCAAAAAAGTGGAAGATTGGCAATGGAAGTTAGCTCATGGCCAATCTTCCTCACCAAAAAAAAAAAAAAAAGAGAGAGAGAGAGAAACTGATTTTTTTGGTGTTGATTTGTAGTCTGTAACTGCGTAATTTGTTTAATACCTCTAACACGTCTTTTTTGGAATCTTTAGGATTTTCTACATAAATGATCATGTCATCTACAATCAGAGAAAACTTTACAACTTCCTTTTATTTCCATCTCTTGCCTAATTACTTTGCCAGATACAGAATTCTCATTTGACAATTTATTTTTCCAGCACTTTAAATGTATTCCATTGCCTTCTGGCCTCCAAGTTTTCTGCTGAGAAATCCACTGCTAATCTTATTGATCATTTGTACATAACCAATCAATTTTTTCTTCCTGCTCCAAGATTCTCTCTTTGTCTTTGTCTTTCAACAGTTCAATTATAATGTATCTTAGTGTGGGTGTCTTTGAATTTATCCTATTCAGATTTCGTTGAGCTTCTTGGATTAGTAGATCCACATCTTTCCTCAAATTTGGGAAAATTGTGGCCATTATTCCTTCAATTATCTCCTATGTCTTTCTCTCTCATGTCTTCTTCTGGGACTCTCCTAATGTTATATTATTCTGCTTGAAGGTTTCTCATAGATCCCTTAATCTCTGTTCACTGTTCTTTGTTCTTTTTTCTTTTTGCTCCTTAGAATTGATCATTTCAAATGTCCTTTTTAAAAGTTGGCTGATTCTTCTGTGTCTTTAATTCTGCTGTTGAACCTCTCTGGTGAACTTTTGATTCAGTTGTTATATTTTTAGGCTCTAAAATTTCTGTTCTGTTTCTTGTTATAATTTCTATTTTATGATATTTATGATTTTATTCATATGTTGTTTTCCTGATTTTCTTTAGGTTTGTGTCCATGATTTCATCTAACATTTTGAGTACATTTAAAATGGTGATTTTAAATTATTTGTCAATTATTTTTGATGCCTGTTTTTTCAGGGACATTTTCTGCCACTTTATTTTCTTCCTTTGAATAGGCTGTGCTTTCCTGTTTGTTTGTATGTCTTATGATTGTTTTGTTGAAAATAAAAACAGCCACCTCTCTTGAGTCTCTGCAGACTGGCTCTCTGCTAGGGAAGACCTTCACTAGTTAGCAGGGTGTGCTCTATGCTTTGAGAACAGCCTGGCAGGAAGGCTTAAGATTTTATCAGGCCTTTCTTGGCATGTATCTTGCCTGAGCCTGTGTATGTGCTTTTGAAGATCCCTCCATTATACATGGCTGTTTTTAAATATCTTACCTTCCCAAGGAGTCTTACTCATGCTTCTTCTCAGAGCCTTAGATGTTCTGTTTTATATTCCTCATAATCTCTTGCTACAGGAATCTTCAGGTCTGTAGTCCCCCTGCAGCTTTCACAGTCAGTGCCCATGTGCAATGCCCTCTGCTTCCTGAAGCTTTTCCCAGTCTGAGATCTGTGCTATACTGCTTTTCCCTATCTAAGATCTCAGTTAGGTGAAACAAAGATCAATCCTTCATTCATCTTCCAGACTGGTTTGAACATTGCAAATTAGGTCCACTCTTCTTCCTTCTGTTTGAAGGAAGGAACTAGGGCCTGACCTGCTGCATCCCCTGGACTGCACTGTGCTGTCCTAGGGAGAGTATGGGGCAAGGGTGAGTAAAAATGTCATGAAATTTCCTACCATTTTGGATGTGGCTTCTTTTTGATTGGGCATTCTGTTGGTTGCTGTAGACCTTGCCTATTTTTTAGAGCTCCTATAAAGTCATTATAGTCATTTTTAAAATGTTTCCATTGGGGGAATGTGGGTCTGTAGTTTGCTAGCCTGCCATCTTGTTGACATTACTCCTCTCTTTGCAATTTTTGAGATTTAATTTATATCCAAGGGTATGTTTTATTGTGGTGTATGCCCCATGTGTATTTGAAAAAAAAATGTGCATTCTGTAGATGTTGGATATAGTAGTGCAGATCTTTCAATTAGATCAATTTGTTTGTCTTATTTAAATCTTCTAGATCCATATTGAGTTTTGTTTGCTTATTCTATCAGTTACCAACAGAGGTGTTTGTAAATCTCCAATTATAATTTTGGATTTATGTGTCTCCTTTTGTACTTCTGTCAATTTCTCCATTATATATTTGGAAGCAATGTTACTAGATACAGACAAATTTTGGATTTTTATATTTTTCTATTGTATTGCTCCTGTTATTATTTTTATAAAATGTCCTTCATTATTTCTCATAATACTTACTCCTTAAAGTATACTTTTCTTGCTATCAATGAGGCCACAGTAACATTCTTTGAATAGGTTTTGCGTATATATTCCCCACCTTTTCACTTTTAACCTTTCCTTATTATTACATTTAAAAGATGTTGATTGAGAATTGCATAAGTTTCCTCTTAATTTACTATAATAATCTTTATCTTTTAATATGAGAAATTAGGCTACTCAAATTAGGCACAATTAATTATCTAGTTAAAGTCTACCATCTTGCTTTTTGTTTATTGGCTCATCTGTTCTGTTTCTTTATTCCTTTTTTCACTTCTTTTCTATTAATCAAGTGTTCTTTTTTTGCTGTTGTTGTGTTAGATTTTAGTCATGCCTTTTTTTATTATTAACAAGTACTTACCTAAGGGACTACAATATGTATCTATTATATATTCGATTCTACTTTTAGTAAGTAATTTTTACTACTTCCCTAACAATACAGGAAACTTACAACAATTTAACTCCATTTACTGCCTCCAACCTGTATTTTTTTGTTATATAATTTATTTGTAACATGTTTTACAAATCTAATTAGATATTATCATTGTGTTTTAAATGAATTTCTATTTAGCCACATATTTATCTTTTCTGGGGCACTTCATTCCTTTTCATGGTACCTTTTTCAATTAGAATGGTTTTTATTTATACTGAGTATCTTTTTGTAGTATAGATATGCTGGTGATAAATTCAGCTTTTAAAAAAATCTGCAAATTTCTTTATTTCATTTTTGTTGAATAATATTTTGCTAACTACAAAATTATTTGTATATGTTTTTCAGCACATTATCCTATTTATTGTTTGCTGACTTTTTTTGAGTTGAGATGTTTTGCCAGATTTAAAAATCTTAAAGTCATTAATTCTTGATGTGTTTTTTCTTTTTTCTTTTTTTTTTTGTTGAGTAAGATTGGCCCTGAACTAATATCTGTGCCAGTCTTCCTCTATTTTGTATGTGGGAAGCCACCACAGTATGGCTTGATGACCAGAGTGTAGGTCCATGCCCAGGATCCAAACCCATGAACCCCAGGCTGCCATAACAGAGCACATGGATTTAACCATTATGCCACCAAGCCAGCCCCATCAATTTTTTATATATTGATTCTGTTCCATTTATTTTCTCCTCATCTAGGATTCTGATTACACATATGTTACACCTTTTGATTGTGTCTCATGTATTCCTTACTCTTGGATATGTGTTTTCTTTTTATCTCTTTATGCTCAGTTTGGGTCTTTTTTCTTGTTATTTCTTCAAGTTTACTAATGTTGGTCTTGTTATGTTCCATCTGATGTTATAACAATCTGATAAGTTTTTGGTTTCAGATATTGCCTTTCAAAGTTACAGAATGTTCACTTGATACATTTTTGTAGATTCTAATTTTCTCTTGAAATTCTATCTCTCTTCTTATTTCCACCTATTCTTATATTTTCTTTATCATATTAATTGTAGTTATTATGAGGTCCTTGTCTGCTAATTCTCATATTTGGATCATATGTGGGTCTGTTTTTATAGACTATTGTATTTTTTAATTACTGACTTTTTACATGTCTAATAATATTTTACTGCCTGTTATATGTTGTTCCTAATATATTGAGAAGGATCTTAATAATGTAAATCTTCTCTCTGGACTGTCACATTTTGCCCCACAATGTAGTTAAATTACTAGAAGATCACCTTAATCGTGCTGAGGCTTATTTTTCAGCTTTGCTAGCCAATATTTCAGTTTTGTCCTTACTTCCCTGGTGTAGCCCTTATTCTGGGATGTGTTCCTTACTTCTGGGGTATGGCTGTTAGGGTATCAACAGAAAGCCCAGGGTGTCTTACAAGGTCTCTCCACTCTGGCTAGGCTTGAACCCCAATGCCTCCTCTGCATTGTCTGGCCTCTTTAGTCTGCTCAACTCTCCAGCCTCCCAGTATCTAATCTCTGGTAGGCCTAATAGAGTCTTGCCTGCACCTGTGTAGGTTAAGATTTTCCCAAGGATCTGAGAGGAATATTTATGTAGAGGTTTGTGCCTCTTTATTTATGGCCCCCTCCTCTTTTCTATCTTGCCCCCTAAATCTCTACCCCTTTGATAGCTCCAATTTCAATCTTTCTTCATTTCCTCTACCCACCAACAATGTTTTCTCCTTAGGCTATATTTACCTAAACTGTATTTTGGAAAATGCCCACAAGAAAAATACTGGGATGAATGTGGATCTCAACTCATGTGCTTTCCTTTCTCAAGGATTATAAACTTTTGTTGGTTGAAATCCAACACCTGCCAACTTGTATACTTATGTATGTATGTGTGTATATTATTTTCCTAGAGTTACCATAACAAAATACTGAAAACTGGGTGGCTTAAAATGATAGAAATTTATTCTCTCAGTTCTTGAGGATAGAAACCTGAAGTCAAGGTTTTGGAGGGGTTATGCTTCCTGTAAAGACTTTAAGAAAGAAGTCTTCCTTGCCTCTTCCTAGGTTTTGGTGGTTAATGGCAATCCTTGGTATTTCTTGGCTTGTAGCTGCATCACTCCAATTTCTGCCTTTATCTTCACATGGCCATCTTCCCTCTGTGTGTTTCTGTTTCTCCTCATAAAGACAATAGTCTTTGGATATAGGGCCCACCCTGGTCTAATATGACCTCATCTTAACTTGATTGCATTTGCAAATACCCTATTGCCAAATAAGGTCACATTCACATGTACTGGGGGTTAGGACTTGAAATATCTTTTGAGGGACACAGTTCGACTACTACAGTATGTATGTATGTATGTATGTGTGTGTGGTGTGTGTATATCTATGTTTTATAGTAAGAATGTAATCAGATACCCAGTCATATTTAAAGTTGTCTGCTAGCTCAAATGCCAGGATCATCTATGGTTTGTTTCTCTTACCTGTTTTATTTCTTCTTGGTTATTGGTCACATGTATTTGTCTCTATTGGTTTTTTATTGGATTTTGCTCATTGTATATAAAAGAAACATATAGACTCTGATGATGTTATCTTTTACCAGAGAGAGTTTCACCTTTTGTCTGCTAAGCACATATGAGAGAAGGAGCTTATCATCCTAATAAAATCAGGAGCAGAACTATGTTGAGGTTCTATTGAAGTTTTGGTAAGGCACTGTCTACCTCTGGTTTGTTCCTGTTCTGTGATATAATCATCCAGAGCTTTCACCTCAGAATCTAGTATGTCTTTGCTTCCTCAGAAACTATGATTTGTGGGAATTTTCAGAGATATTTGTTATTTTTGTATCCCATCCTGCTCAGCTTTAGAATTTAGCAGATGTCTCCAGAGTGATAATGGCTGTGTTTGAACCCCTTCAAGTCTCCAATTTTGTCACTAAAATGTCTCACAATGGCCAACATATTTGCAGTTTCTCCATCCTCCAGTGATGGCCATCTGCTAGAGGCCAAGCCTAGATTCTTAGTCTTCTACGATGCCCAAATGACAAGTACTCTTAGGGAAAACAGTTCCAGAATTTCAACTCTCATCTTTTGTGTTTTAAGGCTTCTATCCAGGTAGGTATCTGCACTCTAGGTAGTAGAAGACCAGAAAAATTTCCACTCTATATTTCATAGGGTTTGGTTTAATTCTTTTGTCTTCTACTATGTTTAGATTCAAAATAAAGCAACTATCTTGGCTGTATGATTAAGACCATAAATTCTCTAATTTGTCACTCTAGCCCCATAGGACCACTGAACAGTATGCTGATTTTTTTGTCTCAAGCAGTAGCTCTCTGCCTAAGCCACACCCAGATTTTCAATTCTGGCCCGTATCCAGATTTTTCTAATTTCCTCAGAGAAACGGCATCTGCAGATCCTTAGCATTCTCCTTTTGGAATGTTATTCCCTCTGGTCCTCATTGCTTCTGCCCATCTCTGATGCCTTAAAATTTTTATCTTTTCTGGTTGCTGGTCATATTACTGGCCTGCTGCAAACTATTCCATCCTGCTTGAAAGAAGAAACTCACTCATCTCTTTTTGGTATCTATACCACTGCCTCCTGAAGTGTATTTGTAGCTTTTTGGGATCTGATTTAGGAGTAAGAGACATATTAGTCTGTCTTGCAGAATGGCAAGAGATGGTTTCTATCATCTTGTTATCCAGTTGGCCTGCATGGAAATCAGAATATGACCATCTACTACCAATAATCAAAGGTGATCATTCTGCATATTCTACATTAATATATTTATTTCAGAACCTGTTTAGCGCTAACTGTATCCTCAAAGCTGATGTCATATTGGGTGTTGCCTCTTTGAAGCTGGGAGATGAATCAATTTTAAATTTGATGTTTTCTATTTTAAATACACCGCTTTCCTGTTTTTGGCCAATCATTCTTTTATACATCCATACCATTCTTTTATACAACCAAGCCAACTCATTCATTCTATATTGTTTATGCATTTTCTTATTTAAGCACTGTAGATTTGCACAGCACACGTATTTATCTTTATCTGTCCTGTGCCTGTGCTTATTGCCTCCTTTTTCATGACATAAAACAGTAACTTTTCATGTCTAATATTTCATATACAAGACTCTTGCTATTCTAATCATCAACACTCCTCTATTCTTATAGTTCCCTACTCCTACTACCAAATCAAGTAATATATGCCTATCTTTTTAAAGGCACTGTGATGAACCCTGTAATTTATACAAAGACATCTATGGCAGAGTTTCTGACATCAAGAATATTATAGACTAGTAGAGAGATAATGCTTGAATAAAAGTAACGATAATGAATAAGGCAAGGCATGTGTCCAAAGAAAGGTATGTGGTTTTAAGCAGAATTGAAAGGAGGGAGAAAGCACATTTAATTTGGGAATCAGAAAAGACTCCATGGAAGTGGTATCATTTAGGCTGGACCTTGAGGATGTATAATCTTGTAGGCAGGCATAAGAAGAATGAAAGCATTCTAAGTGGAGATTTTACATCTTTACCAACCTTATCCTACACTTGCTTTATTTTCCTATTTTTATTGACTCATTTGAAATGGCTTAGATTTTCAGATCACTTGATTTAAACTTGTTAAAGCTTAGAGGTGTTTTTTTAGGTGTTTTTTAAAAAACAGTGAGTTTAGTAAAATTTAGATGGCATATAGGGGTTATGTATGGAGCTAGACTAAAGGAGAACCAATGTTTATTGAACATCTATTATTTTTTAAAAACCTCTTATGCTTTCTTATATTTCCCTATCTCCAGTTTTGTGAGGTAACACTATTATTTCTATTTTTAAAATGAGGATAATTGAGGCCTAATGGAGTTCACTAATTTGTTCAAAGACACTCTACTGATGTTAAAGTTGTGATTTTAATTGATCTGCTTTTTGCTAAGCACATGCACTTGGGCCACATGATGCTGTCTCCTTACTACACTGTGGTACATAAGTCTTGAGAGGTTGGTTGGAGTTATATTGCATAGGAAGTTAAATGTCAATCTTTAAGAAGTCAAAGCCATAAAAGAAGTTTAAACGAAGTGATCTGAGGATTCAGCAGATTGGCATTTCAAACTAGTTAAGGAAAAGTGATGTAAAGGCAAGTGCAGAATAGAGTTGGTAAAGATGCAAAAATCTGAATGCTAACATAGTTAACACAATATTTTAAAGAAAGAAACCAAGAAGAGTAACAGTCCAAGGAACATATTCAAAATGTGCCCTCCAGAAAAATGTAGATAAAACTGTCTTTGGGAGTTTTGGTGACTCATTTTCTGAATAACAAATCATATAATTTCAATTTGACAATAAAGTAATCAATTGCTTTACAATTTTGGTAATTATTCATATGCATTTTAATTAAATGAGTAATAAGTTCCACTGTAGAAAAAATTTAAACGTACAGAAATCAAAATGAAAAAAAATTTGCAATAGTCTAAATTTCCAATATCCAAGAATAATCACAATTGCCAAAAATTTTGTGTATATTCTTTTAGGCTTACAAGGAAAATATATTTATGAAGTATGTTTTCTGCACACACACACACACACACAAAATATATGGAATTATACCATAATGCTATTTGTTCGTTTTAAAACTTTTTATAATGGAAATTTTGAATGCTCATAAAAGAAAAGATTGTAGTACACCCTGTGCCCCACTTCAGCAATTATCAACATATGATCAATCTTCTTTCATTTGTACATCCATTACGTCCCCCTTAAGATTATTTTAAAACAAATATGAGATATTATAAACCAAATATGAGATATTGTAAACATTATCCAAAACTACAAAATATATTTATAATTGGTAAGAAATTTGTTTTAAAACAAAATCTCAATGAAATGATCATTTCTAACACAACAATACTTCCTTAACATCATCAACTAATCAGGGACTGTTTGACTTTCCCCAGTAGTCTAAAAAATCTCTTTTTAGAATTTATTTGTTTAGATCACAATCTAAAGTGCTGACAGTGCATTGCATTAATGTATCTTTTATAGCGTACTACTATTTATTACCTTTAAAATCAGCTTTATTGAATTGTCATTTGCATGTAATAAAATGCACCCAAGAGCAGAGATTGGCAAGTTTTGACAAACGTGAACACCTATGTAATCAGCCCCGCAAGGAGTAATTAGAATGCTTACATCACTCAAGGCAGTTCCTCATGCCCCTTTGTAGATAACCCTCATCACACCCTGTCCCTGGAAACACTGATCAGCCTTCTGTCACTGTAGAATATTTTTCCTATTCTAGAAATTCATATAAATTGAATCACATAGTGTACACTCATTTCTGGATGTTTTCATTCTACAAAGTATTTTTGAGATTCTTTCACCTTGATGAGTATATCGTGTGTTTATTCCTTTTACTGCTGAATCATTTCCCTTTGTATGACTGTACCACAAATTGTTTTTCATTATCTATTGATGGATATCTAATTGTTTCCAAATGATTTTGGCTATTATAAATAAAGTTGCTCTGAACACGCTGGTGCAAGTGATTTTGTGCACTATACTTTCTTTTTTTTTTTTTGATAAATACCTAGGAGTAGAATTGCTAAGTCATCTAGCAAGTGCATTTTTAACTTTATAAATAACTGCCAAACAGTTTTACAAAGTGGCTCTACCATTTTACACTACCAACAGCAATAAATAAGAGTTCTTGGTGCTCTACCTCCTTGCCAATACTTAGTATTATCAGGCTTTTAAATTTTAACAATGATAGTAGATGTGTAGTAGTATCACATTTTAGTTTTAATTTGCATTTCAATGATTACTAATAATGTTTTTATGTGCTTATTAGCCATTTGTATATCTTCTTATGTGAAATGCTTGTTTAAATCTTTTCCCAGTTTTTTAAAAAAACTTAGATTATTTGTCTTATTGAGATGAATGTCTTCTCTCTATATTTTGATTACAAGTCCTTTGACAGACATAGATATATTTATAATCTCCCAATCTTTGATTTTCATTTCATTTTATTAACAGTGTATTTCAAGAAACTGTATTTTTTATCTTGATTATTTCAAATTTATCCTTTTTTTTTGGTTAGAGCTTTTTATCTCCATATGAAGAAATCCTTGCCTACCTCAATGTTGCAATGTTCTTCTACGTTATCTTCCAGAAGTTTTATAATTTTAGATTTCAAACTTAATTTTCTGATTCATTTTGAGATAAATTTTGTGTATAATATGAGGTAAAAGTCAAGAGTTTTTTTCCATTAAGATTTCCAATCATTCTAAACTTATTGAGAAGACTACCCTTTATCCATTGACTTGCCTTGGCACCTTTGTCAAATATCAACTGATCCCATAAGTGTGGGTCTATTTTGAGAGTGTCTATTCTATTCAATTAAAATATATGACTTTCTTTTTGCTGTCTTGTTGATGGTAACCACCCCATCTCCGGCAACCACCAATCTGTTCTCTGTATCTATGAATTCGTTTTTTTTTAGATTCCACATATAAGTGAGATCTAATTATTTTAATGACGACTGAAGATTCTTATTTGTATTCGTGATTTAATAGGTGTTGCTAAATGGACCTGAATTTTCACACCTTAACTATTTAGTTACCTTGCCAAATTATTGCTACTGAGCTTAAATGTTCTTTTCATATTTTTCTGGCCAATTTGATTTTCTAGTTTGGAACTATTTTATTCTTTTCTATATGCCATTTTTGGTGATGCACATTTTGTTATTTGTAGAGTTCTTTAAATATTATATTATCCTATTTTATGTCTTTTTTTTTCTGGCGCCTGTTCCACACTCTTTTGAATGTTGTAGCTTTTCAAGATTTTTATATCTAGTAATGAAATCCCTGTTCAATACTCTCATTTTTATCCATTTTCCTGGTTATTCTCATATTTGTTCTTACAGATGGTTAGAATCATTTTGATCATTTTCTTAAGGTAAAAAAATCACATTGCCCTAAATTTGTGTATCATTTCAGTGAGCACTCACAAAATTACAATATTGAATCTTCTCATTCAATTACTTTCTAAAAATCCAAGAGCTGAGGTTAATGTCTGTAGTTTGTATTAAGAACAAAAGAAATGAGGCTTGGCCAGGGATTTTTTGTAAGTGAATTTGGGTTGGGTGTTTTTAAAGAGCTGTGGAAAATAATGGAGTGTCGGTGGAAATGCAGCTGCATAACAATGTAGGAGAAGAAAATGAAATTAAAACCCATTAAGGCTGGGGGCACCCAGGTGTTCATGGACCACACAGATTTTAAGAAAACAACAAATGTCAAATGAAACCAGAATGCAGAGGAAATCCTATTCATCTGTCACTAGCAGAAGAATATTGAGTTATGTGGTGTGTTTCCTTAACATGTTTGAAATCTCTTGGTGAATAAATTGGTTCCACATTTTTTATTTAGAAGGGTATACCCAGTCTTCAGAAACATTTTTTTCCCAGACTTGATGTGCTTTTCAGAACTAGTTCATTTTCAAGTAAGGAAGTTTTTAATTCATTTGCGCAGCCATGAGGGAAAAAAATGAGTGATCTCTGATTATGACGTGTAAAAATGAAAGATGTAAAGTGTTTAGAACACAGATTCTTCAGCATCATGCCAGAAGAAGAGCATTTAAATTGTTTTGATGGTATCTAGAAACATTACAGTGCATGTATAAAATGTGGAACACATGCTTGAGAAAGGAATATGCCTTTCTTAGTAGATTTCATCAACTCACAACCATCTTTCTGATTTGGAATTCTTACACTGTAGATTTCTAAGAACATACTATACAAATGTAAAATCGTATGATTCTGGACCCCAAAATTGTATCAATATACATTTTGTATTAAGAACAAACGATATGAGGCTTGGCTAGAATTTGTATATATATCTCTATCTATCTATCTATCTACCAATCCATCTAGCAACTGCTGATACTCATTACTTACATGTTAAATCCAAAGGTCAGACGGAAGCCTCTAAATTGCACATATAACCTGTGATTTCCCATTGCATCCATTTTCTTTAGACCATGTCTAATCAACCATTTGGCCCAGTGTCAATTTGGAGGCAGAGGCTTCTTAACATATTGAGCAGAATATTTGAAGGATGTAACAAGGGAAAGGGAAATGTTATGTGCCTGAAAAATTCACAGAAAAAAAAGGTGTTGGCATTTTAATGACTATAGAAAACATCTGAGAACTACTATATAGTAAAAGGAATGTAGAAAAATGTAAAGAGATCACTAAGAAGTAAAATTTTAAGAAGGAATTTTGGAAATAAAAATATTTCTGAATTTAAATTCTCTAATACTGTGTTGGCTATTTCTATTACTAATTAAAGATATCTGATTTATATGTGACCAAATAAATCTACTTCACTAATTTGAAGGACCAAAAAATCTATTAACTCTATTGAAAAGCTCTAAAGTTTCTTATTTAACTAATTATATGTATCATGTTTGGGACAAAGTTGACTCATCAAATTCTAGCTCAGCCTCATCTCCTATATCAAACTTGCGTACCAGCCAGTGATTTTTCTACAGTGGTTGACCTGGTCAGTCTGTTTTGATTATTTTTGCCTTGGTAACTTAGACTAGAAATATATGATGTATTTGAGATGTTCATTGACATAGACATGAAGTGGGCTCTTAACCATCTTCCTTGAAGGATATGGAAAATGATAAATCATTTTTTTATTTTCTAGCACTAAAGGCAATGTGTAGTACCTACCAAAATCCAATATGAAAATCGGCTTTCATGAACTGGTCCTAACAATGTGAGGTTATTCCAACATTCAATGTGAAGCAAATCCAGGGTTTAGAAAAATTGTAAGGACCTGCTGCTCAGAGTATAGAACCATACCACTAAACTGCTATTGGGAGAAAAAGATAATATCCAGATTAGAGTGGAGTTTTAGAAAGGTTGAACTACTTTCCAGTATAAAATAAGGGCCTATTGAAAAACTAAGCTTTCACAAAAAGAACAAGAGGGGTCTATTAATATAATTTTGAAATTATCTAAAAATTGAATTTAAAAAATATTTTTAAATTGTTGGTTATCAATAGCTGCCTTTTATCTGACAATCAGCATTTCCTACCAAAGGCAAGGGAAGTAAAGAGTTTCTATTGTTTGTTAAATTGACCTACTGTAGAAAATAGAGAAAAATTAGTCAAAATAAATCCTGTAGTCAGTTGACACGGAGCCAAGGCACGTGGAAGCATGTTACACTTTCCTCTCAATCTCTTCACACTTAGATCTATTTTAATAGGTATTTCATGCATATCATATAAAACTCAAAAAGTATAAAAAAGTATATATTAAAAAGTCATTTTTCTTCTTATACTCTGCAAACATCTCTTTCTCCTTCCCAGAGGTAATAACTTTTCAGTTTTCTGCGTATCCTTCCAGAGGCAATTTATGCTTATGTATGTCTATATGTATAGTAACTTTGCGTTCATTTTTACTCAACTGTTTATATTTATATAAATGTATATAAACATATATGTTATGTATAAACATATACGTGTATGTGTATAAATAGTTTTTTACATGTGAACAAGTACAGCTATATATTTAAATACCCCTGCCTTTTTTTACATAAGAGATTCCATATTATATACCGTTTTATAAGCCTAAATAAACAAATATGAAGGTAGATTTCTCCCTTTCTACACAAATGGGAACTTATTAAAATAGTGGTCTACACCTGATTCTTTTTACTTAACAATATACCAAGAAAATAATTTCATGTCAGCACCTAAAAAACACCTTCATACTTTGGTGGCTTGGTATTCTGTTTTTAGATATAATATCATGGATAATCAAGTTGTTTCCAATATTTTGCTTTGATCAACATTATGTACACATAATATTTTCCACATTTTCAAAGTTATAAGAATAGAGGGCAGGCACACAAAAACATTTTAAACATGTTTAAAATTAATATATTTTCTCCTTTAAATATTACTTATGAAGTATAACACATATAGAAAAGTGTACCAATTATAAAGTGTGCAGTTAAATGAATTACAGCAAAGCAAATAAACCCATATAATTACAATGCAAGTCAATAAATGGAAGTTTATCAGTCCTCTAGAAGCACCATTGCTGTCTGTCCTCACTCAGTTACAACCCTTCCCATTTTCCCAAAGACAAATTATCATGACTTCTAAAACCATAGATTATTTTTTGCTGTTTTAAAAAATATATTAATAGAATCATATAATAGGAATTACTTTGTGGCTGGATTCTTTCACTAAATGCTATGTAAGATTTATCCTTACCGTTCTGCGTAGCTGAGGTTTGTACATTTTTATTGTTGTATATGTATATGAATATGTTGTATATTTTCTGCATATATCACAATTTATCCATTTTACCATTTATGGACATTTGGATTTTTTCCCATTTTTGATTATCATGAAAAATGCTGCCATGAATATTCTTGTACATGTCCTTTTAGTGCCCATATGTGTTATCTATTTCTGTCAGATATAGATACGAGAATGGAATTGCTGGGGCATAAGGTATAGTATGTTCAGGTTTAGTGTATACTACCAAACAGTTTTTCAGAGTGCTGTGACAATTTAAATACCTGTGGGCAGTGTAGGACATTATGTCTTATAACTTTATCAGCACTAGGTGTTGGGTGTCTTTTTGATATAGCCATGCTGGTGGAGTGTTGTGGCATCTCATTGTGGTAAATTGCATTCCTCTGGTGACTAATGAGGCTGAGTACATTTTCATGTTTATTGAGCATTAGGGTATCCTTTCTTTTGAAGCGTCTGATCAAGTCCTTATGCATACTTCAAATAAGATTCCTGACTTTTTCATATTGATTTATAAGAGTTCTTTATATATTCCGGAAATTAGCACTTTCTTGGTTATAAGTGTTGCATATAATCCTTCCTCACTCTCTAACTTTCTAACATTCGTTTTACTCTTTTAATGAGTTTTTGAAGAATGGAAGTTTCTAATGTTGGCAGTCCAATTTAAAGTCATGAATGCATTTTGTATATTATTTCTAGAAATGATTATATTTTCTTTTACCTATTAATCTACAATCTTCCTGAAGTTGATTTTTTGTGTAAGGTTGAGGTAGTTGTCCAGTAATATTTAGTTCTATATGGATACACAATTGATCTAGAATTGCCACGGGAGTGTATATGTATGAATCTATGTCTGCATTCTCTGTTTTGTTCTACAGGTCTATCTGTCCTTGAGTTCATATCATCCTATTAATTACTACCTTTGTAGTGTAGTAATCCAGATTTATTCTTTAAAAATTTTTTGGCTTATTCTTGGCACTTTGCATTTCTGCATGCATTTTAGAATCAGCTTATCAGTTTCTTGAAAAAAAATTCCCTCTGGAATTTTGCTATAATTACATTGAATCTATCCATTATTTTGAAGAGAATTGACATCTTCAGGATATTGGGTCTTCCAATTATTAATCATGATGGCTTTTGATCTTTAATATATACCATTGATATTTTGCTGTTTTCAGTCATAATTATAAAGTTTCTTATTTTATTCCCCTTAAATATGAGTTTTTTTTCTTTCCTGCCAGGGAATTATTTTTCTTTATCTTCGAAGCAAAGTAATTTTGCTAGGATATATCTTATTGTAGATTGTACTATGTCAATGTTCCCTGGGGTGTAGTGTGCCATTTAAAGGTATAGATTTAAGTCTTCTTTTATTTTTGGAAATGTTTTTTGATATACCATTTTTTCTCTTCTATTATTTTAGTTTTATTCAGAAAATCAATTTTTGTATTGAATCACTTCCCCTGCCTTCCATGTCTATGATTTTCTCTCTAATACTTTTTAATTCCTTGTTAATTTCCATTTTAATTTTCTCATTCATCTCCACCTTGTCTTCTAAGGCTCTTATGGTGTTATCAGAATGCCTATACATTTTTTACTGCTTCCAAATTTACCAGTAACTTCTATCATAGTGTCAGCCTGTGTTACCCAGAAAGTAGCCTCTAAGGTAAAGGATTTTAAGCTACTAATTTATTAGCAATTATAATCCTAGAAAGCAGGAGAAGTGAGGAAGAGAGGCAGGGATAACTCATAAGGGTATATTATCAAGCTGAACACCACCAAGTGAGAATGACTACTTGATATCATGGTACATAAACTGTGTCTCAGGAAAATCTATCTAGGAGAGAATGACAGTAAGATTTTTCCACTGGCTTTCATCTACCCTTGGTCAAAAGTTTACATAAGAATAATTTCCTTACATTTCTTGATTGTGCATTCATGGGCACTTAGCATGGTATCATGGCATTACAAACATCTGTTTTGGTAGGTAAGCTCCAGAGTGGATGGTGAGAAGCTCAGAGTGCAGACATGAGGTGAGACACTGTCAGTTCACCCTGAATGTGGTTAGTCAAATATCATATAGACCTGATCACCACAACAATGACTGGAACAAGAGACAGGGGATCTGAAGTGGAGCATAGGAGATGTATGATATAGTCTATCCCATGTACCACTTAGATCTTACTTGCACCTTCTATTATATCCTGTGTCCATAATACAATAAGGAACTTCCATTTTTGTGTGAACAAAAATATTTCACTTCTTCCCTGAGAGGAGAGGTATAACTCTTATCAGCCACAGAGCTACTTTCAAGATGGCCAAGTATGAGCTCTGAAAAGATTTCATGTAAAAGGACAAATAAAACAAAATATGGTTTCTGTTATTGCTGCACAAGAGGCCATAATTGATATTTACCATCTACCTTCTCCAGTACCCATTCTAGATTTCACTCACCCTCAAACAGCACTTTGGCTTTCTGGGTTTCTTGATTGGTAAAGTAATCATTTATCTCCAAGAAGTTGGAGCCCTTAGGCTTGCCCCTAATGGACAACAGTTGCTGCAATTTCCTGTTTGGTGATTTTGCCCTTGTTGAAACATGGTTGTTTAATGCTTTGTGGCTGCTACAGTTGCTCCAGTAAATCTAGAATCCAGACATACTTTTTCTTTCTTTCATTGTGCAGCAGAAACTTTAACTCCTCATTGCTGGTAACTCTCAACGGTTCAGCACTGGTTGGAGTTTCTTTATCTGCTGATCTACTGGTCTAAAGAGACCCAAGTGGCCAAATGGTAGCCACACTTCCAATCAGTGGAAAACTTAATGTGTACCCTGATAGAAGCATTTCTCTCTGGTGAACCAGGGCCTCTTCCCCAGCAGAACACAAGTTTTCAGGGATTATGGGAAGCACAGATTTCATGAGTAGGTCACTGAAAATGATTATGTGTGGGCCTAAGCCTATTATTCTTTTCTCTACCCACGTAGGTTAGTTATTAGTTCCACAGCACCATATATCAGCTGTCAGTTAAGCATATATACTACATCCTGAAAGTCACTGCCCTAGCACTGCAGATTTTTGTCCTCAAGCTGAAATATTAAACGACTCTTTAATAAGTCATCCTACTATTGTATCAGTTTGGGTTCTCTTAGCTGATGGAGTGCAGGGTAAGAATAGTGGATTGCATAGTCATGCACTTATTGTTTCATCTACTTTTCCATAAAGAGGGTCCCTTTGTGCGGTAGGGAGAATGATCATCCCCCCCCCCAAAGTCAACTTCAGAATCTATGGAACCCATTGAATATGTTACCTTACATGACAAAAGAAACTTTGTAGATATGATTAAGTTAAGGATCTTGAGGTGGATAGATTAGTCAAGATTATCCAGGTGGGTCCAATTTAATCACATGGGCTCTTACGAGCAAAGACCTTTTTCAGCTGTAGTCAGAAAGGTAGATGTGACTATGGAAGAATGGTCAGAGAAATACAACATTGCTGGCTTTGAAGTTACGTGTAGCTTCTGGACCTGAACAATCCTGGATATGCCATTTCTATGGTAAAATAGATTGCAGCTTCACCTGCCTGACCATATGACTTGGAAAATCTGATATTGCTCCACTCATGGTGAGCAGTTTCAATAATATAGTCACTTGGTGTCCCATGGTCAGGAGCTCAGTCTTTATAGGGCTCAGTAGCATACCAGAAACTATTTTTTCAATTAAGAATTACTCTCGGGTGTGCAATGTATAATCCAGAACCCTTGGGGTCTGTCCAATAACCCCTCTGACTTGCCAGAGACCTCACCAACATCAAAACCAATGGACATGCTAGTATATGATCTATTGTAGAACACTCTCTTGCTCTGGCCTCCACTTAAAACTTAAAATGCATATCCGTTCAAGTCACCATATAATTGGTAGGAGCAATACTACTAAGTGCAGTATATGCTCTCTCCAAATTCTAAGATGTTTATCAAAACCTGTGCCACTTCCTAGTGATAGAAGTGTAGTGTATAATTTTCCACTTATTTAGAGAGGATATTCTAGCGTGCCCTGAATCACTTGACCCATAAAGACTTCACTTATGTGGAAGGCCTCTGACCCTTCATGAGTTTTATCTCACACACTATAGCAACCATTTGTCATACTAGGGTATCTAGACTACTCTCCACTTCCTGCTTTTTATACCTAATCAGTATTATATGATCAATATAGTGGACAAGTGAGGTGGTTCTGCAGAATTTCAAGGTGATTAAAGTTTCTGTGTACTATATGTGACAGACAGAAGGAAAGTTAACATAGCCTTGGAACAAGATGATTAACATATAATGCTGTCCCTGATATGTGGAGGTGAACTGTTTTAATCCTTCCTAAGGATAAGGATCAAGAGGAATACATTCTATAGATTGACAGGTAGATAACAAGTGCCAGAGGCTTTGTTGATCTGCTCCAGTAAAGTTACTATATCTAGCACAGCAGCTTCAATTGGGGTTATGATCTGCTTAAGTTTATGGTAATCCACTGCCATCTTTCAAGATCCATCTGCTTTTTTCAGAGTCAGACAGGTGAATTGAATGGAGATATGATAATGACTACCATCTCTGAATACCTTAAGTCTTTTATGTTAGCACTAATCTCTGCAATTCCTTCCAGGATGCTGAACTGCTTCTGATTTATTATCTTATTGGGGTAGGGATGGGAGGAATTTCAGTGATGTCCAGCTGACTCTTCATACCGTAATGGCCATTGCTCCAAAGTTCAAATAACCAACACAAGGGTTTATAACCTGCTGCTTCCAATATATATATATATATATTCTAACATTTCTACATCTCTGGGTCTTAGGATCCCTTCCTTAATACCATGCTAAGGAAGTTTTGGAACCTTCAATCATTTACTGCAGATCATCATGACCAAGATTCAGGGAGCTACCCCAGCAGACTATTATGACTGATTGTAAGTGTCCGTGACAGAACATTTAATGACAAGTAATTATTGTGTGTCCTGAGTGCACCATATCAGTAAATTTCTATCTACCTAGCCTTAGATTCTGATCATTTGGCCCACCATCCTCCTGGTCTACTTCCACATGAGTTCCCCAGTTTCTGCTAGTACATGTTATTCGGGGCGGACGATGTCTGTAAGGTATTTCTTCCTGGGGCTAGAACACTACATCCCCACTTGGATGCTGATGCTTGACCCTGGTTATTGGAATGAGGGTAATGAGAAGTGATAGGGGAAGATTTTGAGGATATAAAGCATCAACTTGTAAGACACCTGTATCACATGAGGCCATTGCATATGCTAAAGACAAGGGTAGGATGTTTTCCTTTGACAAACTGGGAGGGTTCAGGAGAACCTAGATGGACAAAATCCTCTAGGCTTGTGAACACAAGTGTTTACATCTTGAGTCTCAGTGTCTCACACTTTTTCTGTAGGGATTCTGAATTTTCCATGGAAGATATGTGAGGCTGTACATATACTCTACTTTGCAACTCTCTCATTCTTATAATTAAATTATGGGCCAACTGTTTATCACAGTCTCTTCTATAGCTGCAGGAGATGAGAATTTCCTTTACTTCTTTCATAAATGCCTTCTGAATTTCACAGAATGCCTTAAATTGGCAGTTGGCTACCTTGAGACAATCATTTTCTTTTTGAATGTTTCCAATGTTGTTGACAGAAAACAGTCTACTTCACAATTGTTTTATTTATCATTTCTTTGTATTAAGTGTCGCCGGGGCAGTGATTCTCAATGGATGTCTTTCCAATTGTACCTCATCCCAATTAACCACAAGTGAAAGGGTTAAGAATTGTTAGGATACTGCATGACAGCTACTATCACCTCCCCATATAACATCAGCAATGGATTTTATATTTCTGTTTGATTGGAGAATATCCATCTTCAAATCCCATCGTGAAGGTCTGCCTCCTGGGAACAACTATGATACCACCTATCTTAGCCTTGGTTCTCCAGAAAGCAGAGGGATAGTCAGACTTACGTGCTACTTCATTAAGTAGTGCAATTCCATATAGCAGGAGTGAAAGATGAGAGAACTGGGGTAAGGGAAGAGAGGAAGAGACAGTGTAAGAATCATTTATCAAGCTGGATGCCACTGTCTAGGAAAGATATATCTATATTCCAGGGTCTTCTTCTAAAAACCTTTGTACAGTGCATGTCTGAACAGTCTTTCCAGAGGAGGATTGTGAGATGGAGCAGAACTTATCTGCTGCTTTCTGTCTCCTATTGTTAAAAAGATAACCCCATGGAGTGTCAAATCCTTTCCATTTCCAAGTTGCACATGTGTGTGGCAGAAGGTAAAAACAAGAAACAAGATTCTGGTGAAGTCATGTCTGTAAGATGTTGTTCAGAGTCCAAGCATAGCTGGTTACTATAGTAAGGGCTAGAACAAGAGATAGGTGTGGTTAAAGAGATATGAAATATGTTTGATAGATATGGTTTTAGCCTTTTCCTCACTTCTTTCATTAGCTCACATTTCACGTTCTTGTGTTGCCTCTCCTATGTTCTTTTATGTGCTCTTAGCTTAGAGAGGTAGGTTTTTTATTAAATATTTTCCTTTTACAATGTATGCAATACATTTGATTACAGTTTCCATTTTCTCTGGCATATTAATCTTCAGTGTATTCTTTGTATTTTTTTAACTTTAATTCACATCAATTAAGATTTGTTCTTTGTACTATAAAGTTCTATGGGTTTAAACAAGTGCAGTGTCATGTATCCACCATTACAGTATAATACAGAATAGTTTTACTACCCTAACAAATCCCCCTGTTTCACCTATTTGATCTCCTCCTCCCACTCGCCAACCTCTAGCAAACACTGATCTTTACTGTCTCTAGTTTCTTTTGCCTTTTCCAGAATGCTGTATCATTGTATATGTAGCCTTTTCATAAATCAGTCATACAATATTTCAATTATACAGTGTGTATCCTTTTCACACTGGTTTCTTTCACTTGGTAATGTGCATTTAAGATTCATTCTTTCCTTTGTGGCTTGATAGCTCATTTCTTTTCATTGCTAAATAAAATTCCATTGTATGGATGCATGCACTTTGTTTATCCATTCACCTATTGAAGGCCAACTTGGTTATTTCCAGATGTTGAGGATTATGAATACAGCTGCTAGAAACATTTCTGTGCAAGTTTTTCAGTGGACATAAATTTTCAAATCTAGTGGTTAAATAACTAGGAGTATAATTGATGGATTGCATGGACAGACTATATTTAGCTTTTTGGGAAACTGCCAAACTGACTTCCAAAGTGGTTATACCATTTTGTATTACCACCAGCAATGAATGAGAGTTCCTGTTGCTCCACATCCATGCTAGCAATTGATATTGTCCATTTTTTGGATTTTAGCCATTCTAATAGGTAGCTAGTGGTAACTCATTGTTGTTTTAATTCACAATTCTCCAATGATGAATCATGTTGAGTATCTTTTCATATATTTATTTTACATCTGCATATAATTTTGGGTGAGATGTGTGTTAAGATTCTTTGCCTATTTTTAAATTGGATTGCTTATTTTCTTATTTTTGAGTTTTAAGAGTCCTTTGTGTATTTTGGATACAAGTTCTTTATCAGATATGTGTTTTGCAAATATTTTCTCTCCGTCTATGGCTTGCATTTTCATTCTCTTAATAGTAATTTTTGCAGAGTGAAGGTTTTAAAGTTTTTAATAAAATCAAACATCATTTTTTTCCTTCTTGGGTCTTTTGGTGTATTGTATATAAAAACTAATTTCCAAATCCGAGGTTACCTAGATTTTCTCCTATCTTTTCCTCTAAAAGTTTTAGTTTTATATTTATGTCTATATCCTTTTTGAATTAACTTTTGTGAAAGGTGTAAGGTCTATGCCTAGGTTCATATTTTTGCATATAGACATCCAAGTGTTTCAGGACTGGTTGTTGAAAAGACTAACCCTCTCCATTGAATTGTCTTTGATCCTTTGTAAAAGATCATGCTATCTCGATAACCGTAACTTTAAAGTAAGTAATTGGGTAGTGTGAGTCCTCCAAGTTTGTTTTTCTTCAGTATTGTATTGGCTTTTCTAGGTCTTTTGCTTTTCTATAAAACTCCTATTAGAATCAATTTGTTGATATGTACAAAACAGCTTACTGAGATTTTGATTGGAATTTTGTTGAATCTGTAGATAAAATTGGGAAGAGCCATCATTTAAAAATATTGTTTCCCATTCCATTAACAAAGAATATATTTCTATATTAATTTAGATATTCTTTGATTTCATCAGAGTTTTTTAGTTTTCTTTATACAGACCTTATACATGTATTGGTAGATTTATACCTACAAGTTTTCATTTTTTCTCATATTATAAATGAGATTGTTTAAATTTCAAATTTCTATTGTTCATGGCTGGTATATAGAAAAGCAACTGGAGAGAATGACATAATCGAGAGTGAAAATTAATTACAGAAACCTCAACTAATTGGTGTCAGGAAGGCCTGTAGGGGGAGCTATCATACTATCATCAGTTACTCCAAACAGGAAGAGACATAGGCTTATATCTCTGGTGGGAAGTGCAACTACTTTACTACTAAAGGAAGATTTCTCTCCCTGCCTGGCAACAGCCTAGCCAATGAGAAGCACCATAGCTCAGCTAAGGAGAAGCTGTTGCCACCCTGAACTGTTCTTTTCCTCCAATGGACTTTTGTTTAGGACATACTCTCCCTACTCCCTCTTTTATTCTATAAAAGGAAGCCCCTTCTTTTCTCTTCAGATTTGCACCATATGATGCATGTCTGAATTGCAATTCTTCGCTGATCCTGAATAAAACCATTTTTTTTTCTGGAGAAATAAATGGCTGTCTATTTGTTTAAGGTCAAGACATTTTTTGTTAGATTTGTACCTAAGAGTTTTGCTTTTTTGTCCTATTATAAATGAGATTTTTAAAATTTCTAATTTTTATTGTTCATTGTTACTATATAGAAAATCAATTGGAAAGAGTGATCCAAGCAAGAAGATAGAATAGGAAGTCCCAGCCCTCATCCCTCCATAGAAACACTGATTTAATAAGAATATATGAACCAAAATACCTTTATGAGACGTTATGAATCCAGTTAAGAAGTTGCAGCAACGCAGGCAAGTATAAAACTGAGAACAGCTATGTTGACACATTTAACAAGAGCAATTTCACCTTATCCATGTCAGTCATTTCCCCAACAGCACAGCTTAGACCTAAGAGAGATCACCTTGGCCTGCAGCTTTTCCTTTGGGGAAGAGAGAGATTGGAGTACGTATCTAACATCTCTGGCTTTTCAGTGCACTGCCCTAGGGAAAAGGGATGGGTGGCTTACCACGACCAGCACAGCTCTGTGTGATTGGGAAAAGAAGCATAATCCTGAAAATTCTCCATCAGAAGGAAAAAAGAGAAGTGGATATCCTATCCATAGTTAATGTTGAGAGGCTCCCGGTATCTCTAGCCAGACTGATTGGTGAAGGTCTTTCCCTGTTGATGCCAGTCAATAAATACTAGAAGTGACTATTTCTTTAAATGTGCAGAAACCAATGAAAAGCTACAAGGAACACAAAGAATTAGGGAAATATGATAATATCAAAGGAACAAAACAAATCTCCAATAACACACCCTAAATAAATGGAGAGCTATGAATTATCTGACAAAGAATCCAAAATAATCATCTTAAAGAAGCTCAGTGAGTTACAAGAAAACAGAGACAACTAAACAATAAGAGGAAACAAGACATGAACAAAACAAAAATATCAGCAAAGGGACAGAAATCACAAAAAGTAACCAAACCAATACTGGAGCTGAGGAATACAATAACTGAAATGAAAAACTCCATAGAGAGCTTCAACATCAGGCTTGACCAAGCAGAAAATAGAATCACAGAACACAAAGATGGATCATTTAAAATTACCAATCAGAGGAGCAAAAAGAAAGAATGAAAACAAGTGAAGAAAGCCTAAGAGACATATGGGATACCATCAAGGAAATTAATATAAGCGTTATAGGCATCACAGAAGAAGAGAGAGGGAAAGGGGCAGAAAACTTATCTAAAGAAATAGTGGCTGAAAATTTCCCAAAGGGAGAGAAATTAACATCCAGATTCAAGAAGCCCAAAGGATTTCAAATATGATAAATTCAAAGAACTCTACACAAAGACATATTATAATCAAATTGACAAAAGTCAAAGAAAGAGAGAGAATTTTGAAATTAGCAAGAGAAAAGCAACTTGCCATGTACAAGAGAGCTGCCTTAAGACTATCAGCAGATTTCTCAGCAGAAACTTTTCAAGCCAGAAGGGAGTGGGATGATATATTCAAAGCACTGAAAAAAAAAAATGCCAACCCCAAATACTATTCCCAGCAAAATTGTCTTTCAAAAGTGCAGGTGAGAAAAAGACTTTCCTGGAAAAACAAAAGCTGAGGGACTTCAGCACCACTAGACCTGTCTTACAAGAAATAATAAAGGGAGTGCATTAAATTTAAATTAAAGAATGTTAACCAACAACATAAAAGCATAAGAAAGGACAAAACTCATTGGTAAAGGTAAATATATAGATGAATACAGAATAATATTGTGAAAGTGGAGTGTAAATCACTTTTAGTTTTAGTATAGAAGTTAGAAGAAAAATTATTAAGAATAAATATAACTAAAATATTTGTTAATGGATACAAAACCTAAAAAATGTAAATTGTGACATCAATAACAAAAAATATTGGGAGAGGCTAAAAATGTTGAGTTTTTGTAGGCAATTGGGTTAATTGGCTTCAGCTTAAAATAGAGTTTTATAACTATATGATATTTTATGTAAGTCTCATGGTAACCACAAAGAAAATACCTATAGAAGATACACAAAAGAAAAAGAGAAAGGAGTCAAAACATATCACCACAAAAAGTCAGCAAATCACAAAGGGAGACAGCAAGAGAAGAAAAGAGGAACAAAAGAACTACAAGAAGGACAGAAAACAATTAACAATATATCAATAGTAAGTCTTTTTCTATCAGTAATTACTTTAAGTGTAACTGGATTAAAGTGCCAATCAAAAGATTTAGAGTGACTGAATCAATTAAAAAAAAGACCCAAGTATATGCTGTCTAAAAGAATACACATAGGCTGAAGTGAAGAAATGAAAAAAGATATTCCATTCAAATGGTAAACAAAAGAGAGCAAGGATAGCTATACTTAATACCTGACAAAATAGAATTTTTTATTTTTGCTGAGGAAGATTCTCCCTGAGCTAACATCTGTTGCCAGTCTTCCTCTTTTTTTTTTTTTTTTTTCTGTGTGGGCTGCCACCACAGCATGGCCACTGACAGACGAGTGGTGTGGGTCCACACCTGGGAACCGAACCCAGTCCAGTGAAGCAGAGCATGCTGAAATTAACCACTAGGCCACCAGGGCTGGCTCCAGACAAAATAGATTTTAAGTAAAAAAGTGTCACATGAGACAAAGAAGATGATGTATGCTGAAAAGATCAATCTACCAGGAAGGTGTCTATCTATCTATCTATCTATCTATCTATCTATCTATCTATCTATCTATGTATATGCACCCAACATCAGAACACCTAAATATATAAAGCAAACATTTACAGAACAGAAGGGAGAAATAGACAGCAATACAATAAGAGTATGAGTTTTTAATATCCCACTTTTGACAATGGATAGAATATCCAGACAGAAAATCAACAAGGAAGAAGTGGACTTGAACAACATAATAGACCATAAGTAAATTATAGATATATATAGGACAGTCCACCCCATAGCAGCAGAATATACATTCTTTTCAAGTTCACATGGAACATACTCCAAGATCGATCACGTTAGGTCAAAAAAGAATTCTTAACATTTAAGAATTCTTAACATGTGATCACGTTAGATCACAAAAGTACTTTTAAATCTTAAGACATAAGATTTTCCTTCTAAAGTTTAAGAAGATTGAAATCATACCAAGTGCCTTTTCAGACCACAATGGAATTAAAGTAGAAATCAACAACAGAAGGAAAAATTTTTAATTCAAAAATATGTGAAAATTAAACAACATACTTCTGAACAACCAATGGGTCACAGAAGAAATCAAAAGAGAAATCAAAAAATATCTTAAGATAAATTAAAGTGAAAACACAACATGCCAAATCTTATGGGAAGCAACAAAACCAGTACGACAAGGGATGTTTATAGTGATAATTGCGTAAATAACTACATTTTACACCTCAGAGAACCAGAACAAACTAATCCCAAATTTAGCAGAAGGAAAGAATACATTAGGTCAGAAATAAACATAATATAGAATTGAAAAACAACAGAAAGTACCAGTGAAACTAAGAATTGGATTTTTTGAAAAGAAAAACAAAACTGACAAACTCTTAACTAGACTAGGGAAAAAGAGAGAAGACTCAAATATAATCAGAAATGAGAGAAGTGTCGTTACAAATGATGCCACATAAATAAAGAGAAGCATAAAAGACTACTATAAACAATTGTACATCAACAAATTGGGTAATCTAGAAGAAATGGATAAATTCCTGGAAATATAAAATCTACCAACACTAAATTATGAAAAAATATAAAATCTGAACAGATAAATAATATGTAAGGAGATTGAAACAGTAAGCAAAAATCTTCTGACAAAGAAAAGCTCAGGACCAGATGTCTTCACAAGTGAACTCTACCAAATATTTAAGGAAGAATTAAAGCCAATCCTTTTCAAACTCTTCCAAAACATTGAAGAGGAGAGAACACTCCCAAACTCATTTTATGAGATCAGCATTGCCCTACTACCAAAACCAGACTAAGATACCACAAGAAAAAAAAATTACAGGACAATATTCCTGATAAATATAGATGCAAAAATCCTCAAGAAAATAGTAACAAAGCAAATTCAACAGCACATTAAAAGGATCTTACACAATGAAGAAGTGAGATTTACCCCTGGGATGCAAGGATGGTTCAACACATGCCAATCAATTAATGTAATACACCACAGTAACAGAATGAAGGATAAAAAACTTATGATTATCTCAATAGATGCAGAAAAAGCACTTAAAAAAATTGAACACCTTTCATGATAAAAACTCTCAACAAACTAGGTAAAGGAGGAATGTAGCTTAACATAGTAAAGTCCATGTATGACAAGCTCTTAGCTAACATCACACATAATGATGAAAACTGAAAGCTTTTGTCTAAGATCAGGAATAAGACAAGGATCCCCACTCTCACCACTTCTGTTTAGCATAGTCCTGGAAGACTTAGCCAGATTAAGAAAAAGAAATAAAAGACATCCAAATTGGAAAGGAAAAAGTACAATTATTTCTGTTCACAGATGACATAATCTTATATGAAGAAAACCCTAGAGACTTCATAAAAAACTGTTAGAATTAGTAAGCAAATTTGGTAAAGTTGCATGATACAAATCAACATACAAAAATTAGTTGCATATATAAACACAAACAATGAACTATCCAAAAAGGAACTTAAGAAAACAATCGTATTTACAATAGCATCAAAAAGAAAAAAAAAGTAGTAATAAACTTAACCAAGGAGGTGAAAAACTTGTAAACTGAAATCTACAAACATGGATGAAAGAAATTACAGAAGACATAAATAAATGGAAATATATCCTCTGTTCATGGATTGGGAAGATCGACTATTGTTAAAATGTCCATACTACCCAAAGCAATTTACAGATTCAATGGTATCCCCATCGAAATACCAATGGCATTTTTTACAGAAATGGAAAAAGCAATCTTAAAATTCATATGGAACCACAAAAGACCCCAAATAGCCAAAGACATCCTTAGAAAGAAGAACAAAACTACAGGTGTCACTTCCTGATTTCAAAATATATTACAAAGATACAGCAGTTAAAGCAATATGGTACCAGCATAAATACAGATATATAGCCCAATGGAACAGAATAGAGAGCCTAGAAATAAACTCATGAATATATGGTCAACTGATCTTCAACAAGGGAGCCAAGACTACACAATGGGGAAAAGGTAGTCTCTTCATCAAATAGTTTTGTAAAACCTGGGTTTCCACATGCAGAAGAATGAAATTGGATTCTTATCTTACACCAATACACACACAAAAAAATCAAGTCAAAATGGATTAAAGATTTAAATGTAAGACCTGAAACTATAAAACTCCTATAAAAAAACATAGGATAAGGGCTTCGTAACATTGATCTTGGCAATGATTTCCTTGATATGACAGCAAAGCACAGGCAATAAAAGCCAAAAATAGACAAGTGGGACTACATCAAGCTAAAAAGCTTCTTCACAGCAAAGAAAACAACCAACAAAATAAAAGGACAACTTATGAAATGGGAGAAAATATTTGCAAATCTTTTATCTGATAAAAGCTTAATATCCTAAATAAGAAACTCCTGCAATTCAATAGCAAAATACAAATAACCCAATTAAAATATGATCATATGACTTGATTAAGTATTTCTCCAAAGAAAATATACTAATGGCCAACAGGGATATGGAAAAGTGTTCAACATCACTAATCATCAGGGAAATGCAAGTCGAAACCACAATATTTCACCTCACACCTGTTAGGATGATTATTATCAAAAAAACAAGATAACAAGTGTTGGCAAGGATGTGGGAAATATACAACTCTTATGCACTGTTGGCGGGAATGTCAAAGAGTGAAGGCACTATGAAAAACAGCATGGGGGTGCCTCAAAAAATTGAAAATAGAACTACCATATGATAGTTCTGTGTAAGTCAGCTACTAATTTTCTTTCCATTTGATCTATCAATTACTGACAGAAGGATGTTGAAATCTCTAACCTTAATAGTGAATTTATATATTTCTTGTTGCATTTCTATGAGGTTTTTTTGCCTCACGTATTTTGATACTCTGTTTTTAGTTGCATATATGTTTAAGATTATTTAGACTTTTTGGATAATTGACCTCATTTCATTATATAATAGCTCCTTTCATCCTGGCAAACTTTCTTATTCTCATGTCTTCTTTGTATGAAATTAATATATCTACTCAAGCTTTCTTTTGATTAGTGTTAACATGATGTATATTTCTCTATTTCTTTACTTTCAACCTTTCCATGTTTTTATATTTGAAGTGGGGTCCTTACAGATAACATATAAGCAGTTCTTGTTTTTTTTTATTCTCTCTGACAATGTCTGTCTTTTAATTGGTGTCTTTGGACCACTCACATTTAAAGTGATCATTATATTAACATCTACCATATTTGTAACTATTTTCTATTCATTGCATTTATTTTTTGTTTCTCTTTTCTCCTATTTTCTTGCCTTGTATGGCTTTAATTGAGAATTTTATATGAACTCATTTTATCTCCCTCTTAGCATATTAATTATACTTCCTTAAAATATTTTTAGTGGTTGCCCTAGAGTTTGCAATTTGTAGTTTTAAGAAGTCCACCATCACATAACACTGTATAACTTTATATGTACTCCAGGGACATTTTAGCAGAGTATTCTCAATTATTCCCTACCATCCCTTGTGACATTGCTGTCATTCATTTTACTTATCAATATGCTATAATCATCCAAAACATTATTAATATTATTGATTTCAAGAAACGGTTATTTTATTTCAGTTAAAAATAAAGAAAACAAGATACTTTATTTTACCTTTATTTATTCATTCTCTGATGCATTTCCTTTGTTTATGTAGATCCAAGTTTCTGACCTACATAAAATTCATGCTGCCGGAATAGCTACTTTTAGCATCTATTGCAGGACAATTCTGCTACTAATGAATCCCCTCACTTTTAATTTGTCTGAGAAAGTCTTTATTTCTCCTTAACTTTTGAGAGAGAACTTCACTGAATACAGAATTCTAGTTTTTTTCTTTTATCACTTTAAATGTTTCATTCCTTTCATTCTGGTTTACATGATTTCTAATGAGAAATCCACTGGAACTCTTACCTTGCCCCTCTATTTGTAAGGGGTTTTCTTTCTTTGGTTTCCTTCAAGATTTTCTCTTTTGCTTTGATATTCTACAGTTTGAATATGATATGCCTAGGTGTATGTTTTTTGCTATTTATCGTGCTTAACGTTCTCTGAGCTTCCTGGATCTGTGGTTTGGTGTCTGAAAAATTCTCAGTCATTACTACTTCAAATATTTCTTCTATTTCTTTCTGTATTTCTTCTCCTTTTGGTATTCCCATTATACATATGTTATATCCTTTGTTATTGTCCCACAGTTCTTCATGTGCTGTTCCTTAATTTTTTTTTCTCTTTGCATTTCACTTTTGGAAGTTTTTATTGATCTGTCTTCAAGCTCACTGATTCTTTCCTCAGCAGTATCCAGTCTACTCTTGAGTCCGTAAAGGCATTCTTGATTTCTGTAGCAGTTTTATTTCAATATTTCCTTCTGATTATTTTTAGAGTTTCAATCTCTCTGCTTATGGTACCCATCTCTTCTCCCCTGTTGTCTACTTTTTCCATTAGAACCACTGTAACCTATTCCACTATAACCTATTAATTATAACTATATAACCTATTATATAACTATAAGATTATAACTGTATAACCTATTAATCACTTATTTTAAACTACCTATCTGATAATTCCAACATCTTTGTCATATCTGAGTTTATATCTATTGATTGCTTTTTGTCTACAGACTATGTTTTGTTGTATCTGGTAATTTTCTGTTTAAAACCAGACATGTATCAAGTAATTGGAACTGAGGTAAATGAACTTCTAGTATGAAGATTTGTGTTAATTTAGCTAGGATTTGAGCTTGTGTAATATTGGCCGTAGCTAGAGGTGTCAAAAACTTCACATTCCTCTAATGTCCTTATTTTTGTCTCGTCTCTGGACTTTGGACTTTGGACTACTCCTCAGAGAGTGTTTACACTTTATAACCCCTTTAGCTGTGACCCACTGTTTTTATACTGGAGCCCTGTTGTGTGGTGGTAAGATGAGGAGGAGGGAAAGTAATCTATAATATCATGATTAAATCTTAGTCTTTTGATGGACCCGTTCCCTTAGGCTATGACCTTCACATGTATTTCTTGGCTTCCCCCCACCCCCAGATGGTGCTAGAGTGGGAGAAATGCCCTTTTCCCACATGGGATAAGGCTCTGCTAAAGTCTAATAATACTTTGTTATGGAGAGTGCTCTGTGTATTTCAAAATAGTCATTCTTCCCCTCTCCCTACCAGAGCCAAGAGAGATCTTTCCTGACTCTTTACCATGAAAACCTCATGGGATTTCTAGGTTTTGCATGGAATGGAGGCTTCCCTAAGACTGTGGCCCCCCAGGAGTTTGTCACTTTCAATACTGGTCCACACTCAGCCTCCAGAAATTCATAAAAATTATTTTTTCAGTGTGTTCAGATTTTTCTTGTTGTAAAGAGAGTGACAACTTCTAAGCAATTCATATGTCAGAGTTGAAACTGGAGTCTAATTTCTTTGTTAAACTCTTCATGTGTTGCATTCTTCCTGGGGTGGCTCTATTTAAGAAGCTTATGTTAGGGAGGGAGCAAGATGATGATCTAAAGTATCAGATATTCTCCTGATGTCCAAAGACTATGTAAGAGTGTGATTTTTTAGACTCAGGAAGCTAGAATTAGGAGAGATAGAGTCATTATTTTTCCCCTGACACATTGATAGTTAATTTTGTATATGTTACCTTTTTATATTGTTTCTGATTCAGCCTCATCTCCACAGCTTCTCAAGACTTCAGGTTTAATGGGGTCCAGGAAAGCTTCAACTACTGTTCTTGTAGAAAACAAGTCACCACTGGTTTTGTATTTCAGGCTAAACGACCTACTTGCCAGGTTTTACCGAGATCTTCAGCCACAGCATTCTGTCTCGTTGTAGTCCCTGCATTCTACTTGACCACCAATGCTTTGGGCGGTCTTTCTCTTGTCGTTGTTATTTGAAGTTTGATATGTCTCTTAGTTTCATTGGAGATGCAGGCTTTTTTCTGTTTCTCCTTGTGTACAGTAATTTCTGAGGAGGAAGGGGGTATGGCTGAACCGCGAGTGAGGGTGAGAGTGATATGAGATGAGCTCATGGGCATGGGCAGAGAAAAGATCTTATAGAGCTTTGGAAGCCAAAGGAAGGACTTTGGATTTCATTTTAAGTTTGATGTAAGTCCTTAGAAAGAATTGAACTGAAAACTGACATGAATACAGAACAGAGATGGGCATTCCTATTGGACTGAAATGAGAAAGGTTTTCGGAGAAGAGGGAAAATGTTGTATACCACTTGCACTTGGGAAAGAGGTTTAAAAGTCAATACTGTTCACAGAATAGAATTTGGGATAGGAAAATGTGACAGAGTTAGAAAGAAGTTCCCCTATGCAAGTAACCCTGCCTACAACTTAGCCTCTTAAATCTATTCCTTATACTGCTGCTGGAGTAAAGTTTCTAAAACACTAGTCTGAACATGCCATTTCCCTAATTTAGTCCCTTCTTTGCTTTAATGATTTTCAAAGCCCATAATGATCTTTCTAGAGCATGACTTTGTAGTATTCTTTCTCAATCTCCTACTCCCTTTTCACTCTAGGTATACTGGTCTACTTGCAATTTCCTATGTTTTGGGGGCCCTGGTACCTTTTGACATATCACTCTCTTTGCCTGAAATGCTTTTCAGTACTCCTGCTCTTAGATCAGCACAGATGAAAGCCTTCTCTGACCACCCTTGCTCCCAAGGATGATACTCACTACATTTAACAAACAGTATGGCACAGGCACCAAGCAATCAGAATGGATGCTGGCTATAGAGATCATATTTTTAATGCTGATAAAATAGAGCCTGACACCTGATGAACATTGTGTCACTATTTGCTGTTATTATTATGTAGAGAAAAGACAAATCACAATATTGATTGTTAAGGGCTTGTGAGCAATTTTGTCTTGGATTTTTCTTTTCTTTTAGTATAATATTCATTTTGCAGTATAAATGAATAGCTGAATCATATAAATGTGTCATGACTTTTATGGGAAGTGGGAATGGGATGACAAGAGGAGTGATCTGATCAGAACTGAAGGTCAATAACAGTGGTTAGAGAGAGGGAGTGTTGTGATAGATTATCAGGCTTTAATTGTCAAATGATGAGTTTGGATTTGATGCAGTAAATAACAGGATACCTTTGTAGAAATGTAGGCATAAAGGATTACAAGTTTTAAGTAGTGCCTGAAAAATATAAATTTGACCATAGTATGGGGAGTGGAATCGAGGGCAAAGATACTCGAGACTAGGAATTTAGTTTGGAGGTTGTTGTGGTCTTGCAAACAAGACCAGAGTAGTGGAAGCCAGAATTGAGACTAAGGGCTGAATCCAATTGCTATTAGAAACCATGCTTCCTTAGTAGAGAATGAGAACAGGAGAAAGTTAAAAGGCAAATAGGGATGCAGTCCAATAGGATATACAATTTTTACACATCCATCTATACTAAATAGTTAACCTCAGAGGCCCCATTTCCCTTGCCCAGAGCCAAATAATTGTATTGGGAATGGGGCAAATATTAAGAGGAAAGAGCTGACATAATCATCTAAACAAAGCCATAAGGAACATCACATCTATCGTTTTCTATAGACATATCTATAGGATAGAGTGCAATCACCTTTGATCACACGTGCGTGCGCACACACACACACACAACACGGTAGTAATATCTACAAGATGCATGTTATGTTTTATGATGAGTTCTGTAGATTGGAAGGTGAACCTGAGGGTTTGATAAGGACTAGAAAAATATCATTTCTGGATAAGTACAGTAGACTCCTGAATATTGTTAGAACTATCTTTAAGAATGGTATATGTTATTAGGAAACTCTAAGTGCTTTTGGTTAATAAGTCCAATCAGGTTTCCAGTTTTATAAGTTGACAGTCTCTCTAGGAAACCGGGTGCTGGAGTTTCTCACTGCCAAATAAAGTTGTCTAAGCCAGTATACATACATTATGTAGTCAGACAGTAGAGAAGAAATACCCCTAACTATATCTGGATGTTCTAAATGTAGTTTAATCAGCTGGCAGGAAGCAGTAGCCTCTTAAAAATGCTGGGATATACAGCTAATGTCACCAAATAAATACATAAAATAGTCTATTTGGACAGGGTTCATAAAGGAATGAACAAACTTAGGGAACCAACTCTTCAAAATTTATCAAGGCTAAAAGATAGATTGACAAGTGGTGGACTTACATCCAAAAGTAACAGAATCTCAGCTGCCAGCATTCCTTAGATTTGAGATTGTTGAAATTCAATCTGACTTGCCAAAAAAAAGGCAACTTGAGGAGTATTTGGCTTCTTCATGAATTTATCAAATACTGGATGTTTTTTGTGTATTCCTGTTTGTTTTCCTTTTAAAAGTTGATTTTCTTCCTAGCAAACACTCTTGGTCGGTTGGCGGTGATACGATGCCAACATGTAAGTGCTGCTTTGCATTTTCTTTGGGAAACAACTTGGGAATGTAGCAATATAATTATCAACCATTATAACTTGATGAATATTCTATTTCTAAGCAGTCCGTGTTTCCTTTGAGTCCCCCTGTGTTTAACAGTGAACACAGGCAGTAGCCATGAAACAGTGCTCTTTGATATACTTAAACATTCTGAATGAAGCTTTTTTTCTTTATTTTTAAGGCTTGGAAATACATTTGCATATGGTAGAATTAAAAGTCTGAAATGAGTATCTAGGTTTAGCGTTGGCAGTTCAGTACCCCCATTGTAGGCACTTCTACGCTTCTGGGAAAAATTCCAGAACTACCAATTATATCAAAATATGTTTTACTAAGATATAGTGAGACACATAGTGCAGAATTCCATGATTTGTATTAAATCCTTGCCCTCTTTCCTTCTAAGTGCTTCTTCAAATAAATCAACTTAAATTTCTAAAAAGGGAAATAGTATAAAGAGATTTCCTGGGGTTGGGGTGGTGACGTGGCTTCCTGACTTATGATGGCAAGGCGTCAGGACAGTGAAGTGTTGTCTTGCTGAGATTTGCTTACTGGTCAAACTAGACAGCTCGAGAGATTCTTGTCACACAGAAGAAAAATAAAAACCAACACATAAACCCATTATATTAGAAATGTTTGGCATGAAGCAACAAATTATTGCCACCTACACACTGAAAACAAATGGGAGGAGATATGAGCAGAAAATATTAATATGAAAGAGAAAAGCACCTGAAATTTAAACAAAAAGTCAAATGTCATTTTGAGTAGAATTTTTTAAGTCTGTTAATATTCTGAAGAAATTTCTTGAGTTGATGGTAAAACCTATGTAAAGTAGAATGAGAAGTCATTTATAATAAATGGATGCCTAAGGACTGTCTTTTTATGCAACTGAATTTGTTCCAAGGTAGAGGAAAGAAATAAAGTTCAAGCTACAATCAAATAATAAAAAGAACAATGGCCATTGATCTACCCTTCCAAATAGACAAAAGCAATACAGTGTATCACATTTCAATGCCAAGAAGTCCAGGGAAACAATATCCTATAGAAGCTAAAAACGTATGTTCTACTGTGGGAGGAAATATTCTAATTTTTTTCCCTTGGAGTAAACATTTCATTTTTAAATGCTGTAAAATAGTCTAAGTAGAAACAAATTAATAGAAAACAGAAAGTTGTCTTGGTTTCAGCTTTTGATTTAGGAAAATAAGTCTCCAATCACGGGAAGAAAGCAAAGTGCATAACAAAATACGAAATTCAGGTTTTCTTTTCATCAGAAAGTCACAGTTTCCTTTTGATTTGATTTGCCTTAAAATACTCAAAAGTGAGGACCAAGAACATAGTAAAAGTGCTAATAAACTGCAATTCAATGGTGTACTCAGTTCCACGTTTATTATTATTATATTAAGCTACAATGTTTGTTGAAATCAGGTAGGAATGCATAAAACAAGTTTTGAGGGACAAAAATATGCTAATTAGTGATGTTTGACATTTAAATTAGACTTGTTCTGAAATCACTGCTGACTTTACCCATTGTTGCCTACACTTAGAATGAGTTTTATATCTCACCATTGAAGTAATACTATATTTATTAATTGACACACATAGCACATTCACAAGGAACCCTGAAAATGTGATATTCCTTCCCTCTCCATAGTGTTCCATTTGTGAACATTGATGTGTACAGTGGGTGGGATATGCCTGCCCCAAGAGAGGTATACATTTTTGATCAAGTGTTTCTGTGACTCTGACTCTGAGGCATCTGATTTTAGGCACATTTCTTGATAATTCCTCTTTACAAGCATTGTATTAGAGAAGAGGAGGACAGGAACAAACTGCATGCCCAGGTTCCCTGTAATAAGACTTTCCTTAGGTATGGGACATAAAGGGTGCTAGCTGAGACACTTCACTTTCCGCTGGTAAGGTGACCAATGGTACCAGTTTGCCTATGACTGAGGGTTTTCCCTGGGGATATAGAACTTTCAGTACTAAAACCAGGACAGATCTTGAAAAATTGAGATGGTTGCTGTGGTAGGTTGAATTCTAAGATGATCTTTAAGCCTTTGATGTACACACCTTGTATGATTCCCACCCCTTGAGTATAGACAGAAACTGTGAATGGGATATCACTCTCATGATTAGGTTACAAACCGGTTAATTTTTAATTAATCACAAGGAGGATTATCCTTTGTAGGTATGGCCTAATCAGATGAGTCCTTAAAAAAGGGACTGAACTATTCCTGAAAAGAGAGATTCTCCTGTTGACCTTGAAGAAGACAGCCACCATGAATTCTACAGCTACAGCCCCAAGGAACTGAACTCTGTCAACAACCAGTGAGCTTGGAGAAGGAACTTGAGCCCCAGATGAGAGCACAACCCCAGCCAATACCTTGATTTCATCCTGGTGATACCCTGAGCAGATGACCCAACTAACGTGTTCCTGGACACTTGACCCATGGAAACTGTGTTGTTTTAAGCCACTAAATTTGTGGTAATTTGTACACAGGAATAGAAAACCAATAGTATTGGTTTTTCCACTCTAGAATGGAATAAAATTTATAGACTTGTTACCATTTCTTGGACCTATAAAAGGTCACTTTTCTTGAGGCATAGCATTATTTGTTCTAAGAATCATATGCTTGAAGAAAGTGTGACAGAGCCAATTGCCATGCATAGACAACCAGCCATTGGAAGAGTATGTAGAATGAGCAGAGTGTTCCAGGAAGGAAGTGGATGGAAATGGTCTCTCAGCATTCAAGGAATGAATGGCCTCCCAGGTGGAGAGGGAGTCTCAACTATAATATACAGTAGGGAGGGGTAGCAAAATGGAGCACATTTTGATGAAGCAATGTAAAGAGCAGTGATTTTTAAACACTGGTTGGTAACCAACCAATGGGCTATAAAATCAATTAAATAGGTTGCAACCAGCAATGCAAGATGTAACAGACTAGACTAGAATAAAAAATAAGAATAAGTAAATGTTTGCAGGCAGTAAGCATGAATATTGTTTTGTGAAATTTTTGTTTCAGTTTTATC
This sequence comes from Tapirus indicus, assembly GCA_031878705.1. Classification (NCBI taxonomy): domain Eukaryota; kingdom Metazoa; phylum Chordata; class Mammalia; order Perissodactyla; family Tapiridae; genus Tapirus; species Tapirus indicus. The sequence continues at coordinate 83,354,963 of CM062942.1, read as the reverse complement.
TATCTATGTATCTATCCATATCTATACTGAGTTATGATATAAAATAAGGCTCTTACTGGAGATTTAAAGCAATTTGGGGAAACACTGATATAGTGTAATGGGTTAGAACAGTGAGGTTTAACTCACTTAATTCTTGCAACAATCAAGTGAAGTAGGCATTGTTATTTCCATTTTGTAGATGAAGAAATGAGGCTCAGAGTGGTTAAGTAACTTGTATAAGGTCACAGAGATAGTAAATTGCAGGGCTGGAATATTGTATTAGTCAGGGTTCTCCAGAGAAACAGAACCAATAGAACGTGCATATTTATAGAAAGAGATTTATTATAAGGAATTGGCTCAGGCAATTATGATGTCTGGCAAGTCTACGTTTGGAGTGTGGGCTGGCATGCTTGAGACCCAGGAAAGCCGATGGTGCAGATAAAGTCCAAAGACAGTCTGCTGGAGAACTTTCTCTTGCTCTGGGAGGGTTTTTTGTTGTTCTATTCAGGCTTTCAACTGATTGGATGAGGTCCATCTACATTATGGAGGGCAATGTGCTTACTCAAAGTCCACTGATTTAAATATTAATCCCATCCAAAAACACCCTCCAAGTTCATACATAAAGTTAACCATCAGAGATATAAACCCAGGAAATCTGACTACAGAGCTCTTAACATTTTTGAGCATTTAACATGCAAATGTCTATTATTGAGTATTTCCAATGTGTTATTTAAACCTCATAACAATCTTATGAAGTCAGTACTGTTATTATCCTTATTTTACAAATGAGAATGAGGCTCAGAGAGACTAAGAAACTTGCACATAGTTACACAGCAAGTAAATGTTAGAGCTGGAATTTGAACACAGGTTTTCTAAATAAAAATCTTGCTTTTCCTTTTTTACTATGCTGCCTCCAAGGTAGTTTGAAGTGATTGGAATTTTTTTTTATAAACAGTGGTTGAAAAAAATGCCAGTTGAATAAATAATCTATAGGTGATTTTATTAAAATTCAATGATCATATTTATATCATATATAGTAATATATATTTGTAGTAACTGCATTCCTTTGAGAAACCCCATGTTGTTTGTTCCACTCTGGCAATCATAATAAAAAGTTAATATGTAGTGTGCATGTATGTGTTAAGTACTCTTCTAAGGGTTTTACATGTGCTATGATTATCCCCATTTTACAGATGAGGAAATTGAGGCATCGAGATGTGAATGGTAGAGCTAGGACTCAAACCCAGGCAGTTTGATTCGGGAGCCTGAGCTTTTCACCTCTATGGTATACTACCTCTGCTAATAACACAATTTTGCAGAATTACTACTAATAGCAAGCATAAAATGTCGGGACCTGGTATTTTCATCACATCTGTGGAAAGTGTAGAGCCATAAAGAAGGGAAAAATAAAATCAGTTAGGGCGGCTTCAAAAATGTAACTAATGCTCATAGTCAAAAACAGGAGGGTGAATTTAGAGTGGATATAATTTTAAATAAAGATTCCATATTTCTAATTGATGATGAAAAAGTGGATGTCTCAGTTCTGGAGACATTTAAAATTGCATAGTGCATTAGACAATAGCCTTTAGGAAAAAGTCCTTAATTGTAAAGATCCAAGAAAGAATTCTATTTATAAAATTGAAAGATCTGAGCTCCTTCTTATGTGTCTTTTATTTGGACATTTATATTATTTAAAATTTAGTGATCATTTTATATTGTCTCAGATTTTGAAACTTTGTAATGGGAGGCCGTGTAAGCCCTTTTTATTTAACAGTCTTCTGACAATTTATTATTTAAATTGATATTTTAGTTGAGGTTAGAAATTTGGCTAAATATGAGAGGATTTAGTTCTAGAAAAGAGGGTAAAGACAACAGATGGAAATTATGAAGTCCACCACAATCAAATTCTGTGTCTCTGTGCTCTCTGTGCACTTCTTGACTTCTGTGATCTTTAATGACAGCATTTTAGTCTCCATAGTTGACATTGTTCCCATCTGTTTATATGCTCTGTGGAAAATGGATTCACTTTGGAAGAGAATAGAGAATTGCCTATCCCCTGGTTTCAATATATCAATGGATAGATTTCTCCCTCATATATTATTTTCATGTTTATTTTGAATCTGTGTACACTTATCTCTCTCTCTCTCTCTGTCACACATGCACATATGCAGGCACATGTGCACACACACAAGTGCACACACACAAAGTAAAGGATGCATCAGAATGGTAAACAGAGAACAAAGAGATTAATGGCATGAGAAAAAATTTTTTTGGAATGAAGTAATTTTTTTTTTGTATCAGCTACTTTACTTGTAAGGAATTGGCTTCAGATATTTATATGAGCCTCCACCCCCATTGGGCTATCAAAGACTTTCCTTTCAGTAATTCTTATAAAATGGAAAGGAGCAAAATGGTTAAATACCACTGTCCCCTTAATAAACAACACCATCAGCAACATTCCACTGAGGAAAGAAAAATATTGTGGTACAAAACCAAACAAGAAGCTCAAATCAGGTGCCATAAAAAGAAAGGGCAGAGAACCATATTATGAGTGAAAATCCTGCAGTAACAGCACGAGTGGTAGTCGATTTGGTATTCTCTTTCAAGCTTTCAGTCCTTAGAAAGATGAGACAATTACCCTCTCTCACAATCCTAAACTGTAACATTTCTTGCTGCTCCAGCTCTTTGGGACTTATGTAATTTCTTCATGGAAGTATGCACTACGTATCTGCTATTGTTTTTGGTTTCCCTCATTATTAGCTTCATGGTTTTAGAAGCAGATATTCACCTGGGGAAAAAAGAGACAAAAAATAGGAAAGAAAGAGAGAGAGAGAAAGGAAGAAAGGAACCCAAAAAGGAGGGTTATTGTAAATGAGGGGAGCTTAGCAGTGCCTGCCCCAAGAAAATTTTTAAAACCTTCAGGAAGTGATAACAACATGTTTTGTAATGCTAAGAAGGGGCTTCCAATGCATGTGAAGTGACATAGGACTCAGACATTTTGTGAAGTACCCCTAATGTGGGGATTCTTGTTATTAAGAAGGTCTGAGCATTTTCTTTATCATTTGTAAGTTGCAATGTTTTGTTTTTGCAAAGGTATATTACCCATAAACTGTTGCCTATTTGGAGAAGTATTATTAGTGAGACTCTAAAAGTATTCCTTCCATAAGAAAAGGAATCAGGTTGTACAAGGGAATTCATTTCTTCTTTTCCCCTTTTCCCCATCCAGGAAAGCAGCAACCATAAGGGGTATTCCTTTTTAATTATTTTAGTTCTAACTACACAGGTAATTGCAGAAACTTAATATTTTGTGCTGGCTCTAGGTATATTTGATACTTTTAAATATTAATAGGCAAGGATACCCCGGTAGGGTATCCTTTAGGGGAGACACATATGAGGGAGGAATATGCTGTAGTTTAAGTTATGAACTATTCCAGAAATTCTAATGTAAACTATAGCCAGCACAGAGGGTTTACCATAGAAGTAATTAACTTCATGGAAGATCTAAGCTAAAGAAGCCCCCATTTCTTTTCTGCCATATTGAGCAGTCAGCTCTCTTGATGAGACGTTAGTACCGGTCCTTTTTCTTTGGTGAAACAGAGGAAAGCTGGCATTAAACAGCTTCCCACAGTCTGGATTCATGGCCTCACCCTTGTTTCCAACCCTCTCTGAGGACGTCTAAGGAAGAGGTTTCTTGTGTTTGGCACTACCGCCTCAGGCATTTGTACCACAGTATTGGAGGTTCCCAATTACTCTTAAGATTCGGCCCTTGCAGGCAGAGGGAAAAGACAGGTAATTGGATTCCTCCCATCCTTCCAAATCTAGTACAAAGTTCTCATATATCATTTTAAAAAAGCATGTCTTGTTGGTCAACCAACACAATCTCAGCTACTACTCACACTTTACACTTTATTTTAAGAAATAGATGTTAACGAAATAAAACAACACTGGTTGTAAGCCCAGGGTCATCATGGAATTTACTGAAGTCTAAATAATATGATGCTAGAGCAAGTAGACATACCTAATACAAAGAGAAATTTTAGTCTATATTCTCATTCTCAATGTTTATGTACTGTTGACTCTCATAATCTGTGTTACATTTGAAAATATATGAACAGTTACAGATTTGGTCAGCCACTAGAGAGGTATGTATATAACAAGGCAATCATCTGTGAGAGAAAGAGACACATTAATAGAAGCAGAGCTCCAGTGTCAAAGAAAAAGATGAGAAGAAAAAAAGTTAAAAATCAAATTTCAAAGTAGCCAAAGACCATAGCTTACTCCTTCCTATCCTCCTCCACCATTCCTAAATGTATTGTCTAGGAAATCACACTGTTACACTTTGAAAAAAGAGAAAACAAAATTGAGAGAACGTTCTAAGAGCTCCCAATACTCTAAGTAAAGTTTTTATTTCAGATATAATCAGGCTGAGTCCAAAACACTGCAGTATTCTATGCAACTGGCTGAAGGGGAAACAGGGTGGTTTCCTTACACACATCCTGCATGAAAAATAAAACCCATTAATTAAAGCATTAGAGAAATTCTTTCACAGCCTGTGTGGAGGCCACATACTGTAGTGTTGTCAAAAATGATGTCTTTTATTCTTTTACCAAAAGGGAGAGAGGTTAAATTTAACATAAAATTGGAAGTTTATGCTTGATTGAAAAGACATCTATTTGTGAGAATGCCCAATTAGCTCCAATGAACAGAGAAAATACTCTTCTCTGTAGCACCCTGGGTGAGAAATGAGGGGCTGGAATCTGGGCTAGGCTACAAAAATGAACACCTGAGACTCCACTTCAGGAAAACTTTAATCTTCTTGAGATTTCAGGGAGATAAAGATATTAGTAAGTGGCCAGATGCTGGTATTGAAAGTCAGACTGCCCTTGCTATCCAAGTAATTTGTCTTTATTTGAATAGCTGGCAAATACTTTCCTGACAACTATCAGGACACTTCTGGAAGTGTTTATGAGTGACACGTTTTATTCATCAAGAAATTAACAGAAGATATCGTGATTGCCAAACTAAGATTACACACAGAAAACCACAAGGAAGGCAAGAGAATTTGTTCCCTCTGTAAACATTTTCTTTTCTCTTCTTCCTTTTTTTCTCACATGGCTTTCTTTTGTTGTGGTAATGCAAAACTCAACGTGCCTTGTGAAGAGAGCTGTGAAGGGGATGGGGGATTAGTTCTCATAAAGGAAAAAATGTAGAGAATTCTGCAGGTGACAAAATAAGTAATGAGGCATGCTAGGCTGTATTATTACTCCTTCTTCAAAATCCTTAAACTGTATATTGTGCACACAATAGTAAATCTATTTCAGATGAGACAGACAATCTCCTTTGTGGGAAAAAATAACTTTTGAATGGTACATGTATTCTTTGCTGATTAGAGACTTAACATGGTTCTGGAGTTTTGGAAGAGGAAACAGTATGATTGACAAAATTAGTCCAAACTGGTTGGATCCTACAATATTATTTCAAATTTTGGTCTAATGAAAAGGAAATGTTTGGAAAATAGAAGAATAGTAGTAATTGTTAATTACATTGGTCATTTTGCCAAAGTCCCTTATATACCAATTGCTACAGGGAGGTATGGGCTTTTCTTTGCTGATAGCAGTAATGGATGGCATGGATTTTAAATAAAATTCTTCACTACAAGGAAACAGGTATCCTTGGAGAAATGGCTGATTCCAAGATTGGGTCACAGAAAGTACTAAATGGGCCTGGAACATCTTGCTATGCAATAGAGTAAGGTGCTGCAAAAAACATTGAGAACCTGTCAAAAGGACATAAGAGCCAAACTGAAGAATCTTCCAATGCCCAATATTGGAACAATAAGCAACAAAATGAATAATGCTAGTAATGGAATATAATCTGTAGAGTAAAATAAATATGCAGGAGTCCATATTGATAAATATGAATAATTAAATTGAATTAAATTAAATTATTTTTTTAAAATAGGAAAAAAAAGAAAGCTCTTTCTTAATGTACTATTCTGATTGATAAATGGAAAAGGAATGATGGAACTAGGAAACTGTCATTTGGTATGTAATAATCGCCATAGGCAAGAATCATAAATGGATGCTAACACTAGTAGACAAAAATATGATGAGAAAGAATATTTGCATCGTATCTCCCTACAAGATGCTTATCAATTACAAAGAGGAAAATAGTAAATTTACAGTGGAGAAATCTGACAGACACCTCCTTAACCAAGTAATCAAAATTAAAATCACCATAATAAGACATGTCAATATTGTATACTTTCTGATATGATGCACTGAGAAGGGCACAGTCTTAACTTCTGTGGTATTACTGTCAAAAATACCTATCCTGACCACAAACTTGAGGAGACATCAGACAAACCCCAGTTAAGGGAGATTTTACAAAATAATTGGCCAGTATTCTTCAAAAGTGTCAAAGTCATTGTTGTGGGCTGAATTGTGATCCCACCAATTTCATATGTTGACGTTCTAACCCCCGTACCTCAGAATGTAACTATGTTTGGAAACAGGGCTTTTAAAGAGGTAATTATGGTAAAAGGAAGTCTTATGAGGGGGCTCTAATTCAATATAACTGGTGTCCTTAAAGGAAGAGAATAAGACACAGACAGGGCACAGAGGGAAGATCATGTGAAGATACTGGGAGAGGATGGTTATCTACAAGCCTAGGAGAGTCACCTCAGAAGAAATCAACCCTGCCGACACCTTGATCTCAGACTTCTAGGCTCCAGAACTGTGAGAAAATACATTTGTCTTGTATAAGCCACCCGGTCTGTGGTACTGGATTGGATCCTAGAACATAAAAACATCTAAATAAGGAAGGCCAAATGCTGCCTAGATCTAACTTATTCCACTCCTCCCTTTGCAATTTGAAATTATCATGGGTACTGATAGTTATGGTTAAACAATATGGTTAAACGACTGATAGTTATGGTTTTTGACCTCATCTAATAATGTATATGATAGATAAATCCAAATATTATGTCACATTGATTATCATCATTACTGTAGCTTATAGAAAACTTATAACAGAGTAGGTTAAAAGCCTCTGTCTTTATTTATAATATGCTACTTTTTCATAAGGAAGACGGTGAAATTGAAAACACTGTTGGTGGCAGTGCAAACTGGTGCAGCCATTATGGAAAACAGTGTGGAGATTCCTCAAGAAATTAAGAATAGAACTACCATATGATCCAGCTACTCCACTGCTGGGTATTTATCCAAAGAACATGAAAACACGAATGCATAAAGATACATGCACCCCTATGTTCATTGCAGCATTATTCACAATAGCCAGGACTTGGAAGCAACTTAGGTGTGCATCAAGGGACGAATGGATAAAGACGATGTGGTATATATACATAGTGCAATACTACTCAGCCATAAGAAATGATCCAGCCATTTGTGACAACATGGTTGGACCTTGAGGGTGTTGTGCTAAGCAAAATAAGTCAGAGGGAGAAAGTCAAATACCGTATGATGTCACTCGTAAGTAGAAGATAAAAACAACAGCAAACAATCACATGGAGACAGAGATTGGATTGGTGGTTACCAGAGGGGAAGAGGGAGTGAGGAGGGTGAAAGGGGTGATTAGGCACATGTGTGTGGTGATGGATTGTAATTAATCTTTGGGTGGTGAACATAATGTAATCTATACAGAAATCAAAATATAATGATGTGCACCTGAAATTTATATAATGTTAAAACCAATGTTACTGTAATAAAAAAGAAAAAAAAAACACCATTAAAAAAGGAAAGAATAACAACAAAAAAAGAAAACATGCATGTATCTTCAAAAGATAACATAGGTGGATAAATGAGAATCTATGAAATTGGTGACCTACAAGTCAGGTGTTTGGGAGTTAGACAGTGTGGAAGGGATGGAGAGGATGTAACAATCATTGTGATGCTCTTTATATACAAATAATAAAATTAAGTAAACTAAAATGGAGGAAAAAGCTCTCTAAAACTGAATGCAGATAGAAACAAATGTACACAGCTGTATTTCAAATGAACAATATAATCAAACTTAAGGGGAAAAAAGAACTAATCCATACAACATTTAAAAACAGTATTTTTGACTATAAACTTTCAATCTGGGGGGATAAAAGAACTTCAAATGGAATTGCAAATAACTTGAACATATTTTGATAGGTAGATGATAGATAAATAGATATATAGATGACAGATAGATAGATAGATGATAGATTGATATTCTGAAAAGAGTTTGTACTGTAGGATGAAGCAAATATTTAAATATGTGCTTTATTTTGGAGGAGAGATTGAGTTTGTATTATAGAAGAAAGGAGATATAACTATGGAATAGAGGAGGGCAAGAATTATGTAGAGATAGACTGGAATTAAAGATATCAGTATAAACTTATGATTTTCTAGCTCTGTCAGGTGAAAGGGCCTAAAAGCAATGATATCTCGCACAGCACCCAAATCTTGGTCTCTAAATGTCAATCCCCACTAAGAGGAATGCAGCTCTTTGAAGAAATATCTGATGCTTGGATTGGCATAGGTAAAGCGCAAGATGAGTGTGGAACGTCTCGTCCCAGAAAGTAAAGGAAGTATTCAAATAATGATTGCTGCATATCCAAAATATAGCTTGAGGGTGTTCCTACTGGTCAAATCTAGGACAATTGGAACATCAAAATAAATAAGAACAGCAATGTAATGTAACCTATTGATTTATTTTTTTTTAAAAAAAGGAATCCATGAGTTCAAGCTGATTGTAAAGAGGTATATGATTAATAAATACAGAAATTAAGATGAGTGGGAAAGTGCTTTCTTACAGTAGAATATGTACTAATAAATGTGAAGGAAGTGGTGGTGTTGGGGGAAAAATCACCTTTTTATAATAATCATCATAAAGATTGGTTCAGGCAGGAATCATCAGTGGATGTGAAATCTAGGGAGGAGGGGTGAGAGATTGATGAGGAGCAGAGTGTTGGCATGACCTCAAAGTGTCTCTACAAAGAGAGATTATAAAGTTGCAAGGGAAAAGCTAATAACTATACAATGGAGAAACCTGACAACACGTTGACCAGGTGACCAAAATTAGCATCATCAATAAATCACAGATTGTCAATGTGTGCCTTTAGTTGTGACACACTGAGAAAGTGAGGACAGAGCATTATGTATTATTCTGCCTGTGGATGCATATAGATAGATACATACATAGTTACATAGATAGATAGGTAGATAGACAGACAGACAGACAGATGAAGTAGGGAGTGTGCCAATGAAGCAAAATTTTAAAATTTGGAAAATCTGTGTAAAATATATGTGGGAATTCTCTGTATTATTATTGATACTTTTCTGTAATTTTGGAATTATTTCAAAATGAAAAAGAGTATAAGATAGTTCATCTTAAATGTTTTCACCACAAAAGAAATGATGATGTCACATGATGGAAGTGTTAGCTAGTTATGGTGGAAAGCATTTTGCAGTATATAAATGTATCAAATCAACACATTGTACACCTTAAACTTATACAACGTTATATGTCAATTATATCTCAATAAATCTGGAAAAAATTCCCACATGAGAGACACAATTAAATCTAAACAATAGCCCTCTTAATAAAAAACTATTTTATATTTTAAAATAAAATATAAATAACAAAGTTCGTAAGTCACAGAAACAACCCCCCTCATTTGTTAAAAGCAATCTGTGGTATAAATAACCTATGAATATTATTAATGAATTTTCATTATCAGTAATATTTTGTGTATAATGCTTAGATTTTTATATGTTTTGCACAATCACTTTATTTTTTCTTATAACACTCTTATGATAGAGATATATATTTTTCTTCAACTTGCAGTTGACACAAATCCAGCTACATAAAAAAGTTCTCTTGGCTCTTCAAATGTAAAATTAATGTTCCTATTAATTTCACATTTTCTCATAATTAATTATGTTTTCTTGACACTCTCTTTTTCAAGGAGTGAAATGAATGCAGTTCTCTATTTTAATGTTTTTGTGTGTATCTAGGTTTGGAGTCGTTTGTGATACCAATCTATATGTAAACTGTCACATTTCATTTGAAAATATGAGCTCCTGTCTAGAATCTAGGAGGCATAGTTGGCTTTATTCTCTATATGGTTTATATATGAATTTTTAAACCTACTTTTTTATCACATATCTTTGGCTTTTCTCCAAATAATTCATTAAACTCTTCATCTATCTCTGCTGGTAGAATATCAATTTAATATGAGATAGTGGTCAATATTATACATTGGAGAACAAGACTCAGAATTAAGAAGGGAAAAGTGTAAGGAGCAGAGAATGAGTTACAAATGAATGGGTACATAGGAGGGTATATGGCCTTGAACCTTAGACACACTGATTTGTTCTGTGGTCTTTGCACTGGCAACATTCCAATATGACCTGTCAAAGAAAGAGTTGTGTGCTAAGATTTACGTTTGCTCCTCTCTCCTTCTTTTCCTGAGACTACCAGCTGCTACCCTAACACATTTCTCTGAATCAGAATAAAACTCATAAACTAAGAAGAGTTGAATCTTTCTATTCACTCCCCATTCGTGCAATCCTCTCTAGCCAACTTTTTCTTTCTTAACTCATTCTGCCTGGAATTTGGGGAAATATATGATCTTTTGTGCATATCTAGAGAGTTGGTTTCACCTCTGCCTGCTTCATCCTAAAATGCCTTTGCTTCCAGACTGAATCTATAAAATTCTGACTGAGTGGCCTTTCTGAATATTCACTGGCTACTTTGACAAGTTCCTAGTTTCCTGAAACTTCTGTGATTTTACTCTTTATTAATATCTCTGGGATTTTTTCTACCACCCAGTGGGAAAAATGGTGCTTAATTTTAGATTCCTGAGTTTTTCTTTTCATCTTCCTTTTTTGTTTAAACTTGCCTCATGTGGCAATAAATACTCTCCTCTTTCTCCAAGGAGTCATTAAGAAACTTTGGGTTTCCATGATTAAAGCAGTAATCTTCCCTACCATCTCTTTTAAGATTGTAGGTGGTTATAACACATTCAGTCAGAGGATATTATCGACTGTGGTTTTTACTGATTTCAGCCACCTGCAATAGCCTCCTGCTTCCTTTTGTTCTCTCCTACCATTCATTTTTCTAATAACCTCCGTTTCCTTTTCTCTCTGCACACTTTCTTTTAAATGCCATAGATAGGACATTGTATCAACAATGGGAAGCTCTTTCCTTACCCCAAAAAGGTTTGGAGAGTTTCTATTTTTCCCCCTTGACAATCCTTTTGGTCCTCATTGGGAAGTGGATTAGTCCAGTGGTCAATTCACCTAATTGCTGTGAAAACCTGATGGAGTCTTAAGCACCAGCCCATTTCTGTTAGAGACTTTAAGTCTCAGGTATCTTCATTATGTGATGCAGCTTTATTTTGTATCGTACTTGTCATACAAGGCAAATCACAAGGAACTGTAAAGAATGAAATAATACAAGGCAGCACATAGTCTCAAGCTAGTTCTCTCAAACTATGGGCTTGTGACCTTTCGTAATTAGGAACATGAATGAAAGATACTAAATGAAAGCTGCATGATTTTAGCACATCCAAAAGTGTCGCTGTGATAAGAAGCGAAGAAGTCTATTCTTTGGCATCTTTATTGCCCAACTAGACCATCATGCTCTTGGCTACCCTGAGGTAAAGAACAGGCCTGCAGATGAAATGGGAAATTACTGAATATGGCCACCTGTCTTAGCACTTTAGATGGACATGGTGAAATTTGTGCCAGTGGCTTGACAATTGGAATACTCAACTCTCAGAGAGGCCTCCTGCAGTTTCACTTGCATACATTTCTCCCCCCTCATTTGGATATCCAAATTTCCAGTTGTTTCACAAAGCAGTGTAGGATTTTTCAGCCTGAAGAATCTGTGGCTTAGCAACTTGGCCTTAACTTGCAGCTTAACAGACCAGCCTGTGATAGGAGCAGCTGAAAGCCCTGGGCGCTTGCCAACTGTCACCGTGTACGCATGCTGCAGCTGATTGGGTTGACCCAAATTTCTGTGAATGCAATATTGCTGTTGAGTGTGTAGGCACAATCCAGATGTCCATGGTAGATATTGCTATCTAAAATTTAGAGAAGTCCTATTCCTTTAACATTAAAAAGACAACAGCCAATGAATTTAAATCAGACCGAAAAAACATAGTATTACAGTAGTCCCCCCTTATCTGCGAGGATATGTTCCAAGAACCCTCAGTGAATGCCTGAAACCATGGATAGTACCAAACCCCATATATACTATGTTTTTTCTTATACATACATCTTTGGGGTGCAACAGCTAAACTAGCATGAATTTCTTTTTCCTTTTTCACAAGTTCACAGATAGAAGATTCGTTCTTAACTAGATCTTAGCAAACTCAGCATACAATTGTTTTCCTTATTAAGTTGATAACTTTCATTTTTTCACTTAGAAGCACTTTACAGCTTCTCTTTGGCATATCTGAATTGCTAACATCACTACTCTTGCACTTTGGGACCATTATTAAGTAAAATAAGAGTTACTTGAACACAAGCACTGCGACACCACAACAGTCAATCTGATAACCAAGATAGCTTTGAAGTGACTCACAGGCAGGTAGTGTATACAGCCTGGATATGCTGGACAAAAGGATAATTCATGTCCTGGGCAAGACAGAGCAGAACCTCGCAAGATTTCATCACGCTACTCAGAACAGCGCACAATTTAAAACGTATGAATTGTTTATTTCTGGAATTTTTCATTTAATATTTTTGGACCAAGGTTGACTCCAGGTAACTGAACCATGGAAAGTGAAACCATGAATAAGGGGGACTACTATATTCTAATGGCTCTAATGCTTTTGTACCTAGATTGGAGCCTCCAGTAATCTGTGACTTTTCATGATGCCGTTATCTTAATATCCTGAGAAGAATTCTCATAAGGAAATTCCTTAAATTTGCCTGGTTAGGCTGCATACCAACAGAGAAAAGATGTATATTATTAAATTAGAAAAAGTTCATTTTTCTCCTAATGTTTTACTGTGGGGTGAGATTTTGATGGCATTACAATAACTAATTTGTTATCTTTACTACACAAGAGGTGAACAGATTAAACAATCTAGCTTGCTATCTACCAGATAGAGAAATGTATTTTCATTTTTCCTGATTATTATCTATGCAGGTAATTATACTTCTTCTTTACACATAATTAAAGTGAAGGTTGATTTCAGTTCATTCTTTTCGGTGGTAAAATTATCAAGTTAGTTCTCAACTAATTATTTTCTGTAGTATAGCACTGTTTCAGATCCCTGTCACATTCCATTTAGCAAACACAAAATAGCTCTGAATTAGAGTTTTCACAGCCTGGGACTTTTATACAATTAATTTGTAGGGGAAAAATCTTTAGATGGATGTTATCCAAGCTGAAAATGAATTCTTTTGAAAGAATCCAATTGGTTTTTGTTTTTTCTTCATCTAGTTATAAAATCTCTTGCCCATTCACAATCTCTGTTCTAGGTGGGTTTTCCTTTTTTTAATTTAAGGTTGCTTAATTTTTTCAAGTCTGACACCGCCTTTTCTCACCAAACAGTGAGGTTGGACAATTTATAATTACTCTGGGTGTGTGCTACATAGTTTTTCAAGTTTATAGGTGTGATATGCTTATTTTTGGAAACAGGGAAAGCTTATGCTGATATTGCACAGTAGAAAAATGCACATAGTAAAAAAAGTTTAATCATGGAGAATTAGTGAACTCGCTTTGAAGAGAAACTCTACACTCTAATTATGCCCATGAGGCAGGGGACCCATTATAAAAGAATCTTTGCCTTACAAAAGAAGCCAGTCCCACTGAAGTTCCCTAAAGAGACACATTTCCATGGTGCACTGTGAATACTATTTTGATGGCAAAATTTTAGCAAACACACTCTTTTTTAGCACCAGATCACCTTGCAATACTAGATGCCACTGCATTCCTGGGAAACACAAAATTAGAGCGTAAGATAAATTTAAAGAGAATTGACTTTGGAAATACAACTGCTATATCCTGATTCTAGTGGACACCCCTGATACAAATCATTATTTCAGTATGATACTGCTGATTGTTTTATTTAATCGTCTATAGTAACTCATTTCTAGTAGTTGCTCAAAAATATTTGCTAAAATTATTATTTTATACTCTTATTTGCTCTGGGGGGATGTACTGTTATTGTTTTCATTTTGTTTTTCATAATTGGGCTATGGCTCTATTTAGCTACTGCAAAAGATGTAGGGTGAAGTGATCTTAACTTTCTTCCAGCCTCTACACTTCATGGTGACCAATATGCATTTTTTCGCTTCCATTCTCATTCTCTAAGCTTCCTTTAAAGTCTGTTCAACCATACCCCCTTTCTCCATCTTACTACTGCTAGAAATGGTCTTTTGCTTTCCCTTACTCTCCTTTCCTTTATCCCAAGACTAAGCTTATTAGCAAATGTTGCTCTAAAATTCTCTCTCATCTTCACTTATTTTTAAAAATTGTTTTAATATAAAGATAATATATGCAGATGGTAAAGAATTCAAGCAGCACAAAGGATATACAGTATCTATATGTCTCCCTTCCTCCTCTTACCCTCAGTCATTTGATACTGAGAGGCAAATGCTGATCCCAGTCCCTTATATATTATTCCAGTGATACTGCATCATAAATGACTGTATATGGATATCTGTATCTCTTTATATTGAGGCAAAATTCATATAACATAAAAGTAACCATTTTAAATTGAACAATTCAGTGGCATTTAGTACACTCACAGTGTTATACAAGCACTTAATCTGATTCCAAATCATTTTTATCATCCTCAAAGAAAACCCCATACCCATTAAGCAATTACCACCCATTCTCCTCTTCTCCCAGCCCCTGACAACTATCTATCTGTCTTATCTCTATGAATTTACCTATTCTGGATATTTCATATAATTGGAATCACACAATGTGTACTCTTTTGTGTCTAGCTTCTTTTGTTAATATAAGGTTTTTGAGGTTTATCCACATTGTAGCATATATCAGTAATTCATTGCTCTTTATGACAAAACATTATTCATTTGCATGTATATACCACAATTTGTTTATCCATTCATCCATTGATGGGTAGATGGTTTCCACTATTTTGCTCTTGTGCATAGTGCTACTATGAACATTAGGGTACAAGTATTTGTTTGGGTAGCTGTTTTCAATTCTTTTGGGTATATAGTTGGTAGTGGAATTGTTGGGTTATATGATACTGCTATGTTTAACTTTTGAGGAACCATCATACTGTTTTCAACAGTAGATGAACGATTTTGCATTCCCACCAGCAATATACAAGTGTTCCAATTTCTCTACATTCTCACCAATATTTGTGATATACTTTTTAAAACGTTTTTAAAGATTTTATTTAGCCATTTTTGTAGGTGTGAGGTGGTATCTCATTGTGGTTTGGATTTATATTTCCCTAATGACTAATAACATTGTACCTCTTTCCCTGTGCTTATTGCCTATTTGTATACTTGTTTTTAAAATAAAGTTCTATTTAAGTGCTTTTACCATTTTTAAACTGAATTATTTGCTTTTTTGTTGTTGAGGTGTAAGAGTCCTTTATATATTCTGGATAGTGGAACCTTATCAGATATATGATTTAGAAATATTTTTTCCTATTCTATAGGTTGTCTTTTCCCTTTCTTGATGGTGTATTTTGATGCAGAAATGTATTTATTTTGATGAAATCAAATTTATCTCTTTTTTCTTTGTTTCTCATACTTTTGGTGTCATATCTAAGAATCCGTTACCAAATCCAAGGTCATAAAGATTTATTCTTATGTTTTTGTTTTCTTCTAAGAGTGTTATGGTTTTAGCTCTGATATTTATGTCATTGATCCATTTTGAGTTATTTTTTTTTATATGGCATGAGATAGGTGTCTACCTTCATTCTTTTGTATGTAGATATCCAGTTGCCTCAGAACTATTTGTTGAAGAGATGATTTTTTCCTCATTAAATGGTCTTGGCACCCTTGGGGAAAATCAATTAACCAGGGATGTAAGAATTTATTTCTGGACTCTCAATTCTATTCCATTGATCTCCATGTCTATTGTTATACCTGCGCCACAGTCCTGATTACTGTATCTCTATAGTAAGTTTTGAAATCGGGAAGTGTAAGTCCTCCAACTTCGTTTTATTTTGGAATATTGTTTTGGCTATTTGATTTCCTTGCAATTCAATATGAATTTGAGGATAGGTTTTTCCATTTCCGCTAAAATAGCCATTGAAATTTTGATAGAGATTGCATTGAATCTGTAGGGTTAGAGATTGCGTTGAATTGTTTGGGGGTAGTATTGACACCTTAACAATATCAAGTTTTACAGTTCATGATAAAGGATTTTTTTTTCATTTATTTAGGTCTTTTTAAATTTCTTTTAACAATGTTATGTAATTTTCAATGAGTATGAGTTTGACCTCCTTGGTTAAATTTATTTCTAGGTATTTTATGCTTTTAGAAGCTATTGTAAAATAGCATCATTGTCCTAATTTCCTTTTTGGAATGTTCATTGCTGGTGTATAGAAACACAACTGATTTTTATGTGTTGATCTTGTAACTCTGCAGAATTTGTTTCATAGGTCTAGTAGTTTCTCTCTGTGTGGATTCTTTGGGATTTCTATATATAGGAGCATGTCTTCTGTGAATAGAGATAGTTTTACTTCATCCTTTCCAATTTGGGTGCCTTTGATTTCCCTTTCTTGCCTGGTTACTCCAGCTGGAATTTCCAGTACCATGTTGAACAGAAGTGGTGAAAGTGCGCATTCTTGTCTTGTTCCTGATCTTAGTAGGAAAGCTTTTAGTTTTTAACCATTGAGCACAATCATACCTGTGAGTTTTTCATAAACGTCTTTTGTCATGTTGAGAAAGTTCCATTCTCTTCCTAGTTTGATGAGTGTTTTTATCATGAAAGGGTGTTGGATTTTGTACAATATTCCTTGAATGTCAATTGAAATGTCATGTGTTTCTTCCTTGATTTTATTAATGTGGTGTATTACATTGATTGGTTGTCTTAAGTTGAACCATTTATGTATTCCTTGCATAAATCCCAATTGATCATCATGTGTAATCCTTTTAATATGTTATTGAATTTGGTTTGCTAGTATTTTGTTGAGGATTTTTACACCTATGTTTTTGAGGGAAATTGGTCTGTAGATTTCTATGCTTGTGTTGTCTTTGTCTGTCTTTCAGAGTAGAGTAATACTAGCTTCATAGAATGACTTAGGAAGTGTTTCCTCTTCTATTTTTTGGAAAAGTTTGAGAAAAGATGGTGTTAATTCTTCTTTAAGTGTTTGGTAGAATTAACCAGTGAAGTGTTTTGGTCCTGAACTTTTCTTTGTTGTGATTTTTTAAAAATTACTGATTCAATATCTTTACTTATCATAGATCTGCTCAGATATTCTATCATCTTGACTTGGTTTTAGTTCTAGAAGTTTATCCATTTCATCTGGGTTGTCTGATTTGTTGGCACATGATTGTTCATAGTATTCTCTTATAATCCTTTTTATTTCTGTAAGGTTGGTAGTAATGACCTCATTTTCATTTTTTATTTTAGTTATTTGCATCTTCTCTTTGTTTTTCTTAGTCAATTTGGCCAAGGGTATGCTACTTTGGTTGCACCCCATAAGTTTTGGTATGTTGTATTTTCATTATCATTCATCTCTAATTACTGATTTTCATTGTGATTTATTCTTTAGTTTATTGGTTGTTAAGGAGTGTCTTGCTTAATTTCCACATACTTCTGAATTTTCCAGTTTTTGTTCTGCTATTGATATCTAGCTTCATTCAATTGTGGTTGGAGAAGACACTTTGTATGATTTCAGTCCTTTTAAATTTATTGAGACTGGATTAGTGTCCTAACGTGTGGTTGATTCTGGAGAATGTTTCATATGCACTTGAGAAGAATATGTTGGGGTGTTTATATATTTCTGTTAGTTTTAGTTTGTTTATAGTGTTTCATTCCCTTTATTTCTTTATTGATACCCTCCCTCCGTGTCCTATCCATTATTGAAGGTAGAGTATTGAAGTGTTCAATGATTTATTATAAAACTGTCTATTTATCCCTTTAATTCTTTCAATGTTTGCTTCATTTATTTGGGACTTGGTGTATTTTTTCTATGTTTTGGATAGATTTATCTTTTAGCTGTATATAATACCCTTCTTCTACTCATTAAATACTGTTTTGTTTTTTTTTTACTTAAAGTCTATTTTATATGATATTACTATAGATACTCCAGCTTTCTTTTGGTTTCTGTTTGCACGAAATGTCTTTCCTTTCCCTTTCAAACTATTTGTGACTTTGGCTCTAATGGAAATCCCTTGTAGAAAGCATATAGATAAATCATGCTCTAAAAAAATCCATTTTGCTTTCCTTGGTCTTTCAGTTGGTGAATTTAATCCATTATACACTTAAAGTGATTTCTGATAAGGAAGAACTTCTGCCACTTTGCTATTCATTTTAAGTACGTCTTATATCATTTTTGTTCTTTAATTCTTTCTTCTTTTGTGCCTGATTGATATTTTTGTGTACTGTTTTGATTGCCTGTGCATTTTCATTTCTGTATATTTTTTAGTTATTTTCTTAGTGGTTACCATGGGGATCACAATTAACATGCTAAATTTATAACAATGTAGTTTGAATTGTTACCAATTTAGCTTTTATAGCGTACAAAAATTCTACTTCTATGGAGCTCTGATCCTCCTTATGTTGTTATTGTCACAAATTACATCTTTATATGTTGTTTGCACATTAACATAGATTAATATTTATTTTTATACATTTATCTTGGAATCATATAGGAGATAAAAAGAGAATTTACAAATGAAAAATACAGTAAAACTGGCTTTTATATTTACCTATGTAGTTAATTTTACCAGAGTTGTTTATTTCTTCATATGGCTTCGAGTTATCGTTAGGTATTCTTTTATTTCAACCTTAAGTACATTACTCCCTTTACTATTTCTTATAGAGCAGGTTTACTTGTGACAAATTCCCTCAGATTTTATTTATCTGGGAATTTTTCAATTTCTCTTTCCTTATTAAAAGACAGTTTGGCTGAAAATAGAATTCTCAGTTGACAGGGTTTTCTTTTTCTCTCAACGTTTTGGATATATCATCCCACTGCCTTCTGGTCTCCATAGTTTCTGATGAGAAATAGGTTGTTAAACTTATTGAGGATCTTGTGTTTGATGAGTTGCTTCTCTCTTACTGCTTTCAAGATTCTCTCTTTGTCTTGGACTTATGTCAGTTTGATTATAATGTTTCTCAATGTGGGTCTCTTTGAATTTATCCTACTTGGAATTTTTTGTGCTTCTTAGATGTGTAGATTTACATCATTCATCAAATTTGCAATGATTTTGGCCATTATTTCTTTAAATATTTTTTGTTACACTCTCACCCTTCTTCTGTGACTCCCATAATGTGTATGTTGATATTCTTGATTTTGTCCCATAGGCTCTTAGACTCTCTTCACTTTTGTTTATTTTTTTCCTTTCTAATCCTCAGATTGGATAATTGTCCAAATTTATTCTACTTGGAGTTTGTTGAGCTTCTTGGACACATAGTTTCTCATCTCTGATAATATTTGGAAAGGTATTGGCTATTATTTCTTTAAATATTCTTTATGCCCCTTTCTCTTTCTCTCTTGTCCTTTTGGGACTCTCATAATGTGTATGTTGATATGTGTGATGGTATCCCACAGGTCTATTAGGTTCTGTTCACTTTTATTCATTCTTTTTACTTCTCACTTCTCAGACTAGATAATATCAATTTTCCTGTATTCGTTCAAGTTCACTGATCATGTCTTCTGCCTGATCAAATCTGCTGTTGAACACCTCTAAGTGATTTATTTTTTACTTCAACTATTGTACTTTTCTGCTCCAGAATTTCTATTTGGTTCCTTCTTATAATTTCTATCTCCTTGTTGATATTTTCTATTTGTTCATAAAACATTTCTTGGTTTCCTTTAGTTATTTGTCCATGTTTTCCTTTAACTACTTAAACATATTTAAGGCAGTTTATTTAAAGTCTTCATCTAGGACATCCAATGTCTAGGCTTCCTAAAGGATGGTTTATGTCATTTTCTCTTTTATCTGTGAATGGGTCATACTTTCCTGTTTCTTTGTATGCCTTGTAATTTGGGGTTGTAAGGTAGATAAGTTAAATATTAGAATGTGTTAACTCTAGAAATCAGATTCTGTCCCCTCCCCAGAGTTTGCTGTTATTGATTGTTGAGGTCTGCAGCCATCCATTTGTTTAGTGACTTTTACTAACTACTTTTGCAAAAACTGTACTCTTTGTCATGTGTGGTCACTGAAATTTCTCTTCTGTTACCTCAATGGTCAGCCTGACATGGCAGAGATTTTCTTAAACTCCTGGAGCAAAAAGAAAAATAAATACTCTCTCAGTCTTTTCAAATTGATGCTTAGTCAGGTACTCCTTCAATGCTAAGTCAGGCCACATATGACTCTGCCTTAACCTTCACCTCTTGATAGTACTCGTCCCAAAGATCAGCTAGGGATGCAAGTTTAAGGTCCTTTCATGTCTTTTCTGAACATACTTCTGTCTATAGGCATATACTTTGCACTCCAGATTCCCTGGTATATAGTAGCCTTCAAAGCCCTATTCCTCCAAGAATCTTCCTTGTCAGCCTCCTGTTTTTCAGACTTTTCAGTTTGTGTGATGCTTAACTTCTTTTCCATTTTTTTTCCCCAGGCATCTAGGGGTAGTCTATGTCTTTAAATGTTTTCATCAAACACTGATCAGAAAGCACTCCAGCCTGAGGGGGATGAAACAAAAATCAACTTTTGCACCCATCCCTTAGAGAACTGCCAGTCAAGTCAAAATGCACCACAATTTTTAAAAAATAAAAGTCCATATTACACCTCTGGCACCAGCCACACCACAAATGTGTTCTGCTGTTCACACAGCCACTGCTGAATTGGGAAATGGGGAATGGTAGGTGGATAAGCAAAAATACCACAACACTTTGTATTGAAATTTAGATGTTTCTTTGCTCCTTAAGCACTCCCCTGGTTACTGCAAGAATTTGTTTAGATTTGAGAGTTCTGAAAAAGTTAATTCTGTCAGTTTTGTGAGCTTACTGGTTACTTCAGTGGAATGACATATTCTTGATGCTTCCTACTCTGCCATTTCCATGATGTCACATTTCTATATCTCTTCTTGCATATGTATTAATTGTTAATGACAAGTTGTATTTGAATCCATTCTCATTAATAAATATTAGAGAATTACAAATAAAGATAAAATACCTTGGCCACCAACACTAATCTTGCTCTCTTTAACCACTGTATAGCCCTTTCCTCAAAGAAAAAGCCATATTTATTATTATGAGTTTGTTATAAGACCTTTAAAAACTACACCAATATGTGTGTTTATGTTTGTGTGTGTGTATGTGGTTTACATAACTTGTGTCATATTATGTGCACTATTCTACATGTTGTTTTCTTTATTCAGTTTTATGGTTTGGAAAGCTCCCCATAGATCTGGTTCATTATGCCTACTTTTAATTTATACTCATTGCTAAACAACTTCACTCTCAATCTCTCCACTACAAGTTTTTTAAATCCTAGAGGGAGGAAAGAGAACGAGAACTGGGAGTAGCAACTAGGAATCAAGAAACTGATTCTGGCAAGAGAAAACTGAAAAGAGCCAGCATGAAATGTTCTCAAGATGATTCACCTTCTCTTCTGGAAAAGGAATGGGACCCACTAATCCTCTTGATCAACTCTTCTTTGGTTATAATTTATTTCTCTAAATGTTCTCTTAGCTGGAAGTAATCTCTTTTTCTTAATCACCACAGCACTATGGTCCTTTCTCACCTGTAACAACCCATATCTGATGGAATGTATAAAGAACATATACAGAATATATAAAGAATTTCTACACATGAAAATGTAAAAAGACAAACCACAAGCATAAAAAAATGACACAAGACATGAACAGGCATGTCATAAAGGAAGATATTCAAATTGTCAATGAGTGCAGGAAAAGGTGAACCATGTCATTATTTACCAAGTAAAAAACAATTAAAACTAGTACAATGTGATACTATATCCCATTGTGTAAAATAAGAATTCATGGGTCTATAATAAGAAATAGATAAATAAACAAATACATGAATAAAGACGTAGGGAAATCTATTCTTTATAGTAAAATGTTAACCAATAAATATATGTTTACTTGTACTACAGTCATTTTATGTAGTTATATCACATCTCCCTAAAGCTATACACTTTGAATCAAAGTTTATAAGAATGAGATTCTCATACACTACTTTAAATTCTCTATTTAAAGCAGTGGTTGGTAGATGTGTTAATTAACACAATGGGGGATGCCTTTCACAGTGTATACATATATCAAGTCATCATGTTATATACTTTAAATATCTTATAATGTTATTTGTCAATTATACCTCAATAAAACTGAAAAAATAAAGCAGTGGTCAGCTACTCTGTTCTGAATATATAAAGGAGATCAACAAATAATGTTAGTAAGAATGAATGAAAAAGAAAAATACGGGTTTCCCCTGCTATTTTTGGATGTTCCTGTGAAACCTTTTCTAAGCCAAAATGGTGTCAAGCGTAGAAACAATTACCACTAATTTATATGGGAAAAAGTTTTGAGCATTCCCAGACCGCCAAAATAACCTACCAAATCATACCAAATAACACATAAAACCTAAAATAACACTAACGAATAGTAAAAGCAGGAATGATATGATAAATACACAGCCTATATAAAGTAGAAATAATGTATGTACACTGTAGTTTCACTTACCAGAATTGGGAAGACAGTGAGCAAACCGGAAGGCTGATAGGTGGTGTTGATGATGGTGTGTTAGGCTGAGTGGTCAGAGGTTAGGGTGGTGGGAGGTATGGGAGACTGGAGTGTAGGGGAGAAAGGAATAGGGTCATCTACTAACATTGTCATCTGAATCCATTAGGGCAGGCAGGTCACTAATACCTACACCTTCTTCTACGTCTGCCTGCCTTGATGTCAAAGGTTGAGGTTTGTCATCTGCTGTGGCTGATGTGGCTGATGTGGAAGGCTTGAAATAGGATAGCATGCTTGAATGCTTAGCCTCTATAACCACTGGCTGCAAAACAAACACTGAACACTATTTTCCATTTTTGCCTTTTTTTTTGTAAAAGTGAAAACCCTCTTCAGATTTCCTTTGGTTAGCAAAAGCAGGTATTCATGTAGGTCTTTCATAAAAGCAAAGTGAACTTTCTGAAAGCAGGGGAAACCTGTATGTACATTTTTTATGCTATTCCCTTAGATGTTATGATTTATCATCACTTGCAGAATCCAATTAGAGTTGACCATTCTTTCTGTTGAATATTTCTTAGTTTATAGGAGAATAATTATTTTTTCTCTTGCTTGTAAATATAACATGAGAATCATTACTTAGTTAAAACATTTTTTTAAAGTTGCACATTTGGGGCCAGCCTGGTGGCATAGCGGTTAAGTTCACATGCTCCACTTTTGGCGGCCCCCAGTTCGCAGGTTCAGATCCCAGGCACAGACTGACGCACCACTTGTCAAGCCATGCTTTGGTGGTGTCCCATATAAAAGTAGAGGAAGATGGGCATGGATGTTAGCCCAGGGCCCTTCCTCACCACTACCACCAACAAAAAAGTTGCTCATTTATATTTCTGCGTCTGATTCCTATATAACTGTGAGCATGTTGATATTTCCCTATTATCTTTGATATTAGCTTTTACTTTTTTCACCTCACCTGTCTACCTTATTTCTGTATCTCACTAAAGCTTTTCATGTTATGCTTTTTTCCCTAAATCTTAATAATTGCACCAAAATATTTATAAACTACAGTTACTGCCTTTCTTTTTAAATTTCTAAGAGCTTCATTGAAGTATCATTGACATACAACAAACAACACATATTTAAAGTACACAATTAGATAAGTTTTGACATGTGTGACAAAAACCACCAGAGTCAACATAGTGAACATATCCATCATCCCCCCAATTTTCCTTGTGCCCTTTTGAAGTCCCTTCCCCATCACCTACCCATCCCATCACCTCTATCCTCAGAAAAGCCTTGATCTGCTCTCTGTCAATATTAATTAGTTTTCATTTTCTAGAGTTTCACATAAATGGAATCATAAGTATGTGCTTTATTTTGTCTGAATTGTTTCACTCAGCATAATTATTTTGAGATTCATTCATGTTGTGATGTGTGTCAATAGTCCATTACTTTTCATTTCTGAGTTGCGTTCCATTGTGTGGATATTCCACATTTTTTTAACCATTCACCTGTTGATGGACATTTGGGTTGATTACAGTTTGGGGCAATTATAAATAAAGCTGCAGAACATTTGTGTGCAAGTCTTTGTATGGACATATTATTTTATTTCTCTTGGGTAAATACCTAGCAGTGTAATGGCTGGATCATATGGTAGGTTCATATTTAACTTTTTAAGAAACTACCAAACTAATTTTTAGAATTTCTGTTCCATTTTTATTTCCACAATGGATGAGAGTTCCAGATTTTCTACATCCTTGCCAACACTTAGTATGATCAAGCTTTTTTATTTTAGCCATTCTGACATATGAATAGTAGTATCTCATTGTGATTTTGATTTGTGTTTCTCTAATGACAGAAAATGTTGAGTATTTTTGCATGTATTTGCAGGACACTTGTCTATCTTCTTTGGTGTGCATGCTTGGTAATTTTTATTCCAGGATTCCAGACATTGTGAATTTTACTTTGTTAGACACTGGATATGTTTATAATGTCTATACATATCTTTCAACGTTGTTCTAAGATGCAGTTAAGTTACTTGAAAACAGTTTGGCTTTTTTTTCTGTTTTTGCTTTTTAAATTTGTGAGGCTAGATTGGAGCAGTACACAGTCTAGAGCTATTTTCCACTTCTGATACAAGATACTTCTGATACTCTATCCAATTTTATATGATTCATGAGATTTTCCAGACTGTGGTGGGAGCAGGCACTATTCCTGTCCCTGTGTGAGCACCAGACACTATTACCTCTCATTCCCCCATGCAGCCTTGGATAGTTTTCTTACATACATGTCCTGGTGAATATTCAAATGAGGACTTGAGGGAAAAAAACGCTACAATTCTTTGGGGTTCTCTCTCTGTGTCTGTCTCCTCTCTGGTATTCTGCCTCAAGATCTTTAGATGCCTTGGTCTCCTCAGAACATCAGTTCTGTCTCTTCAACTTAGGGAGTTCACTGGGCTCTGCCTGGATTCCTCCTCCCCGAGCTATGGCCTAGAATCTAGCTCTAAGCTGGGGCAATCATAAGGCTCACCTCATTTCTCAGAGATCTCTATCCTTTGATACCCGAAAATCATTGTTTCATGTATTTTGTCCATTTTTTTGCTTGTTTCAGGATGGTGGGTAAATCTGGTCCCTGTTATTTCATCTTGGTCCTAGTAAAGATACTCTTATCTTCCTTTGTATGCTGTTTATCAAGCAACTTTTTTTGTCTGTATCATACAGCCTAGTAATATTATCTTATTTACTCTCTCACCATCTCACAAAATGCAGTCAGTTTATCATATTCAATTTAAAATCTAGAAATTTCCAGATTTGCATATTTGGGAAACTAAGAAAATGGCAATAATTAGTATCATTGGTATTTATTTCAAGTTAATACCACTGCTCATTCTAAGAATTATCACCATAATTGACCACTTTGAATGTCTGGTGAATGGCTGAAATTTCCTAAGGTATCACTCACTACTCAATGTGGTAACCAGATACTTTTGAGAAGGAATTTTCCAATCTGGAACTCTCTGAAGAGATATCTATTAGATCTAGAGAATTCTGCAACTAGATTTTTATTTGGGGCCTAGATATAAATGCAGCCTACTAGGTCTCATTTGTGCCACTATTAAAGACTATAGACCTCTGCACCAGAGTATTTGTGATTCTTGCTAAAAATGCATATTTTATGGCCTCAAACCAGACCTACTGATCAGAATCTCTGAGGTTAAGTCCCTAGTACCTCAGGCAATTCTTATGGACATTAATGTTTGAAACATATTACTATAAGTTGCTATAAACAATCATTAGAAAACAACAGTAACAGTCATCTTGAATGCCAAAGAGAAATCATTTTGAACAGTGCCCCAACCTCAGTGCTTCTCTTGAGTATTTTGGCTAACTCATTTTTACTGAAGCCAAAAAGATCTTGATATTTTACTCTTTACTCATAGATACAATTTTTAAATTCTCTAATTATTTATTTTATTTTCTGTCTGTTCTTCAAGTGTTACAACAGGTCCCAAGGAAAGAGCACTGGGTTGAGAATCAGAAGATCTGGGATAAGAAAATAGTCAAAACTGGATTGTGCATAAGTTTCTGACTTGAGGTCCAGGACATTCACCACTATTTTAATTGTATACATTCATATATTCTTCATCTTCTTCATATCCTTGGTAATAACTGCAAATATTAGTGATATTTGCAAACACACTCACAAATTCTAGAATTTTAACAAAAATTGATGTGGTTTTTTTATGTCTTTCATACCTCTCATCATCTCATGTCCCAAGATCTTAACTTTATCTTTGATAATCTTTTGAGTTCTAAACATTCTAAAGTTAGGCTCCGACCTAGTAAGTGAAAAAATTTGCTATATTTATAAACTTCTTATTTAATTTAATTTGTGCCCATTGCGGGTAGAATCAGACATTCTGAAAATCAAGAAATACTACACATATGGCTTCCCTCCATTAGGTCATCTTTCTTTGTCTAACTGCTTGCATGGGAGTGGTGTGAGGTGTGTATTCTGGCTGTTCTTGTTACTTCAGAGTACTGGTTCTCAGCAGAGGACAGTTTTTCCCCTCCAGCGACATTTGGAAAACTGTCATTAGTAGATTGTAATGCCTTGTGGGGGTGCTAGTGGCATTTAGTGGGTAGATGTCAGGGATACTGCTAAGCATCCTAAAATGCACAGGACAGCCTCCTCTCCCCCAAACACAGAATTTTCTAGTCCAAAATGGCAATAGTATTAAGGTTGTGAAACCCTATTTCAGACTAATAGAGTTAAGATTTTAGATGGATGTACCCTTGTAGATATTTTCTGCATCATTCTAGAACTCTTATGAGCATCTAGGAAATTACAGCCTTGCATGATAAAAGTGTGTTTTTTGTTTTCTTTCACACCACATTTTTTTTCTTTAGCAAAGAAGTAGTATGGGAGAGAAAAAGGGTGTATTTGCAGAGAAGATAAATTGATAAGGGGTAACTACTAAAGCTGAATCATAAGAAGAGGATTAGACTTTTCTTCTAAATATTTATAGCTAGCTTAAGAAATTCATTCCTTTAAAGGGGGTAAAAATGCTAATGTGGGAGAACTCAGCTTCCTCCCCCTAAAGATCAGTGATTGGACAGCTGTCCACAAACAAAAACAGCTCTGGGAGACTCCCAGAATCCACTTAGGAAATTTTAGCAACACTGTGGAACAAAAAAACTGACAATAACCACACAAGAAGAGAAGGAAGACAACTTCATTTTGCCTGCATCATCCTATCCTGCAAGCTGGCATTGTTCAGTACCAAGAAGGAATCTCCCTTCTAGAAAGAGTTCCTCTCACCCAGAAAGGAAAAACTGGGTGAGCAACCAGCTTATTCAGCCTTGTGGGGCACTGTCAAAAGGTTCAACTTCAGTTTCACCCCACCTAGACTGAAATGTATTGAGTTGGCTAAGATCAAGGAAGAAAAGCAGAGGCTATTATTAGCAGACAGCAGGAGCAATCAGGTTCACAGACACCTGGTCTGCAGACAAACTCAGCAGAATTCACCACTGACAGAGCCAAAGGCAAGCACAGCCACCAGGTACCCCTGCAAATCTCACCAGCTTTTGCTTCACAGATATTTGTATTGGCTGACCCTATCCACCTGAGTCCATCCCCCTACCCCTGCCAGAGCCTTTGACCCACACTAGCAGTCATCCAAGGTTTCACGGCTTCACAAGTGTAAGACACTAGACACCTGAGTCTCTCCCCACCCCACTCTATCCCGGAATCCACCCTCACAACCAAAATGGGTGAGTGCAAGACACCAGCCTAGGACCTCCAGCTGACACCTACCACTGTGCCCATGCTTGGGAAGAGTATCTCCAGCTGTGTACCTGCATGCCACCAGCCTGACACCACCATTGGCCTACACTGCAGTGTGTACAAATGGGGGGAGAGTGTGCAGCCACAGATGAGTACACAACAACCAGGGTCCCCTGCAGCTGCTTGTGGGCTGGATAAGGCCCTGCCTTCTATCACTGACTGGCACCACTGTGCCTATCCATAAGTAGCCCATCCAGCCATGTACCTGCATGCCCCTAGCTTGATCCCCACCACCATCCTCCACTGCAGTGTGCACACCCAAGGAGAATGAGTGCAGCCACAGGAGAGCATACCAACATCCAGGGGTCCAGCAGCTGCTTGTGGACACAGATTAGGCCCTGCTTTCTGGTAACTGGCCCACACCACTGAGCCCACCTGTATCTAGTCCCTCCAGCTGTGCACTTGCACAACCCTTGCTCAAACCCTGTCACTAGCATCCACTGCAGTGTGTATGCCTCTTCCCCCATCACAGCGGGGGGAGCCCATGACACAGATCACCCCAAAAGCAGCAAAGGTGCTTGGCAGCCTGGTAACCCTGGTAGTGATGCCCATGACTACAGTGATACCATAAGCAGCAAGGCACCCAGAAACCTCAGGGTCACAAGCAGCACAATGAGGACACTGATGACACCTTTGGCAGAGGTAGTTGAAGGTGGAAAGTGCAGGTTCTAAAATACAATCAGAAGCAGCTCAGAATCAAAATAAACAAAGCCTTACCTAAATAAGAAAAGTGTTTGCTACCACAAATGCACTGGCAGAGGAATAACTCATGAAGCATCATGACAAACCATGGTAAGATGGTATCACCAAAAAGAGAAAAAATTATCCAGAAACCAAACTTGAAGTCACAGAACATTATGATCTAACTGATAGAGAATTCAAATTAGCTTTCATGGAGAAACTCAATGAGCTACAAGAAAACTCAGAAAGACTGTTCAATGATCTCAGGAATAAAATTAATGAACACAAGAATTACTTCACCAAAGAGACTGAAACTCTTAAAAAGAACCAAACAGATATTCTGGAAGTGAAGAATTCAATAAATGAGATGAGGAATAAGTGGAAAGAATTAGAAATAGAGCAGACCATATGGAAGAGAGAATTAGCAAGCTGGAAGATATAGAAAACTAGGCATGATTCAGGCAGAAGAGGAGAGAAAACTAAGATTTAAAAAATGGAGAAATTCTAAGAGAAATATCCAACTCAATTAGGAAAAGCAACATAAGGATAATGGCTATCTCAGAAGGGAGAAAGGAAAAAATAATAGCTGCAAACTTCCCAAGCCTGGGGAATGAATGGGATGTAAAAGTACATGAAACTAATAGAACACCTAATCATCTCAATGCGAAAAGACCTTCTCTAAGGCACATTATGTTAAAACTGTCAAAAGTCAATGACAAAGAAATAACATTAAGGGTGACCTGAGAGAAAAAAATATATATAAATTACAAAGACCCACCATTAAGCTATCTGGAAATTTCTCAACAAAAACTCTACAAGCAAGGAGAGAGTGGAATGATATATTCAAAATATTGAAGGACAAAAGCCATCACCAAGAATACTCCATCCAGCAAAGTTATCTTTCAAATATCAAGGAGAAATAAAAGCAAACAAAAACTGAGGGAGTTCATTGCCACTTCACTTACCTAACAAGAAATCATGAAAAGAACTCTTCTACTGAAAAGAAAAGGCAAAGCTATACAAAACTTTAATCAAGGTGATAAATAGATAGAATCAGAAAATTGTATCTCTATATCTGACTAGGTTATTAAAAACTTAATTATAACACTAAGGCCAAAGGGAAAGAAAGCATTAAAAATAATTATAACCACTTCAATTTGGTAACAAACTCACAATGCAAAAGGGATAATTTGTGACAACAAAAACATAGAAGGAAAAGAGGAAAAGGATGAAACATGCATAGGCAAATGGAGATGATATCAGCTAAAAATGAACTATCTCATCTTTGAGATTTGTTATACAAACCACATGTTAACCACAAAACAAAAATTTGGATCAGAGTCACAAAAGAAAACAAAACAAAAAGTGGAAACTGAGAAACATGTCACAGAAAACCACCAAATTGAAATGGCAGATAGAAACACAAGGAGAAAGAAACAATTAAAATATAATGCAACCAGAAATCAAAATATAAAATGTCAGTAGTAAGCCCTCATATATCAGTAATCACCATAAATGAAAATGGATTGAATTCACCCATCAGAAGACACAGAGTGGCTGGATGGATTAAAAAACAAGACCCAACAATATGCTGCCTCATATACAAACATAGGCTCAAATTGGAAGGATGGAAGATGATACTCCTAGAAAATGGCAACCCAAAGAAAGTGGGTATAACCATACATATATCAGGCAAAATAGACTTCAAACCAAAAAAGTTAACAAGAGACAAAAATGGGCATTATATAATGATAAAAGGAACATTCTACCAAGAAGACATTATTAATATATATGCACCTAACATAGGAGCACCAAAGTATATAAAACATGCATTAACAGGCCTAAAGGGAGAAATTGACAGAATCACAATAATAGTAGGGGAATTTAACACCCCACTTACATCAATGGATAGATCATCCAGACAGAGAGTCAACAAGGAAGCATTGGCCTTAACTGAAACACTAGACCAGATGGACTTAATAGATTATATATATATATATATATATATATATATATATATATAAGTTCCATTCAAAAGGAAAAGAATATACATCCTTCTCAAGTGCACATGGAACATTCTAGAAGATAGACTATATGCTGGAAAAAAAACAAGACTGTATAAATATTAGAAAATTGATACCATATCAAGCATTTTTCTGACCACAATGGTATGAAACTAGAAATCAACTACAAGAAGAAAGCTGGAAAAGTCACAATTATGTGTAAACTAAATAATATGCTACTGAACAACTATTGGATCAATGAAGAAATCAAAAAATACCTGGAGACATATGAAAATAAAAATACCACATACCAAAATCTATGCAAGCTGCAATAGTGGTACTAAGAAGGAAGTATATATCAATACAGGCCTACCTCAACAAGCCAAAAAAAATCTCAAATTAACAATCTAACACTACACCTAAAAGAACTAGAAAAAGAAGAACAAACAAAGCCTAAAGTCAGTAGAAGGGAGGAAATAATAAAAATCAGAGCAGAAATAAACAAAGTAGAGGCTAGAAAGACAATAGAAAAGATCAAAGAAACTAAGAGCTAGTTCTTTGAAAAGATAAACAAAATTGACCAACCCTTAGCCAGACTCACTGGGAAAATAAGACAAGGCTCAAATAAATAAAATCAGAAATGAAAGGTGAGAAATTACAATAGATATCACAGAAATACAAAGGATTATACAGAATACTATGAAAAGCTATACAACAACAAATCGGATAACCTAGGAGAAATGAATAAATTCTTAGAATCATTCAATCTCCCAAAACTGAATCATGACGAAACAGAGAATCTGAATAGATCAACCACTAGTAAAAAGATTGAAACAGTAATCAAAAACCTCCCCCAAAACAAAAGTCCAGGACCAGACAGCTTCTCTGGTGAATTCTACCAAACATTCAAAGAAGATTTAATACCTATGCTCCTCAAACTCTTCCAAGAAATTGAACAGGAAGGAATGCTTCCTAACTCATTTTACAAGGCCAACATTAGCCTGATAACCAAAACCAGAAAAGAACAACACACAAAAGGATAATTGTAGGCCAATATTGCTGATGACCATAGATGCAGAAATCCTTAACAAAATATTAGCAAATTGAATACAAAATACATTAAAAGGATCATGCACTACAATCAGGTGGGATCTACTCCAGGAATAAAGGAATGGTTCAATTTTCACAAATCAATCAATATGATAGATCACATTAACAAAATGAAGAATGAAAGTCACATGATCATCTCAATAGATGCATAGAAAGCATTTAAAAAGATTGAACATCCTTTTATGATAAAAACTCTGAATAAAATGGATATAGAAGGAAATTGCCTCAACAAAATAAAGGCCATGTATGACAAAACCACAGCTAGCATCATACTCAATGGTAAAATCTGTAATCTATGCCTCTAAAAACAGCAACAAGACAAGAATGCCCACTCTCTGCAGTCTGATTTGACATAGTAGTGAAAGTCCTAGCCAAAGCAATTAGGCAAGACAAAGAAATAAAAGGTATCCAAATTGGAAAGGAAGAAGTAAAACTGTCACTATTTGCAGATGACATGATTTTATATACAGAAAACCCTAAAGAATCCACCAAAAACTATTAGAAATAATTAATGAACATGGCAAAGTTGCAGGATACAAATTCAATATGCAGAAAATAGTTGCATTTCTATACATTAACAACAAAATAGCAGAAAGTGAAATCAAGAATACAATCCCATTTAAAATCACAACAAAAAAGATTAAAATATCTAGGAATAAATTTAATCAAGAAGGTGAAAGACCCGTACACAGAAAAGTATGACATTGTTGAAAGAAATAAAAGAAAACATAAAGAAATGGAAAGATATTGCATGCTCATAGATTGGAAGAATTAAAATAGTTAAAATGTTCATATTACCTAAAACAGTCTACAGATTCAATGCAATCCTGATCAGAATTCCAATGACATTTTTCACAGAGATAGAACAAGGAATCCTAAAATATATATGGAACAACAACAACAACAACAAAAACCCAGAATAACCAAAGCAATCCTGAGAAAAAGGAAGAAATCTGGAGGTACCACACTCCCTGATTTCAAAATGTACTCTAAAAGCTATAGTAATCAAAACAGCATGGTACTGGAGGGAAAAAAGACACACAGACTAATGGAACAGAATTGAGAGCCCAGAAATAAAACCACACATCCATGGACAGCTAATTTTCAGCAAATGAGCCAGGAACATATGATGGAGAAAGGAAGACTCTTCAATAAATTGTGTTGGGAAAACTGGAGGGTCACTTGAAATAGAATGAAAGTAGACCACTATTTTACACCATACACAAAAATTAATTAAAAATGGATTAACCACTTGAAGGTAGGACCTGAAACCACAAGCTCCTAGAAGAAAATGTAGGCAGCATGCTCTTTGACATCAGTCTTAGCAGTATCTTTTTGAATAGCATGTCTCCTCAGGCCAGGGAAACAAAAGAAAAAATGAACAAATGAGACTACATTAAACTGAAAATCTTCTGCAAAGCCAAAGAAACCATCAACAAAACCAAAAGACAACCTACCAATTGGGAAAAAAAATCTTTGCAAGTCATATATTAGATAAGAGGTTAATATCCAAAATATGTAAAGAATGCTTGCAACTTAACAACAAAAAATAATTAACCTGATCAAAAAATAGGCAGAGGATATGAACAGATATTTTTCCAAAAAAGATATATAGATGGCCAACAGGCACATAAAAAGATGTTCAACATCACTAACTATTAGGGAAATGCAAATCAAAATCACAATGAGATACCAACTGACACCCGTCAGAATGGCTATTAATAAAAAGACAAGAAATAGCCAAGTGTTGGGGAGCACGTGGAGAAAAGAGAATCCTCATGCACTGCTGGTGGGAATGTAAATTGGGGCAGCTGCTGTGGAAAACAGTATGGAGGTTCCTCAAAAAAGTAAAAATGGAACTACCATATGATCCAACTATTCCACTTCTGGGTATTTATTCAAAGAACACAAAAACACTAATTTGAAAAAATATATGCACCCCTATGCTCACTGCAGCATTATTCACAATAGCCAAGACTTGGAAGCAACCTAAGTGCCCATCAACAGAAGAATGGTTAAAGAAGATATAGTGTGTGTGTGTGTGTGTGTGTGTGTGTGTGTGTGTGTGTGTGTGTGTGTATAATGGAATACTACTCAGCCACAAAAAAAATGAGATCTTGCAATTTGTGACTACACGGATGGACCTTGAGGGTATTATGCTAGCGAAATAAGTCAGATGGAGAAAGACAGTCACTGTATGATTTCACTAATATGTGGAAGATAAACAAATAAACACATAGATAAGCAGAACAGATTGGTGGTTACCAGAGGGGAGGGGGTTGGGGGTAGTGTGAAAGGGGTAAAGGGTCACATGTGTATGGTGAAGCATGACAACTAGACTTTCGTTGGTGAACACAATGTTGTCTATGCAGAAGTCGAAATTTAATGATATGCACCTGAAATTTATATAATGTTATAAGTCAACGTTACCTTGATAAAAAATAAAGAATAAGAGAAAATCAGCCTCATGTATGTGACCAATTAAATCAAAGAACAAAGGTGTCTCCCCTAGAGCTTTTTTTCAAAATAAAAAATTAATTAATTAATTTTAAAAAGAAAACACAATATTTACAAAGCACAATAAAGTGAACACAATAAAATTTGGTATGCCTATAGATGCAAAAATTCTCCACAAAATATTAGCAAACAAAATTTAATAGCACACTGAAAGAATCATTCACCATTATCAAATGAGATTTATTCCTGAGATGCAAGGATGGTTCCACACATGCAAATCAATATGTGATTCACCCCATTAATAAAATGAAGGATAAAAATCATGATTATCTCAATAGATGCTCAAAAAGCATTTGACAAAATACAACATCTTTTCATGATGAAAATGCTCAACAAATCAAGTATAGAAAAAATATATCTCAATACAGTAAAGGCCATATATGACACCCAGCTTACATCACACTCAATGGTTAAAGGTTAAAAGTTTTTCCTCTATGATCAGGAACAAGACAATGATGCTCCCTCTCATCACTTATATTCAGAATAGTACTGGAAGTCTTAGCCAGAGAAATCAGGCAAAATAAAGAAATAAAAGGCATTCAAAGAAGAGAGGAAAGAGTAAAATTGTCTTTGCAGATGACATGATTTTATATATAGAAAATCCTGAAGACTCCATCAAAAGGCTGCTACATACAATCAACAAATTGAGTACAGTTGCAAGATTCAAAATCAACTTAGAAAAAATAGTTTCTATACACTAACAACCAAACATCTGAAAAAGAAATAAAGATAATTCTATTCACAATAGCATCAGAACAAATAAAATACTTCAAAGTAAATTTAACCAAGGAAGTAAAAGATTTGTGCACTGGAAACTACAAGACTTAGATGAAAAAATTGAAGAGGATACAAACAAATGGAAAGATATCCCATGTTCGTGAACCAGAAAAATTAATATTGTTGAAATGTCCACATTACCCAAATCCTTTTCTGGATTCAACACAATTCCTATCAAAATTCCAATGGCATTTTTTTTATAGAAAGAGAAAAAACAATCCCAAAAATTGTAGGGAGCTGCATAAAAACCAGAATAACCAAAGCTTTCTTCTTTCTCAGGAAGAAAGCCAGAGACATCACACCATCTGATTTCAAACTATACTACAAAGCTAAAGTAATCAAAACAGGACAGTGTGGCCCTAAATGTAGACACATAGATTAGTGGAATAGAATTGACAGCCCAGAAATAAACCACTGTACATACGGTCAACTAATATTTGACAAGGGAGCCAAGAATTCCCAATAGGAGAAGGATAGTCTCCTCAATAAATGGTGTTGGGAAAACTGGATAACCACATGCAGAAGAATGAAATTGGACCCTATTACCCCACTCACAAAAATTAACTCAAAATGGATTAAACACAAACATAAGATCTGAATCCATCAAACTCCTGGAAGGAAACATAGGGATAAAATTCCTTTACAATGGTCTTGCAAGCAATTTCTTGGATACGACACCAAAACCACAAGCAACAACAGCAAAAATAAACAAATGAGATTACATTGAAGTAAAAAGCTTCTGCACAGCAAAAGAAACCACCAATCAAATGAAAGGCAATCTGTGGAATGGGAGAAAATATTTGCAAACGATTTATCTGATAAAGTGTTAATATCCAAAATATATAAAGAACATATACAACTCAATTGCAAAAAAGGCAATCCAATTTAAAAATGTGCAGAGAAACTCGAAGGACACTTTTCCAGAGAAGACATCCAAATGGCCAATAGGTACATGAAAAGATGCTCCACATCACTAATCATCAGGGGAATTCAAATCAAAACTACAGTGAGATACCATCTCACACCTGTTAGAATGGCTATCATCAAAAAAACAAGCAATAAGAAGCATTGTTGAAACTGTAGAGAAAAGGGAAGAGTTTGGCACTGTTGGTGAGAATGCGAATTAGTACCAGCCTTATAGAAAACAGTATGGGGGTTTCTCAAAATATTACGAATAGAACTACCATATGATTCAGCAACCCTACTTCTGGGTATATATCCAAAGGAATTGAAATAAATCTCTTGTAGAGATATGTTTACTCCCATATTCATTGCAGCATTGTTCACAATGGCCAAGATATGGAAACAACTTAAATGTCCATCGACAGATGAATAGATAAAGAAGACATGGTATATATAAACAATGGAATATTATTCAGCCATGAGAAAGAAAGAAATCCTGGCATTTGTGACAACTTGGATGAATCTTTATGGCCCTATGCTAAGTGAAATAAGTCAGACAGAGAAAGACAAATGTTGTATGATATCACTTATATGTGGAATCTAAAAAAAGCTGAACTCAGAGAAACAGAGAGTAGAGTGGTGGTTACCAGCAGCTGGAAGTTAGGGGAGAATGGGGAGATACTAGTCAAAGGGTACAAACTTCAAGTTATACGATTAACAAGTGCTGGGGATGTAATGTATAGCATGGTGATTACAGCCAATAATACTGTATTATATATCTGAATGTTGCTAAGTAGATCTTAAATGTTCTCACCGCAAAAAAAGAAAGGGTAATTATGTGACAGGATGGAGGTGTTAACTAATGTTCTTATGGTAATTATTTTGCATTATATAAACGTATCAAATCAGCGTGTTGTATACCTTAAAGTTACACAATGTCGTATGTCAATTATATTTTAATAAAGCTGGGAAAATATAAATTCATTCATTTATAAAATAAATATCGATTGAGTGCCTACTATGTGTTAGTAACTACTTAGGCTGCTAGGCTACATGGATAAAATAAGTCAAGTAAGGGCAAAGTGTAATATCGTGTGCTATCCACATTACCTTTATTTTATTTCCCTCTTGTGATTTGGTAGCTATGAAATATTGAAATATTGTACCTATTTGAATTACTGCAAGTGGTTCCCTTAAATTTTTTAAAATAAAACATACTTGGTGTGATATTTGTCTAAGTGTAAATGTCAAAGTCTTGTATAATTATTAATTAGAAACTTAATGTTTGCTAACCCGTAAGTACCGGGGAAACAGTGTCAAACAAGGCAAGTCTCATGAAGCTTACAGGGAACAGAAATACTAAGGAATAATTAAAAGTGTAAAAAATTCAATGAAAGGGAATTATAGGATGATGTGGTATCAGTTAAAATTGGAAATTAACAGAGGTGGGAGGGCTAAGGTTTCAAGCTTTTGAAGACAAATTAATAACATGGGGAAAGCTCATGATAACTCCAATGTAAAAAATGGGACTTGAAACCTGTATGTGTACTATGATCCAAATTTTGTTACATGTTTCTCTCATGATTATGATCCAAATTTGAAATCAGTGTATGCACACAAACACACATGCATATATTTATATACACATGCATATGTATATTATGGGATAGGGGGAGAGGGATAGACAGGGAGGAAAGGAGAGAGAGAGAAGGAGAGGGAGGGAGGGATAGAGAGAGAACAAATGAATGGAAATTCACCAAAATGCTAATAGTTATCTCTGGACGTGGGTACAGTTTTACAGGAGAATTGTCTTTTATTCTTTTCTTCATACTATACATTCTTCTATTTTCCAAATTTCCAACAAAGGAGACATATTGCAGTCATTTTGGAAAACAGTTTGACAGTTTTATATAAAGTTACCTATAATCTTATCATATGATCCAATCATTCCAATTCCTGGTATTTACCTAAGAGAAATAAAAACATACTGTCCACACAGAGACTTGTACATGAGTGCTCATAGCAGCCTTATTGATAATCATCCCAAACTGGAAACAATCAGAATGCACAGTAGCAGGTAAATGGATAAACATACTGTAGCAAATCCATACAATAGAATTCTTGTATGCTTTATTTGCAGCAATTGAAAACACAGAACTGAACGTGAAACAGCATGGATGAATCCCACAGACATTGTTAAGAAATCTTACACAAAATATTGCATGTTGTCTGATTCTATTTGTGTTAAGTCAAAGAACTTGCAAAACTCATGTATGATATTAGAAATCAGAACCATGGTTGCCTGTGTCCAGAGATATCAGAAAAAGTGACTGGGAAGGGGCAGGATGGAACTTTCTGCTCTAATGAAAATGTTATTTATCATGATTGTGGTGGTGGTTACATGAGTGTATAACAGGAAGAAAGCTGTAAAATTCACAAATATGCGGAGATTAAACAAAATGCTCCTGAACAACCAATGGGTCAAAGAAGAAATCAAGATGGAAATCATTTATCAAAACTCATGTAATTGCACATTTAAAATCTGTCCATATTATTGTCGGTATATTCTAACTGAATTATATTGATTTTTGAAAAATCTATACCAGCACTTAGAATAATACCTGGCTCATAGTAGATGCTTAATGCAAACTTTATAAATGAATACATTTTCTATGAACACCATTTTTACCAGATCCCACGTCTTTTGGTGTGACTATCTCGGTTGTTGATGTCTAAGGACAATGTGAGTTCAGGTTTGATTTCCCTTTTATTGAAAGAATTATTTAGAAGAATTCTTTTTTATCCTTAACTTTCTACTGGATTATGTTGCAATATTCTCATTTTTTTGTTTATTTATAGTTTTATTGCATTGCTATAGGTGGGTATGCCTTCTATATTTTGATCTTTTTGAAATTATTGATTTTTGGTATCATAATAGAGAATTATTAAAATCAATTTCAATAATGCTTGAAAATGTGCATTTTCTGTTTCTTGTATTTTAAACAGTGTATGCTTTACTTACTTCAAAGCTGTGCTGCTAGGTACACAAAGATTTATTTTGCTTGATTATTCCTGGTGGAATCTGTTTTTCATCTCTATAAAATATTCATATTTATTCTCTATAATAATTTCCATATTGAATCTTATTGTTTCTAACATTAATTTATCCATACTTTTATTTTGGTTTGCCCACCTTTGCTATTCAATTTATTCTTATTATTCGAAATATAAGATGCTTCCTAAATTTTCTTGTATCCTTCGGTATGAGACAGGATAATTATTCTCTGTATAGTTCCAATTTTAGAATATTTTCTGCCAGTGTGAGCACTTCTTAATTGAGTTTCTGGCTTCCTATATATTGTTTGCTTTCGATTTGTCATATATATGTAATTTCTATACATAATATAGTATTTATTTTATATATATAACATATAGACTATTTTAAATAATACATATAATTTGTACACTATACATATAACTTGTAGATGCTGTCTTACTGAAATTTAGCTGCCTTTTTCTTCATTAAGTAGCTCCCTAGTTGCTTTAAGATTTGGATTAGATTTCAGAGCTCTGAAAAAATGTATTCTGTCAGTGTTTGCTATCTTATGCTTGTTTGCATGGAGGGGCCAATTATTCAAGTGCCCAATTCCAACATTTTCTGTGACATTACTCCTCTAGGATTTAAAAAATATACTCTATTTATCCTTTACATTCTGAAATTCCACTATAACTAACTAAGCAAAGACACATGCTATTTTTAATGAATTATGTTGCACCCTTCCAAATCAAGTCGTTCATGCATTCATTTAATAAATATATTGAGCAAATATCTTGTGCTAGGCTAATCACTGTGCTAAATGCTAGAAATACAATGAGGAATCAGACAGAGAAGGCCCCTATTCTCCTGGAAATTGTATTTCACTGTGTTAGACAACCGTGTAAAAAATTTAACCTACAGAATCTGATATATTTATAAAGGAAATACACAGCAAGCTATGATAAAGAATAATCAAAGGACTTAAATAGTTATTGTGATGAGAGTAAACCTCCCTAAGGAGAATGGTATATAATATTAGTCTGAAGAATGACTAGGAAGCAGATTTATGAAAAGCTTGCTCATGAGTTGGGGAGAGGGGTCCAGACAAGAGGAACAGAAAGCCCAAAAAAGAGACAGGAAATATTTTAATATTTTCTGGGAAATAGGAGAAGGCCAGTGTAATGGTGTATAATGAGTAAAGAAAGAGTGCAATGATGGGAGGTTTGAGAGGTAGTCAGGGGCTAAATTAAATCAAGAAATTAGATTTTGTTTTTCTATATAAAATGGGAGACAATGGATGGCTTCATCAAAGATTAAATGGTCTAATCTATATTTTAAAAATTCATTCTGGTTGCTAGGTGGAAATTGGATAGGGGACTCATTGAACTGGGTGTGAGAAATGAAAAAAAGTGAAAGACTTGTACGTGTTTACAGTAATGGCAAATTATTTACTTTTATTTTAAAAGTTTCTCTCCTTCTTTCTTTACGGAAGTCCTAATTATGTGAGTGTTGAAATAAGAGTTTTTCTTCTCTCACACTATTTGTCCTTTTGTAGTGTGTTCTGGGAGAACTGTTCTATTTTATCTTCTAGATAACTATACATCTTTGGCTGAATCCATTTTATTATTCATCTACACTACTGTGGGTTTTTAAAAACTTTCAATGATCATATTTCTAATTTATACAATTAATTTTTATATTTTATTTTATAGCAGCCTTTTTAAATGGGTGTATTATGCTTTTGGATTTTTTGATGGATATAAACTACTTATTCTATGCTTTCTTATATTTCCTCTGTGAACTCTATTTCCTGGACATTAATTCTTTAGTTATCTCTCGAGATTAGTACCTCTTTTTCATGGTGTTCATTTTCATCAACTTTTTGCTGATTTCTTGTTTTCTGTTAATATTCGTTAACTCCTGTAACCCCTCAGTGAATACTGGTACTGATAACAGGAGATTTCCTCTGATCATTGGGAAGAAATGGGATATAGGTCAAGCAAAGTGCAGGTAATGTAAGTTATCTGGTGCACTGATTTTCTTCTCTGGCTTTAGCGCACATTCTGGGACTCGCATATGTCAGAAATTCCAATTGACGGAGTACAGCTTTAGGCTTTCTTTTGGGTGCAAACACCATAGTAACAAACTAAGGATGGAGAGTTAGGGATCTGACTGGCCTAGATATTACAAATGCATTTCTTTAATTATATTATCAGCAAGATGATGACCTTCACTGGCAAAGCACTGCTTTCTATTGTATGCTGCATTTCTTCATTCTGAGCTAGGAATATCAAGGAGCTTTCTTACAAAGAATAGATCTTAATTTGGCATTTATTTAGGCCTTTAGCTTTACATAGTACTCATTTTTATCTAAATCAGATCCTGACTTCTCCCTTTAATTCTTTACTTGTGATTTCTAAACCTTCTTCTTTTGTCTTTAATCACTTTAAACATACTTATTTTATATTCTATTTAAGAATGGTTTGCATTATATCAAGTTCTTATCTAGTGCCAAACCTCTTATTTGATGGGTCTACTTATATGGGACTATATTCTATTGAGTTTTGTAACTTTCACTGTGATCTCATCATTGGCAGGGTTGTCATTTCAATAACTTCTTCGTGGAGGTAGAACAGTTGTATCTGTTTGCTTGATCCGACAGGTGACTTAATCTGCATTTTTATTTTGTGGCAGAAAGTGTTGAGTTTTAACTTTTCTGTTACAATTCTCAAAACTTACACTCTTGAAAATGTTTAGGATCAATTTATACAATATGTGGCTATATATAGAGTTATTATACAGCTTACAAATAGTAACTATAAGTATTAAAATTTTATTAGAATTCAAGACTATTAAATTACCTCAGTGATCTATTGTAAATCAATAATTATATAACTGAATTTATATGAAATTGCTGCATGTGAAAAATTCTGCCGATAGTCATTAATTTTTGTTGTTGTTGTTCTGTGTTTGGCCTTTCAAGCAAAATGACCATGGAAAG
Source organism: Tapirus indicus (assembly GCA_031878705.1). Lineage (NCBI taxonomy): Eukaryota > Metazoa > Chordata > Mammalia > Perissodactyla > Tapiridae > Tapirus > Tapirus indicus. The sequence goes on along the minus strand of CM062942.1, from coordinate 83,312,806 downwards.
GAAATGTTCCTTTTTTTGGAACTTTGCATTTTTGCTGGGTAGCTACAAAGTAAAATTTTCCCATCATCCTTGACTGTCATTGAGAACTTCTCTCTCTGAAGATTTTTAATAAAAATCTGACTTTCCTGATCTTTAGATTCTGCTAAGTTGGGCTATTAGCCTGATGTCTGTGCAGACTGTCTTTAATAAGATAGAAGAGAAAAGCAATTTGACATTTATATATAAGTGCTTTTGTTTTTTTTCCCTTTAAGATGGCCCAATTGTAGGCAGTTGGAGGGATAGTTAAGTACTATACCTGCCAATTGCCTGGCTCTTTCTTGGGAACTTGAGACAAGTTTTCAGTATTGCTGAGAAGATATATGTAGGAATACGTGTGTCAATTGAGTGGCCTAAGAATTTGAAAGTACTTGTTCCCGTTCTGAAAACATCTTCTAGACATTTAAAAAGAATCACTAAGTGCAATAGCAAATCATAGACTTCAATATCTTTTCAAGTTGCATGATAACATTGCACAGAATAAAATATGGGACAGTTTTCCACTATTATGTCCACAACTCAGTGTAACTTTGAATTGATTTCACTGTTTTAAGAAAATGGTAGACTTTTTTTTTTTTTATGATGACAGTCCCAATGTTCTGTTCCTTCATGTTGTTAATTCTCTTTGGAGAGACTACAAGGAGTTTTCAGAGATGAAAATGTACCCTTGAAGAAAATGATTTCAAAATTAAACTAAAATATATTCTACTTTTTATTTTATGGAAATATTCAGTTAGAATTGGGCATGAATGGTTTCTCCTAACATCTGTATATAATTATCCAGACAAGTGGGATGCCAATAATATTAATGTCCAATTGTCTGGGAGTCCAATATTAGAGATTTGCCAAATTTGTTGTTTTAAACTTTTAGGTAGTTTAACACATCATGTTTTAGAATTCAACATATCTGGATATCATCTTTAATTTTGAGATATGGTTTCATAAAATAAAACTCCCATATACAACTAATTCTATCACAGTTATTAATTCAAGAAAGTAGCTCTCTCTATTCTCCTAATTCCACCAAGAAAACTCTTTGTTTAGCCTTTAGAGTGTTAATTTGTTTAAAGGGGCATATTTGATAATACACTGCATGTAATATATGGTGATTCCACAAACTTCCTATCTGCCATTTCTAATTTCTGAATTACTTAGGAAATTTTGGCCTTTCTACTTCTTTGACATGGCTCACATTTTATTCTATTCTATTTAGGTTCCACAAGATGAATTGTTGTTCAATGGTCAAATCACCAATTTCATGTGGTTTATTTAACATAATTCACATATATAATGACTCTTTGCAATTTATAAGCAAATGTTCTAAATTTATTTTCTTTTGAGGACTGACAACTTTAGCATAAACACATTTACTCAAAATCTCAATAATTGTGACTATTTGGACTGGGCTAGTTTGGAACTTCAACTATTCTTATATCTATGAAATAAGTTTTTGTTTTCAAACTGATAATGAAAAATAACTTCACAGCATGGAGAAAGGGGTATAATATTTAATCTACTAAAAATAAAGTATAATCATCCTTGAAGGAACAGTTGACAATTTATGAACTTATTAATGATCTATTCATTAAAACAGTTGCTCAAGGACTTCTACTTTTTAGCACTTCATGACCTTACATTCTATTTCCTCTATGCTTCAAATAACTAAATCAAAACGTTTTTACAATGGTATATAGCAACGTTTGAAGGATGCATTTTAAATTACCAATAAAATACATATTGATATAGACAAACAAAAAACCATTCCATTATCAGGTAAGTCAAACATACAGCTTATTGGCAGAATCTGGATGGAATTTCCACTACCCATATTCTAATGATGCTGAATGAAGACAAATACTAAAGATTCACCTCTTGAAAACGTAACTCATCTGAAAGAATGTAAAAAGATCCATAATACTGTGCTTGCCTTCTGAAACAGATACTTGGAGTCTATATCATCCAGAAGACTGGGCAGCTCAAGGGATATTATTGTATTTTTTTCTCTGTTTTGTAAATAATTTTGTATAGTATTTGATCTCATTACTTTTCTGTTTCTCTTTATTAGGTAAAGATAGTTTCCCTAAACCTATAGAAGGAGACATGGTTCATGATAGCTTTTTCAACTTTGCAAAGATCCCTCCTCTGTTTTTGTGAAGTGTTAAAAATATGGCTGGTTGTGCTCAGACATTTCCTGGCTCTGTTCCTCTCTTCCACTTTATCTGGACCTTCTCTTTTCTTTGCCTTTGTTATCCTTTTCTGGCTGAATTTTCATTTCTCTCCCAGCAGTTTCTCCTCAGTGGAGAGCTCTGCCATGGAAGGGAGATGCGGCAGAGCAGTTTTGAGAGTACATGGGGTTAGATTGCTGTAGGCTGTCAGACATTACTTTGGGATTCTTGCACTTAACCATTATTGGAGTGGCCAAAACCCCTGGCAATTTAAACTTCTATTTTCAGAATGGCCCACTGCACTTTTCAGTGAACACCTGTTGGCCATGTTTGAATTCTATTCTCAAATTTGTTGGAAGCTCTTTTCTTCTTCTTCTCACACTGATGCTGATAATATTCAGATCTTGTGGTTGTTGGTGGGTTTGTTCCCACTCACCTGTACTTCAGGGCTAGAAAGTACAGGGGAAAACTTTTGACTTAGTTTAGTTGTAATATTGCCCATGGATATTTGGTATTGGTATTTGTTTCTGTTTGTTTTTATGTTGGATTCAGAAAGACCTAAAATCTTATGTTTCTACTCCAATCACTATCTTTCAAGAATTGCCCTCTTTTTTAAGTTTTCATTAAATATTTACAAAAGTTGATTATGTTTTAAGTTGCAAATAAAGCTAATGTAAATTTAGGAAGCAGATATTTTTCAAGCCACATTCTTTGACCACAATGCAGTAAAACTAGAACTTAATGTTGAAAGTTTAGGTAAACAAGTAAACAAATCCCCAAACTGTAAGTTGAAATGGTACTCTTCTAAAGAGCTATGATGAAAATAAAAATCAACAAAACATTATTTACAATACAATTAAAAACCCCAGAGGATCAACTGAAAAACTTGAAAACTAATAAGAGAGTACAATAAAATGGTGATTTGCATAATGAATATACAAAACTAAATAGTGTTCCTATATTTCAGAGAACAGCTGAAACTATCCTCCAAATTCTATTTACAATAGCAACAAAAATTACAAAATAACTAAGCATTTATTTAATTGAAAAGTTCAATACTAAATGAAGAAAATATTAACTGAACAACAACAAAGCTTGAATAAAGAACATATTTATTATAAGATAGAAAGAATTGTTATAAAATGCCATTTCTTTCCAAATTAATACATCAATAAATGTGATTTCAATTAAAAATTCAATAGAATTTCTTTTCAAACTAGAAAAAAATGATTCTAAATTTCTTCTAGAACTACAAACAGGTGACAGTAGTTACAAACATTTTTATTAAAAAGTATTTATGATAGAGAATGTTCACTGCTCCCTATTAAAATGTAGTAACAAGGTATAGTAATTAAAACAGTATGATACTGGTATGAGGTAAGCACTCTACAGACACACACACACATGTAGTGTTTGAAAGGGCGGGATTTAATGGGTGTAAAAGAAATCAGGGTTATTATTTCATCACCACTACTCCGTTACATATATTTTTATAGAGCTGATTCTTCCCCTGCCCTTCGCTTGAAATCTCAGGCAGGGCCAAACTTTTTGTGGTATCTCTACCAGGATAAGTCCTCTGATTAGTTTAGTCACTCTTATCAAAAGTCTCAGTTAACTTGTATGTCCAGTCCAGTGTAATTATCTAAACTCCAAACTTCAGTTGAAGCTAAAGCTTCTTCCCTCTCCCAACTAGTAGCTGCAGTGGGAAAGGGGTTACCTGTAGTGATGATTCCATATGTTCACAAACCATTTCAATTTACTCCTTTGCACTCAGTAAACTGCATTTCTCATCCCTCCCCCTACATCTAGCTGGAATCATCTGACTGAGTGCTGGCCAATGGAATGTGAGTAAAAGTGACATATGCCATTTTCAAGCCTGGAAGCAAAGGACTTTGAGATGGCAGAGTGACAAGGTAGAAGAGGTCCAGATTCCTAAGATCCTTGCCTGTAGGAGAACTGACCAGAATGCCCAAACCAGCAATATCTACATCACACTTTGTGTGAGTAAGAAAGAAACTTTGATTGTGTTAATCCACTGAGATTTGGGCATTGTTTAATACAAATTGGCTTAATCTGACTGATGCAGAGACATGATTGGTTCTTTCCTAGTCTCATGTTTTGTGCTCCTAATGCTTCTCTCACAGCTTACTAATTGTGGTTTCTGATGTCCCTAGTGCTTCAGTCTTCAAGCAGTAGAAAGAGAAAGGTGCAGGATATGTCTTTTTGTAACATTGGTTTATAACATTGTATAAATTTCAGGTGTACGTCATTATACTTCTATTTCCACATAGATTACATCATGTTCACCACCCAAATACTAATTACAATCCATCACCACACACATGTACCTGATCATCCCTTTCGCCCTCCTCCCATTCTTCTTCCCCTCTGGTAACCACCAATCCAATCGCTGTTTCTATGTGTTTGTTTGTTGTTGTTGTTATCTTCTACTTATGAGTGAGATCATACTGTATTTGACCCTCTCCCTCTGACTTAGAATATGTCTTATATGAACGCTACTATATTGAATTGGCATTGGGGTCCCTTGTGTTTGTGGGGTCTTTTTATACCTGTTTCATATCTTGTCCACTAAGATATGGGCTTTTGATGTGTTATTTGTAGGAGTGTCATTACTTCCCAATTTGCAGACCTTTATTCTGCTGCTGAAGGCTCTTCAGCCAACTTTTCACCCTTTAGATTTCTCAGGGATGAATCAGGCAATACTTCCCTGTGTTTTCCCAAGTGACAGGATGCTTATCAAGGATTCTGAGTGGTATAGTTGAAGACTGCCTCACTGACCTTAAAGGGAGAAAAAAGCAAGCATCTCCCACCCAGGGCCAACTCTTCAAAAAACTCCAGGAAGCACTTCATATACAGTACAACACTGTGCACCAGTTATTCTTCCAACCCATCCTTTTCCACCCTGACAAAACTCTGAAGAAATCTTCTGATTTTCAACTTTTCTAACTTTACCAACTTTAATCCTTCTTTATAATTAAGTGAAGGGCTAAGGGCAACACAATCAGGTTTCAGACACCTCCATTGCAAGTCCTGAATAAATGATAAAGTCTCACTTTGAAAAAAAGGAGTAGTTTCATTTGTGCATCCGGTTACCTACGTACTTGCAAGCAAGCCCCGCCACCACCCCGCCACACACATACCTTAGTGAAGGTTGGATTATTCAACAAAGGGAGTCATTACATAAGTTCATTATCTGGGGAAATTATACTCAAAAAAATATTAGATAAATGTTACCTGAATTCAGGGATTGAAAGATATCTCAGCACATTCTACAAAAAGACAGAATCTCTAAAGGAAAATATTAACAAAGTTTATTAGATATATAGTACAGACATCTCCATATTTAAAATCATCATAAATAAATGTAAAATAGCAAGGATAAATTTGGATAAATCTTGTAACATATATAACATACAAAGACGCAAACATATTTTAGCCTATGAAGAACATTTACAAATCAATACAAAAGTAAATGGACAAATTTTAAAAAATGGTGCATTAAACTAAGAGAAAAAATCTAGAAAGAAGAGAGCACATGTGGTATGTTCCCATTATACAAAGTTGAAGTAAAAGAAAAATTAATCAATAGTGATAGAAATAAGATCAATGGTTTCCTGGGGTGAGGGTGAGGAAATAACTGCAAAGGGGAATTAAAAAACTCTATGCAAAGGGTGAGAGACATGTTCTATATATTGATTGTGGTGGTGGTTACATGGGCAAATACATTTGTCAATACTCATTGAACTGCAAGCTGAAATGTGACAATTTTTTAATATAAATCAAATGTCAATAAAGTTGATTCAACAATAGGCAAATGATACACACTGGCAACTCACAAAAAATATACAAGTGGCCTCTCTTAAAACACAAACACGTTGAATTTTACCAGTAATCAATGTAACGGAAAAATATAAAATTAAAGAATGTTTTCCCATTTTCATGAATTAAATTATGAAATCTGAAAATAATGATAATACCATATGAAACTTTCCTTCCCATACACTGTTATTGGAAGTGTAAATTGGTGCAAACTTAAGGAGGGCAATTTGAAAATCTATCAAAAGACTTTAAAATATTCACAAGCTTTAACCCAGCTATTTCATTTCTAGAAATGTATTCTAAGGATTAATATGAGCAAAAACTTATATGATATGTTGTTCATGGTTTAAAATATAGAGAAAATAAATTTATGGTTATAGAATAAACACCTAGCTTTAAGAAATCTCAATATTTCACCATATTTGCTTCATATTTTAATGCAATAAAAATAGACATAATTCTCATTCTGTATCCATCCTTAATGATGTGATTCCCTTCCTTCTCTCCCCAGAGAATAGCCACTCTCTGGAATTTGTTGCTTATCATTCCCATTTATGTTTTCATTTGTTTGTGTTAGGTTTTGCATGTTTCTATGCTGTGTATAAATGATGTCATAATCTAAAAATTATTTTGCTCATTACTTTTCACTCAATATTATATTTTTAAAGTAAGTCCATTTTAATATATGTAGCTCTAGTTCATTTATTTTATCTGTTGCATAGTATCCCAAAGTATTAATACACTACAAGCAATTTTTAATAGGCTTAAAAAGATGCTAAATTTTTGCTATTATAGTGATGCAATAGATATTCTTATGCATATGTACTAGTTTGCTAGGGCTGCTGTGACAAAATAATACAAAGTGGGTGCCTTAAACAATAGAAATTTATTGTCTCACACTTCTGGAGGCTGGAAATGCAAAATAAAGGTGTTGGCAAGTTTGGTTCCTTCTGAGGGCTACTGGGGGAAGGATCTATTTCAGGCCTCTCTCCTTGGCTTGTAGGTGGTCATCTTCTCTCTGTGACTAGTTACATCATCTTCCATCTATGCATGTCACTGTGTCCAAATTTCCTCTTTTTATAAAGACACCGGCCATATTGGATTTGGGCTCACCTTAATGACTTCATCTTAACTTCTCTAAATTATACTTTAAATGACCTTATTTCCAAATCAAGTCACATTCTGAGATACTGGAGGTTAGGACTTCGACATATGAATTTTGAAGGGACATAATTCAACTCATAGCAACGTGTCTCCTTGTGTGGCATATATGATATTTCATGACAGATTTTTAACAGATCCCATTTACCAGGTTAAGTTCCTTTCTAGTAATAGTTTTCTAACAGTTTTCAGTGGGAATGTGTGTTGAATTTTATCAAATGCTTTTTTTTTGGTATTTCTTGATATAAATACATACTTTTCTCCTTTAACTTTATAACGTTGTTTATTACATTTTGCACTGTGGCACTGTCCTTGCATCCAAGGAAAAACCATATTTGGTCATGATGTATACATTTATTAATATACTTCTTCAGGGAGCAGTTGCCAACATTTTTTCAACTTTTATGAGCAGGAGAGCTCCATTATAGCTCCTGGCTTCCAGCCAGGAACTTGGCTCCAGTCCTCAGTCTTGAGTGGAGCACTTTTAGTGTAGTCCCCATAACTCATAGGAGCTGAACACTCAGCTACCATTGGAACACACAGACTTGGATGGAGCCAATTAAGCCCTTGGCTTCAGCCCCACTTAACACTTGATATTTTTGTTTTGTTTCTGATCCAGAGAAATAATGTTTCTGTTTCTAAGCCTAATAATGAATTTTTGATTTTCTCTTTTCATATTTGATTTCACCTTTGCTCAGTGTTTGAAGCATAATTATGTCAAAGCTTGAACTTACCTTACTATCTTTATCATAAAGTTCCATAGTATTTTTATATATCTAAACAGATCGTGGATAAGATTATATACTCTGTACTCACTTCCTGGGTGCAATTCTAGTTTCTCCTCCTTTATGGACTTGTGACCCTAGACAAGTTATTTAACCTGTCCATGTATTAGTTTCTTCAACTATAAATGGAGGATAATAATATTACTAACACAGTGCTTTTGCTAGAATTAAATAAAATAATACATGAAATATTTTGTATATTGCCTGGAAAATTTTAAGTATTTAATCAATTTTAGCAGTTATCAGTCATATTCCAATTTTATAAACCAAAATAAATAAAGGCATACAAGTGTAGAAAAAAGACTGGAATGAAATACAGTAAAATGTAAATAGTTGAAGTTATGGCTGGTTTCAACATTTTCTTCTATTTTTATTTTCCTCAGCCAACTGCCACTTAACCTCTTTACTGGATTAATTAGCCCTTTTCATCTCTTCTGTAAAACATATTCAGTGGTTCCCAGAGGATAATAAATCCCCTATTTACCCATGTTCCCAGCCATTGAGTTGCATGCTTTCCAAGAGTCAGTCGGGATTGTTCCTAAAATTGTTTAACCATTTTTACTCATTTTAATTACCTACTTTAAATTAAAATAATGGAAACCAATAAAATGTGAGCATGAAGTATGAACTGTAACTATGAAAATAATTTGCATATTTTAGAAAAATCAGATATAAAGGAAGATCCTCAAAACTTGCTTTAAAAAACTTTCAGAAAACGAAAATAAAAATATTCTGTACACATATTGATATAAAATCAACTTTAAGTTTTTCTTTCACTTAAAAATAAGGCTTCCAGCCTTGTTCTTAAATAAAATATTGGTGAAAGGGTATACATTAATATGTATATGGTGTAGATGTATCTATTTCTGTGTGTGCATTTTCACACTTTAATCAACTTTTAATATTAATCAACCAATTCCTGGATCTAATTTTGTTGAATAATATGATATTGCTCTCTCTCAATTTGTCCACCTGTTTATCATCTTTTTATCAATCTATTTATAGCTATTTGACTACCTATTCTAATTTAAATATGTAGATTTTAATACTGAACATTTATTTTAAATACTATAAATAAACAAATTTTACTTAAAATCTCTTTTTGCATAAGGAGTAAAGTAACTATGATTAACAAAGAATAACGTTTCAAGTCAGGCCTCTGAGAAAGAACGTGATGGCAATAGACACAGAAAACATAGACACTATAAAAACCAATGATGAAGAAAAGGTTTTATTCTAATCCAAATATATTCTAGCTACGTTTGAAGAGACAGCCTAGGTTATAGGGCAATGTGTGAACTTCACACTGGTCTACAAATTGACATATATTAAGATGAATCAGCCCTATCCATGCATATGAGTAGCCCAAGAAATGACATTTCTTTCTCCTTAATTTCCTATGATCCCTAGAAGCAACTGTGTAAGCTAGGGTCTTATTAATAATCCCGTATATTGCAGCAATAATTTTCAGATCTCACAGTTTGCCTAATAATATATCAAGTAGATTTTGTTATTGAGACATTAACTTTCTTTGAATCATTTGCATGACAAACTCCTTCTGGGCAAGAACTGTTTCCTTAATATATTCTGTAGCACCATTAGAGCTTTAGAAATATTTGCTTATGATCAATCTATTGATTATGAAGGTTATTTTATACTTGCTTGGTCTCTGTGTTTAATTTGAATCTGGCTACAATCTCCCCCACCATACCCTGTGTGCCATTCACACATTAGTGTAGGTTCAATTGGATTTGGTTTAGAAGTAAAAAACTAAATTCATCCAATTAGTTTTCTTCTTTTTTTATTTACTGTGTGATGTCTACTATCAATACACTCATTTTTTCCATTACTCAAACCTCAGTTTTGATATCTAATAAGCTAGATTCCATGATGAAAAGTTCTAAATGGTAAAGGGTTTGTTCAATATTTTTAGTTTTTCAACAGCTAAATTGGATAACCTCCCTGATTTTGAAAAAGAAATCACATATGTTAAAACAAGTTTCAACTGAAAAACAAGAATGGCCATGTGTGTTATTGTGAATAAGTCCCTAGAGTATTTATCAACCATCTTAGAACCAAATAGATCAATCAAATGCTTTGAACTATTGAGAAAGGTGTTGACTGCAATGGAAATTATATTAAAACTTCCAATCCATACACAAGCTCATTGGGTGAACAAGTGGGATGATATTCTTTAAACTGGGGCATCCATAAATCCAAGGATTTATATCCATTTGCTACGGCATAAGCAAAGTCAAAGGATAAGTATGCTGTATTCTCCTAGAGCATCAAATATTTTTGGAACAAAACATTAATTTCGCAGGATAAAATGCAATATTTATGTTAATTTTTAAGTTAAACCACAAAACCTCACAGAAATAGTGTATTTGCAGTTGATTCTTTCAAACTGTGACCTGACACACACACCCCCACCAAGTGGTAGGGTATGCTTTGACACTCCTTTGCTTTTAGAAGTATGTGAATTAAAAAGTTTTAGACACATTGAACTAAGGAAATAACGATTAGATCCAATACAAAGATACCAGAATAACTACAATGAAAAAAACCCCCAGTAATACCAAACATAGGTAAGCATATGTAGACACTAGTATTTTCATACACTGCTAATGGAGGTGTTTGTTTGGCAGTATCTACTAAATTGAAACATATGCATATCATATAACCCAGTAATTTCATTCTTAATAATACACATCACATAAATAAATACATATGTTCACCAAGACATGTCCTAGAAAGTTGGAATTTCCACATATGAACCTTAGGGGACACAAACATTCAGAATATAGCAGAATGTGTATTCAGAATATATAGAGAACACTCGCAACGCAATTATAAAAAGAAAAATATCCCTACTAAAAAATGGGCAAAGGGCCTGTATAGCCATTTCTCCAAAAAGGTGTATTAAAGGCCAATAAGCACATGAAAAGATGTTCAATGTCATTTGTCATTAGGAAAATGCAAATCAAAACCACAATGAAATACAACTTCAGACCCATTAGGATGGCTAAAATAGAAAAGAAGGACAATAACAAGTATTGCTGAGGAGGTAAAGAAATGGGAACCTCATACATTACTGGTGGGAATGTAAAGTGGTAGAGAATCTTTGGAAAACAGTTTGGTTGGTACTTAAAGTGTAGAACACAGTTATGATATGACTGAGAAATTCCACTCAATATTTATCCAAGAGACATGAAAATATACAGTTCACACAAAATTGTGTACATAAATGTTCACAGCAGCACAATACATGATAACAAGAAAGTGTTAAAGAAAAACCCAAATATCCATCAACTGGTGAATGTATGAACAAAATGTGGTTTATCTATACAATGGGATGTTATTCAGCAATACAAAGAAATGAAGTATTGATACATGTTACAACATGGATGAACCTTGAAAACATTATGCTAAGTGAACTAAGCCAGTTACAAAAGACCACATATCACACGATTCTATTGATATGAAATGTCCAGGAAAACAAATCTGTAGAGATGAAAGCCAATTAGTTGTTCAGGGAGTTGAGAGGAGTGGGGCGTGGCTGCTAATAGGTAAACATCTTTATGGAACAATGGAAATTTTCTAAGTTTAAATAGTTGTGATGATTGCACAACTCTGGCAGCATACTAAAATCCACTGAGTCATACACTTTAAAAGGGTGAATTTTATGATATGTAAATTTTATCCTCATAAAGCTCTTATATAAAAAAAAGCACTGTTAGCAATTACATATTCCTAGCAGTGTGAGGACTTCAGCAATGTATTCCCTCAAGTTCTGGTCTCTAGGCTCTGTAAAAAGAAAATCAGACAATTTACTTTGGAAAAGAATAAAGACTAGTGAGAAGCCTGAAATTAAAAATTTGTATGCCAAAAACAGAACCAAATCAAAATCATAGAACTGAAAAATACAGTGACTGAAATAAAACTCAATGGATGGGTTCAATAGTGGAGTGGAGATGACAAAGGGTGGTATCAGTGAACTTAAGGAAATATCAGTAAAATTTACTTAATCTTACCAGCAGAGACAAAATAGACTAAATATAGTGAACCAATCTCAGCAACCTGTAGGAAAATAACCTAAAAGCTAATATTTATATCACTGGAGTCCCAGAAGGAGAGGATAGAGACGGAGAGTAGGACTGAGAAAAGTATTCAAAGAAATAATGGCTGAAAACTCCCCAAATTTGGCAAAAGACATAAACTCACAGATTCAAGAAGCTAAGTGAATCCCAAATAAGATAAATGTAAATAAATTCATACTGAGACATATTATAATTAAACTCTGAAATTTAAATACAAAAGAAAAAAATCATTGAACATCCAGAGAGAAATGACGTTACATTTAGGGGAAGAACAATTTGAATGACAGTAGATTTCTCATCTGAAACCATGAAGTTCATAAGTTCACGATTTTTTTGGTACTTATTGAAACACAGAACTGTTAACTCAGAATTCTATATCCAGTGAAAACATATTTAAAGAATGAAGGAGAAATAAAGATATTCTCACATGAAGGAAAACTAAGAAAATTCTTCCTAGCAAACCGGCTCTTAAAGAATAGCTAAAGATAGCCTCTAAACAGAAAAGAAATAATAGAAGAAGATTTGAAACTTTAGTAAAGAATGAAGACCCTCAGAATGGGTAAAAGTAAGGGTTAATATAAATAGACTATTCTTCTTTCCTTGAATCCCTTAAATCATATTTCATGTTTGAAGCAAAAACTTATAACACCTCCTGATATGGTACTCAGTGTATATAGAAGAAATATCTAAGGCAATTATATTTTTTAAATGGGTAGGTTAAAGGGACCTAAATTGTTCCTTTCACACTAAGTGATAAAATATTGATACCAGTAGACAAGGATAAGTTACATATGAATTTTGTAATACATAGACTAACCACTAAGAAAAGTAGACAAAGGGATATATTCAAAAATACTGTAAATAAATCAAGATAGAATTCTAAGATGTTTATGTAACTCACAGGAAAACAAGAAAAGAGAAAGGAAGGAACAGGAAACAGGAGACAAATAGAAAACAAGAAATGAAATGGTGTACTTAAGCCCTAACATACCAAAAATTACTTAAATTGTAATTAATCTATGCCAAATAAAAGACAAAAATTGGCAGAGTAGATAAAAACAACACAGCCCAATTGTATGTTGCCTACAGGAAACTGACTTCAAATAGAATGACATTGTTAAAAAGTTGAAAGTAAAATGATTTTTAAAAGTATATGCTATGGAAACAGTAATCAAATTGAAGCAGGACTGACTATATTAATATACATAGCAGTGACTTTGGAGCAAAGAAAATTACTGAGGCAGAGAGATATTAAATTACTATGAAAGGATCAATCCACCAAGAAGCTATATCAGTCTTAAATGTGTTCACACCAAACAGAGCCTTAGAATACTTGAAACAAAAACTCATAGAGCTGAAAGGATAAATAGTCAAATTTAAAATTAGAGTTGGGGACTATAACACACCACTCTCAGCAATTGATGAACTGGTAGACAAAAGATCAGAAAGCATGTAGAAAATATAAAAAACAAAATGAACCAACAGGATCACATCGACATATATAAAACACTCCACCCAACAATAGCAGAATATACATTTTTTTTTCAAATGCCCATGGAACATTTACCAGGATAGATCATATTCTAGGTATTAAACAAACAAACAAATTTAAATTTAAAACAATTGAAATCATACAGAAGACTGTTCTCTGACCATAATGCAATCAAACTATAAATCAATAACAGAAAAGGAAGAGGAAAATATCCAAACATTTGGAAATTAAACAACATACTTCAAAATAATCCATAGGTCAAAGCAGTCTCAAAGAGGATAAAAATACATTGAGTGAAGGAAAAGAAAATACAAGATACGAAAATATTTGAGACCTATCTAAAGTAGTTCTGAGAGGGAAATTTAGAACACTAAATGTTTATATTAAAAATGAAGAAAGGTCTTAAATCAATAATTTAATCAAAATCTAACCTTCTCCCTTCAGGAACTAGAAAAGGAAGAGCAAAATAAAGTCAAAGCAAACAGAAGAAAATAAATAATAAAGATGAGAGTAAAAATCAATAAAATTAAAAACAAAAAATAGAAAAGTCAATGAAACAAAAAGTTGGTTTCTTTGAAAAGAGCAGTACAATTGACAAAATTCTATCAAGACTGACAAAGAGAAAAAGAGAAGAGACACAAATTACCTGTATCAGGAATAAAACAAATATCACTATATCATTCAATATATATTTTGAATAAATGAAGAGTATTCATGAAACATACTAGTCTTAAGTAAACTAAGGGTCAAAAAGGATCATATTTTTAGTGTTTGGGTTCAAGAAACAGAACCAAACATTATCTCTTTTCAGATCCCTGTTTCTTGTTTGCTTAAGGATAGAACAAAAGCCTCTAAACGTGTGAATCGCAGAAGCACATTGACCAAAGTTATACATAATAATTTGAATCAATCACTTCAGAAAAATAAAGAGAAAGAAATCCTTTCCTTTCCAGGATGGAAACCATGTTTAACTCTTTTTAGGCATTTTATTACTGCTATTATTAATTTAAACAACTAGAGTTTAATTTAATTAACATTGAACATGTTTATAGAAATCCAAATTCTTTTTCGATTTTTGTTAACACGTGCATTTAACATCCTTAAAGTTAGTATTTTTTTTTTTTTTTGTAATCTGTTTCAGGCACTATTGGGCACTGTTTCACACATACACATTTTTGTGTTGGATACCCTACACCCATTGTCATTTTTTTACACAAATTATTATATCACGAAGAAATTTCTTAGTCTGTTGATTCACTTCACGTTAGTTAATCATTCTATGTTGCTGCTATAATAAAATACCTTGCTCCCTATCTGATATTTCTTAACCCATACCGGAGCCCTAAGCTCACACTGACTGAGTTTTACTTGTCTTTGCTTTGGGGACCAATTCTGGAGTTGGGAGTTTAGAATCAAATCAACTTTATTTCTGAACTCGTGCCCTGGTTCCATGATTTGGGTTCCTGGGTCATCTGCAGCGCCTGGTCCCGAAACTGAGAATTTACCTACTACTTAGTTCTCTGGAAATATAACCCTGTCTTAGTCTTACCTGTTTTCCTGGCAGTTGGTGTCCTTTCAATGAACTCCAGCCTGCCATAGATTTACCAAGATCTTCCACTAGGTTCCTCTATTACTTTGCACTGCCCGCATGTATAATCAAATATTTGTTGCATCCTACTCTACCTGCTCGAAAAAAATTGATTATCTATACCATCAATTATTTCTGCAACTTTTTCTTGAAGTCAAGTTCTGCCTGCTTGCCTGAACCTAATTTTATCAGCTACTACTGTGTGCAACCACAAACAATCTGGCCCGTTTTAGTATCCAATTCCTGACTCTTGTTTCTGGGTTTATTTTGCTACTGACAGATAAATTGAGTCATTCTTTTATTCATTTAACAAACATTTATTGAATGCATACTAAATTCCATGCATTACTCCAGATACAAGGTATTGTAGTAAACCAAGCCTACAAAAATCCTGCCCTCATGGAATTTATATTCTAGTGAGGAAAGAGGAAGTTCTGGGACTTTCCTCTATTAAGTAGCACTACCATGTACACCATTATAAAAATACTCTTTATACCTTTCTGGATTATTTTCTAGCTATAGTCTGTGGTGGGAAAAAAATTAAAAATCAGTGTGTGGCAGAGACTGGCTAGGTGTTCACCAAATCCACTTTTTTTTTTTTTTCTAAGCACACTGCTAGAGTATATTTCACAGCCTCCTTCCCAGTTAGGTGTGGTCATGTGACTGACGTGCAGATAACAGTACAAGCAAAGTGTCCCACTATCAGGTCATTTAAAACCTGCTATGTTTGATCCCCAGTGCGCTTTCCCCTTCTGTTGGCTGAATGCAAATGAGCATGGTGACTTTGGAACCATGGGTTGAAGATGGTGGAGCATCAAGATGGAAAGTGTCTAGATCCAGAATGACAATTTGCAGGAGGACTGCAAAACATTTTACTTTTAACATATTTGAGCCATTATACCATTTGGCATTGCTTGTTATAACAGCTCCATGAAACCATATAAATGGTGTGATGGTTTTTGGTGCAATTTAATAGATTTAACATATTTCTATTCAGAAAGTTAATCTAATTTATAGTGTAACCCTCAGTGTGAGACTATTTGTTTTCTCATAGCCCTAACACTATTGATTTTTATTCTTATATGTTTGTTAACATTTTTATTCTAACAAATTTATCATGGCAACTTCATTTTAATTTGCATCAGTATGATTGGCAAGATAGCTGTGCATTTTCCACACAATGGTTTGTTTGTATTTCCTCATGTATAAATTCTATCAGAAATCATGTGCTTTGCATACTCACCAAATTGTATCTGAAAATTGCATTCTTATATGAAATTATGGGATTTTTAAGATAGATTTGAATAGTTATAAAGAGTAGTATTTATGGGTGTGTAGTGTCCGTTTTCCTAAAAGAATTCTATCCCTTCCCCCAAAATATGTTTGTCCTGGATTGCAAAATAAGCAAGAACAAAGGCATACCTTTTATTGCAACGAAATAATTTCTTCTTACTGTAGTGGCACTGTTGAACTCTTTTCTACAATCTCTCATCTCAGGGATTTCAGTAAATCATGCAATAATTTATGTACTTTTAACTTATTTTCTCAGGGTTTTCTCTCTGACTTCTACTTAGATACAAGTTTTCATTTGCTTGTTTGTTGAATGTGTTGGATTACATTGAGTTAAATGAAATTCATTGCTTTCCTTGTATTAATCCAACCTTGGATTCTCAGGATAAACCCTGCTTAGATATTGTATTGGCCCAAATTTTTGTGCTCCCATAGGTACTCTCGGGGCCATAATTTCCTGGAACCTCAACCAGCTGATGCGGTGGTCAATTTTGCTTGGCCCTACATGATTCTGCAATCTGGGGCTGTTCAGTCTATTTGCCAGAAGGCCTTCTTTTGACTGCTGTTATACAGCCAGGCTGATCACCACACAATCCTGAATTTCTGGCTTTTGCTGAGATTTGGCCTCCTGAGTGAGCGCTGATGGTGTTGCATGACGCCATTTGGAACTACAGGTGAATTAACTCCCTGTGGGATGAATTTTGGCCAATGGGAAACAGGAAAAGGAAGAGAGACAGGCAAAAATTTTCCTCTCCTTCCTTCCTCTCATGATCAGTTTCAGAGTCCTCCTGGGTGACTAAGTGAAAGCATCAGCCAAATGACCAGCAATGTCTCTTGTAGGCTCTTCATGAAGCAGAGGCTAGCATGGTACTGTACTGCATCACCTTGCACAGTTTTCCCTACTTCCTTTTTTTTTTTTTTGGTTCACTCTCACTGTTCTGGGATTCTGCTTTCTTAATAAAACATACCACTTTATTGTCTCAGGTTCTGTTTTCTAGGGAATCTGAGCTAATATAATTGGTAGGGGAACTGTTTCCTAAAGACAGACCCTCAGGATAAAATTTTGGATTTCTTCTGTCCACCCTTCTGAATGAAGTAAAGATTCCATTGCTGGCAATAAATGGGGTGGTAACCTCTGATGTGCAGTGGCATCACATGTACTTAAGCCTTCACCTATGTTTAATTGGAATAAGGCACATGTGGAGGGTAAAGATTTGGAAAATTAAGTAATACGGTCGTAATCATTATGGGGTCAATGATAATTATAAGGTTTGCAGAGAAAGATGACTGCTTTTTGTGTGTGTGTGTGAGGAAGACCAGCCCTGAGCTAACATCCATTGCCAATCCTCCTCTTTTTGCTGAGGAAGACTGGTCCTGGGCTAACATCCTTGCCCATCTTCCTCTACTTTATATGGGACGCCGCCACGGCATGGCTGACAAGCAGTGTTGCATGGGTGACAAGCAGTGTTTTGGCAGGCGCCAGGGATCCGAACCTGCAAACCCCGGGCTGCCAAGTGCGAACTAAACCGCTGCGCCACCGGGCGACCCGAGATGGCTGCTTTTTATGGCACCTGAAACCTTGCAAAATGAAAATGATAGGTTCGGGGAGGGGGAGTTACTTACCCAATTAAGGCACTGTAGTGGATGTTGTATTATACTGGTAATGTCTCCCCTTCAGGATTGAGCCACTCATTATCCCAGGTGCTAGGAGTTTTGTCTGCAGAGGGGTTCTCTGGGAATTGTCCTTGGCCCAAGGGAACTGCCTTTGTCAAGATAAAAGAACCTCCCTGAGGGCAGCCCTCATCTAAAGACTATTTGATGCTAGGATGCAAAAGCCTGACCCTCTTGCCTCAGTTTGGGACATCTCTAAAAGACTGACATGGCACCACAGTTCAACATTTCTGTCTGTCCAATCCTTCTTCCCTTCATCCCTAACAAACAGCTGTTTTTCCCAAAAGGTCTCCAATAAGTCATCTCAGATTCCATTTCCAGGGGAATGGAAGCAATGACACCTGGTGCCATCAAGTGTTCCTAGGAAACAGGCTCTAAAATGGGATTTTGGAGCTTGTTTACCCACCATTCAGGTATCAACAAAGACCTCATTGTTGATGGTAGGTGGAGAACTCATAGCCCCTTGTGAAGTGCAGTAGTGGAGCAATTATTAAAACTTTCAACAGCGATGGACTATGAAAAGGTACTTATGGAAGGGAATTCACTGGTTGATGCAATGTCTCAGGTGTTTTAGAGATTCATGGGGGATGAGGAGAGGGGGTTAGGTAGAGTAGGGTGAAGTGGGGTATGGAATAAGTGGCTGCCAGGGGTTTTTGATGTGTTGGAGAAAGACAGTGAAGAACTGAGGAGGATTGACAATTGAATGTGAGGTGTGATAGTCAGAAGGCCTCCTGGCAACATAAAGAGATTCTAATCAAAAGAGATTCTAACATTAAGGGTAGCAGAGAAATGGGAAAGGTGAAATTATCGACCTCAGCAGTCTACTACACCTACGTGTTAGGTTCAGGTTAATAGTTATGAGGCAAGCTTCATCCATAATTAGTTCCCAGAAACCAGTCTTTCAGAAGCAGCTTCACTGTGTGCTTATCTTTAGCAGTCTGAAATCATACTACTGTCTTCTAAATATATTTATGTGCCTCCATACATCTTCTCCTGATACATAGTTAAAATTTCCTTCTAAATTCAAAGTTGAAATCACATCATTTTCAAGCATTTCCTTTAATTAAATGGGAAAATAAAAATATTTTTTCCCCTCTGCAACATAAAATAGGTCCAGAAGTTAGAGTTCAACTAAAAATAGCAGAAAAATAACATGTAGTTTTGGTCCCTCACACAGCACATTGTATTGCCATCATAGTCTGAAGGGGATAATGTTAACTTACTGTTAATCTTTCCATTGTTGTTCCTGCTTTTATAATGTGCCATTATTGATTTTAGGAAATTAAAATCCAGGGCAAACTGAAAAACGAAAAAGTGGAGAATAGAGGGAAGATTGAACGGAAAGACATTTCACAATTTAGGAGGCAGATAAAGGTATAGGTTTATATGCTTACAAGTTCTAAAAATGGATTAAGTAAATGGATTAAACTTTCCTATTAAAAGAGATATTTTCGCATTTAAAGAAATCTAAATATATGCAGTTTGTAAGATACAACTTTAAAACATAATAGTAAAAATGTTGAAAGTAAAATATGGAATTAAAAAGATATTCCAGGAGAATACTTAAAGGAAATTTTAAAATATTTTTACATTTTAATTTTCATACTGTGAAATTCACCCTTTGTGATATACAATTCTCTGAATTTTGATAAATGCGTAGAAATGTATTTACCAAATCTACCACCAAATTCATAACATAAAACAATTCCATCACTCCCCAAATCCTTCATGCTGACCCTTTATAGATACTCCCTCACCGACACCTAGTTCCTAGCCAGTACAGATCTGTTCTATGTTTCTTTAGTTGTTCTTTTCCAGAATTGCATGTAAATGGAATCATAAAATTTGTGATCTTTGAGGTCTGGTTCCTTTTACTTAGTAAAATACATTTGAGATTCATCCACATTTTTGTAGGCCTTAATAGCTAATTCCTCTTTACATTGAATAGTAGTCCACTGTATGGATGTACTAGAGTTTGTTATTCATCCACCATTGAAAGACATTTTTGTTGCGTCCAGGTTTTGGAGATTATGAATAAAGCTGCTGTACACATTCATATATATATTATGTGACAGTGGCTTTGATTTCTCTAAGAAAAATACCTAGGGTTGGAATTTCTGGGTAATATGGTAAGTGCATGTATAACTTTATAAGAAACTGACAAACTTTTGCAAAGTGACTGTACCATCTTGCATAACCCCCAGCAGTATATGAGAGTCCCAGTTGCTTCACATTGTACCCAGCACATGGTATTGTCAGTTTTTTCCTTTGTTTTCTTGTTTTAAAGCCCGTCTGATTGCTGTCTAGTGGTATCTTATCATGGTTTTATCTTGCTTTTTTTCTAATGACTAACGATATTGAGCATTATTTTATTATGCTTATTTCTCATCCATACATCTCTGGAAAAGTATCTCTTCTAATATTTTGCCCCTTTTTAAAATTGTGCCTTTGGGGGCTGGCCCGGTGGCGCAGCGGTTTAGTTTGTACTTTGGCGGCCTGGGGTTTGCAGGTTCGGATCCCGGGTGCTTGCTGACGCACTGCTTGTCAGCCATGCTGTGGCGGCGTCCCACATAAAGTAGAGGAAGATGGGCACGGATGTTAGCCCAGGGCCAGTCTTCCTCAGCAAAAAGAGGAGGATTGGCAACGAATATTAGCTCAGGGCTGGTCTTCCTCACACACACACATGAAATTGTGGTGTTTGTTTTCTTATTGTTGAGCTTTGCACATTCTTAATACAGATTCTTTGTCAGAAATGTGATTCACAGTTGTTTTCTCCCAGGTTTTGGCTTATATTTTTATTCTCTTAATGGGTTTTACATAGGGCAAAAGTTTTTATTTTGATAAAGTCCAATTCATCATTTTTTTTCTTTTGTGTTACCTTTCTTTTAGTGTCAAAGCTAAGAATTTACTGCCTAATCTAAGGTCACAAAGGTCTTCTCCTAAAAGTTTTATACTATAAAATTTTGCATTTAGTTCTGTGATCCATTTGAGTTAATTTTTACATAATATTAGACATAGCAATATAATTTATGTATAATTATATATAAATATATAAACTATAATATATATATATAAATAATTTACCACAAGTAAAATAATATCATTTCAATTATGGCACTAAAAAACATCCCTTTAAATTTAACACATATTATTGTTAAAACATCTTAACAAACTAGATATGGAAAGAAACATCCTTTAACTGATAAAGAAAATTCATCAAAAGGCCTGGTAATTCTCATACTTAATAGTGAAAGTATAGGAATTACTGTTAACAAGATTACAATGCCTTCTCTCTCCACTTCTATATAACATTGTATTAGAGAAACTAATTGATAGGTAATATGACTAAAAAGGAAGAATCAAAATTGCTATTCACAAGCAATATGATTGTTTATATAAACATTCTAAGAAACTCTACAAATGCATTAGAATTAAGAATTGAATAATTCAACAAGGAAGGTGGATAAAAGATCAGTAAAATAAAAAATCAATAAAATTCCTATACTTCTTCTACAGCTATATAGAAAATACAACATTAAAAAGATCCCATTCACAATAGCAACATAATAACAGCAGTAGGGGAGAGAAACAATAATCAGAACAGGTAAAAATATATGATATGTTAGAAAGCAATAAGAGCCATGTGAAGAAAATGATAGTAGCCCAGAGAAGAGTTACCAGGAATGCCAGGATATAGTGTTGTCAGAGCAGACCTCATTGAGAATGTGACATCTGGGCAAAGACTTGAAGAAGGTGACTTAAGTAGTCAAGGAGAAGGGCATCCCATTCAGAGGGAACACACAGTGCAATGGCCTTACGATGAGAGCATGATTGACTTTTCTGAGGAAGAGCAAAGAGGCCAGTGCATGGCTTGAGATCGCCAACACATGTACAATAAAACACATGATAGGGTATTCATTGAAGTGAAATTGGGAACAACACAAATATCCACAATTAGTAGAATGGATAACTTGTGGTATATTCATTCATACAATGGAATATTACATAACAATGAGAATGAATGTTAGTTCTACATTTGTCAACATAGATACCTCCCCCAAAATTGAGTAAAATAGCAAGTTATGAAATATATATGAGTAATTATATAAATATTATAACTGGACATATCAATTGTTATGGACAGAGGTTTATGTAGAAAAATCATAAAAGTATGGGCAAGAAGAACACACCATCATAAGTTTAGTGGTTACTTCTGAAGGAGGTGATTTGGAATCAGTGAGCACAAAAAGGCTTTACTCCATCTGTAATGATTTATTTATTTTTATATTGACCTGAAGCAAAAATAGTAAAATATTATCATTTATTAAATCTGGGTGGTTGATACTTAGGTACTTGATATATTATTATTCACTTTATGTGTTTCTGATACACTTTATGATTTAAAAAATGCAATTAATCCAAAAGTAAACCCCTCCTCCTCTTAGGCATCCTAGTTCCTACCAATTATATACTATCCTTATTTTCTCATGCCTATCTATTTTACTACACTGTAGGTATTTAAGGAGGTAGGTAATGTTTACCTCATCTTTGCAGTTCCCAAAATGCCTAGTATTGTCTTGCACAGAATAAATATTTGATAAACCTGAAAGAATTATTAAAATCACATTCAATTAATATACTTCTGAGAGTCACTGGTGATTTTCCCCATGTTTGTGACTGGGATGATTGATTTACAAGTACGAAATAGAAGAAAAGTATGTGAGAGATTGACTGTATGTTAATAAATGTTAAATTCAGCTTTAGTTAAAAACCAAACAAAACAAATGGAAAAAAACCTCAAGTGGCCAATCTCACCTGAGTGTAGTGAAGAGTATATAGCCTGGGATGGTTGACACCTGGATTTATAAATATTTAGAAGCATGTGTATTGGCTTATAAGCAGGGGCTCACTACAGCAGAATAGACAAGTGGAGAAGGCAGTCCTTCCAGGTCAGTACTTATAAGAGGCAATAAGGCAGTAAGCTAAAATAAATGAACATGGTGCTGGGATATGGGTAATTTACTTGACACATTAGTAATTTTTAATAATTAAGGTCTTCTGTCACCTGCCCAAAGCATGTGCCTTTCTGTGTGTATTTGTATATTTGATTTTAATAGCCTAAAATATGGTTAGCCAGATAATAAACTTAGTTATGAAGTTTGTTTTCATTTCAAATCACTGATTTGACAAAAATATAAATGGCAATTCAAAATATGTAACATTTGGTCCTGGGAAAGAGATGCTTGGCTTGAAATGTTGACTTTGTTTTTCAACTACAAAAATTAAAAAAAATGCAAGTGCCCTCTGTATGAAGAAAATTCAGCTCTTATTTATGCATCAGTGAATGCATCCATAATAGCGCATATACATATGAGATTGGATTTTTAATGTAGTCAGTATTTCTGTGGGAAGCTATCATGATCTTTCTTAATATACTATCAAATTATCAGTTCTCTAAGTGAAACCTTTTATTGCAATTGTATATGTATTGTATACATATTGTATGTATGTATATTGCACATACATATATTGTATACGTGAAAGTGGGGGAATTTCAATGAAATGTTAATATGTTGACTTTAATTTGATGCCTCAAACATCAAAACAATGTCCTATCTAAATTAATTCAGTAAAACATTACACTAATAAGAACAAAGACAATCTAAGGGAGTTGTGTGCACTGAGCACGGTTTTGAGAAGTCAGTAAGATTGAGATATTTGAGTCACATATTCTGAATGATTGATAAATTTCTAGACAGACTGACTTGGCACAATGCTGAAGAAACTAGTATTATATTGCTTAGTCCAGAGCCAATCAGCTTTTCTCCTGAGGGAATATGAAGTTGGGGCACAGAAACACTGAGTCATTGGGGACCCATTTTACTTATGAGAAAACAAAGACTCAAAAATGTTAAGTAACTTACCAAAGGACATACAGGTAGTAAGAGTGGAACCAAAAAGTGGTGGAAGAAACTATCATTTCCAGGAGTAAAATCTATAGAGGGGTGGTTAGAAATTCTCTCCTGCGAGATACAGAAGCAGATGTGTATAAACTTGACGTGGCTAACTCAGAGTCACACTGTCTTCCTGGATTATACGTATATATGAGACATAGTGGGCAGCCTGCCAAGGTTTTATGAATCCATTTAGAAAATAAATGATTAAATATGTAGAAACCTGGAATCTTTAGCCTTTAGCAGTTTATAAATCCTAAACAGAAACTTTAAGAGCTTGAAATGTAGGTGACTATTTTCATTTCTTTCTTCATTTGCATTTTGACTTTCAAAAAATGGAGTGAATTTTGAGTCAAGTTTGTAAATTGTGTCAAAAACCAAGGTTTTTTTTTTTTTTAAACTATGCCTTAAGATGGACTCTTGTCAAGGGAGTGCATATAAAAAAAAGGATATTATATTTGACAGGACACTGGGTAACTTGACAAAAGGGTTCAAAATGAAATTTATGAGTTAAGGAGGTAGTGGTGATAAGAAGTGAAAAATCACTTAATAGCTTCACATGCACAAGGAGTTTTCCTCATATTGTCCTAATGTATTTTTCCTAAAACAATGTTTATAGTTGATAAACTAAATCAATTGCTGTGTCTTTGTGTTTGACCTCTGTCTGTTTTGGTCATTTGTTGTCAATCATATGTTCTCTTTCTTTCAATAAGGTTGTTAGGATTATATTAGTTCCTTTGGAATAATTCACTAGCTCTCAGCACCATTCTTAGTTACAAAGTATTATAATACCATAGATCTGCACACTCTACTCACTTTATCTGTCCTATTGCATAATATAAAACAGCGAATGAGCCAGAAATCATTTACGTTCAACTTTAGAAAGTGATTATTGTCTTCTTCTTGAAGGTAGATATGTTTGATGTTCTAGGAATTCATACAAATTAAAATAAAATAATGGAACACCAACATTTGCTACACTGTAAAATGTATCATTTGCCCCCATCTTTACCTTATGTTAAATTTCCCTACATTCTCCTTAAATATCAGTAATATGAAGTGGTAGAAAAAAAATTACTCATTTGTTATTATTTCTCAGTAATCACATTCTAAGTGACTAATATTTGGCATTGCCTTTAATATGCTTTGGGGGCAAGAGCCCATGTATATAATTTACTTAAACAAAAAAAGATGTATTTACCCGAAATTCAAGATTAACACGACGTCCTGTATTTTATCTGGCAACTCTATGTTAATAAGCTTACTATCTCTTGCCGCTCAAGATATTAAAAAGGTAATACATGGCATTTGCTATCACATCCCTTTGCAGAGCTTCTTATTCTGTTTCACTGAGGAGATTTCTTCTTTTGACCATTTATTGGTAATGATAATAATCTCTTAAATTTAAATAATGTTTAACAGTTTTACAAAGTTATTTGACATTTATTATTTTATTTGATCCTCACAAAACTCTGTGAGGTTCGTAGGAATATGCACATTATAAATGATGAAACTGAGCTTGTAGAAGCTTCCTGACTTGCCTGAGGTCACATGTTCTGTTAGTAGTGGAGATCAGATTAAAATCAGGTTTGGGGAGCTCTCCAGAGCACACCTTATAGAATATGTTATGATGTTCTCTATTTAAAATCAAAAGCGTAAACATTACAAAACCAAACCTTTTACCTGAGCAATTTTAGGATATATTTCTGAAGTATGTAATATGCCTTACATTTTTCCCTCATACAGATTGAACCATTTTTTCCTTTTCTTTCCACTTTTCCAATACAGCAGTACTACTTATCAATTCCAGGAGGGACATAGAATTATAAATGTATCTTTCCTGCAATACTTTTTTAATTATACAAGAAATAATTGCCACTTGAAATTGTGATGGTGATCTATCTTTATAGGAGGTCAAAGAATGGATAGAGACTATAGGTTAGTTCTCATAAATATGTAATATGAAGCTTTCAGAGTCTGTAATAGAGACATTCATTTAGTCAATCAATAAATATCTATATATTTAACAAGTATTTGTTGATAACTTTATATAAGAATCATATTATGCCTTTGAAATAAAAATGAGCATAAGACACAGCCTTTGTAGGCTCTGGAATGTAACACAGAATTAAAAGGAAAGGAGAACAAGTTAAGCACAGTCCTTGCTTTCATGGAGCTTACTTCCTACCGGGCAGAGTGTGAAAAATAAGTGTTATGCATTTCAAAAGATAAGAGTCCTGCCAACAATGATAAGCTTGTAATTTGATTAAAAATTAAAGGGTAACAGAGAGGAAAGAAAGAGAGGAGCAGTGTGAGTAAAAGTGCTGAGATGGGAAGGGACTGTTCTTATTCAGGTGACCTTTGAATGTCAAGCTAAGAGAATTAGATTTTATCTTGTTAAGTATTTGAATAGGGCACAACATGATGAAAGCAATGTTTCAGAAAGATCATTCTGTTAGCTACATAAGGTCTGTATGTATAGCACACCAACCCTCTAATGCACACTGTCTTTGAAGAAGCCACGTTTTGTTTCCTGTTCTGTTTTCTGTGTACCTGTAACAAATTCGCAGAGTGAAACTTAAAGAAAATAACTGAGCTGTTAGTAGGGGGAAAATAAATTCAGGTACCTCAAATCTCAGAATCTCAGATGGTTTATTTCAACCAAATGGAAGGTGGGGGTGGGAAGGGCACAATGACAAGAAAAGCCCAGTGAAAGGTGTGAGCTGGGAATTAAACTTTTCATTATAGTCATTTTCTTTCAGATTATCAGAGATCCAGTCAATGGGGGTAGGAAAAAGTCTTTTTTTCCCCAGTGCAATATACAAATCTTGAGTGAAAGATTGAAAATTGCACCAGGAGGTGAAAATATCTAATTTATTTCCCAATGTAGATTTAAGAGAGGGATTTTCCCAGTGCTGAGTGGAATGAGAGTGCAGCCATGTAATGCCCAGTACTGGGACTACATAATAGTAGCTTTATGTGAGAATTGAGTAGCAAAGAAAGCAGCATCACAACAACGACAAAAACAAGATGAAGCCTCTGAAGAAAATCTTTGCTTTCCCAAAGATGTGAAGGCTGAAAGATAAATTTGGTAAATAATTTCTTCAAATAACCATAAAAAGTAGAACATTTTTACAATCTCCATCAAAATAAAACACATTGAAGGCCTAGGAATGGAGTAAAAAGCTAAAAAGACAGAACAATTCGAAATGAATAGACAACTGATTAAGATGAGAATAGAATGGACTACAAGGAAGCTAAGAAAACTGTAATGAATAATGAGATCTGCATTGGAGGCTGTAAAAGTTGTAAGTAAGGATGTGGAAAATTAAATCAATGATATTGAGAATGCAGTCCTTATTAACAAAAAGATAAATGTGATGTTAGTGGTATGTAAATATGAAAAACATGAGATCCAGTAAAAGAAAAATAAGTGAAAAAGTTTGATCACAACTGTAATAATGAAAGAAACTTTTCCTGATTAAAAATTTAAAAGACCTGTGAAATTTAGTAAATATCAATGTAGGAGCATGCTCTCAGCCCCTAAACTCTGAAATCCACAAAAATAAGCAAAGGAAACCAACAATAAGAAAGAAAAATTTACACTAAAATAAGGAGATGACCTCAAACATACACTATAAACAAAGAAATGTATTTCCTTAATATAACACAATTTTAATAAAATTGAAAAAGGACACTGGGAATTGAACTATAATTCCACTATCCTAGAGGACAAGAAAATTGGGGCGAAAGTAAGTGGAGAAGATTTTTAAGGATCCAGGTAAAATCCTGTAGCTTGGCAAAGAAAATTAAGGGAATTCTTGTTTGGGGTATTCAATTTTCTCTCTGATGTAGAAGGAAATGTGTCTGGTAAAAGTGACAAGGTAGTGAAAAAGTTAGAATTTTGAGAAAAATGGAGAGAGTTTGAAACAGTTATTATGGAGAAGAAAAAGTCCAAGATAAGTTATAGACTATGGATTTATATTAGTTCTGTTTCACAGTTATGTACTTTCCTCTGTTCCTGATCAGCTGCCTGTACATAGGCAGTGAGAAGATTGCAGGAGGTGAGTTCTGCCAGAACAATGGGATACAAGAAATGGAGTTGAATATATCGGCACAGGAGTAATTGAAAGGTAAGTAGAAAAATCTAGATGGAATATGAAAATAAATCAAAAGAGGATGAATGGTTGACAGGTGGGAGGAATGTAGAAGATTTGAGTGACCTGAGTTAGAAGAACAGGTATATTAGGAGTGACTGAATAAGAGAATATGCGAGCAGATCATTGTGATCACACAATGGAACATCTGAGTTTAGGATTTCAGAGGAGATGCCATTGTAGAAGTTTACTACATGCACAGTATATCCATTGGATTTGGTGAATGTATGGCTAAACTGGTGTAGTCAAGTTCTTTGAAGATGAAGAGTTCAAGGCAGTCATGTAGACAAGTTGCAAGGCCTGGGTTGGAGATAAAGATTATAAAACATGTGTCAAAGACTTCAATAAATATGGGTAAGTTCTTAGGAACTGAGTATATGACAGTAATGGGATTATTTGTAGGTCAAGATAGCCATATTGCATAAACCTCAGAAGAGGAGGAATTTACATGACGGTGGAAAACTATTGATTTGGAGGTATTACCATGGAACTAAGACAGTATGATATTGGAGTTAAGAGTGCGGAATCTGAAACCAAATTACCTAGGTTCAAACGACGGCTCCTTTCATAGCTGTGTGACATTGGAAAGTTTACATATGCTCTCTGTGCCTGTTTCTTCATTTCTAAAATGGGGATAGTAATTTAACTCACCTTATAGTGTTGTTGTATGTGTTTAATTAATTAATTAATGTAAAGTATTTTGTATCAGTTGAGAACAGGTCCAGCTACATGTAAAAGAAAACCTAATTTAAAGAAGCATAGCCAAACAGGGTTTGGTTTTTTTTGTTTACTTTTCTGACATGAGTAGAAATTTGTAGGTAGACAATTCGGGCTGGTGTGGTGACTCCATGAAAACACTTCATCAGTGTTTTCAATCTCCATCTGTTTTGGGGGGTCCATTAGCCTTCGGAAACAAATCTAGTCTTCATGTAAGATGGCTCCTTTCCTCCAAACTCCTGCCAAAAAGGCAATGTAACTTAGCTTCAGCCAGGCAGGAGGGAGAAGGGCAAGTAGCATAAAAATGCATTCCAATTCAATCTTCTCCATTTCTAAAGAGTTTTCCAAGGAAGTCTAACCCAACTTTCTTTTATATGTCTTTGATCAGAATTCTGTCACATGGCCACCTATCTGCAAAGGAGGCCGGGAAATGTAGTTTTCAGTTGAGAACTTGTTCTCCTAACAATACTGGAGTTCTGTTAGTATGGAACACTGAAAAAATTGGTATTGAGTAGCTGGAACTTAGAACAGTACCTGACACATAACAAACATTCAGTAAAAGTTCTCTATTATTGCTATTACTCCTAGCTCCTGACTGTGAGGTTCATAGTGTATGGTAGAATAAGTACCCTCCCCTTGATAAGGGTATAGGTAAAAATGTGCCTGTGGATAAGAGTTTGTTTAACTTAAGGCAAAGAGATAGAAAGAATGTTTCAGTGAAGATATTTAAAACATAAAGATGTCTTTCAGCCATAGATTTGGGTTTCCAGAGAACACAGTGTAAAGGTCAAAAAGAGAGGAAAGGATTATGAATTTTGATCAGGGAATGGAATTATAGAGAGAAGAATATGAGAAAAGATAAGTAACTGGAATGCCTTACATCTTCGGTTGTGTATTAGTTTTCTATTGCTATGTAACAAAATACCACAAATTTAGCAGCTTAAAACCACACAAGTAGTTTTTCTTATCTCACAGTTTCTGTAGGTTAGTAGTCTGGGCATGATATGGATGGATAGTCTGCTCAGGGTCTCACCAGGCTGAAATCAAGGTATCAGCTAGGGCTGCAATTCTAATCTGTCTCAGAGTCCTATCCCAAGCTCACCAGTTGGCAGAAGTCAGTTCCTTGCAATCACAGGACTGAGGCTCCTGTTTTCCTTCTAGCTGTCAGCAAGGACAACTTCAGGCTCCTGAAGGACTCCCACAGTGCCTTGTCATGTGGCCACCATAAGCAAATAACAATATGGATGTTTGCTTTATTTCCAGCAGACCAGAGTGCACCCTCTTCTGTCAACAGCTGGACAACATTCTCTGTTTTTAATGTGCTTAGGTTAGGCCCACCTGGATATTCTCCCCATCTTAAGGTCAATTGACTTGGGGCCTTAATTACATCTGCAAAATCCCTTTACAGCAGTACCTAGATTAGTGTTTCATGGAATAACAGGGAGAAGTTGTGTCTATATCTGGTGACAGGGATCTTTGAGGGCCATCTTAGAATTCCGCCTACCACAGAAGGTGACCAAGGAAAATAAGATGTGCGGCATGATATGTTTAGCTGGCCACAAATTGCCAAGAGAGGGGCTGGCCCTGTGGCCCAGTGGCTAAGTTTGGCGTGCTCTGCTTCAGCAGCCTGGATTCGGTTCCCAGGTGCGGACCTATACCACCCAGTGGTGGCCATGCTGTGGCAGCAACCCACACACAAAATAGAGGAAGATTGGCACAGATGTTAGCTCAGGGCAAATCTTCCTCAGGAAAAAAAAATGCCAAGAGAGTTGAGTAGCCTTTCCCTTAAACCGGGCATGGCATTAGAGATTTTCAGGATTCATTTGTGATCTGAATTGTTTTTTGTATCTTCTTGGAAAGTGAGTTACTTGAACTAAAATATTCACCCAGCAAGCACTTAGAATCTCTTGATATACTTTTGACCATTGAAAATAGCAAGTAGTATTATGCTGTAATATTTGTTAACAATCATTGCTATACTTGCATTCTGCCAGGAAAATTTGTAAACAAGAAATTTGTTTTTAAACACTTCACAAAGTAAAATTGCCTAGGATTATAGTAACCATTTTTATGATCAAAATACTTAAGTGATTTTCTGCATCATAGAAACTCATATTAAATGTCTTTTTTCAATTGGGCAAGAGGAATAGTTTGCAATTGGTAGGTATTATCTGTTACAAGCCCCCCTTACCATTTTTCATCAAATATCTGTGAATGATCATATTTACTGTGCTTAAATATCTGTATATACAATTCCGTCTCAATCATGTTAATGCATTTTTATGTTATGCATCTTAAAAAGACTAAAAATAACCACCACCCAGAAATAAACACTGTTAACATTTTGGTGCATTTTCCTAAAGTCTTTTTAGTGTAATTAACATAATTTAGCTTGTATTTTTCCTTATTTTTAAATGTACTTCTCTTTAATGTACTTTTCTGTGTTTTCTACACTAAGAATGTACTACTTTTGTAATATGAATGCATTTCAAAGTAATCTGTAAATGAGTGCATATGTATTTATGTTATATGATCATCAGTATATATAATGCAAATACCAGAAAAAGAAATATAAGTTCAAAATGAAAGATAAAAGAAAAATAAAGCAAAATTTGGAAGAAAACAAACTGAAATATTAACAGTGGTTATCTTTATGACTGAAGGCTGGGAGATTTATTTTCCTTCTACTTTTCTGTTCCAAATTTTCTACAATGAGCATAGTACTAAATTTATATTGTAGGAACAAACAAATAAACCTTTCTTTTAAGAGAAAAAGATAATTTGGGGATTTTTCTGAAATTCAATAAAAAATCTGCTAAAATTAAAGCTGTCAAAATTAAAATTTCTCTTACAGTAGAATTAAGGTGAGTAACAATTTACAATATTCTATACTTCTAATTGCACCCTTATTCTGTACATCTTATGGTTTTGTTAATTTACATAAAGGAGATAGTTTTGTAAATTTTTGGTGCTTCTTTTATCACTTGTAAATGCAGGTTTTCCAGAAGTTGCTTAGTAACACCGGAGAAGGAAAAGCCAGACTGCATTATCTTGTCATCCATCTACACACATTGCTATTCTACTGTGAATGCGATGGACTAATGACCCATTATTTTTTTTTTTACTTGTCAACCAACTGATCCTTTTTTTCTGATCATGAATAAACTGTTAGATAGAGAGCTCAGAAGTTTAATCCATCTGAGGCTTTGTGGATTTCATATAATTGAGTTGCCCAGGCATATGCAGTGGTGTGCTGGTAAACTGGCTTTCTAATGGGGGGGAAAGAGCTCTAATTTGTAGCATTTCCTAGTATAAGTACTTCCACTGCAGAGACAATTTCAAGCTACCCATAATTGCAAAACTAAGTCACAAAATTCCCGAAAATTTAACAATCAGATTTCATGAAACTGTTTGAGCCAGCTCCAGAACACCACTACTTGAGTTGAGAACTTATTATCTGCGTGACTCAGCAATGCTCTTAATTCACTTCCAAGCAGAGAAAAGCGTGACTCCATTTCACTTTGAGCATAGCATTTTACCTGTTACTGCACCCCATGCTAAGTTGGAAGTACTGTATTATAA
This sequence comes from Tapirus indicus, assembly GCA_031878705.1. Lineage (NCBI taxonomy): Eukaryota > Metazoa > Chordata > Mammalia > Perissodactyla > Tapiridae > Tapirus > Tapirus indicus. The sequence goes on along the minus strand of CM062942.1, from coordinate 83,280,268 downwards.
TAACTGAGGCTGAGAATAGTTAAATTAGTCGCCCAAGACTGCACAACTGGTAATTATCTGATTTTGTAGCCTCTACCTTTTTCTGTAGATTTATTATTAGAGTCCAGAATCCAAGAAGCACATTCTTGTGAGCAATGTGAAGAGATGAAAATGAGTTTTTCATTTGTTTCATAGACAGCACTAAACTCACGGCATTACTAAGATCCTTTAGTAAGCTAGCATTCTAGACCTCAATAACCTTATTTGCATTTGGATTCCTTTTCCAAAAAAAGATCATATTTATATAAAATTTCAATCTAAAATGTTTCAGAATACACAATATACATATTGTTTTTGGTTTTCTATTCTGTAATTTTGAAAAATTAGGTTTTAGAAAATGGACACATATGGGAAGAAAGAGATTATTGTCTTGCTTTTGATATTGCTGCTGGCTGGGTAGGTGGTGACTTCCAGAAAGAACAAATACATAAGGCTTATTGATAGTTGGCACCTTAGAAACAGAAAGAGATATGCCAGCACAGGGAAAAGCTTAGGCACATCTAATTGAAATTTGGAACTGATGACTCTTGATGTTTTGAAACCTAAGAATAAAAATTATCAAGAGTGACACTTCTGGTTTTCACTTGGAGATGAAAGAGAATTAGAAAGATAGTTACTCTTGACTTAACAATGAAAAAAGCTGGACCAACAGAAAGTTCACAACTTTTCTTCAACCCATCATAGTCGTGACAACTCAAGACAATCAAATGTCTGAGAATGTAGGGAGAGACTGGCATTTTCTGGAGGAGATGAGACCCAAGCACTGGATTATCTTGGAAAGATGCAATGGGACATTAGTAAGAAGAGTTCAGCTGGGTGATCAGCAAATTGGTAGAGGTCAGTAAACTGTATATTTGTGAGAGTGTGAAGCCCCTGGTGGTTACAACTACAGAGGGAGTATACATCATCTTTCACACTTTTTCTTCACAGACCCCACTTGCTGACCACAGAAAAGATTGGAAGATACTTGAGGAAGTCTCCCTTCTGCTGCATATATGGAGGATGGGGACAGTAAACACTGCAGGAGGGACAAGAAACTCCACCTGGACTCCTCTTCCCTATCTCCTCCACCAAAAGATAACCTTAATTTGTGGTAGGAGGGACAATAAGTACTGTCATTTTTATGGTACTAGTGAGATCCCATTGCAGCTAAGGGAAGGAAAAAGGAGGGAGGAGGAGTAGAGAGGGGCAAGAACAGGTTCTGGGTTCAGAACTATGCCGGGAGAGAGACACCACTGAGTCCCAGGGACAAAGTGCCTTCTTTACTGAGGCTTAATCAAAACAGTAATGAATACACCTCACTCCACACCTCCACCAAGCCAAAAAAGCATTGAGGAACAAGTAATATGCAAGACAGATACCCTCTCTGAGGCACAATGCAAAGGGATGACTTAAGACTAAGGGTAGAGCTGACTTTAGAAAATAAATTCCACTGCCAAACAAACTCCCATTGTAAATGCAATCTATCATTAGAGGATCAAGTGGAAATGTTAGAAATGAAAAACACAGTACCCTTGAAAGAATGATTTTAAAAGATATATTAGGAGACTTAACACAGCCAAGGAAAGAATTAGTGAACTTGAAGATAGGTCTATAGAAATAACCAAAACTGAAACATGGGGAGCAAAAAAAAAAAAAAAAAAAAGGAAAAGAAAAACATAGAGAGAGAACAGATCATCCAAGAGCTGTGGGACAATAAGCAATTGTCTAAGGGATAGACAATTGGAATCCCAGAAGGAGAAGAGAGAGAGAATGGAGAAGAAATATTTGAAGTATATAGGTAAAAATGTTTCTAAATTAATGACAAACCTCAAACCATATATCCAAGAAGTTCAGAAAACACCAAGCAGGATAAAATAGCAGCACACATACACACACAAGTATATCCCTAGGCGTATCATATTCAAACTGCTTAAAAAATATGGAGACAATTATTTTTCAAGATTGGCCCTGAGCTAACTTCCGTGCCAATCTTCCTCTATTTTATATGTGGGATGCCGCAACAGTGCGGCTTGACAAACGGCGTGTAGGTCTGTACCTGTGATCTGAACCCGTGAACCCTGGGCCACCAAAGTGGAGCATGTGAACTTAACCACTGTGCCTCTGGGCTGGCCCCCTAGAGACAATTTTAAAGGTAGCCAGACAAAAAAGAAATATCATACACTGGAGCAAACAAACATTACATACAGATAAAATAGAAAATAAAAATTGTGGGAATATATTGGCAGCAGTTCTAATCTATAAGAAATGTTAGAGGAAGTTCTTCAGGCAGAAGGAATACCATACAAAAACTTCATTCTACAAAAATAAATAAAAGGAACTAAAAATGGAAAAAATGAAGGTAAAATAAAATTGTTTTATTGTAATTTTAATTGCTTTAAAATGTAGCTGCCTAAAGCAAAAAGAGTAGCAAGGTATTGTGTGTTAATGCATATGTAAAAATAGAATGATGACAATACTCATATTAAGGATGAGAGTGAAGAATTGGAATATATTGTTTTAAGGTCCTTATATTACATGAAAAGTTTTATAATTTTATTTGCAGATAGATTCTCAAAAATTAAAGGTAAACTGCAGGGCAATTATGACTAAAACTTTAAAAAGATGTATAAATAATTAATCAATAGAGAGATGAAATGGAATCATAAAGATACTCAATTAACCTAAGACAACACAACAAATGAGAAAGAAGAAACAATGAACAGATAGAACACATAAAAAACATCTAAAATGGTGAAATTTAATTCAACCATACCAGTAATCACAATAAATGTGAATGGTATAAGCACATGAGTTAAAAGACATAAATTGTCAAATTGAATACAAAAAAACACAACTCAACAATATATTGTCTACCACAAATTTGCATTCAAGATAAAGACATAAACAGATTAAAAGTAAAATGGTAGATAAAGATATCCCTTGCAAAAACTAACCAATAGGAAGCTAGAATACTTATATTAATATCAGATCAAGTAAACTTCAGAAGAAGAAATATTATAATATTATTAGGGATAAAAATGGACACTATTATGACAAAGAGATGATTCTCCAAGTAGACATAACAATCCTAAAAGTGTATGTACCTAACAGCAGAACTTTAAAACATGTGAGTCAAAAGCTGATAGAACTTAAAGATGAAATAGATTTACAAACAGTGTTGGAGAGTTCAACACTCCTCCACATAAAACTGTTAAAATAAGAAGGCAGAAAATCAGTAAGAATATACATGACTTGAAGAACACTATCAACCAGGTTAACCTAATTGATATTCAGAGACCAATCCACCAAACCAAGGCAGGCTACAGATTCTTCTCAAGTGAACATGGAACAGTCACCGAGATAATACATATTCTGAGCCATAAAACGAACCTTTGAAATTTTCTTAAAAATATAAATCACATGAAGTTTCTTCTTGGATTCTAACAGAATTAAACTAAAATTCAATAGTATAAAGGTATCAGGAAAATCCACAATTATTTAGATTTTAAGAAAAATATACTTCCAAATAATGCATGTGTCAAAATGGAAGTTTCAAGGGAAATTTAAATGAATATTTTGAACTGAATTAAAATGAAAATGCAAAATATCAAATTTTCAGGACACAATTAAAGAAATGCTTAGAGGGAGATTTTTGAGATTAAATGCTTACATTAGAAAAGTAGACAGATATCAAACCAGATTTCTAAACTTCCACCTTAAGAAACTAGAGAAAAAAAGAGTCAATTAAACCCAAAGCAAGCACAAGGAAGTAAGTAGTAAAGATAAGTGAAAAAAGCAATGAAATTAAAAACAGAGCAACAATATACAAAACTAATGAAGCCAAATGTGGTCTTTTGAAAAGATCAATAAAATTAATAAATGTCTAACCACACTGATCAAGAAAACAAAAGGAGTAGACACATATTACCAATATCAGGAATGGAAGAGGAGACTTCATTACTAATTATAAAGACATTAAAATATTAAGGGAATACTACTATTAAATTTGACAACTTAAATTAAATTGATTATTTCTTGAAACACACAAACTACCAAAACTCACTCAAGGAGAAATAGATAATGTGAATATTTCTACATCTATTAAAGAAATTGAGTCACTTTAATAGAAAATAAAAACAATAAACACATAGAGACAGAGATTGGATTGGTGGCTACCAGAGGGGAAGGGGGGAGGGAAAAGGGTGAAAGGGGTGATTCGCACAGGTGTGTGGTGATGGATGGTAATTAGTCTTTGGATGGGGAACATGATGTAATCTACACAGAAATTGAAATATGGTGATGCACACCTGAAATTTTTATAATGTTACAAACCAATGTTTATAAAAAAAACAAAAAAAACTGACAACTATATTTTAAAAAATGTCCCCACAAAAATAAAAATAAAGTAGAACAATTATAATAATATACTGTAATAAAAGTTACCAAAGATCTTAAAAAAAAAAAGAAATTAAATCTTTACTTAAAAACATTCCACAAGAGATAACTCCAGGCTCAAGTGGGTTCATCACCAAATTCTATCAAACAAATTAAAGAAGAATGATACTAATTCTGGACAATCTCTTTCAGAAAATAGGAGAGGAAGAGATGCTTCCCAACTTATGAACATTACTTTGGTAGCAATAATAGATATTATAAGAATAGGAAACCACAAACCAGTATTTCATTAAAATAGACAAAAACGTCTTCAAAAACATATTAATAAATTCAATCCAGTAATATATAAACAGTATAAAATATCAGGCTGAGTGGGATTCATCTAAAGAAAGGAAAATTGTTTCAACACTTGAAAATTAGTCATTTACCAGATTAACACATTGAAGAAGAAAAAACATATCTCAATAGATGCAGAAAAAGTATTTCACAAAATTCAATGTTCAATCATAATTTTTAAAAAGCTCTCAAAAGCTAAAATAGAAGGAAACTTTTTTAACCTGAAAAAGTGTATCTGCAAAATACTCACAGCCTACAGCAAACTTCATACTTAATATTAGAAGACAGAATGTTGTACCCCTAACATCAGGAAGTAGTGGTGTTCTATCTTCTTACACTTTTTAAATACATATTGGATATTCTGGCCAGTGAAATAGGAAAGGAAAAGAAATAAAAGGTACGCCAGTGGGAAAGGAAGGAAGCAAAGTATTTATATTCACAGATGACGCGATTGTCTACATAGAAAATTCCAAAGAATCAACAAGGAAACTAAATCAGCAAGAATGACTGAGTTCAGTAAGTTTTCAGGTTGCAGGATCAATATATATCATTTGCATGTCTATGTACTTGTAATCAATTTGAAATAAAAAAATCATTTACAATAGCACAAAAATTAAAATACATAGGTATAAACGTAGGTACACATGAGCAGGATCTGTATGCTGGGAATTACAAAACACTAATGAAGGAAATCAATAGAGACCTCAATTATTGGGGAGATATTTTGGACGCATGAATTGGAAGAATCAATATTGTTAAGATGTCAGTTCTCCCAGATGTATTTCTAAATGCAGTGCAATCTCAGTCAAAATCTCAGAAAGGCTTTTTTGCGGATATCAACAAACTCATCATAAAACTTACATGTAAAGGTGAAGAAATTAATATAGCCAAAACAATTTTGAAAAAAGAGCACAGTTGGAGGACTAACACTGCCTGATTTCAAGTTTTATGCTAAAGCTACAATAATCAAGAATGCTTGGTATTGGCAAAAGAACAGAAACAAAACAATCAGAGTAACAATTCCAGAAATATATACACATAAATACAGTCAACTGACTTTTGATGAAAGCAATTGCAGAGCAAAAAGCAAAAAGCAAAGCAATTACAAATGTTAGTCTTCTCGACAAATGCTGCCAAGACCATTAATTAGTTGTGCATATACAAAATAATTAACCTCAACACATACATCACATTTTGTACCAATCTTGCTCAAAGAAGTGTATCATAGATATAAATGTAAAACATGAACTTAAAACTTCCTAAAAGAAAACATGGGAGAAAATCTTCATGGCCTAGTTTTAGCAAAGAGCATTTAGACATGATAGAAAAAGCCCAATTCATTTTAAAAATTGATAAATTGTATTTTGTCAAAATTAAAACCTTTTTCTCCAGAAAAGATACTATTAAGAGAATGAAAAAATAAGGTACTGACTCAGGAAAATATTTGCAAGTCACATTTCCAAAAAAGAACTTGTATCCAGAATATACAAAGAACTCATATCTCTACGATAAGAAAATAAGCAACCCACTTTAAAAAGATCTAAACAGACATTTCATTAAAGAAGGTGAATGGATGGCAAATGAAGATAGAAAAGGATGCTAAACATCATCATTTTCTAGGGAAATGTAAAGTAAAACCACAGTGAGATATCATTACACATATATTAGGATGGCTAAAATAAAAGCTGATAAAGCCAAGTGAGGATGGAATAATGAAACTGTCTTGCTGGTGGGAGTGCAAAGGGGTACATGCACTTCAGAAATCAGTTTGGCAATCTCTTGGAAAGTTGCCAAATGAATTAGCAATCCTAGTCTTAGGTATTAACCAAGTAAACTGAAAACTTATATCCACACTAAAAACCTGTGTGACAATGTTTTTAGCAGCTTTATTCATAATAATAAAAAACTGGAAACAAATGTTTTACAATAGGTGAATAGATAAACAAATCATCAGCAATAAATCAAATCGAATCATCAGCAATAAAGCAAATCATCAAATACTCAGCAATAAAAAGAAACAAATTATGGGTTCATGCAGCAACATGGATGAATCTTAAATGCATTTTGCTAAGCAAAAGAAGCTAGACCAAAAAGTTACATTTGTTTGGTCTGTTTATATGACATCCTAGAAAAAGCAAAATATAGGAAGCTGATCTGTTTGGTACTGTGGTAGTAGATACATGGCTGTATGCATCTGTTAAATTCCATATAACTGTACCTTACAAAAAGTAAATTTTACTATGAAAACTTTAAAAAATCAATTAGGATATCAGCAGAACCCAAGATGGAATGTAGACTTCTCAAATAAACATAACCATGATAAAAATTTATGGCATGACCTTACTGAAGGGGCTGAGGAATAAAATCAATGAACTGAGTAACTTTGAAACTATGCTTTACCTCAATACTATAGGACTAAAGACAAAACAACTGCACACAAACACTGCAATTTAGTTGATAAATTTGTTTCTCATAGGAGTAGGGATTAGCAATTCTCAACTACTTTACTTGTATCAAAAAAAACACAAAACGTTATGCTAGGGTTGAACAAATAAAGTATATTGAAGATAATGAGAGCCAAGTTTGTCACTGTCAGAGAAGAAACTTAGAAATAAGCAAAGGAAAGGCTAGAATGAACTCTGTTGAGCTGGATTGAGAATGGACATATAAGTAAAAACTCACATTTTAAAATAGATAGAGAAATGAATATAGATATGTGTCCATACTTGGCTTAGTATACTAAGTATGTTAGTTTTGTCTGCTGAAAGGGCCTATAACCTATGGATACCCCACTAACAATGAGCACACCCAGCATCCAGATTGTAGTATCTAAATACCATTCTCAAATAAAAGGAACCAGTACTCCTTGGAGAACTGTTTAATCACAGGACTTGGGCAAGGAAAATATAAGATGAACATAGGATATCTTGTGATGCCAGAGAGTAAGGAAGTGATAGGGAAAAAAAGGGGGGGGTGGGAATGGAGGCTTAACAAAAGGACATAGGGGCCAATTTGAAAGAGCTCTCAAGGGCTGAAACAGGAACAATTTGACCAATAGTGTAAATAAGGATGCTAATAGATTGTAACCCAAAGAATGAAGTAAATATCTATGAGTTAACACTGATATAAATAAATGATTAAATAAATAACTAAATGGCAAAAGTGTGAAAATCCTTACAGAAGAATCCAGTTAATAAATGTAGAAGAAATGGGGAAAATAGAAAATCACTATCAGAATGCTACAATAATACTTGCTAGAAGAAAGATGCACTAATAAATGCTAAAGTTAGTGGGCAGAAGTTTAGGTAGAAAAAAATTTTGGCATAGCCTCAAAGTTTCTCTCACAAAGTGTTTATGAATTACAAATTGGAAAATAGAAAGTTTACAGTGCAGAAACCTGGCTAACACTACCTTAACTAAAGTTAATGTGAGCAGAAATAAGACATGTACTACTTGTATTGAAAAGGGCTCATAACCCCTGTGGTATTCTTCACTATAATGAATAATCTCGAGTAATCACTCAAAAACATCAGAGAAACTCAAATGAAGGGACATTCTACAAAATAACTGACCAGTACTCTTCAATATGTCAAGGTCATGAAAGACAATGGAGAATGGGGAAACTATCATAGATTGGAGGAAATTAAGGGGACACGGCCACAAAATGCAATGTGAGATCCTGGATTGTATCTTGTAACAGAAAAAAAAAAAAAAACAGTGGAAAAATCATTAAATCTGAATAAAGTCTACAGTTTAGTTAATTGTATTGTACTAATTTCTTGGTTTTTATAATTGTACTATAAATATGTAAGATGCTAATGTTAGGAGAAGTTGGATGTAGGGTATAAAGGAACACTTTGTATTATCTTTGGAACTTTTCAATAAATCTAAAATTATTTCAATATAAAAAGTTAAAAATAAAATAAAAAAGGTTAGAGTCTGTGATTCTGAAGAGCAGCCACAGGAACATAGAGTGTCTTGGACACTTGGGAATAATTTCCATACTTGAAACCTGTGTTGTAAGTTTAAATGTTTGGGGAATTAGAATGGAAACATCTTCAGAAAAAAAAAAAGAAAAATACCTTATCTGTATAGTATGTTATAGTCTCAAACACTAATGATTTGTTCTTGAATTCAATTATCCCATGCAAAAACCTGTTGAAAAAAGTATCATTTTCTTCATTATACAAAAAGGAAAACTAAGGTTAAGAGAGAGAGGTTTTATTTCTCCAAATCACACAGCCAGTTAGTCACAGAATCACGAATTTAACACAAATATTCTAACATGAAATTTTGTGCATTTTGTTAACCAAACCTGACATAAATTTACCCCACGTTATGGTTAAGATATACTTCATGTATTGAAGAGGAGTTGTTCTTGCCTAATGGTCTTCTTATATAGTACTGTTTTTGCTATGTTCACAAGTTTAAGAAAGTCACCTTCCCCTAACTAAAGGAATAAAGTTGATACAATCAACTCCTAAATTAAAAGCTTCTGAAATCACTTTTTGAGAAATAACTTTGTTTTTGTTTAATTTTGGTAATGTTGTTTACAGTGAGTGCTTGATATCTATTTATTCATATTTGTCTTTCATATGAAGGTTTAAATTTTTATATTCTGGCTGATAGACTCCTTCACTAGGGTTGTATACTGGGGCATAGATCTGTTTATATTTATTCATTAGTGTGTTGCTAATTAAAAATGTGTTTCATTAAACTTGTAAAAAAAGACTTAAGGGGAGAAAGAACATGTTGAAATTAAGGACCCCTAGGCTATAAAATAACTTCAACAGTTGAGCTGTTAAAAATAATGTGGGCAGCAAGAGTGTCAAAAGTATCTATCACTTACTACAATGTATGAAATGCAAAATAAAGTGTACATGTCAGGTATGGCAGATAATATTAAATAACATTTTTCTAACTCAGACTATAGGGATTTGAGTCACTTGGCTTGTGGCTAAGTCCTTGGATCTTAGTATCACACCTACACATGTTGCACTTTTGATAACCTAGTAGAGTTCTTAATTATATAATTGGGTCAAGCCTGCCATTATTAATAGAAACATGATAGTGTTCAATTCTTTACTTTTAATTGCTAAAACTAGTAATGATTAGATTATGTTCTTTTTTGAGGGATTACACTTCAAGAATGAGTGAATATAATATCATGAGTGAATAATATCCCTGATCTAGCCCTTGGGTAAATTGTGCAATAGGCAGATTTTGCCCTTGGCACTCTTGTGTATTTTTTATGCAATGTGAAGCCACTCTCTTTCCATCATCTCTATGCTTTCCAGTGTTCTCTTGCTGCCTTTGCCTTCACTAATTCCCCAACAATAGCGCCCCACTCATGAGTACATATCCCTAATATGACCCATGCTCTAAAACTACATGTCCACTCTTTTTATATGTGCTATTCAAAATTCTTACTCTTCAGTTTGTAAGACCTAAGCTGTGTTCTTGTCTGTAAACAATCCAATTATTGTGACTCACGATAAGATAAATTATTGTCCCTTATCTTCCTACAAATGGAGGATACTTGCTAACCCAAAAGCACATTTGGGTACAGTGATGGAAGAAATAAACAAAAGAGTGGAAGGACCTGCTATCCAAACAGGTTTAAAAGCAGGCTGCTGAAAAAGTAAGAATCAATCTTCCAAATCAGAGGAAATAAATGAGCCTGCAAAGATCAGGCCAGAGAAAGAAGAAGAGCAAACTCCAAGGTACTTTGGGCATCACCAATGGATAAGTAGAAACAAACAAAAAACAATGGCAATTATTGCAGGTATGAAATATACTAAAGTATTTAATTCACATATATTATTTTATAAAATATATATTGAGTTCCTTCTATGTGCAGATTTTGTGCTGGATGCCAGGGGTAATATGTTGAGTGAAACCAGACACAGTTTCTGTCCTCATGAAATTTACTGTTGGAGGAAACAGATATTGACCAAATAGTCATACATATTTCTATGATGTAAAGATGCAGGGGTCAAGAGAGAACAAAGTAAAGGATTTTACTTCTTCAGGAAATTAAGGACAGTCTTTTCTGAGGAAGTGATGTCTGAGCTGAGATCATAAAGATGAGTAAAGGCAAAGATGAAAGGAAGTGGATGGTAAAGCAAACAGCATGTTGAAAAGCTTAGTGATAGTAGAAAGCATGGCTAGTACAAAAGAAAGAAAGTAGGCTAGTTTGGCTGCAGCAAGGACAGCAAGAGAGAATGTATAGAAATGAAGCCTAAATGCAGTTAGATCATACAGGACTTTGTATGTTTTTAAGTTGTTTTTTTCTTAAGAGTAACAGAAAGCCATTGAAAGGATTCAAATAGGTAGATGTTATGACCAAAATTGTAGCATTCAGAGGGAAAGATGAAGTAGAATGCACAGAGTAGCAGAGGGAGCAGAAAGTAGTGATAGATTCAAGAGATATTTCAGCAATAGCAGGGATTGGATGAGTGGTTGAGGAAGAGTAAGGTGACTATAATAATTCATAGATTTCTGTGTAGCATAAAAGGATGGATACCTTCTTTGCATTAGTTATCCTCAACTGTCTTGGCTCTCCTCTGCTCACACAGTCTGAAGATCAGTGAGACTTTTAGCAAATTCTGTCCTTCATAAATTTATTACTGTAAAGCCCTTTTATGAAGTTCTGTTAGAACACTGACCATCACAACTGATCATAGAAACTTATACTGAATAATATAGTCTTTCATTATTATATATGAAAGAAAAAGTCACTAGACTTTTGATGAAAACCAGCAACATTGAATGGAAGGAACAATATTACAAGCAGAAAAACTGTCCCTGGAAGAACAAAGAGAAAAAAATTCAAGAATCAGAAAAGAATTTTAAAAGTATAAATATTTCCTCAATTTTGAAAAGTGTTTAAGATTTATCATCAAATCAATTTTTTTAAAGAAAAATATGTACAAATAGATTAAAAGTGGGTATTAGCCAGCTCAGGTTGCCATAATGACAACACCAAAAAGCATATATTGGGTGGCTTAAACAGAAATTTGTTTTCTCACAGTTCTGGAGGCTGGAAGTCTGAGACCAGGGCACCAGCATGGTCAGGTGCTGGTGAGGCTTCTCTTCCTGTCTTGCAGACAAATGACTTCTTGCTATGTCCTCATATGGTAGAAAGAGAGCAAGAATGAGTTCTCTGGTGTCTCTTCTTATAAGGCACTAATCCTATTGCATCAAAGATCCATACTTATGACTCCATTTCACATCAATTACCTTCTTGTAGGCCATATATCCAAATACAGTCACATTAGGGATTAGAGCTTCAACATCTGAATTTGACAGAGACAAAATTGAGTACCTACTGATTTTAGAAATATAAAGGCAAAAAGCAAATAAGTGTGTAGCTGGAATCTAGGAGATTCAAGGGAATATTATATCCATAAAAAGTAGCAGAATGGTCTGAAAAAGGAGAGATTAGGAAAAAAAGAAACATATATTTGAAATTAAAATTGATGAAATAAAGAAACTTTAAAATTGGCTAAATACCAAAATGAATATAGCTTAAACTATAGTAAGATAGTCTTTTAAGTATCAGAAAAGAAGATAAACAGATGCAAAATATGGTAGAAAATATGAGACATATAACACACAAGTACTAGTTCCAGCATCATCTAATAGGACTTTCAGAAGAAAGAAAAAGAAAAGGGATGGAAGGATGTAATCAAAGAAGCAATTTTCTCTGTGCTAAAGAAAGGAAAAAAATTTTAATGTAAAAGGCACACTGAGTGCCAATCAAAATGATTAAGAAAATTCTAGATATATTGTAGTGATATTTCAAATTCTATGGTTAAAAAGTAAATTACACAAGTTTTCAAAAGGAGAAAAATATATTAATGACAAATAACTAAAAATCATAATTGCATCAGGCTCCTCTTTAATGTAACTAGTAGGGGGTACAGCAATATTTACAAAGATACAAAATGATCTTGAAACTATAATTTGAAATAAGATGAAACTGTCATTCAAATATGAGGACAAAATTAAGACAATTTTGGAAAGACATCAACATCACGGCAGTGTGAATTGCTCCCTGTGTCTCTCCCCTGTAAGTTACAACCAGTAGGGCATCCACGGACCAACAAAGGATCCTCTAAACAGCACATCAGAAAATGTGAGAGATCCATACATCTATACTTCTGAAGGTGGGTGGACTGGATCTCACTGGCACAGCAAAACCAGGGAAGCAGTGGCAGCAGCTCCTGAGACTGGAGGCTCCAGGAACCAAGGCAAAGCATGTGATCTGAGTCTCCAGGAACTACTATGATGGCCATGACACAGCCCCCTCCACTCCCTTGGTAACAATGGCAGCAGCTATAACCAGCTCTTCTGGCAATGAGGGCTGCATCCAAGACCCCAGTGTCTCCAGCAATGGCAGTAGTGCTTGTGACCTGAGGTTCCAGGAACCATGGCAGCACCTGATACCAGAGGCTCGAGGAGCTGTGGCCACACCCACAATCAGAGGTTCCAGGAACCAAGGTGGCACCCATGATCCAGCCCCTCCCACTCCCTCAGCAGTGGGAGTTGTACCTGTGACCTGAGGCTCCAAGATCCCTGGTGTTGCCCAAGACCAGAGGCTCCAGGAACCACAGTGGCACCTGCAACTGGAGGTTCCAAGAATCATGGTGGCACTCACAACCCAGACATCCCTCCTCCCCAGCCTGCCTGGCAGCAGCATTCACACCTAAAACACAGCACCCCTGGAAGCAGTGGTGCCAGCTCCCCCAGGAACCCTGGGAGCAGCAGCAGAGGTGGCATGGGCAGCAGCAGCCTCCTGGCTGCAGCTGCACCCAAGGCTGCAGAAAGCCCAGTAGAAATGACAGCAGAGCTCATGACCTTGGTACCCCTCAGCTGCAGTGGAGCCTGCAACCCTGCTTCACCACCTATGGCAGTGGTGCCTTTAGGCACAAAAACCCCAGACATGGCAGCTTATCCCAGCTTCTGCCCCACACTCCCCCTCCTCCTGCTGTGATGGGGGAATCTGTGAACCAGGCAACCCCAGAAGCAAGCAGATATGCTTGCCAGCCCAGTGACACTGGTGGCAATGCCTGCTACTGCAGTGACACAAACAGCAGCAAGGCACCAGCATCCTTGGAGATACAGGTAGCACAACAAGGGCACCAACAACACCTCTGGCAGAGGCAGTGGAGGGTGGAAAGTGAAGGCTCTCAAATACAACGAGAATCAGCTCAGAATCAAAGCAAACAAAGCCTTACCTAAATAAGAAAGTTGTTTGCTACTACAAATGCACCAGCAGAGGAACAATTCATCAGGCACCATGAAAAACTACAGTAAAGTGGTATCACAAAAAGAAAATGACAATTATCCAGAAACCAAACTTGATGACATGAAAGATTGCAATCTAACTGATAGAAGATTCAAAATAGCCATCAGGAAGAAATTCAATGAGCTAGAAAAAAATCAGAAATATGGCTCAGTGAGCTCAGGAATAAAATTACTGAACACAAGGAGTATTTCACCAAAGAGACTGAAACTCTAAAAAAGAACCAAGCAGAAATTCTGAAACTGAAGAACTCAGTAAATGAGATGAAGAATACAGTAGAAAGCAATGGAAATAGAACAGATCATATGGAAGAGAGAATTGGCAAGCTCAAAGAGAGAAACCTAGAAATGATGTAGGTAGAAAATGAGACAGAACTAAGATTTTTTTTAAAATGAAGAAATTCTGTAAGAAATATTTGACTCCATTAGAAAAAGTAACATAAGCAAGATGGCTATCCCAGAAGGAGAAGAGAGGGAGAAGGGAGCAGAGAGCTTATTTTAGGAAATAATAGCTGAGAACTTCCCAAACCTAGGAAAGAAACTGGATATATAAATCCATGCAGCTAATGGAACCCCTAATTATCTGAATGCAAAAAGACCTTCTCCAAAACACATTATATTAAAACCATCAATAGTCAGTGACAAAGAAAGAATATGAAAGGCAGTTAGGGGAAAAAAAATAACCTACACAGGAACCCTGAATAAGCTATCAACAGATTTCTCAGCAGAAAATATACAGGCCTGGAGACTGGAATGATATACTTAAAATATTGAAAGAAAAAAACCTGTCAGTCAAGAATACTGTATCCAGCAAAGTTATCTTTCAGATATGAAGGAGACATAAAGGATTTCTCAGACAAACAAAAGCTGAGGGAGTTCACTGCCACTAGACCTGCCTTACAAGAAATGTTGAAAGAGCTCTCCTACCTGAAATGAAAAGGCAAAGGTATACAAAACCTTGAGAAAGGTGATAAATTGACAGACAGAACCAGAAAATTGCAACTCTATATCAGAATAGGTTAGTAAACACATAATTATAACATAGAGGCTAAAGGGAAAGAAAGTATTAAAAATAACTATAATGACTTCAATTTGATAAAACTCCCAATATAAAAATGGATAATTTGTGACAACAAAAACACAGACAGGGAAGACAAAAAGGACAGAACCTGCATAGGCAAATGAAGACAAGATGCTATCAGCAGAAAAAGGACTATCTTATCTATGAGATCTTTTATACAGTCCTCATGGTAACCACAAAACAAAAATTCAGTTCAGAGTCATGAAACAGAAAAAAGAGAAAACTGAGAAACACACGACAGAAAACCACCAAACTGAAATTGCAGTCAAGAACACAAGGAAAAGGAACAATGAAAATATGAGCAACCAGAAAACAAAAGATAAAGTGGAAATATTAAATCCTATATCAAAAATCACTCTAGATGTAAATGGGTTGAATTCACTAATCAAAGACATAGAGTGGCTGGATGGGTTAAAAAATAAAACCCAACAATCTACTGCCTCCAGGAGACCTATATCAGCTCTCAAGACAAAGATAGGCTCAAAGTGAAGGGATGGAAGGTGATAGTCTAAGCAAATGGAACCAAATGATAGTAGTTGTAGCCATACTTATATGAGGCAAAATAGATTTCAAGACAAAAGAGATAAAAAGAGACAAAGATGGACATTATACAATGATAAAGGGAAAAATCCATCAGGAAAACATAACATTTATTAATATATATGCACCTAACATAGGAGCACCAAAGTATATAAAGCAATTATTAACAGACCTAAAGGGAGAAATTGACAGCCACACAATAATAGTAGGGACTTTAATACTTCACTTACATCAATGGATAGACCACCTAGACAGAAAGTCAACAAGGAAACATTGACTGGCCTTAAATGAAACATTACACCAGATGGATTTAATAGAGATATAAAGAACATTCCATCCCAAAGCAGCAGATTACACATTCTTGTCAAGTACACATAGAACATTCTCAAAGATAGACCATATGTTGGGAAACAAAGCAAGCCTCAATAATTTAAGAAACCTGGAATGATATAAAGAAATGTTTCTGACCACAATGGTGTGAAACTAGAAATCAACTACAAGAAGACTGCTGGAAAAGTCACAAATATGTGGAGACTAAAAATACGCTACTGAACAATTATTGGATCAATGAAGAAATCAAAGGAGAAATAAAAACTACCTGGAGACAAATGAAAACAAAATGTACTAAAACATATGGGATGTAGCAAAAGTGATACTAGGAGTGGGGTATAGAGCAATACAGGCCTATGTCAAGAAACAAGAAAAATCTCAAATACACGATCTAATATTACAGATTAAAAAACTAGAAAAAGAAGAACAAATGAAGCCCAAAGTAACCAGATGGAAGGAAATAATAAAAATCGGAGTGGAAGTAAATGAAATAGACACTAAAAAGACAATAGAAAAGATCAATAAAGCTAGGTGCTGGTTCTTGGAAAAGGCAAACAAAATTTGACATACCCTTACCCAGACTCACTAAGGAAAAAAAAAAAAGAAGTTTCAAATAAATAAAATCAGAAACAAGGAGAAGTCACAACAGATATTACAGAAACACAAAGAACTATAAGAGAATACTATGAAAAGCCCTAGCCAACAAATTGGATAACCAAAAAGAAATTGATAAATACTTAGAATCATACAACTCCCAAAACTGAATCAAGAAGAGGAGAATCTAAAGAGAATAATCACTAGTAAACAGTAATCAAAAACCTCCCAAAAATCAAAAGTTCAGGACCAGATGAATTTGTAGGTGAAGCCTATCAAACATTCAAACAAGATTTAATACTTATTCTTCTCTAATTCTTCCAAAAAATTGAAGAGGGGGGATACTTTTTAACTCATTTTATGAGGCCAACATTAGCCTGATAGCAAAACTGGAAAAGGACAAGGCAAAAAAAGAAAATTACAGGCCAACATCCCTGATAAACATAGATCAAAAAATCCTCAACAAAATATTAGAAAATCAAATACATCAATACATTGAAAGGATCATATGCCATGATCAAGTGGGATTTATTCCAAGGATGCAGGAATATTCAACATCCAGAAGTCAACCAATGTGATACACCACATTAACCAAATGAAGGAAAAAAATCACATGATTATCCCAATAGATGCAGAGAAAGCATTCAACTAGATACAGTACCCATTTATGATAAAAACTCAATGAAATATGTACAGAAGTTAATAGCTCAATATAATACAGGCCATATATGACAAACCCACAGCTAACATCATATTCAATGGTGAAAAACTGAAAGCTAACTGTCTAACAACAGGAAAAAGATAAAGATGCCCACTCTTGTCACTCTTATTCAACATAGTATTAGAAATCCTAGCCTGAGCAATTAGACAAGAAAAAGAAATAAACGTTATCCAAATTAGAAAGGAAGAAGCAAAACTGCCACTATTTGCAGATGAGATGATTTTATGTAGAGAAAACCCTAATGAATCCACCAAAAACTATTGGAAATAATAATAAAATACAGTAAAATTGCAGGGTATAATACCAAAAACCAGTCACATTTCTATACACTAACAACAAATTAGCAGAAAGAGAAATCAAGAATACAATCCCATTTACAGTCATAACAAAAGAATAAAATACCTAGGAATAAATTTAACCAAGGAGGTGAAAGACTCGTATGCTGAAAACACTAAGACATTGTTGAAAGATATTGAAGAAGACACAAAGAAATAGAGATATTCTGTGCTCATAAACTGGAAGAATTAACATATTTAAAACACCCATATTACCTAAGACAATCTACAAATTCAATTCAATCGTTATCAAAATCCCAATGACATTTTTCACAGGAACAGAACAAAGAATCCTAAGATTTATATGGAATGACAAAAAACTCAGAATAGCCAAAGCAATTCTGAGAAAAAAGAACAAAGCTGGAGATGTCACACTCCTTCATTTCAAAGTATACTACAAAGTTATGGTAATCAAAACAGCATGGTACTGCATCATGTTCACCATAAACAGCAAATAAAAAAATAAAATCAGCATGGTACTGGCAGAAAAATACACACACTGATCACTGGAACAGATAAGAACACAGAAACAAACCCAAACATTTATGGACAGCTAATTTTCAACAAAGGAGTCAAGAATATACAATAGAGAAAGTAAGGTCTTTTCAATAAATGGTGTTGGAAAAACTGGACAGCCACATGCAAAAGAATGAAAGTATACAATTATCTTACAAGATACATAATAATTAACTCAACATGGATTAAAGACTGGAATGTAAGACCTGAAATCATAAAACTCCTAGAAAAAAACATAGGCACTATGCTCTGTGACATCAGTCTTAGCAATATCTTTTTGTCTCAGGCAAGGGAGACAAAGGAAAAAATATACAAATAGGACTATATCAAATTAAAAAGCTTCTGCACAGCAAAGGAAATCATCAACAAAATGAAAAAACAATCTACGAGCTGGGAGAAAATATTTGCAAATCATATATTTTATGAGGTTAATATCCAAAATATATGAAGAATTTATACAACTCAACAACAAACAATCTGATATAAAAATGGAAAAAGGATGTGGACAGATATTTCTCCAAAGAAGATATATAGATGGCCAACAGGCACATGAAAAGATGTTCAATGTCACTAATTATTAGCAAAATGCAAATCCAACTACAATGAGCTATTACCTCACACCCATCAGAATGGCTATTATTAAAAAGACAAGAAATAACAAGTGTTGGAGAGTATGTAGAGAAAAGGAAACCCTCATACATTGCTGTGTGAATATAAATTGGTGCAGCCACTATGGAAAACAGTATGGAGATTCCTCAAAAAATTAATAATAGAACTACTATGTGATCCATCTATTCTACCTCTGGATATTTATCCAAAGAACATGGAAACACTAATTTGAAAAGATATATGCACTCCTCTGTTCATTGCAGCAACATTCACAATAGTCAAGACTTGGAAAATATCTAAGTGCCCATCGATGGATGAAAGGATAAAGAAGATGTGGTGTACATATAAAATGGAATAGTACTGAGCCATAAAAAAGAAATCTTGCCATTAGTGACAACATGGATGAACCTTGAAGGTATAATGCTAAGCAAAATAAGTCAGACCGAGAAAGACAAATACCATGTGACTTCCTTCATATGTGGAAATAAACAAACACATAGATACAGAGAACAGATTGGTGACAGAGGGAATTCAGGGGAAGGGTGAAAATGGTAAAGGGCACATGTGTATGGTGATGGATGGAAGCTAGAGTTTTGGTAATGAACATGATGTAGTGTACACAGATGTAGAAATATAAGAATGTGCACCTGAAATTTATATAATGTTATAAACCAATGTTACCTCAATAAAAGCAAATTAATTCATAATCAATTAATTAAGACAATTTTGAACATTTAGGAATCAAAAACTTTCCACCCAATAACTTGTTCTTGAAAACAAAAAGTTAAAGAAAGTTTACAAGAAAGAAATCAAACAATTTAGTGAACTCCATCTAATTTTTAACTTAACTGTAAAATTAAGAAATTATTATGATAAATCAAAGATGCTTAAAATGCAGAAAAATGATGGAGAACATTTCATCTAACAAATATTAACTAGCAGATGATTAACAAAATGAGAGATAGAGGGGGAATAAGTAAACATGTATTCAAAAATGCTTCTCATGTTCAAGGTTGTTTCTCAACACTGACAGAAAAAATAGAAACTATAATTAATTAATTTAAATGGAACTCAATGACATAAAATTGAATAATAAAAATCATATATAGGATTTCTCAACCACAAATGTAAAAAAGAATAAATAAAACTCCATGAAACCAGCAAAATCAAGGAAAAACAACTAAGCATGGTTAAGGGAAAGCATATTATATAATGACACAAATATAATTCCATAATTCAGTATTCATAAACATGAATGTGCTAAATACCCATACTGCTTCTTTAAAATCTTTTTTAATATGTCACACCTTAAAGGAAGATTTAAAATAATGACAACTATGTTTAAAACATACAAAAAAAACCCAGCCATAACATTTCTATTAGTTAAGGTAAAAATCTAAAGTGAAAAAAACATTAAATTAAATGAAGAGGAATATTTTACATTTACAAAAGTTCTACTCAACCCAGAAGATATAACAAGTCTAATTTATGTAGCAAATAACAAAGCATCTAAATATTAGGAAAATGTAAAAACAAAAAGCTCAATAATCTTGGGGTTCAGAAGGATTTTGGAGAAAGATACACAATCTAGAAGCTGCAAGAAAAGATTATAGATTTTACTTTGTGAAGATTTTATAGCAAAAGACAACATAAACAATATTAGAAAACATAATATAGGATCGGAGAAGCTATGTACAATGTATATCACTGAAAAAGAATAAGTACTCAAATATGTAAAAGAATTTTAGAAATCAATAAGAACCTGACAATCAAGTCAATGAAAAATGAGCAAAGGAAATTAATAACAATTCACAGACAGGGAAATAATTGCAGATAAATACTCTAAATGTTCTGAGTCTCAATAGTAAACAGATAAAACAAATCAAAACAGCAATAAGGTCTGTTTTCACCTCTTGGATTGTCTATAGACATCTTTCAATCTAACAACTGGGTACTGGAAGAACTTGAACCTGTCTCTGGCTATTCACAAAGCTACTATCAGAACACTGAAATGTGGCTACATTTGTAGCTACCTCATCTTTACTTAACAAATCTTTGATGAGTGAATCTGATTGGAAGACTCTTACTTGTATCCAGAACTCTAGCTACAAAGGAACATTAGAAATATAAGGACATGTTTGTAGCATTTTAACCACTGCAGTACTCAAAGACACACTAGAAAATATTGAAATAAATGTTCGGTGAGCCAATACACTATATTCACCACAGAAGCTAACATAAATACTAAGAAAATATTTTTGAGAGTGAAGTCTTACAGGCATTCCCATTTAAAAATAGGCGAAAATGCCTTCTATTCATGCTATCATTTAATAGTGCAGTGCAAGATTTAATATGTCTCACAAGAAAACAAATCCCCTTCCAAAAACAAAATTAGAAGTATAAATACTCAAAAGGAATAGAAAAATTAATATTTGCAGAAAATTGATTATTTACTGAGAAAAACCAAGTGAATCAACTGAAAAATGACTAGAATTAATAAGTTTATTAATATATTTGAACATAAGATCAACATACAAAAGTGTTCATGTTAATTCAATGTTTTCAGAATTAAAATACTAAGACCTTTCTTCTTTACTTAATGTAGCTTACAAGATATGATATGTCAATTTATATTACAAGTTACTTTATTTAAAGGAAAATCATATTGGCACAGGAACATCCAGACAAAAATGTAGCAAAATAGAATATAAAGAAATAGACACCTAAGAATGTGGGTATTTATTATATTATAAATGTGATATTTAAATCAGTAGAGATAGAATAAATGTCAATCAATTTTGACTATCCAATGAAGAAAGAAATAAACATGGGTCCCTGCATGTGCCATGCCAAAACATTTCATATCATGACTTTTGGTTTCATTTCTAACACACAAAGAAGTTGGACGTCATCACTCCTGTCATTACAACAAGAAACATCTAGGCAAACTGAAAATAAATGGCTTTTCTTGAGCCATCAGAAAACTGAGTTTGTAGGGCAAACTATCACCCTAAAATCTGGAGAGACAGGTGCATCCAGAGATTCACAGCTATGATCTGCTTACCTGGAACAGAAGTCATTGGAGACAAAAATTGATAAGAACACTTAAATGGTAACTGATGAATTGATGAAGGTTGAGTATGGAACTAGCATAAGAGTGAGAAACTCCTGGGGACCACAGATTATGGCGGCACCCACATTTTCATAAATATTACTTCCAGTAACTCCACCAGGTTCCCAAGATGAAGATCCAAGAAAGATTCCATCATGGCTCTGGCAGGGAAAAGGAAAGGGTGACCACTGTGAAATACACCTATAGACTTACCCACAACAGGGTCTTATCCTCCAGGGGAAAAGACTTTTCCAGAGCCTTATCACAGCTGGAGGAAGGGAGTCCCTCCACTTCAAGTCCTCTCTAGTCTTCCCATACAAACAAATAAACATAGTTAACAGGAGCCACAGCTTTAATATAATAGATTAGAAATGCTATGGCAAAGGAAGAAAGTACAGGTCAAGGGAAAAAAAAATACCCACTAGAGAAACACTGAAGATCACAGCCCCAAGACCCGGACATTTTGAAGGCTGAGATTTAATCATAAAGTTATAGAATGCTTCCTCTCCCTTACCCACACTGACAGGACTCCGCTATAATAACAAGGGATTAAACTGAATGAGCTACAAAACAGAGGCTTTTTTTTTTTTAGGAAAAGTACTTAGGGAAGCCCAAAGGCAACAAGAGACAAAACCAAGGATGCTAGAGGAATTTGAAGCCTCTGGCACATTACAGCTAAGAAAACGTTAAACACAGTCCAATTCCTAGACAGATTAACATATATTCTCATACTAAAGACCTATTTACCTCATTTCCTCTTATATGATATATCAGGTCCAGCTTTCAATAAAAAATTGCAAAGCATGCCAAAAGGTAAGAAAAATACAGTCTGAAGAGAAAAAGTGATCATTAGGACAACACACAGATATGACAAAGATGATGGAATTATCAAACAGAGATTTAAAATAACTGTAATTACTATGTTAAAGGCTCAAATGGAAAAAGTTGACAACAGGCTAAAACAGATAGATAATAATGTAAGCAGAGATAGGTAAACTCTAGAAAGAATCAAAAGTAAATGGCAGAAATAAAAAAAAACCCACTGCAACAGATATGAAGAGTGCCCTATATGGGCTCATTAGTAGAGTTAACACAGCTGAAAAAAGAATCAATGAGTTTGAAAATACTTCCCAAACTAAAATGCAAAGAGAAAAAAGAAGAAAAACAACAGAACAGGAATCCAAGAGCTATGGGACAATTGCAAAAGTTGTAATTAGAATATTACATAATGATGACTGGAATACCAGAATCAGGAGAAAAGGAAGATTGATCAGAAGAAATAATTGAATTAATAATGCACAAGAACTTTCCAAAATTAATGACAAAAACCAAACCATAGATCCAGGGATATCATAGAATATCAATCAGGATAAATGAAAGAGAGAGAGAAAGAAAGAAAGAAAGGAAGGAAGGACGGAAGGAAGGAAGGAGGGATGGAGAGAGAGGGAAGGAAGGAGGGAAGGAAAGAGAGGGAAGACGGGCAGGAGGGAGGAGGAGAGAAATAGAGAGAGAGACAGAGATGTTTTATGTAAGCCTCATGGTAACCACAAAAATAATACAAACAGAAGATACACAAAAGAAAAAGAAAAAGGAACCAACAGTAACACTACAAAAAATCAGTGAAACACAAGGGAAAACAGCAAGAGAGGAAAAGAGGACAAAAAAACTACAAAATAGAAAACAATTAACAAAATGGCAATAAGTTGTCTTTCTTCTCAATAATTATTTTAAATGTAAATGCGTTAAAGTCTCCAATCAAGAGAAATAGAGTCACTGAATGGATAATAAACAAGATCCAACTATATGCTGTCTACAAGAGACTCACTTAGGATTTAAGGACAAATGTGGGCTGAAAGTGAAGGGATCAAAAAGATATTTCATGCAAATGACAAACAAAAGAGAGCAAGATGTCTATAAATACATCAGACATAATAGATTTTAAGCCATAAACTGTCACAAGGGACAACAAAGAACATTATATAATGATAAGGGATCAATTCATCAGAGAGATGTAACAATTATAAATACATGTGTACCCAACATCAGAGCACCGAAATACATGAAGCAAACACTGACAGAACTAAAGGGAGAAATAGACAGTAACAAAACAATAGTAGGGCATTTCAATAATGGATAATAGATCAGCCAGACAGAAAATCAATAGGGAAGCAGAGGACTTAATGCTACGGACCAAATGGACTTAACAGAACATATATGGAATATTCCCCCAAGCAGCAGCAGAATACATATTCTTCTCAAACACACGCAAAACATTCTCTAGGATAGTATACATGTTAGGTCATAAGACAAGTCTTAGCAAACTTAATAAGACTGAAATTATACTCAGTATATTTTCTGACCAGAATTGTTTGAAACTACAAATCAAAAACAGAAGAATTGGAAACATCACAAAAATGTGGAAATAAAACAACAATTTCCTAAACAACCAATGAGTCAAGGGAGAAATCAAAAATCAAATCAGAAAATATCTTGAGACAAATGAAAATGAAAAGCCAACATACCACAACTTAGTGGACATAGCAAAAGCAGTACTAAGAAGGAAGATTATAGCAATAAATGCCTACATTAAGAAAATGAAAAAATCTCAATAAATAACCTACCTTCACACCTCAAGGAACTAGAATAAGAAGAACAAATTAAGCCAAAAGTTATCAGAAGGAAGGAAATAATAAAGATTAGAGAAGAAATAAATGAAGTTGAGACTAGGAAAATCATAGGAAAAAAATCAAAGAAAACAAGAGTTGGTTTTTTCAAAAGAAAAACAAAATTGACAAACCTCTAACTAAGAAACAAGAGGAGGATAAATAAAAGAGAAATGAAAGAGGAGCCATTACAACTGAAGCTACAGAAATACAAAGGATATTAAGAGACTACTATGAATAATTATAAACCAACAAATTGGATAACCTAAAAGAAATGGGTAAATTCCTAGATATATACAACCTATCAATAGTAAGGAGTAGAAAATCTGAACAGACTAATAATGAATAAGGAGATTGAATCAGTACTCAAAAATGTCTCAGCAAAGAAAAGCCCAGAACCAGATGGCTTCACTAGTGAATTCTAACATTTAAAGGATTAATATCAAGCCTGCTCAAACTCTTCCAAAAAACTGAAGAGAAGGGAACACTTCCAAACTCATTTTATGAGGCCAACATTACTCTGATATCAAAGCCAGACAAAGACAGTAGAGGAAAAGAAAATTACAAGCCAATGTTGCTGATGAACGTTTATGCAAAAATCCACAACAAAATACTAGTAAACTGAATTCAACAGCACATTAAAAGGATTATACACCATAATCAAGAGGGATTTATTCCTCTGATGCAAGTCAATATACACAAATCAACATGATATACTGCATTAACAGAATGAAGGATATAAATCATACAATCATCTCAAAATATGCAGGAAAAGCATTTGACAAAATTCAACACTCTTTCATGATAAAAACAATCAACAAATTAGGGATAGAAGTAATGTGCTTCAACACAATAAAGGCCATATACGACAAGCCCACAGCTAACATCATACTCACTGGTGAAAAACTGAAAGCTTTTCCTCTAAAATCAGGAACAAGACAAGGGTGCCCACTTTCGACTCTTCTAGTCACTATAATACTGGAAGTCCTTCCTAGTCATAACAATTAGGCAAGAAAAAGAAATAGAGGGAATCCAAATCAGAAAAGAAGTAAAATTATCTCTGTTAACAGATAACATGATTCTATATGTAGAAAACCCTAAAGGTTCCACAAAAACCTGTTATAACTAATAAATGAATTCAGGAAAGTTGCAGCATACAAAACCAACATGCAAAAGTCAGTTGTGTTTTGATATGCTAACAATGAATCATTCCAAAAGGGAATTAAGAAAACAATCCCATTTACCATAGCATCAAAAAGAGTAAAATACTTAGAAATAAACTTAACCAAGAAGGTAAAGGACATGTACACTGAAAACTAAAAAATGCCGATTAAAGAAATCCAAGGAGACACAAACAATTGGAAAGACATCCATGTTCACAGATTGGAAGAATTAATATTGTTAAAATGTCCATACTACCCAAAGTGATCTACAGGTTTAATGTAATCCCCAACAAAATCTCAATGGCACTTTTTACAAACATAGAAAATCCAATCCTAAAATTCATATGGAATCTCAAAAGACCAAGAATAGCCAAAGCAATTTTCAGAAAGAAAAATAAAGCTAGAGGCATCACACTTTGTAATTTCAAAATATATTACAAAGCTACAGTAATTAAAAGAGGATGGTACTGGTATAAAGAGAGACATATAAATCCAAGAGAATACAGAGCCCAGAAATAAATCCATGAATATATAGTCAACTAAACTTTGACAAGGAATCTAAGACCACAAAATGGGGAAAGAATAATCTCTTCAACCAATGGTGCTGGGAAAACTGAATTTAAACATGCAAAAAAGAAAAAAAAATTGGACCCATACCTTAGACCATGCACAAAGATCAACTCAAAATGGATTAAAGCCTTAAAAACAAGACAAGAAACTGTAAAACTCCTAGAAGAAAACATATGGGAGAAGCTTCTTGACATTGGTCTTGGCAATGATTTCTTGGATATGACACCAAAAGCACAGGCAACAAAAGCTAAAGTAGACAAATGGGAAGATATCAAACTAAAAACCTTCTGCAGAACAAAGGAAACAATCAAGAGAATGAAAAGGCAACCTATGGAATGGGAGAAAATATTTGCAAACGATGTATCTGATAAGAGATTAGTTTCCGAAATATATAAGGAACTCCTGTAACTCAAGAGCAATAAAACGAATAACTCAATTGAAAAGTGAGCAAAGGATTTGAAGAGGCCTTTCTCCAAAGAGGACATAAAATGGCCGATAGATATATGAAAAGATGTTCAACAACATTAATTATCAGGGAAATGCAAATCTACAAAACTACACTTGTTAGGATGACTATTATGAAAAAACATAAGATAACAAAGGTGGCAAGGTTGTGGAGAAATTGGAACACTTGTACACTGATGGTGGGAATGTAAAATAGTACAACAACTATGGAAAACAGTATGGAGATTCCTTGAAAAATTAAGAATAGAATTACCATATGATCCAATAATTTCACTTCTGGGTATATCACCCAAAGAATTGAAATCAGGATCTCAAAGAGATGTCGGCACGCCTATGTTTATTGCAGGACTATTCATAATATCTAAGTTATGGAAACAATCCAAGTGTCCATTCACAGATGAGCGGATAAAGAAAAAGTGGTATATACATAAGGTGGAATGTTATTCAGTATCAGAAAAGAAGGAAATCCTGTCATTTTCAGCAAGCTGTATGAACCTGTAGGACATCATGCTAAGTAAAATAAGCCAGTCACAGGACAAATACTGCATGTTTCCACTTATACAAGAATCTAAAATAGTCAAACTTATAGAGGCAGAGAGTACAGTAGTGGTTGCCAGGGGCTGGGGGGTAGAGGATGTGGAGAGTTTTTGTTCAATGGGTATAAAGTTTCAAAAATGCAAGATGAGTAAGTTCTAGATATCTGATATACAACGTAATGCCTATCGTTAACAATATGAATTGTGAACTTCAAAATTTGTTACAAGGGTAGATCTTATGTTGTGTGTTCTTACCACACACACACACACCCCACACACAAAAGGGACAAAAGGAAACTCTGGGAGGTGTTGAATATGTCTATTACTTTGATTATGGTGAGCGTATCATAGGTGTTTCTATATGTCCAAACTCATGAAATTGTACACATTAAATATATGCACTTTGTATATCAATAAAGCTGTTTTTAAAAAGAAAAAGCAAGAAAAAAAGGAAGGAAGAAAGAAAGGCAGACCAGCTGGAAAGCAGGCAGGCAAGACTGAGGGGAGACCGAAAAAAACACATTACCTGTAGAGGAATGAGGTTAAGAATTAACACGGGCTTCTTGTCAGGAAATATATAAGCAGGAAGAGAGTAGAATAGTGTATTAAGAATAAAAAAGTAATGTGATACCTCCAGTTTTGTTCTTTTTTTCTCAGGATTCCTTTAGCTATTCGGGGTCTTTCGTTGTTCCATAGAAATTTTAGGATTCTTTGTTCTATTTCTATGAAAAATGTTGTTGGAACTTTGATAGGGATTGCATTGAATCTACAGATTGCTTTAGGAAGTATGGATATTTTAACTATGTTAATTCTTCCAACTCAAGAGCATGGAATATCTTTCCATTTCTTAGTGTCTTCTTCAATTTCTTTCAACAATGTTTTATAGTTTTCAGTGTACAGATCTTTCACCTCTTTTGTTAAGTTTATTCCTACGTATTTTATTCTTTCTGTTGCAATTGTAAATGGGATTGTATTCTTAATTTCTCTTTCTGATACTTCATTGTTAGTGTATAGAAACACAACTGATTTTTCTATGTTGATTTGGTATCCTGCAATTTTACCATATTCATTTATGAGGTATCACACTCCCTGATTTCAAAATAGACTACAAAGCTATAGTAACCAAAACAGCTTGGTACTGGCACAAAAACACACACACAGATCAATGGAACAGAATTGAGAGCCCAGAAATAAAGCTACACATCTATGGACAGCTAATTTTTGACAAGGGGAGCCAAGAACATACAATGGAGAAAGGAAAGTCTCTTCAACAAATAGTGTTGGGAAAACTGGACAGCCACATGCAAAAAAAATGAAAGTAGACCATTGTCTTACACCATACACAAAAATTAACTCAAAATGGATTAAACACTTGAATGTAAGACTTGACCATGAAACTTCTAGAAGAAAACATAGGTACTACACTCTTCAACACTGGTCTTAGCAACATATTTTCAAGTACCATGCCTGACCAGTCAAGGGAAACAGTAGAAAAAATAAAGAAATGGGACTATATCAAACTAAAAATCTTCTGCAGAGCAAAGGAAACCATCAACAAAATGAAAAGACAACCTAACAACTGGGAGAAGATATTTGCAAACCATATATCTGATAAGGGGTTAATCTCCAAAATATATAAAGAACTCATACATCTCAACAAAAAAACACCTAACAATCCAATTAAAAAATGGGCAAAAGACCTGAACAGACATTTCTCCAAAGAAGATATACAGATGGCCAAAAGGGACGTGAATAGATGTTCAACATCATTAAGTATCAGGGAAATGCAAATCAAAACTACAATGAGATATCACCTCATGCCCATCAGAGTGGCTCTAATTAACACGACAAGAAACAACAAGTGTTGGAGAGGATGTGGAGAGAAGGGAACTCTCATACACTGCTGGTGGGAGTGCAAACTGGTGCAGCCGCTATGGAAAACAGTATGGGAGATTCCTCAAAAAATTAAGAATAGAACTACCATATGATCCACTTATTCCACTGCTGGGTATTTATCCAAAGAACATGAAAACACCAATAAATAAAGATACATGCACCCTTGTTCATTGCAGCATTGTTCACAATAGCCAAGACGTGGAAGCAACCTAAGTACCCATCAGGGGAGGAATGGATAAAGATGTGGTATATATACACAACAAAATACTATTCAGCTATTAGAAACGATGAAATCCAGTCATTTGTGACAACATGGATGGACATTGAGGGTATTATACTAAGCAAAATAAGTCAGAGGAAGAAGGTCAAAAACTGTATGATCTCACTCCTAAGTAGAAGATAAAAACAACAACAATCAAACACATACAGAGATTGGATTGGTGGTTACCAGAGGGGAAGGGGGGAGGGAGGAGGGTGAAAGGCATGATTAGGCACATGTGTGTGGTGATGGATTGTAGTTAGTTTTTGGGTGGTGAACATGATGTAATCTAGGCAGAAATAGAGGTATAATGTTGCACATCTGAAATTTATACAATGTTATATGCCAATGTTACTGCAATAAAAAAATAAATAAATAATTTAAAAAATAAGTTAAAAAAAGAAAAATCTTTGACTGAAAAACAACAGGCTCAACCTAGAATTCTATATTGAGTGATATTTTCTTTCAAAAGTGAATGAGAAATAAGGACTTTCTGAGACAAAAAACCCCAAAAAACAATGACAAAACTGATGAACTTCATGTTCAGCACACCTTTAGGTAGGAAGAAAATGACATGTCATAAACTTGTAGCTGCATAAAGAGAGGAAGAGCATAGCAGATTTATTGAAAAAGATAACTATTTGATTAAAGGAATAAGAGTAATAATGTATTGGGTAATTATACCATTTGTATAAGTCAAAACATGACAGCAACATCACAAAAGACAAAAAGAAATAATCAGAAATAATCTGTTATAAACCAAATGTACAGCATATGAAGCAGTAGAGTGTTATTTGAAGGTAGATTTAGATTAGTTAAAAATGTATATTGCCCCCACACTTTTGTGAGTTTTTCCTATTGTAGTACTATCAGGTTCTCACAGTGAATATCAGAGAAAACCCCTCTCATGATTCCAGCTGGAGGAGGGGAAAAGGAGCCATTTTGAAATATGCCAGAGCATCTGTTCTTCTTAACAAGATCTTCCTTCAGGATAAACTATTTAACCTGAGCCAACCTAGCTGGGGTTTTACTGGAGCCTAACTGAGCTGGGGGAAGGGAAATACTCAACTCCAGCCCACTGTAGACATCCTGTACCACTAAGAGTTAAGGGAGTATTGAAAAACACATGTGAAGTTTACAATCAAGACATATAGGCTCACTAAAAGAGTGAGACCTAATCATAGGATTATAGAAGACACCCTCCCACCTTACCGCCACATTATTAAAGGCCTATTTACAACAGTTCCCATTACATAGTACATCGTGTCTGGCTATCAAGAAAAAAATTACATGCCATACTAAAAGGCAAAACACACAGTTTGAAGAGACAGAGAAAGTGTCAAAACCAGACTCAGATATGATCAGGAATCTAAATCAACCATGATTAATGTGCTAAACTTCTAAAGGATAAGTAGACAGCATGAAAGAACAGATGGGCAATGTAAACAGAGAGATAGAAATTCTAAGAAAGAGCCAAAAAGAAATGTTAGTGATCAAACACACTGTAACAGAATTGAAGAATGTCTTTGATGGGCTTACTAGTAGACTGGACACTGCTGAGTAAAGAATCTCTGAGCTTGAGGATATATTAATGGAAACCTCCAAAACTGAAAAGTAAGGGAAAGAAGGATTTATAAAAACTCTGAATACCCAAGCACTGAGGGAGAACTACAAAAGATGTAGCATGCTCATAATATCAATACCAGCAGAAGAAAGAAAGGAAGGAAGAGAGATTTTTGAGACAATAATGACTGAGAATTTCCCAAAATTAACATCACACACAAAACCACAGATCCAGGAACATCAGAGAACACTAGCCAGGATAAATGCCAGAAAAACTACACTTAGGCATATAATTTTCAAACTATAGAAAATCAAAGGTAAAGAAAAAATCCTGGAAGAAGCCAGAGGGGAAAAAAACACCTTTCTAATAAACGAGCAAAGATAGGAATTACATCTGACTTCTCAGAAACCACGCAAGCAAGAAGAGAAGGAGTGAAATATTTAAAGTGTTGAGAGAAAAAAAATCACCAACCTAGAATTCTGTATCCTGCAAAATTATCTTTCAAAAGTGAAGACTTTTTCAGACAAACAAAAATTAAGGGGATTTGTTGCAAGCAGATGTGCCTTATAAAAAAGAAGAGGGGCCAGCCTGGTGGCGTAGTGGTTAACTTCGTGTGCTCCACTTCAGTGGCCTGGGGTTTCACAGGTTCGGATCCTGGGTGGAGACAGATGCACCGATTGTCAAGCCATGCTGTGGTGGTGTCCCATATATAGTAGAGGAAAATGGGCACAGATGTTAGCCCAGGGCCAGTCTTCCTCAGCAAAAAAGAGGAGGATTGGCAATGGATGTTAGCTCAGGGCTAGTCTTCCTCTCAAAAAAATAAAATAGGGTGACGTCAGCATCATGGCGGAGTGAGATTCCCTCTTTGAATCTCTGCCCCCTACGACACAATGAAAACATCAATTACATTCCAACAGAGCTCAATCAAACACTACAAAGGACTTCTCAGAAACCCCTGCTGCCATACATTGGACGGTGGAGATGCGGGAAGCCCAGGAGGATGGGAGGAGAGGTAGGTTGTACTCCCCCTCCCCAATCTATCAGCAAAGACAGCACGGTTCACAGACAGAGGGGGGAGGGGCAGCCCACAGCGGGGAAAACTGTCGCCATCCAGGTGCTCTCACAGATTGTCGCGAGATCCCCACTGGGAAGCAATGACGGACTGTTTAGGGGGTGTAGCCAACACCCTAAGAGAGCCAGAAAGGAAACCCCCCGGGTCAAGCAGGAGAAAGAGAGGACCCCTCCCCCCACACACCGCACGTTTCAGCATAATCCCTCCGGGGGCTGCAGCCGCCTCAGAACAAACTGCTGGCGATGTCCATCTAGTGGCAGCAGGGGGAAACTGCAGGACCAAATTATCATGAGGGGTAAAAATAAAGCCGTCCCCGTCGGACCCTTGCGACAATTTGCCAGGGCTACAGACCAAAAGGAAAATGACAAACACCCAGAAACCAACCCTGAAGGCACAGAATTTGATAACCTGAATGACAGAGAATTCAAAATAGCTATCATAAACAAACTCAACGAAATACAAGAGAACACACAGAAACAAATCAACGAATTCAGGGATTATGTCACAAAAGAGATTGAAACCCTAAAGAAAAACCAATCAGAATTATTGGAGATGAAAAACAAAATCAACAAGATAGTGGAAAAAATGAAGTCTTTAAAGAGCAGAACTGACAATATGGAGGAATGAATTAGCACTATTGAGGATAGCCACGCAGAAATGCTCCTGATAGAGGAGGAGAGAGAGCTAAGACTAAAAAGAAATGAAGAAATTCTTCGAGAAATATCAGACTCAATGAGGAAAAGCAACATAAGGATAATAGGTATTCCAGAAGGAGAAGAAAGAGAAAAAGGAGCAGAGAGTTTGTTCAAAGAAATAATAGCTGAGAACTTCCCCAACCTAGGGTACGAGAGGGAAATAACAGTGAATGAAATCAATAGACCACCTAAATATATAAACAGGAATAAAAAAATCATCTCACCACATAGTAGCAAACTTGAAGAATACCCATGACAAGGAAACAATATTGAAGGCAGCTAAACAAAAAAAACAAAATAACATACAAAGGAAACCCCATCAGGCTCTCAGCTGATTTCTCGACAGAAACTCTACAGGCTAGGAGAGACTGGAATGATATATTCAAAATCATGAAAGACAAAAACCTTCAGCCGAGAATACTTTATCCAGCAAAAATATCCTTCAAATATGATGGAGAAACAATAACTCTCCCTGATAAACAAAAGCTAAGAGAGTTCATCACCACAAGACCCTCATTACAAGAAATGCTCAAGAAGGCCCTTAGGCCTGAAGAAAAACAAATGAGAAAAGGGATACAAAGATTTCAGCAAGGAGAAAAGCAAGGAGACTAAACCAGAACAAAATACAGTTGGAAAACATCAAAAATTAATTCAAGCTCATCACTGGAAACACACATTCATGACACAATCTGGAATAAAGAGATAACAAATAAGGAGGGGAAGAGGTAAGGGATTGAATTGACCCAGCCTCAGGAAAAAGTAGGCATCTGAAAATGTACTTTCTTATCCAGGAGATCGCTTATATAAACCGCATGGTAACCACTAAACAACCAACCAGAAGAGAACCACACATGACAAATAAAGAGAAAACCAAGAGAATGAGCATGCAGAAATACCAAATTGAATTTACAGTCCAAAACACAAGGGACAAGAAATGAAGGAAATGCAAAAGAACCAGAAAATGAACAATAAAATAGCAACATTAAACCCTCATATATCAATAATCACTCTAAATGTAAATGGATTGAATTCTCCAATCAAAAGACACAGAGTGGCAGGATGGATTAAAAACCAAGATCCAACAATCTGCTGCCTCTGGGAAACACATCTCAGCTCTAAAGACAAACACAGACTCAAAATAAAAGGATGGAAAACAATACGCCAAGCTAATGGCAAACAAAAGAAAGCAGGAGTAGCCATACTTATATCAGACAAAGTAGACTTCAAGATCAAAAAGGTAATGAGAGACAAAGAAGGGCAATATATAATGATAAAAGGGACACTTCACCAAGAAGACATAACAATCATAAATATCTATGCACCCAACACAGGAGCACCAAAGTACATAAAACAACTGCTAAAAAACCTAAAAGGAGATATTTACAATAACACAATAATAGTAGGGGATCTTAACACCCCCCTTACATCAATGGATAGATCATCCAGACAAAAAGTCAATAAGGAAATAATGGACTTAAACGAAAAACTAGACGCAATGGACTTAATAGATATATACAGAGCACTCCACCCAAAAAAAGCAGAGTACACATTCTTCTCAAGTGCACATGGAACATTCTCAAGGATAGACCATATATTAGGAAACAAGGCAAACCTCTATAAATTTAAGAAGATTGAAATCATTACAAGCATCTTTTCTGATCATAATGCTGTGAAACTAGAAATCAACTGCAAGGGAATAACTAGGAAGGGGACAAAGATGTGGAGACTAAACAACATGCTACTGAACAACCAATGGGTCATTGATGAAATTAAAGGAGAAATCAAAAGCTATCTGGAGACAAATGAAAAGGAAAATACACCATACCAACTCATATGGGATGCAGCAAAAGCAGTCCTGAGAGGGAAATTCATAGCAATACAAGCTCACCTTAACAAACAAGAAAAATCCCAAATAAATAACCTTAAACTGCACCTAACAGAGTTGGAAAAAGAAGAACAGACAAAACCCTGAATCAGCAGAAGGAGGGAAATAATAAAAATCAGAGCAGAAATAAATGAAATTGAAACAAAAAAAACAGTAGAAAGGATCAATGAAACAAAGAGCTTGTTCTTTGAGAAGATAAATAAAATTGACAAACCCTTAGCCAGACTCACTAAGAAAAAAAGGGAGAAGATTCAAATAAATAAAATTAGAAATGAAAGAGGAGAAATTACAACAGACACCACAGAAATACAAGGGATTATTAGGGAATACTATGAAAAACTTTACGCCAACAAATTGGACAACCTAGAGGAAATGGACAATTTCTTGGATGTGTACAACCTCCCAAAACTGAATCAAGAAGAAATAGAGAATCTGAACAGACCAATCACAAGTAAAGAGATTGAAACAGTAATCAAAAACCTCCCAAAAATTAAAAGCCCAGGACCAGATGGCTTCCCTGGAGAATTTTATCAAACGTTCAAAGAAGATTTAGCACCTATCCTTCTCAAACTATTCCAAAAAATAGAGGAAGATGGAATACTTCCCAACACATTCTATGAGGCCGACATCATGCTGATACCAAAGCCAGACAAGGACAATACAAAGAAGGAAAACTACAGGCCAATATCACTGATGAACATAGACGCAAAAATCCTCAACAAAATATTGGCAAACCGAATACAGCAATACATCAAAAAGGTCATACACCACGATCAAGTGGGATTTATACCAGGGACACAGGGATGGTTCAACATCCACAAATCAATCAATGTGATACACCACATTAACAAAATGAAGAATAAAAACCACATGACCATCTCAATTGATGCAGAGAAGTCTTTCAACAAGATCCAGCATCCATTTATGATAAAAACTCTCAACAAAATGGGTATAGAAGGAAAGTACCTCAACATAATAAGGGCCATATATGACAAACCTACAGCAAACATCCTACTCAATGGGGAAAAACTGAAAGCCATTCCTTTGAGGACAGGAACAAGACAAGGGTGCCCACTCTCACCGCTCTTATTCAACATAGTACTGGAAGTTCTGGCCAGAGCAATTAGGCAAGAAAAAGGAATAAAAGAACTCCAAATAGGCAATGAAGAAGTGAAACTCTCACTATTTGCAGACGACATGATCCTATACATAGAAAACCCAAAAAATTCCATTGGAAAACTACTAGAAACAATCAACAACTACAGTAAAGTGGCAGGGTATAAAATCAACATAGAAAAATCAATTGCATTTCTATACACTAACGATGAAACAACAGAAAGAGAACTCAAATAGATAATCCCATTTACAATTGCAACAAAGAGAATAAAATATCTGGGAATAAATTTAACCAAGGAGGTCAAAGACCTATACAATGAAAACTGTAAGACACTATTGAAAGAAATCAAGGAAGACATAAAGAAATGGAAAAATATTCCATGCACATGGATTGGAAGAATAAATATAGTTAAAATGTCCATTCTACCTAAAGCAATCTACAGATTCAACGCAATCCCAATCAGAATCCCAATGTCATTCTTCACGGT
Source organism: Tapirus indicus (assembly GCA_031878705.1). Lineage (NCBI taxonomy): Eukaryota > Metazoa > Chordata > Mammalia > Perissodactyla > Tapiridae > Tapirus > Tapirus indicus. Next base: position 83,243,997 of record CM062942.1, on the reverse strand, counting down.
AATAGAACAAAAACTACTGAAATTCGTATGGGGCAACAAAAGAACCCGAATAGCTAAAGCAATTCTGAAAAAAAAGAACAAAGCTGGAGGCATCACAATCCCTGATTTCAAAATATACTATAAAGCTACAGTAATCAAAACAGCATGGTACTGGTACAAGAATAGACACACAGATCAATGGAACAGAATTGAAAGCCCAGAAATAAAACCACACACCTATGGACAGCTAATCTTTGACAAAGGAGCAAAGAACATACAATGGAGAGAGGGAAGTCTCTTCAATAAATGGTGCTGGGAAAATTGGACAGCAACATGCAAAAGAATGAAAGTAGACCATCTCCTATCGCCATATACAAAAATCAATTCAAAATGGATCAAAGACCTGAAAGTGAGACCTGAAACTATAAAACTCCTGGAAGAAGATATAGGCAGTACACTAATTGAGATTTGACATAAAGGGATCCTTTCAGATTCCATGTCTACCCAGACAAGGGAAACAAAAGAAAAAATAAACAAGTGGGACCTCATCAGACTAAAGAGCTTCTACAAGGCAAATGAAACCAGGATCAAAATGAATAAACAACCCACCAGCTGGGAGAAAATATTTGCAAATCGTTTGTCCGACAAGGGATTAATCTCAGTAATATATAAAGATCTCATACAACTGAGCAACAAAAAAACAAACAACCCGATCAAAAAATGGGCAGAGGATATGAACAGACATTTTTCCAAGGAAGAGATACAGATGGCCAATAGACACATGAAAAGATGTTCACCATCACTAATCATCAGGGAAATACAAATCAAAACTACACTAAGATATCACCTTACACTGGTTAGAATGGCTATAATCACAAAGAAAAATAACAACAAATGCTGGAGAGGTTGTGGAGAAACGGGGACCCTCATTCACTGCTGGTGGGAATGCAAACTGGTGCAGCCTCTATGGAAAACAGTATGGAGAGGCCTCAAAAAATTAAAAATAGAAATACCGTATGATCCAGCAATCCCACTCTTGGGCATCTACCCAATGGACCATCACAAGAGTTTTATGCACTCCTATGTTCATTGCAGCATTATTCACTATAGCCAAGAAGTGGAAGCAACCCAAGTGTCCCTCAACTGGTGATTGGTTAAAGAAGATGTGGTATATACATACAATGGAATACTACTCAGCCATAAGAAAAGACACAATTGTCCCATTTGCAACAACATGGATGGACCTAGAGGGCATTATGTTAAGTGAAATAAGCCAGAGAGAGAAGGACAGACACTGCATGAACTCACTCATATATGGAATATAAATGAACACACGGACAGAGATAACTGATTGGTGGTTACCAAGGGGAAGGGGGGTAGGGGGTGGGCACAAGGGGTGAAGGGTTACATCCACATGGTGACAGAAAAACAAAAATGTACAACTAAAACCCCACAGTGTTATAAACTAAGACATCAATAAAAAAACAGATCTATAAAAAAAGGTAATTATACTGATAGCTGACTTCTCTACAGCAACAGTAGAAATCAGAAATTAGTGAAATAACATTTTCAAAGTGCTAACAGAAAATTATTGTCAACTTAGAATATTTTTACTAAAGAGCAAGCTAGGCCATTGTCAGACAAATCAAAGCTGAAATTAGACTACTAATGGGCTTTCACAACAGGATCTTCTAAAAGACGTACTTCAAGAAAAAAGGAATTGAACCCAAAAAGGACTCAGCTTCAAGAAGGAAAGATGAACAAAGACATTTTCAGACACGTGGCTAAGTCCTAAAAAATATTCAGCATATAAAACAATAATGATGTATTTTAAAATAAAAGAATGAGTGTAGAAACATAAACAACAACAAAAAATAAATAAAAAATAAATAAAATAAAATAAGTTTTAAAAATGTTAGAAGAAATTCTTTAGAGAAAAGGAAAATGACATAGGTCAGAAATTCAGATTTATAGAGAAAAGGAATAACGTTATGGAAGAAATGTGTGAAGGTAAAATAAAATATTTTATTTTCTTGTTCTTAACTGATCTAACTGATAATAGTTTGTTGAATCAATATAATAAAGATAACAATGTATTCAATTATATATATACTTATGTTTACTTTTGTACACATGAAATGAATGACAGCAATGATACAAGAGAAGGGAGAGAGAAATTAGGATTATTTTGTTATTATAGGGTACCTGCACTACCTGTGAAGCAGTATAGTGTTATTTGAAAGTAGATTTGGATTAGTTGTAAATGTATATTTCAAACTTTGAGGCAACCACTCAAAAAAGTGAAAAAAAAACCCTACAACTGACATACTAAAAAGGAGAGAATATGGAATCATGTAAAATGCTCAACTAAAACCACAACAGGCAGAAAAAGGATAGGAGACAAGAATAAGAACAAAAAACAAGGGCAACAAATAGAAAAAAGTAACAAATATGGTAGATATTAACCCAACTGCATCAATAATCACTTTGAACAACAATAGTCTAACTAAACCAATTAAAAAACAGAATTTGTCAGAGTGGATCAAAAAACAAGACCCAAATGAATGTTGCTCACAAGAAATCTAGTTTTAATGTAAAAACACATATAGATTAAAAGTAAATGGATAGGGAAAATGTATCATGCTAACACTAATCAAAAGAAAGTGAGAGTAGCTATATCAATTTTAGATAGAGCAGAAACTTCAGAGAATGAAAAGTTACCAGGAATAAAGTGGGGCATTATATAATAATGAAGGGATAAATTCCCCAAGAACACATAACTGTTTGTCATAACAGAACTGTAAGAAATAAATTTCTGTTGTTTATGAGCTACCCCATCTAGGGACTTTGTTATACAACATCCCAAACAGGCTAATACACATATGATCCAGCAATCACACTCCTTGGTATTTACCCAGAGTTTAAAACTTATGTCCACATAATAACCTGCACATGGATGTTAATAGCAGCTTTATTCATAATTGGATAAACTGTAGTACATCCAAATAGTGGGATATTATTCAATTTCAAAAAGAAATGAGCTATCAAGTCATAAAAAGACAGCAGAAACTTAAATGCATATTACCAAGTGAAAATATTCAGTCTGAAAAGACTACATACTATATGATTCCAACTATATGACATTTTCACAAAGGCAAAACTACAGAAACAGTAAAAAGATGCCCAGGGTTGAGGGGAGGGAAGGATGAATAGGTGGAGCACAGAGCACTTTTAGGGCAGTGAAATTACTCTGTATGATACTATAATCATGTGTATGTCATTATACATTTGTCAAAACCTGTAGAATGTACAATGCCAAGAGTGAACATTAATGTAAACTATGCACTTTGGGTGATAATGTTGTGTCAGTGTAGGTTCATCTGTTGTAAGAAATGTACCACTCCAGTGGAGGATGTTGATAATGGGGGAAGCTATACATGTGTGGGGGCAGAAATTATATGGGAAATCTTGGTACCTTCTGCTCAACTTTGCTGTGAACCTAAAACTGCTATAAAAAATAAAGTCTACTAAAAACGTATATTGTAAACAGTAGAAAAACCACTACAAAAATTTTAAAAAGAAGTATATTGATAGATGAAAAGGGGAGATAAAATGGAATACAGTCATGCACTGCATAATGACATTTCAGTCAATGATGGAACACATGCAGGATGATGGTCCCATAAGTTTAGTACCACGTAGCCTAGGTGTGTAGTAGGCGATATCATCTAGGTTTGTGTAAGTACACGGTATGATGCTAGCACAATAAAAAAATCACCTAACAATGCATTTCTCAGAATGTATCCTCATGTTAAGTGATTCATGACTATAATAGTAAATGCTCAATTACAATCAGAGAAGGCAGAAAAAGAAACAACAAATATAATGAATAGAAAACAGTTACCAACATGGCAGATATTAATCCAACTGTATCTATAGTCACTTTGAATGTAAATGGCCTAAATATATGAAGTAAAAGACAGAGATTTTCAGAGTGGATACAAAATCCCAATTATACGTTATCTACAAGAAAGTCATACTAAATGTAAAATCACAGATAAGTTAAAATATAATGATGGAGAATATATACCATGCTAATGCTAATCAAAAGAAAACTGGAGTAGCTATATTAATTTCATAAAAAAAGCAGACTTCCCAACAAGGAATATTATCAGTGAGAAAGAGGGATATTATATAGTATTAAAGGGGTCAATTCTCCAATACACCATACAACCCTGAACATGTATGGCCCGAACAACAGAACGTCAAAATAGGGGGCAAAAATAATAGATCTAAAAGAAAAGAAAGACAAACTCACTATTACAGTTGGTGACTTCAACACCCCTCTTTCAGTAGTTAATAGACCAAGCAGGCAGAAAATCTGTAATAGTATAGATGACCTGAACAGCACTATCAATCAACTTGATCTACTTGACATTTATATTATACTCCATCCAACAACAGCAGAGTACACATTCTTCTCAAATTCTCTTGGAGTGTTCACCAATATAGACTACATTCTGGTTCATAAAACACACTGTAGCAAATTTTAAAACATTGGAATCACAAAAAGTATGTTTCCAGACCACAATATAAGCTACAAATTAATAGCGTAAAGATAGCTGGAAAAATCTCTAAATATTTGGAGATTAGATAATACACCCCTAAATAGCCCATAGGTCAGAGAGAAAGTTTCAAGAGAAATTAAAAATATATTTTGCATTAAATGAAAATGAAAATAGAATATATCAAAATTTGTGAGATGCAGTGAAAGCAGCCTTTTTATAGAAATATGTAGTATGAAATTCATATATTAGAAAATAAGAAAGATATAATATTAGTAATCTAAGCTTCAACCTTAAGAAACTAGAGAAAAAACTAATTTAAACCTAGACAATGAGAAGAAAAGAAATAACATAAATTAGTGCAGAAATCAATGAAATTGAAAGCAGGAAAAGAATACAGAAAATCAATGAAACCAAAAGTTTGCTCTTTGATGAGATCAAAAAAATTAATAAACCTTTAATTATACTAACTGAGAAAAATAGAGAGATAAAATTAATCAATATCATGTATGAGAGGACATAACTGCTCATCCTAAGGACATTAAGAGGATAATAAAGGAATACTATGAACAACTCTATGCCCACAAATTTGATAACTTGCATGAAATGGACCAATTTCTTTAAAGACACAAACTACACAAATCCACAGAAGGAGAAATACAATAGTCCCCCTTATCTGTGGTTTCACTTTCTGCATTTTCAGTTACCTGCAATCAACCATGGTTCAAAAATATTAAATGAAAAATTCCAGAAATAAACAATTCATAAGTTTTAAATTGGGTGCCTTTCTGAGTAGTGTGATGAAATCTTGCACCATCCTAGTCCATCCTGCCCAAGATGTGAATCATCCCTTTGTCTGGTGTATCCTCACTGTTTACACTACCCGCCCATTAGCCAGTTAATTAGAAAAAAAAACATAGTGTATATAGGGTTTGGTACTATCCGTGGTTTCAGGTATCCACTGGGGGTCTTGGAACATATCCTCCACCGATAAGGGGGAACTACTAAATATAACCTGAATAACCCTATGTGCATTAAAGGAATTGAGTCAATAACAAATAACTTTCTGAAAATGAAAACTCTAGGCTTAGATTATTTCAGTGTTGAATTTATCAAATATTTAAAAAAAGAAACAACTCCAATTTTCCACAATCACTTTCAGATAATGGAACCAGAGGGCATACATCCTAACTCATGCTATGAGACCAGCATTATCAAAACCACAAAAAGACATTACAGGAAAGGAAAACTACAGACCAATATCTCTCATGAACATAGGGGCAAAAATCCTCAATAAAACATTAGCAAATTGAATCCAACAATGTATAAAAAAATTATACACCACGACCGAGTGGGATTTACCTCAGATATGCAAGACTGGTTCAACATTTGATAATCAATCAACTAAAGAAGAAAAAAAAATCACATGATCATATCAATAGATGCAGAAAATGCATTTGATAAAATCCAACATCCATTCATAATAAAAACTTTCAGCAAACTAGGAGTAGGAAGGAAGTTCTTCAACTTGATAAAGGACAACTCTAAAGAACCTACAACTCATATCATACTTAACAGTGACAGACAGGATTGCCCTGAGACTGGGGAAAGGCAATGATGTCCTCTCTCACTATTTCTATTCAACATCATACTGGAAGTCCTAGGTAACACAATAAGATAATCATAAAAAATGTATATAGGTTAGAAAAGAGGAAATAAAACTGTTTTTGTTTACAGATGACATGATTCAATTGTCTATTTTTAAAAAAGCTTCAGGAATTGAAAAGCAGTATAGCAAGGTTGTAGGACGCAAGGTCAAAATACAAAAGTCAATTTATTTTTCTATATGCAAGTAATGAACAATTGGAAATGGAAATTTAAAAATGTGCACTCCCATGGTTTTTGCACCCTCTATCTAAACTTCACACCTTATACAAAAATTAACTTGAAATTGATCATGGATTTACACCAAAAGCATGATCCATAGAAGGAAAAAATTGACAAATTGGACCTCATCAAAATTTTTTAAATTGTCCTGAAAAGACCCTGTTAAGAGGATAAAAACACAAGCTACAGAATGAGAGCAAGTGTTTGTGAACCATGTATCCAGTACTGGCCTAGTATTTTGAAAAGAACTCTCAAAATTCAATAGTAAAAAACCAAACAATCCAATTGGAAATGGACAAAAGACATGAATAGACATTTCACCAAAGAGGATATTCAAATGATAAATAAGCTCATAAAAAGATATTCAACTTCATTAGCCATCAGAGAAATGCAAATTAAAACCATAATTAGCTATCATTACAAACCTATCATAATAGCTAAAATAAAAATATAATGACAACACCAAATTCTGGCAAGGATGCAGTAAAATAGGATGACTCATACATTGCTGGTGGGAATGTAAAATGGTACAGGCACTCTGGAAAAGTTTGGCAATTTCTTGGAAAATTAAATATGCAACTACCATGTGACCTAGCATTGCACTTTCGGGAAATTTACCCAGAGAAATGAAAACTTATGTTCATACAAAAACATTTATGGGAATGTTAATAGTAGCTTTATTCATAATAACCCCAAACTGGGAACAACTTATATATCCTTCAATGTGTGAATGATTAAACAAACTGTAGTACATCCATACCATGAAATACTACCCAAGAATAAAAATGAATGAACTATTGATACACACAGTAACTTGGATGAATCTCCAGGGAATTACGGTGAGTGAAAAAAGCCAATCACAAAGGTCACATACCGTATAATTTTATTTATATAACATTTTTGAATATATAGAAATGGAGAACAGATTATTAGTTGCCAGCAGGCAGGGAGGAAAGGGGGTAATGGTAATCCATGTGGCTAAAAAAGGGTTAGAGATCCTTACAGTGATGAAACTTTTCTATACTAATACCAATATCCTGATTCTGATATTGAACTACAGTTTTGCAAAATGCTACCCTTGTGGAAACTTGGGGGAAGGGCATAGGGCCTCTCTGTGTTATTTCTTATAACTGCATGTGAATTTAAAAATATCTAAAAGTAAAGTGTTTAATTTACAAAAAAAACACTAGTAATGTGGTTGTATTATCCCAAAGTGGAAGAATGCATGCCTTGTATTCACCGAAGTAGCTGCCTTTTTGTGTTCAAGGTTGGGCTGAAAGGTTTTACCCTTTGTGATAATGTTGCCTTTGCTTAACTAGCATTCAGCTAATTAAGTTTGTAAGCACAAATATATCTCAATTTCCTGAACTCTTTATATTTCTTTCAGCTACATGCTCAGAATTTTACGGTTTTTAGAATTATTCTTAATGCATATATTCCTCTGCAGTTGTTAACATGATGCGCTTTTAAAATTATTATTATTTAGCTCAAACCTTGTTCTTAGCAAATAGCAATTTGAATAACATGAACCATGATAAAGAAACCATCAGGAACTTATGAGTTAGCAATTATTTTGCATAAAAAAAAAAGAGAACGGGCCAGAACACTCATGTATTATTTGTTTTACACTGCTGCAAGCAAACCCAGTTTGTACAACTTCCACCTGCTGCAATATTGTTATGCTATAGCTATACTGTTTCTCTGGGTATTTTTTGTCCTTTTGCATAATTATCACCAAGAATCCTGTATCCTATCTCTTTGCTCTTTCTTGCATGCAGAACATGTTTCCTGCAATCTGTTCTCTTTTCCCTGAGTGTCTTTCTTAAAGAAATCAGTTTACATTGACACTGAGTAGACAGTAGAAGAGTCCTGCTGGGTGCCCTCACCATAACCTGATTTCCTTCCTATTTGTTCCATGGGAAATGGTTACCTGCAGTGTTTAAACACACTTTTAGACTGCTGATTCAGAACTAAACAACTTAAAAAGCATATAGAAATGGGATTTGCAGGATCATTTGCAACGTTAGAGCTTTTGCTCAAAGCATTTTTGAACTGCAGAAGTAGTTATTTTTATGCAGTGACAGTAAAGTTTGGGATGCAGAAATTCAATTTTGTTGTCCCAGTCATGGTATACCATGCATGACTCCTAGATGACATGCCCCATCATGTTGGCATGTGTAATTATTTTTAAATGTTCTTATTCACATAAAATACTTCTCACAGTTCCTTTAAAATGTAATAGATTTTATTTCCAAAGGCATTTCTAACTAATTCTACAGACACATACTTCAGTAGGCTCTGAAGAGCTCTTGAAATTGTTATTAAGCTTGGAATCATTTGGAGACGTAGTTGTGGTTCAAGGCAGAACTTATTATCATATAGCTTATTGGTGACCTCTGTGAAAAGAGATGCCAGGGTCTTAGTCATGTTCCTAAAGTAGAGTTAATGACTATAGGAAAATCACAAAAGGGTAATTGGTCCCCTTTAGTGCCCAAATCAAATGAAAGTCCAAGAACTGAATGAATCATAAACACAATACAATCTGGCAGTGAGGTGAGCTCACATGGCTGCTCCCCGTTCAAGATCTGCTAGTTAAAAACTAAGATTCATTTCCAGAGTTGGTTGTCAATGTAGCAATTCTCAGCATTACCAAGGCCATTCATTTTTTTAAAAGTCTTTGAGCAAGAAACATAAGTCACAAATTTCTAGGCCATATAGCCAACACAAACATCCTAGAGTTCCAGTTACTGGAAGATTAAATTTCCAATTGATTAGAAAAGATTGTAAGTGATGTGCCCATGCCATAGCTAATACATCAAAATGCCCACAGTGGTAATTTTTTTCTCGGATTCTGATTATAGATAGAATATTTATTCTTCCAGAAGTTTCAGGAATTTTTATCACAAAGTCTGATTGAGATAGAATTTCATTAGCCTATTTATTTTCCCTATACCACTTGATCTTAATTACTTTGGTTTTATAATGTTTTGATCATAAGTAGGGCAAGACCCTTACCTTACATATTCTCTTTATAAGAGCCTTTGTTATTTTTGGCCCTCTGTACTCCCATGTACATTAGAATCATTTTGTCAATTGCACAAACTGTACCTTTGGGACTTAATTGTAATCACATTAAATCAATAGATCAATTTCCGTAGAATTGGTATCTTTACAACATTGTCTTCCTATTAATGAACAAGGAATATCTGTACATTTATTTTAGATCTTTCTAAAGTTTAATAATTTTCTACAAAATGGTCCTATATTTATTATATTTGTTCCTAAATGCTTACATATTTTTGTTGTTACTGAATATGGTAACTTTAAAATTAAATGTTGTAACAGTTGCTGGTGTAAAAAAATAAAATGGGCATTGGTATACTGATCTTGTATGCCTCAAACATGCTATATTTTTTTACAAATTATCATAATTTGTCGGTGGATTTCATTGGGCCTGTATGTATATGTAGTCATATCAACTTTGAATATTGAGTGCATTTTTAATCTCTAATTTCAACATATTTGTTTCCTGTTTTTTTCTTTTTTGCAGTGTTCAAAGCACCAATTTTAAACTTAAATAAAAGAGGTGGTGGAAAATATTCTTTTCTTTTTCCTGATTTTAAATTAAATGGTTTTGATATATAACATTAAGAGTAATGTTTGTTTAGATTTTGAATAGATGCATTTAATCAGTTTAAGGAAGTTCTTTTTCTATGCCTAGTTTGCTTGGGTTTTTATCATGAAATACCATTAAAGTGTTTTTTTTTTTACTGTTTTTTGGTACATATATTAAGATGTCAAGATGTCAAATGTTTGTCTCATATGTGTTAATGTGGCAAATTACATCAATTGATTTTCTAAAATTGAGCAAATCTTGTTCATGATTTATTATCCTTTTATACATTGTTGGATTGAGTTTGCTGGCATTTTATTATTATTCATCTATGACTATATTTTTGAATATTTTTGGTATCCAGTTTACACTAGCGTCATAAAAACTGGATGCTCCCTCTTTTTACCCTAACTGCAAGGGTGTATAAGAATTGATCTTTATGTTTCATGAATATTTGCTGTAAAATTTTTCTACAAAATCATCTGGGCCCAGTATTTTGTTGTTTGTGAGATAATTCTTAAAAACATGTTGATCTTATTAATAGATATAGAAATAATTACCTTTTGCAACTCATGTTTTTCACAAGTTTGTCCATTGTGATTAAGTTTTCAAATATACTGACATAAACATGCTCAAAATTATGATCAATCTTTCCTGATGTTTTGACTTTATTATTCTTTTTCTAAACACAGTTTTTGTCAGTGTTGAACATCTCCAATATATCCATAATCAGCTAAAACTGCATTAAGACAAGTTTATGTGATTTCCATATGCTGGGAGTTCTAAATATTTATTTATTTGTGATTTATTCCTATATTTATAGTATGTATATGATTCTGTTTAAAAAATTAAAAATATTTTAGTTATCTGTTATTGACTTCTTACTTAATTGTGTTTTCTTCAGAGAATATGTTTTTTATGATACTAATTGTTTGAACTTTTATAAGAGACTTACATTATAGGCCAGGACATAATGGAATTCACAATTTTTGGATGTGCATTTTCAAAAATATGTATTTTCATTTGGTGGAATTTCTTGTAATTTGTTGTATAAGTGTCTATTTCTGTCATTTTACTTGTTTAGTATGAATGATACTCTGCATATTTTTCTTAATTTTAAAGTTAATATATATCTTAACCATCTTGATGAATAATTCAAGTGCTTTAAAATGCTTTGTTTCCAATCGCCGTTACAAACTTGTATGATATTTTTGTCCGCTGTTTTAGTTCTAGCTTATTTTTTAACTCTAGAAATTAGAAACTATTGGTTTTTCCTATGTTTGAAATATTAAGCTAATCTTCATCTCTGGGATAAATCTACTCAGTTATAATATATCATCCTTTTAAAATATTGTTGGATTCAATTTGTTAATAAATCATTAAATTATTTGCATCGATGTTCATGGGAGATATTGATCTATAATTTTATTTTATTATAATGAATTCTTAAGGATTAAAAATAGGGTTATAAAATAAGAATTCCCATTTCCTGTATTTTTTTGAGCAGGTTTGTGGAAGATTGGTGCTATTTCATTTTTAAATGTTTGATATGTGGTCCTGAAGATTTCTTTGTGGGGAGGTTTGTGATGACAAATTCAATCTTTTACTAGATGTAGGACTATTCAGATTTTAAGTTTTATCTGTGTCACTTTTAATATACTGTTTTTCAAGGAATGTGTCCATTTTTTCTGGATTGTTTGATTTGTTAGCTTAAAGATGTTCATAATATTCTTTTATTTTTCTTTTAATGGATATAGAATCTGCAATGATAAGCCTCATTTCACTCTAAATAATGATGATTTATATTCTCTTTCCTTATTATTAGTCTAGCTAAAGGGTTTATAAATTTAGTCAATCATTTCAAAGAACCATATTTTGTTTGTTAATTAATTGATTTCTACCCATGTCTTGGATACTTCCTTGTTTCTTACTTTGGATTTAATTTTTCTTCCTTGGTAAGGTAGAACATTAAATCATTAATTTAGACCATTTCTCTTTATTATATCAGCCTTTAAACTATAAATTTCCCCTTAAACACTGCTTTAGCTGCAACCCACAAATTTTGATATGTGTTATTTTCATTATCTTTAAGTTTGAAATACTTCTGATTCCACTTATGATTTCTTCTCTAACCCATGGAGTTTGGAATTTATTGAGCTTTTGCTAAATATCTTATTTTCTTGAATTTTTAAAAATCTACTATCATCAGAGAACATACTCTTTACGATTTTAACCTTTTTAAATGAGTTGAGACTTTTTTATGGTCTAACATGGTCTATCTTGGGAAAGTACTATGTTCACTTGAAAAAAATATGTATCGTGAAGGACTTAAGTGTAGTGTTCTGTAAATATTATTTAGGTACAGGTAGTAAATAGTGTTGTTCAGATCCTTTATACCTCTCTGTCTAATTATTCTATAAAATGCTTAGAGAGAGAGAGAGAAAAAGAGGTTAAAATCTCCAATTATAATTGTGGTTTTGGCTATTTATTCCTGCAATTCTGTCAAATTTCGCACATTTACTATGAGGCTCTGTTATGAGATACATGCATACTTTTGACTGGCAATCTTCATGATGAATTCTTTTATCATTATGAAAGTGTCCCTCATCTTTTTACACTGAAGTCTATTTTGTCTGATATATTAAGGTATATGATCGTGTGATATCTATTTTCCCATCTGTTTATATTTAAACTGTATGTTTATGCTTCATGTACATCTATCTTGGACAGCTATAGTATCCTCTACTTAATGACTTCAATATATGCAGTCTTTGGAGCCTCAATTTCCTATATGTTTTCTGCTGATTCTCACATAGGATGGCTGGTTTACTTATGTGGGGTTTTTTTTTGTATTAGGTTTTTCTTTACTGTGAACTTATGTTTGGTGAAATGTTCTCTGTGGGACATTTTGAGGTGAAAGTTTAAATTGCATTCCTTTATAGAAGATTTTGGTTGATCGTGCAAGGTTTTGGGGGCCACTACCAATACAGGAAATTGTAAACTAAAGTTTCAGCTTTGATTTTTTTTATTGTGGTAAAAATATCCATAACATAAAATTTATCATTTTTGTGTGTGTGTGTGAGGAAGACCAGCCCTGAGCTAACGTCCGTTGCCAATCCTCCTCTTTTTGCTGAGGAAGACTGGCCCTGGGCTAACATCCGTGCCCATCTTCCTCTACTTTATATGGGACGCCGCCACGGCATGGCTGACAAGCATTGTGTCAGTGGGCGCCCAGGATCCAAACCCGCGAACCCTGGGCTGCCAAGTGCAAACTAAACCGCTGAGCCACTGAGTCGGCCCAAAATTTATCATTTATCAAACAGTTTTGTAGCCTCAAGTATATTCACATTGTTGTGCAAACATCATCACTATCTCCCGTTGGAATTTTTCATCATACCAAACTAAACTATGTACCCATTAAAAAATAATTCCCTATTTCCTTCTTCCCCTAGCACCTGGTAACTACTATTCTACTCTGTTTATATGAATTTTACTATTCTAAGAACCTCATATAAGTGGAATAAAATATTTGTCCTTTTGTTTCTGACTTATTTCACTTATCGTGATGTCTTCCAAGTTCATCCATCTTGCAGCATTTAACAGAATTCCATTCCTTTTAAGGTTGAATAATATTCCATTGTGTGTGTGTGTGCGTGCATGTGTGTGTGTGCACACACATATATACACACATAAAACATTGTGTTTATTTATTCATCTGTTGATAGATATTTGAGTTGTTCCCACCTTTTGGATATTGCAATAATGCTGTTATGAACATTGGTGTGAAGATGTCTGTTTGAGTCCTTGCTTATAATTCTTTTGTGCATATACCTACAAGTAGAATTGCTAGATAATCTGGTAACTCTATGTGTAATTTTCTGAGGAAATGCTATACTGCTTTCCACAGAGATTTCACCATTTTACCTTCCTAGCAGCAATGCACAGGATTCCAATTGCTGCACATTCTCACCAACACTTGCTATTTTCTTTTTTTGTTGTTTGTTTTATAATAGCTATCTGATGGATGTGAGGTGGTCTAGTGGTTAAGATTCTGTGCTCTCACCACCACAGCCCAGACCCAGGTTCATTTACCTGTCAGGGAACTACGCCATCCATCTGTCAGTTGTCATATTGTGGCAGCTGCATGTTGCTGTGATGCTGAAAGCTATGCCATCAGTATTTCAAATAGCAGCAGGGTCACCCATGGTGGACAAGTTTCAGCAGAACTTCCAGACTAAGACAGACTAGAAAGAAGGACGTGGCCACCAACTTCTGAAAAAAACTGGCCATGAAAACCCTATGAATAGCAGCAGATCATTGTCTGATATACCGCCAGAAGGTGAGATGAAGGCACAAGAAGACTGTGCAGGGTTCCATTCTGCTGTAGACGGTGTTGCTAGGAGTCAGAATCAACTCCACAGCACTAACCACAAAACAGGTGTGAAGTGGTATCTCAATGTGGGTTAGATTTGCATTTCCCTAATGACTAGCAATGTTGAAAATCATTTCATGTGCTTATTGGCCCTTAGTATACCTTCTTTGGAGAAATGTATACCATTTTTTAATTGGGTTGGTCTTATTGTTGTTTTTGAGTGTAAGAGCTTGATATATATTCTGACCATTAACTCCTTATCAGATGTATGATTAGCAGATACTTTCTCCCACACCGTGAGTTGCCTTTACACTCTCTTGACAATGTCTTTTGATGCATATAAGTTTTTTAATTTTGGTGAAGTCTGTTTTATCAATTTGTCTTATGTTGCCTATGCTTTTGTTGTCATTGCTAAATCCAATGTCATGAATCTTTTTCCCATTTTCGTTAAGTTTTATACTTTTTGCACTTATGTTTAGGTCTTTGATCTATTTTGAGTTAATTTTTGTATATGGTGTAAGGTAAGTTTCCAACTTCAGTCTTTTGCATGTGAGTATCTGTCTTTTCCACATTAAATGGCCTTGATACCCTTGTTGAGTATCACTTGGCAATATATGTGAGAGTTTATTTCTGTGATCTCTATTCTATTCCATTGGTCTATATGACTGTCTATATGTCATTATCACACTTTGGATCACTGTGGCTTTGTAGTAAGTTTTGAAATGAGGAAGTACGAGTCTTCCAACTTTGCTCTTCTTTTTCAAGATATTTATGGCTCCTTGGAGTTCCTTGAGGTTCCATATGAATTTTTCTATTTTTGAAAAACTGTTATTAGAATGTTGATGGCAATTATATTGAAACATCAGGTTGGTTTGGGTAGTACTAATATCTTAACAATATTAAGTCTTCCAATCCAAAAACAGGAGATGCCTTACCAATTATTTATGACTTTAATTTCTTTCAGAACTGTTGTATAGTTTTCAGTATTCATCTCTTTCACTTCCTTAGTTAAGTTTAATCCTTAGTATTTTATGCTTTTTGATGCTATTGTAAATGGAATTGATTTCTTAAATTCCTTTTCAGATTTTTTATTGTTAATGTATAAAAGTGCAACTGATTTTTTTGTGGATTTATTTTGGATCTTGTAATATCCTGAATTTATCTGTTAGTTCTAATAGATTTTTTGTGGAATCTTTATGGATTTCTACATACAAGGTCATGGTATCTGTGAAAAGAGATCATTTCACTTCTTCCTTTCCAATTTGCATGTCTTTTATTTCTTTTCCTTGCCTTACTGCTATGGCTATAACTTCCAATACTATGTTGAATGGAAGGGGTAGAATTGGGTATCCTTGTCTTTTTCAGGATTTTAGGTGAAAGCTTTCCATCTTTCACCATTAAGTCTGATCTTAGCTGTGGATTTTTCATATATGGCCTTTAATGTTGGGGAAGTTTCCTTCCATTCCTAGTTTGATGAATGTTTTTGTCATGAGAGGGTGTTAAATTTGTCAAATGCTTTTTCTTCATCAATTAAGAAGATCATGTGGGTTTTTCCTTCATTCTGTTAATGTGGTGTATTACATTGGTTGATTTTTGTATGTTGTATCACTCTTGTATTCCAGGAATATGCCACATGGTCATGGCATATGGTCCTGCTAATATGTTGTAAAATTTGGTTTGCTGGTATTTTGTTGAGGATTTTTGTATCAATACTCAACAATTTGAATATTATGTGTCTCGATGTGGGTCTCTTTGGGTTATTCTACTTGGAGTTTGCTGAGCATCTTGCATTTGTATATTTAGATTTTTCATCAATTTGGAGAAATTTTCAACCATTATTTCTTCAAATAATCTCACTGTCCCTTTTGCTCTCTTAACCTCCTGGGACTTTCATAATGAATATATCAGTATGCTTGATGATGTCCCATAAGTCCTTTAAACTCTACTCATGTTTTTTTCATTCTTTTTTCTTTTAGTTCCTCAGACTTGCTAATTTTAAGTGATCTGTCTTCAAGTTTGCTGATTCTTTCCTCTGTTTGAATTTGCTGTCGAACCTCTCTAGCAAATTTTTTAATTCAATTATGTTCTTTTTCAGCTCCAGAATGTCTGGTCAGAGCCTTGTATAATTTCTATATCTCTTTTAATATTCTGATCTTGTTCATATATCATTTTTCTGATTTATTTTTATTCTTTGTCTGTATATTTCTTTAGCCATTTGAGCATATTTAAAACAGTTGTTTTAGAGTTTTTCCCTATTAAATTTAATGCCTGTGCCTCTTCAGGGAAGGTGTCTGCCATTTTAGTTTATTCCTTTGAATGGGCAATATTTTCCTATTTGCTTTTAAGCATTTTGATTTTTTGTTGTTGTTGAAAATCCCAATTTTCAACAAAACCAGCTGACTCTCAGTCTTTGCAGACTGTCTCTGTGCTGAGACAGTCCTTTAATAATTAGCTTGACGTGGTCTGATCCTTGGGATCAGGCAGAATTTAAAGTGTAAGTCTTCTCAGGACTCTTTGAAGCATGCATTTTGTCTGTGTGTACTTTTTTGATTCCCCTGTATACATGATTGCCTTTGGATCTTTTATGTCCCAAATATTCTCCCTGTAGGTTTTTCTTCATTCCTTAGATAGTCTGTTGTATGTCTCTGCTTACAATTTCTTGCCCCAGGCATCCGTGGGTCTTATTTTCCCTGAGCAGTGCCTGCTGCTTCTCCCCACTTGAGAGCTGAGTTAGGAGAAACAGGGGCCAGTCTTTCAGGTATCCAACTGGTTAGAATATTGAAAATAAGGTCTGCTCTACTCCCTCCAGTTTGAGAGAGTGAATTGGGAACTAAGCTACTTTCTCTGCCTGAACAAGACTTTGCCATGCTAGGGAGAGTGTGGGGCATAGGTGAATAAAAATGCCATGAAACTCCCTGCAATTGTGAATGTGGATTTTTCTTAATTGGGTGTGTGCTTGGTTTCCAAAGACCTTTGTCTGTTCATCATAGCTTGTATGAGGTTATTTTATCCAGTTTGATTGTTTTTTGATGTTTCCATGGGGAACAAGGGCCTAGAGCTTCCTAATCCACAATTTTCTGACATCAATCCTGCTTCTCAGCTTTGATTTTTGGGAGTCACACAGATAGTTTGATTCAGGCCTCAAATTCACATGAGAGCTAGCTTGTATTTGAGAGTCCTCAAAACATATTTTTTTCCTTTCCTGAAAGAGCCAAGTTCAAGATAAGCAGATGTTTTAACTATTTCCTTCAGTGAGGAATGATTCTTTTTCTTATTCAATCAAAGTGAGGGTGTGGGTCTTTAGATATACCTTCTTTATGTGGAGCCCTCGATTCAACCTCCTACCTTGCTTGGGCCCTAGGCTCTGTCTCTGTTTCTCACCCATTAAAACCAGAGATTTACAGATGACACAAGAACAGTGGTTGGCTTCAGTGTAGCTTTGGTGATTCATGCTTTCTCATTATTTTGACCCTCTAATGATGCCCCTTAGTTTCCTGACATTTTTACAATACATTTAACTGTTTAAAAATAATTTTATGCACCACTTTCAGTTATCTTGTAAAAGGAGATATTTTCCAAATCATGTAGTCCACCATATTGCCATGCACATACATCCTTACTCACTTTTATCAGTTGTTCTTTACAGGCCAAGACATAACTGTGATGATCTTATCTTCTGTAGTTCTTCTCTAGACAATGTATGAAGAACATTTCCACATTTTGGTTACCAAAATACAGGTTCTAAAAATCCTAATTTGTGAGCATTTTATAATTATAGGCAGGGTACAGAACATGTTTAAGAATAAAACGTTTAACTCATTGATTAAAAACAGTGCATGTTACATCACTTGTCTGATTATCAAACATCTGCTCTTGGACTTGTAGCCATTGTTCAGTTGGGCTTTCCATATCTCTCTCTCTTTGGAAATTTTATTTTTGGGGAGAATAGGAGGAAAATTCTGGAGATATAGGGTGGGGTATCAATACAGAGACATTTGATATACAGTTCTGGATAGAAAGGAACAGATAAGAAGAGGAAAACCTACAAGAAAAAGAGGCTAAGTGCTGGGAAGATAAAAAGAAATAAGTCCTGAAGATAAAAAGGAAATGATAAGTAAGGTAGATGGAATGGGGGGGTCAAACAGAAAGACAGCAAGAAATTACACGGGACAAAATGCAGGGCAGATGTCAATATTGCAGAGTAGGTCTGGGGCTTTGGGATGCAAGAAGAGCTGAAGGTTTGTCTTAAAACTCCTCTCTTTCTACTTTATCCTCATAGGCCCCCAGTGGAGGTTGAGAAATCATTTCTCAAGGTTGACAGTATATCTTTTACTATAACTCATGGTCTTATTTCACTAATTTTACCTATCTATATCTATCTATCTATCTGTCTATCTATCTTATCTATCTATCTATCTATCTATCTATCTATCATCTATCTATCTATTCTCCATCTATGTATATCTTTCTATTTAATCTACCATCTTTCTATTTTGCTGAGAGGTGGTTCTGCTTCTCCCACAGAGTAAAATTCAGGATGTTTATAATATAAAATTTCTGATTAAAAGCTATTTTTGTTTTTGATTTATTCATAATCCCATTAGATAAAGCTTCCCACAATTCTGACCTATGAATAAGTAGAGACCTGACAATTCCAAAAGTGGAGAACAGGCACCACATTTGTTACTAAATACCTCCATTATCACTATGACAGGCTTATAGCTCTTTAAATTTCCATCTTTTTGTCCTGATAGTTATTCTTTACTCAAGAGCTTTCTGTTCTGAGTTAAACCTCTCCTTTTGGTGCATTAGTCAAACCCTCACCTCAACTATACTTTTCTATTTGCATTGTAAACTATTCAGGACGTTCTTGTTTCCATTTTCAAGCCCGTGGCTACATGGCTTACTCAAACTAGAATTCTTAGTTGAGAAGAATCACGAGAATCCCTCTTTATCCTTACCTCTACTCAAAAAACTCAACCATCATGGTATCAGCAGAGTGCCAAATCAACATTCTATCTCGTTAATCCATTCCTGAAAGGACCAAGTTTTCATTGGGCCTGAGGTCTTTCCTGTATCACCTTTTCAGAAAAGAAAATGAAAGACGGTAGTAGTTAGTTGTGGAATTTTTGTGGTATCTTAAAATAAAAATGAAAACTTAACTCATTAATTTCGTAAGCCCGTACATAAGTTTCCTTATGGGTGTATATGGTCTGTTATAAGTATTACGTCTACTTATTTTTGTCTCTGGCTTAACTTGAGTCAAGAGCAGTAGAAAAATGAAGATAAAACTATATTACCTGAAAAGACACTGCTTTGACACATTTCCTTATTCCATTAACTGCTGATCAGTTTTTTAATGTTAATTAGACTTTTAATTAATCAGTGTTATGTCTTTTCATAGCTTTTCCATGTAGCACAATTTGGAGCATTTTGAATCTTTCATATGTACCAGGTCTTTCTTTTACGGAGTTACTAAAGCACTGACCATGGTAAAGTCTTACAAGAAGTTACAAATTGATGAAAAGCTTTTATAGACAAGCACATTTATGGAATGAAACATAGCTTTTGAAAAACTCAGCTTCATTTTCAAGAGCTTTTTAAAGATGAATGATTTTTTTCCCAAAAAAAAGGTAATAGCTTCATGGAACAGTGAGGTTTGAAAGATAGCAAAGTACAAATTGATTCTGTGACAACACCAGTTCTAGAATTTGAGTTCAAGCTAAGAGAGTCCAAAATTTTAAACTCAGTAATCATCCTTTTATGGTTTCAACTTTGCATTTTCCTGTCATTTTGTCTTTACTCAGTTATTATGCTTCTGACTTAAAAAACATATTTCTCACAGTTTACCACTTTTATCAAATATATGTTATGAAATATAAAAATTCAAATTATGCAGTTTGGTTATTTAAATTTTCTAGCCCTCAGTGATATTTAGAAAGTGATACAAGTAATACTTACATTATTTATTTTACTTTTCTGATACTGACTTTATATTCATCAGATATTTGTAACTTGCAAATAAGTAATCAACCTTCTTTCAACAATGGGTTTTAGGCACATTTGCAATATAATATTACCAGAAAAATTGATGAAGACAATAATCTGTGATTCCATGTGATAATTGATAAAATTATATTGGCCAAATCAAATCAAGCTATTGATAAATTTGTTAACAGAGAAAGTTTTCTAGCCATATGATCATTAGGTGTTTAAGTCATCATTGGGTATATCTTTTAAATATTTAAGCTTGAAAAAAATCTTACTGTGAAGTAGATGTCTATTTTTTCCAACACCTTTCTTTTGTTAGAACAAGCACCTAGTATTTTCTTTGAGGAATATTCTCTTCTTTACTTACTCTCAATCCATACAGTCTATGTGGGATTGAGACCACCCCAAACATCCAAGGTTACATGCTGATTAGCCTAAACCATTTCTCTACTCTCAGTGATTGTTTTAAGGATGGGCATTTGTCCTATGGTAGCCAATAATATGCAATAAAAGTTTTGCTGATATTTCTGGGGAAAAAGGTGTTGTTCTTTTTGCTTGGAGAGCAACCTGAGATGATGTAGGCACTGCGGACAGTATCACTACCTTGTGATTTCATAGAACTGGGTATGAAGCTTCATTGAGCTTCAACCGAACTGAAGGAAAAGTCATGATGTAGAGAGGAAATGAGTCTTGATGATATCTTTTAACCCTAAATATAGCTGTTCCTGAAGCCAGTTCTGCCCCTGGACTTTTCAGTTGTTAAGCAACCCATATATTCCTTTAAATCTCTTTTTATGCCTTAATACACTATGTGTTGAGTTTTCTGTTACTTGAAACTAAAATATTTCTAACAGAAAAACCTTACTGGCAATTATTAAAGGGTTACATATAAGTGGATAGGTAAAATTAGGATAAGTAGGCAAAGTTCCCAAAACTTGGAACATGTTACCATCTTTTTCAGGTTCTCCTAAAGTCTAGGACTTTAGTAAATGTTACTTTGGAGAAAATATGAGCAAGGGAGTTAAGATTTTTACAATTTTAACATACTCATATTATGTGGATTCTTTGACAGTAGTATTTATTTGGTAATCTTGTTGCATCTTCACTGCCTAGCGTAGCTCCATGAGTGCTTATTGCATTAAATTTTAATGATTTAAGATAACATTTCATTAATGTAAATTCTACATCTTATCCTCAATACTTGTTTTAATAACACCATATTAACAATAATATCAGTTACTATGTAACAAGTGCTTGTTATGTGCCAAGCATTATGCTAAGTGAAAGATATACAATTAAAAAACTGAGGCTCAGAAAATTTAAATAATTTGTCTCAAATAACATAGCTGGTAAGTAGCAGAGCAGGATTTGAACTTTTCTGTCTGACTTCACACCTAGGCCTTTAACCACTATGCCATCAAACTCCAAAGGCTGTACTCTTAAGCAATGTTCAAAATTATCTTTAAACCAAATGCCAAAATAAAACAAGCAAATAAAAAACTATGAATCCAAGGAGAGGAGAGAAAAGATAAATAAAACACAATGGAACAGAATATGAAGAGAAGATAATGAGTGGTAAAATATTTTCAATAACAAGAAAACAAACAATCCATTAAAAAATGGGTAGAGGAACTAGACATTTATCCAAGGAAAATTAAATAGCCAACAGGTACATGAAAAGGTGCTCAATATCACTAATCACCAGGTAAATGCAGATCAAAACCACAATGAGATATTACCTCACACCTGTTAGAACGGCTATTATCAACAAGACAATAGATAACAAGTGTTGGTGAGGATGTGGCAAAAAGAGAACACTTGTATACTGTTGGTCGGAGTGTGAATTGGCTCGGCCACTGTGGAAAACAATATGGAGTTTCCTCAAAAAATTAAGACTAGATCTACAACATGATCCGGCAGTTTAACTTCTAGGTATATACCCAAAGGAAATGAAAACAGGATATTGGAGAGATATCTGTGTTCCCTTTTTTATTGCAACATTATTCAAAATAGCCAAAATATGAAAACAACCTAAGTGCCTGTCAATGGATGAATGAATAAAGAAGATGTGGTACGTATATACAATGGAATATTATTCAGTCACGTGAAAGAGGGAAATCCTGCCATTTGCAACAACATGGATGGACCTTGAGGACAGTATGCTAAGTGAAATAAGTCAGACAGACAAAGAGAACCACTGTATGATATCACTTATATATGGAATCTAAAAAGCCAAACTCATAAAAGCAGAGAGGAAAATGGTGGTTACCAGGGGCTAGGGAGTGGGGGAATAGGAGAGATGTTGTTTAAGGGTACAAACTTACATAAGAGTAGTAAATAAGTCCTAGAAATCTAATGCTCAGTATAGTGACTATAGACAACAATGTTGTTTTATAATCATCAAAATCGCAAAGAGACAAGATCTTAATTATTCTAACCACAAAAAAAGAAATGATAATTATGTGATGAGATAAAGGTGCTAACTATTGCTACAATGGCAACCATATTACAATATATAAATGTATCAAATCAATATGTTGTATAACTTAAATTCACACAATGTTATATATAAAATATATTTCACTAAAAAAGAAAAAATCATGAGTATATGCAAGTAAGCAATGCAAGTAAGACTTGATGCCCTATGTTTTGGAATACAAAATGTCATGTATAAAATGTTTAGGATTACATACAAGTACGTAAAATACCTCAAGCTGAGAATTAGATGTTAACATGAAATTTAAAGTAAAAAGTCAAGACGTTCATAAAACGTGACAGATTTTACTCAAGAGTTACCTAGGGAGATAACACATTTTGGCGACATATGTTGGGCTCTGTACAAAGAACCAACATTTACAATAAAATACAACTCTCTTAAAAATAAGTTATGCCAGATTCCCCCATGAGACTTCTAAAGATTCTGTTACTGAATTTGCATACTGCTTGACAATATTTTTAAATTAAAAAAATCAAGACTTTTAAAATGTGATTTTCAATCAGGTCACTACAAATTTGCATGACAGCATAGATGAAATTTACAGTTTCAATGATTTTCACATACTGATTAAAGTCATAGTAATATCAGATAGTAGAACACGTTGACTACAATAATTAATTTCTACAATATGTTTTTCTTCTTGGAAATAAAAGTAGAATCATTGAGATGCAGCTAGTTTGCTGCTTCAAAATCTGGGTCTGTCTGTATCCTCTTGTGTGAGTTCTCCTCTATGTTACCATTTTCTCTTAACCTAACTTTTCTGATACTTCAAGAAGTGATCTAGCCTAAGATATAATTATAGTGTACTGATAAAGCTGAAGAAAATGGAACTCATATAACAGCCTTCGTTAGAGGAACCCTATGTAAAAAGATTCCCAACAGTAATTCAGATTAGACCATTTTCATAGATTTTGGTGAACTCAGACTTGCCTCAGTTTGCCTAAGTCTGATCTATTGACCAAGAAGAAAACTGAACCAGAGTGGGCTATATGTACTTGAAGGTACAGGGAGAGAATATGGCTCCAATTTGTTATTAAGTTCCACGTGAAATTAAAGATTACTGATTAGTAGACAATGGCCAATTTCCTATGTGCTATGAGACCTGAGTTAGGATTTCATATCTGGCCTCTTGAATGGATTTGACAAAGTGAATTGTAAGTCAAATTCAATTGCAAATCAGGGCCCATTCAAATCAATTCCACCATGATAATCATTCAGGGAAAACTTGACATCCTCTAGTGACCACAATGTAGAGAAGATAAAATGGTTATACATGAACAGTGAGGTCATAATGATTCAAAAGAATCTTAGAACATAACTTGAAAAAGTACACCATTCTTCAGGAACTCTTGAGGAGTTGCAACCTATAAATGACATTGATAAGGACAGACAGAGAAGTAGGCTATCTCTAGACGAGTCAAAAGAAGAGATGTTTCAAGAAGGTAAAATAAGTTGAGGACTGATAATTGCTCCTTGGTTTAGAGGATATGAATGCTATTGATGATCTTAGCAAGAGTAGTTTTGTGAAATGATGAGAAGGTATAGAAGTGAGATTAGAAAAGGATGATGAAAAAATGGAGAAATGGAAATGGCTTTGAAATCTGTCTCCACCACTTATACTTGAACAACGCACTTGCTCACTCTCAGCCTCCATTTCCCTACCTCTCCCATGAAGATAAGAATTCATGTTCACTACACCTATAAGAAATATTAAAGAGCACACATAGCACATTGATTTCACATGCTAATAAATCATCTTTGAGATTTAAGAAACATACCCTTCACCCAGTATGTACCTATTTTATTTAACAAGTATGATTTTTACTAGCTTTGCCCTGCATTGTCAAAGGGGGAATTAGCATGTACTCCTACTTCACTAGTCACCCAATAAATCTTATTCTCAAAGGTATTGTGAGAATACTTGTCAAATGACTTAATGAACTCTTGATATAGGTCTATAGCAATCCCTCAATCTAAGTATCTCTCAGGGAGAAGAAGAGAGTGGTAGTTTTTTGATTTGTCTTGTTTTGTTTTTGCAATAATATATCTTTAAAAATACATTTAAATGTCAGGGTGAGACACTTGAGATCTCCATGAGTTTATGACACAATGTGGTATAATGAAAATAAATATTTTGTCTGAATTCAAAATTAGTGAGGCAGCAGATTCCTGGACAAGCTTTAATTTCCCCTTTAAAGCTGAGGAAAGCTGCCATATAAAATATGACTCTAAGCTTGATCCAAGACACACTGCAGGGTAAATCAGTGTCTCAAAGGCAGTGAGGCTTTAAGCAGGTCTCAAGATGGATCTGAAGACAGGTAACGTAAGGTGCATGATACAAAGGTGCTTTACAATATGATAGATAAGTGCCCTAAATGGGGAGAAGGTGCACATCAAGCAAGTCCTGAAGTTGTACTCTTTACACTCCCACAGAGTTGCAAAATCATCAATCAAGAGGTGGTATTGGAGTCCTGAGAACCTCTGCTAACACCTGTAACTGTGGATTATGATTTGGCAGGGCCAGGACCAGGGCCAATCAGTACAGCTCTCAGCAAGCTGCTCTTGTGAAATAAATGAGTGGTGGCAACATCTGGATACAACCTAGAGAAAACCCATTTGTTAGAAAGAACAGGTTATTTATACGTGTATTGTTTGATTTCTTTGGTTTTTTTGTGTGTTTCCCCTCAGACATATCAAGATCCATTATAATAAAAGCGATTAGTTTTTTTTTGGAAAAAAAAGCAAATAAAAAATAAGCAAATATCTAAGTCAATTGCATGTGTGACAGCTAAGTAGAGAAAAAAGTAGCCTTTAGTGACTTTTTTGACCCTATGGAATATATTGTTATTGTAGAGCATAGGAATGTTGTCAACAAAGAAAAGTTATAAAATATTTGATTGACATCTTCAAAGTTACAAAGGTGGGTAATAAAATCTTGTCAGGCTGTCCTTTTAGTTCTGTGCAGTAACATGAAAATCAAAGTGTCATTTGAAATTAATGGCTGACAAATTTGGATATAATAAAAAAATTATATAACTCAAGTTACTATTGCTGTGGTCAATGTGAAGCAGGCTGCAGGACTGATGAAGGTCACAGAGGCCAGTTCTGTAGTCAGTTCCGAGAATGGCTTGCTAATTTTATGACCGCTAATAATGTTTGTGGATTTCACGCAAGCTAAGCTAATGAAGAGGGTAGTCAAAGCCATGCTGCAGTGTTTAAAATAGCCATCCCCCATATGTTAAAGGAATAATTTCATTTTTGCCTTGAACCATTAACTCAGACAAAATGATTATTTTCTCCATCTGGGAGATTCTAACCTAGGCACTGTGGTGCGTAGAGTCACCATATGACTTCATGAAAGGCATTGATAGAGATCCTTCACATTTGTGTAGTAATTAACATTTCTCAAAATACTTTACACCCAATTATCCATTTACTTCTCATACTACCCCCAAAGTAATGATAATCCCATGGGGTATTATTCTTACTTTTTTTGGTTTGCATTCTAACATGAGTAAATCCAGGCCAGACATTTCCTAGAACTCAACTAAAGTCCTTCACTATCAATGGCTATAAAATCATAGCACAGGGTTAAGGAGGCCAAGTAATTTCCCTGATCTTGATCTCAGTTTTCTCATCAGTAAAATGGAGAAGATAATCCTTGAGGTACCTCCAGCTCTAATGTTACAGGAAGCTATGAGTCTAGGTTACTGTCAAGGCCAACCTCATTTTAACATTAAATCCTTCCAGCCTGAAAGTTTTATAACCCTCTACCATCCCGTAAAGCTGAGGAAAATGTACATGCTCTGTTAGGAGCTGATGTGCCCATTTTCTCACTAACATGCTTTATGCCTTAGGAGGCAGACCGCCAATATTGCATTGAAATCAAATCTGTTTCCTTTTCCTTTCTTTTTTTACTTTATGCTATTCACTGTTTAAAATAAATCTAGTGTGGAAAGCTGATACATTAATACCATGTTCAAATTTCACAGTACCACGGACTTAGGTGTGTAAGTATGTAAATTATATTTTTCAAAAATTAAAATTAATTTGTACTGGAGCCCACATTTTATCTAAGGCAGA
This sequence comes from Tapirus indicus, assembly GCA_031878705.1. NCBI lineage: Eukaryota > Metazoa > Chordata > Mammalia > Perissodactyla > Tapiridae > Tapirus > Tapirus indicus. Next base: position 83,217,010 of record CM062942.1, on the reverse strand, counting down.
AACAGTAATCAAGTTACTGTCAGATAAACTCAGTCACTTTTATTATTTTTCTCAGTCATTTCAATTTAAATGTGGTCAAATTTATGGTATCCCTGTAACCCTTTCCTTCTCTCTGTGGTATATTCTAGGCTTACAAGGGGGCTTATACAAATGCCACACTGACAACACTTGATCTTGATTTGTCTTGGTTTTCAGAGATGCAACTAATTCTAATACTGGGCTACATTCCCTTGCTTACTAGCACCATTTTCATGTCATGGTGTCCTTATCTGACTCCCTGCTAGATTATCCACCCTTGATTTCTACTATAGCCTTGTCTCATACCATCCAAAACAGCCCCTCTATGTCAGCCGGCTTTCTTTCCTCCTCGCCTAATTTCTGCACCTGACTCTTGGACCATGGGAAAATTTGTGTATTTGGTAGAGGCACTCAAGAGCTTCAAGAAATCCAAGGAACTCTATCTGGTATTCCAATTGTTAGACATGTCATACTATCAATTTTTGTAACGTGACATCAAGGGAGGATTTTTCCATGAGCCCTGCAGGGTACCTGTGTTTCACTAAAGAAAGAGGTTCAAATATTTTCTCCTGAGGAAATCTAAGCTCAAAGGGGTTATGTTCCCCACTTCCCCACATTTTAGACTAGGTTCCCATGTTGCTTTCAACTTTATATTCTCTCCAAATTATTGTTACCTCTTCTCTAGCCCAGAGAGCTTGTTTTTTTTCCTTCTCCTGTGACAGGAGAAATGACTAGCTAAGTATTTTTCCAAATACAAGGTTTATGCCTGGACCTGGGACCTTGCAAGTTCAATGTCAGTAAATTTTTTTATTGTTTTTCTTTATATTTCAGTGGCCTCACTTTTTTGGACAATGGAGGCCAAATTGAGTTTAAATGGGGATGAGAGTGAGGCACAGGACATCAAAAAGAAGCATGGAGGGTGCCAAGTTAAACAAATAAGTGACTAGGAAGAGTGGACAACAGAAAAAAATGAACCACAGAGGCTAATAATTTACATATAACCTCATCAAATACAGAGATATTAAGTAGGAGCTATTCAGAGACCCACCCACTGTCTCTTATCCACTTCCACTTGCAATAACCACTAGAACTTTCCAGAAATCCTAGGATTCCTTGGAGCACAGTTTGAAAACTACTGAGACACACTCAGAATTCGGGTTTAGTACTGGCTCTACCATTAACTTGCTGTGTGACTTTGGATAGGGCACTTAATCTCTCCTGTGTTCTGCTTACCACATTTCTTAAAAAAAAGAAAACAAAAAAGGGGTAATTAGATCTTTTATGCTTAACTCACAGGCCGGTGAAAAGAAAACACAGATAATAGATGTAAAACACTACTATAGTCAAGAGAAAGGTATATGTATGTATACACACACACACACACACAGAGAGAGAGAGAGAAATTTTTATATATGGAGAGAGAGGATATATTTATTTTCTTTTTTGTTTCACTCTGCCTGGTACTTTCAAGATCTGAGCATTTCCCTAATGAGTATTTTCCCTATAAAGAGCTGTCTTATAATGAAACTGTGATGTGTCTTTTGAATGCTTAGAGCCTTCATTGCCACAATTTGCTATGTATGGTCTTCACAATCATACCCCATTTATGCAACCACAGTAAAGCCTTGTGTCCAAAACCTTTTCCTTTTCGCCTTCTCCATCAAACTTACCATTCATTCAGGATCTTGACTTCTGCTGCCCCATTCCTAATAATATCTATTATGATAGTAAAGATCATCTAGAGGCAATGACCCAACTTAGATTAGTAACTCTACTCTTGTAAATTTAACTCAAAGTGTGAGTATTAACTGTTGTGGAAAGGTATTTGAAAAAGTTAGTGGTGGCAGCAGGAACAGGAGAAACAGAGTAGATCGGCAGGGAAAAGATCTTTTAGTATGCCATAAATCACACCAAATTTTATTAAACTGAGCTCAGCCTTTAAATATTGAAAATATTTTGAGCTAGAAAGCACGTACTATTAGCAACCCTAAATATTCATCAAAGGGTTAATATCTGGGTCATAAATCAATGTGTGTGTGTATGATCAAATTTCTGTACACATAGTGGCAATTGAGGGAAGACAAATATGAATTTTTTCATTCCATTAAAATTTGGTCTTTTTCAATTCAGACAAGATTTTACAAACATTTAACAGAACAGAGAAATCCAGCAATAGAATCTGCAAGAAATGAATTAAAGGACAGCATTACTGAGCTATAAAGTGCGAAAGCATTTTGGAGCATGCCACTGTTTCATTGTCTAAGTCATTTCTTGCCTCTGTTGTTGTTTCAAGTCCCGTGCACAGATTAGGAATATCCCCGGCTTACAATTTCCTATTGCTTTATGTTTTAGATAGACTGAAGCATTATTCAACGGAGACATAGGCCTTTGACCGAATTTCTTGGCTGGCTCCATATTCAATTAGCTTTGCCATACTTTTCATAAACAGGCTTAGAGTTGAGACTGATATAAAATATCTTTTGTGCTGGAAGGTTAAAAAATTCTAGTCAAAATCTTGCCATGTCCCTCCTCACAAAGAAATCTCATCCCTCATTCAGAAACATGCATATTAGGATCCAGGGGGAAAAAATCAGTAAAAAATGATGGCAATTGGAAAAAACCTTCCTCATCTGCAGCAATAGCTGGGGATGGGTATTAGAACTGAGTGCCACTCAGATTCTGTAAAGCTGATGAAAATGGATGAAACTCTACAACTTAACGGGGTGAAGAGACTGGTTGAGCTCTTTGTTCAGAAGAAACATTTCAATAAATTGCTGAATGAATATATTTCAAGGTTGCTGTCATCATTTTGTGTTTTCCGAATGTTAGCTATTTGGGGGTGGATGTCAGTAGTGGTAGATACCAAACCATTTCTTTTTCAGAAATGACTTCAGTTACCAGTAATGAAGATCTGATTTCCTCTGTATGGAACTTGTCGATAGAATTCAGAAAAAAGATCATATTCTTTGAAGGTGCAATACTGTTGCAACACAATACTGTTGGGTTTATTTGGTGAAACAAAAGTCTTTGTGATGTTCTTGACTTCATTGTTAGAAACTGAGTGATAATGCCATTAAAAAAACTGAAGCACATGTCATTGTGATCCCCCTCCTCCCTCCATGGGGATGCACATTACAGAAAAATGGAAAGGAAATGCTGCTCTTATCAATAAAATGGTCATATACTCAATATCTGCATACATTTTTATACACAAAGGAATGATAGGACTCAATTTACCTAAAACAATATGATTCAAGATGATTCATGAGAATAAGGCAGAATTCCATTTCCATTGTATAATGTGAAGCAACCGAAGACTAAGTATCTGAACCTTGATTTTAAAAAAAGTCATATAAAACTGTAGCCACATTCTTCTAAGTTAGCTCTGTGTGGACACATTCTCAGCATGCTTGAATTTAGCATGAAACAAGTCACTGAGACAGCTGAGTAGAAATTACTGAATAGAGATACAGTCTTTTGCTTTTTCAAGGTCACTGAATCAAATCTCAGCCAGGGAAGTAGGGACTGCGTGGGTCATTACCATTTTGAGACTACTTAGGAGATGAAATGAAATGAGTCAGTGGTCTGTCTTCTACTTCTAGTGAACTGTGTCAAATCTCCCCAAAAGCACCAACACAATTAGCATTAACTAGAGGTCTGGCAGCCAGTCTTAGGAAAATGGTCAGTGCCATTGTTACAGGGGAGGCAAATCCAATAAAAGTCAAATTCTACTTCCTAACTGCAGAAGTGACTTCTTGAGGACCGAGTAGTGACACTTGCTTTAATAAGCAAAGGTCCTTAACCCTCAGTACCTTCAAATACTAAAAACAAAAACTGATTTTCATATTACATCTTCTTAAATGTATTTACTACAAAGATTTCTCTTTCTATTTTCTTAGAAATTCTAACTAAATATCACATTAATACATGAAGATTCAAAGCAATTTAGTCTGTCAATGAGTTGTTATGGCACACTATTCCAATTAGCAATTAACATTATATTTAGTTTTCTAAGCCTTGCATCTTAGTTTTTACTGTAATAATAACTTTTTGAAAACTGTCATGATTTAAAGAAAATCATACAGTATTTGATCACAACTTGAATATACGAATTCTTCTCTGAGATAGCTTCCTAAAAACTTTTAAGGTGCTACGCTACACCAAAAGAACTACCTGAAAGTTTAAAACATGGACTCAGACAGCCAGTTGTATGTTGGCTAAACAATGCAAACAGCTAGTTTGACATTTTCATAACATTTATGAATTTCTATATCGTGTTGGGGATTGGAAACTGGCAAATTAATCAACAGAAGTGGTGAGTGCACATGAGTGTGGTGTGCATGCATGTGTGTGTGTGTGACAGAGAGAGAAAGCATGAGTGAGGAGAGGTTGAGGGAGCTGAGCAACATAGTATTTTTTAAATAAATGTTTTACTGTTTTAGTTTGGAAAATTTTAAATTTACAGAAAATTTGCGAAAACATTACAGACTATATACCTTCACCCAGTTCCGCCATTTTTAAACATCTGACATACAATATTTGTCAAAACTAAGAAATTAACATTTGTACAATTATCTAAAGTCCACACTTTATTCAGTTTCCTTTGTTGCTACCTGATGTCTTTTTCTGTTCCAAAGTGTTATGCAGGATACCACATTTTATTTGGTCGTTGTGTCTCCTTAATCTCCTCTGATCTGTGACAGTTTCTTCAGTCTTCCCTTGTTTTTCATGACCTTAATAGCTTTGAAGATATTTTATAGAATGTCAGGGTAGGGGTGATAACTGAGCTCGTCATTTGACCGTGGTGACAACAGTAGAGGAGAGGGGGAAGTGGATGCTAACTAGCTCCCCCTACAACCACCACATTCTACCTTATTGATACGAGGTAGGGGTAGAGACTCTGCTCCCTACTGGACTGCACTGACTGAGGAGAGGTGGAGAAGCAGAGTGCTGACTATCCTGACCTCACATCACCTTGTTCTGTGTCACTGATGCTTGATTGTGGTAGAGGCTCGGCTCCCCACAGTGTCCCCACCCTGCTGACACTGGTGGGAGATAGAGCGCTAACAAGTACTGCTTCACACCTTCTCTTTCAGCTTCACTGTTGACAGATGGTTGTGGATATTTAGCTCCCCCCGGGCCTTGCTGACACCAGGAAGAAAGTGGAGTACTGATTAGCTCCAATTCACACCACATTACTCAGTCTCATTGATGCCAGGTGGGGGTATAGGCACAGCTCCTCAATGAGATCCATTGTCACTGGGGCGAGGATTAAGCAGACTGGATATTAGATCTGCCTCACGCTGCCTTGTTAACTCTTTGCTGACAAGTGAGAGTAGATGCTCAGATTGATGCTGAACTCTATTGCCACTACTCTGGCAGGAAAATCTAGCATCACCCACCTGCTTCCATTGGATGAGAGATGGAAGATCAGCTCCATTCAGTTTCAGATACTGCCCCAGCAAGAAAATAAAAGAGCCCCCTGCTTCCAATGAGAGGTGAATGAAAGACTTACTTCCTCCTTAGCCCTCCTGACACAATCCAATGGGAAAAACAGAGCATCATCTGCTTCTACCAAGCAAGAGATAAATTAGGTCCCTGTTTGGACCCACCAACATTACCATGCAGGAAAATTGGAGTGCCACAGCATGTTTCTGTGTGGTGTGGTAGCATATCAGCTCCTCATTTAGTCCCATTGAAATCACGGGGAGAGGACAGTTTTCCTGTTGATGTTTGGTTAAAGTAGGTTAGGTATTGCCAAAAAGATTTTTTGTTATTAAGCTACCCTTTTCCCTTTTCCAGGTCCCTAGTCTAGGAAGAATAAACTTTTTTTGGTACCTGTTGGTGGTTCTGACTGGAGGCTTTTGCAGCAACTTATTCAGGATATATGGGAACCAAAAAGCAAACTCTGAGAAGTCACTACCATGTTGTTCCTCAAGTCCTGAGCTCCCTAGGTAGTCCAACTTCTCCCTTCTACCTGTTAGAGTTTTCTTATGCTATATGTGCCATGCATAAAACATATTATGCCATATGCTATAAAAATACTGAGGGGTATTTTCAGTTGTAAGAGTGAATAGCAGGGAGGAATAGCCTGTTCGATCTTGCTTAGAGCTGAGTCTGTTGGAGTACTTTTGACATAAAAAATTAACATGTGGGAAGTGATTTGACATTGAAAATTAACTACTTAAATTTTTTCATGGTCTCCACTTAATCTACTTAACACATAATTTCATCAGCATCTTAAAATGAAGAACAACTCCAAGTCCCAATTTATTAAACTTGCCCTTAGAATTTTTTTTCCTTATGACAAGCCTAAAGAAATAGATGAATATCAACACACCAGTGGCATAGCAAGGGAAGTAAATGGAATCAATTTGTGCATTAAACACACACACCCCAGGTGTCACTAAATGTAACTCCCCTTGAAATTTTCCATTCTTTGGTGAAAACTCCATGGTCTCCTGAATTTGAGAATCTCTTCTTGGTTCCTTCTTTATGACTAAATCATCTTCCAATTGTACAAATGAATGGCTATGCCTGCTCTTCTCTATTCTACCATTTATATTTTACTAAGGCCAGCTGAGCTGGCCACATTAATAAGCAGATAAAAGAAAAACAGGTTTTTTCTATATATGGCCTTTGGTTATAAAAAAGAAAATGTATATTCTCTCTATAAGATCTTATCTATTCTCCTCAACCATATAAACTGGAGCAGAGTCTTAATTTTATGTTTAAAAATCCCCTCAGCCCCATTACATTTCTTAAAGATAGAGAGAAGAAAATATATGTTGAACATAGAAATAAAATGTATTTTCTAACACAAAGTGAGGTTTATAAACATTTCTAATGGGAAATACATAATTCACAATAATAAGACCAATTCTAGGCATGTGTTGTTTCATATCTGAAGTAGATGCTGAAATCACTGAGATTTGGGTTGAAACAGAGAAAATTCTATGGAATTAATTTTCTCTAAGCTTAAAATATTGTAAATTTCTGCTGGATCCTTGCTCAAGTGTTATCCAGGGGTTCCTGTAGGTATTCTATTCCTTGAATGTATGGAAAGTACACTGGGGAAACACTTTGGTGCTTTCAGTCCACTAAAGCACTATTGAGTGCACTGAAGTAATTATTGACTAAATTATCCTAGTGTTCTGAAAACAATAATGTCTTACATGTATTCATCTTGAAACACTTACTTTTGAGGAATAAGTACAACCATATTGTCAGCATTTAGTTATTGGTGGCAATAAGAATTGTGACTAGCAAGGATGAATGAAAGCAATGATATTTAAAATTTTCATTTTAACCAAGGGACTTTAAAACACAAACACACACATGCTTATTTACAAATTATAGAAAATTTCTGCAAAGTCCCCCAAATTTTTCCTTGTACAATTCATTTGCACTAGAGGAAGCATGTGTTTACAAGGATATCTCATTGTACTTGAAGCAGTTGCCATAGCCCTTATCATCTATACCTCCAGCACCAACAGTCAAAATATGCTGGATAAACCACACTGAGAGGTTGGGGAGTCATTCAGAGTTATTCCAGGTGTTTTTGTTAGCTGGTGAACATCAGCATATTCCATATTCTACAAGTCTATGCTACCGTTGGCTTATACTGAGCAAGTAGTAGCAGCCAGATGGTACTTGTTCCCCCACTCGCAAGTCCCACCATAATGAGGATTCAGGTGGGGCAGCTGCTGGAGACTGCAGTCCCCCTTTTCCTGCATAGCTCTGCATAGTGGGAAAGCTGCTCCAATGGACTCACCAGGTGAAGGCAGCTCCCATATTCCCAGTTTATTGAGATGGAAAACATATTCCTGGTAGACTCAGAAGCTGGTGAGCATTGGCTGATCTCATTCTCCCTGCTTGGGGCTGCAGAAGATCCATTAAGGTCAGTGGTAGCAACTAAGTGGCACCAGCTCACCCCCTCTACATACATACACAGATCCTGCTACATAGGGAGAATATGGGTGAGCAGCCATGAAGAGTGAGTTCCCCATTCTACCTCCTCCAGCTCCAGGTAAATAGCTCAGAGCTTCTATCCAAGGTAAGGTCAGAGCAAGCCTCAAAGACTGACAACACACTGTCCCTGTCATGGGGCCCAACTTTAGGATCAGACCCTGGAACAATTTATGCCCCAGGACATAAATTCAAAAGGACAAAAACAATAGGGCTATCAATTAGATAAACCTGACAAGTGGGTATGATACCAATATTGCAGATAGATCTGAAGTCTTATTAGGGAGTCAGGGAAAAAACAGTCAAAAATAGCTCATCTAGGGGCTGGCCTGCTGGCATAGTGATTAAGTTCATGTGCTTTGCTTTGGAGACCCAGGGTTTGCAAGTTCGGATCCCAGGCACAGACCCACACACTGCTCATCACCATGCCGTGGCAGTGTCCCATATACAGGTAGACACCATGCCATGGCAGTGCCCCATATACAGGTAGAGGAAGATTGGCACAGATGTTAGCTCAGGGACCATCTTCCTCAAGCAAAAAGAGGAAGATTGTCAATAGATGTTAGCTTGGGGCCAATCTTGTTGACCAAAAAGAAAAAAAGAGCTCATCTAAAACCAGAACCATTCCTGGTGTTCAGAGAGTTTGTGTGAATGCACAAGGCTGTGACTTCTGCAGAGCAACATTAGAGACTGCACACTGTAGGAGAAATAGACTTCATGGAACTAGTCCAGCCCAGTCATTAAATAAACAAGTAAATGACAAAAAAAAAACACAAGTCTTGGTGGGCAGTAAAGGGGATTAGTATCCAGAGTGGCTATGACTTATTTTCTAAAATTTCTAATTTTCAATAAAATATTATGAAACATGCAAAGGAACAGAGAAGTGTGACCAGTACACAGGAAGAACAGTAGACAATAGATACAGCCTTTGAGGGACTCAGATGTTGAACTAGGCAGAAAAAGATGTCAAAGCAACTATGACAGATATGATCAAAGATCTAAAGGAAACTATGCTGAAAGAATTAAAGTATGACAATTTCTATCAAATAGGGAGCACCAATAAAGTTACAGAAATTATAAAAAGGAATCAAATGGGAATTCTAGAGTTAAAAAGTGTGATACTCAATATAGAAAATTCAATAGAGGAGATCAACAGGAGATTTGAGCTGGCAGAAGAATGAGCCAACTTGAATATATATACATTGATAGAAATTATGCTGTCTGAAGAAGGAAGAAAAATGAATAGCACCTCAGAGAAATGTGGGGCACTGGTAAGTGCACAAACATATATATAATGGGAATACTAGGAGAGGAGAGGAGAAACAGAAAGGATCAGAAAATATATTTGAATAAATAATGACTTAAAACTTCCCAGATTTAATGAAAAACATTAATCTATATATCCAAGAAACCCAACAAACTTCAAGTAAGATAAACACAAAGAGACCCATAATGAGACACAACAAAGTCAAATATTGAAAGACAAAGACAAATAGAAATTCTTGAAAGCAGCAAGATAAAAACAATTCATCAAGCACAGGGGAACTCTAGTATAATTTACAGCTGACATCATCAGAAATAATGAAGCTCAGAAAGCAGTAGAATTACATATTCAAAGTGGCAAAAGAAAAAAACTGTCAACTAAGAATCTTATATCCACCCAAACTATCTTTCAAATATGAAGGTGAAATACAGACATTACCAGATAAAAACTAAAAATATGTTGCAAGCAGACTCACATTACAAGAAACACTAAAAGAAGGACTTCACGCTGAATCAAGTGACATAAGAGAGTACTTTAAGTCCATATGAAAAAATAAAGATCACTGGTACATGTATTCATGTACATAATTATACAAGACAGTATAATTGCATATTTTCTCCTTTCTTCTCTGAACTGATTTTAAAATATTGCACAGAACATTGTATGTATACAATTGTGTTGGCAGGTCTATAACACATAAATGTAACGTATTTGAATATAATAGCACAAAAAAGTGGGTTGGAAACAAAGCACTACTGGAGTAATATAATGTCACCAGATAATAAATCAAATCCACAGTCAGAAATGAGGAGAAATGGTAAATAGGAAGTTTAAAATAGAAAGTTCTATAAATATGTACTTGCCCTCCTTTCTTCCCTCAGGTAATATAAAAGACAAAATTATATAAAGTAATACTTATAGAAATATATTGTGGGGTTTGTAACATATATTGATATGGTATGTATACAAATATTAACATATAACAGGTGGTGGGGAGGGAATAGAATAATTAAGAGTAAAGTTTTATATTTCACTGGAATAAGTCAGTAGAAATTGAAAATATATTCCGATAAGATATATGTTGTAAGTCCTAGCGAACCACTAAAAAAAATCCCTCCAAATTTAGTGTATAATTAAATAAAGTATCACAGTGGGGCATATTCACTTACTGCAAAATAAAGCAGTAAATGAGGAAAAGAGGAAGAAAAACATGTGAGACATATAGTAAAGAAAAAAATTGGCATATCTATATTCAACTATATCAATAGTGTCATTAAATATACATGTTTTAATTAATCCAATAAAAATGCAGAGATTGTTGGACTGTATTAAAAGAAATAAGTTTCAGCTATATGCTGGTATAGGAGACACATCTTGGGTGGAGTATTTTATAGATGTTTGTTAGGTTTAGTCATCTAGTTGGTTTATGCTGTTGGTTTTATTTTCCCTTGTTAATCATCTTCTGCTTAGGTCCTCTTTTCATTACTGAAAGTGAGGTATTGACGTCTAAAACTATTACTATTGAGTTGTTTCTCTTTTCAGTTTTATCAGTTGTTTCTTCCTGTATCTTGAGGATCTTTTTTAGGTGCATATATGTTTATAATTGTTATGCCTTCCTGGTGGGTTGATGCTCTTATCAATATAAAATATTCCGTTCATCTCTAGTAAAAATTCTGTCTTAAAGTCTATATTCTTTTATATTAACACAGCAACTCTAATTTTCTTATGGTTGCTGTTGTACCAGTATGTATTTTTCCATCTTTTTACTTTCAATCTATTTATATCTTTGAATCTAAAGTGTGTCTCCTGATACAATGGCCTTAAAAATGAAATAAATAGGAAGAAATTTAACAAAAGGGGTACAAGGCTTGTACACTGAAAATTACAAAACATCATTGAAACAAATTATAGAAGACAAATAAATGGAATGACATCCTATGTTTATGGATATAAAGACAATATTGTTAAATGTCAATATTCTCAAAATTTATTTACACATTCATCAGAATCTCCATCAAAATCCAAGCTGGCTTTTTGCAAAAGTGGACAAGCTGACCTAAATTCAAATGAAAATGCAAGAGACTCAGAATACCAAAAATAATTTTGAAAAAGAAAATACTTGTACTACTTGGATATCACAATTTCAAAACTTACCACAAAGCTACAATAATCAAGAGAGTATGGTACTGGCATACGGATATAAATATAGATCAACAGATTAGAATTTAGAGACCAGAAATAACACCCAGTCATTAAAGATCATATATTATATGGTGTCATTCATATGAAATGGCCTTGAGGGAAAAATCTGTAGAGGAAGAAAGAAAATTAGTGGTTGCCTAGGTCTGGCAGTGGGGTGGAAGGTAATCAGGTGTGACTGCTATGGGTGTAGGGTTTATTTGGGGAGGGGGGATGATAATGTTCTAAATGCAGTTTGTAGTTATTTTTGCACAACTCTAGGAACATACTTGTACACTTTAAATGTGTGAATTTTATGGTATGTGCATTATATTTAAAGCTGTTAAATATGTGTAGCATTAAAATGTATGAAAAGATAATAAAAAAGGCAGTAATGTGGTAAAAGTAGATAATGTGTTCTAAAATTTAAACATTATCAGAAAAATAATAAAGTAATAATTTGTATTAGACTCTATTAAATACAAGGTACATGTTGTAATCTCTAGGATGACCACTGAACTAATGGTAACTTAAGAAATAGTTATAAAGTTAGAAGGAAAAAGGAATAATGTAAATATTTGATTAATATAAAGAAGACAAAAAAAGGCAAGAAAAAGTAGACTGTTAAGCCACAGTAAATATGGCAAATGGAAAATAAATGGTATAATGGTAGATATAAATTCAAATATATTAGTAATTGCATTATATATAAATAGACTAAATAAGTAAAAACTAAGATTATCAGATTAAAAACTTTTTTTTAAGAAACAAAAGAAAGTTAAAAAAAAACCCTATGCTGCCTAAAAGATACATACCTTTAGTATAGGATTACAGAGATGTAAAAAAGAATGGAAAAGGATACTAATCAAAGAGGAATGCTTGTTCAATATAACACAATATATACTTAACAGAAGCGTTACTAGAGATAATGAGTGACATTTCATAATCATAAATTGATTAGTCCAAAAGAAAAATGGTTCAATTCTAAATCTTTGTGCACCCAATAACATAACTCAAAATAGCCAAAGTAAAACAAAAAATATAGATATGAAAGGAGAAATAGACAAATCCACAATGATACTTAGAGATTTTAACAATCTATCTAAGTAGCTGATAAAATAAGCAAACGATAAAACATTATAAATGAAGAAATGAGCGATACCATTAACAAACTTGGACTAAAGAAATACACAGAACACAGGACCTAACAAAACCAGAATACACATATTTTCATGGAAATTGGAACATTACAAAAATGACTACATGCTAGATCTTAAAGCACATCTTATAATTAAATTATTGAAAATATATTCTCTGATCTGGTGGCATGAGCTTGGACAGTCATAATAAGAACATAGTTAGAAAACGAAAGTAGACCATTATCTTACACCATACTCACAGATTAACTCAAAATGGATTGAAGAATTGAATTTAAGACCTGAAACCATAGAACACCTAGAAGAAAACATAGGCAGTACACTCTTCAACATGGCTCTTAGCAGTATCTTTTTGAATATCACGTCTCCTCAGGTAAGGGAAACAAAAGAAAAAATAAACAAATGGGACTACATCAAACTAAAAAGCTTCTGCACACCAAAAGAAATCATCAACAACTGGGAGAAGATACTCACAAATCATATATCCGAGAGGGTGTTAATATCCAAAATATATTAAATAACTCATAAAACTCAACAACGAAAAAACAAACAACCCAATTAAAAATTGAGCAGAGGAACTGAACAAGTTTCCAAAGAGGATATACAGATGGCCAATAGGCACATGAAAAGATGCTCAACATCACTAATTATTAGGGAAATGCAAATCAAAACTTCAATGAGATATCACCTTGCATCTGTCAGAATGGCTATAATTAAAAAGACAAGAAATAACTAGTGTTGGAGAGGATGTGGAGAAAAAAGGAACCCTCATACACTGCTGGTGGGAATGTAAACTAGTGCAGCTGCTATGGAAAACAGCATGGATATTCCTCGAAATATTAAAAATAGAATTACCATATGACCCAGCTATTCCACTTCTGGACACAAAACCACTAATTCAAAGAAATATATGCACCTCTACGTTCATTGCAGCATTATTCACAATAGCCAAGAATTGGAAAAAATCCAAGTGCTCATCAAGGGATGAATGGATAAAGAAGAGGTGGTATACACACACACACACACACACACACACACACACACACACACACAATGGAATGCTACTCAGCTATAAAAAAAGATGAAATCTTGGTGTTTGTGACAACAAGGATGGACCTTGAGAGCATTATGCTAAGTGAAATAAGTCAGAGGGAGAAAGCCAAATACCATATGATTTCACTCATCTGTGGAAGATAAAAAACAAGAGAGAAGCTCATAGATATAGAGAATAAATTGGTGGTTACTACAGGGGAAGTGGGAAGCGGGGAGGAGTGAAAGGAGTAACAGGGCACGTGTGTACATTGATGGATGGATGTTAGACTTTGGGTGGTGAATGTGATGTAGTCTATACAGAAATCGAAATATAATGATGTATTCCTGAAATGTATATAATGTTATAAACCAATATTACCTCAATAAAAAAAAGAAAATCACCAATTGTTTGGAAATTGAGCAATATGCTCCCCCCAAATGATCAAACAAATATAGGCCTATTAAGAACTTCAAGTGAATTCAGAAAATATTTTGAACTGAATAATAATAATGATACAACTTATCAAAAGTTATTGGATACAGCTAAACAATCAGTTTGAGAGAAATTTATCTTCTTTCATGCACATATTTGATAAAAAGGGCTGAAAAATAATCTAATCTTACACCACAGGAATCTAGAAAAATAACAACAAACCAATCCTGTAAGAAAAGAGGAAGAAAGGCATTAATAAAGATAAGAGCACAAATGCATAGAATAAAATACAAATGCTCAACGGAGAAAACAATCAAAGCCAAAATTTAATTCTTTGGCAAGCATAATGTGATAATTGGATTCTTGCTGCCAATTCTGCTTTCTCTCACCTAGTAGAATTATGCATCCATATCTACTGTTTTGCGATTTTGCAGTGCCTTCCACTGTGGGTAAAGATTACTTCTCCACCACATGAATTTGTGCTTGGCCTTATTACTTACTTTTGCCAAGAGACTAGGGGTACAAATAACATTGTGTTTGTTTCAAATCTAAGTCTAAGAAAACACTGTACTTTTGTGCTCTCCCACTTGCACTCTTGTAATCTGACACAAGTAGGATATGCCCAGAGTGTTTGCTAGTTGAAGGAAAATAAGAAGAAACATGAAGCAAAGGCAGGTCTAACTTGCAGACTAACTAAGCCTAGCCGGCCCACAGATTGACATAGAGCCAACCTACAAACTCTGACTCTGCTGTTAAGATCCTTTTCCTCCAAACAACAACAACAAAAAAGCAAACAAACAAAACACAACAGGTTCAAATGGCTTTGATGGTGAGTTTTTGCATACATTTTAGTCCAAAAGTTATACCAATTTTTCATAAACTTTTCCAAAGAACAGGAAAAAAGAGAACATTTCTTATTTCATTTATATGAGGCAGTATGACCTTGATCCCAAAACCAGAGAAGAAAGAAATTCCTAGAAAATTTCTCTCTCATGGATATGGACGCAAATATTTAAAACAATATATTAGCAAATGAAATCCTGTGATATAATACATGACCAATTGAGTTTATCCAAATACTGCAAAGGTGATTTAACTTCAATTAATACAATTCATTACATTTTTTTAAAGTAGAAAATGATATGTTTATCTTGATAAATATAGAAAAAGAATTTTTTAAAAATAACACATTCATAAGACAAAAAATGCACTTAGGAAGAAAGGAAACATCTTTAGTCTGATAAAGATTATCTGCAAAACCCAACAGTAAACATCATATTTATGGTGAAGTTTTAAAAGGTATGCTACCATGTTTTATTGTGGAAAATTATAGCTTTTTTGGAAGGAAATGTAAAACCCAAGAACAGTCAAGGAAATCTTAAGAAAAACAGAGTTGGAAGATATAGACTTCTCTATACCAAGATCTAGTTTAAAAATTATAGAAATGAGTGCATTTTATTGGTGCAAATATATACAAATACACTAAAGGGCCAGAATATGGAATGCAGAAATAGATCCACACATATACGAGTCAACCCGTTTATGAGAAAAATAACAATGCTGTGGTGGAGGGAAAAAATGACCTTTTCAACTTTTCAACAGAAATTATGCTGAGTCAATTGAATATGTCACATACAAAAACCAAATTCCAGATGGATTATAAACCTAAATGTAAAGCTAAAATAATTATGCTTTTAAAAAATATGAGACTCTACATATATTGGAATTAGACAAAGATTTGTTTAAAAGGACACAAAATGTGTTCACTATAAAGCAAAAATGATAAATTAGACTACATTTAAATGAAGAAGTTTTGTTGATCCAAAGACACTGTGGAGAGAGTAAAAATGCAAATAGTATAGTGTGAAAAAGTATTTTTAATGCATATATCCAACAGAGAACTTATATCCAGAATAGATAAACAACTCAAAATTTATAAGAAAAAGAAAGAAAATTTCAGGATGAAGAAAAAACCCAGAAAACCCAATAGAAATATGGGCAAAAGATCTTAATAGATCCTTCAGAAAAGTGCATCCTAATAACTAATACACATATAAAAGGTGCTGAATTTTACTAGTTGTCAGGAAAATGCACATTTTAACTACATACACACCAGAATTGCTAAAATGAAAAAAATAGTAAATATCAAGTGTTGGTGAGGATATGGAGAAATTGTAACCCTCATATAATACTTGTGGGAGCGTAAATTGGTACAACCACTCAAAAAAACTATTTAGAAGTATTATTAAAGATGAATGAAAGAATATTCTATGAGCTAGTAATTTCACTCCTCAGCAAATATCCAACAGAAATTTGTAAATTTGGTTACAAAAACACACATACACAACAATGTTATAAATGTGCATAGCAGCATTATTCATGATAGGCAAATCTGGAAACAACTCAAATGTCCATCTAGAGTAGAATGGATTAATATATTTTGGTTTATTCATATAATGAAATACTATGCAGCATATAACCAGAATAACAATATGTATGAATCTCATGAACATGATGTTAAGCATTAGCTATCCACGAAAGAATGTATATAGGATTATTTCATTTATATACAAATCAAATATAGGCAAAACCGATCTATACTGTTAAGGATGGGGTTTGTGGCTAGAAAAGGGCAGAAGGGAACTTTTGTTTCTTGATATAAGTGTTGGTGATATGCTTGTTTTCAAGGTTCTAAAAATTCATTGAGGTCTACACTTATAATATGTGCATGTTTTTCCTACTGCTTTTTTAAAAAATTAAATGCTCTGAGAATACTGTATTGGAGTGTAGCAAAACTGAGTGTTAGGGAACAGATTAGGAGTCTACATAAGAAATGATAATGGCTTGCATCAATCTGGGGCAGTGGAATTCAAAATAAGTGGACAAATTCAAGAAATATTTTTGAGGTAGATTTAGCAGGAATTGGTGATGGATTGTTTGTAGGAAGGGAAGGGGAGATATTTACTGTTTGACACACAGTGTCTGACTTGTTCACCTGGGTCATGCTGGAGAGATGGAGAAGACTTTTAAAAATGTAAATCTGGGGTGAAGAATATAAATTTAATTATATATATATGAATTTTATATATCATATAATTATGTATATATTATCATATATATTTAATTTTTAATTGTGAAAAAACATAAAATTGACCATCTTAAAACTTTTAAAAAGTATAGTTCAACAGTATTTAGTATATTCACTCTTAATTCATTCTTAACTAATACTCATTCATAAAATCTCAAATTTAAGAACTCCTCCAAGTAACATTTTAGTGCAACAGATTGCCAAAACTTTTTCATCTTACAAAACTGAAACTATATCCATTTAACAATGACTCCCTATCTCCTCCTCCACCTGGTCCCTAGTAACGACCATTCTATTTTTTTTCTATGAATTTGACTACTTGAGATACTTCATATAAGTGGAAAAATACACTATTTACGTTTTTGTGTCTGAATTATTTCACTCAGCATAACGTCCTCAAGTCCATACACATTGTAGCGTGTGACAAGATTTCCTTCCTTTTTGAGGCTGAATAATACTGCATTCTACGTATATACGACATTTTGTTTACCCATTCATCTGTCGGTGGACATTTGGGTTACTTAACTTCAGATATTTTAAATTTGAGAATGCTTTGAGACTTTCAAATGGAAATATCAAGAAGGCAACTGTATATTGGAGAGTAGAGTTTATATTCAAGTTATAAAATAAATGACAAGGATTAAGGAAAATTCAAAGATTAGCTGTTCAGACTCTATTTGACAACTCTCTTTTCACTAGATATCTTCAGACAAATTTACTTCTTCCAAAAGTAGTCATATAGATGCAAGTGGCATGTATAGTTTACCTGTATGGAAATAAATCTTGCTAAAGCAACATTGTACGATAGTTGGAACTTATCTGGTTTTGTTTCTCTGGTTGTGAACATCTTGACTGCAATAGTCATATAGGCTTTAAATGTTACTTGGAGGAGTTCTTAAACTTGAGATTTTATGAATGAGTATTAGTTAAGAATGAATTAACCTACAAAATAATATAGAATAATGATATAAAAGTTCTAAATGTTATACAATGGTTAACACACATCTCATATATAACCGTTGTGTGTATATATATATAAAACCATTATATATCATAAATATGCAACCATTGCTTATCATATATATGTAACCATGGTATATCATATATATGTATATTATATTTTAGATTAAAAAAGAATGAGAACTCTATTTTAATTGTACAGAAAAACATAACAAATAATGGTACATAGAGTGATTTCAGTACAAGAGTGGGTGGAAATGTGACAAAAAATTCAACGCTTAAAGAAAAAAATTCTATGTGTTTGTTTGCTTATCTTCCACACATGACTGAAAGCATATGTATTTGTCTTTCTCTGACTTATTTCACTCACCATAATACCCTCAAGGTCCATCCATGTTGTCACAAATGGCATGATTTTGTCTATTTTATGGCTGAGTAGTATTCCATTGTATAAATATATCATGTCTTCTTTATCCATTCATCTGTTGATGGGCACTTGGGTTTGCTTCCATGTCTTAGCTATTGTGAATACTTCTGCAATGAACATTGGGGTGCATACATCTTTTTGAATTATGGATTTCAGATTCTTTGAATAAATACCCAGTAGTGCAATAGGGGTGGGGGAGGGTGAAAGGGGTAAAGGGACACATATATATGGTGATGGATAAAAACTAGTCTGTTGGTGGTGAACACGATGCAGTCTATATAGAAACTGAAATATAACAATGTACGTATAAAATGTACACAATGTTATAAGCCAATATGAGTCAATAAAATACATTTTTTAAAATCTGGAAAAGGAACCATAAGAACAAGAAGTTTGAAAAGTAGAGAAAAGAACAAAGCATCAACAGAAGAAGGCAATCAGGGGTGAAGAAAAAGATTTTTCTGTATCAGGGATATTGGAAGATGCTTAAAGAATGAAGTAAAGTAGCAAGAGTTCTTTGATTACTGGCCGGGTGACTCATTAGTCAAATTTGGATAAGCACATGGAAGAAGCTTTCCTTGATTCTGTAATTGATTTCTTGTAAGTCGAAATCAATGCATGGCCATCAAGAAAAATGTGCTCTGAACTGAAAATCTGAGCTAGGTGAAATTTGGGACTTAGAGATTCCTTTAGAAAGCCAAGATACTCAATAAGGTCAACAGAATTTTCAAAAGTTTTTGGCAAAAGTGGACTAAGGAATCAAAAGAGGTGTTTTTTCTTTTTCTTTTTCTTTGTCTGGGGGAGAGCATATCTTGAATCCCAAAGTGTTTATTAAAGACTACTGGGTAATGTTTGAAGTGGGCTTTCAGAGAGATTCTAAAGTCAAAATTTTAGAATCTTTTGAGTTAAATGACTTTAATGTCATCTCCAATTCTTTCTACTGGAACCATTCTTAAAATTGTAATCTGATATTGCATTGGATAGGGTGACAATAAAACACTACTATCAAGGGTGAAAATCTGAGGCAACTATTTGGCATTTTTATTGTGGTATTGTATTTGCAATGATTTATCATGATGGCATTAATTTTTCAAATAGTAAGGTCAACATTTCTTAGTTTTGTAATTTTTGTTGATGAGATTATTTTCCATGATGTTTTTCTTATTAATTCACATTACATATATTAAGATTTTTGCAGCACAGCATTTATTATTTACTTTTTTAAAAATTATATGGTATGTGCATTTATTTACTGTATATTTCACGTGTACAGCTTTATTATTTACTTTTTTATCAAGAACTCCAGAAAAAAAAGTTATTATAAAGATCTATTTTTTAAATAAGGAAAATTTATAATCTCCAATATAGTTATTTTTTTTCTTATTTCTGCCTGCATCTGAACTAAACTGAACATACATGCAATTCCAGTTTACAGTCAAAGGTGGTTTGAATATGCATTCTTCTCTGTTATATGACTTTACAATGGAAATAAAACATGCCTTTTGTCCCAAGAGATTATAATTGTGCTCACATGGTGCCAAACACCTAGATAAAATAAAACAATTTCAGCAATTGTCTGGCTCTATTGCAATATCCACATATTGATTACTGGGTAGGTGAAGCATCAATGTAACATTAGATAACTGAGAAAAAGAGGTATATCTTCTTAATAAAAAATTAGCTCTGAAGAAATTTAATTTTGTTAATAACTCAGTTCAAATAATAATTCGATTCCAAAGAGTTTTATAAAGTCTCTAGTATGCGTTTAACACTATGCTAGGTTTCATGGGAAATCAAAAGAACTATAAAAATACTAACACTAATTGAGCACTCATTCTGTGCCAGGCCCTGTGTTAAGCTTATTACCTCAATTATCTCCTTTTATTTTAATAGCAACTCTATGAAGTAGAATCAATTATTATCTAGATTTTAAAGATGAAAAACCTGAGGCATAGAAAAGTAACTTTTTCTAAGGTCATACAACTAGTAAGGAGCAGAGCCTGGATTCAAAATCAGTCAGTTTGACTTTAGAGCTTGAGTTATGACCTAGTATATTCTTCTACATTCAGTCCTAAAGGCAATCAGGTCAGAGAAATGGCACTACAGGCCCACCCAGCAGAACATAATTAAGTGGAAACTCGTCTAGAACAGGCAGATATTACTAAGAGATATTAGGAATAGATTCTATTTCTTGCTTTGTGGAACTGAAAGGCTTTGGTGGCAGTCATTGGCTCCCTCAGAATGACTTTTGTGGTCTGCTTTGACTTATTTGTAAGAACTCGCATGCTCAATGATTTTAAGATAGGTGACAGGATGGAATGAGATGGAATTATCTTATCTGTTATATTTTATCTTCCCTCTCTCCCTGTACTCACATCTAACACAGAGGTGGTTTCTTTCCTAGGACCTATTTTTTCTCTTGCTGCCCAGAAGCCATTGATAAACTTGGATTTAAAATGTATTATCCTGGTCTACCTTCACAACCAATCAGTTTCCAAATACTGATGCTTAATTTTCCCTCTCATATCTATTCCTTACTTTGCATTCCTACTGTCACAGCACTGATTTGGGTCTTTTATAGAAATGGACCTAATGTTCCTTAACAGGTCTTCCAACCTATAGTCTATATCTTTCCTTTTTCCCCTCCCATTCTATCTATATCCCATTGATGACCATTCCTAAAACACTCATCTTGCCATGTCATTTTCCTAAATTTTTTTTTTTTTCTGTAGAGAACTACACTTACGCTATTAAAATTAAAAATTCTAGAATTTCAGTTAAGGAATTCTCAGCTCTCAAAATATATATGCCTTTACATATCTTCACATCAGCAAAGACTCTGGCATAAACTGATGCACTCCCTGTGGTCAAATTATTGCACTCTAATGAAATGGCCAGTTATAATACTATCCATCTCTTTCTATCCTCCTCAAGGACTAGTTTTAAATTCCACCTTCCCCATGACCAACCCAATACCACAGTTTTAGCTCCCCACTCTGAACGCCTACAGTGTTTTACTGACTTCTTAATCATTCCTAGAATCACATGGTTAGGTTGGAAATTAAAAGTTATCTAGTCTAACAATCAATTTCATGATCATGTTACTTCTAGAGCAGGCTTAAATTTGGTCATCAAACTTATATCAGAACACTCTCAGTCATAGGGAGCTCACTACTTTATGAAGCTCAATTTCACCTTTGTATAGCACAACAGAGTTATTTCCCATTTTAAGTTAAAATAAGCATCTTTAACAATTTTTCCCATTGTCCTTGTTGCTAACTATAAAAAAATAAGTCCATGAGATCAAAGGTACTATAGGTAAAACAGAAATCATTAGTATAAGACAGAAGTTAACTTGTGGTGAAAGATGAAGTAAAATCAGAAACAGACATAAACTGAGTCATTAATTATGGTAATTATCTAGTATAGAAAGCAATGGATTCTCATTTCTCATTTCTAAGTGGATCATTTCTAAATGAATGACTCTAGTGGCTACTGTTGGCTCACAGATCTGCTTTCAGACAAGAAGACTACTGTTGTAGTTTGAATAGCGTTCCCATCTTTATGAAGCCTGACTGTGTGACTGTCGAGACATTTTTTGGTTTTGAAGAAATGAATAAACAATGATGTCAAGTGTCTCCTTACTTTTCTTGTGTATCCATACAATAAACACTTGCACAATGATGTAATCTGAATATGTAACTATCTGTTAGCCATTTCAAATTGAATAGTAAAATCCAAAACCATATAGAATATAAAATTTTTAGATTATATAACTGTTGGCAATCATTTTGTAATTCTCTTTCTGATTTCTAGTATATTTACTGTTTCTCCAAGCTTTGTGCCATCAGCAGATTGGATAACTATGTTATATCTTCTTATGACTGATAAAAAATAATGGGGCTAAAAAGACGTCTTAAAAAGCAAAACTCCTGATTTATAGGAATCCATTTATGAATATACTGCCTGTCTGGTTGAAAGGCTATTAAAAACAAAAACCAAACTTTATAATTATACTATTAGCTAGAGCATATTTCTCCTCTTGGTCAGACTCTTATCATTTGAAACCTTTCTGAATACACTTAAAGGAAACACACAGCATTAAATGATCATTTTATGTTTGCATATCTTACATCATCTTAAATTATAATGAAGAGAGAAGCATGTGCTCTAAACGCAGATTTTATGGGTTTGAATACCAGCTCTGAAACTTACCAGCTGTATGATTTCAGGCATATTAGCTGATTTCTCTGTTATTTGATGCTTTCACCCAAGGTGAGATGATAATAATAGATTTCACCTCATGGGATTGTTGTGAATATTAAAATAGTTAATAATATATAAAACATTTAAAACTGCTCATAAACAGTAGTTTTTGAATGTCAGCTATTAGCTATTACTCTAATTAATCTGTTAGCTCTGTGAGAGTGAAGGGGTATGAACTGTAAATCTCTGCATTCACTATTCCAACTTGAATAGCATTGTGAACATAGTAGGTATTAAAATAGTAGCTGATTGATTTTTATTCAGTGAACATTTGTTGAGCATCTAATGCATGTAAGACACATAACATAGGGGATTTTATGAGTAATCATCCTGAATCCACCAGAAAAACAAGTCAATTTAGGTTTACATATAAACACGAGACAGAAAGAAAACAAAGTAGGAGGACTGGAAGAGGAAACACGACATCCAAGATATTTTATGAAGTAGATGTTGTTTTGGGCAATTGAGAAGAAGGATAATTTCCTATAAATAAAGAATTTTGGTAAACAAGGAAACCACGAGGAAAGTTTAGTGAACTTTTGTGAATAAGATTAAGCTAATTAAACACCAAATAGTCTTTAGGAACAATCGCTGGTAAGTTCAGGGAATTGGGTATGGTTTTAATAATGTACAGTAGTTTATAATAGTGAATACTTAGAAACAACCTAAAAGTCCAACAATATGCTATTAATTTAATAATAACAATAATAGTAATAACATATACATGATCTGCTGGTGAATATATATTTAGATATAGATATAGAAAGATGGTCACATTAAGTTAAAAAAATAGGTAGAAGAGGGGCCGCCCGGTGGCGCAGCGGTTTAGTCCGCGCTTGGCAGCCCGGGGTTCGCGAGTTCGGATCCCAGGCGCCCGCCGACGCACTGCCTGTCAGCCATGCCTTGGCGGCGTCCCATATAAAAGTGGAGGAAGATGGGCATGATGTTAGCCCAGGGCCAGTCTTCCTCAGCAAAAAGGGGAGGAGTGGCAACAGATGTTAGCTCAGGGCTGGTCTTCCCCACAAAAAAAAAAAAAAAAAAATAGGTAGAAGAATAGCATTCACAGTATGATCTCAATTTCCTTTTACCATGCATAAGTGAAATGGTCTAACAGACAACAGAGATGGGATTGCAGTGAGTTTATACCTTCTCCTTTTTGCTCATTAGTTTATTGTAATGTTTTACAATAAATATCTATTATATTTGTGATTGAAAAAGTATTATTATTTTTATTTTATACATAGTGCATTTATAGAGCAATTTTTGCTATTCAGAGAGATTCAAATATATATCACTAACTTTTTTCACAACACTTTTATGAGGCAGATGAAGAACAAATTACTTACTCCAATTTAAAAGTGAAGAAACCAGTCACATGGCTTATTATTGTAAGAATTAGGCCCAGAATCTGTGGCATTTTATCTTTTTCATGATGAACATTTTGGAGTTTATAACAATGATGATAACCGAGCTATTTTATGATTTGTTTTGAAATATTTCAGGATGAAGATAGTTTTATTCCAGTCCTGTTTCTTTAGATTTTCCTATTTCCTAAATAGGTTACAGTAAGAAAAAATGTGTTTCGCAGAAAGGTTGGCCTGCAAGTGAACTTATAATTTACCTTTAGTTACCTTTCTTTCATTTTTATTCAATGAGAACATCTTACAGCCTAAGCTAATTCTAAAGAGTACATTAGGAAGCTAAAAGGAACGTTAATGTCTTTTCTAGCAACAATTTGGTGAACCAAGAATGTAATTTTCTAAGTGCTACTATAATAAAGACCCCTTTCTTTCAGAGATAATCTGTCTGTTCAGAAATACAATGCTTTTCAGTGCATTTATTTGGAAAACAAAGGAAAATAGGTTATAGAGACATTGTAGCTTTATTGCGACTGAATTTAGCCTTGTATTTAAGAAACAAGTAGAGATTTTGAGAGAACTGGTTATGGACAAGATGGAGTAGACATACTTCTTATTCCTCCCATTAAGTACAGTTATAAAAACCCTGGATATTATATATAAAAAAGACATGAGAAGACTCTTAAAGGATAAGAGAAGAAGGTAAAGTAGCTAGGGAACTAGGAATCCAAAGAACAACACTATAA
This sequence comes from Tapirus indicus, assembly GCA_031878705.1. NCBI lineage: Eukaryota > Metazoa > Chordata > Mammalia > Perissodactyla > Tapiridae > Tapirus > Tapirus indicus. The sequence goes on along the minus strand of CM062942.1, from coordinate 83,192,115 downwards.
TGATATCCCTGGGTTTTCTTTTTTGCCTCACATATCCCAGACTGGATGCTAGAGAATATAGCAGCCCAGGAACACCTATGTATATGACAAAAAAGGCCCCAACAAAAACCTATTCTCAATAGCTAAAGTACCATGAAAGGAGAAGCCTAGTAAGAAAGAAAACTTTGAGACAATGGCCATCCTACTGTAGCCAAACAAAACAGAAAAAACAGTAGTTCCACCCTTACTTCATCAGTAAAGCCAAAGAGGGGAGTCTAGACTTCCACCTTTGACCTGCTGTAAGAAGGTAAACCTCTCCTTCCCCATACCATCCACCAGGATTATGTCAGAGAAGAACTAGTGGAGAGCTGGAACTTTCATCACTGCCAAATGGTAATGGGGCACACCACCATGGCATCAGTGGAGAGGGTGTGGAGAACATGAACTTCCACACCACGATTGGTAGTAATGAGGCACCCTTCCACACCAGTGTGACGTCAGAATGGGCATCATGAATAGCTATAACATGCACCGCCGCTAAGCAGTAATGAGATTCCTCTCTCTACAGTGCTAATGGATGCCATCTGGAGAGCAATAAAGAAGTGCCTCTCCCCCAACAAAACAGGGTAGTATCACCAGAGACCTATTGCAGTACCGGAGCTTCCAATCCCACACAGCAGTAATGAGGTGCTCCTCCCACCCTGGAGAATCAATGAATGAGGACTTTTCATTCCCACTTGGAAGAAAAGAGGCATCACTCTGCCTTCTCTAGCCAATGTGGTTCTAGAAGAGGCCTGCTAACCCAGAGGATTTATATAAGATCAACTGTTTTGTAGCATAAAATCCAAAATATCCAGGCTACAATCAAAATCACTTATCATACAAAAAGGCAATCTCAGCTCAAATGAGAAAAGAAATTCAAAAGATGCTTTGAGCCATGAAGATAATTAAATATTGAAATGATCTTACAATTTTAAAGCAGTTATAAAAATGTTTCAACAAGCAATATGAGCAAGATTGAAAGTAAATGACAGAATAAATCTCAGCAAAGAAATACAACATCTCAGTAAAGAAATCGAAGATATAAAGAAAAACCAAATGTATATTTTAGAACTGAAAAATACATTAACCAAACTAAAACAACTCAACAGTGGAATAGAGAAACATGAAAAAGAGTAAATTTATAAATAGAACAACAGAAATTACACAATCTGAACAACAAAGAGAAAATGTTGTTAAAGAGTACAAACTTACAACTAGAAGATGAATAAGTTCCAGAGATCTAATGCACAGCATAGTAATTATAGTCAACAATACTGTATTACATACTTCAAAAGTACGGCGCCGCCCGGTAGCGCAGCGGTTTAGTTCGCGCTTGGCAGCCCGAGGTTCGCGGGCCAGATCACGGGTGCCTGCCGACGCACTGCCTGACAGCCATGCTGTGGCAGCGTCCCATATAAAGTAGAGGAAGATGGGCATGGATGTTAGCCCAGGGCCAGTCTTCCTCAGCAAAAAGGGGAGGATTAGCAATGGATGTTACTCAGGGCTGGTCTTCCTCACGGGAAAAAAAAAAAAAGTGCCAGGAGACTAGATCTTGAATGTTCTCACTGCAAACATGTGATAGAGGTGTCAGCTAAAGCTACGGTGGTAATCATATTGCAATATATAAATGTATCAAATCAACATGTTGTACACCTTAAACTTGCACAATGTTTTGTATGAAGTATATCTCAGTAAAAAGAAAGAAAGAAAGAATAGAAATGTAAATCAGACATCAAAATAATTTCAACCAAAAGAAAGAATCAATCAATCATAAGAACCTAACAATTATAAACATCTCTGTAGCAAACAAATAAGGCCCAAAACTTACAGAATTGAAGTGACAAATAGAAAATTCGTGAAGAACAGTCGAACATTTTAATATCCTATTTTCAGTAATGATTAGAGCAACTAGGCAGAAGATCAACAAAGAAAATACTCAAACGATGCTATAACCAACTAGACCTAACAGACTTCTACATACACTCCACCCAACAACAGCAGAAAACACACACACATCATTCTCAAGTACACATAGACCATTCTCCATCATTGGCTATATGTTAGGCAATAAAACAAGTCTCAATACATTTAAAAGAATTGAAATAATACAGGGGCTGTCCCAGTGGCGTAGTGGTTAAGTTCGCATGCTCTGCTTCAGTGGCCTGGGGTTCACAGGTTCAGAACCCGGGCACAGACATTCACACCACTCATCAAGCCACATTGTGGCAGCATCCCACACACAAAAAAGAGGAAGATTGGGGATGGATGTTAGCTCAGGGCCAATCTCCCTTAACACACACCCACACACACACACACACACAAACCAGAATTCAAATAATACAAAATATGTTCTCTAAACACAATGGAATAAAATTAGAAATCAATAACAGAAAGAAATTTTGGAAATTCACAAATGTGTGGAAATTTAAGAACACATTCTTGAATAACTAGTGAGTTGAAGAAAAAAACACTAAGTAACTAGAGAGTATTTTCAGAGAAATTAAATGGAAATATCATCTACAAAAATGTATGGGATGCAGCAGAGGCAGTACTCAGAGGAAAATTTGTACTTGCAAATGAATATATTTATAAAGAACAATTAAGGGAAATTAATAACAATCTTCTAACTTATAATACTAGAAAAGGAAGAGCAAACTAGACACAAATCAAGCAGATGGGAAGAAATAATAAAGATTACAGGAGAAATAAAATATAGACAGAATAGAAAAAATTAAGAAAATGTATAAAATCAAAGCTGATCATTTCAAAAGATTAGCAAAATTGACAAAATGCTACCCAAATACTATGAAAAATTGTATATCAATATATTAGATAACCTAGATTAAATGAACAAATCCTAGAAGCAAACTACCAAAACAAACAAAAAGAAAAAGAAACTCTGAGTAAACCTATAATAAATAAACAGATATTAAATTTTCAATGAAAAACCTCCCACAAAGAAAAGTGTAGTGCCAAATGGTTTTACTGCTAAATTATATTAAATTTTTAAAGAAAAATTAACAGTAATCCTTCACAAATTCTTCTAAAAACTGAAGAAGAAGGACATTTATTTCCCAGATTGTTCTTTGATGCCAGTCTTACCGGTATTAAAATCTGACAAAAAGTATCATAAAAAAACTGTAGACCAATATCCTTTACTAATATAAATACAAAAATCTTCAACAAAATACCAGTAAATAAAATCCAGCAACACATATAAAGGATTATACAACACGACCAAGTGAGATTTATCCTCGGAATCTAAGGTTGATATTACCTTTGAAAATCAGTCAATGCAATACATTATATCATGTTAATAAAATAAAGGATAAACCTCACTTTGCTATGTCAACAGGTACCAAAAAAGCATTTGACAAACTACAACAAACTTTCATGATAAAAAAGCACTCAACAAACTAGGAATAGAAGAGAGCATCCTCAACTTGATAAAGGGTGTCTACAAAAAAACCTATAGCTAAAATCATAGTTAATGGTGAAAGACTGGATGCTTTCCCTGTAAGTTCAAGAAAAAGAAAAGAACATCCATTTTTGCCACTTCTTTTCAACATTGTACTGGCAGATGTAGCCAGAGCAATTAGGCAAGAAAAGAAAATCAAATTCATCTCTCTCTCTCTCTTTCTCCCTGTCTGTCTGTCTCTGTCTCTCTCTCTCTCTATATGTATAAAGATATCTCTCCATATAGCAATAAATGTATGATCTATATAAATATATAATATTTAAATATAAATATGTAAAAATCATTTGTATTTCTTTACACCAGCAATGAACAATGTAAAAATGAAATTTTGATAATTTAATTTACAGTGACATAAAAAATTAAGAATAAGTTTAACAAAAGAATCATGAAAGGTCTACACTTAAAAATATCTTTGAAAGAATTTTTAAAAGACCTAAATAAATTCAAGAATATTTCATGTTTGTGCATAGAAACACTTAAATTGTTAAGATGGCAATACTCCAAAATTAATGTACAGATTCAACATAATATTTCAAAATCCAAGCTGCCTTTTATGCAGAAGTAGACCAACTGATCCTGAAATTCATATGAAAATTCAATAGACCCAGAATAGCCCAAACAATCATGTAAAAGTCTGATTTCACAACTTCCTACATAGTTAACAGGAATCAAGACTGTGTGGTACTGGATGCAAATAACTGTATAGTTCAATGGAATTGAATTGAGAGTCCAGAAATATACTTTTACATTTACAGTCAATTGATTTTTATAAATATGCCAAGAAAACTCAATGGATAAAGAATATTCAACAAATGGTGCTGAGACAACAGGATATTTACATAGTAAGGGATGGAGCTGGATCCATACCTCGCATCATATACAACAATTAACTCAAAATATATGATAGATTTATATGTAAGAACTAAAACTAAAGTGTTAGAAGAAAACATAGAAATAAATCTTCATGACCTTAGATTAGGCAATCATTAGTTAGATATGATACCATAAGCACAAGTGCTAAAAGAAAAAAATACATAAATTAGACTTCATCAAAATTTAAAACTTTTGTGTTTTAAAAGACCTCATCAAGAAAGTGAAAAGACAACCCACAGAATGGGAGAGAATATTTGCAAATTATATACGCATCTGATAAGGGACTTGAACCAGAATATATAAAGAACTCTTACAACTCAACAATAAAAAGATAATAAAATTTAAATAATAAGCAAATTATTTGAATAAATATTTCTCCAAAGAAGATATGCAAGCAGCCAATCAGCACATGAAAAGATGCTCAACATCATTCGTCGAAAGGAAACATCAAAACTACAATTAGATACCACTTCACATCCAATAGGATGGCTAAAATAAAATAGATAATAAGAAATATTGGCAAAATTGTAGAGGAATTGCTGGTGGGAATGTAAAATGGTGGAAAATTAGTGGAAAACAGTTTGATGATTCTTCAAAAATTTAAACTGATTTACTAAATGACCCAGCAATTTCGCTCCTATGTATATAAACCATATGCCCACACAAAAATTTGTACATCAATATCCGTAGTAGCATTATTCATGATATCCAAAAGGCAGAAACAACCCAAATATCTATCAACTGATGAATGTATATACAAAATGTAGTGTATTCATACAATGGAATATTATTTAGCAATAAAAAATGAAATTCTGATACATGCTGCAACATGAATGAACCGTGTAAACATTATGCTCAGTGAAAGAAGTCAGAAGCAAAAGGGCATATATTGTACAATTCCATTTACATGAAATGTTCAGAATAAGCACATTCAAAGAGACAGAAAGTAAATTATTGGTTGCCAGGGGCTGGGGTAAGGGGTGAATATGGAATGGTCCATGCTTTCCATGGGACTGAATGTGCACTAAAGAATGTAGCTGGGCATGCACCATCTTAACCAGCATCCCACTGCAAGAAATCTATCTGCCATAGTGGGATCTAAGGGGAAGTTGGAAGCAGGAAATGGAGAGTTAATTGCCTTTTCAAATAATAGTGTAGTGGGAAGTCCCCACAGGCTTTCTCCTATGAAGCCACCAAATCACTGCATAAAGAGCCAGCATCCAGGCATCTGTCCCACAAGGACACCAATTCAGGTCACAACAGAATACTCAAGAACATAGATTACATTCAGTCAGGTAATACTTTTTCAACCTTTCTGCCTCCTCTTCCTCTCTACCCTGAATCTGAGGAAACAGAATTAGGAGATCAAGCTGTGGAAGAGGTGGAACAGGAAGATTAAGGTTTTGAACCTGATTCAGGACAAGATCTCTCTGTATAGAAATATAGTTTAAATTAATTGTGAGATTTAATTGTTTTGTTTAGATTAGACTGGACTTAATATATGTGAGTAAGACTGTGTTAAAACTTGAAATTTACCACATGTACTAGGGGATCATCTTAATGATCTTAATGTCCAAGGGTAGAGAACCTATTGAATAAGTCCGAGAGAGCATAGTATGAGAAAAAATAGAAGTTTTTGATGATTTTACTCTACTTACTTCGCCCTGTTCAATAAATCATTCTACCATTATATATTTTTGAAATATTTCAAAAGTGTAAAAAATATTTTAAAGAAAGCTATAATGTAATGTCTATTCAATTATTATTTGCTCCTTTTCAAATTTATGTAATTGATTGGGAAAATGACATATCGATGACAAAGCTCTTTTGTAGGTATTATAAACACTTAGAAGTAGGTTTTACTGAATAAATATGATGTCAATAGGCCAAATATAAGCTCTATTTTTGGGCAAATGGTTTTCCCCCTTTATTGTCTTAGTAAGAATAAATTAAAAGATTATTAAAGATAAGGCTGTTTAGGAGCAAAATTAGATGTGGTCTGTGGAGAGCCAATTATGAGAATTTTATCTGGACATTTTATAAATGAAGTATCAGAATATACTTTTTAACAACCGTCTTTTTTCCTTCAGAATTCAATCCTATAAGAAGAAAATAACACACACGTTAAATAATCTAGTTAATTTATTTATGAAAGAGTCAAGATATCATGGATAACATGTTCTTTGATTAATAGACATGCAAATAATTACATATATAGTGTGTTCTAAAAATTAATTCATTGTATTAAGGTTACTTTCTACGTAGTCTGTCTCCCTCTAATAGACTCTGAGCATCTTTAGAACAACACCTGTCACTTATTCACCTCTTCATCCCCACCACATTGCCTAGACTCTGGCACACGGTGCGTGCCACAGAAATGATTTACAATGAATGGATGGATGCATGATGGAAACTATTTAGTGAATATTTCTGCTTAAACATAAGAGCCAGAGTGGGATAAATATCAGGAAAATGCCATTTTAATAGGATCCCAAACCTTTAACTTACTCAAAACTGTAGGAGCAAGGATCATGTTTCAGTGATCACTGTACTCACCTCCATATCTAGCACTACACTGTGAACATAGAAATTTCTCCATAATAGTCTATGTATTGTGTTAAATTCAATGGAGCAAATGCAGTACAGGCATGCTTTGATTCCTATGACTCACATTGCTCTTCAAGTAGACTGCTCTATTGTACACTAGCTGGAGTTCTTCCAGGGGTTCACCCAGGTAAGCACACCAGGGGGAAAGAAAAAGAAATAATGTAAGCCAGTGTCATTGTGATCAGCAGGATTCAGGTTATGATCCTTTTCACTTCTTGTGCCTTTTTCACTTCGTAGCACACGCAGAAGCCATAAATTGCAGCAAAATGCTTTTAATGTGAATATTGTCACTCAAGTAAACCAGATGCTTTCAGATTTCTTAATTATCCCAAAGCTACTCAGCCTATCCACAGAGGTTCAGATTGAGAAATAAATTGCGTGAAATCTACCCCTGAATTTGTCATTAAGTCATGGGAAGACAATCATCTATTGTCTCTGCACATCCACTTTTTAGTTCACAAAGTAGAGAAACACTGCTTTCTGCTAATTTCTTCATAAATATGTAAGGAGGATTACCAAGTTTGGAAGCCAGATGCTTGCTATTGACATAGGTTTTTACACATCACCTTTTTATTAGCTTGATTCTACATTGTTCTAAATGCTTCCCTAGTGGCCAAAATTGTCCCATGGGTACCCTTGGAGTAGCTTCCTCACCTAACAGATTCTGGCTCAATTTTTGTGGTATATAATTAGCAAATGTTTTGCACTCAGCATTAATTATTGTCATTCTTGGACCAATACAAACTTGAGGGAAGTTTTTCTTGGGTTTATGTAGTGATATACGAAAAGAATGGAATCTAGTAATGAAGCTAGACACCTGATTAAATCCCACTAATCACAGGGATCTTGAGAGCCATACACATTTTCTGAACCTTTTTCAGTAGCCGTCCCCCAAACCACTTATGTGAGAAATATTCATATTAGCATTGAAAATGAGTGCTGGCTGAATGGCAGTGACTCTCTATTCCTGTTCCTGCTTTACATCTAAAGTCCAGACTGGATGAGCCAGGGTGTGTTTGTGATAGAATGAATTCTTTCTCCCATGCCACTTAGAATACATCATTCCACTCTGCAAAGCTGAAAGAAATGAGATTAATAGAATTTTTATAGTGCATCTTTTCATTGTTTAAGATTTTTATCTCTGGCACAAAAAATTATTTAAATATTGTCATTTGAGGACAATGATCCAAAACTAGTTCTCCAATAATCACAAGTGGCACTGGGGGAAGAATTTGACATTATAAACCATTCTATATTCCTTTTAATTTAATTGGGTACAATGATGTATTTAGTTGTTATCTGGAAATTGAGTGTTAAACACAAAGAGATGTATGTGTCTCTTTGAACTTTCAGACCACTTAGTGTTGGGCTCCTGTTAACATACAAACTGATGAAAGGGACTGTACTTTGGTATCCTGGTATCTCTGAGGTTCTGGAATTTAAGCCTAGCTTATCCTCCATGTGAACAGAATTCCTTTTTCTCTAAGAATTCACATTGTGGATGATCAGGGTTCAGATACATCTTTTTGGTTCTTGGCAGAGCAGTGCAAATATAAGAGACCTTTCAATCTATATAGATAGATAGATGATAGATAGATAGATAGAAAGATAGATAGATAGATAGATAGATAGATAGATAGATAGATAGATAGATAGATAGATAGATGGATGGAAATATATTTAACATAACCCATTGAAGCCACTCAAATGTAAAGGTTTCTCACATTTCTGACCAAGGGACATCTTGCAGTAAACCTCAATGTTTGAAAAAGTGTTTCCTTGGCCAATATTTTAGATAAGTTATATGCTCTTCCTATAAATTATATGTCTTCATGTTTTAGAGGTTAGTTATCCAGTGATAGTAATTTGATATGAAACAGCTAGTAAAAAGTAACTGCTTTCTGAATCAAGAACACAAGATAATCTTAAATGGATAGCATTTTCAATCTGAAATTTAATCGTGAATTTACTGAATGTGGCCATTAATAGTAAAGTGATACTGTGTTGACTAGGTCAGCTAAGTTGATTGGGTTGTTCAGTAATATCCATGCAGATTGTTGTGGGTTTTCACGATCAGATCCCTCACATATATTAAAAAAAAAAAAACAGTAAAAACGTAAACACTTGAGAATACTATCCAGCCTATGCAAGCTTTTCCTTTCTCTCCCTTCTCTTCATGTATTAGATGTAAATAAAAACCCAGGAATATAAACAAACACCAATGAACTATTAGAAGTAACAGTACATTATACTACGTGATATGTTTTTTTTCAACACTTTTTTTTGTTGTTGTTGTTATCAAAGTGCAACCTATGTAGGTGTGCTATAGGGCAGTACCTTACCCTGGAAATAGGTGTGCGCAAAATTCATTCTTTGTGGCCAGTTTGGATGAATTTCTAGGGAAGACATTGAAGTAGTTCTCCAACCTTAATGTTAGATGCTGAGCTATTATAAACCCACAAAATATTCCCTAGGATTAATTATAGGAAAAAGAAAGAATGATAGTAGACACTTAATTTTGTTCAAGAGCTCATATGAGATCTCTTATGAAGATGTAATATGTAAACCAACACTTGTGAAAATAAGTAAGATATAGCCAGCCAAATGGTGAAAGAAAGTGTGCTGTAGACAGATGGCACAAATAAAGATACATGTGTCCAGCATATTCTGGAAATTGAAAGCATAATATGGTACACTACACATTGACCAGAATGTCTAAATTTAAAAATCTAACAATATCAAATATTTGGAACAACAGGAATTCTAACACATTTCCAGAGGGAAGGCAAAACATTCAAGTTAATTTAGAACAGATCTTGGCAGTTTCTTTAAAAGGTGACCATACACTTACCTTATAACATAAAATTCTAATTCTAGGTGTTTACCCAAGAACAGTGAGAACATAACACAAAGACTTACATACAAATGTTCTTAGCAACTTTATTCATAACAGACAAAAAATAGAAACGATCTAAATGTTTGTCAATTGGTGAAAGAATAAAGAAAACATGGTAAATATGTACAATGGAATGCTACTCAGCAATCAAAGGAGACAAACTACTGACACAAAATAATGTGAATAAATCTCAAAAGCATTAAACTGAAAGAAGCTAGACACAAAACACTACATACTATATGATTTCATTTATATGAATTCTAGAAAAGGTAACACTATAGTGATAAAAAGCAGACAACTGTTGCAAGGGGCCAGGATGTGAGTGAGGGAATTGACTAAAATTAAAAAATGTTACCAGTGAGATATCCATGTATAAAAGTCAAGTAGTTGGCTCTATCAATTTATAGCTCAGAAGAGAGATTTAGGTTGGAGATATAATGGGGGAACTACCAGTATATAAGTGCTTCTTGAAACCATAAGAGTATATAAGACTACTTTGAATAGGAACGAAGACTCAAAGAGGGCTCAAGGTAGAAACCAGAGGCACTTCAGCATTTGGAAGTTATGTGGAGTACCCACAATGAGTTACACCATCAGTGAATGAACTAGAAACATAATCTATGCAGGCAGATGGTGGGAAATGTATGCCTGTCTCCCACTTAGCTATATATAAAGACAGAAATATTTTTTAATGAATAAATAAGGAAAAGAAAATAAAAATCACTCTTGATAATTCCTAACCAAATGTACTGGGTTGGATAGTGTTTCCCCAAAAAAACTTTGTCCTTCCCAGAACCTCAGAATAAGACCTTATTTGGAAATAGGATCATTGCAGATGCAATTAGTTAAGATGAGGTCATACTAGAATAGGATGGGCCCTAAATTGCGTATGAATGGTATTCTTAGAAGAAGAAAAGAGACACAGAGGAAGAACCCCATGTAACAATGGAGGCAGAGATTGGAGTGATGCGTCGACAAGCCAAGGAACACCAAGGATTGCTGGCAGCTACCAAAAGCTGAAAAGAGCCAAGGAAGAATCCTCCCCTAGAGTCTTCAGAGAGGGTATGGCCCTGGTGACACCTTTATTTCAGATTTCTAGCTTCCAGAACTATGAGACAATAAATTTCTGTTGTTTTAAGCTACCTCATTTGTGGCAATTTATTATGGCAGCCCTAGGAAACTAATACACCAATCTGTTCCAGTCAGGAAAATTTGGGACTGGATTTCTTTAAAAAAAGCATACCCCTTTCCCATAAAAATAAAGAAATTGAAATTTTAGTTTTCAAGTGCTAACACGCAGAGGCAAATGCTAACCTTTGAAGGAAAGTGCCTTAAATAAAGGCTTTAATTATTTAGCACAGGTAAAGTTGCAAGAAACATGAACTTAACATTAAAAGTCACTAAACACATGACGAATGCATGATATTACAAACACACTCATAGATAAGGGACTAACCTACAAGATTGACCAATAGATTTTAATAAACCAGAGCATGAGGAGTTCATTGATACGGCTTCTGATTCCACATTGTGACTGACCTTTAGGAAACTTCCATGTGAAGTTTTAGTCTAGTATTCTAGAAGAGTATCCACACTCTGAAAAGTCTATTAACATCCCCTTTCCCAGCTACATATATGTGTGAGCAGATTTTTTTCATATCCTTCGACCACCATAGCACAATGCAGTGAATTGAATGTGGAGACAGATCTCACTATCCAGCTGTCTTCAGTAAGTCAAATATTAGAGATTTGCAAAAATGAAAAACAATGCTATGTCATTTACTACATTTTTGTTTTGTAATATACAGTGATAAAATGTTAAGTTAATATATATTGGATTTATTATTATATTGAAATTAAAAATTAATAAATATTTTTAAAATATTCTCAGGTTTAAGTTCTAGCATAGTAAATATCAACACATATAACTCAGGTAAACAGAAGTTCTTTGAGGTCCTCAGTAATTTCATGAATGTAAAAGTAAACTGAAACCCCTGAGAACCACTGACTTAAACACTACTCAGAAGGAAATATAGCTGGATGGTGAGTACATGGGAACATACTTCATTACTATTTCTTTTTAAACTTTATATTTCGGAATGATTATAGGTTCACGGAAAGTTGTATGCACCCTTCACCCGGTTTTCTTCAATACTTATGTCTTACGAGATCAGGAAATAGGCATGATTAGATTCATGTAACCATTGCAAACAAAATACAGGCTATTCCATCAACATAAAAATCTCATTGATGGTGTATCTCATTGTAGGCATTCTAAATAACTTGCAATTGTTGAACTTATTTCATTACTACTTTATACATTGTTTTGGAAAAATAGTTGATTAAGAAACTTGCATATTATAAAAATGTTATCATTATTTTAAAATATCTTAAAAATGGAAGAAATTTGGGTTATATGTAAAAATATAGGTGTCTTAAGGTTCAATAAAATGGCACTGCATTGAGATTCCACCTCATGTATACCATGGATCAAAGTTTTGGAACGAAATGACAGGTTGGGAATATTATCATACCTTGATTTTTCTCAAATGACAGGGAGAAATCAAAGCCAAACAGGCTTTCACTAGAAGTTATCTTTGGTCCAGTTAAACATGTTGTACTTTGGACTCAAAATCTGTGTCTGAAACCACATACACCATATTCAATCTCCCTTTCAATGCAGAGTTATAACTGCCTTTCCTCCCTTTCCAAGTGTTCCATAAAATCTTTCACAGATGCAAGCATTATCAGTCAGCCTCCAATAAATTACTTTCAGTGTCATGAAACTCATCACTTTTTGAGAAAGCCCATTTTATTTGGTAAATTGTTCTTGCTGTTTTTCTTGATATTGATCTAAAAATCTGTTTTGTAATGTTCTTACTGATTGGATCTAGTTCTCCTTTCTGGACTCAGAATAAGTAATCCCTTTTCTTATCCTTCCAATATATTTAGCAAGTTTTAAATCTCATCTCTTTAAGACTTTTCTTTAGGCTAAAAAATTCCCATATGAACTATTCTCATGGAGACTGGCTATCAGACCCTTAGCCTTTTCAGTTGGATTTCTTTGGGAAAGTGCCAGTTTGGTAACGAAACTTTTAAACAGTGGCATCCACAACAAAGCACCATATTCTAAGCTTGGTCTAATTTATGCAGAATATGTCAAATAAAGTATACAATGTGGCACCATCAAGTCTTGAAGTGTCATAAAAAAGATACAAATATAAAAAAATTAATCTCTAATTTTCAGACTACATTATAACAGAAAAAAAATGTCTTACTAGCATAGAAAGAAATAATTATAACCAGGGAAATTTCCCTACAAAACAAATGGCCGAATTCTTCCAGGGGTATTACATTCATATTTGTATCTCTATTGTGCCAGTATTGGACTGGTTCTTCTTGGTGCGAATGTAAAAAGTAAATACATTTTCTTTCTGCAAAACCAAATTTATCACTTTCTCACTTCTCTGACTACAATGTTGCATCGTTAAAAACAAGACAACAGGCCCAAAATGGAGTCTCTTATGCTAAGCACCACATCACCAAACTAAGACTTAATCACAGTTTTGGCTCTTTCAGAAATGGAATCTTAAGTCAGTCAGTTAGCAATTGCCTGATCAGCACTAGTTAGGTAATCTGCCTGATAAACCCCTGCCATCCCCTAAAGGAAAGAAACTTTACAATAACCAACCCACTTTTCTGCCTAGTATAACTTCCTTATTCCTGCTCCATTCTGCCTATAAAAGTCTTTCATTTTGTGCAGCTCCTAGGAGCGCCTTTCTTTCTGCTAGGTCGGATGCTTCCCGATTCCAATACATTTTTGCTCAAGTAAACTCCTAAAATTTTTAATATGCCTCAGTCTGTCTTTTGACAGCGTGTGCCTCTAGAGCTGAACATATTTATTTAATTTTCATCTTCTTATAACTCACCTGAGTCCGTGCTATGGCGCTAAGAAAACATCGTTTTAGTGACTTTAGAAGAAATAGTGGAGGCCTTTGCAGTACATGCAAACCTGACAAGTTGAGTTTGTAAACCTTGGGGGTCACAGCAAAAATCACAACTTCTGGCTCTATTCTAACCAATGTGCCAAACAATCTGAGAGAAGCCCAGATATAAATTGGAACGATTCTTTTATGGAGAACTTATTTCTATGTCCTGGAATTCTAGAGTTAGAAGAAATCTGGAGAGATCATCTTGTTCATTCCCATAGTCTTCATATAGATGATCTGCTTATTGTACCAGGACAGAAGAACATTCATTCTAACATTTCTTCAAAATTTTCGAGAAAGTCAGCATGAAATCTTAATTTAAGACAATTTCAACTCAGCCCTTTGCAGATAATAGTGTTCAATGCTCCTCAAATAAATGAAAAGAAAAAGAAAAGATTCTGGAAAAATGGTGGTGCTGGTGGTAGCACAGTTTTTGCATCTTCCTGAATCCCACAAACTCCTAAATTACCAGTAGGGAGAACTTAGCAAATATTGTTCCCAGGGGTTCTTCCTAAATAATATATGAGAGAACAAGTTTCAGACACCCAAAATGACCAGAGAGACAGTAACATAAAGGCTGGTAGTGAGAACTAAATATATAGCTATATGCAAAATTAAGACTAAATAAGAGTTAAAAGGGAGCAATTGTAATACAATATGGCTATATGATCTGAAAATGTAGATATAATACAACCTTAAAAAATAAGAGAAGATTACAGAGAGCATATGCAAGCTTTTTTTCTCCTTTTCAGTAATCATAACTGGTAGTAGTAGCAATAGCATTGTTATTCTGAGACTATTTCATGTGTGCTGTGGGATAAAGCGAAGTAGCAATTATGGATTCTTATATTTATATCATTCCTCATGTCTTTGAGAATCAGGGTTTTTGGTGTGGAAGAAAGGAGTTAGAGATTTAATATGGACGAGATTAAGTAAAAAATTCTATTCCTGAATTGGAACTCAGGAAATTCAAAGTACGAATTATGAACTCAAGAAACGACTTAAATATTTACCCGAAGAAGATGGGGAGCTAATTAATTATCTTGAAAACTGGCTAAATAACAATAAAAAATTAATCATCACTTTTTCTGCCATTTATATATGATCTGTACCACTGAGTAACTAGTATTAAATGAGGGGAAATGTCTCTGTGTAAAACTCTTCCAGCTAATAAATAAAACAAAATAACATGTTATCACCATTTTACAATCCCTGATTAAATAAAAGAATGAAATCAGACATTATATACCTCCTGATTAAAAATCTCACATCACCATCTACAGCTTTGGCAAGGGATCAAAACTGAATATGATGAAGCCTCTGGATCCAGCTGTCAATTTGCAGAAAACACAAATTTGAACTGTTTCATGAATCTGAAATCAGCAAAATCCAAGTTAAATGGCCTGGGTCTTTCAGCAGATTAATTATAAGGAAAAGAAAGAGATGGACGGGGAGTTGAATGATATAACCATGAAGAAACGAAAGCCAGATATTTATATAAAGTCAAGATAGTGGTTACTTTTGGAAGGAGGGAGGAGGCTGTGATTTGGCTGGGGCATATGGAGAGGTTTCTGGCGTGGCTGACAAAGTTCTATTTCTTGACCTGTGTGGTAGTTACAAGAGTGTTTGACTCATAATAAGGTAAGCTATAAATTTACTTTGTGTAATTTTCAGCATCTCTGTTTCATTTTTACCAAAAAAAAAGATAGAAAGGAACTAAAACAAACAAATCATTAAATTTCTGAAGAAAGTATTTTCTCTTTTTTAGCCTGTGTTTAGCAATTCTAATCGTTATAGCATACGTTTATGAAAACTGTTTTCCCACCCGTTAGTTTTTCTTATTCATCTCACAGTTCCCAGATTCTTCTCCATCCACTTTAAAATAGAGTACAGCTGTTTGTGTTTAAATTATTGTCCAGGCAAGGTGAATGTAACAGGAGAAGAGATTCTTCACCTATTCTTATGTACTCTGAACTATATGCTGATCCAGAAACCATTACCAGTCCATGAAGAGATAAACACAGAAGTTGAGAGTATTTAGAAATTATAGCCATTTGACAGAATTGTCTTATATTTGTTCAACCTAATAAGATATCTGGGCTCACATTTTGAATGTTTTTGCAGCTTTTCACTTTATATTTCTTGGGTTATGTCAAAGGATCAAGAAGTCAGTATTTTTCTAATAATTCATCTTATTATATTTTACAAATGTACTTATGCACAAGAGATTGCAAAAAAAACCCAAAACAACTCTTTTTCTTCACCACAATAATTTGAGAAGTACTACTTTAGAGGTTCCGTTTTCTTGGAATTTATCTCTGTTTTGTCAGGCTTGAGAGACTGGAAACAGATCATCATTTGCCCCGGGTGAAGGCAAATATCTGTCTTAGTGCCCTCATTTTGGAATCTAACCATAACCACCATGCCAAGAAAATTAAGAGGCATTCCTTGTCAATAACTCTGTAGAAACAGAACATGTTTTTAGTTTGGATGATTTAAGCACTGCCACGTCTGAAGCGAAATACGACAAAATGTGTCATAATGAAGTTTATGCACCATGGCTCTTTAAACTGTTCTGAATATACACGTTGGAGGTATTTATCTGAAGGAAAAGGAGACCAGAAAGGCATTTTATGACAACATTAACACAAAGCCTTCAGTCATTTAATGAATATTTTTCTGATTTAAAAAGCAAAATATTTTATTGTAAAAACATTGGAATACACAGATGAATTAAAGGAAAATAACGTCATAAGAACCTACCACTCAATAATAATCACTCAATATTTTTTGTATATTTACTTCCAGTCCTAATCTCTCTCACTCTCTCTCTTACTTTCTCTCCATACACACACCTCATATGAATATACATATAAAATTCACACATATCATTTTTAAAATATGGAGATTATATTGTATTTTTAAATAATTTCTTATTCCCAATACACAGTTGTCCTTTCATCATTCACATAGTATAGTCTCAGTGTTCACCAATTGAATTCCCTTGCATAAAAGCCTTATTAAGAAATGTCAACTTTATTGAAGATTTTGTAAAAGATCCAGAATAGGCAGTTTATATCACATCCCCACATCCACTTGCCCTTCCTCACTCCTGCCCCAATGAACAACACATGTAGAGCAAACCATTTAAAATTTATTTTAGACATTTCGGTTCTTAAAATCCCTTTTTGCTCAAGCTCAGAAAGGTATACATAATTTTTCTTCCTGTAGTTCCTTACTGCCTCCTTTTTTCACTTCAGGATTTCCCCACCTTAATTCCACCTGCTGCACCTGTGTGCTTTGCAGGATAATTCAGTTCTGTCTCGGCTGTTACCCCAGTGTTCATGATCATTCTCATCAAGGTGCTCAGCAAAGCAAAAGCCGTCCAGTAAACACGACTCATTTTCTTAAAGGCAATAAAGTTTAGAAATAATGTTTGTTACTTTTCACACTACTTTTTCACTTACAACCTTAGCATTTCTACAGATTCTCATGTATTTTTGATAACACAAGCCTTAATTCCTAAATATATTCCAGCCTTTGAATTGCCATAATTCACTTAACCAAATCCTTATACTAGATCAATTAAGTACTTTACAGATTATTTTCTTATAAAATACATTGCACTGAGCGTACTTTAAATAAATCTTTTGGAACGTCTCTGATTATTTGCTTAACTGAATTTCTGAGTTAAAAGATCATTTAGGGTTTCCTTATTCCTTTCCAGAAAATTTGTGGAAAATTTTACACTACCATTAGCAGCGTATGTGAGTAGTTATTTTTCTGTAACTTTGCCAATGCTAGAGAGTATCATTTAAAAATACTTTGCCGTTTGATAGGTAAAAAAATCTTATCTTGTTATTTTCATTTTCATTTATATGATTAAGAGTGAGGTTACATTTTTCATCTATTTGTTCAACAAACGTGAATTGAGCGCCTTTTCCATAGCAGTCTTGCTCTTGTTGCTAGGGACGTAGAAATGAACGTGACAATATCCCTGCTCCATGCTTTATGAGCTGCCTGTATTTCCTTTTTAAAAAATAGTCTGTTCCCATTATTTGGCCTTCAGGGCTTATTTGTATTTTTCTTACTTATTTCTAAGAGCTCTGTTTATATTAAGGATATCAACCCATCATATGCCATAAAATTTGCAAGTATTGTTCTTACTTTGTAGTTTGCTTTTTATTAAGGCAGATTATTTTCTTGTATAATTAGAGATTATTTTAATATCTATATAATCAACTGTATTGGTTTTCTTTTGCTATTACGCTTAGCAGAAAATATAAAGAGATATTTATGTTTTAGGTGAGGGGATGATTTGGTCATTTCCTCTCCCCAGTTTTTAATTTCATCTACTCCAGGGTCTAATTTTTACATTTAAGTCTTTCGTTCATCTGCAATTTTTAAAATATTGGTTTATAGTGTGAGTTAAATCTCAAACTCACTCTCAGATTTACCAGTTCTATTCCATCTCTATGGTCACCACCCTGATTTGAGTTCTATTCGTTCCTCTGGGCATCATTGTACCAGTCTTCTATGGGATAGAAAAACAAAGTTGAGGAATTTTCTCAGAAAGTAAATTACACGACATAAAGATATGTACTATAAGAAGAAGATAAAAGTTTTAGAAGATAAATCCAAGAGACCCAACACAAAATAATGGAACAAATAATAGAAGAATATATCTCAGAGCTGAAGAGAGACTCAAACTGTGAAATTGAAAGAGCCTGCAGCATGCTATTCAAAATGAGAGAAAAAAGACCTATATAGGAACTTCCTAATGAAATTTTGTAACACTAAGAATGAAATAAGATTCTAAAAGATTCCACAGTTTAAAATAAACAAATAAAAGTAACCTCCAAAGGAATATGAACCAGATTGGCTGCAGATTTCTCCTCAGCAATGCTAGATTCGGAAGGTTATGGAGCAATGTCTTCAAATTTCTGAGAGAATGCTTTTATTATAAAAGTCTATAAGCACTCAAACTATCAACCAAGTGTTGTGGTAGCATTACCTTTTTCATTTTGTGAAAGAATAGTCCAAAAATATAGTTTATAATTAAGGTAACAAGAAATGGAAAAGTATAAACTTGCAGAAGGTGACCAGGGTCTGGAAACTAAGCCATATGAATAGTGATAAAAACAATAGTGGATGTTTCACCTGGAAAAGAGAAGAGACAGGGAGGATATAATAATGGCTCCAAATATTGGAAGGACTGCTATTTGATGATATGATTTTTTGTTTTTCTTCCATGACCATTTATTTCCTATGCCTGGTAGTACTATTCTTGTTTCTGAGTGCCAATTCTCCATGATCTACTGTGGTTTGCTGCCAAGTGAGCTGTGCCAAAATGTTTTGATAGTATTCCTTGTTTATTTTCCAACTTCCTATTGTTATATTCTCTCTTTAAAATTTCTGGAATGTATGCTATTTTATCTCCTTTCCAGTATTTCTTTTTTTTTTTTTTTTGTGGGGAAGACCAGCCCTGAGCTAACATCTGTTGCATTCCCCTTTTTGCTGAGGAAGACTGGCCCTGGGCTAACATCCGTGCCCATCTTCCTCCACTTTATATGGGACGCCGCCACGGCATGGCTGACAGGCAGTGCGTCAGCGGGCGCCCGGGATCCGAACTCGCGAACCCCGGGCTGCCAAGCGCGGACTAAACCGCTGCGCCACCGGGCGGCCCCCTTTCCAGTATTTCTTATAGCAACTTTCCTCCCTTTTATTTATACTTACCCTCAGAATATAAGACACATAAAATGAAGAATCCAATTTATTTTCTGGCTAGTTAGTTAGCTCCATCATATCTCAAATCCTCAGTGAGACTATAAATGTAGCACTTTTCACAAGACCTAGTACGTCATAAATACTCAAAAAATTATTTACTATTATCAGGAGGCCAAAATACAATTTCTTTCTTTCCTTTTCTTTTCTCATTCCCTCAAGAAAATCAGTCCACACTCAGTAAGGATATGATTACATTTTTGTAATTGTGTTGTTTTCTCATATTATAATTCCAGTGTTGAATTCTGATTTTCAAACTTCAGTGTGTATAAGACTAACCTATGTACCTCATTAAAAGGTAGAAACTCAGGCCCTGTTCCCAGAGGTATTGATTGAGCAGATCTGGGGTAGGCCTAGACTTAAGCATTCTAGATAAACTCCCAGGACCATAAACCACACTTTGAGAAATTGGAATACTCATAGATATACAAATGTCTAATCATCACCTCTGTAGCCATTGGTCTGGACTATAGTCTCCAGTCTTGACTCATACTCTTCTAGTGATAGAGAACTCCTCTCACAAGATGGGTCATTGATTTTTTAAAATAATTTTTACTTTTATGTAGTCTTATATTTGTAGTGTCCATTGCTGATAGGGCTACCAATCATCCAGGTTTGC
Organism: Tapirus indicus; assembly: GCA_031878705.1. Classification (NCBI taxonomy): domain Eukaryota; kingdom Metazoa; phylum Chordata; class Mammalia; order Perissodactyla; family Tapiridae; genus Tapirus; species Tapirus indicus. The sequence continues at coordinate 83,171,848 of CM062942.1, read as the reverse complement.
TCAGGACTGAGTGGGTTCTGGGAACACGGAACTTTCAGTGATAAAACAGAAAAAATCCCAGAAAAGTTTGTCACAAACTCCAGAATTCTAAAATCTTTCTTTGAAATCATCCAGAAAAAAAAAAGGAATAAAACGGTAAAGAAGAAAAATATCTTTTAACTTTCATGGCTTCACCTAATACTGTACATCTGATATGTAGCAGGCACTATTCTTGTGTTAGATATAACAATGATCAAGATAGACTCACACTTTTCCCTCATTGAGTTTCCAATCTATTGGGAGAGAAAGAAGTAAACAGTCATTATAATTAAGTGATGCAACAGTGAGAATACAGACTGTACAAGAGCACATATCACAGGCACCTAAACCAGTTTAGTGAGATCATTGGAAGCTTACTGAGAGCTGGTCATCACTTGGTATCAGGTACAACAAATTACTCAATCCTGCAAGACTATCTTGAATGGGGTCACTTGAACTACTATGTCTAAGGGCAGTTTGTCTGGGTGGGAGTCTATCTTTTTGCTTCTGCTGCATCTGTGGCTTAAACGACAAGAATTTACTTGCTCATGATTCTGTAGGTTGACAATTTGAGCTGTATCCAACTGAGTAGACTTATCACTGCTCCACATTGTCTCCACTGGTTTTACACACAAGACAGAGAGATTCCTCATCTGGAATGGTTGGAAAGGCTGTTACAGCTGACATTATTGGATAACTGTGCCTCTGTCCCCACATGGACACCCACCTTCAAAGAGGCTTATGATGATTTTCACATGGCGACAATATTTCAAGAGAATAAGAATGAGCTGCAAGCTTCTTGAGACCTTATACAACCTCACTTCTGTTGTATTCAGTTGGTGAAGGCAAGACACAGGCCAGCACAGATTTAAGGGGTAGAAGATAGACTCTGTTATTGATGGAAAGAGATAAAGTATTGGCTGTTTGTAAGCTACTTCGTAGAAGAAGGAAAATTAATTTATCCATAAACTCACGGTTGCATTTGTCAAAGTTTTCCCCAAGGACAATTAACCAACTTATAACACACACGAAAGCCTCATATGCTTGTAAATCTGAGCACAGTTTCCTAATCTATTCATTCATCAGGATGAATCTTTCACACCTTCTTCTGTCTCCTCAAACCTTCAAATCCCTTTTCTAGTCTTTACTCCCTGCTGATAATCTTGTTTCCTAATTCATGCACACATACACATACACACAAAATCCACGTGGATCCACTGCCATTATCTACTCCCAACAACTGTACTACATATTTGCCATCTTCCCTCCTTTCACAATGTATGACATGTCTCTAATCTTATCAAAAGTGAAATATTCCACTTACAAACAAGCATCAACTCCCTCCTGCCTAATCAATGACGTTGATCAATCCTCAGTCCTTATCTTATTAAACCTATGAGCAGGATTTGATATAACTAATCCATCCCTTTTCCTTGAAACATTTTTTAAAAATCCAGAACTCTTCACTTATCTAGGTTTTTTTCCCTACATTTTTGGCCTGTCCAACTCAGTCTCCTTTACTATTTTCTCATCTCCTCAAGTACCTCATGTTGAAATACTCTAGCATCAATCCTTGAACCTCTTATCTTCTTGATGACCACATAATCCCTTGAGGATCTCATCTAATCTCAAGGATTTAAACATTACCCATCCTCTGATAACCATCAAATTTATGCACCCAGTCCAGATTTCTTTGAACATAAGTTTCTTATATGCTTAGACTCATATATCCTACTTGAATATCTAATAGATACCTCAAACATAACATGTCTGCTCAAAAAAAAAATCCTAGATTTCCCTCAAAACCAACTCTTTTCATCGACTTTTCTATTTTAAGAAATACCAGTTCTATCCTTCTACTTGCTCAAAACCAAATCTTAGGAAAATGCTTGACTGCTTTCTTTCTCTCACCCCCTCATTCAATAAGTGAGCAAATCCTGTTGACTGTACCTTCAAAACATATCTAGAATCTGTCAAATGTCATCACCTCTATGACAACAATTTCTGTCCAAATCACTATAATTTCTTGCCTATATTTCTGCAATATATTTCTAACTACACTCCCTGCTCCCACTTTGCTGCCCTAAAATCTAGTCTTAACACAGTGGCCACAATGATCCCTTAAAAATGGAAGTCAGGACTTCTGGCTTTGGATGTTTATAGAAAACTGGATCACTGGATTCAGAGTCCAGAGTGCTAACCATTACACCATGGAGCCCTACATAAGAAAGCTGGAAAGAGAATCATTCCTAAATTAACAACCATAAAATAAATAGAAAATCTACAAAATCATGACTTTTCTTGAATTCATCAGAGAGCTGAAGTAAATCTAAGGAAAGAAAGATGCCTCCAAGTAGATATGGAAGTCACACATTTGTTTACCAGAAGCAACACATAGGAGGAAGAAGGGGCTGCCATAGAAACAGGGGGAAAGATTTAAGATAAATTTTTAAATGAATCACTAATGATTTAGGTTAATGTGACAGTATAGAAACTCTGAGAGCTGGAGATCCGGGGGAGTTTGAACCCAATTGCTGCCTCCATGGGCCTTACTGTGTCCTCATGAAAAACAGGGAGGCCAGGGTGAGATACTAGAGAGAACCCCCCTTATTTGTACAATCCTGGATGAAAGGATCAGTGTCATCTGTAGGAAAGGCAAGAAGCCCTGCCTAGATCCTATTCCACTATGTTTCTACAGAACATAAGCCTTAAGTCACTGAGGGGAAGGGCAGAAAAATCCCCCACAGCAACATTTGAAGTTCCATTACTAGCTGAAGAAAAAACTAAAACAAACAAAAAAACAAAAAACTCCCTACCCCTGCAGAAAGGTACAGGAAACCATCCTGAGCTCAGACCATTAGAAATCCACATCTGCTAAGGGAGGAACAAGAAACTATCTCCTGCACAAGATCCATTAATGATAACAAGATACAAGGCAGAGTTTGGCTGTCACAGATTGAAGGGGAAGGATTTCTCAGAAAATGCCACTCCCAAGAACCAGGAATGCAGGGCCCACCTAAGTCTGATACTGAACCAGAACAACGAAGAATGCCCCAAACATCTTCCCAAAAGGCCAGCAAGCACTGAGTAATGAGTGATAGCAGGCTACCTCTGGAGGATGAGCAAGTGTGTGTGTGTGTGTGCAGGGGCTTTGGCTCACAGGCTCAAAGGCTTTGGCTCACAGATAAAACCTAAAACTGGTGGTAGAAATGGAAGAGTGAAAAAAAAAATACCAGCAACCCAATTCACACTCTAAGCACAAAGTAAAACTAGAGGAATTTAAGGACTGTGGTGCATTGCAGGTAAATAACAAAAGAGAAATCCAGCTCAACTCCTGACTAGATTGATTCAATCACTCACAATAAAGCCTTAAGAGAAGACTTAACCTAAATGTGCCCAGGCATAAATACTATTTACCTCAATCTCTGCTGTTCTACACATTATGTCTAGCTTTAACAACAACAACAACAACAACAAAAATGAGTCAAATGATAAAAGAAAAAAATTGTTGAGAAACAAAACAATCAGTAAAATGAGACTCGGGTATGACTCAGAAATTGGTACTAACAGAGGATTTTAAGATAACTATAATTAAAAAGTTAACGGCTCTACATGGAAAACATGTGCAACATGCATGAACAGATGGATAATTTCAGCAGAGATGAAAAATAGAAAGAATCAAATGGAAATGCTGGGAAAAAACCACAGTAAAAGAAATGAAGAATACTTTTCATGGGCTCATCACTATACTGGATAGAAGAGAAAGAACACTGAGTTTTAAGGTAGGTCTATAGAAAGTATCCAAACTGCGACACACTAAAAAAGAAAACATTATCCAAGATTTCAAACAATGGGTCAGCACCAAACAGTTTAATTTGTGTGTAGTTGGATTCCAAGAAGTAAGAGAGAGAGAATTTGGCAGAAGAAATATTTGAAAAGGTAACAACCAAGAACACACACACACATACACACACACACAGATACATCATATTTAAGTTGCTGAAAATGAAAAATAAAGAGAAAATCTTGAAGGTATTGTGGGGTGAGAGAATGAGAGAGATCACGTTACATACTAAGGAACAATGATAAGAATAATAGCAGACTTCTTGTCTTAAACTACATTAGACAAAAGTCAAGAAACTAGTATCATTAGAGTACTGAAAGAGAAATAAATAATTGTCAACCAGTGATTCTGTAACCCAGTAAAAAATATGTTTCAAAAATAAATGAAGACTTTTTCAAGCAATTTAAAGCACAAATCATTCATTATACACATACCTGGACTGTAAAGACTGTAAACACAGAAAAAAAGTCTTCTGACAAAATGTATATGATACCAGAAAAAAACTTGGATTCTCCCAAAGAAAACAAGAGTCCTGGAAAAGGTAAAAATTAGGATAAATATAAAATTCATTTTATGTTATTTTTAATCACACTGAAAATAATTGATTGCCCAAAGAAAAAATGGAGACAATATAATGTGTGTTTATAGCATATGTAAAAGAAAAATGCATGAGAAAAATATCACAAAAGATGGAAAGGTGGAATTGGGAGCACACTATTATAAACCTCAGACAATTACAAATGAAATGATGTAGTATTACCTGAAAGGTAGACTGTGATTAAATAAACATGTGTGCCCTAAACTTTAGAGTTACCAATAAAAATGGAGACTTTAACTTAATCAATAAAAAATAAATCAAAAGTGGATAAAACATTATATAATAATTAATTAATCCAAAGAGTAAAGAAGGGAGAGAGAAAAGATAGAACAAATAGAAAATGACCAGCAAAATGATAGATTTTAAACCAACCGTATCCACAGTTACATTAAATATTAATAGTCTATTTACACCAGGTACATACAGAAATTGTCAGATTGAACAAACAAATAATCTATGCTGTCTACAAGAAATCAACTTTAAAGATAAAGTCATGGTTATGGTAAAAGTGAAAAGATGAAAAAAGATATGCCTTACAAACTGATCCAAATAAAAGCTGGATGGGCTATATTGATATCAGAAAACATAGATTTTGGAAATAAGATTCCCAAGGATAAAGAAAGACATTACACAGTGATAAAGGGAGTCAATTCATCAAGAAGACACAACAATCCAAACTATTTATGCACACAAAATCAGGACTTAAAAGTACATGAAACAAAAAAGTGATAGAACTGAAAGGTGAAATAGATCAAAAATTTTAGGGGCCAGCCCAGTGGCACAGTGGTTAAGTTTGCATGCTCTGCTTCAGCAGCCTAGAGTTCATGGGTTTGGATCCCAGGTGCAGACCTATAAACCTCTTGTCAAGTCATGCTGTGGTGGCATCCCACATAAGAAATATTGGAGGATTGGCACAGATGTTAGCTCAGTGACAATCTTCCTCAAGCAAAAAGAGGAAGATTGGCAACATATGTTAGCTCAGGGCCAATCTTCCTCACACACACACAAAAAATTGTATTTGAACACTTCTAAACCCATCTCTCAGTGATCAAAAGAACAAGAAGACAGAAAATCAGTGAGGATATATAAGACATGAACAGTATCAATTGACTTGACCTAACTGACATGTATAGAACACTTCACCCAACAACAGCAGATTATGCATTCTTTACCTGTAATCATAAAATATTAGTCAAGGTAGACCATATTCTGGTTCATAAAATAGACCTTTAAATTTATTATTTAGAAATGATAATTATATGATGTCAGAGAGGTGTTAGTGAACACTATGGTGTTAATCAGATTGCAACATATAAATATATCAAATCAATACATTGTACACCTTAAACTTACACAATGTTATATGTCAATTATATCTCAATAAAAATAAACTTAAAAAAAGAAGTAAAATCATTTATAGTATGTCTCTAAGCATAAGAGAATTAAACTAGATATCAGTAACAGCAAATCTCTGGAAAATAATAAAGTATTTAGAAGTTAAAAAAAACTAAACCTCTAAATAACCCATTGGTAAAAGAGGGAGTTACAAGGGAAATTAGAAAATATTTTTAATTCAATGTAAACAAAGACACAACAAACAAAATCTCTGGGATGCAAACTAAAGAAGTGCTTAGAAAGCAATTTATAACTTTGAATGCTTATATTAGAAAAGAAGAAAGGTCTAAAATCAATAATCTATGCTTCTGCTTTAAGAAACTAGAAAAAGAAGAGTAGAATAAATCCAAAGCAAGTAGCAAGAAGGAAACAATGAAGATAACAGCAGAAATCAATACAATTGAGAGCAGAAAAACAATGTCAATTCAATGACTCTTTGAAAAGATTAATACAATTCATAAACTTCAATCCAGACTAACAAAGGAAAAAAGAGAAAAGATACAAATTACCAATATCCTAAATAGAAGAAGGAAAATCAGTATAGACCCTGCTGATATATAAAAAAATACAAATGGAATATTAACAACAATTTTATGTGCATTAATTCTACAATTTATAACAAATAGACCAGTTCCTTGAAACAAACTACCAATACTGACTCAAGAAGAAGTACATAAGGGGCTGGCCTGGTGGCATAGTGATTAAGTTTGTGCACTCTACTTTGGTGACCCAGGGTCCATGGGTTCACATCCTGGGTGCAGACCTACGCATCGCTTATCAAGCCATGCTGTGGCAGCATCCCACGTACAAAATAGAGGAAGATTGGCACAGATGTTAGTTTGTGGACAATTTTCCTCACCAAAAAAAGAAAAGAAATGCATAACCTGAATAATTTTGTATCAATTAAGGAAATTGTACATAAAATTTTTTCAACCAAAAAAGCCTCTGAGTCCTTATATCTTTTTAAATTATTATTAAGACCTTATGTTTTTAGAGTACTTTCAGGTTCACAGAAATATTGAGGGATTTCTCATATATCCCCTCCCTCCACACATTCATAGCCTCCCCTATTACTAACATCCCCCACCAGAGTGGTACATTTGTTAAAGCTGATGAACCTACAAAGACATATCATAATCACCTGAAGTCCATAGTTTACATTATGGTTCACTTCTGGTGCTGTACATTCTATGAGTTTGGACAAATGTACAATGACATGTATCCATCATTATGGTATCATACAGAGTATTTTTGCTGCCCTAAAAATTCTCTGTGCTCTGCTTATTATTGTCTCTTCCCACCCCTACCCCTGTCAACCACTGATATTTTTACTGCCTCCATAGTTTTGCCTTTTCCAGAATGTCATATAGTTGGAATCATACAGTATGTACTCTTTTCAAATTGGCTTCTTTCTCTTAGTAATATGCATTTAAGTTCCTCCATGTCTTTTCATGGCTTGATAGCTCACTTCTTTTTAGCACTGAATAATGTTCCATTCTTCTAACTGCATGTACTACAGTTCATTTATCTATTCAGGTACTGAAGGATCTCTTGTTTTTTCCTTAAGTTTTGGCAATTATGAATAAAGCTTCTATAAGCATCCTGTGCAAGATTTTATGTGGGCATAAGTTTTCAACTCCTTTGAGTAAATATCAAGGAGCATGATTGCTAGATTGTATGGTAAGAGTATGTTTAGTTTTGTAAGAAAGCGCCAAAGTGTCTTCCAAAATGGCTGTGCCATTCTGCATTCCCGCCAATAATGCATGAGAGTTTCTGTTGCTCCACATGTTCACCAGCATTTGGTGTTGTCAGTGTTCTGTATTTTTGCCATTCTAATAGGTGTCTAGTGGTATCTCATTATTGTTTTAATAAACATTTCTCTAACGGCATAGCATGTTGAGTATCTTTTCATAAGCTTATTTGCCATCTCTATATCTTCCTTGACAGGTGTCTGTTAAGGGCTTTGACCCACTTTTTTAATAAGGTTGTTTGTTTTCTTATTGCTGAGTTTTTAGAATTCTTTGTATGTTTGAATACCAGTCCTTTATCAGATGTGTCTTTCATAAATATTCTTTCCCAGTCTGTGGCTTGTCTTCTCATTCTTTTGATATTGTCTTTCACAAAGCAGGTTTTTCAAAATGTTAATAAAGTCCAGCTTGTCAATTATTTCTTTCATGGATTGTGTCTTTGGTGTTGTATCTAAAAAGGCATCACCATACCCAAGGGCACCTAGATTCCTATGTTGTATTCTAGGAGTTTTACAGTTTTGTGTTTTGCATTTAGGTCTGTGATCCATTTTGAGTTCATTTTTGTGAAGGGTGTAAGGTCTGTGTTTAGATTCATTTTTTTGCATGTAGATGTCCAGTGCGTCCAGCACCATTTGTTGAAGTCTACCTTTGCTGTATTGCATTGCCTTTTTTTCCTTTGCCTCAGATCAGTTGACTATATTTATGGGGGTTTGCTTCTGGACTCTCTATGCTGTTCCATTGATCTATTTGTCTATTCTTTTGCCAATACCACACTGTCTTGATTACTATAGCTTAATAGTAAGTCTTAAAGTCTGGTAGTGTCAGTCCTCCAACATTGTTCTTCTCCTTCAACATTGTGTTGGCTATTAGGGGTCTTTTGCCTCTCCAGATAAACTTTAAAACCATTTTGATATCTACAAAATAACCTGTTGAAATTTTGATTGGGGTTGCATTATCTATAGACCAAATTGGGAAGAACTGACGTCTTGACAGTATTGAGTCTTCCTATCTATAACATGGACTATTTCTCCACTTATTTAGTTCTTCTTTGATGTTGTTCACCAGAGTTTTGTAATTTTCCTCATATAGATCTTGTACATATTTTGTTAGATTTATACTTAAGTATTTCATTTTGTGGAGTGCTGATATAAATGGTACTGCATTTCTTATTTCAAATTTCACTTGTTCATTGCTGGTATATTGGAAAATGATTGACTGCAACTTGTTATAAACACTCATTGGTTCCAGGAGTTATTTTGTCTATTCCTTCTGGCTTTCCATAGAGATGATCATATCATCCGTGAACACAGGTAGTTTTATTTCTTTCTTCCCAATCTGTATACCTTTTATTTCCTTTTTTTGTCTTATTGCATTAGCTAGAAATTCCAGCACAATGTTGACAAGGAGTGGTGGAAGAGACATCCTTGCCTTGTACCTGGATTTAGCGGGAATGTTTTGAGTTTCTCACCATTAAGTATGACATATTTCTTCACAGAAAAAATCCACCAACCATTTCAGGAAGAAATAATACCAAATTTACACAAAAATCTTTGAGAATATAAGTATGAGTAAACACTTTTTGTTTGTTTGTTTATACTAACTTTATTTATAATAGCCCAAAATTGGAAACAACCTAGATACCCCTCAATGGATTAATGGTCAAAAAAACTGTTTTACATCCATAACATGGAATACTATTTAGCAACAAAAAGAAAGGTACTGCTAACACATGCAGCAACCTGGATGAGTCTCCAGGAAATCAGAGTAAATACTTTGCAACATTTTTTTTTTCAGGCCAGTCTTACCCTAATACCAAAATCAGACAAAGGTATTACAAAATAGATAACCAGAGAACAATATGTCTCATGAACATAGACTCAAAAAGTCTCAAAATAATATTAGCATATTAAATCTAGACATATGTAAATGAGATAATATCTCATTAACAAGGGAGGCTTATCTCAGAATTGCAATGCTGTTCAACATTCAAAAATCGATGTGATTCACCAAATTAAAAGACTAAACAAGAAAATCTATATGAACATCTCAATAGATGCAGAAGAAACATCAAAATTGAATATTTATTCATCAGAAAAAAATCTCATTAAACTGGAATAGAAGGGAACTTCTTAAACCTCATAAAGGACATCTATGAAAAACCTACATCCAACATACTTAATGGTGAAAGACTGGATGGTTCTCCCTAAGATCACAAACAAGACAGCGATGCCCACTCTTACCACCTCTATTCAACATTGTAGTAGAGGTTTTGACTAGTGTAGTAAACAAATGAAATAAAAGGCATTCAATTTAGAAAGGAAAAAATAATACTGTCTTTATTCTCATATGACATGACCATCTAAGTAAAATATCCTAAAGAGTCTGTAAAAAAGTAAATAGAACTAATATATTAGTTTAGCAAATTTACAGGATAAAAGGCCAATATTTAAAACTCAATTATATTTCTAAACTCCATCGATGAAAATTGGAAATTAAAATGTAAAATACAGTGCCATTTATGAAAACACCAAAAAATGTGAGTTACTTTGGTGTAATTTTTTAAAAAATGTGTGCAATATTTGTATGCTGAGTAACACAAAGCACAGAGGAGAGTCAATAAAGACCTAAATATGTGGATAAATACATTATATACGGCACTAATGGTTTGGAAGACTCAATACTGTTAATATGTCATTTCTTCACAAATTGATCTATAAATCCAACATAATTTATAGAAATAAACACACTGGTTATAAAATTTATATGGAAAAACAAAGTATCTAAAGTATCCAAAACAATTTTGGAAAAGAAAAACAAAATTGGAAGACACACTATTCAATACAGTGTTGTATCGGTCAATCAAGTTTCAACAAAGATGTAAAGACAACTAAATGAGGAAAGCATACTTTTTCAACAAATGGTGCTGGAATAGTTGGAAATTGATATGCAAAAAAAATAACAACCTCAACCCATACCTTGCATCATATACAAAAATGACTTCTAAAATTAAATGTAAAATTTAAAACTATTAAACTTCTACAATAAAATGTAAGTTAATGTATTTATAATCTTGCAGTAGTCAATAATTTCTTAGATACAATACAAAATGTAAAATTCCCCAAATACAACAAAAATTATAAACTGAATTTCCTCAAAATTTAAAGGTTTGCTCTTCCAAAGATACTGTTAATAATCCACATGTTCATCAACAGATGACTGGATAAGTTGTGACATATACATACAATAAAATAAAACTAATAAAAAAGAATGAACACTCAGGGGCTGCCCCAGTGGCATAGCAGTTAAGTTCACACGCTCTGCTTTGGCAGCCCGGGATTTCCCAGGTTCGGATCCCAGGTGCGGACAGACACACTGCTTGTCAAGCCATGCTGTGGCAGCGTCCCATATAAAGTCGAAGAAGATGGGCATGGATGTTAGTCCAGAGCCAGTCTTCCTCAATAAAAAAGAGGAGGATTGGCAATGGATGTTAGCTCAGGGCTAGTCTTCCTCATACACACACAAAAAGGAATGAACTACTGATACACAGAATAACATGGATGAAGCTCAAAATAGTTTTCTGAGTCAAAGTAGCCCCCCAGTGAAAAAGTAAACATTGTATGGTTCCACTTTATAACATTCTAAAACTCACAATCTAATCAAGAGTGACAGTAGATCAGTGATTGCCTGGGAATGAGGAGCAGGGGGGGATGGAAGGGATGAATTACAAAGGGACATGAAGAAACTTTTGGAGTGATGGATATGTTCACCATTTTAAATATCATAATGATTTCATTCATGTGCCTTTATCTCAAAATTTACCAACTTGTATACTTCAAATGTGTGCAGTTTATTGGATGTAGATTATATGACAATAAGCTGTAACATGGAAAGATACTGTTAAGAAATTAAAGAGTAAACTAGAGAGTGGGAGAAAATAGCTTCAAAATTCATACCTGGTGAAAGATTTGTATCTAGACTATATAAAGGACTCTCAAAACTCAATACTAAGAAAACAAACAACCCAATAAAACAATTGGGTTGAAGATCTGAACAGAACCTTCACTAAAAGAGATATTTATATGGCAAATAAGTGTATGAAAAGATACTCAATATCATTATGCATTAGGGAAAAGCAAAATAAATCCACAAAGAGATGCCACTATATGCATATTAAAATGGAAAAAAAGAGCTGCCAAATTTTGTTAAGGATGGTAAGCAACAACTCTAATACATTGCTGGTGGTAATGTAAAATATTACAGCCACTTGGGAAAACAATTTGCCATATATTTACCATAAGACCCGACAATCCCACTTCTAGGTATTTATTCAAGGTAATGAAAAGATACGTCCACAGAAAGATTTGTATGTGAATGTTCATAGCGTTATTCATTGTTAGTAATAGCCAAAAATTGGAAACACCCCAAAAGTCCTTCAAAAGGTAAATTGATAAACAAACTGGTACGTCTATACAATGGAATTCTACTCAGCAATAAACAGGAATGTATAACTGATACATATCAACAATGTAAATGAATCTCAAATGCATTTGCTAAATAAAAGAAGGCATACTGAAGACTATATATGCTATGATTTCACTTATACAACATACAGAAAAGGCCAAACTGCAAGGAAGAAAACTGGTCATTGGTTATCAGTTGCTATGCATGGAGGTAGGTGTTGACTACAAAGGGGCTTGAGAGAATTTTAGAAAGTAATGAAACTCTTCCATATCTTGATTATCAATGTAGTTACATGACTGTATGCATTTGTCAAACTCAGGGCTGTATATTAAAAAAAGTGAATTTTATGTATATAAAGCAAACCTCACTTTTAAAAAGGAAAATAACAGGAAACCAAGGAATTTAAATATTTTGAAAAGTAAGTCAGACCAAATCATTTCTCTGCTCAAAACATGCAATGACTCCCCGGTACACGAGGAATAAAAGCCAAGTCCTTAAAATGGCCCATAGGTCCTATGCAAGCTTCCCCTTCTCTGAATACCTCACCTATTACTCTCCCCTTCACTCACACATCTCGAAGCACAGTGGCCCCGTGCTCTTCCTTAATATATCAAAAAAATTTCTTCCTTACAGATTTTGAACTTGTAGTTCCCTGTGCCTGGAATGCCCTTCACCTGGATAACTGCAAGTCTTGCTCCCTCACCTCTTTTAAGTCTTTACTCAAATGTCATCTCTTTAGTGATGCTTTACTTTTAACCATAACATTTTCCCATTGATGCTTCCTATGCTTTTCCTACACAGATTTATCACCATCTGGCAAGTTAAATCTTTCAGTTATTTATTTTTGTTTATTCTCTTTCTCTGCCCACTTAAATGTAATCTCAGTGATGATAGAGAATTTTTAATATCTGTTTTTCCTTCTGTTGTATCTTCAACATCTAGAACAGTGCCTGACACACAGTAGGTACTCAATAAATATTTGTTGAATAAATAAATGAGTGAGTGAATTATTCATAGATTATAGGAATGAGTGTAATAAAAAATGAGGAAGAAGTTGGCTTTTTATAATCAGATCATAAAAAGGCTTTGGGGGGCGCTTTATTTGGCAAATGGTAAGAAGCTTGAACTTTATCCTGGGGGAAATGAAAAGTGATATAAGGGTTTTTTGAAGGGAATGACAGATTTCTAAAATTTGCATTTTAGAAAAGCCAGTTTGACTACCGTGTGAGATATTGATAGGAAGGGTACAAGACAGGAGGAACTGAAACCAGTTAGGCATCTCTTTCGTAGTCCATGTGAGAAATGATGGCCGATTGGACTAGGGTCCTGGTGATAGGTTTGCACTGAAGTTACTGAATTCAACAGATATTCCAGAGGCCTTCTGTGATTGATCCCCCTTCTGTTCACTAAGAACTCCATTTGCACTCATTTCCCAGTGCCAAATGTGAATCTGCACTTATTGATTAGGTAGTCCTTAAATGTTTCCCCTGGCTCTCTTAAGTCTCATCATTTGTTCTGCTGGGATAGAGATGATATCTTTTACTCCTTTGGTGCTGCTCCACAGCACCTAAGACTATTTTTATCAATGAGTTATACAGTTAAAATATAACACTAAATTTTAATCAGTCAGTGATATAAAGGGGAGGATTTGAGAGATTCCACAAGATTTACCTTTGGTATAATTATTCATAGAGAGCTTATCTTCTTCACTCATTTTTCTTCATGCTGTTTTTCTGTCTTTAGAAGTGAAGTTAAAATGGAACATTTCCTCTTCTGCATTCAAGTCTGTTTCCATTAGGAGGACAATATTAAGGTTTGGAAAGGAAGAATACAAAAACTGGAACCATTTAGAAATGCAAACAGTGAGAAAACAAAGTTGCCTCTTCTCATCCTGAGTGAGTTTTTCAAATGATACCCCTTTCTGCTGCATTGCAGAGATTGTTTGGGGGTAGAAATTTGATATACACACCAATTCAGAAAAAAAGATCTGGAATCCATCATTTTGTTTCTAATTGACAGTGAGTTGGAGCCAAATGCTATCTGATCCAGTTACATTTGTCATTTTTGGATGCCTTTATTGGCATAAGACCTATAAACACCAGCCGGTCATGATTAGAAGCTTGTGAAGTGGATGACATTCAGTTTGCCATTAACTCTCAGTCACTGAGATCCAGCCAGTAACAGAACGCCTTACAGTGCACTAACTGGTCTGGTAACTTGATCTTGCACCCCTTAGCGCAAAGTTAGAATGACAATCTCCTCTCCAGAAGAGAGGGTGTTTCATATTAAGTACAATTCTATGCGAGGTTTTAGCATGTAGAAAGCCTGGCAGATAAAAAAGCTTCAACTTCATTGTTTCAGGAAGAAGCAGATTGTGAAATCAAATGACCCCAGAAAGGAGCAGTTTCTCTTTTCTCTTCTGAGTAGACACTATCAGAAAAAGCCAAATCTGAATAAGAATCAGCTCAGAAATTAGCATTTCAAAATTAGATAAACTCCCTAGGTTATCCAATTAGATATAGCTCCTTATTTATATGTATGAAGAAAAGCAGTCACCCAGAAGAGATTTATTGAGAACCTACAGTGTGCCAAAGAATATGCTTGGCACCACTGGGGCATGGGTGCAAGGGAAATATGGTGTATCTCCTGCTCAAAAAGTACTTAGGTTCTAGTGAGGTAAAGAAAGTAGTTCATGAAATTGGCGGGGAGGGGAAAAAATCCCCTTTCTACCCTTCTTGTGTTCTTATGACTGAACTAATGAATAAAATTGACACAAGACCAGATTACCAGGAGAAAAAGCCAATTTAATGATGTGTGCACAGGAGAATCATGAAAATGATGCTCAGAGAGTGAACAAAGGAGGCAGTGTACATACCTTTTACACAAAGAAATCATAAATTTGTGGGGAATTAACAGGACAGAGAAACTTAGGTTTGGGTGTGTAATTAGTGAGGAATTTAAACTGAGTTTAGGCTTGAGATTGTAAATTAACAAGGTTGGTTTATGGAAGCTTCTAGGCCTGGAATTCCCTAGCTCTGGTGATAAGGGTGCAGGAAGTACAGCTTTCACAGGGGAGATTTATTTCTTGCTTCCAGGGGGAACAGAGACAGGAGGGTCAGAATGCCCTTTTTGCTTCTCAAGTAACTTTAATTCAAAATAATCAATATGCATTGTGGGATATTTTGGGGTGGCCTGCCCTGGGCCCCAACAAAATAAATAACAAAATAAAATGTAGCTAAATAACCTTTGGGTAATAGAGATGAGACTTTTAACCAGAGCTAGAGAAAACTTATTTTCTTGTGTACCTGAATTGTCAGAGGAGGTCTTGTGAAAAAACTACTCTGGAGAGATCCCCACATGAAGCGAAGCTTTGTGGGTTTCCACTCTACTTGGTTTTGGTTAAGAAAACATTCTAAAGCTTGAAAAGGAATTTGTAGCAGCCCCAATCTGGAGGCCCCACACTGCTTTTCACTTGGGCAGCCTAGCCTTGAAATACCCATTTTAAAGGACTGGGAGGACTTTAGGATTACTCCCCAGTTCCATTCTGGTGTCTAAGATGGGGATGATTTCCTTCTAGGCAACCAATAGAAATGCACACTTAATCTACCAGTGTGTTTATTCCTGCATGCTTCTCTCAGGTGAATGGCACCCACCACGACATTTTCTAACTAAGAAGGGGACTCTATTATTGAATTGCTTGTAATTAACCTTAACATCACTGTTCAATATTGAGTACTGTAACAGCAAGTACTGAGGTTACTCTTCTAGATGTAGGACTCACTGATAAGCTCATGAATCAAATGATACATCTCATAAGTTCAGAGCCAAGAGTGATGAGCCTTATCAGAGCTAAATAATATGTCTGGCTGTCCCTTTGCTACTAATAAGTATTCAGGAATGAGGATATTCTCTTCAAGTTTGGAGTCACTCTTTACTCTCAGGAATTGTGAAATCTACACTATAAAAGCTACTTGAATCTCTGGCAATGTGCTTTTAGAGTGGGGAAGTAAAGGAAAGCACCTTTACACATTTGTGGTGCTGAAAGATTTGCCGGCACTGCTAGGCTCTGAGCTGTCAGCAGGCCCTGAGACATGAATCTCTTGTGGTCATTTTAGTGGTTGTGTAACTCAAAAAGGCTGTGGACTTAAACTGAAATTTCAAAATAATTAGTCCGTGTTTACCTTTAAAGTAATTGCTCCAACTATTCTAAGAGGACGACTGAGAGCCTAAGGTCCCCAAATGACTTACCCCATACACTGTGGAAAGCTCAGCAAAGCTTCAGCAGGGAAGCCAGTGATAGTTAACTTCCTCATTCAAGTTGCCTACCACCTGAAGGCTCAGACAGAAATACTGTTCTGGGGGGAACAGCACATAATGAGCTCCCATGAATATAGCTTGAGTAGTTCTAAATAAGACCTGGTTTTAATTCCATGAGAGAAGCATCAAGAGGACCACGCATCTTTAGCAGTCCACGAACAAAGTCTAAGAATGGCTTTATGAGTCTCCTTCTAGTAAGTGAAACTTGCTGGAGACTTGTTATACCAGACCTGTTACCTAGGCTCTGGTCAAATCTTGGACTATAGTCAGAGCCTGAAACAGCTGTCAAGAGAGGTTTGCCTGAGTTGATTCTGTGTGTACCCTTGTGGCTATCAATATTGATGGAAGTTAAGAACTCAAGTAAAAATATACTTTCACTGCTGGCTTTAGAAGTACCCCAGGTGATACATGCCCTTCTCCTTTCTTTGAAACCTATCAGAATTCATTCTAGGGATTAATTAATATTCTTGGATGTGAGAACTGGAAGGCAACTTAGAGATCAACTAACTCCAGGTATTTATTTCACATGAGGGAACTGAGGCACAGAAATGGGGAGTGAGTTTTCCCAGGTCTCCTATACAACTATTTGCTGGCTGTCCATGAAAGAGAATCTTGATCAGCTGACTGTCAGTTCAGTGATTTTTCTACCCTATTTGAGAGAAGGCACTCCTAACTGGAAGTGCAACCACAGGCATCCAAATGTTGTAGTTCATGGTATGGCTCAATAGTTCTTTTGAGCAATTAAGCTTAAGGTCATTTTGTTAATGACACTTCAAATCTGTATAGAGATTTACAGTACACAAAGTATTTTCAAAGATATTATTTAATTTGGTTTTCCCAAAAGTCTTGAAGGAAGACAGGGCAGATTATGTTTTTCATCTGAGAAACGAGGAACTGAAATTCAGAGAGGACATGTGAATTGTGACAAATTAATTATCACTCAACCACTGTGTTTGAATCCAAGCTCAATATTCTTGCACCTTGCACCAGATAGTAAAGCCCATCAAATATCTGTTTTCATGTTTTACTCAACCAGCATAATTTTAGCCCATTTTATGCAAGTTTCTTTTGTCTAGTCACTACATTATGTACTATTAATAATGATGATGATAGCTAATATTTACTGAGTACCTTGCTTTGTATCAGGAACTATCCTAAGTTTTTCAAATTTATTAACTTATTGGATAGTCACTAAATCAACCTGGGAAATTAACACTATTACTATACTTATTTTATAGACGAGCAAATCAAGATACAGAGAAGTTAAGCAACTTCCTGAAGGTCACCAAACTAATAAATTGTAGAGTGAGAAGTTGGGCCAAGGCACCCGGACTCCAGAACATCCATTCAGCCTCTACTGTCAATATTGTCACTCTAGATAGTTAGAATTAGTAGTGACAATTTTTAGAATTATCACACACCAAATATTACTCTGTAATATGTGTTGTTTCAATAATACAAAAACAAACAAACAAACAAATGAACAAATCCTTCCTTGTTTTGCAGTCATCGTCTATAGTATTCAGCTGTAAGAGATCAGACAATTGATATGAGTGGCTTTATCATGTAGGAAACATTGAGACTCAATGGCCCATGATGATTCTAAACAAGCCATTAGAGCCTCTTATAAAAAATATTATTTAATAAAATGTCCCTAAATAGGTTTATATTAAGAGAAAAAAGATGACTCTAAGAGAAACATACTGTGTTTTTCCAAAACTAGTTTTCCACCAAATGTTGTATACATATACCTTATAGCCAATAATAACATCAAAGGAAGAGTAAATGATACAGGTCTAGAGAGAATGCAATCTAAATGTAACAGCTGCATACATTAATGACTCAGTTGTCATGACAAAACATATTGCTATCAATGCACCTAAACATAATGTAATGGCTCTCAAATGGTGATTTCCACAAAAACAATATCAAAGATTGTAAATTAAAAGTTAAGAAAAAGTCTCAATAAATGAGAATTTTAGTTTTCTGAAAATGTTATGGCAGAAGCAAGATGCTCCTTAATTATTGCCTTCTGGTACCACAGAATATGCTTCCATAACCCAAGTAAATGAAGAAGAACACCCTTTCTCTGATTGTTTCTCAATCCTTTATTAAGAATGACATAGTTATAGCTGCTACTGTCTATGATGCGTCTGTCTGTAGCTTTCCGTTCCTCCTCTAGCTCCCTCCCTCCCTTCCTTTTCTTCTTTCCTCCTTCCTTTCTTACCTTTGCTCAACAACTATGTTTTAGGTGCTAGGGATACAATGGTGAGCAAACCATAGACAACATCTCTCCTCTCAGTTACCTTAGAATCTAACGAGAAATACTGAAATTTATCTTTCTAATCACAGTAATGAATGTATAATTACAAATGGTGGTAGATGTTCTGAAGAAATGGAACAAGGTCTCTGACCTAGAAAAGGGTGGCAGAAGTTGTTAGGGAAGATTTCACCTGAGGACGTAATTTTTTGGTTATGATTTGAAGAATGAGTAGCCATTAACTGGGTGAAAGAGGATAATCACATTGCAGGGAAAGGATAAAGACTACTTCAAGTCCTTACAACAGGAAAGCACATGGTATATTCCAGGAAATGAAAAAAAAATTCCATTGTGACTGGAACATAGAAAGCAAGGGAAAAATGGTCTGAGATGACCCTGGAAACATGAAGGAACTTAGCAGTATCAATTTGTATAGATCAGCAGTTCTGCCTCCTTCCTATCTTCCATTCTACTAATCTCTAAGTCCTCTTCCTATGTTTGATCACCACGTACATCATTTGAAAACATCTTATGGAGGTTTGCACAAGAATATGTCTGATCTGCAAGCCAGATAATCAGAGTCAAAGTGTGAAAAGATACTGCCTAGAAATAGATAGCATGATGCCGCAAATTAGAGACAACAGAGATTTCAATCATGAGCCTCCAAGTAACTAGCTTGATAGAGATCAGTGATGTCCCTTGTAAAGGAACTTAAGTAGCCTAGTTCTTCATCATAGGCCAGAGTGCATTTCTTCCCCAAGCACAGAAATGAGAAAAAACTGCCTCATTCATGTCCGCACCCTTACCCCCAAATTTTCTCAGAGCCTGAATTATATTTCAAACCATGGGAGATAATTTAATGATGTGAAATCAACAGTCCATGTACAGCTGGAACTTCAAGAATGGATCTCTCCTGGGTAGAAATCTATCAGTAACTCATGGCTAGACTTCATCACTGATTATTCTGAAGGACACCTGATTTGTTTGACTCTTCTGGTTGTGAGAAACATAGATCTTCTTACATTTCTGCTGACCAAATGGATGCTTATGTCTCACATCTTTTTCTCTAATGCATAGCTGTTGCTTATAGTTTCTATTTCGTACCTTTTCTTTGCTAATGACTTCCCATGGCCCCTACTCAACCTCATGTCTCTCTCTATATATTCTTTCACCTGGAACTTAAGCCTGCTTCCTTCTTTGGTTCCCAATTCTCATTCTTGAAGATGAGAGTTAGAGGAGTGATGTTAGCATCATGGCAGAGCAAGTTGTTCCCCTTGTCTCTCCTATCTAAGTTACAACTAAATGGACATTCATTAATCAGCAGAGGATTCCCTGCACAGCACAAAAGGACGTCTGAAAGATCCACACAGCCATGCATCTGAAGGTGTGAGGACTGGATCCCTGGGAGGCAGTGGAACTAAATAAGCACAACCCTCCTCCTCCCCAGCAGCAGCAAGCCTGGTGGCAGATCCTCACACACACTGTGGGAGTGGTAGTCCAGCCTGCAGGAGTGCCCACTGTGCTGCAGCAACCCTGCCCATGGGAATGCTCCCCACTGAGTGGTGGCTCAGCCCCCACATAGGCACCCCTCCCACAAGTGCAGCAGTTCAGCTTTTCCCCTCCCAGCTTTGCAGCCACCCCACCCATGTGAGAGTGACCTGCCCACCAAGCACAAAGGCCCTGCCTATGGGGCATGACCTGTCCACCCAGCACAAAGGCCCTACCCACATGAGCAAAACCTGCAGAGCAGCTGCAGCCAGAACATGCAAATGCAGAGCAGCCCTACCCGCACTACTTCCAGCACATGGGCTGGGATCAGAAAACATAGCTCCTGCTTCCCCTCAGCAGCGGCAGGTGGAATCCAATGCCTGATACTACCATAAATGCACCAGCAAAGGATCAATTCATAAAACACCATGAAAAGCTACAGTAATACTTCAGAGCAGAAAGAAAATTACAATTCTCCAGAAACCAATCCTGAAGTCACAGAAATTTGCAGTCTAAATGACAGAGAATTCAACATAGTTGTCATAAAGAAACTCAGTGAGTTACAAGAAAACTCAAAAAGACAGTTCAATGAGCTCAGGAATAAAATTAATGAGCAGAAGGAATACTTCACCAAAGTGATTGAATCTCTAAAAATCCCCAGAAATTCTAGCTATGAGGAAAACAATTAATGAGATAAAAATTAATCTAGAAGCCATAAAAAATAAAGCTGATGTTATGGAAGACAGAGTTAGTGAATTAGAGGACAGAAATAAGAAATGCTTCAGGTAGAGGAGGAGAGACTACTGAGATTTCAAAAACATGAAGAAATTCTTCAAGAAAAATCTGATTCAATTAGGAAAAGCAATATAAGGATTATAGGTATTGCAGAGGGAGAAAGGAGAAGAGAGCTTGTTCAAAGAAATAATAACTGAGAACTTCCCAAATCTGGACAAGGAACTGGACTTACAAGTACATGAAGCCAATAGAACTCCTAATTACATTAATGTAAAAAGACCTCCAAGGCATATAATATTAAAACTGGCAAAAGTCAATGACAAAGAAAAATATTAAGGGCAGCAAGGCAGAAGAAAATAACCTACAAAGGAACGCCTATCAAGCTTTCAGCAGATTTCTCAGCAGAAACCTTACAGGCTAGGAGAGAATGGAATGATATATTCAAAATGCTGAAAGTCAAAAACTTTCAGCCAAGAATACTCTATCCAGTGAAACTATCCTTCAGATACAATGGAGAAATAAAAGCTTTCCCAGATAAACAAAAGCTGAGGGAGTTCATTGCCACTAGACCTCTCCTACAAGAAATGATGAAGGAAGCCCTCATACCTATAATAAAAAGGCAAACGTTTACAAAGCTTTGAGCAAGCAGAGAAATAGACAGGCAAAATTGTATAATTGCAGCTGTCTATCAGAACAGGTTAGCAAACATTAATTATAACATAAAAGATAAAGGGAAGGAAAGCATCAAAAATAATTATAAACACTTAAATTTACTCACAAAGCAAAGAAGAATACTTTATGACAACAATAACTCAGAAGGGAAAGAGAATGTGGAGGGAACCAGCTTAGGCTAATGGAGATAAGAGGCTACCAGAGAATGGACTACCTCATCTATGATATTTTTTATACAAACCTCATGATAATGACTAAACAAAAAATCAGAACAGAGTCACAAATCATAAATAAAGAGAAAACTAAGAACACCATCACAGAAAACCACCAAACTGACATAGCAGTCAGAAATATAAGGGAAAAGAAACAATAGAACACCCAGAAATCAAGAGCTAAAATGGCAGTATTAAGCGCTCATATATCAATTATCACACTAAATGTAAATGGATTGAATTCTCCAATCAAAAGACACAGAATGGCTGGATAGATTAAAAAACAAGATCCACCAATATGCTGCCTCCAGGAAACACATCTCAGCTTTAAAGACAAACACAGCCTCAGAGTGAAGGGATGGATGATGATAATACAAGCAATGGCAAGCAAAAGAAAGCAGGTGTTGCTATACTTACATCAGACAAAGCAGACTTCAAGATAATAAAGACAATGAGAGGCAAAGAGGGGCAGTAAATGATAATAAAAGGGACATTCCACCAAATAGATGTAATAGTTATAAACATATATGCACCTAACACAGGAGCACTAAAGTATAGAAAGCAACTATTAACAGACTTAAAGGGAGAAATTGACAGCAACACAATAGTAGTAGGGGACTTCAACACTCCACTTACATTGATGGATAGATCATCCAGACAGAAAGTCAACAAGGAAACAGTGGCCTTAAATGAAACACTAGAGCAGATGACTTAATAGATATATACAGAACATTCCATCCAAAACCAGCAGAACACACATTCTTCTCAAGTACAAACAGAACATTCTCAAAGATAGACCATATGTTGGGAAGCAAGGCAAGCCTCAATAAATTTAAGAAGACTGAAATCATATCAAGCATCTTTTCCAACCACAATGCTATGAAACTAGAGACAACTGCAAGAAAAAAGCTGGGAAAGGGACAAATATGTGGAGATTAAACAACATGCTACTGACCGAAGATGAAATCAAATCAAAGGAGAAGTCAAAAACTACCCAGAGACAAATTAAAATGAAAATACAACATACCAACTCTTATGGGATGCAGCAAAGGCTGTACTAAGAGGGAAATTTGTAGCAATAAAGGCCCACCTCAATAAACAAGAAAAATCTCAAATAAATCATCTTAAACTACACCTAGAAGAACTAAAAAAAGAAGAACAAACAAAGCCCAAAGTCAACAGAAGGAGGGAAATAATAAAAATTAGCACAGAAATAAATGAAACAGAGAGTTAAAAAACAATAGAAAGAATCAATGAAACTAAGAGCTGATTCTTTGAGAAGATAAACAAAATTGACAATCCCTTAGCCAGACTCATTAAGAGAGAAGACACAAATAAACAAAATTAAATATGAAAGAGGAGAAATGACAACGGATACCACAGAAATACAAAGATTTATAAGAGGATACTATGAAAACTATATGCCAAAAAATTGGATAACCTAGACAAAATGGATAAATTCTTAGACCCATACAGCCTCCCAAAACTGAATCAAGAAGAAATAGAGAATCTGAGTAGACCAATCACAAGTAAAGAGATAGAAAAAGAAATCAAAAACCTCCCAAAAAACAAAAGTCCAAAGCCAGATGACTTCTCTGGAGAATTCTACCAAACATTCAAAGAAGAGTTTATGCCTATCCTTCTCAAACTATTCCAAAAATTGAAGAAGATGGAATGCTTCCTAACTCATTCTATGAGGCCAACATTACCCTGATACCAAAACCAGACAGGACAGCACAAAGAAGGAACATTACGGGCCAATATCACTGATGAAACTAGGTGCAAAAATCCTCAATAAAATATTGGCATATCAAGTCGCCAGCTCAGTGCTGTAGTGGTTAAGTTTGCGTGCTCCACTTCAGTGGCCCAGGGTTCGCAGGTTTGGATCCTGGATGCAGACCTATGCACCGCTTATCAAGCCATGCTGTGGCAGGCATCCCACATATAAAGTAGAGGAAGATGGGCATGGATGTTAGTCCAGGGCCAATCGTCCTCTGCAAAAAGGGGAGGATTGGCAACAGGTGTTAGCTCAGGACTAACCTTCCTCATCAAACAACAAAAAAATTGGCATATCAAATACTGCAATACATTAAAATGATCATACACCATGACCAAGTAGGATTTACACCAGGGACACAGAGATGGTTCTACATCCACAAATCCTCAAATGTGATATATCACATTAACAAAATGGTGAACAAAAATCACATGATTATCTCAATAGATGCAGAGAAAACATCCATTCATGATTAAAAACCCTCAATAAAATGGGCATAGAAGGAAAGAATCTCAACATAATAATGGCCATATATGACAAACCCACAGCCAACATCATACTTAGCGAAAAACTGAAAACCATCCCTCTTAGAAAAGGAACAAGACAAGGGTGTCCACTCTCACCACTCCTATTCAACAGAGTACTGGAGGTTTTGGCCAGAGCAATTATACAAGAAAAAGAAATAAAAGGTGTCCAAATTGGAAAGGAAGAAATAAAACTCTTGCTGTTTGCTGATGACATGATTCTATATATATATATATATATATATATATAAAACTCTAAAGAATCCACCAGAAAACTATTAGAAATAATCACCAACTACAGCAAAGTTGCAGGATACAAAATCAACATACAAAAATCAGTTGCATTTCTATTCACTAAGAATGAACTAGCAGAAAGAAAAGTCAAGAATGCAATCCATTTTCAATCACAACTAAAAGAATAAAATATCTAGAAATAAATTTAACCAAGGAGGTGAAAGACCTATACACTGAAAACTATAAGACATTATTGAAAGAAATTAAAGAAGACATAAGAAATGGAAAGATATTCCACACTCATGGATTGGAAGAATTAACATAGTTAAAATGTTCGTATTACCTAAAGCAATCTACAGATTCAATGCAATCCCAATCAGAATCCTAATGACATTCTTAACACAAATAGAACAAATAACCCTAAAATTTATATGGAACAACAAAATACCCCAAATACCCAAAGCAATCCTGAGAAAAAAGAGCAAAACTGGAGGCATCACAATGCCTGACTTCAAAATATACTACAAAGCTATAGTAATCAAAACAGCGTGGTACTGACAAAAAAACAGACACAGATCAATGGAACAGAACTGAAAGCCCAGAAATAAAACCACACATCTATGGGCAGCTAATCTAAGGAGCCAAGAACATATAATGGAGAAAAAAATCTCTTTAATAAATGGTGTTCGGAAAACTGGACAGGCACATGCAAAAGAACAAAAGTAGACCATTATCTTACACCATACACAAAAATTTAATCAAAATGGATTAAAGACTTCAATGTAAAACCTGAAACCATAAAACTCCTAGAAGAAAATATAGGCAATGTACTCTTTGACATGGGTCTTAGCAGTATCTTTTTGAATAACATGTCTACTTAGGCAAGGGAAACAAAAGAAAAAATAAACAAATGGGACTACATCAGACTAAAAAGCTTCTGCAAGGCAAAGGAAACCATGAACAAGATGAAAAGACAACCCACCAACTGGGAGAAAATATTTCAAATCATATATCTGACAAGGGGTTAGTTTCCAAAATATATAAAGAACTCACACAGGTCAACAACAAAAAAATGAACAACCCCATCAAAAATGGGTAGAGGATATGAACAGACATTTTTCCAAGGAAGATATACAGATGGCCAACAGGCACATGAAAAGATGTTCAACATCACTAATTATTAGGGAAATGCTAGTCAAAACTACAATGAGATACCACCTTACACCCATCAGAATGGCTATAATTAACAAGACAAGAAAATAACAAATTGGAAAGAATGTGGAGAAAAGGGAACCCTTATACAGTGCTGGTGGGAATGCAAACTGGTGCAACCACTATGGAAAACAGTATGGAGATTTCTCAAAAATTAAAAACAGAATTACCATATGATCCAGCTATCCCATTACTGGGTATTTTTCCAAATAAGGTGAAATCAACAATACAAAGAGATTTATGCACCCCTATGTTCATTGTAACATTATTCACAATAGCCAAGATGTGGAAGCAACCCAAGTGCCCATCAATGGATGAATGGATAAAGAAGATGTGGTATATATACACACACACACACACACACACACACACACACACACACACAGTGGAATATGACTTCAGCCATAAAAAAGACAAAACTGTCCCATCTGCAACAACATGGATGGACCTTGACAGTATCATGCTAAGCAAAATAAGCCAGACAGAGAAAGATAAATACCGAATGATTTCACTCATATGTGGAAGATAAACACATGGATAAAGAGAACAGATTAGTGGCTACCAGAGGGGAAGGGGTGGGGGGGTGAGAGAAAGGGGTAAAGGGACACATATGTATGGTGATTGATGAAAACTAGACTATTGGTCGTGAGCACAATGTAGTCTCTACCGAAACTGACATATAATAATGTGAACCTGAAATTACACAGTGTTGTAAACCATTATGACCTCAATGAAATAATCTAAAAAAAAAAAAAAAAAAAAACTCTGGAAAAAAAATGAGAGTTAAATTGGTTCAATTTATCCCTGGGCAGGCAGATGTTTTCATGCATGGTCACCTCATAATCCCTTTGATTGCCTATCTTTGGATCAAGGGTCTACCCCTAGTCCAACTAGCTGTTATCAGTGGAGAAGAGTCCAGTGCAGTACTAGAGAGTGTCTACAACAATTAAGCATATGATGGATCCAGACAAGTATACCGAAAGACAAAGACATTACCCTCCAATGCACACCAAAGGGAGAGTGTATTCCCCCGGGACTTGCAGACTTAGACTAATGTACAGAACTTCTTTCCAGCTAACTGAGTTTTTCGCCATTGGTCAGAGCAGTGTTTTAAAAACTGTGTTTTAAGGACCCGTGGAGCTTCTACAGAGAAATTTCAGGGTATCGGACATCCACCTCCTACTTAACAAAATCAGATTCACATTGATCAATTTTAGATATTCGAATTCTTTTAAAATTTTCATTTGAGGAAATGGTCCCACAACATTGGGGTTCTGGACATGGGCTTAGGGAGAGTTCAGCCATGGCCACCCTGGGATTTCTTGGCAAGGCAAGGTAGGCACCATCCCCGCCAACCCTGCCCTGGGTTGACAACATTGCTTCATGTCTGGTGGGTTCTCTTCAGGAAGCCATGTCTAGGTGAGGGTGAACCTCTCTCCTACCTCCAGTTCAGATAAGTAACACATCCCAGCACAGCAAACTTAAAGACCCTCAGAAGTTGCTCATCCACTGTGGGTTGAGGCAGCAACCTGTGAGAAGAGGAGATGCTTGGTTGTCCTTCTCCAGAGGCTACTGCTGGCTGGAGTGCAGCACATCAGTCTGGGAGGCTGGTGGAAGGGGAAACCCAGCAGCCATCAAGCCCAAGGGAATATGCACACTGAGAGTCATGGAGCAGGGCCACCAAGTTCCTATTAGAGTCTGCATACACCACAGGAATCTCCCTGTGACTAAGAGAAGATCCCCATGCTCAAGGATGTGTTGTGCCCAAGGGAGAGCTCCCTTGGGCTGATTCCTTGCTTGGGATGACCCTTTCTTTTTTCAGCTTCTTGAATTTGGCTTGTTTTTGTCTGCTCTGACTGGCTTGAGGAAGAATTGTCTAATTTTGGTGATATTGCATATGAATTAAATGTTCTTATATTTGCATTTAAAACTGCCATTGCACAATATAAAGATGACTGAAAGAGTCCAGAAAATAATTTAAAATTTTACTTTTTCTTTACTTAGAACAACATTAAATAGCAAATAAAAAAACACCATGATGAGGGAGATTGGAAGAAAGGAAAAAGGAGCTTTAGACTATAACATCCTTAATGACACTTCTTGCTTTTTTAACAAGAGGCTCCATATTTCATTTTCCACTGAACTCTGCAAATTTTGTAGCCAGCCTTGGATGTTGGATATTTTTGTATTCCAAAAATATTCTTGAGCTTTATTCTGGGATGCAGTTAAATTACTTGGAAGCAGTTTGATCCTTTCAGGTCTTGCTTTTAAGATTCGTTGGGTTAGGCTAGAGCAGTGCTCAGTACAGAGCAAATTATTTCCCACTACGGAAGCTAGAACCTACCATGTACTCTACTCAGTTCCTTGTGAATCATGAGGTTTTCCAGTCTGGCTGGTGGGAACAGTCACTGTTCCTAGCCTTGCATGAGCGTGAGCACCTTTACATCTAATCCTTTGGGGAGGGATCTGATAGCTTCCTCCCTCACATGTACTGATCAGTACTCTGCTGAATACTTGAAGGGGACCCTCCACAGGTCTCAGAAGTTCTCTCTCTGTGCAGTTCACTCCTCTCCTGTACTCAGCCCTGTGAACTCTAGCCACCTTGATCTCTCTGAACTCATCTCTGTCTCCTCAATTAAGGGCGTCCACAGGGCTCCACCTATATTCCCCCTCCCTGCTCTGTGGTTTGGAACTCATCAAGGTAGTAAAATGAGGAAATCATAGCACTCACCTGGTTTCTTGTCCCTTCAGGATCATTGTCCTTTATTGCCTGATATTCAGTGTCTTGAAAATAATTGTTTACCTTTGTTGTCCAGTTTTTCTAGTTGTTTTAGGCGGGAAGGTAAATCTGGTCCCTGTTATTCCAACTTGGCCAGAATTGGAAGTCACATGGTTTCTTTGGCAGCCAAGTTACGTTATCATACAAAAAGTTCTGGTAAACAATGAAACACTGTCTTTTTGGGAAAGGCCCTTACTAGTCTTGATAGGAGGGACAAACATGGATTATCACAACAGATATGTAATGACATTGATTCCTGAGTCTGCAGAGGGAAACGTGAAGTCCAAACTGGAAGCTTGGTTTTCTTGATCAGGCCCAAAGAAATATGATATTAAGCATAAAGGATGGAAGCCTTTTTCAGTTTATCCCCTATCTCAAACTGTCGCCTCTGGCTGGATTTATATCAATGACTCCCTCTGTTGCCCCTACTTCTTTCCAGGGATACCTAGGAAAAATCAGGCTCACTAGGATTCAATTATCTACTTGAAAAAAAATTAGAACATTTTTCTACCTGCATTTTGTCTTAATGAATTAGCAATTGGAAAAAAGTTAGTTAGGATTGTCTGAATAATAACTCCACAAATAAGAATTTCAATTTGCCTAAGAATGAGATTCAAGCCAAAATCAGCATCAGAATATAAAGCTAAAACTTTCCAAGCAATTGCTTTTAAGGTTTATTCTTTTTTTTAACTGAAGAAATTTAACCATTAAGGCTAAGTGAAAGGTATCACATCAAATCCACTTGGAAATTCAACTGTTGAGAGTGAGGAAGAATTATTTATTAATACACTTGCATTTATCCTGAATTTTTATTTCTACATGCACATAACCTCAGATGTTGGTGGCAGGAGGGAGAGACTTTGTCTGTAAAATATAGGAAGCAATAGCTCAGGCTTAAAAAATTGCTATTGGGAGCCAGCCCCAGTGGCCTAGTGGTTAAGTTTGGCATGCTCCGCTTCAGCAGCCCAGGTTCGGTTCCCAGGTGTGGACCTACACCACTGGTCAGTGGCCATGTTGTGGCAGCATCCCACATACAAAATAGAGGAAGATTTGCCACAGATGTTAGCTCAGGGTGAATCTTCCTCAAGCAAAAAGAGGAGGATTGGCAAAGACTCAGGGCGAGTCTTCCTCGGGAAGAAAATTGCTATTGGAAATTCTATATATTTGAGTTCCTAAGTAGGTACTAATAGGGTTGTATCCTGCTGCCCTTGGTTTTTGTGCTGGTCATCAATGAAAAGTTAGACTTACAGATAAAGGACAGGGGGTATCTTTTACAAAATAATTGGCTGTAGAATAAGCTGCTTTTATCTCATTAGCTGTGTCATTTTTTAAGTACAATGCATCAATTCTGAGAATGAGACAGAAGGTACAGTGGGAACAACTTGGTTCAGCTATTCGAGTGTAGGCTTAGCTATCAATGTGTTTGTTGGTGACAGTTTCTGTTTACTGCAAAAAGAAAATCAATCTATGATGCTGTCTAGGATCTATTTTTACCTCAATCCAAATCCATTAACTGCTGGTATATATCCCAACAAATGCAGGGAAGTTGATTTTTTTAAAACTTCTGTCTATTTGAATTTGTAGCAAATTTTTATTCAATTGTCACACTTAAACTACCATCACCACCACCACCACTACCACCACTATCATCATCAGCAGCAGCAGTAGCACCCCTGACTATTTTTGGATACACATAAAAGGCATTAGTTATCATATAGGCCAGCATAGTAACTTGGTCCAGCAAAACACAGTCGCTTGAGAATATACAGAATGGGGCTCTGTGGGAAACATATAACTCTGCTTGAGTCACTGCTACTATGATCTACATGCAATAGCTAACTTCAAAAGCTATGACTTCCACTTTGGCCTGACCTTATTATGCATTATTCAATAAGCCTACGTTCTAAGCTTGTGTGGTTATTTCATTGCTCTCCAAGAAGATGATATGAATCTATAAGTGTTAGAAGCTTTTTATCATTTTAATGAGATGCAAAGCCTTGAAGTCACACACAATAGTATCCTTTAGATGAGCTAAAAATCCTTTATATTTTGAATATTAGATTATTTGTGAGATTTTATAAGGAAATGCTGAATTGAACACAATGAAAGTCATATATATATTGTCACATATGTTATTGTTATATATGTTATATATGTTACTGTTATATATGTCATAATTTATAAAACTGGGTGTTATCTTCTTATACATAAGTTTTCTCTTATTTGAATTTGTTCTTCTCTGGCACTGGCACATTACTGAGCCTCATGTTTGACTATGTGAGCAGTTTCTGGTTAAACCACAATCCAATCATATTGATGACTCTGGATTTTGTCTCATTTAATTCATAAGGTGGCTAAAAATACTAGAATGACTGATTTCATTTCTTTTTTTCCTTATGGGCATAGCTTAAGAATAACATCTAGAATATATTTGTATATAAATGGTGCTACAGAAGTGAATCAATATTGCCTGGAATTTAATGGTAAATTCAGTCCATGAAATATTACAACAAATTATTTCACAGAGATGCATGATTGCTTGACAGAATTGATGAATCAGTCAGTAATTTGTTGTCAGATTGGCATCAGCCAAAACAGGTGACATAAACAGATCCTGGAATGGCTATGCAATTTTAAAATCAAAGATACATATTGCCATTTGATTGCTTTTTGTTGTTGTTGCTGCTGCTGCTTTAATTTTGTTGATGATTACTCTCTATTGTGAAGACAATAAAGAAGCAAATTAATTGAATTACCCATAGTCCTTTTCAGAAACTGTGATTAGATGAAAAATTGTTAAAGAGATCTTTACAGGAACACTGAGATTGGAATATTTGTGAAAATTTTAATTTACAAAACCTTGAATCTCTAAACTGGTGGCATCCAGTGGCCCATATAAAGCTGAGGCAATATCTCCTTTGATTCTCCTGATGGCTTAATGGACTATTATCAAATACATCCACATATGCTGCTAACCACGGTGTTAGCACAAATTGCCACAAGTCCAGCTGCTCAAGACTTGAAAGAAATTGGCAAAATGAAAGCCAATCAGAGAGCTGGACTAAGAAAACTGGATCTTCACTGAGACTATGGCTATTAGGGCAAAATATAGGGTTTTTTTTTTTATGGATCCAGTTAATTTGATCATTGAAATGAATTAACAATTTGAAAAGACAATCAGAGACTAGGAATAAGAAAATTTTATCTCTACTGAGGCTGTGTCTATAGGGCAAAACATGATTTTGTTGTTTGGATCTAGTTAATTTGACCAATGTATACATCTAAGGTAGATAATAAAATCCCTTGATCCCAAGTCCAAATTATCTCGCCTGCCTTTCTTCAGTGGTTAATATTCCACTATCCATTTCACTACATGTTCTTGTAGACTCAGGCCACATATTTATAGCCTAATTATCAACATATTCATAGTTGAACATAATTATACACAGTTGGCATAGTTATTTTTGCAGTTTTATCGGTTGCGTTAGCTCATCATATGAGTGATTTGGGTTGCTGCATGATCAATTAAAATAATAGTTCAGTAATCAGTCATATTTTGCATCTTCCTCCCTTACCCCAGGCCACCCCTAAAAATATCCAACAAAACAAGACTTTTCTGTGTTTGATTTAGAGAAACCATATGTTAGTTTCTGAGAGAGAGAGAGAGAGACAGGAAAGAAAGTTGGGAATTCTTGGGTTTAAGGCACCAAAGGAGTTACACAATGATTTTAGTATCATTGACTAAAGTCCATCAACTTTGATGTGATAATCTGAAAATCTTCTGAAATTAATTCTATAGGATGAAAAACTGCTTTTGGCTTTTCTTTTTCTTTTCTTTCTTTCCTTCCTTCCTCCCTTCATCCTTGCTTCCTTCCTTTCTACCAGTGCAGATCATAGAATAAACAATCTTATTGATTGTACTATTTAAGATGGCTCTTAGTTTTTTCCAATTTTATGACTATATATAGTTACCTGTAAACCATCTTAATGCCGATGTGTTATGATGTATAAAACCAGAATTCTAAATATTAGCTTTCATTCTTTATTTCTGTGATACTCTAATGGTTTTTCTGGGGGGAAAATCGGATGAAACAGAAACGGGGTAAACAGATATTCAGGCATGCATTTACCTTCTCACGAGCCAATATTAAAAAGAAGAGAGGAACCATATAGTAGACATTTAAACTTAATACTGAACTATGTCTCTAGTATGATTTGAAACAGAGGAGATTTATTGAAGTAGATAAAACTAACCTTCTACTACACTGAACTTTTAATTAACTTCTTTAATTGTGCCCAAAGGGTATGCATGATGGGTACCTTTTATAAATTAAAAAAAAAAGAAATATATAAACCAATATAATTGATGAATATAATTACTGCTGATCAACTAATTTTAGTTGATCTTCTTATCTGTCCTAGCTGATTAAAGCAGAGGGTTAGAAACTGCCGCTCTGGAAGTCACATGATTTTCCCTAACAAGATATAAAACATTTTATCATCATACTTGACCTCTCCATGTATTCTTCTCTACCTGAGGAAGTGTAACAAGTTGTAAAAGTATACACAGCAAATAGTTTATGAACAGTCACAGTTTATAGTGTGACACTATAGGGACAGGCTTGGCACACAGCCACTGCACAGGGAACACTCAGAGCCCTGTAGCACAGAGGAAACAGCTAAGACCTTAGCTAATGGCAGTTAAAAACATCATCAACACTGGATGAGAAATTGTCTTTCGATTGACTAAGCCCCAGTGCTGAAAAGGACTAAATATGTAATGCTACGTCAGCAGCAGTGGGGAAAAAAGTATAAAACC
Organism: Tapirus indicus; assembly: GCA_031878705.1. Taxonomy (NCBI): domain Eukaryota; kingdom Metazoa; phylum Chordata; class Mammalia; order Perissodactyla; family Tapiridae; genus Tapirus; species Tapirus indicus. Next base: position 83,138,755 of record CM062942.1, on the reverse strand, counting down.
TAACTGTCCTCAGAAGTTTGGGTCCTGCCTCTTAGCTATAGTGCACAGTTTTAATGACAACACTCTCATTAGCTCAGCTTTACTGGACTATTTCAAACATTCATCATCTTATGTGGCTAACAGCACAGCTCATGCAAAATTAGTGGAGGAGGGAACGAGGAGGATTAAAAAGGTCTTGCTGCTTAAGGGAGCAAAAAGCAGGTTGTCCTGAGCTCTTCATCTAGTCCTCTACATTTATTAAGGGCAAAACCATTTATCTTTCTACTCATAAATGGAACAGATACAGTATCTCTCCCCAGGGCACAGGAGCCACTGGGGAAAGCTAGATTCGGCCTAGAGAACTGATGCAACCTAGTGCGGTGCGTTACTTCATGGAGCAGTAAGTTAGCAACACACTTTGATTCCAAATATTGTTTTAATATGGTTTGTTGCACACGCAGAGAAGGAAACGACAAACAAAAGGTTGCCATTGCCAGTTCTGTATTGTCTGAGCTGTAAGCATTGTATCAGGATTTTCACAAATGGACACTGTAAGCACAAGTGACATAGCTGAAAGCTTGCTTTAGGGAGGGGGCACTTGTGAAGGGAACAAGAAATTGCAGCGCTAGAAAGAAACAACATTTGATTTGTAGGAATGAATTCTTTTTATTCAAATATCAATTAGGCCCCAGTTTCTTGCCACTTTAGTGGTTGCTATTATTTTTCACCTGTAGGATAGCTCTGTCCTGGGTTCCAGGCAGAGAGTGTATTGTTCAGCTTGGCCTGTGGTGGCTGGAACATACTAATTTGTCCTACTACATTTTTAATTTCAGGATTGATATGTTGGCTTTGCAACTGACTGTCAGAATAATTCATATACATAGTATTAAAAAGAAGTGTGTGGTGGTTTTATTAATGTACTCTTAAAGAATAATGAAACCTTCAGATCTGCTCTAATGAATTCTGATGAAGTGAAATGCTTAAGAATGATGTTCTTTGTACATGCTTATCCGTCACTTAAGAAAATAAAAAACCAGCCTAAAGAGGCAAAATCTCCAACAAGAATCTGGAGACCCTCTCTGAATTAATACTCATATCCCCATATATTGAGTCACTATGCAAGAAATGGCAATTTCAGATTTCTACTTGTGTTTGGATCTCAGGATAATAGGAATATTTTCTCTGTTTGCTTTTCTAAATCCTTCATCTCCTACTTTTCTGCTATCCTACTCATTGGCAACATGCATATATTTAGAATGTCTTTCTGAATATATAGCCTGCTAAAGTTGAGAACACATAGCCACTGTGTTTTAGTATTGCTAAGATACTATAGATGTGACACACTGTTTGCTCATAAAAACCACACTCATAATTATTGCACTTAAATTAATATCAAGAATGATGGGATATATGGGATAAGCCTGTTTTTATTCTTTATTGCATTGGTAATTTTTGCAGGGCAACCATATCCATAAATTTAAAATCTCTCTGTGTGTATAAGCATTTTTTAAAGGAAAAAAAGGTTTTTGTGGTAGGTATATTGATATAATGATAAGTTATATTTCACCATCCCTCTGAAAATGAAGGCATGCTGGGCACTGTGCCATTGCCACACCTCTATCATATTTTAATCATAATTTTGTAGACATTTCATAACCACAGTACTCTCTGAAGCTAAATTTCCATTCAAATGATTGGATAACTAACCACCTCTTGCCCCCTGCCATATGCCACCAAAAACAAGAGAGATCAGAGTTTAGTAACAGTCAATAAGAAAGTAGCTTTGATTTTGTTCTTCAGAAACAGTTAAATTTTTTTGTTGCTGGGAGGCAGTATTAGCTAGCTTTGTAATCAGCTCTCTACCTGGGGTCGAAGCCCAGCTCTTTCACTTACTAGCTGCATGAACTTGCATGAGTTAAACTCTAATTTCCTCACTGTAAATGAAGATAACCATACTTACTTCACAGGGTTGTTGTGCAGAGTGGGAAAATAGAATTGCCTGGCACAAAGTGGATGTTCCTTTTCTGTTTGATCATTTTTTGCAGAGCTTTATATTTTCCAAACATTTTCAGAAACATTGCTTGGTTGATCTTCACAACATCCCAATGAGGTAGTTAGACCAAACATTATTATTGACAGATTAGGAAACTAAAACCCATAAAAGTAGTTACCAGGAGAACTCTGGCCATCATCTAGATCAGCTCCTCAGGTTTTGGAAGAGAAACATCTCTGGCCTGAAAAAAACAAACTTTTTGTTTTTTTGTTTTGAGATCCAAACCAAAGTAAAACAAAATTTCTAAGCACCCTTCCTTATGGGTAGAAGTCAAAGCAGTAGATCACCAATACATTGATGTAATGGGAAATATACAAAACACCTGAATTTAACTATTTTCTTAAATGTAGTGTAAACTACATTTAGTGAACAGTCCATTCAGTGTAGTGTACACTATTTTCTCAGTGTAGCATGAAAAGAGTTGTGAATGCAAAAAAGAAGCTCTAGTCTCTGGAACCCTTGGAGTCCCAGTCAATTCTGGACGCTTCCAATGCAGCATAAGGAGCTGACAGCCTTAACAGCCCCAATGCTATCCATCGCTGCTCCCTGAATTGTTGCTCAGATTTGATGACTCAGGTGTCCCTTCTGCATTAGGGATTGTCCCTTTCAGATAATGGTGACTATGGGGAGAGGTAGAAATGTGCTACAGTACCAATTCACTGCAAGAGTGTTCTGTAACACCAAGAGCAGACATCAAAAGAGATGGCTACTGAGAAGGAGGCAGTGTGGCTTTAGACACTGAGGGGAATATGGTAGGGAAACATCATTGTACTCAAACTGATGGAACAGTGCATGGCACTAAAAATGTTCTGCTTTATAGACAATTTTACTAAACTATAATTCAGTGATTAAAGAAAGAGGCTGATGCAATCTTTTATTTGCCTAACTCCTCATAGTAATTTCTGTGTCTCTGATTCAGAAGAAGGTCTGGCTTCTGGCTTTCCTCAGACTGCTGCCACTAAAACTTCAGAATGGATGAAGATACATATTCCTAAACACTTTATTTGACCTCATTTGCCCCTATTTGCTTACTCCAGTCTGCCTTGAATCAGAGTCATGATGCAGATGTCAGTCTCTCCCGCTAGATCACAAAGTCATACAAGGACAGGGAAATAACTTTTTTTTTCTCCTGAGCTCAGCACAATGTTTTTGTATATCACAGACATTAAGTTTACAGAATTAAACTAAATTATTATGAGAAAATTTAAAAAAAGATGGATCTGCCATGTTGTAGTCATTTATTTTTTTGACAGTCAATAACACATGTTTTCTAGTTTTGAAGAAGTGAAAAGATATAAGGTAATTTAGAATTTTGCCTAAGGTTTTATGGGTCAGTGAAGGTGGGGGTAGGCAAGGACTGAGAGGCAAACAAAATCTTTGTTGAGATACTTCTACATACGGGTTCAGCAAAGAGGAAGAATCCACCATTAATTATCTATTGTATGTTTTTAATCCCCACAATATCCCAAAGAGGTAGTTGCTATTATCTTTGTTTTCAAATGAGGAACGAGAATTCCAGGATTGTTGCCCAAGGTCACTCAGTTAGTAAACTGTGGTGCCAAGAATCAAATTCATGTGTCCGATTTCAAGGCCAGTGTTTATTTCAGTATAACACAACTGTATATTTCTCCCTCTTTGCAACCTTTACGTTAAGCTGGGAGACTAAAACTATCTAGAAAGAGGTCACTATGTACAAGAGATGGCAAAAGTGCCAAAAAATATGTATTTACCTTAGAAATAAAATTAGAAGCATTAACTTAGATTCATAGAAGCATTGAGGAAGTTAGGTATGTAAATAGATGTGCCATCACGTACCTGTAGTTCTAGATATTAGATAAGCTAAGTCTAGAGGAAAGCTACAACTTAGAAATTCATTTATATCAAAGGAAACTGGAAAAAAAGGTTGCTGCATTAATTTAAGCTGCTGTTCTCCAAGAAAAGAGTCTTAAGGTATCTAAGGAAGTGTGAACAAGCTCAGGGTGAAGGAACGCTATCATTAAATCAAGAAAACATTGAGAACTAGTTTCACAAAGCAATTGCCATAGATTCTAGTATCTTTATTTTGCAAAGTAATTTGAAAATTATGAATAATTTTCATTTTTAAGTAAGTCTAATATACTTTGAATGTATACACTTAAAAGTTTTGCTAAATTCCTAAGAAAGATTTTACTATATAATGGTGCCCTTTGTTTGCAAAGGAACACATCTACAATTTCATAATATGCAAATGAATTTTAAAAGTCCTATGTGCACATGTGGCTTCACAGCCAGCTTTCAAGGAAAATATCTCTTTGGTATTCTTAAGAATCTCAAGATATTTTTTGATTTGTGAGAATTTCATAAAGTCCTATGAACGAAATGGGAAAATATTATTGTACCCATTCACAGAAAAGGAACAAGTGACCCACAACTTATTTGGGGCTTCATTCCTAAAATGAATCAATAGAAGATTCCGCAGAATACTGAAGCCTCCAGAATAACTGTCCACAGGGCCAACCATGCTTGATGTGAGTGCTCCCAGTAATAACAGCAGGTCACCTATTTTGTTTTTCTGATTCCAAGTTCTTTCAGTATTTTATTAATCATAAAAGCGTTAAAACTCTCTTCCTTAAACTATTTTTGTATTCATGATGTCAGCATTAGCAAAAGCTAAAGAGATTTTCTGGTAGAAAAAGTCATCCAAAGAAAAATAGTCTAATAACCAAGATGGCTTGACAAGCATTATATACAGTGCTTGTATCTGTATGTGTATTACCACCGCCTCCTGGCAGAGGCAGTGTATATAGTGAACTCTGACAAACGCAAATGCTGCTTCATTTAGAGTGAAATCTCATTTACCTCAGGTAAATGCTCCTTTACTCCCAAGTAAATGCTTATTTACTTGTGAGCTATATTAAGTCTCTGGAAGAGACTTAGTTTTAATGCCAAAGGGAGAGGTCTAGCTCACTTAAAGTTGGCTCTTCCAGGCCCACTATCCATTAAGGGAGTCCAAAAGAGACTACAGTGCTATTTTTGGTGAGAAGAGTTCCATACGTACCTCCCTCCTCTTTGAGTCTACCTGATCCCCTTAAAGTTACTAGGTTCCCAGTCAAGGTGGGGGGATGTGTCTGTGTCTAATGTATTGATTGCCCTCTAGTGGATGGAGTGTAAAGATTTTTTTTTTTATTAATATGTGATGAACCTAAACACTCATCTTGGAATAGTCAAAATGCTGCCTCCATAATTTGAAGGGGCAAACTTGGGAGCTACTTTTGTCTTTGCGTTCTTACAGCACATCTTTAAATCAATTCATTTCTATACCATACTTCCTGGCTTACTTTCTCTTTTACAAGGTTATTAAAAAACAACAGGTACTTTTGCAAGTCTACCATATAAAAGGGACTGTGATTGAATCAATGAGGGGTTGAAAAAATGTGCAGTACAGGGTCTCTGGCTTTTTAAAGCTCAAATTTATCCTGGACGTGATATGTGCACCTGAAAAAAAAGCATAGAATGTCTTTTATTGCTATTAAATGCTAAATGCATCCATTAGATAAGGAAGGCTATTGGGTTTTAGGAACAAACGATAATCTCACTTCCTCCCGCCCATGATGTAATCCTGCCAGATGCTAACAGAAGTTTCCCCGTAGATAAGAGAAGAGCATTAACTGGGTCATGGGTTAAGGACGAAATAGAACTGGAGCCTTTACTAGCTCTGGACTCCAATTATATCTTTTTATTCTAGAGACTTCTTTTAATACAAGATTGTTGAGACACCTCTGATGAGGTGAGTAATCATGACTCTGTAGGTCTCTGCAGGTACGGGGTAATTTAGAACTTCTAATATAAAATATATTTAGTTAATAGTTTTTAATATATTTAGTAATAATTAAATATTAGAATGGGTCAAGGTAGGGTTGAGTGATGGACTCCATACATACCAGTTAAATCAGTTAAGTATATTGAAAAAGTTACCCAACTATTTTCCTATGAAAATTCTCCCATTTTTTTCTTCTCCCCCATCCACCCATGATCTGGAAAACCCTCCTTACTGCTATATCACAGTACATAAAGTGTTGACTCATTATTAATTGTTTAGCTCTCTCTCTCCGCTTCACTAAACCATAAGCTTTTTTTTTTATTTCCTCCAATGTTTAGAACAAGTACAGGCACAGAGTAGGCCCATAGTTCAATAAAATGTCATTAAATGAATGAATGAGTGAATAAATGAAAAGAAGTGGAAACTTTCAGCACCTGTGGAGATATTATTGGTTATGGATACCTAATAACATGTCTCAAACTATATGTGGAAGACTATTTCATCTTCCTGGCTATTTATTTAATTTGTTTGTTGCAACTATTTGTGAACACACATGTGGATCTACTAAAACTCAGATCAAAATTATACTCTTTATATTAGCAATTGAGAGAGGACCATGTTCTTACTGCTTTTTAAAGCATGCCAAATAGGAACAAAGTCAAATTAAGCCATGCAGTAAATTATCTAATGATTGAGCTGAAAAAAATGATGATCTTTTTATGGAAATTTTGATGCCAAAATTCCCCAGAAAACAATGTCTTATTATTATGATGATGAGAAAAGCGATCTGTATAAGATTAGGAAACTTAAAGGAGTAAAAGTTGCATGCTTTGAAAAACAAGATTTTTGTTCAAAATATAAAAATAGTAGATGTAGTAGTAAAGAGAATGCCATCTAAGTCTTCATGTTTGTGACTACAAAGAAGCAAGGCCTGTAGTAATATTTCGGCTATTGCATATGAATAAGTTTTAAGACAATGCACTAGAAAAGGAATCTTTAGTTGGATGCCTCTGATATCTAAATGCAGAGAAATATAAAATGGCCAAATAATGCAAGCAAGAAGACAGGCAAAAGAAAGAAAGAGAAAGCAAGAAAGCAAGCAAGGAAAAAAAAAAAAAGAATTAAGCAGTAGAACATGAGATTGACGCTCTAAGAAAATGAAGTGCGTGTTTGACTTTTTCTTAGTTCCCAAAAGATGCATTTCAGGAAAAAAAGAAAGCAAAAAGGTAAAGATAAGAAAAGAAAAAGTCACAGAAAGAATAAAACAACACGAAACTTGTCTATAAAATCCCATTCTCCTTGTATGAAAATAAGTTGTCTTCAAGTGTTAAAAATTATTTAAACATTTGCTCTCTATATTACCCTGACTGGGAGAATAACATAGGCCACAGGCAAGAAGAGGAGAAGCCCTTGGGAGCATAAAAGTGAGGTGTCTCTGTTCAACTGCTGCTCTTCTGTACATCCTCATTAAAAGAAAAAAAGGTGCGCATTTTTCCTTTCCTGTCTCAGCAGGTACAGAACCCACGCTGATAGTCACAATATTCAGGAAAAAAAAGCCAAGACCCAAATTCACCAAATTTCTGACCACTGGCCTAGGGTTACTAGAGATATCTAGCTCTTCCCTTACAACAATATAGTACTCTGAGGAAAAAATACTTTTACTGTCTGAAAATTTGGCTTTAAACTTGACTAATTTAAGACCAAATGTGAGCGCTGGAGCTCTTTTTTTCTCTTCTAGCTTCAGGACTGGACTAGAAGCATTTGACTTGCCTATCCCCTTAGGGATACTTTAAGAACAAGGATAGCAAGGACCCTGTCGATCTTGTTCATTACTGTCTCCCAGCGCCGAGAGAAGTTGGCACGGAGTTGATACACAATAAATACTGATGGAAGTCAGTGAAAAAGTTGAGTCCAGTGGCACCCCGTCCTCCTTTTTTCTTGGTCCTTCCTTGGATCTGCCTACTCTAAGGGCAGCAGCGGGAAGTCAGGAGGGTATCTTTTCTCGTGGACTCATTACCTCAGCTCCTCAAGGCAAAGAAGGAAGAAGAGGGTAATTCAAAGAAATTCAATAGCAAGAGCCAAGAGATTGCTGGCTCTAGTTAAGTTCTATTCAGAATCCCTTTATTCTATCCCCCGAAAGCCACACATCCTGGTTCTGTTGCTTAATTTTATTCTTGGAGAGGTAAAGGGCCTGTGAAAAGATGGAAAGCCTTGAGTTTTCTACAGGGTAGAGTGTGTAGCCACCTAGTACAACCCAGACCACATTTAATAAATAGATTTGTTGAATAGTCATAACTACTGTGAGGCCTAGTAGATGCATCACAAATGCTCTCCCACTTGAAGTCCAATCAAATCCATTGATCGTTTTCTACAGTTGACCTAATGCTTTACTTTTCATGATGTGTAAAATATGCCCCCAAAATCAATCTCGGTAAAAATTAAGTGTTTGTTTTCTGAGAGGAGTACTTAGGGAAAGAATACCAATATTCATACTTAGACATCAGTGGAAATGCAGTCAAAATGTCCCCCCTGATGTCCCCTCTGATTATTTGGTGCAGGAACAGTATTTCTGTATTTATGATACATTTCCTCTATTGCAAAAATACCTGGGCTAAATGTAGGGTGATGCTTTTAGCCGAAATAATTGCTGGATTCATATGTAGATGATATATATAATTCTACAGAAGCCCCTACGGATTTCTTATCAAATTTTCAACAGTGGTTAGAAAAGAGCAGCATGAAATGACAAATGTACTTCTTAGTATGAATTCATTTGAACCCCAGAGTGACCATAATTTTCTTGTTGGGACCCTAAATTTCTGGGTCCATTGAATGAACCCCATGGGTCACATTTGTCAGGATATTCTAGTTATTAAGAAGATCTCTCCTAGAAAAACAAAACAAAAACTCACCATGTTTTAATAGTTTTATTTTTAGCATCAAAATGAATAACTGTTAAATTTAATATTCAATTTAAAATAAAACGTACATCAAGGAGTTTGGAAATGTTTCCACTCATCTAAATAGCATTTGATAGGAAATAGAACACATACTTTAAGTCTGAGGACTCAGGACAGTTTCTTTTTTTATTATCTGGACTTGCCGTCTCACTTCTGACATGGTGAGGCCTATGGTGAGAAAATAGGATGGCAAGAGAGCTAATGTTAGGATAGGGAAGGGAAAAGCGTGCTGTGCATACAGGTTTTCAGGAATTTAACTCATGAAGAACTGTGAAGGGGACACATCCAATGGGTCAGAAGAGAGAGCAACTCTGTGTAGCATATGGATGTGCCTATAAAAAGTAGACTTTTTTCTTTCTCCAAGGACGTCTATTAATAAAAAGTGTTATGTGTATGTAAATAAAAATAACAACCGTAAAAACAGCAGCAATAACAGAAACAACCACTATTTACAGAAACCATTTACTGCATGCTTACCATGTGCAAGGCACTGTGCTAAGAGATTTCCATGACTGATGCTATTGGCAGCATTCAACCGCGTACTGATAGAGCTAAAAGAGGTAGCGTTCCCTCAATCTGTTCTCATCATCGACCCTCACACATAGACAAACAGCTGGTGCACCTCAGGGGTTACAGTGACAGAGACTTTGTAATGCAAACAGAAAATAGAAAACTGTGAGAGTTTTGTTAGAATGATGACTATAAGCAACCCATTATACGTATTTGTCTAGCCACTTAATGTCTTTGCTCACCTATATCTGCTAACTTGGATTAATAAAACACTCTCAGTGGAGTTGAGAAGCTAGTGAGTGAAGTTAGGTATGTGTATAAAACAATAAGAAAGGGAAAAAATGAAGGAAATGAGAGAGGGTATGGAGGAAAGCAGAGGAAGGGGGAGGAAGCAAAGCTGAGTGTGGACTGAATAAGAAGCATCCTCTGAAGATTCCAGATTTGACCACTGTCATTACAGAGTTAAGAGTTTGCTTTTATATCCTCTTTCTTGGACACAGTCAGTGGGTACTAGAACATGTCCACAAACTCATGGTAGTACCACAGAAACAGTTTCATTTGAAAGCTAATTAATTGTTCTGCCTATGCTTCCAAATGTTAAAAAAAACAAAAAAAGCTTCTTGCACTTTGCAGTCACTTCATTTTTTTCATCAGATGCTTACTCTCACATCAGGGAGGACATTCTATAGCTCTAAGATCCTTGTAGAGCTTAAATTCTGTAATGCAAACCACCCCAGAATTTTCCATCTTCTTTGATCAATGACAAGAATCCCTAGTGGAAATCAGCCCCTGATTTCATTTCAGGAACTATAGTGGATGCTTGGGTGGTATTTACATCCATGCTATGAAACCTCTCGTTTATTTCATATGTATTATTTGCCAGAAAGATAACTTCTTTCCATTTCACTTTTAAAGAAAAAATTTACAAGCCAATGGCACGATGCTCAAATTGGAGTTAAACGCAGCAAAGAACTCATACCCACAATGTAACAGCGCTTTGCTGATGTTTCATGTATGGCACCAAGCGGCAAAGGTACAACTCCACCGAGCCTTTGATCTACATTAAAAGCACAGGGTACCCTTGTAGACTCAAACTTTAATAGCCACAGAAGCGAAACAAAACCAAACCAAAACACCCTCTAGAATTTACTCGTTAGGATATATATGCCTCTCTTCTTTTTTCACTAGGCAGTTTTCTCCTGTTGATTCTTTTGTGCCATTTCTAAAATGTGTCTCTCAGCACTATAAATCTGAAGGGAAAAATCAGCACCTCTGCAAATTAACTAGTGCAAAGGAAAATGAAAGAAACATCTCCTTTCCTGATATTTGACTCATTGAAAATTCAGCTATTTATCAGGTTCCTTAAGCCCTATGCCCTGCAAAAGAGACAAGCTCTACCCTGCCATCGCATGTACATCACAGTGGCCCAAAATCTTTCCTCAAAGCAAGCAGGCCCCTAAAGAATTGAGATGTAACACTATGGATATCTCCTGGCCTCTGCATCAGAGACTGAATGTCGGCAGTGACTCAAGTGGCTTAACCATGTATTATCAGGAGTAAATACTGTTAATCTTCAAAAACATGCAAAACCCTGTTGTCTTCCCATTAAAATGTGAATGAGTGCTGAACATTTGAGTATTTCAAAGAAGAATATGAAAGAGACTATACACTATCTGAAGAGGTGGTGCATAAAGTAGAAAGTGTCAAAGGCTCCTGGGAAATATTGCAGCTCCGTGGCAAAGGAAGGAGAAAACTGATTTCTGTGTTTTTGTAGCTGTATTCACAGCATCAGGCAGAACTGTTTTAATGTTAAAACGCCCCCTAATACCCCAAGAGTCCGTGCTTTTCAGCTTGTAAAACTTAGTCAACATGCAGGTCTAGAAGGACTCAAGTGTTCTTAGTCACACAGCTGATTTACAGCGACTGGCTATAATGGAGAAAGTATCATCTTGTAAGCCTTAGGGTATCTCAGAGTGGGGGGAAACCAAGAGGGAGTCTTTTATTTCCGCTTTACTTACTCTTACAAGGAGGATAGGAGTAGGTGAAGGAAAGAATGCAGGGAGCCTGCACAGAGGGGAAAAAAACATGAAACACAGTTCTCCGACTTCTCTGTTTGCAGACTGCCGATTTTTCTTTCATTATTCAGAAAAAAAAATATTTTTCTCCAAACTCGTGAATATTTATGGTCTTTTCTCCTGGTTAGAAAAACCAACTTTATTATGGAAAGTGAGCAGGGTCTGCAAAAATTACAAACACAATGAAATGCATTCTAAATTCCTTACAGCTAATCTCATTATAAATGTGAAATTTGCTTCAATGAGGGTAGGCAAGAATATATTTAAAACACACTAATTTAAAACATTAATAAATAAAAGTCCCCCAAAATAGTGAACCCTAGGTGCTCTGGCAGGAGCCTTTGGGGAAGGACTATTGGTGGCAGCCAGTGCAGGACAGAAGAGGTTGAACTCCAAGCTAGATGAGAGTTAATGTGGCCAGTAGGGGGCTCAGCTCGGTAGAAAGCAAACCCCAGGCAAACAGAATGGTCCCTGCAGAATCGTCACAATGTTAGTGTAGGCCGAATGAGAGCCCTTTAGAAAGGTCTCATAATCTGAATGTTTGTTTCTCCTGTGTGACAAATCTCACAAATGCTACTTGGTGGTGGCATATTACGTTTGCCCCATTTGGTTTGCTGTACCTTCTCACACTGTTGTGATAACAAAAACCCTTTAATGCATCTTAGCTGCAGATGTCCTCTTGCTTTTGTATCTCAAAAGGAACAGCTAAAAACCTGCCAGAGGCACTGCCTGCCCTGCAGGTTTGTTCTCTTATCATCCATTTTAGCTGATGCATTTGTACACCTTATATTTCCGTACCATAGTTCATTTCGTCCAGAAGGGATTTTGAAGGAATGCATGTTGTGTCAAGGGAACCAAGGACAAATTGGGCAAAATGAGACTAATTTTATCATGCAGGGGATGGGGCAGCTGCAGCACAGAAAGGAACCACCACTGAACAGTACGTTATAAAACCCCAAACCACTCCTTTTGGAGACTGTGTTTACACCTTACATGGAGAATGCCCTCTGCCCTTTAATAGCAGTACTGTGACTTCCTGATATGTTGCTTTGGCCCTGAAGAATCAGGCCACATAAAACTGGAATGCTCTATACTTAAGCAGCACCTTTCATCCGACAGGCTAAATCCCCCTTACAACCTCTGGTTCATTAACTCTCATAATACCTTCCTGAGGTGACATGTATAAACCCCATGGTTTATAGATGGGGTAACAGAAAAGTCACAACACAGTTAGCTGGCTTTCTCAGAATGTTACAATATATCCTTTTCCACAATGACAATTGATTATAGAGCTCTGGGCTCCAAGGGTGTAGACATAACAATTCCCAGGGAAGTGTCTTGTGAACCTGAAATGCCGCTGAAATGGCATGCATGCAACTACAGGGGAAAAAGAAACACTGTTCTGTATCAACGACATTATACAAGAGGAACATTTGACCATATGCACCAGGTTGACATCATTGCATCTTGAAAACACTTTCCCAAGTAGAGCCTGACATCAATGCAAGCAAGAGTATCTAGCATCTTCAGTCTGACGAGCACAAATGGGCAGAGGAAGAGGCTAGGAGCAGGCCAGGCCATGGCATGGGTGTGAAGTTAGGACACAATCCCAGAGGCAGCATCTGGGACAGGTAACAATGGTTCAGAAAAGAGCCATTATCTTAAAACGCCAAAACCAGGGGGAGGCCAATTTAAGAACCAATGCAAGCAAATCTTTTAAGAGACAAAGGAAGAGATTCAGTCACGAGTTAGACCATATGCATTCCTGCCCTATCATCTGTGTGGTTTAAATAAGAATACTGCATATATAGTCATTTGAACACTTTTGCTCTCTGATGTTTTCATTGTCATCATCATCGGCATCGGCATCGTCATCATCATCACCACCACTATCACATTCCTCATAATTAGAGTAAGAGAGAATCTTGATGATTCTCCTCCCCATGGTCTAGATAGTAGGCTACACAATTGTGGACCAAAGTGAGAAAATTCAGCTCCCTCTGTACGGTAATAGAACAGGAAGATGAGCACATGCCTCCTGCTAGTCACTTAGTAGGCATTCCACTTCTCTGGAAGGTGCAGCAACATTCCCTTAGCACCAACTCTCTTTCTTTTCAAGTTTACTTTCTGTACAGCAGAGAGAGAAGGTCTAAACTGGTAGCTGTGAATAGGTCCTTTGGAGAGAAAATTGTTGTGCTGCAGCCAAAAAATAGTGAGGCTGCCTTGATCTTTAGAGAAAACACATTCCTTCGTGTGTGCGGCTATCTGTGCATGTGTGTGTGTATGTGTGTGTTGGGAGGGTGAGGAGAGAGAACAGAGGAAGAGAGGAGAATTAAGCTCATCATTAATATGCCAGAGATGGCAGTACAGAAATGGCTCCTGAAGACACCATCTGGTAGAGGGGACAAAAGTGTGTATCGCGTTTGTTATCCTGGTGTAATTTATTTCATTTCACATGTATGAGCTGTTTATCTTCACCCTAATATTGACTCCCCATAAGGTGAGAAGTCTATGAATATTTAGAGGTGAAATCTTTCTCTGCGCCCAGGTTTTTATCTGGCACTGGGATAAGTATAAAATGATTTCACCAAATTCCTGAATTTAGTTTTGTATTTGATGTGTGAAACTTTTCAAAAGGATGGAGGCTGATGCTCATAGGGGACTGAAGCAGTTTATGCTGTTCCCTTTTTGTTGTGTTGTTTGGTTTGCATTTACCAAGGAGTCATTTGAGGGTAATTTATAAAAGTTATGTCTCCAGTGTTAGAGTGTTGCCTCTAGTGACATTTGACATGTTATTAATGTGGGGGATCAGAATTGGCCACCTCAAGATGTGTCTCTCTCTACCTTGCTCCGAAGGACATTTGACCTCCCCCCCTCCCAATTGTTTAAAGGAATTCGGGATGGGCCCAAGGACAGGCCTCACCTTGGAAGACTCTGGGTATCGATAAACCAGGAGAGTCTTTGCTACACCCATTCTTATCAAAGTTCTTTTTGCCAAATATTTACATTTGTAAGGGAAATCTCCAGTTGTAAAGATAGCTCCTTCTCTGTAGGGGGAAGAGAGGTGGATGACCTTATCTCTAGAAACTGGTCAGTGTGGAAGGAGAGGCCTTAAATCTGCATAATAACTTTATTGTGCTTTTCTTGTAATCCCTCGTGGCTGACACTCCCAACTGCCCCCCCCCCACCCAAAATCCTCATTTGTCTATATAAGAGGAGAATCTCCACCATTTTGTTGAGAGACACTTCCTGGTCTCTCCCATATACAGGTTTTATAAAGCTTTGTTTGACTTTTCTCCTGCTATTCGGCCTCATGTCAATTTAATTTGTAGCCCAGCCAGAAAGGACCCAGAGTGGATAGAGAATGCTCTTTCTCCCCATCAGTAACATTCTGGAATAGGCCCAAACTCAAGCGCTGCACCATTGCACGGAAAAGTCCTCATACCTACAATTCTTGATAGAGAGAACAAAACCTTCTGACCAGTCTTATCAGTGACACATGTATTTACTACATGGCATCTTGACTATTTTCTCCTTCATGCTCTATAGGATACCATTTATTTGAGGGATGAAGTAGATGAAATATTTTCCCACCCTTAAATTTCAGGTGGAAGAGGAATGAACTGGGGTTTAATAAAAAAAATTCTTTTTAACAGTGGACTCTTACTGAAACCCTGATGCTTCCTGGTTTTATTTCATCACTCTCCCAGGTCTTTGCTTGCCTGCTGCCTTTCTGTGAAAGCTTCAAGTGATTCTCTGACAGGAGCAGTGGAGCTGGGTATCAACGAGAGAAAAGCATTGGCAGAAATTTCCCACTCACCCTCACCTATTTGATCCAGGGTTGGCAAGTGTCCCTGTAATTCTCATGTTTGAGAATAGTTCCTTGCATTTGCTATCACTTTGACTAAAAGATGATCTATTAACAATGTACGGACTCTTGAATTTATAAAGAATTTTATCCCAGTTTGTCATAGACTTAAAAATTTGGGGTCAGGGACATAAAATATTTGAAATAAAAATTTGATATCCCCTGAGTGATGCAAAGTGCAAAAAGCAGAGATAATAAAACACAGAAGTCTTACAGAAATCAACTCCCTTTTCTATATCCTATTCTTCTGAATCCCATTTCTACCATTAGACTTTTTCTAATGTCTTTCCTGAAGTGGTTGGACTTCAGCAGATTGGTGCTGTGCTATCATTTCTTGACCAAAGGAGGCTGCTAATGAGTTGCATTTTTTCCAGCTGACTCTTAATGATCCATTTTCACAAAATCAGTTGCTAACACCCCAGCCGCAGGGCCTAAAATATCCTGACTGGCCCTGTGCTCACTGCTGCACACTGGCTGCCCTTCATCAAGGAGCTGAGATACCTCCAAGTACATCATGGAACTGCAGAGTCTACAGAACGAAGGAACCCACAAGGAGTGTGTCTAGCCTCTTGTTACTAAAGAAATTATATAAGGAGCTCCCTTTGAGGTCTATTTCTTCTTCAATATCCATGTCTAAGTCAACACTAGCCCTGAGATGACATTGCTGGTGAGTTGTAAAGCTCTGTTAGTTGTCTATAGTAAGCAGTACCCTGGAGAACCTGCAAGTGTTGCTCTCTCTAAATAGTCAGAGCTGTTCCATCCTAAGAATAGCAAATTGGAATTCATGTTGAACAATCGAAATCTCCAGATTCCACAAGTCATATATATTTAGATCTCTGGACTTGATTCCAAAGACCTAGAATCATTTTTATTTTACTTTATCTATCTAATTTACTTATTTACTTGGTTTTTTAGTTAGTTACTTGCTGTAAACTGAAGGAACTGTCTCTTTTCAAAGCTCTCTTCTGCCACCGGATGATGCATGCATTCTGGCAACCACAGTAATCATGCGTCTATTCCAATTCAGCGAGGATTCTTCAGGGGAAACAGATTTCCTAGGCGTTCCAGGTATTGCACTTTAAAGAGGCTGCCATGAAGTACAACACGTTCTGCAGTAACACGCTGGGTATGTACGTAGGCCCTTGGGCAGCCAGATAGGCCCTTGATGTTGCTAGTGTCAGGCTGATTTGAATAAGTCTTCCAGGTAAACTAATGAACAAAGCACTCAAGGCCAGATATGCATACTAAACGCATGGATATTTGTCCACTCCCATCAAGACTCTCCATAAGAACAGAAGAGGCAAGATTTCTTTCTTTTTCGTGTGTGTGTCCATGCTATACATGAAATGATTTCTTAGAAGATTATTAGGAAAAGTACAAAAAAGAGTGAGTCTCAAGAATATAACAGATAAAATAAAAATAAGAAAAAAAACCCAGTGATGGCACCTCATTTTAGGGAGAATTTTCACTTTACTCAAAATGAGATTCTTGAGTCATTCATTTATTTATTCACTCATTCACTCCATAAATATATGTTTATGACAGGCACTGGGTTAGATGCAGGAGCTATGGTTGTGAACAAAACTTCTAAGTGCCCTGTCCTCATAAGGCTCACCTTCTAGTTGAGGAAACAGATAACAAACAAGTAAGGAGGTAAATGCACAGGATGATTGATTCCAGATTGTGCTAAGTACTCTGAAGGAAACAGAAGAGGATGGTAAATTAAAGGATAGCAGGGCTTGGAGTAGGAGCAGGAGGTAATTTATAAACTGAGATGTGAAGAATGAGAAGGAGTTAGCTTCACATAAAGCAGAGAGAAGAGCATTGCAAGCATAGGTAACTGCCCCAAGGCACAAGGAATTGGTATTTTCAGGAAAGATAAAGGAAGCTGGAGTGTAGCTATAATCAAGGCCACAGTCCACATAGCTCAGAACTGCATTTCAGACAGATACACCAAAGGACAGCATGGGGAAGGATAGAGTTTTTCTCCACAAGTTCACATTCAGGCAGGGGCATCTCTCACTTCTCTTACTCTGAATTTCTCACCCACAAATTGACTAGAACCATCTTGAACCAATTTATGACAGCTTATATTGCTTTTTAAGGTATAATGAACTAGTTAGCTACCTGCAGTTTAGAGTAATGTATCCTTTCTATCTGCCCCAAATTGACCTCTTTGAATCTTCAAAATGTCACCTTTTATTTCTAATGCTCTGAGACATGAGATGTCTGCTCTCATCTTTTCTACACAATCTAGACTTTTACTTACCTTAGAAAAATTCACCTTTAATCTTCATTTCATCCAGATTGAAGACTTTTGATCTTTTTAAGTTTGTTCTTATCGATTATGCCCTCTATCCCCTTAATTATTCTATGGCTTATAGGGTGACTCCACATAGGAAGAATTGGTATAGCGTCCTTTGTGGCATCTGAGGGGTTAAAAAGGCCTCCATGCCCCCAAAACACTTTTCCTCCTTAGCCCAATAGGTTGAATACAATGTTTACATTTGTGACTTCTTTGGATTAAGTGATTGAAGACCTTATTTGCTAGTTAAGGGAGGTAACAATTAGCTCCTTAGACAAAGCCCTTTCTGAGGAAACAGCACTCTGAAGAAGTTATGGGAGAGGGTTGAACGCCTGGAGATGGGAAATCAGAATTAAATTCCTGGATCGCCCTTTTACTTATTCTGTGAGTCTAGATGATTTCTGCAAAGGTGTACAATATACTGGTTGAGAATAGGGGGCCGGATTCACACAAATCTGATCAGAACTGATTAGAATCCTGGCTCCACCACTGACTAGCTGGGCAAATCATTTAACTTCTGTGATCTTTATCTTCCTCATGTGTAAAATGAGGGAACCAACTGTGCTTAACTCATAAGGCTGTTGAAATATCAAATGAAATAATGTAGGTAATATGTTTGGTCCACAGTTAGCCCACACTGCAAGGTTAGTATAACTGTTAACCTTTCTGAAACTTTTCCTCTCCTATCTGTAAAATGGCAGCAATATTTCACCAAATCACAAGTATGCAGCGAAGATTTAGAGTCTTGTGTTTGTAATGTGAATAGAGTAGTTAAGAGATTGATGTATATAGAAGGAAGCAGGAAAGAAAACATTTAGAGGCAGGAAATAATCACCTCAGAGGATGCAGTGCTGCACCACTCAGATCCCTTTTGCAATTGAAGATCTTATTCCTCCAGCTTTTGGGAGTGCTGTGAGCAGATGTCTCTCAGCTTTCAGCTTTCTCCAGAATTGCAGGCGGTGTCCAATCTGTACCCACCCCCAGAGGAACTTATCATCCAGCGGGAAGGAAGAAAAAAGCCTGGGTTCTTTGTCCAGCCTGCCACAACTTTGAAGAGCCATGACTAATTTTAAAATTCCCATGGGGTCAACTAAGGACTTCCCTGAGTCTACATCACAGCCCAAATTTTCCTTCCCAATTACACTTTCTTCCTTTCCCTTGCTTGGGTGAGATCCCAAGAGCACTCTACAATAAACCTCCTGCATTCTAGTCTCTGTCTTAGTCTTTTTCCTGGGAACCCAGTCATGTGCCCTGTCCCATCAAGAACTCTTCCTTTGGCTCTAGAGGTTGCTACTTCACTTTTGGTTTGAGATTGGTTGCTAAGTGAAATTTATTTCCAGATATCTCAATTTAATCATATTTTGAGCTTGCATTCACATGGACTGCAATCATTTTTGAAGTAACCTTTTCACTGTAAAATAAAACAGAGATACAAAACACACACGCAAAAATGTAGCTCAAAATATTATGAGGCGAACACCCTTGTAACTCCCATCTAGGTCAAAAAATAAAATTTTATCAGACACCCAGAAGCCCGTCCATGTGTCTCATCCTAATCATAACCCTCCTCCATCCCTGGTAACCACAAAATTAAAACAATTCCTCACACTTTATAGTTTTATCACACAAACATGCACCCCTAGATATCATAGTCTGGTCATTCTCATTTTTTTTTCAATTATTATGTTCTTTAGGTCTCTTTTAATCTACAAATTTCTCCTCCATTTTTAAAAATTTTCCCTTACAATTTATCTGTTACAAACTTGGGCCATCTGACCTACAGTTTCCCAAGGTCCGTATTTTGCCGATTGCATTCTTATTGTGCTGTTTAATATATTCCTCTCTCCTTGTTATTTCCTGCAAGTTGGCAACTGGATCCAAAATTTGATAAACTCAAGTTTGACCCCTTTGGGAAAATCTGATCATGTTATATTCTTTTCTCAGGGGACAGGTAAGGTCTAGCTATCTCTCTTATTGTCATTAGGAACTCAATGTTAGATGCCTACATTTATTAATTGACTGCATGTGGAATATGATGATAGTCTAAATCTATCATTTCTGTTTTAATTATTAGTTAGAATACTTTCATAAACAAGCACTTTTCCACATATTCTAATTGGTACCAAGTGGTAAAATTTATATAAGAAAGGCAGGATAAATCCTTGAGTGTTTTCCTTTATTTACCAGAAAATGAGCTGGTTAACTATCATCTTATTTAGGTTACTAATTTTTATGTATTGATGTCAATATGAAATTATGAATTTAAACATATTTGATGAATTTCAAACCATTTTGATTATTATTCTAATTGAAGCTCAAATTGTCCCATCTCTGTCCAGTGAGAGCCTGTCTAATTTTGCTCCTGAGTCCAATTTGACAGGACCAAAGTAGTTTTCTAGAGCTTCCTTGTTATCTGATATAACCACATGTTGTAATCTTATCATGTACCCTTCCCATCCCAGACCTTTTCTCTGTAGAGAAATAGAATCAGCCATTTCTCCAAAATAGCTTGTTTCATTTTAGTGGAAAATGGTATTTCAAGACCATTGTTACAGGCTTAGCCATTGTTTCCAAGCATTTCAATAGATATAAATAGAAAATTACATATACTATATATAAATTACATGTAAAATTATAATTGTATATATTATATATGTTTTATAGAGTATATACATTATATATACATTATATATTTATAATACATACATATACAAAATTATATAATATCTAAAACATAATATGCATATTAGAACTATAATTTTACATATGACATATATATTATATATGTATATATAATTTCCTATCTGTGTATATAATTCTGAGTTTATATCAATTCTTTCAATTCCAAAGCAGTAGTACGGGATTTTTACTTACCCTTTACTATGCTACATTTACATCTCCTTCTTTCTACATGAAGAACCCTGCTTCTCAAAAATACAGAGGATTATACAATTCAGTTATCACACAATTGCTCACTTGCTTGATCTAATAACACACCAAACAGTCCCAGGATAACAATACTAAAAATATCCCAATATTGTCACTGAAAATAGTTAATTTTTTTGTATTTACTTTCTCCCTACACCCCCTTCATTTTTTATAATTGTGCAATATCCACTTTGGTATAAAACAGTCATTTAGATGTATACTTTTTCTGTTATAATGTTCATTTAATCTCAGTTCCACAGGTTATTATATATTTATTGCTCACCACCAGTCCTTATGTTGCTGTTCCTCTCGTGATTATGCTTGTTTAAGGCTTATCCTCTAGATTTCTCAGAAAATGATCGTAGGAAATATATTCCTTGAGTTTTTGAATGTGAATGATATATTTTCCCTTTACACTTTTTTCTCAACCTTTATTGAGATATAATTGACAGATAACATTGTGTAAGTTTAAGGTGTACAGTGTGGTAATTTCATACAAATATACATTACCACAATAAGGTTAGTTAACACATCCTTCATTTCATATAATTACCATTTTTTTGTTGTTATTATGGTGAGAACATTAAAGCTCCTACTCAGCAAATTTCATGTATGCAATACAGTATTGTTAACTATAGTTACTATGCTGCACATTAGATTCCCAGAATTTATTGATTTTATAACTGAAGGCTTATACCCTGTGACCAATATACCCTCATTTCCCACTCCTCTCAGCCCTTGGCAACCACCATTCTACTCTCTGTTTCAATGAATTTGGCCTTTTTAGATTTCACATATAAGGAAGGTCTTACCGTTTTGTCTTCTCTGTCTGACTTATTTCTCTTAGCATAATGCCCTCAAGGTCCACCTATGTTGTTGCAAATGGCAGAATTTCCTTCTTTTTATAGCTGAATAATATTCCATTGCATGTGTATACCATGTTTTCTGCATCCATTCACCCATCAATGGACATTTAAGTTGTTTCCATGTCTTAGCTATTGTGAATAATGCTGCAATGAACATGAAAGTGCAGGTATCACTTCGAGATAATGATTTCATCTCTTTGGATATTTACCCAGAAGTGGGATTGCTGCATCATATGGTAGTTCTACTTTTAATTTTTTTGAGGAACATCCATACTGTTTTCCATAGTGGCTGTACCAATTTACTTTCCCACCAACAGTGCACCAGGGTTCCCTTTTCTCCACATCCCCACCAGAATTTATCTTTTGTCTTTTTTATAATATCCATTCTAACAGGTGCGAGGTGATATCTCATTTGATTTACATTGCTCTGATAATTAGTGATGTTGAGAACATTTACACGTACCTGTTGATCATTTGTATATTTTCTTTGGAAAAATATCTATTCAGGTCCTTTGCCCACTTCTAAATCAGATTGGTTTTTTGCTATTGAGTTCCTTATATATTTTGGATATTAACTCCTTATCTGATATGTGGTCTGAAAATATTTTCTCCCATTCTGTAGGCTGTCTTTCCATTTGGTTGATTGTTTCTTTTGCTGTGCAGAAGCCTTTTAGTTTGACATAGTCCCACTTGTTGATTTTTACTTTTGTTGCTTGTACTTTTGGTGTGAAATCCAAAAAATCATTGCCAAGACCACTGTCTTTTTCTTATGTTTTTTCTAGAAGTTTTACAGTTTCAGGTCTTACGTTTAAGCCCTGAATCCATTTTGAGTTAATTTTTGTGTCCGGTGTAAGACAGGGGTCCAATTTCATTCTTTTGCATGTGGTTATCCAGTTTTCCCAGCACCATTTGTTGAAGAGACTATACTTTCCCCATTGAGTATTCTCGGCTCCCTTGACAAATATTAGTTGACTATATATGTATGAATTTATTTCGGGGATCTTGATTCTGTTCCATTGGTCTATGTATCTGTTTTTATGTCAGTACCATACTGTTTGATTATTATACCTTTGTAATAAAGTTTGAAATCAGGAAGTATGATGCCTCCAGCTTTGTTTTTTCTCAAGATCCCTTGGGCTATTTGGGGTCTTTTGTGGTTCCATATGAATCTTAGTATTATTTTTTCTATTTCTGTGAGCCTTTAATTCTAAAGTGAGTTCTTCTGGATGCAAAACCTTGGCTCACATTTTCTTTTCTTGAGTACGTTATATGTCATTCCATTTACTTGTGGCATAAAGCATTGCAAAAAAATCTGTAATCATCTAATTTTTATTCCATTATATGTACATGTTCTTTTTTAAAAAATATATATATGCCCAGAGAATCTTTCTTCTGTTTAAAGCTCAGTAGTTTTACTAGAATATGAGAATAGCGTTGTGCAATGAGTGCAGTTCCCAACACCAAATGGTAAGTGTAGTGCAAGTCCAAAGCAAGGTCTTCAAACCTCACTGTTTTGAACAGTTTGCATGAAAGGTTAAAAGAGACTATAAGCATCCATCAACATGTAGAAAGAGTCTATAAACTGGTAAAGTGCCAGTGATTCCTACTCTTTCACCTGCTCACTAGCCTATGGACTTTGACTTTCTGACCATGGACATTCATTTTTTTCCTTTTATGTGGGACTCCTGATAACTAAATACAAGTTGTTGGTAAAACCACAACAGTTAGCATATTCATTAATTTAATTAGGACCTTATTTACACTTCTGCTGTCAACCATAATCATTTGTTTATTTGAACTACAGTCACCTGACTTCATTAGAAGCATCAGTAGCTGTCAGTAAATGAAAGTGTGCGTGACTTTCATAATTAAGTGTAAATTTAAGAGGCTTGCTTTCTAATAGGATAGACAATGTTTTCACAAGGTGACAATGGAAATCAAGGACAGGGTCCTAGTTAAACTTAGCCTTTGTGATAAGGTTAAAGATAGGGCACTAATTAACGTGGATGTTGTTTTCTGATGATGCTCCCCACTAGGTCTTTAGTCCCAAAGATCACTGCTTAGGTAACCTCCCCCTTTTTTCAAAATAGAACATGTTTAAGCGAGCTAATAAAGGCCCTGAAGCAGGTTTCATGAGGTATCATTTCACTCTGATAACTGCATATTTCTCTGGTCCAACCTAGGAAAAAATGATATTGCTCAAAAAAAATTAAAGTCCCTTCCTTAGCTCAGCTCTTACCATTAACAGAAGAAGCAAAGTTTGGTGAAAAGAAGATGAGTTTGGAGTCAGAAGATTTGGTGTTTGATCTCTGGTTCAAATACTTACTAGCTGAGTGAGCTTGAACAAGTTATCAAACATTTCTGTGCTCAGTGCCATCATCTGAAAAGTGGAGGATGGTGACATATTTGTTCTATCTCAAATAAATTACAGATGGAGAAAATGTTGTAAATTGTAGGATGATAGGTAATTTCTTTGCATTATGTATATTTTTTCTGACTCATTTATTATGGAGTTTCAGAATGAACATGAAAAATGGATATTGAGTGTGGTTTCTGTTGGACTTGTTAGTGCATCTTCTGTGTAACCACATCAGGTAATTCATATTTGAAAACTTATTTGATGCATGAAATGGATATAGAAGGAAAGGGAAAAAAAAACTTTAGGGATGGCCTGACACAATGGCAATGTTAGTTTAGCTTCATTTTGAATTATATCATCTCTTGTGAATTGGCTTGGGAATCACTTTTTTAAAGTGACGTGTCTATTCTTTTACCTTAGTAATTACAACCTAGTCAACAGAACTGATTTTCATTTATGGGTTGGGATTGTTCATTTTTCATAGGCTCATCCTTGTTAACACTAGCCCTTGCTAATAGAAACAGGGCCTGGCGGCCAACAAAACTGTAAAGGAAGCCAAATTAGTCCTTGGCTATTTTTCTACACCCATGACCCCCATCAGCATCTTCTCCTCCTTTTTGGCAGGCTCTCCTCCCTATCCAACTGCCTATTTCCTAGCCAGCTTGTGTTGTCACCTGGATGTCAGCTCAGTTGATACCCAATAATTTGGGTGTTAGAAATAACCAGTTTAAGGTATATCTCCTCTCAGTGTTAAAAGGGGACTCATGAAAGAGAAGAAAGGGCCTTACGTACTCTGCACATAGGATTTTACTTTTTAGATACAAAAGGTGCAGAAACTCAAATTGGATCTTACCAAAAACAAAAGAGCTATACAAGAAACAAATAAACAAAACTTATAAAAACCTGATATTGACTTATTTTCGTGTGATTTGCTTCTTTCTCATGGACATAGATCATAGAAAAAAAAAACTGAATTAAATGCCGGCACTAACTCACTAGGTTCTTGTTAATCCTGGTTTTACTCTAAATAGCAACGCAGAATGCAGTAATAATGGTCAAGGACTATTAAAAATATGAATGGACGCTGTCATATTCCAAAATGGGTAACAAGGGAAGGGACTTGTGCATCAGAGAAAAAGGAATCCAATTAGTGGTAAGCAGCTAGCCACCTGAATATCATTTAGTACAGGTTTACAGCTAATGTCACCACAATCTGTATTTAGTTCTTTGAACTCATAACTGAGAACTCAGAAAAAAATTCAGTTCTGAGTAAAATAGGCAACCTTGGACCCTGCCTTATACATTGATTCCCAGATCTTGGCCTGATACAAAGCTGCCACTGCATGGATGATAGCCCTAGGGCCAGTTTCACTGACCCTCATGAGACAGACCATTTTATTCCCGACTGTGGGAAGCTTCAAAGAACAGAAAGGATACTTCACTGTGAATGTCAGTGGAGAAAATGCATGAATATAAAGGAAAAAAAAATTAGTAATACAAAGTCAACCTCTTCCCTAACACCCACCAAGGGTCACCTGCACCTAGTATATTTGGGAAAAAATAGTTTTATCTCACACTCTTTTCTGAATTATCCACTTGATAGCTGCTTCTTAATTCGATATACTCTTCCTTGTTGCTCTTAGTTTCACAGAGGACCACTGTTTGCTTTGGTGCACATCACTGCCTGGAACTCTGTGATTATTTACCCCTTGATGTGATTCTGCTATGAATACATTTGCCTATAGGGGAAGGTGATGTGGAAATAGCCATCTTTGTCTTTGTTACATCTGTATGGGATAGCACTGGTAAGGATTTTTAAAAAACAGTATAATTTAGTAAAATATTACAAGTAATAAAAGGAAATTGCAAATTCAGAAGAGAAATGTAAAACTATATGCTAAATATGACTGTACCAATAGTTCAAGGGAAAAATATCTTAAGATCTTCACGTAATTTTCACTCATGGACCCCGATAGTTCCTTGCTCCCTGTCTCAAAACCTAGTCTTTCTACGCCCTTCTAAAAGATTTATTTTCTTAAAAATTCCACAGTACCAGTTTTCAACTACCCCTTAAAACATTGGGAAATCCCACTCTAAGTACAAGAGCTGGACTTTCTCCAGGATCCATCCCCCCAACCACTATAACCAAGTGTAATCCATAGCACACAATGACATGGAGCAGCACACTTCCAAAGTCTAAGTTGTGAAAAGAAACATTACATCCACTTCATGGATGAAGTGGACAAAGTGTTTGGATGAGGAAAGTGGACTCTTCAGCAGAAGAGTCAAAGGTGGAATTTGGCCCTCCAAGATCTAGTTGCCTGAGGTCTTTCTCAGAAGTGAAAGGTGAAGATAGTGCTTCCTCTGGTCTTATGTCTTATGATCATTCAAAGTTTAACTATTCTTTCTCTCTCCCTGTCTTTTTTTCTCTCTTTTTGTCTCTCTCTCACACACACAGTTATACTGACCAAGGGAAAACCATGATTCTTAGAGGCAGTAGAGTCTAAGTTTATGTTTAGAAGATTTAACATAGATATACTCTGCTGATAGGGCAGAAAACGTTTATATTATTATTCAGAATAGTGTCACTTCTTCCTATGCTCATTTAAGGTGGTAAAAATACATATACCAGAAATCTATCAATAGTAATGGGCCTCATTACTAGGTCCATTCCAAATAACAGAACCATCTTGTAGTCTGCCTTCTGGCTACTCAAAGAGCCAAAAAAAGCTTTCAAATTATCACTTTTCTTTGCTTTAGTCCAGATCAAATTCTTAGAGGGGGTGGAAGTTGGTGGGGGGAGTTAGTGTTAATTTTAGTTAGCCCATTTCCAACAGTAGGAGGATTTGTTTACTAGCACATAGCATTGCTCCAAGGTCAGAGTTTAAGGGGGCATTATTGTCTCAGTTACACTTGCCTCTTTATATAAGTTAGTTAGTGAATAAATGAGGAAGTCAGTGAGTACGGGTGCCTAAGTAATTATATTAACCATATTTACCACCACAGGCCTTGGTTTACTCTAACAGGGTAGCTGATTCACTATGATTATTTAGTCACTAAACCAATCTCCCTCTATACATTTTGGTCCAAGAAGAAATAATTATTTTCCTAAGAGTATTTGGTAACACACAAACTATTGACCAGGAACAAATAAAATTTAGGTAGGTGGTACCATCTGTGCCTATTACGTTCCAATCAAAATAATTTTTTCTCAAGTACTCTACTTTGGGTGTTAGAAAAGGAATTTAATAGTTATTCTAAAAGTCAGGAAAATAAAATGGATTGATTTCTGAAATTTAAAGAAGGCTATGCAAGCTGGTTACTGGTGCTTATAAACTCTCCCTCTCCCTCTACATACAGACACACACGTAAACACACACATGCTAAATAAGAGAGCTACAGGCTAGGCAACTATGTGATGCTAACTCCTCTTCTTTCAAAAACTCTTAAAAACTATGAAATATAATATGCAGCTTCTGCATGCTTGACCATACCATTTAATGTAGTTTCGTCAGAGAAGGATTTATAAGAGAAAGGTAGGTTAGCACAACTAAAGTGTTGTGATGGTTAATCATATGTGTCAACTTGACTGGGCTAAGGGATGCCCAGTAGCTGATAAAACATTATTTTTGGATGTGTCTGTGAGTGTGTTTCCGGAAGAGATTAACATTTGAATTAGTAGTGAGTAAAGAAGATCCACCCTCACCAATGTGGGCAAGCATTGTCCAATCCATTGAGGGCCAGAATAGAACAAAAAGGTGGAGGAAAAGCAAATTCTCTCTCCCTCTTCTTGAGCTGTGATGTCTGTCTTTGCTAGCCCTTGGACATTGAACTTCCTGCTTCCAGAGCCTTCGGACTCCGGGATTTATATCAACAGCCCGTTGGTTCTCAACCTTTTGGACTCAAACTGAATTATACTACTGGATTTCTTGGTTCTCCAGCTTGCAGACAGAATATCATGGCATATACCTCAGCCTCCATAATAGCAAATCTCCTCTTACCTGTTTTGCTTCTCTGGAGAATCTTGACTAACACAGGTGCATGTGTGTATATACATACCTTCAACAACTACAAAATTTTTTGTAAAAGATGTTCAGGTAATGTAATATGATTATGTAAGTTATTATCATTGGGGGAAGCTGGGGGAAGAGTACATGGAAGTTTTCTGTACTAGTTTTGCAATTCTTTGCGACAAACTATTTCAAAATAGAAACTTTAAGAAGGGAAAAATACTTATTGCTGCAAAATGTGTAGAGTGTATATTTTTTTAAAAAATCTGCAATTATTTATGACTTGTAGAAAAAAATGTTCAGGGAATGAGTCAACTGATTTTCTAGTAAACTCAGAGTGGTTTTCTTCCTATAGACTTGACAATATGGTTAAGAGAGCTTACTTTGTGTCAGGTGTTGTGCAAGACAAATTTATTCACATTATCTGTTATTTATCTTTCTAAAATTTCTTATATTATAGAAGCCTGAGCTCTTGCATTAGACTATGAGTTTTATGAAGATAAGGATGGCACCTTATTCATTTTTGTATTTGTAGTATATAGCATTATGCCTGCTGAATAGTAGCAGCTCAACAAATAACTCTTTATGGCTGAATACATTTTATACTTGTTTTTATAGTGGATATTTGCTGGGTTTTGATTGTTTAGCATCAATCCATTCTTCCAAGGAACACTCCAATTTCATTTTGATCAATTACCTTCTCCCCATTTGAGACAACCTGGTGGGAAAGTAATCAGCATCTATTCCTAGCCCACCCCTAGCCAAAGGATGAGCACATGCCGTGCAATTATATGCTCCTTCCCTGAAATTTGAATTTTGAAATGAAGGACAAAGACACTGAAAACAGTTTGCATTCATCCATTCCAGAAGTGGTCGTCTGACATGACTGATAGAGGCTCCTAGCTGCTTCTTGAAACCTAGATTCCCATCTTCATTAGTGTTACTACCACCAATTTGAGCTCCACACATGACCACCAAGAATAAGG
The DNA here is from genome assembly GCA_031878705.1 of Tapirus indicus. NCBI lineage: Eukaryota > Metazoa > Chordata > Mammalia > Perissodactyla > Tapiridae > Tapirus > Tapirus indicus. The sequence continues at coordinate 83,110,057 of CM062942.1, read as the reverse complement.
ACGACAATTCTCAATCTCCCTTACATCCATGTGTGGCCATGTGATTAAGTTTGGGCTAAGGACATGTGATGAGAGGTCATGTGTGATATTTCTGAGATGTGTCCTTAAAGTCAGCAAACACCCCCCTTCTTCCTCCTTTCTTTTATTCTACTACTTGGAATATGGTCAAAATGATGATATTTCTTGGACCATGCATATGGGAAACCTCCTAGTGTTGGAGAAGCAATAAAAGAATGATTCTAGATCCATGGATGCCCTGACATCAAAATCATAAAAAAGAGTAGGAAATTTTATCAAATTTTCATTAAAAACAGATGAATCACACAGACAAAAAGTTGGTAAACGTACAACATTAGAGCAACAATAATAAATTTTATCAAACACTCAACAAGTAGAGAACATAAACTATCTTCAGGTACACAAGGAAGATTTACAAATTTGACCACATACCAGGTCACATAGTCCTTAATAGAATTCAACTAATAGGTAACAGGCACATTACAGTTTCTGACCATGATGTAAATAAATCAGAAAATAACATTTAAAGATTTTTAAATTCTCAAATTCATTGCTAAATAACTCACAGTCTAAAGGAAAAAAATACAATGGAAATTATAGAATATTTGTTGTTGAATATCAATGATAATTGATAAAGCAGAGAAACTGCTTTTTAAGAAAAGTTTTAAAATACAAAAATATACAAAGAATAATATAACAAGTTCATTAATGAAAATGTTAACATTTTGTCTTTTTTTCATTTTCTTTTATTTAAAAGCAAAGATGATAGAGGTGAAGTTGGAGTTTTCCTTTTGCTCCCCACCAGTCCCATACTCCTCCCTACTTTCCTGGAAGCATCCTCTCTCATGAATGTAGCATATATCCTACAGTATTAGTCAGGATTCTCCAGAGAAATAGAGCCAATAAGGTATCTCTATCTCTATCTCTCTCTCTATCCCTCTCTATAGATATCTATGTATATATAGAGAGATTGATTGATTACAAGGAATTGGCTCATGCAGTTATGGATGCTGGCAAGCCCCAAGATCTGCAGGACGAGTCAGCAAGCTGATGGTTTACTTCCAGACAGGACAGCAGGCTGAAGACCCAGGGGGATCTGATGTTTCAATTTGAGTAGGAAGGCAGGAGAAAAGGCAATGTCCATTAGACAGAAATGGATTCTCTCTTACTTGGGGAAGGGTAGCCTTTTTGTTGTAGTCAGGCTTTCAACTGATTAGATGAGGCCCACCTACATTGGAAGAGCAATCTGCTTTACTCAGTCCACCAATTTAAATGTTAGTCTCATACAAAAGCACCCTCACAGAAATACTCAGAATAATCTTTGACCAAATATTTGGGTACACTATGGTTCAGTCAAGATGATGTATTAAATTAATTATCATACCTATCAATTATTCTTTTTTACTTCTACTTGATATAAGTATCCATAAGCAAAACAGTGTTGCTTTGTATATTTTTAAAAGCTATACAAATGTTATCACACTCTACATATCATTCTGCAACTTATTTTTAACCCAAAATTACATTTTGATTACTATTCTTATTGATGCACTTAGAGCAAGCTCATTTGCTGTAAATGTGTTGGGTAATTCATCAACAAAATGAACCATAATTTATTTATCTGTTCTCCAACTTTTCACTTTTACAATCTGAATCCTTCTGCAAGTCTCCTGCTTTACAGGTACAAGAGTTTATCTAAGATACACACCCATAAGCAGAATATCTGGCTTGTAGGATATGCAAATTTTTCAACATCACTTGATAATATCAAATCACTATCTAAAGTGATTGCATCAATTTGCACTCCCACCGGAGTATATAAGTTCTTCTTTCCCTATATTTCAACCAATACTTGGTCTTGTCAGACTTTTTATTTTTGCTAATATGGCAGAGGATATCTAATTGTATTTTTAACATCAATTTTCATGATTATCCATGCAGTAGATATTTGTCTTTTTTTCTATTTTTAGTATCTAAACTCACTTCAAATATAGAGGAAACCAAGATAGGTAAAAGATGGGATCTGCCTCCTACTACAGAATCTGACAGTGGGGGATGGGAGCAGATGTTCTTCTTTCCAGTTCTGTGACAGCTAAAACATAAGAACTTTATTTAGGCCACACAGCTGGATGTTCTCATAACTTTTCACAGGTGTTACATCAAATTTGAGAGTACAGAAGTGCTAGAAGTGATGCTAGCAGTGACACCGCAAGTGTTTCTTCCGTTAGTAGTGATCTGTGGAGACTGTTTTGTGATGAGATCCTGGCTGTGGGTATGCTCCCTTTGTTTCTGTTTGTGTTTTGATCCTTGGTATTCCAGGCATTGATTCAGTGAGCCTTATAATAGCTTTTGACTGATTTTTTTTTTTTGCTTAAATTACCCATAGTTTTTAATCTGTTGTTTAAAATCAAAGACTCTAGTCTGTTCCATTAATCTATGTGTCTGTTTTTATGCAAATACCACACCAAAATAGAAAAATAGATCAATGGAACAGAAGAGTGCACCCAGAAATAGACTCCCATAAATATAGTCAACTGATCTCTGACAAAGAACAAAATTGATACAATGGAGCCAAGGTAGTCCCTTCAGCAAATGATGCTAGAACAGCTGGACATCCACATGCAAAAAAAAATGAATCAAGATACCGACCTTTCAGTCTTCACAAAAATTAACTCAAAATGGATCAAGATCTAAATGTAAAATGCAAAACTATAAAATTCTTAGGAGATAACATATAAGAAAACCTAGAAGACCTTGGGTGTGGTGATGCCTTTTTAGATACAACAGGAAAAACACAATCCGTGAAGGAAATAATTGATAAGAAGGAATTCATTTGAATGAAAAACTTCTGCCTGTGAAAGACAATGTTGAGAGAATAAGAAGACAAGCCACACAAAGGGAGAAATTATTTACAAAAGACACATCTAATAAAGGGCTGTTATCCAAATATACAAAGAGCTCTCAAAATTCAACAATAAAAAAACCTAACAACCCTATTAACAAATGAACCAAGATCTTAACAGACACCTGACCAAAGAAGATATACAGATGGCAAATACACATATGAAAAGATGCCCCACATCATATGTCATCAGGGAAATTCTAATTAAAACAAGGAGATATGACTACATATCTGTTAGAATGGCCAAAATCCAGAACACTGACAACAAATGTTGGTAAGGGTGTGGAGCAACAGAAACTCTCATGTGTTGTGATGGGAATGTAAAATGTTTCAGTCATATTGGAAAACAGTCTCGCAGTTTCTCAAAATGTTAAACATAAATTTATCAAAGGACTGAGCAACTCCACTCTCAAGTATGTATCCAAAAGAACTGAAAATATATGGCCACACCAACACTTGTACAAACATGTTCATAGCAGCATTAACCATAATAGCCGAAAAGTGGAAGAAGCTCAAATATCCATCAACTAATGAATGGATAAACAAAATGTGGTATATTCATACAACAAAATAGTATTCAGTCATAAAAATGAAGTAGTGATACATGCTACAACTTGGAAGAACCTTGAAAACATTATGCTAACTGAAAGAAGGCAGACAAAAAAGGCTACATATGAAAGATTCAATTTATGTGAAGTTTCCAGCATTGGCACATCCACAGATCCAAAAAGCAGATTAGTGATTGCTTGGACTGGTTGAGAGGATGGAGTGGGGAGTAAGTGCTAACGAATATAGGGTTTCTTCTCGGGGTGATTAAAATACTGTGTAATTAGATAGTAATGATGGTTATCAAACTCTGTGAATATAGTAAAAACCACTAAACAATACACTTTAAATGGTGAATTTTGTGGTATGTGAATTATAAAATATTACAAATTTATAAAATTATAAACACACTCTTCTATAATTTTTATAGGATTTTTAACCCCATTCCCTTCAAAAAAATTAGATCTTTGACTGATGTCTCAGGTTCATTGGCTCTTTTTCTGGTGTATGGTGTGAGAGAGTGCTCTAATTTTCATTTTTCTCATATGAAAAGTCAGTTCCCCAGTCTCATTTATAGAACAACCCATTCTTTTCCAATGTTTTTCAATTCCACGTGTTTTATATGTCAATTGTCACACAGATCCTGTTTGGGATCTCTATGGTGTTTGATTGACACTTCAATACTATACTGTCTTTAATGAACATAGCTTGGCACCAAGTAGAGAATCACTCTTCTTTTTTGTACATTCTTCTTCTAAATAGTTTTAAGAGTGAGTTGAGATTTAAAAATCAATCTCATTAGAATTTTGACCAAAATTGCATTTGAATTATATATTAATTTGGGGAGAAACGATATCTTACAATATTGAGTTTTCTCATTCCTAGACAGAGTACCTATTACCTACTGGAAGAATTATGGTTGCAGAATAGAAAGTATACTTCATAAACTCTCACAATGTAAAGCTAATATAACAACAAAAAAATAGGGTATGGAAAAGGGATGTGGGAATAAGTGTGAAGCATGCCATTACCTTTTCCTTCATATTAGAGAGTAAATCCATTGGTAAAATTGAAATATATACTTGAAAATTATTTCTCTATCTTAATGGCTTCCTTAAACTCTTATCTTTTAATAATTAATAGCTTCTGTACTGAAGAAACAATTGAATTTAACGATTCTCCCCATTTTATTTATTTACTATTTCTATTTTTGATCAAATGAATTTATCTTAACATTTTTGTTTCAAACCATTATATTTGGTAGGAGCTCATTCTCATTAAACTCTACACATATATCTATCTTTATTTCATTCTGATTTGTGAAGAGAAGTGTATTGAATAATGTTCACGACACATTAACGTTGTTTCTGGATGACAGGATCTATGTTTACTTGTTTATATATGTCTTGAATTATTTGGTATTTCTTGAATTTTTTATAACGAGTGTTGTTTTAATGAAAAAGCTATGTCAGATGCGGCACCACTTAAAGTATTGGAAAACAAACAATGAATTTTAAATATTTAAAGAAAAATATCAGCAATACATATGACTGAAAGAGTGTTGATATTCTTAAAGGATATCTGCAGACCGATGAGAAAAGGACAGTGAAACCAGTACAAAAATCAGAAAATAAAAGAGGAAAATGTATATAATTCATATGAAAAATTCTCGGTGACTCTGGTTTTTGAAGAAATGTTAATTTAAAATTATGAGATGGTTACAATTTAAAAAGAGCAATAGTATCTGGTGCTAATGAGTATTGGAAAAAATAAGAAATTTCATACATCACCAGTATTATTTGTGACTGGCTACAACTATTTTGTAAAACAATCTGACAATATTTTTTAAAATTTAAAATGCACATAAAGAACATTGCAAGTTACACAAAATTTCCAAGCCAAATTAAACAAGATAGGAATTTATTGGAAGGGTATTGGGAATGCACAGATACATGAGACTGGTGAACTAAATTTGAAAATAGGAACCAAGCTAGTTCCTACATTACTAGTAAGCGAGAATCTTAACATGGCCTATAGCAGTGACAATCAGATCACTATTAAAAAAAACAACAACAATTCCTTCTGTGCTTGAATCAATTGTTAAGGATTCATGGTCCCAGAAAAGTGTGTTCCATTTGCTGAACTTAATTACATGTCCATCTCTTGAGCGTACAAGGGCAATGAGGAGCAGAAGAAAAGAGACTAACATTTGTTGAGCAGTTACTAGATACCAGGTGCTGTTTTATGCTTTTTAACCCAATGTCTTATTTGATCTTCTAAACGACCTTATGAGGGTTTATCTCTATTTTGTAAATGAGGTTAAATGATGTTTCTATGACCACAAAAGTAGTAAGTAGTGGAGCTGAGATTTGAATGTACTCGGATACCTGAATCTTTGATGTCCCTAGAGTATTTGTAATAATTTGTAGTAGAAATGTAGGTATAACTAGGTGGAAATTACTTGGTATAAATTACCATCCCACAAAATTTAGGAAAGAAAATCATGCTCCACCTCCCCCCAGTGTATTCTGATTCTCAGAAAATGAGAAAATAGCAAAAACTAAAACTTGTGTAAATCCACCCCTATATATATTCTATAGCAACAGTTTGGAGTTTATCCATCCTGATTTTGTTTCCATACACACACACACATTCATTCTCACATGACTCAAGCTATTTTGGGAAGTGATTTGAAATGTTCAATTATTTGAATCATGTTTGATGCTAATTTCTAGTTTTCTTCCATTATGGTCAGATCATGTATCCTTTACAATTTCCTATTGTTTGTAATTTATTGAAATTTTCTTCAGCTTTTGTGTTTGTTTGTTTTGCCTAAGATCATCACTCATTCATTATGAACACATGCCTTTCTTTCCCCTGTTTATTGTATTTTGCCTTAAATACTATTATGTCTAAAAGGCACTACAACTTGTAAGTTATTTTATTTGCATTTTCCTGATACAGCTTGGGCCATTCTTTGAATCTTTGTTTCCTAAAGCATATTTTTACAGTTGCATATCTTATAGAGACCTATAATTGAAATTTATATTTTATTAAATTTGGAGTTCTGTCTTTGAATGAGTCAGTTCAATCCATTTACATTTTTTTTCACAATTTCTATGTTAGAGCTTTACTTTTGTGATCTTGTTTTATACATTTTGATTTTATTGTTCCCTCAGATTACCTTTGAAATGTATGAGTTTTAATATCAGCTTGTATTAATTTTATTTTCTATTAATTTCTGCTTTATTAATTCCTTTCAATTTTTATTTTCTATTCTCTTGAATTACAGGTTTCCTTGATCTTTCCCTATTATTTTCATGTTTAAATTTCATTGATTTTTGCACTTATCTTTATTGCTTGCTTCCTTTTATTTGTTTCATTTTATTTTGCTATGCTTTTCCCTGTTTTTTGAAGTAGGATCTTAGATTGTTCATTGGAAATATTTCCTGTTTTCTAATGTAAGCATTTAGTGGTATAAATTTTCCTGTCAGAACTGCTTTAGAGGCACCCCGCATATATTGATATGTTGAATTTTCATTGTTATTCAGTTCTATGTATTCTTTTTATTTCATTGAAGCTTCCTCTTTGACCAACAACTTAAAGTGTGTCTTTTAGTTTTCAAATGTTTGTAGTTTTTCTTGTTATTGTTTTAATTTAATTTCACTGTGGTCACAGAACCCCCTGTATGATTTCAATTATTTTAATTTGTTGAGTTTCTTTTTTATGGTCCATAATATGGATTATCTTCATGAAGGTTCTGTGGACAATTGAAAAATTCTGTATTCTGCTCTTGTTGGGTGTAGTGTTGTATATATATCAAAGAGAGCCTGTTGGTTAATTGTGTTGTTTAGTTATTTCCACCCGCATTCATTTGCTGTCTAGTTGTTCTATCAATTGTTGAGAGTACGATGTTGACATCCACAATTATAATTCTGGATTTGTCTATTTCTCATTTCAGCTCTATCAGTTTTTGCTTCATATATTTTGTTTCATGCATTCATGTTGTTTGGTGGGCACACAATTAGGATAGTTACATCTTCATGGTGGACTGATCTTTCATCATTATGTGATGTTCCTCTTTATCTCTAATCATTTTCTTTGTTCTAGTCTACTTTGTCTGATATTAATATACTCATTACTTTTTTATTAATGTTTGCATCATGGTGTATATTTTTATATCTTTTCACTTTAAACTTACTTATGTTGTTGTATATGAAGTAAATTTCTTGTAAAAAATTGTGTTTTGTTTTGTTTTTATTTATCCACTTTAATTTCTTTTAATTAGGGCATTTAAACCATTTACGTGTAATGTGATTATTGATATACTAGGGCTCAAAGCTATCAGTTTACTATTGATTTTTGTTCCCCTTATTTCTTGTTCCTCTAGTTTTCTTTTCTTGCCCTCCTTTGAGTAGAATGAACATTTTTTAAGATTCCATCTTGATTTATTTATAGTGGTTTAGAGCATATTGTTTTATATGGTTTTCTAAATGGTTGCTATAGTTAGTACAATATATGTATGCAACTTATCATGATCTACTGGCACTGATAATTTACTACTTTGAGTGAAACAAGGAAACCTTCTCTTTATGTACTTTGGCCCTCCCTGATTTTTAAATTAATTTATGTTAAATATTTTCTCTAAATAGGCTGAGCACCATATTGAACAGTGTTATAATTTCTGGTTCAATCATGAAATATAATTTAAGGAAATCATGAGAAGAATAGTTTATTACACTTACCCCTACTTTTATCCAACCCAATATTCTGTTTGTTTTTTTTTTCTGAAGTTCCAGGACTTCTTCTGTTATCATGCCCTTTCTATTTAGATAATTTCATTTAACCATTCTTTAAGGATAGGTTTGCTGCCAAAAGATTATTAGGTTTCCTTCATATTAGAATGTCTTTATTTCAAATCCTTCTTTCCTTAAGAATATTTTTGCTGGATACAGAATTCATGATTGACAGAACGTTTCTTCAAATACTTGAAAAATGGTGTGTCACCTCCTTCTGGCTTTCATAGTTTCCAATGACAAATCCACTGCAATTTGAATTACTGTTTCCCTATAAGTAATATGTTTATTTCCCTCTGGTTACTTTTAAGTGTTTTTCTTTGTCTTCAGTTTTTAAAAGTTCAAATATGGGGGCCGGCCAGTGGTGCAGCAGTTTAGTTCGTGCTTTGGCAGCCCAGGGTTCGCAGGTTCGGATCCCAGGCACCCGCCGATGCACTGCTTCTCAGCCATGCTGTGGCAGCATCCCATATAAAAAAAGTAGAGGAAGGTGAGCATGGATGTTAGCCCAGGGCCAGTCTTCCTCAGCAAAAAGAGGAGGACTGGAAACAGATGTCAGCTCAGGGCTGGTCTTCCTCATAACAAAAAAAAAAAAAGTTCAAATATGCTGTGTATTGGCATGGATTTCAGTTTACTCAGCTTCTTGTATCTGTAGCTTTCTATCATTTGCCAAATTTGGTGTCTGATATTATTCCCTGAAATATTTTGTTAGAGATGCTTTCTCTTTTTTCTCCTTCAGTGACTCCAAATGATATTAATGTTATCTCTTCTGGGGTTGACCCATAGAACCTTAAGACACTGTTTACTTTTATTTTTAGTCTATTTTCTCTCTACTGTTCAGTTTGGGAAAATTCAATTGATCTATCCTGAGTTCACTGATTCTATCTTCTGTCATCTTCACTCTATTGAACCATAGTTTGAGGTTTTTTAAATTTTGATTATTGTATTTTCAGTTCTATAATTTCCCTTTGGTTCTTTTTTCATAACTTCTATTTCCATCTAAAATTTAAAAAATTTTTTTCAAGAATTTTTAATTGTTTATTGAAGCATTTTTATGAGAATTGCTTGAAAATCCTTTTTAGATAATTCCAATATATGATTCATCTGGGCATTGGGATTCCCATATGGGACTTTTTGCTAAGTGACAATGAGTACAGTGAGTTAGGCATGAAACATAGTAAAGAAATCAGTAGAAGTATTCTTGAAACTCTTGACATAGTTAAAGAGCTAGGAGAGGTAGCACAGTGTATAGACATAGTGGGGGCCTATTCACTTTCTTATTCCTGCAATGGTAGCAATACACACTTCTAAGCTCTTAAGGAGTAGTTTATCTCTTCTGTGGGAGAGCAATTTGATAGGAGCGGAAACATGATGAGAGGTGAATAGGCTTCATAGAGGGAGATGATGAATAGCAAGAGATAACAGAAATTACCTAGAGCTTTCTTTCTTCATGTGATAGCAAAAGTACCTGTGTTTGTTTTATTTTTATGTGATCTTGAAAACTTCTTGTTTTCTTTTTGAATACTCACTTATCCATTCATTGTCCAAGTAAGTCCAGCTTCTAATAAAGAAGAAGTGGACTAAAACAGCAATGACATGTCTTCACAAGCACCAATTAAAGGTACACTTGTGAAAGATGACATCTTGATGTATACCTTATTCCATTGCTAGAGTCAATACTCTCATTATTTATGGAAATTACAATGAGGTATTTAAAAATAAATTATTTTTTATGTTCATTCGTTTGCTTTCATTTATCCTTAAGCTAAATAAGTAAGCAAAGATTCAAGCATATCTTAAATTAATTGTTGGGTTTTATTTATTTCATTGCCAATCAGTCAGGTTTTGTGAAATAGCCTAGGATGGACAGTGTGGATTTTTTTTCATTTTCTCATGACTGTAACTGTCAAACTTGTTAAAATAGGCTATTTTTAGTAAAATTGTAAGCTGGAGATGGCATGTTAATTCAACACAGTGGGAACTCACTCTATGTCTGTGAACAAACTTTGATTTATTGTTCTTTTAGTCAAGTTAGAAAGTACAACCTCAACGGCAGTACAACTATAGGTGTAAATTCTTGATGCAAAAGATTAATTTAGCATTTAAAATTAAATATAATTTTAAGTGAATTTTAAGAGGGTAATGTATCCCCATCATTTAAAATCAGTTTTCCTGATACATCGAAAGGAGATGTTGGAATGTATGTTTTTGTTTAAAGTATTCATGCTTAAGCAAAAGTAAAAACCTCCTATGATGGAAAAACATAGACTCATTTGTCAACTCAACAATATATATTAAATGTCTATTGCATTAAAACTAATAGGTAGTGGGAAACATCATTCACTTACTAATTTATTCAGCAAGCATTTAATAAGGATCTGCTATATGCAAGATTTTAGGCTAGTATTTATAAAAAATATAAAGTGTTACAAGACATAGTTCTGCCCCTCAAATAGTGTAAAATCAGTAATGTTGTATGTACAATACAAGTCTGTATCTTAATTATGCAAGATGCCACCAATATTTCTGTGGTTTAGGCAAGAGTACAAAATGGCTGCCCACACACCACATGTCTAAATATTTAAATGACTAACAAAATGTTAAATAAAATGTTTTATTTGCTTTCCTTAAAAAGTATACTTTCAAAATGACCTGAAAGATAGGGCATGAATTTAAAATTTTGGGAGTCCTCAGAATTCTGCACCAGAACATAGAAGTACAGAAAGAGCTATTGTCCAGAGCCCTGGCCTATGGCCCATTCCCCTTTTCTTACCACACACAGCTTTGTAACACTCAAAAGAAACCTTGTGTGCGCACATCGGAATTTCCAAGCCCTCACTTACAGTCTGTTCACAACTTCTGCAAGCACTAGGACACCTTTTGTCTGAGTGGTGCATACAACTGGACAGCAGAACAAGGGTAGAGGCTTGAGCAGGACCAGAAGAGGGCTCAGAGCAGTGGGGAAGGGAATTCTGGGATCCTGAATAACAAAGTATCATCTAAAAGAGGTTGCAGGATTTTGGTGGGAATCTCTCCTTGGCCCCTGAGGCAGCTGAAAGAGAGCTAGAGTGAGGCCCTCTAGAGCACAGAGCCCCCAGCAGGGGCCATTCTTGCCAGGGTTTAAGGGCAATAGAGCAGCCAAGAAGAAATACAGATTATATGATTGGATATAATACAGTGCACCCATATGATTCAGTTATTGAAAAAAAGGGCAATTTCCAAATGTACTGACATAGAAAGATTTCAGTGTCACATGGCTAAGTAAAATAATTCATCTACATATTTGATATAATATAATTGCATTTTTGTCAAAAGAAAATTAAAAACACTACACATGCATATATTTGTACATATTTGTGTGAGTACAGAGGAAAAAATGCTGGGTAACTATTAACATTGCTTACCTGAGAAAGGATGAGATTGGAGAGAATATTTATTTTATCCTTTCAGCTTTATTGAAGTATACTTAATACACAAACAATTGCGTGTTTTTAATGTGCATATCTTTTTTTTTTTTTTTTTTTGTGGGGAAGACCAGCCCTGAGCTAACATCTGTTGCCAATCTTCCCCTTTTTGCTGAGGAAGACTGGCCCTGGGCTAACATCCGTGCCCATCTTCCTCCACTTTATATGGGACACTGCCACAGCATGGCTGACAAGCAGTGCGTCGGCGGGCGCCCGGGATCCGAACCCGCGAACCCCAGGCTGCCAAGTGGGAACTAAACTGCTGCGCCACTGGGCTGGCCCCTATTGAAGGTCTTAATAGAACAAAGACTGACCTCTCCCAAGCAAGAAGGATTTCTGCCAGCAGACAACTTTTGGATTCAAACTGCAACTCTTCCTTGTGTCTCCAAATGTGTATGTGTGTGTGTGTACATGTTTTTTTTGGTTGTGTTTCTTCAGAGAACCCTGACTAATACAATTGCCTTCTTTGGAAAGTTATTTAACCTCTAAGCCTCAGCTTACTCACTCATAAAATGGAGCTTTTGTCTTGCAGGGTAGTTGTTATAAAGAAATGAGATCGATGTGGGCACACCTTATTAAACTATAAACAACTGTTTTGTCTCTTCTTTCAGGTTGCTGGGGAATATATGGTTTGCAGTGAAATGTCACTACCACTAGTTCACACCAGAGTACAGTCACCAGAACTAAACCACTGCGCCACCGGGCGGCCCCCCTTAATGTGCATATCTTGATGAGTCTGGACATATACATACACTCATGATACCATCACCATAATAGAGGTAATAAATATATCCACCCCATGCTAAATGTTCTTACCACACACACAGAAAACCAAGGAGACATATGGAATATTTTTGGAGATGATGGAGAATATTTTCTTTATACACCTCTATGTATTTTTTATATATTCATTAGAGTGAACATATATTATTTTTGTAACAAAAATCCAATTTTTAAAATAATATTAAGAAACGTATGAACCATGTACTAGCAGATGCCAAAGAAAGCCTCATCTCATTTTTGCTCACCACAGTCATCTAACTGAGAAAACTATTATTCCAAGAGATAAAATTACTTCCCAGCTAGTAAATGGAGAACCAGTTCAACCTCCAGTCTTCTACATCTAAGTCCACTACTCTTTATTCAATTTTTACTACACTTCATTTCAAAATTAAAGAAGAGTAGTGTTGTGAAAGTATTTTCTACGTATAATTTGGATCCATTTGTCTCTAGTTCTGACCAACTTTCGAGACTGCCCTATGTCTTTCAGACCACTGGCATGTGATTTGGTGATTTATATCCCTAATTATAACACAATTTTGACACTGCTCTGTTTGCAGCCTGTTTGCTTGTTTATTTTTATTGCCATGCTTGTCTGCAAGATGATATGATCACAGGGGCATCCACAGTTCACCCCTTAATTTTGGATATTATCTTGTTACAGTGCGGAGGGAAGTCCCAGGGAATTCCAGGCCACTGAGGCAATAGCCAGATGAAAGTCCATGACTGAGATGCCAGAAGGGCCATTTACTCAATAATGTTCTAGTGACTGTACTCTGGTGTGAACTAGTGGTAGTGACATTTCACTGCAAACCATATATTCCCCAGCAACCTGAAAGAAGAGACAAAACAGTTGTTTATAGTTTAATAAGGTGTGCCCACATCGATCTCATTTCTTTATAACAACTACCCTGCAAGACAAAAGCTCCATTTTATGAGTGAGTAAGCTGAGGCTTAGAGGTTAAATAACTTTCCAAAGAAGGCAATTGTATTAGTCAGGGTTCTCTGAAGAAACACAACCAAAAAAAACATGTACACACACACACATACACATTTGGAGACACAAGGAAGAGTTGCAGTTTGAATCCAAAAGTTGTCTGCTGGCAGAAATCCTTCTTGCTTGGGAGAGGTCAGTCTTTGTTCTATTAAGACCTTCAATAGGGGCCAGCCCAGTGGCGCAGCAGTTTAGTTCCCACTTGGCAGCCTGGGGTTCGCGGGTTCGGATCCCGGGCGCCCGCCGACGCACTGCCTGTCAGCCATGCTGTGGCAGTGTCCCATATAAAGTGGAGGAAGATGGGCAGGGATGTTAGCCCAGGGCCAGTCTTCCTCAGCAAAAAGAGGAAGATTAGCAACGGATGTTAGCTCAGGGCTGGTCTTCCCCCCCCCCACACACAAAAAAGTTATTAAAAAAAAAAGAAAAAGACCTTCAATAAATTACATGAAGCCCACCCATGTTATAGAGGGTAATCAGCTTTACTAAAAATCCTTGATTTAAATATTAATCTCATCCAAAAAGCACCTTCACAGAAACATCCAGAATAATGTTTGATCAAATATCTGGGCACTCTGGCCCAGCCAAGCTGACACAAATAATTAACCATCACAGCACTACAATTAAAATTTCCTTTTATGAGTTGCTCTCAGACGATGGAAGATTCTAGTCATTTTATTCTTTTAATGATGTTACTACTTGTTCAAATTTCAAACAGGATATAGACCTTTACTAAAGAGCACTTCTATCGATAACATTCCCATATCTAATATTTAGATGATGAACCAGGGACTAGAGAGAGGAGGATATTGACAAAAGTAAAAATATTCAGCTAATTAATTTCCTTAAGTTACTATGCTCATAGTATGGTGAGAAAAGATTAGGTGTTTCTTATTTCTAATTCCATTCTTTCTTTAGAAGACCATAGAAATTGCATTTAAGTATCAGTTGAATTTAAAAACAAAATTGTTTACCAAGTCCCATTTAAACACAATTTTGAGAAATATAGTGATAGATAAGGTTAACTTCTTCATTGCAGTGCCCATGCCCTCCTGGAAGTTTGGTCAACGATTTGCCAGACACTGAGGCTTGAAAAATACCTATTGTATCATGTTTCTTCTTTTTAATATAAAGAGCGAAAAGGTAATTGCTAGTCATTTGGATAACTTGAAAATTTCCTGTAAGAGCTACTTTTCTTACGTTAACTGAGAAAGGATTTCAATGTATTTTATTTGGTAATATTAGAATCTGATGGGGGCATAAAAGTGCTTAGTACTCAGCCATAGAATGAAGTTATTTTTTTGTCAAATCTGTTATAAAAATAAAACTAAAAGCTTGTCTACACGGCAAGGTGGAATCAAATACGGATGATGTGTTTTGGGTATCTGTAGTGACAATAGATGTGATCAGTATTACAATACAATGCCTTTATACAGATAGCTTGAAATGACTAAATAACACCAAGGTAGATCCATTTATTTGGACTATCGTTATAATTAACCAAATCTATTATTTCATAATCTGACCAGTTATACACTTATCAGCAGCTACCAAAGCAACCATATGCAGAATTCTGTGTTGGCTGTGGTATAAAGTTATACCTATAGAGTATAAATTGAAGAACTAACTGATTTCTATCTTCTGATTAAACATATGAGATTGTGTTAATTCTCTGCTGCCTCCAGAAAACTCATTAAAATGGCAAAAATAAGATTTTTAAGACATAGCCACAACCATAAAAGTAATAAGAAAGGAAATGACAGTAGTAGATAAGAGATGTCACATTTGAGGAGGATATAAAGTACACCCATGAGTGGTAATCACTTAAGAGAGAGGATCTAAGGGTTTTCAGAGGGGAATGACAACCATAAGCCAATAAATTTGGGCTACAGAATTCTAGAAAGTTTAAAAAATTGGAGGCATCAGTTACTTCTGAAACCAGAATGAGACAGAGGGCCAAACAGGAGGAGTGCTTAAAAATCTGCCCATTAGACTTTCAGGCCTCCTTCCTCACTCTTGCAGCAACAGAATCACAGAGGCTCTGAAGTCAGGGACACCAGACCAGACACAGTTGAAGAGAGGAGAGAGGTGCTATGCTGAAACATGCAATTCAATGAAAGTCAACATATTGAATGGTGAAATGCCAAGTCCCTGTTTGGTTCCCAGAACACTGACAGCCATGATTATAGTTTCAAAGGTAGGAAACTAAAGATTCCTCTCTAAAGAAACTGAACCCTCAGAAGAATTATGTTTGGAGGTCCCTGGTGAAATGGCCAGGTTTGTACAAAGTTACTTTATGGTGAGGCGTACCAGTATGCAGCTCTGCTCAAGTACACGGAGCTTTTGATTAGGTTTTGGTGCATCAGTCTTAACTATAAACGGACATCCAAGGTTGATAGTATATTTGAAAAAAGATTTCATCATGAAAGATCAAGACTCAAAAAAAAAAAAAAAGAAAAGAGGAAAATTTGAGGTAATAGAGAAAATTCAGGGATCTCACCCTACTAAAAAACTCAAAAGACTATAATATCTTTAGAGAACTAGGAGAAGATCGTATAAAAACAATCAAGAAAATAAAACATAAGTATAACAATTTTTAAAGGCTATGATATCTACAAATAACTAAGAAAAGATCTTATAATACTCAGTGTGGCAGAAGTTGTGGCTCAACAAGTATGCCACATACATTGCTGGTGGGATTGTAAAATGGATTGATCACTTTGCTAAAACGTTTAACATTACCTTATAAATTGAATACTCATATGTCATATCAGCTAGTATTTTCACTCTTTGTTGTAGACTTAAGAGAAACTCTTCAATATGTTCAGCACAGAACACGTACAAAATTGTTCATAGCATAAGATTGTTTACATTTTACGCACTCTGGAAATAATGCAATACCCATCAATAGGAGTATGGGTAAGAAAATTATGGTTTATTCACATAATTGATTATTATACAGTAGTCAAGAGAAAGAAATAGAGCTACATGCATCAATATGGCTAAATATTAGCAATATAACATCAAGGACAAAAAGTAAGCCTAAAAAGATTACATAATAGTACCATATGCTTTTTCTATAGTTAAAAACAAAGAAAACTAAACAATGATTTTTCACTATACTATGTGTGTGTGTGTGAGGACTAAGTTAATATAAGTAAAATGCTTAGAACAGAAGCTGGTAATATATGAGTATTCTATTTTTAATTTTTTTATGAATTTGGGAATAAATAGAAAGCTAAGCCAAAAAAAGGTAATTCTTAATTTTGAATATGTATGTGGAAGGGATGCTGTATAAAAAAGGAAGTGAAATCATTAGATACCACTCATCTTAGTGTGAAAAGTGTTTACATAGTCATAATAATGTGAACATTTTGAATATTGCTTTAGCGCCAAATTTTGATATATCTACATTAGTAGGATGAGGAAAGAGGAGGTATGTGTGATATAGGGAAGTGATTTGAGAGAGTTAACTACACAGAATTCATGGTACAAATTCAATATATAATGTTTAACATTAATAAATCAATCAGTGGCAATGCAAACATTATTTGGTATATGAAAGCAGATACCAGAAAAACATCTCACAGTTGAAAGTCGTTGGCTTGGTAAGCTGAGGACCAAGAGTGGAGAGAGGTGGGGTAGGAGACTGTCATTTTTTATTATAAGTTTTATTGTTCAGATGAACATGTAATTTATCATCAAAAAGGATACTATGGAAAATAAAGTGAAGTGCTTTCAACAATTAAACTAGGACAAGAGATATAAACCTGGATTGTCCCAATAGAACTGAGATGTATGGTTACCCTACTATTTGACTCTCAAAACTTGGTGCATATATTAGTTTGTTACAAAGAAAAAAAGTAAAAATATAAAAGTAGTCACTTCCAAGTTAATTGAATGTTTTTTTTTTCTTAACTTAGTTATCTAGTTTGGCTATCTAAAGTGATCAGCTTATTTGTTTAATGGCTGAACATTCAAATTCACTTTTGGGCAAATGTAAATGCTGTCTGAAAAAGGAGTATATATAGGTTGATACTTTAAAAAAAATTGATCCTTTGTGCACAAAATTAAATCAGCTACTGAAGCTAACGAAAAAATGGAAAAGTTCTAGAGTGACATCAGCAAGATGGCAGAATAGGAAGTCCCATATCTTGTTCCTCCATAGATACACTGATTTAATAACAATATATGGGCAAAAACGCCCTTATGAGAATTCTAGACTCAAGAAGTAGCAATACCCCAGGTGAGCACAAAGCCAAGAACAGCTGCATCGAAACAGGTAAAAAGAGCAATTTCACTTTACCTACATCAGCTCCTCCCCCAAGCTGGCACAGCTCAGCACCAGGAGAGAACACCCTGGCCAGTGAATTCTTCTTAGGGGAATAGGGGGAAAGGAGACAGAAGAGAGGAGTGTGCATCCAACATTCCAGCTTTTCAAAGGGCCACCCAGAGGACCGATTTCTGTCTTGCCTCATTCAGAGCACTGATGGAACAAGCATAGTTTGAATGCCTGGGGGCCACTGAGAACAAGAAAGAGTGAGCATGGCTTCCTGAAGCTTCAGGGGACACACAGTACATCAGACAGAGGCCAATACAGTTTGACAGCCTCTCTCTTGGGGGGAAAAAGAAGAATGGAATATGCATCCAGTATTCTGGCTTTTAGGGGGCTGCCTGAGGGTATGGGGTGAAGATGGGAAACAACATACTCTGGAAGCATGCAGGCTGCTTAGAACATAAGAGAGCTGGGTGGCTTGTAGCAGCTCCAGATAAAAGGCAGCCCCAGACAGAAAAAAAAAAAGGGAGCAAGAGATTACAAGCTCCAGAAACTGGTCAGCCTCTCTATTAAGAAATTTCATACACAGACCCAGAGAAGTCTCATTCTCCAGAAAATCTTCAGAGGCCCCAAGAAAATCTAGCCAGGCTGATTGGTGAGAGTCTCTTCCTGTACAAGCCAGTCTGTGCAAACAGAGAAGGGGCTAATTTTTCAAATGTGCAGACCCCAACAAAAAGTTATCAGAAACATGAAGAAAAAAGGAAACATGGCTCAAACAAAGGAACAAAATAAATCTACAGACCTGACACTAAAGAAATGGAGGTATATGGATTACTTGACAAAGAATACAAAAAAGTATCATAAAGATGCTCAATGAACTCAAGAAAACATTGAATGAACAAAATGAGATTATCAACAGAGAGATAGAAAATATGAAAAAGAACCAAACAGAAATTTTGGACCTGAATAATATAATAGCTAAGTTGAAAAATTCACTACAGTGTTCAATATCAGAATTGATCAAGTAGAAGAAACAATAAGTGAACTCAAAGTCAAGTGATTTCAAATTATCCAGTCTGAGGAGCAAAAAGAAAAAAAGAAGGAAAAAGAGTGAAGAAAACCTAAGGGACTTAATGAGACACGATCAAGAGAAACAACATATGAATTATGGGAGGCTAGAAAGAGAAGAGGGAGGAAGGAGAAGAAAGTTGATTTAAAGAAATAACAGACAAAAACTTCTCATATCTGGGGAAGAAAATGGATATCCAGATTCAAAAAGCAAGTGCAGAAAACTAGTCCAAATCTGCAGGATTTACCTATGAATTCTGCCAAACTTTTTTTTTTTTTTTTGGTGAGGAAGATTAGCCTTGAGCTTACATCCACTGCCAATCCTCTTTTTGCCGAGGAAGATTGGCCCTGGGCTAACATCTGTGCCCATCTTCCTCCACTTTATATGGGACACTACCACAGCATGGCTTGACAAGCAGTGCGTCTGTCCATGCCTGGGATCTGAACCTGCGAACTCCAGGCCACCAAAGCAGAGCTTGCCAACTTAACTGCTACATCACCAGGCTGGTCCCCTCCTCTTTTTTCTGCTGAGGAAGATTGGCCCTGAGCTAACATCTGTGCCCATCTTCCTCCATTTTATATGTGGGTCGCCTCCCACAGCATGGCTTGATAAGCGGTGTGTAGGTCCATGCCCAGGATCTGAAACTGCAATCCCCAGGCTGCTGAAGCAGAGCATGCAAACTTAGCCACTATGCCACCAGGCTGGCCCTCTACCAAACATTTAAAGAAGAATTATTCCAGTCCTTCTCAAACTTTTAAAAAAAATTGAAAATGAAGGAAAACTTCCAAAGTCATTTTATAAGGCCAGCCTTAGCCTGATACTAAAACCAGACAAAGACACTACAAATAAAGAAATCCACAGGTCATAATCCCTGATGAACACAGATGCAAAAATCTTCAACAAAATAGTAGCAAACTGAATTCAACAGCACATTAAAAGGATCATATATAATGACTAAGTGAGATTTATCCCTGGGATGCAAGGATGGTTCAGAGTATGAAATCAATCAATGCATCAATGTGATACACTACATAAATAGAACAAAACATAAAAATCATATGAACATCTCAATAGATGCAAAGAAAAGCATTTGACAAAATTCAACACCCTTTCATGATAAAAGCATTCAACAAACTAGGAGTAGAAGGAAAATAGTTCAACATAATAAAGGCCATATATGAAAAGCCCATAGGTAACATCATACTTAATGATGAAAATCTGAAAACTTTTCCTCTAAGATCAAGAATAAGGCAAAGATGACCACTCTCATTCCTTCTATTTAACACAGTCTAGAAGTCCTAACTAGACCAATTAGGCAAGGAAAAAAGAACATCCAAATCAGAAAGAAAGAAGTAACATTATCTCTGTTCACAGATGACATGATCATATATGTAGCAAATCCTAAAAATTCCACAAAAAAATTGTTAGAACTAATAAACAAATTCAGTAAAGTTGCAGGATAGACAATCAACACAAAAAATCAGTTTTGTTTCCATATACTAACAACAAACAATCCAAAAAGGAAATAAAGAAAGTAACCCCATTTATAATAGCATCAAAAAATACTTAGGAATAAACTTAACTAAGGAGGTGAAAGACTTGTACAATAAAAATTATAAAACATTGCTGAAAGAAATTAAAAAAAAAACACAAATAAATGTAAAGATATTCCATGATGGTGGAATGGAAGAATTAATATTGTTAAAAATGCCCATATTACCAAAAACAATCTACAGATTCAATGCAATTCCTATCAAAATCCCAATGTCATTTTTTTACAGAAAAAGAAAAAAACAATCCTAACATTCCTAGGGAACCACAAAGGACCCCAAAGACCATAAAAACACTCTTGAGAAAGAAGAACAAAGCTAGAAGTATCACACTTCCTGATTTCAAAACATTACAAAGCTACAGTAATCAAAATAGTATGGTACTGTCATAAAGACAGACATATACACCAATGGAACAGAATAGAGAGCCCAGAAATAAATCCCACATATATGGGTGGAATTTATATCAACAAAGAGATAGAAAACATAAAAAAGAACCAAACCGAAATTTTGGACCTGAAGAATATAATAAGTGAGTTGAAAAACTCACTAGAGGGTTCAGCAACAGAATTGATCAAGCAGAAGAAAGGATGAATGAACTCAACGACAAGTGATTTCAAATTATCCAGTCAGAGGAGCAAAAAGAAAAAGTGCCTAGGATGCCAAGAGTACAAAATCGAGAAAGAACGATGTCTTCAACAAATGGTGCTGGGAAAACTGCATACCTACGAGCAAAAGAATGAAGTTAGACCCTTATCTTAGAGCATACACAAAAATCAATTCAAAATAGATTAAAGACTTAAACATAAGACCTGGAATTATAAAACTCCCGGAAGGAAAACTAGGGAGAAATCTCCTGGACGTTGGCCTGGGCAATGATACCTTGGGTATGATACCAAAAGCACATGCAACAAAAGCAAAAACTACATCAAATTTAAAAGCTTCTGTGCAGCAAAGGAAAAATTAACAGAGTGAAAATGTAAGCTGCAGAATGGGAGAAAATATTAGCAAACTATATATCTGATGTGGGATTAATGTCCAAAATATATAAAAAACTCCTACAACTCAATAGCAGAAATCAAAGAAACTAATTAAAAAGTGGTCAAAGGACTTGAATAGACATTTTTTCAAAGAAGACATAAAAATGGCCAACAGGTGTCTGAAAAGATGCTCAATATCACTAATCATCAGGGAAATCAATAAGAGCCACAATGAGATATTACTTCACACCTCTTACCATGGCCATTATATGTTAAAAAAAAAAAAAAAAAACACCAGAAAACAAGCTTTTGCAAGGAAGTGGAGAAATTGGAACCTTTGTGAACTGTTGGTGGGAATGCAAAACGGTACAGCCTGTAAAACAGTATGGAGGTTCCTCAAAAAATCAAAGATGGAACTACTATATGATCCAGCAATCTCACTTCTGGATACTTCTCCAAAACAATCTCACTTCTGGTACTTGAAATTAGGATCTTGAAGAGATATTTGCACTCCCGTGTTCATTGCACCATTTGTCACAATAGCCAAAAGGTGGAAACAACCTAAATGTTCATCATGAATGAAGCAATAAAGAAAATGTGGTATATACATACAATGGATTATTATTCAGCCATAAAAACAGAAGGAAATCTTGTCATATTATACAGCGTGGATGAACGCTGAGGATGTTATGCTTAGTGAAATAAACCAGTCACAGAAGGACAAATACAGCATGATTCTACTTGTATGAGGTATCTAAAGCAGTCAAACTCATAGAAGGAGAAAATAGTATTGTGGTTGCCCAGGGCTAGGTAGAGGGGGAAGTTGGGTGTTGCTGTTCAATAGGTATAGAGTTTCAGTCATGCAAGATTTAAAAAGTTCTAGAGATCTGCTGTATAATTTTGTGCTTATAGTTAACAACACTGTACTGTACACTTCAAGATTCATTAAGAGGGTAGATCTCACGCTACGTGTTTTTTACCACAATGAAAAAATGGTAAAGTTCTTAGCACTTTCCTCTTTGTTTTGACCTTCTGTCTGGACTACTTTTCAGTGAATGAGCATTATCAAACACCAAGCATGGGAGGAAATTAATAAGGATTTTTTTCCATTGAAAAGGAATTAATAGTTAAAAATATATTGACCACACGGGGCCGCCCGGTGGCGCAGCGGTTTAGTCCGCGCTTGGCAGCCCGGAGTTCGCGAGTTTGGATCCCGGGCGCCCGCCGACGCGCTGCCTGTCAGCCATGTCGCGGTGGCGTCCCATATAAAGTAGAAGAAGATGGGCACGATGTTAGCCCAGGGCCAGTCTTCCTCAGCAAAAAGGGGAAGATTGGCAATAGATGTTAGCTCAGGGCTGGTCTTCCCCACAAAAAATATATATATATATATTGAGCACAGGACTCCGGAGGCTTGACAGATTGAAATCATCATATACAATTTTTCGTACTAGACAATATTACTATGAAGAGAAACATGCAGCAAACAGGAGAAGAAAAGGATAAGTTCTGCTTTGCTGAACCATAAGGGACAGACAGCAGTGGTAGTACAATATTACCCATTAACTACAGTACAGCTTTTTAAACGTAGGCATTTACAGTACATATAATTTTCCTGCTTAGGGGTCTGATTAAGTTTCTCAAGACTTCCTCTTGATCTATGGAATTTAATGTACTATACCATCAGACATTTTCTCTGCTACGCATCAATTGGGGGTTACATTTAAGTAAATATGTAGCACAAAAACATAGACCTGGGAATAGACCAATAAATGACATCTCCTTTATACGTTTTGTAACTGGCAGTTCTAATTCATGTATTATCTTAAAAGGTTTTCCTTCCCTTACATGACTATTGTTGTTTCTGTTTTCTTTCACATTTGAGGTATTTTTAAAAACATGTTCTCCTTGACGTTTTTTTCTTAACATATAGCTTAAATGGAATAATGGTTGGGACTAAGGAGGCTCGTGAGCTCCTACATGCTTATGGCCTTGATTTTTAAAATAAAATATCCTTCTGTCTGGATCTTGACTTAGCCCTAGAGAAGTTTTCAGTTTTCCTGCTCAAGGGTTTATGAAAAATAAAGAAATAAATACACAAAATCATGTCTAAAGGAACTTTCGTAACAGGTTCAAAGACAGATGACATGATTTTTCTATGAAATATTTTCCTGCTGGAAACTAGAAGATACATCTCCAGCTTAACTTTGCTAATAGTTTAACCTACATAAGAGTTGGATGGAAAATGGCTTACAGTCTCCCTCACAGTGGTTGCCACTTTTAATGAAATGTCTGCCTGTAGCCGGGGGCTTGTAAATGCTTGGTATTTCTTTTCTCTCTTTTTTTTTAGTTTTAAAACTTTCTGTACTTCCGCATATTAAGAATATATATGAGTTGAGTATGGAGATTGTCTCTTACCTGTAAATCTTTTGAACCATACTGGATGTTGTCTCTTTGAACAAAATTGCTTTTGGAAAACCATGCAGGTTATCATTACAATACTCCCAAGGTATTTTAAAAAGCTGTTTCACATTGCAGACACAACGTGTTCACAACAGCACATGTGCTACTGCTTACCACCTGCAAACTGATAATTGGATCAATGCAGGTGGATTTTAGAGGGTACCTTCCAAGCCCAAATCATCACAGTGACATCATGGGTGTATAGTATTTGTGTAAAAACACACGATGTCTCTCCTCCACACTCTGTCCCCATCCTAAAGCCCCTCCCTCTGCCTCAGCAACGTTATATAGCCATTGATAGCAGAGAAATGAATTACATTTGAAGATACCTGATCTCCTTCCGAAGGGCATTATCAGCACAGCTGCACAACTTTGATGCTCTGTGTCCATACACAGATGGTCAGGCTGGAGGAAAGAGAGCATGCAGATTTCTAGTTCTGTGCTCTCCTGGCTTCTCTGCTAGGTTGGCTGACATGCTCTAACAGCTGCAGCTCTGCCAGCCTCCAGTTGGAATTCACTCATCTTTCAAAAAATGAGATAGTTGAAACATTGGGGGCAATCTGCATACTTGGGGAAGTTCCAAAATCCAGGTACAAATCAACCCCAAACCTTTGAAATCCCCCCTATAATGAATTTACCGATCAACTAATTGTGTGCTTTTCTCCAGCATAATTTGTGCAAATCAGCCTGATAAGTCTGGCTTATGTGTAAATTCAAGTGAGAAAGTTTAAGATTCATTTAGGTTTTCCAATTGCATCCTAGATCTGCAATTCAACACTGAGTTTGAACATTTTGAGTCAGAAAACAAGACTTCATGCTGGCAGCAGGCTTTGCAGGGAAAGGATCAGAGACAGGCAGAGCACTTCAGACAAATCACAGGGAACCCACGGAGCCTTTGCCTGTTTCAAGAAGTAAATCTTGTGGGAGATAGAAGCATGTACGCCATGCCGTTCAGAAATAGATAACCATGAACAGGAAAGCTTCATTTTGTCTTTCTTTTTCTAACATTGCGTAGGTTATAATACACAAAAACCTCAAAGCTTTTGTCAATCCTAGCTGAGAACAGAATCTATTTTGCATTTGTTGCTTTGTTTCAAAGGGCTGCGATAAAAACTTTTCCGTGGACTGAGTATTATACAAGTTTTGGATTATCCTTGCTTTTTACCTCACCCCACTTTGTGGTATAGTCTCTGATGCCAGTTCTTCTATCTTGGCTTAGCTCCTACCCTGCAACAGAGAACACAGCAGCCTCTTTCATAATAAGTGACTGACTTCAGGTCAGATCCATAAGCATGTATCTAAATTAATGAGGTTGATCCACTGCTTTCTACACTTCATACAAATGCTCTCTTCCAGCATCATTAATAATAGTGTGTAGTTCATGTTGTAGGGACTGTAGAATGAAACTTGAAGTATGGTTTGTCAAATACATATCTTTATTAAGCACCTTTGGTGCTCAAAATGCTGTGATGGGCGCTAGGACAGTTAGAAAAATTGTGAGACTTAGACTTGGCCTTCAGAAGTCCTCGAATCAAAATAGATAATAAAAATATGCTTGGATAATTTTAATAGGAAAACATCTGTAAGGCTCATAAACACCCATAGAAAATGCTCAAAGATAAAGCATTAGTTGGGAATAGGCTAATGTGGGCTACACGACAAACATCTCGAAACTTTGGTTTGAGGCGGATATAGAAGCTGTACCTTGATCTTGTGAATTTATACATGGCAAAATGATAAACTGTATATGTCCAAGTCACCTCTGGATCATCACTGTACAAAAATACGAATGTCGTGACCACCATCAAATCACTTCCAGGTACTGAGAATCTAAGTCTTCTTGAATGCAATGGCAGAATTTGGGGCTTGGGCTCGTTTCCCTTCCTCTCATACTATTTTACTTTCCCTTTAAGGGCTTCCGATTTTTAAGGGTTTGTTAAGTGCAGTTTGATTTGTATAGATTCATACACAAAACTTTGATCTTGAGTTGTTTACCATAGCTATGTCTGGTCAACAATTACTACACATTGATTGCTATTCCTGGAGCCTCCATTTCATTATAAATAGCACACTTGAACACATTTAAGTTATTTTTAATGAAATGCATGAATATAAAATTGCAATAAATGCATTTGCAAGAGTCATTGATGTGTTTTAACTTCTTTGCTGTAAATATATTGTAAATTATTTGTAAGGTGTATGTTCCTGTATACCATCTTTAGCAGGCTTATAAATATATTATTAGCTCTTTATACTTCCTTAAGAGCCTCCCCTTAAAATAAAGCATCCCTGAATCCAATAGATCCCTGCTAAATGTAGATCTACCCAAAAAGGCAAAGTGCAATATGACACTAGAAAATGACACAAAGTGCAATATGACACATTTAGAAAATCTGAGAATATGAATACTTCTTCCATTTCTGAGCAGAGACAACATGGGGAAATACTGCTCCATGTTTCTTCAGCAAAGACTGATTGGCCATCACAATTCAGAAACTCCAGATGTTGGCAATGTATACACTCTGTATCTCAAATTTGGAAATGGAAACTGAGCCTTCCTTGTACTATAGGATTGCAGCTAACACACCAATTTCTCTAAATGCACTTGCATTTCAGGCCATCCCTTCTCACTTCATTTTGCAGATGTTCTTGTCCTCTTTGAGAGGCATATCTGTAAGGACAAAACTGAAAGGATGTACTAGAAGTAAATTAAAAACTGAACATGGCAATACATGTCTTCTCATTAAGTCTATTTTCTATGTAGTCTCTGCTCAGACAGCAGGTAAGACCTAAAGGAGTTTTCGACTTTATCTTAAAGGAAATTAGCATAGTGGGGTTTTTGTGGCAGACATGATATTTGAGTAATAGGACTCCTTTTAGAAGATTGTTATGAGATTTAAATGAGATACTATAGGCAATGCTGTTATCACGATGACTAGCAATAAGGAGGCAAGCTAATAGTTTCGTTATACTTCTATTTACTTTGTCTTTGCCCCAGCACCTGAAGAGTTAAGTTAACTATAGGGCATTAACTCTAAGGTCTGGCTAGAACAAATGTGGACAATATGAAAATTTGTTTACTTTTGTTAAGTGTCCAAAAGTGCTTCCCGGGAACAACTAATGTCTGGATAGATGACAGAGTTTTGTTCCAGGTAGAATTATGAGAGTTTGTACATTTTGCAGCCAATGGGCTTGTTTTTGAAATCCTTCCACTTCGTGCTACATTCAGTTTTGTGACATGTGTTTTGCTGATTAAACGCTTGCATTCTACACAGCTTAGCCAATTCATAAATGTTTCCCTTTAAAATAAACAGACCTTAAGAACCCAAATCAGAATGGCTGTCTGATCTTCTTTCAATGGGTACATTCTGAGCAGCAGCCTCACACTTGACCTGGTCCCATCTTCATTCAATATCATTGGATAAACAGAAAGGCCCCAGCATTGCTACAGAAATTTACAGTCTGGCATTGCATAGGATAAAGCTGCTCAGCCTGCTGCTGCTGCCTCTTCCACTGCAGTAGTATGTTACAAAGTGCCGTACTCTTCCTTCTGCAGTCAATGATGATCACTCTGGGTTTAGAATGGTCCAAGGGTGCAGCTGAGGCCTGTACCCCAGCTATTGAAGTTTGCAAACATGGAGCACGAGGTATAACACTAGAGCCATGGCCTTCATGAGAAAAAAAAAAAAAAAAAGACTCTCTGGAGTAACCCAGGAAGAGACCCCCCCCCACCACCACCAAAAGCTTGAATCTTTCTGTCTGCTCTTATTCTCTCTTTTTAAGTCAACTTCACAAATTTGGCATTTGGCCAGCTTTACCAGAAACAACAAAAATGAAACTTCTGATATTGTGAGAAATGCAAACTAGAAGCTGGGAAACAATTTCATTAACTCTTGCTGTTGGACCTTAGATATGGAGCTCAATCCTCACTCTTCTAGAGATTTGAGCGTTTAGAGGAATATCTCTCAACTTGCTGCCAATCCTTAAGCCTCCATTGTTATTTTTCACATATGCCTCTCTTTCTCATATCTTTGCCATCAGTGTTCCTAAGAAATGGGGAGCACATCTTGCTCCCATGTGCCTGTCTAGTAACGCCTTCTCTGTTATCAGAGGGAGGCCTCTGGGGAGGAGCAATAATATACTACTAATGGGCAGCCAAATTGTGTTGAAAAGGAAAACAAACTTCTTTAAAAACCCAATTTTGCCTCAAAAGAGGGAGCATAAATCACAATCCTCAAGTTACAAGCCTCTCCTCCATGTATAAGCATATATGGAATTTTCAGAATATAAGATAACAGGAGACCAAAAATTAAAAGATAAGACATTCATAGAATTGTGTTATTAAAAATGTAATAAATGAAATAACTTGAAAGATAAATCATTTTTTCCTAGATTTCCACCAGTATTAGAATAAATCTTTTTTTTTATTCTTCCTTCTGTGAGACTAATTGTACTGCTACTTGCTAATATTTCACAGGGCGTACAGTGGATTCTCGGCCGTATAAATTCTTCAGGCAAAGAAACGGTTACAGCTTCACATAGCAAGATGTTTTCCTGGCTGACGGATCAAGAGAAGAAACACTCCTTAAAATTCATGAATGTATGTCATATGTCCTAAGGGCAAAGCAAGGGTGAATGTCAACAGGACCCAGCAATATAGTATTCCAAGCAAAAATTTCAGTTGAAGGTTACATGCAGCAGAATTTCCTTGCCTTTAATGCACACTTAAATTAAAGGCCTTTGCAATTGATTTGATAGGATGAGAGACATAGAGGGAAAGGGGAGAGGGGAAGGGAGGAGAGAGGAGCCGATGAAGGGGCCGATGAAGGGCCAGGTGGATCTGTCAACAAAGAAACTGACAGGAGCATTCAAAATAACTGAGCATTGGGGTGGGGCAACCTAGCAGTATGCAGGGAAAAAATGAACACCAAACAACTTTGGCATTTTTAATTATATCCGATCGAAGAGCTGAATATATTTTGACAACTTCTTCCTCATGAGGAAACACTTTCCATCTGATATTATTGTGGACAATTGGATGCCCATAAACTACTTTTCTTTGTTGAGTATTCATTATAAGAAAGTGAAGGAGAAAGAATAAAATGGACTTTTAGGTATTTCCGTGATGCTCCATCAGCCTTCTCTTTTCACATTACTCCTTTAAAGGAAGGAAAAGACTGAAAAGGCATATAGGAGGAGGAAGGAAACAGAAGACCAGTTTAAAGTGTCTGGAATATCAACTCACTTGAACCTTTGCCCTGGTATTGAATTTCACCCAGCAAACCACACTGGGGAATTTCTGTGGTATAGGAAAGTTCAGTTTATACGTTTTTGTCAGTATTGTTTTAAGTTAAGAAATAAAGAATACAGATTAAAAGAGAAAAATTAGCTTGAGAATCAAAAACCCCGCATGTGCTTCCCTCCAAAGACAGGACAAAAAAAAAAAAAAATAGGCCTAAATAGCAGTAGATGGAATTTAATTTAGATATTAAGAATTCATGGAATTTGGACCTTAATTCAAATCAAAGGAACATTAATTCAATTTCTAACTCCTACAAAATCTGTGAGACTCAGTTTTGTTGTCTGTTATATGGAGCTATTATTGCCTAATTTACAGGAGTGTCATAAGGAATACATATAATTATAAGAAGACTGATACATAGCTGACACGAATCAATCGTCATGTCTATTATTGTCCTCACAGGTTTCTACCCAAGAAATGCATAAAATATTAAGGCACCTTGTGAATTCCCAAGACCTGAACTATGTCCAGGCGAAAAACACAGTACTGCTGGATCTTTGTCACATTGTCAATATCAAGAGAAAAAAATAGGAATTTGGGGAGGGATGGGTGGTCCAGGGCTAGGTGGAAATAGATTAGGAAAGATGTAATAATCTTCACACAACTTCCAAGCCCCTGGGAGACTAGGGAACCACAGAGGCTCATAATATTTCAAATATTTAATGTCATGTTATCTAGTCTTGGTGATGCTGAGACTTGCTGGTGCTGCAGCTGTATGTTATTTGCAGTTCAGAATGAGATACAACTGCAATGTTTTCCATGGTTTCCTCAGCCCCCATTATGAGAACCTTAGAATAAAGCTGGGTGCCACAATCTGTGATAACTTTAAGAATCTATTCAGGAGAGACAAGCCTTTTTAAGGTCATATTCAGTCCAAATGGCTCTTTGATGCTATGATAGCTCTTAAAAGTCGAGGGAATTTTGCCTCACTATATCTGTTTCTTTTTCTGTAAAATGGAAATAATGACTCTCTGACTCTTCCTTCATTACAAAAGCTTTTGTAAATTTTCTTTTTGCAATGAAGATTAAAAATGATAATGAAGTCATAAAAATAAACCTCTCACTTTTTCCACTCCAAAAAATGTGTACAGAAATCAAGATTTTGGAGGTAAGAATTCATCAAAAGATTGTAATAGGCTCAAGAGCAATTTAACACTTCTGGTTTCTCCTTTCTATTCTGTTATTTCATGGGAATGTATATCTAGGAAAAACTCCTGAGCTATTTGTCACAGTTCTGTGTCCTCTTCACCTAATGACAGATGTGAAATAAATGAGGGAGATGGGAGAGCCATGGTATGTATTTTAAGAGTGGGCAGTGTAAATGAGGGCATGTGAATGGGCCTAATAATTTTTTAAGCCTACTTGTAAAAAGGTGGTACAGTTTAGTAGTTAATAGCATGAGCTCTGGTACCAAACAGTCCTGGGTTTAATCCCCAGCACTGAGACAATGGACCAAGTTATTTAAATCTCTCTCTGGCACACAATAGCATTCAATGAAGGGTAGCATTTTTTAAAGTCTGTTTCTCACCTTCACCATGTGTGGCACACTGAATGTTCAAACTAAAACCAAGCCAAAGGTATTCTTAGACACAAACTAAATGCTAGTCAGCCATTGGAAAAGAGTTCCTAAGTAGAAGAAATAGTCTAATATGACAGAAAATCTGGGGGTGGGGGGCAGAATAACTCAAAGTGGGTGAGATATACAGCACTTGTCACCAAATGGCAGGAGAGAGAGGCAGGAAGTGCCTATCCACTAAAAGCCCAGGATCAGCATGGCACCTCCTTGTTCGCAGAGCTGACTTTGATCTCCTAGGTCTTTATGCATGGCCAGGTTTCCTGCTGTTATTAGAAGTACTGGAGTGCCTTCAGTTAGTCTCTTAAGATATTTTTTTCCCTTCTTAACAACCTTTAATGGAAATTACAACAAAATCTCACAAGCAAGCTAGTTCCCATGAGGTATCTAGCACCTGGTGGTTTGAAGAGTTAAGAAAAGGTTCAGATAAAACTCCAAATTTTTGAGCTTTGCCCTTCACTGGCATTCCCTCAGCTCATCAAAGCCAGGTCAGACCAGTACTCAAGTTTAACAAGCTGCAAGTGTAGCAGTCTCTTTGACTTTGCCAAAACTTGAAATATCACTGGTGTGGATCAGCACTCTTTGTAATCAATTGCTTTTTTGCATTGGTCCTTTGTTACCCTAAATCAGTTCTGCTGACCAGGGTCTCCAGATACTGCCCTGCAGGTTGTGCACTTGACAACTCCAGAGGATGCCATTCACATAGACTGTAATGTGAATATCGACCCCCTGGAGTTGTGCAATATGCCTGGCATTGCTGCTGGTATTTACAGAGTCTACCTTTGGGACTGAGGATACTGTTACAAATTTAAATTTGACCTCTAATTTCTTATTAGTATTTTTTAAATGATATCTGCATTTAGAGTTAGGTCTTTACACTATTATTAGTTTCAAGAGATAAGGTAAAGCAAGGCTGGTGGATAACGTTATTTTAATTCCCTCCTTTGGCATTAATTGGAGGATTTAAAACAATTATTGACTTGACAATTGAAATATGAGCATAGTAGGAAAGATGTTGATATCCAGTTGATTTGGCATATTGGCTATCCTGGTGGAATATTTTCAACATATTTGGTATGGCTTCCTGTTTTTTCTCAGGAATTGTTTGATAAGCTTATGATGTGAATTGGATTGGTTTGGAAAGAATGCTTGTTTGGAGCATGTCTCCCTGTGGACATGTCTCTTAAGAACCTCCTTTCCATAGATCCATCTGGCTGCATTACAGAAGTCCTTGAAGAATGGCTTACTTGTCAATACTGACATATGAGCAAGAAGGAAGAGACAGAGTCAGACAGAGATCGACACACTGAGAAGAACAGAGAAATAGGCTGAGACTCTGACAAAATGTGATTACTGTAACATCATTACTCTAATTCATTCACTCCCTCAGGAGAATTTCATTGAGGGCATACTATGCACAGGTACTATGGAAGACAGAGATGAATGATGAATAAATGAAAGTTTCAGTCTTAGAGTCAGTTAGTGTCATACAGCTGTTAAGCACACCAACTCCAGAGTCAGGTCACTTAATTTTGAATCCACCGTTTCCTATATGTGTAACATTGGAAACTTTGCTTAAGCTCTCCATGCTTCAGTTTTCTTGACTATAAAGTGGGAATCATAAAAGTAATTGCCTTACCAGGTTGTTGTGAGGGTTAGACGACATAATCCATGTAAAGCACTAAGCTCAATTCCTGGCACATAGCTCTCAATAACGACAGCTATATTTATTACTACTATTATTATAGCATCAACAATAATTAGGAAGCAGCATAGTAGAGCAGTTAAGAGCATGAGCTCTGGAGCCAGAATGGCTTTGAATCCTAGCTCTACCACTTACCACTACATGATCCTGGAAAAATAAAATGACTCTCTGTGCTTCAGTTTCCATTTCATCCAGTCATCGTGAGAATTAAATGGATTGACACATTTAAAGTGCTTTAAAGAATGTCTTATCCATAGTATGCACTCACTAAATGTTAGCTATTATTATTAGAGGTCATATGAATGTGTCCTCTTATGGTGGGTTGAATTTCCACCCAGAAGTTAAGTCCATGTCCTAATCCCTTGCACCTGTGGATGTGACCCTATTTAGAAATAGGGTCCTTGCAAGATGTAATTAAGTTAAAGATCTCAAGATGAGATAATCCTGGATTTACAATGGGCCCTAAATCCGAAGACGGGTGACCTTTTAAGAGAAAGAAGAGGAAGACTGGAGACTCAGAGAGATAGGAGAGAAGTCCACCTGAAGATGGAGGTAGAAATTGGAGTTGTACTACCACAAACCAAAGGAAGCCAGGAGCCAGCAGAAGCTGGAAAAGGCAAGGAAAGATTATCCCCTAGAGCCTTCAGAGAAAGTACAGCCCTGCTGACCCCCTGATTTCTGACTTCTGGCCTCAGGAAGTATGAGAATAAATTTCTGTTGTTTAAAGCCACCAAGTTTGTGGTAAATTTGTTGTGGCAGCTCCAGGAAACAAATAGACCTCCCATTACTTTTGTTTCCTACTCTTACAAAAAATGAAGAAACATTGCCTTCTATTTTGAGAAATCTACCTTTAAGTAGTAGAAAAATTATTAACTTTTTAGCACCGTTTTACTTTTGTAAAGCCTGAATTTTTGTGTATATTTCATTTGCTTCCTGTTAAGGACATTGGGAAGGTTTCTTTACTCTATACAAATGTACTTAAGAATTTTGATTAATCTATTCACAGATATTTAATATATTTAACAAACATTTATTGAGTGCCTACTATGTGTCAGACATTACACAGGAAGCAATGATTTGGTCCTTATCATAAAGGAGCAGTTTAAGTGCAAATGAGATTTTAAGAGTCTAGAAGATGAAGATGCTAAAGACCTGGGAACTGTTTATCTTAGAATCTTCCCAGGTTCCATGGCATCCTATGGATCTTTTTGGAAAATATATATCACTGTGTCCCCTTTTCAGATGTACTAGGTGTTGCCCAAACATCTGTGTTTTTTTAGAGCCTGGTGCCAGTTATTGGACTGAGGTTTGGGAATTGCTGGTCTAGTCCAACTCCACTCCCTATGCAGAAATGCATCCATAGTAGTTAAGTGCTTTCTTGCCTCTACTGTATTTGAAATTTTCTAGCGACAGAATCTCATCCTCTGTGAGTCAACTGGGTCTTTTGTTAACACGAAGTATTAGAAAGTTGTTCCATATGTTGATCTTCACTCTCGCTCCTCTTATTCACTGGCCACAGTTCTTCATTATGAAAAAAAATTGAACAATCCACCCCTGAATGGTGGTCTGTTAAAACATATTAACAGACTCCTTTTCTGATCTAGGCCATGCGCACCTAGCTCCTCCCACTGTAACTTATTTTGCGTTCATTTCAGACTCTTCGTGTTCTTGGTCACTTTCTGTTGATCAAGGTCTAGTGTGCCTACTTCCTTCTGAAAATTTGACCTCAGTAATTGATTATGATATTCTGACCAGTGAAAAGTCCAGTGTGGCTGTACTTGCAGACTAGACTTATATCAGTATGGCCTGTTTGTGGTAGCTTGTTTTTTGTTTTGTTTTGTGACAATCACATCATCCTGCTAGCTCACGTTGAACTTAAAGGCAAATAAAACTTCCAGGTCTTTTTTTCACAAACACTGTTTATAAGCCAAGACTCCTCTCATCCATTCTTTCTCAGCTGGTTCTTTGAACAGTAAGAGCAGGACTTCAAATTTATTCCTATTATGTTTCATTTTATTAGTTTTGGGTCATTATTTCATTCTGTAGTAGTGAAATTTTGGGACTGTAATTCAGTTCTCCAATATATTTGCCCATCTTTTATAATTTTTAAATCTGAAAACATGATCAGGATTTCCTGTTAGGTAACGAGAAGTATAGCATGAGGTTAAAAGAACGGGCTCTGGAGTCAAAAATAGAGTTAAATTCTGCATCTGGGTCCCAGCATTGATATTTATTATCTCCATTACCTTTGAGGATTTACTTAACTATCTAAGCTCAGCTTCATTATCTGTAAAATGAGGGAAATAATAAACATACATTATAGTGTTATTGTGTGGATTACATGTAATAATGTTTATAAAGAATTTAACATAATACATGGAAGAGTCATTCATCGATTCCTTCAACAAACATTCATTGAATGACTAGTAGTTTTCGGACATTGTTCTAAGTCTAAGAGATGGTAGGTATATACCATTGAACAAGGCCGACAAAGATTCTTCATAGAACTTACATTCTGAAGTATGACAGCAAGACAATAAACATATAAAAATTAATAAATGAAATAACTTCAGAGAGGGACAAATGCTATGAAAAAATCAGTTACAGGGATAGAGGAGAATGAGTGAAGGGAAACATCTTTAAAGAGGCATTATTTGTGATAAGACCTGCGTGAGAAGATGGAACCAGCCACATGAATAACTGGGAGAACAGTGCTCCAGGCAGAGAAAACAGCAAGCTAAAGACCCTGAGGAAAGAACAAGATTATAGCAGTCAAGGGACACAATGAAGGTCAGTGTCATTAGCACATAGTGATCATGGAGGAGAGAAGTACAAGGAGTGGTCAGAGAGATAGACAGGGGCTAGATCATTCAGGACATTTTATGCTGTGGTAGGATTTCAAATTTTATTATAAGTGCAATGCAGAGTCGTTAGAAGGTTTACATTTTGGTTTAAAGATCACTCTGATTGCTGTGTGGAGAATGGATTGTAGATATAGAAAGAGTGGAAGCAGAAAGGCCAGTTAGGATGGAAGTTTAGCAGACAGTTAAGAGATAATGGTGGCTTGGCCTAGGCTAGTAAGCAATGTAATTGAGGGAGTTGGCAGATTTAGAATTCTGTTTTGGAATTAGATTTGACAAAATTAGCTAATGGATTGAATATTAGAGATGAAGAAAAGAGAGGAAACAAGGATGACTCCTGTAAGTTCAACTAATGTTAGGTAATATTATTATCTATATCTTTATACAAGTAAGAAATACAACTACATGAAATATGACACTGGAGACTTTTTAATATATTGATAACCATTCTTATTTATTTATTTTTTATTGTGAGAAGACCAGCCCTGAGCTAACATCCGTTGCTAATCCTCCTCTTTTTGCTGAGGAAGACTGGCCCTGGGCTAACATCCGTGCCCATCTTCCTCTACTTTATATGGGACGCCGCCACGGTATGGCTGACAAGCAGTGCATCAGCGGGCGCCCGGGATCCGAACCCACGAACCCCAGGCCACCAAGTGCAAACTAAACTGCTGCGCCACCGGGTGGCCCCTTGATAACCATTCTTAATCAACACTCATTAGGATGAAGCATTTCCTTCTCCTTTGGGCCTTTAATTATTACAAACTAGTCCAGTTCCCGAGTAGAACTATCTGGTATCACAAGTCACTGTGGGTCTTCTAGACCAGTGTTTCCAAATGCAGGTCTGAGGACCAGTGCTGATCCAAGACAAGGTTGTCATTAGTCTATGGTAAGAAAAAATTAAAAAAATTAAAAAGAAACGTATACACACAAATAGAGAGAAAGAATTAAGTTTTCATCTCTTGACTATAAGGTGCCACATTGTGTTCTAAGAACTTTACACGTTAATTATTTTACTCCTCATAACAGATAGTGTTGTCTCCCCTTAGAGATGGAGAACACGAAGGAACTGGCAGGTTAGGTAACTTGCCCAATATACATAAAATACATACCTATGGCTCTAAGTTTGTTATGTGCCCTTTCTTATGACAGTCCATTTATTCTGTGTTTCTTTCCTATTTCTTATATATATATATTTTGTGTGTGTGTGAGGAAGACCAGCCCTGAGCTAACATCTATTGCCGATCCTCCTCTTTTTGCTGAGGAAGACTGGCCCTGGGCTAACACCCGTGCCATCTTCCTCTACTTTATATGGGACGCCGCCACAGCATGGCTAACAAGCCATGCATCGGCGGGTCCCGGGGATCCGAACTCCCGAACCCCGGGCTGCCACAGCGTGGACTAAACCGCTGTGCCACCGGGCGGCCCCGCTATTTCTTATATTTTTAAATGTACTTTATTTTTTGAAATGATTATAGTAGTAGATGATAAATATATGCTAACATTCTAAAGTTGTGTGAAATCCAAAAATCTGTGAACAATTACTTTAGAAATGTATTCCAGTCTAGACCCTCCATGAGATTTGAGGCTCAAGTCTTAAGTGCTACTTAGCATCAAGAAGCTTTTTAAACACAAAGCTGTTTCTGTGAGCCTTCTAGTGGTTCACTCATGGCATCAGAGACAGGTCAGTGTGCCTTTTAGGACGACACACATGTCCATCTAGGCTTCTAATTCGATTTGCACTTAATTACAAGTGAACTGCCACTTAAATTTGAGTTTAGTTTTATCTTATGTAACTTTACCCAATGGCAACAATGGTCATGCCAGAAACATCGGGGAGGCACGGGCCTTTCCCACTCACCACAGCACTGGGCTAGAAGCAGCAACCGAGCAAAGTATTGCTATGCCAATCTCTGGCTGGGGAACAGGCTAAGATTGCAATGTCAACTACGTGCAATCCTGCAAGCATAGTAGGGCTGCAGACATATCTGGTTTTCTGCTAAGGATGAAGTCTCCCTTCTCTTCAGATATGGTTTACTGACTTTGGCACATTTTAGGTATCTGCCTTACTTCAGTGCATGGTAGAGTGGAGGGCATGGCTGGTGCAGAAGTCTGCCTCTGACTTTTTATCATGGTCACGTACTGCTGTCCTTTTTTTTCTTTTCCTAATGGAGTAGCTGCTGCTGTATGTACCACAGGATAATGGCTATTATTTATATAGCAATTTTCATCTTCAGTGTGCATTACAAACACTAACACATTAATCCTCAGGAGAGAAGTATTATATAATGCCTCCAGCAAACATCCACTCCTTGTACTTCCAAATGAATTGAGTAGGTTCATGAAATACAATCAATGGATCATCAGTATTAGTTGGAGCTGTGTTACACAAAATGATCCACTAGCACTGGAGTTAATGAGTGATGGTCACAGGTTCAGATTACAGTACATTATCAGAGCCCCTGCAGGGTAGGCATTTGCAAACCAATCTTCTGTTTCCTGGTCTCAGAGGACTTCCCTTAATAATGACTGACATTTCTTCACAGCCTCTAAATGGGTCCAGCTGGCACTGTGTAGGATTCTCAGGTATGGTGAATTGTTTTACTTTACTCCATCTGTCAATGCTTCCTGAGAGGGCATATTTTACTATGAAAATATTTTGATAAAACCAGCAGTGAAGTTTTACCATTACCCTTGTATTCATGTCCAGGTCTCAGCCCCTCCTGTCTCACTCTTCACCTTCTGCTCCCAGCACACCCTCTCAGCCCAAACACATACACTAAGAGTTTTAGGATCTGAAAGAAATGAAGTGCCAAGTACAATAGCTTTTCATCTTATCCTAAACATCTAGGTGGGCATTTTTTAAATAGCCCATTGTTATACAGAATATTTCCTAATTGCATTGTCTCTTTCACTTTATTGCTGTGTGGTAGGAAGGAGCTATTGTTCCAGAGTTTAAAGGAAGGTAGAAAAAGGTTCAAAGTGAGAGCAAATCTGAAACACACAATTACATAAAATCTGAATTCATCCAACTGCTGTGTTGATGGTGATGATGAGCCAAAAAAATGATTTAGATCATTGTACCTGAAACACCTTGGCTGACTCACTTTTCTGATTAGCAAATATTTCATTTCCTGGCGATATGTCATACTATGTGGGAGAAGAATCCTGAAAGGAGCTTTTTTGAGCTTAGATCTCTTTCTGTCTCTAAGAAAATCCCATACCCTAAGTAACCTACTTCAGAATATAGTGTTTATTTAATGTTCAATTACACAGTGACACCACCCAAAATGTTCTTTTCCTTTTCATTATGATTTCCCATATATAAATCCTCCCTGTGTTCTTGAAAACAATAAGAGTGAACTTAGTCATTAAAAGATATGCTACCAAATATCATCATTTATGACATAAAAGGAAACAAAATAGGGGCACAATTTTCTGAATCGTGGGCATTATTTTTGCATGCAGGCAATATGAAAGATTATTAGGAAACAAAGTTTTATAAAAATTTCATTTAATACACTAAAAAATGCCTTTCCTGTACAAGAATTAATAGAGGTATAAGACCAACAGAGCATTAACTTAAAAAGAGCTGGAAGAAAGGAAACAACCATATTCAACTCCCCCCAAAAATCAGCCCCACTATTGTTGTTGGTCAATGTTTCCAAGATTTACACTCTAGATAGTCTTACCTTGAGCAATAAGTTCAAAACTAGCTGTTTCAGATTTGGCATCCAGATGTGGATCACTGTTTTTGTTGGTGGACTTGGCTTTCAGGCTCTATTTTTGATTAAAGTACATTATCTGGTATGTGAGTCCTTCAGTGAGAGAGCAATGCTGATCTAATGAAGATAAAACAGTTGGATAAGCCGCAGACTCACAAAGAAATGTTGGAACCCTGATGAAGGCAAGTTTGTCTGAAACTCTCTTTTATTTCTTTTCATCGCAAATACAAACCCACTGATACTGTGTCATGTGGTGTTTCCAAATATTATTTATAAGCCAAATATTTGATCAGTTTTCTTTACATCTACCGAGACATCTCCTAGAGACAACAAGCCTGGGAACAATAGAATTGTTCTAGTGCCTAGCAAACCAGAATTTTTATGTCCAAATTCAAACAGATTGAGCTCCACAGGTTTCAGAAAGATTTGAAGAGAATAGGCGCTGCTGTGTGAGAGCTCATTACAGAAGTTTACAATCGGACTGTATGAAGAGTTCTAGGAAAGACAAAAGACATGTTTTATTTTATCTACGAAATAATTTTGCTTCAATTCGGTTTTGCAGCTATAAGAAAACAGCGAGTGCAGCAATGCCTCTCTGCAAGTGTTGTCTTTTTATGATACAAAATCTGCTTATGCACGCATCTGAGTAATTTTGTAGTTTAAGGAGAGTGGAAGTTTTGGGACAGGGGCTTTGCAAGCAAATTTGAATATCTGTATGAGGTAAGATGTCAGTTATTACTTTAATTTTATCATAAGCAGTCACTGAAAGCTTCGGTATGTGGAGCCCACTCATTCAACGTTTCCAATTCCAGCAAGCAATATATTCAGTTGATTCAATTAAATAAATTGTTTTGAGGCAAATTAGTCAAGTCCATTTGCTTATAAAGTCTGTGTGAAAGGTGAAAAATCCTTACCTATTAGAGCAGAGGGTCTACTTGAGTACTTTTTGTGTTTATTTTGCTGTATACTCTTGAATGCATTGAATCTGCATAGCTTTCAATAAATTCTATGTAATACAAATTTTTAAACTAATTTTGATAATCAAGTATTTATTGAATATGTCTCATGAGTCCAGAACTGTGTAAAGTACTAGCAAGATACAAAAGAATCACACTACTGATGAGACAAATGTTAAAACACATGAGACAATCAGAGACCAATGAAGTGCTACATTGTGTGGTGCAGAGCTACTAATTTTAAAAAGAGAAAAGGATGCGAGAAGGGTGAAATAAACATGGGACTGGATGCTTGTGGAACTTTTCATGAAGGCACTGGGGCAGGAAGTAAACCTTTAAAAATGAGGTTGGTTTAGATAGGCAGAAATGAGCTGAGAGAACGTTCAGGACAAGGGAAAGGACACAAGAAAGTGCATGGAAGGTACAGTACATGCTAGAGAACAATAAGAAGTAATTTGGTGGAGAAGGACTAGATTATTCAGGGCCTAGAAAGCATGACAAAAACTTTTCATTTGAATTGGAAGGCAAAAGAAGATTACCACAGGATTTTTTTTTTTTTTTACTATAAAATATGTCACGCACACAAATAGGGTGCATAAAATGCCTTGTGTGGTTTAAAGAATGACAATATTAAAAGAACAATGAGGTTTCCTGCACTCAGTTTAAGAAACAAGAATGCCAGTAATTTAGTATACCTTTATGATTGTTCCCAATCACATCACATTTCCTCCACTGCAGAGGTAACCACAATCCTAAATTCTGTGTTAACGATTCTCTTGGTTTTCTTTAGTATTTTAATACCTAGATATGCAATTCTAAACAACATATTGTTTACTTTTGCTTGTATTTGGACTTTATGGACTTTATTTGGACTTGGATTTGGACTTTACTTTTGCTTATATTTGGACTTTATATAAATATTATGATGATATATATATTTCTTTCAGTTTCTTTTGCTCAAAATTGTATTTTGGAGATTCGTGCATATTGATGTCTCTATCTGTGGTTCACAAAATGTTATACTGCTAGATAGTAATCCATTTTGTGAGTATGACAGAATTTCTTTTTCTTGTCAACTGCTGATGGACTATTGGGTTTTACTCAGGTTTTTCTGTCAGGAACATTACTATTATGAGCTTTCTTGTATGTGTCCTTTAGTAGTACATCTTGAGAGAAATGCCTAGGAGTGTTGCTGAGTCATAAAGTATACACATGTGCAATTTTACTAGACAATGTCAAACTTTGATTCAATGAAAATTTATTCTTCCACCAGCAGTGTATGAAAATTCCCATTGCTTCATGTTCTTGCCAACACTTGATACTGTCAGACTTTTTAACTTTTGCAAACTAGTGAGGAGAAATTTTATTTAACAATGATTAATTTGCATTATACTGATTATTAATGAGGTTGAGCATGCTTCCTATATTCATAAGCCAGTTATGTTTCCAT
The DNA here is from genome assembly GCA_031878705.1 of Tapirus indicus. NCBI lineage: Eukaryota > Metazoa > Chordata > Mammalia > Perissodactyla > Tapiridae > Tapirus > Tapirus indicus. The sequence goes on along the minus strand of CM062942.1, from coordinate 83,068,656 downwards.
TTTCTGTGAAATGTCTGGTCATTTTTTCTTTGTATTTTTCTAGTAGGTCGATAGATTTTTCCTTATTGATTTGTAGGAATTCTTTCTATGTTCTAAATAGTAATCGATTGTCAATTATATGTTATGCAAATATTTTCACAGATTATTACTTGTGCTTTAACTCTAATGTGTCTTTGATGAACAAATTTGTTTTTATGTTTTCACATAGTTGAACTTATCGATCTTCTCCTCTATAGTTTCACATTTGGGTTCTGGTTAAGAAGTCCTTCCCTACCCCAAGGTTGTAAAGACAATCTCCTACTTTTATTCCTAAAAGTTTTATAGCAGTGGTTCTTAAAATGTCATACCCAGATCAGCATCATCGGCATCACCTGGGAACTTGTTAAAAATGTAAATTGTTAGGTCCCACCTTAGATCTACTCAATCAAAATTTCTGTATAAGAGACTAAAATCTGTGTTTTAACAAGCCCTTTAGGTGATTCTGATGCACACTAAAGTTTGAGAAGTATTTATATTTTTTACTTTTGCATTGATTTTTCAATATAGTGGAAAGTAAAGATACAATTTCATTTTTTTCTGTATAAATATCCATTTTCTCAGCATGATTTATTTTCCACTGTCTGCACTACCACCTCTACATAAATCATGTTTGCTTACATATACATCTCTTAGGAGTTCTAGAGATCAATTTTGGGAGCATTGATATCTTAATGGTATTGAATTCCTGTTGATGAACATGATATATCTCTCCATTTATTTAGGTTTTTTAAAAATTTCTTTCATCAGTGTTTTGTAGTTTTCAGCATACAGACCCTGCATCTATGTTGTTAGATTTATTCCTAAATATTTAAATTTCAGTGCTATTTTAAATGGTACTGTTTAATAATTTCAATTTCCAATTATTCAATGCTAGTATATAGAAATATAATTGATTTTGTGTATTGAGCTTTTATCCTGCCACCTTGCTAAACTCATTTATTTGTTTCAGATTTTTGTAGATCAATGGGATTTTCTAAGTAGACAATACCACTATCTGTAAATAAAATTGTACTTCTTTTCCAATTTATATACCCTTTATTTCCTTTTTTAAATTTGTTGCAGTAGCTAGTGTCTCCAGTATGATGTCCAATAATTGTGAGATTAGACATCCTTAACTTCTTCCTGATTTTAGCAGTGAAGCATTCCATACTTAACTAGTAACTATCCAGTCAGTTATAGTTTTTTGTAATTGCTTTTATCAGAATGAGTAAGTTATCTTCTATTCCTAATTTAGCTGAGAGTTTTATCATGAATGGGTGTTGAATGTTGTCAAATGATTTTGCTGCTTTTATCAATATAATAATGATTGGTTTTCTCCTTTAGACTGTTAATATGGTGGATTCATTGATTGATTATCAAATATTGGATGAGCCTTGACTCCTGGGATAAATCTCATTTCTTTGTGATGCATTATCTGCTTTATATATTGCCAGATTCAATTTGCTAATAATTTCTTAAGGATATTTGTGTCTATATGCATAAGAGATATTGGTCTGTAATTTTCTTTGCTTGTAGTGTCTTTAATGTTGATATTGGAGTAATGTTGTCTCCATAACATGAGTTAGAAAATGTTACCCCCTTTTCTAGCTACTGCAAACATTTTGTAAAATCTGTATTATCTTTTTCCTAAAATATTTTCTAAATTCACCAGGTAAAAGATCCTGGCCTGGATTTTTCTTTTTAGGAAGTTTTTAACTACAAATTCAATTTCCTTAATGCATATAGGATTTTAAGATTATCTATTAGGTCTAGGTGAGTTTTGGTATTTTGTATCTTTTGAAGAATATTCCTATTTGATCTAAGATGCTGACTTTATGAACATAGAGTTATTCATAGCATTTCTTTGATGTCTGTAGGGTTTTTAGTGATCTTCCCTCCTTCATTCCTGCTATTGGTAGTTTGTGTCTTTTCTTCTTATTTCTTGGTCATTGTGGCTTGAAATTTTATTGAATAGTTTTGTTTATCTTTTTAAATAACCAGTTTTTGGTTTTATTGACTTTTTCTATTATTTTTATGTTTTCACTTTTTGTTTTTGCTCTTTTCTTTATTATTGACTTCATTCTGCTTGCTTTAGATTTCACTTGCTCCTCTTTTTCTTGTTCCTTAATGTGGAAGCTTAAAGTATTGATTTGAGACCTTTCTTCTACTCTAATATAAATTTTTAACAGCATACATTTCCCACAAGGTACTGCTTGAACTGCATCTCACAAATTTTGATATATCATATTTTCATTTCATACAGTTCAAAATATTTTCTAATTTCCCTTCAGGTTTCCTTTTGACTCATGTTAATTAATTTTGAAATATTTGGGGATTTTCTAGATAGTTTATAGTTATTTTTTTCTAGTTTTATTCTATTAAGTTAGGGACCCTACTTGACATGATTTCAATTCTTATAAACTTAAGATTTATGGTCCCCAAATATGGTACAACTTGGTGTATCTTTCTATGTGCCTTGAAAGAAAACCTATGTATTCTGCTGTTTTGGGGTGGAGTGTTTCATAATGTCAATTAGATCAAGTTGGTGGACGGTATTGATTAAAATGTTTATATTTTTACTTATTTACTGTCTAACTGTTCTATTGATACTTTGAGGAGTGCCAAAGTCCCCAGTTATAATTATGGACTTTTTTGTTGCTCCTTTCAGTACTAGAAGTTTATTTTTATTTTTAATTGTGGTAAAATATACATAACATAAAATTTACCATTTTAAGCATTTTTAAATGTGCAGTTTAGTAGTGTTAAGTACATTCACATTACTGTGCAACCAATCTCCTCAACCTTTTCATCTTGCAAAACTGAAACTTCGTACTCATTAAATAACTCTCAAGTTCTCCTCCCCGCTCAGTCCCCGAAACCACCACTCTACTTTTTGTTTCTGTCTAGGTTATGCTAGATATTTCATATAAGTGGAATCATGTAGTATTTGTCTTTTTGTGACTGGCTTATTTCTTTTAGCGTAATGTCCTTAAGGTTCATCCATGTTGTAATATATGACAGAATTTCCTTCATTTTTATGGCTGAATAATAATCTATTGTATGTACGTAGCACATTTTGGTTTTTGTCTGTTTGTTAGGGTTTTATTCCACAACTTTACTTTATAATTGACATATAACATTGTATAAGTTTAAGGTGTGTATCATGTTGATTTGATGCACTTATGAGTTGCAATATGATTACCACTGTAGTATTAGCTAACACTTCCATCATGTCACATAATTACCATTTTTTGTGTGTGTGTGGTGAGAACATTTAAGATCTTAGCAACTTTCAAGTATCTAATATAGTATTGCTAACTATATTCACAATGCTGTGTATTGATTCCCAGGACTTATTCCCCTTCTAATTTGAAGTTTGTACCCTTTGACCAACATCTTCCAATTTTCCCCACATCCTGCCCTGGTAACCAACATTCTACTCTGTTTCTATGAGTTTGGATTTTTCAGATTCCACATAAGTGAGATCATACAGTATTTGTCTTTCTTTGTCTGACTTGTTTCACTTAGCATAAGCCCTCAAGTTCTAGCCATTTGGTCACAAATGGCAGGATTTCCTTCTTTCTCATGGCTGAATAATACTCCATTGTATACATATATACTGCAATTTCTTTTTTTTCCTGCAATATGTACATATAACTTTAATATAATTTTTAAATTATTTACCATCAATAAAACTTGTTTACATTACTTTGCCCCCAACATCCTCGAGTAAAATTGTTATTCTCTAAAAGCACATCATGTTTATCTGTTTATCCTATAGTTTTGCTAGCTTCCTTTTTTTTTCATTGAAACTCCTTTTCAAAATTTCCTTCAATTGCAGTTACTTTTTTTTAATTGAGATAACATTGGTTTATGACATTATGTAAATTTCAGGTGTACATCATTACATTTCAATTTCTGTGTAGACTCCATCGTGTTCACCACCCAAAGACTAATTACCACGCATCACCAGACACACGTTTCTTTTGACTACTTTTGCCTTCCCCTGCCCCCCTCCCCACTGGTAACCACAGATTATATACAATCTAATCTCTATATCTGTGTGTTTGTTTGTTGTTGTTGTTTTTATCTCCCACATATGAGTGAAATCATACAGCATTTGGCTTCCTCCATCTGACTTATTTTGCTTAACATAATACCCTCAAGATCCATCCGTGTTGTTGCAAATGGCAAAATTTCATCTTTTTTAAAAGCTGAGTAGTAGTCTATTCTATATATCCATTCATGCAATCTTCTTTATCCATTCGTCCATTGATGGGCACTTAGATTGTTTCCAAGTCTTGGCTATTGTGAATAATACTGCATTGAACATAGGGGTACAAATATCTTTTTGAATTAATATTTTTGTGTTCTTTGGATAAATATCCAGAAGTGGAATAGCTGGATCATATGGTAGTTCCGCTCTTATTTTTTGGTGGAATCTCCATATGGACAATCTCTGTTTTCCATAGTGGCTGCATCAGCTTACATTCCCACCAGTAGTGTGTGAAGGTTCTCTTTTTGCCACATGCCCTCCAACACTTATTTCTTGTCTTTTGAATTGTAGTCATTCTGACAGGGGTGAGGTGATATCTCATTGGAGTTTTGATTTGCATTTCTCTAATAATTAGTCATGCTGAACATCTTTTCATGTGCCTATTGGCCATCTGCATATCTTCTTTGGAAAAGTGTCTACTCAGATCCTCTGCCCATTTTTTAATTGGGTTGTTTGTTTTCTTTGTTGTTGGGTTCTATGAGTTCTTCATATATTTTGGATATTAACCCCTTATCAGATATATGATTTGCAAATATCTTCTCCCAATGTTAGACTGTCTTTTCATTTTGTTAATGGTTTCCTTTGCTGGGCAGCGGCTTTTTAGTTTGGTGTAGTCCCATTTGTTTATTTCTTCTTTTGTTTCCCTTGCCTGGTGAGACACGGTATTCAAAAAGATGCTGCTAAGACCAATGTCAGAGAGCATACTGCCTATGTTCTCTTCTGGGAGTTTTATGGTTTCAGGTCTTATATTCAAGTCTTTAATCCATTTTGAGTTAATCTTTGTGTATGGTGTAAGATAATGGTCTACTTTCATTCTTTTGCATGTGGCTGTCCAGTTTTCCCAACACCATTTATTGAAGAGACTTTCCGTTTTCAATTGCATGTTCTTGGCTCTTTTGTCGAAAATTAGATGACATGATTCTATATATAGAAAACCCTAAAGAATCCACCAGAAACTATTAGAAATAATTAACGAATACAGTCAAGTTGCAGGGTACAAAATCAACATACAAAAATCAGTTGCGTTTCTATACACTAACAATGAAATAGCAGAAAGAGAATTTAAGAATACAATCCCATTTACAATGACAACAAAAATAATAAAATACCTGGGAATAAATTTAACCAAGACCTGAAAGACCTGTACATTGAAAATAAAACATTGTTGAAAGAAATCGAAGACACAAAGAAATGGAAAGATATTCCATGCTCATGGATTGGAAGAATTAACCTAGTTAGAATGTCCATACTTCCTAAAGCAATCTGCAGGTTCAATGCAATCCTTATCAGAATGCCAATGGTATTTTTCAAGGAAATAGAACAAAGAATCCTAAAATTTATATAGAACAACAAAAGACCCAGAATAGCCAAAGCAATCCTGAGAAAAAAGAACAAAGCTGGAGATATCACACTTCCTGATTTCAAAATATACAACAAAGCTATAGTAATCAAGACAGCGTGATTACTGGCACAAAAAACAGACACATAGATCAATGGAACAGAATCAAAAGCCCAGAAATAAACCCACACATCTATATTTGTTTGTTTTAGCTTACAATCAATCTAGTTAGGGTCAGACCACAGGTTCTGTTTTACCTTTTGTCAGTTCAGTTTTCAAAGCCTCTGCTGTATTGTTTGGTCTGCCACTTGTAGGTGTCGTTCAAAGGTTGGTCTGGGACTCGAATAGTGGTTTACATGATAGTTGTATTGCTTCTTTGGATGTGCAGTTTGGATATATTCCCAGACTTGTGTTGGTTCATGCATAGAATAGAGATCCTATTCTCTAGCTCTTTCCTGTTGGGAATTTCTATAGGTTCCTTTTCCGTTCCTCTTACAAGAAAGATGAGGTTCTCTGAGTTTTAGACTTCCATGTCATAGTGCAGTTCCATACAACTGGGCCCACACTCAGGGCCAAGAAGTAAGAGAAAAGAGAGAGGAAATAAAGGGAATTCCCCCACACTCTTTGTACACCACATGCCTCAGTTCCAGATTCTGTTAACCAAAGGCGTGTGTTTTCTCTCAGGGCTTTGTGCGCACGCTGATGCTGCTGCACTGCAGCAGTGTAGTTTTGCAAAGAGGACTGGGCTTAAGGAAGGGCCAACAGAGAAAGAAAGAAAAAAACATGAAGATACTCCCTGGCGTGCCAGGGTCATTTTATTTGGTCCTCTGGTCAGAATGATGGGTTTTTCTTGGAGATTTCTTAGTTTACATCCACTAAACAGTTACTTGATCTGGTCCACACTTGGGTAAAAAGTCAGGAGATAAAGAAGTAAATAAATAAGAAAAATATTGCCACTATATTGATCATTCTTCAAATTTTGACTTCCCGAGTCTACCTGCTATTATTTACACTTCAGCATCCTCAGCTAGTTGCCCTTTGCATTTTATCTGAGATTTCACTTTTAATCAGTGAAGGAGAGAGACATTAGAGGGCTTAATCCACTTCGGTGAAACTAAAAGTCCTTCTGTATTTATTTTTTAGTTGATTCTTATAAGTTTTATATTTTCAAGAATATATCCATTTCATCTGTTTTCATATTTATCAGCATGAAATATTATTTTTAATATCTTTATACCTTTTGCATTCTCTGTACTTATGGTCCCTTTTTTATTCTTAATATTGTGTATTTATATTCTTTTTTTGTTTATTAATTTTACAAGAGGTTTGACTATTTCATTATCTCAAAAAACTAACTTTTGTTTTCTTAATACTCTCTAATCTGTCTGTTTTCTACTTAACTAACTTTTGCTCTTAACTTTATTATTTCTTTTTTTAAATTTTCTTTGAATTTATTTTTCTGTTTTGTTTTATACTTTCTTGTGTTGAACACTTAGCTCATTAATTTGGTATTTTTTTCATTTTGAATACAAGCACTTATGGCTATGAATTTCCCTCTAAGTACCACTTTAATTGCTTTCTACAACTATTGCTATGTCATATTTTCTGTACTGACTGTATTCCAATATCTATTTTGCTTTCTTCTTTAATTTGTAAGTTCTTTTAATTTTTATATGTATAGTTTTCTTTCTTAATTATCTTTCTTAATTCTATTATGGTCATAGAAGGTTATCTATGATACCACTCCTTTGAAATTTGTTGATGCTAGCTTTCTGACCTTGAGTGTGGTCGATTTGTGTAAATTTTGAGTGTGTATTTAAGATAATGTGTAGTCTACAGTTCATGGGTTGAATATTCTCAATATGTCCCTTAGATCAGTCTTGATTTTTGCATGATTCCATCTTCTCAATCCTTACTTTTTTTTTTGCTTGTTTATTCTAGCAATTACTGAAGGAAATTTGTTACTTCTCACCATGAGGGTGGATTTCACTATTGGTTTTTGTGGTTCTGTCAATTTTTGTTTCATGTATTTTAAAGCTATGCTTAGTTGCCCACAAGTTTAAAATTTTCTTATCTTCTTTTATCATTATGTATTAATCTTTTTTATCCCTAGCAATACTTTTATGCCTTAAAGACAGGTTTGTCTAAAATTAATATAATTTATAATAAAATATATAAATTAATATAATTTATAATATAATATAATAAAATATTGCACATATTTTACTTGGTTTAATATTTGCTTTGTAGATGTATCATTCCTTTTGCTTTTGACCTTTCAGTGTTTTTATATTTAAGTATATCTCTTATACTAACATTTAGCCAGATTTGATTTGCATTTTTTAATCCAGTCAGCTAATTTTTATCTTATCTATGTAAAATCTTAATCCATTTACATTTATTTTGCTTATTGGCAAGTTTAGGATTTATTTCTACCATATTACCATTCTACCATTCCACCATACATTTTCTATTTGTCCTGCTTTTAACTTTTCTTGTCTTCTTTAGGAATCATTGTATTTCTTTCCTTTTTATTCCATTTTTCGCTTTTGTTTCAAACTTAATTTGCCCCATTTTCTCTTCTTTTAGCCATTAGTTTACATATTTTGACATCAATGAGAGTCTATAGATCTTCAAAAACTTTCCTTTGAAATTTCTCCCATTTCAACTCGGCGCTTTCCACCAAATCCATTCCACTTTGCAACTTTCTTCAATCATTTAACCATTCATATCCTGGTAAGCCTTTGAGATAGCTTATTGTCAGTAGTCTATCAGGAGGCTTAAGCTGAAGAATTCCTCTGAAAAGAGGCCCAGAGAGCATATTTCAAACTAGCAGTGGGGGTGTTGGATCTGTAATAACAAGGGTGCCACTCTTTATCTTGACCTTAGTAAATATATATTATTACTTGCTTGAATTAGGTCATTGATGACATTCTCCCTAGAAAAAAGGAGAGTTGGAAGGTTTAAGGGAAGCAAGCTTACCTGTTGGGTGATAGATGTGGATTCAAGGGATCTCAATACATTGAAAATCTAATATGCATATATAGTAGAAATAAATGTAAGGTCTTATATTTAAACTAACTAAAGAAAGCAAAGAGGAGTTTTGACTTAAAGCAACACAGATGATTACCAAAAAAGACAAATGTAATCTCAGGCTGTGTTCAGGTGAGGTGATGGGCCTACTCGTATGCCACTCTGCACAGGAATAGTGTGTTCATTTGTAAGTGCCATACTTTAAAGGAGACATAGGCAGATAAAGGAGATAAGACAAGAGTGTTTTCAACAATAATCTCACGTGAGGAGTGGCTAAGGAAATTGGTAATGTTATCTTGGGGAAGCCTAGAAAGAAGGTGGGGAAGATGTGAGGAACATAAATATTGCTTTCCACTATTAGAAGGACTTTCAGATAGAAGATTGCCATATCTGGGGTTACCGGGTGGAGGTGCATTGTAGTGGAAAATGCACTAGAATAGAAGTGAAAGGAAATGTGTTCTAGTGTTAATGCTGAACACGTTCATACCACAGTGGTTCATTTTACACATCTAAAATGATGTTTATCTCAATGGTTAAGATCCCTTTTAGCTTTGACTTTTTATAATGTCAGAGAAACTACTTATTATAAGAAAGAGTTTTCTAGTATGATGCTTTCTGGAAAGGAAGTGGGCCACTTCAAGCAACAGTGAGTTTACAGTCACCGGAAGTGTTTAAGGAGAATAATGTTAAAGGAGAGATTTATGGTCTGGGTAAATAGTTGGGCTAGATTACCTCTAAAATCTTTGTCTACCTGAGAGTTTTTGATGTGGAAGCAAAGGTGAAAATAGATTTGGAAGCAGTTTTTAATTTAAGGAACATTGCCTCCATATATGCTTATATTTTTCTGTATTATCGGATCCTTTACATTCCTTACCATGGTCTCAAAGTTCTTTTTTCTAAGAAGGAGATGATGATGGTTAATTTTATGTCAACTTGATTGGACCACAGGATACCCAGATATTTAGTTGAACACTATTTTGGATGTGTCTGTGAGAATGATTCTGGATGATATTAACATCTGAATCAGCAGACTGAATAAAGCAGCCTTCTCAATGTGAGTGGGCCTCATCCAATCCATTGAAGGCCTGAAGAGAACAAAAAGGCAAAGTAAGGGAGAATTGGCTCTCTCTGCCTAACTATGTTTGAGATGGGACATTGATCTTCTGACTTTAAACTCAGACTTGGACTGGAACTTACACTACTGGCTCTCTTGCTTCTCAGGCCTTTGGACTCAGACTGGAACTACACCATTCCTCACCTGGGGCTCCAATTTGCTAACTGCAGATATTGGGATTTCTCAGCATCCATAATTACATGAGCCAATTTCTTATACTAATTCTTGTTATATATATATATTTCTCTTGGTTCTGTTTCTCTGGATAACCCTAATACAGAGAGTCTATAAATACTTTAGAGCTATAGATGATGTTATCAGGCAGTATGGGCGGTCCTATATGCTGGTATAGTAGTATCTATACCGTTCGGTGACACTGTGTAGAAGAAACAGAAAACCTAGGTTTAAAACCTGGCTTTACTAGTCACTTTCTTCATTATCTTTCCCATATTACTTTCTTTATATGTAAAAGTGGGGATAATAATACTCACCTTAGCAGGGTCTATGTGGATTAAATTGCCTAGCATAGTGTCTAGTGTATTATAGGGCTCAAAAAGAAGTGGTTGAATCTTGAACATACTTAGTTTAGACACAGTCCATAGTCTTTATGAGTTTTGACTCTGGAGTCAAATAGAAATCAGCTTAAATCACAGTTATATTACTTATTATCTATTTTATCTTAGGCAATCTATATAAGTATTCTTTGCCTTGGTTTCCTAATCCATAAAATGGAAATAATGATAACACTTTCCTCATCAAGTCACTATGAAGAATAAATGAGATAATGTGCATAATGTTCTTAGTAATGTTAGGTGCTCCAGAAATGTTAGCTGGTTTTCTTTTTTTTTTTTTAAGTGTGTGAGGAAGATTAGCCCTGAGCTAACATCCATTGCAAATTCCCTCTTTTTGCTGAGGAAGATTGGCCCTGGGCTAACATCCATTCCCCTCCCCTTCCACTTTATATGGGATGCCGCCACAGCATGGTTTGACAAGTGCCACTTCTGGGATCTGAACCTGTGAATCTCGACCGCGAGATGTGGAGCATGTGAACTTAACTGCTACACCAACAGGCCAGCCCCAGCTGTTATTATTTTAATGGGTACAAGGCCTGCACAACATCAAAGGGTGTCTAATAATTTTTTGGTCCATGCTTTAAGTTTTTTATATAGCCACCAGTTGGTAATCCTTGTCAAAGTGAAAGAACTACAGATAATAGAAAACAATGAGCGCTCTCCAAGCATGTATTTTTGTCTTAGAATACGGCCAGACATGCATGTTTTCCATCCTTTCCTCCATGTCTGCCTTCTGCCCTGCTGCTAGCTGTGCAGCAGCCTGGGAGTAGGAGTAAGGCGAGCATTGAAAGGTGATTGTATGCAGTGAGGGAAATTAGGACTAGGGCAAGAGAAGGGAGAAGAGTGAAGAAGACATAGATAGGATGTGAAGAGCTCTGAGACCTCCTGACTTCATCAGTATATGTCATTTAAGAACATACACATTATTTCAGAGCAATCCTGTCAGGATTTTGAGAGTGAATCATTTCCAATCTTACCGCTGTGTATCTCCCAGGATACAGACCAAGGATGTGTAAAAGAGGCACAAGAAAGAATGCAAAATGTAATGAAGTTCATGCATTAACGCTTTCTATCTCCTAGCTGCTTCAAAGTGTCTCTACATGCAATTGACTGAAGAGCCTGTGCAGTGGAGGAAAGTCCGGGAGTGGCAACACGAGTAGTGGAGAAAAATCTGTCAGCATTTGAGAGATGAGGCATTAATAAGAGAGTTCTGTCAATCAATGATTCTGAAATTTCTTTTTCCATTTAATAGCCACCACCAACGAACAAAATACTCCTGAGTTCAACAGAGTAGATGAGCTGTAAATCCTGCCTCCTCCTCACTTGAGGGCAGAAAGAACTTCAGCCAAAGAACTGTAACTGCAGCTTGAATAGAAACATGGTCAGAGATAAGGTTCTTTAAAAATGAAAATCATCTGCAGAAAACAAGAAAGCAAAAGAGAACAGAAAGAAATGTACAAATCCATTAAAGAGAATATGATCAAAACTTACCAGCCTCTCATAGTTTTCTTCGTAAAAGAGATACACTGTGTGAGGCATGGGACTCATTATCCTGCTCCTAGCCAGTAATTCATAGAGAACAGAAACTGGGAATGGGTCGTGCTGCCTAGAGAATTGTAAGTCAGAGACGAGCCCATTAGTTAGTGCCACTTACTGTTTACATAATGGGAAGCCATTTAAAGATTCCCAGTATGTTTTAGAAGCCCTTCCACAGCCCACACACTAAACACACAATTGGTCACAGTGGATTTTCTTCCGTTCTTAGGTGCTTTGCATTTCAGACGCTCAAACTGGGAATGTTGAATGACAGAAATCACTGCAGAGAGAAAGGTGCATCATCTTCAGGTAAAAAAGGGAAAAGCAGCAACAGAGGGAGATGCAACATCTTAACCATGGCAAATATTTAAGTACAATTGAGACCAGTTTGGGTTTTCTTCAGTGAGTGGAAAGACCACTTTGAACTCATTTTTCCAGGGGTAAAATGTCCAAAACCCTGTATTTGGGTCTTCCCTCTCAATGATCTTTTTTTTTCTAAATTTAGAAAACACTACATTATTAATGGTAAATACATATAATGCTTATTGTGTTTAGTGAGCATCTAAAATATGCCAGTTATTAAGCTAGATGATGTGTGTATATATATGTGTGTATGTGTGTGTGTGTGTGTGTGTATACCTTTCTTTATCCTCACAACACACCTATGAGGTAGGTGGCATCATTATCCTCTTTTTACAGATGAGGATGCTAAACTGAAGATAATTTAACATCCCCCAAATCACACGGTAAGGAAATTTGAGACTTTAAATTTGACCCTAGATCTAGCTGACTCCAAAACTCATGTTTTCAGTTACATCAGCCTCTCCAGTCTGTCTGCTGCAGACATCAGTGTTTGCACATTAGTGACCTTTGACAATAGCTTGTCAGCATGTGTGTAGTTAAAAGATTTCATACCTCCAAACCATGCTTATCGTCAGAAATGGCTACCTTCCCCTGTCCTCCTTTCTGCCAGCTCATCTGTGTGGCTCATATGCTCCTTTCAGTAATCTAGTCTAAAGTTATCCCAATGGGGAACTTTCTATTGGGAACCAAGAAGGATATCATGCACTCTCACCAGTTCTTTCTCAGATCAACTGACACAAATCCAGCTCTCTCAATGACTGCTGTAGAATCACAGGGATAAAGACAATGACTATCTAGCAGTACTTCCATTAAGTAGGAATCAAGTAGCCTAGAAGGATAAATTTGCTTCCTTGATGATCTGATCTGTTCCCACAGAAGAGCTCATATGTGGAGAATTGGCACCAGATTATATCCTATTTTGTGCCCCGTATATAATTCTTCCATGTGTGTCATTCTCTTCTTATGTACAAGGCTGAGCCCTTTGAGAGCAGGAAACACGCCTTGTAATTCTTTTGTATTCTCCCTCCCCTAACTGGTGGCATAGTGTTACACAAGGACTTGAATTGGTTTATTGAGAAAGAGAATGATAGAAATACTGTATCAATTGGCTTTTACTAGATGAAATCACTCCAAAATGTAGTGACTTCAATTAATAACCATTAATTCAGTTCCTGACTCTGTATGTTGGTACTTTGGGCTGGGTTCAGCTGGGCAGTTCCTCTGATTTCTGCTGGACTCAATCATGTGTATGCAATCACCTGCCAGTCAACCAGGCAGTTCTCCTTTTGGGGGTTGATTGGCTGTTGGCTCTGGTAATGGAGATACAATGGGGGTAACTAGGCTATGTTTCTCATTATCCAGTAGACAGGCCTGGCAAGATTCTAAAAGTGAGAATGCAAGTGTCCAGGACTTCTTGAGGTCTAGGATCAAAACTTGCTCAATGTTGTTTCTCTCATATTCTATTGGCCAAAGGAAGTCAAAAGGATGGCCCAAGAACCAGAGGTGTCTGATATCTATATCTTGATGGAGAAAGCTGAAAAGTTGCAATCTACCAGAAATGATTCAAATTTACTGAGCGCCTATTTTGTGCAAAGTACTTTTAAAGCTATATTCATATTAACTCTGCTAAGAGGACTCAAGTAACTTGCCCAAAGTAATACAAGTTAGTGACTCAGATCCTTCTGAATCTAAATACAATGTTTTCCAGACCACTTGGCACTGTCTCTCAGTTAAAGACTGAGAATAAGACAATACATCTCAGTTAACTTGCTCGATATATCATTTTAAGCGGCACTTCTTTGGCTACCATATCTTAAAATGAAAATGATTTTTCTCCATAACTTTAGATGCATTTTATATCATTTTTCACAACTTGGGCATTGGAGTCAGATAGACCTAGTCCATATGCTGGCTCTCCATTTACTAGGTCTGGGCAAATAACATCTTTGAGTCTCAACATCCTCCCCTGTAAAACTGTGATAGTAATAACACCTAAGACATAAAGCTGTTATGAAAATTAAACTAATGAATATACAGTGTGACACAGGACACTCAATAAATAGATGTACATGTATATATATATTATACATATGCACATATATATATTCATGTGTGTGTGTATATATATGTACAGATTTGCTTAAGCAACATCTGCCAAGCAGTACTAATGGCTTTTTTTCTTTAATACATCAGAGAACCAGCCTATCTACAGAAGGATATAAAATATTAAAGATGGGTAAAAAGACGTAATAAATAAATGGCATAGAATTTGCCTTCCCTTCACTATAGACTCAGCACAATCAGAATATTGGAACTCCCCGTTAGAGATGGATAGTGAAAAAGAATGCCAAAGAAAATGGAGGTTTTATTTAAATAACTGTATTTTCTAAAGTGTGTCCAGAGAAATGCCTTGGGGCTAAAACTTTGACATTTGAAGAAAGCTGCCTTGTTGAATAAATGTATATGTCATTACCTTGAAAGGAGGGCTCTATCTTTGGAGTGCCCTCTAACTTTAGAAGTGTTTCTACTGGAAGGGCAGATATACTAAGAAATTCTCTTGACTACTCCTTCATTTATGAGGTGAATTATTTTTGGAATACTGAATTTTTAGGCTATGTAAATGATTTTTGTGTCCAAATTTAAAGAGGAAGTAAATATTTTAAGTAAATATTTGAAATATAATTGAAAGGCTTAGAGGTCTAAAAAAAGTTATCAAAGACATCATATCCCTTTTTAGAGAAGACATTTCTCAATGTGTGAATGTGTTAGTCTCATCTCCACATAATATCTCAGCAGGAAGCATCCTAGGCTTCTTGATGCTATTATTTGTAAGTAAAATTTTCTACCCTTTTTAAGGTGATAAACATTATTTCAAAAGTCTTGACTATTACATAACATATTAAGAGTTCCAGCTATAATATTTGCTGTAATTGTCCCTAATAGCTGAGTTATCCATTTAAATTTTCAGGTTATAGTTAACAAGAAATGTTCTAATATCCTTCAAAATTCCTCTCATCTAAGCCTAGCTATGGCACAAGAAATGCATAAGCAAATCTCAAATACGAAAGTACATAATTCTGGGAATATTTTGGTTATGACAAACATCTTACTACTTCACAAAGAACAGCAGCAAAATAAAATTGGAGAAAATGATCTACTGGGATGTACATGTTCTTTTTGAAGTCATTCCACATCCACCATCTCATTTACCCTCTCCTGTGTAGTTGATAAAGCAAATATTGATAAATTTTTATCTATATTCATTCATATTATCTGAAAGTTAACGTGAAATGTCTGCGTCGAGGCAGATTATTTTTACTTATAGCACTAATTGGATTAGTTCTCTTTTGCCTCAAATATATCTCCCTTGGTGAAACATGGTGAGGGACAGATGTCACCCTCCACATAATGGAAGAGAGCCCTGAAAATAAGAATCTGGGAGCAAATATACACATTTCCCCCATCCTCTCCTGAGAGAGGGATAGAAACCTAATCTCCTTAATGGAAATAAATTCTCCTTGGGAAGAGAAGAGGACCCTAGGTTGTTAAACTTTGGAATGTAAATAAATATCTGCGAGTGGAGAAGACAAATATCTCAGGGTTGACAACCGCTAGAATGTTTCCGTGGCTCTGGGTCTCATGCTCCTTTGAAACGTAAGCACACACCTCTGGGGAGAGAAATCTCTTACCATCTATTCAGTCATCGTTCAAGCTACAGGGTGTGTCCTTTAATTTAGGTCACAGGGAAATTTTCCGAGAAAGCCCTAACTCTGCCCAAACATAAAAATATTTTCTCTACAGGCCCACAGGTGTCATAATTCCCATTTTATGGATGGGAAAAACCGAGACCCAAAGAATTAACTGACATTTCTAAGGCCTCATTATTTAGAAGTAAGAGGAAAGGATGTTTAATAAGGGTCATTCTGACTCCAAGGTTCATGCTATTATACCATAGTGGGATAACAAAGTTCTATAAAAATTTTAAACAAGTAGTAAGTGAAATATGAGCCATTCATACTCACATTTTATTAGTAGGTCAAAATGTTTTCCCCTTAACTAGCAAACACTGGAAATTAGTTGTAAAGCCAAAATTGAGAGACTGGGGGCTTTGATTATTTTGATGAGAAGAAAACAGCTTTGAAGTGTGTTCTTCAAAGTCTGGGCAGAAGTGAGTGGAACAAAAGCAGAGGAAGGGAAAATGCTTAGAAAAGTGAAAAAATAAGTTTCTTTGTTGGTAGGGAGGACTTTAGGTATGGGAGAGGGTTCAGAAGACACGAAAATGTCCTCCTAACAAATTTTGCTCACTTTATCATTTTCCCTGTGGATCTCTATGCCAATGAAATCATCTTTGTCACATGTGTTCTGATTTGCTTAGCATCTGGTATAATGAAAGTATCCATGGCTATGTTTCTTCAAAAAGCATAATTTCATGCAATATTGTAAAGCAAAATAATCATTTATCAGGAAATATTACTGTGTTGATGCTTAATGTTTAGGACATCACTCCCATATATAGAATAGATCAATGATTTCCAAAATTTTGATCATATACCTCTTTTATTTAAAAACTCCTTTTTGTTAATGCATTCACACTGTAATATATGTTTGTTTCTCATTCATGTACTAGCATGTATAAATTTATATATATTATAAAAATCATAAAAGTGGAAATTCTTAAAAAATGAGTTTAAAAAATAGAAGGTTTAATATTTACTTCCTGCCCACCAGTGAGTTATCTTGTATACCACATAGGCAACCAATGCCCACTTTGAAGATTACTAGAACACATAATAGTACTTACTACAGTCCAAATCAAAACCAAATATTCCTGAATCACTATGTAAGCTGTTATTTTCTCACTTATTCCTAACCATCCCATCCCATACCATATGTTTCTTATACTCTTTCCAGCATTTTCTATATTTTTTCTCTCTGGGCTTTTCTATTGATTTGTCTTCCAGTTCACCAATCCTCTTTTCTGCTCTAGTCTTCTGTTAAACCCAACTACAGTGTTTTTAATCTCAGGTACTGTACTTTTTGATTCTAGAATTTCCATTTTTTTTCCTTGCTGAGGAAGATTAGCCCTGAGCTAACATCTGTTGTCAAACTCTTGGGGTTTTTGCTTGAGGAAGATTAGCTCTGAGCTAACATCCGTGCCAATCTTCCTCTACTTCATATGTGGGACACCGCCACAGCATGACTGATTAGTTGTATAGGTCGGCGCCCAGGATCAGAACCAGTGAACCTGGGCTGCTGAAGCAGAATACGCTGAACTTAACCACTAGGCCACAGGGCCTGCCCCTGATTCTCATTTTTAGTAGATGTAAATTCTCTGGGGAAATTCTCCATATTTTCATCTATTTTCTCCATTTTCCACTTATGTTACTGAATATATTAACCATGACTACTTTGTAGTCCTACTGCACTATCAGTAATATCTGGATCATCTATGAGTCTCTTTCTATCATTCTCTTTTATCTGGATTTTGGTGATTTGGTACTGTTCCTGGGCACACCCTTTACATTTTTGTTGAATGTCAGACTTTGTGTACGAAAATTTGTAGATGATCTGAATGACACACTCTTCCTTCTGAATGAGTACATTCTTTTCTTGCAAGGCAGGTAGGGTAGAGGCTAACAACAATTCAATCACAGATTGAGCTGCCTTGGGGTTATGTTGCAGTATGTGTAAGACTTCAAGTGCCTCTGGGTCATGTATCCTCCAACATAGTCCTCTGGTGGTCACGACAGAGAGACAGGGGCTGACTGAGAACCCTCTCCACTCAGCAGATATTTGTATCCACAGCACCACAAGGTTGCTGAAAACTCTGGACTGGTTTTCCAGAGACTTTCTACTTAGCTACTTAATTAACCTCTTGTCCCAAACAACTTCAGAATTTGGCAAATCTTATTTGGGGTAAACCAGCCCCGTTTCATTCTTAGTGAGATTCTGAACCCTTAAGTCTCCAAAAACACTGCTGTTTTGTTTGTTTTTTTTTTTTTCTTTTTGCTTCAAAGTATAGATTCTCTACTTGGGTAGGGGATAGGGGTGGAGGTCCAGAATCTCAGCCTTTTTTTGCCTTGTGTTCAGTATTAGCAAGTGTCTGGAGAAAAAAAGTATGGGTGCAGAATGACACCTCACCTCTGTGTGGATCCCTCTTCTCCAGAATCTAATCACCTAAAGTTCTGGTTGACTCAATGGCTCTCTGAGGCAGATTATCGATCTAATTTTTATAAATTTAAATTTAAATTATAAATTATATAGGCAAACATATCGTTGTTTACATATATGCACATATTTTATATATATATAATTTCTATATATTCATGCACACTTAATAGATTTTTTTGGTTGTTCTTTGCAGGAGTTTCTATGCCACAAGATATTCCATTTTAGAACAAATCAGCATTTCTCAAAACTGTATGTATGTCAGCATCATTTCGAGAATCTTATTTTAAAATACAGATTTTTGGTTCTACTGTAAAGCAGATGAATCAGTATGTCATAATATGGGGCTTTGGGAACTGGCTACTTTAAAGAGAAAACTCTGACTGATATGTATGAATATATTCTGAGACTAACAGTTGGGTTCCAGTGGACTAGAAGATTTCTCATATCCTTTCCAGCTCCAATATTTAACGGCTTTATTTTAATTTCATATTAAGATGAGAAATAATGAAGTTTAGGAGGTTTGCTATTTGCACATTTCACTTTGGGTCAGTGAAAAACTTCACCTTGTTTATCTAACCCTTTCCAAAATGTAAAACTGTCTTTTGCTGTACTTGACTTTAAAGTCAAACAAAAATCTATAAAGCATTTGGTTTTATCAGCACTTCTGCTAACATCACAACCTGAAGGGATTCTTAGTTTTGTGGTTATTTTCCTTTTATTTACACATAAGTGGGAAAGTGCAATTTTCACATAATGGCCGCAAAGCACGAACTCTTCAGCAGATTAGCAATTGTCTTCAGAAGGTTTGGTGACAATACTTCTCAGTAAGCTTTAGTGACACATATGGGTCTCAGTTTTATCTCTGTTGTATGCATTTTTTCCATAAATGAAAACTTAGGTGATTAAAGGAAGGAAAATTCTTCTCCCAGAAGGAAGATATCGTGCCTATGTGCTTATCATGGTACAGTGCTCAACACAACACCATATGCTGGTGCTAAATAAAGACCTTCAAATATGTAATGTTTATAGAATCATTTCACAATATGATGCCCCTCTGCTGAGTACTTTAGCCCCAAATGTTTCTTGTAATTTGAGTAAATGGGATATGTTTGGGTGATGCCCTCCAAAGCAATTATTTTCATGCTTCCAAATTGAAAGAAAAATTACCTCTCCAGAACAAAGGTCATAAGACCACAAGTTGAGGTGCTATAATAAAAATCTTGTGTGTGTGTGTGGGTATGTGTGTATATGACAGAGAGAGAGAGAGATACATAGACAGAGGGAGGAAATGCATGATTAATTGTATCAATAGATTTTACCATACTAATTCTATCTCTGAAGTGAACTCTAAGCTCCTCTCTAGTTCACGATCTGGCAGTGCTTCCACTGGGAAGATTCTCCAGATGAAGAAAAAGGTTTCAAAATTTGAAGATAAGAATTCAAAGAAAAATTAAGGTGATACCTGATTAATAGATTGGTTGATAGTGAAGTTATATTTTATTTATTTATTTATTCAATCAGAGCAGCTTTGTTTTTTTTGAGATAAAATTGGTGCCGGCCCGGTGGCATAGTGGTTAAGTTTGGTGCACTCCACTTTGACAGCCTGGGTTCGCAGGTTTAGATCCCGTCCGTGGACCTACAACACTCATCAGGCCATGCAGTGGTGGCAACCCACATACAAAATAGAGGAAGACAGGCACAGATGTTAGCTCTGGACCAATCTACCTCACCAAATAAACCCCACAAGGATTTATAACATTATATAAATTTCAGATGTACTTCATTATATTTAGACTTCTGTGTAGACTACATCATGTACACCACTCAAAGATTAGGTACAAACCATCACCATACACATGTGCTCTATTACCACTTTAGCCCTCCCAACTCCTGCTTCCCCTCTGATAACCACCAACCTAATCTCTATATTCATGTGTTTGTTTATTGTTGTTGTTTTTATCTTCCACGTATGAGTAAAATCATGCAGTATTTGCCTTTCTCCCTCTGACTTATTTTGCTTAGCATAGTACCCTCAAGGTTCATCCATATTATTGAAAATGGCAAGATTTCATCTTTTTATGGGTGAGTGGTATTCCATTGTGTGTATATACCATATCTTCTTTATGCACTCATCCATTGATGGGCACTTAGGTTGCTTCCAACTTTTGGCTATAGTAAATAATGCTGCAATGAACATAGGGGTGCAAATATCTTTTCAACTTAGCATTTTCATGTTCTTTGGATAAATACCCAGGAGTATATATATATATATAAAAGGCTGGATATATATAAATAGCTGAATCACATGGTAGTTCTATTCTTAATTTTTTGAGGAATCTCCTTACTGTTTTCCATAGTGGCTACACCAATATAAATTCCTACCAGTAGTGAATGAGGGTTGCCTTCTCTCCACACCCTATCTAACAATTGTTATTTTTTGTCTTTTTAATAACAGCCATGCTGACGGGTGTGAGGTGATGTCTCATTGTAGTTTTGATTTGCATCTCCCTAATAATTAGTGATGCTGAACATCTTTTCATGTGCCCATTGGCCATCTGTGTATCTTCTTTGGAAAAATGTCTTTTCAGAGCCTTTGCCGATTTTTTAATTTGGTGGGTTTTTGTTGTTGTTGAGTTGTATAACTTCTTTATATATTTTGGATATTAACCCTTTGTCAGATATATGATTTGCAAATATCTGGTCCCAATTGTTAGGTTGTGTTTTTGTCTTATTGATGGTTTCCTTTCCTGCACAGAAGCTTTTTAGTTTGATGTAGTCCCATTTGTTTATTTCTTCTTTTGTTTCCCTTTCCTGGTGAGACATGGAATTCAAAAAGATACCGCTAAGACCAATGTCAAAGAGCATATTGCTTACCTTTTCTTCTAGGAGTTTTATGGTTTCTGGTCTTACAATCAAGTCTTTAATCCATTTCAGTTAATTTTTGTTTATGGTGTAAGAAGATGGTCTACTTACATTCTTTTGCATGTGGCTGTCCACTTTTCTGAACACCATTTATTGAAGAGACTTTCCTTTCTGCATTGTATGTTCTTGGCTCCCTTGTCAAAAATTAGCTGTCCATAGATGTGTGGGTTTGTTTCTAGGCTCTCAAATCTGTTCCATTGATCTGTGTGTCTGTTTTTGTGCCACTACCATGCTGTTTTGATTACTATAGCTTTGTTGTATATTTTGAAATCAGGGACTGTGATACCTCCAGCTTTGTTCTTTTTTCTCAGGATTGCTTTGGCTATTCCGGGTCTTTTGTTGTTCCATATAAATTTTAGAATTCTTTGCTCTATTTCCTTGAAAAATGTCATTGGTATTTTGATAGGAATTGCATTGAATCTGTAGATTGCTTTAGGAAGTAGGGAAATTTTAACTATGTTAATTCTTCCAATCCATGAGAGCAGAATATCTTTCCATTTCTTTGTGTCTTTGATTTCATTCAACAATTTTTTTTTTAGTTTTCAGTGTACAGGTCTTTCACATCCCACTTAAAATTATTCCAGGGATTTTATTCTTTTTGTTGCAATTTTAAACGGGATTGTATTCTTAATTCATCTTTCTGCTATTTTGTTGTTAGTGTGTAGAAGTGCAACTGATTTTTGTATGTTGATTTGATACCCTGCAACTTTAATGTATTTGTTTATTATTTCTAATAGTTTTCTGGTGGATTCTTCAGGGTTTTCTATATATAAAATCATGTCATCCATGAATAGTGACAGTTTTACTTCTTTCTTCCTAATTCGAATTCCTTTTATTTATTTTTCTGGCCTGATTGCTCTGGCTAGGACTTCCAATACTATGTTAAATAGGAATGGTGAAAGTGGGCATCCTTGTCTGGATCCTGTTCTCAGAGGGATAGCTTTCAGTTTTTCACCATTGAGTATAATATTAGCTGTGGTTTTGTCATAATGGCCTTTATTATGTTGAGGTACTTTCCCTCTATACCCATTTTATTGAGTGTTTTTATCATAAGTGGGTGCTTACCATGTTGAATGCTTTCTCTGCATCTATTGAGATGATCATGGGATTTTTAGTCTTTATTTTTTTAATGTGGTGTATCATGTTGATTGATTTGCAGACGTTGAACCATTCTTGCATCCCTGGAATAAATCCCATTTGATCGTGGTGTATGATCCTTTTAATGTATTGTTGTATTCAATTTGTTACAATTTGGGGATGATTTTGCATCTACATTCATCAGTGGTATTGGCCTGTAATTTTCCTTCTTTGCATTGTCCTTGTCTAGTTTTGGTATCAGGGTAATGTGGCCTCACAGAATGAGTTAGGAAGTACCCCCCTCCTTCAATTTTTTGGAAGAGTTTGAGAAGAATCGGTATCAAGTCTTTGAATGTTTGGTAGAATTCACCAGGAAGCCATCTGGTCCTGAACTTTTGTTTGCTTGGAGGTTTTTAATTGCTGTTTCAATATCCTTACTAGTGATCTGTCTATCCAGATTCTCTATTTCTTCTTGATTCAGTTTTGAAATGTTGCATAATTCTAATTTATCTATTTCTTCTCAATGATCCACTTGGTTGGCATATAGCTTTTCATAATATCCTCTTATAATCCTTTGCATTTCTGTGGTGTCTGTTTTAATTTTTCCTCTTTCCTTCTGATTTTATTCATTTGAGATTTCTCTATTTCTTTTTAGTGAGTCTGGCTAAGGGTTTGTCAATTTTGTTTATCTTTTCAAAGAACCAGCTCTTAGTTTCATTGATCTTTTCTATTTTTTTTTTAGTCTCTATTTCATTTTTATTATTTCCTTCCTTCTACTGATTTTGTACTTTGTTTTTCTTTTTCTAGTTCTTTTAGATATTGTGTTATACTGTTTATTTGACATTTTTCCTGTTTTTTGAGGTAGGCCCATATTGCTATGTGCTGCCCTCTTAGGACCATTTTTGCTGCATCCCATAAGTTTTGGTATTTTGTGTTTTCATTTTCATTTATGTCTAGGTATTTTTTGGTTTCTCCATTGATCCAATAATTGTTCAGTAGTATGTTGTTTAGTCTTCACATATTTGTGACTTTTCCATCTTTTTTTCTTGGAATTGATATCTAGTTTCATACCATTGTGGTCAGAAAAGATGCTTGACATGATTTCAATCATCTTATATTTATTGAGGCTTGCTTTGTTTCCCAATATAAGGTCTATCTTTGAGAATGTTCCATATGCACTTGAGAAGAATGTGTATAGTATTACTTTTGGATGGAATATTCTATATATATCATTAAACTCATCTGGTCTAGTGTTTCATTTAAAGCCACTGTTTTCTTGTTGACTTCCTGTCTGGATAATCTATCCATTGATGTAAGTGGAGTATTAAAGTCCCCTATTATCATTGTGTTGCTGTCAATTTCTCCTTTTGGATGTCTTAATAGTTGCCTTATGTACTTTGGTGCTCCTGTGTTAGATGCATATATATATTAATCTGTTATGTCTTCTTAGTGGAATGCCCCTTTTATCATTATATAAATCCCCTCTTTGTCTCTCATTACCTTTTTTATCTTGAAGTATGCTTCATTTGATATAAGTATGGCTACACCTGCTTTCTTTTGCTTGCAATTTGCTTGAGGTTTCAACTTCCATCCCTTCACTCTGAGTCTGTTTGTCTTTAGAGCTGAGATGTGTCACCTGGAGTCAGCTTATTTTGGGTCTTGTTTTTAATCCATCCAGCCACTCTGTGTCTTTTGATTAGTGAATTAAATCCATTTAAATTTAGACTGATTGTTGATAGATGAGGGCTTAATACTGCCATTTTATCTCTTGTTTTCCAGGTGTTCTCTATTTCATTGTTTCTTTTTCTTTGTATTTCTGTCTGCCAGTTCAGTTTGGTGGTTTTCTGTGGTGGTTTTCTCTTTACTTATTATTTGTGACTCTCCTCTAAATTTTGTTCCATTGTTAACAGGAGGTTTATGTAAAAGATCTCATAGACGAGCTAGTCCTTTTCCTGCTGATAGCCTCTTATCTCCATTAGCCTATACGGGTTCTGTCCTTTTCCTCTTCTCCTTCTTTGTTTTTGTTTTCATACATTATCCTTTTTTGTGTTGTGAGTTTGCTACCAAATTGTGTTGGTTGTAGTTATTTTTAATGCTTTCTTTTCTTTTAGCCTTAATGTTATTATTGTTTACTAATCTATTCTGATATAGAGTTGCAATTTTCTGATTCTGTCTGTCTATTTATTGCTTTGCTCAAAGCTTTGTAAACCTTTGCCTTTTTGTTTCAGGCAGGAGAGCTCCTTTCAACATTTCTTATAAGGCAGGTCTAGTGGTGATGAACTCCTTCAGCTTTTGCCTGTCTGTGAAAGCTTTTATTTCTCCTTCATATCTGAAGAGTAATTTTGCTGGGTAGAGTAATCTTGGCTGATAGTTTTTGTCTTTCAGTGTTTTGAATATATCATTCCACTCTCTCGTAGCCTGTTAGGATTTCTGCTGACAAATCTGCTGAAAATGTGATGAAGGTTCTTTTGTAGGTTATTTTCTTCTCTCTAAGTGTCCTTAAATTTCTTTTTTGGTATTGACTTTTGACAATTTTAATATAATATACCTTGGAAAAGGTCTTTTTGCATTCAAATAATTAGGAGTTCTATTCGTTTCATGTACTTGTATATCAAGTTCCTTCCCCAGGTTTTGGAAATTCTCAGCTATTATTTCTTTGAATAAGCTCTCTGCTCTTTTCTTCCTCTCTTCTCCTTCTGGAATGCCTATTATTCTTATGCTACTTTTCCTAATTGAGTTGGATATTTCTTATAGAATTTCTTCATTTTAAAAAAATCTTATTTCTCTTTCTACCTCCACCTGACTCATTTCTATTTTTAAAATATACTGAGTCTTGTTTTATGGTCTATCATATGGTCTATCCTGGAGAATATCCCATGCATGTTTGAGAAAAGCATGTATTCTTATGTTGTGGAATGTTAGATAGATGAACTGATAGGTCAAATTAGTTGATAGTGTTGTTCAAGACTTCTGTGTTCTTGCTGATTTTCTCTGTAGTTGTTCTATTAACTATTGAGGGTGGAGCATTAAATTCTCCAGTCATTACTATTAGATTTTCTATTTCTACCTTCAATTCTTTCAGTTTGAGATTCATGTGTTTGGAGAGGGGTCTACTGTTAAGTGCACATATGTTTATAGTTATCTGTTCCTGCTAATTTGACTCTTTTATCTTTACTCTGTTTCTAAAAATAATTTTTGTCTTAGAATCCATTTTGTCCTATATTAATATATATACTTCAACCTCTTTTGGGTTTTTTTGAATGATATATTTTCCATCTTTTTATTCTCAAACTATTTGTGTCTTTGAATTAAAAATGTCTCTCGTACATAACATATAATTGGATCATATTTTTTACCCATTCTTCCAATCTCAACCTTTTGATTGGAGTGTTTAATCCATTTACATTTAATGTAGTTATTTTTAAGGAAGAATCATGTCTACTGTTTTGCTACTTGTTTTCTGTATGCCTTATGTCTTTTTTCCTCTGTTCCTCAATCACTACCTTCTTTCGTATCAAGGATTTATTTTTTAATTTACTATTTTAATTCTCTTGTTATTCCTTTTATTATCTTTTTAAAATTATCTTCTCAGTGGTTGCCCTGGGGATTACAGTTAGAATGAACTGAAAACAATCTAGTAATTATTAATAGCAACTTAATTTGAATAGCATATGGAAATTTTGCTCCAATGTAGCTATATTCTGTCTCTTCTTTTTGCTATTACTGTCACACAGATCACATCTGTATACATTATAAGCTCATCGTGGAGTTTCATAATTATTCTTTCATGCAGCTGATTTTAAAATCAGATAGGAGAATAAAAAATACAAAAATACAGTCATACTGTCTTTTACCTTAACCTATACATTATATTTGCTTAGGTAGTTACCTTTATTGATGCTCTTTATTTCTTCATGTGAATTCAAGTTACCATTTAGTGTAATTTTGTTTCATTCTAAAGGGCTCTCTTTAGTATTTCTTGTAGGGTAGACCTGCTGGTGAAAAAATCTCTCTGATTTTATCTGGAAATGTCTTGATTTATCTTTCAGCTTTGAAATATAGTTTTACTGTGTATAGAATTATTGGAAAACAGTAGCTTTCTTTCACCACATCATCTCACTGCATTCTGGCCTCCATGGTTTCTGATAAGAAATCAACTGTTAATCTTATTGAATCACTGGAACATGATGAGTCACTTATTTCTTGCTGCTTTCAAGATTCTATCTATCTTTTGACAGTTTATGGTGTGTTTACTTGTGAATTTCTTTGAAATTATTCTATTTGTAATCATTGGGCTTCTGGGGTAAATTTAAAACTTTCATAAAATTTGGGAAGTTTTCAGCCATTATTCCTTCAAATATTTTTCTGCTCCCTTCCCTCTCTCTTGTCTTGGGACTCCATTGTGTGCATTTTGCTATATTTGATGTTTTCCCTCAGGTTTCTGAGGCTCTGTTCATTTTTCTTCTTCTTTTTACTTTCTCTGCTTTATACTGTATTAGCTATATTGACCTGTTTTCAAGTTTGCTGATTCTTTCTTCTACCACTTTAAATCTACTTTTGAGCTTGTCTATTGAGTTTTTAATTTTCATTATTGTACTTTGATTTCTTTTCATAATTTATAGCTTTTTATTGATATTCTCTATTTGGTGAGATGTCATTCTCATATTTTCCTTTAATTCTTTAGAAATAATTTTCTTTAGTTCTTTGAACATATTTATAATATTTAATTTAAAGTAATGGTCTAGTAAGTCCAACACCTGGGCACCCTCAGTGACAGTTTCTATTGACTGCTTTTTTACATGTATGTGGTCCATACTTCCCCATTTCTTTGTGTATCTCATAATTTTTTGTCAAGAACCGGAGATTTTCTATAATATAATCTGGCAACTTTGTAAATCATGTCCTCTTCCTTCACTCATGTTTGTAGTTGTGGTGGTGAGTTTTTTGTCTTTTGATTCTTGTTTTTTTTTTTCTTTTTTGGTTTGGTGTTATTTATTTCTTCAGTAACTTTTCAGAATTAATTCTCTAGTCTGTATTCCCTGAAATCTCTGCTTGGTTATGTAAGTGGTTAACAAACAATTGGTCAAGAATTTCCTGAAGTGCCTTGAATCAATAAGTCATATACACGTTGCTGAGCAACCAGGTGTGTGTTATGTCTTCAACACTCCAGCAGGCAATATACAACATTGCCTTAACCTTCACTTATGAGGCTTCGAGGTTAGGCAGGGGTGAGATGTTTAGTGTCTTCCTGGGCATATACACGGCTCTGCCCATTTGCATAACCTTCTAGATCCCCACAACTGTGTCAGAGCTTTTCAAAGCCCCCATGGACATCTTGTTCCAAGAGCTTTCTTTTAACTGTTTAGAGGGTCTCTTGTTTGCCCTAACTAATATCATGGCCTGAGGGAGCTGCAATGTTAACCAATTGCAGCTAGTTCCTTTCAAAAATCACCCTGGGAACAGAGATTTTTCCTTGGAACAAGCTCTGAGCCAGATCGAATAACAAGAACACCCTGTGAATGGGGCTTTTACAGGGAGCAGCCAAACACAGGTCAAATTGTAACAATGCTCTGGGGATGGGACTTTTCAGGAGCTTCAAACACAGTCTTCCCCCTCCAGTAGCCAAAAGTCTACTGTTTTTCACAGCTACCATAGAATTGAGGAAGGAACATATGAGTCGGCCAAGTTAAAAATGCCACAAACCCTGCTGTTTTTACTATGGTTCAGCAGTTTTTCTTGAATAAACTCCCTTTAGATTGTTGTAAGACTTGTTAAATTTCCTTAATCCTGAAAATGTTGATTTTTATAATGCTGTCAGTATTTTTGAGTCTTTTATGGAACAGCAGATTTAGAGAGGTCCTCACTCTCTCATTCTGAAAGTCGTCTCTCAGCTGGATTTTTAAGCCGAAGTATAATACTTTGCATTTTTTCCATCTTGTTAGATTCATCTCATCATTCCAGACTATTGAATTCTTCTTACATGCTGATTGTATAATATATTAACTCACCCAATCATATCCTGAATGTCTTTATCTCAATCATTGATTAAATTATTTGATTTACATTTTGAAAGTTTAGATCGGCAAGATCCTGCAGGTCCCTACTAGAAAACTTCTAGTGAAGAACTTTCAGATTTCAAATATCCATGTACTTTTCAAATTTGCCCCTTATCACACTGTCCTCACCCCTACTGCTCAAGGATAAATATTTAAGTATATATTGTGTACAATTTCCGGTGGACAACATTACATTAATATAGAAGCTCCTCAATTTATAATCTCATATGTATATTGGATTGTATCATTAACACACTTAATTTATGCACATGCAACTATATAGGTCCTTGTTGCAGTGCTGGATTTAGAGAATAGAGACTTTAAATAGAATGAACAATTCTGCTTGCCATTCCACTCAAGGAACATTTGCCTTGGAGTGATTGTGAGATGGTACATATGACTCTGCTGTCCTCTCAGTTAATCTAAGTTTCAACATACCTTTTATAATTCAAACATCTTGCCATGCTCAGGGTGTTTCTTATTTTTTAAGGTATGTATTTTGCATTCACTATGGCCCCTAAATGCAATCTAATTATTTCATCTGGTGCTCAGTGGAAGACAGAGCAATCTGTTTCAACATAAGAGGAAAAAGTGGCTATGTTGGACTCACTTAGAGATAGTATATAGCTCTCAAACATTGTACTTCCCTAGAATAATCATAGTTATATTCTATTTACGCCTTACGAACCAACTTTTGATCCATTTCCACATTCTCCACCCAGATGCATCTATGCCATATAGCAAACTTGGATCATTCCAGAAAAATCTTGCCTTGAACACTGGCAATAGCCTCCACTTTTCACTTTGTTTATTTCTCAGTTTATTCCTTAGTGTTGGTGAGAAAATATAAGCCACATAAGAAAGACATAGCAGGAACCCTGTCCTGTGGAAATTGAATTTTTCTCTCTTTCATCAATGTGGGTTCTTTCCTGGGGATGCATGAGATATTGTCCTCCTATCTCAGTTTTACTAGACATGCCCGAGTCTTTTCAGTATTCTACTATTAAGTTGCAAACTCATCATGGTCGGCATTCAGTAAAGGTTGATTATAAACTAATCACAAGCTGAATAAAAGCTTGTCTCTCTATAGTACAGTACTATTTGACAACTGAGAGGCAGAGTCGAGTTTGTACGATGACCTTGATGCTAGGAGTTCAGCGACAATCGTGCTGTCCAATGTGGCTCTCTAATTCTTGTTTAAAAGCTGCAGGTAGGCAGATCTACAATTTCTAGAGTAAGCTACCAAGAGTTTCACTGTCAGGAAAGTTACTTATAGAAATGAAATATGTTTGTTGAGTAAAATAATTCCCTTTCATATTCTTGTAGCTTTATTGCTTAAGAGGATTTGGCATCTTTAAAAAATCCAGAAACATGATGC
The DNA here is from genome assembly GCA_031878705.1 of Tapirus indicus. Lineage (NCBI taxonomy): Eukaryota > Metazoa > Chordata > Mammalia > Perissodactyla > Tapiridae > Tapirus > Tapirus indicus. The sequence continues at coordinate 83,038,801 of CM062942.1, read as the reverse complement.
TTTTCCTTTCTCTAATGGGCAGTGTTTTCAGGCTGTGGTATTTAGACAGCCTAGTTCAGAATTACCTAGAAAACTGACTAAAAATGTAGATTCACTAGCCTCACCACCCCTCCACCAGTTTCTGAGATATCCCCAGATGATTCTGATACAAACTACAGCATGCACAGGTACCTCCAGATAATTCTAATATAAACTACAGTTTGAAAATCACTACTCTAGGCACTGTGGGCATGTCAGAAAGTAAAGCTGATTTCTTGAGCAAAGCAGTGAGAAAGGCTTTTTTCCCCCTCTCATCTTGCTATTCTTTACTTTGTTAACAATGGAGGTTTATTTTTCCACTTTTAAAAAAAAGTTCATATTTTTGCCATTTCAAGTTTGGATCAGTTTCAGCCTCCTTATTAGTGACCAGAAAATAGTATTCCATTACCCTGTGGTGAGGCTCAGAGAGCCTGCTCAGTGGGAAGTGCTCCACCTTTGCATGCGAATCCTGACACTTGGTCTCCTGGTTGTGGTTAAGAATAGTTCCGCCTGAACTTGGTTCAGGAGAGGATTGTGTGAAGGCTGCAGGGCCACTTATTGATTTCAAAAATGTGTGGCTTGCTTTCCAAAAGAGGTTGGCTGCCACTGTGTTTGTGAGTCACTTTATTTTAACATGAAGAGGAATTGGAAAGGGAATTGTTTTGAAAGATTTTGTTACACTAACCCTTTTATCTCCATCAGCTATTCAGATAATCAGTGCGATCCTATTACCATTGGAGGAAAATGTTTACTCCACTAGCGACTTGTCCAGGTGTGAGACGTTAACTTTCTCTGTTAGAGGGTTACTGATGGGTCACCAAGTGCCTTAGGTGAAACATGTTTATGGCTTTTAGGTAAGTTTTCCCAATTCTGTACACTGCTGTTCAACCTGCAAATGTCTCTCAAATGCAAAATGGATACATGTTATAGTGTGGGCAATGAGATGATTTCTTTATTAGAAATTTAGTCTATCTGTTGTGCTAGTATTCAGAGGAACAAAAATGCATCACTGAATTCTAGGATTCAAAGGTTTATTGGGAAATTAGTTTACCAGCTATCTTAGGTGCCCCTGAAGCAACTTTTATTGATAACTGTCCACATACACCTATTTCTTCTCTTTTTCCCTCTTACTACCTCTCAATCCCTTTTGTCCTCAGCCCATTCTTTTCTATTTTCTTTCTGCCTTTTCTGACTGAGGTCTGCCATTGGTACCCAATAAAATTCAACAACATTACTTATAACCTAATGTAGTTCATTTTGCTGCATAGAGGACTACACTAAGCCTTTTATAAATACATTGAAGTGTGGCAAGAACTACTTTGGTTGTTAGGACAAAGAAACTTGGTTTTAAATTCTGGTTACACAACTAGCAATGTGACCTTGGTTCTCAACCTATCACAGCCTCATTTTTTTCATGTGTAAAATAGAACCCAGAATTCCTGCATCGCAGAATAGATTAAAGGTACCACCACTCATGGCAGCCACTCAGTAAAAGCTGCCCTTAAAATTGATTAATTTCTGGAAGGATTAATTACTTAGCTCTCTACATGAGAACATGCTTTATAAAACCAGAATAGAGTGGAAGTTATAAAATGTCTTCTGTGGTTGGTAAGTATTAAATACAGTATCACAGGCACAGTGTCATGTGTGACATTTATTATATGTTCATTCAGTGTGTTTTATGCAGATTAACAGAAAAATGTTACTGGCAATAAGATCATTCATTCTGAATTATCCAAGATAGAATATTTGAAATGACGACTGTCACTGTGTCTCATGAAAAATCACATAAATTGCAACGTATTTGTGTACTAACCATATTTCCTGGAAGTAGACTAAAACATCTTTTATTAGATCCCAAGGTCAAATTTTAGACTGGGACATGTGATCACCTTAGTTCCTGGGAATCATGCAAATGGCATAATAATTTGCCTAGAGCTTTTTTGCCTGCCACAGCAGTCTTCAAGCCCCAGAGGCAGAAAAATGGTATAAAAGATGGTGAGCTGGAGGTTAGTCTCAAGGAAGAGGTCAGTTAACAATTAAGTTTGGATATATCTCCATAGCCCAATCCTGATATCTGACATCTAAATGTCTCTCAATGAGTCTTCTTCACGTATTTAACAGTGAAGTTGCTGGGAAGGCAAAAATATTTTTAATTAATGAAGACATTTTGGTAAGTATGATTAAATGCTCTGCACTCGACAAGAAACATTTAAAGCTGTGCTGTGGCATTTGATAGCCAGATTGCTGACTTAAAGATAATCAGAGAGATTTGGAGCTGAATTGAATACACTGTCGCTTACCTCCACTTTCTCCCCCTTTAATTCTTTACATTACTGACTACCGTATTGGATAGATAGAGTGGAGAGGGCAAACATATCAGCTGGGCTCTGTGAAGCTCCAATGAGAAACAATTAATATCTATATGGGAACATGGGCCAAGAGAGAGGCCCATGAAACTATGTGACCCTGAGAAAGGCTCCATATATTATGGACCATTGGGACAAAAGTAAAAGCTAACAATGTGTTTTGAAGTATTTTTTATTTAATAAAATATGAACATTACCTATACAAAAAAGCCAACTATTTTAAATTAATAGAGACTTTTCATATACATTTCCTTTGCTTTATAGCATCTGTGTTTACATCTAAAACATTACCGAGTTAGGCAAGGATGAGTCCATATATCATTAAGCTCTTATGAGTTCAAATAAAATAACCTACGTGAATCACAAGAATTTTATATTTTTATGAAAACCCAGAGAATTATAACTGATTCTAGATATTCAACTGAATAAAGAACAAAATGAAAAGGTAAAATCAAACTTAACTGTGAAGTGAACATACTGGTATTATGAAAATTAAGTAGATGAATAAAATAAATGCCTTGAAGTTATAATGCATATTTTATTATTTTTTCTCAAGTTAAAGAAAGTTAGGAGGGCAAAGATTACATTGGTTTTTATCCATTAGTTTGCAGGAGGAAAAAGGCCCCTGTTTTTATTTGACCTTATATTGATTTAGTTCCTCACATAGAAGTTCAAAACCTCTCCTCCCTCCTTTTTGTTCCCCAAAGATTTTTTTCTGGCAATCTTGTTTTCTCAGCAAAGGTTTCTTTCAAAGGAAAAAAATCCCTGATGGTCACAAAGGATGATAGAGGATGGCTTGCCCTTTTTCTACGGGGGAAGAAATAATCTATTTGCAAAATAATTGGGAAGTTCAACCAAAAGGTGAATTTGTCCTGCACAGGGGAGAAAATATCAAGAGCTAGTGCAGAAAAGAATTATATTATACCAAAGAAGAAGAAGGAGTCTAGGAATTCTCAGTAGGCCTATATTTTTCTCATAAAATCCTTTTGACTTATGGCAAGACTACATCAACCATATATCTCGGATATGTGCCAAAAAAATTTTGGATACATCCGTACCTCCTGAAGCATCATATCTACACTTTGATATCAGATAGATTGACACATGAATAGGACTTCAAAAGGTAGTTATATCTGACAACGATAAGTCGTGTTTGACTGAGGAAGATGAAAATCAGATTTCCAACTCAACAGAAATGATTGCGCTGTCTATTCTGTGTCTCCATTGCAGAAAAACATGAACCTGGAACAACCCTTCCAAAAAAACAAACAAGTGATTGCAATCCATCAGGCTGACAAGTCACTCATAGATAGAATCACAGTACTATCTACAAACCACCCATATGCTCACTTAACCTGGATGATTACTGTAGGTGTTCCTACTGCTTATGTGGTTCTTCATAATTCCTTGTGATTACTGCCCTTGTAGAATGTCTACAAATATAATAGAAGGGGCCCAAATACAGTTCAAAAGCAATTATTCATTCAGCAAATATTATTGACTACCTGCTAAGTAACAAGCACTGTGCTAACCGGATACAAGGGAAAACAGAAAATAAAGGAAGGAAGAAAGGGAGGACGAGAAGGAGGAAAGGAGACAGAAAAGAAGGAAGGAAGAAAGAGTGGCAGGGAAGGAGTAAGAGAAAGAAAGGCAAGACCCCGCCCTCATGAAGCTTGCAGGTTAATGGGGGTGATAACAATAAAAACAATACATGCAAATTAGAAAATGTGATAAGTGCTAAAAGTAAGAGGTATGTCATCCTATGAAAGCATATAATAGGGGAATTTAACTTAATTAGGGAGATTAGAGAAGACTTCCCTGATGTGAAAAATGAGCAAAGACATAAAACATCAACAGTGAATGGCAGGGAATAGTGTTTCCGAGATTTGTTTCTATTCTGTACACCAGTCTGCATTCCTATTCTTACAAACTGGGATGGACCAGGGAAGAGCCATAATGATCACCTTTACCCACCTGTTCTGAAGAGTCCTTCAGGACCAGAGCCAGCCCTCCACTGTCTACATTGACGTCTTTTCCTCTGGATCACTCCCAGTCTTTTTCCCAATGTCTAGAAAGCTAAGGATACCTCCTAAAAAGAGGCTTACTCCTCATCCAAAAGGCACTCATCCTCACAAAATGATTTGGAGGTGAAGGAGCGAAAAAATAAAGGAAGAAGACCTTTATAAATCCTTTATCCCTCCCATCCAAAGGTGATAATTCTTGATATATAAAATAGGTCTTACTTTCAAAAGTTTTGAGTTTAGTTCTTGTCCTCCTTCTCTCTCTACCTTACTAAGATGCAACCTTACTAAGTCAATAGTTGCTTTACTTGATAGTCTAGGCCTACCGTACCACTATCATATAGTTGGTTCGCAGAAGCACAAACAGAAAAATAATTAAATCAACAAATTATTTTTTTGAGCTCAATTACCTAGATAACTCAAGCATAAAAACATATTTCTCCTGAAACATTTAAATATTTGCTTTGTTATGTCCAAAGACATTGGCTTCTCTCGCCCCCAAGTGTGTATGTGATATAACAGAGGTTGGATTATATATTTTGGCCAATATATAATATTATGCCTGGTATGGGTCAGTATTATTTTTAAGAACATCTTTTTGTTTCGTTATTATTAAAAAAACCATTTCAGGTGCAGAAACAAAGGCAATATGAAATAACATAATTTTTCCAAAAGATGATCATTTAATACTCTTTTGACTGTTGAAGATGTACATTACAAAATGAGATCAAGAATCAGACTGCAATAGTCAGTTTCCCAAATAGCCAAATATATAATTAATAAGTACTTTCTTTTATAAATTCATCTAGTTTATTTAAGTAATTTTTCCATCAAGATCTAGCCATTCTTAGTTTAGTATTCCGCCATTCATTTCCCTACTAGGCCTGTCAAAGACTCAATTCTTTATTTCCCTCATTCAGTATGCATTAGATACTCTTGTTTATGTTCCATTTATAGTGTTTCTTGCTTTGACTATTCAAATGTACATAATTTGGGTGTTTCTTACACTTTTGTTAATGATTTTCTATTTTCTATGGCTTTCCCACTTGTATTTTATTTCTTTACATAGATTTTTAGCCAACTAAATGTTCTTTCTTTCCTTTGTTCTGGCCCTATTTTTTTTAATATACAGAATCCTCTGCCATTTAGAAGTATATCTTTATCTGAAAATTGTCACTTCAATCATAGGTTGATTTATGATAGCAAAGATGAAAAAGTATGAATATAAAAATATAGGCATAGGGGCCTGCCTGGTGGTGTAGTGGTTAAGTTCACATGCTCCGCTTTGGCAGCCTGGGGTTTGCAGGCTCAAATCCCGGGAGCAGACCTATGCACTGCTCATCAAGCCATTTGTGGCAGCATCCTGCATACAAAATAGAGGAAGATGGGCACAGATGTTAGCTCAGGGCTGATCTTCCTCACACACACACAAAAAGATATATAGGTATAGGTTTAAGCAAATGATGGAATGTTTAGTCTCTGGGCTAATGTGTAACAATTAAAATGATAATTGCAAAGAGTTTATAAAAATAGTGTGGACATTTATGCTATCGTGATAAGTAGAAAAGGCAAGCTATGTGACTTGACATGAAAAATTATTATGGACTTGCAGAAACAAAAAAACTCAACCAGTATAGAAAAAAATACTGGAAGTAATTATGTGAAAGGACCAGTGATTATTTCTGGGGAGTGGGACTATTTAGGTGACTTTTTTCTATTTTTCTGTATTTTCCGACTTGAGAAAACAAACACTTTTTTTTGTTAAAGTTAATGATTTTTACTGTCTTCTCTAAATATGGGCTTTACTGGTAAAAGCTTTAGAAATGCAGATTTAAAATGACAAATTTATTATTTTACCATAGAACATTGTGGCAGGTAGCTTCTAAGCTGGTCCCCAATGATACCAGACTCCTGATATTTATGCCCTTGTGTAATCACTTCCCCTTGAATGTATGCTGGACCAAGTGACTTGCATCTAATAAATAGAATACAGCAAAAGAGAAAGAATGGCACTTCCAAGATTAGATGACAAAAACTAGGGTTTCTGTCTTGTTCATACTGTCTCTCTTGCTCTCTCTTTATGCTCAGTCTGATGGAGCCAGCTTCCATGTTGGGAGCTGCTTTATGGAAGGGTCTACATGGTCAGGAACTGAGGGTGGCCTCTGGCTGACAGCCAGTGAGGAAACAAAGCAATCAGTTGGATATTCTGCAAGGAACTGAACCCTGACAACAACCACATAAATGAGCTTGGAAGCAGTCCTTCCCCAGTGAAGGTTTCAGATGAGACCTCAGCCCTTGCAGACACCTGATGTCACCCCCATGAGAGACTCAAATGGAGGACCCAGAAAATCTACACCTGGACTCCTGATTCACCAAAACTATAAATGTCTATAGTGTTAAGTTTTGGGGCAATTTGTTATGCAGCAATAGCTAGCTAATACAGATATTTTCTGATACTGTTAAACATGTTAGATTTTGTCTCACCCAAATATTCTCCAAATAACAATTGTGATTAAAGAGTGATCCAATGATAAAAATAGGATAGTGGAAATCTGTAGCATTGATTAAATAAAAATATATACATAAATATAATTCTAATCTTCTGAGACAAATGGTTACTGTCTTTAAAATTTGGGTGTAACTTAAATCTCCAAGACAGGGACTATGATAGAGCTGACTGTGAATATAAGAATTGCAATGGATGAGACAGAGAAAATAATATCACACAGAAGAGGAACGGGGAAACTCATGATTCATGTGTGTGGCCTTTGGAGAAGGAAACCTCTCCCTCTCTCTTCTCTTACCCTTGCATGCTGGCTACCAAACGTTTCCTCAAAGATGATAAGTGGTAACATTTGAACGGGAATTCCCAAAGCCTTTCCTTTTATTCCTGCCTCTGAGAGCAGGAATAATGACCAATTTCATTACACGTTACAACCCAATACACTATTATCTCTAGGTAATTTTTGTTCAATTTGTTAATGGCCTCTACAGTAGAATCATACAACAGTAAAAGCCAATAAATTAGAGCTTTTATGAATCAATATAGATGAATCTCACAGATATTCAATTTAAAAAGCGTTACAGAAGAAAGCATAAAGGATGATGAAATTTACATAAAAATTTAAATACTATACATTGCAATGTATACAATACTACACGCTGTTTAGCAAGATAAGGCTATAATAAATATTTGAGGAAACACATGGAAATAATGCATGCCAAAGACAGGATAATGGTTATTCCCCAGGGATTAGGAAGGTAATGCACTAAGAGAAGGGTATATTGGTAATTGTAACAGGAAAATATTACCTTTACATTGCTAGACCTGGCAGTCACCATTTCAACCAAGTAATCAAATTTAGTATCATGAATAGTAGCAAAATTTAACATTGCAGACATCCTGACATGATACAATATGAAGCACACAGCATCACTTATGATTTTTTTAACAAAAATATTTAACCTGATTCAAATCCAGCCTTTATATCTAACTTTCGGTTTAGGGAAAATACAGAGGATAGAGGATCATGATAAACAACACTGGAGGAAACCATCACACAGATCCAGAATGAGCGTATTCTACACAACTGGCCAGATGTTTTCAAAACATCATTGTCATGAAATAGAAAAATATAAGGGAATTGCTCTAGGTTTAAAGATTTAAAGACTTACAATACATTAACCTTGATTGGACTCTGGTTTTAAAAAAGCAGTTACAAAAGACATTTATGCATATAGAGAGAGACTGATCGAGCAAGTGTGGCAATATTTTAGCAATAGGTAATAGTTGTATGATTGAACAATGTACTATTTATTCAATTTATTTGTATGTTTGAGAATTTTCATAATAAAAAGTTGTAAGGATGGATTATTCATTCAGTAAATGTTACTGGGATAACTGATTATCCATTTAGAAAAAAAAAAAAAGTAGATTCTTACTTCACACCAAACATTGAGAAGAAAGTATGGAAGAATATATTCATGCCCTTAGGGTAGGGGAGAATTTCTTAAACCTCTTGCGAAAGGCAAACCACAGAGGAAAAGAAGTACAAACTGACTTTATTAAAATTAAAAGCTCTGGTGCATCAAAAGACAGTTCTCTTACCCTGAATTCCCCAAAAAACAGCACAAGACAGAAGTTTATGTGTAAGTAGTTTATCAGGGTGTATGATCTCAGAGAGCAGGAGTGAGGGACAGGGAAAACAAAGCAGGAAAGGCGGGAGACAAGGATGCATTGTCAAGTTGGCAACCTCTACAGGCCACTGTTTGCTTTATCTCATGGGATCATCGGATAAGCCATATGCAACACATCTCAGAACTCTCTGTTTAGAGGGGATTGGGGAGGATAGGGTGCATCCACTAGCCTCCATACTGATGGTCAAAGTTTTGCCTCATGGAGAATTTACTCTTTCACACTTCCAGGTTGTACCTGCATGAAGCCTGAGTGGGTCCTTGCAGTGTCTCATGGCCACTGCAGCAATAAAGGAGCCAGAGGGATAGGATAGAGGATAGGAGGAAGAAGTACACAACTTGGACCTGAAGTAAAGTGCCACCAGATTGCATCTGCATGAAACTGCTCAGATCTGGCATAATAATGGTATCCACAGCAGTGGCAAGAATGAGACAGGTGAGGCCAAGAAGAACTGAAGATGTGCGTAAGAGGTGTCTGATACAGTCTACCCCTTGCACCCAAACACCACATACAGAAGAGTGATTACATCTAGAGAAAGAAGTAGGGGAAATGAATTCATGAAAGTAGGAAGTTATATAGGAGTCTTCAATTGTATATGTAACATATTTCTTTAAAATCATATGTGAGGCAAATGTTCAGATTTGAGAAAGCTGGGTGGAACATAGATGAGTGTTTATTATACTGTTTTCAATACTATTCTCTATGACATTCAGTATGAAATATTTCAATATAAAAATTCAAAAACAGAGTCTGTAATGTTTGAAGAGATAAGTGAGTTGTTATAAATTCATTACCTTTCAAATTATCATGGATCAACATAACCTTGTTCCTATCTTTAGGGTTTATTATAATATTCTTTTCTAACACTCCCTAAACCTTGTTTTGGAGAGATAATTATTGAGTTGATATTCCTTTATACAACTTAAGACCACCGGGCATTTAAAACCCTTGTAGTTTTTCACAGGTGGCAACAGTGAAATTTAAGATGTCATTTTTTGTGACTGCCTTCTTTCTCTATCAACCTTGCGTGGCTCATTCCTTCACTTCTTTCATGTGTCTGTTCTCCACAGAGCACTTCCCTTGCCATTTTATCTAAAGGAAACTATCTATAAAGTTCTATTTCCTTATTCCACTTTTTATTCTTTTTAGCATATTAGAATGTATATTTGTTTATTGCCGGTTTCCCATCATTAGAATATAAATTGTATGATGACAGACTGTTAACCACTGTGTGGCTAACACCTAGTAGAGTGCCTGGCATATTTGAAGTACTGAATAAATACTTCATCAATGAATTAATGAAAAAGTAAATGAATGACTCTTTGAAGTCATTTCACACAGGTGTCAAATTTATTAAAGTTGTTTGTTTTTTTGCAAATAAAAGAAAGTGGAGACAGAAAGACAAAAAGTCTTAAGTGCAAAACAGAACTCATGTCTCTGTGTATGGATAAACACACACACATACACACACACATCCATGTTTGTCTGTGTGTACGTGTATACACATTTATATAAAGTGTGTATATATGTATAATACCCATATGGACATAATTTTTTCAATCAGGAAGACACGGGACCTTCCTTCTGTTCTGATGAAGATAAAAAAACTCTCAACAACAGATATTTACATTGTAACTGCTCTATTACTTGAAATTTAAGCTCTCTGACTTCTTAGGAAGGCAGTAAATTTTCAAAGCTTGTTTCAGCAAATGACATCTTATTTTAAATTAAAACAGAACCTATTTGAACAACAAAATTTCTTGGAGCATGGGTTTGAAGTTATTTAATTAACATATTAATAATGGTTATTATAATAACTTGCAGATAAACATTTCTATATTTAAAAATAACTTTAATATTTTATAGGCTCTTCATTCTATTCAATTCATTTTTTAAAGTTTATTATTATAAAAATCATACCTGAAAACATTCTTGTTGTTTAAGATTTATGCAAAGTAGAAACATTAAGAGGAGCAAAATCCAAACATATTTCTTTAGATAAATGACATCATGCTATACATACCCCTTTGAGATTTTATTAGCATTATGACTTGTATATTATTACATTACAATACATACACTTGTTGGGAGACATGTTTCCATGGGTCTCTTATGTTTCTGTGAATAGAGGCACTAACTGTCATTTTGTTCTGGACTATTTTTCTGAGGATATTTATAGAGCAAACCGTTTTAAAAGATAATAATATCTCTCTCCAGAGCAGAGGGCAGGATTTTTTCACTGTGCAGTATAATAAAAATGTCTCCCTCCAGGGTAAATTTCAAGCAGGTTTGCTTACAACCCGTTTTAAAAGATTCTGGTTCCTGAACTTGGGCTTCCTCAGGTGTGACACAAACCCACTGTTTGCACAGCATCCACCTGCACTGCTCTGTGTTGCCCCTGTGGGTCTTGGGTTCAAGGAGAACAGTACAAACATGAAGCTCATGCTGCTTGCTGTGCTGTGAGTAATAAAGTCCTTCATCTCTGACCCAGGAGTCTCATGTCTTTTGCCAGTACCCATGAAATTATAGCAGGCTAACTTGTTGGTGGGCAAGTAGAATAAAATCTCAGACCCTTAACTGTTCCCGACAGCTTTTGATGATAGGGATAGGATGCTGACAGAGACATGGCTCTCTGGGAGAGAAACTTGTAAGCCAAGTTTAGGATATGAAATGACTATCTGAGATCCAGTGGTGCATGCGGTTGCACAAATAATGGGGGCAAGTAGTAAAAGGCCCTCACTTTCCCACCTGTTCCTGAGTGTTTAGAAGCTGAGCTATGAGTGGTAGGAGTGAAACAAGCCACCGAAATGGTGTTTTGATTGTTTCTACTCTTCTCCAGGAGAGAGGAGCAAAGGATTTTATTATGAAAATGGAGCAACAAGACCCGGGTACCAGCTGAAAGGCAATGTGGCTGGAGCAACTGTGTCAAAGAGTCCCCCAAAGTTAAATAAATGATGTCAAAAAGAAGATATAGAACTTTGGGTGGATCTAAAGCACTGGAAGTTCATTTCGTTGAGCCATGAGCAGCTGCCAGGCTTCTCAAAGCTGATGGTCTTGTTTACTTGCGTGGAGCCACTCTTTCCTTCTGTGTCCCCTGTTTCCTCCCTCCCCTCTTGATGTAACCTCAGCTACTTTAAGTATGAAGATGATTAGGCATGGAACTTGTCCCCAAGGAGGACCAAGAGCTACATGCACCCAAATATTATGCTAGGGAACTTTAGGAAGGGAAAGGATTGAAACTTTGATGACTCTGTTGGATACAGGCACCCTAGTCACCATTGTTCTTGCTCCCATGAAGGTAGGAGAGATCCAGAGTCAACTGATGCACTTTGGACTAGGTTCACCATAGGGACACAAAGCTAACATAACCTTGTTGAGCGGGGTCCTTTGGCTCATTTATTGCTTCTCTTGACTCCACACCTAAAGGTATAGTAGAGATTGATGTTACATGCTTGTATTCCCTTTCCTGTTTTTTCTAGAGAGGGCTGTCCCAATTGGAAAGAAGTGCTAGAACCTTTAGGGCCCATAACTCTATTGGCACCTTTGAGCTACAAGTCTCTGTGACTGATGATTTTTCCAGTCAGACCATCGGCAAAGGAATGCAGCCTTCACCTGGAGGCACCCCTTGGGGTTTTGGACTCATCACCCCTTTTGAATAGCAGCTATTGCCCAGCGGCGGCCTCGAGGTCGGGGTGTCTAGACGCCAGTGGGAGCCTGAGGCCAGGTGTCAATGAGACTCTGACAGCTTCTTCCCTTTTACAGCGGCTCCTGTGGTGGTTTAGAGCGTTGCTTTAGTTTTGGCTCTGCTCCTAGGCGCGCCTCTCCCTGAAGCTCTGGGTTAACAAATGACTCTGATTCTCCTTCTCCGGCAACTGAGGCCGAAATGCCAGAGCGTGGACACCTGCGACCACCGTCGAGGGCAGGATTCGTATCTGACCCGTGCTCCACCTAGTCCTTTCCTAGTGGGCCTTTCTGACGCCTCGACTGCTGTGGGAGTGAAGAACACCACCTGAGGAGGAGAGTGAAGAGCCGTTTACTCACAGTCCACCGCCACCCTATGCCCTTGGCAGAAGCTCAGTGGCCGGCAGCAGAGACGGAAAGCTTTATAGCCACAGACTGAAAGGGCTCAGGTGGGCCCTTGTTGTGTCACCGGAAGGTGCCTTGAGAAACTCAGAGGTGGGTTCGGAAGCAATTAACTGTTTTTCCAAGTTGTTTCTTTTCCCTTTGTATGTTAAGGAGATGTAACCACCACCATCCTGAAACTGACCAATGAGAAACTCAAGGGAGATGTAACCACCAAACAATCTGAAACTGACCAAGCTTCACCACAAGAGCTGCAGCCATGATCTTTGCCTTATTTTTAATGCAAAGATCTCTCCAGGAGGAGCTTAGGCCTCATTATGTGGAAGCGTGTTCTCCAACTGAACCTGTGCAGGCAAATACTCACCTCTCCCTTTTGAATATTCATTTCCCAACCAAAATAAAAGTTTCTGCTTTCCTTTGTTCGGGACGCCATGATTTTGGAAATGATTCCTCATGGCCTCCTATCTGCTGCAAATACACTTTACTTTGTGAGACAGCTTCCACTGGTGTAGAGTCTTACTGAACTCACCATGAGGTGAGCCCACTTGGTTCAGTAATGGTTGCACTTGTTTGAGTGAGGAAGTTGGAGGTCACCTAACTAGAAGCGGGTCATCCTATGTGTTGTTGCTGAGGGGAGCATATTTGGCTTTGTCTGGTTGGTCCTAAGTATGACAGGGGCAAAAAAATATGGAAGTTGGCAGTTAGTGACCAAGTCCTGACTGTTTGGGGCCAATTGCTGAAGGGGTTGTGGGTCAGAGTTCTGTTGTATATGGTCTGGCCATTGTTTGTACATTCAGTTTCACCACGTTGTGGAGCTCAGAGTCTGAGACCCACCACCTGCTTACCTGCCCCGCTTCTTCAAGGAGGGAGACCACAGGAAACCTTCCCAGGCTGGTCTTCTGGTGGGAACCACTCTGGCTCTGCTCAAACCTGAGGCATCATAAGCTCCTGGATTGTGCTCTTGTGTTTGGGGTGCTCCTGTGACCAGCCTTTCTTGCCTTGACTCTCCTGGGGCTGACCTAGTTGGTTGCTTTCCCCAACAGCCATTACCTTCTCACTTGCGAACTTCACAGTTGCTAACATGACCCTGCAATTTGTAGATTCTTCCGGGAAGCCTGGAATCTAACTTCCAAAGGGAGAGACTTATGAAGTGGTCTCACGCCTCTTGCTGTATGATTGAATGAGGAAGGGCATTCTGGACAAGGAGAAATGACAAGTTGGCTGGGGGCTTCTGGGGAAATTTTCCTCCCTCTTAAAAATGGAAACAAGACACTAGTGTGTCCCCTTTAATTGCCTCTGGACAGTGTTGTCTGCATGTAATATGTAGAAAAGTACAGCCATGCCAGCACCATGAAGCAAATCAACATGCTGAGAATGGCAGAGCAGAAAGATGGAAAGAACCAGTGTCAGTAATGGGATCCTCCCTGAGTCACTGAATCAACTAATACTGAATCAACTAATATTGCCTATGCCCACTTTGGGACATTTCTTTATGATATAATAAAGGACCTTTTTTGTTTTTATTATAGGGGAAGAAAAGATGAAAGGCACCTATTACCTTGCTATTAGAGCTCTCATCAAAATTGAATACCTGACCCAAGGAGGCCTTGTGACTCTTCATCTTTGGGTGGATCAAGTCAGACTCAATGACTAATAAGGTGAAGAAGACCCAACAAGTCTCACTTTTTTAAATGGAATATTCAAGAATGCAACCATCCTGGTCTCAGTGGCTTCTTGGTTTTATGTTAAAAAATGACAGCTAACCCTTTGTGGGGAAATTTATTGTGCACTCTGCCACCTGAAACAAAGCTACTGGTTCAGTGGGGCTCTCAATTCACAGAGTTTCTCTTAAATGCCTGGGTCTGCTTCACCGATAGTTAAGCTAGTCTGAAACAGTAGTGTCCATTAGAGTATGGCAGCTGTTAGACCTCAGCTCCAGCTATACAGAACTGAAAATGGACATAGTCACTCTACTCAGAGGACAGAACTCTAGACTGTTCTCATGCCTCTAGCTAATACTCTTTTTGATGAACCTTGTTATATTTTCACTATTGCCAGTGGCCTAGCTGTTCAATTGCTACACTAGAGACTGGCAGTTTAAAGACTTCCCTCTTTAGTGCTACAAGCTGTGGAAACAAGTCGCAACTACTGACCAAAGTGTCAGAATCACACATGTAGATGACATGTGAGGGCCCATTCTCTGATAAGACTGACTAGAATCAAGCTGCTGCTCAGGTCTTTACTGATCAGACTGCCACCAATGCTGCCTGGATCTGCTACTATGCAGTCCATGATAATTTATCCACCAGCATAGACTGAGCACAAAGTAAAGCACTCTATGTTTCTGACACAGACCACCACTGCATGCCAGACTTGTGATCCCTGCCAAAAGTTGACCTGATTGTCTCATGGTGAGAAAATCCACATAGCATGAGTCACATTGCCCTGCCCTCTCCTGGCAGAAGGACTATATTGAACCTTTGAATCCTTCTCAAAGCTAAATGTGTTGCCTCATGGCTGATGACATTTTTTTCAGGCTACAGAGTTTCTATTTCAGTCTGATTAGCTGATTCTAGTTATGCCATGATAACCCTTAAAACTAGCAGGTGTCACGTATTCAGCTTTCTGGACCATTTGCAGTCTGACGTGGTGCAACTTTTATCACAAAAGTGACTCAACAGTGGGCTGATAGTTAAGGTATTTGATGGACATTACATGCCCTTTATCATCCACAGGTATCTGTTATTGTTGACCTCCTCAAAAATCATCTCAAAAAGACTTTTCACTCTATCTTTCTTACCTCCTCCTGATCTACACATCTTAGTAAGGCAGTTTTATCACTGAATTTAGCTTTCTCCACAAAGGGATCATCTCCTCCTAGCAGCTTCCTAGAAAATGATCAGGACAAAAGGGGTTGTGGTCGTTATAGTGTCCTATATTGAAAACTCAGGATTCTGCCCTGACCTTTCCAGAGCATGGTGTGTCATTCTTTTCCCCCAAAGTAACCCTAGGCTGACTTGGTTGATATCCTCTCCAGATGACAGCCTAGAGGATTCAAATTCAACTCTGGCTAAGTTTTATAAAAATGTCTTTGTCCCTCTTGCACCTAACTCTTCCATATAAAAGGTCTGGGTGTGAACAGGGGATGATTGAAAAAAAAGGTGAAGTACAGCTACTGGAATGGAATGTATTGATACTGTGAAGATGGAAAGAGAAGAACACCTTACATCCTGGGAGACATGGGAGAGGGAAGGACAATAATGAATTTTTGTCTTTCAAGACTACTTCTGGAGCCTTTCTCACAAATGAAAATGCCTGGTGCAGCTCTCCCAAGCTCTTGCTAGTAGCTTAAATTTAACTGACTACTAGCTAGCTCCAAACACGAATTAATTACTATCCCCCTTAGCCTTACTGAGAAGTCTATCAGAAACAACAGGAGATGGCTCCAGTTCCTGCACCTCCCGTGAACAATCTCAGATGTTCCTCCTTTCAGTCATTCTGTGAGGTAGATAAATGTCATCTCGCTGATGATGAACATACAGCATAGGTTTAACTGACTGCCCTCACGCAGACCCTCCAAAAACAAAGCCTATATTCACTTATTAAACTGAATTTGGAATGTTAAGGTTTACCAACTGCCTGGGAGGTCGCATTGGAGACAGTATAAACTGTGCCCTCTGAAAGATATAGGCCCCATTGATGGGGCCCCATCCATTGTAAACAATGCTTTCTTTCCAAGTATCATGGGTATCATTTGCATCCCCTGTACTTCTTGTGTGGAGGCCAGGCATTAACTTGCCTCTCTGCATAAAACATGGTGATTTGCACCTTAATTAGGCATGGTTATAAGAGGCCTTCAGGTATTAAGGAAACAGTACCTTGGCCCTGGAAGGCATGCCAATCAGTCTCAACTCACTGGCCAGGGTTGTTACAGAAGATAGAATTGTCCTAGATTTCCTCTTTATGAACCAAGGTGGGTTCTGTACAATCATATTCTTTTGTAGCTATTTTAATACCTTGGGGAAATGGAAAGGTCACTAAAAAATACTTAAGGATAAATCCACCTGACTTTCTGCTATAAATTGAATGTTTATGTCTCCCCCCTCCCCAAATTCATTATGTTGAAGTCCTAACCCCCAATGTAATGGTATTTTGAGATAGAGCCTTTACAGAAGTAATTAAGGTTAAATGAGGTCATAAGTGTGGGGTCTGACCTGATAGGATTAGTGTCCTTATAAGAAAAGACATCAGAGAACTCGTGCTTTCTCTCTCTCTCCCCAAGCACACACACTGAAGAAAGGCCATGTGAGATCTCAGTGAGAAGGTGGCCATCTACAAGCCAAGGAGAAAGCTTTCACCAGAAACCAAATTGGCTAGAACCTTCATCTTGGACTTCTAGCCTCTGGACTGTGCAAAAATAAATTTCTGTCATTTAAGTCATCCAGTCTGTGGTATTTTGTCATTGCAGCCCAAGCAGGCTAAGCAAACACTTTTTAAGCAAACACTTTTTAAGGTAGACCCTGATTGGATATGATATTTGTTAACTAGTTGGATTCAAGAATTAGAGATTGAGGAAGGCACGTAGTTAGTTGAAGGCAACACTGCCGCTTGGTTTCATTCTTATACTTGGAACCCTATTGATAGTTACCTTAATTAAACGCTGTATGAGCCAAATTGATTTTATCCCTGTTGGTCAGATTAATGAAAGTAGTGGCATACTCATCGAGAAATTTGACAAATGCCAAAATGGTGCGGAAACAAGAGATGGATATTGTTGGGAGACAATTTTCCATGGGTCTCTTGTTTTTACACAACTTGAGAGCAGAGGCACTAAGTGTCCTTTTGTTCAGGATTACTTTCTCAAGAATGTTTGCAGAGAAAACAGCTTTGAAAGATAGAAAAGTCTCGCTCCAGAGCAAAGGACAGGTTTGTTCACTGTCCACTACAATAAAGGTAATATCTTCCTCCAGGGCAAAGTTCCAGCAGATTTTTATTCAATTCCTTAGAAGAGATTCCGGTTCCATAAACTCCAGGTTCCTGAGCTGTGATGCAAGCCTACTGTGTGTGCAGCATCCAAGTGAGCCTCTCTGCACTACCTCCTTGGTCAAGGGGAACCTGTATGAACATGAATTTCGTGATGCTTGCTGTGCCGTGAATAATAAAATTCTTTGACTCTGACCCAGGAGTCTCACGTCTTCTGCTAGCATCCATAAAACTGTGACAGGCTAACTCATTAACTTGCAAGTAGGGTAAAATCTCAGACCATTGACAGCTCTTGACAGTAGTTTTGTTTCATTCTTTTTAATGGCTGCATACTTTTAAACACACAAATTATTGAATCAGCCCCTTGTTTTTGGAAAATTAGGGTGTTTCAAATATTTTGCTACTATAACAATGCTGCGGTGACTATCCTTATCCACATATCTTTGCACTCATGTCTGAGTGTCTCTGAAGGACACAGAGATTCCCTGTAATAGAAATACATTTTTAGATATATTCACTTATGTGCCAAAAAGCTGTAATCATTTACACTTGTGTCAATACTTCGTGAGAATGCCCCTTTGCCTATAGTTGAAAAACAGTATGTTGTTTTAATTTTAATATCCTGATTACTAGTGAGAACGATTACCCTGTTGTGTTTATTGACTGTACTTCTTCTATAAATATTCTTTTAATGTACATGATAAATTTTCTATCAGGTAGTTTTTTTATTGAATTATAAAAACTCTTTATATGTATGGATTTTAGTTCCCTTTGTTGTACAGTATGAAAGTATATGTTCCAATTATATAACTTGTCATTTAGCTATGCTAAGGGTGTTTAAGTCATATAGAGATTTAAAAATTTTATAGTCAAATTAGTCAATCTTTTCCTTTATGGTTTATAGATTTTCTGTCTTATTAGGGAACGCCTTTGTGACTGTAAGTTTATTCTCCTATATGCCATCTTAATTTCTTCTAATAATTCTCAATTTTTCTTGTTTTTTAAAACCATCTATTGCAGCAGACCACAGCCACATGTCTTCTGTAAATATTTTCCATGTGACAATTTATCTTTGCAATTATTATACAGTCAAAATTATATCATTCCTAATCTGTTAAATGCCATCTGCTATTTCTCTACTTTTATTTAATAGCCCATGTTTATTTAAAGGTGAAAATATAATATTCTTTATGAATTTATACAACACACTTTCATTAGGGCAATGGAAATTATGTTTTCTCTTTCATAGAGATATTCCAAAATTGATCCAGAATTTACTTGGCATGTATTTTTAGATGAGCATAATATAGCCCACAAAGGTAAAGATTCTTGCCTAAGGTCATAAAAAGGAATCTTACATGAGGCTAAAACCCATAGTCCCAGTTATTATATCTGTGTGTATATTTATGCGTGTGTTTCCTCACTGAACTACATTGACTCTTAATTGAGGCCAAAAAAGGAAAATGTTTACGGAGAAATATGTGTGAAAGTTACAGAAGAAAGATTTTAATCAAAATTATGTATTTAATCTCTCTACTTCCGTTACCCAGCTGGAATCCGAGTTCTTCCTTATTCTACTGTTTTGGATGAGAACAGCTGCTTGTGATGACATAGGCAGTCTTCTTCAGCCTTCTGCTTCAGGCAGCAGTTTATGCCTTTCTCTTTGAAATTAGCTGGAACCATTTTAAGCATTTTCCTGTTTCCTCTAGGCACATGCAATACCAGGATTAGGATTACAGCATCTGTCCTTCTCAAGATTATGTGAAGTTTTTACAATGTTCCTTGATTGTTTGAGGGCTAGAAAATTAAGAGGGTAAGAAGAGAAGTGTGCAGGTAGATTAGATCAAGATAGAAAAATAGATGGAAAGTGATCAATGTTTAGAGTGAAGAGGAGGAAAGGAGCACTTGGGGCGAGACAAGGGTATTTCACATCAAAGGTGGTTTCACATTGAGAAGGGAAATACCAGGTGCCTAAAGGATTTAACTTGGTGGGTAATAGACACCAAGAAGAGAACAGTCCTGTGCTGGGTTTGTGAAACAATCTGGTATGCTCTGGATTTTCTTGCTGCACTAATTCCTCTGAGGACCTTTTCTGCCCACTCAGCATGTTTGACACCATCCTAATGGAATCTTCTGGGTTCTCCTAATCAGCCTGCCATTCTTCCCACCTGGCCCCACTCAGGAGAGCCTATTATTACTCTCCATTACCGATGTTCTTACAATGCTTGGAAGGGCAGAGACCTCTGGAAGTTTCCTCAGGGAGAATTAATTTGGCTGGAGGCAGACAATAAAGGAAAATAAAGAAGGACATGGACATAATATTAGAAAGAAGATTTTAACAATGTCAGAGAAGAAAAACACAAGGCTACCACAGAATAGAGAAAGGATTTCCATCCAGAGAAGAGAATAAAATCTTTCAACACACACACATAGAAAAAAAAGGTTGCCAAGTTCATGGTGGGAAGAAAAAATGATGCTTTGGGGTAGTAGAAATCTACATTTAATCATTTACTCCTGAGAATCTGTAGATGATATACTGTACTTATTCTTAAAAATAATGATACAAATCCTTTTGCCAATAATGTGATAAAGTGTTTGTATTCCATAGGCCTGAGCCACATTATGAAGTAGGTGATGCCGTCTACCCCTTCTTATTTCACCTGTAAGTGCTCATTACCCTCAAACTCTAGGAGTGCTCTGTGTCCTCTTCTTACAGGGCCCGGCCTCATCTGGACACCAGCTATTTCCCATTATAGTGGTACAGGATGTGCCCTTCCCCAAGCGTTGTATACTTTACAAATTCCTGCGCAGCATTCAAAAGCCAAATTCTCTGTGAATGCTTGCTTAACCTCCCTCTTTACAGGCAGAGTAAGTATTTCCTGGTTCTGAGCTCTCTTACAAGTTCTGAGTCTCTATTATTGTACTAACAACACTGTGCTGTAATGATTTGTCACCTTCTTTGTCTCTTTCACTAGAGTGTGTGTGCTTTGGTGGTAGAAGCCCTATTTTTTTTTTTTGGAATCCCAGGACCTATGGCTATACCCGAAAAAGAGTAGAAACTCAGTAAATGTTTAAAGGAATCGTTATCCATTTTTATTTTTGTTACCTACGATTTGTGTGTTTTCTCTCTTCAGTTTTCTCCCCCAGAGATGTTATAGCCTAAGAACTCTGATCTTGTCTAATGTGCAAGTTGGTGTAGTATGGCCTGAAAAATTTGGCGTCTGCTTCTGTGTAGTCTTTATTTCTGCTAAAGGGTACTTCAGCATTTTATCTGAGAATATCTAAGCCTTCTTTCTCTCTCCTTTCCATTATACTCTACTCTCTTCTTTAACGTCTCATTTTCTGAATCACTAGGTATATTACACCAACTACTTGATCACTAAATGTGTTTTTCCTATGACAAATGATAACACCACTTTTCCATTTTATTGTATGTTTATATCTCACATTATAGTCCAAAGATTTGAGAATGAATACATGTTGTAGAAAGATGTGCTGCAAAAATATTTTAGCTCTGTTGATTCCTGTCATGTGAATTGCATGAGAAACATCTAATAAGATGTCATTAAATATTTTTACTATACTGAAGAAAATGAAAATGTGAGACTACTATTCTGATTAAGGGGTAAGTGAACTGATTTTTATTTTGGAAGCTAAGGGGGAAAAGATACTTTTTAGAAATTACTATCATTACCAACTTGTTCTTATAGCACTGGCTATACTTAAGTACAAAAAGTTCTGGTCTATACTTTTTTTGCACTACTATACTATTCATACCTGCACTCTTGATTTTCAAAACATATGGCAATATCTAGAGAGACTATGCTCCAAATTCATATAGTTGCTGGTAATGGTAATACCCTGGGTGGTTAGGCAGCCAGTGATGGCTATGAGCTACCTTATGAAGTAGACAGTGCCATTTACACATTTCCATAACCATTGTGAGTGTTCACTACTCTCATACTCTACAAGTGTTCTGTGTCCCATTATTACAGGATCTGGCTCTTATCTGGCCACCAACTAATCCCCATTATGGTGCCAGGGGATGATGTCCTAAGAAGTGTTTCTCACAGTGAGGTCTGCTGATGCCTTGCATCAGAATTATCTCTAAGGCTTTTGTTAAAATGCAACTCCCTGGGTCTACCCCCGGAACCACCGAATCAGAAGGCACAGAACCTACCTCTTTAATTGGCTCTCTAGGTAATTCTAACTCAAAATACAGTTTGTGATTACTGACATGATATTTTCTTTCCTCACGTAATAAAGGAGTCAACCCCCAATGATAGATTTGTAGGTACCATGGCCCAAAATGGGAGAAACAATCCTTATAGGAAATAGGTGATCCTTTCCATCATCTCACAAGACTATCTAATCGTATAAAGTTATTTTATGCTATGATAATCAAAGTACTGTGTTAGGGACACAAAGTATACTTGCTTATAATGCTCAAATGCATATTCTCTTACCCCTGTAGAAGCTAAAAAGATAAATATGCTCCCATATACAGATGGAAGAGTTTTAATGTCATGTTCTACTTGTGGCATAAGAAATAACTAGTCTCACTGTGCAATTGCTTCCAGGATAGATGTCTTAAAATCCACCAATGCCAAGATCATCATTTTTGGTAGGCATTTCCCAATACTTGACTGGCTTATTGATAACCACCCTTTACAACACACAGCCTTGTTTAGTTAACCAGAACTATGTTTTGTAAGCAGCCGTCTTAAATGGGTCACAAGAGAGTGACATTGCTTGAGTTTTATGAGTGTTTTTAATGAGTTTTGGTTTCTAGATAAGTAACACATTTGGTTATATCCTGTTGAAAAGATAATCCAAGCAAAAAAAGATATGCACTATGATACAAAACTTTGGGAACTTGACTGCTTGTTCATTTATGAAATGAAGCAAACTTTACCTATTTTGGGGAGAAATCTTGTTCCTTCCTACAGGTACTCTCTTGGCTCACTTTTGTAAAAGATTTCAGTGAATTCCTCTTCAAGTAAATGCCCTCAATTTTATTAAGAGGGCTTACACTCTACCCTAGTTTAGTTGGTTATTAAAGCATATCTGCCTATATCTAAAGAGCCATATAGATTAGCTTCTCTCTTGGACTTGCCAGAGAGTATTAACTAAAAGTCTCTATCATGAAATACATGTCAAAAGTTAGATGAGAGAATATCTCTGGAAGATTGACTGAAAGAACTAAAGGCAATCCATTTCTCTAGATAATCTTCAATTTGACTTTGATTTAAGCCAGACCTAGACAATATTGCTTGCTCTGTTGCCCACCTCATCTAGTCCCAAACATAGGCAAAATTTTTTATGGAACTGGGTTTAGGCATAATGGCATAATACCAGTGATATACATTGAGAGAGATTATAAAACAGACTGGTGATGTTGGTTGTTTTATTTAAAGTTGTTGAGGACATTATTCACTGCATTGTGCAGTATAATATACATGAGAAATCACAATAAAAATTTCTCTCTGGTTGTTTTACTGAAAATAATTTTAATTCTCATGAACAACTTTTTTTAATGTTATGGGCTATAGCTCATGTAACAAGTTACGTTTCTTTCTGTACCTCACAGTATGCAATTTTGGTACTAACCTCACCTCTGGATTACTCTTACTTTACTAGCCTTTCTAATTCCTTCACCATGATTTCCTCATTTATTTAAGGAAAATCTCGTTGCACTGCTCATATTTGTGTATTATACTCCCTTAAATATATTCTGTAAAAAGGCAGCATGCAAATAAACATAATCATCGTAAAGCTCATCCTAGAGAAAAACAAGTTTTTTAATGTTTCTGAAATCTCTTGGTATAGAGAGAAAGGCTGAGACCAGGCCACCATAACACCAGCTCTCCAGGCATCTAAATACTAGACCAAATGTGGAGAAATACTATTTATTGTCTAGATCCATCTTGAATCCACAAGCGTATGCCAAAGATTACTGTACTGCCCATATTTAGATAAGACTTGTAGACTAGGAATTAATCTTAACTAAGATTTTGTTTGTTTGTTTGCTATATCCCCAGAGAAGATTAGCTGAGCAGGCCACCTCTGTGGGATCATTGTGGTACTTGTGTGCAAAGTTGAATGGTTCAGTTTTCTAACATTCATGAATGTATATTTTGAACATACCTGAAACTTAGCCTAATTAAGTGGAATTTGTTACCAAAGTCTA
The DNA here is from genome assembly GCA_031878705.1 of Tapirus indicus. NCBI lineage: Eukaryota > Metazoa > Chordata > Mammalia > Perissodactyla > Tapiridae > Tapirus > Tapirus indicus. The sequence continues at coordinate 83,014,942 of CM062942.1, read as the reverse complement.
GTCAATAGTATTGTTGAATGCTTCCTCTTAACTTTCTGGGGAAATAACAGCTTTCTCCTAAGCCCCCTTTTTATAGTAGAACTACTTATTGGACTTTACGGTATAAGATAGACAGACCTCCAGTCAGTCCTGATCACTAAAGAGAAAATGATTCCCAAGAGTGACGTGACATGAAGACATAAAGCATAAACATTACGATAAGGACTAAATCAGGACTAAATGCAGAAACTCCCTCTGCAAATTTCCTGCTGTGTCTTAGTACGAGATCAAGTCTGTTATAGATGCAGGTTACCTAATGTCTTATAAATCAGTATTTCTCCTTTTTCAATACATATTCCTGGAAAGATGTTAACCCACTACTGATGATTAGATCATTTTTTCCTCTAGTAATATGAAGAAAAATGCTTTCAATTCTTCCTCAAAATATTGCATCTCACCAATGTGAATTTTGGCAGTTAGCCAGTAATAGCCAGAGTGTACAATTGAGACTAAAAAAGAATAAGAAATGTGTATCTGTGTTCAGTGCTTGGGTGAAGGGGATTCTTGTTTTCTGATTCTGTTTGATTTTACATTAAAAAAAATCAGCTATGCAAAGACACATGTCAAATTTGAAACCATGGAAATGAATGAGTTCATTTAGAGCAAGAATATTTTTTTAAGAGCAGAGGGTACATGACTGAGCATTTTTAATTTTCTTGCCTCTCTGATAGCCCCCTAACATGATACATACCTTTTAATGAGAAATATGCATTTGTTGCTTTTGTCACAGTTCAAAGATCTAAGACAGAATAAAGCTGATTTCTTTGTTACTGTAAAGATATAAGATAGGGAATGATCCTATGTCGTCACCAGTGGCTCACCCAAGAGGAACAGGCTGTCTTCAGGCATTAATCTTCAGATGTACTGCTCACCCAGATAGACTCCTCAGGGTATTAGGATCTTGGGTGTAGTTACTCAGGTCTACCTCATTCAGGTACTCTTTTCTCACCAAAGCTGAAGCAGTCTCTTTAATTGAGAAGTTCATATAAATAGCAACAAAGATAACTTTTTGTGATAACAGCAGATGACACACTATTGAATAAACTATAAATGATTTATTAGTCATTAATATATTTTCTTATTCACTTAGGTAAGATAAGTTAAAATAAGATATAACTACACTGTACATCTAATATAAATGTCAGTTCCTCCTCACTAGGGAATTGAATATTTTGGTATGACTACTGGAACTGTTTTTGTTCTACCCCTGCCAAGGTTTTCCTCCCTCATTTGTCCTTTTCATGTGATCTGTTGACCATATCTGGGTTTGAATCCTGATTCACATCTTACAGGTTTCCACATCAATCTGTGTTAGATAAGTCAATCTCTCTATTTGCAAATTACACAAAGTTTTAACATTAAAATAAGAAGCCATTATCAGTTGTCTTTGCAAAATTGTAGTCATTTATACTACTGCACAAATTTTTACAAATGTTACAATTTAGTGAGATTCATTTTCTCAAAATACTCTCTTCAAAACATCCTGCCATAGGGGCTGGCATGGTGGCATAGCAGTTAAGTTTGTGCACTCCACTTCTGGAGGCTTCTGGTTCGTGGGTTCAGATCCCAGGCACAGACTGATGCTCCGCTTGTCAGCCATGCTGTGGCGGCGTCCCATATAAAGTAGAGGAAGACGGGCACGAATGTTAGCCCAGGGCCAGTCTTCCTCAGCAAAGGAGGAGGATTGGTAACAGATGTTAGCTCAGGGCTAATCTTCCTTAGCAAAAAAAAAAAAAAAATCCTGCTGTAGCTGTTTGCTAACACATGGAAGGTAGTATATTGCGTGCGTCAGGGAGACCTTGGTTAAAGTTAAACAGAGAGCACATGTACATTAATTAACACGGTGCCTACCACGTAGGGAGTTCTCAAAAACTGTGAACTGTTATTACTAATAATTATTTCAGTACAAAATCCCAACTCTACTCACTGTGTGACTTAGGCGAGTTTCTTAATCTCTCTGAGCACTGAACTCCCGTAATGATATCTACTTGATATGGTATATCAATGGGGCGAGTTGGCATAAAGATGAAATGAAATGACTTATCTGATACAGTAGAGTATCTGAAACATTGTTGATAGACTTCGTCCTCAGTCTACTTCCTGTGCCACATAACTAAACATCCCTTTAGCTATGGTTTTATCATGCAATTGTTTAATACCAATTTAATGTGTAATCTATATGAGCATAGTGGGAAAGATCTAGGTGCTTAGTGGACTGTAAGATTAAAGTCAGTTTCTAAGACAACAAATCTGTCATTAGGCAGAGTAGATGTCAGTTGATAGACAAAATAGAGGCAAAACTACCTCTTTTTTTTGGTGAGGAAGATTGGCCCGGAGCTAACACTTGTTGCCAATCCTCCTCTTTTTGCTTGAGGAAGAGTGGCCCTGGGCTAACATCTGTGCCAATCTTCCTCTACTTTGTATGTGGGTCACTGCCACAGCATGGCTTGATGAGTGGTGCAGGTCCACGCCTGGGATCCGAACCCAGGAACCCTGGGCCACTCAAGCAGGAAGCAGAGCACGTGAACTTAACCATCACGCCACCAGGCCGGCCCAAGTCAAAGCTACTTTTGAAGTATACCCAGTGATGTCCACTTGGTCTTTACTAAGGAAAAAGTGAACAGCAACTGGAAGTCTCACCAAGATCCTAAATGCTGATTTGGTTTAGTGCTTCCTGTCCTGTGTGCTCTAGAATTTTCCCAGAGGAAAAGGAAGAAAAAGGGAAGCATACAAATTGTATTGACCTTCAGATAGGTCTCACAAAGAGTTCAAAGGATAGAGGAGGGGAGATTGGTTCTGGCTGCACTCTGCCTGGTATGAAATGGCCAGAAATTTTGTACATTTCCTCCTTACTCTAATAATCATTGGATATTTTAGTGTCCACTGTGTACTAAATATTGCACTAAAGAAGACTGGAGAACTAAAAGCCCCTGACCTTGAAGAACTTATAACTGACTTGGGATAATTAAAGATATACCATTGAAACAATAGTGAGAAATATAAAACGATGTATAAGTGAGCATAATATTTGGCAGTACAGAATACAGGTAAGAGTTCAAAGTGGGCTGAGCTTGGTGAGCAATGAAGTGGCAACTGAAGAATTACTTATAGAGGAACTGGGATTTGAGTTAATTGATAGAATTCTGATAAGCAGAGAGAAAAGAGAAATGCTCGTTCATTTTACTTATGTATTCAAGAAACACATATAGCACTTAGTATATGCCAGACGCTATTCTAAGCAACTTATTTCATCCTTATAATAAACTCATCATCCCCATTTTACAACCGAGGAAACTGAGGTACAGAGAAGTCCTAGGTGGTCGGTTCAATGTGCACACAAATGTGGCAATGAGAGTACATATTCCCCCTAACAATATGAATGTGAGCCTGACTAGACGGACCATGTACGCATAAGTGGGAAATAAGTTTGTACAGGAAATGTTATCAAGTACCTTAAAAGTCAAGCAGAGAGGTTTGGCCAGTTGGAATCACTGAAAAATTTTCAGCAGGGGAGTAATGTGATGAACAGTAGGATGACTAGCAGGGAACACTGTCTAATGGGGCAAGTTGTTTCGGTGGGGAAGGATTAATCAGAGAAGCTAGCCAAAAGATTATTTAGTAATCCAGGCATGAGATAACAAGATTCTGGATTACAGTGTTAGTGGAAAAAGAGAGACTGGTGTCAGGAAAACAAAGAAAATCAACAGAATTTTTTTGTGTGTGTGGGGAAAACCAGCCCTGAGCTAACATCCGTTGCCAATCCTCCCCTTTTTTGCTGAGAAAGACCGGCCCTGGGCTAACATCTGTGCCCATCTTCCTCCACTTTATATGGGACGCCGCCACGGCATGACTGACGGGCAGTGCGTCCGCGGGCGCCCGGGATCCAAACTCGCGAACCCCGGGCTGCCAAGCGCGGACTAAACCGCTGCGCCACCCGGCGGCCCCAACCGAAATTTTTTAATAACATCAATATGGAAGATGAAAAAGAGGAGTCAGGCAACAGTTTTGAGTCTTAGTAACTAAGAGGATGTGAGTGGTACCTCTGACAAAGACAAGGATGTCAGAAAAGCATTCTATTAATTATTCTAGTAAGTGGACTGCTGGTGAGATGGAGCCACATGTAGTTTTTTTCCATGCGTCTGCCTCTCATGCTCTGCCTCTTGAGTAGGCTTTTTGGAGCTGCATTTTTCTCAGCTTTTTTATTGCACTGGCACCAGGGACTTGAACCCAGAGACAGAAGGAGCATCCTGCAACTGTGGATGCGGGAATTCTCAGGGCTGGAAATATGGCTTTGGGAGCACATCGCATGGCTGTACACTGCGTCACACTACTGGGATGCTTTGAGCACATCTTAATGGGCAGTATTAGGCTCAAATTGCCAATTAAAGCTATGGACTCAGCCAAAGTAGATTTAACTTTCACACCTTTCTGTTTGGATTTTTGCCACATTTCACTGTTTCCTTCAGTCTGTTAATTGGCCCTGCTTCCTTTTTGGATTCATTTTCCCCCATGGGTAGCAAAGGTGACTTAGCTATTTGTTCCCAGAAGGAAAAAGGCTTTGATAAATAGCATCACCTATGTGGTTTCATTTCTAGCCATGTGATGAGTGAGGTTAGCTCATTTATAAAATAGGCTTTTAAACTGTGTTTTATACCTAATATACACTGGGGAATGAATAACTTAGAGCAAAGACTCTGAAAACTGCCTCTCCATTCTATAGGCCACTTAGTAAAAGAAATTTTCCCATGGGCAAGCTTGTCCTCCACTCTTCTTTGCCTGTAAACTTCTTTTCTACACTATCTATAATGCTTGATGTACTGTATGCCTATCACTGGGGCTATTGGTTTGCATTCTATGTAAGATAGGTGATCTCTGAGTTAGCTGCTGATTGCAAAAGAACATTAAATAAATTAATTGATAATAAACAAACAGATAATAGATAGATAGACAGATAGATAGATAGATAGATAGATAATTACAAGGACGAAATATTTGTCTTATATAGGTAGGTTACTCACATGAATGTAGTAGTAGGCACTACTGTGGGGCCTCTGCCAGCACTGGCTTGGGATTGGAACTATTTGTTCAAAATTGATGATAGTTATTTCACTGATTTTTTTAAAAGCTGCTTAAAGAGACACAAGTGAGATGAAAGGTCTATATTTAAAAGTATCCCTCACTATATTACTAAGACAGGTATACTTTAAATCAAAATAACTTCTTACTCTTTCACTCTCTTTTTAGGCAGGATAATGAAATGAGACTGGTTATTTCACTTTGATGTTTTTCTTGATTTCAGAGTCTACTTGGTTTGATGCTGTTGAGTTTTGGTTTCTTCGCAGTGACCCACGCTGGTTTGTTAAGATTTAAGAATGAAATGTCATGAAAAGATTTTCATTCACTTATGTAACCAATTCTTTACTTGCCTGCAGTTCAGAGTCCCCATTCAAGCTAATGGATGTAGATACCTAAGACAAAGAAAGAACGGAGCTCAGTAGAATTGGTAAATCCCTCCTGTGGGAATAAAATTCAATTTAGTAAGTCACGTTCTATATGTTATTGAAACTGAGAAAGTTCCTTGGCCACTGCTGAGAGGAATATTTTACTGCCCTGAGGGATCTCAACTAGGGTCTCTAAATATTCTGTTTTGGGTGGTCTGTAGTTGAGACATATTTTTTAGGACTTGTTCGCATTCTGCCCCTCTGTGAAGCCCTCTCACTTATAAGACTGGTCTATTCTCATTAAAAATTTTCTCTTGTACCAAGGAGGAGAGTGAAGTCTCGTTTAAGAAGCATAAAGTGGGAAAGATGTGACATTTAGGTCGCCAATCAGTAAAAGGATGAAAACCAAGCCTATTGCCAACAAATGCATTTGGAATGCATTTCTCCTCAAGTAATATTTATCAAGTGCCCATATATACATGGCGCCATGCTAAGTACTATACAATACAAATTAAATAGATGCGGTCCCTGCTATCTGCCAGTTTACATTTTCTTATGATTCAAATGCTGTAGCAGAGTGCTTAAAAGGGCCAAATCAGATCATGAAGGTTATATCTCTCTCCCTAAAGGAGAGGTTATTGAGGTTTCTCTTTATGTGTTGAATTGGGTGGGAGATGCAGAAGTGGCAAGAACACTCTCTGTGCCTTTCCTCTGATAATTATTTGCAAAGGTGTCTAAGCGTCTGAGGCTTTAACTAGAAATTACATAAATTGTTTCTTGTTAGTCCTAGTAGCTAAGAGAAGAGAACATTCATCTTTTTGGAAGCCTAGAGCTGATTGCTTGAAAGAGCAACTTCCCCCTGTGCGTTTTACCCTACAGTCTTTGAAGTAGATTTCTTCACCTCTATTAAAAACCAAGTGATAAACATAGATATACTCTCTGCTAGTCACAAACATGAACTTATGAGTCTCATAGACATTTTTTTTAGGTTACTTTGCGTAGCCATGAGGTATGGTATGATGGGAAAAGCTCAGACTGAACGTTAGAAGGCCTGGATTTTAGTCCTGCCTCAGACACTAAATAGCTGGTTAAGTAGGGCAAGTTGTTCCACATGTGGGCTTTAGTTTCCTCTGAAAATTAAGAAATTGGAGTTAGGCAAAGGCAACAAAAGCAAAAATTAAACAATGGGACTACAGCAAACTAAAAAGCTTTTGCAGGGGCCGCCCGGTGGCGCAGCGGTTTAGTCCGCGCTTGGCAGCCCGGGGTTCGCGAGTTCGGATCCCAGGCGCCCGCGGACGCGCACTGCCTGTCAGCCATGCCGTGGCGGCGTCCCATATAAAGTGGAGGAAGATGGGCACGGATGTTAGCTCAGGGCCAGTCTTCCTCAGCAAAAAGGGGAAGATTGGCAACGGATGTTAGCTCAGGGCTGGTCTTCCCCACAAAAAAAAAAATAATAAAAAGCTTTTGCACAACGAAGGAAACCATCAACAAAACAGAAAGTCAACCTACTGAATAGGAGAAGATATTTGCAAATGATATATTGGATAAGGGGTTAATATCCAAAATATATAAAGAACTCATACAACTCAATACCAAAAAAATGTACTTTAAAATGAACAGAGGACTTGAATAGACATTTTTCCAAAGAAGACATACATATGGACAACAGATACATGAAAAGTTGCACAACATCACTAATCATTAGGGAAATGCAAATCAAAACCACAATGAGATATCATCTCACACTTGTCAGAATGGCTATTATCAAAAAAACAAGAGATAACAAGTGTTGGAGAGGATGTGCAGAAAAGGGAACCCTCCTATACTGTTGGTGAGAATGTAAATTGGTGCGGCCACTATGGAAAATATATGGAGATTTCTCAAAAAATCAAAAATAGAAATACCATATAATCCAGCAATCCCACTTCTGGGTATATATCTAAAGGAAATGAAAACAGGATATTAAAGAGATATCTGCACCCCCATGTTCATTGTAACATTATTCACAATAGCTAAGACTTGGAAGCAACTTAAGTGCCCATCAGTGGGTGAACGGATAAAGAAGATGTGGCATATATATATATATACAATGGAATGCTACTCAGCCATTAAAAACAAATGAAATTTTGCCATTTACGATAACATGGATGGACCTAGAGGGTATTATGCTGAGCGAAATAAATCAGACAGAGAAAGACAAATACTGTATGATTTCATTTATATGTGGAATGTAAAAAACAAAACATGTGAAGAAACGAAAGAAAACACAAACAAACTCACAGATAAAAAGAACAAACTGGTGGTCGCCAGAAGGAAGGGGGGTGGTGCGAAGATGGGCAAAATAGGTTAAGGGGATTAAGAGCTACAAAATTTTAGTTACGAAACAAATAAGTCATGGAGATGTAATGTACAGCATAGGGAATGTAGTCAATAATATTATAATAACTTTGAATGATGAGAGATGGTTACTAGACTTGTCATTTTGTAATGTATATAATGTATATAAATGTTGAATCACTACGTTGTTCACCTGAAATTAATATAATATTGGATGTCAATTATACTTCAATAAAAAAAAGAAATTGCAGTTAAATACTTTTCAGTTTTAATAGTCCATGGGACTACATGTGAACACCACTATGTGGAAGTTGTGTAGTGATCTAAGAGACAGTAAAAGGAGAGAGGGTGTGTTTCTTTATTCTATGTTATATTATCAATGTCTTCATAACTTATTCAGAAATATGGGTGATGACGAATTTTGAAGTCAAATATTACAGAAATTGACTAGTGATCTGATTAAGATTGAAAAAGGTAGCCTAGAAGCCCGAGAGGAAAAAGTCTTTTGTTCAAGAATAATAACTGAAGATGCAACTGACTAGGTAGGATCTAATTTTACATTCTGAACAAGTAACATAATTTCAAATGTAAAATTTGAAGGATAGGGTATCTTCCCAAAATCATTAGAAGTATATTGTGCTTTGCTCTCAGGAGGAGGAGCACAGAGACATCTGACCTCATCTTCTCCCCCTTTTTGGATGTCATGGTCAATGGCAAATGGAAAGAGTCCAACTGGAAAACTTCCACGAAGTCTTGAAGGAAAGCAACAAGCTTAAGATAAGGGTACATGGAGTGGCCTATTTCAGGAATATAGTGATATATTGTCTTCCTTTTTTCTTTAGCAGAGTTAATATTTCTGAATCACATGTGTCAGGAAAGAAATACAATTCAGGGATTAAATCATTAGTGAAATCTATGTTCCCCTTTAGAAACTTCGGCTTTCCTAGCATATGTCTCTGTAACTTTTTCTGTTTATTTTTCCATCCATTGGTTAAAAATATAATCAAAGGATGTCAGAACTGGAGAGGACCTTAGCAATTACAGAGTCCAAGCTGTTTATTTTGCCAGATGAGGAAGTCCTATCAACAGAAGTGACTTACCCAGGTTCTGACAGTTTTTGTTGGCAGAGATAGGGTTAGAATCTAGCATGAACTGTAAAAAAATGGAGAAGGGAGAAGCACATAGTATGGCAAGTAGGAAAACAAAGAGAAAGAAATCTGAAAGAAGAAAATATAGAATGTCCAAATCTTCATCTAAAGTAGAAGTCAGCAAACTACATCCACAGACCAAATTCAGTCTATGGCTTGTTTTTGTACAGCCCTCAAGCTAGCAATGACTTTTACATTTTTAATGGGTTATTTGAAAAAAAAAAAGAGAATATGTGGCAGAGACCATACATGGCCCATAAAACCTAAAATATTTACTATCTGGCCCTTTACGGAAAACGTTTGCTGATCCCAGATTAAAATGCTACAGAGACCACACACATAGTATAGCTAAGCAAAACCCGATTGACCTTCAGAAAAATCCCACAGTGACTGGAATTATCCAGGAACAGTTTGCTTCATCCATTTTCCATTCCAACCCACTATATCCAATACTCTGACCACAGAGACCAAAAGATGAGATTCTTTTTCAGAAACCACCAGGATCTTATTCTCAGTAAAAGAGTATAATATTCAGAATAGGTCTAAGGGTCAGAACAAAAATTATGGATTCTCTGTTCCCCTTCCCTCCTGTAGTTTTCAGTTTCACATTTTGAAGACTTGCCAGATTCCACTGTGTTTATTTTCCCCTTCTCTGTCTCTGAGGAAAATAATGTTATGTTGACCATATGAAATCACTGATATTCAACCAGTTTTGACTTACAGAATGGCAATGTCTCATATGTCAATTTAACGTTTAGCTTTCTGGTCACCTTCTCTTCTTAGACTTTTGCCTCTCATCATTTCGATATACTTTGCCTTATTAGTGATTCTTTTATCTGTGTTTATCCAGCTTTCCACATGTCTAGAGCTTCTTTGTACAATGAATACTTGGGTTTTAAGTTTACAGACTGCCCTTTGCAAGATCTCAGTTGACTGAAGCTACTCTGAATACTTCATCTAAAGGGTGCTGACCTAGCCCTTACTTTCAACAGGCATACACAGTGGTATCAACTCAGTTCATTGGTGAATAAATAAATTCTATTGCCAGTTTGGGATCTGGGATCATCTAGTACGGTTCAAATGCATAGTCTACCTGGAAAAGTGCATACCTTGTTTTTGAAAGATTTTAACCAATTGTCAGAAGGTGGAATTATGGAGGGACTGTTTGGATATTTTAACACCCAGATTTTACCATCCATGGCTGTATATGGCATAGGCTGGTGTACTGAACTATCAACCTTTGTCATTCTCACCTTTCCTTATTTAAAGTGGTACTCAAGCAAGCTTGCAGAAATGAAGCTTATTGTTGAGAAATGCAGTCAATTAGAATTGGAGATGCTCTTTCTTGTCCATATATTAGGCATCATGATGCAGCAATGCGGAGACAAAGAGGTCAGCAAGCGTAGACTTCTTCTCACACAAAGAGTTTAGTAAATATAGTTATTGATTATGCCAGTGTATTTAAAGAGAGACATGAAGAAATAAAATTTAAAAAGCCATATGGTATAGAGAAAGGCTGTTTAGTTTACTGTAATGGTTTAGAACATGCAATTTGGAATCAGATCAATCTGGATTTGAATCCCAACTCCTATTCTTACTAGCTATGTATACGCTGGGCATATTATTTAATCTTTATTTCTCTCTATAAAACGGAGATAGCACCTACCCTATAGACTTCTGGTGGATATTAAAGGAAGTAATATATGTAAAATAAGCATTCAATAATAGTTTTGTTATTAATATTAGTAGAAACAGTAATAATGGTAAGTTAACAGTGGATGGTAGTGCAATTGATGATAACCTCCAAGTTTACTAAGATCTGAAATGCTACAGAAAAAGAAATTAGATGAAGTCAGTAAAATATCAGTAGAAAAAAACAGCCCAGGAAAACAAATTCAAAGATATATGTTGCCTAACAGTCATAAGTACCATAGAGCAAATTCGGTGATTGACATAAGCAGGAACGGGACTGCAATTCCTATATATTTACTCTGTTAATTTGCTTATTCACTCACTCTTTCAATATATATTTTTCAAATACCTGCAATGTTCAAGGGACTGTACTAGCATGGGGAGAAGAACATAATATATACGGGCAAGTTTGTACACTTAAGAGTATTGTAGTCCAGGGGTTTGTTAATTTTATGAAATCTTACATAGAATCCTGATTGAAACAGACAAAAAGAGAAGTTTCTCTGGTTAAATAATAGGAAGTGAAGGCACATGAAACCATATACACTTCGTGTCCCCCTCTCTCCCACCCATCTCAGGGTTCCCATTGGCACCTCCACTAACCCTCAATTTTGTGAAACACAGTTTGAAAACCACTGATCTATTCTGTTATAAAGATGCTTTGCATAACATCCCAGTTTTAGGGTTTCTTCTTTAGTCTAGAACACTAGTAGCCCGTCTAGATGGATATATTAGACGTATAATAGAGTAGGCTATTTTCCCTTCCTGTATCCATGTTTACATTATCTAACTGTTCTCCTAGCAAAGGCCAGTGAAAGACGAAATAGAAGAGCAGGAAATTTTGATTAGAAAGGGAAATGCCATCAGGCAAATTTGAAAGATTTTGGTAATACTTAGGAGGACAGGCCTAGCAGGCTCCAATATAGGGAACCTAGGTAGTTCGGAGTAGAGTGGATGTGCTAGGCAGGAAAGAAATGCAAATAGAGGGGGAAGGAATGTTTGAAGTCCCTTAAAATAATTTTCCACTGCATACCTTTTCTTTTGACAACTTCATGATGAAAGGAAATTGATTTTTTTCTGTATTTCATGACACCAAGAAAGGACTCTAAAGTGGCTTAACTTGAAACCATGTGTTTGGCTCATGTCACACACACAAAAATATATCCAAACAGCATGTAAAAAAAGAAAAGGTGTTAGAGAGGCATTCTTAGATTTGATCAGGCCAAGACACAAGGAGAAATGGCAATGTCTGAATATATAGGGAGGAAAAGCTGGTGGCAGGTTATCCCAAGGGATTTTCAAACCTTTAAAAAGTCCCAATTTTGAGCAGTTAACTCTTGGAAGCAATTTCTATAATAGATAATATAGCACCTATTATAGGCATAATAGGTACATTAAATATAAATAATAAATACATGCTTCTGAAGTCTGCTAGATGCAATACTCTGAGATGTCAAAATAACCAGAAGGGAGCATTTATCTTACCTTCAAATTGAATAGGATAAGGCAACATCGGGTGCCCTCACCTTTCTATTCCTAAAGTGCTTTCCCAGAACAAACGTGGCCGCAAAGTAACACACTGAGTGTCCCCTTGCCTCCACGCCTTTGTATATACTCTGTGTGAAACACCGTTTCTCCTCTCACTCCTATTACAAACTCTTGTGCATCCCTCAAGTCCTAGGTTAGATTTCACTTTCAAACAACAACAATGACAATAAAAACAACAACAAAAAGTCCTTCTTTGGCTGCCTCCAGCCCCCCTGTTGCTCCAAGTCCGTGATGGATGCATTTCCATGTGCTTCCTTTTATTGTCTCATTGCACTTACCATATAACATTGCAATTGCCTGTTTAATTGTTGCTATCCCTTACCAGACTATAAGCTCATTGAGGATAAAAGCACATCTGTTTTGATTATCACTGTATCCCCAGCACACAGATAGGGATAGCCATACAGTAAATGGAGTGAATGGACTGAACAAAGGATGAAAAATTGAATAAACAAATAGTTCCAAGTATCAGTGACTGCAAAGCTACCTTTCAGTATGAAATGATTTGAATGGCGCTAGAACAAATCTCTTTCTTAAAATAGTTTCCTCACCTACTTTTCTTGGGATCTGACTTTCCACTATTTACAATTCAAATTTCTTTGGGTTATGAAGACCATTTATTATTCCAATAGCTCTTTTATGATTATGCAAATGTATCTGGGTAAGATTAATATGTTAACACACTCTGTTTACACCTTATTAGAAAATATGAGTCCTGAGCAGACACACACAAGATAAGATTCCAGGGCAGCATTGTCCAGTAGAACTTTTTGTAATGAGAGCGACATTGCTAGCGCAACTAAGAAACTGAATATTGAATTTTATTTAAATTTAATTAATTTCAATTTAAGTTAAAATTTAAAGAATTTTAATTTAGTAAGTAAAATACAGTGGCTACTATGTTGCATAGTGCAATTCTAGAAGAGATAAAACACGAAAAGGAGGAAAAGAGGAAGTAGAAAGCAGTATAGAGGCCTTCAAAGACCACTCTGTAAGGCTCACAAGTCCAGTTCTGGTTCAGAGACAATTTGACTTGGATAAAACATGACAGCAACAAAGCCAGAAAGGAACCAAAGATCTGGGAGTTAGACGAGCCACAACACATGCAGCTGGGACCGTGAATGGAGAATACTATTAATTCAGCATCCCCATATTCAAAAAATCATTAGGATTGGCCAAATCCAGAAAGAATCGCTACATTTGTCAGAGGCTGGAATTCCACCATAGTGCACACAAATCTAAATTTTCTTCATGTCATTTGATTTAAGTGAATTAAAATAAGAATCTCAAATTTATTAGAGCATTTTTTCTTTTGAATTTAATTCATATTTCTACTTGTTCTTGTTTTTAGCATTTTTAATGTTGTTGAATCATAGCATGCTAACATTTTCCATAATGCTTAATGGCACAAGATGACTTTGCAACCAGAAACACAGGCCATTTAGGAGGCATTTAATGAATGGAACAGTCACCAGAATCAATAAATGTACTGGTTCATTCCTAAGTTTAAGATAAATCTTTCATGTGTGCAAATAACTTATCTAATAACTTTACTTTTTACTATTGGTGCAGAAACTTCAGATAAATATGCAAATTGTGATGCTCTTTGACTTTCCGTAATTTGGCGTCATTACATGTGCTTAATGTCCATAATTTATGACTGTGTAAATGCTCATAAATATTTCATCTTTGCTGGCTGCCAAATGTATGGTTGAAAAATGTCAACTTATAAAAGTTGAAGATGGCAATGAATTCAAATTGAATGAACTAAAACAAAGGCAATTCCTACACTGATACATTTGAAGGACTAGTTTTATCATTTATCTAGCTCTTTCTGATATATAATCTTTTTACATAAATATCAGGGGAATTTGCCTGCTCTACCTAGATATTCATTACAGATCTGTCCACCCAAAGCTGAAATACCAATTGATTTAGTGACTTCAGTAAAATAACCAGTCAGTTAAGTGGAGAAAGAAAACATCATTAAACCAATAGTTTGACTCTAATGACTGAGTGACTGAATTGACCAGTTAATTGAGTCAGAGATGTTGCTCCAGAAGCCCGCAGTAGAGTAGACTTAATGTTATTTCTTCCAATAAAAAAAAACAAAGCTGCAATGGAACCCTTTTTATTTGTGATCACATATGTATATGTTTTATTCATATCAATTGCATTAAAATCTGACCTGAAATTGAAGCTGTCTCAAGAGTGGTGAAATGAATGTAGTTCTATGAAGTTAAAGCTATAGCTGTTCATATGCTGATAAAGGATTTTAGGTTTAGGATTTTTGATCATATTCTTTTGTCAAATCAATCAACGTGGCCTATCTTTCCAGTGCAAGATCAACTGAAAACCCAGAAATATTTGCTTTTTCTGCCATGCCAACATGTTGAGGAACTGAGCTACTCGGTTCGTAAAATATTGTTTGGAAACCTTTCAGTTCCCTTTTGTCTCTGGGGCCAAGTAGATGCAGATTAAATTCAAATAGGCTGAGATAAGGAATTAAAATAAACATCTACCTAAGCCTGAATCTAAATTTACTCTCAAAGTTAAAAGCGATTTTCTGGAGAATCACTTATTTTCCAGGTTCAATTCACCATTATCCATTTCCATGACCCTGCAAGTATAGTAACGCTCATAGTTACAAGTTACATTAGGTTATCAGATATCTCCTAGTAAGGCAAGAAAATAATATACTGACCATGGATTCTACAGCTGCTGTATAAATCAGCTACATTGGGACAGAAGCCATGGTGGGCTCATCGGCCTATTTACACCCAGTTTACGCCAAGGTAAATTATTTGAGAGAACAACTTAGCGGCTAGAGAATGACATAAATTCCAACCAGGCCTCAAATCTCATTGCCCACTCAATAGCCACTTTATTTCACTTATTAAAAAAAAAAAAAGGAGGTATATCTAATTAAAAAAAAGACACTTAGATACATACAATGATATTTACACATGAAATACATGTTTTTAAACTTCTGGCCTGGCAAAGCAACACCTAGAGACTTCTCAGGGAACTCTCATAGCAGGATGGCTTCTCTCCAGGTCTTAGTGCCTTCTCTTAATCTGTAATGTAAATTTCCCCCAACAATGTACCGAAATATTTAAAAGCTGAGGCAACTTACTACATGGATGTCCTAACACCTTCGCTTCATCCATAGCGAGGTAGCATTAATGTCCCCAAATCATTACTTCAAAAATCACCTGGAAAAAAAAGGGGGAGGATTGGGGAAATCATGAACCATGACAATCTCACAGGACTGTAGAGAACAGTAAATGAGGTGATATATATAGCCTACCACAGCACTTAATACATTATAAGGCTTCCATATGTGATTTCTTTGTGTGCCCCATCCTATTACTTTTCTGAGCACGATTTTCGGATTTATAATGGCACTGGGTATAACTTTGAACTTATGTCTCAACAGTTCTATATTTTTAAAGGTAATGATAATATTAGCACATATATAATTTATGCATGTCAGTCATTCATTAATCTGGTAAAAGCCCATTACCAGTCATGGTTTAGAATTTTGTGACTTATAAGTACTGATCTCTGAAATACTGCTTTCTATATTATGACCTCCTTATATTTGACTTCCTTATATTTACTAAACCAATATTCCACCATCATCACCACTGAATGTCCTTTAAATCCTTCCTATTTTCTGATAACATTCCACTTCTGGTTTCATTTGCTTCCTTCCTTACTCTAGAAGCTATGGTCAAACATTTGAATAATATTTTTTATAGCACCTTAAAATTCTTAGCCCCCTTGGCTTTCTGCATATTTGCTGCACAGAATCCTAAACTTTGAAATATCCCCAATGTCTGTTTTCTTCACATTTTTATACAGGCTGCTGAGCAGCTGAAGAAAGTCAAGAAACTACTGATTAGGTTTACCTTCATTTGGTCCTTGGCTGTTGCTCTGAAATTCATTCATTTACCTTTTCTTGATGCCATTCTCTAACCTTTACAACAGTTATTCTAAATCATCTCCCCTCTCCTTAAGCCTTCAGCCACAATTCTACCTCCTCACTCAGTAAATAACTTAATTTCTTACTTTATTGAGAAAAAGACCACCTTGCATGAACTCTCTTCTTGTTCCCCGCCTGATCTCAAAGCTTTTCTGGATTTTCCTTCATCATCTTTTCCTTTTGTCTTGTCTGTGAGGAAAACGTGTCCCTCCTCCTTTCCAAGATTAATCCCTCTGTCCTCTCCTTCTGTTCTATTTTGGTACCATTATTTCATCCATTAGCCCCTTTTCTCTTACATCTTTAGTATTTCTATATGCCTACTAATGTACTCTGGTCTAGGAGAAACCAAAAGGAAGACAAACAAAAATAATGAAAGTAACAAAGACTTTTCTTATAAACAGCCATTCACTGAAGCTTATGGCATATATCTAGCCTTCCTTTCACCACCAACCATCTCAAAAATATAATCTGTAGTCACTTCTCCTATTTGTCACCATCTACTTTTCAACCCACTTGTAGTCAACATGCTTCTCCCTCACCCTCTATTGAAGCTGGTTTTTGAAGGTCGCTAATGACCTCCTAATTGCTAAACTTCAGTCTTAGCCCTTACTCTGCTTGACCTCTCTGTAACATTTAATACAGCACATCATACTAACCCCTCTTGACTGAAATTATCTGCTGTCTTGGCTCACAATTCCTTAGCCTTTTGAATTCTCCTACTCTTTTGGCCATTTGCCTCTGCCTCTTCTGCTGACCCATTTTTTCTCCTGTTTCCTTATTGTAGCCATTACCCAAGATTCTGTCTTTTGTTCTCTTCAATTCTCTTTTGATAATCTCCACTATAATGATTTCATCCATATGTATGATTTCAAATATCATCTCTGTTCAAATGATTTTTTCTAGTCTATATCTTCAGCAACAACTTCTCTCTTTAGGTCTCAGAACCACAGTTACAAATGCTGAATGAACATTTGAATGTTTTCACCTAGACAAATGTTAATACCTAAAACTCAAAATATCCAAGTGTTGGCTTATTATTGTTATCTTCAGAATTTCTCCATTTACTTATTTACATTTTCCAAATCCCCTAGGTTCATAAATCCAAGAGTCATCCTTAAAATTCTCACTGTCTCTCAAACCACACTTCGTTGTTAGTGTCGAGTCATTTCTGACTCCTAGCCACCCTGTGTACAGCAGAGCGAAATCCTGCCCAGTCTTTTTTACATCATCCTCTCACCTTCCGGCACTGTATCAGACAATGCTCTGCTGCTATTCATAGAGTTTTCATGGCCAATTTTTTTGGAAGTGGGTGCCAGGTCCTTCTTCCTAGTCTGTCTTAGTCTGGAAGGTCCACTGAAACCTGTCCACCATGGGTGACCATGCTGGTATTTGAAATACCAGTGTCATAGCTTTCAGCATCAGAGCACTGATTCTTAGCCACAAGACCACCAGGGCTAGCCAGTCAGAATTTCTTATTAATTCTTTCTCTAAAGTCTCTCTCTCTCAATCTCTCCTTTTTCTCCCTTATTTTCATTCTCACTACCACTACTCCTATTCAGCTTTCTAATACCTCACATCTGGACTTATTCCAATATCTTAGTCACCTGACCTCCAGTGTGTCCCCATTCCAATCTGTTCAGAGTTACAAAAGTAAAACTTCATCCATTTTGCTCAATACCATGAGATATCTTATGTGGCTTCCCCTTATCAAATGAATGAAGTCCAAATTCCTTAGTCTTGTATGGAAGTTCTTGTAGTCTGATCCTAACCTACATTTTCTAACTTTATCCCCAACTACTTCCCTTCACATACTCTACACAATAGCCAAACTGGACTACTTGTCATTTGCAAATCAGACACTACTTTTCTGCCCCTGTTCTTTTCTCCTCTGGAAAGGTCCTTTCCACGTCTTTGTTTTTTGAAATCCTGGACACCCTTCAAGGTTCACATAAAATTCCCTTTCTCCATATAGTCTTCTCTGTTTCTCCTTGGCAAGAAGTGACTGCTACCCCAGAATGCTATTTTTATTCCTTTTATTGCATGTGCCCCATATTGCCTAAATAACAGTTATTTATATTTGTGAGTGGTCCTGCTACTCAACTGTTAGCTCCATGAATACAAGAGTTTAGGCTTATTCTTTCCTGTCACCCCATAATACCTAACACAATACTGTATGCTCAGTAACAGCTCCAAAATATTTGTAACATAGGTGCCTAATTACAAATGGGTCGAATATTTAAATTTAGAGCTCTTCTCTGCAGAGCTTCAAGTACTTTACAGGCATTATCTCACATCTTGAAAACATTCTGGGGAGCAAAGCAAAGGACAGTTGTCATTATCTCTGTGAAGGACTAAGTGGCAAAGCAATTTACTAGAATTGGTAGCAGAGCTGCAAATCCATGGCACCCAACTACTAGACAAGTGCTCTATCCCCTGGATCATGCTTACTCTCAAATTAAATTAATCCAGATTAATTTAGGAGTAAATTTCCATCTCCTTTGTTTATCCAACAGTTAGCTTTAATAGCCACATTTCCCTGGGTGGATTGTTGCTTAGAAGTCTAAATCACCTCACTTCTTCCTCTACCCTCTGCCCACTGGCGTTCTTGCTGCTCCCTGTCACTTGTGTGGAAATGCACTCTGGTTGATGTCCTTTCTCCTGATTGTTTTAGTTTTGACGCACCAGCAATCAGCGGGCTTGTTCAGGTTCTTTCCTTTTCTTTTCTGTGGTCATTCCTTGAGTGAGTTGAGTTTACCTGCACTAAATTTTACATGTCATGGGTGGCCTCACATATTGGAGGGCAGAAAATGGCTGCAGCTGAAGGGAGGAGAAGGGAGGATAATGACTTTATTTTCTGCAGAAAGAGATGAGACCATTTTTTAAAGATGTCATTTCCTTTTAGATACAAAAGGTTGTTAGACTCCCCTTTATGTCCTTTTATCATTCAAGGTCATGGAAAAAATAGGAAGACGTTGCTTCCTGGGATGATAGTGAAACCTGAGCTGTCGGGCATCATTTAGGCATAAAGATCATGAAGTACTTTGCTAACCACTAGTGTAACCAAGATGTCCGTGGGCTGGGTCATGATAAACATTCCAGCATGGCAGCACAATACATCAGCTTTAGATCTAGCAGTAAAAATAGGAATTGGAGAGAGACAGCCATTATTTGACATGCCCAGTCTTGAGCACACTGTTCCAGTGTGTCTATTAGTAATGGTCAGGTGACTTTGTGTGTGTGTGTGTGTGTGTGTGTGTGTGTGTGTGTTGAAGACATAATTCCTGACAGCAGAATCCTCAGGATCATGTGACCCAGGGAGTACCTCCACAATCCCAAGAACTAGTTGAAAAGAAAATAATATTGAAGCTATTTTTTATTTTATTTGCTTGATAACAAGTAGCTGGACTGACTGTTGTGGTTTTTCTCTTGATTTGAATGTTCTGAGAATAAATTTTGAAGCACTATCAGTTCTTGTGAATTTAAAGCTGTCAGAATTCCACTTTTTCCTACAAAGAAAGTAACCACACCCAACCTACTTGCACTTCTAATTTATAATCTAAGTTTGGAGGAAGCTTTCTCCCCTTGAGGACTAACTCATCTAATTCTTACTGTTGTGTATGACAACTACACATGTAAGATAACTCATCAACTATTCTAACCAAAATGTAATTATGTATTCAATCTATAATCTCCTCCTTCTGCTTGAATCTAGTAAACTCTGTTATATAAGTAATAATCAGTAATAACCTGACACATAAAAATATTCTTTGAGTAATGATGAACATAAAAATGCATGAATATTTCAACAGCAAGATATGAACTTGTAGGAAAAGAGTGGGAACAGACATCTTGTTGTGCTTGTCTTCTCCTTATCCTCATTTGTGTCTCAAAACCCAACTTCACTGTGGATTTCCAGTGAAATTTCTAATGGGGAGACTAGCAAAGTGTAATTTAAGGAAAGATGACCAAAGGTGATTAAATAATATAAAGCAATATTAAGTGCTTTATGTGACTTCAACTCAAACAAGACTTCAGTACTTCCCACTCAATGAGAAAAAAAATCATTTTTTTAACTTTAAAAAAAGTAAGCTGCTAAAGAATATTAGATTCACTAGTAATGAGACAGATCAGATAAGAGTAACCATTTTTATTCAGTGGCATGAAAATAAGCCAAGAGGATAATTGTGAGTGTAATGAAAATAAAAACAGAGCTGAAATTGCCATGTAAATAACAATAATAAAAAGTGGCTGCTTCTGCCAAAGTACTGTCAACTGGTACAGATTGTACAGCACCATAATTATCAGAACTGACATATATAAAATGATTATAAATTAATAGTTTGTAGAACAAAGTCATATGTTATAGATTTTTACTAGGTAGATACGTAATCACATGGAACAAAGGACCTTTAAACAATGTAAAATTATGAAATTAATCTAAAATGGTATACTGCACACAGTGTAAATTATGAGATCATTTTTCATATGATTAAGGATGAATTTATATACCTAGACACTTGAACGAGTGGACTTCATTATATACAGCTATTACTACTGCCTGTGTGACAGATTTGGTCAGCCTTACTGTAAGTACTTTAACAGTAAGTCAATCCCAGGAAAGGTTACAAAGTTGGAAATTAGATTTATCACAGGTTATGTGATTGGTTCCAAGAACTAAAAAATAAATTGGAAAGGTTGTTGCTCTTATAAATTTACGTGTATTAAGTACAAACAGCACTCTAGTTTAGCAATTTGTGCAAGTCGGCGGCCTCGTGAATTCCTCAAAGGTTTTCCTTCAATGATATTTCATTCTTTTCACTTGATAAGTTGAAGAATATGAGTGTAATTTTCCCAGACTGTGTTAACTCATTTTGCCATGAACTTGAGAGTCCTGTAGATCTTTTCTGTGTGAAGTTGTAGCCATGTTGTATCCACTGGATTATCTCTTCTTTGTAGTAAATGTTGTACCCCTACTGTGTTATTTTCTATATTTTGGACAAGCTCAACATGTGACAATATATTTGTGGCAAGGACATGAACAGATAACATTGTCTGCTTTGTGAAAAGTTTCTCAGGAAACAAAATTTTCTTTCCTGATAATATAATGAAAAAGTTTTTAGTGTTCATGTATAGTATGGTTTCGGTTTACTAATGTTTGGCCAATGCTAGAAACATGCATAAATTGAAATTCATAAGAAAAAGATAGTAATGTAAATCATAACTCTTTGAGAAAAGACCTTGTGTTAATGTTTATACCAAGATTCCATTTTTGTGAGCAATAGACTGTGTCTACATGACACCAAAACATCTGGATGCAAAGTGAAAAATGTAGTCAATCATCTAGATGTTTCTAAATATCCAGATGCTTTGTGTTGGTTAGACAAAGATTCCAGATGATTGACTGAATTGTTCACCCTCACAGTTACCACGAATAGATTACTCCATCTGGCACTCTGGGGAGGCAACCAGTCCTAAGAAGTCAGAAGATGGAACATGAGATCTTACAGAGGAAGGCGTGGTTAGATGATATCTGAGATTATTTTGTTCTCATGCAATTCTTAAATGGATTGCTGACCTTTTGTTTTATCATTAAAACCGCAATTCAGCATAAAAGTTATTATTTTCTTCTCAAAATCCTATTAGTTATTTTTTTAAATAAATGTATTGATTCATTGCAAAACTTTATAAGCTATCATGGAGTCAATAGGTATTAAATAGATAGATAAAAAGTGAATAGTTTTAGATACTGTCTCCCTCAAGTACCAATGTATTTAAAAATACCATATATTAATTACAAATGTCAAAAAGAAAAGAAAATTTCCAACTTCTAGAGCCAGTGAAGAAGCATTTATTGAACACTGAACATTCATATATAATTCACCCATTCCTTCACTAAACGTTGAGCCGCTCCATGTGCCACACACTATGCATAGGATCAGGGATGCAAGTTGAATCAGATAGTTTTTGCCTTCAAACAATTCACATTCCAGTAGGGGCTATAGAAATGTTAGCAGATAATAATAATAGAGTGAGATAAATGTCAAAAGAGCCACATACAAAGTGTTATTGACACATGAAAAATGGAGCCACTGTTGTGCGTAGGGTGGAGGAAGGGCAGTTGTCAGGGAAATTTTGATAAGAGAAATCTTGTTTGTGCAAAATCTGGAAAGAAAAGGAGAAAGAGAACAATCAGAAAAGCTGAAAAATGCAAAAAAAAAAAAAAAAAACCCTCCTGTTTAGAGGTATCAAAGAGCTACTGAGGAAGAGAGAATTGAGGAATCAAAATTCAAGAGAAAAGAGAAAATTTACCCTGCATATGCCAAACATTTTACACTGCATTCCCCTCAAGGAATTTGCTGATTCGTAAGAGGCGTGAATAGGTAGGGTGGTAAACTGAGCAGCTGTGTAGACGTGGCCACTACGAGTCAGAAGGGTCTGCAGAGCTTTTTGGCAGTCTCATGAGGCTGAGAGAGGAACAAAATGGAGCTCACAGCCACCAAAGCAGCCAATACATGACTGGAAAAGATCCCAAAGAAAAGGAAAGAGCAGAAAAGCAAATCTGACAGTTCAAGCTGATTTTGTTCTCGAAGAATTCACCAAATTGTAAGTGACACAAACATAGATGTGGAGAAGCCTAGTAGAATGCGGCTGTTGAGAGGCTGAAAAGCTAAGTAGAGTGTATCAGTTAGGATTCGGACAGGAAATAAGAACCCCTCCGAGTGATATGGAATAAAGGATTTATTATGTGTGTTGGATCTTATGCAATTGTGGGAGCTGATGCAGAAGACTATGCCTCTGTACCTGGTGGTGGGTCTCAAGTCGCTGAGGGTCAGCAGCGTCAGTATTTGAAAAGAAATCCACGACCTGAAACAGAAGAGAGTCAGGGCGGACTGTGACCCACGAGGACTAACTGAAACCCAAGAGGGCAAACTGGAACTCGTGTTTGTCTATCACTGCCTTCAACTTCATCAAGGCAGCTTTTGCCATGGAGCTGCATATGTGCTAGCCCAGGACTCAGAGGAGCTCAAAGAGATCTGGTAAAAGCTGGAGTAGCTGCATGCCTGGCTGCTGCTCTAAGCTAACAAGGTGAGTCAGCAGATCAGCCCCAACATGCATGAGCTTCAGTGGTTCCTGGGCCCCTGCACCTACACCAACCTTGAGAGCATAATACCGCTGCTTTACTTCCACCTTCCAAATCTCTTCCAAAACTCTTCCAAAGAGTTTTTTTTCTAGAGGTCAATACTAACCTACAACCAAACAGAGAAGGGAATTCTAGGAAGTATAGTTCCTCCTTGATAGAGTACAAAATCACTAAAGGCTGACCCTTGTCAACTTTGCATCCATATATACCTCTTTTAACCACATTTGTCTTCCATATAAAAATAATATCAACATGATTCGACTATCCTTTGCACCACTGAAAACACATTAATCAAAAGAGGATGCTTATCCATCTTTGGGTAATATTCATTCCTCTTCTAACTGAAGTATCCTCCCTGCATTAGTGAGCTCGGGCTGCCATAACAAAGTACCGCAGACTGAGTGGCTTAAACAGCAACATTTTTTTCTCACAGTTCTGGAGGCTAGAGGTCTAAGATCAAGGCATCAACGGGTTCGGTTTCTTCTGAGACCTCTTCTCCTTGGCTTACAGATGGCCACCTTCTCACTGTGTCCTCATATGGCCTTTCCTCTGTGTGTATACGCCTTTGGTGTCTTTTTTTGTGATCAAATTTCCTCTTTTTATAAGAACACCCGTCAAGTTGTATTAGGGCCAACCCTAACGGTTTTATTTAACTTAGTCACCTCTTTAAATGCCCTATCTCCAAATACAGTCACATTCTAAGGTAGAAGGGGCTAGGATTTCAACATATGAATTTTTGGGGGACACATTCAGCCTATAACACCCTCCATGCCTTTGATGTCCTGTAACTTAAATAGTGAGATCTAAGGTTAACTACTATTACCATATCTTCTGTTAGATGGTAGAGGACTAGGAGAGTGATTAAAAATGGTTAATAATTCACAAATATGTTCATACCAAAATTAGAAAAAGTACTCATAAAAGCCTCCCTTTCTGCAGCTGGTCATGGGGTCATAGCAAGTATTTATAACTTTCTACATCCATTACCCATTGCATATTCCCTCTGTTCTCAACAAGCACCTTGACTAGTCCTTGCCAGGTGGAGTGAGTGATCCAAGCCTTCATTCCTGACAGGTCTAGGCCATTAGCAGTCCTTCCTGCATTGAGTTCTCTTCATTTTTGATTAACTTTTAAAAGAAGTGTGTATCAGAGGATATCTTGCATGTTAGACATTTTCCTTCTTACTCTCTTCCCTGTGAAGAAACAGTCCAAAATTTCCCTTGATAGTCAGGATCTATCACCCCAGCTAGTACAGCAATCCTCTTTGACTGTAGATTCAGTGGCAACAGAAGCTCAAAGGGGTCAAGTGGCAGTCTCAACTTCCAGTTTAATGGCAACATTGCTGTGTACCCCGGTGGAAGCATTTCTCTCGTGGAAACTAAAACCTCTAGACTAGCAGAGCCCAAAATGATGGGGAAAGTAAGCAAAACATTTGCTTGTAAATTACTAGGGATAATTTGTTTCCTGGACCCATGACTTTTGTCTATAGGGGAAACAAGACCATATATTGTTCACCAGTGTAGAGCATAATTTGCATCCTGGAGAATGTTACCCTCACCACGCAGGGTATTACCACGCAGATGGAATCATATTTGAATCTTCAAAGGGCTCTTTTACTATTCTATCAGCCTAGCTGCCTCAGGGTAATGGTAAACACAGTAAGACCAAGAATTTCATGAACATGAGCCCATTGCTACATTTCATTTACCATAAAATGGGTTCCTTGATCAGAAGCAATGCTTCCATTATACTTCGGACCCAATTTCTTAAAATTTTTCTGTTCTCCAACTGTTTCCACCACCCATATCCCATCCTCCATCCCCTCTAAACAATAACCTAATTGTGAGCAATAGTTGCATCTTATTCATTTTGGTAAGTTTAACAAATATAGCCTAAGGTTAGGTACATGTTCAAAGGATACTGATGGGGATAAATAAAAGAAAAGCCAACAATGTCAAGTACAGCAGAGGGATCAACCAACATGAGGGCAAACGTTTGAAAGGAGAACTTTTATTAGAAATAAGAACCATTTAAAGATAGAAATGAAGAGGTGAAAGAGAAGGAGTGAGATTTCAGGATGGCAAACTCCCTTACTAGCTGTATGAACTTAGGCCTGTGCTACAGACTGAATGTTTGTGTCTCCCCAAATTCAGATGTTGGAGCACTAACCCCCAATGTGATGGTATTTGGGGATGAGGCCTTTGGGAAACAATTATAGTTAGATTAGGTTATGAGGGTGGGGCCCTTATGATGGGATTTGTGGCCTTATAAGAAAAGGAAGAGATCTGTGTGTGTGTGTGTGTGTGAGTGTGAGTGTGCATGTGTGTGAAAGGTCATGTGAGGTCACAGTGAGAAGGAGGCCTCTGTAAGCCAGGAAGAGAGTCCTCACGAGGAACAAAATCAGGCTGGCACCTTGATCTTGGACTTCTCAACTTCCAGAACTGTGATAAATAAATTTCTGTCGTTTAAGCCACCAAGTCTATGGTATTTTGTTATGGCAGCCCCAGCAGATTAATACAGCCTCCATTTCCTTCTATCTAAAGTGCATATGAAAGCTATATGACAGGACTGATGAGAACAGTAGAGATAATGTATGTAGAGTCCTAGCCAGTGTTCAATAATAGTAGTTATTTTTTCCAGTCAGGTACTGTTGCAGGTACTGTGTTGGCCTGATATATTCTTTCTCCATCAATTCATTTAGGGCTCCTGTTTGCTCTTTTTGTGACCATTTGATCATTTACCTTACTCTGCTATTTCATCTATGGATCTATTGACTGCTGACTGTTTGCATGGACTTGTATTACTTTGGCCTGTGCTATTTATAGACTCTTGACTTTTATTGCCTACCTGGCCTCTGACTCATCACTGACCAGACTCTGCTTCCTCAGCATTCTACCTGGTCTTTTTGGCCAATAATAACCTGGCTTGTATCTTGAATCTTCAAGGCAAATCAGGGAGTACTTTTAAGGGAATCCATACTCCATATTTTCATAAAAATCCTGACACAGTGTTCATAAAAAAATCATGGCATGTTGTTATTTCAATCTACTCATCCTTAGCATTCACTTTTGTCATCATAATTCTTCTTTTTGTTATCTTCACATAATTAATGGCAGTACTTACTGCTCTAGATCTCCAGTAGTTTTATTGCTTGCCTTCTGAAACAGACAAGGTCTCATGCACCAGTGCTTTAAACCTTTCTGGATCAGTGACCCTTTGAGAATCTCATGAAAGTTATAAGGACCCCTACCACCACCGTTCCCAAATGTCTATATGCACTTCCACATAGAATTGTGTATACAATTTCAGGAAGCTCATGGGCCTTTTGAAACACAAAATTTCAACTCCAGCTTATGAACTTTAGTATTATTCCTCCCTCTCACCCCAACCTACTTTAAAAATATTTTTTTAAAAAAACATTCAGTTGGGTTTTTAAAAATTAATTTGTGAATAATCCAAACCTAGGAAATAGAAGGAACTATCAGGTTGAAAAGGATATGGAAAACAGTAAGACAGAGGCACTAACTCACGAACTCTATTCTAAAATGATTTCTTGGTCTTTAACCTTGAGGGAGAAGACATTGTCCTCTCCATGTTGTCCATGTTGAACAGAGATATGCCAGCATAAAGGATTTGTCAGCCGCCATGTTGATGACTAATCGAGTTTGGTAGCACTGTTGATTGGCTCGCATACCACCCTTTGTTGGCCATCTTACTCTTCACTGATGCCTACTAACACTATTAGGGTGAACCCTGGCCTTGGCATTTCTGTGGTTCATGGATTGATATATGAGCCATAATTTGACTCTTGTTTCATAACTTGATATAACTCTCACATATGCACTACAATATGTACAGGTATCCCCTTATAATCCCTCCATGTGGGTTCTCCAAAGACTTCCACTGTAATAGTTCTGCCATCATATTCACAGTGACATCAAATTGGCATCATAATGGATTCTTTTTGGACTAACATCCTTATGCATTTTCTCATTCTAATCTCTTATTATAATGGAATCATAACTGGGTCCCTGCAGACTTTCATTGAAGTTATTATGAGATAGTTAACATCATGGCAACTCCAGATTAAATTGCACAGGAAATCAGCATTGTAAAAGAAACTTAAATAAAGTCCTGATAAGTAATTACTGGTTATGTTTAGCAATTATTTTGTTTAAACAACTCTCTCTTTCTTAATTCAAAATATCCCCCAAAGACAGTATTCCACATTTAAAAAATAACTACCTGGCAACCAGGAAAAAAGCACTTTTTTAAGTGAGCCAATTTTCAGTTGAAGTTTGGCAAAACATCCAAAAGCATAGCTTGTGTTTTAATAACTGGAAAGTAAGCTGATATTTTTCATTTTATGTTGATTTTAAAATAGCTGGTCTCCAATATAGCTATGAGAAAAGGAAGCTACAAATATTACACTTCTACTTGAAACCATTGACTCAGAAAAAGGAGAGTCTTCACTCCTCCAGATGTAGAAACCAAGGAGAAGAATCTGTGGCATAGTGACCTCTCAAACGACCTAGCAACTGAAAGGGGAAAAGATATGTGTTTAGAAGGAAAGGAACAGCATCTTTTACCTGTATAAAGAGTCACTAATATCAGTATTGTTGAACACCTTTTGTGCAAAGCAATGTACTTAATTCAGTGGATACTAAAAGACGTAGCATATGCCCTGCTTTCTAAGAATGTACATTCTAATTGTGGGGAAAAAATCATACACCTTAAAAGCAGGATACCTATACAAGACTGCCCCACTAAAGACCTGATAAATGTGTAATTAAGACAATCAGTGCTGCAGCAGTTCTCAAGGAACTATTGGGTTCCTACTGCTGCTCTAACATATCACTACAAACTTAGTGGCTTAAAACAACACAAATTTATTATCTTACAGTTCTGTACGTTAGAAGTTTGATACAGGACTCACTTAGCTGAAATCAAAGTGTTGGGAGGGCTCCATTCCTTTCTGGAGACTTCAGTGGAGAACTCATTTCCTTGCCTTTTCTAGCTTCTAGAGGCCACCTGAATTCCTTGGCTCATGGCTCCTTCCTCCATCTTCAAAGCCAACAACAGTGTAGCTCTCTATGCCTTTCTTCCATAGTCACATCTTCCTCTGATCCTCTTTCCCACTTTTAAGGACCCTTGAAATTACATTAGACCCACATTGATAATCTAAGATGACCTCTCTATTTTAAGGTCAGCTGATTAGCAACTTTAATTCCATCTGCAACCATACTTCCTCTTTGCCATTAAACCTAATGTATTCACAGCTTCCAGGAATTGGCACAGGGGCATTATTCTGCTTACTACACCAACTAAACATTAAGATATTGGAGAAGGCTGGAGAAGTCCTCTCGGAGGAGGTAGGCCTTGAATGGGGATTTGAAGAGAGATTAAGATATGGACAGGATTTAGATGGGAATGTGAAAGTGAAACCAAATTGTAATTAAGTCTGTAGCACTCTTCCAAGCCAAAAATGTTAGCAGAGTATAATGCAGAGTTTTGAAAATACAGACATTAGAGCTAGGCAGACTTAGTTTCAAGTTCTGGCTCTATCAGTAGTAACTCTGTGACCTTGGACAAGTCACATAAACCATTTAAGCCTGAGGCTCTTATCCTTAAGATAACAATAAAAGTAGCACCTAACACATAGCATCATCATAAAGTTTAAAAGAGACAACACATGAGGACTTCTGGTTTCCAGCCCAGCATGTAAGGAGCTTAGAAGTTGCCACTCCATCATAACAATAAGTACAAATCTGAACAAACTAGAAAATCAACAACTTTTCTTAGGTCTGTCAGAGAAGTGAGGTCACAGGGAAAGATGTTACCCCCCAAATTAGAGAGACAGAAAGGCAACTACAAAGAATCACAACTTACTGAAACAGAAACCTCCAAACAGAAACCTGAGGGAACCAGTACTGGAATAGGAAAACCTGAACTGTAATTAGTGAATTGCTAGAAGTTAAGTATAGACAAATCTGAGAGAGAAAAACTACAGGGAACACAGTCATAGGGGGTCTGCCACACTTCAGTGAATCTTACCTCCAGGAGTTTGACCAGGTTCTAAATATCAGAGAAAAATCCCCTCATGCTTCTGGTAGGGAGAGGGGAAATCAAGCATTTTGAAATATGCCAGAACATTCTGTTCTTCTTAACGAGACCTACCCTCGGGAAAAACTATTTTACCAGAGCCTAAAATATTGGGGTTTTGTAAGAACCTAACTAACC
Source organism: Tapirus indicus (assembly GCA_031878705.1). Classification (NCBI taxonomy): domain Eukaryota; kingdom Metazoa; phylum Chordata; class Mammalia; order Perissodactyla; family Tapiridae; genus Tapirus; species Tapirus indicus. The sequence continues at coordinate 82,985,368 of CM062942.1, read as the reverse complement.
TGGGGGGAGGGAAATACCCAAATCTAGCCATCTGTAGCCATGTGCATGGGGGAAGAGAAATATCCCACTCCAGCCCACTCTAGCCATCCTGTCCCACCTAAAGAAAGGGGGGAACTGAGAAGCACTTGTGAAGTTCACAGTCCGGAGACACAGGCTCAATAAAAGACTGAGATCTAATCAGAAAACTATAGCATACTTCCTCTTCCCCCACATCTTACCAGCACATTACCAAAGGCCTATTTAATGTAGTTTCTTTTACCAAGTACATCATGTCCACCTCCCAACCAAAAATCAAACGGCACACTAAAAAGCAAAAAACACAGATTGAAGAGACAGAGCAAGCATCAGAGCCAGACTCAGATATGGCAGTAATATTGGAATTATCAGATGGGGACTTTAAAATAACCATGATTAATATGATAAGGGTTCTAATGGATAAACAGCATATAAGAACAAATGGGCAATATTATCAGAGAGATGGAAATTCTAAGAAAAAACCAAAAAGAAATGCTAGAGATCAAAAACACTGTAGTAGAAATAAAGAATGCCTCTGAGGGACCTATTGGTAAACTGGTCACAGCTGAAGAAAGCATCTCTGAGTTTGAGAATATCTCAATAGAAATCTCCAAAACTGAAAAGCAAAGACAACAGAGACTGAAAAAAACACAGCAGAATATACAAGGACTGTGAGACACCTACAAAAGGTGTAACATACATGTAATGGGAATACCAAAAAGAGAAGAGAGAAATAAACAGAAGAAATGTTTGAAAAAGTAATGACTATTTCTCCAAATTAATGTCAGACACTGAACCACAGATCTATGAAGCTCAGAGAACACCAAGCAGGATAAAACTCAAAAAAACTACACCTAGGTATATTGTTTTCAAGCTATAGAAAATCAAAAATAAAAAAAATTCCTGAAAGAAGCTGGGGTTCGGGGGGACCTTACCTGTCGGGGAGCAAAGACAAGAACTACATCTGACTTCTACTCAGACGCTATGCAAGCAAGAAATGGAGTGAAATATTTAAAGTGTTGAGAGAAAAAAAAAACACACCAACCTAGAATTTTGTACCCTGTGAAATTATCCTTCAAAAGTGAAGGAGAAATGAAGATTTTCTCAGACAAGCAAAACTTGAGGGGATTTGTTGCCGATAGACATGCCTCGGAAGAAACGTTAAGAGAAGTTTTTTAGAGATAAGGAACATGATACAGGTCAGAAACTTGGATCTACGTAAAGAAAGGAAGAACATTAGAGAAAGAATAAGTGAAGGTAAAATAAAAACTTTTATTTTTCTTATTCTTAATTGATCTAACAGATAACAGTTTATTCAAAATAATAATAGCAACAATGTATTCAGTTATGTGTGTGTATGCTTATGTATGCTAATATATAAGTGAAATGAATGGCAGCAATGTTGCAAGGAATGAGAGAAAGGAATTAAGATTAATTTGTTATTATAAGGTACTCACGCTACCTGTGAAACAATGTAGTATTATTGAAAAGTGGACTTGGATTAGTTGTAAATGTATTTTGCAAACTCTAGGGCAACTACTAAAAAAATTTTAAAAAGAAGTATAACTGATAAACTGAAATAGGAGAGAAAATGGAATCATATAAAATACTCAGTTAAAAGCACAAAAGGCAGAAAAAGAGCAGAAGAGAAATGTAGGAACAAAGAACAAAGGGCAGCACATAGAAAACAGTAAGAAATATGGTAAATATTAATTCAACTATATCAATAATCATTTTAAATGTCAATGCTCTAAATACACCAATTAAAAGATAGAGATTGTCAGAGTGGATCAAGAAACAAGACCCAATGATATGTTGTCTACAGGAAACCCACTTTAAATATAAAGACACATGTAGATTAAAAGTAAGGGGAAGAAGAAAGTTATCACTAGTAAGTGTTAAAGATAACACTAGTTAAAAGAAAGTGGGAATAGCTATATTAATTTTAGAGCAAGGAAATTTATCAAGGATAAAGGGGGGAATTACACAATGCTAAGGGTTCAATTCTCCAAGAAGACATAACAATCTTTAATGCATTTGTGCCTAGCAATAGAGCATCAAAATATGTGAGGCAAAAACTGATAAAACTGCAAGAACTAGATGAATCCAATATTACTGTTGGAGACTACAACATCCCTCTATTATAAACGGACAGATCCAGCAGGCAGAAAATCAGTAAGGACATAGTTGAACTTAATAGCATGATCAAGCAACCAGATATAATTGACATCTATAGACTACTTCATCCAACAACAACAGAATACACATTCTTCTCACACTCACATGGAACATTCACCAAGATAGACCACATTCTGAGCCAGAAAACACACCTTAACAAATTTATAAGACTAGAAATCAAACAATGTCTGCTCTCAAACCACAATGGCATTAAACTGGATATCAATTATAGAAAGATAGTTGGAAAATCCCAAAATACTTGGAGATGAACCAACACACTTCCAAATAACACACAATTCAGAGAATAAATCTCAAGAGAAATTTTAAAAACATTTTGAACTTACATGAAAAGTAAAATACAATTTATCGAAACGTGTGGAATGCAGCAAAAAATGGCATTTAGAGTAAAATGTATAGCATTAAATGCATATATTAGAAATGAGGAAAGATCTAAAATCAATAATCTAAGCTTACACTTTAGAAAACCATGGATAGGAAGACTCAATATTATCAGTTCTTCCCAACTTGATCTATAGATTCAATGCAGTCCCAATTGAAATCCCGGAAGATTATTGACAAATTCATTTTGAAGTTTATATGGAGAGATGAAAGACCCAGAATAGCCAACACAATATTGAAGGAGAAGAACAAAATTGGAGGACTGACACTACAAAACTTCAAGACTTACTCTAAAGCTACAGTATTCAAGACAGTATGGTATGTTCTCATTCAGCCAGTCATTCAAAGAAGATTCATTCATTCATCTGAATGTATGTAGAGATATAACCCTTACTCTTCAGGGAACTGTACTCTAGTTGTAGGGATAGGACTTTACCAAAATGCCATGTTTTAAAACAGGCCCGAATATTTTTAAAGGCCCATGCTAACTTCATGGTACAAATAGGTCTGAACATGATCCTTGCCCTCAAGCATTTACAGTCCTATAAGGAGGAAACTAATAAACACATAACTGTGTACAAGGTCAAGTAGACTAACTTTGGGAGGTGACATAGTATAAGGGTTTAAAGCATTGGCTCTACAAAGAGGTTTGAGTCTATAATCCCAGCTTTGCCATTTTCCAGCTGTGCAATGGTGAGCTAGCTACTTGTCTCCTCTAAGTCTCAGTTTCTCCATCTGTAAAATAGGGATAAATGTAGGTATTTCCTTGTTTGTTTAAGAGGCTTAAATTAGATAAAGCATGTAAGTGCACAGTTTAGTGAATAGCACATAATTCCTACTCAGTGTTGTTACCAAAATATATAGACACAATTTTATGTTGAGTTCAAAGGACAGAAAGCTCACCTCTAGTTACGAAGATGAGGGAAATCTGTCCAAAGGAGGTACCATTCTCTAGGGATCTTCCTAGTTTCACCTGCCTTTGTCTTCTGCTCCCTGAAACTGGTCTTACTGATGGGCTTCTTCAAACCTGTCCTAGGTCTTGAGCCAATACCAACAAGGACAGGAGATATATCAGTAATCTCACCCTCACCATCTCAGCCTCTGAATAATTCTTTTCAGTCTTGGAATCTAGTATCCCAATTATAGCTACCCCCTTCCCCTGCTGTTCTTTCGTGCACATTTGATCAAGGTCTAACTGAGAGTGTGTGCAGGCACATTTAAAAATAGTGAGCCATGGAAATTCTCTCATCTTTCTGTAAAAACTGATGTACTGATAGTGCCAAATACCTTAATATGGGAACGCTAAAAGGCTTAAATAGGAGCAAAGCAGTTGAAAAACATGTTCTCGCTTATACCGTGAAACCAAACCTGATCTGTTTGTTTTTCATCAGGAGTGAAAAGATAAAACTACACCAAAGGGCACAGTTTAAGTTGAACTTTTATAATTTATTTTATTAGGTAAATATAAAAGATAATTATTATAAACACCACATTTTCTCTCAGAGATGATGGAATTACCATAAGGGAGATTTTGAATTCTGAGAAGGAAGAAACTGAATAATCTATTTCTAAATGCTAACAGCTTTAGAGAAGGACTATGAGGAAAAGTAAGCACTGCAAAAACAGATCAGAGATCTGTACTGCAATCCTACTAGGATGTGGAAGTGGTGAGCTGGAATTGTGTCTTACAGCCTCTGACCTTCCTTGCTGTTTTTCATTTAAAAAAAAAAAAAAAGATAGAGGGGCTGGCCCTGTGGCGTAGCGGTTAAGTTCATGCACTCCGCTTCTGGTGCCCGGGGTTTGCAGGTTCAGATCCTGGGAGCGGACAGACACACCGCTTATCAAGCCATGCTGTGGCGGCGTCCCATATAAAGGAGAGGAGGATGGGCACAGATGTTAGCCCGGGGCTGGTCTTCTTCAGCAAAAAGAGGAGGATTGGCAACAGTCATTAGCTCAGGGCTAATCTTCCTCACAAAAATAAAAAATATATAAATGAATAAAAAGAGAAAGAAATCAGAACTCTATACGCTCTCATCCCTCTCTCACTCCTGGCCGTTTCATGAGATAAGCTTTGACTTCATGTATGAGGTAGGACTGAAATAGATTTTTGGACTGCCTACCTCTCCTCTCTGCATACTCTCTCCCACTTCAATAGCTCTACTCTCTGCCAATATTTAGCATGTTCTTGTATGTTCTGAGCTTACAATTAAGAGGAAAACAGATCTGCTGTCACTTTGGTTTATCATAAGCTCCTTGCGATCAAAGAATATATCTTATATGTCTATGTATTCTGCACGGTGCCTATTTCACACAGCGAGTGTTCAACAAATTTATTTTGATTGCTTTATTTCTAATAATAATAGTTTACATCTACTGCGTATCTACCAAAAGTTTAATGCATGTAAAGCGTTATTCTAAATACTTGCATTGTTGCATTAATGTATCAGCAACCCCTTGAAGTAGGTGACTTCAAACTTTTTATTTTCATTTGTCTTAAAGAGGCCAAACAGTTACTGACTTTTACAGATAAGATTTAAATGTCTGTTCACTATGAAGTCCCAACTCTTAACCACTAAACTCTACTCACAATGCTCATTTTTAACACTGTATCATTACTAACATCATGTTGCGAATTAGTTTAGCATATTGTATTTCCCCAAAGTATTTGCATTTTACAAGACAGAGTTCAGGAACATATAAGCTGAAGAAACCAATCTCTAACAATGGACTTTCAGACAGAAACTGTAAGACGAATTGGAGCAATATTTTTGCAATAGCTTTCCAACTGTTCGTCAAGTCCCATCACTCAGGAGTTTTTCCACAAATGGTTAATAACAGTAGAGAAGCCTTAGGTCTCTAATTAAATTAGAGAAGAGAGCAAATCTTGGCAATGGCAGAAGTATATTTTAAAATAACTCTTTTTAATATAAAAGTCATATGTGCCTCCCTCACCCTGAACTAATTTCTTAGTCTCACTGTTTCTTTTGCATCCTTCTGGAAATTTGTATGTCTATGCAAATAAGATCAATACAATATGATCAAACTATACACTGTTTCCTGACCTATTAATGTGGTGAATTACATTAATGTTTCCAAATAGTAAACATTATTGAATTCCTAGAAAGAACCTCAAATCATCTTGGTGTATTATTCTTTACGTGTAGATCCTAATTGCCAATATTTTCTTTAGGATTCTTGTATCTATATACATAAGTGAGATCAATCTTAGTTTTCTTTTGGAGGCTACTTTTGTAAGATTTCATGTCAATGTTATGTTGACTTTGTAACAAAAGTTTAGAAGCTTCCTGTTTCTATGCTCAGGAACAACTGAAAGACTCAGAATGAATTATTTCTTGAATGCTTGAGAGAAATTACCTTATAAAGCTCTTTGAAATTGGTGCTTGTTTTGGGAAAAAAGGCATAGCTCTTCAATAAGAATAGATTTTTTTCAATGGCAATTGGTTTTTTTAGGTCTTAAAAAAATCTCATCTGGAGCCAATTTATCGTCATTTATATTTTCATAGAAAATCATCTATTTCATCCAGATTTTGAAATTTATTTGCACAAGGTTGAGCAAATCCATCTCATATAATTACTTTGTATTTTTCTGTATCTGTGCTAATTTTCCCTTTTCCTATTTCTAATTGTGCTTTCTCCTTCTCTTGTTGATTACATTAGCTATTGGTTAATCTATTTTACCATGATTTTTGAAGAAAAAGCTTTTGGATTTATTTATTAGTTCTACTGATTTTTCTACTTTCTAGTTCATTAATATTAATTTTTATCTTGATTAATTTCTTGTTTTCTGGTCTTCTGATATATATATGCTTTTCAAAATAGTCCACTTACATCAATACAAATAATCCTTGTAATAATCCTAGGAGGTAAATACTACTGTTAGTCCTCTTTTACCGATTAGGACACTGAGACACTAAGAGGTTAAGTCACTTACCCAGGTCATGCAGTGAGTGGAGTGGTAGAGGCAGAATATGAAGTTAGCTCTGAATTTTTACCCACTATATTATACTACTTCCTTCAATTTATATTACTGCTTTTTCCCTCTGATTTTTTGAGTTGTTGAATGCTTAATTAATGTATTTTCAATATTGATCATTGAAAGTAACAATGTTTAATACTACAATGTTTTTTCTGGGTACAACTTTATTAGGATCTGATATGTGTTTTCACTATTGTTATTCTCTGGATTTCCTGGAATTTCAGGTATTATTTTCTTTGACCCAAGAATTATTTGACAGAATTTTTTTTCCCTGATGTTTGGGGTTTTGAGGGTTTTGTTTGTTTGTTTGAATGGTATTTGCTCTAGTATTTATGTAGATATTCTATTTCAAGTTAAAGATATGGTATTTTTTCTTGTTTGATGGTAGTATTTTGTCATAAATAAGTATTGAATTTTTAAAAACTTTTCTTCAACAACATATATTAAGATGGTCGTGTATTTTTTCTTTTCTAATCTTTTAACACAGTGAATTAGATTGCTTCATTTGCTCATATCAAAACATCCTTAGGATTCTGTGATAGTCATTTTGTATTATTGTTTTAACTCACCTTTGAGTTTAGGTTGCTAATATTTATTTAGACTCTTTGCATCCGTACTCACAAGTGAGTTTTTCTTAGAGTTTTATTGCACTGTCATTTGTATTGTCCTTGTAAGGTGATCTGGTTATCTCTATGCTTTTATTTGTTCTTTAATGGTATATCAAGCAAGTTTCTTAGTTGGTAAAAAGAACATCAATTATATTCACTTAAGTAGAAAATTAATTTATCATAAGGATATCATGGAGCTTATACTATGGAAAGACTAGAGAGCAATGTTTAGAAAACAGACAAGAACGGAGGGAAGCTAAGCAGCTCAAAACACTTGGGCACTTGCAATAATATTGCTGGACCTGCCACCAGTGAACATTCCTCACCACCACCTCTGGATTCTCAACTCCAAACAAGTGGCTGAATGTAATCTGTAATTCTTCCAGCACCTTTTCCCATTTCCTCCATATTGTCAAAGTTTTGGGTAGAAGCATATAATTAACTGGTCTTGCGTAAGATATGTTAGCTACTAGGGGTTAGGGAGAGGGAATGCGTATACCCCTTCAACTTTTATAATGTTAAGTGCAAAGTTTAATATGTGATCAACTCTTTGAATGTTTCATTTGGTTTGAGAAAAGTGAAGTTTTCAATCAAGTACAAAGTTTGCTGGTTATTTAATTCAGATTCTATGCGTATAATTTTTTCTTTGTCTCCTTGACAGTTGCTGTCTGAAGAAAGGTTGGTAGTTCCAAGTATAACTCTGTATCCACCCATTTCTTTTGCAGATTTTTGTTTCATATATGGTATTATGTATTTGGCATTTCATGGCATAAGCAAACAAACCCCATCCTCTCTGCCTGAATTTAGAATCAATTGACAGACAGACACAAGTCATTATACAAAGATCAAAATACTTTGGTTATGATTATTCTTGATAGAACTAATAGGAGAACATGGCTTTGGACCTTCAGCCAAGTCATCTTTTTAATACTTCATCATTGCTTCACACAGACTTAGCCACTCAGTCACAGGGACAGCTTGACAGCTGCATGCCACACCTGCAAGGGCAAGCCCTACTGTGTGTCAGTGAGCAGATTAGAGTATCTGTGTTTGTGTGTAGAAAGGAAAGCTCACAAAGACAAAAGAGACAGACAGAGATGGAGACACAGAGAGACTAAGCATGATGGTCATTATTCCAAACTGTCTTCATTCCTCTTTCTGTGGAGAGAAGTAAGCAGTGCCAGGAGTGCGTGTCTAGCAAAGTCCCCCACATGGAAACATGAGGAATAGAGAATATGTGTTTCCCCCTTAATGTAAGTTGAACAATATGAAATTACCAATATTTCACCTTTTGTGACCTGAAAATAGTAGCTATTTCATATTTCAAAGTTATTTTATGTTACATTTAGTTCATGTGTATTGTATCTTTTTCTTACATTATTTTTTACACCGATAACATATCTTTACTACTTTTTAGAATTTTTAACTTTTTTTAAGAAAATAAGTTCAAACTTACAGATATTGAAAATAATAAGAATAATGCATGAAACATCCATAAACCTTTTACCCAAATTCACCTATCGTTAACACTGCTAACATTTTGCCATTTGCTTTATCAATCCATCTCTCTCTTTCTCCACCACACAACATGCACACACGTTTGCATGTGGGTGCATGCGTGTGTGTGTGTATGTATGTGTATGTTTCTTTTCTGAGCCATTTAAGGATAACTTACATATGTTCTGGGCCTTTACATAGCCAAACTACAATGATCAACTCAGCATATTTAATGGTGATGTACAAATTCAACCTATTATCTGTATCCAAATTTTTTCAATTGACCCAATTAAAAGACCAGTCTAAGGTCAGATATTATATTTAGCTGTCATGTCTCTTTAGCTTCTTTTCTTTGTCTTTTATGACATTAACATTTTCAAGGAATACAGTCCCCACCACACTCTCCTTTTTTTTTTATTGTTTGCTTATTTTAATAGAATGTTCTTTATGTTGAGTTTGCCTGATGTTTCCTCATGATTAAATTCTGGTTATGCATTCTCACCCAGAACACTACATAGGTGATGCTGTGTCATTGTCAGGGTTCACATCCGGATGCACACAATGTCCATCTGCCCCTCATTGGTGAGGTAATCTTGGTTACACAAAGTGTTGTCTAATTTCTGCATTGTATAGTTACTATGTTTTTTCCTTACAACTAATAAAAAGTCTGTGGAGAGACACTTTAAGACCATGTATATATCCTGTTCATCATCAGCATCTTGCCTTAAATTTAGCATCCTTTAACGTTTCTTGCCTGATCCAATATTTACTGTGATGGTCACAAAATCCTGATTTTCCAACGTCAGTACTCCCTCCACATTTATCAGTTAGCATTTGCCATTCTACTGTAGCAAGAGCTCTTCCTCTTCTCATCTGGTTATTTGTTTAGTTAGTTGATTTTTATTTGTATGAACTCTTATAAATGGTTTGTAATTAATTATTGTACTTATTTAAGTATTTTACCATGAATTCTGTTTTATTTCCTATTAATATTTTTATACTTCCTTTCCTTTTGTTAGTATTTGCCTATGTATTTTTTATGTTTTTATTTTCAATCAACTCATTTTAAGTGTGTTACTTATAAATAGTGTGTTTCTGGTTATTGTTTGTTTGTTTTATACCAGTCAGAGTGTAGCTGTCTTTTAAGATGTGAGATTAACTCATTCATATTTATCATGATTTCTGATATATTTCCTGATGACTTATTCTTAGCACCTTTTGTTATTATTTCTTAATGTGCTTTCTAATTTTTCCCATTTCTGTTTTATGTTTGATTGAGCAGGTTTTCCATTACAATACTTTTTCCCCTGTACCTGGCTGCCTGTTTAGCTGGCAATCCTGGGGATTCACTAATGAGACAAGCCTTAAGCATAAGCACAATCAAAAGCTATCTATAGAGTGTGATAAGTAGGTCACTCAAGATCATGGGTTTTAATATTGTTCATGATCATACTTTGGAAGGCATCTATGCCTGATATACTAGATTTTATGTAAGATTTCTACTTAAATTCTGATAGGACCTGAATGATTTTCTGGTATCCCAGTGTAATTTGTGAGGTCACTTTCCATTTATAAGTCTCTTAACTACATGCCCTGTTAGATTAAATGTAGAAATTCATTGGTCTAATCTCAACAGATCCCAGTGGGAAACAAGAATAGATATTGCTACTCTGTCCAGTATCCATTCAATTTTGATTATATCCTCCTAAATGAAGATTCAGTACCCATTCTCCTCCCCTTAGCAGCTAATATACAGAGATTCTCAGGCTTAATATGCCTTTCCATAGCTTCCACATTATAGGTTAAAATAGTATTGTCCCTAATTATAGCAGATGAAACTATTTTTATAGAATCAATTTCAATTTTAAGGGTAATTTGAGAATTGCCAACAGTTTTTAAAGTTTTTTGGTATTAAACCAATAGCAGTTTCTAAAGCTGAGATTTTTGAGACTCAGACCACCAATTTTACCTCAGTTTGATTAAGTGTAAAGGTAATGACTGAAAGAGTTGCCTCAGCTAAAACCTCTATTATGGCACTTCCTCCACTTTCCATCATATCATCCAGGAGGATCTCTGTGTGTGTGATTGTATTTGTGTGGGAGTGGGTGTGAGTCTGTGTGTGTCTCTGTGTCTACACTGATGTTAGGCCAAACCAGAATCCTGGAATTCCCAGGTACTAAAGAAGTGAAAAGAGACTAACATTTATCAGAATATACTAAGTGCCTGAAGCTTAATACACAATAGAAAATTCTGTCCTCACAATAACTTCATGTTAATTATATCATTTTCTTTTTGAGATGAGAAAATTGAAGTTCAGATATGTTAAGCAACTTGTCCAGCTTTGCACTATGTGGGGACTTTTATTTCTCTACTAAGTATCCGGTTCCTCCTTCTTCTGGTAATGGATGTTCTATGTTGTTTGACTGATAATGTTTCCACCTCTACTTTCAGCCCCAGAGTTGAGGATATAACTCAGGTGTGGCTAATCAGAATATTACATTCCTCTGACCACAGTGATTTGTTCCAATATGAGTACAAGATCTAATTCAGACCAATGAGATTTCCTCCTGACACTTATACTGGGACTGTTGAGAGTTTCACCCTCCCTTTTCTCTGGAGGTAGAAAGCTGTTACGATGTAAATCTAAAGCTGCCAGGGGCCACCTGCCTAAAAATGATGCTAACACAAAGAAAAGCAAGGACAATAGATTGAGACAGCCTAATGCCATCATTTGATCCCCTGAGTTCCAGTAATGAGTGAAGGCAAGTTTATAGTCATAGACCTTATAGTAATAAGAGCAAATTAATTATTTTTCACTATGAAGCTTTTGTTGAATTTCTATCATTAAAAAAATGATAATCCTGACTGCTAAAGATGATCCTTAAAGATAATTCTCTTTTTCTAAACTCCACCTACCCTTCAAGGCCCACTTAAAGTGAAATCTTTACTGTCGAGCTTTCCCTGATTCTCTTCGCCTTACAGATGTACTCTCTCCGTCCTAGGTGCAATATTCTTATTTTATAGCACTTGTTACATTCTATCCTGTACTAGTCCTTGAACTACTTATGTACCCCTTATTTCTTCCTACTAAACAATAAATTTTTAGTGAGAAAGAGTTTTTCTGTCATTTCTTGCAGCCCCTAAGTGAAAGTAACCTAAAATGCATCTGTCTTTTAGTAGGTATTTGATAAATGTTTCCTAAGTTAATAGTGTCTTTTTTCGTTATTCTTTACTTAAAATCGGAAGCTTTAAAGTGTTTTGTTTCCTAAGGTAAATTTTGGAAAGCTTCTCAAAAAAATGGTTTGATGAAGATCATCAACTTACTTGAGGTAGACATGTTCAGTCGTTCACAATATTGGGCTATATCTGCATGAATATTATTTTCTTATTATAGCCACCTTATAAAATGATCCATCCAACTAAAACATACCATGATTCAGGAACTGTGCTCATAAATTCAATGAATTACAATTTTTCATATTTATTTATTATTTTAACTTCTGTGTGCCTTGGGCCAAAGAGAGAAAATCTTCAAATGTTTTATAAAGATCCATTTGGGAAAATCAAATAGTTCAAAAGTCCTTCAAAATAAAAATAGAAACTATTGACTATGAACTATTGAAAACCTTTAGTCATCTCTAAAAGAACAGTTTTCACCCAGATGTTTCAAAGGATCATCTCACGTACATCCCTGTCACAAATCAGAAGTCTGCTTCTTTAGGATCTCATGGTGGGTTATTGAAATACGTACTGAAAAAGATACCACCGCTGTATGTTCTAACCTTTATCATAATTAAAACAAGAACTTGTTCCCAGGGCCTTATGCTTCTTAAACTCAAGTTTATATATGGATTCTTTCTTTCTTTCTTCATCTCTTATTGGTAAGAAAATAAACTCTGTGACCACTACCTTAAGTTTAGACTTTAAAATTAACACAGCATTTTGGAATTCTACCATAAATATTATAGTTCTAAAATGAATTTCTCATGTAGCACTTGAGATCCTGAAGTCACTTAATCATCTTTTGTGTAAAATCCTGATTAATGAAAAACTTATTTCTCTATTTTGTGAAAAAAAGTTTTATCAGGATTTTGTTTGTTTCTAAGAACATCAAAATTGCATATGGGTTAAGACCATTGTGAAGTAAATTTTGAAGAAAAAGCACAGTAAATTGAAAGGATCTTCCTGATCTTTTCAAAAGATAGTACGCTGCTTCCCAGCTGAAATTTGACCAATGTCCCTTTAATTTCAATTCCAGCTCCAGCACCATTAGGCAAAGTAAGTCTTCTCAGTTACTCTTCTGCTTAATAAATTTGACATTAGGAATAAATTATTTGATGAAGAAGTGGACATTGTATTAATTTAAATTACTTTAGGGTTACAAACATTCTTTAATACTGAAAGTAAACCCATAGATTAAATAAATAAATAATAGAAGCTACTATTTGTGGAAATTGTACTTTAGCAAATTGTTGTTCATATGTCTGGAATTCTAAACAGAAGTCTGAGGAAGACCATAGGCATCATGATAGTATGTAAATTTGAAAGGAAAGGGAATATTCTATCTTTTGGAACATCTCCATTGTATGGAATAATTTGTTTTCTTAATACCACACTAATTGCAATGGAATTTGACTTAATGTTCACTTGTCTTTTTCCTTTTCCTCGGCCCCAGCTTGCATCTATTCTAGAGCCATATATGTTGAAGTATGGAGCAGTCCTTAGAGTTGCCATTTTATAGTTATATCTTCTTTCTGCCTGAGTTTTTTGCATATGAACATACAACATAGAAATTGCCACTGTAATTGAGACTTTCAGTCCATCGGCCTGTCACCAAAGAAACTAAAAATGAAGTTTGACCTTCTAGCATGCAGTCACACTATAATCTTGAATTCAGATGGCCATCTTGTCTGTGTACCACATAGATCCACAAAAGCAAGGATTATCTGATTGATCTGGTGCTAATAAGGGGTTCTCATTTTAAATTTAAATTTAATTTAAATGACATAAATTAATAATTTAAATTAGCAATGTAATAAATACAAACATAAATAAAATATAATAAAATTTTTTACCCCTGGCAATATTTGATTATTCAGTTGAGTTAATTGTGCCTGGCATATTAATAGAATCATCTTAACATTTTGCTTTTCAGGAAAGATTTATCCTAGGCCTTTGCATTTGATAGTGTTTCAGAAAATGAAATAAAAATTTTTATTCTGTTTTGAAAACATTTTCCAAAAGGAAAGACATTTTTGCTCATTTGTCTTCTTTTCCCTGTGCATTTTATTGCTTTTTTATTTATAGATTTCAACATTTTTTGCATGTTTGGGATAATTCAGACCTACATCTGAAAAACAGCTGGAAAAATACTTTTGAGGTTTTTTTTTTCATTAAAGAAAACTAAATACAACTTCTATCATCTTTAACAAAAATCAAGAAAATTTTGTCCTTTATTATGAAATCGAGCATGCTAATATTTATAGTTAAATAAAGGGGATGGGATTTGTCAGATATCAATATTTGTATATTATGTATATCTGAGTCCAGGGATATAATATAAGGAAGATCTTTGTTATGATTTTTTTGTTTCTGTAGTTGATCTGGTTTTGATTTTCATGACAAATTCTCAGTGTCTTCTTAACACTTATGTTAATTTTTATTGATCCACTTACCATATTAAATATACCATGCAGGCAAAAATCAAATCAATCCATGAGGAAGGATATCTCTGGTTACTCTAGAAAGAAATAGATTGAATTATTGTAATACTCACTTTTATCCAGAGAAAGAAAAGAAGATAGTATAACTCATAGTATTTTAATGAGCCACCTGAAGACTTCAAATATTTATTTTGGGACACTATAGCATAAAATGAAATAGATGTTTTACCTTCAAAATCCAAAGCCTGATTCTTAGCTTTAAGTCTTCAACTATATATAGAATCTCTGATCATACGCTGTCCATGGACAGAGCTGATGATTCTAGATTTTTTGGATTAGAAGATCTAAATAATGTGTAAAATTTAAAGTCAAATAGAATAAATGCATTTGGTACACTCATACAATGGAACACTACTCTGCAATAAAAATGAATATAATACTAAAACATGCAATACCATGTATGAAACAAAAACATTAATATTAGAGTGATTTCATCAAGATGGTGGAATAGGAAGCCCCAGAACAACCTTCTAGTCATGAAGACACCAATTCAACAATAATACAGAGACCAATTCCTTTTGTGATAAATCCAGAATCCAGTTAAGAGACTCCTGCACCCTGGGTGAGGGATAAACCAGATGATTCAAACCTGATAGGAAAATCAATGGCACTCACTCACCATAGTCCCTCCCCCTGGTTCAGTGTGGTGCAATAGGTTAAAAACTCTCAGCTCCTCGTTTCTCCCTAGAAGGGAAAGAGAAGACTGAAACATATATACAACATTTAGACTTTTCAGGAGGCTGCCTGAGGGACTGACTTCTGTCTTGCCTGAATCTAAGTGCAGATAGTAGAGGGCACCAGGTTGGAGGCTGCTGAGAACAAAGACAATAGTTTAAACTAACATGCACTCATTCACCATAGCCCCCCCACTTGAATGTGGAATGAGTGGAAGCAAATGCCCCCAACTCCTGGCTTCTCCTTGGGAAGGAAACGTGTTGAAGCATGTATCCAATGTTGTGGCTTTTTGGGGGGACTGCCAGAGGGACTGGTTTCTGTCTCACCTATTTCAGACTACTAATGGGAGCTGGCATATTCTAGATATCTTGGGGCTGCTGAGAACAAAAGAGAGATGGAGAGCTTGCTGCTGCTCCAGAGGACCCATTGTACAGCAGACAGAGGCTAACGGAAGTTGGCAGCCTCTCCCTTAGGGCTGCCCAAGGGACTGGTTTCTGTTTCAACTGGCTCAGAGTGCTGAAGGGACTGGCATTCCCCACACTCTGAAGGGGTCACAGAGGAAAAAAAAAAAAGCTGGGCAGCTTTTGGCAGCTCCAGAAAACCTGCAGTAGTGCATACAGACACCAGAGGGAGCAAGAGATTACAAGATCCTGAAAAAAAAAAAACAGCAGATTCCTGCAATTGGGTATCTACACACAAAAGTCCACAGAAGACTCCTCCAGAAAAAAAGTATATGCAACCCCCAGAATTTCTAGCTGAGCTGATTGGTGAAGGTCTTTCCCTGTATGAACCTAGTCCATAACTACTGGGAGAGGTGGATGTTTTACCAAAGTGTGGATCACAACACAAAGGTACAAGGCACACAAAGAAACAGGGAAACATGGCCAAATCAAAGAAACAAAATAAAACTACAAAAACAAACAGATGTATATAAATTATCACACAAAGAATACAAAATAACCATCATAAAGATGTTCAACAAGCTCAAGGAAGCAATGCATGAACAAAATGAGAATATCAACAGAGAGATAGAAAATGTAAAAAAAGAACCAAACAGAAATTTTGGAGCTAAACAACACAATAATTGAATTGAAAAATTCACTACAAGTGTTCAACAGCAGATTTGATCAAGCAGGAGAAAGAATGAGCAAACTTGAAGACAAATCATTTGAAATTATCCCGTCAGAGGAACAAACAGAAAAAAGAATGAAGAATGTCTAAGGGTCTTATGGAACACTACCCAAAAAACAATATATGCATTATGGGAGTCCCAAAAGGAGAAGAGGCAAAGGGTCAGAAAGCTTATTTGATGACATGATCACCAAAAACTTCCCAAATCTGGTGAAGGAAATGGAAATCCAGATTCAAGAAGAATACGTAAGGAAGATTCCAAAGAAGTCCACACCAAGACACATTACAATCAAATTGTCAAGTCGATAACAAAAAGGGAATACTGAAAACTGTAAGAGAAAAGCAACTCATAAAGTACAAGGGAGCCCCTATAAGACTCTCAGCAGATTTCTCAGCAACAAACTTGCAGGTCAGAAAAGAGTGGGGGGCCGCCCGGTGGCGCAGGGGTTTAGTCCGCGCTTGGCAGCCCAGGGTTCGTGAGTTCAGATCCCGAGCGCCCGCCGACGCACTGCCTGTCAGCCATGCCGTGGTGGTGTCCCATATAAAAAAAATGGAGGAAGATGGGCACGGATGTTAGCCCAGGGCCAGTCTTCCTCAGCAAAAAGGGGAGGATTGGCAACAGATGTTAGCTCAGGGCTGGTCTTCCCCACAAAAAAAAAAAAAAAAAAAAAAGAAAAGAGTGGGATGATATATTCAAATTGTTGAAAGATAAAACTGCCTACCAAGAATACTATATCTGACAAAACTGTCCTTTAAAAATGAAGGAGAGATAAATACTTTCCCAGACAAACAAGAGCTGAGGGAGTTCATCACCACTAGACCTGCCTTATAAGAAATGCTAAAGGAACTCTTTCAAATTGAAATAACTGATGCTAAATAGCAACAAAAAAGCATAAAGCTCCCTGATAAAAGTAAATGTATAGACAAATACAGAATACTGTAATACTGTAACAGTAGTACATAAATTACTTTTAATTCTGATATAGAACTTAAAAACCAAAAGTATGAAAATAACCATAACTATAAAAATATGTTAATGGATACACAATGTAAAAAGATGTAAAATGTGGCCTCAATAACATGAAGTATAAGGGAGAGGTAGTAAAAGTGTACAATTTTTGGATGTAATTGAAGTTAAATTTTTATCAACTTAAAATAGATTGTTATAACTCTAAGATGTCTCATGTAAGCCCCATGGTAACCACAAAGAAAATATTTACAGAAGATACACAAAAGAATATAAGAAAGGGATCAAGTCATGTCACTACAAAAAAAATCAATTAATCACAAAGTAAGACAGCAAGAGAGGTAAAGAGGGACAAAAGAGCTACAGGACAAACAGCAAACAATTAACAAAATGGCAAAAGTAAGTCCTTCCCTATCAGTAATTGCTTTACATGTAAATGAATTAAAATCCCCAATCAAAAGACATAGAGTGGCTGAATGGATAAAAAAACAAAATCCAACTGTATGCTATCTATAAGAGACCCACTTTGGATTTACGATACACATAGACTGAAAGTAAAAAAATGGGAAAATATATTCCATGCTATGTTAACTAAAAGACAGCAGGAGTGGCCATTCTTATATCAGACAAAACAGAGTTTAAGTCAAAACATGTCACAAGAGACAAAGTACATTATATAATAATAAGAGGGTCAATTCACCAGGAAGATATACCAATTATAAAAACATAGAACCCAACATTAAAGCACCAAAGTATATGAAACAAATATTGGCAAAACTGAATGGAGAAATAGATAACAACACAATAAGAGTAGGTAATTTCAATACTCCACTTTCAATAATGGATAGAACATACACATAGACCATCAACAAGGAAACAAAACTTAAGCAATACTATAGACCAAATGGCTGTAACAGACATATACAAAACATTCCACCCAATGGCAGCAGAACACACATCTTCTCAAGCATACTCAGAATATTCTCCAGGATAGATCATGTGTTAGATCACAAGACAAGTCTTAGCAAATTTAAGAAGATTGAAATGTTACCAAGTATATTTTCTGACCACAATGAGAATTTACAGAAAAACTGGTAAATTCACAAGTGTGTGGAAATTAAAGAACACACTCCTGAAAAACCAACTGGTCAAAGAAGAAATCAAAACGGAACTAGGAAATATATTGAGACAAATGAAAATGAAAACACCTCATACCAAAATTTACAGGATACAGTAAAAGCAGTACTAAGAGGGAAGCTTACAGTGGTAAATGCCTACATTGAAAAAAGAAAAGACCTCAAACAACCCAACTTTATACCTCAATAAACTTTTTATAAAATGTGAACTAAACCCAAAGTTAGAAGAAGAAAGGGAATAATATGGAATAGAACAGAAACAAAATAAATAGAGACTAGAAAAAAATCAACAAAAAGAAGAGTTGGTATTTTGAAAGATTAAGAAAATAAACAAGCCCTTAGCTAGACTAAGAAAAAAATGAGAGAAGACTCAAATAACTAAAATCAGAAATGGAAGAGAAAACATTGTGACTGATGCCACAGATATAAAAAAGATTATGAGACTACTATGAACAATAATGTGCCAACAAATTGGATAACCTAGAAATGGATAAATGCCTACAAACATACAAGCTACCAAGACTAGATCATGAAGAAATAAAAAATGTGAACAGACATATAACAAATCAGTAATCAAAAACTTCCCAGCAAAAAAAGCCCAGGACCAGATGGCTTCATTGGAGAATTCTATCGAATATTTAAAGAAGAATTAATGCCAATCCTTCTCAAAGTCTTCCAAAATATCGAAGAGGAAGGAATACTTCCAAACTCACTTTATGAGGCTAGTATTACCTTGATACCAAAGTCAGAAAAAGTCACTACAAGAAAACTACAGGCCAATATCTCTGATAAATAGAGATGCAAAAATCCTCAAAAAAAAATTTACAAGCAAACCAAATTCAATAGCACATTAAAAGGATCATACACCATGACCAAGTGAGATTTATCCCTGTGATGCAAGGATGATTCAACATGTGAAAATCAATCAGTGTCATACATCACATTAACAGAACAAAGGATAAAAATGTCTCAATGGATGTTTTGGACAGGACCAAATTTCAAGGACCATTTTGGCATGGACGAAATGTCTCAATGTATGCTTTAAACAGGACCAAATATCAAGGACCTAGGACTTTATTGGTGTAGACCAAAAGTCTCCATGGATGTTTGGGACAGGACCAAATATTTTGCCTGGAATGAAATCAGCAAATTGCAGCATACAAAATCACCATGCAAAAATCAGCTGCATTTCTATACACTAACAATAAACAATGTGAAAAGGAAATTAAGAAAGAAATTGCATTTATAATAGTATCAAAAAGAATAAAATACTTGGGAATAAACCTAACCTGGTAGGCAAAAGAATTGTACACTGAAAACTACAAACACTGCTGAAGGAAATTAAAGAAAACACAAATAAATGGAAAGACATCCCCTGTTCATGGATTGGAAGGCTTAATATTGTTAAAATGTCCATACTACCCAAAGAGATCTATAGATTTAGTGAAATCTGTATCAAAATCCCAGTGCATTTTTTTAGGAAATAAAAAATATGATCCCAGAATTCATATAGAACCACAAAAAACCCTGAGTAACCAATACAATCTTGAGAAAGAAGAACAAAGCTGGAGGCCTCACATTTCTTGACTTGAAACATTTTACAAAGCTACAGTAATCACAACAATATGGTACTGACATAAAAACAGACATATAGACCAATGAAACAGAATAGAGAGATTGGAAATAAACCCACACATATATGTTCGAATGATCTCAACAAGAGTGCCAAAGACTACACAATGGGAAAGGATAGTCTCTTCAACACATGGAGTTGGGAAAACTAGATAGCCACATGAAAACAAAAATGAAATTAGACTCTGTCTTATATCATATACAAACATAAACTTAAAATGAATGAAAGACTTGAAACATAAGACTTGAAAGCATAAAACTCCTAGAAGAAAACATAGGAGGAAATAGTCATAACATTAGCTTTGGCAATTATTTCTTGTATATGACACCAAAAGGTCAGGCAACAAAAGCGAAAATAAACAAGTGGTGCAATATCAAACTAAGTTTCTGTGCAGTAAAGAAACAATCAACTGAGTAAAAAGGCAACCTATGGAATGGGAGTAAATATGTGCAAACAATATATCTGATAAAGGGTTAATATCCAAAGCATATAAAGAACTCCTACAACTCAATAACAAAACCCAAGTAACCCCACTAAAAAATGGATAAAATACTTGAATAGATATTTCTCCAAAGAAAATATACAAATGGCTCACAGGCACATAAAAAAGATGCTCAACGTCACTAATCATGAGGGAATTGCAAATTAAAACCACAATGAAGTATCACTTCGTACATATTAGGATGGCCATTATAAAAGCACACACACAAACACACACAATAATAAGTGTTGTCAAGGATGTGGAGAAATTGGAACACTTGTGCACTATTGATTAGAATGTAAAATGGTACAGCCACTGTGGAAAACAGTATGGAGGGTCTTCAAAAAATTAAAACTAGAACTACCATATGATCTAACAATTCCTCTTTTGGGTGTTTATCCCAAAGAATTGCAAACAAGATCTTGAAGAGATATTTGCAGTCCCATTTTCACTGAAGCATTATTCACAATAGCCGAGAGGTAGAAACAAGCTAAATGTCCATCACTGGATGAATGGATAAAGAAAACATAGTTTGTGTTTGTATATATATACACACACTGAATATTATTTATTATTTAGTCTTTAAAAAGAAGGACATCTTGTCATATGCTATAACATGAATGAAACTTGAGGACATTATTCTAAGTGAAACAAGCTAGTCACAGAAGGACAAATACTGTGTGATTCTACGTATACGAAGTATCTAACATAGCCAAACTCATAGTAACAGACAATAGAGTGGTGTTTACCAAGGGCTAAGGGGAGGGGGAAATGGGGAGTTGTTATTCAATGAGTATAGAGTTTCAGTTATGCAAGATGAAAAAGTTCTAGATATATTCAGTACAACAATGTGCATGTAGTTAGCAAAACTGCACTGTTACACTTAGAAAATTTGCTAATAGATCTCATGTTATGTTTTTTACCACAACACACAAAAAAATTATAGAGTTGAAGTCAAACCCAAAGAAATGCATACTGTATGATTCTTTTTATATGAAGGCCAAGCACAGACAAAACAATGGTGATAGAAATCAGAAAGTGATTGCCTTGGATGAGGGTGGGATTGATGATCAGAAGAGGGCATGAGAGAACTTTCTGGGGCAATCTTATTTTGAGTAGTAGTTAGACATGGGTGTATAAAATTGTTACAATTCGCTGAAATAAACCCTAAGATCTAGTTATTCTATGTAAGTTATTCCTTAAAAAGAAACAAAAAATGTTAAACAGTTTTCCTTTTCAGAGGTTGAATAGGTTATCTTTCCTCCTTAGGAAAAAAAATAAACATTGCTAATAAAAAATAATAATAACCTGTGCTTGATCAGATGAAAGAAATGATTTGTTCAGCTTTAGAAAAATTGGGTGCAAGTTGAAAAAGCCCAACTGTCTCATATTACATTAAGCCTGTAAATAGGAATAAAAAGTGGAAGTGGGAAATAGGATTATAATGTTTATCTCAAAAGTTGACAATAGGGGGCCGCCCGGTGTCGCAGCGGTTTAGTCCGCGCTTGGCAGCCCGGGGTTCGCGGGTTCGGATCCCGGGCGCCCGCCGACGCACTGCCTGTCGGCCATGCTGTGGCGGCGTCCCATATAAAGTAGAGGAAGATGGGCAAGGATGTTAGCCCAGGGCCAGTCTTCCTCAGCAAAAAGAGGAGGATTGGCAACAGATGTTAGCTCAGGGCTGGTCTTCCTCACAAAAAAAAAAAAGTTGACAATAAAAGTTTATATAAACAGTGTTATCCTGTGGTATATTTAGAAAATGTACATGGGAACAGAGTGCATTTTCAGCTAATATCAGTAGGTCTGCAAGTAGGAAGTCTTACTTAAATAAATGGTAGAACCTGGGATAAAAACTGAGAAGGTACAACTATGGAGTAAGATACAGGAACAAATAAATACCACACCCAAGGAGGCTGGGGTCAGAAACTG
The DNA here is from genome assembly GCA_031878705.1 of Tapirus indicus. Lineage (NCBI taxonomy): Eukaryota > Metazoa > Chordata > Mammalia > Perissodactyla > Tapiridae > Tapirus > Tapirus indicus. The sequence goes on along the minus strand of CM062942.1, from coordinate 82,963,002 downwards.
GGAAATGTTAAGATTGACAAAGAAAAAATCCAAAGCCAGGCTCAGATAGATGTTGAGGTTGAGGTCAAAAATGTAAAAAATTAAAACCTGAGGGGCCGCCCGGTAGCATAGTGGTTAAGTTCGCGCACTCGCACTCCGCTTCGGCGGCCTGAGGTTCGTGAGTTCGGATCCTGGAAGCAGACTAACGCACTGCTTGTTCAGCCATGCTGTGGGGGGTCCCATATAAGAGAGGAAGATGGGCACTGATGTTAGCCCAGGGCCAGTCTTCCTCAGCAAAAGAAGGAGTATTAGCAACAGATGTTAGCTCAGGGCTAGTCTTACACACACACACACACACACACACACACCCAAAATTAAAAGCTGAAGGTTTTTTTTTTTAAAGGCAAAGAAACATTTTTCTTTCAAAATACAGTTCTCATGCTTACACCAATAGCCGAACTCTTGGGTATAGCTAGAATAGTACAAAGATCCAGAAACTAGACACAAACTGTAACAACAGTGATTCAAAAACAGCCAGCGTTTATAACACAAACAGCCATTCCTTTAAACCTGCAACTGGAAAACAATCATAATAAATATACATTAAATTCTACTTGAGGCACAAAGGAAATTTATTGATATTGGTTTGATCACAGGGGAAGACTTTTAACAGAGCAGAGCAAAAAGAAGTTTGTAGTTTTGGTGAAGCTATTATTTGTATGGTTTATGCTATATAATAATGTTAGAAAATTCGTGAGATATCTATATATATTTATCTCCAAAATGACCGGAGATGGAAAATAGCTGCACAGCTTGGTCACCATTTCATCTTGTATTATATGTAATCTGTCAGTATTTAGCTTGTCATTTAGCCATTCAAAACAAACACAAATTATAATGCCCCAAGAGTTTATTATGGATTAACTCTGACTTGGATTACAATAATAAAGGTCAACATTTACAAACACTTACAATGAAATTTTAGGTGGAAATAAACAAGCAAGTTTTACCCACACACACACACACACACAAACACAATAAAAACCTCCTTTTGTCCCATATAGTATAGGTTTCAAGCACTGTAGCTTTGGTTTAAAGTCTCACTCATTAATACAAACCAAAGTAGAAATCCATGATAAATATTTGTTATAATTTCAGCATTGTAAGCACAACTTATAAATTTTCTCACAGAAGAATTGTAAGACTAGAAATATACTTTAAAGAAAGTGTAGCAGCATGAAAGTTTAAGTAGTCATAAAGAAAATATAGTTTTGAATAAGGAGAGATACTGAAGAATTTTATGTTCTGCAACATGAAAAGTTGTTAACATTTCACTTTTCCAATATATTGTAATATTTTATGTATTATTAGGGTATGTTTTTGATGTGCATTCTTTCCTTTTCTTTTATGTGCTTTTTTTCTCTCCAAATATTTACCCAGAGTAGTGTAAAATGTGATTATCTAGTCCCTCTACCATTCCTGTAAGTACAAATCCTTTTTAAAAAGAAAAATAAATATATTATCAAGTATCTACTTCTGCAGATCCCAGCAGTTTTATTGAACAGCAAATGTTCATTAGTATGCGTTGATATGAAGACGATCTTACTGACAATTCCCGGAGTGTTCCCTCTTTCATAAACAGATTGTTGATGGCTGATGCATAATCCATCTGATCATTGCAATAAAAGGAAAATATCACAAAATGTGCATAGGGCTTCATAGAAATGAGTGCCAAAAGTTTCAATAGATAGGAAGAGAATATTCACACGTGCACGCACACAACTATGTTTGTTACTTAGATTTGACTGATGGTATTTGCAGAAAATTGACTCCTGTTGTGTTTTTTATTGCATAGATGTGCCTTAAAATCAGTTTTATTCAGTTTTCTTAAGTGAGACTCTTTATTCAATCAAAGAAAAAATACTGTAATCCACACCAAAGTGATAGTATGGTTTTGAGAGAGTTTAGCTATTTTACCGATGCCAAAGCATCCAGATGAAATGTAAGGAAATTCTGTTAATCATACATATGTTTTACTATTTAATGCCAATCATCCAGATGTTCTAAATATGTGGATGTTTTGGCATCACATAAAATAAGTAGAAAGAACCCCTGATAATTCCTGTTACTTAACTCATTTATGTATCCATTCATTCTACAAATATTTGTTTAGCAGCTATTATATGCAATGTGCTGTGTTAGGTGTTGCAAAGGAAGCATAGGTATACAAGGATCAGAACCTGTGTTCAAGAAGCTTACAATTAGATAGAAGGGACAGAATCTGGACACAAGACAGAATGGGATCTATCCTTTAAGAGGCTAAAAATTGTCATGAGCATTAATAAATAAGATAGGCTTCCAAATTTGATGATCAAGGTAGGTTTTAGTCTGAAATTTGAAAGAGTGGGTAATACTTTTATAATCAATGACTAAGAATATAATAGGAAACATGTAAGCAAAGAAATTTATGGAAGAAAATTCCATGTGCATTCACGAAGTGTTGTAATCTGGAGGAATAGTAAAAGATAAAACTGAGAAAGTAAGTTTGATTTATATTGGAGAGGATTTTGAATGTATAATTTGTATTTAATTTTTATGTGACAAGACACCATTAAATGCCACGTACTATGCTAAAAAGAGTTTTAGAAAATCAGTTCCTTACATAAATCATTTTTCCTCCTTCATCTTCAATTTTTCTATCTGGCAAATAAGAGGGATAGATGATACCATCTCTAAGATTCCTTCAGGATCCAAAAAGTAGCAATAGAAGATTTCATTTGGTCAGCAAGAGAATTCCGTGCAAGGATCGTGAGCATGAGAAAGATACAATCATCATGATACTCAAGGAAGTCCTATCTGTTATTGATGGGCAGGATGCATTGAATAAAGGGAGAGCAGTTAGAGGGCTTTCATGACTGTCTTCACAGAGCCCGATCTGGGATGACGACTTTGGAAATAGTAATGGATAGACATGAAAGACCCTTGTTTGTTGGTCAGAAAATTGTACATGGAATCAGTGTATTTTTAATTTTATTTATAATCAGTCACAGCCAGATCATTTAAATTTTTATAGTAGAGCTTCTAAGTATGCAGAGTAAGACTCATAATTCCTGTACTGCCATATGGGAATGTCTAGGGAATCTTGTTGCTTTTGGGGTGAGGGGTGGCGTATTTAGAAATGCTGTGGTGAAAGATGTTTTAAGAACAAAGTATTATCACTTTCCATATTTTCTGTCATTCACATTTACTAATGGGCATTTCTATGAAAATTTGATCACCACTCTCATCCTCATGTAAAATACATAGTAGACTATGCCTGTGTGATAGAACACCTTCTCAATATTTATCTAAATCAATTTTAAGCAGAGATGAACTTAACACAGTCATAATAGCTCAATGAACAATGAGATATCGTGTTTATTTTTTTATATAAATATATGTTTCCCACTCTCCCATTTCTAGTGGGATCCTTCTGATGTTTCAGAAGGCAAATACTAAAAGGAGGAAAGAAAGAAAAGTGTTCCATATTAACAAGAAACAGAATATGCACTTATTTTGGAAACTGACATATCAGAGTTTGAAACTTCAGCACAGAGTAGCTCTGTGCTAAAATTTGCCTTAGTTTTCGGTAAATATTAGAATAATGATATAATTAAAATGTGTTGTGCATGTCAAATGAAACAACGAATAAAAGGTCTAGTTCACTGGCTGATACATAATACATATAGTAGTTATTAAAAACACTCATAAATAAATTACAATTTTAAGGTTGTATTTGCAAGTGGATACGAGTGGGATGAAAGAGAAGGCATAACAAAGAAGATATTTAGGAGCAATGAATGGACACTGGACAATTGCTCTCCTCATGTTATTTCTAGAAATCAGAAGAATAGTTGAAAATAGGAACGGGAACTATTCCCAAAGACTGGCAATACATTTAATGGTCGATTTATTAATGCTTATAAATTAATGTGCTTTAAGTAAAGTTTTTGCTTCTATTTATAATCAGATACGTTCTCTAGATACTGGACATATTAAATACATATGATCTTAACACTTGCCCATACTGGAAATTATTAATAATTATGATGATAGTCTAAGTTAACAAACGTGCTCTTCTCGTGTATACCTGTCTAAGCCAAATATGACAGAGATGAAAAATTGGAAACAAAATTACTTTTGGCATTGAATAAAGAAATCTGAAAGAGATGAACAATAAAATATGGAGAAAAGCCAGTTGTTTCAAACTATTAGTGTTTTCAGTGAGTACTTATTGAGTCCTTGGTTATTGGAAGTTAATTTCTAGTCTCCAAAGAACTAGACATGATAGGAGATTCATATTAACAAATCAGAAATATCCAGTTTCTTAAGAAAAAGACCTTTATATATGATGAAATAAATTTTTAATTTTGTTTTCTAAATATGAAACTCATTTCCTTACCAGCATTTCCTTCTCATAATACCATAGATTTTTTTCCTGGTAAGCCTAGAAAGCTGTAATCTTTAACCTTTAGGCTACAAAAGTTTTGGAGTGCCTCCCTGCTGTCAGCAGACATGATGCCATGGAGAACGCTGATTGTGATTGTGATCAATATTGTGTTACTCCCCGGACTACCTCTGTAAGTTTCATGATGAATTGCAGTTACAAATTTTCACTGCATTTTAGTGGTTGATTTACTGATGTTTATAAAATGAAAGGTCAATTCAATAGTTGAAAATAGTTGTAATAGAACTGATAGTGAATGAATACTTATTTGCAAAAAAGGGAAAAAGAGAAAATCTGACTGATAAGGTCATAAAGTTGAACAGCTGAATACGTCTAATTGCCCTATTTTTTTCCCAAGGCCATAAACTTTGTCACATTTTGTAAATGCCAGAGTTGCAGTCTCATGTATAGAAATATACACAGTATCAAAGACACGAGTTCAAAGGAAAATGGAAAAGGGACTTTGAATGAATCCTCCTCTATAAATTATCTGATGAAAAAGGCTTGAGGAAAGTCTGAAGTCAATGTTGACTAAGAATAAAAAGAAGCATATTTCAAGAAAAGAAAATATTTATAAATTATTTAAGCACCTAGATCAATCTGGTTTTAGATGTCTACAGTTTGACAATATTCACATTTCATTTTGTTCATAAAGCAGAAAGGAAGAAAAGGAAGAAATTATTTGCAAGATGTCTGAAAATCTGTGCTTGCATTTAGCCTTTATTTTCTTTCAAGTTTCGGTTTTGATGCTCAAGTATTTTTATTTTAGGACAAGAAGAAACAAGAAGCACTTTACAGTGCCAGCACATGATTCTGGTATTTCCCAGAATGTACTGAAGTTACTAATTTCCACTATGTTTAAAAATTGACATACTGCTGTTCTTAAAACACCGTGCTTATAATTACTTGATAAGTATAATTATATGCTTCCTTTCCATTTTCGTTGTCAGACTTAAAAAATATTATCCCAGGTTATATAGGTTTTTTTCCCTATTTTCTTCTAAAAGTCTTGTACTTTTATGTTTGCCTTTGTATCTTTGTCAAAACCCATGTGGGTTTATTTATGGACTTTCTATTTTTGTTTAATTGAGCTATGTGTTTATTCCTTTGCCCAAACTACATAATCTTAAGTCTTAAAATTGGGCAGTATGGTTCCTCCAACTTCATTCTTCTTTTTCAATTGTTTTACGTATCCCAGCTCCTTTATTTTTTCATACATATTTTAGAATCATCCTGTTTTTATCGCCAAATAATCTTTCTGGGATTTTACTTGAAATTGCATTAAGTTTATAGATCAATTTGGGGAGATTTAATATCTTTACCATGCTGAATCTTTAAATCTGTGAGCATAGTATATCTTTTCATTTATTTATGACTTTGATTTCGTTTATCACCATTTATAATTGTCAGCATAGAGATCTTGAGTATGTTTTGTTGGATATATACCTAAACATGTCCCTTTTTGATGAGAGAGATTTATCCATGAAGCTAAAATCCATTGCAATTTTTTTTTTTCAAATTTCAGTTTCCAATTGTACATTATTAGTATATAGATATACAATTGATTTTGGTGTGTTGACCATACATCCAGCAATATTGCTAAACTCACTTATTAGTTCTAGTTGTTTTATAGATTCATTGCAATTTTCTGTCTAGACAATCATGTCATCTGTAAATAGGGGCGGTTTTATTTTTTCCTTTCTAATCTGTATACTTTTTGTTTCTTTTCTTGCCTTATCACATTGGCTAGGATTTCCATTATGATGGGAGTGGAGAAAGCAGTCATCCTTCTCTTGTTTTCAATCTTAGGAGGAAAACATCCAGTTTTTCAACTTTAAGTATGATGCTAGTTGTAGATTTTCTTCTAGATGTGATTTGTCAGGTTGAGGAGATCCCTTTCTAGTTCTAGTTTTCTGAGTGTTATATATTTTTTATCATTAGTGTATGGTCAAGTGCTTTTTCTGCATCAGTAGATACGATCATGTTTTCTTCTTTAGCTTGTTCATAAGATGGATTACATTGATTTATTCTTGAATATTGAACCAGCCTTGCATTCTCAAAATAAAATATTAGCAAAAAAGTTTGTGGGTTTATAGTCATGAGGGCTATTGGTCTGTAGTTTCCTTTGTTCATAGTCTATCTGTCTTGTCCTGGTATCAGGGAAATGCTGGTCTCATAAAATAAGTGAGAAATGTTTCCTCTTCTTCTATTATTTGGAAGAAATTATGTAAAATTGTTATTTCTTCTTTAAATGTTTTGTAGGGTTTGCCAGAGAAACCATCTAGGTCTAGTGATTTTTTTAAGAAAGTTTTTAACTGCCAATTCAATACCTCTAGCAATCACATTACTGTTTATGTGATCTATTTAATCATGGGTGAATTTAGGCAGTTTATGGTTTTTGAGGAAATGGTCTATTTCATATAAGTTGTTGAATATATGCTCATAGAATTGTTCATAATATTCCCTTATTATCTTTTTAACACCTTTGAAGTAGGCATTCATATCCACTCTCTAATTCCTAATATTACTACCTTGTGTCATCTTTTTGTTTTTGTCAATCTTGCTATGTTTTATCAATTTTATTGACCTTCTCAAAGAACTGGCTTTGGTTTCATTGATTTGCTCCTGTTTTCCAGGTTTTAGTTTCATTGATTTTTGTTCTTCTATTTATCATTTTCATCTTTTTACCCACCTTGGGTTTATTTTCCCCTTCTTTGTCTAGCTTCTTAAATAAGAACCTAGATTTTTAGGTTTACACCTTGCCTCTTTTTCTAATATGAGCATTTGGTGCTATAAATTTATCTCTAAGCAGTGCTTTAGCTGTGTCCCACAAATTTTAACATGTTGTGTTTAAATTTCATTCTGCATAAGATACTTTCTAATTTCCCTTGACAGTTTCTTGTTGATAAATAGATTAGTAAGAAATTTATTGCTTAATTTCCAAGTATTTTGAAATTTTCCTACTATCTTTCTGTTATTGATGTCAAATTAAATTTCGTTTTTGTCAGAGGACATACTTCATATTACTTTAATTCTTTTAAATTTGTTAAGATTTAGTTTATAAAATAAAATATAATCTATCTGGATTAATGTTCCATGTGCACTTAAAAGAATGTATATTCTGCTTTTTTGGGGTAGAGATCACAATAGAAGTCAATTGGATCCTGATCATTAAATGTGTTATATAGTTCTTCGATATTCTTGCTGATTTTCTGTCTATTAGTTCTATCACTGAAAGAGGAGTGTTGAAGTCTCCAACCATATTTGTGGAATTATTTATTTCTCCTTTTAGTTTTGATAGTTGTTGCTTTGCATTTTGAAGCTCTGTTGTTTGTTTCCCCAGAAACATTCAAGTAGGATAAAGATCTCACCACTGAAGAGGATTTCTTTCTTGTTTTTATGGCATATATGTATATTATACTCATGGTCTGAAACTCTAGGAACTAAAATGTGTGAAAAAAGATAATTTCTAAATTGTTCTCCCCAGATTTTTTAAATAGGGTCAAAGATTGCAAAAATAGTGAATTGTGTTCTCTACATAAAATTAACACCTCCTGAATCCTGTCTTCTTTATTTTTATTTTTTGCACAAATATTCACCTTGTAAATATATTTGACAAATGGTTTATTGTTTAAATATTCTCAGCAGTTTATGTATATATATATTTATATATACACATTTTCCTCCATCTTAACTTACTTCTGCTTTTTATAGATCTTCCAATTTTCCTTTCTAACAGATATCTTTTTAAAAACCATCCGTGTATTGCTTACACAAGTCACATTCGTATTTAATTATATTGGCTATTTTGCCCTTTTTCATCTTTAGGCTTAATTAAGTTGAGTTTTATTGAAATTCTTAAATATTTCAAATTTTTTGTATAAAGTTACAAAAATCCTTACGTAATACATTCAAAAGTTTGAAGAACAGTCCAATATCCCCTCAAAGTCACCTTCTCTAAAATCACAGAATGCTGCTTTGCTTCTTTTATGTTCATACAGCTCTTCATATTAGACGATACAAATTTCAACTTTTTAATTACAACTGCTTCATTCTCTTCCAAAAAAATTTGGAATAGTTTCCATCTCATGTAATTTAAGAGAAGGAAGCTCTATTCTGTTTGTAAAATGTACTTTTATATATTACTGATATCACAGCCAATATCTAAGTGATTAAAACCTTCGCAGTTTAACTTCCAACCTATTTCAGGCTTTTCTTATCACTAAAAGTGTTTCCTGATCTGCTTTCCCTCACTGCTTTCCAGCTCTGTAATAACGTGGATAATACTGCTGTCATTATCTTCTAAGCTCTTATGTGTTAGCTAAAATATTTGTATTATTATTACTCTTTGCAGATTTAGTAGTTTTTTGCCACTTTCATCAACCTACTTTCTCTATTATTCCCTCATTTCTCTGGCAGATTGTTTCTTCAGTTTCACATTTTCTGCTTTCTTATATTATTGAATCTTTAAAATATCTAGTGACAATCTTATAATATTGAGTTATGGGTCTTAAGAGAACGTACAGGACTAATTTTCATTTTTCTTATTAGCCTTTTAGTTTCTAAATTTGCTATGTCCTCAGTGGAATTGAGGACATAAAGTTCGAGAGGACAAGAGCTATGACTTTTTTTATGCAAGATATGCAGAGTAACTTTTATGTATCATATATCTGCAAAACAATAAATAAAATTAGATATTGCCTGAGGTAAATCTTTTAATAATGTCAAGAGTTTTCTGAAATCTTAGCAATAATAACTGTTGTAGCATTCCTCTTCAAACAACTTATACACTCTAACAAGAGAATAACAAAATTGTGACACTGGCAAGTCTTGGAAAGTTCAGTCAAGTACTGATGGTTTTTTTTGTTTTGTTTTTGTGAGGAAGACTAGCCCTGAGCTAACATCCGTTGCTAATCCTCCTCTTTTTGCTGAGGAAGACTGGCCCTGGGCTAGCATCTGTGCCCATCTTCCTCTACTTTATATGGGACGCCTCCACAGCATGGCTTGACAAGCAGTGCATCTGTCCATGCCCGGGATCCGAACCTGCGAAGCCTGGGCCTCTGAAGCAGAGTGTGCGAACTTAACCGCTACACCACCTGGCCGGCCCCCTGACATCTTTTTTTTTTTTTTTGTAACTGGCTTAATATTTAGAATCACTTTCATGACTATTCTCTGATATTTTGAGAGTTTAATAAATAGTTCCACTTTGAAGTTTTACGTATTCTAACTTCAATATGAGTCTTGCTTACCCGGAAATTTTCCATAATGGTAAGAAATCTATCTGCCCACATTCTGCCAAAGACTCTGGAGTTTGCATATATTTTCTCTGAAATTACCCTATTTGCTTAAAAATTACCCAAAATATTCCATTTAAGGACTGTATAATCCCTGACTCATCTCTAAGATCTTACTCATGGATGAATTATATCACAACCGGTTTATTTTGAAAATAACAAATCAAAACTAAACAACAACAACATCAATACATCTTTCGCACATTTACAAACAATGTTTGAAATTCCAGATTCCCATCTCTCTGTTCTAGCATTGGCAACTCCAAGATTCAGTTGATTCCTAAGAATGAAATTTAAAAATAATAATAATAAATAAAAATTGTGCAGGTTTTGTTTCCTAGGTCCCTGTCAAATCTTGGGAGGTGAAGGGAGCTCATGTGGGACATGGAGAGGATGGGCAACCCCACACCCTTGTTTTAAGAATAGGTTGTCTCCCCCCCCCTCCCAGTTGTATAAAGCCAGAGTTCACATATGTATACTGAGTAATACAAGAGCAGGACAAAAGGAGGACTGTTTCTGTGGAAAGTGGAGTACTTTATTAGTGACCTTCCAGACCTAAAGGAGTCAAAAGGTTCATGATTTGTTTCTGTCCTGAGCTTCAATTGCCTTAAAGGCTTTAGGTCCTGTTAACATGCCTCCATACTCACTAACTCATCTCTTTGCTTTAGAACATATTGCTTTCTTTGTCTATAATAAAGCACGTACAGTCACTGATTTTGGAAAGATCATTTTTGACAGAGAAATTCACTGCAACAGGCTGCTGAAATTTGGGGGCGGCAATGAGAATTGTAAGCACTGAGGAAACAGGGGAGCTCCTTGGGCTGGTACAAGCATGTGCTGTAGAAATGGAAATAGCAGATTGAAATTGAACACGGCAAAATTTAGTCTGAATGTCAGGAAAAGTTGTCAACTCTGAGATTTAATTAGGTAGTGGACTAGTTTCCCAGAAGAAATGGCAGAAATTTATTGCTGGAGCTATTTAAAATTGGCCTGGACAAAGCACTAGGGAATATACAGAAGGGAGCAATCCTTCACAGATTCTCAAGGATTGATGTAGATAGCAATTGGTCTTTTGCATTTCTAATGTTCATGACCATTATTCTAGCGTTTCACTTCACAATGCTAGCTAAATGTGTTTTCTTTACCACTGTAACCCTGAACATCAGAACATTACATATTACCCACAGGGATATCCACAGCTACTTTTTGGAAAAAGTGATCCAAGCTAAATATTCCCATTTACTTTATTAATCATACCGCTGTTCTTCCTTCCTTTCTTCTTCCCTTTCATGATGCGGCTGAAAAAATCCTTCCAGGAAGCTTCTGATTAGTACCCTTTCCTTTCCTATCTCTCATCTCTATGTGTGGGCCGGGAATACTCTGATTTATTTATTATTTTAATCTCTCCCTTTTTGGATAAATAATCAGTTCTTTCAATAGCTCATCTACTTTTCATTTTTCATCTGAATAAATGTCCAAAGAGGACTTTTTTCTCTTTGACTCTCTTACAAAGCCCTCTGGATATGCCTATAATCATTACATTTAGGATTCTGGTTTAGCAACTCTCCTTTTCCATTCAATCTCTGAATAAGAGAGGGAGGAAGTAGAATCTGAAACTAGATGAAATGCAGCGGATAACGATTTCACCAATAGCCTTTACAGCCAAATCAATAATTCTGGTTTGTGTGAGCTATGCTAGCATTTTTTTTTTTTTTCAAGAAAAAAAATATATACACAATATTCCTTGGCCATATTCAGGAGGCTTGGAATGTATTTTATTTAGATACAACATTTCTTTCCCTTTAGCAAAGGTGTTAGAAATACACCCTGCACTTTAACTAGCCTACACCAAGGTATATCTTATGGACATACAGTATTCTAGTCAGTTTTTGGCTCATTTCTTTGGCCATTTTGAAAGTTAGAGGAGTACTTCTATACCCGTCCCTTTGTTTTCTTCCTAACAATAATAGCTAACTTAAAAATAAAAAAAAAACTAGCCTAAACCAAACAATGTGTTAAGTTCTTTTCGTGGATTATCACATTGAATCATCACAACAACCCTCTTAATATTCTTATTAACCTCATTTTCAGGAAAGTAACTTGTCCAAGGTCACACGGCTAAGTGATTGACAGCGTAAGGCCTGGATGGTATGACAGCAGTGTACATACTCTGAAAACCACTGCATGGAAATGACTGAAGTGCTTCTGAAGGGAAATAAGGATTCCTGTAGAATGTTCTCAAATGTGTAAGTTTTGAGAACCTTAGGAATGAGTGCCAATGAATTATGTTCAGTATGATAATATACACTGTGGTGATATGTGTCAAGAATCAAAAGGCAAGACAAATTCTTTTAATATTTGATGTTCAAATTCTGGATGCCTTTTTGTGTTTTTTTAAATTTGAGTTTGAATGTCTGGAAGAGGTTCAGGTGAACTGCACGTCCGTCGTTCACCAGATGCTAGTACCCAATGGCTGATGATTTGGAAGGATTTAAAAATCTTTCCTAGTTTTTAAATACTAACCAAAATAACTGCTCTTTTACTCAAAATTTTCAAATCCTTTTGTAATTCTGCAAAATGTAATTACGTCACCACCAATCCATTTTTTTCAAATCAGAATAACCTGAATTCCCTTAAGCTATCATTATTATGTATTCTCTTGAACTATTTGGGGACAATGGATATATATACTAAGTTAAGCATAAGTGTCATTCCCATGGAACAATATAAGAAGAAATGAACAGAGTTTGGCAGAGTCTAATGAGAACTTTACAGAAAGGGAGAATCATCTTTGCTGTTCTGCTCCTTATTTCCATTGTTTCAATTATTTATGATATTCTAATATATACACATTTTTAAAAATGCAATTGCATTGCTTAGATCATAATCAATTCCATCATTTAAATTCAAAATGCTTGTTTTATAATCTGTATTACTAATATATGAAGGTTACGGACTATCTAAATGTGGGAATCCAGATATGCTTCAACTCAAATTTGATATTATTATTCAGTGAATTTTCTAAACCCTTTTTAATCAGCAGAAAATGCAAGAAGTAATATCAGTCTAAAGGGAACAAACTAATTAGCAATAATAATAGCAGCTGAGAGCATAACTTGAAGCTGTTTTTGTTTCTGTCAATACCAAAGAAAACAATGGTATCAAATGATAAAGGTAACTTTGAGGGCTTGAACATTTTCGGCACCAGAAGCAAAGGCATATTACTAATTGGATAGTTGAAGACAAAAAATCAGTGAAGAAAAGTCTTATAAGAAATTTATGTAGGGGCCGGCTCAGTGGTGTAGTGGTTAAGTTTGGCAGGCTCTGCTTCAGCAGCCCAGGTTTGCAGGTTTGAATCCTGGGCATGGACCTACACCACTCATCAGCCACGCTGTGGCGGTGACCCACGTACAAAATACTGGCACAGATGTTAGCTCAGGGCCAATCTTCCTCAAGCAAAAAGAGGAAGATTGGCAACAGACGTTAGCTCAGGGCCAATTTTCCTCACAATAAAAAGGAATAAATTTATGTACATGAAATAATTTTCTACTTCTGGTCATGTGTTAAGCCAGGTAATTCTGAAGAGTTGTCACTTATCAACAGTCGACTTTAAACTGAAAGATTAGAAAATACTAGACAAAAATCTGACAAAAAGTAAAGAATCATTGTGAATATTTATTTCCATTTATCATTTGGTGACAGAAATTCTAAAATATCACCCTCCCCCAGAAAGAGTGGATTAGATTTTGTGAAAGTGAAACGCCATCATTTTAAATGTCATACAGACAGATGCTATGAGCAAAATTCAGTGAGCTAATTATTCTTTCTATCATAAGAGAGAGATCCCATTGGAACTTGTAATCTAGGGGGACCTACAGCATTGAATGAATGGCTGGGGATTGTAAAAACTGGAATATTGCCAGGAGTCTTTTTGAATTAGTGTACAATGACTGAAATGGAGAAAGTAGAGCCATAATGGAAATATTAGCCTAAGGAGGTTAAACGGAAGAAAAGTACAAATCAATTATACTTACCCAGGGCTCAAGTAGAGTTAAAATGCAAAGGGGTCAGGCAGGAAATAGGAAAAAATGTCTGTGAATAAAAGCAACCCATGATGGAGAATGACTGGGACAGGGACTCTCGGCACACTCTCAACATGGTTAATAAGAGCGGAGTTGGAGAACAACTGTTGGAGAGAAATTCTCCAACACTCAGAATCTTGGTTTGAGATTAATTTTGTTAAGAAGGAGAGTGGATTTCCTTACAAAGGTAAATGACATGATTCTTTGTAGGCTTCCTGATAAGTCAGAATCTAAGGCTCAACTATCATAGAGACATGTTAACTCAGCTATAAGAATTACATAAGCCGGGGATTTTAGCAGGTTATTATAATTCTATCTGTATTTTCAGTATTATTTTCCCCTGTATCTTGTCTTACGTACATTGGTCAACCTGAGACATAACACTACCGCACAATCCCCATGGACCTACTTGTTCATCTTCTTCAAAGATTGGGTAGCTAGGCCATCTTTGATGATTCTTCTTAGAGGGGTTTTTGTAGCAGCTGTGCTCTTACTTGACCATTCAATAGGGTTAAAGGCCCCACACTGATTGCGGTGGATATAATTTTAGCCCTCTTTCAGAGATGACACTATGATAATTGGCTAATTCTACTCTCTGTCTTCCCATGGAGACATAATGCTGGATATGTCAGAAAGCCTCAGGTCTAACAGAACAAATTTGGGCACACTGAATTCACATCTATGAAGCTATTTTCCTGTGCCTTCTATTATACATAGAGAAGAAAACAACTCAGTATGTGCTTTTATCTAGCGGGATGAAGCATGGCATAATGAAAAAAAAATATTTCGTTATGGAATTGGACAGCTCTTAGCTATGTGATACTGGGCAAGTTGCCTCAACTTTCTGGGTTTCTGTTTTATTCATCCTTAAAATGGGAATAAATATTACCTACCTCATGTAGTTAATAAGATTAAATGAGAAATAATGCCAGTGTGAATGTCTGGCCCATAATAGGCTCTCAACAAATATTTGTTAAATTTAAACCAAAGGATGGTGCCCCAAATAAAAGTCAATTTTCTTCAAGTTAGGGTCATTCTTGTTTCCCACACACAGTAAATATTCTTTATTATATTACTGTGCATTTTCCAGTGATTCATGCACAAAGATTGCAAATTTTCCTAAGAAAGGTTGACAAAAAGTTCTAGCTCCTTGTGATGCGATTTAAGCAACAAGCTGATAGAAGGGGCAACGTTAATTTCCATAGGTGTGCCTCATACTGCGTGACCTATACAGGTCTATGAGGAGAGAAAAGGATCAATAGCTGTCCTTTCATGGAACTAAACCAAGGACACAGAAATCTGCTGGGATATTTAATTAAATTTTGCCAAAATCTAAATGTAAGAATGCACTCCTTTCTGCCCAGGTCACAGGGGGAAAAGATGACACAGAACTTTTTTACTTGTCAAACTGTACTCCCTTTTTGGTGATTTGTTGTACAAATCCTTTTTGAGGGGATTATTAGTAACATTCAGATGATAGCGAACCAAACTGAGGGATCCCTCTACATACACATGTACAAATATCCACAAACACTCTCTTAGGGCTTTTTAATCTGAAATTGTATACAAACTGTAGTCATATGTGTAAATGGGGAGAAAGTGCATAACAGGTCAATTTTTCATAGCAGTTCATGGCCCAAGAAATGTTGAGGACTGCTGGCCTCACTGTTTACACCTCTATTCCACCCTTCCCCATCCCAGCTCCCTCTCAATGAATAAGCAATGAGGCACAAGTACCTAAGAACTTTCTGTGTAATGCTATGATCATGTGGTTATTGTGTGAGGTAGATCTGTTCTAATTATTAATTAAGGCAAATGTGTAGGAAATTCTTGTTTGTTGTAATAAATTCAAGTTTAATTGGTGGTGAAAAATTATTTACCTGCATCTTCTGTAACTCCAAAATAATAGCAGTTCGCTCAGTTTCTGTTTGGCAATTTACTTCTTTGAACTCCTTTTGCTGTTACAGCAAAATAGCCACCTATGTCTCCACAGCCAGCCACAGGACAGACTGACTTCTCAAGGGATCCAGGAAAATCTCCACGATCCTTAGCTCTCACAGAGGTTTTTTTGAGAACAAAACTCCATTTCTGTCTTTCTATCCTTAAAAATGCATCATACGCCAACCTAAAAGAAGTAGTATTTATATTTACACTACTCTGGATATGCCTCAACAGCAAACTAATCAACTAGTCAATCATTTTTCTTTCCATAGTAATCTGTTGAGTACCTGCTGTATGTGAGACACTATGTTAGCTGCTGGGGATTCTAAGGTAAGCCAATGGATATGGCCCTCCCCAAATGGGTAGAAATGCATTTAATCTCACTAAATTCAGGCAGAACTAACAGTTCTAGATATCTGAAAAAGGGAGAGACAGGTTAATAAATGTTTGAATATCTGCTCTCTGTACCAGAGATTCTGAAACTTCTGAGTGCACAAGAATCACAGGAGAAATTGTTTGAAATGCATATTTTTTGGACCCACTGTCAGAGGTTCTGATTCAATAAGTTTGAGGTAGGGCAATAATGTCTGTATTTACAAGCACTCAAAGTGATTCTGATGCACTTGTCTATGAATTCAGTTTAGGAAAATAAACTACCCCACAGACTCTGTCACTGCAAAAGTCTATAAAATTCTCAGTATCTCTCACTGTAGATTTCTTTCTTCCAAGTGACAAATCTGAACTGCAAGTTTCTGCTGGTAATGGAGGGTGTTATAGAGAGGTAGAAAGAGCATCACTCCCAACCTTACAAGGAAGCAAAGCCAGAAAAATAGCAAGTTCACAACTTTTTCTTGAACCTATCAGAATGCTAAGGTTGCAGGGCAGCAAACTGGCCCAAAGTCAAAAGGGAGACCGGCACCTGCAGGAAGAGACAGACAGACCACTGCTTACCAGGGCAAGATGCAGCCCCAAACCACTAAGAGTTCAGCCAAGGTGATTGGTGAATAGGTGGGGGCCTGTCAGGTGAAGGCCCCTGCAGCCTCAAGTATAGGAGGAGTACACACCCTCTTGCAGACTTTTCCTCCACTCTTCCACTGGTAATGTGCTGAAAAGATTAGGAGTCCTGAGAAAGCCCCCTTGTAGCACAGAAATGAGGAAGGGGCACAGCAGCCACTGAAGGAGAAGCACGAAACTCCATAGAGACCTTTCTCACTATCAGCTCTAAGGAGCAAGCCTTAATGTTCACGGAGAAGAGGTGGGGAAGGGCAACAAACACTGTTGCCTTTAGGGCTCTGGCAAAAACCCATTGCATCTAGGGGAAAGGAAATAGAACAAATAATCCTCTACCACTGGAGTGGGGTGTAAAATGCATGCTGGGTTTAGAATTATAGCCTTAAAATAGGCAGGGACATTGAGAAAGTCACATCCCCAAGACCCAGAGACTTGTTGCCAGCCTAAGACTGAAATTTAATCAGAACATCCCCCAGCCCCCTCTGTGAGGCTAAGAAGGGTGAAGTTACATGTAATTTGCAAAAGAGAGCCCCTTTTTGAGGGGCAGCACAAAAGAAAGAGCAAAAGGTGAGTGGAGTATGTATAAATAAAATCCCTCTGGCAAACCAGCCCCCTCCCTAAATACAAAGTATCACTAGATGAAGTTAAAGCCTGTGGTACACCGAGTAACCATAGCAACAACAAACCTCAAACCCAGCCCAACACTTAATTAGGTTAACTCAGACCCTTGAACTAGAGGCTTAGAGAGAAGACAAGCATGCACATTTCCAGGCATAAAAATTATTTGCCTCAGTTTCTACTTTCCTACACAAGATATTTGCTTTCAAAAGAATTACAAAGCATAAGAAATAGCAAGAAAAAAACCAACACACTCCCATAAGACAAGAAAGCATCATAACCACACCTAGATATGACACAAATGTTGGAACTGACTGAATTTAAAATAACTATGGTTAATACATTGAAGACACTAATGGAAAACCTGCAACCAGATGGGTAATTGCATCAGAGAGATGGAAACTATAAGAATCAAAAGAAAATGCTAGAAATGAAGAGCACTGTAACAAAGATGAATATCTTCAATGGACTTATCTGCAGACATGATAATGGCCAAGAAATGAAACAGTGAGCTTGAAGATACATCTAGAGAAAAGAAAGACAGAAAAAAGAGTGAGAAAAACAAAACCAAGCATCCATGAGCTGAGAAACGCTATCAAATAATCTAACATGCAAGTCATTGGAATCCTGAGGAGAAGGGAGAAAGACTGGAGCAGAAGAAATATTTGAAGAAATAATGTCCCCAAATTTTCCAATATTGATGATTGACACCAAAATACACATCCAAGAAGCTCACAGAACACCAAGAAAGAAAAATGCCAAGAAAAGAAGAAGAAAAGGGAAAAAAAAGTACATAAGTATATCATATTCCAACTGCTGAAAATGAAATGACAAATTGCTTTTGGAGCCCACCAAAGGGGAGACTTTGGGTAAAATGTGCTTTTGTTTATCTTATGTGATCAGTAAGGGTGGAATAATGCACCCCCCTCAAAGATATTCACATCCAATCCCCAAAACCCGTGAATATGTAACCTTACAAGGCAAAAGGGACTTTGCAGATGTGATTAAGTTAAAGATTTTGAAATGGGAAGGTGGTCCTGGATTATCTGGGTGGACCGTAAATGCAATCACAAGATCCTTATAAGTGAAAGAGGGAGGCAAGAGTGTCCAAGAGTCAGATATAGACTTGAAGATGCCACACTGCTGGCTTTGAAGATGGAGAGAGGGGCCGTGAGCTAAGGAATACGGCAATCTCTTGAAGCTGGAAAAGGCAATGGGAAGATTCTCCCCTAGAGCCACCAGAAGCCCTGCTGGCACCTTGATTTTAGTTCAGTGAAAACCCAGTATTTTCTACTACACTAGCATTATTGGCTTGGAAGGAGCATCTCAGAATCAATTAGAACTAATTAGAATAATCTCATATCCTAATATAAATCCTGTTCGTATTTTAGTCTCTTTTCAAAGCCCCATTTGAGATTCATCTCCTTCAAGAGGCCTTCTTCAGTCCTCTGCAATATCTTATTGTATATGTAGTTGATGGGTAGGTAGAATAATGCCAAGCCCATGCTAATCCCCAGAAACCATGAATATTTTAGGTCACGTGGCAAAAGGGAATCAAGGTTGCAGGTGGAATCAAGGTTGCTGATAAACTTATTATAAAATAGGGAGATTATCCTGAATTGTTTGAGTGGATCCAAAGTAATCACAAGGGTCCTTAAAGTGGAAAAGAAGGTCAGACAGAGGAAGGTGTGATTATAGAAGAAAGGCACAGAGAGATATAACATTTCTGGCTATAAAGATGGAGGAAAGGGGCCACGAGCCAAGGAATGTGGGCAGCCTTAGGAGTCTTTGAAAAAGATAAGAAAATGGATTGTCCCCTAGAGCCTCCAGAAAGGGAAGGAGCCCTACGAACACCTTGGTTTTATCCCATTAAGACTTGTGTTGGACTTCTAACCTACAAAACTGTAAGATAATAAATTTGTGTTGTTTTAAGATGCTAACTTTGTGGTGATTTGTTACAACAGCAATAGGAAACTAATGCATTTTCTGTAATCTTTTTCTAATCTAATAGTTCATCTTTTATCAGTTGTAACTTCTAAATTGGAATAATTTAGCAGTCTTTAAGTAATGAATGCAACTAATAATCAAGCATTTTCTTTTTCCAGTATGCCTAAAAATGTAGTCCTCATCCTCAACCTAAATTTAGGGCCCGTTTCATATATCTCCTATTTGATGTAGGTATAGTTTCAAGAAATGATTCATAATAATGGTCAGTATTATATTCAATCACTTATAGTTTTCAGTATTAAAATGAACTCCTGTCTTATTTATGAATGTGTCACCTGAAGCTAGGAAATAATCTCTGTTTCCCCATTTCGTTAGCCATCATCCAGGTTGGCAAACATTTGTTTGTTTAATCCCATGTTTTGAAGTGAATTGAAATTAACAAGATAAAGTTTAACAACATCAAGTCATATAATTTAACAAATATTGATGCAACAGTAAGATCAATGATCAGGGACTGACATTTTAGTTTTGCTGCACTTCCAACCAAAGGCAACAGCCTTATTGGTTGTTTTCCTTCTTGGCAGTAGAATAGCTGGACTTTTTTTCTTTAAAGTTTAAAAAAGAAGAAATTGCCCTCTTAGTGTGACATTAGAAAAATTATGATTAGAATAAATTTACCTGTTAGATTACATATTTGGTTGTAACAATTTTGCAGGCAGAGAAAAGTGACCCAATGCCTAACTGATAAGGCATATAAAAGGCTAGGCCTGCTGGGGCTAGAGAAGTAAGTGACTGAAAAAACAAAGAATGCTGGAGAACCCTGGAGCCATTTTAACTGTAAGTACCTAAAGCAAAAATGAAAAATGGCTAATAAGAAATATAGACCCTCCTATCTTTAATACAATCATAATCGCATAATAAATTGCAGTAGAGCCATTAGCTTCCGTGTTGTATCTGAGCAATCAAAGCAAGGATATAAAAGTTGGACTTTCTCTTTCTCATCTGTAATAGGTGGAATCAATAAACTTTATCCAAATGACTTAGCAATTTATTTACTTTACCAAAAGGACAAGTTAATTTTTCATGATCCAATAATATACTTCATTAATTCAATAACTTACTTTATGCCTAGCAAATAATGAGTTGATTTGTAAGAACGTTAAGTTTCCTTACCAGCAGAGGAGTAGTAATGAGTGAGGCACAGAGAATCACATGGTTTGCAAAGAGAAGATATTTGTTCATTGAAAGTAATTTTATTTTAAAGTCAGAATGATTCTCAAAACCTGTTGTTGACATGTAGGAAGGTTACCAGTGGTTCTTAATCCAAGAAGTTATTAACCCCCAAGAGTGTTTGGAAATATGTGGGGTATTTTTCCATAATCATTGGGAATTACTATTGGTGTTTAATGCCTTGGGGCCTGATATACTAAATGTTCTGCAATGCACAATTCCGTTCCATACAATGAAGAATTGTGCCCACACCAGAACAACAGTGTCCTCTTAAGAACACTAAATTCTAAGTCTCTAAACCTCAGATGATTATTTGGTTAACAGTTGGACTTTTTCAATAATATACTATATCATCTTTCTTTATCTGTATTAAAGTCTAATGTGGAGGTTATATATGGCTATGGGCATCACTCTACTGTGACTTTTCTCCAGATATTAACAGCTGCCTTAAAATTTATGACATCCAGAATAGAAACAACCTGGAAATAATGCATTTCAAATACTTTCCTAAATGGAACCACACACACACACACACACACACACACACACACACACACACACATAGATACAGTATCTTTATTTTTCCACCCTTAAGCAAAGAAAAGAAATTTAGGACATAACCAGGTCTCTGGCCAGCTGTTGTTTTAGATGTCCAAATCTTCCTTGTTTCTGCTAGACTACAGCACACTGGAAACCAAGTTCATTAAAGCTGTTCTTTCAGGAATATGACAGATTCCTACTTCTACTCCATAATTTCGTATAAGTAAAGAAAATAAAGCCATTCCTTAAAAACTGACATTTGTGTAATGTTATTATGTAAGTTTCAATTCATAGAAACATAAGTAGCTCTTTTGTTGATGCACTTGTTAGTGGAAAAAATTGCCTTTGGGAAATATCAGTCCTTGAATTATTTTTAAGAAACAGAGTCAAAACTTGGAAGAAAATAACTGTACTAGATGATTTTCTCCCTTTTTCATGTCTTTTAGACTAAAAGTAGTGTCCAATCTGTGCAATATTAGCTGGCCAAAGTTCAGATAGAAAACATAGTCTTACTACCTTGAAGAAGTAGAATACAGAGTTTGGGACTAGCATTGCATATAGAAAGTGAGGAGGGTTCTCATAAATGAGCCAGAGGGAGATTCTCAATTCTGTGTATGAAGTCTATGTATGAAGACAAACAATAAAGACCAACAATGAGCTAACAAGATGTTGCAATTATCACAGAAGAATTTTAAAGAAGCTATTATAGATATGTTCCAGGTCATAAAGGAAAATAGGCCTATAGGAACTGAAAAAATAGAAAGCATCAGCAGGGGAATTAAAGAATGACTGAATAGAAATTCTAGAACTAAAATATTTGACATCTCAATTTAAAAAAAATCTTTGATAGGATCAACAACAGATTGGTGATGACAAAAGAAAATGTCAGTGAATTGGAAGACAAAGCAATGTAAATTATTCAATATAAAGAACCAAGAGGAAAAAAAATTGAATAATGAAAGCTTCTGCAAATTGTGGGACAATATCAAATGGTAAAACATACATGTAATTGGAGACTTAGAATGAGAGAAGAGAGAAATTTGAGGAGAAAATATTTGAAGATACAAATTTCCGAAATTTAGTGAAAAACATAAGTTTATTCTTTCAAGAATCTCAGTGAACTCCAAACAGAAAATAGACTAAGAAAACCACACTTAGGCATATTGTCAAACTGGTAAACGCCAAACTGGTAAAAATCAAACACAAAGAGCAAATCTTGAAAGCCCCCTCAAAAAGAGAGGTTATATATTGAAAAGTCTGAAAAAAAATTACACGTTCTGAAAAATTGATTCCAACAACACTTGACCGCTCACTAGAAATAATGGAACTCAAAGGCAGTAGACCAACACCTTTAAAAAAAAGATCTAGCAGAAAAAAAATTCAATCTAGAATTCTATATAAAACAAATTTACTTTAAGAATGAAGGCAAACTAAAGATACATTCAGATAAATGAAAATAAAAACAGTGTATTTCTACCAGAACTGCACTACAAGAAATGCTAAAGAAATTTTTTCCTGGATGAAAGGAAATGACCCTGGATGGAAATTCAAAACATCAGGTGGAAATGAAGAGCACCAGAAATGAAAAATATGTAGGTAAATATGAAAGAATTATTTTTTCCTTTTAATATCCTTAAAATACATATGAATATTTAAAGCAAAACTTTTTATAACATTGTATTGTGGGTTTATAACTTATTTAGATGTAATGCATACAGCAGGACTTGCCAAACTATAGCCCATGGGCCAAATCCAGCCTGGCACCTAACTTTGTATAGCCTATGAGCTAAGAAAGGTTTTTACATTTACATTTTTTTTGTGAGGAAGACCAGCCCTGAGCTAACATCCGTCACAAATCTTCCTCTTTTTGCTGAGGAAGACCAGCCCTGAGCTAACATCCATGCCCATCTTCCTCTACTTTATATGGGATGCTGCCACGGCGTGGCTGACGGGCAGTGCATCGGCGGGCACCTGGGATCCGAACCTGCAAACCCCGGTCTGCCAAGCGCGGACCAAACTGCTGCACCACCTACATTTACATTACACCAGGCGGCCCCTACATTTACAGTTTTAATTGTTGAAGAAAATAGAATATTTCATGACACATGACAATTGCATAAAATTTAAATTTCAGCATTCATAAATAAAGTTTTACTGGAACATGGCCACACTCATTTGTTTACTTACTGTCTATGACTTTTTGATTACTACCTCATATCATATGCAAAAATTAAATGAAAATGGATCACAGAACTAAACATAAAACCTGAAATTCCAAAATATCTGGAAGAAAACAGTAGAATATCTTTGTAACTTTAGGGTTGACAAAGATTAGTTCGACAAAGCAGAGAAGTCATCATCATAAAGGAAAATGGACTTTATCAAAATTTTAAAACTTCCACTCCTCAGTAGGTAATATTAAGAAAATAAAAAGGCAAGCCAGAAACTGGGCAAAGGCAAGCTACAGACTAGAAAACTTGTATTACATATATCTGACACAAGACTCATATTCACAATATATAAAGAGCTCTTACAACTCAATAAGACATATTAATTTCTTATGGCTACTATATAATAAACACAAACTTAGTGGTATAAAACAACATAAATTTATTATATTAAAATTCTGGAGATCAGAAGTCCTAAAAGTAAGGTGTCAGCAGGGCTACATTCTTTCTGGAGGCTCTAGGGGAGAATCTGTCTCTTTCCCTTTTCCATCTTGTAGAGGCCACCTGCATTCCTTGTCTCATGGCCACTTTCAACACCTCTAAGGCCGACAGCATGGCATCTTCAAATCTCCCTCTGTCCCTCACCTCTGCTTCCTTGACAACAACTCCTTCTCTGACTCTGATCCTTCTGCCTCCCTTTTATAATGATGCTTATGATTAGTTTGGTCCCACTGGGATAATCTAGAATATTCTCCTCATTGCAAGGTCTTTAACTTAATCACATATACAAGGTCCTTTTGCTACATCAGGCATACACAGGTTTTGGGGATTAGGATGTAGACATTTTGTGGGGGGCATTATTCTGTCTCTTATTAAAGCAAACAGTCCAATATTTTAAAGGGCAATGATTTGAACAACACCTTACAAATGAAAATGTAGAAATGAATGGCCAATAAGCACATGAAAGGATTGTAAACATCTTTATTCATTAGAAAATTCAAAACTAAACCACAATGAGATATCATTACTCACACACTGGAATGGACAAAATTTTAAAGTCTGACAATACAAAGTAGTGGTGAGGATGTGTAACAAATTAAACTCTCATACATTGCTGATGAGATGCAAAAAGGTCAGCCATTTTGGGAAACAGTTTGACAAATTCTTACTGCATGATTCAGTAAATCTATTCCTAGGCATTTAAATAAAGAAATGAAAATCTATATCCACAAAAAAACTTTGATATGAATGTTCATAGCAGTTTTCTTCGTAATAGCCAAAACTGGAAGTGATCAACTGCGGTATATTCATACAATGTGAAACCACTCAACCACAAAAGAAACAATCCACCAATATGTGCAAAACTGAATAATTACGAGTCTCAAAAACATTATACTGAGCAAAAGAAATCAGATAAAAAGAACACATTTCTGAATACGAAGTTCTAGAAAGAGCAAAATTCATCTATAGTGATAGAAATCATATCGCTTGTTACCTGTATAGGGTTGAAGACAATTGAGTACAAAGGCTGTGACTGTTTTGGTGTTTACACAAGTGTATGCATTTGTTAAAATATACTGAATGGTGCAATTAAAACCGATGAATTATTTTGTATTCTAATTGTACTTCAATAAAGTTGAAAAATATATATGGAGCTTTAAGAAGTATCAAAGAACAAGAAATGAATGTAAATGCCAACTTATGTATTTAGGACTAACTAGAATTTAATCAATGGGTATGTAATACTGAGTGCTTCATAACTCATTGTAACATATGATTCTTCTACTGAGCACATGCTATGTGTTAGACGTGCTAGTGCTGAATATACAGGAAAAAAAATAAGATAGACAGAGCCCGAGCTCTCATGTTCCAGTGGGGAACAATAGATGAGAAATCCTAAATAAGATCATTTCAGACAGTGATAAACACTATGAAGAAAATGAAATAAGGTAATAAAGTAATGACTTGGGGCCTCTTGACTACTTGAGATAGGGTGATCAGGGAGGCCTCTGAAGAAATGACATTTAAGCTGAGATTTATGTTTTGAGCAGTATTCCGTCCAAGGCATGGTGTAAGGCAATGTTCATTGTCAAATAAGTGCTATAGACGGTGTAAAAATAGATAAGTGTATTATAGGCTTGATTTGATTGAAAGATATAGTTTACCTAGGTCCTGAAACTTTGGCAGTCACCAGAAAGGAACAAATATGGGAACCATTCCATAATATTTACTTCAATCTTCTTTTTTTCCCCTCTACTGTATAGTACTCTAATTCAATCCCTCTCTTTTATGTTCTCATGGCACCTGTTACATCTATAGTAATTATCACGTCAGTATAATTATTTGTTGGCATATCAGACTCTCCAATTAGATTAATATTATTTTCAAAATATAAGCTTGTATTAATCATCAACAGGCATAGTAGAGACTCAAAGAGTGTTTTGAGTGAATGACTACTACTGATACCGGCTCAAGACAAGGTTGACATAAGGCAAGCCATATTGTAGAAAAGAAACCCTATTGTAACTTTGAATGACCTCTGATTAACTGGCCCAGACATGCTCTGTGGGTTTTATGGCCCATCACAGCTGCTATAAGAACTTTGTTCTTTTGAGTTCCTCAGGAATGTGATGACCCCTCAGCAGAAAGTCTATGCTGATAGCCATCATCAATGACAAGCAAAAGATCAAGGTGTAGGGCATTTCTCTGGTCTCTGATGCATATCCAGTAAAACAAAGGACTGTCAGGAACTAAGATCAGATGTCTGCCCCACCTGGAGGTCAGATGGATGCCCCACTCGGAGACCAGCCCCCTATGTAACTGGCCCATAGTCTTTGTTCTGTAAGATGGTTCTTTTGGACAAGAGTCAGCCATCTTCCCTCTTGCTGGCAAGCTGTAAAAAAAGTCTTTTCTCTCTTACCACCTTGCCTCTTGACTATTGGCATGTCTTGCGGCGGGCAGATGAACCCCCCTTTTCGGCAGTAACACTACAATAGTCCCAAACTGACTTTCTGCCTCTATCCTCACCCTACCTCTATCCTTTCTGAAAAGACCAACTAGATTAAACTTCTTAAGACGAAAAACCCAGAAATTTCCATGTGTGCATTCTATATACTGCCTTCAAAATATGAACTCCTGGGAAATATAACTATTTTTGCTTATAACTGCTCATTGCTTGAAGTATTCACCATAAAAACAAAGGCACATAGACTATGAAAATTTAAGATGCACAATGTTTAATGGTTAACTCTACTGGCTCTGGAGCTATACTGCCTATGTTCAAATCCTGACCTACGTTCAAATCCCAACTCTGCCACTTAGGCAGACCACTGAAGCTTTCTGTGCCTCAATTTCTCCATCAGTAAAATTAGGATAAAGATAGTATTTGTCTTTGTAAGATAGTTACAAATATTAAATAAGTCAATATCTTAAAAGGGTTAGAATAGTGTCTGAAATATAGCATGCATGAATTTAAAAGTAGCTATTATTATTACTATCACATTGTTATTACTGAGGTGAAATTATATAAAATGGAGCTATATAGGTCTGAGATAAATGAAAATGAATGAAAGAAAGAAGTGACATTTCTATAGAAAAGGACAGTGGTCTGCTTTATTTGGCTACAATTGGTTCTCTATTCCTTCCATTGAATCACTTCCTTTGTTTATGCTCATTTTTAAACTTTCCTTTTCAGCATTTCTTTTATGACTGAGTCTCACTGTGAATTTGGGTTGTATTATGCTATCTTTGATAGTGCTAGTATAAAAATAAATTGAATTATTTTGTTTTCCATTTAAGTCTAAATTTAGGTAAACAGTTATTTTCTTGATGTTTCAAAGATGTGTTAAACTTAAAAACTGCATTAGTCCTACATTCATAATTAGAACTTGATTTTTAAAGTAAGCACAGCATTTTAAGATACTCTTTTATTAGAATCTGTAAAAAATATCATTCCTAAATTGTTGGTTCTGAGAAAATTAGTCTACATTGAAATATAATAAGCAGAGTACACTTTTGAAAGAACAAAAGAGCATAACCTTTATGATAACCATTTGATTTTATAGTCTACCAAATCAAGTGTGTTTCAAACTAGTCTCTTGTGAACGTATATAAACAAAATTTTATATTTCAGTAGATGATTTTTCATTGATTTGCCTGGAGCAAAACTAAATGCTCAGCTAAAAAGATGATGGAAAAGTCATTTAAGCTGTAAAAATCTAACAAGTTTGCATTCATTTAGAAGAATGACCTTAAGAAATTATTGCAATTGTTGCAAACCTAACGCTTTGTTTAATGATAATATGTTGATGTCATTTTTTTTTGCTGCTCTACCCTTTTTAAATAATAAGATAACAATAGAAAAGGAATTTGCTAAATCATCATTATAAGCAAAAAGTAGAAGTTTTTGTTTTCATAATCTTCTTTTTCAGTGCATTCTATGGTTTTTTTATAGACTTTCCAAATAATCATACCCTGTCAGTGAGTATAAAACAATGGAGCTTCATTTGCAAACTCTTTAAATCAAGACCTCATTAAGCATATGGACTTTACACTGTTCTCTGCATGAAAAGGAGCACATTACATTCCGAAGTAAGCATGCCCCCTCCTAATCCAACTAACAGTAACAACTGAAAATTGAATATTAGTGCTGCCTGGAGTAATAACTCTTGATATATAGAAAAATTCCAATCTCTAAGATAACTAGCTTCCATAGCAAAAAGAACTTTTGTAGGTTAAAATCTATACCTTGGACTGGAGCCAAAGTGAATGGTAGTCAATGCCAAAAATCAAGAGCAAAGGTAAAAGTGCTCCATAGAGCTAATGCCACTAAATGCCTTTGGATCAACATTCAGTTTGGTCTTACATTTTAGC
This sequence comes from Tapirus indicus, assembly GCA_031878705.1. Classification (NCBI taxonomy): domain Eukaryota; kingdom Metazoa; phylum Chordata; class Mammalia; order Perissodactyla; family Tapiridae; genus Tapirus; species Tapirus indicus. Next base: position 82,934,834 of record CM062942.1, on the reverse strand, counting down.
CATACATAAAGCAAGTTTACACGAACCATCCCAAATTGTAATTTTACTTCCTTAGTCTAAACATTAAGGTTTTTTCTTATCATTATGCTCTTTCAAAATCATGACAAGGACATTTACTATTGCCCACTGGTTCCACCCTAGAGCTCAGTGCAGTGTTTTGGTAACACAATGGGTGCTTGATCAATCCTTGTTGATAATTTTCCCTTTGACAATATTTCATTTGTTGGCAATTTTTTTGGTAAGGCATTCTGCTATGGCCAGCAGTATGTTAAAGGACATTATTCAAGCAACTACTAGAACCAGAAAAGTTAGTGCTTATATCTGTGTTTATAGAGCTGTGCTTTTATCTCCCAATCAATTGAATTTTACGATTATGGCAGATTAGTCTAAAACTTAGCAGAGGCTATATTTGATAACTATCATGGACAGGACAGAAAGCACCCTTGGAGTCTGTTACATAAATGTGTAATTATGTAAAATAAATTCACAGCTCAAAAAATGTTAACCATGGTTGATATGTGTGTGTGTGTATATATATGTATGTATATCACAATGACAAGCAGTAAAAAAAAAAGAGAGATCTGTGATTCATAATAGTTTTAAAAAAAAGGTTTTCATTAGGAAAAAGACTACATTCTATTTCCTAGGTAAGCTGGTAATTTAAATACAATTTTAATAGTAGCTTGTAATTGCTCCCCAAATGGTTAACCTGTTCAATAGCATTTTGTAGTATTTTGCAACAGTAAACTCATACACAGTTGCATTCTGCTTTCTTGACGTTATCTCTTAATTCTATTTTGTGAGGAATCAACAAGTAGAAACTTTTCTCCGTGTTTTTTTAATTTTTTTTGCTCTAAAGTAAATCAACATGAAAGATATGATAGTTTTTTCTTCAAGAAAAAAGAGAAATGCTTATGTGAAGTAATAAGAAGTGTAGCCCAGTGTTAAGTAATTAAAGTTACAGCTCACACTGTTTTGACCAATCAGCTGTAAATAGTTGTGTTTGGCAGAAGTCAATTAGTACATCCTTAATAGGCTAATCATTTTATGTTTAATTATCATATGGATAACACCAACAAACCCCTACAGCTAAATTGATAGTTATTATACGAACTAAATAAAACCAAAGTTAAAAGGTAGCTTGATAAGTGTTCTATTCAGGAAATACAAATTCAAAGAGAAAAAAAAGACAAAAATGGGCCTTGATAGTTCCTCTTTTTAAAATTTTATTCTCTTACTAAACTAAACATGCCATGTGATTGACTTTAGAGGTGACTAATCCAGAAAAAGAAGTAAATTTCATCTATTTCTGTATTTACAGACAACACAAAATAAAATATATATACCTATGCATGTTATTAACTGTGAATAAAAGATTATACCTTGAGCTCTTTGATTTTGATTAAAATTTGTGCATATAATAAACATTTAGGACTCTATGGAATGCTGGCAACACAAGGATGAGTAAGGTCTCTGCCTCAGAAAGCATACAATATAGTCAGAGGAAACAATGTAGAAATAGATAAATGCTATGTGATAAATACTATAAGAGGCATGGACAAAATGTTGTGGGAGAACAAAAAGGAAAGAAAGAACTGCAGAAAAATCTGGAAAGGCTTCATGGAGGAGGCGATAATAAGCTGAAATCTTGAGATAGGTGGGGTTTTCTAGGATAGGAAGAGAAGAAATGATATTCTATAGAAGTACAAAGGCATAAAGATATAAAAGGGGATGGCATATTCAAGGAAGTTCCATCTAGCCGGAATTTAGTTTCCATGACTGGAGAAAAGAGAGAGGATTTTGAGGAAGAAAATTGTGCTATAGAGAAATTGGCAAGGTTTAAATTGTGAAGGACTATGTATGCCAGACTAAAGAGTTTGGACTATACACTGTAAGCAGTTGGGAGGCATTATCGTTGCAAGTTATTAAGCAGAAGAGTGATGGGATCATAAATATTTTAGAAAGATAACTCTGTTACCAGTGTAAAAAAATTGTCTTGATAGCGTTATTGAGACAGGAGTCAGGGAATCCTCTATGCATTTGTTCAATGGAACAAGTAAAATGATAGAGGATGAAATAAGATTGTGACAATGGAAATGGAATAAGGCTTGAAGCCTTGAGAAATATATCATAGAAAGACTAGAAATGCCCCGGAAACCAGCTTGGATGTGGGAATTGAAAGAAAAGAAGGAATAAAAGATTAGGCCAAAGTTTCTAGCTAGAGTAACTGGGTGGAAGATTGTAAAATTAATAATTGGGAAAGAAAGTTAAGGAGGTTAAGGAAAGGAAGTATAAGTGATAATACTTTGGTGATATGTTGATTGGAAGTACTTCAGAGACATCTAAAATAGGAAGTTAAACATATAGGGCAGGAACTCAGAAGAAATTTGGGAGGTGTGGATTTTGGAGTCATCAGCATATCAGTATTTTTAAAGACATGGATGACAGCACCCAGATAAAGAATAGAGAAGAGAGCAGGGGACAGAAGACCCTGGGGCACAACATTAGAGAATATGTGGAGAAGGAAACAGTGAAAATATAAAAGCAATGATAGATAATGCTTTCATTATATTTAAATTTTAAATTGCCTCAAGAATAATGATTTTGTAATGACTACTGAAATGTTTAATTTCCGTATGAATTGTATTTCTGACAAGTTACTACATCAGGCGGTTTATTTAAAATTGTTTTCTGAGTTTATAAAATGCAATTCTAGAACACACAGGATGGCACATGTACCAATGTCAATTTCCTGGTTTTGATGTTTTGGAGCGTTTTTATCGTAAATGGATGTTGAAATTTGTCAAATGCTTTTTCTGTATCTATTGAGATGATTGTATGATTTTTATCCACTTTGTTAATGTGATGTATTACATTGATTAATTTGCAGATGTTGAACCATCCTTGCATCCCTGGGATAAATCCCACTTGATCATGGTATATGATCCTTTTAATGTGTTGTTGAATTTGGTTTGCTAATATTTTGCTGAAGATTTTTGCATTTATGTTCATCAAGAATATTGGCCTATAATTTTCTTTTCTTGTAGTGTTCTTGTCTGGTTTTGGTATCAGGGTAATGCTGGCCTCATAAAATGAGTTTGGAAATATTCCCTCCTCTTCTATTTTTTGGAAGAATTTGAGAAGGATTGGTATTAGTTCTTCTTTAAAATGTTTGGTAGAATTCACCAGTGAAGCCATCTGGTCCTCGGTTTTCCTTTGTTGGGAGGTTTTTGATTACTGATTTAGCCTCCTTACTAGTAATTGGCTTATTCAGATTTTCCATTTCTTCATGACTCAGTCTTGGTAGGTGATAGGGGACTTCAATGCCCCACTTTCAACAATGGATACATCATCCAGATAGAGAATCAATAAGGAAACATTAGACTTAAACTGCACATTAAACCAGATGGACTTAACAGACATTTATAGAATAATCTGTCCAAAATCAGCAGAATACCCATTCTTCTCAAGTGCACACAGGACATTCTCTAAGATAGATCATAGTTACCCCACAAAACAAGTCAATAAACTTAAGAAGATTGAAATCATATCAAGCATCTTTTCAAACCACAATGGTATGAAACTAGAAATCAATTAGAAGATGAAAACTGGAAAATTCACAAATATGTGGGGATTAAACAACATACTACTAAACAACCAATGGATCAAAGAAGAAATCAAAAGATAAACCAAAAATATCTTGAGACAAAATAGAAATACAACATACCAAAACTTATGGGATACAGCAAAAACAGTTCTAAGAGGGATGGTCATAGTGATAAATGCCTACATTAAAAAAAAGAAAGAGCACAAATAAACAACTTAACTTTACCCCTTAAGGAACTAGAAAAAGAAGAACAAACTAAGGCCAAAATTAGTAGAAGAAAGAAAATAACAAAGATCAAAGTGGGAATAAATAAAATAGAGACTAAAAAGACAGTAGAAATGATCAACGAAACCAAGAGCTGGTTTTTGAAAAGATAAAAAAAAATAGACAAATTTTTAGCTAGACTCAGGGAAAGAAAAGAGAGAGAAGTCAAATAAATAAAATAGAAATGAAAAAGGAGACGTCATAACTGATGCCACAGAAATACCAAGGGTCATAAGAGATTACTATGAACAATTATATGCCAACAAATTGGACAGCCTAGAAGAAATGAATAAATTCCTAGAAACATAGAACCTACCTAGACTGAATCATGAGGAAATGGTTTTGATGTGATACAACAATTATGTAAGATGTCGCCATCAGAGCAGGCTGGGTGAAGGGTACACAAGTCTGTGTACAGTACAACACTATCACCTAAACACAGACCTTTGTCTCCTATTGTAAAGGCAGTTTGAGTTGATTTTCTATCCCTTGTAATTGAAAGGGAACTCACCAATACAGTGTGTCATTGCAGTAACAAGTAAATATTTTCCCATTATTTTTGAGTGTGCCATCAAAGAAAAGAAAATATACTTTTCTGTTTTTTTCTCTTAGTGCATAGATGACTTGGAAGCAAAGAAATACAATTATTCAGAAGCTAGAAACAAAAAGGTTCACACATTCCAAAATAAAAGAGAAAAGGATACAAAAAGTCTAACTTTCAGTATCATCTCATTCCTTGCAGCCTAGAGTTTAGGAGGTAACAGATTACACAAATGGGGAACATGCCTGGGACCCAAGCAGGAAGTGAGATCTGATCAGAAGATCCTCCATAACCTCAAGTGGGCTATGTCCATGTCCTCCCTCAGATTTCCTAACTATGAGCTTGCTCATACATGTCTTTGGAGATTGAATTCACACTATTTGCAGACCTTAAAAACTCCAAGCCAAAATTTCAGTACAAAAAAGTGCGGTGTTCCAGGAACATGGCAAAAAGAAATATACATCCTTTCTGAAAGAACTCACTTTAACAAAGGCCTTAATGAATGTCCAGACAAAATTACAAAGAACATGAAGTCACAATAAAAATAAACCACTAAGCACATGAGGAAACAGCCATAAAAAGTGAGAATCAGCAGAAATAAGAAACTAGAGAATATAATAATTACAGATATTGAAGGTTTTACATTCAGAATATAAAGTATATATAAAGATTTTAAGGAAATACAAGGTAGAATAAAAAACCGTAAGAAACAATCAGGATGAGAAAAAGGACCTAATAGAGCATGTAGAAATAAAAAATATATGATTACTGAAATTAAAAACTCAGATTACTTAATCATTAGACTGAATAAAGCTGAAAAGAGAAATTATAAATTAAAAAATAGAGCTAAAGAAATTACCCAGAATAGAATCAGAGGGACAATGACATTTTAAAACAATAATCATGAAGGTTAGTGTGAGAGGATCCGATATATATCTGATCAGATTACCTAATAAAATAATGCTTAGATGGACAGCTGATTTCTGAACAGCAACCGGAAAGCTACAAGACTGTAAAATGGTGTCTGCAAAGTATTGAGAGAAAAAAATAACAACTGAGAATTTTATTCTCATTGAAATAAACATTCAAGGACAAGTTAAAGAAAGATCAACAGAAGAAAACTAAAGAAAGAAAATGATGTAAAAAATAGAGGAGAAATTGATGAAATAGAAAATAAAGTTACAATAGTGAAAATCAATCAAGACAAAAGTTGATTCTCTGAAAATACTAATAACATTAAACACACTCTTTAAAGAAGTGAGAAAAAAGGAGAGAAGATACAAATAACCAACATTAGGAATGACCAAAGGAACATTACTTATAAAGTAGAGATTTAAAATAGAAGATAATATTCTGAAGAACTTTACACCAATAAATTTGAAACTTAGGTAAAATAGAGAAAATCCAAGAATAAATATTCAATTACCGAAGCTAATAAGAATTACAAACATAAACGGACAAATGGTATTACAAATTCTGACAAACGTTCAATGAACAGATAATTCCATACTTCAAATTTTCAGAAGAAAAGAAAAATTGGAACTCTTCCTATGTCACTTTATGAAGATAGCATAACCACGACAACAAGATGAAAAAGGAACAGTGTAAGAAAGAAATTTCTAAGACCGAACACACTTATGAAGATAGAGTGATGACAGTCCTGAACAGCATTTTGGCAAATTAAATCCAACAATGTATTAAAAACTAACACATTCTTTCCAAATGAAGTTTTCTCCAGGAATACAAGAGCAATTCAACATCTAGTTAATAATACTGTACTATATACTTGAAATTTGCCAAGAGAGTAAGTAGATCTTAATTGTTCTCACAAAAGAAAAAAATGGTAACTATGTGAGGTGATGAATATGCTAATTATCTTGATTGTGGGAATCATTTCACAATGTATATGCATTTCAAAACATCACATTGTATACCTTAGATGTATGCTAATTTGTCAATTATACATCAATAAAGCTGGAAAAAATTTAAATTTCTTAGTTTAGAATTTGAAAGCAATTTGTTTGACGTGAATTTTTTGGATAACACATTCAGGTCTTTCAGTAATTGGCTGTACGATTTGATTTGCATTGATAGTAGTCTGGCACTGTCTCCACTGTTATTCTTTTTTAGTGTGTGTGCATTTTCTTCCAGTTTTTAGAATGTAGTTGTAAACATACTATATACACATATAATTTTGTGTCCTGTTTTTCCATTTACATATTATAAATACTTTCCAAATTAATACATAGTCTGATAGTTCAGCCTAATATTCAATTCAGTGTATTTTCTGTTACTTTGATCATGTCCCTATTCTGAACGTTAAGCCATTCTACCTTTTTTTTAAGGCAAGTTTGAAGTTATAGGTGGTGTTCTGAATACAATAAATAACATTTTTCCAAAAAAAATCTAAAAAGTAAAAATTCATAGTCATCTTTAAAAATGCAGAAAAGTCATTTAATAAAATGAATAATCATTTATGATGAGAGGGAAAATCTTAGCAACTTATGAGTAGAAGGGGATTTTTAAAAATTGATAAAAGGTGTCTTCCAAAAACTTAGAGCTAACATGATAATTGTGAAATCTTAAAAGCATTCTTCCTAAAATCAAGAACAAGACTCACCGTATTTTTCAACATAGTTTTGGTGATTCTGGCCAGTGAAGTAAAATATAAAAGGAAATAAAATATGCAAGAAATAATTAAGAGAAAACAAAAAGCTAATGATGCTATTCCCTATACAAAACTTCAAAAGAATCCACAGGCAAATTATTAGAATTAATAAGAGAATTTAGCAAAATTGCCCTGTATATGATTACTATATAAAAGTTCATTGACATCTACATTTTAACAACAGATATTTTTAAAATGCATAATTTAAAAAGGTGAAATTTAGCATTCTGCTTCTTTGTAGCTCAAAGCAGCTTGAGACAGATAAGCTAGAAAAAATGGTTAATACACAAATTTATCTGAGAGCTGCTAAAGCAATGAGGACTAGAGGGGCTAAGATTCTGAAGAACAGAAAACTTGAGAGAGGTGAGCTGATTCAGCTGCTTTTCCGCTGTGGACATTTGCCAATTCTGGATGCAGTCAAGAGTCTGAAAAGCCGAACTTGTCCTGGAAGAGAACCAATGTTGGAAAAATCAAGAAACATTCCAATCGTAGGTAATTATCCCAGAGAAATGGAAACTTATGTTCACACAAAACCTACACATGAATGTTCATAGAAGCTTTATTTATAATAGCCCCAAACTGGAAACAACTCAACTTTCCTTCAAAAGGTGAATAGTTAAACTCCGGGACATCCATATAATGAAATATTATTCAGCAACAAAAAAACAAACTATTGATACACACAACTTTGATGGATATCAAGGGCATTATGCTGAGTGAAAGAGACCAGAAATAAAGGAGTACATTCTGTTTGCTTCCATTTATATAAAAGATCTTAGAAAATGCAAACTAATTATTGTTGATAGAAAATAGATCAGTTGTTTTCTGGGGTTGGGGTGGTAGGAAGGGAAAGGATGGGATTACCAAGGGAATATGGAAACTGTTGGGGGTGATGGATATATTCTTTGTCTTGATTGTGGTGATGGTTTAATGGGAGTATACGTATGTGAAAACTTATCAAAATGCACACTTTAAATATGTGCAGTTTATTGTATGTCAATTATACCTCAATAAAGGTGTTAAAAAATAAGGTTAAAGAAAAAATACAAGTTGTACATAGATGCTTTTTAAACAATTCTTTATGTGTGTTATGCCTCAATAAAAAGTTTACTTTAAAAGTAATTTAGAGTAATTTCTGAAAACTGAACATATTTATCTAATTTTAAAGCCAAATATGACCCAAATTTTAAACATGTGTGACAGATTCTCTCAATAAACTTTAATATGCTATAAAATGGTGTATATTTAGCTAGTTATTGCAATTGAATTAAACACTTGCTTTTACACCATGATCTGGAATGCTATTTTATTTGAAATATGAAATAGTTAACATTGAAAACTCACCATATATCACTATAAACCAGCATTCTGTGTAATGACCATCTAGTCATTCATCCTTGTAAGTGAGCATATGGCTCTTCCCCTTGCATAACATGTTTCTCTGAAATACTCATAATATGTGTACATTATTTGAAACATACACAGTATTGTGTGACATTTCCCTGTGGAAGTGAACTTGCTTTTTATTCATGTAAAATTCAGTGGGAAGTGAGCTTTGGTTGAACCAAAGTTCAAAACTCTACAGTCTGCCCACTCCTTGATTAAAATTCATTTACTCTGAATTTACAAGTTTAATTTTTATTTTACTTAGTTTAAAATTTTTGATATTCTGCCTAGAAAAAGTGAGAACTACTTTTCTAATGTAGTAATTCTCAACCATCTTACCTACTACAAAACACATTGTGGGTGATGTTCACATGACCTATACATTTAGTATACACGTTGAGATCTAGATATAACTCTGCCTCCTTCACTACCGTTTAGGAAAGCCTATCAGTATGCAAGTGAATGAAAGCATTGTTTTCATAAAGATAACCTTGAATTCTCTCTATTGTATCAAGAAGAAATTCATGCAAAATTTTTGATACTTTTATTATTAGCACCGGATTACTTTTTTTTTTTTTTTTTTTGTGAGGAAGACCAGCCCTGAGCTAACATCCGTCGCCAATCCTCCTCTTTTTGCCGAGGAAGACTGGCCCTGGACTAACATCTGTGCCCATCTTCCTCCACTTTATATGGGACGCCGCCACGGCATGGCTGACAGGCAGTGCGTCGGCGGGCGCCCGGGATCCCAACTCGCGAACCCCGGGCTGCCAAGCGCGAACTAAACCGCTGCGCCACCGGGCGGCCCCACACCAGATTACTTTTGAAAACCCTTACAACTAATTGCACACACCAACAGTTAATCGTGAAACACTACTGTGTGCCAATACTAAGGTTGTGAAGTCTTATCCTAATGTCAACTTCATTCTTAACAAAATCTTAGTTTTATGGCAAGAAAAAATTACTTCTGAAATGTCATTTTTAAATATATTGACTCTTTTCCTCTTCACCTTTCCTTCCTTTCCCTTCTCTTCTCTTTCCTTCCTTTTCATTTTCCTTTTACTGTGTCTTTTCCTTTCTTTCCTTTCCTTTCCTTCAATACTCTTCCTTTCCTGAACAATACAGCTCTGAAGTTATCAGGTGGGGCAATGGAAGGTAGCCATCCACACTAGTGAGTCGAGGGGAAGCTGTGGTGGCCATGATTAGGGTATAAGAGCACCACCTGGGTGAGAAGTGCATCTGCTTAGGAAGGCTGCCTGGCACAGGATACCCAAGCCCAAGCAGGATGAGGAAAACATCCACATGTGGAATCACAGCCCAAGTAGAGTGAGGAGGGTATCCCCATGAAAGGGAGGGGAGCTCTGCATGGGTGTCAGCCCAACCAAGATGAGGAGGGTATTGTATGGCAAGATGGCCTGCTGGGAGTAAGCCAGAGTCTGAGCCCCAAGGAAGGCATTTCTGTAGAGCAAGAGTCTGGCATGGGGTGTCAGAGCCTGCGCAAGCTCAGGAGGGCATCTATGAGGGGATGGAGGCAGCCTGGCATGGGGTCTGAGCAGAGTAAAAAGGACATCCATGCAGGGAAGACAGACCAGAGCAAGGAGATGTTGGAGCTAATATTTGGTGAGAAATATGTTCCAAAGAAGGAAGCTGACACAGTGAGTCAGAACCTAAGTGGGTAAGAAAGGCATGACATTCAAATTTCAGTGACTACAAATAAAGTTTTATCAAACAACAACCATGATCATTCATTTCTGTAATGTTCATGGCTGCTTTCTTGCTTCAATGGCAGAGTCAAGTGTTTGCAATAGAGACCTTATGGACCCAAAAGTCTAAACTATTTACTATCTGGCCCTTTGTGAACAAAAATTTAGAATTGTTACATCTTCATGGTAGGTATACTCTTTTTTCTTCACGAAATATTTCTCTTATCTCAAGTAATTTTTCCTGTCTCAACATCTACATTGTCAACTAGGAGTATAGCTATGTCAGCTTTCTTTGAGTTTTTGTTTGCATAACATATCTTTTTCCATGAAATGTTCAATGTCCTTAAGGTGTGTCTCTTGTAGGCAGTATGTAATTTTTATTCAATTTGACAATCTTGTCATTTAATTGGCATATTTAGTCCATTTATATTTAATATAATTATTGATGTTTGGGTTTATATTTACTAACTTGTTTGCTCAGTGCATCATTGATATTCTTTTTAATTCCTTCTTACTTTCCATTGGATTAACCAGTAACATTTTATTACACCGTTTCCCTCCATTAGTTTGTTAGTTGTACATTCTTTTCATACTCCTGTTGCTTTTGCTGTATAACAGTGGTATATAAACTTCTTAAAAAGCCAGAGAGTAAATATTTTATGGTTTAGGGACATACAGTAACAACTTTGCCGACATACTGCAAAAGGAAGTAGACAATGTGTAAATAAATGAGTGTGGCTGTGTGACAATAAATCTTTATTTAAAGAACTGGTAGCTGGCCCACAGGTTGTTGTGTTCCAATTCCTGTCCTAGACATTAAAACATGCACACTTGACTTATTGAAGTTCAATATGAATTAGACTACTCTTATCTCTTCTCAAAGAGTAGTGGGACCATAGAACACTTTAAATCCATTTGACATTCTCTTGCCTCTGTTGTCATTATTATTTTGTATTTTAGTTCTCTACTTTTTTAAACTTTTTGGTTTTAAATAATTATAGATTTACAGAGAAATCTTGCAAAGAAAGGTCCAGAGAGGTCCTGTGCACCCTTCACCTTGCCTCCTCCAAATTGGATAATTTGCATAACTATAGTACAATTTTGAAACCAAGAAAATGGCATCGGTACCATTCACAGAACTTATACAGATTTTCACAAATTAAACATGCACCCATGTGTGTATGTATGTGTGATTCTATGCAAGTTTATTATATGTGTAGCTTCATGTAACTACCACCACAATCAAGATACACAACTGTTCTGTCAGCATGAGGTAATCTTGTATTAACACTCGATAGCCACACTCACTTCCACACCCCTATCACAATGCCTAGACCCTGGAAACCACTAATCTTTTCTCCAGCTCTATAACATTTTTTATTTAAGAATGCTACAAAATGGAATCCTTGAGGTTTGTCCAAGTCATTACATGTGTTAATAATTTGTTCCTTTTTATTGCTGGTAGTAACCCATGGTATGGATGTGCCACAGTTTATTTAACTATTCACCTATCATAGGACATTTTGGTCATTTCTAGTTTTTGGCTATTATGAATAAAACTGCTATGAACATTCTTGAACAAGTTTTTGTGTAGACATCAGTTTTAATTTCTCTGGGGTAAATGCTCAGGAATACAATTGCTGAGTTATACAGTAGTTGCATGTTTAGTGTTTTAAGGAACTGTCAAACTATTTTTCAGAGTGACTACCATTTTATGTTACCACCAGAAATGTATAACCCAATTTCTCTGCATCTTCTCCAGCATTTGGTGTTGTCACTAGTTTTTATGTTGGCCATTCTGAGAGGTGTATAATGACATCATTGTGTTTTTAATTTGCATTTCCCTAATGGCTAATGATGTTGAACATCATGTGCCTATTTGACATCTTTATATCCTTTTCAGTGAAATCTCTTTCATGTATTTTGCCCATTTTCTAATGGAATTGCTTTTTTACTGTTGAGTGCATAGAGAGTTTTAAATATTCTAGATATGAGTCACTTGTCATTTGTCACATATGTGGTTTGCAAATATTTTCTCCCAAGAAAAAACTTGTCTTTTCATCCTATTAACAAGATCTTTTACAAAACTTTTTAATTTATATGAAATTCAATTTATCTAAGATCTCTTCACCTAGTTCTGGATCTTGGAGATTTTCTCGTATATTTTGTTTTAAAAGTTTTATACTTTAAACTGTTACATTTAAGTTAATGGTCTATTTTGAGTTAATTTTTCTATAAGATGTGAGACAGGTTGATGTTCATTTTTGTACCCATGGATGTCTAATTGCTTCAGCACCATTTGTTGAAAAAGCTTTCTTTCTCCACTGAATTGTTTTTGTACTTTTGTGAAAAAAAAAAAAGAATCAGTTGGGTAAATTTGTATGGGTCTATTTTGGGGTTCTCCATTCTGTTTCATCGGTCTACAAGTCTATCCCTCTACCAATACCGCATGGTCTGGATTACTATAGCTATATAATGTCTTGAAATCAAGTAGGCTGATTCCTCTCACTTCATTCTTCTTTTTCAAAATTGTATTAACTATTCTAGTTCCTTTACCTATCTATATACATTTTAGAATAATCTTGCCTATAACTACAAAAGTCTATGGGATTTTGATAGAAATTGTATATCAATTTGGGGAAAATTGACATCTTTACAATGTTGAGTCTTTTAATCCATGAACACGGTTTGTTTCTCCATTTATTTAAATCTTCTTTGATTTCTTTTGTCAGTATTGTGTAGTTTGCAGTAAACAAATTCTGTACTTTTTTTTAGAATTATATCTAAATATTTCTCTTTTTTGAGCAATTGTAAACAATACCATATTTTTCATTTTAGTGTCTATTGTCAGTATATAGATATATAATTGAATTCTTTAACTTTTATATTGCATCCTGTGACCTTGCTGAACTCACTTATTAGTTCTAGGAGATTAATTTTGTAGATTCTTTAAGATTTTCTATGTAGACAATTGTGTTATCTGCAAATAAGGACAGTTTAATTTCTTCCTTTACAATCCATATGTGTTATCTTTCTTTCTCATGCCTGACTGTGGCTGGCTAGAACATCCAGCACCGTGGTGAATGAGAACGGTAAGAGTGAACATACTTGCCTTGTTCCTGATCTTAAGTGAAAGCATTGAGTCTTTGATCATTAAGTATAATGTTAGCTGTAGGTTTTCTACACGCACTTTTTCAATTTGAGACAGCTCCTTTATATTACCAGATTACTAAGAGTTTTTGTAACAAATGAATGTTGAATTTTGTCAAATGCTTTTTCTTTATCTATTGATACTATTGTATGATATTTTTCTTTAATCTGTTCATATGATGGATTTCATTGATTGATTTTCAAATGATAAACCAGCCTTTCATACTTGAAATAAATCGACTTGAACACAGCATGCTACTTTTTTATAAATTTCTGAAATTGGCTAATATTTTATTGAGAATTTTTTGTCTAAATTTATGGGAGATACTGATCTGTAGTTCTCTTGTTTTGTGCTGTCTCTTCTGGTTTTGATATCAGGATAATACTGACCTCATAAAATGTGTTGGAAAGTGTTTCACCTTGGTTGAATTTTGGTAGTATTTGATTTTTTAGAAATTGATCCATTTCTTCCAAGTCATCAAATTTATACATGTAGAGTTGTTTGTAGTAATCCTCTGTAATCCTTTTAATGGCTTCAGGATCCGTAATGATACTTCTTGCTTCATTCCTGATGTGGGTGATTTGTGTCTTCTCTCTTGTTTTCTTTGTCAGCCTTGCTAGAGGATTATCCATTTTATCTTTATTTTTTAAAGAACCAGCACTTTCGATCATTGATTTTCTCTATTGTTTTCCTCTTTTCAATTTCATTGATTTCTGCTCATCTTTATAATTTCCTCCTTCTGCTTGCTTGCATTTATTTTGCCTTTCTTTTTCTAGTTTCTTCAGATAGGAACTTAGATTATTGATTTGAGGTATATCCTTTTTTCTAATGTAAGAATTTAGTACTGTAAATATCCCACTCATTACTGTTTTAGTTGTGTTCCACATATTTCTGTATGTTGTATTTTTATTTTATTCAGTCCAATATATATTTCTTAAAACTTCCTTAAGACTTCTTCTTTGACCCATGAATTGTTTAGAAATGTGTTGCTTAATTTCCAAGTGTTTCAAGATTTCCCTGTTGTCTTTCTGTTATTGATTTCTAGTTTGATCCCATTATGATCAGAGAACATACTCTGGGTGATTTTAATTCTTTTAAATTTGTTGAGGTTTGATTACGACTCAGGATATGGTCTATCCTGGTGAACAATCTGTGGGTCCCTGAAAAGAAAGGGTATTCTGCTGTTTGGGGGTTGAGTATCCCATCATATTGATTAGATTATTTCAGTTGATGGTGTTATTCAGTTCTTCTAGATATTTGCTGATTTTTTTGTCTAGTTGTTCTATAAATTATTGCAAGTATAGTTTTGAAGCCACAAACTATAATGGTCAATTTTTTTATTTCTTCTTTCAGCTCTAACAGTTTTGTTTCATGTATTTTAAAGCTGTATTTGGTGCATTCACATTTAGGATCCCTCTGTCTTTTGATGGATTGAGACTTTTAGCATTATGTAATATACCTCTTTGTCCCTAGTAATTTTCTTTGTTCTGAAGTCTACTTTATATGATATTCACATAGTTACTCCTGTCTTTAAAATCAACATTCTCATGATATATCTTTTTCCACCTTTTCATTTTCAAACTACTTATGTTGTTATGTTTAAAATGAGTTTCCTGTACACAACAAAGTTGTCATTTTTAAAAAAATCTACTCTGACAATCTTTTCCTTTTAATTATGTATTTAGACTGTTTATATTTAAAGTAATTATCAATATATTATGGCTTAATTCTGCCATTTTGTTGTTTGTTTTCTGTTTGTTTCCTCTCTTTCACATTCCTGCTTCTCCTTTCTTGCTTGTCTGTGGCTTACTTGAGCAATTTTTAGTATTCCATGTTGATTTATTTCCACTGCTTTTGAGTATATTACTTTGTATCTTTCTTAGTGGTTGCTCTAGGTAATAAAATATAGATATATAACTCATCTCATCCTGACACTTAAAGTGAAATATTAAAATATGACTTCTCTCAGCCTCTTTATCCTCCCCCATCTTTGCTGGTACCACTGCTATGAGAGATTGAGCCCACCACTGCCACCAGGTATGGGTCTCCTAACTAGGTCTCTACTGGCTTTTCTCTTCCCCAGACCTTTGTCCAGAGGAAGCAAACTTTTCTGGGTGTTGTGTTTTGCTTTGTTTTGTCTATGTCTGTTGGCCATTCTGATTTGTAGGTCTCTGTGATGCCCAGTCTGGAATATATGGGAGAAAAAAAGAAAAGCCAGGGAACTCATTGCAGTGCCATTCTTCAAATTCCAAGGTCTCCAGATAGTCCACCTTCTTCTTTCCACCTTTCAGAGTCCTTTAGTGATTGTTTGTTGAATTATTTCCAGGTTATTTAGGTGTATTTAAGGGGCAGGAACAGGGAAAAGTGAGTCTTCACCGACTTTCTTGGACTAAAATACACAAACAAGCTGATTCTTGTTATTCACAGCAGTTTTCTGTCAAGTTACCACAAACACTGAGTTAGCAAATACTGAATCATTGCTGGTAGCCAAAATAAAGGTTCCTGTGAGTCAGATTTGTCAACCAATCAATACATAACCTTATCTTTTGTGTGTTTATGTTCAAAGACACCTTACTTAACATATATTGTTGATTCATTAACATTGAACTCCCAGCCAACAGCACTATAACTCATGCCTGAACAAAGCTTATCTAGCACACTGTAAGCTCATCCAACATCTCTGTAAGGCATGTCATAGCTTTCTTGCACTTAAGAACACTAGACAACATTTCAACACTATGCTTGCGGGCCATTTTAAACAGTGAAATCTCCGACAGAAAGCACAAAAATGCAAAAAGCTGGCACTAAAGAGACTGCAAAAAAGACACTTGTTTATAGTCTGAAAGCTGAAACAAGGAGGCAGAGTGTTGTCTTGTTCACCCTCTGCTGGGGAGATGCACCTGGGGTGACTCAAATTTTTCACTGCTCTTCACATGAATATATCCACAAATGACTGTGAAAATGTCATGAGTATTGATTTTAGGATTACAAATAAATTTAGTGCATAGACAAATAAAAAAATTGGTCAATAATGAGAATCGACTATATATAACTAGGATTAGGGTTATAGTTAGAATTATGTATATTATATACTAATGTATATTATCTAATATCAATATATTCACAATATATTGTTATTATTATTGTTATTATTATTATTCTAGTTGGTATTCATTTATATTAACCCACATATTACCCTTTATTTCTTTCTATATTTCCATTTTTCTGGCTGGATTCATTTTCTTTCTTGAAGAACTCTATTATTTCTTTAGTGAGATTCCAGTTTTGATTGTCTGGAAACATCTTTATATTACCTTAATCTTTGATTGTTTTCTTGCTGGTGTAAAATTCTAAGTTATCAGGGTTTTTTCAGCACTTTAAATATGTCATTCTATTATCTTCTAATTTTCATTGTGTCTGTTGAAAAGTCTTATTTCTCCTTGAAGAAATGTTTCTTTTATTCTTATTGCTTTTAAGATTTTCTCTTTATCGCTGATTTTCAACAGGCTTACTATGATGCATCTAGGTATAGTTTTCCTTTTATTTATTTTGCTTGGGATTGATAGGGTTTCTTGAATCTGTGGCCTGACATCTTCAATCCATTCTTTTTCCAGCTTTATTAAGATATAATTGACATATAACATATTTCAGTTAAAAGTGCACAATGTGATGATTTGGTACATACACACATACATATATGTATGATTTCCACAATAGGAACACTTCCATTACATTACATATTTACCATTTTTTGTGTGTGTGTGATGATAATATTTAAGATTTACTCTCTTAGCAACTGTCAAGTATGTAGTACAGTATCTTTAATTCTAGTCTCTATGCTGTACATTAGATCCCCAGGACTTATTCATCCTAAAGCTGGAAATTAGTGCCCTTTGACCAACATCTTTGTATTTCCCCTACCCTGTAGCCCCTGGCAACCACCATTCTACTCTGTTTCTATGAATTCGGCTTTTTTAGATTCCACATGTAAGTGAGAACATATAGTATTTGTCTTTCCCTGTCTGACATTTCACTTAGCATAATGCCCTCAACATCCATTCATGTTGTTGCAAAAGGCAAGATTTCCTTCCTTTCCTTCAATCCATTTTGGAAAATTCTTGGAAATTACCTCTTTCTCCTTCTCCTGCTCTCTTCTGCTCCTTCTGGGACTGTAATTACACATACATCAAATATTTTCAATTTGTCCTGAATGTCTCTTATGATCTCTTCTGCATTTCCTATGCTTTTTTTCTCCTTGTGCTTCAGTCTGGATATTTTTAATTACTTTTCAGTTTACTAATTGTCTCTGCTGCTGTACCCAATCTGTTGTTATACTTTGTTCTTAATTATTTTATTTTTCAATTTGAGAATTTCTATTTTAAATTTTTCTATTTCAGTTTTCTGGTAAAATTCTCCATTTTTTCCTCTACTGTCTTGAATACACTAATCACAGGTATTTCATATTCTACACGATAACTCTAATATCTCAGTCACGTGCGAATCTATTTTCATTATCCATTTTTTCTTTTGACCTATCTCTTGGCATGTCTGTTTTGTTTAAGTTTTGAATACTAGACAATGTGTATGATAAATATTTGAGGCTTCATATGATGTTCTCTTCCTCCAGAGAAGGTTTCGCTTATCCTCTGATAAGCAGATACAGTGATAACAGATCTTCCTAATCCGATCAGGGACTGAGATTTCCAGAGTTTTGGTTTCAGCTTTGTAAGTCTTCCCCTAACTCTGGTTCATCTCTACTTTTAGGGTGAAGTGATCTCTGGGGACTTGCTGAGATGCTGAGGTTTCAATGGGGCATTTCCTCCTTGGTGGGTGGTAAACTGCAATTCTCATCTTCTTTTGTCTTCTTAAGAAAATTCTCTGGAATTTTCATTCTGTCCTTCAGACCTTTCTTGCCCTCTTGCTCTGCACAGTTCAAGAATTTGGCAAATGCTTAGAAGGGAAAACTGGCCATATGTCAGGCTCAGTTCAATGCACCTCCCTTCTCACTGGGTTCTTACTGGCTATTCAAAGCAGACTCAAACTCCAATTTTTGTCTCTCTTGACCCATAAGATTGCCAAAAGTTGTACTTATTTCTGTGTCTTTTGGCAGCAGTCCTATGTTCTGGCTCTCTGCCAAAACAGCAGACTGAGAAGAAGCACATGCTATAGAATTCTCTCTCACCACACTGTGACTCTCTTCTCTCTGTTACCTCTCAAGTACTTTTTGCTCAGAAGTTGTTTGATACTTTCAAACATATTTTTAGTACTTTATCTAGCTTTCTGATTGTTATGAATGGGAGAATTGGTCTACCTCAAGCTATCCTGTCATAGCCTGAAGAAATCTCCTAACTTGCTCAATTTTTATATAGTTTTAAAGAGGTCCTCTGTTATTATCCTTTCCTAAAATTATACTCATTCTTTGTAACAAATTTTCACACCAATCAAACCATTTTATGCATATATGACAGGACTGCTTATTAGCCATGCATTTCAAATATTTCATAAGGACAAGCATTTTATAATTTGTAGGCCTTTTTCACTTTTAGTTATTTTATTCATATCAAAAGAAAATTCCAACTATAGCTTTTAGAGGGAAAGCTGACAATTTCCTCCATTTGTTTTTATCAGCTATATATGTATATTGTGTCACCGTAAGAATACATAGTGACTAGTTATAACACAAGCTCTTCTCAGATATGGACCATTAACCATACATTGAAGTAATGAACCTAATTGCAGAATTATAAAGTGATGTAAATTTCATAGAATTTCATCTATCATGGATTTATGTTTGGTGACAGTTCTGAAATGAATTTGTTCATCAGGAAGAGATTCTGGCAGTGCCAGTTAGTCTTCCTTCCCCAACTCCCCATTACTTTTAATTATGATGAAAAACTAGAAAATGAGAAGGTTAATAGGAAATATTTCACATTTGAGGAGCATGCTAATGAATAGCCAAAAGGCAAAAAGTTTTAAGATGAGTTCAAATTAAGTCAAAACTACGGGTAAAAATAATGAGTGAATGAATGAATGAGTGATCAAGCTGTAGAAATCAAGCATCAAAGCCTCATCCCCCATCCTTGGCACATTTATTCTCTTATAAAGATTTAATTTTCTTAAGTGAATTTTAATTCAGTCTCATATGTGGCCTTTTAGTCTGGTATCTCATTCTACCTGAATTACAGAGAAGTTGGTGGGGTCAAAGCTATTGGCCAATCATCCTGAAAATAATGTAAATGTTCTGTTTTAAAATTTTTTCTCCTACACATTTTCTCCACTGAGTGTCTAAAAAATTATATTTTCAGCAAGAAATTCTTATCATATCATTAATATCATATATATCTTCTATGCTTTATGTATACAATATATATTTTACTTTTCATGTAAACATATATCATTTATCTATATGTAGAATTGCATAGCCTTTCTATTTCTGTTAAAACTACTTCAGAAAATTTAAACCAAATCTTCCCATAGCAGTTACTTTTCATGATAGATCTATTATAGCAAAACAAACAGTGTCATTGGTGAAAGGAATGTCAAGCTGCTTTTGAATTGACTGAACAGCAACTGATGTCCTCAAGGATTCTAGTGTGTTATGACCCTGCCCTGCCAATCTGTTTAGCTACTGACGCTTCACCATATGGGGTCAGAGCGGTGATTTCTCACATAATGCCAAATGACCTAGAAAAGCCTGTAGCATTTGCATTGTGAACACTTGCTAAAGAATTAGACACAGATGGGGAGGTTTTACCTTATATGTTTGGATTTGTTGTCATTAAATTACCGACTGTCACTTCTATGTATACTCTGGCCATCATGGGTACTGAGACTAACTTCTGTTGGGGTCTTTGAAAATGTGAAATGCTCCACATTGGCTTGAACTTGGTAGTTTATAGTGGTACACATGATTCTATAAATCTGAAGAAAAGGAAGAACAAAAAAACCTTGTTAGCCAAAGATGTCCTAAGAGACACTTTCCTCTAAGAGGGAGAGAGATCTTGGATATAAATATGGTAGTGGAAGAAAAAGTAAAGAATTCGATGGGTCTCAATAATCACTTTTCTACACGCCTGCTCATATAGAATACTTATTTCACAGTGCCATGTGAAAAAGTACCTTAAATGAAAGCAAATGGTACAGAGGATGCCAAGGCGCATGTGCAAGACGTCAGGATAAAGCAGTTTCAGTGTGTACAGGATTGTCAGTGATAGCAAAGTGGATAGACAAAGTGCATAATATTTGACTTTATAGACGATTAAGGGCAACTGTTGAGTGCAATGTACAGAGAAACAGATAGTAGTTTCAATGAAGGGAAACAGAAGTTGTTGCTTTACCTAATACTACACATCGTATTGAAAATGAGGATGTTAGAATATAGGTAACGACAAAGATTGCTGCTGACATTAAAGAGGTTTTCCTTAGGGTCAGAAAAGCCAAGAAAATGTGAATAGCACTTCACAGACATGCACTTTAGTTTGGTTTAATTAAAATAAATGGTGGAGGAGAAATGAGTGCCTCTGAATTACATGGGGGGGGGGCAGCTAATTGAGAGAGTCACAAGGCATATTATCTGGCTTTGATTGAGAAGACATAGACATTTTTTCACCCATTGCCCTATGCTCTCCTCTGTTAATTTTCTTTCATTTCTCTATTGGTTTGCTGATGAATGTATTTTGTTCCTCCTTTCATCACCTATCTCTTCATGATACACAACCACCTGACCTTGGTCTCTCCTCATAACTAGACCACCACTACAACAAATGCTCACCATAAAATTGTAACCTTGAAAAACGGATTCTTCAGTGAAAGGTGGCCAGTGTTCTCCATTTTCAAGAATCCTGAAATCTGTTCAGGATATGAGAGTTTGAAAGGAGAGAGGTTATCCTGAACTATTACACCCAGTCCAGAAATGCTGCCAAATCCCTAGTGATGAGTAAACTACCATTTCATTTTCAAATAGCTTGATGATGTCTTGTTCTACATGATTTTGCATCTAGTGAGCCTGCAAAATACATGCGTTCCAGTTAAATACACACTAAATCTTCTCATTCTGCTGTCTGGTGTGTCATTGGATAATTTGTTTTTGGCCTTGGGTTAAGGTCTTATTCTCTTTCACTGATGAGAATATTATCTGTTGAATTCTGATTATGCATTAAATTCCCCCAAAGTTTTCCAACAAAGATTACAATTCTTAATTTGATCATTTTAGCATAAGCAAAATAATATTATTTTAAAACTATCTGTGGTAACAGTGATTAATACAAACACTACAGAAGCCTAATAAACGGTGTTCTCTTCATTTCTGAAAAGAATTGAATCATAAGAGTACATGCTAGTCTCCGTATCACCAAACCCCAGAAATCATTGTATGTTGCCTTTTCTGGAGTTAAAAAAATTAGCCCTTTTCCTAAGCCTGCCTGATAGTTTGTACTTCCCTCAGAATACTACCTTTCCTTAATGCTTTCTTGGATGAAAGAAAGTGCTTTATGTGAACAAGCTAAAATTTCTTTAAGCTTAAAGAAGCAGCTCTAATGAGCAAACTGCCTTCTGGAAACACTGCCTGGAACAGGAAATGTAGAAGGCATTATGAGGATGAGAAACCTGCCCAAGTGGAAATCGTTACACGGGGAAGGGATGGTGTGCAGAAGCATAGGGCTGAAGGAAAAATCTGAACTCGTCCACTTAAAATTGGATAGTATCCCTCATAAAAGGAGGTTGGTGAAGGTAAGAAAAAAATGGGACGAACCCGTCTGTACTTTGCATATATGTATGCTGTCTTGCATATTCTTTTATAATAGTTCACCAAGGGCTAAAGTTATGTGTTTCCAGGGCCTACTTCTATGCAAATATTTCTACTTGTAGTATAGCTTAAAATTACACATTTTTCTGCTAAGAAGATAACTGTGCGCCTGTTGGCATGCAAAAGAACTACTTAGGTGTAGAAGGAAACATCTGTGTACAAAGTCAACACTTGAATTTACATTACAAGATTTAAGAGAATGCATTTTTCCAACACATCAGCCAAGATTAAACTCCCCAGTTCCCACTACTCCCACTCACACAAAGTGTTCTCACTTTGTAGATCCAGTAGCCACACTGCACTTTCGTAAATGACATAGAGGCATCCTAGTTGCAGTCTCTGTCTGGTCTATTAGGCAACCCAAGTAAAATGATTGCTATATACCAAACTTTCTTCTTTAGTATGCATAAGAGAAAGACAGAGTTTGTGAAGAATGAGCTATGACATAAGACTCATGGGTAAATATGGGCCAGTGGGGAAATCTTTGGCCAAGCAATCTGGTAAGGCCCAACCTCCCTGTGTGGGTGTGTGTGCACGGACATTCATTTACAAAACTCTGACTTATCAGACTTATTTACAGAGCTTTTCTGGATCACTTTAATTGCATGACTGACTCAAGAAGCCCTTGCTGAGCTGTTAAGTATCTGAATTGGGTTTTATAAATTGATTCATATCTAGAGTGTTTGGGGAGTGATTGTCAATTACATGATTTGTCAATTGTGTACAGAAATGTATTTTTGAGGAACACATTCTTCTGAAATTATGGTTATATACATGCATTTAGAATATATCATTCAATCAAAAAATGGCTCCCAAAACTGACTTCCCTATACTTTGTGACATAAAATAGACCATTTAATCATTTGGGGGGCATATTGAAGTCACATATACACATATACATCTTCCTAGTAGCAGCGCTAAGAGAATTAATCTTTATAAAGCACACTGGGATTCTAAGATGAAAGGTTATAAAGAAACACAAATTATTAAACATCCCAATAAATATGCTCATCATGAAAGGTGTAAGACTGATGAGCATCATGCAGTTTATTCCTTGAGGTCTTTCTCAGCTTTAGCTATTATTAAAGGAAGAAACTAATGTTATTGGCAGAGTCAGGTACTTTAGAAGGCTAACTGTCTCCAGTGCAATTGTAATTACGTGCACACACACACACACACACACACACATAGGCACACACCTTAAGGCAAATAATTTGCTTTTTTCATCAAGAAATAACAGAATGCCTCAAAGTCAGGCCCCTCATTTGGTTTAATACTATCTCTACTTCATGACTTGTAACACAAGTTGGTATTTTTTACTTCATAATACTCAGTAAGATTTAATTTTAAAATGTATGAGTTACAAAAATTGCACCTTCTGAAAGATATTTTGAGAAATAGGTAACTTTCCCTTGTATCTTCTAGAACTACATAGGAATGAAAACAAAATGGCTGAAATGCAATTGTACCCATTTTCATGTCCATAGCATTTAATATCTGAATGTGTTGGTGCTAATCCTGTTCTGCTGCTTACTCGCTATTATGACCACAGACAAGTTTTTAAACCTTTCATTTCCTCCTCTGTAAAAGTGGTTAAAATATCTCTCAGAGGCACTGTGAGCTTTCAAAGAGATAATTTATTTAAAATACATACTGTGGGGAATCAGAATTTGCCACCCCAAAATATCTCTTTGGCTTGATTATTTTTCAGAACAAAAGACAAGGAAGAAACTTTGACCTTCCCCTCACTGCCTAAAAGAATTTAAGATAGAAGGCCTGTTCCAGGAAGGAGCTATCATCAGAGATAACTCTAGTATAATATGAACTATGTGTGGAAGACAGGGAGGAACCTAGCAAGGCCCATTTGATCCAAGTCCTCTCCATGTCCCATTGTCTCTGCAAGCCATGGCAAACATTTCTTTACCAAATATTTGCTTTTCCATCCTCATGTGAATTGCCTTCCTCCCCTTTGAAGTCCCAAACCACTACCCCCAACATCCTCTTTTGTCTTTAGCTGAAGGTGGTATTTAAGGTGGTGGCTTCAGCCATTTTGGTGAGTTACTCAGTTTTCCTGGGTTTCTCCCATGTATACATGTTATTAAACTTTGTTTGATTTTCTCCTGTCATTCTGTCTCATGTCAATTTAATTCTTAGATGAGCCAGAAGAATCTAGAGGATAGAGGAATATTCTTCTTCCTCTAAAGTACCATAGTATTTGGCACATGGTAAGCAGTGAAATGTTGTTACTGAGCAAGGGCTCTCTCCACCCGATGCACACAGAAGCCAATACTGTGGTACTCTGGTCTTTGAGAGAAGAAACAGTTTATTACACAATCGACTGGTAAGGAGACAGAAGGAAAGTCTCTCAACTCTGTCTCTTCAGGGTATGGGGTAAAGTTTAAGGGACCAGAGAGGGCAGGCTGGTACATGGAAGTGCTGGCAGGATGAGTTTCCATTGCCAGATCAAAAGTTTCCCTTCTGCACATGCTCTTGGCTGGCTCACAACCCCTGAAAAATAACCTTAACATTCTATTGTTAAGATGGGGTCAGCACAGTAAATGAGGGTAAAGTCGCTATGTAGATTTAAGTCATTGCCTTCTCTACTGATGAGAGTTTCTAGAAATTTAGTCATCCTCTCCTACCTGGCTCAGAGAGGGAGGCACCGTTACGAACGGAGATTTTTCTTATCAATGAAAATTTCCCTTTCAAATGGGTAACTTCTACTAGGTTTTCAGAATTTTCCCTGCGTCTGCTACTTTTTTAAAAAAATAATCAGCCCCAAATAATTTTTATACCAAACAGACATATTTTAGGGGAGCAAACTCTGTTCCTGGTCCTGTGGTTACAATAGGTGTTTCTGTTCTTGTTATTAGCAGTATCGCTCCTACTTTTACTGCTACTGCTACTACTAATCCTACTGCTGCTACTATTATTACTGCTGCTGCCACTACTACTTGTACTGCTACTCCTCCTCCTACTGCCCAATAATACCTCAATTAAAAGTCATATTAAAGGGGGCCGCCCGGTGGCGCAGCGGTTTAGTCCGCGCTTGGCAGCCCAGGGTTCACGAGTTCGGGTCCCGGGCGCCCGCCGATGCACTGCCTGTCAGCCATGCCATGGCGGCATCCCATATAAAGTGGAGGAAGATGGGCACGGATGTTAGCCCAGGGCCAGTCTTCCTCAGCAAAAAGGGGAAGATTGGCAATAGATGTTAGCTCAGGGCTGGTCTTCCCCACAAACAAAAAAAAAAGTCATATTAAAGTATCTTAGGGGCCGGCTCGGTGGCATAGCAGTTAAGTTCTCGTGTTCTGCTTCAGTGGCCCGGGGTTCACTGGTTCGGATCCTGGGCACAGACCTACTCACCACTCATCAAGCCATGCTGAGGTGGCATCCCATATAGAAGAGCTACAACTCTACAACTATGATACACAACTATGTACTGGCGCTTTGGGGAGAAAAAAAGAGGAAGATTGGCAACAGATTTTAGTGCAGGGCCAATCTTCCTCAAAAAAACCAAAAAACAAACACAAAAAAGTCATATTAAAGTATCTTAATGTGTCTTAATATAAGCAATTCATAGGTTTCAGACAAAGTTGCTGTCAAATTATAATCTTTGTGTAGTAGGCGCCAATCTGACTTTTTTTTCCTCACGAGGACTGACTGCGTTCTTTTCTGGAACACGTTGAGCTTTCTGCCTCTGCAATACTGTCAGCACAGACTGCACAACGATATGGTAGACAGGTAGCAAGTCAGGCAGGAATACAAAAGGGCACATAAGTTAACTGCAACAACAACGACAAATATTCAAAAGTGTCTGTCTTCTTTCCCTGATATCAAAGCCGCAAAGAATTTTGCCTTCAGCTTTGTGAGAAAGCCACACACGTAACCATAGAGTAAAATTCAGGCTGTTATCAGTCAAATAAATCTCTTTCATCAGCTTTCTGAGAAACATGCTACAAACCTAAAGACACAGTTTACTTCCATGAAGTGAGTGAATGTTTTATTCTCTCGTTTGGACAAGGACATAGGAATTTCCCAGGTAAACAAGTCCTCCTATTAAACCTTGCTGTCTTACCCGATCTATGTTTGAAGAAGGGAACAGTGCAAGCCTTTTGTCAGTGCAGAAATGTGAATGAACTTTGGCTTAGTTGGACCACAAAGAAAGTAACTTTGTGTTTATGCTCAATTCCTTTGCCATTTGCAATAATTGTTCTTTTAGATTTGCATTTGTGCAGGCAGATGGAGAGTAGATTCTAGGGAACTATTTGTCAGGAAGCCTAAATGGAAAGTGGTTAATATTTAGAGAAGTCCAACTTCTGTGCCTAGATTTCTTAATTTCTAAAATGAGAGTGTCATAACATTTAGCATCCATATATAATAGGGCTGCTAGGATGATTGGGTTAATAATTTAATGAGGTTTGAGATCCTTGATTAAAAGGTATGATGTAAGGAAAAGTAATGAGTGCAATTATGCTATCAAGCAGGAAGAATCCCAATTTTCTTCTGTGCAATAAACCTATAATGTGGACCAAATTTTCAAAGGAAGGTGTAACGGGTATGCTTACCAAATTTCATGTACATGCGTTATACCCTCAGAAGCATATAATTGCGTATGCAAAATGGATAATTGCATACAAAATCACCCATTTGTGTGTGCAATTACCCATTTTATGCACACAAATGCTTGTTTGAAAATCTGGCCCTAAAACTCTAGCAGTAGAGAAAAAATCAGCTTGCACACATGGTTTCTGAAACAGAAATTATGGCCTGCCTTGACTATATAACTGCTGTCAAGTATTTAAGCTGTCTTCTTTTCAGAGTTGAATCAGAATGTATTTCCAGACTGCATAACAAGACAGTAGCATGAAAGATATTTTTCAAAGATAAACATAGAAACTTTTTATCCAGCTGCCACTGAAGATGCTGATATAGCTTGTGACACTAGCAGCCAGTGATGAGCGCTGTGTAATCACTGCTGGGTATAAGAGGCTATTGTATGTAGAGGAAAAGGGCATCATGTTTGATCAAAACTGTGAAGCATTATGTTTTAAAGATCCCCACTTTTCCGTGGTGTAGGATGACTGAAAACAGCCAGTTAAATATTGGTCTATTTAAAAGTAGACTGTTTTTTTTTTTGTTGCCTAAGAACTCTTTGAGAGTTCTTCATTAGCAAAGACCCGTCTATTACCTAAATAGCTTCTGTAGTGTATACGGGCCTATGAGAAGAAAAAAATCAGAGTGAAGGGTGGGGATACTTTACAAAATTAGCTTATAAGCTTATAATTTGAAGTTAAAACATTATTTATCCTATCTGTTTCTTTCAACAGAATAATCCATTGTTATAGAAATTAATCTCCATAATTCCCATCTCAGGCCTGGTTATTTCTCCTTAGCTATACTGCTCTAGCTATACTTCTATTTTCCTAACGTTTAATTCACCTCTTCTTCAACTCTAAGTGGCTTCTCCCCATTCAGATCACACTTGCTATCTATTAAAAAGTCTTTCATTAGGATATGTCAAACTTCCCAAAGTGTTTCCTTTCGCAGTTTCCTTTTGGCCTGTTATCTGAGCTCAGTTCATGTCAATCTCTCTGCTCCTTTCATCTAGTTTTCTCACTTTTAACTTGATGTGTTTTACCAGGAAGTCCCTATCATCCCAAGCCTGGCAAACATTCTTCTTCCTCCTTTTCAAAAACCTCTACTATGTCACTAAAATTCTCCAGATTAAAAAGAAGTCAGATGACAACTACTCCCCCAACCTATTTGTTTAATCTTATGGGGATTAACTTCATCTCACAAAAATCACAAAAATTGAAAATGGTGTAGCCTGTGTAACTATAGATTCTCGTAGCTGATGCATTATTACATCGTAAGTCATACATATAAAAGGATTCAGTTTTTGTTGTTTTAATGCAAACTCCTGTGGAGGAAGAGAGGCGGGGAGATAGGCAGACTTAGTATCATATACGTACTGAGTGTACTACCTGCCTCAAGAAAATATTAGCTTTTATTTCAAAATCCCTTGACCAATTACAACGAGCCTCCAAATATATTACCCCATTCATTCCTGCTGACAACTCCAGCAGAGTGTAGATGAGGTAGTAATAGAGTCATTTTTAGACATGGTAAACTGAGCCTCCGCAAGAATCTTACTTGACTAAGAGAATGTGGCTTACTAGTCGTAGGTCCATGATTCTGATCCAGATTTTGTAAACGGCAGAACCAGTTTACAAAACCCTTCTCCTCCGTGGTTCCGCCACCACTTAAATAATTATACATGCACAGAACGAACAATGAATACTAGCATATTCTTATTCTCTATCAGAATCATCACAAGTCCCTGATGAATAAAATTACTAAAGCTGCGGGAATATCTTGAAAGGAATTAACATGCAGCGTTTAAAAGAAAAAGCTTTGTCCAAAAAAGATACAGCTTGCCTTTATTCGCTAAAGACTTTCTTACAAGCAGAGATATGAGCTTAATTTCTATAGGTTGTTTTACTCCCAAGTATAACATTTTTCCAAAGTCAGAGAGCAGATCTCAAACTCCTTTACAAGTAATACTGTGAGGCAAGAAATCACATGCTCAATCAATGCTTTAGTATTGTAAGAAGGGAGAAAATATGTTTTTATCTTGGTAACTTCAACTGTAGTTGAAATGATTTCTACAGACATGAAAAGAAAAATTGTCCTTGAGACAATACAAAATCTAATAGCCCATTTGTGTAGCAGAAATCACTGGTAGATGTGAACACCATGACTTAGGAGCCATTTTCAAGTTCAAGACACAATTTCACTTGGCATGTGGACAAAAAACACCAACAAGAGTGTGTAAAATATACCCCTTATGATCTGCAGAATATCCTCTAGAGGAGTTTAAGCAGAAAAGTTTTAATGATCGTAATATATAGATGATAGTTTCCTGATCCAAAATGTAATGTTTATTATAGAGCTGAAAAGTTTATATCCTGCAAATAAACTTATAGGAAATTACTATCTAAATAGAAAACATAAATTTTTAGCATACCAATTACAATTAAGAGTAAATTGACCATGTCTATATATTCTTTTAAATTCCAACAGAAATACTTTAAAAAATTTGTATAGTGTTTTTAACTGGATTCTCTGTGTAAACATTTGTGCATATGATAATTTGTGACAGTATGTAATACTTTCTTAATGTCACTTTTGAAAATTCTCAGCTCTCAAGAGAGCATCTTTTTAAGGAAAAAACATTTATGAAAGAACTACTATTCAAATATTGTCATGTTTTCCTTTGAATTATCTAACTTCAAATCCTGATTTTGGAAGGAAGGAGTGTACAAATAAATAAATACATTTAAATGATAAGTAAAATATATACATCAAGATTGCTGTGTTAATCTACGATGTGGTGAAAAATTATCTAAGACCAATGTCAGAGACCAATTTGTAAATATAAGTAATATTAATTAAATATAGAGTACTTGTTTCACTTTATAAAATATTATCTGGAAATAATTGCAAGCTATTGTCTCTTTTATACAAATATGCTCATTCACTACGAGAAAAGTAGTTGAAGATAATACCAACTATTGTGAGGAAAGTAATCAAGTAAGCCTGCTGAAACATCCTTTTAGCAATTTTTATTTTGGGAGTTTAAAATGAGAATCCCAGCATATCAGTTATAAGTCAAAATGTGGTAACAGTTGAAAAAAAATTTTGAAGCCACATCAAGAGGTTCTACTGAAATTAAAGCCAGGACTTACTAAACTTAATTGCTGAGGATATAGTACTAATATGGGCAGGATTCACTTCTCTTCTATTTCCATGACTACAGAAAGCAGTTCTCATACTAGCAAAATTGGGCGCTGGGTGAAAGGGGGGGTGGGGATCAGTGTAAATCCATTCCTACAACTGAAAAACACAGCTCACAGTACACATCTTATTGATGGTTCAGAAGCATTTCTTTATACACAAGGCATCATGTTATTATTTGAGTAAACAGAAATATAGGAAGCCTACAGAAAAACACAACGTTACAAAGATGAAAAAGCAGAAGGATTTTGCAAGCTTAGGAAATTTTTAGTGTTTTTATAAAATATAATTGGAATTGTTTTGTACAAGTGAGATTACAGCAGGCATAGAGAAGATTGATGGGGTGAAAGTGAAGGCTGTAATTTAGCTCTTGTCATCCTTCAAATGTGTTTTGTATGGTGAATGTGAGAGATTTGGTTTCTAGCAATGTTGTTTAAAATAAGAATGTATGGGCTTTTATCTAGATGGTGGGAGCACTGTTAGTAACAAGGGTGCAGCCTAAACGAAATAACACAAGAGTGTCGCTGAAGGCCCTGTCACATCCCACCAACTTGTGGTGATGGAGCCATGTGTACTGGTTTCATCACATCGTCATGTGCGCATATGCAATGAGAGGAGATATCTCAAATCTGCGTATCAGGTAAACAGTAAACTTGCCTTTATCCTCTCAACATCCCCTCTCACTCTCTCTTCCTGGCCCTTCATCCCATGACACATACACTTTGAACACACACACATGCACATACACGCACTATCAAAGCTGGAGACAGTATTCCAGGCTGAGTTGTAAGTATACACTCCAAATGTGAACAATCATGATCCCCTAACTCCTGAGAGTTATCACTCTTTGGGGGAAAAAAAAGAAAAGAACATGAGTTATCTGTTGCCATAATAATGCTGCATAACAAACCATTCCAAAACTCAATAGCCTAAACTAATAACCATGTAATGTTGCTCATAAGTCAAAGTGTTGACTGAGAAGTTCTTCTCATATTGGTTGAGCCTGACAGAGCTCACTCATGGATATGCAGGTCACCCGGGCAACGTTGACCTGAGCGAGAGCTGTCCTCATCCGGCGCCACTGGGCTGAAAAGGCTCTGCTCTAAACGGTCTCATGTCCTCCAGCAGGACAGCCTAAGTGTTAGGATCCTAACCTAAAGTTAGATTGGGATTCTAAAAAAGAGGCAGGGGTCCTAAAAAAAAGGTAGAAGTGTTTGGGGCCTCTTGAGGCCTAGATTCAGAACAGGCCCTTCACCTGCCACATTCTATTGGCCAAATAAAGTAACAAGATTAGCCTAGATTTAAGGAGTGAGATAATAAGCTCTTAACTATTGATGGGAGGAGCTGTAAAATCACATTGCTAAGGGCATACAGACCAAGAGAAGTAGAGAATCAGGCCATTTGTGCAATCAGTGTACCACAAGAATATTCTAATAAAAAAAGATCCCAAAGATTCAAATGTCACCCAGAATTGGAATCCTCCAGTTTACACAAGGTCTGAACACCAATGAAGCAGGCTTTCAAACAGAGGACCAGAGCATGTCTTCCCCCAGATATCTGCATGACTTCCTATCTCAAATCATTCACTTTTTGCTTGAACTTCATCTCTTCAGAGAGGCTGTCCCTACACACCCTCCATCATAACTAGAATTATAGACCCTCTTCATGCTCTAACATTTTACCCTGCTTAATTTTCCTTCCTAGCACTCATCACTACCTGACAGACTATTTGTTTTTTAACCTGTGTCTCCCGGCTAGAATGTAAGTTCCTTGAGTCCAGGAATTCTGTCCATCTTGTCCACTGCTGTATTCCCAGCACTTAGAACACTCTGGCAGAGTAGATGCTCAATAAGTGTTTGTTGAATGAATGTCTTAACAGACCAGGAGTATTGAGGTCCCATAGGCACTGCTTCAAGATCCAGGCATAAAAGCCACAAGGCCTATTGGTAACTATATTTAGTTCTGACTTGGGCACTGGCATACAATCGAGCTATATCTCTGTTTCTGACTTCTCTTCAATACGTCTCATCTACAGATTCTGTTGTGATCTGTCTTGACTCTGAAGTATTATGTCATCTCAATGCATTCTATTTTGACTCCCGCCCACAGCTAAGCCCTTAGTTTTTTTAACAGTAAATCTATACGGTTCTCTGTTTGTCTAACAATGTTTCTTGCTTTAGGAAGATGTTATGGAATGGTGAGAAGACTGTTTTGTGAGACAAGGACCTGGGTTCAAAGTTCATTTCTGCTTTGGTTGTGACTTTGGAGAACTTACTCTATTGAGACTCATTTTTCTTAAGCCTGTAAGATAGATGATAATACCTACTATACCTAAACTTGTAGTGCTCCCTTTAACAGAAACTCTGGTCTGCAGAAGTGGACTGCTAATATCCATGTTTGTACTAGATGACCCTCCTCAATCATATTTGATTGGCCCAAATCGAGACCAGATTGAACCAATCTGCTTCTCTTCCTATCCACCCCCATCCTTAGAACTGGAAATGAGGTTTATGAATTTAGGATATGTAAACTGCCCTCTTCTGTCATGGAGTGAGAAAGATAAAGCAGACCCTCAGGGAAAAAAAAAATCAGAGGCAAGAAATGGAGGGAAAGTTGCTCCTGGTTTCCCGATAACTTTCAATTTTCTCCTTCCAATTCTTTTCCAAGGCTTTTCTATTCACGTCTTTGGGTGTCATGAAACATTCCTGGTTCCAAACAATGAATACCCCTTTTCTTTGTTAATCTAATTAAAGTTAATTTCAGTTATTTACAACCAAAAATATCCAAATCAGTATATGCACTCTTTGAATTGTTGCCAAGATTAAAACAGATAAGGCCTGAAAAATGCCCAGCAAGCTGTACATTAATTATTATCATTTCATTCAACTAGAACTATGCCTGTCCTTAACCCTGATCTGTCTATTGCTTCTACTTGTGTCCTCAATGACCCTGCTCACTGCTGACTTAGCTGAGACTGGGCAGATTGTTGTACTGAACTGTAACCAGATTTATTTAATAATGGATTCATACATATATGCCTTGTGGATTTATACCTATATACTTTGATCCATGCACTTTTAAAGGAGATGCACTTACTTTTTTTTAAGCAGACATACCTCAGAGACGGATCACATCTGATCTCCCTAGAGATCTTGCTAGTATCTTCACAGCAGCCAGTCTGGTTGAAACTCCAGCTCTGCCATTTGCTAGCTCTGTGGAAATGGGTAAAATACTTAATCCATCTTGCCTCTGTTCCTTCTTCTGTAAAATGGGTTTAACAATAGTACCCACTAAATAAATTGTTGTGAGCTTTCAATGACTTAACATGTGAAAAGCATTTTAGAACAGCTCTTTTATATTGAACTAGTTTGCTCCTAGAATACTTTGAATCCTTCTCAGTCAACAGATACCTGTCAACAGACTGAACACACCCTCTTTGAAATACACTTCATTACTTGTTCATAGGATTAACTAAAATCCACAGATATTAACACACCCAGTCTGATTAGTCCTGTTATTTAAATCCTTTTAGTACCTGTGGAAACATTCTATTCTTTTGCACTGCCTGATAAGTTAGATTTGCATGGAGAATATTCTTTCAGGAAAATAGATCCCCTTAACTCTCCCATAAATTTCTTTAGGACAGAAGCTGTATCTGAGGTATTCGCTTCCTCACTGCTGTTTTTAATTATGTTTTATATTTGATTCACAATATTTTCTCACCGTTCACTTAATCAAAAATATATGTTACTTTGAGCCATTATATAATTTAGGCTTCATTATCATTGTGTTCCTGCAATGTCTTAAATCTGTAGCAAAAGTGAAAGCGTAGGCTTCATGATACATTGATTTGGATTTTTTTTTGTTTATTTGGAGTGTGCTCATGGTTTATAAATGCCACCTCAGAGGTTTTCTCCAAGTGAAAATCTCTCCAGAGATTTTTATCTTCAGTGTGGTATTCTTTTAACTGGACTCGGTTTTATTGTATGTAATTAAGACTGCAGCACTAGAAACAAAATTCCCTAGAGGTCCGATCAGAGTGACAGGGAAATGTACCCTATGGGGCTCCTACTCCTGTAAATACAGACTTTCTTGGGAAATATGATCTACAGTGATATAGCCATCCCAACGAAAAATTTTCTTTTAAAACCACAATTTTTTTCAGCTAAAATATTTTGGCCCAGTGTCAGGCCTCATAATAGTTTATAGTTTATTGTTCTAAAGAGATCTAGAGTGAATTTAGTTATTACATCCCTATAGATGTGGCCTAACAATATGTTGATTAAGTGTTTCTGCCCTGATAAAAGTGGTTGGTCCTTTAAAGATCATTTGCTCTGTTGAACTGTTTGGTAAATTCTTTAAGCAGTGGAAAAGGCCATCTGTTTCTATTTCTGCTCTCCTGCTGAAATTATGACTTTGTTTAAAGGGATTTTTGCACATGGTAACTAATTTACAAAAAAACCCCACATGTATTAGTTCCAAAATTTTGAATTTATATATAGATTTGTTCTATTTGAAGTTTATGTTTGTATTATCTTAAGAATAATGGTTTATATTGCTACACACTATTCTTTGCTTCTTGATCATTATAAACCTCACCAGAATTTTAGATAATTTTAAAGTAATTGTTACGTGATAGACAAAGAGAGGTCTCTCATATTCAGGCAATAACCTTAATTAGTGTTTAGTTGAAGTCCAACCTATTCACCCAGAACTGTACATAGCTATTCTTTCCATACTAAGCCCAGATGTTCGGGCTATACTTTTTTCAACCATCTGGCATTTAAATACCATAAATATATAATAATGTTACCTGATATATTATCATAAATAAATATCACTGTAACAGTTTTCTAATATATTCTAGACCTCTAGTCTCATTTATGTGTGTTTTTACCAAGGATTCTAATTTAATGATTTGATCTACAAGCTCTAGGCATAATAAGAAAGTGATTCAAAAGTTTCTTGGATGTTCAGAGTATTTAAATAATATCTACCTGTGGGCTAAGTATTCTGAAAAGTTCATTTCCATCTTGTGTGGCCATATTTCTGAAAGACTAGACATATCTTCTGGTGTAAAATGTTTCAGACAATATAGTGGAGAAATAGAAACACTTATTTAATGGGTGGGGGGAATTAAATTGAGATTTTTCTTGGACACAATTTAGTAACGCATATCAGGGCTCTTAGAAATTTATCTTGGAATCTATTCTTACGAAATAATTATGTACGTGTAACACACTTTATTTTATACAAGGATATCTGTTACAATATTGTTTACAAAAATAAAAACTTAGAAATAGCTCAAATGTTGGAAGGCTATATAACTTGTCAATAATGATTATCTCTGGTAGCTGGGATTTGGAGTGAATTTTATTTTCTTCTTTTTGCCTTTTGTACCTCATTAATTTTCTACAATGAATATTATTTTATATACCGAAATGGAAATTTTCACTCAAATTCATGCTGTGGTAGCTTTTCTGCTCTTGATTCCTGGTTGAAATACCCTTGGCATGAGATGATTTAAAAGGTCAAAGTCCTGATTCCTAATTCCTAATTCACAATGATGTGGTGTGTGTGTGACCTTGACTAAATCCTAAAAGATCCCTGAGCTTCATTGCCTTATCAATAAAATTGGTTTAATAATAGGTTATATGCTTATATGCGAGCATCTAAACCATATCTTAAGGTCCCTTCTAGTTGTAAGATCTTAGATCATATGAAATCGTGAAAAAAATCACAATTTAAGGAATGTAAGAAAAAGGTTGTTGATATTAATATGACAACTGACAGCATGGGAGTAAATCTCTATTTATCATTTAAAGAAACATTTTTTGTCAGCCCCAGAGGCTGATTTACCATGAAGTTAATTTACACTTCACATGGATACGTGTGTATGTAAAATTTGAACACGTAAGATATTTTCATCACAATCTATTATGATCACTATCTTTTCCCATTCCATCTTTCCTTCACATGTCCCCTTCTGTGAGGTGATACTGGAGTGGCTGTACATTTGGAGGATATAACTGAAGGGAAATTAAATCATGGATATGCCATTTTATCTGCGATCTGGAAAGACAATTTGAAATGTTTCAATAAATCACATGAGAAATTATAGACTCTTGGATTTAGACATGTGTAAAGGATACCTCTTTTATCATCTTAAAAATTATTTGTTTAAACAAAATTCAAGTAAAAACCAATAAAATAGAGATGATATAATAGAAATAATTTGATATCATGAAATTAATTACAAAAAATTTCAGATCAAGCCAAAGCAATAATTCATTAAGAGGAAGGGCTATTCGTTTAACTGAAGTAATAAATAGACTCTTAGATTTTTGATAATTCAATTAAAAAGGAATGAATCATAATCATGCTGGAAAATATTTAAATTTCTCACTGATTTGACATGAGTTACTGACATTGATAAAAGTAACAAAAACCTCAAAATCCATCAGTAAAACAAGGACACTGGTGACAAACTGGACAATGAGTGCTGTCAATTCTCAGATTACTTCGGAGTTGTCACTACACAGGAAAACTTAAAATGCCCTTGAAATCTTACATCTGACATATGAAAAATATTTCATAGAGGTTTCCCAAATTTGACAATATTCTAAAATTTATAAATTAAAAAAGTTCTGCTTCCTTTATCGGAATTTTGTCATGTTTATGGTATTTGACAGGTTTTTTAAATGTGTAATTTATTGCAAGTTAATTTATCATTCTGAGTAAATATTAGCTTTTATGCTTAATTTACATACTTAATTGTAATTGATATTCTGTTTCTTAAAGATGATCCTCCAAATTATTTAAGCTTCGGGTCTCAAAAAACCTGGATCTGCCCATCATACGATTTTATTTTCTGTCATTAATTTTTCAGGTTGAAATAGAAAAACGTGGAAAATCTAAGTTCATATTATTGACTAGACCACTGTGAAAGAAGACACAACACTAAAAAGAAGAATCACCTACTACATTAGTGATTTCCCCATTCAGCATTGGTAATTCTCTAAAGAATAGTAAAGACAGATTGTTGAAGTTGTTGATGGTCTTTGCACCTAAAAATCCCCAAAACAAAAAATTTAACAAAACAAGTGCTGTATCATTTATGTCTTCCATTTTAGAATGACCAAGGCTGCTTAGAATGCAAAGTTGTTTAAAATTGGGGATTTTATTTTGCAATGAATTGCATACAAAATCAGAAGTGTGAAAGCTAAGAAATGCCATGGTAACTGAGGTATAGGAGAGATTGTGCTACATGTTATTAAAAACATAGTTTCTAACTGTTCATTAAAATTGATTGAACATTGTAACTTTGGAACGTGCATTGGAATTTAGTTCAAGCAGTTGTATTCTTTATGACACAGGATTTTCCTCATCAGGGCATTTTGGTTTCTTTTATATGTGCATTCTCAACCCACTACTTTAAATATTATACATTCCATTTTTCCAGAAGTAATTACTAGATCTTAAAAAAAAGAAAATTGATTCTTATGTGTATTCCAACACTGCCTTATAGAAGACTAACTCAAGGTTTGACAATTATAAACTCTCTCAGATTCTGTTCAAGAATGCTAGAGTAGGGGCCACCCAGTAGCGCAGCGGTTCAGTCCGCGCTTGGCAGCTTGGGGTTCGTGAGTTCGGATCCCGGGCGCCCGCCGACGCACTGCCTGTCAGCCATGCCCTGGCGGCGTCCCATATAAAGTGGAGGAAGATGGGCACGATGTTAGCCCAGGGCCAGTCTTCCTCAGCAAAAAGGGGAGGATTGGCGACGGATGTTAGCTCAGGGCTGGTCTTCCCCACAAAAAAAAAAAAAAAAAAAAAAGAATGCTAGAGTAGTATAAATATGAAGGAAAAGTGCCTTGAAAAATACTCTGGATTAGTGTTTTGGTTTTCAGTTAAATTATTTTATTAAGGCTTTAATTCTCTATATGCATTTGTGTAGGCTTTTTCTTCTAATTATCGGCTGCACCAAAAAAGATCACTCTGTAGTAGAGTGATGGCTGTGATACAAATTCTTGGTCCTAAAGAGGGTGAACATTCTACTTCTGTGATAAGTACATATCTTCGCCTACAGTGTGACTCTTCATTTGTATGCTTAATAAATTTTTAAAATAATAACTACTCTATGTAGACCCAGCTCTAATACTTATGGGGCCTGGAGCGAGAGTATAAATAAAGGTCCAAGTACCATATGTGTAAATATTTACAACTTATAAATCAATGTAACAAATATATCATCATAATAACAAAATTTTAAATGTATAAAGCTATATTTTTTATATGACTGAAAGTGGGCAAAATATCAAAGCTGACCATATTTATCATTATTCTGGTCTTGGGTTAGCAATGTTTAGGTTAGTAATACATACATAATACATAAATTATATTTCATTCCATAAAGTTTATTTTTCTTACCTTTATTTCAGTTTAATCACTATTTTGTAATTAAATTTTCACATAATTTGTTGGCTATTGACACTCCATCTAAAGAATTAAAAAATAAAGTGTTATTGTATTCAAAGTGTGCAAAATTTGAAATTATTTCCTCAAAATCTAAGAAGTAAATGTATAAAATAAAAAATCAGATTTGGTTTTCATATATGATTGCAATAAATTATTTTTCATCTAAAATATTCAAAATATTTATTATATTTAAATTACAATGCAAATTATATTGATGAATAGTAAAATTTTAAATCAAATTTAACTGGATAAAACTGAAATTTTGTCACTTTTGCAAATAAAAGTAAATTTTATTACATACCTCTGTAAGTAAAACTATTCACAATTCTACTACTCAATATGAATCAATATCACATTTAATATGTGTTATATCTATACCTCCATAATTACAAATTTATGAGTTATTTATCATTGCAAGATATTCCTCAGCTGCCATGTGTGAATGTCATGCTAATACGTGAATATTTTCAAAGCTATAAATTTGAACATGCAAAGAAGCAATAAAATGGACACTTGGAACTACTGGGAATTTATGCTTTTGTTTTGCAAGAATGTATTATATTTGTGATATCTGAGAGGAAGGATTTTATTTACTTTTTATTGAGTTTATTGAAATAGGAACAACACCAAGATCCTAATATACTGGACTCAGCCAAAAGATTTGAAAAGAAATTTCACCCAAAAGGAAATATATAAGGCAAACAACCATATGGAGACTTGTTCATCTGACTAATAATAAAAGTAGTAATCATTAGAATAAAAAGTGTTATTCTACTCCTATTAAATTAAAAAAATATTTTAAACATTTTTTAAAGGCCTGATAATGAGAGACTATGTAGGGAAACGCATATTCACACTTTTCTGGTGGTGAAGTAAATTAGGCCAATTATTCTGGATAGCAATTTGAAATTTAATCAACACATCAAGAGACACAAAATTGCTCATATTCCTTCTTCCAATAATCTAATCTCGAAGAATTGCTCTGTGAAATGTATTCAAAAAAGAAGAAAAAGTCCCTGTATGCAAAGATGTATATATATTTGTATTAGAAAATTGGAGACAATATTAATGATTCCACAACGAGGAAGGATTAAGTAGATTATGCTACATCAAATGTGCAAAACGTCTATTAAAAATGGTAAATAAAAAACTGTAGCAAATGAAAAAAATGTTTTCTAAGTGAAGAAACAGTACAAAACTGAAGGCAGAGTATGCTTAAATGACATAAAATATTCACACATATGGCTAAAGACTTGCCAGGGAACAGAGACTTAAAAATAGCTGTAAGAATATGTGCAATTTTTTTCTTTTCTAACTTTTTTGACAATATAAGTAATTTCATTTTAATTTGCATTTATACCCAGTTTACATGCTACTGCCTATCATTTCAATATGCCTAGTACCAACCCAGAAAATATCATGCTCCCCTATCTTCTCTTAATAACTATCCAGCAAAAATCTCAAGCTTGGATAAAACCAAATATCCACTATCTCACACCTACACACAGGCAGCTGATTGCTGCCAGAGGAAACAATATGACAAGGATTTTGGTAGGACTCTAAATTAATGATCACCAACCTCAAGTTGGCCTCCAACCACTCTGGCCATTTTAATGATGTATTTTTTCTCAGTTGACCCTTCCATACACTTCAATGATTATTTCTAAATTAGCTGATTGACCCCAAATATCTGACCTTTCCTCCTTCTCACTCATTTTCAGCAGATTATTTCCCAGCGAAAATACAAGCCATCTAATAGGAATTCTCTCAATTTCCATGCATCACATTTAAAACTCTACCTGAATCTAAGATACAGCATAGCATAATGGTTAAGAACATAAGCACAGAAGCCTGACCTCCTGTCTCTGAAGGATAGCATTGTCACTTACTAGCTGTGTGATTTGGAGAAAGTTATTTAACCTTCAATTCTATCTCCTCACCAGTAAGATAGGGATAATAGTCCTATATAGGATTGTTACAATACAAGAATTTAGCTTCATGAATATATTAGAATTGTATCTGGCATATAATAAGAATTCAATAAATATTAACTATTATTATCTGAACACATTCTTTTCACCTTTTATTTTTATTATAATACATAAATAACCATTCACTTTGAACTGTGATTGAATTCCATCACCTCATAACTGTTCAAGAACATTACCCAGTGGAATTTTCTTTTTATTACCATATTTTCAACCACTTCTTCAGTAGAGACTCTTTTCCATCAGCATTTAAATATGCTTAGTCATCTTCCTCTCATAACCAATTTTCTCAAAATAATTGTTTCTACCAGTTGTTCTCAAACCTGAGCATGTATCAGAATCAACTGCAGGGCTTGTTAAAACAGACTTCTGGACCCACTCCCAGAATTTCTTATTCAGTCCGTCGGGTGGGGCAAGAGAATTTGCATTTCTAACAAGATTCCAGCCCGGGTATCTGCTACTGATCCAGAGACCACATTTTGAGAACTTCCGGTCTATACACTCACCACCCACATACTCTTACCTCTCACAGATTTCACTCCAGCACATCTTTAGAACTGGTCTATATATTATCAGCAATGAGCTCTAGGTTACCATTTGGATACCTGTTTTGCAACAAT
The DNA here is from genome assembly GCA_031878705.1 of Tapirus indicus. Classification (NCBI taxonomy): domain Eukaryota; kingdom Metazoa; phylum Chordata; class Mammalia; order Perissodactyla; family Tapiridae; genus Tapirus; species Tapirus indicus. The sequence goes on along the minus strand of CM062942.1, from coordinate 82,893,834 downwards.
TATCACTTACTCTTTTTTTGTCCTAGAGAAAACGTATTGTCAATTTTCACCCTACAATTTGTTGGACATGATTAAAAACAAAATAACCATAAACCCAAATGATGTTGACATCAAAAACACATAAATAGCAGCAACTTTCCAGGGCTCCAGATAAACAAAAGCAATTAGAATACATTAAAATGACATCAAAGACATCAAAAACTATAGCGTTCTCAGTGATTTGGACCATACTCATAGAGTCAGAATCAAATTATTCTTTTTTTATAAGTCTACAAGGTGATATTGATGCAAGTGGGCCTTAAAGCACACTTTGAAAAATCGTTGACTACCAAGATAAAACCAAAAGTGTAAATTTGGGTTAAGAGCTTATAAAAGATCCAGCTCCAGCAGATTGATAATTTTGTGAAGTATCTGTTCAAAGTTTTTGCCTATTTTCCTATTGTCTTTTTTCTCATTAAGTTGTAATAGTTTTTCATATATTCTGGGTATGGGTCCTTTGTCACATGTATATGCTATGAATATCACTTCCCACACTGTGAATGGGTTACCTTTTAAAGTACTTTTTTGTGTGTGTGTATGAGGAAGATTAGCCCTGAGCTAACCTCCATTGCCAATCCTCCTCTTTTTGCTGAGGAAGACTGGCCCTGGGCTAACATCCATGCCCATCTTCCTCTGCTTTATATGGGACGCCGCCACAGCATGGCTTAACAAGTAGTGCCTCAGTCTGTGCCCGGGATCCGAACCTGCAAACCTCGGGCCACCGAAGCGGAGTGCGCAAACTTAAACACTACGCAACTGGGCCAGCCCTACAGTACTTCTTTAATGGTTTCTTTTGATGAAGAGAAGTTCTTAGTTTTAATATAGTCCAATTTGCCATTTTTTTTTCTTTTAAGGTTAGTGCCTTTGGTATATTAAGAAATATTTGCCTCTTCCAATGTCAGGAAGATAGATGTTCTATATTTTCCTTTATAAGTGGCATGATTTTATCATTCATAATTATTATACTAAGTCATTAGGAATAGATTTTGTTGTGTGGCAGTGATTTTCATATGTCTTAGACTTGGAAATCCTTTATAGTCTTAAAAATTAGTGAAGTTTGCAAAGAGCTTTTGTTATGTGGTAAGTATTTATTGATACTTACCATAATAGAAAATAATAATGAGAAAATATAAAAATTGTTAATTTATTCATTCTATTAAATTAGTAAAAAACCACATGTTAACATAATTAACATATCTTATGAAAAATAATTGAATTTTCAAAACAAAAAGTCTATTTAATGAGAAGAGTAACATCGTTTTTTACATTTTTGCCAAACTCTTCAATACACGACTTAACAGAAAACAGCTGTGTTCTCATAGCTGCTTCTCTAATCTGTTACACTATGTTGTTTTGGTTGAAGTTTACAAAGAAAATTTAGTCTCACACAGACTGTAGTTGGAAAGAGGAAGAGTATTATGCTGATATTTCAAGATAATTGTGGCTTGTCTTTGATACTATACTTGACAAGTGGTAGTTTTTTAAAGGCTAGTTGTAATACAGAATCTGAAAAAACATCAATGAATTTTTTGTACTCTGCTACTTTAACAGCAATTGATGTATCTTGCATGTTGCATGGATATTTGACCTATGCATGATTTTGTGACATCATATATTGATCATTTGGAAAATACTTAATCATTGATTTATGCAGATATTTCAAATGTTGACATATTTTTCAATATAATATTAAAAAATCACATTAGTTACTATCACCACAGATCTCATCACAAAAATATTCAAGTACTTGGAAGATGTCAGGTTCACGGTGGTGGATACAACTTTTCCATAATTCCAATTTTCACTTGAAGATCACGATTTATCATAGGCAATAAATACTATGAGTTGTTTATCTTCAAGTGACAGGCTGACTTCATTTATCTTCAGGGATATGTCCACCAACTAATAAAGTCTTAATAACCACAGATTGGCAATCATTCTTCCAAGTAAGTATGGCGTTCCATGTAAAAAGTGGCTACTTCAGCTGGCAACTCAATCACACAAGTGTTTTTCCTTGAGACAACCAACATACTTCAGCATACAGCTGAAATAATTACATACTTTCCATTTCATCACACAAAATATTAAAAAGATGTATACTAAAAGTTGAGATTTAATAAAAGTAGTATTTTTACTGCTTTTTCAAGGCAATTCTTGATTGAAACTGGATTTAGGTTTTTACTGTGAGTGCATGGTGGTAAACAATACAATGAATACTAGTATAATTTGCTGTCACTAACTTGATTGGTGCTAAGGTACCATGGATTTTACCTCTCACTTCTTTTTGTACCGACATTGCAAATGTCAACACAGTGAAAAAAGGTAAAGAGTGCCTTAATATTGTTATGAAAATAGTTTTTACCTCAAAGATTCCCTGAAAGGATTCTGGGAACTCCCAGGGGTCTATTGTCCACACTTTGAGAATCACTGGTGTTGTCCTAGATGAATATTTTTCCATATAGATATCCAATTGACCGTGCACAATTTACTGAAATGTCCCTTCTTTCTTCACTGTGTTACAGTATCATCTTTTCATAAATCAGGTGGTTGTACATGTATGAGTCTGTTTCTTGGTTCTTTTCTCTGATCCATTAGTCAATTTGTCTATGCATATACTACTATCACACTGTCTCAATTGCTATTGCTTTTATAATACGTCTTGATATATGATAGTTTATGTCCTTAAGCTTTGTCTTCTTCTTCAAGATACCCTTAGCTGTTCCTCATCCTTTGCATTTCCATTTGAGCTTCGGAATCAGCTTAATAGTTTCCTCAAAAAAACCTGCTAATATTTTTATTGTGATTACATTGAATTTATAGAATAATTTGGAAGAATTGGCACATTTATAGTATAGAATTTTCCAATCCAACATGATATATTTGTCTAGATATTTCTTAGTTTCTTTCCATAATGCTTTCTTTAGTTTTCAATGTAGAGGTCTTGTACATCTTTCATTTGCTATAGTCCTAGATATATGATTTTTTATGTCTTGAGGTGCTATTTTTAGTTTTTAAAAAGTTTTATTGTGATAAAATATATATAAGCTAAAATTTACCATCTTAACCATTTTTCAGTGTACAGTTAAGTAGTGTTAATTATATTCACATTATTGTGCAACCAATTTCCAGAATTTTTCATTTTGCAAAACTCTGTACCCATTAAACAATAACTCCCCATGAGCCCCTCTCCCTAGCCTCTGGTAACCACTGTTCTGCTTTCTGTCTCTATGAATTTGACTATTCTAGATAATTCATATTAGTGTACTCATTCAATATTTGTCCTTTTGTATCTGGCTTATTTCACTTAGCATACATAACGTCTTCAAGATTCATCCATGTTGTAGCATATGTCAGAATTTCATTCCTTTTTATGGTTGAATAATATTCCAAGGTGTGTATATACTATCTTTTGTTTATGTGCTCATCTTTTGATGGGCATTTGCATTATTTATACATTTTGGCTCTTACAAATAATGCTGCTATGAATATTGGTGTACAAGTATCTAAGTCTCTGCTTTCAACTCTTTTGAGTGTATAGCCAGGAGTGGAATTGCTGGATCATAAGGTAATTCTATGTTTAACTTTGTGAGGAACCATCAAAGTGCTTTCCACAGTGGCTGCACCATTTTACATTCACACAAGCAAAGTTGGATGCTATTTTTTTAAGAAATGTATTTCAAGTTGCATGAGGCTGGCACATAGATAATTTTGGATTTTCTAGGTATATAAATATGTCACTTACAAGTAATGAGAGTTTTATTTTTTGCTTTCCAAACCTTATATTTTCTATTTATTTTTCTTTCCTTCTTAGACAGATTGGCTTCTCTAGCAGAGTATTGAATAAAATCAGTGATAGTGGGTAGTCTTGTCTCATTTCTGAGTTCAGTGAAAGTTTCCAATATTTCCTGATTGAATGTCATATGTGCTGTGAGGTTTTTGCGGATGCCTTCCAGTGAGCAGTATGGTCCCCCATAGATGTCCATGCCCTATCTCTGAAATTCATGAATATATTAGATTACATGGCAAAGGGGACTTGCAGATGTAATTAAGACTGCAGCTCTTAAAATAGGGAGATTATCCAGGTAGGCCCAATCTAATCACATGAGCCTTTAGCAGCAGAGCACTTTCTCTGCCCAGAGTAAGACAGATGAGGTGAAAGAGGAAGCAGAAGAAATGCAGCAGAGGAACTCAGAGAGATTCCAAGCATGAAAAGTGTTTACCACACCATTGCATTGGGGCCATTTACAAGGACCAGATGAGGCCTCTAGGAGGGAAGGGTAGCTCCCAGATGATAGCTTGCAAGGAAACAGGAACCTTAGTGTTACTATTGCAACAATGAATTCTTCCAAAAACCGGAATAAGCTTGGAAGCAGATCCTTTCCCAGAGCCTCCAGTAAGGAATGCAGCCTTCAGCCAAGTTCATCCAGACTTCTGATCACAGAACATGCGAGACAATAAATTTGTGTTGTTTTAGGCTGCTAAATTTGTAGTAACTTGTTATGAAGGCAGTAGATAACTAAAACATGCCTTTTATCGCATTAAGAAAGCTCCCTTCTATTCTTAATTTGCTTAGAGTTTTATCATGAGTAGTGCGGAAATGTTTCAAATGTTTTGTCTGCATCAATCAGGATGATCATATGAATTGCCCAAGTTTTCTTTATGTTTCTGTTAATGTAACTGATTTTCTGAGACTAAAGCACTCTTGAATAACTAAAATAAACTTCAGTTGGATATAATGTATTATTCTTTTAATATATCAGTGATTTAAATTTGCTAATATCTTGTTATTTGGGCATTTATGTAAATGAGAGAGACCGTAATTTTTCTTTCCTGCCGTGCTCACGGCAGACTATAGAATTGAGGTTATACTATCTTTAACAAATAGACTGAGGAAGTATTCCTTCTTCCGTTTTCTGGACGTGTTTGTTCAAAATTGGTTCTATTTATTTCCTAAATATTTGGAAGAATTAATTAATAAATCCATGTGAGCCTAAGTGTGTTTCTGTGTGTGTGTTTGTGTGTGTATGTGCAATGGGCATATGGAAAAATTTAAAAACAGAATCACTTTTTTTTTAAAAGAACTCAGAGTATAAAGATTTCAATATCCTCTGTCAGGTTTGATAGCTTATGTTTTTTTGAGAAATATTCCATTTTAAGGAAACTGTTAAAGGTATATACATAAAGTTGTTCTCATTATCTTGAATGTCTATAGGATCTATAATGATGTCCCTGTTCTCCTTTTACTTTCTTGATCAGTCTTTCTAGAGATTTATCATTTCGATTAATGTATTTAAAAAACCAGTATTTGACTTTACTGATTTTTCCGTATTTTATATTGGCTTTCTAATTAATTGATTTCTACTTTTACCTTTCTTCTACCTTCCTATGCTTGATTTTTTTTCTAGCTTTAGATAGAAGCCTAAATCATTTATTTTATCCTTCTTCTTTTCTAATATGTGCACATAGGGTAATGAATTTCCCTGTAAGCACTGGATTTAGCTGCATCACCCAAGGTTTGTTTTGTCATACTGCTATTATTTCTTCCAAAATAGTTTATAACTGCTATTTTGATTTCCTCTTTCAGCCATGGATTATTTAGAAATGGATTGCCTAATATCCTAATGGTGGAATTTTGTATAATTATTGCTTTCTTATTGAGTTTTAACTTAATTTAATTACAGTCAGAAAGCAAAATCTGAGTGATTTCATACTTTGAAATGTATTGACTTTCCTATGGACCAGTCTATGGTCTATGCAAATAAATATTTCATATGCACTTAAAAAGAAAGTGAATTCTGTCATTGTTAGACACAGAGTTCTATATGTCAATTTGGTCAACTTTATTAATTGTATAGTTCAAATCTCTATATCATTATCATTTTTTCGCCTCCTGTTCTATTAGCTGTTGAAAGAGATGTGATAAAAACTAATATGGTCGTGCATTTTCTATATTTCTTTTTATATTTCTTAATTTTTGCTTGATATACTTTGAGGCTATGGTGTTAGGTATATAAAGATTTAGAGTTATAATGTTTTCTTCTTAGACTGACATCTTTACCATTGAGAATGCCAGGATGGTTCAACATCTGCAAATCAATCAATGTGATACACCAAATTAACAAAATGAAGAATAAAAGTCACATGATCATCTGAATAGATGCAAAGAAAGCATTTGACAAGATCCAACATTCATTTATGATAAAAACTCTCAATAAAATGGATATAGAAGGAAAATGCCTCAATATAATAAAAGCCATGTATGACAAACCCACAGCCAACACCATATTCAATGGAGACAAACTGAAAGCTATTCCCTTCAGAACAGGAACAAGATAAAGATGCCCACTCTCACCACTCTTATTCAACATAGTACTGGAGGTTTTAGCCAGAGCAATTAGGCAAGAAAAGAAATAAAAAGGATCCAAATTGGAAAGGAAGAAGTAAAACTGTCACTATTTGACATGCTTCTATATATAGAAAATCCTAAAGAATCCACCAGAAAAAGCTATTAGAAATAATTAATGCATACAGTAAAGTTGCAGGATCCAAAACCAACATACAAAAATCAGTTGCATTTCTATACAATAATAATGAACTAGCAAAAAGAGAAATTCTAGAACACAATCCCATTTACAATAAAAACAAAAAGAATAAAATACCTAGGAATAAATTTAACCAAGGAGGTGAAAGACCTATATGCTGAAAATCATAAGATATTATTGACAGAAACCGAAGAAGACATAAAGAAATGGAAAGATATACCATGCTAATGGATTCGAAAAGTAAACATAGTTAAAATGTCCATATTACCTAAAACAATCTACAGATTCAATGCAATCCCAATCTGAACCCCAATGACATTCTTCATGGAAATAGAACAAAGAATCCTAAACTTTATATGGAACAAGAAAAGATACCAAATAGCCAAAGCAATCCTGAGAAAAATGAACAAAGTTGGAGGTATCACATTCCCCAAATTCAAAACATACTACAAAGCTATAGTAATCAAAACAGCATGGTACTGGCAGAGAAACAGACACACAGATCATGGAACAGAATTGAGAGCCTAGAAAGAAAACCACACATGTATGGTCAGCTAATCTTCCACAAAGGAGCCAAAAACATACAATAGAGGAAAGAAAATCTGTTCAATAAATGGTGTTGGGAAAACTGGACAGCCACATGCAAAAGAATGAAAGTAGACCATTATCTTACACTGTACACAAAAATTTCTTCAAAATGGATTAAAGACTTGAATGTAAGACCTGAAACCATAAAACTCCCAGAAGAAAATATAGGCGGTATGTTCTTTAACATCCATCTTAGAAGTATCTTTTTGAATACCATGTCTACTTGGGTAAGGGAAACAAAAGAAAAAGTAAATGGGACTACATCAGACTGAAAAACTTCTGGATGGCAAAGGAAACCATCAACAAAACCAAAACACAACCCACCAACTGGGAGAAGATATTTGCAGATCACATATCTGACAAGTGGTTGATTTCCAAAATATGTAAAGAACTCATACAACTCAACAACAAAAAAATGAACAGCCAGATCAAAAAATGGGCAGAAGATCTGAACAGACATTTTTCCAAAGAAGATATACAGACGGCCAACAGGCACATGAAAAGATGTACAGCATCACTAATTATTAGGGAAATGCACATCAAAACTACAATGAGATATCACCTTACACCCATCAGAATGGCTATAATTAACAAGACAAGAAATAATACGTGTTGGAGAAGATGTGGAGAAAAGGGAATCCTTGTACTCTGGGGGTGGGAATGCAAACTGGTGCAGCCATTATGGAAAACAGTATGGAGATTTGTCAAAAAATTAAAAATAGAAATACCATACAATCCAGCTCTTCCACTACTGGGTATTTATCTAAAGAACATGAAATCAATACTTCAAAAAGATTTATGCACCCCTATGTTCATCACAACATTATTCACAATAGCCAAGACTTGGAAACAACCCAAGTGCCCATCAATGGATGACTGGATAAAGAAGAGGTGGTATATATACAAAATGGAGTACTACATAGCAATAAAAAAAGACAAACTGCTATTTTTGACAACATGGATGGACCTTGATGGTATTATCTTAAGCGAAATGAGTCAGAGAGAGAAGGACAAATACTGTATGATTTCACTCATATGTGGAAGATAAACAAACACATAGAAAAGGAGAACAGATTGGTGGTTCCCAGAGTGGAAGGGGCACATATATGTGGTGATGGATAAAAACTAGACTATTGGTGGTGAACACAATGTAGTGTATATAGAAACTGAAACATAATAATGTACACCTGAAATTTACACAATGTTATAAGCCAATATGAACTCAATAAAATAATCTTTTAAAATGCCCCTCCTTATCCCCAGTAATGCTTTTGCTCTAATATTTACTTTGTCTGACACGAGTATAGCTGCACCAGATTACTTTTGATTAGTATATATATGGTGTATGGTTTTCATTTATTTTTCTTTTAAACTTTCTCTGTCCTCACATTTAAATTTTGTAGCTTATTTTAAACAACATTCATTTTGGTCTTACATTTTTTACCAATTCTGATAATCTTAATATTTTTAATTGGAGGATGTTGCCCATTTTCATATAATGTTATTTCTATATAATTGGGTTTATATTTATTTGCTTTCTGCTTGGAAAATCTGTTCTAGTTTTCTTTTTTTCACCTCCATTTTTTAATGACTAATCAAGTATTTCTATTATTACATTTTTCTTTGTATTAATTTTGTAGTTGTATATTATTTTACTATTCTGGTAATTACCCTTAAGATCACAACTCATATACTTTACTTATACCTTAATAAAATTTATTATTTTTACCACTTCCTTGATGCTTCCAGAAACAGAACATTTAAGTCAATTTATGTCTCTCTCCTCATTACGTTGTTTGGTACCTATATTTTAAATTCCCCATGACATTGCAGTTATTGATGCAGGAGTCAATATTCATTTATATTTATTCACATATTTACCCTTCTCAGTGTCAAACATTTCCTCCTGCATTTTCATTTTCCACTTGAGATCATTTTCCTCCTTTCAAAAGAGCTACATTTAATTTTTCTTTAAGTGTGAAACTACTGGTGAAAAATTGTTTTTGTCTCTGAAAAATGACTTTATTGCACCTTTACTTTCATTATTTTTATTTTTTAAATTAATTTGTTCATTTTTTTAACTTTCAATTTTAAAATAAAATGAAATAAGAAAAATCACATTAAACAAATGTATACTACGAAACAAACATTCATCTATAACCACCACCCAGCTCAAGAAATAACCCAGAGGGGCCGCCCGGTGGCGCAGCGGTTTAGTCCGCGCTTGGCAGCCCGGGGTTCGCGTGTTCGGATCCCGGGCGTCCGCCGACGCACTGCCTGTCAGCCATGCCATGGCGGCGTCCCATATAAAGTGGAGGAAGATGGGCACGGATGTTAGCCCAGGGCCAGTCTTCCTCAGCAAAAAGGGGAGGATTGGAACAGATGTTAGCTCAGGGCTGGTCTTCCCTACAAAAAAAAAAAAAAAAAAAAAAAAAAGAAATAACCCAGAAAGAAGAAATTATCAACTTGTTTAGGTACCCAAGGGCTCCCTCTATGTGCTATATTTTAATCACAGGCCCCACCTTCTCTAAAAAGACTGCTGTTCTGACTTTTATAGTAATTACTTATTTGCTTTTCTTGATGGATTTTTCAGGCAAGTTTGCCTCCCTAGACATATAGTCTAGGGATAGTTTATAGTTTAGTATTGCCAATTTTTAAAATATGTGATATGTGATAAAATTAGAGAAATATTTTGTGTCTCTTGCATTCAGTATACCTGTGTTTCCTCATCCATCCCTTTCTCTCCCTTACTTGCTGAACAACCTAAAGCTATTAGAATTGTAGACTTGCCCACAGTCTGGATTCTTTTGGTTGAATACACATGGTGTAGCTCAAAACATTTTTCTGTCCTCTGGATTTCCTGAAAATTGGCAACTACCTCCAAGGCTTGATCAGACTCAAATTCAAACCCTTCAGCAAGAAGAGAGGCAGTATTGTGTTCTTTTATCAGGAGTCATGTAATGTCTGTTTCTCTCTCTCTCTCTTTTAATATTTGCAACCATTGATATTCAAAGCATACATCTATTAGTTAATTGGGGCCCAAATTTAATTGGATCAAACTGTTGAACAATTTAGAATCCAGAGCATTATAAAAACAATAGCACAATGAGCCAACAATTAGTGGAGCCTAACAGCTGGATGTGTCAGAAAAAGGGAGGACTGCTAAAATGTCATGCTGATGACATTTGGCTAAATGACTGCTAAAATCAGTATCATTCCAGAACGATTGTGCGCATGTCCTAGGCTACACCCTCTGAGGAGCAATATAAGAGGCTTCACACTGCAGGGGAAATACACGTCAATAAAATAGTCCAGCCAGCCAAGCAAACAACAATAAAAAGCCCTTGAAGGGGATGGGGAGGTATCAAAATCCAAAATTTCTCCAATATATTATATAAAACTCTTGGAAAAACACAGACATGTATATCTTCATGACCTTGGATTAGGCAATAGTTTCTTAGATATGACACATAAAGCACAAGCAACAAAAAAGAAAATAGGTAAATTGGACTTCATCAAGATTAAAACATCTGTGTTTCAAAACACACCATCAAAAAAGTAAAAGAGCCCACATAATTGGAAAAAATATTTGCAAATCACATATAATAAGTGATTTAGAGCTGGCCCATGGTGCTCTTTGCTTTGACACCCAGGTTTGCAGGTTCAGATCCTGGGCACAGACCTACACCACTTGTCAGCCATGCTGTGGCAGCGACCCACATACAAAAAATAGAGGAAGATTGGCACAGATGTTAGCTCAAGGTGAATCTTCCTCAGCAAATAAATAAATAAATAATAAGGGATTTATATCCAGAATATGAAAATAACTCTTACAACTCAACAACGTAAAGACAAAAAAATTACAATGTGGGCACAAAACACGGAAGAATCATTTCCCTAAAGAATACATGAAAATGGCCAATGAGCAGGTAACAAGATGCTCAAGGTCATTAGTCAGTAGGAAAATGCAAATCAAAACCACAATGAGATACTCACTTCACACCCACTAGGATATGAACCAGAATATGAATACCAACAAGTGTTGACACAGTTGTGGAGAAATTGGAACCATCATATACTGCTGGTGAGAATGTAAAATGGGGCAGCTACTATGGAAAACAGTCTGGCAGATCCTTAAAAGTTAAACGTAAGGTTTCCATATGACCCAGCAATTCCACTCCTAGATATATACCAAGAGAATTGAAATCATATGTCCACACAAATACTTGTACATGGATGTTCATAAAAGCATTGTTCATAATAGCCCAAAAATGGAAACAACTCAAATGTCCACCAACTGATGAATGGATAAACAAAATGTGGTATATCCTTACAGTGGAATATTCCTTGGATTAAAAAAATGACATTCTGGTATATGCTACAATGTGGATAAATCCTGAAAACATTATGCTAAGTGAAAGAAGGCAGTCACCAAAGACCACAATGCATATGATTCCATTTGTATTAAATGTCCATAAAGACTTATCTATAGAAACAAAAAATAGATTAGTGTTTGCTTAGGACTGGAGGGAGGAGAAGACTGAGGAGTAATGGTTGAATTTATACAGGATTTTTGAAGGGAAGGTGATGAAAATGTCCTGTAATTGATTGTGGTTGTAGTTTCATAACTCAGAATATACTCAAAACCTTTGAATTATACACTTTATTTTTTCCCTTCCTCCCAATCCCCAGCGTCTTTAAGTGGGTGAATTGTATGGTTTGTGAATTATATCTCAATAAAGTTAACAAAAAAGTAAAGATAGAGTAAGTTTCAGTTGTCAATAATGTGTGCTCTTCTGTAAGACTGGCTTTCTACAAAATTTTATAATGGGATTTTAAATAATCTAAATACTAGTTTAGTCTTTATAGTCTCATGAAGAAATGTATTTTGTATGTACATGGTATTTGTGTGATTTATCCCATACTTGGAAAAAAATAATCAAATCATTTGTGTGAAAACTATAGCCTGTGAGACAGGCTATAATATGTTAATTTGAATACATTCAGTATGTCAGGGGATTCTGGACTAAATTCTAACCAGCATTCACCAATACCATGGTATATAATTACCTCAGCAAGGAGAAGCTGAATTATAAAGGATATTTTGCTGTAAACAAATCCTACTCTACATTGAGAAGGGTATTGTGTCCAGACTCCCCTACTTCCCAAAAAAGGCATGTTGTCATGTTTAGATTACTGTGAGAAAAGAATGATAAATTTACTAATAATAGGTTTAATTAATAGATCTAAAATATTTACTTCAAGATATAGCGATTCAATTTTACAGTTTTATAAGTGTTCACATAATAAAATACATGTTTAAAATCTCAAAATGAAGGGATTTGATTGCCTAGATCAAAACAAAAACTTTGAAATTAACAATTCTGAAAAATAATGGCATGTTTATTTAAAGAATTTACAACCTTTCAGCTATGCCAATTTGTTTTCCAAAGTTAGCCGAGCTACACTGAGAGACTTTCAAAAGTATTTGCTTGAAGCAATCAGCTCTTAATCAATGTTTCAGGTCAATCAATGTTTTTGGCACTTTTCAAATAATAGGACACAACTTGTTTTGGCACTGAAAGGAAACTTACTTTTGGCTGCCCCCTTCCTTCAATTAATCACTCATCACTTTAAATCAGTGTTAGAAAATCTCTGTATTTATGCAACCTATATATGACTAGCTTATGTTGCTCTGGTTCTCACTCTTAATATCTATGTTTTCTATCTTTTTATGTATTTTCAAAATAGCTATGAAACCTACCAAAGAGAAAGAAGGTAACAGGAATGTTAGGTAATATCTAGGCAAATGGTTATTTTTGTGTTTCTTCAAAATCTCCAAGATTTCAAATATTTGATTACCTACTTGAAAGTATCTAACAAATTTATTCCAACGGTTGACCTAACATATTATATGAATTGCCTATTAATAAGAAAGAGGAAGAGAGGGAGAGAGAAACTCTTTTGAAAATACTTGAATTTTACTGGAAACAATACTCCTTTTGGGAAAAAAGGCATCCATTCTTTTTCACCCAACACTCAGTATGTAACTTGCTCAGAATGTTCTTCAAGCCATCGCGTAATGGTATACAAAGCTGAGATATTTTCTCATTTCTAAACTGTGACTATCTACAAGCTGCCACAAATAAATTGGTAAGAAGCAAATTGATGATTTGTTTTACAATGTGTGCAGAGTAGGTAGATGTAACTGATTTTTTTCTCGTTAAATTGTCAGAATTATCTAATTGTATTGGCATTTTGAAGACCTGGAGATATACAAGTATATATATATATATATATATATATATATATATATATATATATATATATATATAAAACATACGTTCATATATATTGACGTGTATATATATAAACTTTTTGGAACCCAGTGCATTATTCTTGGATCCTTTGATATCTTAACAAATGTACCACATCATCCTTAGCACTTACTGCAGGCTTGAATAGGATACTTTTCCAAATTAAACACAACATCGTGTATGGGAGTTTTTAGTCTGGTTAGCCCAAAGAACAGGTGAATCAAGAAGTTCATTTTCTAGAATTAGGAAATTTCTATTCAGGGATAGTCTTCCAAAGGTCATATTAGGAAATGTTGTGGAAATGTATACTTAGCTAATGTTAAAAATATCAAACACATAAATAAGATTTTATTTATTGTACTGTTATTGCTTTAGACATAAAGTTCATAATATAATTGCGACAAGCAAAGGTTTGAATCAGACTCTGTAACAGATGCTTTTCTGTAACCCTGTAATCAATTCCCCTGGCCCACCTCTGATTTCAGCTTCAGCTTCAGTGGACAGTTCTCAGTGAGTTCACTTTCAGCTCACACTTAGCATCTCTGTTTTTCACTCTTTGTTTCTGTTTTTTTCCAGCTCCTTCTCTGAAGTCAATGAGGGAAAGAAAACTTCTACATCATCTGGTTCAACTCCTCTCCTACAGAGTAGGTTTCTCTGTGGTTGCCAAACATCGTGGAACAATGCTTCGGACAAATTCACAACATCACACAGTGCAGGTTAGGAACAGACTGTCGGAGAAACTACAAACCAAAGTTCAACAAGAAGAGAAGTATGCATTGCTAATCCTTCCACTTTTTGAGAACCATGTTCATTGTACCACTCCTAAATTTTACAGATGGAGAAATCTGAAGCTCAGAAATTTTGATCGATTTATGCCAAGTCTCCCAGTAAGTTAATGGTGGACTCAAGTTTAGAAACGTGTCTTCTGATTCCAGATAAATGTTTATTTCCTATACCAGTGATTCTGAAAGGATGTCCTTTGCATCAGAATCACCCACCCAATTGCTTGTAAAAGATGCGGATGCTTGAGTCCCATTTCAGCTCTGTCTCTGTTTTTCTGCCCCACATATTTGAACACATGAATATCATGAGCTCTTGGGTTTTACAACCTCCTAGGGAGAAACACTTGGGAAAATTCTGATTGGCCCAACTTAAGTCAAATATCTACCTCAGCATCAATTAATCTGCAGATAGAAAAAAGACATTTCCACATATAAAGATATACGTAAGGATAAGGATAAGCCTCTGCCAAGGCCTAGAGTTGAGAGAGGTGTGAGGCATTTATAAGGAAGAAGTAGTTCAACTGGAAACAGATGAAAGATTTATGTAGCTGGAAAATAATGTAAAACTACGTTGGAATAGATCATAGCAGGCTTTGTATGTCAGACTGACTGGTTTGAACTTTATTCAGTAGACAAGAGGAAATCAAAGATTTTTTTTAGCAGAAAGCAACATGTCAGAGTCAGAGTAAGATTAATCTTCCACCAGTAAGTAAAGTGAACTTGAGTGGGGATGGCTCAGAACAGTGATTCTCAAACTTATGTGTATCTAAGAAATATTTATGATGCTGGTTAAAAAGTACTTATTCTAGTCACCTGGCCTTAGAGATTGTAGTTCTGGGGTATATTCCAGGAAGCAGTGTTTATAATCAGCACCTCAAATGTTTCTTACGTAACATACACTGAGGCCAGGTGTTTCATACATGCGTGTGCATACACACGTATTCAAAAGTTTCATATATATAAACGTTCCTTACATACACAATACTTGAGAGCTTCTGCTCTTATTTGTCTTTACGCCAATCTTCTTAACCAATGTACTAGCAATGTAATTTGGAGTGGAAGGGAATGTGCTGGACAGAGGAATACAGGCTGTGTCTAAAAGCAAGCAGCTGTGACTCAGGTCAAGCCGATTATTGCCATGCAGGAAAGTAGGCCCAGTTTTGTTTGATTATCTGCTCTTTCAGGAGAAACCAGGTATCCGAATTTTTATGAGGACTCTCCCAATTTTCAACTGTTTAATATGATTTGTGTGTGTGTTTGTGTGCACAAACCAAACCAGACAGGACTTTTGATTGGATTTAGCTCAGAGGTAGCTAATGTGAGACCTCTGAACTTTCTTGACTAGCCCCACTCAGTCCAGGTTATTCTGTTTTTGCATTTTTTTTTAATTATTCTTGTGTGTTTTTGGCCTCATATTTACATTTATTCCTATGGTGTAGTATATGTCAATATGTCCTTTTTAGACATTGACTCTGTCTCCCTAAGTCAGCCACGAGTTCCTCAAAAGCGGAGACCACATCCCCTATTTCAACTGTTCTCTACTTAAAATGAGCACATCACAAGGAAGGTGGGGAACTGACTTACGCTAGGGTAATAGATGCCATTTGTGATCACTGTGTTTTTGCGATCATGACCCTTACAGCCCAGTATTAAAACATATGTGCTAATTACTCATGAAGAGGAAAATAGTCAATATATTATATTTTTTACTTTTTTCCCTATGCTACATATATTCATGCATTATTCTCTCTTCATTTCTAAAGCACAGTATATACTGTGTGTTGTGCAAATGTTTCCCCACGCTTACTTTTCAAGTGGTTTCTCAGAGCAGATGTTCCCCCAAGTGTACTTTCTTCCTCTTTTACTAGCATTTCTTTCTATACAAACAACAGATTGCTTTTCGGCTGTCCTTTAGATTTAGGGAGAAAAAAAACTTTACCACTACAGATGTTTGATTCTCTCTCCCCGCCCCAAGATTCTTAGCAAAGATTTATAAAGAAATACGCATCCTTTTTCCTCTTTTTCTTCCCTGCCTCCGTAATGTCAAATGATAAAGCTTGGCTTTCAAATCTTTTCCATAGAGTTATCTTCTTTGGATTTTCTGAACAAAATTGCCTTCTTGGAGTATTAGCATTAGATGAAAATGTGGTGTTCAGAGACTCGTGAACAAAACTCACTTGTCTAAGTATTAAGCAAATATAATAGAATAATTTTATATTATCTAAAGTTAAAAGGGGATAATTAAGAGTGCTGCTCTTCATCTGAAGTTAAATCTTCTGATTGTTATCAAGGGGGCTTGTGGAACTAGGAATAAAGATACAGGTGTCAAATACTGGGCTTCCCGTATCTACTATATATTGCAACAATAATTCCACAATGGAGTTATGTACAACCCTACTAGATCTTACATTTGAATAGCATTTTGCAGTTTACAAAGCATTTTTACCTACACTATCCAATTTAACCCCCGCACAAGCTAGTATAGGTTGTGTTGTCCCCAGTTTTACAGTTAAAGATTGAGAAATGATTTACCCAAGCTCACACCACCACCAAGTTGAGGCACCGACACTCCAACCCAAGTTCAGTTCTTTATTTGCATCGGACTACCCTGCCTCTCTGCCACTTCTAGAATGACTTTCAAAGCATCCTCAACATTGCATTTTTAACAGCTTTGTTGAAATATAATTCAAACACCATAAAATTCATCCATTTAAAGTGTACAATTTAATGCTTTTTAGCATTCACAGAGTTGTGCAACCATCAGTAAAATCTAATTTTAGAACATTTTCATTACTTCTAAAAAAAACATCGTATCCATTAGCAGTCATTCCCCACTCTCCCTCCCTCCAGGCCCTGGCAACTACTAATCTACTTTCTGTCTCTACAGATTTTCCTATTCTGGACATTTCATATAAATGCAATGATACAATATGTGGCTTTCTGTGTCTGACTCTTTTCACTCAGCATAATGTTTTCAGGTTTCCTCTATGTTGTGCCATATATGAGTACTTCATTCCTTCTTATAGCTAAATAATATTCCATTGTGTAGTCTAGTGGTTAAGATTCGGCGGTCACTATGGCCCAGGGTCGTTTTCCAGTCAGGAAACCACGCCACCCATCTATTGGTTGTCATATTGTTGTGGCTGTGTGTGGCTGTGATGCTGAAAGCTATGCCACTGATATTTCAAATACCAACAGGGTCAGCCATGGTGGACAGGTTTCAGTGGAGCTTCCAGACTAAGGCAGACTAGGAAGAAAGACCTGGTGCCCCACTTCCATAGGGCCGGTAGATGAGAGGATGGCACAAAAATGACTGGGCAGAGTTCCGGGCTGCTGTAGACCGGTCGCTAGGAGTCAGAATCAACTTGACAACACTAATAACAACAAACTATTCCATTGTATGGATATACTGCCTTTTAGTTATCCATCCATTAGTTGATGGATATTTGTGTTGTTTTCACTTTTTGGTTATTGTGAATTATGCTGCTATGCACATTCAATTGCTTTTTCACATGTAATATATCCTCAGCATTTTTATTTGGTGAGTCTGTTCGAAGGCCAGCAGAGGAGTGTACTTGTAGCTCATTTGGGTATCTGAGAAAAGTGGAGTATGGCTGGAAGCCTAGAATAAAGATTTTGAAGCAGAGTGGTGAAAGTTGAGGTTAGAGTTTTAGGAAGGTGTCAGATCCAGAGAGGCCTTAGAGACCATTTTAAGAATTTGATCTTTTTCCAAAGAGCACATGAAAGCCATTGAAGAGTTTTAATCAGGCTGCTGAAGTGATTTGTTTGTAACTGTAGAAAGACCACTTTGGTTATATGGTGGAGAAAAGATTGGAGGGGAGGCGAGAAGACTTATCAAGAGTCTATTTCAGCACTGGCTTTAGAAAAATCAAATCTATGCATTCTCCTCACCTGAAAGGCATTGCTGCATTTCTGTCTGGTGCTGAGGCTTCTCTACAACCAGAGCAGGTGCAGTGTCCTATGAAGGAATTATTCAAAATGCTCTTAAAATGTTTCTCTAGCCTACTTTGATTGTGGTATGTAATCCTTTGCTTTCCAAGTAACAGTTCCTTGGCACTGTTTGGTCTACATAATAGTGTCAGAGCTAGAAAGTGTGTCAGAGATCTTCTAATCTGATCCTCCATGTTATGGGAAATAAAATGAAGCACAGAGAGATTGTTTCCTCAGGATCACAGTGCTGTGACTTATGTCTCTTGACTTCCAGTAGAATATTCTTTCCACTACAGCGTGCTTCTTTTCCAACTTAGTATCCATCGTTCAACAAGTATTTGTGGAGTACCTATTTGAGGCTCAGAACTACGTAAAATGCTGTGGAGATTAACAGTGTAATTCTTTTTTTGCCCTTGAGAAGCCCTTTAAGAGCTGAGGCTTATTTGTCTGAGTTTCTGGACAACAATAGTAGTGTTTTCGGTCCCTAGAGTCATGACACAGGGTAAAATCCAGCGTGATTTGGATTTTCATCGTTAGGCGTGAAATCCCTACTCAAATCCCGGCCTTACAGCTTTATGTGAGCAATAAATGAGATAATGTGTGCTATGTGTCTTTCACAGTGTCTGGCACATAGTAAGTACACAATGATGTTAGGAAAGAAAGTGCATTAAGGACAAGCTCAATAGGATGACCGAGAAGAGGGAGATCAACATGGGCTGGGGTCATTGGAGAAGGATTCATGGAGGTAAAGGCACTGTGAATTGGGCTTTGAATGGAAAAGCACTATTCCCCTTTCTAGACCTGTCAGGTAGGGGGAAGTTATAGGTAGCAAACGAGTCTGGGATCACTTTCTAGAAATGGCCTTCTTCCTCTACTTAACATGGCCTCCAATGCAACTTTAGAAATAAATGCTGCTCAGAACCTTGGATTTAATGGCTTTTTATCACTAGTGGAAATTTGTGGTTATTTGGGGAATGAGTCATGAAGATTAGCAATGTGTTTATTGGTTATATAACATGATTCATAACTTTAAAGAAATCTAGGTGAGTTTTCAGGAACCATTTTATGGACTTCAAATGTTTGGGTCAAATTTCCTCTTTCATGGCTTTTTAAAGATGTAGTTTCTTAGGGAATTGAAACAGTAGCTTAACAACTTTGAAAGCTATTGCTTCATCCTTTCTTGTACTACTATGCAAAGTAGTGATATGAATTTGACCTCTTAGCTTAGCTTATTTTATTCTAATGGAAAGATTTTTTCACATAAAACACATCAGTACAAATATGATTGGCAGTACCATCTTCTGGTAGCTTTGATCTTGGGTTCAATTGTTGGAATTATTATCATTTACCAGCCTTGTCTATCAGGTTCTTTAGCCCTGGTCAATGAAAATTCTGTAAGTATCTGGAATTTTCTATGCTTTTCTTATGTATTGCACAGAGACCTAAAAGCACATGGTGATTCTAGGATTTCCCAATAGACGGCTCAATGCTTAGTGCAGACAAGCTCGCCTAATTATCTGTCAGCATTTGGGGTGGAATTTAAAAGAAGAATGTCAAGAGATGCTTAAAAAAATTGAGTATTTTTAGTCAAGTAAATATGAAATAAATGTCAATTACTTCTTAATTTTGTGGCTTGTGGCAAAATACTTAGCCTCTTTGATTCTAAGCTGCCTTTTTGAAAACTGGAAATAATAAAACCACAGGAAGCATAAAATATAAAGTAAAATAGTATATAAGAAAGAAGCTTGTCACCGGTATATAAAAATAGCTTCCTTTTAATGGGCTCTTATTTTGCAAAGTACTGTGCTACATACATGTATTAGTTTCCTGGGGCTGCCATAACCAAGTACTACAAACTTGGTGGCTTAAAGCAACAGAAATCTATCCTCTCACAGTTCTGGAGGCTGTATGTCTGAAATCAAAGTGTTGGCAGGGCCGTGGTCCCTCCAAAGCTCCTAGGAAAGAATCCTTCCTTGCCTCTTCTACCTTCCGGTAGTTATTGAAAATCCTTGACATTCCTTGGCTTGCATATGGATCACTCCAATCTCTGTCTTCCCAAGGCCTTCTTCCCTGTGTGGCTGGGACTCTGTTCAAATTTCCCTCTTCTTCTAAGGGCACCTGTCATATTGGATTTAGAGCCCACCCTGATCCAGTATGACCTCATCTTAACTTGATTACATATGCAAAGGTACTATTTCCAAATAAGGTCGCATTCACAGGTTCTAAGTGGACATAAATTTTGAATTTTGGGAGGACACTATTCAGTCCAGTAGAGAATGCTAAAGTCATGATCTCACTGAAGTCTGTTAATTCTGCAAGGTAGGTATCTGGCAGGGCCAGTATTCTAGTTTATAGCTGACTGGATTCCAAAACCTTATTTTCACTCTACCATTATGATGCTTGTCCAGGATTATATGCATATAAGAAATTTTAAAACCTATCTCCTTGAAATTGTGGTAGTGCTTATTTGTATGGAAGACTCTTGTTACAACATAGCATGATAACTTGCTAGAATTATGTATTCTTTTAAATTTTAATACATGTTGAAAAATTGTCCGGCAGAAAAGATTGCATCAACCTACATTTCGTCTAACAATGCAGTATCATAATTTATTATTTTTTGCCTTAACCAAAATGTTTGGTCAAAAATAATCTCATATTTTTGCATTATTGTGTGTTTATTTGAGTATTAGTAAGGCTAGATATTTTGAAAGTGTTTGCTGAACTTCTATATTTCTGATTTTGTGAATTGTCTGTATATGTATTTAATATATTGTTCTATTGAGGTGTTCTACTTTACTTATTGGTTTATAAAAGTCGTTTATATATCTGTGCCATCAATCCTGTATCCTGGATGTTGCAACCGATTTTTCCAAGTTTGTGATTTTGTTTTATATTTGCCTATTTATTGTTTTTTTATTTTTTACTAAAGATTTAAATTATAATACATTCAAACAATTGTTTCTATTTATTAATTCCAAATTCTGTCCCTTGCTTAGAAAAATCTTTCCTACTTCAAAATTATAAACATATTCCTCTATATTTTCTTTTTGTACCCATATAATTTAATGTTTACACTTAATCTTTAATTCATATTGGATTTGTTTTTAATTTTAGGAATGAGCTATTTATCAAGCTTCAAGTTTTTAAATAGCTTGCCAATTTTCCCAATAATCAATAAATCCTTTGTTTATTAATTTGAAATGATACCTTTATCATATACTAAATTTGGTTACATATCAATTTGCTTTTGAAGTTTCTGATCTGCTCTGAAACCAGTACCATATTACTTAATTTATTGTAGATACATAATAATTTCAATATCTTATATAGTAAGTTTACATTGATTATTCTTTTTTCTTCAGAATTTTTTAAATTTTCATTCCTTTATTTTTCTAGGTTAAATATTGAATAATGTTGTTATTATTATACAAGAGATGCAGAATAGCCAGAACAATATTGGGGAAAAAAACAAGGTTGGAGGAATATAGAAGTTCAGCAACTTATCATAAAGCTACAGTAATCATGACAGTCTGGTACTGTCATAAGAACAGATATAGACCAAAGGAATAGAATTTGGAGTCCAGAAATAAACCCATATATCTATGGCCAATCGATTTTCGGCAAGAGTGTCAAGATCATTCAATGGAGAAACAATAGTGTTTTCAACAAATGGTGTTGGACCAATTGGATATCCACATGCAAAATAATGAAGGTGGACCCCTGTCTCACACCATATACAGAAACTTAACTCTAAATGGATCAAAAACCTAAATCTAAGAGCTAAAATTATAAAACTATTTGAAGAAAATTTAAGAGTAAATCTGTTTCCTTGGATTAGTCAGAAGATTCTTAGGTACAGTACCAAAAATACAAGCAACAAAGGAAAAAAAAAAATAAGTTAGATTTCATCAAAATTAAAAACTTTTGTGCATCAAAGGATACCATAAAGAAAATGAAAGGACAACTCACAGGATGGAGAAAATATTTGCAAATCACATATCTGATAATGGTCTAGTATCCAGAATATATAAATAATACAACTCAACAACATAAAGACAAATAATCCAATTAAAAATGAGCAAAAAATTTAAACAGACATTTCTCCAAAGAAAACTTACAAATGATCATTAAGCACATTAAAAGATGCTTAACATCTTTAGTGATTAGAGAAATACAAATCAAAACCACAAGATACCACTTTACACCCACTAGAATGTCTATAATAATGAAAAAAAGGAAAATAACAAGTACTGGCAAGTATGTGGAGATATTGGAACCTTCATACATTGTTGGTGGGTATGTGAAATGGGGAAGCTGCTGTAGAAAACCTTTTGGTGGTTCCCCAAAAAGTTAAACAGTGTTACCACATGACCCAGCAATACCCCATACATACATATATGATATATATATACATATATATATCATATATACATATATCTCCAAGAGAATTGAAAACACAGCCTCACAAACTTGTACACAAATTTTTATAGACATATTATTTAAATAGTTAAAATGTGGGAACAACTCAAACCTCCATTAACTAATAAATAGATAAACAAAATGTGCTATATCCATAAAATAAAATATTATTCAGCCATAAAAAGGAATAAATTACTAATACATACTATACATAGGTGAACCTTGAAAACATCCTAAGTCAAAGAAGCCAGACACAAAAGGTCACATTATATGTGATTCTGTTTTATATGATATGTCCAGAATCCATAGAGATAGAAAATAGTTTAGTGGTTGTCAGGGATGGTAGGAAGAGGGACTTAAGAGGTATGGCTTTTCTTTTCATGCTGATAAAATGTTCTGGAGTTAGGTAGTGGTGATGTTTGTACAGTAGTGGGAATATACTAAATAATAAACTAAATAGAATAAACTAAAAATAGTTAAAATAGATTTTATATGATGTGAATTTTATCTCAATAAAAATTATACTAAAGAACATAAAAACATAAATTTGAAAGAAATAAAATTATTTTGGATTGGAAGATTTAATATTCTCAAAATATTAATTATCCAAACTTTAATATATAAAGTGATTATAATTCTGATTACAATCTTAGTAAAGTTTTCTATAACTAGACAAATGTTCTTAATGTTTATGTGTAATCATAAATACTTAAGAATAAAATAAAAAAGCATGAAAATGAAGAAATGTGAAAGAAGACTTTCTTTAGGAGTTATCAGAATGCTGTATAAAGCTATTCAAATGAAATAAATATGGTATTGTATAGAAATAGACAAAAACATTGATGGAATACAGAAATAGATCCCACTGTCCAGAAATTTAATATATGACAAAGTGGTATTTCAAATTTATTGAAAAAAGACATCTCAAATAATAAAGGATTCTAGATTCAGACACAACTGCTTAATTCTTTTTGAAAAAAATAGTGTTTGTTGACTATCTTATACCATATAAAAACAATTTCCAGAATTATTTAAGGCTTAAATATAAAACAACATATCTTAGAATTGCATCTACTTGCCTACTGGTACAATCTAGGGGTAGAGGACACTTTAACCAAGAAAGGAAACCCTGAAGCTACAAAAGAATGTGTAGATATGTTTAACTGTATGTGACTGAAAATATTTGTGCAAAAAATACATATATAAAGTCAAAGTCAATAAAGGAATATTAGATCTAAGTAAAAAACCTATACATTATTTGCAATACAATTGGATAAATAGCTATACTTCCAACACTTTATAAATTGATAAGAAAAAGAAAAAATATGAATAAGCAATTCACAGATTTTCAAATCCAAATGGTCAATAATCATACGAAGTTGGTCAAACTCACTAGCAGCCAGGGAAATGCAAGTTAAAGTTACAAAGAGATTGACTTTCTACCCATCCAACAGACAATAAAATAAAATAAAACAATAAAATGTAATAACATATTATTAGCATGTATGTGAACACACAGTTACTCTCAAAGGTTGAAAGAAGAGATATTTGTTGTTAACAAACGTTTGAAAAGACTGTTGACATCTATTAAAATGCATTTTAACTTTAACAAATTAACCCCATTCTAGGATTCTATTCCTTAGAAATAGAAGCAGAATTAAGGATATATGTCATGGAGCATTTATTAGGGCATTATTTGTAGTGCAATTAATCTGAAAACAAATTGAACACCTACCAAAAAGGGCGTGATTGAATATTTATGGTCTGTCAACACCATGGAACCTTATGTGGCCATTAAAAGTAATAAATTACAGCTATATCTGTTTACTTTGAGACATTGCCATGACATATAATTCAATGCAAAAGTAAAGATGCAGAAAGAATATGTGGTATAATATGCTTGTAAAACAATATTCAAACCCCTCCATATGTGTATGTATTTGTATATGTGCATATAACTATGAAAAATATGGAAATACGCATAGCAGTAGGTTTTTAACATGATTTACGGAGGATATCCTTTAGGCAGAGATAGGGAGAAGAGAATAAGGAGAAGTAAGCTAAAAGCCAAAAAAAAAAAGATGCGGTAGACTACTGCTCTAAAGAAGCATAAATGTTATATATCATGATGGCATCTCACTTGTATAAAATTGTATATATATGATTCTCAAAAATAAATGTTTAAATACAATAACTTTATAAAGTTCTAGAAAGTAAGATTAGATCTGATTAGGATTGTTTTAAATGTTAAAATCAACCTGGGGAGAATTAGCAACAAGCAATTGAGTCTTCTCATCCAAGAATGGAGTGTCTCTAAGAGCCTTGTATTCATGTTCACTGGTAGAGGTTTTTCCTCCCTTCATGTAAATTCATCACATTTTGGTTTTGATGCAGTTTGGAAGTTAAATACTTTTATTTTTCTTCTTTCAAAACTAAATGTTTATTTTTAAAATGGAAATTACAGTTCAAAAGACATTCAGTGAAAACCAAATTATGACAATACAATTTATAAAAAGGTATTGCAAATTTTAGGTAATCACTTGATAATATTTATCATGCATTTCTCTCAAAACTCAAAAATAAGGCATCATAGGCGAATTTCAATATGAGAAACAAAAGTAGTCTATAAAAGAATATTCTGTAAATTAACTACCATAACCCCATTTACCTTTATTTTATATTTTTGTCCCATGGTTCCATATAAACCAATATTCAGAATTTGGTAGGAATTTTAATATGAAAATAAATTTAATTTAAAATATATGTGGCATTTGGATTATCTTCCTCATCATACGATTAATCTTCTTGATGTTCCAGGATCCTTTATCAAATGGACAAGAGAAAAAATTAAATTTTGTTCCTCTCTTTTTTCTCTGATCTTTATTGAGAATCCTGTTAATCAACTGGCAATCTTCTTAATCTTCCCTTATTTGTCTTCCTGCCAATCTGGAAAATGAGGAGGCCATTGCCCATTGATATGAAGATCCTTTTTAAAATTTTTAACCAAAAAATATTGCTCCTCTATTATTTTCTTCTCTGCTTTTTCTTGGCTCTCGCCTCTGCCTCTGTAATCACCACACTGAAAAGTTAGTATAGGACTCTAAAGGGATTGGACAACAACCAGGTGTAGTGAAGACAATTAAGAATTTACTTACAGCAAATGCAAATGTGCAACACATTTTAAAAAATCTTTTTATCTGTCAATTTTGGTTGCCTATGTGCCTCACTCTATGACAATTATGCATAAAAATATGAACTACCAAAATAGAAAAAACAGGGGTTGTTATTCACCTTTCAAAGTTATTACCTTTACAAAAGGAAGCAATCTAAATTTAATTTAAGCAATCAACTTATCTCATCATTTAAAATATAATATAATTTAGGAAAAAATTTAGTCTTATACAAAATTTAAAGAATATTTTTTTGCTTACAAGTAAGCCACAAGCTCTTTGCAATTTACCAACATATGAGTCAGATCTGATCAGCTAATTAAATCCCTGCACTATGGACATCTGTTTTATGTTATTGCCATTTCTCTTGACTTCTACTTCATTCACTTTTGGCATCCCTGAGAAATATTGTTTTAGTCAGAAAAAATATTGCTGATGAAAAATTCTAGAAATACAATAAAGTTCTTAACTGTGTGCCCTAAACATGAAAAACATCGGATCAGGTCTCTTTGTGGTATTTTGCTTGAGTCTGTTGGAAAGTCCTACAGAAGGAAACCAAAAAGTTGAATACATGTACACTTGATCCTTGAGATTGCTTCTGTCAAAAAGGGTGTCATTTTGTGCTAACCCTATTGACATTGTTTGCAAGATGGACTTTCAACTATCTGGGTTTGGAATGAGACTGCTAACTCATTGTTCATAGGCCACAAAGTTAACAGGTAGTAATAGCTTTGAGTTACTATTCATCTTGGCTACATTCAAGCTGGTAGCCAATGGCCGAAAGGTAGCTTCTTCCATTCTCAATCCCTCAGCCCTTTACTTCATCTGTGGGGTTTTTGATTTCAAATAAAGTATCCAAATAAACCATCTTTCTACTAATCTTTTGAATCTCTTCTTAGCATGGTATAAGTGCTTGTATTTTTAAAGCTGCTTTACCTGGATGATGGCTCCTAAAATAATACAGTCATTCCAATCAAGATCAGCCGTTTGCTGCTATGGGTCCTAATGGATATGCGAAATTTGTTCACAGATCTTCAAGCTAACACTATTACCAAATACTATCTCCCTTGAAAAAGATCCACATGAGTTTATCAAAGAGACTGTGGGGGATCAGAATTGGCTACCCCAAAATGTGTCTCTTTGGCGCGAGGATTATTTTGGGCTTGTCACTTTTAAGAAACTGCAGAGAGGGAAGAAGCTCTGAAAGGTAGAAATTACCCTTTGTAAGAGACATTTACATTTGTAAGGGTATCTTCCTCTCTGTACCAGGAAGAAGGGAGGGTGACCTTATCTCTAGAAACTCTTATCAATGCGGAAGACAAGAACTTAAATCTACATAATAACTTTACTCTTGTTTACTGTGCTTTTCTTGTAATCTCCCATAATTGACTCTCCCCTCCCCCAACACTCTCCTTTGTCTTTAGCTGAAGATGGTATTTAAGATGACAACCTTGGCCGTTTTGGTGAGTTGCTCAGTCTTCCTGAGTTTCTCCCATCTATACATATTATAAAGCTTTGTTTAATTTTCTCCTGTTATTCTGTCTCATGTCAATTTAATTTGTAGCCCGGCCAGAAGGAGCTAGAGGGTAGAGGATTTGTCTTTCTCCCCTACAAGACTATGTGCCAATTGGAGGCAATATCATCATACTTTTAAATTAAAATATCTGATTTTGAGTAGCTCTGGAAGGGAGCTTAATAATCATCTAGTATGATCCTTTCAGTTAGAATCTAAGTAACTTGCCCAAAGACACAATGCTTCCCAGTTGCAGAGGCAGAATTGAGATTTTAGAGAAACTGAGTACCTTATTATATAAAGTAGAATACATGTTTCTCCTCATTAAGCTCTGAAATCATCCCTTTTTCTTCTATAGAACTTTTTACAATGCAATACTCCCGTTCTCAGCTAGCCAAAATATTCACTTCAAGTCTTAAGTAATATTAAATTTTGGAAATAATTTTAAACATATCTAGTCCTTACTATGATTTCTAGTCTAATCCAGTCTAATCTGTGATTTCTTATATTGGAAAATCTAGGTCAGCATCAAGCCTCTTGATATTATTTCTATTTTACTGATTGAGATATGGGAGATCAGAGTTTTAGTGACCTCTCCAAGAGATCACATCTAGTAAGAGTGGGAGCTGGGCACGTAGAACTCATGTCTCCTGATACTCACCTGTGGCTCTTTGCACTAAAATCTTCAGCCTGAAAGGGTCTCTGGCACTCAGCATTTCTTCTAGCTTTAGCTTTCTGGTAGTCTCTGTGTCAGCGAGTTATGAAATATCAGAATTTCCTTTTTATTATCAGGCATTCTGTACTCATGGGATTTCAGGGACATTAGTTATAAGCTATGCTCTCACTACAGAAAAAGACATGGCAAACGTCAGAAATAGATGAAGTGATAGAGTAAAAGCTGGTAAAGTGCTTTGATGGCAAAGGTTATGCAAGCGTGAGGGAAGACTTCTCACACATTCTGTCAATGGGAGAGAGGAGACTTTGAAGTGCAATTTAATGGGCAAACAGAAGTCGTAAGCTGACCAAAACTATCTGGATCTTAGTGTCCTTCAACTGGGTTATAAATTATTACTGTGGAGTAATGATGATCTACTTTTTATCCAAGAAATGATGAACACATCTGTGTACATTTACCTGAATTATTATGCACTCGTGCTCACATAAAAAATCTCATTCAATACATTGTTAGAGTCCTCAATCAAAACTTATGGCAGATGAGTGAAGGTTTTTAACTGAATCTGTGCAAAGGAATGAACTTATTAAATAAATAAATATCCATTGCCTTCATTTGGGGACAGCTCACTGACCTGCTTAGTGATCCCTCCTTCAGTTAAGTAGGTTTGAATACTCCACATCATTGGTGTGTGCTCATCAAATAGGTAATGAGTCAGTGAGCCTACAGGGCAGCTGCAAGCATCCTCAGTTTTAAAGCGCTGACACTTTGCTCTCTCAAAAACAATTTTGAAATACTGTAACTCTTATACTTGCTAATAAAGACTTTCTAGAAAACAAAACACAACTTTAGTCACTAATGTTCTCAGCGTGTATTTCATTATGGTTTTAATTTGCATTTCCGTATGTTTATTAGCCATTGCCATTTCTTCTTTCTAAAGTTCCCTTTCAAATATTTTGTTGATACTCCTGTCTTTCTATCTCATTCTTACTGATTTGCAGGAGTCCTTTATATTTTCTGGATACTAGTCTTTGTCAGTTTCATGTATTGCAAATATCTTCTGCTATTCTGTGCCTTGCCATTTCACTCTTTTGATGGTGTCTTTTGATAAACAGAAGTTGTTAGAATTGTATTCCAAGTCAAATACATTGAATACATTATATTTATTGACTATGATACTTTGATGTTTTGTTATTTATTTATTATTTAAGTTACACATGTAAAACTTGAATAGCTCTCACAAGACTATGGGAGTGTATTGAGTAGAAAACCGTAGTCTCAGCACTACTCCACTGCCCATCCAAAGTTAACAACTACCAGATATTTTTCTAGACCTGTGGGTCTGTGTCTACTTGTGTTTACGTGTAAATAGAGGCAGTATAGAGTAATGGTCATGAGCACAACTATTAAGAGCACAACTATTGAAATCAGATACTTGGGTTTAAATATAATCTCCAAGGTTTACCAACTATGTGGCCTTAGACAAGTTGGTTCACTTTTACCTTTCAATGTCTTCCTCTGCAAAATGAGGATATTACTAATATCTACTTCATGGAGAAGCTATGGAGATAAGTTATGTAAGGCACTTAACCCAGTGCATAGTCCATAAAACAATAATAGCTAACATTTATTTAGCACTTAATGTGTGCCAAGCACTTTCCATGCATCAATCTATTTAACCATCACAATAATTGTCTCCATTTTTTAGATGAAGAAACTCACCCACAAAGGGGTTAACTTGTCCAAGGTGACACTGTTAATAAATGGAAGGATTATTTTATGAAGCCCAGGCAGTCTGGCTCCAGAGTTCATATTCTTTTTTTAAAAATAAGAAATATATATATTCAGGGCCAGCCCAGTGGTGTAGTGGTTAAGTTCACTCATTCCGCTGTGGCGGCCAGGGGTTTGCATTTTTGGAGTCTGGGCGTGGACCTACATA
Source organism: Tapirus indicus (assembly GCA_031878705.1). Classification (NCBI taxonomy): domain Eukaryota; kingdom Metazoa; phylum Chordata; class Mammalia; order Perissodactyla; family Tapiridae; genus Tapirus; species Tapirus indicus. The sequence continues at coordinate 82,863,898 of CM062942.1, read as the reverse complement.
CCACTTATCAAGCCATGCTGTGGAAGGTGTCCCACATATAAGGTAGAGGAAGATGGGCATGGATGCTAGCCCAGGGCCAAGCTTCCTCAGGAAAAAAAAAAAAAAAGAAGAGGATTGGCAGTGGATGTTAGTTCAGGGCTAATCTTCCTCACCAAAAAAAAAAAAATATATATATATATATATATATATATACACACACACATATATATATTCAAAGTATGTAATGTAACAATTTGACATACCTATACATAGTGAAATGATTACCACAGTCAAGTTAATTAACATATCTTCTCCTCACTTAGATACCACTGCTTTCTTTTGTCATGAGAGCACTTGAAATCTACTTTCTTAGCAAATTTCCAGTATTGAATACAGTATCATTAACTATAGTCATCATGCAGTACATTAGATCTCTAGATTTATTCATCCTACATGACTGCAATTTCATACTCTTTGACCAACATCTTCCCATTTCCCCAGCTCCCCACCCCTGGTAACCACTATTCTACAGAATTCACATTCTTAACTACTATACTATAAGTTAATCTTCCCCTCAAAAGTGCTCCATAGATGTTACCTGATATTACCTACATATATAAACATATAATTTAGTGTATTTTACTACACGAATGGCACTACGCTAAATATATTGTACTGTTACTTGCTTTCATCATTATGCAATATATTAGTAAACTTTCCATGTTGGTACTTTATTTTTTTAAACACCTATGATGTCTACCATAGTATGGTTGCCTATTGTCTTAGTCCATTTGGGCTGCTATAATAAAATACCATAAACTGGGTAGCTTATAAATAACAGAAATTTATTTCTCACCGTTCCAGAGGCTGGAAAGTCCAAGATCAAGGCACCTGGCAGATTCCTTGTCTGGTGAAGGCCTGCTTCCAGTTCATAGGTGACCATCTTTCCACTGTATCCTCACATGCAAAAGGGGAAAATGAGCTCTCTGGGTCTCTTTTATAAGAGCACTAATCCCAATCACAAGGGCTCTGCCCTCATAATCTAATCACCTTGCAAAGGCTGCACCTCCCAATGCCATCAACTTTGGGTTTAGGGTTTCAACCTATGAATTTTAAAGGGACACATACATTCAAACCATAGCATCTTTAATATATTTAAACATTTGTTAATGGACATTCATATGTTTTCTATATGTTTGCTATTATGGTCAATCTGGCAGTGATCCCCCTTATGCATGCATCTTTTGTGTACATTTGCAGATATTTCTGTAGGATGGATACCTAGTAACAGAATTCCCTAGTCAAAGGGTTTGCTGTTTGTTGAAGTATTTGCTCTGTTAGGGCATCTCTGACTAAACATCAGTTTTATAAGTTACATAAAATTACATAGATCTTGATACATTAGTTTTTCAGAATCAGAATTTGTTGAATGTTCTTTCCTTGCTTGTCTCTGCTATGGTCCAAATGACTAGCTTTGTAAATAGTCATTTTATTTCTTTTGTTTATAAGGTACCTCTCTAACAAATCCTATAATATGCTTAGGTAAGAATTTTCTGACCATCCTATATCCATTCTTCCTTCTCAGAACCAGCCTTAAAATGTCTATCAATTCATTTGTTTTATTGGTAAATTGCACACTCTCAATTTTGTTTTTTTTCCTACATCTACACAAACCATCTACAGTTATCAGTGCAGTGCAGCCTCTATGTCTGCTCACCCTCCCCATATTGCACAAGCAAGTTATCAATCATTTGGGTAACAGCGTAAAAAATCACCTATCTGCTCAAGAAACAGGGTTGATTATGGAATACTGTAAGAACCCCTCTGAACTGCATTCTGCCAGTGCTTTTCCCATAAAGTAGAGACAAATATGTATGTAGTTGCTGGACCCAGTTCCTTTAATCTTTTCATCTGCCTGGGGGTCCATCCCAGCAATGCAAGAGAATATAGGTCAATAGCTTATTTCCCAATCACAAACCCTTCTGGAACCTGTCCATTGGCCAAAAAGAATGCTCTTTTTGGATTTCATCGCTACTAAAGTAACCATCTCCCTACCTTTTTCTTTTGCACTTCTTGCTTTTTTAATTGCTCTTTGAAGACTTGAATTTAGCATGTTTGGAAGGCATTCACCTGTGAGAAAAGTTGTACATTTTCTGGTGAGCTAGAGGGAGCCTGTCATCCCTGAAAACACTTTTGCAACCTGGGGATTTTCTTGACCTCCTTTGTGGAGTACATCTCTAGCCTGAATAGAAGAGTTGTTTCCTTTTAACAAAAGATATGTTTTTTAGTATTTAAGTGTCTCATACGAGTCTAATAGCAGAATGTTTTGCTTTCATGTAATGCTGGTATACTTGAAGAACAACCAAACCTATTCATAGAGGGTGATAATAAGAATGACTTATTATATAGCTTTAAATATGTACAAGTCTAGTAACTTTTCTAAAGCTGCCCTGTTTTACTTTTAATCAAAATTTGTCTGAGTCAGCTGAGATTCCCAGTGTAATTGATGGCTAAGGCTGAAAGGTCTAAGCTGCTGATGAACACTTCGAGCTTTCAGAGCATTCTAGGATTTCTAATTTCTTTCAAACCAGCATGAAGGCAATCATTCAACACTCAGGACACGTTGGTTTTATTTGGATGCAGATGTAAAAATAAGTATATCTCAGTCTTTATTCTTCACCCCTGTTCTTTCTGCCCCAACCACCTTGGTCCAAGGGAAAGAATACGCATGCATCATGTGTTTCCCATAATCAAAGAGAAAAGGTGTATTGAGTGTTAATTGTGTCCTTGAGGGAAAAAGGGATGGATATAATGTTGAATTATTTAACTATCCAGAATTTCCCACCTAACATCACATCCTTGTCCTTAAGGCATGCACAGAAAAATGTATGCTAGTCCTAGTTGAGACTCACACCCCAAATTCCTACATCATTGCCTACCCTAATATCCTGAGCTGGACTATATAGGAGTTGTAAAATGATCCATTTTTTAAAATAAACTTTTTATCTTGGAGTAATTGTAGATTTACAGACAAGTTGTGAAGATAGTACAAAGAGTCCCCATATACCCCACGCTCAGTTTCTCTCACTGTTAACATTTTACGTTACCATGGTACATTGGTCAAAACGACTGACACTGATATACTACTATTAACTAAATTAAAGGATCCACTTTTCACTCTGGTTTTAGTAAGGCAAGGAATAAGGCTTAACTTTGGCATCTTGGATCTTAGTATTCTGATGGCTGAAAATACTTTGGAAAAATAAGAGTAAAGAAAGAGTGTTAGGGAGGATGGCCTCGAGCCGAGCAGAGGTAAATATCTCATTCTCTGCATCTTTCCCCTTAGACTTCACTCCTGGTCCTGCTGGCTAAGAATAGGGGACAAGTTGGGACTTCTGGACAACCCCAGGCCTATCCTCCTGCACCAAACACATGGCACAGAAGAAAAAAGAAATGACAAAAAATTTTAGAAAGAGTAAGAATATACCAGAGAGAAATGAATTTTTAAATATTGTCATTCCTTCAACAAAAAGGTACATCCCTTATTAAATGTGTCTCAGATACATACCAGAACAACCACTTCATGGAAGAAATTTGTGATTAGGGAACTCTTAAGACACTTTAATAGGTTAAAGTATACCACAAACAGTACTCTTTACAAATTGTTATAAAAGCATGACACAAATTATTTCCCAAATTTTGATGGTCTAGTTTTGTTATAATAATATGCTTTCACTTAAAAACAGGAATAACATTATTTTATTGGTAACTTTTTTGTCTAAGGAACCACTGGCATTGTAGTGGATGAGAATTTGCCACCCCAAAATGTGTCTTCTTGGCTTGATTATTTTTAAGAACAAAAGACAAGGAAGAAACTTTGATCTTCCCCCTAACTGCCTAAAAGAATTTAAGATAGAAGGCCTGTTCTAGGAAGGAGCTATCCCCACAGATAACTACAGTATAATATGAACTAGGTGTGGGAGACAGGGAGGAACCTAGCAAGGCCCATTTGATCCAAGTCCTCTCCATGTCCCATTGTCTCTGCAAGCCATGGCAAACATTTGTTTACCAAACATTTGCTTTTCCATCTCCATGTGAATTGCCTTCCTCCCCTTTGAAGTCCCAAACCACGACCCCCAACATCCTCTTTGTCTTTAGCTGGAGGTCATATTTCAGGTGGTGACTTTGGCCATTTTGGCAAGTTATTCAATTTTCCTGGGTTTCTCCCATATATACATGTTATTAAAACTTGTTTGACTTTCTCCTGTTATTCTGTCTCATGTCCATTTAATTCTTAGACCAGCCAGAAGGACCCAGAAGGGTGGAGGAATATTTCCTCCTCCCCTACAGCATGAAGCTCAAGATTCTGTCAGCAAATCTGGAAATCATAAAATCCAAAGATTGGAGGGACTTTCATGTCTCCTTTCAATTGGAGGAGGAGGTGACCTAAATTACTTCTAACATCTCTAATCCGGTCTTCTTGTCTCTCCTTCAGCTTTGACATCTTTGAGCAGCGTTTTTTGTTGGAAGGTGTTATGTTTTCATTTGCTTGTTGGTTTGTTTTTTCCTGCACTCAGCCAATAGCTGCCTCACTAGAACTCCCATCCTTTGGTTCTAGTAGGTCTAAAGCAATCTACTGAAGAAAACACCCAAAGTAATTTTCCCTTCTCCTTGTAATAAACTAACACATATCTAAAGATGGCTGTCAGCTCTTGCACACAAACCTTCTCTTCTCAAAGCTAAAACAACCCCAGTTCCAGCCTGCAAATCAATCTTTGAGGCATTTTACTTTTTAGAGTTATTAATTTTAGCAAAATTACAGCCTGATTTTTCTTACTGAATGAATCCATTTCCTTTGTGTTAAGAAGTAGTATGCATGGCAGTTACAAGTGTATGCTGTGGAATCAAAGAGAACAGGGTTCACATTCCCAGTTGCGTGAATCTGGGAAAATTACATAATCTCTGAGCCTCAATTGTCACCTCTGTACAACAGACATAGTAATAGTGCTTACCTCAGCATGTTTGTGTAACAGAAAAATGATGTTATCCATGTAAAGTGATCAGCACTAAACTAAAATCCATCTATTAAAAACAAACAAAAGTCCATCTATTGTTTTTCTTTGTCAAAGTTGCCACATATTCTTGAAACAATTTTATACTAATCTATACATGACATTACAACAAATAATGTATTTTTAAAATGCACCACACTCGTTTTCTCTCTTTCTCCACCCACACCTCGAACACATTAGAACACAGGGAAGTAAGAAGGACATTCTTTTCAGAAGGACGTAGGATACAAAATTGAAAGGGAAGCAGACTAACCTTTATTAACTTTGTTCCCACCAAAATGTTATTTCATTTGATCTTCACAATATCCCTCTTAGTTGCATGTTATTTTGTCTATTTTATTGTTCTACAGTATTTTAATTTAGTCTATGATAGTGCTAGTATTTGGTTGATGCACCTTAGTTTCTGCATTTATTTTGAGTGGCTTGTCCCAGCCAGGTAGTTTATTTCAACTACATCAAAAAAGTTTAATTGAATTATCGATCTTATCAGGTAGACTCTGGTTTCTAAGACAACATTTTTCAGCCTATTACTATGATACTATCTCTGCATAAATGTCTTGTAGCATTGTTACTATTGTAGTAGTGATAAAACAGCCTTAAAACATGTTCCTAAAGGGTCATAAATTTTGAGGGAAAAGTTCAGCATAAACAATTAATTACATAAATGAATTGCAATCGATTTTATATTTTGTAGAGCATTTTTTAAAATTTTTAATTTTTTAATTATTTTATTGAGGTCATAATGGCATATAACATTGCATAAATTTCATGTATACATTATTATATACCAGTTTCTATATAGACTGCACCATGTTCACCACCAGTAGTCTAGTTTTTACCTGTCACCATACATATGTGCCCCTTAACCCCTTTTGCCCTCTCCCCACCCCCTTCCCCTCTGGTAACCACAAATCTGTTCTCCTTATCCATATATTTGTCTTCCACATATGAGTGAAATCATATATTTGTTTTTCACTGTCTGGCTTATTTCACTTAGCATAATACCTTCAAGGTCCATACATGTTGTCAAAAATGGAATGACTATCTTTTTATGGCTGAGTAGTATTCCACTGTATATATATATATATACCACCTCTTCTTTATCCATTGATGGGCACTTGGATTGCTTCCACATCTTGGCTATTGTGAATAATGATGCAATGAACATATGGATGCATAAATTCCTTGAATTCCTTTGATTTCATGTTCTTTGGAAAAATACCCAATAGTGAGATAGCTGGAGTATATGGTGGTATTTCTACTTATAATTTGTTGAGAAATCTCTATGCTGTTTTCCATAATGGCTGCACCAGTTTGCATTCCCACCAACCAGCAGAGTATAAGGGTTCCCTTTTTTCCTCATCCTCTCCAATATTTGTTACTTTTTGTCTTGTTAATTATACCCTTTAAGACAGAGGTGAGGTGATGTCTCATTGTAGTTTTGATTGGCATTTCCCTACTAATTAGTGATGTTGAACACCTTTCCATGTGCCTGTTGACCATCTGTATACCTTATTTGGAAAAATGTCTGTTCATATCCTTTGCCCATATTTTGATTGGGTTGGTTATTTGTTTGTTGTTGACTTCTATGAGTTCTTCATATATTTTGGAAATTAATCCCTTGTCAGATATACAATTTGAAAATATTTTCTCCCAGTTGGTGGGTTGTCTTTTGTTTTGGTTTCCTTTGCCTTGCAGAAGCTTTTTAGTCTGAAGTAGTCCCATTTGTTTATTTTTTCTTTTGTTTCCCTTGCTTGAGCAGACATGGTATTCGAAAAGATACTGCTAAGACTGATATCAAAGAGTGCACTGCCTATATTTTCTTCTAGGATTTTTATGATTTCAGGTTTTACATTCAAGTATTTAATCCATTTTGAGTTAATTTTTGTGTATGGTTAAGATAATGGTCTACTTTCATTCCTTGGCATGTGGTTGTCCAGTTTTCCCAACACCATTTAGTGAAGAGATTTTCCTTTCTCCATTGTATGTTCTTCACTCTTTTGTTGAAGATCAGCTGTCCATAGATGCATGGGTTTATTTCTGGGCTCTCAATTCTGTTCCATTGATCTGTGTGTCTGTTTTTCTGCCAGTACCATGCTGTTTTGATTACTATAGCTTTGTAGTATATTTTGAAGTCAGGGATTGTGAACCTCCAGCTTTGTTCTTTTTCTCAGGATTGCTTTGGCTATTCAGGGTCTTTTGTTGTTCCATATAAAGCTTAGGATTCTTTGTTCTATTTCTGTGAAGAAAGTCATTGGGATTGTATTGAATCTGTAGATTGCTTTAGGTAATATGGACATTTTAACTATGTTAATTCTTTTAATCCATGAGCATGGAATATCTTTCCATTTCTTTATCTCTTCTTCAATTTCTTTCAATAATGTCTTATAGTTTTCAGTGTATAGGGCTTTCACCTCTTTTGTTAAATTTATCCCAAGGTATTTTATTCTTTTTGTTGCTATTGTAAATGGGATTATATTCTTGACTTTTCTTTTTTGCTACTTTGCAATTAGTGTATAGAACTGCAACTGATTTTTGCTTGTTGATTTTGTACCCTGCAGCTCTGTTGTAGTTGGTGATTATTTCTACTAGTTTTTTGATGGATTCTTTAGGGGTTTCTGTATATAGAATCATGCCAACTGCAGTGAGAATTTTATATCTTCCTTTCCAATTTGGATCTCTTTTATTTCCTTTTCTTGCTTAATTGCTCTGGTTAAAACTTCCTTTGCTATGTTGAATGAATGGCGAGAATGGCACCCTTGTCCTGTTCCTGTTCTCAGAGGAATGGCTTTCAGTTTTTCACTGTTAAGTATGATGTTGGCTGTGGGTTTGTCATATATGGCCTTTATTATGTTGAGGTACTTTCCTTCTATATCGATTCTTTTCAGAGTTTTTATCACAAATGGACACTGGATCTTGTCCAATGCTTTCTCTGCATCTATTGAGATGATCATGTGATTTTTATTCCTCATTTTGTTAATCTGGTGTATCACATTGATTGATTTGTGGATGTTGAACCATCCTTGCACCCCTGGAATAAATCCCACTTGATCATGGTTTATGATGCTTTTAATGTATTGCTGAATTTGATTTGCTAATATTTTGTTGAGGATGTTTTCACCTATGTTCATCAGTGATATTGGCCTGTAATTTTCCTTCTTTGTGTTGTCCTTGTCTGGTTTTGGTATCAGGGTAATATTGGCCTGGTAGATTGAGTGAGGAAGTGTCCCATCTTATTTAACATTTTGGAGTAGTTTGAGAAGGATAGGTGTTAAATCTTCTTTGAATATTTGGTAGAATTCACCAGAGAAGCCATTTGGTCCAGAACTTTTGTTTTCTGGGAAGTTTTTGTGTGTGTGTGTGTGAGGAAGACCAGCCCTGAGCTAACATCCATTACCAATCCTCCTCTTTTTGCTGAGGAAGACTGGCCCTGAGCTAACATCCATGCCCATCTTCCTCTACTTTATATGAGACACTGCCACAGCATGGCTGACAAGCAGTGTGTTGGCCGGTGCCCAGGATCTAAACCCACAAACCCTGGGCTGCCATGGCATGAAATAAACTGCTGTGCCACCGCCCAGCCCCCTCTGGGAAGTTTTGATTACCATTTCAATCTCTTTTCTTGTGATCAGTCTATTCAGATTCTCTATTTCTTCTTGATTCAGTTGTGGGAGGTTGTATGATTCTAAGAATTTATTCATTTCTTCAGGTTATCCACTTTGTTGCATGTGTTTTCTCATAATCCTTTGTATTTCTGTGGCATCTCTTGTAATTTTTCCTCTTTCATTTCCAATATTATTTATTTGAGTCTACTCTCTTTTTTTCTTAGTGAGTCTGGCTAAGAGTTTGTCAACTTTGTTTCTCTTCTCAAAGAAACTTTTCATTGATCCTTTCTGTTGTTTTTTTAGTCTCTATTTTATTTATTTCTGCTCCGATTTTCATAATTTTTCTTCTTCTACTGACTTTGGGCATTGTTTGTTCTCCTTTTTCTAGTTGTTTTAGGTGTAGTTTAAGATTACTTATTTGAGATTTTTCTTGTTTGTTGCAGTAGGCCTCTATTGCTATAAATATGACTCTTAGCACCACTTTTGCGACATCCCAGAAGAGTTGGTATGTTGTGTTTTCATTTTCATTTGTCTCTAGGTATTTTTTGATTTCTCCACTTATCCAATGGTTGTTCAGTAGTATATTGTTTACTCTCTACATATTTGTGACTTTCCCAGCCTTTTTTTGTAGTTGATTTCTAGTTTCATAGCACTGTGGTTGGAAAAGATGCTTGATATGATTTCAATCTTCTTAAATTTATGGAGGCTTGCCTTGTTTCCCAACATATGGTCTATCTTTAAGAATGTTCCACAGGCACTTGAGAAGAATGTGTATTCTCCTGTTTTTGGATGGAATGTTCTCTATATATACCTATTAAGTCCATCTGTCTAGTGTTTCATTTAAGGCCACTGTTTCCTTGTTGACTTTCTGTCTGGATGATCCATCCATTGATGCAAGTGTGGTGTTGAGGTCCCCTACTATTATTGTGTTGCTGTCAATTTCTCCCCTTAGATCGTTAATAGTTGCTTTATATACTTTGATGCTCCTGTGTTAGGTGCATACATATTCATAAATGTTATGTCTTCTTGGTGGAGTGTGCCTTTTATCATTATCTAATGCCCCTCTTTGTCTCTCATCTTTTTTATGCCCCTTTTCATCTCTCATTGTCTTTTTTATCTTGAAGTCTGCTTTGTCTGATATAAGTATAGCTACATCCACTTTCTTTTGCTTGGCATTTGCTTGGAGTATCATCTTCCTTCCCTTCACTCTGAGCCTATGTTTGTCTTTAGAGCTGAGATGTGTTTCCTGGAGGCAGTATATTGTTGGGTCTTGTTTTTTAATCCATCCAACCACTCTGTGTCTTTTGATTGGTGAATTCAGTCCATTTACATTTAGAGTGATTACTGATATATGAGGGCTTAATACTGACATTTTATCTTTTGTTTTCTGGTTGTTCTATATTTCCTTTGTTTCTTTTCCATTGTGTTTCTATCTGCCATTTCAGCTTGGTGGTTTTCTGTGATTGTTTTTTCAATTTTCTCTTTATTTTTTATTTGTGACTTTGCTCTGATTTTTTGTATTGGGGTTATCAAAAGGCTTGTATAAAAGATCTCTTAGATGAGATAGTCCATTTTCTGATAGCCTCTTATCTTCATTAGCTTAAGCAGGTTCCATCACTTTCCTCTTCCCCCTCTGAGTTATTGTTATCACAAATTATTCCTTTTTGTGTTGTAAGTTTGTGACTAAATTGAAGTGTTTATAGTTATTTTTGATGCTTTTTTTCCTTTTATCTTCTAGGTTATAATTAAGTGTTTGCTAGCCTATTCTGATAGATGGCTGCAATTTTCTGATTTTGTCTGTTTATTTTTCTTTTTGCTCAAAGCTTTGTAAACCTTTGCCTTTTTGTTTCAGGTAGGAGGGTTCCCTTCATCATTTCCTGTAAGGGGGGTCTAGTGGTGATGAACTCCCTCAACTTTGGTTATCTGGGAAAACTTTTATTTCTTCACCATATCTGAAGGATAGTTTCACTGGATAGAGTATTCTTGGCTGATGGTTTTTGTCTTTCCGTGTTTTGAACATTTCACTCCATTCTCTCCTAGCCTGTAAGATTTCTGCTGAAAAATGCACTGAAAGCCTGATGGGAATTCCTTTGTAGGTTATTTTCTTCTCTCTTGCTGCCCTTAAAATTTTTCTTTGTCATTGATTTTTGACAATTTTAACATTATATGCCTTGGAGAAGGTCCTTTTTAATGATGTCATTAGGAGTTCTTTCGGCTTCATGTACTTGTATGTCCAGGTATTTCCACAGGTTTGGGAAGTTCTCAGCTATTATTTCTTTGAACAAGCTCTCTGCTTCTTTCTCCCACTCTTCTCCTTCTGGGATACCTATAATCCTTATGTTACATTTCCCAATTGAGTCAGCTATTTCTCAAAGAATTTCTTCATTTTTAAAAAATTTTAGTTCTTTTTCTACTTCCAGCTGAAGCATTTCTTGATGTCTATCTTTCAAGTCACTAATTCTCTGCTCCACAAGGTCTACTCTATTTTTTATGATTTCTACATTATTTTTTTATCTCATTAATGTGTTCTTCATATCCAGAATTTCTATTTGGTTTTTTTAGAGCTTCAATCTCCTTGGAGAAGTATTCCTTCTATTCATCAATTTTATTCCTGAGCTCATTGAACTATCATTCTGAGTTTTGTAACTCATTGAGTTTCTTTATGACAACTATTTTGATTTCTCTTTCAGTGAGATTGTAGTCTTCTGTGACTTCAGGTTTGGTTTCTGGAGAGTTGTGATTTTCCTTCTGCTCTGCAGTTTACTGTAGTTCTTCATGATGGTTGATGAATTGATTCCCTGCTGGTGCATTTGTAGTAGTAATCACTTTTTCTTATTTGGATACAGCTCTGGTTACTTTGGTTCTGGCCACCTGGGTCTCATGTTCCTCCAATCGCTCTCCATGGACTGAGATGCTGCTGTTCTGTGCACAACATGCTGTTGTTCCCAGGTTGTCTGGGGGTGCTGGTTGTGCCTTTGGCAGGGGTGCTGGGTTCACAGGTGTCACTGTCACTGGTGGGGGCCTGGGGACCCGGAGACTTGTACACAGCCCCTGCTGCTGGTGTAGCTGGTGTTGGGTTGCTGCCCCTGGAGGCTGGGTCACTGGTTCTGCTGTGTTTCCTGTTGCTTCTGGTAGCAGATCCCCCTGCCACCATTGGGGGGGCAGGAGCTCTTTTGTCTGCTCCTACCCTGTTTGCATGTGTTGTTCAGCCACTCTGCATTCATGCAGTCTGTACCACAGCCACCCAGAGTGGCACCTTTGTCCAGGCTAAGCCACTGCCACTTGGAAGGGAAGTGGGATGGTGGGCACTCCCACAGGTCAGTCTACTGCTCCTCCACAAGCATTTGTGTATGGGCCAAACAGCCCCCCCCACTCACAGTCCCTTTGGCTTCTATGTAAGGATCCCCCTCTTGGATTGTTGCTGCTGGAGAGGAGGAGGAGGCCACTCCCCTAGTCCCACTGCTTCCTGGGGATCCAGTCCACCCACCTTCATATGTATAGCCCCATGGATCTCTCAGGTATCTGTTGTGCTATGAAGGTGATAAATAAATGGCAAGCAATAGGATATATTGGAGTATATGAGAAAGCCATTTGGTGTAAAACTAATTTGACCTGACCTTGTTTTTCCAAAAGGGCCTGACCTGGCCTTTGAACATGCACTGTATATCTGCTTTGTGTATTTACCATGTCCCAAAGACAAGAACAAATGCCCTTTAGATAAGGATGCAACTTCCCCCACACTGGCATTTCCTTAAGGATAAGCATTTCTCCTTAGGATAGAATTTGACTGCTGTGCTCATCCTGTGACCACTCAACTCACAACAACAGACCTGCTACCTGCTGTGCCCATTGAGACAGCAGACCTGATACTGGCTGTGTCCATTAATCGCTATGCCTGTTATGTCTTGTGACTGTTGTAAAAGTGACATTCCAATCATGTGTGATACATGCTCTTTGATGGCATATAACCACTCTGTACACCCCACTTCTTTGGTGCCCTTCATTCCTTGGGGAAGGAAGGCCCCGGGCTATGCGGTCCTCAAATGTGGCTCATAATAAACTCACCTCAATTTTGATTTATAGATTGACTATGGATTATTTGCATCAACAAAGGGAATCCTCTGTTGGTTATTGGATGTCCATTTAGTTGTAACTTAGAGGGGAGAGACAAAGGGAACAACTCACTCCGCCATGATGCTGACATCACTCTTGTGCAACACAGTTTTAAACTTGCTTCTGTTGAATCGTGAAACTCCAGAAAATATTTAAGATTCAGACATGCCTGGAGTACTGGAAACTAATTTAGTGATGATATTTTAAATGACAGCTAATAAAAGTAATCACAGTTACGTAGTGCCATGCAAAGAAGAAAGTGCTGCATTGACTAAATATTTTGTTCAATGGAATCACAATTTCAAATTGGAGTTGCCTTAGTAATAGGATGTACATCTCAGCCTCATTTCCATCTTTACATATGTCTTATTTGATGGAGGCAGTTTATCTTTTGTGTGTGTGTGTGAGGAAGACCAGCCCTGAGCTAACATCCATTGCCAATCCTCCTCCTTTTGCTGAGGAAGACTGGCCCTGGGCTAACATCCATGCCCATCTTCCTCTACTTTATATGGGACAGCACCATGGTATGGCTGACAAGCAGTGTGTCAGCAGGCACCCGGGATCCAAACCCATAAACCCCAGGCTGCCAGAGTGAGACCTAAACCGTTGCGCCACGGGGAGGGCCTGATGGAGGCAATTTATTTGCAACAAAGATCAACACTCAAATGGTTGAAGTGGTAATTTCAGAAAATGCAGACAAGAGAGCACCTTCAACCAAATCTAATTTTGAAATTCTTTTCCCTTCTTATATTTTGGGTCTCTTCAATATTGCTAGAATGTTTGCTGTCCTGTCCAAAAAGCACATAGGAAAAATAGGATAGTAGGCACTGTGGAGTCAATTTTGGCTGTCAACCTAAGAAAACCAGTTACAATACTAATCGATGCCATTAATGGCAATCTGTCCTGGGAAGTGAGCAGGCTGGCAAATATTCAAGAAAAGCTATTGGACAGATGACAAGAAACAAATCCTTGTAGTACGTAGTCTAGTAGTAGTAATCCCAGTGACACTGCACATCCCAAATCCCCAGGTTCTACTTAGTGTCTGCTAAATGTTCTGAACACGTGAGCACCATTGAGGTACTAATTGTTGCTGTTTATCATCCTTGGCTATAAAACTAAAAATCCAAGGAAGAGATATTTAAATGATAATTACCATTCACCCCTTCAAAGAAAAAGCCCTGAAGCAATTTACCTATTCCTACTAAGCAGAGTTTGACAAGCCATTTTTACCATGAATTTATTGAAAGACTATGATCTTGGCAATGTTTCCTCATCAGTGTGCCATGACAATTTGAGCCATTGTCAAAACACTGTGTGTGTTAAAATATCCTGAGTTTCTTTACCCCCAGGCAGTTGCATTTTTGCCAAAATTCTTGTTTCTAAAATCACTGCTTTCAGCTTCTTTTGGCAAATCAGAGATAAAAGCCAACTAGTTCCTTTGAGAAACATAAAAAACTGAATAGGGCAATCAAGATTAAGGAGGAGACCTCCAGTACAAGTGCAGTAGTTGTCCTGGACTGAATTCCACAAATCTAAAAGTATTTTCAAGCATTCGGTTACGAACTGCATGGGAGATGCAAATTTTAAAATAAACTCAATACTCAAACTCTTTGCTTTGTATAGCAAAAGTATACTTCACTTTTGAGGTTGCAGAATTGCTCTCCAACCTCTAGAAGTGCTTATCAAAATTTGAAAAGGTCATAATTAAGCATTCAAAGGCAACAACATTAATCTTCAGATATCCAGAACACAGAGAACTTCATTGACAGAAATTTCACTGAATTAAGCCCTAGACTTTTTTTGTGTGTGTGTGTGAGGAAGACTAACTCTGAGCTAACACCTGTTGCCTATCCTCCTCTTTTTGCTGAAGAAGATTGGCCCCGGGATAACATCTGTGCCATCTTCCTGTACTTTATATGGGACACTGCCACAACATGGCTTGACGAGCAGTGCGTCGGTCCGTGCCTGGGATCTGAACCTGTGAACCCCAGGCTGCTGAAGCAGAGTGTGTGAATTTAACTGCTAGGCCACCAGGCCAGCCCCCAAGCCCTAGCCTTTTTGTCCCAATATATTCGTGCATGTACAGAGGTCTAAAAATAGGGTGGGAAAATATTCACTCCACTCATAATGAATTGAATTTGGAGATGTGTTAAATTCTAGATACTTCTACAATTCATTTCACCTCTGTGATCTGTTCCTTAACCTGGGTGTTTTGTTTTTCTTAATTGTAAAATAAGATAATTAAAACTTTCTTCAATAATTGCTCACTATTAACTATATTTTATAGCATTATTCATTCGACCAAGATATTTTCCTGAAATAACAGACTATTTCCATTTTTATATAATCCCTAATTATTGGAGACCAGGCTTATGCTAAGAATATTCTTGTGGTTTTATGGTGCTTCTGGACTAATTGAAAATAGGCTGTTTTTATTGTCTAGGTCACTTTCCTATATAATTTTGGTAATCATACAATAGGATTTTTTTCCAGCTTACTTATTCATTGTAAGCAGAAGATTATGCTGGAGAGTATTTTCCTTCCAGCTGTCTGACAACCTTAAGAATGGTTTTCCAGATACAATTTGAGGAAATAATTCATCTTACAACAATAAATGTTCCTTCAGACAAAATGAAATGGAGAACTGAACATGTATTAAATAAATTGAAGACAACCAGTCCTAATTTGGATAGTTTAGGGTCTCCAAATCACCTGAATTATTCACACTGTCTCAGCTACCTAGGAACACCAGTTATTGCTTAATAGTTTTTTAGCTCAATAGACCACGCTCTAAAAGACCTTAAATCAAGCTAACATTGGTCAATGGTAAAACAATAGAAAGCAGAATGTCTTTACTCTCTCATTCATATACCAAATGCATATCTGGCATCAGTTTTCAAAAGTCATGTTGAACAATTTTATATGATGACTAAATCACCATCTGGGAGTTTTAAACAAGACAAATGCATTTGCATATAATAGGATTCCAAGTAACTGAGAAGTCCTCTTAAGATGAACCATGTTTTTCAAGCGCTCCATTCAATGAAACCATGTCCTGTTACTAAGAAAATGATGTGATATTATTTGATAACAATTTTGAGTGTGAACAGCAGCTGTACTTTACTGATATGACATGAGTCAGGAATTGGTGCAAATAATACTCACTTATATTTATAAACTAAGTAATATTTTCCAAAGAATATCCACCTTGTTTATCTCATTTGATCCACATACAAGCACTGGGAAGGAGACAAAGCAAATGGTGTTTTTTTCATTACAAATAATGAAACTCAGCTTAGAGAAGAGAAGTGGCTTGTCCTTCGTGTATTTGGCAGAGCTAAGACTAAGACTTCGTCTACTGAATTCAAATCTTCTTTCATTCAGTACACAAGATGTTTATTAACAGAAGGGAACATTTACTGAGACCATACTTTGTGCCAGAAACCATACTTAGATCTTTATGTATATTATCTCATCCATAATTAACAGATGAGGAAATCAAGGCTCGGTGAAATTAAATATCTTTACTCAAGGTCATATAATTAGTGAGTGGCAAAATTTGCACGATGGTCCTCTGATTCCAGAGCTTGCATTCTTAACCACTTCTTAGTCTGTAATTTCTTCCATCATCACTGGAAGGATTTTAATTATAGGTATAACTATATCCATTTCCTCTTTTCATCATACTAGCTTAAAGAACAGAGAGCTGCCTCTTTATTAAATACAGTACAATGCCTATTGTTCCTTTTTGGTTTTCCCTTCTAAATATTCTCCTCTAAACCTTCAAGTTATATTCTCCACCCTTTAAATCATTTTCAATGTGTTCAGCTAAAGTCTATAAGTTCTCCTTGTTTCTGTTTATTTTTTAATAATAATTTCTTTTTGATGTCTTATCTAACCACACAGCCATATATTCTTAATGAGGAAAACATAGAACACAAAGAAAAAGAACAAAAGTTACCCTAAATACCACCAATGTAAGATAAAAATGGTAATGGTTAAATTTTTTGGTTATGTAGAAATAGAAATAAAGATTATGCTAAGGGCTTTCATATGTTTAATGATCACAACAACTCTTGGAGGTAGATACTATTCTTATGTCCATTTATAGATAAGGAAAGTGAAGCTTATGTTGATTAAATTAGTTATTAACATTCATATAGTAAAAAGCACATCAAGAATACAAACCCAAGACTGTCTGCCTCTCCAGGTATGTCTGCCTGGAATCACACTGTGCGTTACTGTTTCATAGCCTGTTTTTGCTCTTCTATTTTATGACAAACATTTTTCCTATTCAGTAATCTTCAACATCATTTGTAACGGCAGGTTAGTATTCTATCTTAAGAACGTAATATAACTTACTTAAAGAACCCCCATATTTGGGGTATTTTGATTGTTTTCAATTTTTTTTTTGTCATAAGATTGTGCTGCTGCACCAAGAGCCAATATTCCACAACTCACTTTCTTTTGGACAGGGTATCCATGCCAGGTCCAGGTCTGACTATGTTTGGTACCCTTTCTGCTCCTTTCCTGAGAAGCTTTGTTTACATGGTGGTCCTCACCCTTAGGATTCCTAATGCAGTCGATTTCAAGTGTTGACTTCCAATGATATTGATCCACAGCAGAGTAGCACCCAGTCTTTCTTGATCTTCATGTCTGCTTCGCCCTCACTGCTAAAAATTCACTCATTGAAACAGTGAGGTTGTTGGTTGCATGAAAAGGAATGAAGACTGGTTAACTTAGGGATAAAAGATGTGTGTTGAAAGTATATCAAGTAGCTTAGAGAACTGATGGAAAGATGGAAGAAAGAAGCTCAAAAACAAGCAGGAGTCAAGGGAGGTTAAGCAGCCAAAATAGTGCCAGGGAGGAATAGTTCGGCTAGGTTACCACACCACCACCACCAAAAACATTGGTCTTGCAAACACTTGGTGCCAGCACTTCTTCCTTGAATGATTTCTAAACTCTTCTTGCTTCCTTGTAATACTCTCTTTATCTTCAGTCTCAGGTGGGTGTGTCTAAATGCACGTAGATCATGTTCCCAGATGCTCCTTGGCTTTCAGGGACTAAGGGAAGGAAGAATCTCCCCACTATAGCTTCTACAGCAGGTTACTGCCATCCAATCAATAGGGCACATTATGAGGAATTTCTCCCAAATGGGTAGAGCATTTGAATGCTAGGAAGCCACATAAGTGACAAGAACCCATTCCAGTGGTGTTTAAGGGATTTTGCTATCTCAGGTAGGGCAGTTAGGAAATGGTTGCTCAGTATGTTTCATCAGTCTTCTTTCTTTGTTCTGTACATCACAAAAATCTTACAGGTTTGTGGCTTGAGAATGGCACCCTTCTAGAAGTTCCTGACTTTTTCTGCAGAGTCCCTTCTCGTTTTCATGTTAGTGTGAAGTCTTCACAGGCATTACAAGTGCTTTAAAATGTTTACATTAAACACTTCGATGCATTTAAAACACAATGCATTATATGTATAGTAATATCTGGAGATAATATAACAAATCTTAGTTTGAGGAGGCCTTGTGTGAACATGAGGCCTTGGCCAATGTGGCCCTTCTACTTAACCCTCTGCTCAACTCCCTCTTCCCCCACTGACTCCCACCAATAAATTGAGTGGAGGAAAGATCCAGGAAGGAAGGATCGAATGCCTCTGCTCAAGCTACCCTCTTTCACAGAATCTTTTGTGCATGTGTTAATTCAAGCGATCCTGGAATGTCTCTAATATTGGGGCAAAGTCAGGCCAATGTTGAGCATAATGGTAAGCCAAACCCTAGACTTCTACATAATAAGCTCTTTTCTGTTTGCCCCTGTGTCACACTAACCCTTTGAAAACGTGTACTACTTCTCATTATTACTTTAGAATAAATTACACTTTAAGTGTGTCAATTAAACTTTTTTGGTGGCCGTTAATGACTTGGAGAACTGGTAAAGCTTTATTTTCTGAGCCGTGGCATTACTATATAAGATGGTTTCGTTTTATATTACTAATAAATTGGCAAAAAATATTGGTTAATTAACACTGGTTAATTGAATCATTATGGAAACAAATACTTGCGTGCATCTCCAGAAGAATTAAATGAGAAAACTAGGCTGGGGTGTGCATTGTAAATTCTTCCTAATAACTGGTGATGGGAACAATAATGCTCTCATCCTGTCCACCTGATTCATCATGAAGCTTTCAAATCAAGATTGATTTTTTTTCTAACATTGCCTGTCACATTAATACTAAACTTTCCATTAACACAACACAATAATTGCAGACAAGATTAAATACATTTTAACATGGTAAGTTCCTTTTCAAAACCATCTTTCATTTTCATGAAAATGTAGACACCTGGCCCCAGGCAGACGTATGTTTTTATCAGTATGCCATATCACTTGAATCCAGTCATAGAAATAAAATGTAATGAGCCTCTAGAAGCGTGATCATTTTAATTCTTTGGGTATATTTTACATTATACAGGTCATTAAAAATGCAAAGCCACGGTAGCATATTTATTTGGTGGAATCATTGGAGAATACAGGTTCTACTACTAAATGTGCTACCTCCTTTATATGAACTTGTCACTTGGGGAATATGAGAACAGTATAGACACTGCCCTGCTGGGATTTGACCATCACGGACTATCAGTAACTTCTTGCACTCTATACATTCACTCCCTTCAACCAATCAGCACTTCTCTTCCATAACCAATCGAGCGTCTTTAGTTTCCCATTTGGACTCCTTCTTCCCAGTCACTTGGATGTACTCAAGCTTAATAATGATCTGATATTAGATCGAAGCCTTACCCTCTTCTGCTAGAGAAGATAATATCCTGACCACACAAATAAGGTCTTCATATCCATTTCTACTCACCTAAGTATATACATTCCCAATATTTTCACCTGCTGTATAGTATTATATTCACCTACTGGTGGATGTATTACTGGAAGGCAGAAGTCCAGAAAGGAAATGAATAATCGTTTGAAATTTATGGAAAGTCCAAATCCCATGCAGTTTATAGCTAACTTATGAGAAAGGGTGGATGTTGAATATTTTTGGTCAATTAGGCAAACTAGTCCACTTGTGCCCAGTGTCTGAAAACTGAGAATATTTTAGGTATGACTTCAGGAAGGAAGATTCTCTATTAATCAAGTGACGGACCTAGTTTAAGAGTGGGGCACAGAAAGGAGTAGAGCTGATAATACTTTGCTACATGAGTGGAATGAAGAGGAAAATGGGAATAGTGTTTTAAGGTATCCATGGCAAGAGGGAGTAATGGTGAGAGTTCTGGGGCTATTTTTCTGGGATCATTGGTAAGAGTGAATTCAGTACTGTAATTTGAGGTCATAAACAATTAAATGGACTGGGCCAAACCTGAATACAGAAAAATATGAATTGATCAGTAGGTTCATTTCCCCTCAATCATTTTCCCTGCTGATTGTGTTTTGCTCACTTGGTCATTGGATCTTGATTCATTTTCTGCTACTTCATTATTTTCAGCACCTCAAGTGTGTTGCTTTTCACTAGATGCAATTGCTAGTTCTCACCTGAATGTAACACTTGCCTTTGTGGGAAATCATCAACCTTTATAATGCCTGTAGGGTAAGATTTGCAGCAGAATCATATTTTAGAAGCATTTCTCTATCTTTTATAATATACAATTT
Source organism: Tapirus indicus (assembly GCA_031878705.1). NCBI lineage: Eukaryota > Metazoa > Chordata > Mammalia > Perissodactyla > Tapiridae > Tapirus > Tapirus indicus. Next base: position 82,843,477 of record CM062942.1, on the reverse strand, counting down.
GCACATACTGGGTATCCCAGACATTTCTAAGTAAAATCTGAGTAAATCCACTCTTAGGAATGAGGTAATTAACATTTGCTCATTGCATTCTTTAGTCAAATACTTTACTTTCTTTGGAAAATCTGTGTGTTTAACCTGGACACATAGTGCTATTTTACATCAATTATGTTGAGTGCCAGTCATATCCTTTTCTGTTAACTTCAAAATCAGTATATGCAAAGCCAAATAATTTTTCTTTTCCTAAATATACTTCTTGTATTCACTTATAACCATGAGTAGAGATTATCCAAGCTGTCTTAGACTCTTTCTTATCCCTTTACTCACACTCACCCAAACACATCATACTTGCAAGTTCTGTTGATTCTACTGCTGAAATCACATTTGTACATCAACCTCCTTCCCTCTGCCTTAATTCAAGTTCTCATTATTTCCTGCTTGGATTGTTATCTGCCTCCAATCCACTGTTCACAAAACTGTCAGACAGAACTTCATAAACAGTGATCTGACCAAATAATCCCTAAACTTAAAGCCACCTAGCTACTAGTATGTTTTTACAGTTTCTTAACATGGCCTACAAGATCCTTATTTCTAGGCCATTGGTATAGATTACACTCCACTTATATCCTGTTTTGGGCTTATTAAGTCTGTATTTTCCACAGTCAAGAGCATGAACTCTCCCCACACTCTACTGGCAGATCTGCAAAAAATCCCAGGCCTTCGTCTTGAAATTTCTCATGCTGTTTCTTTGCAAAGGGACGTCATACAGATCCCCTGTGTGTTTTGCACATATATGGCACAAGCAGGTAGAATTTGGAAAGCTTCCATGAATAACCAAACATAGAGATTTTCTTTATTTAGAAACCTGTCATAGAAATGATCATTCCTAACATAGTACCTGTTAGAAAGAAGGATATTCTACTTAACACAAAACATCAGTCTTTCCAATAATGTATTATCTGCTAATGAACAGCTATGTGGCAAAGAGAATTAAAAAAAAAAAAACAAAACTGGGAAGTGAGAGAGAGGTCATTTAATGACAGCAAAAAAAAAAAAAATTAGGTTAGGTAAGAGAAAGAACTTCCCAACCATAAAGAAAGTGCTTGGTAAAATAGATCTGAAACCTTTCCTAGGACTTCCCCAGAGTCTAGATAGCTATGCATGTGACTTTTCTCAGAGGTCTTTTCAAAAGACTATTCGAATTACAGGATTATTTTTTCTTTTACATTAAGGTATTGTTCTGATTCTTATGTTACAAAGTAACACATACTCATACAAGAAAATTTTAAAAACGCGAAAAAGTAGAAGAACGAAAAAAACACATAGTTTATCATCCAAAGAGAATGATTATTAACTTTTGAAGATATTCTCTTCCAGGCTTATTTGCATGCATCATTTTTATTTTAAAAACCATTTTTCTTTTCCAAATTAAAATAATTTTCCATCTTAACATCACACTCAATGGTAAAAAGCTGAAAGTTTTTCCTCTCACTTTTATTCAACATGATATTGGAAATCCTAACCAGAGCAATTAGATAAGAAAAAAAATAAATAAAAGGCATCCAAAATGGAAAGGAAGAAGTAATACTATCACTATTTGCAGATGACATGATATTATATATAGGAAACTCTAAAGACTCCACCAAAAAACTGTTAGAACTAGTAAAAGAATTCAGTAAAGTTGTAGGATATAAAATCATTAAACAGAAATTTGTTGTGTTTCTATACACTAATAACAAACTATCAGAAAGACAAATTAAAAAAACAATTGCATTTACAATTGCATCAAATACAATAAACACCTAGGAATAAACACACCTAAGAATAAACTTAACCAAGGAGATGAAAGACCTGTACACTGAAAACTATAAGACATTGATGAAAGAAATTGAAGACATGAATAAATGGAAAGATATCCTGTGTTGATGAATTAGAAGAATTAATATCGCGAAAATGCCCATACTACCCAAAGCAATCTACAGATTCAGTGCAATCCCTATCCAAATTCCAATAGCATTTTTCACAGAAATAGAACAAACAATCCTAAAATTTGTATGGAACCACAAAAGACCCTAAATAGCCAAAGCAATCTTGAGAAAGAAGAACAAAGCTGGAGACACTATACTCTCTGATTTCAAATTCTGTTACAAAGCTATAGTAATCAAAATACTAAGTTATTGGCATGAAAACAGACACACAGATCAATGGAACAGAAGAGAGAGCCCAGAAATTAACCCACACATCTATGGACAGCTAATTTATGACAAAGGAGCCAAGAATATACAATGGGGAAAGGACAGTCTCTTCAATAAATGGTGTTGGGAAAACTGGAGAACTATATGCAGAAGAATGAAACTAGACCACTGTCTTGCACCATACCCCCAAAATTAACTCAAAATGGATTAAAGACTTGAATGTAAGACTTGAAACCATAAAACCTCTGGAAGAAAACATAGGTGATAATCTCCTTGACATAGATCTTGACAGTGGTTTTTGGATTTGACACCAAAAGCAAAGGCAACAAAAGAAAAAATAAAGAAGTGACTATATCAAACCGAAGAGCTTCTGCACAGCAAAGGAAACCATCAACAAAATGGAAAGGCAATCTACTGAATGGGAAAAAATATTTGCAAATCATATATTTGATAGGGGGCTAATACCCAAAATATATACAGAACTCATAAACAAAACCACTAATTTGAAAAGAAATATGTCCCTCCATGTTCATTGCAGTGCTATTTACAATAGCCAAGATATGGAAATAACCTAAGTGTCCACTGATAGATGAATGGATAAAGAAATTGTGGTATATATATATATATATATATATACACAATGGAATATTATTTAGCCACAAAAAAGAAGGAAATCGTGCCATTTGTGACAACTTGGATGGACCTTGAGGGCATTATGCTAAGTGAAATAAGTCAGACAGAGGAAGGCAAATAACATATGATCTCACTCATATGTGGCATCTAAAAAAAAAAAATGAAGCTTATTGATACACAGAACAGATTGGTGGTTGCCAGAGGTGGGGGGTCGGGGGTGGGCGAAATGGATGAAGGAAGTCAAGATGTACAAACTTCCAGTTGCAAAATAAATAAGTCATGGGGATGTAATGTACAGCATGGTGACTATAGTTAATAATACTGTACTGCATATTTGAAAATTGCTAAGAGAGTAGATCTTAAAAGTTCTGCTCACAAGAAAAAGAATGCTGTAACTATGCATGGTGATGAAGGTTAACAAGACTTATTACGGTGATCATTTTGCATTACATACAAATATCAAATTATTATGTTGTGCACTTGATACTAATATAATGCTATATGTCAATTACTGCCTCAATAAAAAAAATAATTCTCTATCTTGTTTCTTTATGTAAAAGAGGGCCTGTTCATCTGAATGAGATAAAATTATAATTAAGTAAAATGATGAAACAAGTATATGGGGACATTTTAAGAGAATGTTGTTGCTGCCTCATAGAAAAAAATGGTAAGTCTTTCTTTTTTAGGAGAAGCCTACAAATTTACAACTTAAATATCAATTTTAAAAAATATTGGAAACATTATAAAAATCAGGGAGTGATCCACTACTACAGTTGACATATTGACCTCTTAATATTGCCTTCTGAGAAAAAAAAGTTGTGCGAGTTAAATTGTTTCACAAAGACCTTTATCCAGAAATTATTTTCTCATGAAAAATTCTTCAGACAAGCTGCCTGTAATGCAACACTCAAGCATTAAATTAAAGGTCAAGAATATGTTAATGAGAGGCATGCCAGGTTCAGAATCCCTTCATCCCCTCCAACCAACCGTCTCCTCTTCTAATTCTGCTTATTGTCCCTACCGTGGGTTCTACAAATACTTTTTGGATCTCATTAATTCATGTTTCTCTATTGCTTTCCAACCCGATTCAGCAGCAGAACAGTTCTGGAAATCATACCCATCATAAGGTTCAGGAGAACTTTTCAAATGATAACATAAAAAGTGTTATTTCCCACTCTCATTCCCTTTCCTCATCATTATGCTGCTCTCCATATAGACTTTACCTGGTAGATGCCACATGCATAACATCTGCCACCATTCCCCACTTACGCATTCAGGTGTGGCCTCAGGATTATTCTTAACGAACTCAGGCAATCACTACTACTCAGTGGAATTTGATACATGAAACGAAACTTTCATATCATTCCTGGAAGCTAATTAACTAAACTGCAGAGAAAGGTTCTGTTAAGAAAATAGACACACTTCTTGTTACTGGTCACACCGTGAGACTACGTGGGGCTCCAGGCAGCCTTTGAGACAGAAGGGGCTCTTGCCTAGCGGCAGCTTTCTGTCACCATTAATTCCATTTTCACATAAGATCAGCTACTGATTCTATATTCCCCTCCTTTCATTCCTAACCTGCCTTTATATCATTTTGCTACTTTACTCTTCATTCCAGTGTGAAATGTACTCATTTTTATCCCCTTGATCCCAGAAAAAGATGAATTGCTCTCCCTCTGTGACTAAATTTCCCTTAATTTCAGGTCAAAATTTCTAAAGTTAGGATATAGATTTTTCTTTTGCAACAAAGACCAAAGTAACAGTGGCTTAAAAAATATAAAAATTTCTCACATAACAGTCTGAGGGTGAGTAGTCCAGAGCCAGTCTTGGCTACATGTTGCTTAGGGGCCCAGGTTCCTTCTGTTTTCTGAAATTGCCATTGTCACCATTCAAGTGTCAGCTCACATCTTACATGGCTGCCCCAGCTACTGCCATCATGTTCACATGCTAGCTAGCTGGATGGGGAGAGAAGAAAGTGGAGGGCATGCCCTTTTCTTAGTGGCATAAGCCACAAGTCTCACACATCACTTGTGTCCAACTCCCATTGTCAGAACTTAGTCACAAGCTATACCTAACTACAATGGATACTGGGAAACGCACTTTTTAGCTGGTTGGCCTTATGCTCAGGAAAATACTGAACATTTTCTTACTGAAGGCACAAGGGGAGAATGTATATCAGAAGCAGCTAGCCCATTCTCCCAAACTCCTCTTTCCTGGTCTAGTCGTATCTCTGAATGCTGGTCATAGAAGCTCCCTGAAAGGTCATCTGCTCAGTTTAGGACATATAGCATTGGCCCATACCTACAGTTTCCTCACTCCATAGCTCTGCTCTCTGGGCATCTGGATTCCTTTCACCTTGAAGTGTTAACCACAGGAGTTTATGCTTATTCATCAGAAGTGGTGTGATAATAGTGAAAAGGGTATGGGATATAGAGTCAGAGATCCTGGATGTAGAACCTTGGGGAAGTCATTATATCTTTCTAGTTTCTATGTTAGCCTTGCAGAATTCTAGTTCACATCCAATGAAATAATGTATGTGAAAGTCTTTGTAAGAGGGAAAACACTATTAAAATGCTTGTAACTATTCCATTTCTTGGTGCTATTTTACAACTGTCTCTGCACAGCATCGCCACCCTATAGCTTCCTAACTTGGGAGTCCAGGCCTTGACCTTCCCCTTAGTGATTTATTTCTCTAGGGTCCCAACTCTTAGCTCTTCTCTCTCCTTATCATTGGCACAGGCACAGATCAATTATCTTTTGAATTATTTGACCCTAGAGAGATTAGGGAGACTTATCCACATAGGATCTTATTGGGGATGAGTTTTTAGTTGCCCTCAGGTTACAGAATGACATGATATTATTCACTGCACAGCACTCTATACCCTGTATGAACTCTACTTTGGGCCTTACCTAATTGAGGCTTGGGTTCGTGTTGTTTTTTCTAATGCTTGATGGTGCTTAATCTTCACATTCCTTTCCTGGGTCATTTTGTATTCTTTTCAGCTATTTAGCATAGCTAATTTTGGCCATATACAAATTCTGTCAAGTTATAGCAATTCTATTAGTAACCATAGCGACATGTATTCCCTGTTCCCAATCAGAAAGGAGAAACTTTAGTTCAAATGAAAGAGTTAGCTTTGTTTACTTAGGAAAAACAAATACTCAAATCTATGCTAGTGCCCATTATAAAATTGAGAACCTTGTGTAGAAAGGGTCATAATATAAAATATGCAGAGTCTCACGTTTTCAGGAAATTGAATGATATGTGACAGTAATCGTGCTCTAACAGCAGCCCATGATTTAAAGTATACTATTTTATAATTCCGCAGGCTTTGTTAGAAATATAGGTTAGAGCAATGGTTTTCAGGCATGCTCTGAGAGCTTGTTAGTATTATACAGGTTAAATAAAGTAAATGGTTTAAAATACACTTTAAATGTTTATACTTTCAATAAATGAGAAATACGCGAGAGAGAGAAGTAGCGTCTATTAAAAGCCTACTCTTTGCCATGTTCTATACTACTTCCTTTACATGAATTTAATTAAACCTTAACAGCAATCCTGAGAAGTAGGTATTATTAAATTCTCATTTTCCCAAAAAGGAAAATGAGATTCAGAGAAATTAAGCATACTACTTCAGTTACAGAGCTAGCAGGCTCAGGACAAACCCCAGCCCACCTGCTCCAAAATCACTGTTCATTCTTCTAGATCATGCTACTTTCTGGAAACACAAAAAGGTAATACATAGATGTGTTTTGAAATAAATATTACAGCATTCTCTTAAAACTTGTTAAGACATTGGTTTGCAAGTCACAATTTCTAGCCTTTGCAGCAAAAGAATGAATTTTGGATATTGTCAAATCATGTGACAGTCTATTCTTGTCACTAATTACTGCTGATTAAGCTTGAAGTATAGAAGTTGTCAGATACCATTAAGGAATGACACATTTTAGAGTAAGTATTAAAAATATAGTTTTTATTAAATATATCAATTAGATTATAGGTTAATCTGCAAAGAAGCAGTTGATGACCGTGCAGCTGAGTTACTTAAATCTAGTCCTGGCACTAGCTATAGAATATGTGAAACAGCATGTACACTGTAAAATTTTAGTTATTATGTTTCTGTAAAGAATGTAGTTGGATAGGTTGATCTTACTTTATTCCAACTCACATCTAAAAACTTATTTGAAAAGTAAAAAATAAGTATGTTGACTGATTCCACATTGTCATTGACACCATTGTTATTCAGACATGCATTTACACAAGGAAAATATCTTGACCGATCATGCAATAATGCAAGTTGCACTTAACCTGGTTTAAGTGTTAAAATTTGAGTTATGATTTCAAAACCCAATTTAGTATTTATTTTATAGATTAAAATTAAAATTCTCTAACCCTTAAAAAGTTCAAAGGAAGAATAAATTTAGGTTTAGAAGACACTTTGAACTCGGAACAATTGAAGATCAATTCCAAGACCAGAAGATCCCTAAAGTCCCTTCCAACTTTCTCATTTTAGTCCTAGGATAAATGCCAGCCTCTCCCTCTTCTAATTATACACAGCATGTAAACTTTACATGTTAAAGCTCTGATCACTTTGATTTTACATATCTTTAGCATTAAGAATCAAAGAAAATGAAAATGCCCCTTTTCAAATTTGCAAAATCTGAATCAAGAACTCCATGGCTCATTGGCTTTGGTGAGGTACACTGCTGGCTGGACTGAGAGTGGACTAAGTCACAGCTTCACTCTGGAAATACCGCAGTCTCTGTTTGTAGTGACTGTTGATTAGATTAAAGCACTGAATGACCTCAGACAGAAAAGCACCAAAATTGGTCCCGGTTTCTAGAGTCTCAAACAACAGTCATATTCACCACAGTAATTTAGGATAAGTTAGGGCATTAGCAAACTCTAATGTGCCTTCCTGCTCCGAAACAAAAGAATGATGTATAATCTGGACAAGATACTGACCTAGAACATGTGAAACCATCATTAATAGGATGTTTCTTCTCACCTATGCTATGAGAATAGGGTTAAAAGTTTGCAAAAGCAATTTAATTGCATAAGTATCTAGTTACAGCATGACCCAAGCCCAAGGTAACAAAATGCTGAATATTGAACAAAACTTTTCTCCCATAAGGAAGATGGTCCATGTAGGGATGGGAGATAATTAAACTGAAAAGTCTCCAGGGCTGAATTCCAATAGGAAAAGTTTACCTACAACATTATTACGTTAGAAGCAGCAACATTAGGTGGTCTTGTATATGCAAGAAATTCTTTATCCATTCCAGAGTTAAGACTCTTATTAACTTCAAGCACTTCCTCCATGTTAGTACTAAAGAAAAAGGAACAGATTGTCTTTTAAGGTTATAAAACCCTTATGAGGATAAACATCCAATAGAAATTAAATCCCTGTAAATATCCAGCAGATCCCAATGTATGTGAAATGAGAGTCTAAGATTACTTCATATGTGTTGCTTTTATCTTCCCTGCAATCTGAACCCCTTGAAATAAGTTCTTCACATTTCCCTCAGGTCAGGAGTGCAGAATTACATGCAGTGGAAACTTACATTAACTATTTCCTTTTTCGTTTGCCTCATTAGTTAGTCTATTATTATTATACACTCCATTTGAAGATAAGGAAATAGGCACAGAACATTTACCTTGTGCTTCACCTAAGCTGTGGTGAAGTCAGGCTTTCTTCCCAACAGCAGCAAAACATTTGGGCTCTGTAAATGACAGAGAATAGATGTATACTATGACATGAGACAAAGACATGTGATATCACCTGCAGAAAGGGGGTGAGGTGAGCCAAAATGAACAAGTGAACTTACTCTGAAACCTTTAATGAAAAGCATTACTTCCTTTCTTTGTGGGTGGCAAACTGGTTTGACAAGCTTTGCTCTAGCGTTCAGTGTAGCTTTTGACATTAAACCGGAAAGACACGAGAACATTTCGAAGTTCACCAACACTCAACTTTCACAGGTAAACTGTAAGAATTGCAAAGAAAGGAGAAAGGGCGTAAAAAGCATAACTATGCACATAGCTTCTGATAAATGTCAACCTACTGTCCCTTGTTATGTTCTAACCAGAGGGCCTTTGAATGTCATGAGAAAAGGGAGGGGTGGGTTTTCAAAAAGTCTCATTGAGTTTTGAAGGCAATATTTTGCAACCATGACAATAAAACTATGTGTTATAAATTCATGAGAACAGAACCTTATTTAAAATGAAATATAATCAAAAATTATGATAAAAATAACTCAACAAAAGTCACCAAGATGCCTGCCAGTATTATCTACTATAAAGTAAGCAGACTTCTGTCCAGGTGCACTCTCTTTTATCATTTCTCACTGTTCATTTTCATTAGCTTTAGTTTATTCTCAGAGGATAGGGTTATGAAAGTGATCATGGTCAGACGTAGAAGTGAACTTTTTAACCTCAATAATTGCATTTCACTGATTTAAGATAGATATTTATATTCTGGAAAAATGTTTAATAGTATTAACATTTTGATAGTTGGTCTCATATCTCATTAGGGTGAATTTCACACCACTCTTAGCAATCACTTTATTTTGAAAGGGAAACTTTTCCAAATGTCTTTATTTTTGCCCAGGTAAGTAAGGTTAGAAATTGTATATTGCCATATAGCTAGCTAGCTGCCTCATCTTTAGCTGTAGGGGTAAAATGTTGCTGTGTTGAATCCTGTGTTGAGTTATTGTTATGCTGGACTTCTACTATTTTGTGACTTTCCCAAGTTGCACATCTTTTTTACATACTTTATAAAGTAAATGAACCCTCCACATTCACATGAGGAAGAGATAGATAGGTGGCTTAGAATTCATATCAATAGTAGGATGTTCACAATTTACAGAATATTATGCATATATTTGCAGCAACTCTTGCTTTAAATTTGTCTGCAAGTCGACACAAACACTGTCAACTGATCTTTGACAAAGGAGCAAAGGTAATATAATGGAGAAAGGATGGTCTTCAACAAATGGTGCCAGATCAACTGGACATCCACGTGCCAAAAATTGAATCTAGACACAGATCTTAAACCTTTCACAAAAATTAACTCAAAATGGATCGTAGCCCTCAAATTTAAAACTCAAAACTATAAAACTCCTAGAAGATACTACAGGAGAAAATCTAGATGATCTTAGGTTTCACGATGACTTTTCAGGTACAACACCAAAAGCACAATCCGTGAAAGAAAATATTGATAAGTTGAATATCATTAAAATTAAAAGGTTCTGCTCTGTGAAAGTCACTGTTGAGAGACTGAAAAGACCACCCAAGTGTGGGGAGAAAATCTTTGCAAAATATTTATCTGATAAAGGACTGGTGTCCAAAATATACAAAGAATGTTTTAAACTCAACAATAAGAAAACAACTTGATTAAAATACAGGACAAAAATCTGAACAGATGTCTCACCAAAGAAGTTATACAGATGGCAAATAAGCATATGTAAAGATGCCGAACATCATATGTCATCAGAAAATTTCAAATTAAAACTACCAGCTACTACTACACACCTATTAGAATATCTAAAATCCCAAATACTGACAACACCAAATGCTGGTGAGGGTGTGGAGCAACAGGAACTCTCATTCATTGCTGGTGGAAATGCAAAATGGTACATCCACTTTGGAAGACAGTTTGGCAGCTTCTTATAAAACTAAACATATTCTTACCACACAATCCTAGCAATTGTGCTCCTTGACGTTTACCCAAATGAGCTGAAAACTTATGTTCACATAAAAACCTACACATAATGTTGATAGCAGCTTTATTCATGATTGCCAAACTGGGAAGCAACCAAGATCTCCCTCAACAGGTGATTGGACAAACTGTGATACATCCGTATAATGGAATATTATTCAGCAATAAAAAGAAATGAGCTATCACGCCATGATAAGACAAGAAGGAATGTTGAATGCATATCGCTAAGTGAAAGAAGCTGATGTGAAAAGGCTAAATTCTGTATGACTCCAACTAGATGACATTCTAGAAAGGACAAAACTATGGAGACAGTGAAAAAATCAGTGCTTTCCAGGGGTTAGGGGGATGGGAATGATGAATAGGCAGAGCAGAGAAGATTTTTAGGGCAGTGAAACTATTCTGTATGATACTGTAATGGTGGATACATGTCATTATACATCTGTCAAAACCCATAGAATGTACATCAAGAGTGAACCTTAATGTGATCTATGGACTTTAGTTAATAATAATAATGTATCAATATTGGCTCACCAATTGCAACAAATGTCTCTCACTAATACAAGGTGTTAATAATAGGAGAAACAAGGCGGGAAGTGGAGGGAGTGGTGAGGGAATGTGGAAACTCCCTGTACTTTCCACTCAATTTTTCTGTAAACCTAAAACTAAAAAATAAAGTCTAATAAAACACTAATAAAAACACTGTTCAGGAATGTGGTGACTAGACTGAGAGTTTCTTGTGCTCAAAGTCTGTCTTTGCAAAAGGAAAATATAAAAAGTAGACATATGCTGATCATATCTGTACAGCAACATATTTTAAGCAAGAAAACTGCGTTGTGAAAATTGATTAAAAATAGAAAATCTATTAAGTAGTCTGTTTCCAATGAAAACATTTCTCTAATATTCATAGTACCACTCCATAACCATGATTATCTAAAATTACATCTTTGAAAGCTGTTACAAGTGATGATTCCATACCTCATTTTACTAATCACTTCATGTATTTGCTGTGTGATAAATTATGGGGGAAAATGATATGAACTATTAACCTGACTAAATCACAAAACAAAATGTTTTTTTCTAGACTCATTTTTCCTTAAGTATTTACCCAGCTGTTTTGTTTGCCCAAGGGTACTTTGCTAAAGCTTACCCAACTACAGGTTCTCAGTGCTCTCTCCAAATAATAGCGACATATAAGATTTCTTATTTGAGTCAATCAAAATATAGTCATATGTATAACAATTAAATTGCATTAAATGCCCATTGCCTTTAATTTGGGGGACTACTGTTCTCATGTACTACTTTCTCAGGAATTGTGTCTCACAAATCTATTCAAGGCATCTCTAATTTAAATTCTCAGCTTCTTCAACCTTTCCCTATCCATTTTAATAACTATAAATATTTTGATTTACTCAAATCTGGCAATTTCTACATGAATGAATAAATGAATAAAATTGAATGGCTGAACATTTGTTGACTTCTGAAAAAGAAAAGCAAAATATATAGAATGGTTATTTTAAAACTAAACCTGATACAGTACACACACGTGTGTGTGTATATGTGTGTGTTGGTGTGTGCGTGTGTGTATCCACTTGGAGGAAAATTTCTAAACTTTAAAGGACATTCTTTTCAAAAAGGCAGACCCCAAAAGTTTATGAGGCCCAAGGTAAGAGTACAACTAGAGGCCACGCATTTGCCTAAATATTTTTAAATTATTAATCAATAAACTATTAAATAAAATATATTCTGTCCTCCTGCATTGATGGATATATCTTCATAACAACATTGAGAAATATATATAAAGGCTATGGCTTTTACAGAAATGAAAGTTAAAAAACTATCAAAACTCACTGAGTGTTTTTATTGAGCATATTTGAGTGCTCTGATCACAAAACAGCAATATTCAGATGAGTAATAAAATAAAGACATATAGAATTCAAAAATCACCATATATTTATTGCCTTCATTTTGGCAAAATAAGTAATCATGTTGTTATAATGAAGATCTTCACATAATGTTGTCTAGTGACAGTAATGATCTAAAGTAAGGATCAGCAAACTTTTTATGCAAAGGGCCAGATAGCACATATTTTCAGCTTTGCCGATCACCCAGTCTCTGTTGCAACTACTTACCTCCGCTGTTGTAGTGTGAAACCAGCCGTAGATAACACATTAATGAATGGTCATGCCTGTGTTTAATAAAACTTTATTTATGGACACTGAAATTTGAATTTCAAATAATTCACATGTCACAAAATATTATTCTCTTGATTTTTTTCAACACTCAAAAATGTAAAAACCATGCTTAGCTCGCAGGCCATTCAAAAACAAGCTGGATTTGGACTGCAGGCTATAGTTCACTGACCTTTTATCTAAAGAATTTTAAAAAAATTAAGAGCACTTTTATTCAGAGTGAATAAAATTTAAATTTAATTCATTAAGAAATACAAATTATAGTAAACGTAAAATTTTTAAAAATTAAAATCACTTTTCACATGCATCTACTAAAAATATTTTCTCTAAATAACTCAAAATAATGAATTAAAATAACAGGACAAAGTACAGATTATAAGTTGCAAAAACTAAAGATTTAAATCAAATTTTAAATTTAAGGTAAGCTTTTTATACAATTTTTTGAAAATTTAATTAAATCTGATTAAAGATCAGATTTAAAAATAAAATGATTTGCAATTCTAGGGATCAATGTTCATATGCCAACAATGTTCAAGTTGCCAACATAATGATCACATACAGGCCTAGTTACATACACATTTGAGAATAATATGAATTAATATTACAATATAGTCCTCAGTTATTATGTGCAACTTCTTGTGAATATCACACTAATTTGTGAGTACCTCTGGAACCATGAATTAAAATACCATGGGAAGTAGGAAAATGGACATTCGGCACTCCTGGGAAACAACAGTTCATTAAGCAATATCTATTGCATTCATGCTATCTAGGAATAAGGATTGGGCAACTTAATTATTTTGTCTTTTCTCTTAAGCACTTCTGTTCAAATCCTCCCCATACCCTGAAGCAGTGCTCTTCTCTAATTTTGGCACAACTGAAAAACTTTTATAGCATCCAAACACAATTGCCTTTTATTTGGAGTATAAAGAAAGAGATATGAAGGGATTCCCTGGAGTCTGAAGTTAGTCATATGAGCGGAAATTAAGATTTGCAGGTTTTGTTGCAGCAGAATAGAACACCAGAACCTGAGTGACAGAGCACACAAATGTTCTTTAATATGGTTATTTGAGTATATGTTTATATATGTCTTTGTGTGGGGGGCCCAAGGAAGAGGTCTGTTAGTTATTTATTGCTGCATAACAGTATTATCATGAATTTAACAGCTTAAAACAATACACATTTGTTATCTCACCATTTCTGTGAACCATGAATCCAGACACAGCTTGGGCATGTCCACTGCCTCAGGGTCTCACAAGGCTGCATTCAACGCATCAAGTGGGGCTGCAGTTTCAAGTGAGGATTGGCCAGGGAAGGTCCACTTCCAAGTTCAGTTGGTTGGCAGCATTCAGTTTTTTGTGGTTGTAGGACTGAGGGCCTCATTTTCTTGCTGGCTGTTGGCTGCAAGCCCTTGGAAGCTGGAAGCCACTCTCAGCTCCTGGAAGCCATCCATAGTTCCTTGCCATGTAATGTTCCCCAACATGTCCATCTGCTTCCTCAAAGCCAGTAAAGAAGAACCTCCAGGAAAACAGGTGCTACAATCTTATATAATCACGTAATTATGTGCATGTAATCACACACATCCCATTATTTTGCCATATTCTATTCATTAGAAGCAAGTCACAGGTCTTGCCCACACTCAAAGGGAGGGATTACACATGGGTGTGGATACCAGGAGATAGGGATCATGGAGCCCACTCTAAGAGTCTGTTCCCTATAAGGTTTCTCTTGCGTGGATCTCAAATGGTACTGAAAAAGAGAACAGACTATTTCTCACTGTATTGGATTTATCTGTTATAGATTCGTTAACCATGTGGATTCTTTTCGCATTTTTTCCCACTTGCTAAAGTACTTGTTCTCTTTAGTTTTTCAATACAGGTAAGATTCCATGTATTCAATCATAAGGGGCTCTGGCCGTCAGGAAGAGAAAAAGGAGGAGGATGACGAGACGGAAGAGGAGGAGGAGGAGGAGAAGAAGAAGGAGGAGGTGGGGAGGGGCGAGAGGAAGAGGAGAAGGGGAAAGTGAGAAAATAAGGAAGGGAGAAAGGGAAGAACAGAAGGAAAGGAGGGAGGAAGGAAGCAGTAACCGCCCAAAAAGTACAGTGGTCCCCCCTTATCCACAGTTTTGCTTTCCCTGGTTTCAGTTACCCATGGTCAACCACGATCCAAAAATATTAAATGGAAAATTCCAGAAAAAAATTCTTAAGTTTTATATTGCACACCATTCTGAGTAGTGTGATGAAACCTCACACTGACCTGCTCTGCCCAGCCTAGGACTTGAATCATCCCTTTGTCCAGCGTATCCACGCTGTATACACCACCTGCCCATTAGTCACTTGATCATAGGTATGTATGTATTGGAAAAAAACATAGTATATATAGAGTTTGGTACTATCCGTGGTTTCAGGCATCCACTGGGGGTCTCAGAACATATCTCCCGCGGATAACGGGGAAGTCCTGTATATAGGAGCACTTGGAAACGGTGTTAATCGTAGAATGTGAATACTGTCTACTAGAGCAGGTCAATACAATCTTCAGTTTGGACAGGTGGTGATTTAGGGCCTCTGCATGTCTAAATCACAAGGAAAGTTTCTAGAGGTTAATACTTAAATTTTCTTTCTACTTCACAGGATATGCCAATGAGGTCAGGTTCCCCTGATGTCTGATCACCCACTTGAGCTGTGTGACACTGTCTTACTTCCTGGAAACCTTTCCTCAGTCAAGACGAACGACTGTTTTCTCACTCAGCTGTCATAGTCTTCCCATAAGGATCTGCCCACACACACACAGTTTTGGATAGAAACAGAAGAAATAATTGTAAACAATCTGTCACATAAATCTTAATGGTCATTATTCATTAATTCTCATCTCAAAACTGACTTTGCTGGTTTCTATTACCAATTTTGAAATCTCAAATTATGAAATTGCTGTAAAATTCAGCATCAGACTAAATGAAATATATTCAGGCTGTGTATTTGTATATCCATTCCACTGTTCAGAAACTGTGACATATCAAATCTTTATGTATTTAGTATGCTAAATTATCTATCATACCTGTACAAAGAATCCTAATATACTCAAAATAAATGATGACCCCCAAAAAAGCATAAAATAAATATGAGATTGCACAAGACTAGTTTGATTTTAAGGTCTAAGTGGCAAAACCTCCCCCACAATCCTTCTCCAAATCTGAAAAATCCAGTGCTTCTGCTGTGCACAGATTTCAATTGTCCCCATTTATAACCTTATGGTCTCTAAATCCAGTAGCTTTAAACAGCAAATCATTCATGAAGTGCAATGAGAGGTCATGGTGAAGGTTAGAGGAGTTTAGTTTTCTGACTGTATAAAAAACCAGAACATATTGCTTCTCTAAAAGAGCAACCCACAATAAATAGCCAACTTCACATGTCCTACAGACTTTAGGATTGGGATCTGATAAAGTATTATGTCCTGGGCAAAGGAGTATGGTAGAGCCGACTACCTCTACAATTTACAAAAGTAGAAAATGCTGATAAAATAGAAATATATAACTAAAACTATAAAGTTTCCATTATAGAATGCTTTTCAAAGATGGCCCATAAAAGAATAACAACACTTATGTAAAAAGCCTGATATTTGGACTATTATAGGATCTCGCAGCATTTGCAGAAAGGTTTCCAAGTGTGAGTCAAACTAAAATTAGTGAAGATGGTCTGAGGATAAATTTGTCTTATACAAAAGTAAATGAATACAACAGAAGAGAATAAATCCTCATGACTCATTTCCACCAGAACCTTGCATCAAACCTCTCCTAAATATGACTATTATTGTGCATATACACCAATATCTTATTTCCCCAACAATCATTGGAGTATCATTCATTGACTGAAAATTGCTAACTAAAAACAAGATTCTTTAGCAAGCAGAACTGAATTCCTATTGTTTTATCATCATTTATGTAAATTTTACCCTGTTGCTTAATTCAAGCAGAGCAACCAAAAATATTACTCAATATATATTAATAAACCAAAAAATGTTTAATTTTAGATTATGGAAAGTATGGCAGCAGAAGCTATGACACATAAAGGAGTGTGTAAGACAGAATATCTTCCCTTATGGAGCTTAACAAAAGCATACTGCTGTTGCGTTTGTAATACATTTATTTCTAAATTAATTATTGAATTGGTTTAGACATGAAGATAATTCATTTCATAAAATGTGTTTTTCAGTGTCTGGTTAAGGGTCCCACCTGCTACATTAGCACAGAATCGTGACACAGCAGGCAAAAGGAAGAAGGTGAAGATGCATTTAAACGAGTTTGGCCCAATAATTCCCATGCTCTGATTCTCCCCAGCAGTTCATTCCATTATAAACTTAATTAGAAACCTTTTCTTTTTAATGCTGAGAAAAAGCATTTTGATATTACTAACTCTCTATGTAGGATTTTCAAATCCTATTAAATAGCTGATTTACAGTTACACTAAATCGACTTTTTATTTTTAATACACCTAGTTGGATGATGCTATAAAAGCTTTTAAGAAAGCCAATGAATCTTTTGGAGTGGACTCTATGATGTTCCAATCAGTCTGTATTAAGCCATGATTGTTGTAAGTACCAAATGAATTAATACAATAAAATTTGGGGTGTTACATTAGGTGAAAGAATAGTTGGCAGATATATATTTATGCTTAACCTACACAGAGAAATATACCTTTTATTTTTTCCTGAAAATGATAGAAATTTTATTGTGCAAACCATGATTCTATTGCCTTTGTGTAAAGATTTGTAGTTGCTGAAGGTTGTTAGGCATTCAAAAAGCCAAAGAATGAATGGGCTTACAATCTACCTAAAATTTACTACATTCAGTAAAGGGCTAAAGCACTCAAGCTTTGAAATCATCTACTGCAAAGACTGTTTATTCCCCATATAAAGTCTTACTGTATATTGTGTCCTCAAAGATATAAGGGCTGCAACCGAGCAGACTGCTAAACATCTCAAATATTAATTTATTGGCTTCCAAAGCTGTGCTTGCAGAGCATACAGAGTAGCAGATTAGGGATTGGTAAGAAAGAATAAGTGAGATTTGACAATTCTATTTGAATCTTCTGTGGTTTGGAATCGGAATATTTTAAGGCTACATGAGCTGAAAAAGATATTTTGAACAAATAGCTTCATAAAGCAGGTTTGGTTTTAAAAGCTGGAGGGATTTCAAAAATTCGTTTTCTTCCTCAGAAATAATTAGAAGTGGGAAGCAGTTCATTGAAAATATCAGGAAACACAAATAGTGGAAACTCCCTGCAGGTGAGTAGTTTGCTTTTGTTTCACCCTGCTGTGTCACAGACTATATGGCACAGGTGCTTCTGCCTTCAAAAGGCACACTTATCCCCTAGCCTCTGCATTTAATTATTTATTTCTAATAATCTGGGTGGCAACAAAATCGGGTTTTGTACATTTTGCAATAGCTTTTCATGATGAGTAATGAACAATGCCTTGGAACAATTCACATTTGAGTACGACATGTTTTGTGGTTAATTGATGTCTAAGACTGGCATAGGGGATTAGATGAGGGAAATGATACAAAGAAGACAGGAAGAAGCAGGAATTAGGTCCCTACTCAGCCTTGGTAACAGAAAGAGCCTAGCAGAGGAATAAATGGCAACCAGTCTATTCTCAAATATTATGATAATTTCAAAAGAAAGGAAAGAAAATGCCCTGCTATTTTAATGGCTCATCCAAACCCTGGGGTGAAGAAATGAGCAAAACAAGGGATCAGACAACAATGGATATCCCCAAATTCTGAGATTCATTAGTTTGCATTCACAAATGTCTGCTTTTATAGTGCTTTTGCATTTTTAGTATAGTCATCCCCCTTTCTTTAGTTTACCCGTATAACATCTCTCCAGTTATTTAAATATATTTTAAGAGAATTCATTTTTCCTACTGTGGATTCCTTAGAATTCTTAAATAACACCCTTCCCAACAGAGACCCCCCACCTGCAGCAGATTATCATTTGAAAAACGCATTTCTCTAGAGTCCCAGAGAGGTGACATCCTCTGGATACAGCCACATATTGCCAGCACCCAAGAGGCCACATTGGGGGTTAAAGAAAGAACCGCGTTTTACCTCTGTCAACATGTAATTAACATATGAGAGGTAAGTTCGTTACTCTTTTGTTGGTAAAGGGTATTTTGTTAGGTCATTTGCAGGTTTGCCCTGGCCACTGGTATTTTCTCAGAAGATTTCTACCCAGCTATCCTTTCTCTCTATGACCTTTGTGTTGGTGCGATTTGGATTTGATTTTCCAACTAGCTCAGTTACCTCATGACCAGTCCCCGGAGCCACACAGTCCCTTCACTTTTCTGCTTTGTAGTGCCAAACCCTTCATGCCTCGCTGGAAACTGCATAACATTAAACACATGCTACAGATATATGTTCAAATTAGAGATGTAACAAACTATCCACTGAGAATCCACTAAATCACTGAAGCAACAAACCTGCAGATCCAAAGTTAGCACCAGTAAATTACAATCCACAATACACTTCTCTCTCTGATGATAAAAGTAAAGCATATTTTATTTTAAAATGCTGACAATAACTCCTGAGCAATCAATACCTTTCTTGGAGAAGGAAAATTGCACGGCCCAACTGCTAGTGTACATACATCGAAAAGGACAGATGAACTATAAATGTGAGCCCTTCAGCAAAGCCCAGGTATGAAGTCTTTGGAGCCCGGCACTTAGATTTGATTCAGCAGTCAGCCCTTGAACTCTGTGTTATAGGTCCTGAGCTTCTCACATTTGACAGCACGTTGTCTTGCAAGTTTGAGGAACGTCTAAAAATCAAACGCCAGGACTCTACTGCCAAATGTGTGGCTTTTCCCCACCTCCTCTGCGGGGGATACGGGCTGAGTTTATGTAATAGAAACGAAGCAGCAAGTCTACAGTATATGGAAGACTATGTGGAAAATACTACATTCCTGAAGCGGCAAATCCTATGCTGATGAAGAGATGCTACTTCTGCAATGACAAACAAAACAAGTAATTCTTTTTAAAAGGTACAGAAAGAAGGAAACCTCTCCTGAATGGAATCTGATTCTCTAAAAGTGTATGCTGGTGTCTTAGGCCTCTATTATGCACCGCAGTTGGCGGGGGGAGGGGGGTGTCTTAGAAAACAGCATAAAAAGAGAAAGTAAAGCTCATTGGCTGGTGGGGAGGGATGCACAAGAAAGAACTGGGCAGTAAGCATATAAAAGTATTCCTTATTTATAGAATACACAAATCCAAAATGTGGGAGTTTGTGATCACTGCCTAGTTAGATTTCAATAAGGACGAGTTGTGAGCAATTTCTCTAGATGAACCTTCCCCACCTTTACCCTGAGTATCAAATGCTTTTTTCCAAGTCAGCTTATTTTCGTCGCGCTGTCACTACATCTGCGAATGTTTACAAATGCTTTCAGGTTTCGGAAATTTACTTTCTAACTCGAAGTGCCCTCTGTGATTCTGAACTAGATACTTCCATTTATAACATTTGATGGATTGCTTTCCATATGTATGTCCTTCAAGGAAGTTTGGCAACTTTTAGTTTTATGGCCGATGGCAATCTGTGTTAGGGGCATACAAAATGATGAGAATCTGTATGGTACTTCAAATCAGGGAATCCACCCAAGCAAGCATCAGAAATAGCTTTAGTAATTTTTCTATTAAAAAAAACCAAATGTCTGAACCTGGAAACTTCAAGAAAAAAAAGTTGTATCTTTATTACTCCTATGAACTAGCCCAAACTGATACAAATTTTTCACTGCTTCTGTTCATAGGAAGGGTACACCTTGTGCCAGGCATTGGACTTGCAATACATCTTATTTTTAAAAATGACTAAGATATTATCTTTGGTCTTTTTATGGTTCTGTCAGCTATGAACTTATCAAGAAAAAGTTATGGAAGCGATTCATATTTTCAACCCCTGGCCCCTGTTCACTTGTTTGTTCAATCATTCATTCATTCAATGTTTATGGACTTACTCTTTTTATCCCTTTGTAACTACACAACAAAAGGTATTTCCTCTGTTCTTCATGAGCTTGTGAGGAGACAAGGAACTGTAATGAGAAGGAACGGAGTGCTCTAAGAGAAGCTTAAACATGAGAGTTCATGGAGGATGTTGGGAATTGCAAGTAGTTTGCTGTGCCTGGAGCTTAGGAAGCCTGGAAAGCAGTGGTTAGACAAGAGATGAAGCAGTTAGGACGACAGTGTATTGAGGCTTAAACGGCAGAGGAAGGAGTTTGGAAGTTATCCTATGTGCAGCGGGAGGCCTTTGAAAACGATTATGTAGGAGAATCACATGACCAAACAGGAATTTTAAAGGTAAGTCTTGAAACTAAGTGCAAGGTGAACTGGTAAGAGGAGAGATGACAGAGTAGAAACAGATTAGAACAGTTTGGGAAGTCCCTAACACATTCCAGGCAAACTATGAAGAGGCTGAACCAAGGTGATGGCAGTAGGAATGGAGAAGTGGGTCCCGATTTGGGGCATATTTCAGAGACTAAACTGGCAGGATTTGAAAACGTGTGGCTGTGCCATTTTGTCGTGACACAGAGGGCTGTTTGGGAGAGGAAGGCGCTGGAAAGGACCATGAGACACTATTCAGTGAAAAGGTCACGCAAAAAGAGCAAAGCATGTGTGGGGGCAGAGATAAAGGATTTGGTTTTACAGGTGTTGACTTTAATGTGTCTGTGCAAGAATGGAGTAGAGATGTCAAGCAAGCAGTTAGAAATAAAAGCCTATCACTTGAGAAAGAGATGAAGTACAAAACCTCTGGCAATAGGAGGTTCCATAAATCTATTCTTCACTGTAGGATGTAGGTCTGAAGTATATTTTTTTGCTAAACTTTTTTCAAGTTTCATCTGTTTCATTCTAGTATTTGGGGATTCAGTAAATTAAAATAGAAATAAAAGTAAATTATGTCCTCACCTTAGTCATTACCTCCCATCAGTCTTCATTTTTGGAAACAATCTGCCTACTCCCTTGGTCTGTTCCTTTTATTCCTTTGCTTCCCATCTTTAGTTCACTAATCAAAAATGTCTGATACTGCAACAATAATTTCCAATCAAAGAGAGAATGTTTGTTGTTTTCCATCTCATTCCTTTCCTAATGAAGTACATCAATTATTTCTTTTCCTTTTCTTTTTTTAACCTCAGCAACACATTGGGCAGATGTCTTTGGGAAATAGTTTCTGTTGACTCCCAGATCCTTTCCTGAGTTTCCTTTAGGTACACTTCAGATGATATTTTGCTGAGGACACTCCCTTGCCCTAAGCCACAATGCCACTTTGTACAGTCACAAGGACTTGCTAGGTATTCCCATATCCCTTGACCATTTAAGTGCCCAAAAGAGCTTGAGGATGTCTGCCTCTTGAAGACTTTACTATGCCCTACCTCAGAATCATTTGTAAAATATTAACTACCCAGATCCCCAAGGAACCCTGCTGTTTGTGATTTTCTATTTTAGAAATGCCTATTTGTTTCCTAAATCGAAGCCAATTCTCTATTCTGTGATGAAGGTTGTTTGTTTCTTTTTGTTGTTGTTTATGGACTTATTGCCATTTTGTTCATTGTTTTCTGGCTGTTTTGTAATTCCTTTGTTCCTTTCTTCTTTTGCTCTCTTCCTTTGTGATTTGATGATTTTCTATAGTGATATGCTTTTGTTAAGTGTTTGTTTCACTTTGTTTTGTTTTTTAACAGCCTTTCAAGATGTGAAACCTTGTCAAAGATTTTTTTGGGGACTCTAAATAGATCATATCTACTGGACTCCCTTTATCTGCATGCATATTTTCCCTCTGGAAGAATCACAATAGATCAGTCACGCTTGATTTCTCCTTGTACAAAGCTTGTTTCCTTTTCTCCAATACATTCTTTGCGTAAGTGTGTGTTAAAGGCAATAAAGCACATTATTTGTCAATGACTCAAGTATGGCAATATGACAGCATGCTTGAATTTTCAAATGGTGACTTATTTGTCTGATTGAAATTAGTAAATATAGTCATTGGAATATAGAAAATTCGCTATTAGGATATGCCTCTATAACAATAACGCCACGATGTGGAAATGCTTGTTATATTTTCTGATGAATAATGTAGATGAATGTGGTATTTGCCCTGATGTGGGGGATGAAGTAAGGGGATAAAACTGTAGCCCTAGAGCCCACAAAAACAACCAAAAAGCAATCCCTGAAAAATAAATAAATGGATTGATTAAAAAGTTGGTGCTTTTGGATTTGACATTTTGGGGGGAATGACTTTTGATAAGATGAAGTGAAATACCAGCTTTTAAAAATGCCAGGTTGTTCCTTTCTAAATAGGTTTTTATGTAAGCTTACTTTTTTCTCACTTAGGAGGGAAAAAAATCAACCTTGTTCAACATAGTACATATGGTTGCCTCAGCAACAAGCACAATAATAACATCTACAGCATCCATGTGAATCTTAATTATAGTATTATATTAAGCTAGCACATGTTAATTCTTTAGCAAAACCCATGTATTCCTTACTATGGAGAATATTAGCTATTGATACACGAGCTTTTAAATTAAAGCGACTGTTTCTTTGAAGAAATAGTTTCATGACAAATAGAGAAGAATCCTAGCAGCTTCTTTTATGATGATTCAGGAATGAAAGCCAAGGCCAACGAGACGGACATTCTGTTTCTATTATTTTCACTTTATCAATTATCTATTGAGTGTCAGTGATGTGCCTGGCCCAGCGGGAAAGGATTGAATTTTTTTTCAGTATAAAACATAGTCTCTGCTATGAAACAGCTTCAAAATATTTTAGGAAGATAAGATTGTCATGTAGAAAAAGATCAAGAATACGAATATTTAAATATTTTCATTTACATTATCTGAACAAAGTAATGTAGTCAAGTGTTGATTTGAATCAATTACCAGTTTATGGCATAACAAGACGCCACAAATTTAGTGGCTTAAGACAACACGCATTCATTAGCTCACGGTCCTGTAAGTCAGAAGTCCAGCTGGGCTCGCTGTCTCTCTGCTCCGGGTCTCACAAGGCCAAAATCAAGGTGTCACTTGGCTTGGGCTCTTATCTGAGGGCTCCAGGGAAGAATCTGCTTCAAGTCTCATTTATGTTGTTGTCTGAATTCAGGTCCTTGTGGTTATAGGACCGAGCTCCCCATTTTCTTGTCAGCTACCAGTTGGATACTGCTCTCAGCTCCTAGAGGTTGTCAACATTCCTTCTTTTAGGTCCCGTCCAGCTTCAATTCAGCAGTGGCACACCAAATTGCCCTTGTGCTTTGAATCTCTGACTTCTTCAGTAACCAACTGGAGAAAATTCTCTGTTTTTAAAGGGCTTACCTGATTGGGTCAGGTCCACAGAATTAATCTCCATACCTTAAAAGGAACTGACTTGGAATTTTCATTACATCTGCAAAATCCCTTCAGAAATTTATCCAGATTAATGTTTGATTGAACAACCAGGGGACAGGAATCTTGAGTATTCTTATTTAGAAAATGACCTACCACACTACGGGATATCAGGAAGGGGTGGGAATTATTAGAAAATCCCCAAGACTGGAATGGGCTTGGACTCATCTTTGAAAAATAGGTACAATTTGAACATATGGAGAAAGACCAGGGATGTCATTCCAGGCAGGAGAAATAGCGTGAACCAAAGCAGAGAGATTCAGGCAATGAGTAGGTTTCATACAAAAGAATATTGGGTAGGCTCATGAACTGTTCAAGAGGCATCATGACCTAGTGAGGACTGAACTTTATAGCTGTGTGATTCAAACAAGTTACTTCACCTGATGAGTCTTAGTTTGCTCACCAATAAAATGAAGGTAATAATAGGATATATCTCACAAGATTGTTGGAAGTGATTGCAAGATAGATAGATATGTAGATACATAGAGATAGATAGATAGATGGATAGATAGATAGACAGAAATACAGAAAGAACCTTTCTAGCTTCTGTTAATCATTCCAGGATCATCACGTGTTTTATCACATGGAGTTGCATTATTAATTCACATTCTGTTTACGGGATTCAAGGACACTTGCTGGTGGTTTTTGCCTCTTAGATGTATATTTCACTTTGTATTTTGAGTTTTAAGGTACTGTCAACTCCACATAATTCTATTGTATCTGGATAATTGGTGAGAATATTAAACTGGATGAAATAAAAGATTTGGGGGGTAAGTATCACCTCTACCCTTGCTCCCTATTCTTGTCACTCGTGGTTGACACAACACTACTGATTATAATTTGAAGATAAATTTTCAAATCAGCTAGTAGTCTTTAACAGTAGTATCATGCTTTCTAAGGTTATGGAGAAAAATGTCATTTGGAACAGAATAAGAAGTCTTCATGAATCAAAGATAGACTAATCATATCTTAGTTTGTCACTGTTCTATATGGTCTATCAATCATTTATTCAAGAAAACTGAGTTGAATACCTACTATGTGCCAGGCACTGTGCTTGTGAATTACAAAGATGAACAAGACATGCTTCCTGTTCTGAAAGATTTTTATTCGCTAGTGGGGGAGTGTCTAGGAAAAACTCCTGTTTTCTTTTACTCTCACACTACTACCAAACTCACAACACTTCTGACACCAAGAGTCTGGGCTTGTGCCGATCAATTCTCTGATGCCAGTTAGGTGTCCTACAGTTCAATTCAGTTCTGACGCTATCTATTTAGAATCATGGCTCGGTACTTCTGGTGATGAGCTCCCATCCAGGAGCCCACCAAGAGTCACCTCATCAGAACAAAAGACATTCTTATCACACAGGAAATTCCTCCACAGTTCGGAGCTTTATGTCAGGAACCAGAGTCAAAAGCCAAACATTAGAACCAAGGATGCTACTAGTGCTCTTATAACTTAGGAAGTTACAAAGGTTTTAGGAACCGGGAGCAGAGACCAATATATATGCATTTCCAATTATTTCACAAAGAGATGTACACATGTGCAAACATAAACACATACACACACATGACTAATTGTAACAGTCTTGAGAGTTAATACACAGTATTAATATATGTTAAGTATATACATTAAGTATATACGGATATACATTCTGTTAAACTGTATTGTCTGAGATGGTGTTGAGTATCTACATGATACATAGACAAGTCTCTGCTTGTTTATGAATTCATTCATTCCACAAGCATTTGGTTGATTATTTCTTATTTGCCAGGCTGTGTCACACACTACTGATGCCAAGATGAATAAGGCAGAGTCTTGACTCTCAAGGAGCTCACAGTCCAGTGAATGTAAAACATACTCCAAAGAATGCCATGCAGAGGTTATAGTTCTAAATTAGTGACCTGCAACCCTCATGTAAGTGTGAGGCTCACAGTGTGTGGTCCTGAAAAACTAAGTGAAACCAAAATTATAATTCTTATACTTTATTTAAAAAGCACAAAATGGAAAGTTACAGTAAATCTTTCATTGACAGGAATATGTATTAAACTTGAGCATATATCCAGCCCTCCTTTGGGTTAAACATGGCCCTTTCTGTGGTGGCCTTTTAAAATGTAAATGCCCCTGGAGAGTTAATCCATTAAATCAATATCACATTAGTGGCTTTTTTCTCTGATGGAAGAAGCCCAGGGCTGCATGAAGATACAAAAGGTTGGTAATGGGGAGGGAGGGTATATGGGGGGATTTTAGAAAGTCCATCTACTTTGTATTTCTGCTGAGGTCCTGATGCTACATTTCTATCTTAACTAGGACACTTATTTTAAACTGAAGCATTTTACTAACCAGCATTCTCAATTTCTTTTGCACGTCTTTACTGTACTTCTCAATTCACTTTTACTAAAGACATTTAATTTTGCCTCTTGGTAGCAAAGTGGCCTATGTAAATTTATATAATGCTCTAGCTACAATGCTTTCTTACAGTTTGGAAATGAATTATAAATAAATGCATGTTACTAGCACTTTGAAAAATATCTTGAACAATAAGATTTACTTCAATTTTAGGTCAGTGTACATATGTTCTTAGCAGTTGATGCCATTACAAGCAAATCTTCACAATGATTTCCAATAAAAGATCGCAGAGGCAAAGTCTTCTCATTGGCCTTAAATATACCAGGCACTTTTCTGCTCTTTCCTTGTTTGGGAACTTAGCTAATCTTTTATTAACTTTGCAAAAGTGATCTTTTGCCTAATCTTTCTAAACTACTTATCGTAGAGCCCAAATAAAATATACAATATATCCAGTGAATTTTGCTAAAATTTCTTTAACATAACTGTGTAATGAAACGATGTTGTTTTTCTTCCTCTGTAATTGATTTCTAACAAGATTGTTTTCTTTACAACTTTCTCTTAAGTTTTCTCCTTTTCATTTCCAAATAATTAATGAGATATTGCTAACAATAGCATTCTCACCTTATATATCTATAGAGTAAATAACAATAATCCTGTCTTTGGAATATCAAAGCAGAAAGTCACCAGGCACATTTCCTGATAACTGTAATGACAAGAGAGCTGTCACAGTGGTGTGACTATAGCATTTGAGTTTGGAAGCTCTTTAATACCAATTATGTTTCTGTTTCTGACTATGTCCATGTCCTCGGGTAAGCTATTTAATACATTTGTCTTTACTTTCCCATTTTAAAAAGCAGACTAATTCTTTTTACGTCAAAGGAAGGCATTGAGAATCAATTGACTTTAAATAAAAAGTTTAGACCTAAAAACAGAACTATGGAAGATTAAATACTACATATATCTTTAGGTGTGTATTTGTATACATAAGATTTCTATATCTCACTTTTATTCTATTGTGATAAATGCCTATATTAAAGTTTATAACTTACTGCCACAATGCAATCACCTTAATATTCATCTAAGGTATAAAGATATGTAATTTTATAACATTATATATTCAGTTACCATGGTTTTACATAATCATTTTTTGGGAAAATATAATATTAAAGTAGTTGAACACACTTATTATTATCAAAGTTTTTGATGATCTCAGGGCAAACGAGTGAAAGTATAGATGAGCCAAGAGGTTCTATTGAAATTTTGGGGGGCTGGATGATCAGAGCACTATTCCCTCTACTTTTCCATATGTTTGATATTTTCTAAGGAAACATTAAAATAAGTTAAAAATATTATGCTTGGTGATATAACTTAATTTTGTAAATGCTTAAAGTTTGAATATACTTGTGAAGTTAACCGTATTTACAGCTGCTGATTTTTAAAAACACAAATATTAAATTCTATGGGGGAAATAACAAGCTTTAATAAGGAGAAGTGAAAGAATCTGATTTAAAGAGTTAGTAAAATGTTGAAATTTGGTCTAATAATTTAGCATAAGTTATATGAAGTGGCTTCTGGAAATGAGCACATTTTAATTTCAGTGTCACAGAAGGAGGAAAAAGAATCACTTTCAGTGTTCTTCAGCTTAACTCCATAGAAGTTAAACCAATGTTTTATTTGAACTGAGGAGATGGGAAACCAACATCTCTCAAATCCCTAATTCTGCTATGATTAAACAGTGCTAACTACTAATTTCAGAGTTTGGTTTTGACCTCATATTTTTTGCACACAAACAGCTTCTCAATTCCAAAGTAAAAGTTGTGAAATTATCTGATAGATAAAAACAACCTCACCAAAAGGACTATAAATAAAGACAAAGAGAAGTAGATAAATACATGATTTCCACTTAGGTCTCAGGATTTCTGAGGGACAAAAAGTGAATCACCCTAAAACGTTCCCCTTAGTCATTGGCAAGCAGAAGAACAGAACTTGTTTCATATTTTAGAATGTTAAGCCTACTTTTTAATATAGAAAGGAATGTCTATATCAACCTGGTGTACATTCTTAGAGCGGATATTAAAATATCATTATGGGAAAAGATTTGAAGTTTAAAATTACTGCAGGGAAAATTCATTTAAAAAATAGTGCCCACTATGAGTTTGTAAATATTTGAATACATTTTGTGGGATTTTTTTCAAAGACACATTTTATTCTTTATTGTGTAATATACAGGCAGAAAAGTGAACATGATATAATATTTTAATGCTGTTTGGTCAACATTCCAACCAGGAAGAGTAAAAATTTAAGCAGACATATTGCATAAATGCAATTAAGTATAAAAAGACCAGTCTCTGTCCCCCCCTCCTTTCTTCCTTCCCTTCTTTCAACCCTCCCTCCTGTGTCTCTCTTCCTTTTTCCCTCCCTTCTTTCCATTAAAAGATATGTTTGAAATCTTACTGTATGCCTGGCACCAGACAAGGAATTAGGGATAAAGCAGAGAACAATATAGACATGTTTTCTGCCCTCACAGATTTTCCAGTCCATAGGGAATGGCAGACAAATAAGCAGGATAAAGTATGAAGAGGTAAGAGGGGAAATTCATTATGCTATGAGAGCACATAAGAGGTGAACTTGTCATTGATCCTGTGTGCTGAGCCCAAAGTCAACTCCTCGGTCTTTAAATCTTACAATCTGTGTCATATTTACACATGCCTTTCCAACAATAATAGCTCAAAATCTGCTTCTCACTTCCCTCTTCACACCAGGTACCTATCCTCACATTGTAGTTCAATTCCCTGGTACCTAGCACAGAAGTGTTTTATTTTCCCTGGTTCCCCTAAAAACCTAGGGGTAGCACCTATTCTTTTTAATCAACTAGGCCACTAACATATAAGCAGCAGAATGTCTAGATAACTCTTGCTGAATCTCAGGTGGGTATTCTAAAAGGAGAGCAGAGGATCTGTGGGCTTGTGTACCTTTGATTTCTACCTGCTTTCTTCTACTTGCCATTCCTGGATAAGACTGATAAGTCCTTCCTAAGGGTTTCTGCTATATCATAGGTTATTAAAACTCTCTCTCCTTTCTCCTTTCATTTACAACACCAGCTTCACTCTAGGGATCCAAATCTCTGTATATGTTGGATCTTACATGGGAAAACTTACAGCGATCAGTCAATATTATTTTGCATTCTGAGTCTGGTAAAAATACATGGTGCATATGATAGCTCTCTGATAAAAAGTTGTTACTTCTGCTTAACAGGACACCTACACCCAATGTTTTGAATTACAGAGTTTTGTTGCCATTCCTATCAATGTGATTTTCTACAGGAATTTGGGTAGTTGGAAGATGAAAACATCGATAATAGAGAATGTTTACTTTCATTAAGAAATATAAATAATATTAGAAAGCATCCTGAATCACAAGTCAGAGGACTTAGATTCTAATCTTGTTGCAGCCACTTACTACCAGATAGCTTTAGTTCCCTGGGCTTTAGTTGCACTCTCTGTGAAAGAAGATACTTGCACTGCCTTCAAGGAAAGGACCTGTGCTGTCTATCTCACACGGTTGTTGTGAGGCTCCAAAAATATAACAAAGCCTCTGGAATTGCTTTTAAAAACTGTAAAGCATGATACAAACATAAAATGAAATTTTTATTCTACTCTTAAACTTAGGCACTCGACTTTCACCTTCATTACTACTATTGTAACACATTTTTTGCTTTAAAATCTGACAAATAAAACACTCATAAGATAGAGATCATAGTCAATTCTAGGCTCCAAGCCAAATATTTCTTCTCATTAATTACAGTGCTATTTTTATTCAAGTCACTATGACTGGTATTACTTTCCACATGAACTGAAGAAAAAGCAGTGCATACCCCTTTAGGGTGTCTTAGCCCCATCCTGCAATCTTGCACATTTTCCTTTGAATTTAACAGTTACATTTTGAATGAAACAAGCTCAAAATAGTATTTTTGATGCATGAGTTTCTAAAGAGAATGGTAGGATGGTTCATTTAAATATTCTGTTTTGTTATTTGTACTCTGAGAGAAGACAACTTCGTGAATTTAGCTTGCCAGTACCTCTGGTTCTCAATCCAACCGGAAACCATGAGGAAGCCAACCTGTGGGTAAACAAAAGGACGCAATAGTAGAGAATGGAAGAATCAGCACACAGTGGAAAGGAAGATCCCTGGACTGGTAGGCCTTGATGCTAGGACTTGTTTTGCTTCTCCTTGAGCTATGGAACTCCCCAGGTCCCAATTTCCTAATCTGTAAATTTAGAGGTGTGGATGCAATGGCTATACAATTCTGCAATATTGCTATTTACCCTTCTGGAAAGTAGTTTGCTGAAAGTAAACAGGCCCAGGCAAATGTTAGCCTTAGAAAATTCAATTTCAGTTAAGAAAAAATGTTAATTTGCTACCTATAGAGATAATTTACATGGCCATTCCCCTAAAAGCATTTGTGTGGGGGTATATGTGCATGGGTGCATATATGTACTACTGTGTAATATAGATATACTTAATGCAACAGGATTTCCAACCTAAAAATCTTATCATAAATTCATTTCTACAAAGTAGTTTTACCTAGTATTAGAGACATACCATCTTATTCCCACTGTGGATACCAACTGGACCTCCCAGTACAACAATAAAACTTGGGCTTTGAGAGGAACTAGGACCTGGTTTGGCTCAACAAATACTGTCTTGTTATCCTATCACTTCCCAGTGATGTCACTCTTATAGACAAAGGAAGGGAAGGGAAAGACAAGGAAGAGAAGGGAAGGGATTAGAAGGAAAGAGAAAGAAAGGGAGGGGAAAGGAAAGAAAGAAGGAAGGGATGGAGATAGCAAGTGCACATGAGAAGGAGAGAAAGAGAGAGAGCGAGAAAGAAAGAAAGAAAAGAAAGAAAGGAAGGAAGGAAGGAAAGAAGAAAGGATTCTAGAGATTAAAATAAAGCAAGCAAATCTTGGCCATGGGGGTTTTTCTAAAGATCCTGACATAAGGAGGTCGCTTTATCTGGTTTGAGATGGTAACCAATTTAGAGCTGATGAGCATGTTGGTAAGAAGCAGAATGGTAGACACACACTCACTGGCCTGAGATCCAGAAGACCAGAGCTGTAATCCACCCAGCGCTGCCATATAAAAGCTTTGTGTGAATCCTCCCTTTTCTCTAGGCCCCAGTTTCCTCTCCTGTAAGATGAAGAGGATGGACTAAACGATGTCTAAAATCCCTTCCCTTTTGAACATTCTACAAATGACTTTAAAAAGAGGATACTGTAAAGAAGAAGCTTATGGATACTCGTGAATGACTCATCCCTTCGAGTTAATACGAAAACGGTGCTTCAAATTAGTACTTTGTCAATGCTGGCCTTCTCAGTTGTATAATTAAACGTGTCACCCAGTAAAGTGAGGATGAAATACAAGAACTGGAATCCAAAGCTGCTCTTTCTACCACTGAGTCCTCATAGAAGGATGGAGAGATGTCTTGCTTCACCCCAACATTTAAAGTTTTCTGAGGTGTTTTATCTAAGGAATCCCGTATACTCCAACCTAGTCTCTCGCAATATTGCCAAGTAAACACAAATTCTCCTTGGATTCTTTCCCACTTCCTCCTGGATCATTTCTCATTCCATATAGGATTTTAATCTCAGATGTCCCATACAAAGGCTTAGCTGATAACCTTGAACTATTCCTATTCCTAGAGGAGTATAATGGCAGAATTTCATGCTTTATACAACTGAGAAGTGTAAGGGAAAGGCCTCCCTAAATCACGCCACCATGGCCTACCCTAGGCTGTCCATACCTACTGACTTCTACATCCTCGGCATCTCTGCCTGACAGTAATGGTGATTGTGGAAGAGTCGTTAAGTCACAAGGTGACCTCAGGCAAGTCACTTCAGATCTCTGAGCCTCTGTTTCCTCCTATGATAGTGGAATTAGGTGATTCTTTCCAACTTAAAAATTCTTGATTTTACATATTATTTAAACACAGCTTGGCATTTTTAAAGCCTTATGACAGCAGGAGCTATATTATAAGTATGTAGGTAATGTTTGTGTATAGGATCCATGAATACATATGCCCATGTAAATCCTAAAGGTGCAATTTCTGACACGTTGTAAGCTAGTTAGGCTTCAAGAGCCTGTGGATTGTGCTTATATCCCATTACTGCACAGGGAGAGAAAGCAATCCACTAATCCTTCTCATTGCTTCTCAGTTCAGTTGAACTCTCCAAAGTGCAAGTTACAGGGGCAGATTTATAATCTGAAAGTGAGACACTCGATACTGAAAGTCTTGGCAGAGAAGCCCCAAAAGGCCTGCAATTATTCTTCTGCACACACTTTCATAAAGTTATTAGATATCTTTTTTGGAAAAGAATGTCTGACAAGGGACACAGCATGTGGTTCAGCTCCAGCCATGAATTTGATATAAGGTTTTCAGGAAACCACAGCAAAGGGCAATAGGAGTCTACTTATCAGCTCTCTGGTTTTCTTATTTCCACTCTGTGCATCTGGCTGATCCTTGCTTTATATGAAACTGCTTGAAAGAATTACAGATGCCTTCTAACAGAAAATTACGCTGCTATAGATAGGTTTTGGACATTCCATTTGTTTGGAGATAATGCCTTAAAAATAACACCACAATGAAGTGCATGCATAGAGGATGGCAAAAAAAAAATTATAGTTAAAAATCCAATATGTTAGGTGAAATAATAGCACTTTTGTGCAGCCTATCCATGACTAATAATTGAAAACAATTAGAGACTGGGTAGATGAAGAAACTCAAATATATGTAATGGCAACAATTAAGTGTAGCAGCATTCACAAAGCTGAAAATCAAATGACAAACTAGGAGAAGCATATGTAGAATATGCCTCAGACTAAGGTGACTCAGTGTGAAGAGAGCTCTTAGACATCAATAAAGATGAACAGGATATACAAAAATAGGCAAAAGTCAGGAAAGGACAATACAATTAAGAAGAAAATTAAATGGCTAATAAATATAATGGAAAAAATCAGCAAGGGCTGTCCCAAAGAAATTATATTTAAACAACTAAATAATATATTTTATTCAAGTTAAAACATTTTAAGAAATAATATTCTTTCTTGGTAAAGGTGCAGGAAAATGGGCACTTCCATTTATGATTTGTGGGAACATAAATTAGTACAGTCTTTCTTGAAAAAATGTGTCAATATTCATCAACAGCTATGGAATTTTGCATGCCCTTTTTCTTAATACAGTACTAAGGATAGTACTAAAAATAGTACTATATATACTAAGGAAATAATGTATGTGCACCAAGGTGTTATTACAAGAATACTTTGGAGTGTTATTTATAACATTAAAAAACAGCAAGAGACTAAGTATCTCATCATAGAGCACTCATTAAATAAATACTGGGCATCCATACAGAAGGAACACTATGCAGTCATTAAATATGACACTGAGGAAGAACATCTAATGATGTGGAAGATGTTTACGACAAATAATTAAGTAAAAATATCATATTATTGTGAAGTGTGACCTCTTTTTTAAAAAAGTGAGCATTGCACATGCATGCACCCCCAAAGACACAGAGGTTGTGTACTTAAAAAAATAATTATGGTTAATTTGGAATAGTGGGACCACTGACATTTTTCATTCTTTAAATTTAGTTATATTTTCAATGTTTTCTAAAATGGATGTTATTGTAAAAAGAATGACCTTAATGCAACAGGATTTCCAAATTACTACGTAATTACAAATTTAAACATGTATATTTTTATAGCATCGTCTTAAAACCACTACATAATAGATGAAATGAATTAAATTAAAACAAAATCACTAAAGTCTCTTTTAAATTTGTTAAAGTATGGCAAAGACTTGCAGATATTAATCACAGAAAAAGATAAAGAAGAAAAGGAAAATCATCTATCCTAGGACCCAAAGATAACCACTGTTAATATTTTGGCATACATACTTTTCTATATAGATAAATAAATCTATAGATATATTGTCTCTTTATAAACTGCTCTTTTTGGTACACGTATATTTATAACCTGCTTTTCTACTTCACAATATATCACAAACATTTCCCTCAAATGTAATTCAAAAAATTAATTTTGGGGGCCTATTATTCTATAACATAGATATATTATTGAAGCCAGGTACCTAAGGATTACTGTAAATATTCAATAAGAATATGATTATGCTTCGACCTTGTTCCCAGTAGAGACACAAATGAAAATAAGTGAATCTTGTTAATTTGCTGTTTTCTTGTTTAACCTGAGGGGTAACTCAAGGGTCACAAGGATTTATGAGCTTGTTCTGCAGAACAAAAAGAATGCCTTTAAGGAAGTTGTCACCAGATAACCAACCCCCAGCTGCAGTTGATGCCCAGAAGTCTGGTTGCCCAAAGACTTATCTGGAGTGAAAGGAACAGGGACTTCCCCTTCATTTCTCCAAAACTCCACCTCCCAAGCTCCTTAGCTCTATAAAACCCCCTGCTTTCTTCTTTTATTAAGGCAGACTTGAGAGAACTCTCCTCCCACCTTCTCATTTTGGCCAATTCAAATAAATCTTTCTTCATCTCCAAGCACCCATATCTCAGTGATTGACTTATTGCACATCATAATAATAACCATGTCTACTTATAAAGGGATGGTGATGGGTGAGAACTGACAGGGAGAGCCATATGTAATGAAATGTTCATGTGAAAGTTTGAACCTTTGAGCTGAGCTGAGACATTGCATTTGTTACTTCCATGCTGTTGATTTAGAATTAACCTAATGAAAGCTCCTAAGATTTTGCAAGCTAGAAAACTGAGTCTTCATGAAGTTCATGAAGTGCTCTCAAGAAGGCTACGACTATTGCAGGAGGTTTGGGTACTGGACTGGTTCATATGTTTGCAAGCTTACACTGACTGCCACTATGGGCCTGAAAAAAAATCTGGGTATTTTTTTAGGTAAGGATCAGAAAGGATTCTTTCTACCAGAAAGAATCACTTGAGAGTGCACTTATAGGTAAAGCTCAGATAGGGTAACCAATCTGATCTGTAATCTAAATAAGAGTGTTACTTTCTTCCTTACCCTTTTATAAATAGCAAGGCAACTCTATTTACCTCTTGATCTTAATGACCGAGTGACTGATAACAAAAAGGTGCTAAAAAACTTCTTACCTGATAAGAACGTTTATTTACTGTAGAAGGAACCAGTAGAAGATCTTTGTAGACTATGCTTGTTAGCAACAACTCAGAGAAGGATAACAGCTTTGCAAAGCAGATCACTGTAAAGCCTTATCAGAAGCAGAAGTAAAAACGTTTGCTAAGTGAATATGCTTTTGAAAAGGTTAATCTGTGGCTGGAATAATTGTGCTATTCTGAAAGAACTCAGTTTGAGAAGGAGCCACACTCTACACTGGAGTTGCAAAAAAAAAAAAAATAGTTGTGACAGGAAAATGATGCATGTTGAAATGCTAAATAAATACTGTCAGATCCTTTAGTTCCCATTTTGGCCTTTATTAGAAACCCAGAGATTGCATTCTTCAATTTGCTGACCAGTCATAAATGTGCAACTTGCTCGTGCTCCTCAACTGAACTGACTTCCCACAGGTACTGGGAATGATCAGGATAAAATAATAGAGACAGGGTGAGAAAAAGAAGAGAAGAAAAGAAAATACATACTAAAGAGCCATTTCAATCTCAAACGTTTTTCATGTTAAAAATATTTTAGTCAGGGCTGGTCTGGTGGCGTAGTGGTTAAGTTCACACACTCCGCTTCGGCAGCTCGGGATTCGCGGGTTCAGATCCCAGGCACGGATGTACGCACCACTTATCAAGCCACGCTGTGGCAGGCGTCCCACATATAAAGCAGAGGAAGATGAGCACAGATGTTAGCCCAGGCCAGTCTTCCTCAGCAAAAAGGGGAGGATTGGCGACGGATGTTAGCTCAGGGCTGGTCTTCCTCACCAAAAAAAACCCATTTTTTTTTAGTCAACAAATAAAAAGCCAAGTTTTTAAAGAACATTGATCTTTTGTTTCAAATTTCTGCAAAAGTAAATACATAGTTTCCTTTCAGGGCCAGCTTTATGGGTGAGTAGAATCCACAGCTATCTGGAAAGTATGATATCAAAGGTGGGAAATATCCTCTTCCTCCACAGGCTTATCATCCTGTTTTCCTGCCTGACCTGAAATTGACACTTTTAGGATATCTTTGACTAAGAGTATAAGAGAAATATTTTTAAAGTCAACGTTTTGGTTTTTTTTTTTAATTGAGGTAACATTGGTTTATAACATTATATAAATTTCAGGTATACATCATTATATTTCCATTTCTGTGTAGACTACATCATGTTCACCACCCAAAGACTAATTACCGTCCATCACCATACATATGTGCCCTATCACCCATTTTGAAAAATTTAGAAACCACAGGAATGCTGAGGAATGTTCATCAATTTCCTCATTTCACAGATGGAGAAACTAAAGCCCAGAGAGTGAAAATGAATTGCCCAAAGTCTCTCCAAATGGACATGTTACCTGTGAGGGAGGATAACATAGGCTAGAGAAAGTTCTAGCCACTCTCAAGAACACACCAAAAGTCAATAATACAGTAGCTCCCATAAGTTTGTCTGATTAGCTAGTTTTTACCTTAAAGGAGAAAAAAACTTTTAAAGGAAAAAAAGCAAAACAAATAAGAGGAAACAAGACAGCCAAGTTTTGAGGAGCTTGGTTAGAAAGTAAACTGGGAGACAGAAAATGCAGTCTCAGGAAAAGGGTCTGGTGACAAGGGAGTAAGATAGAAGGCACCAATCAGGGAAGGAAAGAATGGAAACCATCATTGTCAGCTTGACAACGTTGTTTAGCCTCCTGATTCACAAAGAGAGGAGCAGGGGCTAAATGCATAATTATTTTCCTCAGATAAGAAAAGAATCTTGGTAGTAATTTAAAGATGCAAAGAAAAGTCTTAGGATAATATGTATAGAGGGTGCAGTAATTTCCCTATTTTCGATTTACGATTCATTCATTCTCTTCCATTAGCCCTTTCTCTTTGGCCACCTTTATTAGGTAGCCAACTTCACACTTTGATTTTTCACATTTGCATTTTATCTAAAAATATGAAAACCACACAAAAGGAAAAAAAAACTTTTTTCAAAGGTTTTGATGGGGTAAGTTAAGGTCAACGTTTTCAGCATTAACTCTGAATGTCCTTGTTTTTATGAAGTTAAGTCAGACCCTTAATATACAATTTAAATGCAGCTTTGACTGACTAGAAAATGTTATTTTAAATCCCCAGAAGACATAGATCAAAGGACAGTAAAAATGCATTCCATATTTGATTTAATGATGCTTTGGATTAAAGTAAAAGGAACATATGTCAAAACCTTGATCCATTGATTATTCAAGTTCAGTTTAAGGCTAACCGGCTGTAGCTTTACAGGAATCTATAGCCTAATATATAATACTTAACAGAAACTACCTGTTTGTAATAAAAATATCTATATGTCTTCAAAGACATCCTAGGTTGCTAAGCCTAAAGTTGTGCGTTGTGTTTATAGCTTTAACAGTGACTTTTCTTCTCTTGGAGACATCCTCACTTTCTTCTGTTGACTTCTGGGGGCACTTGAACGGGGGCCTGCACTATCGTTTCTCTGGTAACAACTGGAATTTCTCTTTCAGTCTCTATTTCTTTTCACAGTACTATTCATTGAACTTCCTCAGTTCATCTTTCCCACTCTCACTTCCATTCAAATAACATCTGAAAGATTGTTATCTTCCCTCTCATTGTATGTAACACTTTGCCATTTACTTTACCCAATCCAGGGACTTCTGCTATCTCTTCTTTCCAGTCAGCTCTTAAATATGTGACCTGTAACTATAGTCCGAACTCCAGATCCATGTTTCCAAATGGGAGATTCACATTTCCAGTTGGATATCCCACTTGTTCTTTCAACGTACATCCTTCCTAAACTACAGTTCCTGACTTTCCTTTCTCTATGAATAGTACAACCTCTCTCCTGGTCACACAGGCTTGAGCACATCAGTCACCCCAGACTCCTTTCTCTCCCTGGCCCTTCACAGGCAATCAACTTCCAAGTGCTCTTGATTCTACTTCCTCAGTATCTCTTGCATCTGTCCCCTCCTATCTTTTTCCACTGCCAACACTCTGGTTAGCACTCTCACTACTTTTCATCCTGGGCTACTCTAATAGACTCCTAATTGGTCTCTCACCACTTATCCTTTTCACTCCACCGCATGCTACACACACTGTCAGAGAAGTCTTCCTTAAGGCAACTCTGATCAAGTCACCACTATGCTTGAAAACTTTTAATACCTTCCCATTGCCAGCCAACAAAGTATTAATCACTGACTTTGGCATTTAAGGTCATCTGTGATGTGGTACCAAACTTCACCCGCTGTGAGTCCTCTACATTCAGTCCATGCTCCAATGAAACTAGACTGCTGACTATTTGAAAATGACCTATGCTACTCTATCATTTGCCATTGATCATGCTGTGCTCTCTCTCTGCCCTGCCCTTCTCTCCCTCTCTCCACATAGAAATACTAGTCATCCTCCAAGGTCCATCCCAAATTCACTTCTTCCCTGAAGTCATTTATGCCTGCCTATTTAAACCATTTCAAAGTACTAAAATTGTAATTCTAAAAGGATACTTTTAGAGGCAGCATGGAGAAAAGGTAGATCAACACTACAAAGTTGTTGCAGACCACACTGAAGCTCAGGAGAAGTAATCTTTAAATGTCACATAGAGAAGTACTCTGGGTGAGTAATCATTTAGAGCCAAAGGATCAAGTCAACCAGGTTGGGCTACATCAGCGATAGCCAATACTTGGCAGGCATTCTATATTTTTTTATGTCCATGGTAGACACAAGATAATCATTTGCTTTTGTGACTCTAGTCTAGGGCATAATTAATCCTAGGGTCTTTACCAGAGAAATATTAGACCAAGTAGCTATCTCTGGGCTGGGTATTTCCTAATCCCTGCCTACCCATTTGCCTTTGAACTTCAATTGCATTCAGGCTTCAGCTATACTATGGAACATTTTTCTCTAGTTTGCACTATGGATTATTTGTGTATTTCTCTTATTTTCCCCTACTGGGCTATAAGATATTTGAGAGAAAAGACTATGTCTCAGTCATCGCAGCTCCAGAATTTCTATATCAGAGGAAATTAAGGTGGCAATGTAATCAGAAGAGTGGGGATGAGAGAGGGGCTGTAGGTTAGGAAGCTGCATTTGCATATCATGTATACTGTCTAACTCAGACTACGGATATCTGTGGTGGCTTGGTGTGTGCTGGTAGAAGTCCTGAAAGAGCACTAAAGCCCTCTCAAGCCTCCTTTGTCGCTTGAACTGTATTTTACTTCTTATTTAGTTTTACCTACTCTATAGCAGATGTATCAGTGACTACAACTCAGTATGTAGACCTGCTCAAATACTATTATCTCCACTGAATTCCCACATGGGAACCCTAGCCTTCCTCTCTTCCTTTACTCTCTTCCTTTCTTCGTTTCTTCCTCCTGCCTTTGTTCGTTCCCTCTTTTCTTTTGCCCCTTCCTTCTTTCCTTTCCTATCACAAATAAAATGGATTCTTCAGAGTTTGGATAGCAACTGTGGTATAGCGGTTTGGGGATCAGACAAACCTGAGTTAGTATCCCAGCTCTGTCAGCAGCTGTGTGCCTTTACACAGATCACTTGAGGTCTCTGCTCATGAGTGTTTTTAACTAAAGCTTTGGTAATAATGGTTTTGCTTTAAAACGTAGAGTGGAAAAAGAGTGATGGTATGCCGAGAAAAATAAAACGCCGAAGTACAAAGTGTGCTCGCGTTTCCATTTTGGGCAGTGTGGATCCCTTCAACAGTTCTTTGAATTTATAAATGTGGATGAGATTGACTAAGCCAGAAACATTCAGGATGGGAATAGCCTCTATATCTTTGACATAGTTTATGTACTTTTATAATTTCCAAAATATAATTAGAAATTATTTTCTGTTCTTGAACAAATTAAGAACCCTTGTGCAATGAAATGGTACAAATGCTC
The DNA here is from genome assembly GCA_031878705.1 of Tapirus indicus. Taxonomy (NCBI): domain Eukaryota; kingdom Metazoa; phylum Chordata; class Mammalia; order Perissodactyla; family Tapiridae; genus Tapirus; species Tapirus indicus. The sequence goes on along the minus strand of CM062942.1, from coordinate 82,802,958 downwards.
ATTTCGCTTATGTTAATATTTCCAGAAAACCTCAGCGCTATCTGTTTATGATCCTGGTAATGTAGATGGATATTGTTTTGCTATCATTGCATCAGCTGTGAAACTACAGAATTTTACCATCCTAATGGGGCTTATCCCAATAAAGATTTAAGGAAATAATTTTGCTGTCATTTGGACATCCTATTATCATCTACTCAAAATTTGGCACTAGAATAATGTTTTCTTTTTACTCATTCGCTTTTGGAAGAAATATGAAATTTAGAACAGATTTTCTAGTAAAATGGGGATTGGCTAAATTTTTTCTTAGCAGATTGTCTACATTTTACCTGCTGCTCAGGGTTAATTTAAGTAGCTAATTACTATCTATAAAATGCTATGAGACAAAAATACTTTTCTCAATAAGTATAGATTTCCTTTTCTGTGGGTATATTTTTCTTAAATAATAAAGGAAGTAAATTTGTTCAAATACCTAGAAATCCAGAGATAGCACAGTCTTCAGGGTTGATGTGACCCAGAAGCTTTGGCTCCACTTTTCTGTGATTCCCATATCTCTGCTCTCCTCTGGGTAGCCTTGGCTGCATTCTCAGGTTGATATTGAAGTGGCTACAGCAGTTCTGGGCCTCATATCCTGTCAAGATAATGTTCAGAAGGAAAGTGGTATGTCTAGCTTCTTGTTTTGTTTCGTTTGTTTTTAAAGAGACTCAAGCTAACAAAAGTTTCTCACGACCTGAGTCAAAGGTAGCAAGCAGGTTTTAGTAAACAAAGACTTTTGTGAATGGAGGACTTTGCCATTTATTATTGCCTCCACGCAGAGGGAACCTATGACTCACTTTTGTAGCCTGTTTAACATATTAAGGTAAATAATTTCTTCCTTATATCTAAACACTATCTTGATGCCTTTTAAGACTACATTTTCCTTTTCTACCTTTGTGACAAAGTGTCATAGTCCTTGTGGGAAATCTCAATATTCTCAAAGAAAACATGATTGTGTATATGTGATGCTGAGCAATTGATTAAAAACGGGTAGAGGGCCCCGCCCCATGGCCAAGTGGTTCAAGTTCCGTGCACTCTGCTTGGGCCACCTGGGTTCGGATCCCAGGCACAGACTTACTCTACTCACCAGCCACGCTGTGAAAGTGTCCCACATACAAAAAAAAAAAAAAAAAATAGAAGAAGATTGGCACAGATGTTAGCTCAGGGCTAATCTTCCTCAAGCAAAAAGAAAAAAAAAGGAGGATTGGCAACGGATGTTAGCTCAGGACAAATCTTCCTCAGCAAAAAATAAGGGGGGGTAAAAAACAATAGAAATTATATGTCTGATGCCATGTAAACAGATTATTTTCAACATTTATATATTTTTTCCTTGATGAAAGAGTACATTCCTTTTGCAGTTCTTTATAGCTTCCCCCCAATTATCCAGGCAGCATGCTTTTGTGTAGACCAAAGAGCCAGATATACGTGTTAGAGTCTTCGTGCTGCCACTTACTACCAGTATGACATTGAATACATAACTTAAACTTTCTGAGCCTCAGTTTCCTCACCTATAAAATGAACATCACAATTCTTAGCTCATAGCTTTGCTGTCATTCACAAAACATTAGCCTTCTTCCCTCTATCATTCACATTTTTCTTTAACCTTTCCACTTTTTTTCCCAACTAAGCCTTAAAAATAAGACTGGCAACGAAAGTAAAATTTGCCAGTGCATGAGTCTTCCAGAATGTGTGTCACTAGCCCTTCAAAGGTATACCAAGCCATTCCCTTTTCTATTTTTGTTTGACTTCTCAATCTCCCACTAGAAGTCAATCTACCAACCAGGCCCTTTAAATAGGAAGGTGACAGTTTTCTCTTCATTTGCTTTATACGCTTGAAAAAATACTTTTTACTGTTTGTTTTTTGACTGATACAAAATACATCTCCCTATCAATTTTGATTTCTAGGCTCTTTTCAACAAAATTTGATTCTTTTGGTCTACTCCGTAATGACTGGGCTAATTTTTACTTTGCCACTCTCATTTACCTTCTAGGTCTTTGAAGAAACAAGATGTCAACATAACAGTTAGCTTTTTTTTTTTTTTACAGTGGAGATAAAAATTCCTGCTGATAAACTATCCTAATTACCCTCCCCCAAGTTTCATGCTAGGCTAAGCCAGACAGACAACCAATAGATTGCATTCCTATGTCATGGAACATGTCCCTTCATTTACAACTGATTCAGCAGACAATATTTGAAATTAATTTTCAGAAGATAAAGAAAGTTGCGAGATGGCTAGAATTTATAAATGTCAAGGTAACATTGATGTTGAGGAATGCATTTTTTTAATGACTGGAAGTGGTGGATTACAGATCATTTCAGGAATGCTGTAATGAAGCTTCACTGTATTTACTTAGAAGAGTATTATTAGCATAGCAATTTTGTAAGATTAATATTCTGCTAAATTGTCTCGAAGGTTTCAGATAACTCTTTTAATTTTATGGGAAATTGTTACCAAAATTGCATCTCTTAGGAAAAAACACATATTAATGCACCAGACAAGATAAATACATTTTAATAAATAAGCATTATGTTACAAAGGAGTGATATCTTATTTGAACCTGATATAATGAGTAATGGAGCATTTCAACTTGATACAATGAGTAATGAAACCTTCAACAACACTGATGATTCATTATGTCATTAAAATATACTGAAATTTTAAAAGACAGACATTAAAATCATCACAGACCCCCATTCAGAGTCTACAAGAATAAAGCCCGAATTATTTTCCATGCTCTGGCAGAGCAGGAGACAGAAGCTGCTTGTACAAGTTGTTCAGCAGAATCCTAAAAGGAACAGAGAGTCTGCATAATTTATCTGCCCTGTAGTTGCCCAATACTGTACTACAAAATGGTATACCTGATGAAACTAACCCATTGTAACTTGACATCTTAATGCTCTAGTGTTAATTTTGACTAGACTTTGTAGCATCGTTTATTTTTCATTATCTCTGTAGATTTACACTGACTTTGTAAGATTGTTAACAACTGAATGTAAAATTGGAGTTATAAATCAAGAATGAAAATGGGAAAAGTAACTTTACTATCAAATAACAGTGTATCATTTCCATTTTAATAATACAGTCAACTAAGTAAAAGTCTTTGGTTGGCTATAATCAAATTTTTTACTTTTTATAAGGACAACAATTTTGTTACTTTCAGGAGTTATTTCTAATCTCCTTCTGCTTTTTCTATATGGATTTTTAAGTGTTGTTTTTTCCTGTAACATGTATGTGATATCCAATTCAATGTTGCTGATGACTGTTTTTGCACTTGATAATGTTAGATTGCAAAATTAGGGTGCTACTAATATCAATCCAATTTCTTTTTGAATCATCTTGAATCAGAGTTGAGCAAAATATATGACCCCCTCCAGGTCAGTGGGTTCAGGGAAAGTAAAAAGATATATCTAAAGACGGCAAATGTTAATCGCCTAGATCTTTTTTTTAACTTCCTCAAGATTCAGGAAAAGGTTACTTGAACTTTCAGAGTTGATAAAATTTTAGCTGGGAAAGCTCTTTACAAGAAATCATTCCAAATATAAGTTGATTATCAAAAACTAGCTGCTTTGGCACTGCAAAGAACTTTAGCCCCATCTAGCAAAGTTTCATCTCTGGAATTTCACAACCAATCTAATTGTCTCCATTTTGCAGTTGCCAATTCAACTCAATGATTTCATCTGCCCCTTGGAATCTGTCAGACTCGCATAGATGTAACATTCAACACTAAACCTGGAGGTCACTAAGTTGTGCAGATGGAAACCGATATGGCTTTACCAGCACTGACGCAAATGCAGCATTTGTCAAAAAAAGACTATGACTTTCTCATGGGACTGAAAATACGAATATAAGGTTAGAAAACATAGCCACCAATCAAGATTCTGAAAGATAGCTGTCTTGGGGCACACTTGAGGGAATAGTTCCTATTAATGTTGTTTTTAGCTGGTAGCTTTTTGCTCCATTTCATATCTCCCAGTTTCCTAAGTTTACTTTTCATATTTTTGGTCCCACTAAATAATGATTCCTCCAAACTTATTAATGATTCTCTAGTAATGACCCTCAAAAATATTTTTAAATTTATATTTTGCTACTATTTCCAGACACCAGAATGGTGTACACAAATTTCTCAGTGTGAGACCTATCAGTAATTACTGGTTGTTAGATTGACTTGTTTATAGTGTGATCAATAGTTCTTCCCAAGTCCAATCTCTTTCACTAACTTCAACCTATTACTTGTGTCAATGCTGTTCTTTCATAAAGAAGGTATCTGTCACAACCCTACTAATAAGAATTGAAAATTCTTAACTTTTATGTAAATACAGTTTATTTATTTACATGGAAATAACATTTTACAAGAGCTATTCAATTCCAAGTAGCATTGTTTAGAGTATTTAAGTAAACCTGGTTTATGGATCCCTTTCAAACAGGAATCAGAAGTTCAGAAACTATGTCTTGAAAATAATGCTCTCTTGAATGTGTTTCAGTATTAACCCAGGATCAAATAGGACAACTTTAGTGAATGACAAAGGGGAAATTTAGTTTTCACATTAACACGTTTGGTGGCGATGTCCTCAATTTTTCTTACCATCTTGTCAAATTGCTTCATCTTAAACTTGACTGGAATTTGGTCTCCAGTGTTGAATTATTTGTTGACTCATCTCCTCCCATGCTTGTTCAGGCAACAGACAGAAAAGTGTCTAGGTAATGAAAGTGTATTCATTTTGTTTTCCCAGTGTGAGTTTTACTGTTCTCTCTCTTTTGTCTGACAAAAATTTAGCAACATTTATATTGGTTAAACCAATATCAGTACCATCTAAGGATATTGAGTGGGCACAACGTCACACCAACATGGAGGCCAGCAGCCATGATCATAATCCTTAGGATACAATGTAAACCACATTGGAATTCAATAAAAAATTATCCTTTCTGTGCTATGACTCGTCACCAAAGCACCTATGACTACCAAAGCTCTAACAGTTCTTCATGGCCACTAATCACTCAACTTTAAGGAAGATGAAGGCTGAATAATTTTCCAATGCCTCTTCAAGCTTTTTCTTAATTCCTATGTTATTGTATGCCAGATAACTGGCAACTAATGGCCTAATAACGAGGCTCTAGCAGATCAAATATTACCAGGAATGTTTCACTTTATTTGTTTTTTTTTTGTGTGTGTGTGTGAGGAAGACCAGCCCTGAGCTAACATCCGTTGCCAATCCTCCTCTTTTTGCTGAGGAAGACCGGCCCTGGGCTAACATCCGTGCCCATCTTCCTCCACTTTATATGGGACGCCGCCACGGCATGGCTGACAAGCAGAGTGTCGGCGGGCGCTTGGGATCCGAACCCGTGAACCCTGGGCTGCCAAACGCGGACTAAACCGCTGCGCCACCAGGCGGCCCCCAGGAATGTTTCACTTTAAAGCAGCAATTGGTTAAAGAAAAGCAAGGTGAAATGATACCTTGGCACAGATTTTAGTATTGATCATAATCTAAGTAATACAGTCAAATTTCAGTTATCCAAATGGAATTAATTTGAGTAAACTCAGATGAGAGAAAAAAAGCATTTTATGTAAATATGCATGTGTTGTAAAATGACCTCATTTAAATGACTGGTTTGGGGTAAGCAAGACTCCAATGAATCAAGTTCAACTGTAGATTTCAGTTCAAAAGAAGAGAGAACTTTTTTTTTTTTTTTTTTTAGCTACATTTGCATCATGCGTTCCAGGCATTTTCTGCAATAAATTGAGGTTGTTATAGTCTTTAGGGAAACGTGAGGACTAATATCTTCTCATCTGCTGTTGCACTTTAAGATGAATATCAAAAATGTTACATAGTGATGAGAAGTATTCTTGTGAGTAAAACATCCAATGTCACTTTAAGACTTGCAGTTCTCTGCACATTTCATGCAAATAAATTTTAATTTTTCAATAAGGAGTCAACTATTTAAACTGATGCTGAAGCACATTGATCGACCTAATTAGATATAAAACCTGGTGACTAAAGTCACCAACAGTATATGATCTCATGCCCCAGGTAACATATTCAGTGTTTTTATTATTATTGTATGATAATTCCCCCAGCTTTTTCTGTAAGGCATTCTCTCTGGGCTAAGTAATTTGTAGTTTCTCATGCATGTTTTAATAGTCTTCAGAAAAAGGGTTTCTGAATAAATGCCATCTACTATGGAATACTATTTGAACTGCATTTATTTTTACAGCAGATTTCCCTAGTTGGCCAATTAATTACAAGGTATAAAGGTCTTTTTAAAGTCACTTGGAAAAAAAGGGACAGCAGTTATGGTTCATTGTTCCCATCTTGGACTGACTCTAATAATGCAAGTAGCGTACATCATAAATACCTTTTCAATATTGTTAGGACATGATATAAATATATAGGGAGATTGTTCAAAATTGTCATTAAATACATGGTGTGGATTTTTATTTCATTCTTGTCAGTTTTGTGTTTGAAGAATAAAAAAATAATCTATACGCATTTTTTGACCATTGCTTAAGAGGCTATTTAAACCTATAAAACATCGTTAATAATTATTTTGATCATTACTGAAATATTTAGATTTGGATAATTAAAGAAATAGAATCCCAATGCAGTAGAAATGAATTAATTTCCCCTTTTGGTGTATCTATTCTTGGAACCAGATAATCAAATTTTTACAACAATTTTTGGAACCTAGATTTTGCCGGACTAAATATACTTTTAAGGTAAATATTAAAAATGACTAACATATTTACTAGTCATTTATCCTTCAATAAATTGATTACAGACAAGATATTGATTTTGTCTTAAACAAAGTAAATTAATTTCAAATATTGTACCACCATGCAGGATCTAAGATATCCAAAATCCTATTGATTTGGTCATCTGTATCCAGAGTTAAGTCAGAATATATCTATAAGGAAGCTGAGGAATCTCCAGGTCATAGCAGAGGTAAAATGATGGAAATTCCCAGGGTCACAGCAGAGCTAAGAACATTTTCAGGACGTAATGTCATTACACATTCCCAGTATCAAAGAACCAACATAGAGTGTGCACGGCTTGTAGTAGGCACTTGAGGAGCATTTCATGAATGAATGAATGGGTAAGCTATACATAAGTTTCAAACACAATCATATATTTGGCACACATAAATGATTCATGAAAGCTTAGCCATTTTTTAAAGCAGTTAGTGTATGTTACCATCCAGGTGGATTCACATGTAAATCTCTGGTTATGAGAAATATGACTATATGTTAGGTTGATATTTGCTTTCCAAGCTAGTCTTTTCACTTTCAAGAGATATCCGCTACAAGTCTAGTTAACAGAAAAGCACCTTTTGCATTTTAGAAATGACTCTAACCCCCTAAGTAGTGTCTGAAACTTGCAAAAACCCTCCCCAGGATTCCAGCTGATATTTGCCCTGGTCAGGAGGGTTGGGCCTTTTCCCGTTGGGCTCACTTCTGATAATACTGATTTGGACATCTCACTTCATTAGCTTTGATAAGGGCATTATTTCCCCACTGCTTGTGAGAAACAAGACTATAGAGATTCTCCAGAACCGTAGGAAACTCTGCCCTTATCACAAAAAAGGAGTGAATTTCTGTTCCCATACACTCTTATCACATTGGAAAGCATATTAATCGCAAATGCACATTGTGAAGAAACTCAATCCTACATCTTTAAAAAAGTTTTGATTGGTTTGGTGTATTGCTGAAAAAATAGATTTGAAACATCTCTAAGAAGTGGGTGAAAGGAAATAGACAGGACCATGCAAAAGACGATGAGGCTGGAAAACAGCGTCCTCGATATGATAAATAATACATGACCCAGAGGCAGTTTAGCATAATGATAATAAATACTGCTGCTACTACTAGGAATAACCAGTTTTTGTATAGCCCTTATTATGTACCAGACTCTGGTTCTAAGTGCTTTATATATCCTAACCAATTTAATCTTCACAGTAATCTATTAAGTTTCTGCTATTAACCCCATATTATAGATAAGGAAACTGAGGCACAGACAGGTTGAATAAGTCGCCCATGGTCAAATGGCTAGTAAGTAACAGAACTAGTATCTAAACTCAGAGGCAGGGAGGTTCAAGAGTGTACTTGGTTTAAATCCCACATTCGCCACTTAGTATTTGTGTGCCCCTAAGGAAGTCACAAACTCTCTGACCTTGAGTTTCCTCTTCAATTAAATGGGATTAATAATGCCTACCACACAGGGTATTTGTGGATTAATAATTTTAAATAATAATAGTGGTTGATATTTATTGAGCATGCAGTTCATCATCTTTACTCTTGGAAAAGTGGTTAAGAGGGCTTTGTAGTCAGGCTCCACTACTTACTTGTTATGTGATGTTGGGAAAGTATTTTACATCTCTGGACCTCAGTTTCCTCATCTGTTAAATGGGAAACACATTTCCACATCTTCGGAATAAAGATGGTAATAGCTATTTGGTAGGGTTATCATGAAGATAAAAAGAGATGATGCATAAGAAGTATTTAGCATGATTCCTGACATATAGTAAGCACTCAATTAATAATAACAATAATATATGGAAAAGTTTAATTAGCAGGAAAGTTCTCAGAGGATTCTGACTGAAACAGATGTAAATACAAGCAGTCGATATTATTGCCTCATGCCAGATTCTCACTAACTGGGAAGGTAAAAAGAGACTGAATATTAGCTACATATTCAAGTGTTAGCATAAGAGAGAGGCCCAAAGAAAGGCATATATTCCATCTTGCTGTGGGTTGAAGAGCTCTGCTCAGATACTTAGTTGATCATCATCACTATTAGAGACTGTTGCCCAAGTTGCTCAAATTCAAATTTATTGGCTGTTATAGCAACGAAGGAGGCAAAACAATAGCCTGGGGACCAGCTAAGCTAGTGGTACTGCAAGGCTTAATGTAGTTTAAGACATTAGAAGTTTGAACTAGAAGTACACAAGTCTTATTCTAAGCAATATCCAAGGAAAGAAAATATATTTAAAGACTATAAAGCATATTGACATGAGGGATCTTACTGGGCAGGATGAAAATATTCTAAAACCAATTTATGGTGATAAGTCTACTACTCAGTAAGATTGCTAAAAATCATTGAATCGTATACCTGAAATGGGAGAATTTTATGGTATTATAATATACCTCAATAAAGTTGTTAAAAAATACAATTAAGGTAAGTTGTTAGAATCAACGCCTATTACTTCTATCATGTTTAGAGGAAGGAGAATAGTGAACTAAAACTTATTAAGCACCTAACATGTGCCTATCACTCGGCTAAGTGCTTTACCTTAAGATGTCCCATTTTATAAACAACATCCTACACAGTAAGCCTCCTTACCTCCATTTTACAAATGAAGAAACTGAAGCATGGAGAGGTTGAGTTACTTACCTAAGGTCATTTAAGTAATAAGAGGAGATAAATCCAGGTCTTTCAAAAACAGTATAATATAGTGAGAAGAACCCAAGTTCTGAGTAAATATAAATTTTACCTAATAGAGAGTTGTCTCTTAAAATTCTACTGATAATTTTATAATAAGGAATGTTTTGACACAAAGCTGCTAAGACTACAAGACATTGAGTAACAATATCTGACAATATCTGATGAAGCGCTAAGGTGAGTGTCATGGTCTATCATTATTGAAAAATTTTAGAGGACAGAGAAATCAATTGAAGTTAGAGTCTTCGGGAAAGTTTTGTGGAGAAGAACGGAGACACACAAGAAGACATTCCACATGAAAGACACTATAAAGACAATGGTATTGGAATTCAAATTGCTGTCATATGGTCCGGGCACTGGGTCATTACTGTGAACCTATACCGTCTGAAACTGCTACCCAAAATCATTTTAGAAAACAAAGTGGTTTGACTTTCACTTCTCTTCTTTGCTTCTACTTATCAGTCTGTATTCACTTTAGCATTGTTGACCCTTGTCCTCTTGGTCCTTTTTTTCTTAATAATCTGTTTTTAAATTTTTGTTATGAAAATCTTCAAACATATAAAACAGAAAGCATTGCACAATGGACATTAATAAACTTAACTCCCAGAATCAATAGTAGTAAAGATTTTGCCAAACCCGCTTTATCTGTTCCCTTTCACTTTTTGTAACAAATGATTTTTTAAAGTCTATTGATAGTAGACTAAGATTAAAATGTAATAAATATTTTCAATTATAGTTCATATGTTATATAATATTTTCTACACAGTCTATATAATATATCATGATACATATTCTAAATAAGTGACTTCTCATTCAAGAAGTAATTTAGCTAAAATATGCCTTAAAGCCCAAAAGTCCATTTGTCATAAAATATTCATTGTAGTGACACAATGTATTCCTCTCAGCACATCTTCATCCAAGTACTCTCTATACTTACTCTGGCTTCTTGACTCTCCCATGGAGTCCCTTTACCACATACTGCCTAAACCTGACCCCTCTGTACAATCTTTAATAGTGAGAGTCTATTAGTTTCTCCTCAAGTCCATTCTCCCTTTATCTTATAAACTCATAGCCACCAAGCTTGAGACTACATTTCCCACTTTCCCTTACCACTGAGTAAGGAACAAGTTTGGGCCAATGGGATGTAAATGGAAGTGAATGTGTGCAAGAGCTGGGCCATCTCCACTTGAAAGACATATTACTTTCTGTAGATTTTGATTTTTTGCCTCTTTATGCATGCTGGAATATGAACACAGAAGTAACCCAGCTTTGATGATGCAGATGAAGACAATGCCCTAAAGGATGGATGAGCAGAGAGATGGAAGGTATTCGCAACCATGAAAGACTCTATGGAACAGAATTGAAAATCCAGCAGAGACCTACAAGACCATCATATGGGAGAAAAGTAAACTTATTTAATAAATAAATTAATGAAAAGGCAAATAAATAATTATCTTAAATATCTCATTTAAGCCACTGTATTTTCGAGTCTCTTTGTTACAGCAGTTTAATCTGTATCCTAATTATTATGCTCTATAACATGCTGTAGTGTAGAGAAAATAATGGCTTTGCAGCTCAGTCAGACCTAGAAATTCTAGTTCTATCACTTATATGTGACATTGGTGAGTTGTTTAAACTGTATGAACTCATTTCCTCATCTGCAAAATAGTAGTGCTAATATCTATTCATGGTGTTGCTGTGAGGACTCAGTGAGACAATGGATGTATATCATCTTGCATGTGCCTGAAATACAGTGCCGTGCTTAATAAGTGTTCTTTCATTGATTTTTTATCACACTCATTAGAGAAAGTGTTTCCTGCTTATTATTGAACTGAGTTTTTTCATTAAATATTTTCCCTAATGACATCAACCCTACCTGTTTATACAATTTAATTAACCCAACCAACGTCCAATATTGCACACCAATTCTTGTTTTACTTTTAAGATAGAGTTTGACATATACAAAATCATTTTAAGAATATAGACAGTTGGCAAGAGAAAATCATTTTAACAGACTTTTTGAGTTTTTGCAGATGTACATGTCATGGCTATGATGGCTCAGTGAACAAACAAATGTTTCCTATCTTCTGGGATGAAATGACTGGTCAGAGAGGCTTTTATATTAATACAGCCCTTGAATCACAAGTCCTTCCTACATTCTTGTGTTAAAACAGGAAATGTGGTTGATCCCTAATGTCTTTGCAGGATTTCATCATTGTGATTTAGTGTCTAGACTCAAACGATGAAACTGACACAGGAACACAATGACTCCTTCAAAATCACATAGCTTATTGGAGTGGTCTAAGAAAGAGGGATTGGAACCGGAGTTGTTGGACACATGAACAATGTGTCCATAATAATTCGTAAAGTAATTCAGAAAATTATTCAGTCTATGTATAAGAAAGGAAATCATGAGAAATATTCTTATTGCATTACTTTCAAAGGATAAGTAGCTATGAAGTGATAGCACAGAGAAATATTGGTTGAAATTATAACTGTGAAATTGGTAGCCAGAAATATACCTCAGAAATATAGTACATTACATTTGAGATTTCCTACATGAGCCTTAAAATCAATAATTTGGGCTTCTTCAAGCTCAGGTGAGTCACCTAATGATATGGTGGTGACAAAATACACTTTGGGACAATTTTCTCCTGGTGCACAGATATCTATTTTGGAAAGGACACACAGGTTAATGATATACCAATACTATTTGCTGCTAATAAAAATGTGAAACATTAATACTTCTGGTGCTTAAAACTCATTTCTGATCAACTGACCAAATAGAGCAATGAGACGGAGGACTGCTGTTTTCTATATCTTGCACTCAACAATGTTCACTATCTATAAGGGATTTTCCTCCCCAGATACTTAAAGGAATTGCGCTATGAGTTATTTTCTATCAAATAGGATTAACTTTGTTCTAGATGGAACACTCTTGATTTTCTCCGCCAAGGAGAGCAGCGGTTTGGTGTGTCATGCATTACTGCTCACTACAGACCGTCAAACTCATTTCATTTGTGACAAGAGCCGGAATTAAACCTTGTTCTCTGGAGATGTGATGCCCATGTATTAATCTGATCTGTGCTTCCTTCCAAGCCACCTTGTGTATTGCTACAGCAGCTTCTTTTGTTGCTGCAAAATCCACCTTATTTACTTGTTTGTTTGTTTCATTCAGAAGTAAAGATAAAAGCATTTTTTGTGTTTGCCCCATCTATAGAAAGAAGTTTCATTGCCTCTGTTTGGCATGGGGTCAGCCTTCTACTGAGCTGTAGCAGGGACAGGCAGGCTACCTCATCATATCTCCCTTGTTTACTGCCTGCTGCTCTGGCTCCCACTCCACCTCTGATTTAGCAGCCGTCTCTAATGTTGCAAAATAACATGAAGCCCCAATATTGAGGAAGCTCCAAACTGTCTTACCTATGTCAAAAGATTGTCATTTTTATACCTCATCTGAGATTGCAAATCATTGCATTTACATTCTGTTTCAAGATGGCCAAGAGAGATCAAATCATGTAGTCCTGGCTTAGGGGGTGGAGTGGGTGAGTCTTGATTATTGCCAATAAAGGATGATGGATAAATGGCTGAGTTCTATTTTTAAATCTATATACATTTGGACTAGCATTAACATATATGTTGAATCTTTCTCTCTAGGAGAGCATATTTTTAAAATATTAGCAAATAACAAAAATATGTTTTTAAATTTTGCTCACATAGCATTTCCCAACTGAAAAGACCAGGGTCATTTATAATTGTCTTAATTGATTTTGAAGTTGAGTAAACACAGAGATTAAAATAGGATACAAATGTGTCATTTGCTATCATAATTTCATAAAAAAGTAATGCATGGCCTCTGGGAAGGTGTATTAGTTTAAATTTTGGTCAATCAAATTAAAAGCAATGACTACTTATTTGAATTGCACAATTTTGAGGAAGACTCTGAATACTATTATTTTAGAAAATGATTTTTGAAGCTAAGAAATATAATTGGACTTAATGCAGTGTTAATGGTCACAGTGTGGTCTCCCTGACATTCTAAAACACTCTTATGCTAATAGAAATGTCAGCTCATGTTGCCTCTCAAATACTAAATGACTCTCGATTGGTTGTTGGGAAGATAATTTTTTTCCCTTGGCATAATTCCTCAGCATGAAAGTGTGTTGGAAGGTATACTTGTTGAAAGGAATTTCAGGTATATGCTGGGATATCCATCAGCCTTCTTGTTAAGTTTGGTTTAATTTACAAACCCCATGTCGGAACATCTGTGCACTTAGCTGTCTCTCTAATGGAACTTGGGGCCTTAGAGGGATATACTAATCAGATTTTATTTACAAGTTTTTTCTAATTTTTCCCATTGCACCAGGTTACTTCTGTGCTAATTAGGGGCAATGATTTTATTGGTTCAGTTGCTAGACTAAATATTCAAACTAATAGAATTGAAAATATTGTCAATAAAAGAAGTATTTTGATAAATTTTTATTCTTAGAATCTCTGAGCATACATGAAATTACATTCTAATTATACACTTGATTTACATAACACCTTTCTAAAGAACTTAGAATACATTTATGGATTCAGAGTGTGAAGCAGAATATGTTTCCCTAAAGTTTAACACATACAACTTCTTCAAGGTCGCAGTGCCAGAGGGAGAATGTAACTGTAGTTGGGGAGTAGGCATGGCTTTTACTTTGTCATACAGTTGTTTGTCAAGGCCAAATGATAACTATCATTCCCCCTTCTTTCTCAAAATGATAAGGAAGCTTGGGGATCTTCATTTGTTCACAGCAGACCATGGGCATACCTAGAAACCTGGTCACTTCAACATGGAGGATTACTGAATCCTAGTTTAGTGACCTCAGATAAGGAGTGAAACTATGTGTCCTGTTTCTATGTATCCTAATTTCTCTCCTCCCCGTGGTAACAAGCCACATACATCTGTATCTGAGAGGGAATATTAAAAAATTAATAATATCCACTGTTGACAGTGGTAGAAGATAGTGGTTACTTTCATTCACTGTTGTTGAGAGCATAAATTGACCAGACATTTTTCAGAGGGCAATTGACAACATGGAACAAAACTTAGAGGAACATACCTTTTATTTTCCCTTATAATTTTTATTTTAAAGAATCTATCAGACACTATTGCTTCTGGCAAGATGGCAAAGTAAATTATCTGAGGGGGTGCTCTTAACGCAGAAAAAGCTAGATCTTGCATAAAGTATAATATTTGTTGTATTGCTCGAGACACATAGAATAAGGAGACTCTCCAAGGGATTGAGAAAACGTAAACTGAAAAGAGGTGGGTAAGCAGACATTACATGAAAAGACATGGTTGCCCTATTGATAAATGCTGAAACTCACATTGTAGGTAGAAAGGGGCATACTGGAACCTGAGGGTCCGGGATGAAGTGGAGGCCCCTGGATGGATAATAAAAATGAAAATGTTTCAGGTCAATAACACCCCGCAGCTCTCAGAAAAAGAAAACACAATTCCTCTTTGGAGGAAAGCATTCAGGATATACAGAGACGAAAGAAAAACAACTCTAAGTTCACAAATGAAGGTCACAAAACACACAACAAAATGAACCATTGTGAGTTAGAGTCAGCAGGGATAAACAACAACAACAAAAACCCAACAGATTTAGAGCCATATAGGTTCCAGAATCTAAAATTATCAAATACAGAATATATAAAAACTACAATGAAATGAAAAACCACAATGAATGAAGGATGGAAGTATAAAATGAATAATCAACAAGAAACTACAAAATGTGAGCAGGCAGATTTGAAAAAGAACCAGTTAAAACAATAAAATGAAAATTGTCATTGTTTAAATAAATGACAAAAGTAATGGATATGTTAAGCAGTGAACTCACGGACAAATAGACAAATGGAATAGAAAGAAAGCTCAGAAAGAGATGTATTTTGTATCTGGGAGTTTAATATACATTCAAGTTAACTAGGAAGACTTTATTTCACTGTATTCTTAAACAGAAGTCAGCAAACTATGGCTGGTGGGCCAAATCTGGCCAACCATATGCATTCGATTATGTACTGTCTATGACTGCTTTTGTTCTGCAAAGGTACACTTGAGTAGCTGCAATAGAGATTGCGTAGCCCTCAAAGTTTAAAATATTTACTATCCAGTCATTCACAGAAGAAGTTTTTTGACCCCTGTTCTTAAAATATTATTTTGCTAGGTTTACAATTTTAGGAAGACTCAACATTTTAAAGATATTAATTCTTTCCAAATTGAATAATAGAATCAATGCAATTGTGATTAAAATCCTAACATATTATTTTGAGGAAATGTATGACCAACTCCGAAATTTATACGAAACAGCAAGCACACAGGAATAGTCAGGAGAAACCTGAAGAAGAAGAAAAAGATGCGGAAAATTACTAGATATCATGAATTATTATAGTGTTATGGAAATTATGACAATATACTATTGGCTCAAAAATAATAACACTCTTAATCATCATTATCAGTAGTAGTACCGATAGTAATACTTAACACTTACATGGCACTTACTATGTGCTAGGCACTGGTAAAAATTAACACATTTAATCTTCCCAACAACCTTATAAAGGTAGTATTCCTTCACTCCATTTTAGAAATTAAAAAACTGAATCACGAAGAAGTAAGGTAATAAACAAACTGACCAATGAACAAACTGAGATTTCACAAGGCTTGGTGTTTTGTCTATGATGCGGTGTAACAAATCATCCCCAAACTTAGTGGCTTGAATGAACAGCAATCATTTATTATCTGTCAGTTTCTGGGGGTCAGGAATTTGCAAGTGCTCAGCTGGGAGGTTCTAGCTCAGGGTCTCATTAGGCTGCAGTCAGATGGTGGTGAGAGCAGAGGCCGTCTCAAAGACTTTGGTGTCTGGACTGGGAAGACTCCAATAGCTGGGGGATGTAATACTTGGGGCATCTTGGGTATTTCTGTCTATTTTCACATGGCTTCCTCTGCGTGGTGGCTTCAGCAAAGCCAGAATTCTTCCATGGTATCTTAAGGTTCAAAAAGCATATGTTCTAAGAGAGAGAGCCGGGCAGAAAGATGCTGAATCATCTTTTATGCTCTAGCCTCAGAAATCAACCAGTGTTACTTCCACTGTGGTCACTGACACGGCCAGACTCAAAGGGAGAAAATAGACTCCAATTCTCTATGGAAGAGGGTCCATGTCACATTGTAAGAAGAGCGTGTTAAGTGAGCTATATTCGTGCAGCCATCTTTGCGATATAGATTTGGCCACCCTCTGGCATACGTGAAAACAGTATATGACTGAGATGCCGTGGCAGATCAGTGGGGAAAGGATAAACTATTTCATAAATTGTGATGAGACAACTGATTATATTTAAAAGAGAAAGACTTTTTGTATCCTTATCTCACCAACACAAAAATCAATTTCTGATTGATTAGGGACTAACTGTCAAAGGCAAAACCTGGAAACTTATAGAAGAATAGCTTTATGGCCTCAAAGTAAGGAAGGATTTTTTTTAAAAAGACACACAAAGTACTGACTATAAAATACAAGATTAATAAATTTAATTACATTAAAATAAGAATGTTTGTGAAGAGACACAATAAAGTGGGAAGACAAAGCAAAAATTGGAAGAGCATATTTGAAACGCATAAAACTGACAAAATGTTAGTGTCTAGAATATATAAAGAATTCTCACAAATCAATAAGAAAAAGACAAACAGCTGGATAGAAAACTGGGCAGGAGCATGAATAAACATTTCAGAAAATAGCAATAACAAAAGACCATGAACATATTCAAAAGGTTTTAACCTCATTAGGAATCAGGGAAATTCAAATTACTAGCAAAATGAGATACACTAAAAAAAATTGGCAAAAAGGAAGAAATCGGTTAAAATTAAAAAGTGTGATGATACCAAGATGTAGAGCAACCATACTACTTATATTCTGATACTCTGCTTATGAAATCTTGAAATTCAATGATTGTTCCGGAAAACAATTTTGCACTGTCTTGGAAATTTGGACATGCACATATATGATCCAGCAATGCAGGAGAATGGATTAATAAATCATAGGACAGTTACAAATTGGAAGGTTTGAACATGAAAATGAATGAACCACAGCTACACACAACAATGTGGATAAACTCTTAATATAATATTGATGAAGAAAGCAAGGTGCAGACTACACATAATAAAATAAAATGGTTACAAAGGTCAAAAGCATGCAAACCAAGTACGTTGTTTATCCATTCAGGAATATGAAAAAACTCTTTAAAAAAGCAAAAGACAAAAATTCAGCAAACTCTAAGGA
Source organism: Tapirus indicus (assembly GCA_031878705.1). Classification (NCBI taxonomy): domain Eukaryota; kingdom Metazoa; phylum Chordata; class Mammalia; order Perissodactyla; family Tapiridae; genus Tapirus; species Tapirus indicus. The sequence continues at coordinate 82,785,189 of CM062942.1, read as the reverse complement.
GACTGCAGGCAGGGGAGGCAGGAGAATGGGATAAGGAAAAGGAAGGAGCACACGGGCAAATACAAAGGGATCCTAATGCCTTACTTCTTAAATGGAGTGACGGATTCATGGATATTCATGCTGTCATTGTGCCTCATATCTTACATACATGTTACAGTTATTTTAATCATATCAAATAATACCTGATAGACACAACGATTAATACAAAACATCCATTATATAAAAATTGTTGCATAACTATGCAAAGACATATGCCAAAGGACATTCATTGCAGCCTTATTTTTAATAGCAACAGACTGGAAACAACCAAAATGTTTATATCAAGACAGCAAATAAATTATGGTACATATAAAATGGAATGTGTTGCATCCATCACAAAAGATGTGAGACATTTGTATGTTCTTACATAGAAGTTAATCTTTGATATATTTACTGAAAAAGCAAGTCGCACAGGAGGTCTAGAATGAGACTCCATTTTTGTGAGAAGAAACATTTTATATATAAATATATATAATATATATAAAATGTATACAAATATATAAAATATATTTATATATAAGTATAAAACATTTTTATATATGATGTATATGTTTACACATATGTAGACACGCTTGTCTGTACATGGGAAAATGCTAAATGATTCAAATGTTATTGGTGTTCATTTCCTAAAAGTGTGAATGAGGGGAAAAGAGAACATACTTTTACTTTTAACAGTTTATATTTCTTTATTGTTTGTGTTTTTTTAAAAATCATGTACTATTTTATTTAAAACAAGATTTTCATGAAAATTGAACACAAATCTCCTCTCTTTCTGACACTCATCACCAAACAAGGCCTGCCAAAGCCAAGAAATCCCCATTCTACTTTTTCAAAAGTAATCCAGGCACTGTGCTCGCTGTGCTAAAGGAGAGCTCTGCTCTGACTTGGCTGGCCATGGGCTTTTTGGTTGGGATTTGGTGAGAAGGCAGTATATCAAAGAGAGTCCTTTTGTATATAAAGGTCACTGTCAATTTATGTGTTCTATCTGAGGGATTGCCAGAATATCATAAGTAAAAGAAAATGCATTTTTCTTTTCACGAGCAAAGTTGGGTTTTTTTCCTCACTTGATGGCATTTTTTTTTTTTTTTTTTTTTGGTTCTTATATACCTTTTTCATCCAAATAAAGTCAACTGAAGCCCCTGTGCGTGTGGTCTTGCCAATGTTTCAAAAGTAGTTACATGTTTTGAACTGCTGCGCATGCTCTTGTTTCCCAGAGCAACTCACCTCCCTTCCTCACACCCTTTCTACTAGACTTTGTATCAACAGGCTCATAGAATATAAGTATCTGAACCCAGGAACAATATTAAGAAATAATACACTATGTTTATATAGGTGTTTAGCCTATTATTTAATCTAATGACATTTTCCTTCTAAAGGACCTTGTCACGATAGCTGACATTTTTCCCCCCGATGGTGCTAGTGGCCGTTTCATACACTAAAGGAAGGTAGAATCAAGGTGGTACCATGCTGATTTTTCTGACTGCTATGCTTCTTGTCCATTATAACCCAAAAGCTTTCTTTCTGAGGCCTTTCTTCTCTCCCACCCCCCATCAGCCCTTCAAAAGGGCCCATTGCCTTGTAAAGTATAAAAGATTAAGAAAAACATTCCTGCTGTGAATCAAAGCCCCAAACTGTCCACTTTCATTTCTTTAAGCAGTGTATTATAAAGTTGGAAGAATCACCACAATAGCAGTCTATATCGAAGAGTATAAAACATCTCGAGCTGAGAGCACAGCAAAGGTTTTAAGTCTGCTCTTAGAAAACTCAGCCAAAAAAAAAAAAAAAAAAATCATCACATTCTCCAAGTTGTGAATTTCAAAACAGAAGAGTGGAAAAGGTAATATTTGTAAATCACTTGTGATTTAAAGAGACAAAAACTTCTAAAGCAATATGGAGTTTACATGAGACCTGAAGAAAAATGTGAATTAACGAAAGCACAGAATTAATAATTGGTTAAATAAATAGGCATCACAAGAAACTTTAGCATGAGTTGATCAGACATCCTGCAGTAGGGAAGGATAGATCTATAGCTTACTTAGGCTTCCTCTGCTATGTTTCCTAAAATGCAGATCACCCACATTTTTAATCCTCTTTGGCCTCCCTTCCTACTTCCTCCACCTCCTTCCTCCTCCTCCTCTCCTCATTACTACCCCTTCTGTTCATTGAATTGTTTACACTTTACACGCTAAAAATTCACTCCCTCTATTACCGTTTGCCAAAGTAATTCCACGGTTGGTTCTGCCAGCTTACCTGCTAGGTCTTGGTCTTGACTTCCACAGTTGGCTTCTCTCTGGCTCTCATCAGGTCTCTCAGGATGGATGTTCTTTCCCCTTCCTCTTTCTGTTGATGGCTGCCTCAGGCTACAAGGTAGATTGAAAAATGAATATTTTTATACTTGAAAATTATATCTTTGACTTAGAATAGTAGGGCTGTCTTTGGAGAAAAGTCAAAAAAACCTGCTAGCTACGTGTTTGGTTGCTAAGCTTTGTCAAACGAGGGCCAGAGGGCAGGCTGTCTGCCTATGCAAACCACTGCCAGTAGGAGTTTGGACAAAATATTTTGGCTGCCATCCTACAGTAGCACCAGGCTGTGTTATCTTTAGTGCCAGGCACCTGTGATTAGGACCACAGGAAGCTGTCACTTTGAGGTACATGCAGAACAAAGCATAATAAGATTTCTAAAACTGATATGTGAGAGGCATATCTTTTTTGGTAATAGTTTCTACTGTGAGGAAACGCATTTCTATTAGAGACTTCCCGTTGTCAAGATAAATGCAAAAATAAAATCTAAGAAAATAATTTAAAATTTAAATGGTTATTGGCCAAAATATTTTCATTTTCTAAGAAATCTGTTCCTTTCAGGTTAAAGCGCCTGATTCATCTACAGTTGCTTGAGAATTGCTTTTGAATGGTATCAAACCTCCTGCAGTGTTAGCTCTTCAACTAACGGCACTCAATAACAGTTTAATGATGAACTGTTTGTCAGTGTGGTAGTTGAATTTCTTTCCCATTTTGTCACTTAGCCATTTGCAAAGCAAAAATTCCATGGGTTCATAAATATTAGAATCATTGTTAGACATAGAGTGCTAGCTGTTATAATCCCCAAAGATAGACCCATGCCACCTGATGGAGAACTGCAATTACGTCTTGGAGAAATAAGGCTTAGGTGCTTAAGCTAATTTGCTTCTATTAGAAAGTAGCAATGTTACAAACATGCACACCAATGAGGTATTTGAACTATAAGAGAATTCTAATCTCAGCAAGCCAGTGTAAATCTATGCTCTGTGGAGTATTCCAGTATGGGAAACAAGCTGGGCAAGATTAAAACTTTTAAACTTGTCCTCTATGAACTTGGTTCCATATAACTGGATAAGAAAAAATGTGCTCTTCCTTGTGATGGATTTAATTCAGGCATATCTACATCCCAAACCATAGGTTAAGTTAGTTAGCTCAATCAAACATCTAGTAAACTCGGTGGTTAAAAATGTCAAGAAATGATATATATTTTTTTGTAGCCCAAAAACCATTTGACAGATTTTTATTTTCTTTTTGCCAGTTGAATTTCCATTGTGTAAAGAGAGCCTAAGGCCATGATTCCTAATCTTGGTTGTGTAACAACTCAAGTCGTCTCCAAGAATGTCAGAAGCTGTCAAAAAATTCTCAAAACAAAATTACTTTTAATTCATTTCAAATCACAAAAATATGCCACATAGCATAGTTATTGGAAGTCATGAACTCAAATACTTAAATTGTCACAATTTCAAAGCAGACCAGGAATAAATGATCCAGCCCAACACTATTATAGAGCTATTATTCTCTCTCTTTAACTGTTCAGTGGTAAGGTTTTTAAAATAAAGCTTTCAGAAATGATGATGAAACATGTTGATTTTCAGTATAGTGAGTATTTTTTTAACATGTGCTTGTTATGTTATTATTATTATTAATAACATTTCAGAAAGTGTCCATTCAATGTTTGTTGGAGATTTGAAAAAAATTCTAGTTAGCAGTTATGCTTCCACTCGTATGTAGGGTGGTATTTTTGTGGAAAAAAACAACTGTATTAGAACTCTTGATTGCAGATGATAGAGAACCATCTGATATTGCTCTGAATGATTAATGATGATAGTGTTGATGATGATAATATATTTTAAAGCATTTTGACCCACAAAACTAAAATGTCCAAGAAAATCTAGCTACAAGCAGGTCTAAATCCAAGAGCTTAAACATTTTTTGTGTGTATATGTGAGGAAGATTAGCCCTGAGCTAACATCCGTTGCCAATCCTCCTCTTTTTGCTGAGGAAGATTGGCCCTGGGCTAACATCCATGCCCCTTCCCACATACAAAGTGGGGCACCTGCCACAGCATGGCTTGATAAGCAGTGCATAGGTCCGCACCTGGGATCTGAACCTGCGAACCCCGGGCCACCAAAGTGTAGCATGCAAACGTAACCACTACGCCCCTGGGCCAACCTCAAAACATTTTCAAGACCTGATCTCCCTACATTTCCTGGCTCAGCTTTTATCTGTACTTGCTTTATGTGCTTCAGCAAATTTTCTCTATGTAGGCAGACTCTCCCTAGGTCATCAACAACCCCAGGGTTACTTCTACAAACCAGCAACCCTAACAAAAAGAAGTGACCTGACAAAAATCCTGGAGTTCACTCTTGTTTGCCTTGGTCATGTCCAGGTGGATGAACAAATATCCGTGATGTTGATCAAACCTGGATCATGCTCCTACTTCTAAGGCAAAGAACTCCACTTACACTCCATAGATGGAGAGAACTGAAGGGTGATTGGTTCTCATAGGAAAATGAGAATTATGCTCAAAGAAAGATACATAAATAATGATGTTGGGCAGGTAAAAAAAAAAAGATATTTACTTCAGCAATATACCATGCATAGTCTGTTACTTAAGCAATATACCATGCATAGTCTGTGTATACATTGATAGTTCTTTACACACATACAAAAGTGTATGTAATGCAAATATAATAATCTTAAATATTTATCAAACAACTACAAGATGCCAGACATTGTGCTTCTCCAACTTCCCATCTAAAAACTTTGAGGGATAGGAGAGGAAGCTGGGTCTGTGTTGAGACTGGAGCTCTGTTGAAGCTGGGAATCCTAGATAGACAGTGTGGGAGAAAGAACCTGCAAAAGTTCCTGAGGCAAAGGCACACAAATGGAGCAGAGAAAGACACGTTATGGACCCCAAGACAGTTCAGACAATGTTAGGTGCTTTTATACATGTTATCTGCAATCTTCACAATAAGCCAAGAAAGGTTGTATTTAGCCCCATTTTGCAGATGAACAAACTAAGGCTCAGAGAGGCTAAATGATTTGCCCACAAGCACATAACTAGTTAGAAAGAGTCTAAACTGGAATTTGAACTCAGATCTGTATAACCCAAAAGCCTGTAGTCTTTCCACTACATGATTCAGCACTCATGATTTATATTGCACTTGCCTATATACAATTTTATATAAATGGATACAATATTATATGTTGATACTAAGAAGTTAGGATAACTTGAATGCAATCTAGGTAGAAAGAACTAATACATGAAATCTGACAATAGTAAAAACAATATTCTATGTTGGAAGCAGAGCAGAGTGGTTTCTCTCTCTCATTTGACAAGACTGTTGACAGCACTAACCACATTTACATCCCAGAACATCCTTGATCTCATCATTCCACCCCTTTGATTTCAAGATAACTGTACCCTGGAAATTAAATATCACTCTCATCATTGATGCTGCCTGTAATGTGAGTAGAAAGCATTACATTAGCTTTGAAAACTATTTTCAGTAATGTTCCTTTACCATAGAAGTTGATGCTTAAGAATATCTCATTGGAGAACAAATCACAATCAAACACAGGAATATTGAACAAGCCCATTGCAACCAGTCAACTCCATCACACAAAAAAATCATACGTTATTTATAAAATAAAATCTGGGAGTTATTCCAGAGAACATACCAAAAACTGAAGATAAGGCTTTTCAAATATTTCAATCTTGAAACGGTTTCTTTAATACATTAATAATTTATTTACTAACAACATTTATAGTGCACACAGGAGTTTTTTTGAGTATCAATTGAAACTTTCATTACAGTCACTTATATTATGAAATCAGTCTTTGCGTACTCGGAGGTTTCCGTTTCCGTGGGTGGCATTGAGCAGCGTTCTGTGGTTAAACTCTGTCAGCATTTTCATTATCAGCCTTTCTTTTTTCCCTCTGAACTATTTCACAACCATTCTAAACTGTATCTGGCTAAAACTGGGCATCTAAACTGCCAGCTTAGATAGAATTCTGTCTCAAAGAAAATCCCAGTGTCAGTCTAACTAGGTGAATTGTAAATATAGCACAGTTGTTTTTAGGAAGCTACAGTTGATACCAGCTCAACACAAGGTTGACATAAAGGAAGCCATGTTGTAGAAAAGAAACCCTATTGTAACTTTGAATGACCTCTGATTGACATTAACTAGCCCAGACATGCTCTGTAGATTTTACCACCCCTCCCAGCTGCTATAAGTTGATAACTTTGTTCTTTTGAGTTCCTTAGGAATGTGATGACCTCCAGGCAGAGAGTCTATGCTGCTAGCCATCATCAATGACAACTGAAAGATCAGGGTGTAGGGCATTGCTCCGGTCTCTGATGCATATTCAGTAAAACCAAAGACTGTCAGGAACTGAGACCAGATGCCTCCCCCACCTGGAGGTCAGATGGATGGCCCTGCCTGGAGACCAGCCCCCTATGTAACTGGCCCATAGTCTTTGTTCTGTAAGATGGTTCTTTCGGACGTGAGTCAGCCATCTTCCCTCTTGCTAGCAAGCTGTAATAAAAAGTCCTTCCTCTCCTACCACCTTGCCTCTTGACTATTGGCATGTCTTGTGGCAGGCAGAGGAACCCCTTTTTGGGTGGTAACACAATCTCTATTTTTAAAAACAGCTATAACTAAAACATTGAGATAATTATGATATACAAGCCATTGTTGATGAGAAGAATGTTAGCACATTAATTTCCTAATTAGTTTTCTCAACTAAGGCTAGGAAATCTTGGAATCTTTGCTTTCATCCTAAGAGGGAATCAATTCATTGCAACAAAGTTGCGGTGAAAGTATTTTTCTTCTTTAGTTGTTATTTGGCATAACTCACCTAGTTGAATGTTCTCTAAAGTGTTACAGTTTATCTTAAAACTTTTTGTTTGAACATTGACTCAGGCTGTCTATCCATAGTTAAAGTGGGACAGAATCAGTGCATTGCAGGTTTCCTCTGCTGCTTTGTGTGATAAACACTGTCTAACACGTAGGGAAAAATCCATTTTGATGCTACTTCCCCAATTAGACCTGTTAAATGGTCTTTGAATGACTGAATTTGGTTTTAGTTTTACACCCTGATACATTGTTAAGCTAATGTTTTAAAGTAGAGTAAACTACAGTACCATTAACATTAATTTCTAAGAAGTGCCTTTTTTTATCAAGTCTTTAACTATAAGCAAATGAAATTGTAATTGTTTTGTTGAGATTCAGTGTAACTTGATTACCCTCTAACTACTCAGTAATTTTTGGAAATTCTGTTCATTCAGTCTGAAACAGTTGCAGATGACTTGTACGTGTATAAGAAAACTGTATCATTAGCACATGTTCTGAGAATGCCTTTGAATATGTGCACATATTTGGAAGCTTGAGAGGAAAAATTGTTGCATTCATTCAAAAACTATTTACTGAAGCTCTTGGTTGCCATGTGCAAGAAGTAAGTTCTCTGGGGGGTGTAAAGTGATAAGACCACACACACCTTCAAGGAACTTGTTATCTACTATAAGAAATAAAATCTATACAAAATTTTAAAAAGCAAGGCAATATAAAATAAAGGTCAGATAGAATGAGATTGCAATCCTTGAGCAAAGCTCAGCTCTTAAATTTTTGTTTTATTTCTAAAATAGACGAGGCAAATATACTTACCCTTTGACTATGATAATCTAAACTCTTTTTTCTGATACTATTTGGTGAACCTTGATAAATCAGGTCACTCTATGATGACACATAATTTAGTGGGTCAAGTGAAACTGCTTCACAAACCTGGCAATTGTCAGTCCTTCTGTAGCCTTGGTCAGTAAATTCTTATAGCATTGTAATTTTTAAATAGCCAGATTAAACCAAGGCCAACTCGAAGCCATTAAACTATTGCCACTGACTTTACTGTTGTTAAAACCTGCATTTCCAAAATTACAATTATATTTAAAGCTGAACTAGTTTCTCTTTCAGCCCTGGACCCTTGTGAGTGTTACTCTGTGTAAGTACAGGTAACCTACTTGGGTGAGAGAGAGTGGGAAAAGCTGAGTGGTTGAGAAGGGTGAAGTATTAATCAGAACAGCTTTAAGTCCTTGCATCACATACCATAAAATAATGCCACCTGAAAGATTTTTCTAGTCCAGACTTTCTCACAGTGGGAAAGTTGATGTTTTCAAATGAAGATCCCTCCAGATGTAATCTTGTACCCCAGCTAATGCCATCTGTTCCTACTGACTATTTACTACTGATTCATAAACTACCACATAATTTCTGAGACAGGAGCACCTTAATTGATGGCCACACATAATAAAATAAATGTGATAACACTATTTCTTAGAGTCCAAGAGATGTTATGAATGTTTAATTGATATCTTCAAAGAATTGTGTGATTCAGGAGAAATAAAGAATCAGAATATAAAGGTTTGCAATCTTGACTACTTATGGAAACTATTTGAAGCTAAAAAGAGAATTAGACACATTTGCTCCACTTACATTTTCCTGGGCAGGTTAAAATGGAGAAGTTCTTTGTTCTTTCAGATTGTCTTGCTACACATCACTCAGAGTTACCTCCCAATGCCTCACTGTAATAGCTAATAAACATATTGTACTGCTTTACGGTCACTGAGTTTTTGCCAAATTTGTTTTGAAAGAGTGTATTAAGAAGTTATTACTTATGATTCAGCTAAGAATAGACCTACTCCTAACGAGGAGTAGCCAATCATTTTTGATAAGACATTGAATTTTATATTATCCTCACCAATATCATTAAGCAAATTTCTTAGAAACAGTAAATGTCTGCCTTTCAAACTGGGGTACGCAGAGGTGTACCGGGAGAGAAGTACTTGAAGCTTTAGATATTTCATGTGAAGATGGAATATCTTCTGGAAGAGTCAATTTTACTCAGTGATAAAACATTTTTTATATTATAATAAGCGTGGATCTATTGTGGGGTGAAATGAAAAGTTTGAATGATTGTTCACATAAAACATGTGACTTAAAAGAAATTCTCACCCTACAACAGCCCCTAACCGACCCTACCCCATTCTTACCCTCTCCTTGCTGTATGTATCATCTTCTCCTGCTTTTCATAAGAGTGCTTTGATGGAAATAATGTGAGAAACAGTAGCAAAATTATAACGTGGGGGACAGAAAAAATAACCCTAATTCATAGTGTAACCCTGATTCACTGATATGATTAGTCCCAGAAATAGTGTCTGTTTCTGTTGTAAAAAATGTCTAAATGTGGTCACTATGTAGACCTGGATTAATGATCATAACATCTCTTGTGGAAGCTGTTTGCAGCAGGTTCAGAAACAGAAAGCCTGCTCTGTTCACAGGAAGCCATGAAAGAGAAAGGTTACTGTATCTCTTCTCTTGTCCACGGTGATCAGGTAGGGAGTTGAAAGAATTGGAGATAGAAGCAGGGGCCAGCTTTCTGGCTGAACAGGATTTATAGAGCAGCTAGCTCCTAAGCTGTCAGAATCACAAAATGAGTATAATTACTGACTGAGCTTGCTGCCTTTAACCACCTCTAAGCTAGAAGATGTTCCAAATTTTAGCCTGTGACTAAATAGGAATATATTAGCTCATGTAATTGTCACAAAGACCCTACACATGAAGTGTCCTCACATACATTTTACGGATGAGGAAACATTCTTAAGTAACTTGATCATGATCACACTCTGCTTTCCTTCTTTGGTTTCTCATTATTGTTCGAGAATATTTCCTGAGTTGTCCATTTTAGGCCATCATACCTCTCCACTTGGTGGTTGAGGAATTTGAACCAAGAGACAATTTTCAGATTCCTTGTTTTAAACACAAGAACTTTTCATTCATTCTCCTATGAGGGACTAAATCAATTCTCTTTGCATTGGAAAGTTGTTAGAAATTTTAACTCGAAAACACTCAGTTACCATGGAAAAGGAGTAGACTAATCTCATATCCAGCAAAATTCATATTTCAACAGTCCTTCTCATGTCTACTAGGTCCTGGAATGGAATCATCAACTTAGTCGGGTGTTAATCTGAATATTTTAATTATTTTTTTGAGAACATCACAAAAATGAATATTGCATTTGGAAAAGTTACAATAGTGAAATTAATTATGATTTAAGTATTAGAGATGTTGTTTTTCTACACGAAATTTTTTACTGCTTGATTGCACACTTACCCGGTGAGAAAATGAAAGTAGGACTCCTAATCTCTATTGTAGATACGTTTCCAGCTTTTTGAAAAGGAATGGCTCTAGTGTTTAGGAAAGAATTCAGTGAATGCATATAACAGTTGCAGTAGAAGGACTGTTAAAATATGAATTTTTCTGAATATGATATTAGTCTACTCTTTTTCCATAGTAACTGACTGTTTTCTAGTAGGTTAATTGTTCTCAATAGCCTGATTTATTTTTCTTTCAGTCGTTCAAATTTATTCCTGTCATCTGATAATGTCATGAAAATCAAATCATGCAAAATGTGAATTAGCATTCTAGAGTGTTGATGCATTGCTGTCGAATGCTTTACATTCAGAATAGCTATCTTTATGTTATAAGAAAATATCTGGGCAGTAGACAGAAAATGAGTGTACGTACCAGGAATCTTACAGTAGCATGAATTGCAATAATAACTTACAATAAAGAAGAAATCAATGATACAATGTCGGGGTGTAAACAAGAGAGGGATCTTGTAACGCCCAGCGGTCTGGCCTGAGATTTGCTAGTTGCTCCCCAAGGATAGTTTGATAAATGGCAATGCAAGAGCATTTAGAAAGCTTTCTTCTTTCTAATAGTTACATTTGTTTTTAAGTTTGCTCAGGAAAACATAATTACCCAAACATAAAAGACCTATGAAGACAACTCTCACTGAAATAAATTGATTTCAGTTCAGCTATAGTTTTGAAAATCTTCCTTTGCTTTACTTTTTAAAAACCGGGATATTGAATTGGTAAATGTCAATAGGAGAAGAGGAAAATAATTGGGAATACACGCCCTAATAAATTCACGTTTTGGGCTAAGACTTTTGTCATCATTTATCGACATGTTTTCTTTTTAGATGTGTTTATTTTTTTATTATAAAATAAAAATTAGCAAAAAGAAAAAGCTAGTAAATACCCATAATTTCATCCTTTGATATAAATGACCTATTAACATTTTAATCTATAGACGTTCAGGGTTTTGGTGGGTTTTTTTGCATTTTTTACATAAATGAGATCACATTTGTTAATATTGTTTTGTCTTACTTTTTTCACTTCAAAATAAGTCATAAAGATCATTTATGTCATTAAATATTATTCTACTAAACCACTTTTAATGACTGCATAGTATTTTATTCCATTTTTTCTATATCTCTAGTGTATCTAACCAAATCCTTGTTTGCCACATTTAGGATAGTTCTAATTTTTCACTGTTATAAGCAATACTGCAATGAATATTCTAGTGTATACATTTTGTGTATTTATCTGCTTATTTTTAAGATAAATTTCTATAAGTGGATGTTCTAAATCAAAAAATAGGAGTACTCTTAAGACTTTTGGCACATATTTCCAGACTTCTCACTAGAAAGGCTCTATGGAAGAAAATTCTTACCTGCAATGTGTGGGGGCATCCATTTCATTCTATGCTCCCCAACAGTGGAATGCTACTTTCAAAATGTCATTAGTAATTTTTAAATATTAATTTATTTGGGGCCAGGTACGTGGTATACACTCCAACAACAAACCAGTATCCAGGTAAATATGTGAAATGAAGTGAAATCAACATGGAGCAGCATGTAGAAAGTTGCAAGGAGTGGTTCAGCTTTCTACCCTTGAGTCAATCCAATTTTATTCAAAGTTAGTGAGCTAAAAGTAGAAATCATACAGCCTTGGAAGTTATAGCTTCCAAGAGGCTGGCTTACCATTGGATCATGTACCAATGACTCAGCATCACCCATGCGTGAATTATCTATTCCAGAATGCATATCCTGCAGCAGGAGTTTAGAGTTGAAGATTTCTACCTTTGCATTGTTCATGAAGTTTCTAATGCAGAATACCTAACATTCTTGTTAAATATCCTTGAGGGGACCATTGTGACTCACATCTTTTCTAATACTACCTGTCTGACAACATCATTCTAATAAGTCTGATTCCATGGAAAAAATAAAGGTTATAAATCTTATTGAAAGAATCTATCTTACACTTGATTGTGAATCTTTTAAAAATTTCAAAGAAATCTTAACCAATGCCTGACTGTGGCTGTTGCTTGTAAATTCAATCTCATAAAATATTCAAGTAGGAGATTGCCATCTTTTTTATACACCTAACTTTAGTAGTGGGTTGAATAGTATCCCCCCCAAATTCATGTCTTTCCAGAACCTCAGAATGTGATGTTATATGGAAATAGAGTCTTTGCAAATGTAATTAGTTAAGGATTTCTGCATGAAATCATTCAGGATTTAGAGTGGACCCTAAATCCAATAACTGGTATCCTTATAAGAATTGGAGAGGACACAGAAACACAAGGAGAATACAATGTGAAGGTGGACGTAGGCATTAGCGTGATATTTCTACAAGCCAAGGAACACCAAGGCTTATCAGCAACCACCAGAAACTGGGAGAAAGGCATGGATGGTTTCTCTTTCAGAGACTCCAAAAGGAACCACCTCTGCCAACACCTTAATTTTGGACTTCTGGCCTTCTGAACTATGAGAGAATAAATTTCTGTTGTTTTAAGCCATCCAGTTTGCGACACTTTTGTTACAGCAGCCCTTCGGAATGAATATATTTAGAAAGCTCCCTAATAAAATACTCTCAATAATTCATTTGGGTTAATTCTTCTTGTCTATGCCTACAAGATTTTCAGCTTCTTCACTGCTCTATCACTTGAGAATACTCTTCATTGACTAGTAGTAAAAGTTAATGACAACTTACTGTTCTCTGAGGCCAATGAATACTCGGGGCTGTGCGGATTAGAACTGTCTCAGCTTTCACACCGACTGGCAAGGAAAAAATACTTCCCCTGAAAATCAATCCATAATCTGTTGAATATCCGAGAGTGCCTTCTAACAGTCTTGAAGTGTGTCTCACAAAACAGAACAAAAAGGAAAGAAAAAACATTGACATTCTCAGAGTGAACTTATAGAAAGACGTTTCCTCTCCCCGTTTTGTATATCTCTGAACTGAACTCTTTTCCTTATTGCTCTTCCTTTCAATTTCACTAAGTTTTTTGCGAGAGCACAAAAGCATGACAGTGTTCCCAATGTTTACTGAGGTCCAGGTATGAAGCTGAGCTCTGATGTGATTAGCTAGATACATACGATAATTCTCAATGTTGAGAAAGAAGTATTTTTCAATGGAGAAGCTGAAGGAGAATTTTGCCTTAATGCCCTGGTCAAACAAGACTGTAGTGCTATTTCCTCTCTATTTTCACACTCAAACCTCGTTGCAAATCATCATAATCGTCATATTTGCAGTTTGAACCTCTCTGTGACACAAGCACTACATTAATGCTCAGATCATGTTAAGGCTGGGAAGTGACTGTAGAATGCAACTTTTTCAAGAAAGCTAGAATCTTCAAGGTCCTTGGTGTCTAAAGTATCTTCCTAAGTCAACGATGGAGTTTTTAATTTAAAGTGTTATGTTTTATTACATTTCATCTACATTGCTAATAAATAAGAAGTTATAATAAACAAAAAAATCATAAATGATGCTACTATGGTGTATTAGTTGTCTATTGTGGTCTAGCAGATAACCCCAATATGTAGTGGCTTAAAACAACAAACATTTATTATCTCACACTTTTGCTGGGTCAGGAACCCAGGTGTCCCTCATCTGAGCATCTCTGACTCAAGGTCTCTCACAAGGCTGCTGTCAAGCTATCTGCAGGGACTGCAGTCACCTCAAGTTTCTTCTGACTAGGGGCGGATCCACTTCCAAACATATTCATACAGTTATTGGAAGGTTGCATGTCTTCACTGGCTGTTACATGAAGATGTCACTTCCTTGCCATGTAAGACTCTCCATAGGGCAGCTCAAAATATGGCAAGTGTCCTCCCTCAGAGTGAGTGAACAAGACAGTATAGGGCAAGAGAGGGCGCCCAAGGATGCAATCTCTTGGTAACCTACTCTTGTAAATGACATCCTGTCCCTTTCACTATATTCTATTGTTTAGAAGAGTCATGAGTTCTGGCCCCCACTCAAGGGGAGAGTGATGACACAAAGGCATGAATATCTAGAGGTAGGACTCGTGGGGACCATCTTAGAGGCTGCCTACCACATATGGCTAGAACGCTGTCACTGGAGGAAAGAGCTGCAGACCTTCTCTAAAGCCATTGGATTGCTATATATATGAATTTATGAATATTTTAAGGGCTTCTGTCCCATAATTATTAAAAACATTGTGATGTGGTCAGCTTTAGTATTCTAATACAAAGTGTACATATTTCTAAACTTTGTTCTCCTGGTGTAGGACATTTTAAATTGTCTTTCTGAGATTTTTGAATAAATAAAGCCTGAGTTTTCAAATGTTGCTGATTGCCAGATATTTTATTATACATTAAAGAAATGGAAATTCCTCAGTCTTGTAAGGAAGCCACTTCATAGGGAGAGCTCTTTCAGGCTTGGGAGACACCAATGAGGTCAATCAAAGGAATGAGCAGATCATCCTGAGTTAAAGTTTTAATTAGTAGAGAAAAGCAAAGTGGAGAAACACGTTATTTCATTTTTGGTCCAAACCTTAGTGTTCATGGCCAGAAATCATGAACATAGCCTGTGGAATTTTGGTAATTTCGTGTACCTTTTTTGGGCAATAGCTTATCCAGCTGGGCAGCTCACAAAATTGGCATATAGTTTTTAAAATGCATTTCACATGATTCATTTCATGCAAAGTTGGTGGAACATGCATAGCTTTGTCTTAACTCCTACTACAGAACATCAGCCCTCAATATACGATTCATATAAATACACTCTGGAGTCCAAATGAGGATGACTTTATATACTATAGTGTCTCCTTACTAAGGCTAAAGGCAATGGGTCTCAATCTTGCATAGCTGATATATAACATTTCAAAAGAATAATTTCAAGCCCAGTTGCATGGATATATTTTCTTAGAGACTTTTACTTATCTCTTAATGTTGGTCCTAGGTTTAATTGGGTGACTAATAATTTGCTAAATTTTGCTTTGTGGAAAAGTACTCTGTGCTCATATATTTGCATTTAGGACTAAAATCTTTTGTTTTTGTGATTCAGTCAAGCTCTTTTTGCTGCTGATTAAACCTACTGCTAAAGTTTCCACTGACATGTTTTCCTGGGTATGTGTGTTAGTTTGGTGAATATTTATGAGCTTATCTGATCTATGTTCATAATATTTAAAGATTTGTTAAGAAAAATTATGTTGGCTGACAATATTGTGACAAATGTGCACGTCAGTGGTAGAAAGGACAAAAACATTTACCTTTGAAATGACAAACCTTGATAAATATGAAAGTCAGACCTGGTGATGAGGTTTATGAAAGAAAAAAGACCCATAGGAGAAGTAAAGGACAACAAATGCTCCTAAACCACAAAGCTTAAAGCTTATGTTGCCAAATCAGTGATAAGCGAGGCACGTAGAAAAATAACCTACTCCATGAGAATTGATCAAGATTGACGAGGAAACTCACCAAGTGATTAAGGTAAAAATATCAATGTATTAGAATTGAAACACTACCCAGAAAACAAAAAGAAATGGTGGGAAACTGGTATATTAAGGCAAAAAAGAAAAATTAAAGAAATTCAAATCATGATAAATAAAGATGTATTGGTAAGAACTGATTGGAAACAAGGTATAGTAGCTGGAAATAAACTATGATTAATAAAAGTTATTTAATCTCATAAAATAGTATTTAGCTAGAAGCTTAGCACACAATGTAAACGGACAAAAGAGAGTGTTAGTGACATTTGAGGTTGATGTTGCACACAGCTCCTTCACATTTTCTTTATCCCAGTTTACAAGAGATAAAAGTCACATTTCAGAGATTCCTGCAGAGGAACATGAAATGTTAAAACAAAGGCAATTATATTCATGCCATAACAGGTAGCAACACATTTAGAATGATTAAATGCTGGCAAGGTCCAAGACTTAAAGAACTAAATTCTAACTCTTAGTGAAGTTTCAATAAGTCCAAAGTGGCCACCTCCTAATGAAACAGCTGCCCTTTGAAGATGGCATGCATTGGTCAGGGCTGGAGCATTAGATCTTGGTAGCAAATGAAGGACTTCACATCATTCTGTGACTAAGCAGAGCTTCCCCCTTGGCTATCAAATCGGGCCTCTTCAACTAAAATTATATCTATTGAATTTTAAAAGTCAAAACACAATTGCATTCTACGTCTGTATGATAACTGCTCGAGTTTTCCCGTTATGACTCAGGATATTTAGAATCTTGGAGAAGGGGAAATACAGTTTTGTGGCTAACAGTGTAGTTTCTAGTATCAGACAAACTAGCTTCAAACACTGTCTCTACCACAGAGGAGTTGTGTCACCTTGGGAAAGTTTTTTAATGTCTTAAAGCCCCTGTGTCCTGACCTGAAAATGAGGGCAATGATGGAAGCCAAATCCTAGGGTTGTTGAAAGGATAAATGAGAGAAAATAATTAAAGCACTTAGCAAGTGCCTGGCACACAATAATCACACTAAACTGAAGGGGTCCTTGAAAAATTATGAACGTAATTCAAGTGAGGCACTTAGCACAGTATCTGGTTCAATGTATAATGCTCAATATATGTTACTTGCAATAATAATAACAATAACTTTACTGAAATTTTATCTATAACTATAGGATATAATTTGGAGATGGGGAAAAATACTGGACACAAAACAGTCTGCAAATTTAAAGCCAAATTTTTAGATGACGCAAGTAATATATGAATGAATAAATAGGAACATCAAATATCATAGAAAAGGACTGAGTAAAAATTGTATGCATCCCTCTTAAGTTCCATTATCAATGCCACTCCCCTCCACTCCTGAGAGTAAGCACAGCTATCACTTCCCTTTTTGTATGCATATGCATGCAAATATGTGTGACTGTGTGGTCATACTTGACGTGTTATTCTACAACTAGCCTTGTTCCTTAACGATGCGTCTTGATCATTCCATGTCAGTACATATTGATCCACCTCACTTTTCTATTAACTATTGTGTAATTATCTGCAATATGAATACACACTACTATATTTAACCATTTCCATAATCATGGACTTTTTAGTTATTTCCATATTTTTCTCTACTATAAACAATGTTACAGTGAACATCCATGTAAATGGCTCTTTGTGAGCATATGTGAATAAATATTTACCTGGGATACAGAACTAGAAATGGAATTGCTGGTTTGAAGTGCATGAACGTTTAAAGTTGGTTTGGTTTTTTTTTTGGCTGAGGAAGATTTGCCCTGAGGTAACATTTATTGCCAATCTTCCTCTATTTTGTATGTAGGCTGCTGCCACAGCATGGCCACAGACAAGCAGTGTAGGTCTGTGCCCAGGAACTGAACCCGGGCCACTGAATTGGAGCATGCTGAACTTAACCACTAGGCCACTGGGACTGGCCCTTAAAGTTTTGATAGATACCATAAAATTTGCCTTCAACAAAGCTGCTCCAGGGGCTGGCCTAGTGGTATAGTGGTTAAGTTCATATGCTCCAATTTACCAGGGTTCACAGGTTTGGATTCTGGGTGTGGACCTATACACTGCTCATCAAGCCATGCTGTGGTGGCATCCCACACACAAAATAGAGGAAGATTTGCACAGACGTCAGCTCAGGGACAACCTTCCTCACCAAAAAAAAGCTACTCCAATTTATACCCTTAGTATAAATATTAAGTATTTATAAACATGATAGTATATGATAGATTTGTTTCCCCACACTCTTACCAATGCTAGAATATTGGACATGCTCTCTTACTTTTTCTGGGTCTCACTCTCTTTTCTTTTTTCCGTCTCTGATGGGAAAAATGATAGGTGGTCATTGTTTTAATTCTCATTTCTCTAAATTTTCATGACATGAAGTGTCCCTCCATGTGTTTATTGACAATTTGTATGTCCTTTTCTGTGAACTATCTATTGATATCCTCTGTCCATAATTTTCTGTTTGGTTGTTTGATTTCCTCCTCCCCCACCCCATATTTACAGCACTTTCTCTATTCTGGATTTCAAATCTTTGTTATATATAACATGAACATTTTCATCCAGTCTACCACTTCTTTTAACTATACAATATCTCTTGAAGTCCAGATGTTTACATTTTTTGCAGTATTATCTGTCCATATTTTTTGTATAATTTCTGAATTTTGTATCTTGCTTAAAAAAAAACACTCTTCATTTCCAAGAGTCTATTAAAAAGGTACTTTCCATGATTTTCTTCAAGTGCTTTTTAAAATGTTCCTTCATGTTAAATTTCTTCTTGTGTCTTAAAATTATTTCTATTTGTGGTGTGAGAGATGGATCTAATTTTTTTTTGAAGAGTAGTTATATAAAAACACCCAAATATCTTTTGTTGAAGAGTCAATCTTTTCTGTGCTGACTTAAAATGCCACTTTTATCGTGTATTAAATCCCCATAAAAAATTAGTCTGTTTCTGGACTCTTTATTCTTTTTTATTATATATTCATCTATCCCCATCACCTATTGCCATACTGCACTATTTTAATTGTTATAGCATTATAGCATGTTTAAAATCTATCAGCACAAGTCCCACTATCAATTCTTTTCTTTAATATCTTAAAGTTACTGTACATTTTCTCTTCCAGATAAACATTAGAATCAAAGTTTCAAATACCACAAAAATCCTCTTGATAATTTGATTCAGATGCATATTGTTTAGTATATTAAGAAATATAGTCTTATTCAACATAGTATTGCAAGTCCTAGCCAGAGCAATTAGGCAAGAAAAAGAAATAAAAGGCATACAAATTGGAAAGGAAGAAGTAAATCTGTAACTACTTGCAGATGACATGATATTAAATATAGAAAACCCTAAAGACTCCATAAAAAACTGTTAGAACTAATAAATAGATTCAGTAATGTTGCAGAATACAAAATCAATACACAAAAATTTGCTGTGTTTCTATACACTAATAAACTGTCAGAAAGAGAAATTAAGAAAACAATCACATTTATAATTGCATCAAAAAGAATAAAATGTCTAGGAATGAATTCAATTAGGGAGTTGAAAGACCTGTACACTGAAAACTATAAGACATTGATGAAAGAAATTGAAGACACAAATAAATGGAAAGATATCCGATGTTCATGGATCAGAAGAATTAATACTGTTAAAAAGTCCATCCTGCCCAAAGCAATCTACATATTCAATGCAATCCCTATACAAATTCCAATGGCATTTTTTGCAGAAATGGAATGAATGATCCTAAAATGTGTATGAAACCACAAAAACCCCAAATAGCCAAAGCAATCTTGAAAAAGAAATATAAAGCCAAAGGCATCCCTGATTTCAAACTATATCACAAAGCTATAGTAATCAAAATAGTATGGTATTGGCATAAAAACAGACACATAGATCAATGGAACATAATAGAAAGCCCAGAAATAAATCCATGCAAATATGGTCATTTTATGACAAAGAAGCCAAGAATATACAATGGGGAAAGGACAGTCTCTTCAGTAAATCGTGTTGGGAAAATTGGACAGCCACATGCAAAAGGGTGAAACTGGACCACTATCTTGCACCATATCCCAAAATTAACTCAAAATGGATGAAAGACTTGAATGCAAGATCTGAAACCATAAAACTCCTAGAAGAAAATATAGGTGGTAACCCCCTTGACATTGGTCTTGACAACGATTTTTTGAATCTGACAACAAAAGTAAAAGAAACAAAAGCAAAAATAAATAAGTAGGACTACATCAAACTAAAAAGCTTCTGCACAGCAAAGGAAACCATCAATAAAACAAAAATGCAACCTACTGAATGGGAGAATATATTTGTAAATCATACATCTGATAAGGGGTTAATATACAAATACATAAAGAATTCATACAACTTAATAGCAAAAAAACCAAATAATCCAATTAAAAAATGAGCAGATGATCTGAATAAACATTGTTCTGAAGAAGACATACAGATGGCCAGCAGGGACATGCGAGATGCTCAACATCATTAATCATCACGAAAGTGCAAATCAAAACCACAATGAGCTATCACCTCACTCCTGCTAGAATGGCTATTATCAAAAAGACAAGAAATAACAAGTGTTGGTGAGGATGTGGGGCATTGTTGGTGGGAATGCAAATGGGTGCAGTCACTATGGAAAACAGTATGGAAGGTCCTCAAAAAATTAAAAATATAACTACCACATGATCCAGCAATTCCATTTCTGGATATTTATCCAAAGAAACTGTGGCCAAAATTGGCATATACCTCAAAAATATATATTTTTTGAGGCATATACCTCAAAAAGATATATGCATCCTCATGTTTATTGCAGCATTATTTACAATAGCCAAGATACAGAAACAACCTAAACATCCATCAATGGATGAACGGATAAAGAAATTGTGGTCTCTATATATATAAGGATTAATATTCAGCCATAAAAAAAGAATAAAATCTTGCCATTTGCGACAACACGAATGGACCTCGGGAGGCTTAAGTTAAATGAAATAAGTCAGAAAGAGAAAGACAAGTACCGTATGATCTCTTATATGTAGACTCTTTAAAAAAACACATACACAAAAAAACTGAGCTCATAGATAGAGAGAAGAGATTGGTGATTGCCAGAGGCAGGGGTTGGTGGGTGGGAGAAATGGGTGAATGCAAAACGGGGTCAAAAGGTTGAAAAAAAAAGAATATCATAGCACAATTGGCACAAATATATAATGCTCTATCCAAAAGCCACTTTAAAATAAGGTGTGTAAAGTCCATAAAAATGAATATTTATGGAAATCAAATGGAATTAAATTTTAAAAAAGTATAAGTGGAATATTGAAAACAAAAAAAGGAAATGGGGATGATCTTTATGCTATTCAGCCTTTCCATCTAAGAAAATAGACTGTCTATTTATTACTTTTTTAAGCACATTTTTATAACTTATTTTCATATGATCTTGTACATATCTTTCAAATTTTATTCCTTGAGGTTGAAAACTTTTATTGCAATTGTGAGTATCATCACTTTATTCCATTTTCCAATTGGTTAATTTGGTGTACAAAAATATCAGTAGTTTTTTTGTATATTGTATCAATCTAGTTTGTGAATGATTGTAGACATTTTACTGGAGTTTCAGTTGCTTCTCTTGGATTTTCTATGTTGAACAACACATGGTCTGTGAAGTATGACAGTTTTGTTGCCTCCTTTTTGTGATAGAAACCATGAGTTGGCTTGCTCAACATTCATTTGAACTCTCTTTTAGCTTCAGAGAATGGAATCTGTGAACTACATTTCCCAGAGTCTTTTACAGCTAGGGTTCTGGGTATAATTTAGGTTCAATAAACCACATGAACTCAAATCCCACTTTAATTTGGAAATGAGTTATATGAAGAGAGAGGAAAATGCAAGTCATCCATTTTTCTGGCACATACTGTAGCAAAGACATCACGGTTCTGCAGCCAGCATCTAGTTTGGTAGCTGTCTCAGAGGCGGACAACTTCCTGATATAATAGCCTCCTCATGACAGACAGTAGCTCCCTTGGTGGCCCAGTTCTTTCATGTGATTTTCGGAGTTATTCCTGGTAGATTCCGTTTCTTCAGCTTTCCCCATGATTAGTAAATACCTTGGTGTTTAATTTACCAACTGTGATTTCTGCTATCTGAAACTAATAAAATCTGACCAATATGCTTTGCAATATTTAAAATAGATGAAATATTCTTGTTTTATTGTAATGGGTAGCAAGTCAAGAATGATATTAAAATACAGGCAGTGATGGTAGATACCTTTATCTTATTCCTGATTTCAATTCAAATGCATTATACTTTACTATTCAGGATAATGTTTGCTGTGGTTTTATGTATTATACTGTTTATCAAGCTATGGAATCCTCTTCTAATTTGTTAATACAGATTTCCTTATGTTTGGCCATCTCTGAAGTTTGGGGATAAATATTAATTGTGTATTTTACATACTTTTAATGTGAAACTTACTTTTACTTATTATTTTGTAATTTATAATTAAAAATTTTACAACTTATTACAAAAATTTTCATTTTTCTGAAAGGAAATTTTTTTTTCTGAAGATGGGACAACACAAAAAATCATGCAGAGCTTGGAAGATCTACATATGGTCCAAAATGTGTCTAAATTTAAAATTTCAAAGTGTGGATGCTTGTCTAATGACCAGAATTTCTGGTAGTGAGGCAAATTTTGAATGTCATGACCAATTCCTCTACTTATAAACGGAGAAAATGAGAGAGACTATAGGAGAGAAACCTTGAGAATTATAATACATACGGCAATGTGGCTAAAAATATAGCAATGACTAATGTAGTATCAACTATTAGAAAGAATAATTATAGTAGTAGAACAATCCTCATAAGTAGCCATTTTATCATTAAAACATAATGATGTCCCTGTAAATACAAGTTATTCTAAACTGATATCTGAGATAGGAAATAGGAAAGGGGTTTAGCTAAAGAAATGAGTGGGACACAAAGGAGAGAGAATATCTGTAGATTTGATTTGCCTGAAGTTACTGGTTGAAAGCTCCTTGGATTCATAAAAAATCATCATACTATGATCAAAGTAGTCTACAGAATGTCAGAATACAATTGGGCTCTTCATTTTCATAAGATCAGAAGCTTTCATACAGGTTTGAGAAGACTTCTCTTTCTGGGACTTGTATACAATAATTCAAGTAATCTTACCTAACTGTCTTTGTGCATATTTATTGATGAAATGACTCTCCTCCCAAGATGAAACATGTTCCTACCTTGTCAGATATCAATTTTTTCTGGTCATCAGTTGATCAAGCTGGGAAAATCAATCAAGATGAATTACAGATTCTCAAACTTTTGTGAAAGGAAAAGTTTAAGATCTTCTAATACTGAAGATCTGACTAGCAAACTTATGTATATCGACCATCCCACTACTAATTTTAAAGGCTACCTTTTACTTTCATGAGATGATGGCTGGACATTGTGAATAGGATATGGTAACTTTGAATTCTCTTCGTAAAAGTGGTGTATGCATGTGGGTGTATGTGTGTATGTCTGTTTGCACGTACTTGTGAATGAAAATTAATAATTAACAAAAATCTATAAAAAAAGAATTTCATCTTCATGTGTACTATGTCTTAAGCTTTTCTACTTAAATTTTATATCTGTGGATATAATACTCTTTTGTTAATTAGACATCTTAGTATTAACAACTCAAACTTTGACAGCCTAGACCAAAGGTAGGCAAACTTTTTCTGTAAAGTGCTAGATAATAAACGTTCTGGCTGTGTTGGTGATATGGTCTCTGTTGCGACTCTTCAACTCTGCCATTGTAGTGTAAAAGCAGCCATAGTCAATACATAAGCAAATGAATATGGCTGTGTTCCAATAAAACTTTATTTAAAAAAACAGGTGTTGGGCTGGATTTTACTGGCAGGTTATAGTTTCTCAACCTCTAGCCTAAACATTTGTTCAACATTTAACATAAATGAAATAAAATATTAGACCAAACAGGCTACAAATATGTAGCTGTTTAGCAAAACAACGTCAATGCTATTTGCTGTTTCAAAATAATATCCTTCAATAAAGTAATCCCTGGCTGAGAAAAAGCCATACATACACAGATGTTATTACTTACAGCAAAGATCAA
This sequence comes from Tapirus indicus, assembly GCA_031878705.1. Lineage (NCBI taxonomy): Eukaryota > Metazoa > Chordata > Mammalia > Perissodactyla > Tapiridae > Tapirus > Tapirus indicus. The sequence goes on along the minus strand of CM062942.1, from coordinate 82,761,093 downwards.
TAAGAGAGAGAAAAGTAAAAATGGACTTTTTAGAGGTACAACTTTTGATGGTATTAACTACTTTAGGTTTTAAAGAGAATATGTTTGTGCTTGTGGTATTTAGTCAAAGTCTGGCCAGCAATAATACTACATAAGAGCAAATAAAAAATATTTAGTATTTCTTGCCAATCTGCTAGAGCTGCCCTTTTAACCTGAGTGATTGACTCAATAAGAAAGTAAGGAAAGAGGGAATAAATTAGGGTCCAAAAGGAAGGGGTGCCTATTTTTCTTTTTTTGTGAGGAAGACCAGCCCTGAGCTAACATCCGTGCCCATCTTCCTCTACTTTATATGGGACGTCACCACGGCATGGCTGACGAGCAGTGTGTCCGCGGGCGCCTGGGATCCGAACCCGCGAACCCCGGGCTGCCAAGCGCGAACTAAACTGCTGCGCCACCGGGCGGCCCCAGTGGGTGCCTATTTTTCATTGTTCTCCTGTCTACATTGATAAATATCCAGTCTCAGAGAGACAGTAAAAGTATAACAAGCAATAAACAAAGTTTGCTCCCTTGTGAGTAAAATTACTTCAATTACTAAGATAGGAATGTTGAACTCTCCAACTATAATTGTGAATCTGCCTATTCTCCATTCATTTCTATCACTTTCTGTTTTGTGTACGTTAAAATTCTCTTATTAGATACATGCACATCTAGGGTTTTTATGTCTCCTTGATGAATTGATCTCTATTCTTATGAAATGTCCATCTCTATCCCTGGTAGTATTCCTTGTTCTGATGTCTACTTTGTCTGATATTAGTATAGCATTCCAGCTTTCTTTTAATCAGTGTTTACATGATATATATCTTTTATTCTTTTCCTTTTAACCTCTGCCATTATATTTAAAGTGGATTTCTTAAAGATGGTATATAGGTGGGTCTTGGAATTTTTATCTAGTTTTTAAATCTATATCTTTTAATTAGAGTTTTAAAACCATTTATATTATTGGTGTGGTGCAGTTGGGTTTACATCCAACATCTTGCTATTTATTTTCTATTTGTCCCATCTGTTATTTGTTCCCTTTTGTTTTATTATCTTATTTTGCATAATTTGAGATTTAAAAAATTAATTCCATTTTATCTCCTCTGTTTACTTATTAGTTATACCTCTTCAGTTTAAAATTTTAGTGGGTGCTCTAGCAGTTAAATATACATCTTTATTCTATTTCATTATATATGAATATATATGTATAATTCTTCAATGTTTATTATATTTCAGTACCTTGCAAAGTATGACCCATGGTAGGTGGTCAATAAAAATTTATATTAGTCCCTAATTGGTATTAGGCTTTCTAAATCCATTCCTTCTATGCCTCACTTCCTCATCTCATAAATACACTTTTCCACAATGAGCCTTCTTTCACTAAGTCTACAGCTTTCTATATAAGTAACCTTGGACAAGTTGCTTGATTGAATTTCATTTTTCTCATTCTAAAATGGAGACAACAATTCCTACCTCCTAGACTGACATGAGGATTAAATGAAATAACATATGTGAAAATGTCTGGGCCATAGTAGGCACTCAATTAATATTCGTTTCATTTTTTTCCAGGCCCAATGGCTTAGAGCCAAGAAAAATTTCCTTCTCCATCTTATCTAGACTATCTTAACATAGGTAGAGCTATAATTAGGAAGTTTTAAGCATAGAATTTTAGGTGGCAAACATGTCTTCTGACTTTGCTTCCCTCTTTATCTTTTCTCCTTTTCCCTGTGCCACCTAGAAACATCACTCATTTCTCAATTATTAAGCACATACTGTGTGCTATTCTCCTTGCATCAGCTATTTAATGCCAAAATAATTGCAAGTAGCAACATCAAAACCTAATTTGTATATAACAATAAAAAATCATTTTTATGAATCTGGAATGACTGAATAGCAGTTCTACTGAATTTTGCTGGGTTAGCTGGCTAGTCTTCTGGTTTCAGCTAGACTTTTTCCCATGAATAGGAGTTGGCTGGTTGTTAAGTGATTTAGGATCACCTTACCTAGTAAATCTGGAATGATTCTGTATCTTTCAACCTCCAACATGTTAACATGGGCATGTTCTCATAGTAACGGCAGAATGCAAGAGCAAGAAAGTCCAATCACACAAACACTTTTCAAGCCCACTTTCCTATCACAATTTTCTATCATCTCATTGGCCAAAGCTAATCATATCGTCAAGCCTGGTGTCAGAGTGGGAGGGTACTACAAATTGACATGTAAGAGATATGGCTACTGAAAGGGATAAAAATCATGATTATTAAATCCCACACTCAGTATCAGGTACTAGGGACACAAAGGGGAGTGAGATGCCATCCCTCAAGGGGGCATCTTCAAGGAGCAGGGCTCGGTGTCTACAGGGTGAGGGAGACAGACATGTAAACAAATAAGTACAGTCACTTTAATGATGTTCAAAAAGAAATCCATACGTGGAACAATGACTGGTACAAAGAGTGTCTCTGGGAGGGGAGAGGGAAGAACGGATATGAGGAAAATCTTCATAGAAATAATGTTAGATATAAGCTTCAAAAAGAAGTGTTTTGACATGATAACATCTTGTGCTGGCATTTTGAACCAGCTCAAAGGACTGTCTGGAATTCATTAATGAAGCCAATTGTTCCACAGACTGATGAGAATAAAAGTGAGAGAAAAGCCAAAATATTATCTAACTCTTAACATTTTTGTCATGGTCCCAAATAATATTATGATGTATATGGACGGTTATTTTTAATAAAAATCAATATGATTTTCACATTTATTTTATAGGACGATGTTAAGTCATCTCAGTAGCAAAAAGTTGTATTTTTTAGTTTGTGAAACATTTATTTTGTGCACTTATGGAGCTCTGGGATTCAGAAATAACTATTATAATATGTGCTTCAGCTATTTTTGTCCTAGTCTCAAATCCAAGAAGTACTAAAAATGTCAAATGGATTGATGGGAAATGAAAATAAGGAACTATTTTTGGCTAGATTATGAAGCCAGTTTTTAAAATGAAAATATTCAGATGACAATCAATTCTTTGAAATATTAATATTATGGAGTTTTCGATAATACTCAGCATGTGGTAGTAAATACAGTTAATTTAGAGGATCATCGCTGCTTATTGGAAACCCATTTAGCCCTAGATTTATGGATACTCATATCCCCAGTTTTCACGAGTCCTTCCGAATCCTTCAACTAATTTCATGTCTCTCTCAACCATCATCAAATTGCTAATATCTTTACATAAATAACAAATGGAACAGATTACCTCCAAAAAACTGACAAGGAAAATTATTAGTCTCACTGTTGCAAATCAAAGTAAAATGTAATTAGTCTGCTGCTGTTTAATAGTCAAGTCTAATCCTTCTAGCCATCAGAAAATGAAAGGAGTTGTTGCTGAGGATAACAAATTAGAGGAATATGTTACCAAAAAAAAAAGACCAGAAATTCTAGACTAAAACAGTAGAAGACCAAAACATGGACCTAGAAGTTGAGACTTATTTATGGACTACTCCCCAAACGCCTCATGCTCATTTGATGTCCGTACAACGTTAATATTATATATATGTATGTTACATGTATATCTATGTAAATGTATACTATTCTATACATATTAACTGAAACTTACTGAATGAGTAAATGTTGAATCTTTTGCCTTATCCTATTACCTTATTTAACTGTTTAATGTATGTGTCATGTCACTCTAACACAATTCTAAGTTTACCAAGGGTAGGGACCAAGCGCTCAACATATTTTTCTATTTTTTTCCTGTTTTAAATGAAATAGGAACAGTCATATGAAAGAAGATTTTGAGGATAATAAAAGAAAAAAATTAATCCAAGATATTAGCACCTGTCATAACTTCTTTTTTGCATATTATTATTTTCTAATCCTTCCCCATATAAACATATCCTTTTCATGATTGAAATAATTTGGTACACCTAACTGTATACTTTAAAAACTTAATACATTATAAATATTTCCATGTTTTAAGTTTCAATAGAGACACAATATTCCATATAATAATATATCATAATTTTATTCAACATGAATTTATTGGATAATCACCATGTACCTATATTCCTATTGTTTTACATGTAGAATGTTTCCAGTTACTTTCTCTCATACATAATGCTACAATTAATGTGTTCATTTATGCATTTTATTGCATACTATAAAATATCAGCTTAGGATATTGCTGATCAATGCTGCTTGATCAAAGGGAATTTATGTCTTTACTGACCTTGCTATATATATTCCATATTCTTTTCCAATTTTAAATACCACCAACAAGGATATATGATAACCTTGCCAGCACTAGGCATTATGATTTTTTAAATGTTGATAACATATATTATATAGTCATGATCTTTATAGTGCCTAGCACAGTGAATTATTCAACAGTAGTGAAAACATAAATAGATATTGAATGGATATGAGGTATCTCACACTATCAGGTAGAGAAATGAGATAGTGAAGGAGATTATATTAATATTCAGGAGAATAAAATGCTATATGAACCGAAATATTTCAAAGAGGAATGTGCAACCGTGACAAACACACAATAATAAAGAAGAATGAAGAAAGCTCATTAAAAAACAACCATACAGACATTACAAATGTGAGATGAGAACAAAGTTTTTAATGTATTTAACATGCTTAGAAAAGTACCTGGCATATATCACGTGCTATATAATTGTTTGGTATGATGATGATGACAATGATAAGTCAATTCCATGTTAAGTCATTTAATCCTCTAAAGAATTCTATGAGGTATGTATTATTATTGCTGCCACTTTGTAGATGGGGAAACTGAGGCACAGAGCCCTTAAGTAATTTTTCTCCACCTATGTGGTAGAGCCAAGGAGTTGAATCCAGACCCATGCTGTTAACAATTGTACTAATCTGCCTTCTGTTAAAGTTGTTGATTAGATAAGTGAAAGGATGTCTCTCAAACAACATGGTACATTAAATAGTTAGTGCAGAAGCCAGGAAGATTTGAGAAGGAAAAGAGATAGTTTGGGAAGTTTATTTATAGTCTCCATCAAAGCAAAGTGTGACGACAATTCTTCTCTAAGTGAACTAAGTAGAGGAGTAGGTAGAAGATTTGAGTTTAAGGAGGAGGAAAGAAGTACTAAACAGTCATTGTGGGGAATGAGTCAGGGATTCGATTCATTCCTTCATTCAATAAATACTTATTGAGGCCATACTATGTGCCAGGCTGTTTTTTAAGTGCTGGGGACACAGCAGTAAAACATACACGCAGACACATACACACACACCAAATTCCTGCCCTCATGAATCTTACATTCTAGGTGATAAGGGCTAAAAAACAAAAAAATAAATACACACACACACTCCCTACACAGAATGCTAATGGTGAAAAGTGCTAAAAAAGGAAAAATAAAGCAAAGTAGAGTTTACAGAGTGTCGATGGTAGTGGGGAAAGAGTTCTATTTTATACAGGAGGGTCATGGTCTCTCTGATAAGATGGCATTTGAGCATAGATCTGACACAAGTGAAGGCTTGAGTCGTGCATGTATTGGGGGAATATTACATTTGGGCAAAGAACAGCAAGCACACATTCCCCAACGTGGGATGTGTATGCTTGATATTTACAGGGAAGAGAGATGAGACAAATGTGACAGAATGAGTGAGGGGGGACAGTAGGAGATGAACTCATAAAAGTGGTGGTGAGAGACCTGTGGGTCATGGAGAGCCCCGTAGGCTACTGTAGGGGCATTTTACTCGGAGTGAGATTGGAGGTTATTGCAGGGTTCTAAGCAGAGAAATGACATGATCTTACTTACGTTTTGAAATCACTCTGATTGCTGTGTAGAGAAGAGACACTGTGGGAGTGGCAAGGGTGGAAGCAGCAGCTATTACAATAATCCAGGCAAGATAATAGGGGAGCTTGGGCTAGGATAATGGTGGTAGAGATGAAGAGCAGTGGATGGAATCAGGATACATTTCAGAGGTAGGGTGGACTAGTACTTACGGGTAGATTGAATTGAGAGAGAGATGAAGAAATAAGTCAAAGATGATGGTTAAGTATTTAGTTTAGGTAAATAAGAAGATGGTTACACCATTTACAGAGCTAGGAATGAGTGGGGGAGGAGCAGATAGATGGAGAATTAAGAAGTTTGGTTTTCCACGTTGTGTTGTAATTGGAGGAGTAAGTCCCCCTGTGGGGTCTTTAAGGATCACTCCAACACAGATGCAGAGATTATACTCAGAGACGCATATGAAATTAAAGGGTTTATTATACTCACGGGTCCTAGAGAGGGAGGCACAGCATTCTCAGAGGGCTATGCAAAGTCACCCAAAAGTATCCAAACAGTGTACGGTATATATATTTACTGTGCGTGTATATATATATAGTGAGTGTGTGTGTATATATATACATATATGGTATATGATATGTGTGTGTGTATACATATACATAAATACAGAGAACATGGAATAATATACAGCTATTAAAAAGGTTGAATTAGATCTGTATGTGCAGATGAGAAAAGATATTGAGTGAAAAAAACATAGCTTATTACAGTCTATAGACTACAATACCTATCCCATAAATGAAAATGAATTGCATTAGATACATTTAAACTGGGATGTGTGTGTGTGTTTAATTTAATCTGTGTAAAAATGTGCAAGAAATTTTAAAAGATTAACCTTTGGAGATCAGGGCTAGGAAGAAGGGAGGCTTTTATTTTTCGTTATGTCTGTCTGTACTATTTGAATTTTGTGTCAATGAGCATATACTGCTTTGTAAATGTCACAGGTGGTGGAATTATAGGATTTTTCTTTGTTTGTTTCCAAGATAGAAAAGTGAATTGAATTCAAGTTTAAAAAATTTTATAGGTGGCAAATTACTTGGGATTGAGATTGAGTGTCGTACTTAAGTTAAAAGGAGCGACAATACATGAGTGCCCTGCAACCTCGCATATGAAAAACAGGGATTTGCGAAACTGCCATATTGATGAATGAGGCTTTGTTTTACAGTGAACTTACCAACAATTCATTCAAATAATCATGACGAATTACATAGAGTGATTTTCTTTCTAATAATTCAATTTATGTGCCACATCAACTTGTAGATAGAAACAATTTTAGTCCATCTAGGGACACGTCAACTGCATAAAACAAGGCAACAAATAGGATGTTTCTTCTCCTGAGATAGATTTGCTCTAAAAGAATACATTTTATGTAAATAGCATGGTTTTTGTCATAGCATTTGCACTTTGAGACTTATTTAATATTTTTATCAGATTTTCTGTAAATGTGGTTTTAAAGTGCTTTCAACATTTATGTCTAATTTTCCTAATGTCCTGGGATGCCAAATTCTTTCCTGCAACTAAATTTTAGTGGAAATAACTTGTAGAATGATTTGATTTATAGAAATATACTTGATAACTAATTTTATTGGGTATGAACTCAGAAGTTATAGTGCTTGAGGTCAAATATCAGGATACCACTCGGTATTTTTGTGGCCTTGGGTAAGTGACTTTGACTCTGTGCCTCGATTTTCTCAGTTGTAAAACGAGGATAATGACTGTCCATGACTCATAGGCTTGTGGTGAGGGTTAAATGGTTTAGTCTATGTAACGTGCTTAGAGTAGTAGGTGACATAAAGTAAGCACTAAATATGCTAGTTATTGTCGTTGTTGTATTTGCAAGGGTATTATGCCCATGAGAACACGTATAAAGCAACTTAGTAGAGAAGAGACAAATAAAAATTCAGAGTCAAAAATGAATGGGTATGTTTCTAGGACTTTCATTCATAAATTGCATTTAAGTTATGCATTGTTGCCGTATAAAGTAGACATAGGACTGGGGTGCTAAATTATGGATGCAACGGTGTACTGCGCTACATTAAAGTCAAGAGAAAGAGAGTTTAGTCCATCTTGCCACTGTGCCCAAAGCTGTGCAGCTTTGTACAAATTACATATCTCACTGAGCGTGTTTCCTCATCTTTAAAATGAAAGGCACGTGTTAGACAGCCTGTAACATGCCTTCAGGCTCTAAAATTATCGAACCTTAAGTAGTTATTGACCAAATTGTTGATGCATGAAACTTGTTGATAGGAATAGGTCTGGTAAAATATTTAATTAGTACTGAATAGAAGTGTGTGTGTGTGTGCGTGCAGGCGCCTGCGCTCACGTGTGCATGCACATGTACACATGCCCACATTGTTTTGGAGAGAGAGATACAATGGATCAGTGCTGGGAACACTTTTATTTTACAGTAATGTAGTAACTTGGAAGTTAAGTCCATCAAATGAAGGATCAAATAATCAAGAGATGTGAAACTTCAATTCAGGTCTACATTCTCATTACTTTTAATGAAATCTTCACTTCAATTTTCTTCCTCTGTTTTTCACATTTGTAGATAAGCTGGGCACCTTTCTTATCAAAGACTTTCTGAAGTAAGCAAGCACAACAGAAGGGCAGTTCATTATTGTTACACTGTATGCAATTTGTGCCGAAAGTTGTTTGAAGGCTATGTCTGTCTTCCCAGCATATGAAAAATATCAGTTTGGGGAACTAATATACTAAAAAAAAATTCCAAATTGTTAGGCAAACTGATTTGACAAGGGTCCTGCAGATGCACTTTACTGGGGCAAAGTCTCCCTGGGTAGATTATCAAGGATCTTGGTAGCAAATTAAACCAGCAAAAGAGAAGTTAAAAATGCCTTTGAGATTGAAAGAGGAAGTGAAGCCTCAACATTAATGAAGTCTCCATCACTAGAAAGTCAGGGGGTATTTTCCAAAGCTTCCCATGCCCTGAACCAGTATAGTATTCTAGAGCAGAGGAAGAGCCATAGCTACAGTAGCAATACACACTCATGCAGTTGATATAATTTACAAACTCAGTGAGCTTGCTCTTGTATCCTGAGTTCAAGGTCATTAGCTATAAATGTAAAATGCTATCAAGCAACCATTCTAGACCAAAAAGTGAGACTGAGGTTGACTTTTATATTTCTTTAATTATGACCCCACGACCAAGGCTGCCAAATGGCACAACTCCAAAGGGGACAATTCATAGCAAATTGTGGTATACGTGAATTGCAACCCCTGGAACAAAGCCATAAGCTGAATGTGGCCCTCTGGTGTTGTGTAGTGTGGTGGTTCTGCCATGAGTGTTTAAGCATCTATTGAGCAGATGCTCTATTTAGTTCATGTTTCCTAGTTTTAGTGATAACACTGTCAAAAGCCTTGCCAATTTTGTAGGTTACTCCTACTGTTCCTTCCAGATCAGTTGTGTCACCAATCTTCCTAGAAGCCATTAGGAAATAACACCAGAGATCTGATTTCTATCAGCAGCCAGTAATGATTTAAGAAATGTATATAGAAGGGCTTGATATATAATTGCTTTTTACCCCCTTTTCACCGATAGAATCAGTTCTACCATGTTGTACAGTGGGAGACATCCTGAGACAATTTCAATTGTACCTATTATCAAAATTCTTCATAAATAGGAGTTGAGGGGGTTTAATAAGTAATCTGATCAAGCAACTGCATCCGTTTATTACCACATCCCTGCAAGTTTTCACTGTATCATCAAACTGAGTCAAAATGTGACAGATTGGTGATGATGGACAAGGCCAGGTGAAAATGGACTTAGGATCTATGTAACTGAGAAGAAAATAAATTGGGTTTCTCACACCCACAGTGCTATAAATCATGAAGGAAAATCCAAAGAGTCTGTGAGTTAGTTTTTCCTTTGTCTCTCTGGAAAGTTGGAAAATCAAATAATTTCTTTCCAGCTCGTTTGGATTTCCTTGTACATTAAGAAAGTATGCGAGTCCTTCCAGCAGAGGCATAAAGGTGATTTATGGCCTTTTATCCATTGTGTGAATTCCACACTCCCAATCTTCCCCAGGGTATTGGCGGGAGCAGCCTATCCTTGGTTATAAGAGATAACGAATAAAATCATCACTCTCAAGTGTTACCACATTACCAGTTCCTGTTGGCTTTACAGAGATGGGTAGAGGTGGAGTTTGAGCTCCCTGGCTTTCTAAATGTTCATTCTGTCTCTCTCCAACACTTAGTTAGCTAGGCTTTCTTGCTTCCTTGACACATCTTCCCAATCTCCTGTTGAATAAAAATGTGAGCGGGAAATTCCTTCCCTGGGGGCTTATCCTAGAGCATGTTCCTATTGAGTGGCACCTGAGGCAACGTAAAAGTTGTGGCAGACATATTCTAAAATGCCCACCGCAACATCCCTGCCTGTGTGCAATCCCCTTTCCTCGAATGTGGATGGGATCTGTGATTTGTTTCTAAGACACTGAATATGGCAAAGGTGGTGGGATATCATTCCTATGAATGTTACATTATATGACCTCATCTTGCTAGCAGACTTGCTCTCTGTTACTTGCTGGCTTTCAAGAAGCAAGCTTCCATGACCTGAGTGGCCATGTCAGAGATGCCCATGTGGCAAGGAACTACAGGTGATCTCTAGGAACTGAAGAAGTCCTCCAGCAAGAAACTGAAACTTTCAATCCTAAAGCAGCAAGAATATGAATTCTGTCAACAACCAGAGTGAGCTTGGAAGCAATCTTTCCCTGATGAGACTGCAGCCCCAGTTGACGCCTGGATTGCCACCTAGTAAGACTCTGAAACAGAGAACCCAGCTAAAGCTGTGCCCAGACGTTTGACCTACAAACACTGTGAGATGATGAGTGTGTGTTGTTTTAAGCCACTAAGGGTGGTGATTTTGATACTCAAGGGTTTCTGAAAGATAATAAAGTGCACCAACAGTCTATGACTCAGTTATATGATGTTGTGGTCTCATCAGCAAGTCGTTCCAACTGGATGTCTTCTTTGAACACCCTGAGATTAGTCTAGTGCAAGGGACTAGCCAGTGCCTGAGCTAGCATTCTGGTGAGCCTTCCAATCAAAGACAAGAAGTTCGTTAGTAAATTAATCAGTGCTTCATGAAGTATTGGGTGGAGGAGTGCAAAGAAAGGGACAGCACTCTGATTCTTTGGCAATGTTATCATGCTTCCAGCCACTCCATATCACTCCTTTGCTGTTGTCTCATCATCATTTTTCTGTCTTTACTCATCTCCAAGCCTGCTCTCTAACTTCAATGTTCCCCAAAGAAGACAGCTATTGGAATGAGTGTAGCCAGAGTTTCAGGTCACATGAAAGGGACAAAAGAACTTATATATTTTCTTCATCTAGTCATTTAACTGCCTCAACCTGAAACAACATTTTGCTGTTTCATAAGCAAGATAGTTTATCTCTTTGAGTGGGTATTCAGTTTCCAGGACAGTACAACATGTACCTCCAAAAAAGATGATGAGATTTCCATTCAGAACAAATTAGTAGGAAGAACTGAATGAGTGTAAGTGTTTGAAGAACTTCAAGCTTACTGTTTCAACAATCCTATGACTAAAGGCAGGTATAAGAACACTGATCTGACAAGAGTCCCAGAAAAACTGAAAGCTGAGATTAAATCACATTTCTTTATAGGAGAGTTACCCAGCCTTTAAAACACAGGAAAAAGTAGCAAAGTCCTTTTGATCACATTATATTACATAACATAAGTTTTATGTAAGTCTGTTCTTTTTGAGACCTTTTCAATATTTTGTGGGATTAACAAAGTTTTCAGTACCTCTAAGAGAATACTTCTGAGAATTAGGCCAGTCAAAACAGAGGGGTAACTTAAAAATTAAATTAAATAAATAATTAAAATTTTAAATAGGATCTCAAAATCCAAATTCTATCTTGATTTCTAGCCATCAAAAATCTATCCATTCCCTCACTAAAAAGAAAAAAAAATTACAAAGACTTTTATTTTGAAACTTCAGGAACACAAAATGTGTCTTCTATGATTAAAATGTCCATGTGAGACTGTATTTTTCAAAGTACATGAATAGGCACTACAGACATGACTATGTAATATTTCATTCCTTGTCTTCATGCCCTACAAAGTGCCAAATATACCAAGGGAATAACCAAGTATGCACTGAGTTGAAAACAGGATAAATAATTTAACTAAGTTTCTTAAACCATATTCCTCACACAGTATTAGTGTTTGTGAGATATTAAGAATTATAACTTGAACAAAATCTGATACTAGTTGTACTAATATCAATAAAATGTTTTAGTAAAATGGGGCAGTCACTTTGAAAAACAGTTTGGCAGTTCCTCAAAAAGTTAAACATAGAATTACCATGTGACCCAGAAATTCCACTTCTAGGTATATACCCAAGAGGATTGAAAACATATTTTCAAACAAAAACTCATACGTGAATGTTCATAACAGCATTACTATTCAAAGTAGTCAAAATGTGGAAGCAATTCTTATGTCCATCTACTGAAGAATGGATAAACAAAACATGGTATATCCATACAACAGAGTATTACTTGGCAATAAAAAAGAATGAGATATTGATATATTTCACAATATGGATGTGCCTTGAAAACATTTTTCTAAGTGAAAGAAAACAGATGCAAAAGGCCACATATTGTATGATTTAATTTATTTGAAATGCATAGATTGGGCAAATCCATAGAGAAATAAAGTAGATTCGTGGTTGCCTAAGGTTGAGCTGTGGATGGAATGAGGAGTGACTGCTAATGAGTAGGAAGTTTCCTTTTTGGGTGATGAAAATGTTTGAAATTAGATAGTGGTGATGGTTTCACAACTCTATGAATATACTAAAAAGCACTGAACTGAACACTTTAAATGAGTGAATTTTATGGCATGTAAATATCTTGATAAAGTTATTTAAAAATTAGACTTTTAATACATGGAAGAAAAATCTTGCAATATTTATATAACTGCTAATAGTAGTAAGAAGTACACAATAATATGCTCTTGAGGCACAATATGGCCTAACAGAATAGTAGGAAGTCGTATGACTATGGAAAAAGGAAGCTTGAAAAGCATGTTGATTATCTAGACTTGTCTTGTAATTTCAACATATTAGTAATTTTTAAATTCTCAACTTAATAAACATTTTTAAAATGTACCCAATGTGTGATAACGTTTTCAAAAAGCGTAGAAGTCCAATTTTGGTCTTTCAACATGTCTATAAGAAGTATATTTACTGTTTACTTTAAACCAAGTGTGCTGTATATTCCGTGAGCTTCTGTTGGTGTTCTGTCAATTTATGAAAAATACTTTATGGACAAAAAAGTTTTCTAAAGAAAGGTCTTTTGCATGCAGGATTTGGCAGCTGGGCAGGAGTGAAGAAATAAAATGGTTGGATAGTTCCAGAACAGAAAATTGGCAGTACTTTATTCTGGTGTGCATTTAGGAAATGCTTGTTAAGTAAATCAGGAGGAATTGGCCAAAATGACCAATTCCAGCCTACACTGTTTGTTGCAATGGACCTTGCAGAATCCTGGGACACATTTAGAGTGTGATTGAAAAAACACATACAATGGATCAAACTTACTTCCTCTTTGGAAAATGGATCTATCCAACAGAGTTTTCCATTGTTGGAGCAACTGACAAATTAAAGTTTGTGCTAAACTGTGAGCTCACATAATTTGCCTTATCACTGTTAGATCGTGCAAACAACATCGGGAATGGAGGGACATATTCCCAAACCTTAGGGAGGCTGTGTCAGGCAATCTATTTAAACGTGTTAAATACTGATAAACTCTTCCCTTTGTAGGAGTCTACTTACTCCCTCCTGACATTTGAGTTCCTTATAATAGCAACCATATAGAAATTATAAGATTTCTCTTCAGTTCTGAGATCTTTTGATTGGTTGTTTCTTGACCATCAAGGTTTGGGAGCACCCTTTTCCTAAACTTAGATTCTTCCTAACCCCATTTTTCCAAAGGGCCACCATCAGTGATTTCTCCTACTCTGTCTCCTTGATCAAGGCAGCAGCTTTCCTTTAGCGTGGGCTCCAGGAAATTACGTGTTAATCTTGATGAGGCTTTTCTTTGCTTCCAGGCTGGTTAATCCTTCCCATGCAGATCCAAAGATTGCTGCTCTGGCACAGATGTCATCTACCTGCCTGCCAAAACGGAACTGTGCTTGTGAACAAATTCCCACCACTTACTTGAAAAGAGGCTTCACTGTTAATGTGAACTCCACAATCCTCAAACATAACTAAATACAAATGTGTGAAGCGGTTGCAGGGTGCAGGGAGAGGGAGGAGGTGAGAAGGATTTATGGAGGCATTCAAAATTGTAAATCCAAATTTGGTGACAATATTTATTGCAAAGACTATTTGAACAAGAAAGACATGAAATGCCAGTGTGTCTATTTTTTGAGTTTAATTTCTATTTCATTTATAAAAGCTGTGGAAGCAGAGATGTTATTAAACAACCTTATATAATGGGATGCCTTGATCCCAATTGTTTTTCTCTGTGTGTGTGTGTGTTTATATATAGTATCTACTTTTCTCACCATTGGCAATAATACAGGTTCGTTACGTCTTCTTTTCTATGGTAAGCTTGTTTTCCACTTGTTTGAGTTGAGCAGTCACTGTGAATTCTGATTAGTTGTTGGAGACAAGAGGATAGGGCATCATGGCAAATGGAATTAGAAAGTTAAAAAAAAAATGTTTTCCTTTTATTGTAGCAATTTATATTAGATGGCACAAGAAAGGCCTCATCAGATAACTATGCTTACTCCACTTTCAATAATGCATTCAGTCTTTTACGCCAGGGGGTTACTCTTTATTTAGTACAGTCATAGAATACTATGAGAGAGTTTCTGCCTAAAAGTTAGTTTCTAGCTTAGTTTCCAGGAGTGTCTTATTTATCTGGAGTGATCTTTCTTTTGTATAAGTTCTGGATGGCTACTGTACAGAGAGAGTCAAGGTAACCTGGTTGCATTTCTGTGGAGATTGTTTTTATCAATCCACTCTCCCAACCTAATCGAACACTTAGGCTAACAAAAATAATATTGCTTGCACAAAAGTTGTTTTGTCTTATTATTACTATAGCTTCCATGACACTTTCTAGATACACTATCAAATATTCATCCAGTCTCTTTAATTAAAGTTTGTTAGTTGGAACTTTAAACCGCATAACACCCAAGAGCTCTCTTTCAAATTCTCTTAGCAAATTTAATTGACACTTTCTAGACAAAATAGTATTTTATAAACAAATTTTAAGACTTTTTATACAGGTCCATTATATACCCATTGAATAGTCTCATAGAATTATGCATACTTACCAAAGGTTTTCATGTATTTTAGCAGACAGAGTGAATAATTGAAAGATGATAAAATATAAATTTGGACCATAGTTTGTTTTCTAGACATTATAATGTAAAATGAACAGAAAAGCTTGTAGTATGTTTAGAACTGTTCTACCCTTTTAAACAGAAGGATAACTTTCTAGTTTACTAATATTTTAGAACACTTTCTAACTTAGCTAAGAGCAAATAATTTGGGGTCAGATTTTATTAAAGAATGTTCCTAATATTTTATCAGAGAACCTTGGATTTTTATCTTTCTAAAATATACTGTTAATTATTTAAAAACAAATTTTATAAATCTTTAAAACACAGACTTTGAAAAAGTATGTTTTTTTGGTACAAATAATTAAACAACATAAAAAACCACCGTAACATCAGACGCGACAAAACCAGAGAGAATATATTCTGACAAAATTCAATGATGAGCACCAGAGATTTTCCGTTGTACCAACTTAAACAGGCAAAGTTGTAGAGTGCTATGGACTGAATGTTTGTACCTCCTCAAGATTCATATGTTGAAATCCTAACTCCCAAGGTTATGGTGACAGGACGTGGAGCCTTTGGGAGGTGATCATGTCATGAGAGCAGACCCTTCACGAACGGGATTTACTAGTCCCCTTATAAAGGAGGCTCCAAAGAGATGCCTTGCCCCAGTTCATGATGTCAGGACATAGCAAGAAATTGGTGGTCAGCAACCTGGAAATGGGCTTTCACCAGAACCCAATCATGCCGGCACCCTGATCCCGGACTTGCAGGCTCCAGAACTGTGAGAGATAAATTTCCGCTGTTTATAAGCCACCCAGTCTATCTTTTTTTGGGGGGGTGAGGAGTTTGGCCCTGATCTAACATCTGTGCCAATCTTCCTCTTTTTTGCTTGAGGAAGATTAGCCCTGAGCTAACATCTGTGCCAATCTTCCTCTATTTTGTACGTGGGACGCCACCACAGCATGGCTTGATGAGTGGTGTGTAGGTCCACACCTGGGATCCAAACCGGCAAACCCCAGGCTACGAAAGCAGAGCACACAAACTTAACCACTACGCCACCCGGCCAGACCCAGTCTTTTCATATTTTTGTTACAGCAGCCAAAATGGACTAAGACATAGAGCAAGCAAAGTCTCTTCCTTCTTCTCAACCTCCATTAGTATGTATTGTCTCCATGCAGAAAGATAAATGTGCTAAGAGTTCAAAGACTTTTTTCCCTTCTTTAAATTTATGAAGAACTAATTTGTACATAGTAAAATGTGTAATAAAGCATACAAATACAAAGCATAATAAAGCAAGCATACATATACATCCCCGTCCAGCTTAAGAAATAAGTGAAACAAATACAGTGAAGACCTCTGTGTACCCCTACCAATCAGATTCTCCTTCCTCCACTCCAGAAAAATCACTATTCTGATTTGAGTGCATATTATTTCTATTTGTGTCTTTACACTATATACTACATATGCATACCATTAAATGATAGTATTGTTTTGACTATTTTAGAACTTTATATAAATGTTGTAACTGGCAACTTGTGGTTTGCTTAACACTATATGTTGGATATTTATCCATGCTGACACGTGTAGATTTACATCATTCATTTTCACTGCAGGATGGTATTCCATTGGATTAATATGCCATAATTTAATTATCCATTCTTTGTTGGGTATACATTAGTGTTATCTCCATTGTTTTGCTGTTACAAAAAATGTTCTATGAACCTTCTTTTGCATGTCTTCTTGTACACATGTGCACATATTTCTTTAAAGCATATACTAGGAATGGAATTGCTGGGTCATAGAGTAGGCTCATTTTCAAATTTATCACATAATGCCAAATTATTTTCCAGATAGACTGGATTTGTGTTAGTGTTCTTGATGCTCTACACTTTTAGCAACACTTGGTATACAGACTTTTAAATTTTTGCCATTTTGGTGAATGGAAAATGGTGGGTTCTCAGGCTTTAGTTTGCATTTTCCTGAATATTAGTGAAGTTGAGTATCTTTTCGTATGTTATTGATCATTTAGAGATCCTCTTTTATGAATTATATATCCATATATTTTACCCTTTTTTCTATTAGTGTTGAATTCTTATTGTTTTGTAGTAATTATTTCTGTATTTAGAAGTTTGACTATTAGTTCTTTGTCAATTTGTTCTAATAGTCTATTTGCCATCTCTGGGCCAACACTACACTGGCATAGTTACAATAGCTTTATGATATCTTTATATCTCTTAAAGAAAGTTCCTCCAGCTTGTCCTTCTCCTTCAAGTGTGTTTCAACTACTCTTGATCCATCGTATTTCCATAGAAATTTTAGAATCTATTGGTCAAGTTTCTGCAAAGAATAGTTAGGATTTTGATTGAAATTGATTTAAATAAATATATGGAATAAATGAGGATGAATTGACATCTTTATGACCTTGATTCTTCCAAATTATGAACATGGAGTTTCTCTGCAACTATGTAGATTTTCTTTCATATCTTTCCATTGAGTTTTAAAATGATTTTTTTAAATGACTTGCACATCTTTTGCATTTATTACTAGGTACCCAATATATTTAGTTACTATTTTAAATGACTTTTTTTAAAATGTTACACTTTATAGCTACTTATTGCTAGTAATTAGGAATGTAATTGATTTTGGAATATTGATCTATATACTCACATAACTTTATAAACACTTTTATTAATTCTAATTTATTTAGAAATTCTCTTGGATTTTCTATGTGTGCAATCTTGTTGACTGCAAATAATGAACATTTTGCTTCTTTCTTTCCTGTAATGATCATCTCACTGACTTGGCTGAGGCCTTCGCTATAAAGTTGATGGAAAGTGGTGATAGCAGGCATCCATACCTTGCTTTTTTTTTTTTTGTACATGAGAAACTTACAACATTATACTATTGAGCATGATGCTTTTCATAGTTTTGAGTAGATATTCTTTATGAGAATAAGGCAGTGTTTTTCTCTTTTCGATTTGCTAACTGAATGTTGTAAATTTTGTCAAATGATTCTTCTGCCTGTAATGACATACAGTTTTCTCCATTAATCCATTAATTAATCCATTAATAATCATGTAAACATTTTCAAATGTTAAGTCAATCTTGTATTGATGGGATAAGCCCAATTTGGTCATGATTTTTTAATATATATTCTACACTCAATTGCTTATATTTGGAAGATTTTTGCATTTATATTCTTAAGTGAGATTAGCTAATAATTTTCCTTCCTCATAATTTTTTTATCTGGTTTCAGTGTCAAGGATACACTTGCCTCAAAAAAATGAGTTGGGAAGAATTCTCTGTTCTTCTAATATCTGGAAAGTTTCTTCAACAATTCAAATTACCTGTTCTTCCAGTGTTTGCTGGAATGAACGTGTGAAATTCTGGCCCCATTTATTTGTGTGGCGGGGGGTTGGATGGGAAAGAGTTTTAACTACCGATTTGATTAATGGTTATAAGTCTAGCCAAGGTTTCTATTTTGCATTGACTCAGTTTGAAGTTATATTTTTCTATAAAAATTGTCAATTATGTCTTATTTCTTCAGAATTTTTGACAAAAATTGTTCATGGTTGTAGTTATTATGTTTTAAACTCTACTGCATCTGTAATTACATCTCCATTTCATTCCTAATATTGTTTATTCACTGTAATTCTTTTCTTGACAAGTCTTGCCAAAGACAAGTCTATTCATGATTTTCAAAGAACCATTTTTTCTTTGTTGATTCTCTTTATTGCAATGATTCTTGTTACTTCATGGATCTCTGTTCTTGTATTTATTATTTCCTAATACCCACTGGCCATGAATTTATTCTGTTGATATTTTTCCATTTCTCAAATCTAATGCTTACCTTAGCAATTTTCAGCCTCTACCTTTTTCTAATGTAAACATTTGAAACAATAAAATGTCTTTGAAATTCTATTCTAGTTTCATCTCACAAATTTTATGTCATATTTAATTGTTCTTTAGTACTAAATATTTTCTATTTTCTATTATGATTCTTTGACCTATGAATTATAGAGAAGTGTTTGCTTTTTTTTTCAATTTTCAAAAGTATGGTGCTATTTTATTAATTTTGTTTTCTAACATCAATGTATCATTGCTGAGAATGTGGTCTTTATAATTATTCTAACAAATTTGTTGAAACATTATTTGTGGATTAATTTGTTATTCATCCGTGCTTGAGAAAAAATGTGTGTTTTCCATTTCTTGGGTGCAGGGTTCTACATAAATTCATAAGATCAAGCTTGTTAGTTGTGGTGTTCAAATTTCCTGATTTTATTAATATTTTTGTCTACTTGATCTGACATTCATTGAAAGAATCACTTGAAAAATCTCCCATTATTACTGGGAAATTGTTTCTCCTTATAATTATGTTAGTTTTGTTGTTTGATATAAATTGAGTCTATATTAATAGGTGCATATGAGTTTAGAACTTTACTATCTTCTTGGTGAAATATACTTTAGCATTATGTAGCAGCTCTCTTTATCCCTAAAAATGCTTCTTCCTTAGAATCCCTTTAATTAATATTAATAAAGCTACATGAGCCTTTCTTTTAGTTAGTTTTTTTTTTTTTTTTTTTTTTTTGGTGAGGAAGACCAGCCCTGAGCTAACAACCGTTGCTAATCCTCCTCTTTTTGCTGAGGAAGACTGGCCCTGGGCTAACATCCGTGCCCATCTTCCTCCACTTTATATGGGATGCCGCCACGGCATGGCTGACAGGCAGTGCGTCGGCGGGCGCCTGGGATCCGAACCAGCGAACCCCGGGCTGCCAAGTGCGGACTAAACCGCTGCGCCACCGGGCCGGCCCCTCTTTTAGTTAGTATTTTGCAGTATACATTTTCCATTTCTTTTGTGTTCTTTGTAAAAGGTTCATGGCTGTACTTTTTTATTGCAATTGAACAGTCTCTGTGTTTTAACAGGTAAGTTTAGTCTGTTTGCACTGTTATGATTATGTTTAGGTTTATTTCTATCATATTATTTTATGTTATCTATTCACCATTTTGTTTCTGTGCTTTTTTTGCTTTCCTTGTTGTTAACCTTTTTTGGGGGGATTGTTTGAGTGTTTTAAAATTATTATTACTTATTTCTCCTTTAGCATTTTCAAAGTTATGCTTTCTACTTATTTTTACAGTTACCCTTATGATGATAATATACAACCCTGACTTAATGAAATTTAATTTTAATCACCATCTCTTTTCTTCTCTCAATCAATATAGGGATCTTAAAATACATTAACTTTGATAACCTCTTCCATTCTAGAGATTATTGGTGGCCAAACTCTAATGTTAGTTGACATTGTCATTATCACTGTCATTATATCATCATCATTTTGTAGTCCATCTTAGTTTAGATCAGAAGTCAAAAAACTTTTTCTGTAAGGGGCTATGTTCAGCTTTGTGAGCCATACAATCTCTATGGCAATTACTCAGCTCTGCTGTTATAGTGCAAAGGCAGCCATATAGAATACATAAATGAATGAGTATGTTAGTCAGGGTTACCCATAAAAACAGGACCAACAGGATATAGATAGATAGATAGATTTATTATAAAGAATTGGCTTTGGTGATTATGGAAGCTGACAAGTCCCAAGATCTGTAGTTGGTAAGTTGGAGACCCAGGAGAGCCAATGGTGTAGTTCCAGTCCAAACGCCAGCCGGTTCTAGACACAGAAAGAGCCAATATTTCAGATTCAGTCTGAAGGCAGGAAAGAAGTGTCCTAGCTCGAAGGAAGTCAGGCATAAGGAGTTTCCTCTTACTCTGAGATGGTCAGATTTTTTGTTCTATTCAGGCCTTCAATGGATTGGATGAGGGTCACTCACATTAGGAATAGCGATCTGCTTTACTCAGCCTACTGATATAAGTATTAATTTCATCCAGAAAGACCCTCATAGGCACGCCTAGAATAATACCGGCACCCCATGAGCCAGTCAAGTTGTCACATAAAATTAATCATCACAATGAACACGGGTGTGGTCCAATAAAATTTTATTTACAAAAGCAGGTGGTGGGCTGGGTTTGGTCTACGGGCCACAGTTTACTCACCTCTGGTATAGATGAACAACAATTGACCAATATCTGTGTCTACTATTCCTTCTGGCATCTTAGTTCTTTATTTGGTGTGTATTTTTCCTCTTTTCAAAGTCTGCCATTTAGAGTTTCTTTCAGCACCTTGTCTTTTTTGACTGAATCCTGTTGTTTTGTCGTGTTTTGACGTCCATCTTTACAAATCTTTAAGCATTTTAAATGTATTTATCTGTGTTTAACGTTTTCAATAGTTCTACTTCTTCAGACTTTAAATTTGATGATTGGTGTTTATGCCAACTCTTATTCATGGTGACAATTTTCCTTGTGCATTTCATCATTTTTAATTGTTTGCTCATATTCAACTTGATTTTACTTGTGAGAATATTGCAACGCCTGGCTTGAAGATAAATCTTTCCAGGTAAGATTTGCAACAGTTGCTCCCAGATGCCTTAGAGTGTTACTGTCCCAGAAATACTTTACATTGATGTCTCCGTCTGGGGATTCCCAGACCATGCTGTTGTGTAAATGTGAAACTGATACCTGATTAAGAATTAAAAATACAGACTATACTTTTTTGTCCTAGAGTAAGGCTGAGACTAATAAGCTTCCTTGTCATCTCTCTTTGCAGGATGTAGAGTTCTTGCAGTGCACTCTCTCACCCCGCCTTGCACAGGGAAAAGGTCTTGTGCCCTGTCCATCTGCAGCTTTTAAAACACAAGCACCTATCTAATAGGGTTGCCATGCAAATTAAAAAATTAAATATGAGGCACGCTTTGAATAGTACCTAGCAACTAGTAAGCTCTACTTATGTGGTTTTATTACTATAATTATAATAGCAATAATTATTACTAATATTTGTCTTTCCACCTGGTTATAATTATCATCACTCTTCCTTGAAAATTATCTCTTTGTTTTGACAATCCAGATATATTACTGGCAGAAACTTCATAGAATCTCTAAGCAATATTTAATAAACATCAAGTGGGAAGTTATTCATAGATTGTTACTCTCCTTTTTGTGATGAAATAGAGATGACAGAGGTTAAGCTGTTTAATAACTGTACTTATTTTACTTCTGCACTGTTGGAATAACATTTATCTGGGAGGAAATCTCCCAAAATGTTAAGAGAGGCCATCTCTGGGCTTGATTATGCATACTTATAGATATTTATGCTCTTGTTCACTTATGTTTTCCACTGTAAGAAAAAGGAAACATACTAAAATAACTAGGAACTCCAAGTAGATAATTCAGGCAAGAAAACATTTATATATGACATATATTGGCAAAAACTTTTTATGGAAAAAATTTAAATTTTAAATGAAAAAATATTTCAAATGACCAGAATATAAGAGAAAGTCAGGAAACTCTACCAATATTGTTGAGATGCTAACACCCTAAACTAACCTGAGACTTGTGAAAAATGTTTGAGGAATCAAAAGGGGTTTTCCAAGTGAGTTTTAAAGCAGTAAGAGCAAAGAAAGAGGTTTGTTGCATGAGGAAGGCAATAAATATTAACAGATGAGAGAGAGAGGTTTGCGCTATTTCAAATCTATTTTACCTCATATCATCCAGCAAGTAAAATGGCCTTCCAGGTGAAAAAAATCTAGAACAAACATCATAGAAAATACCATAGAGATTTTGTTTAAAGTCCAATAAAATTCTGGTAGCATTTAAATGAGCCTACATGTCCCTCAAAAGCTCTATTCAAAAATATGCAGATTTGTATCAGTGCCAATGTAAGTAAAAACTGAAGACTCATATAAAACAAGAAAGAAGTTTAAATATTAGAGATAAGGACATATATCCTTATTTTCAAAAATGGGGAAAAAGGTAATTTTCAGAAGCTATGGACCAAAAATGCTGGTTTTATGTGTTTTTGTGTGTGTGTGAGGAAGATTGGCTCTGAGCTAACATCTGTTGCCAATCTTCCTCTTTTTGCTTGAAGAAGATTTGCCCTGAGCTAATATCTGTGCCAATCTTCCTCTATTTTGTATGTGGGTCACTGGCACAGCATGGCTTGATGAGTGGCATAACTCCACGCCTGGGATCTGAACCCATGAACCCAGGCCACCGAAGCAGAGCATGTTGAACGTAACTACCACACCACCGGGCCCCTGGTTTCAGTTTTTAACAAAAAAATCTCAAACAGATTATTAACAAGCTATTTTGTAAAATTTAGAAAAGAATGAGAGTAATCAGTAAGAGCCAATAAAAGATGTAAGACATGATCAACTTGAACATAAAACATGAAGAACTAGACTTGGTTTGCTTCTTGATAGGGCTGCTAGGTTACTAGACCAAGATAATGCTTAGATGTTATGTATCTTGATTGAAGCAAAGCATTTGGTAAAGTCTCAGATGATAGTCTTATAGTTGTTTGTTGAAATATGACTCAAATAGTTACACAGTTAGGTAGATTGAGAGCTGGCTAACTAGCCTTAGCATAATGGCATCAATGATGTAAGCGATCAATGTTAACCTAAAGTGAAGAGTCTTGTACAGTACCACAGGTTTCTAAGGATAAAGATACCGTTGCTAGTTTGGAAGATGATCCAAAGCTGTGAAGATAAACTAATATAATATGTGCTAGAATAACGATTTTCTTTTTTTGGTGAAGAGTATTAGCCCTGAGCTAACACCTGTTGCCAATCTTCTTTTTGCTGAGGAAGATTGGCCCTGAGCTAACATCTGTGCCCATCTTCCTCTACTTTATATGAGGGACGCCTGCCACAGCATGGCTTGATGAGCAGTGCGTAGGTCCGTGCCCGGGATCCAAACCTGCAAACCCCGGGCTGCTGAGGCAGAGCGTGTGAACTTAACCATTATGCCACTGGGCCAGCCCCTGGAATAGCAATTTTAAATGATATGAATAGTGTCTTAGTCTGTTTGGGCTGCTATAACAAAATACTATAGACTGGGTGACTTATAAACAGCAGACATTTATTTCTCACAGTTCTGGAGGCTGGAAGTACAAGATCAGGGGGGCAGCATGGTCAGGTTCTGGTGAAGGCACTCTGTGGGTTGCAGACTGCTGACTTCTCACTGTATCCTCATATGGTGGAAGGGACAGGAAAGCTCTCTGAGGTCTCTTTTATAAGGGCACTAATCTCATACATGAGGGCTCTGCCTTCATGACTTAATCATTGCCCAAAGGCCCACCTCCTAATACCATCCACCTCGGGGGTTAGGATTTCAACATATGAATTTGAAAAAGGAGAATTTTGTAACACTAGGAAGACCTGGGGTGGCTGCCATTTATGTCAAAAGAAGAAAAAATAATCTGAAGCATTTAATTAGTCACAAGCTCTCTGTGATCCAGTTGTAAACTGGTGGAAGCCAAGAGGACTAGTCAAATAGCCTAGTTTTCCTCTCCTTCCAGGTCTATGGTGGGACTGGATGTCACCACCCCCTTTGAATTTAGCTGAAGCGAATTGATTTGCTTTGGAAACTTTAAAAGCCAGTGCACAATTGACTACCTTCTCTTTCCCTGTCTTATTGACCATGGACATAGGTATTGTAATGGAGTTTCCGTCAGCCTGGATCCCTGAATGACTGTAATGAGCAGAGCACTCCCTGTCGATCCATATTGGATATTAAGTGTAAGGCGGAAATAAATCTTTGTCATTTTAAGTCACTGAGATTTTGGAGTTCTTTGTTAGTGCAGCACAACAAAGACATATATTATCTCATATATTGCCCCCCCATCCAACTGTAAAATAAATGAAACCTAATTTTAATCCTCTTTAGAAGTTTTATATAGAATTAATGAAATAAAATAATCTCACCCTACTTTGCAGTATTAAATTATGTATGAAGTATTGACTTAATTCTGGGTATTACAATTCAAGATGAACTTAAACTAGAATGAGTTCAGAAGAAGGGAACCACAACGGTGATAATCTAGAAAACATAGAGATGACAAATTCTTAAAAGAACTGGAAAGATATAGCGACTACCTTCAAGTGCTTTAAAGAACTAGAAAAGGATAAAGAAAACAAAGATAAGATGGATCTTTTTGTAAGTCTAGCAAGTACAACTAAGACAACAATGCCGAGTTTAAAGAACGATTTAATGATTTCCCATTGTCAACAAAACCTAAACTCTTCAATTTAGCACAGAAGACTCTCAAATACCAGTCACTTGCCTATTTCTCCATCCTTATTTTCCGCTACTGCCTTATATGCATGTGTCGCTTCGCAACCCCTGGAGCTTCCTAGATATAATCTGAAACTGGACCCCATATGCAGAAGGCAGGCAGGGACCAAAGAAAGAGGCAAACCACTCCAGATTGGTAAGTGGCGGGTTTAATAAGCAAGGGAAGTCATGAGGCTTGTCTTAGGTGGCCGCAAGACGAGTAGATTTCCGCACCTGCTTGCGGAATCTTAAAAGTTTATGTAGAGGCCTTAAATGAGTTTAGTCATGTATACCAACCGGATAGTCTCAACACCACATTTCTATCTCAACGCTGTATTCTTGGAGCAGCTTCTGGGAATGGGGAAGGAAAGCAGAAAGCACATTCCAAGGACTGGGGAAGGGGGTGGGGAGCCTCCAATTGCCCAGGTGCGGCTCACGGATCAACCAGCAGTCACGTCTTCTCGGTGAGCTCCTTCAACAACATGCTTTGCTCCCGCAGAACCTAACTTGTTAGAGTTCCCAAATGTGTCATACTTTCAGTGATGTTCTTCGATCTCGAACGTCTTAACCTCTCTCTCTTCAAGATTCAGTTCAAGTCGTACCTTCTCTGCCATGCACTGCCTGGCTGCCCCTTCACACTCCCTTCCTGACTTCTTGCCAGATGGAATTAGACCCTTCACCTTCCTGTACCTGTAGCACCTGTGCACAGGTGAAAGCTACAGGGAGACAGATATTGGTACAATAAGAACATTTTAAAATATAAGAATTCTAATAATTACTTATGAAGTAGTGAATTCGCTATTGCTGGAAATATTAGAGGAGAGGCATTTCCACCTAATGAAAGCTTGAATTAGACGACCTCCCGGTCTCTTTGAACTCTTAGAATCTATGTAAACGCGAGGTTGATTTTACTAGGTCAAGTGCACAGATTCCACAGCGAAATGTCTTCACCACAAGGAGATGTTAGTATTAAATTAGTAGTGGTTAGTAAAGCATTCTTTTGAAGATCTGATTAATATTGAGATCCCTGAATCTCTCCGCTTTTCTGAGATTTAGAATTGTTTTTTCTTTTTCTGTAGAGATCCTTTATTTGAGATGAGAAATACCTTTGATGCAAAATTGGCCTTTTTCTCAAAGTCTAATTTTTTAAATAATAGTAATATCTTTTTGCTTCTCTATGAATATTTAACTCTTTATTTTCCTATTTTTTTGCATACTTTAACACATTTAACCCTAATGTAAATGCCATGAGCTCTGGAGAGCAGGAATTACATCAGGATTATGAGATTTATCTAAAGGCATATAACTAGTTACAAGAAGAACTGGACTAGAATGCAGGTAGTCCCTCATACAGGTTCCCAAGTATGCTTTAAAAAGGGCACATCATAAGTAGAGAGACATGTTCCTAGATGGGAATACTAATTGTTATGATTTCGGTTTATCCCATATTTACTTTTAGGTTTAATACAATTACAATAAAATTGCCAATGAGGTTTTTTTAATGTGACAGAATTATCCTAAAATTTATTGTAGATAGTTAGAAAGGCAAGAATACCTAAGAACTTAATGGAAAAAAAAAGAGTAATAGAAAAAGCCATCAGTCATTAAAGTTTATTTGAAACATTAATAATTAAAACAGTATGATACTTGTGTAAGAATAACCAAATCAATGGAACAAAATAGATAACACAAAACAAACCCTAGAAGCCATAAGGAGTATGTGGTAAAAGTTAAATCATAAATTATTGGAAATAGAAAGATGAATTCAAAAAAATCCTGCTGGGACAACTGATTATGTTTTGGGAAATAAAAGTGAAACACTCATCTTGCTACTCTACCAAATAAGCCCCGGGAGAACAAAGGAGATAACTATAATGCAGTCAAACCAGAGCAACAGAAATATAAAAATACATACTTATCAATAATATTAGCTACCATATATTTAGTGCTTACTATGTGCCAGTAGTATAAAAAGAGTTATATCTATATCTATATGCATATAAGTATAGGTAGATGGATATGTCATATATATGATATATCATTTAACTATTACCATAACACTGTGAAACACTGTACTATTATTGATACTCTTATTTTACAAATGAAGAAACTGAGGCCCAGAGAGACAAGACCTTGCTCCAGGTAACACAGCCAGTTGGTGTAAGGACCAGAATTTGTCAGACAGGTCTGAGTTCAAGTCCCACTATATTCTACTGTTACAAGTATCCGACTGGGGGAGATCATTGTAAAGTCAGATGCAATTGAAGGACAAGATAAATCTTACTACATGAACATGTGTTTTATAAGATTTAAAGATTCTTTTGATGGAAGGACCCAGCACAATGTCATCAGGATAGAAGAAACATAGAATTCTTTGCTACTTACAGCTCCAAAGGAGAGCAGGCTGCAAGGCAGGGCCACACAGGGGTTGCACCTGGGACAGGGGAACAGCAAGCTGGAGCTATACAAGTTATGTACGGCAAGTGGGGTGGGGTTAGCTAGATTTCACAGGTTCTCTGTGAAGTGGCTAGTTTGAATAATTTGGATGGGCTCCAGGGCATGGTCGCTGTCCCCGATTATCTGGTACCTGGCCCCAGGGCAATTAGGGCAGGTGCATAGTGCCCCAGAGTGTGAGAGTCCAGTTAGGGAAGGGGTTGGGGTGTGGATTTAATCAGTGGCTCAAGAAGGGGAACTGATGGGCCTTGACCCAAAACTGAGTCAAGACAGCATTTCTAAACAAAACTATATTAAAACATGTAAAATCTCTGTAGAGCAAAATTTTTTAAATAAAAACAAAGGGCAAAGTCCAAAAGTCATAGTCAAATAAGGATTAATAGACTAGCCCGGATCATAGATCATAGGTGAAAAAAATCCATGATATCCTCCAAATGGCCAGGACTCTTTCCCATTCCATCAGTGATTCTATGAAGCGAGGGTAGGAGCAGGAGCCTGTAAAAGTTTCCAGGGGCTGGGATTTTTCAAATTACACATACTTCCTCCCTTTCCAGATTCTTTGATATGTATTCCATGCTGCCACTTCCTACAGCTCTCAACATGTAGTGCCCAACTTCCTTAAGGATCTCTACAGGAAGTGAGACAATTATAAGACAATGTCTTGTGCATGTGAACAGTTTAGATGCAAAAATATCGAGAACTATTGTACAGTATCAGGCTATCTTTACACCATCTTTTGTACAGTCAGTCCGATGTAGGTTAGTGTGATAGGGAAACAAGGTAAAATTGAAAGCACATTGAGCTGGTGGGTTTTCAGCACCCGCTTCCACTCATCTTCCTGTACTCATTAGCAGCTCCTTAAAAGTAAGGAGTAAAGAAGAACCTTACCAAGACTTCTTTGCAGTTGCTTCTGCTTTTCTTTACATATCTGGGAAGTGTCAGCTTATGGGGCAGTCCCTGCCACAAATCTGTTGTCACCTGGGCCTGAGTCATCACAGCTAAGAGAAGAAAGATTTGGAAGCACACGAACCTCTACAAAACATGGTGTTTAGTACTTGGACTTTTCTGTAGACTCTTCACGTCACAGACTGAATTTTATATGCCATGTTGGAGGTGGTGTGGTGAGGATTCATTGTAAGCAAGGGAAAAACGTAAAAGAACAGCTTTACTAAGCAATTTTTAAAATGTTGGAGCATTCATATGCAAAAAGGCCTAGTATTTACATGGGAAGGAGGCATTGATTCCATTTCTACAATAAACATAGGGTGATTAAGGAATATGGAGGAATCTAAAGAACATGCACCATTATGGTATGAATGGTGGTACTGAGCAGACGTGATGAGCAGTCCTGAGAGAGTCCAGCGCCCACAGGCAGATGGTGGTGTCAAGTAGAAGTGACTCTTCTCTGGACACGAGACAAAGCTTTAGTGTATATCATTGGAAAGCGGAGGAGGCAGAACGTAGAGAACATGGAAAATGCAATCAACCATTGACAAGGTTATTCATAAGCATGTATAAAATATGTCTGGGAACTTTTAGAAAAATTTGAATATTAGAGCATTTATCAAGGAGTCTGGAAATCCTGCACTAGAGTCCAGAGAAAAAGTCAACAAATTATACAGGTTAGGAAAAAGTGTATAGATAATCTATTCCACAGCCATCAGAATTTAGCTGAATACCATGAACTACTTTCAACTTTGAACTTGAAATTTAAGGTTCCCGGTGTTAGGCTCAACTGAGAGGGCAAGGAAAGTCCTGACAGACTGCTTCCATCAGAATGCACACACAAATCGCTGCTTACCCTACAAAGAGTGCTTTCTCGGCCATGACAAAGTCTAATATCTGATCAAAAAAATCTCACAGAGGTTGTTAATCTCGTGATAATCCTGCAGCAGCTGTATCACAGTCCCTCAGGAAAAAAAATGAATTTCTAAACAAATCAAGTTTGATTTGAATGGAATTATGGGATTTCTAGAGAAGAAATCCCTGTCCCTGTTGCTAATTGTGTTTTTCACGTAGGAAAATAATCATGGGTCAGTGAAGGAGTAACCCCTTCATGCCTTAAAGATGCATGTTTGTGTTTGATGCATTGACCAATACAAGACTCAGCATTTCCAATGGTTAATAATCCCAGGAAATTTCAGATTGATTATGTTCCTTTCATAGACCAATCTGTTAAGGAGTTTGATAAAAAATGATTAAAAAACTCCCAATGCCATCATTCTGCTGGATTTGTTTTTAAGTTGAGGCTTTAAAGTAATTAAATAGTACTTGATGAATTGCAAATCTCTTACAGTAATTCCAGAGATGGTTTGCTTCTTTATATTTTGCAAGGCTTTTAACATTGTCTTCATACATACCAATGCCAGCTTAAGGAATACACACACACATACACACACACACTCTTGATCATTCCAACGTGGATATAAAGATTCTAGTTTTTCAGCTGTGGCTGCGCTTTTCCCCCCTAGGAATTTCTATTCTCCCCAAATGATATTTAAAAATTAAACAAAGGACAGAGTTTGCTGGAGACAAGCACTTTTGTATGAAATAAGAATTTTGATGTCTAAGGGTTTGGGGAGGAGTTTGTAAAAATGTTAAAAAGAACACCAAACACAGCTCTCAAATCTCTTTATGCCAATCCTCCTACAGCCCTTAATCCTGGCATCATTCTAATGCCTGCTAGTAGCTCTTAAAGCCAGTAGTGGAAAAGAGGGTATGGGGGAAGGGGTAGCTGGACAAATTTAGGTCTAGACTCTCTCAGCCTTATTAATGGAGAGACTATCAGTTTAAAATTACAAAAGTAATTGGGTGATTTTTGTTTCTCGGTCTGTTTTGTTGTTGTTGTTGCTTTGATTTTCCTTTATTTTTGCTTTGGTAACTCTTTTCAACAATCATCAGTATTTCTATACTAGCAGACAGACTAGAAATTGAGTGTGCAGATGCTCAAGCAGCGAGATTGGGCTAAAGGAAACGTCTGGGCCAGTGTTTTATCAGAGGAAGGAACAATGGACCCGGCTACCCGGAAGCTAGGTTCTGATTCCGCCTTGCCACAAGTCTCCCTGTGCCATTTCCTCATCTGCAAAATGGACAAAATAACATTGGCCATATCACTGTTGGTGTTGTGAGGATTAACTGAGATGAAGGGTGTTGAAGTGTTTTGAAACCTATAAAAAGTGTCACCATTTTAAAAAAGAGAAAAAGAAAAGGAGGCAGAAGAATCAAGGCTCTTGACATTTTCCTCACTCTCTTTCAATTAAACAAAGCATAAAGGGAGCAAATAAAAGCACGCTTATAAATGAAATTATGGAATTGGTCTAGTAGCAACAAGTACACATACACATGCACACACACAGTTTATTTACCAACTTTTCCTGGAAACATAGCCTCTCGATGATAGGTTAACTAGTGGCCTTGGATTCAACCAGCTTTACAACATGGAGAATAAGACACCATTCTTGGAGGTGGTTTTATGATGTTTGACCTTACATTCAAAATCTTCTGTATTTTTCTAGTTATAGACTCTAATTACTGATTCTTTTTAAAACACCCTGTAGTGAATGAGCTGTTTCCAGAAGCCTTTAGTTTTTCCCTTAAATCTTTAAAGCCTCATGTTTTAAAAAAGTTGCACACATATAGATAATCAACCCAATCATCCCCAGACACAGGAAAACCCACTTTATAATGTTTCACATTTTCTCTTTGATATTTTATTCTTTTGATATTTCCAATGTAGTTCTCATTGGTATTGTTTTAACAGTATACTTGTTTTGCTTAAAGTAGATGCACACGGCTCAGCTCAAAATTCCAGACAGCAGTGTAAATTATAGCTAGAGTACAGACTCTGGAGACATACAAATTTTGGTTTCTTATTCTAACTCTACAACATGTTAATTGTGTGACCTTGGGCAAGTTATTTAACTTCTCTGAACTTCACTTTGGGTGGCGACAATACCTACTTGACAGGGCTGATGAGAATCTTAAAAGATAAATATGTTAAATTTCCACTGGAGGGTCTGGCACCTAGAAGGCAACTGATAAATGTTCCCACGAGGATAATAACTGTAGATTGGATTAAACAATGAGCCCGTTCAATTGCTTGACAGACATCCTTGGTAAATAATTATACTTTTGGATTTAAAATCCATAGTATCTATTGCTTGTATGCTTTCACGTGTTTCTCTTTGTAGGTTCTATGACTATTAGTTTTTCACCCTTACAGTTCAATTCAGCAGAAAATTATTGAACACACACTGAGTGCCAGTCACTGCATTACGTACTGGGGGGTCGAAGATGAATAAGGCAGGAACCTTGCATTTGAGGAACTCTCCAGCATCCAGAAGTGAAGACACTCATTTTATCTATCTTAGTACTGAGGAAAAGTGAACAATATTGATGATTATCACCTGAATTATTGTGCTTACATTTTGATAAATGGCATCTGAGATTGTTCTTTATTTGTTAAAGCATAGAAAAATGAAAAATATCCACTCCTTTTGCTCTTCATTAATCTACTTCTGTGTGTGCAGACAATGAACAGCAGAGAAAGAAAGCACCCACTAACATTATATTATAATTTCTCTCAGTATTTCTTCTGTGTTTTTATTGCTTTTTTACGTGTCTTGACATTTTCATGTGAGTAAAATATAGCCCCACCGTCAAGTTGTTCTCAGTCAGGTCTACACAGGGAAAAGTCATTCAATAAACATGAAAAAAAGGTAAAAGAAAATGTTAGAAGCCAATCCATTGCTGATATAGGTTTGAGTGTTCTTTTTTCACTTTGATTAAAACTGCATGAAATAGTGTGTTTGAGGAATGTTATTTTGCATTGTTATTGCCAAAGAAATATGGAGTTAGACCAGCTAGAGTAACCATGGGTCATCCAGCTACATTGGATGACTAGAAAATCTTCTAAGGGATAGAAACATTTGTCCAAATATATAATAGCTGATCAAATCATAAAGGTGTTATGTTAGATCCATGTTCTGCATGGAAAGGATCCAAATCCTTAGACAGACTACCGGGCTAGTTGTACAAGCCCTTTGGGTACCATCCCAACCCCAGAGTTGTGGACCATGAGTGTGCAGCTGCTCCAGGTTCCTTCTGATACAGACCAAGATGTGGGATCCTCATGACTTCAACTCCAGATTACCTCCAGTCCCCAAAGAATCCCAGTGTGGTGTAGAAACTAAAAATTCAGACTTTGACGCTAGACCATTGGTGTGGATCTTGGCTCTGCCACTTACTATCTGAGGGACCTTGGACAAATTACTTAACCTCTCTGTGCCTCAGTTTTCCCATTTGTTTGGCGATAATAGTACCTACTTCATAGAATTATTTTGAGTTTTAAAAAGTTAATGCATGTAACGTGCTTAAACTTATATCTGGCAGGTAGGAATTGCGGATTGGTTTTATCAGCAGCCGGACTTGGTTAAAAATCCTGTCTGGATTTTTGATCAATTTTTTTGAAAAAAATCAGTTTAGTTAGTCAATCTAGGAAGATATTGAGTACTTACCCTGTGATCGGCATTATGTTAGGTGCTGAGAAAGAGAAAACCGTAGACTCAGGTGCTGGAATGAGCATGGCAGGTGCACGTATTTTCTTGATTCTGATTTAGGCTAATTTCTGAAAGTGAAGAGCAATGAGATGCGCCACATTTTAGAAACTATTCTAAAAGAGTAGCTTTGTTTTTCCTTCCTTTCTTCCTTCCTTTTCTTTCTTCCTTCCTTCCTTTTCTTCCTTCTTTCCTTCTTTCTTTCTTTCACTATTATTATTTAACTTTAGGGAAGTCACATCGCAGCATGGCTTTGTCCCTTGTTTCTCTCTCTCTCTCTCTCCTCCCGTAGGTAGTGTTTTGTAAGATTTCCAGTCTGTTGAGAAGTTCAGTGTCTTCCCCAGTCACATTCATTGAACATCTGTAGCTGGATGTTATTTGTGAAAGCCTTCAGACATCATTCTTTATAGATACACTTATATTCACGCAGATGACTCTCTATAACTTTTCTGACCCCGTGTATGACAGCCTTTCTTTAAAAATGCAGTACAACCAGGTTCAGTATTAGAAGTTTCTGTACCACATGTGCTATATTCTGTTGCATTTTCTTTTCCTTAGTTTTGGGAGATGCAGTTGTTTTTGCTTCATTTCCCTATTTTGGTGATCTTCTCCCATGTTCTCCAGAGCAGTTACCTAACCAACGACGCTCATCTCAAAATGCTGACCAGAATCTGATGTGTTCACATGTTGTGATGGTGATCCCCTTCTGAGCCATTTCCTACTTTATGCCTGTTGTATCCTGATGACACTGAGTTGCCTCTCAATGCAGATGTTCAGATTCTCGCTTTGATCTTTCAAGGCATATGCAAGAATCTTTCTTGTTTTTATCTTTGCCTGAATCTATCAAATGCCATGACCTGTCCTTAAATTCTAGCTTAGAACAAGGACATTTTAGTTAGCATTGAAATTATAATTTGTTCCAAAGATGGAGCGGGCCAATGAGATTCAATGAGAGCACTCCTCAGCGTGTTCTCCTACTGCATAGGAAATAAGAAGCGCTTGCTTCACTTGTAACAAGGAAGCATATGACATTGTGAGGGCATGGAGAGAAATGATTCCCTCTTTCTCTTGTTTTCTTGAACAAAATCAGTTCAGTTCATGGTCCACTGAAAAAAATTAAAACTCTGCCTTTTACCTGCAGTCAGAAATATCTGACCTGAATATATTAAACTTCCATCCAAAGGCACTTAATAATAATAAACCACTTTCTCAATTTCTATGTTATTGTCAGTACCATTTCCAATAAACAACATTCACTTCTGGAATATTTCAATTCTTATATATTGGAAATGGGGAAGTGTGACACAGTTCCTCTCCCATGGGAGCCTTACTGAGAGCTCATTTGAGCTGTGACCTGCTTAAGCTGCCAGGAGGTATTAGCATTTTTGTAGGATCTTTAAAATGGAGATCCAGAGTGAAGGACAATGCATCAGAATTAGACCTTTCACTCTATAGCAAATGAAAAATACCAGGAAGTATATTTTCTTTCGTAGAAAAGTGTTTCATAACTTTCACCCTTTATCAGATCTTCTTAATAGGGAAACCTTATCTGTGAAATTACTTTTTTTGCAGTAAAATTGTTCTATGCAAATTGTGCATCTCGAATCCTAGAATTCTGGCTGACAGTAGCCAGATTTAAAGTCTGTGAACATCTCGAGCCAAGTATAAAATCCCTCTGAAGATATAAGGGTTGATGCAAGCTCTTGGGTGAATAAGGTAGTGACTATAGAAATAGTTCAGGTGCATTTGTAAATGGAATTTTTTATGGGTCCAAGAACAGACCTTTAAACAGTGGTCTGATGTTTAAAAAAAAAGGAGGGTGTTGGGGAGATGAATAACTGTTTTGATTGGGATAAACTCTTTTAACTGTTCAATTCCTTTGACTTTCATAACTGTGTAAGGACAAAGAACCACCTAAGCATAACATTATAAGAAACAAATATGGTTTAGTTGTGAGAACAACAATAAAACATTGCATTTTCAAGGCATTCAGTTCCTAAATGTGTTCTTCTTGTTCTCTGGTCTTTTTCTTTTGTGGGAACCAGCGTCTGCCTGCATTCCCAATGCCTCCTTCCTTGGCTAATTTCTCATCCTTCAAAGGTTCCCAACTTAAATATCACTTCTTCCAGGAAGCCTTCCATGGCACACCAAATTAAGATTATGTGTCCTTCTGTGGCTTCCGTGGCACTTTTGACTTCTCTGGTTTAGCACGGATCACCTTGTGTTGTAATTACTTGTTTTCACATCTTCCTCCTGACTAATTGTAAGCTCCCTTCACTGTAAATATAATAACTACTATTTACTGAATTTATACTATGGGCAAGGCACTATTCTAAGCACTTCATGTGTTTTATATTATTTACTCCTTTTAACAATGATAACATCAATCCATTTTACAGATGAGCAAACTGAAGCACAAAGAGGTTGCACACAGAGGCTACACAGCCAAGGGTTGTAAAGATAGGATTTGAATCCGACTCCAGACTGTAGCCTCTTAGCCATTACTTTATACCTTCTCCTTAATGGCAGGGCCCATGTCTGGCTGCTTTTCTCTTATATTCTCAGAGACCAAAACGGTAACTAGTTGATAAAAGGTACATAATGGTAAGTACACAATAACACGTCCGTGGAATGAATCAGTGCATTCATGAAGAAAAACACCGATTGTTATGCAGACGGTGTATGCTGTTGCAATGTAACAGGAATATTACTGGCTCTTGATTGAAACCCTCCTGAAATTAAAATTGATACACCTAATTATTAGATTCTAATATTAGCCCTAGGTACCTGCCTCATTTGCATCTACAAATGAATATTGTCTTTGCATAAAACTCTTCGTGGTTTGTTTTTTCAGTTTAATCAACGTACACAGGGCATGCGGAGAAACACTGCTCACAAAATGGATCTTTAGAGAGAGGAGAGCTGGGTCAGAAGGTTCAACGTGAGGAAGAGTTGGGCCAGATGAGAGGATCATGCTGGGTGTGCCCCAGCTGATGTTTGCTTTGACTGATGGGGAGTTGAATTTACGTGGAGATTTGTATATCAAAAAGCACAAAAGCAAATGAACATATAACTTCTACCCTAAAATTTCCCAACAATTTGCAATTTCATTTGACATAAGCCTACCTTTAGGTAGAGCTGGTTAATGGGGATGCATACACACACTCACACATACACATCTACACATTTCTTTAAAATAAATATACTACACTTGTGAGCACAACTCTTGGAAAATGTCAAAAGTTAAGTATTGCGTTTGACATTTTCCATAGGCTTAAAAACACTCTGATTGGTTCATGAATCCTGGTTAAATTGGTTCTGCATGAGTTATTGTCAGTCTCAGTCTATGGCAGCATTGTGTGGTATCTTGGACAAAGCCTGATTGTGCCCCAGAGAGACAAGATTATCTAGTAGAATATGTCACTGGGTGACATCCAGAGGAGGGATCAGAGGATCGTTTTCTTCACTCAAAAATTGCCTGGTGTACTTTAAACAAAGCCATCAGTAATGTAGATATGTCAACATAATTTAATTTATGATCTTATAAGCTATTGCCCTGAAATCATTAAGTGGTCTAAGAAAAAACACTAGAAATGATCAGACAGTTTATCTTACAAAGGCCCTGAGACTTTTGTGACCTTATGAATACAAGTTATGGACAAAAAGAATTTTCTCCAAGGAGGTCTTAGAAACAGTATCCAATTACTCCTAAACTTCAGACTGAGATTGACGTCCATATTAAGAAAAGAGCAGAAGTAATTTCTCATATTAGAAATTGTATGAAGCTTCATGGTTATGTTTTTTTGCTTCTCTGTTAGGTCTTCTTACTCAATGAGGTTGCTATGGTTTAAAATTGGCTGTCCTTAGAAAATCAATACAGATGAGTAAGTAAATAGTAAATAGTCACATATTGGGACATAAAAATGTCTGTTTTTACTTTGGCCACTATTTATATGTGTGTGTGTGTGTGTGTGTGTGTGTGTATATATATATATATATATATGAATTAAATAATCAAGGTATACTGTTTTGTGCAATCGCCATTAAACTAACAACCTGTGTAAACTGCAAACTAGCACATCTACTGAAGCAACAAATATATGTGGGGGTCAAGTGACAGTGACTTACATGTTGTTACAAGGATGTTCACAAAGCACTTCATTTTTTCATATCCCAATCCATTTTTTTCTTATATCTGCAAACCTATATCCACCCTCCAAAAAAGTCACTCAACTGACTAAGGTAACAGATTTTACCAATTCCTTTCGCTCTGCCCTCCCCTCACAATTTTAATGGGTTTAGTGAATGAAATGGTCAGGTGTTTCTCTTCTGTATAAACAAGAACTATGCCAGCTATCCAATATGGATTTCAGGTACTACTTATTTTTTTTTAGATTAAGAAAATTTAATTGTGAAATATACATAGAACATATAAGATATATTTGGGTTTTTAAATTTTTTTTGAGTAAATGTCACTTTATATTTTTCCAGCTTTATTGAGATTTAATTAGCATATAACACTATGTAGGTTTAGGTGTACAATGTGTTCATTTGACACATTTACATACTGCAAAATGATTACCACCATAGTATTAGCTAATGCTTTCATCCACTCACATAATCACCATTTCTTTTTTGTGATGAGAACATTTAAGTTCTACTCTCTTAGCAACTTTCAAGTATATAATACAGTATTGTTAACCATATCCCCATGCTGTACATTAGCTCTCCAGAACTTATTTGTCTTATAACTGGACGTTTGGACCCTTTGACCAACGTCTCCCCATTTCCCCCATCCCCAGCCCCTAATAACCCTCAGGTGTTACATTAAAATACTTAAAACAATGAGGAAAAGTAATGAATCTGAGACACATATGAGAAGCTCACTATCACTGGGTTCTGCTTATCACGTGTGGTTTTGTAGAGTTTATATTTGTAGATTTTGTAGGATAATAAATGAAAAATAAAATTTTTCCTCTGTGATTTTATGATTCTAAGCCCTATCAACTTGAGAGTTATAAATTAATGCCTTTTGTGCTCTAAAGAACATTGGAATGATTCAAAAATAAAATTTTGCTTGTATTCTGTGCTTTGCAGTAGGTGGTTAAAACCTACATACTTTAATTTTTTGTGTATTACTCAAATTATATATATGTACTCCATATATTTAACTTAACATCATCTATTGCTAAATAATAATATCAACAACAAAATGATGGAAACTATACAATGGAAGTTTCTTTTCTGTTTTAACAGAAGTTGAAATTCAAAAAGATAACTGTATTTTAATCGTTTAGCACTTTAACCCAATTCCTTGTAGACTAGAATCTCACATCGGTGCTACAAGTGATGTTAGATGCCAATCAAGTTAAGTGCCACTATGTCACTATACAGGATGCCAGAACAACCCATTTGAGAGTACCAAGGGAACAGAAGAAACTGCCCTTTAAAAGGTTTTCAAATATGCCACTATATTTCTTTATAACAATTCAATAGTGTTTGATTGATATGGTCGTTTTTACTGTGCTGCAAGTGGACTTAACAAGAAAAGGCTGTGTCCTCTGGTGCATATCAGAAAAAATAACGAACAGCAAAACATATTTGAATATAGATAATTGGGGGAGCCACTGGGAAAAATAATAATAGTTCAGAGCAAGAATATTTTATTCTCTGAGAGGAAATTCTTTGGAAGATTAGGGGAGTGGGAAGGTAGAAAAGTCAAAGCTACTTTTTAATTATGTAAGGTATGCCTGAATCATCTTGTAGGTAACCAAACTAATGTTTCAAATTAATGGTAGAAAAACTTTTGAATATGCTATAGCTACATACTGATTAGTAAATTTCTGAATAAAGAGACCTT
Organism: Tapirus indicus; assembly: GCA_031878705.1. Lineage (NCBI taxonomy): Eukaryota > Metazoa > Chordata > Mammalia > Perissodactyla > Tapiridae > Tapirus > Tapirus indicus. The sequence goes on along the minus strand of CM062942.1, from coordinate 82,721,897 downwards.
AGAGGATTAATCAATAAGTTCATTAGACATTGCCTCTATATAAGCCACCTATAAAATATAGAAATCTCTTTGACTGATTTAGGCAAGTGCATATTAGTTAGTTATAAGGAAATTAAAGCTATAACTAAATAATTGCACTTGGACAGCATTGCATTGATCAATAATGTACAGAAACAAATCAAAAAAGCCATCATGAACCAAACCATCATCAATCAAACCAATCTCTTAAACAAGTTTCTCCCCCAACTTCCTATATAATTGTGAGACCTGGGCAGTGAGAAGTTTCCTCAGTGTGTTTCATAAGCTGTAGTAAATATTATATACACAATCACGCACTGCATAATGATGTTTTGGTCAACAATGGACCGCATTTATGACAGTGGTCCCACAAGATTGGTACCATATAGCCTAGGTGTGTAGTAGGCTATACCATCTGGGTTTGTGTAAGTACATGCTATGATGTTGGCACAGCAATGAAATGGCCTAACAACATATTTCTCAGAAGGTATCCCCGTCGTTAAGCGACACATGACTATAATGCCAATTAAATCCTAGATCATAAGCATTCTAATATACAAGCTATGTTTACTAGATACAGTTCAACTCAAATATGTCAGTTCATAGCTTAGAGCAGATGGCAACTGAACACACACAAAAAAGCAGTTTTAGCGAACTGAAAAGGGGGTAATTGAAAGCAGGGAGGACAGAAGCAACACTTAAATCACTCAGTGAAATACATTCTTGAGCAATAAGATATAACTGTACCTGGATGAGACTTCACTACAACTAACAGATCAGCTTTTCTGTAGCTCTGAGATTATTCTTTTTAAGCAAAACCCAACAATGCATCCAAGAAGCAGAGTTGATATTGCCCTGGTCTTTGTAATAGTTGATAGAATTGCTAATTAAGCATACTCAGTGTAAACTGTGCCAATTGTGCCAAGCACAAGGCCTTAGAATCAAATTAAGTTGTGAAAAGTATTGTAAGCCCCTCGTTATCTTTCTAGGCACCTTATATTGGTGACAAATCCTGTCAATATTCTTCTTCAAAGAAAAAGAACAACCCAAGAGAGTTACTATCTTTTTAAATGACCCTTATGACCTACAGTATTGGCTGAAACAAAACAAAATCCTTGGTTTATAGAGGAAAGAAACATAAAACTTGTGGGGGCCATATAGGGAGTGGGGAGAGTCATCATTCCTGTACATTCAACTGATGATTTATCTGGTACTTGGCTATTTCTGATGGACTCTCTTGTAATTTCATCCCAGATCAAGCTCCGGGCCAACCTAGTGGTGTTTCTAATCCTTACAACAACAATAAAACCAGTTTAATTCTTCCTCCGATGTCCTAGAGAGTCTGGGATCACCATATTCATTCCAGGCTTAATGTAAAGTGAGCTGTCTCTTTTAGGGAAGACCCAAGCTAGTTTATTTTTTCCAGGTTTCAGTATCAGTCCAAGAGTCAGGCTAATAGACGTGGTTCCTCTCAACTGAAACCTGATTTGACTCATACAAAAAAATAGCTGATAATTTTACCCCCAGGCAAACAATAGATGTCCTAACTGTAGGAAAGAACTTAAAAAAAAACTTGGTTGCGGATTGAACCATTAGAAATGTTGAGCCAAAATCGCATAGGTAATAAATCATAAGTTGAGTAGAATGATATCAGTCTGTGTCTATAATGGGCTGATGATAAAATCAGGTTTAAAGAGCTATGTATTAAGGTGAATTAACTAATTCAATTTTACATTTACATAGTTTACATTACACTTACTAGAAATAGTGTCAAAATTGTGGCTCTGTCATCCTTGTATAAAAATTTTAATAAATTATGCTAAATTTAAGATTACATGCACTTTAAAATTATATATATGTATGGATTAGATTTAAAAATTGATCTCAAATTATAAAGAGTAGAAGTGACAAATTGTGTATTTAAAGAATAGGTCTTATAAATTTATCACCTTATTATAATTTTGGTATATTTTTTCCAAGCTACCTTTCCACCCTAAATACATGTTTTGGGTTTTTTTTTTAACATAGCTGTAATTATACAGTATGTACACATTTGCGTTATTTTCCCATTTAATACTATATTATGCACATGTTTTGAAGTCTTCGCAAACATTATTTCCAATGGCTATGCAATATTTCATGTGGTGGATGTCATCATAGATTACTAAACAATTCCTCTATCAGTTGCTTCCAATTTTTCACTATTATAAACTACACTCTGATGATCATCATTGTGCATAAAGTATGTTGTGTTTAGGATAATTTCCAAAGCATTGTGTCCTAGAGGTGAACTTACTGAATAACAGTAATATCGTTTTTAAGAATTCTAATAGTTATTTTCAAATTGCTTTCCCAAAGTGTTTTACCAAGTTCACTTCCACTAACAGTATATAAGGAAGCCTGTTTCCACACACCTTTGCTAGCATCGGACATTTTCATTATTTTCAATGATTGCTAATTTACTAAGAGAAGATCACATTTCATTGTTTTTATGTACATACTTTATATTACTCATGAGCTCACACATTCTCTATAGATTTGTTGACTGACTCCTTATAAATTGCCATCAAGTTCAAATTTTTCTGTCCCCAGGGGATATCTCATATATGCTCATGTTTACTAGTTGCTTTTCCTTTTTTGCAACCAAGAAGTGGACTTAACAATATCTATATTTGTTGTATTTATTAATGCTGATTTGCTCTGAGGCAGGCAGACTTTAAAAAACAGCACAGTTTACTTTTTCTAACCAAAAGCACTGATACTAAATGTGCACTTGAAAACCACTTGGGAAATTTGAGCTGAAAATGTGAGTAGGGAAAGACTGCCTAGGTGAGAAAGAGGCCCCTTGGAATAGTTTAGTCTTAATGATTGCCTCCTCAAAAGGAATCTGGGGAATGCATGTGTGTGAGTGACTAGAAAGGGAAGCAGAAAAAAAAAAATGACTGAACAATTTAATTATAATTTTAGCAGCTACCAATATTAAATCAGTGGTTTAGATAAAGCCTGAACTTTTTATTTTACCCAAATTATTTCACAAGTCCCAGGGTACTTTTCATGTTATTATTGTCCCTATAGTATTTAAATTCATCATCTGGTATTTATTCGCCTTCCAGAATCACTGTCATTTGCTGTTTAGTTTAGACTCTCTTCCTGTCTGAGTCACCCAGGTGTCAGTGATAAATGCTAGCGAAATAGAGAGAGAGAAAACAGCGGGGTGAGGGACTGTTAAGACACTTAATTGACTGTTTGCCATGTATTCTAGACATGTGACAGGTAATAATTAAGACTGCTTAATTAGTTTCTGAATATTGGAATGAGAAACAGTAGTGAAACTGAATAGTACTAGTGAAAGACTGAATTACTATAATCAAAACAGTCTTTTCTTTTCTCCAGGTAAAAGACTTTCACATACAATAAGTGTACTACCTTTCTTTTTGTATAAGAGAAATGAGAGTTGAATTGCCATAGTGATTAAAACCAAAGTTCTGGCCTAATTCTTATAATTAAAGGTATTCTTTAATGTGAAAAAGGAACTTAAGAGATTAAAGCTGGAATTTCTCACATAAAGGAAAGATTGCATTGCTAGGCAAATACAGTATTTTGGGTATACTGCTGTGGGTATTTAATAATTAGATGTAAAGCATTAATGTCCACTATATGAGGTAAAACAAGAAAAATACTAAGAATAAACAAAACTGGAAAGCACGCTGTTGTGTTTCATTTCTCTTTTCTGAAATTCTGAACAGATTTTCTTAGGACAAAGACCCCCCTCCTCCAATTTACTCATTATCTCTTAAACCTAACATTAAACACATTGAGGTCCTATTTAATTAGACTATATACATCTCATGTGGCTGGGTCTACGATTTTTTTACCTTTGAATCTCCAGATTCTATTACTTACATAATATGTTTAGCAAATATCTGTACAATGGAATTTTAAGCAGCCATCAAAATGAACCAGCAACTCCAAGAAATTTCCCAGTATGTTTTCTTTCTTTCTTTTTTTTCCTGTTGTGTAATTGGAACTGTGTGTGTGCAGTTTCCCTCTTCAGGGCCAAACAGCTGGGGCTTCCCTTGCTATTAAGAGCCAGCAACTGCCAAACCCAAATTTTGAAGATTGCAAAATAGATGGAATTCTCAGGGGTGCTTTGTCCCAAAGCATGTGGAATTTGAAAGCAAAAGCAGATGGAGTCCAGGAGAAAGACAGCTTGATGATGATGATTTTAATGACTAAATGGAAATCGAATGAGGGACCATTGAAGGGTGGAGAGAGCTGGGAAACTGTCAGAGAGTCACAGAAGGAGAGAAAAGGAGAGTTTCAGAAAGTTTCTGTGAACCAGCCTAGCTTTCCTTAAGCAATAAGCCATAGGCAAGAACCATAATGCTCTAAGATCCCTGAAGCAAAAGGACAAAAGATGTGTGCACCGCCCTGATTAGTGATGGCAGGAGACACAGATGGCTGGTTAACCCGTTAGATGGTCAGGAAGGAGAGCCACCAGGGAATACGTGGCAGCTTCATGTTAGCCAAACCCAAACAGGTGGCAGACAGCTTGAGCTGGGCTCTTCTGTGTTTTGTTCCTGACTTTATTTAAAATTAAGTAGTAAAATGCCTGTTAGGCCTTTGCTTCACTTTTTTGTTTTTCCTTTGGCCCAACGTTGGCGAACAAGAGAGTGATGTCAGGAAGCTGTCTCAATTTTGCTTTGATATTTTTATATTCCCTATGTTTCTTGTGACTGTCACAGCCGTAATCTTTCTCCGAAAAATGTAATGGAAAATGTTTGGTGATGATTCAGTTAGTTCCCCCTTTAGGTGCACTGATTGCTCAACCTCAAAGCTGATCCAAGTCACCTCCATGCTAAGCAGCACAGCAGCCTGGCTCTGCAAATGTGTGAAACTCAAGGACAGCCATGTCAAATGCAGATATAATGGCAGGTGAAGTCTGTAGGTGAACACACCTGTTGTAACATCTTTGTTTATTGTTTGAAATACATAAAAAGGCCTTAGGGAATATTATCCATTAAAGGCAGACACTGGAGAGGCTGATGCATAAGATAAGTATATAACCTATGCGCTGCTCCAGGCCTTCTTTGATTTGTGGTTAATCCAATTTTTGTGGCTTGCTCAATTTTGCATTTCAATGAAAAAGTTTTTAAATACTGCGAAATAAAACAGAAGTTGTTTTTGTTGCACAAAGGCAAGGAACCAGATTTTCAATTTGAACATGTCTCTCACATCAGGTGCTTGTGACACAATATTTAACTGGTTCAGAAGAATGTGGTATAACCTTTGCTTTCTTTATAATAGAAGAAAAGGCAAAACAAGTTAGAAAAAGATGCCTGAAGTAATAGCTGTTTCTTGTGGGTCAATTTCAGACCAGAAACTGTGTGGCTATTCTGAAATGACTGGTCTTCCTAGTCCAGAAAGATATTAAGAGGTAACATGAAAGAAAAGGAGGAAAGGCTGGAGTTGTAATTACCAGGCTTCCACTCTGCTCCCGCATGCAGGTAAAGCAGGCTTCATTCATAGGAGCTCCTTTGGAGGAGTAAATTGGGGAAATGTTGGGTTAAACAAAGTTGAAGAGTCGTCTTTGCTGTGAGTCTTCTCAGAGTCTTTTATATGCTTAAGCACACTGTGAAATTTCCAAAGTGTATCCATGCAATGCTTGCTAAACTTATTCAATTATATAGAATTCCCTTGCACTTTTTGTTACAGAGCATGTCATGAGATAGTGAGCTGAGACAGAAATGCTCTTCCAGAACTGTGAGGCCGAACCGTACCGTGAATATTGAAACAGAAACTATGGGAGTAGCAGTTGAAAGCCAGGTAAGGCACAAACCTAGCGAAAATGAGGGGACCATAATAGCTTTAACTTAATAACTTTCTAACTCAACATTTCCCAATGTGTGTGGTGCAGATTTCTTGCTCTGAATGACATTATCAAATGTTGGGTAAAAGTATGATTTTGTGGTCAAATGAGTTTAGGCAAAGCCCAACTCAACAAAATTAAGCAGGTTTCTTTAAAAAGGCACCTCTTAGAACGTTTTTAAAAGCAGAGACTTCTTGGGGCAGCTACTCAGTTCACAAAAATATCCCTTGTCTGGGAACTGCCCCTATTACTCAGAAATATGTCCTCTGCAGTCACACATGTTTTGATTTCCTGGCTATAGCTGATTGGTCAAAGAATAAAATATTTGAACCTCAAAGGGCCCATAAAAATAACTGTCCTCATAGAATTTTGAGCTGAGAGATACAGAGGCTGGCATCGCTGGTGTCTGTGTCACTTAGGTGGTCCATGAGAAGTGGTTTCCAAATCTGACTTCACTTCACACTCACGTGGAAGTTATGCAAAAACACTGATTCCTGTGCCCCATCCAACATCTCTAAACCAGAATGTCTTGTACCTGATTTACACAGAAAATGTTTAATAATGATAGCTAAGAATTACTGAAGACTCACCATGCACTATATGCCAAACACTGTAGTTCTTAACAGAATTTCCAAGAGGATTTTGATAAATAAATGACGAGCAATAGGATATATTGGAGTATATGAAGAAGTCATTTGGTATAAAACTAATTCGGCCTGAACTTGTTTTTCCAAAAGGGCCTGAGGTGGCTGTTGAGCATGCATTGTACATCTGCTTTAAGTATTTACCATGTCCCAAAGACAAGAACAATACCCTTAAAGATAAGGATGTAACTTCCCCCACATTGGCATTTCCTTAAGGATAAGCATCTCTCCCTAGCAGAGGGATTGATTGCTGGCCTGCTGCACTCATCCTGTGACCACCCAGCTGGAGACCACAGACCTGCTATCTGCTGTGTTCATCAACTGCTGTGTGAAATGCCAGCAAAGCAATCTCCTGACTACTGTAAAAGGGACATTCCAATCATACGTGATGCATGCTCTTTGATGGTGTATAACCAATCTGTCAACCTCGACTTCTTTGGAGTGCTCCGTTCCTTTGTGAAAGGACTCTCCCAGGCTATCTGGTCCTCAGATCTGGCTCATAATAAACTCACCCCAATTTTGACCTATAGATTGGCTATGGATTATTTGCGTCGACAATTTTGTGCATCCCGTCCAGCACTGGTGTAAGGCTGTACATTTGGGAAGTTCTGTGAACTCTTGCTGCTGAGATGTTCAGTAGTTACTCTTCCTGAGGTTCAGTAGTTCTTTTGATTTCTGTGAATTACCACACTATCCTTCCAATAAATTCCTTTTTAGGCTTATGCCAGCTCAAATTGATTTCTGTTGCTTGCAACCAAAAGAACCTTAACTAACACAGTTTTGTGAATGTCCTAGAAGGAGATTATAGCACGCAGTGCTTCACAAACTTATTTGACTGCTGAATGCTTTTTTTCAAGGAGCTTTTTGTTACACCAGTATTCTGGCGCACATGCTTTGGGGAAGTGCTAATTTAAGGTAATTGATTTAATAGTGCTGTGAATTCTCTACACTGAATGTTAGGCCTTAAGCCCAATGTCTGGGGGTTATATTAATTGCTTTACTATGTGTTCTTAGAATTAGGGACACTCAATGGTGATATACACAATTAGATGCAAATAAATAAAGCCTTGATACTCAGTTTGGGGAATCTCTCCACGAAACAGGAAGTCAGGGCTTTCCCTCAGTGATGCAGTGCTATTTGCACATGATAAGCCTTTTCCACTCACCTACAGGTTTTACACAGAAGACCTCTCATTCTGAAATGCACCCAGAGGCAAGACCCAGAGGTTTAGTCCATGGCTAGTCATTCTACAGCTGTAAGTAAATTAAAAAAATGTGTTATTAATTGAATTGACAAAAAGCAATAATCTGCCCTTCTAAATACCTAAAAAGTTATGGAAATGCAGAAAAATAGCAGGATAAAATGCAGTGGAATAGCAGCAGATTTGGTTGAAATCCAAATTCTACCATTTATTAGTTCTGTCACTTTGAATGAGGCCTTTTACTTCTCTAAGCCTATTTACTGTTCTATAAAATGGAGGCAATAATTCCTCCTATGTTTTTTGGTTAAGACTAAATGAAATAATAGTCATTATAATAGTAGTTACTGTTTATTAATATATTTCTACATGCCAGGCACTGTGCTAAGCCCTTTAAACTGATTGCCTTATTTAATTTTCTAAACAGTCCTGTGAGATGATTATTACTCATTTGTCCATCTTGTGGGTGAGGAAACCTAAGCTCAGAAATATTAAGAGCATTGCCTAGGGTTGCTAAGTAAACAGAAGAGTTAGGATACAAACCTAAACAGCTGGCCTTCAGTGCCTATGTATTGTAAGCACTCAGTCTTTAACTCTTGCCTCCAGGAAGCTTTGTCCTTCCCTTTGACTAATCAGCCATACAGAAACATGTTGTCATGGCAACATGTTTAGATTGTGAAAAAAAGTTTATTAATCTGTATGGATGACACTGGTGAATTCTTACCTCTATTCTTGGTCAAGTTAGGCATCTTTGAAAGGATGATTTCAGGGAAAGAGGATTGAATTACCAAGAGAATCACAGTAAAACAAGGAAAGTTGACTGGAGCACCTGCATCCTAGAAAGAGAGCTGAAGGAGGGGTAGAATTTGAATGGGGTTAGTGAAGGAATGTCCTTTGATTTAAAGGTTTTAACAAGAGTAAGTATATGGATTGGTGAGAAAAAATAGGCTACCAGGAGCAGAGATAAAATCTGAGTAGTTCAAAGTCTGAGTGGCAAGAATGAGCAAACTGGTTTGTTTGGATGAAGGAGATTTAGTTTACAAGGCAGAAGAACAAAACGGATAGCTAAATTGAGAAATGGTGCAGGGGTAAAGTGCCCCCCACTTTTTCATATGGAAGCTACCATTTATTGAATGGAGTGTGTGAGGCACCACCCTAATCATTCTACTTGTATGAAATCATCTGATGCTCATAAGAACCCTTTGAAGTTAGCACGATTATTAGATGTATTTTACTGTTGAGGAAAATGAGAAACATAGAAGTTCAATAACTTAACAAGGTTACTAGGAAGTGGAAGAGCCAAAATTCAAAGCCAGGAAATTGAGCTTCAGATTCTATGATCTTTACCAGTATGCTCTACCACTTTATAACCTGGATTGGCTTTATGATGTTACTCCCTTTCTCGTAAAACTAAAGTAATTTCTTATTACTTTTATTAGCAAATTTACATTCTTCTGCCTGATCTTTAGGGACCTCTATCAACTTGCAACTCTTGATCATCAACATATTTTTCATCGCTCTCCCTGAATGAACCCTCCTCTATTATAGGTAAATTAATGTTTCCCTGCATGGAATGCCCTCTCTTTGCTGATCCATTGTCTCTGAACTCCTTTAAAATTCAGCTCAGAAAATTTAGCTATTACCTCCAAGAAGTTCTCTCTGACTTTTTCCATTGAATATCAATTCTAAATTACTCTTTTTCCTCACAAAATGTATTAACTCAGTGAACATTGATTATTTTGCCCTTAATAACCTTACTCGATAAGCGATATTGAGTCTGTGTGGTTTTGAGCATGTGTTTTTCTGCTAAATGTATTATTAGCTCCTTGTGATCAAGTAGTGTATCTGTATATAATATCTATTCATTTGATGTTGACCACACAGAATAGGTGGAGATAGTAGGATATAAGTAGCAAAAATAGTAGGAAATAAGTTTCATTTCTCACCATCTGTCCAGAAATAGGTTTATTTAAAAACTCCATTTTTCTCTGATAGAAGCTTAAGTTCAGACTGTTAATATTTTTTTCCCAAAGAGAAAGTAATAGTAATGTTGTGAAGATTGAGACTTATTTTCCTACTTGTAAAAATCAAATCATTGGCTCAAGAAAGAACAGAACTTCAGTTTCACAATAAGTGTTGATTAATCATGCCTTTTTTTAAAACAAAGGTTTTAATTATACAGGCCCTACAGAGATTGTTTATTTCATAATTACTGAAAAATGGCAAGTATCCCACATAATACCCTTTCCTTCTGAATATGGAAATGCACTTGAATAAGTGCAGATATTTGTTTGGCGACCAAACAATGGAAAAGATTCCCATTTGTGCTTAGTGGAATGGAATCAGTTGGCACTCACTAATTCAGCCAAGGTTCTCTCTGCTAATGGCAAAACATGCCTGTCCCTGTAGCTAAACAAACACTGGATTATTCATTTTCCTTTTGGCAAATGCCAGAGTGGAAATGCCCACGATACTTGTTGTTTATCATGAAGGACTGTTGGGGGAGATCCCTCGGTAAAAGGAAAACTCTACAAGCCAAGATAATAAGAATAAATTTAAATGCTGTGGAATTCTTTGTGTGTGTGTGTGTGTGTCTGTGTCTGTGTCTGTGTTAATGTGTATCTAAGGCTTTATGTGGTTTTCTCTGAATACTCTGTGTTTCTGTGGAGTCTTTCTTTTGTGGGACTCCAAGCTCAGATTAAAGGAACTAACATAAGTGAGTGACCCAGTGTTTACTCAGTGTCCAGATAGTGCATGGCTCTTTTTTGGATCTTTAAAGTTACATAATAAAGACTACCCATGGTTTCTGCCCTCAAAAATCTTGTCCTTAAATAGATATACAATCATTTAACTATCTAGGTGAAGTAGTTGTGAATAAAAAGAATGTGTAAACTATGTAGACAAGGGCAGAAGAGATGATTGAGATTTATTCGACATTACAGAGGAAGAGTTAAAACATACATAAGTCTTTGTTTCCAATTAGTTCATTTGATTGAAGCAAGGTATTAATGATGACAAAGTGTAATGGAATCAGAAATCAAGTAGGAGTCTGAAGACTTGAGTTCTAGTTTCAGGGCTACAATTAACTAGCTGTTTGACATGAGCAAGGGGATCAGTCTTGCCACCCTCACAAACAGAAGTATATATTTGTGAAAATGCTGTTCAAACTTTATTAGTAATATTCTTTAAAAAAAAAAACACTTTATTGAAGTGTGATTGGCATACAAAAAGCTGTACATATTTAATGTATACAACTGATGAGTTTGGAGGTAAGTATACACCTGTGAAACCATCGCCTCCATCAATGCCATAAACATATCTATCACCTCCAAAAGTCTCCTCCTGCCCTGTTTATTTTTTTGTGATAAGAACATTTAACATAAGATCTACTCTCTTAGCAAATTTTATGTATACAGTACAGTATTGTTAACCACAGGCGTTACGCTGTAGAGTAGATCTCTAGGATTTATCTCGCATTACTGAAACTTTGTACCCTTTGACCAACACCTCCCCATTTCCCCTACCTTTAGCCCCCAATATCTAGCATTCTACTCTCTGCTTGTATGAGTTTGACTATTTTAGAGTTCTTATATAAGTGGAATCATGCAGTATTTGTCCTTCTGTAAGTGGCTTATTTCACTTAGCATAATGTCTTCAAAGTTCATTTGTGTTGTCACAAATGGCAGGATTTCTTTCTTTTTTTTATAGATGAATAACATTCCATTGTATGTAAATACCACATTTTTTTAATCCATTCATTCACCGATAGACATTTTGATTGCTTCCGTGTCTTGGCTATTGTGAATAATGCTGCAATGAACATGGGAGTGCAGATATCTTTTTGAGATCCTGATTTCAATTCCTTTGTATATATACCCAGAAATGGGATTGCTAGAACATATGGCAGTTCTAGTTTTAACTTTTTTAGAACCCTCCATAGTGTTTACCATAGTGGCTGCACCAACTTACAGTCCCATGAACAGTGCACAAAGGAGGCAACCTGTGGAATGGGAGAAAATACTTGCAAACCATATATCTGATAAAGGGTTAATATCAAAAATACATAAGGGACTCCTACAACTCAATAGTGAAAAAACGAATAACCCAAATAAAAATAGGCGAAGGACCTGAACAGACATTTCCCCAAATAAGACAAACAAATGGCCAGCAGGTATATGAAAAGGTGGTCAACATCACTAATCATTGGAGAAATGAAAATTAGAACCATAACAAGATATCACCTCACACCTGTTAGGATGGCTGTTATCAGACAAGCAAGACAAGTGTTGCCGAGGATGTGAAGAAAAAGGAATCCTTGTAATATTTTTAAGACTAGCCAAAAAACATGAAAAATATGGTTTTAGAAAAGGGATATCACAGGGCCAGAGACTTGAGATGACTCATTTCTCCCTTATTTGTTTTTCAGAACACAAAAAAGTTAGAGATACTGGTCTTTAAAAGAGGAGTCAATTTCATCATGTTGGTTATATCTCATAAAGGACAACTCATTACTACCTGTGACTGGGGCAAATTACTTAACCTCTCTAAACTTCAAGTTCCTCTTCTGTAAAAACAGGGATGAGGACTAAATATAATTATGCACATAAAACTTTTAACACAGTGTTTGTATATAGTAAGGACTCAATAAATAAATGCTAGAGGCACTGGAGTATTAAGAATAAGGCCACTACAGTCAGACTACTTGGGTTCAAATCCTAGATTTCCTATTTATTCACTGTGTGACCTTGAGCAACTAATTTAACCTTGCTAAACCTAAATTTTTTCTTCTGCAAAACAGAGATGACGATATCTACTTTATACAGTTATTGCAAATATTAAATATAATGAGATGTGTAAAACAAGCCCTGGCATATAAAGTTCAATAAATGTAATTCATTCATTCAACAGATGTTTATGAAGCGTTTACCATATGGCTGTCACTGTTCCATGTTCTGGGATACAGTGGTGAACCAAGACAGAAAACAATCCTTGCCTCCATAGACCTCCTATTCTGACTGGGAAGACAGACAATACATAAGCAAACAAATTCTATCAGAAAAAAGTGCCATGCAGAAACTAAAGCAGAATAAGTGATGAGAGAGAGACTGTAGGGGCAGGAGCATGCTATTTTGCTTAGAGTTCTTTGGAAAGGCTTCTTTTCTAAGGATGTAGCACTTGATCAGAGACATGGAAGATGCCAAAGCAGATAGCCATGTAAAGATCTGTAGGAGGAGCATTTCATGCAGAGAGAGCAGTCAGTGTAATGTTCGTAATAGGGCAAGAATAATCTTAGAGTCTCTAGGAAGAGCAGAGACATCAGTGTGGCTGGAAAAGAGTGAGTGAGCAGGGAAAGAGAAGTAGGAGATGAGGTCAGATCAGATAGGTAGGCAAGGGCCAGATCATGCTATTATCATTGTTAAGCTGAAGCAGATTTGATCATTGAAGTAATGCTTTATCCCTTTTAGCAAATCCTTGTGAGATCCTATGAAGCAGAAACTTCTTACGGTAATGATAATAGTAGCAATAATGGCTGACTTTTTAATTTGACCTTTTACAAAGAGATTTTCACACACATGATTTCATTTACTCTTTACAACAACCCCATAAGTTAGATAATTATTAGTATCTTTCTTTTGAGGAGACAGGTTTACAGAGGGTAAAGTCCTTGTGCAGTCACATGGCAAAGTATGTGGGAGACATAGGGCTAAAAGTCTAACTCTAGATTATTGCTTTATTTATATTATGCCTTTCTGTCTTGTTGACCGGGTGACAAAAGTGATCAACAAGAGAGGATCTGATTTAGCAAGGAAATAGAGGTCAGCTCCACAGCTACAAATAGAACTCAGGATCCTGTTTTCATTCCCTTAATATAACCAACATCTGAATTCACGGCGCCTACTTGCTATTGAAGAAAGAACTATTTGCTCTTAGTACTTGTGAATTTCATAAATAAAATTTAAGTGTAAATCAGTAACTTCGAAGAGTCAGTACAAATTCATAATAGTTGGACCTTGCTTTTAGTATGATCAGATTCTGTAAGAAGTGAGTATTGCTTACTCTCACCCTCTGGTGCTTTCCATTAGTTCAAGGATAAAGTAGACTTATGAGGGACAACATCTGAATTTCATTGAACAAAAAGATAATCTCATTTAGGAAGAATGATACATTTCAAACATGGAGATGCTGGAGCTTGGCGCCAATCCATTCTATATATAACATTTATTAAGATGTATCAAATGCTGACCAAGTTTATCGTGAAACAGAAGACACAAAATCAGGCAATTACTTTGTCTTTTGCTTAGCTATTTCTGATGTTGTTTTCTAAGGCAAAAAAGTCAAATGATACACAGTTAATTGTAAAATAGAGCAAAAATTAAAAAGAAAAGGAGCTATATGGTCTACTCAAGAATCAATTTTTCTTTTTCTCATTTCTTTTCTTTCGCTTATCCTTTGCTCTCTGACATTCCAGAAGCCAATTTTGTTATGGTTGCCTTTGTCTGCTCTGTGCCCCCAGATAAGACAATCCGGCTAGCAATCTTAATCATATTAATGCTCTGCTGATATTTTCCAAAGGGACCTAGTTTGCTATTTTTGAACTGTATTGCACTAAGCTGATTAGCCTGTTGACATACCTGTTGATGAGTCTGGTCAATAACATTATTAGGTATGGTGGGAGACACAATGAAATTCATACTTAGTTTCTGTCCTCAAAGTGAACGCAATCCAATTAGGGAGGCCAAACGTGTAAATAAAAGTTGACTAAAATATAAGCGGTTATACAATAAATTTCCAGTCAGATACATAGTCTTAAACCTCAGACTCTTTTTGGCTTTCTAGAAATCCCTATTGCAAAAAGTCTGTCTTAAAATCCTTTACAAGTGACCTATAATAATACAAGTGGATGCTGAAAGTTCTCTAGCATCCTAAACTTGATGAATTATCTGTCTTTTGAATCCTAATCAGAGTGTCTGAATAGTGATTGACTCAGAGAGGTGACTTTTCTTATATATGGGAATGTGCAGAGCTAGTAAGTTTTATTGCCTATTCAACACTATAGAAAGGATATTAGGACACTATTTTTCATTGAATAAGATTAGAAGTGGTGCTTGAGGGTCACTAAAATATTACTGTATCTATGTTCGTTTGGAGACAAGTAAGTTTCTGTGGTCTGGTCTGAGGACCTAACCGTCATCTATAACATTGTTTCTCAAAGCATTGTGGATCACTCGCATCAAAATCACCTTCAGCATTTGTTAGATTACAAAACCCTGAACTCCAGCTCATACCTACTAAATCTAAATATCTGGAGGTGAGGTTCAGGAACCTGTATTTGTAACAAGCTCCCCATCTCCAGGTATACCCCAAAAGTTTGGAACCACGTTTAAGACATAACTGTAGTCTTTACAGAGCAATAAATTACATTCTAAAAAACATTGCCAATTTTGGATATACAGTTATTAGTAATTGAGAGAGGCCCATATTCCTTTCCTGAGACAACAAGAAATGTTTTCCCATTGTCTTCTTTTTTCTTTTTTTTTTCATTTTATTGTGGTAAAATGTAAAGAACATTAAATTTGCCATTTTAACCATTTTTAAGTGTATAATTCAGTGGTGTTAAATACATTCACAGTGTTGCACAACCATCACTATGATCTATTTCCAAAATTTTTCATCACCTCAAACAGAAACTCTGTATTCATTAAGGAATGAGTCCACATATTCCCTTCCACCAAAGACCTCATAACCTCTAATCTACTTTCTGTCTCTGTGAAATTGCCTATTCTAGCTATTGCATACAAGAGAAATCATACAATATTTGTCCTTTTATTTCTGGCTTATTTCGTATAGCATAATGTTTTCGAGGTTCATCTGTGTTGTAGCATGTATCAGAACTTTTTACTTTTTATGGCTAAATAATATTTAATTGTATGTCTACACCATACTTTATTTATCCATCTATCTGTTTATGAACACTTGGGTTGTTTCTACATTTTGGCTATTGTGAATAATGCTGCTGTGAACATTAACACACAAGTATCTAAGTCCCTGTTTTCAGTTATCTGGGGGTATACATCTAGGAGTGGAATTCCTGGGTCGAAAAGGATTTCTATGTTGAACTTTTTGAGGAACTGCAAATTGTTTTGCATACTGGCTGCACCATTTTATATTCCAACCAACAATGCATGAAAGTTCCAATTTCTTTGCATCTTCACCCACACTAGTTGTTTATGTTTTTTGGATAATAGCCCTCCTAGTAGGTTTGAAGTGGTATTTATATAGGTTTTGATTTGCATTTTCCTAATGACTATTGATACAGACATTTTTTTCATGTTCCTATTGGCCATTTGTATATCTTCTTTGGAAAAATATCTCCAAGTCCTTTACGCATTTTTTTTTCTGCTGAGGAAGATTCACCCTGAGCTAACATCTGTTGCCAATCTTCCTCTATTTTGTATGTGAACCACCATCACAGCATGGTCATGGACAGACCCGTGGTATAGGTCTGCACCCAGGAACCAAACCTGGGCCGCCAAAGCGGAGCCTGCCAAATTTAACCACTAGGCAACCAGGGCTGGCCAATTTGTACATTTTTTAATTGGGTTATTTGTTTTTTGTTGTTGAGATGTAGGAGTTCTTTATATAATCTGAACATTAAACCATTATAAGGTGTATGATTTGTGAATATTTTCTCTTATTCTCTGGGTTGTTTGCTAACTCTCTTGGTAGTGTCTTTTCAGGATCAAAAGTTTTTAATTTTGATGAAGTCCAACTTACCTGTTTTTACTTTTGTTGCTTATGCTTTTGGCATTTTATTTAAGTCACCATTGCCAATCCAAGGTTGTACAGATTTGCTCCTATGTTTTCTTCTAAGAGTTTTGCAGTTTTAGCTCTTAAATTTATATCTTTGACTTAATTTTAGTATATGCTCTAAGGTAAAGGTCCAACTTCATTCTTTTACATGTGGATATTCAATTTTCCTGACACCATTTTTTTAAGAGATTGCTTTTTTTTTTTTTCTATTGAATAGTCTCGGCTTCCTTGTCAAAAATCAATTGACCATAGATGTATGGGTTTATTTCTGGCCTCTCAATTTTATTCCGTAAGTCTGTATGTCTATCCTTATGCCAGTGCCACATTGCATAGATTACTGTAGCTTTGTAGTAAGCTTTGAAATCAGAAAGTGTAAAACCTCCAACTTTGTTCTTCTTTTTCAAGATTTTTTTGACTATTCTGTGTCTCTTGTAGTTCCACATGCATTTTAGAATGGGTTTATCCATTCTTGCAAAATATGCTACTGATATTTTATTGGGATTGCATTGAATCTGTGGATCATTTTTGGTAGTACTGTCATCTTAACAATTTTAAGTCTTCTGGTCCATGGTTACAGGCTGTCTTCCATTTATTTAAATCTTTAATTTCTTTCAGCAGTGTTTTATCGTTTTCAGTGCATAAGTCCTAAGCCTCTTCGGTTAAATTTATTTCTAATTATTTTATTCTTTGATGCTATTTTAAATGAAATTCTTTTCTTAATTTCCTTTTCACATGATTCATTGATAGTGTATAAAAATACAGCTGATATTTGCATGTTGGTTTTTTATCCTGCGACATTGCTGAATTTCTTATTAGCTCTAACAGTTTGTTGTGCGTGTGTGGACTTGCTAGGGTTTTCTGTACCTAAGATCATGCCATCTGGAAATGAGATACTTTTACTTCTTCCTTTCGAATTTTGATGCCTTTTATTTCCATTTCTTGCCTAATTGCTCTGGCTAGAACTTCTAGTACTATAGATTTGAACAGAAATGGCAAAAGTGAGCATCCTTTTCTTGTTCCTTATCTCAGGAAAAGAGTTTTCAGTATTTCACCATTGAGTATGATGTTAGCTGAGGGATTTTCATATATGACCTTTATCAAATTGAAGAAATTCCCTTCTGTTCCTACTTTATTGGGTATTTTTATCATGAAAGGGTGGTGGGTTTTGTCAAATGCTTTTTTTGCATCAGTTCAGGTGATCATGTAGGTTTTCCCCATCATTCTATTACATTAATGTGGTGTTATTTATCGATTTTTGTTTGTTGCAACATCCTTGTATTTCTGGAATGAATCCCACTTGGTCATTGTGTATAATCTCAGTAATATGCTGCTGAATTTGGTTTGCTAGTGTTTTGTTGAGGAATTTTGCATTTATATTTTTAAGGAATATTGTTCTGTAGTTTTATTTTCTTTTGTGTTTTTTTTTTTTTTTGTAGGCTTTAGTATCAGGGTAATGCTGGTCTTGTAGAATGAGTTAGAAAGTGCTCCTTCCTCTTTATTATTTTGCAAGAGTTTCAGAATCATTAGTGTTAATTCTTCATTGAATATGTGGTGGAATTCACCAGGAAAGACTTCTGGTCCTGGGCTTTTCTTTGTTGGGAGGTTTTGGATTACTAATTCAATCACCTTATTTGTTATTGGCCTGTTCAGATTTTTTATTTCTTCCTGATTCAGTCTTGATAAGTTGTGTGTTTCTAGGAATTTGTTCATTTGATCTAGGTTGTCTAGGTTATCCAATTTGTCGGCATATAATTGTTCATAGTATTCTCTTATAATCCTTTTTTAATTTCTAAATGTAAGTAAGAATGTTCCCTCTTTTTATTTTTTTTTTCACTTTTTACAAAACCTCTATTAGGTAGAAATTCTAATGAATTTTTATTTTTTTTAATTTTTACCTTTTGACTCCATTCACCCATTTCTCCCACCCCCTAGACCCTCCTCTGGCAACTACCCATCTTTTCTCTGTATCTATCAGCTCATTTTTTTTCAGATTCCACATATAAGAGAAATCATACAGTATTTGTCTTTCTCTGTCTGACTTATTTCACTTAGCATAATGCCCTCAAAATCTATCCGTGTTGTCATGAACGGAAGGATTTCATCTCTTTTTTATGGCTAAATAATGTTCCATTGTATATATATATATATACCACAATTTCTTACCCATTCATCCATTGATGGACACTTAGTTGCTTCCATGTCTCGGCTATTGTAAAGAATGCTGCAATAAACATGGGAATGCATATATCTTTTCGAGTTAGTGTTTTCATTTTCTTTGGATAAATACCCAGAAGTGGAATTGCTGGATCATATGGTATTTCTATTTTTAATTTTTTGAGGAACCTCTATACTGTTTTCCATAGTGACTGCACCAATTTACATTCTCACCAATGGTACACAAAGGTTCTCTTTTCTCCCCATCCTCACCAACCCTTCTTATTTCTTCTCTTTTTGATAATAGCAATGGGCATGAGGTGATACCTCATTGTGGTTTTGATTTGCATTTCCCTGATGGCTAATGATGTTGAGCATCTTTTCATGTACCTGTTGGCCAACTGTATGTCTTTTTTGGAAAAATGTCTATTCAGATCTTCTGCCCATTTTTTAATTGGATTGTTTGGTTTTTTGCTATTGAGTTGTATGAGTTCTTTATGTATTTTGGATATTAGTCCCTTATCAGATATATGATTTGCAAATATTTTTTCCCATTCAGTAAATTGCCTTTTCATTGTGTTGATGGTTTCCTTTGCTGTGCAGAAGCTTTTTAGTTTGATGTAGCCCCACTTATTTATTTTGGCTTTTGTTGCCAAAAGCAAAAGCTTTTGGTGTCAGATTCAAAAAATCATCACTGAGACTTATGTAAAGAAGGTTACTGCCTGTGTTTTCTTCTACGAATTTTGTGGTTTCATGTCTTGCATTCAAGTCTTTAATCCATTTTGAGTTAATTTTGGGGTATGGTGTAAGATAGTGGTTGAGTTTCATTCTTTGGCATGTGGCTGTCCAGTTTTCCCAACATCATTTCTTGAAGAGACTGTCCTTTCCCCATTATATATTCTTGGCTCCTTTGTCATAAGTTAATTGACAACATATGAATGGGTTTATTTCTGCATTCTGAGAATGTCCCCTCTTTCATCTCTGATTTTAGTAATGTGAATCTTCTCTCTTTTTTTCTTAGCCAAACTAGCTAAAGGTTTGTCAATTTTATAAGTCTTTTTAGAGAACTAACTTTTGGTTTTGTAAATTTTAAATTATTTTTCTGTTCTCTATATTTTTTATCACAGCATTAATCTTTATCATTTTCTTCCTTCTGCTAGTTTTAGGATTAGTTTGCTCTTCTTTTTCTAGTTCCTTAAGATATACAATTAGGTTATTGATTTATTTCTTCTTTTTTAATATGGTTGTTTACAGCTATAAATTTCCCTCTAAGCACTGTTTTAGTTGCACCTCATAAGTTTTATGTTGTATTTTTGTATTCCTGCATCTCAAGGCATTTTCTAACTTTCCTTTTTCTTCTTTGACCCTTTGGATTTTTAAAAGTGTGTTGTTTATTTACCACATATATGTGAGTTTTCCAAGCTTTCTTCCATTGTTTATATCTAGTTTTATTCTATTGTGGTTGGAGAAGATACTTTGTATGATGTCAATTTCTTAAAATTTATTAAGACTTGTTTTGTGGCCTAGAACATGGTCTAATCAAGAGAATGTTCCATGTACACTTATAAAAAAATGTATTCTGCTGTTGTTGCGTAGAATGTTCTGTATATGTCTGCTAGGTCTAATTGGTTTATAGTGTTTTCCAAGTTCTGTAATACTTTATTAACCTTCTGCCTAGAAATTTAATTCATTATTGAAAGTAAGACATTGAGGTATTGAATTTTTGTTATAAAACTATATGTTTTCCTTCAGTTCTGCCAATTTTTGCTTCATATATATTGGGGCTTTGTTGTTAGGTGCATATATGTTTATCTGTGTTCTATCTTATTGACAGATTAAATTTTTATAATACATATTATCCTTCTTTGTCACTTGTAACCTTTTTCACTTGAAATCTATTTTGTCTGATAATAATATAGCTATTCCAGCTGTCTTTTGGTTACTATTTGCATGGAATATCTTTTTCCATCCTTTTACTTTCAACCTCTTTGTGTCTTTCTATCTTAAATAAGTCTCTCATAGACAACATATAGATGGATCATGTTTTTTAATCCATTCTGCCAATCTCTACTTTCTAATTGGAGAGTTTAATCCACTTACTTTTAAAATAATTACTGATAAGGAAGGAATTACTTCTGCCATTTAGCTGTTTATTTTCTGCATATCTCCTATGCTCTTTTCCCTCAATTTCTCCATGAATGCCTTTTTTGTATTTAGCAGATTTTTTTGTAGTGTATAATTTTGACTCTCTTCTTCTTTGCTTTACTGTATATTTTCTAGTTATTTTCTTAGTGGTTAATTAGGGATTACAATTAACATCTTACACTTATAACAACCTAATTTGAATAATACCAACTTAGTTTCAATAGTATACAAACACTCTCCTCCTGTACACCTCCATTCCTCCCCCTTTATATTGGTGTTGTCACAGATTACATTTTTATAGATTGTGTTGTCATTAACAAAGATTAATAATTACTGTTTTATACATTTAGCTTTCAAATAAGCCAAAAAGAGGAATTATAAATTAAAAGTACAGAAATACTGGCTTTTATATTTAGGTATGTTGTTCTCTTTGTCAGTGTCCTTTATTTCTCTATGTGGCTTTGAGTTGCTGCCTAGTATCCTTTCATTTCAGCCTGAAGAACTCTCTTTGGCATTTCTTGTAGGGCAGATCAACTATTAACAAACTCCGTTAGCTTTTGTTTGTCTGGAAATGTCTTAATTTCACCTTCATTCTTGAAGGATAGTTTGCCAGATATAGAATTCTTAGCTGACTGGTTTTTTTTCTTTCAAGCCTTTAAATATATCATCTCACTGCCTTCTGGCCTCCATGGTTTCGATGAGACAACAGCTGTTAATCTTGAGGATTCCTTGTATATGATGAGTCAATTCTCTCTTGCTGCTTTCAAGATTTTCTCTTTGACAGTTTGTCTGTAATGTGTCTCTGCTGGGGAACTTTTGAGACTTTCCTACATGGAGTTCATTGAGCTTCTTGAATGTATAGATTGAAGTCTTTCATCAAATTTGGGAAGTTTTGGAGCATTATTTCTTCAACTATTCCTTCCATTGCTTTCTCTCTTCTTCTGGGACTGCCATATACATATGTTGGTCTGCCTGATGGTGTCCCACAGATCCATCAGGCTTTGTTCACTTCTCTCATTCTTTTCTCTTTCTGCTATGCAAACTGGATACGTTCAATTGTCCTATCTTCAAATTCACTTATTTTTCCTTATTGCTGCTCAAATCTGCTGTTGAACCACTTTAGTAGTTTTTACATTTCAGTTATTGTACTTTTCAGCTCCAGAATTTCTGTTGAGTTTCTTTTTGTAATTTGTATCTCTTTACTGATATTCTCATTTTGTTCATATATCATTTTACTGGTTTCTTTTAGTTCTTTTTCATGGTTTCCTTTAGCTCTTTGAGCATATTTGAGACATTTGATTTAAAGCCTAGTCAGTCCAACGTTTGAGCTTCCTCAAGGATGATTTTTGTCGTTTTGTTTTTTCTTTGAATGGGCCATACTTTCCTATTTCTTTGTATGCTTAATGATTTTTTGTTGTTGTTGAGAACTGGACTTTCAAATATTATAATGTGGTAATTCTGGAAATCAGATTTTCTTCCTTTCCCAGAGTACACAATTCTGTTTGTTGAAAGCTTAGCTTGTGTTTAGTCAGTGCTTTGACTAAGATTTACTTGAATGCCAGCAGTTGAAAACAAAAGAAAAATCCTCTCCCAGTCTTTGCAGATTGGCTCTGTGGTGGGCACTCATTTAACACTTAGCCAGGCTATTTATAATTCTGCCTCAGCCTTCACTTCCTGCTTGCACTGAGCCTTTAGATCAACCAGTAGTGAAAGTTTAGGGTCTTCCCAGGTCTTTTCTGAGTATATATCCTTTCCTGGTCATGAATATGGCTTTCTAAATTCTCCAATATACATGAACACTTTTGAATGCCCTAATTTCCCAAAGTAACTCTCTCCCTGGCTTTTTCTCTCAAGCTTTAGATTGTGTATGTTTGTCTTGACTTTAATCTTTTGCCACAAGTGGTTGCATGTTTTTTGTTAGCCTTACAATATTTTTGAACAATACCTGCTGCTTTTCCAGCCTGAATGAATTCCACATCAGGCAAAACAGAGATGATGGCCTCCAGACAGGTTATAAGAGACATTCATTATAGTTTATGTAAGGGCTGCTCTGCTCCCTCTGGAATCAGGGCCAGAGTCCCACACTAGGAACATAGACTGCCATCTTCAAGACTGCCACTGAGCTGGGGAGGAAGTGAGGCAAGAGCAAGCAAAAATGCCACACATTTTTCCTATAGTTTTTAAGTTGCCTTTTTCTTGATTTATCATTTTCTTGGTTACTGCAAACCTTTGACTATTTTCCAGAGTTCTGACAACTTTGATTCCAACAGTTTCTGGTTGGTTCTTTTTCAATGTTTTTGTGGAGGCACAGAGGTTTGAAGCTGCCAACTCTACCATTTTGCTGATGTCCTTCCTATTGCTTTCTGAAAAGTAAATTCCATACATAATTTCTCATATCATTATAAAATATTTGAAGAAGAGTACTTTCTACTGATACACGAATTAGACAGAAATATCAAATGAGACAGAATACTAAGTTCAGAAATAGACCCAAATAAATACAAGAAGTTAATATATAATAAATTTGGCTTTTTGAATCAATGGAGGAAAGATGGATAATTAAATAAATGGTATTGTCAAAATTGGTTATTAATGCTGGCAGAAGACAAAATTAAAACACTAACTCATAACTTACAACAATATAAATTCAAGGTAGATCAACGATTAAAACACACACCAGATGTAGATATGAGCGGTATTAGGAAAATCTAAAGTAAGACATATGATAATAGAAATGGCTTAGAAAGCAGACTCTTAGTGTATAATTCTGGAAATGGGGTCACTCATTGATCAGTCAACAATAAGAACCCCATTACTGGGGAAAGTAAAGTGATTACTGTCAGCAGCTGTAGAAATCACAATTACCAAGACTCTCACCTGTGTTGGATTGGGATGAAGTATAAGTGGAAAAGGAAGAGTATACTAAAAATCAAGCATCTGTTTTTCCTGAAGCTTCAAGAGAATCTAGGGTGTTAAGATTCCTCATATGGAGGTGGGAAGGCCAATTTTATGTTAGTGTTAATTCCAGACAGGAAGAACCACTGATCCTTCGGATATGAAGGGGATCTGATATAAGTAATTTGCCACAAAGCGGCTGATTGGATATTACCAATTCAGGGGTTCAGCATTAATCTCTGCTGACATTCAGACAGGTTAGACACTCAGCAGAGATAGTAGCTAGATCACACATGTGAGAAGTCATGCTATTGGGCCCATGTAGAACCTCCATCTCCGCCATCACGGTTGCTCTGTTCGTGTGCCCAATATGCAACAATTGGGGTGGCCAAGAACAAAAGATGGCTGATCTCCACTGGATGAGTTATCCTATCACCTGGTTGTTCAGTGCTTCTCTGTAGCAGACACTCTCTAGTGGACATTAACACAAAATGCAAAGTTTCACCCGAGTTATTCCCACTGCTATAGGTCCATTAAAATGTCTACTTCCAGGACTTTTTGTTTCTGAGCTTCCAATCTTGCTTCTTCCTTATCTCTAACCAACTGGACATGTTACTGACCACTGGCCATGTGTCTATGAATCCTTATCTCAGGCCACTTCTCCCTCTGTTGACAGTAACCATGGGAGATTCGGGGATATTTAATCTTTGGGGAGATTTCTCTCACCACTCTCCTATAAAAATCACCCCTAAGTGATGCTGTAATGCAGCAGAATTGTTTGCTTGCACCAACATAGTGAACTGTCTCACCTATGAACTGGACTCAAGAAGTATTGGGCTTATATAGTCACAATAACACTTGAACAATATGGAATCAATAGTAAATATAAGGATTGTAGAGTTGGCTTATTTTTGTTTATTTTCTTGAATACATACAAAGAGAATGACAGGCCCAGGTCAATCAATTAACAACGCAGAACACACACAGAATTCAGAAGGCCACCACTTTAGTTTCATAAGTCTGCCATTACACATTACCACAATCTGAGAATAGGAATCTATTCTCTCGCAGTTCTCGAGGTCAGAAGTCTGAAATCAAGGTGCTGGTAGGGTTGAATCCTTCTGGAGGCTCTAAAGGAGAACCATTCCATACTTCTCTCCTAAGTTCTGGTGGTTGCCAGCAATTCTTGGCATTCTGTGGCTTGCAAATGCATCACTCCAATCTCTGCCTTTATCTTCCGTGGCCTTTCCCTCTGGTGTCTCCGGGATTTTTCCTTTTCTGTATTTTATAAGTATATTCATAATTGGATTTAGGGTCCACCCTAAATCTAGGATGATCTTATATTGAGATCTTTAGTGTAATTACATCTACAAAGACCCTATTTCTATATAAAGTCACATTCACAAGTACCAGGGTTTAGGACTTGGACATATCATTTGTGGCCACTATTCAACCCACTACAGTCACCATGGCAGCATTTAAAGAGACCCTCATCTCCTACAGTCATAGGGCAGACTGCTAAAAATCAAATCTAGGATTTAATTGTAAGGATAGCAGAGATACAAAAGAGACTGAATATGCATCTTGACAGGTCTCCTATGCTCAAATCAGGGCCCTGATAAGGATCGAGTGGGACCCTGAGACCTGTGATGTGGAATTTTCAGTGGATGCATTTGAGAAAAGGATGGAGCTAAATGAAAAAAGACACCAGTCATATTGGATTAGGGCCCACCCTAATGACCTCATTTTAACTTGATTACCTCTGTAAAGACCCTATCTCCAAATCAGGCCACATTCTGAGGTACTGGAGGTTAGGATTTCAACATATGAATTTTGAGGAGACAAAATTTAACCCATAACATAGATATATTTTTACCACTCAGAGTTCATACCAGAGACAAACGTCCTTGTTACTATCCTAGCTAGTTATAAGATTCCCGGATGGTAACTTTATGCAGGTGTCTCATGTGTAGTTCTCTTCCTCATCCCAACCAACAACCACATCTTCCTCTGTGTCAGTGCTGAAACACAGCTACAAGCATAAAATGCCCCCCTTTCTTTTAAACTCAGGCGTGTATTTTAAATGTTTTCATTATACTTATCCTTCATTTCTATTATGTTTATATGTGGAGACGGATTCTCCATTAACTCAGAACACCGTGTACTTGAAGTTGGCATTTCATTGATTCCATTTGTAAATACAAATTAAAAGTCTGATGTATACCAGGTAATGTGCTAGGCATCGGTGAGACAAAAGTTAATGTTTCAAAGACCCTCTCTCAATTTGCTCAAATCCTAGTATAGCAATTAAAACATTAGCCATGTGGCGCTGGTTTGATTCTAACCAGTTAGCAACTCTCTTGGCTTCATTATTCTATCAGTCATCAGAAAGAGCCTTGTGTTCTCTCACAAATTCCAAGCACTTCTCTCTGAACTACAAAGATGCTAACAACCTACAATTCTTAATCACAAAACTTATATGTTCTTTAGGCCATGGAGTCTGAGACTGCAGCCCTGGCCACACCAGCTAATATCACCAACTTCTGTTATCTAGTCATTTGTCTTGATTGCCTCCTCTTTTCTGAGAGAATAATTTTGCTTTTTTTTTCCTGTGATTTAAACCACATGACACATAGTGATTTGGATTCATGACTGTCTGACTGCCTTTAACTCTGGCAATGTTTTAGGTCCAGCCACCTGCACAATGGGTCTAAGAAACATTTCAGTGAAGCATAATAATACGGCAAAGTCGGAACTAAGGAAGTCAATTTGGATGTAAATTAGGATCTTGAGTCGACAGACATACTCTAGATTTTCTGGTTTAGTGTCTCAGTATCTATTTTGGTTGAAATGGTTCTGAGTAAATCAGATGTTCTTTTCCTTTGTAATTTTCATTATAGAGTTAAATGTCTTTTATATTGAAGCAGAGTGTTTCAAAGTATTAAAGGGCACAGATTTCTATTCCAGCTAGGATCTTCTTAAAAGTTACTCTATTAAGTCGTAATTCTTCCCTGTCCTAGAATATAAGCAAAATTTGTTTCTGTGGGTATAGTATAAAATAATTCCAATTCATTTTGAGACGTTATTGTTCACATCCTAAAATACACAAGAGTTTGTTCCAATTCCCAAATTCTTACAAGGAAATGTTAAGAAAATCAGTTTAGAAGAATAACAAACTCTCTTATCTCCAGATAGAACTTTTCCAGAACAAAACAGAAAGAAACTGTATCATACAAAGAAAAGTTATTAATGCCTATCCTTATGTCATATCTAGTTGTAGAGGAATCCTATTTTTTAGTTTGTATAGTCTTTCTGAAAAACATATATACTTTTTCCAAGTTAAAACTATACATGAGCTTCCTAACCACCTACTAATTTAAATTGCCAAAGCATTCTGCTAGGAGTTTAGAGGTGCATTTATCCAACATAGTTGTAATCCAATTTTGATATTTGAAAATTTCATCCAGCTATTCAGATACTGTTTTGATCCTAAAATATGTCTGTCTAGAACATCTAGACATATGAATGAATGAAAAGTGGGTTTATTTTAATGATTTTAAGAAATGCCTTCAGTCGATCATGAAGACTAAATCAGTTCCAACAA
The DNA here is from genome assembly GCA_031878705.1 of Tapirus indicus. Classification (NCBI taxonomy): domain Eukaryota; kingdom Metazoa; phylum Chordata; class Mammalia; order Perissodactyla; family Tapiridae; genus Tapirus; species Tapirus indicus. The sequence continues at coordinate 82,694,558 of CM062942.1, read as the reverse complement.
AAGTCAGGGAAATAACCCACATGCCACATGGCTAGGAATGGTCACACAACTTAAACCAATATTAACAAAGATCCTCCATGGAATTCTGAGGAGGAAAAGAAATTTAGTCCAGTTTATGGTATAAATGACATTTGCATCTCTAGTTTTCAAAATCTCAGGCAAATCAAAGTAGAAAGCTAGCTCCTAGCTACATTAAGGGAAAGACTGAGGAAAAATGTGATCAAGGTAGAGCCATCTGTGGCAATTTAATGACGATTTCAGACTTGTACCAAAAATACACATACTAAGGAATTAAGAGGTAAAAGGAAGATAACTTCAAAGGGATTTGAATACTGAAGAAAATATCTGTGTATGTAGATGCAAAAAAAAAAAGAAATGCTTTGTTAAATAGTGTTAGAAGCATCTAGATCCTAGCTCTTTGAATCACTGTAATTTTTGTGTTTAATGCCCACCCTTTACTTCTTGTAATTTTCCGTTTTTGGTTTGAGGTCAAACAAACAATCTATGCCTTCAGGGTTACTATATGCCCTTGTTTGTTGGGGAAAGTTCTGGGTAACTCATTTTATCCTGGTGTAATGTTTAATAGTGCTTCTTTCACTCTCAAAAGTGTTCTGGTTTGGATGATAAATTATATGCTCACTCTACAAATGAAAGAAACTTGAATAGTCCCATATAGTAAAAGTGGTGCCTAATTTATCTTCTGTCTCTAGGCACTTTAAGGTTCCAGTAATTGAAATATCTAGTTGTCAATTATAACAGTGCATTTCTGTCTTACTTAGTATTAATTAAACTGAAATCAGATTAAAATACTTAAATATTTCTTCCAGGCTTTTATCTTGACTTATGTGATGTTCAATTGAGGAGAGCATTATGACCAATAAGAGAGTAGTTTCTAAGTGGTTGTTCCATTTATTGAATTACTCAAGGAGAAATAAGATCCTTTGGAAAGACTTCAATTATAGTATTTTCCTCAGAGAAACTTTTCCCATCAAACTGGTTTAAATGTTATTTTTATGATTCGTGTCAATCATGTTCTTTTGATGAGGTAAAAAAAAATGCCACTCATGTAATTGTAAAAAAAAATAAAGTTAATGACATATGAACTGCACAAGTATTAACTAATCTAAGAGAAGATTCTCTTTCATATCTTTTGTAATGCTTTTCCACCATCATATAGGGTTTGGGGCCAGGTAGACACCAAGATTGTTTTAAGTTAGTATCAACCATCCACAGGAGGGAATTTAGCTGAGAGACACTGGCAGATATGCAGGGTGAATTAGTAGGTGAATAAGAGATTCTGAGTTCCTCTTGAGACAATCCTGAAACTATAATATGGGAAGAGAAGAGAGTATCTGAAACTGAAGATGTATGGTTTGAGAAATAGAATATGGGGCAAAGGGTAGGTTGACCAATTCTGCAGAATTATACCCTTCTTGCATACATCATTTTTCCTGGGCTTCCTTTGCAGGCATGATGGCTTTATCCCAAGACCTCTTAAAGACACCTGCCACTTTGGATCTGCCATATAGTCACATCAGATAGCACCTAAGACTATCCTTGTTCCTAGTCTGCATAGAAATGTTAAAAGTTACTGAAATCACTTTATAAGAAGTACAACACAATTTTCTCCTTGAAATTTTAGAAATTGCTTTTTTTTTGGCAGACCAACTGCTCCTTGGACAATATTGATCTCTGTTTTGATTTGAGTGAAATTTCAGTCTAGTTCTCCATGACAGAGGCCAATTTACATTGAAGATAGACTCAAAACCATGTATTTGTTAGAAAGGGTTTTGGAAGACAATATTTCTACTCATTTTTAAAATAAAATAATTTATAGCTGTTATAGCTTTTCTTTTCACATTGATATTTTATGTCCGTCTCTGAAAAGTGCATAATTATTATGTTCATCCCCAAATTTGTAAAATCTGCACATTTAATTATTTAACTTTTTTTTCAAGAGAAATGTATGGATTTGGGCTGTATAATATAATGCCAACATTTATAAGGAGAATCAGTGAGTCAGCTGAGGGTAGAATGCAATAACTCCAGGTTTGCCAAATGTCACTGGCAGGAAGTGGGTTCATCTAGAACTTTAGCTTCACTCCATTATGGAATTGAGGTGCCAAGCATGTAGACATATAAGAGTAGGTACAATTGATGATTTGATTTGTTTTATTTCCTTTGTCATGTTTATTTTTAAGAAGATCAACCAAAACAAATATGCACAGCCCCTGAGAAATGAAATATATGGTTAACACAGTTTGAAGCCCAGAGGGAATAATCTGATACAAAGTGTATAGATTTTTAACAGACACAAGTAATATCTCAAAGTCCAAGGAACAACACTGCCTTCACTCTCTTCATACCCATGACTATTAAAAATTATTTTCTAAAGCTAGAAAAGTCAAATCAGGCATTGTCAACAAATTCATCTTAATACACTCCACCTTCCAGTTGACTGATAAGAAAACAATGAACAAAGTATGAACAATTACTGTGTAAGGATTGAGAGATGATAAAAGTTTAGGGTCATCTTGGAGGCAATGTTCCAACAAAGCATTACAAAGCTCATGGGCCTACATGGGAACAGACGTTGATGCCCAGTCTTGGTTCCTCTCATTTTCATCCACGAACAGCAACGTTTCTACATAGAAATGCTTTTATTGTGTGTTAATTGGGGGTAGGGATGGATTTTTGTTTGGAGTTTTAAAGGTATTCCCAAATTATGAGAGATCAGGGCTCAAAGGGCCCTTAGAAATGGTATAGTCTAGGGGTTTGTATGGGAACATGTGATGGTTAATTTTACATGTCAACTTGGCTAGTCTATGGTGCCTAGTTGTTTGGTCAAACACTAGTCTAGATATTGGCGTGAAAGTATTTTGTAGATGTGGTAAATATCTACAGTCAGTTGACTTTGTATAAAGAAAATTGCCCTCAATAATGTGGGTGGGGTCATCCAATCAGTTGAAAGCGTTAAAAATAAAAACTAAGGTTTCCTGGAGAAGAAGGAATTCTGCCTCAAGACTGTTACATAGAAATCCTGCTTGAGTTTCCAACCTGAAGCCTGCCCTATGGATTTTAGACTCAAGACTACAACATCAACACTTGTCTGAGGTTCCAGCCTACTGGTCTGCCCTACAGATATCAGACTTGCCAGGCCCATAATCCTATGAGCCAGTCTTTTTAAACAAACATCCTATTGGTTCTGTTTCTCTGGAGAACCCTGAATGATACAGAGCAGGTATGTTTGTTTTGTAGGCTCTCACAGAGTTCTGAAATAATTTTTAGTTAGAATGCTTTTGGGCAGGGCATAAATTCTCCAGTTCCCCTAGGTACTCATCATTCCCTGTTGTCTTACACTTAGTTTTGCCTGAAAGTATCTGAGTATGAGACTGTTGTCCTAACCTACCCTCTCAGTTTACAGATGAGGATACTTGAAACACACAGTTATGAAAGGGTCTTGAATAATTTCTTAGGGTTTTTGAAGAGCTAAGACCAAAGCTCAGATGACTTTGCTTCCAGAGCACTGTACTTGTCATGACCCATCCCTGCCTTCCAGTCCCTTCCCTTTGCAGTCCTATCAAGAGCTTAGCTTCAGCCTAGTTTCCAGCAGCCATCCAAAAATGAACAAATGAAAAGTCAGCCCAGGTTGAACCTTCGCTGATAAGGCACTTAATTCATGTTTAACAGTGTTTGCTTCTGTATTTCCCCTCCAGTCAATACAGGAATGGACTTTGAAGATGATCTGCATAGGAGAGGGACTGGGCTTTTCTTCCCACTGCAGAAAAGGGAACTATTGCGGGGCAGGATGGAGTCAGCCACGTTCCTCCGTGGTCTGAAGAGCCAGACCTGAAGTTTCAGAGAGCCATAGTAAGACCAGAGCCTCAGCGTGTTTAAAATTCAGTTGAAGACCCTACGGTATTGACCCCTTTCAAGAAAGTTTAGTTATAGGGTTAAAAAAAAGTCTTATTATAGGATGGAGTCGACTTTATGCCATTTCATTTCAAGAATACACAGGAAAGCTTTATTGTGAGCTTTCATAGCATTTTCCTTGCTGTTTAAGGTAGAATCAGAGCTGAAAAGTACCTTTGAAATGATGTTTAACCCTCTTATTTGTCAGATAAGACAAATATCTTCTCTTACTTAGATATACAGAAAACTAGTAGAGGAACCGGCACTGAAATCCAAGCATCCTGCTCATATTCCAGTGCTTTTTCCATCACACCACAGATTTTAAATATTCTGAGACTCATTAAAGCAGCACTGAATATGCAATTTTCATTTCTAGATTCTTTGGGTTACTCTTTATCAAAAACACCTTAGGACTGTGTTTTCAAAAGCAACCTCACTTTTATTCTCTAATTTGCATTGATTTATTTGTTTTCATTTTTAAAGGAAGTAGCATGTGGTCAGATGCTTCACTCCCGTCACAGAGATGCGTACAATCGTATCCTGATGAATAGAAAGGAAAGCATGCAGAAGAAAATTACTCCATTTCTTGAAGGTGCACTGTCCTCTTTTCTTCTCAGATTAATGCTATCTGACATGAACATTGCAATTCACTGCATCATGCAGAAAATGTAAAAGGACAGCTTTTCTGAAAAGCAAACCATAGCTTTTAGAAATATAACTAAAATGAAAAGCAGCATGTAGCTGGGTTTTCTGGTCAGGCACATGGAAAATGTTTTCTATTTGGCAGCATTTATCCAGGGGCCAAGAGAGTTCACAACCAAGCATTTTTTTATTCACATAACTGTGGTTCTTTCTCTTGTTCTTCCCCACTTTATTATCTCCTTCCTACATTCTAGTCATCTTTTCCAAACTACCTATTCTACCACTCCACCCCATGCTAGCTCTCAAAGGAAAACAACTCATCACTTGGACTCTTCTTGCCATTCTTTCTATCTTCCATTCCCCTCAAGGTTTATGAAATCAGGAGAATGCTGCAGACAGATGGATTTTTCCAAGGAATATGACAATTTCTCACATTATCTTTGCGCATAAGATGGACCAAAATGTGGGGCTGATGTTAGGACAATGCGGTCGATTCATAGCTGGCTGAACAATACCCAAAGGGTGCCAATTAAATGAGCAAATGTCAACTTAGAGAAAGATCTCTAGTGAAACACCACAGGAATCCGTCCTTAATCCTGCTCTGCTTTCTATATTTAAGAATGGCCCTACCTGCCTATGAACACTATGAGGCTGGACATTTCACATTCACCATTCCCAATGCCTGGCATAAATTATGTAGTCAATAAATGTTTGTTTAAGAATCAATGACCAAGATGACTATATTGATAATATGCAGGTCAAATTCATAGCATCAAGAATCAAAAAAAACAATCTCAACACATTATTGATGGCCTGGATAAAAAAACAGATCTAATAAGTACTTGGCTACAGACATATCACAATTTGTCAAATACAACAAAGAGTAAGTTTGGTTTAAGAGCAGACTGTGTTTAACATAGAATTTTTTAAAAAGACACTCGAGATGCAAGCAAGGTGGCAGAATAGGAGATACCAGCCTTTGTTCCCAACAAAAAACAATTAGATAGCTATCAACAAAGGAAAATAGCCCTGGGAGTGCTCAAGAGTCCAAAGAACATACAGCGACACAGTGGAGCAAAAAATGGAAAATAAATGCACAGAAAGGATTGCTGGGGAGATCGGCTTAGCTGAGACTTTGGAAACAGAAACAAAGAGGGGCGGGGGCTATCAATATCAGCCACATGGCAGGTGCTATTGTGGAGGCCCAGTGGCCTGCTCTGTGGAGAACTCCGGCAACCTTTGCCACTGAAGAGTTCGACAGCCCCCAGGACAGCCGTGGACTCCCTGCTACTTTCACAATGGAGGATCCAATAGTGTTTTTCAGAGTGGATCCCAGGAGACTGCTCTGCAGAGCACACTGGCAGCTTTTGCCACTGAGATAACCAACACTCATTGCCGCCATGGACTCCCCAGGGAAAGAGATTCGCTGCCCCCCTTCCTGAAGGAAATACTGTTGCACCATTCTGGGACCAGGGTTGCCACCCCCCAACCCCTCAAAAGCCCCAGACCCCAGAGCTACATCTGTTTCATGTGCATCTGAACTCCAGAGTCTAGCTCTGAGGCCACTCATGTGCCCACATCTCACACACTGCAGCCACTGCTGCTACAAACTCATCAGCACCCCAGACGCCAGAGCCACTATCTCACCATGTGCTCTGGACCTCAGTTCCATGGCCTCCTGTGGGTGCCCATGCATTGGACACCAGAGCCACTACCACTGTGAGGGCACCTGCCAGCCAGACTCAACACCAAGAGGGATCCCCTCAGCCACAACATCCTCTGGGAGAAAAGGAGATCAGGAGGTCCCCAGCAGCCTTCACCACTGAAGACCCCATCAGCCCTTACTGCCACTGTGAACATCCACAGCCTTGGCCATTGAAGACTCCTACAATCTTCGTCAATGCTGACCTCAGCTGATGGAGGTGCACAGAGACTATGCCAGTGGGCTTTCCCCAGAGAAAGAACCACCACACACCACCACCTTGAAGATGAGGGTGTTTCTTTCTCCATCAAAATCAGTACATACAGTCTGGCAGAGGCGACTGCTCCAGGAAATACACAGACGTCAATGCAAGGCTACAAGACACAAAAAATCAAGGAAACGTGACTCCAGCAAAGGAATACAATAGTTTTTCAATAACCAATCCCAAAGAAGTGGAGATCTTTGAATTCCCAAAAAATTCAAAATAATTGTTTTGGGGAAGCTCAGTGAGCTACAACAAAAACACAGATAGAAAAGTCAATGAAATTAGGAAAACAATACACTAACAAAACAAGAAGTCCAATAGAGAGATACAAATCATAAAAAAAGAACCCAACATAAATTCTAGAGCTGAAGAATACAATAAATGAAATAAAATGCAATAGAGAGCATCAACAGTAGACTTGATCAAGCAGAAGAAAGAGTCTACCACTTTACCCTTCAGAAATGAAGGAGAGAGAAAGATTTTTCCAAACAAGTTGAGCAAGTTCATCACCACTAGACCTGCCATACAAGAAATGCTAAAGGGACTTCCCCAAGCTGAAATGAAAGAATACTAATTAGTAACATGAAAACATATGAAAGTAAAAAACTCACTGGTAAAATAATTATATAGTTAAATTCAGAATACTCTAGTGCTGTAATATTGTGGTGTGTTAATCACTTAACTCTAGTATAAAGGTTTAAAGACAAAAGTATTAAAAATAACTATAGCTACAATAATTTGTTAATGGATGCACAATATAAAAATACATAAATTTTGAGCCAGCCCTGATGGCCTAGTGGTTAAAGTTTGGTGTGCTCCACTTTGGTGGCCTGAGTTCAGTTCCTGGGCACGGAAGCACACCACCGGTCTATCAGTTGCTATGCTGTGGCGGCAGCTCACATAGAAGAACTAGAAGGACTTGCAACTAGAATATATGACTATGTACTGGGGCTTTGGGGAGGGGAAAAAAAGAGAGAGGAAGATTGACAGCAGATGTTAGCACAGGGTGAATCTTTCCCAGCAAAAAGAAAAAAAATTGGTTAAGATTTTAAGATTATTAATTGACAAGCATCTCAAAATATTATAAGAGCATGATAGGGCTGCCAATAAAGCTAATGTAATCTTAGATTGCATTAAAAGAAGAATGGTGTCCTGAGCTAAGTAGTTGAACTTCTATTCTAGTTTCCAGAACATCCACTTTGGCAAAAGTTTTACTAATGATCCAATTATCCAATTACAGTTTGCCTAAAATAGAACTTCCTTTTGAGTGTTTTGCCATCCATTTAGGGATCCTAAAGGTAAAATATAATTATACTAAAATTAAAACAAAAAGACCTTAGACAAATTGTCCAAAAAGTTCCTTAGTAGACACTGTAGGAGAAGGACCCATTAGAAAAACAAAGCATCCCATCATTCACAATATGCAGCATACTTGACAACTACCATTTTAAAATATAAAATTGTGCTAGAAATACCCTTTTACATATTGGATTGTAAATGCCTAAAATACTAAAAAATTGGTAAAAGAGAATACAGCATGCTATGAATGCAAAAGCACTCAGAAAAGCATTGTAGTTGAGATGAAGTAGCACATAAACTTAGTCTATATTGGTAAGATTACAGCCAACCACTGTACTCAGTTCTGAACGCCCATTGAGAAAATGCAACATGTTGACAGAGGAGAAACAAGGATGACTGAAAGACTTGAAACCATATCATTTTAAGAATAGGTGAGGCAATTCCAGATGATTTAAATGGAAGAAAAAAGGGACTCATGTTGGACATGATCTCTGACTTTAAATATGTGAAAATATTCATTACACTACTTCTGTTAGCTCCAGTGATCCAATCTAGAATTAATAAAACTGCTGGTACAAAGATGCAAATCAGGGCTGAAGATATGAAAGAAAGTTTGGCCAATTATAACTTTAAAAATTTGAAATGGCTGCCTTGGAATTGTGTCATTAAGATTGTTCTTGCAGGTTATTATTTACAACCTTAATGTTAAGATTTATATCATTAAGGTTATTTATAAAGAAACTATAATTTAGAAAAATTCTACTGAGGGTTGAGACTCTGAATTTCTTTCTTTCATTAACATTTTTCTCTCTGAAAATTCTTTCCACCCATCCAGGCTCCTATGATTCTGTTTCTTTCCTTATTACTTTTTAAAACTTAGGTGCTATGGGTTATAAGTTAGTTTTTATTTGGAGACTGGACTTCTGGAGTTTTCAGCCATCCAGAACATTACCAAGAAGCTGAAATATTTGTTATCAAGCCCATGATACAGTGCCCCATATCTATTGGTGTCAAATTATCTCAGGCTTTATTACTTCGTATCTTAATGCAAAACGCAACGTCATCAGTAAATTACAAACTGCTGAAAGGAGGGGTGCATTGCAGGCACATTGACCTGAGAGCTGACAATCCTGAGAGACGGGGTAACCATAAATAGCAGGCTGCAGCATAAAGAATATGACTTTGCTGGCCATTTGGGCAAACAGCTCTACAATCTTTGTGACAGCTGGGAGCATCACTATTTTTTAACACAAAATGTTCATTATTTATAATAATCAGGAGTAATGAAAAATAATAATCTTATTGAGTTATCTAATGGATATTTTATTTAGGCAACTAGAGGGTTGCCATTCATTTCAGAAAACTGTTCTTAAACATAGTTTAAATTTTAAAATTCAGGCCGATAGAGATTCACATCAGTTACGTGGAAAATCATCTACGTCCAGTGCCCCTGTGGCTAAAGATGTCAGATAAGCTTTACTGCACTTGTTCCTGGATTTCACTCTTTAATTTGGATTTATATAGTTAGCAATATTAGTTGAGTCTAGGAAGTTTGCCTTACTACATTTCCTATCCTAAGGATTTACAATTATTATTAATTAGTGTGATGCGGTGGGAGTTGGAAAGATAGGAATAATCTCATACTCCAATGTTAGCATCAAAATATCCCTGAAAATAAGGACATGAGAACTACATACCAAATGAATAAAATGTTTATTCTGTACCTGAACTATTCAAGGGGTGTTTCTCTCTCCCCTGAACCGTTTTATTAAATGGTGACAGTTTTTTTCATTATTGTTGCTTTTCCAATATTTAACCATTTAATCAGGAGTACATCTGACTATATTTGGGCATTACTTTATGTAACTAACAATTACCACCCAGAAAAATTGCTCGTAAAGCAAATTTCTGTAAAACAAATGATCTTTTTCCATTGACCTTTATAATAATGTAAGGAATGTGTTCCTGATATTTTTTTTTCTTTCGCTGCTCCTGCCTCTAGGTGATGATAGCACAGGACGGGTAGAGTTACTCCACTAACTCAGAACATCTGCCACCTGCCTGAAGCCACGGCTCACTTCAGGCATGGGACGCAGGAAGCCCTGCTCTTTCCACCTTGCTTTAGTTTCGAATGCTTGCCTCATGCAGGCACCTTCTCGTCCCCTACTGCCACAGCCTAGATTTGATGGCATATCCAAGAACAGGCTGTGGGAGATACGAGTAGCAGCTGGTCACATCCTGCTGTTTCTGTGGCAAGGTACAGACCACTGGAGATCTCATTTTGTATATGCTCCTGGAAACTGTTTGTCTGCTGGCAAATTTCTGTTCGTGTAGGTTTCTGGAAGCATATATAGAATTTATTCCGTACTTTTTTGTTATGGTGAATTTCTCGGTGGTGAATCCCCATGTAATGGGGTACACCTGCACTGTTGAATCAGGAAGCAGGGAAGCTGCATAGTCAAATTAACAGTTGGCATTGGGTGTTAGGGTACATGACTGCATTTGCAAATTCACTCAATAAATCTATAGACTCTTTATATTCCTCTGTATGTGTGTGTGTTTGAGTGTGTACGTTATAGTCCCAGCTAAGAAATGATCACATCTCTTGATTGCTTCACGCTGTGACTCAGTGTTCAGGCAGCACTGAATCAGCATTCACAAAGACACTGTTATTGGAAGCTTTGTCTTTTAGCTAAGATGTACAATTGAAGTCCAGATCACTTTGTATTCACTAATTATCCAATGCCACTTTTTCAAGGATATGGACATTAATTAGCTCCAGTGTCCTAAACCAATTCTAAATTAGGTAATTACATTGTGTATCCTGCCGTTTCTGCTGGGAAACACGTTCTTCACTTCCTTTCTCTAACTGATGGCCAGCTGTTAAATAGCTTCCAAGTTTTCCCCAGAGATGGTTACATATCAGAAATGATTCTTTTATGGACGTTTTCAGAACATTCAAGATGAAAGGAGCTATGTAAATAGTATTGTTATTGCTTATTATTATTATCAGTGACAACTCTCTTCACAGCATCATTGCGTTAGTAATTTGGAGGCAAATGACAATATTGTAAGATGCATCTCAGGGATTTTTGTTAGAAAGATTTGTTGTGGACTGAACGCTTCTGTCCCCCCAAAATTCATCTTCTGAAATCTGAACCCCCAATGTGATAATATTGGGAGGTGGGGGCCTTTGGAAGATAATTAGGTTATGAGGATAGGGGCCTCATGAATGGGATTAGTGCCCTTATAGAAGGGATCCCAGAGAGTTCTCTTGCCCTCTTTCTGCTGTGGGAGTCGGCAGTCTGCAACCCAGAAGACAGCCCTCACCAGAACCAGACCATGCTGGCACCCTGATCTGGGACTTCCAGCTTCCAGAACTGTGAGAAAGAAATTCCTATTGTTTATAAGCCACCCAGTTTATGGCATTTTGTTGTAGTAGCCCCAAGTGACTAAGATAAATTTTTGCTATAAAAATAATTTATATCAGTCTAGTACTTCCCAAGTTCTTAATAAATGCATATATGTTTGCAGAAAAGAATTTTAAATTCTTCCTGATTTGAGATTTCATCAAGTCTGGGGGTGACAAAGGGGAAAAGGAGAAAGTAATTTGAAGCCTATTTGAAGAACATTGAAAATAATATTCAAAATCTTGAGTAGTCTAATGAAAGAGAGATTCATTAGTGATGAAAGGAAAAGGTAATGGGAATTCACCTTGTGAGCTCCCCATGTCTTCTCACTCATGAAAATAAACCCTTTTAGCAGATGTCTCATATTAGATATTCTAAGGAGCTTCCATCTCCCCAAAATTCCAAGTGCAAAAAGTCATATTTACTTAGAGACCAAATTTTATAACTACACAAGAGCATTGATCTACAATAACTCAACTTTTAATGGTCACATACACATTCCAAAAATTAAGGAACTATATATAGTATTGTGCATTTGTATATAGATGACCTGAGTCTGTATATATGAGATGTGTGATTCCTTTTGTGTATAGAAATCATGCTGGTCATGTCAGCTATTTTGATAGTTGTGGAGGTTGAGACAACTCCTAGTAAGCAAGTTGCATGTTAATGTAATCCATGTTAACGTTTCTTAAATTTCACTATCACAGTAAGTACATAAGATCCTCGGTGGGGGAAGTAATTGAAAGGTGCTCAAGTCTCATCATCCATGCTCTGAATCTAGCAGTGAGACAGTGCTATGGGATGGGTTTTAGATAGACATAATTTCCCTCTGTGACAAATTCTTTTAAGATTAACACTATAATCACAAAAAAAATCTCTGGCTTCTCTTAACCCTTTGTAGATTTAACCCCCCCACCCCAAAAAGTATGCCTTGCATGTGATTAGCACATCCATGCTCCTTTAAGAAAGAGATTATGTCTTATTCATCATTATAGCCGCTGCTCCTGGTAAAGTAATATACTACAGGAGCTCAATTAAAAACTTGCTGAATAAAAAACTTAATGGTTTTTCTTTTTTTTTCAGTTTTTATCATTTCTTGAAATATAACAATTTATATTATCAACTTTATAATAGTATTTCCTTTAATTTATCTTAAAACTGTATCTCTACTATTTCAGAAGCTACCTCCCATCATTCTGGGATTTTTGTGAATGAATCTGTGGTCGTTCAAGTCATTTATTAGTTGAACAGCTATTTAGCCTTTCCTATATACAAGTACTAGGGAGGATACAATCATAATAAAGCCAGATCACTACAAGAGCTTTCATTCTCTTGTAACGAAGAGAAGTGGAGGAAGATAAGACAGTAGAAAGTCATAAGTGCCCTAACAGAGATACAGAAAAGTGCTATGTGACTTTAAAGGAGAGAAAGATGACATGCATGGGAGGTGAATTAAGTAGGAAATTATGCAGCCCGTAATTCCAAAGTACAATCTTGTTTTGTTTAGGAGGGGCCCCTTTAAAATCTTGTACTGATGGCATGTGTTGGTTGGTCATCTTTTAACCCCTTTGTGAAATTATTTCTTGTTCACAAAGTTGCTTATTATCATTTTTTAGGTACTGCTTGGACTGTTCAGAGAGACTGGTTACTATGTAATGTGATGCCAAGTCCTGATGTGTTAAGTGCTCTTAGGAAAGGTTTGCTTCACTTAAGATTTTTCATGACACTTTACACCACTTATAAATTCATTTTGTAATTCCAAAGTTGATCTAGAAAACACCTTATGTATGTACAGTGCACAGTTACTAGTCAAACCAGTAGATGAATTCCTAATCAAACGCTTCTTCAGAATAGAACTATTTTTTGTATCACCTTCATTTTGTTTTAAAATAAGTTGTGGAGGGACAGGTCAAGCATGTACAAGTCACTGGTCAACCTGCTATTTCTCAGCTAATGGGAAATGTCTCCTGTGTTTTATTTATTATAAATTATTATGATAAGAAAAGGGCAAGTACCAACAATCATTAGTCAATCTGATAAAAGAAATCAAATCCCACTAGAACTGAATGACAACACACCGTAGTACATTTCTTTCCTGAAATCCATTAACCTCTCTTCCATATGAAACCTCTCACAGAATTTATTTTGATCTGAATACATGTTTCTTTTATTATCAGTTACTGCACCACATGCTCTATTAAATGTACTCTGCACACACGGAGAAGTTAGGTGGTCCAGAAATTAAGTAGCTATCCTGTCTCGTGATAATATACTATCTCTCTGGAAAATAAAAAGGTCATTGATGACAGGAATCTGAGATTCAAGAAGATAGTTGTCTAAAATAATGGATAAAGATTTAGGGTCTTATTTATGAAAGAGAAAGTATTTCATTTTGAAGATGATTGAAAGGAATGACCAAGCCTCACATGACAAACATTTAACTCACTATCCTTTCCCTCCTGTCCTTACTTCATGCATATTAAATCAATTAGTCATCTGTTAGGTAAGAAAAACAAATGCTGTTGACTGATTGATGAGAAAATATGGTCCCTACAGGTGTCCATTAGTTTCTTTCCATAATAACACAAGTGAAAACATATTTTTCACTTCAATTTCTAGGAGCAGAATTCTTAGTACCCTAGTGTTAATGCCTGCAGCATAACTGTCCTAAAACTATTCTTACTTATGCTTTGCTATGCTAGGTTGAACATTTTATGGGAGAATACATCAATGGAATACAACAGCAGTCATTCAGTATCTGCTAGTAACCTATACTAGGCATTTTGAGAAGACCACATTCAGAACTAGTGTTATAGGGACCCCAAAGGCAACACTTTTATCCTAAATAGGAGAGAAAGTAATAAAAACAGCAACCACAACAATATATAAAAGGAAACTCTTTCATACATTAATTCAATTTTGCATGATGCTAAAAGAATGAGTTGAAAAATAAGGACTTCAGCTAATCAGTTGTTTGCTCATTCTACATGATTACAAATAATCAAGTCAACAATTTCCCAAATATTTATTTAACTTACCTTCTTCATGGAGTGACTACATTGCATTGGCATGATTTTGACAGTCTGAATCATAATATGAAACATCGGGGGGTGGATAGACTGCCCAGAATGAAGTGAAAGTGTATTTGATGACCAAGCATGAACCAAGAAGTCTATCAACAGCATATGGCGTTTATGGAACTGAATCATTTGTATCTGTGGTTCACATGGAGACGACTGTGTGGAGTTTACCTCCTTTGCTAATTGCAATTCTAGTCTCTGGAAACTCTTTTGTGATAAGTGTGATAGTGTATGCACCTCTCTGGCATGAAGAACTGGGTTTGCGTTGAAAAAGAAAACCTCATTGGATTCCAAAACAGATATATTTTGTTGCAAATGAGTATATATGGAAGGGGTAAGAAATTATGCTTTCAGATTATTTGGGGGTAAAACTAGATCAGTATCATTTTCCAACCATAAAAACTTTAATGATGTATGCTTTGTGTATACTCACTCTGTAATTTAGTACTTTTGGCACCTCTCCCAATTCCACTTATTCCAGAAATATGACTCCCAAGGTGGATGATCCAAGTTCCCTGAGAAGAATTGGTCAAAATAATTCCTAAAATATGCTAGGGACAGATCTATAAAAGAAAAAAATAGCAATATTTTTACCGCTTTTGATAAACACTATTTCACCTGGTGGCCAACTAAAAATTCCTTAGCTTTCTTTATATGGACATTCTCTCACCCATCCAACTATACACACACCCACAAACACACACATACACACATACAATCTTCAACCATGCATTGTAATTGGATCAGGAATGCCATTTCTAGGAAGTCTACAGAAATTGTTATAATCATTCTAAGTAGTATACAGCCAGTAAGTCCTGCCATACCTCATGGGGCAGTGTAATTGTTCTGGTACTTAAAAAAAAAAAAATGCAGACTTTATCACGTGATAAGAATACCACAGAGAACAATAAATTTCTTAATCAAGAGACCCAAGGGGAAAATACTACAAAAATTCAGGCGATGGGAAGGCTGGCTTTATTTGCATATGTTTACAGAAATGACTCATCAGGACCCATTTAGTTGCAAGTGACAAGAATCAACTCAAATTAGGTTGAATCAAAACTGAGAATATAATTAGCTCATATAGCTTAGAAGGATGTTGGAGAAACTAAAAATGGATGGAGGAACCACAGAAACCAGGACTTCAGGGTCTAGAAACAGAGCCAAAGGTACTACAGGTATAGACATATATATAGATCTGGTGTATTTTGATTACCTGGGAAATTTTCATTTTCATTTTGAAATACCTAACATTGTCAAATACAAAAACACTGACGTTGCTACAACTGCTTAGAATATTTAGTGCTGACTGGTGATTCTTAGAGTACGTTCAGGCTAAATCTGTGAAGGGAAGCAAAAAAGAACTGGAAACAGAATAGAGATTTCTCAGTAAGTCAGAAAAACAATGATATGACCCAGAAAATATTGAGTTGATTAAAGAACTTAAAACAACGTCCAGCACTTAGTGACTGTTCAATAAATATTAGTTCTTGTGCTATGCTTTCAGTAACTTATCTCATTTAATCCTCACAACATCCAAATAAATAGAATGCCCCATTTTGAGGAAACTGCGGTGGCAAGCAACTTTTGCAAGGTCACACAGCTTATAAATAAATGGCTCATCTGGGTTTGGAATACAGGCAGGTTTTCTCTCAAATCGATTGTGTTATACTACTTGTTAAAACAGTGCCTTAAGAGGGCCAGCCTGGTGGCGTAGTGAAGTTCACGTCTTCCACTTCAACTGCCCGGGGTTCTCAGGTTTGGATCCTGGGCGCGGACACACACACCGCTCATCTAGCCATGCTGTGGTGGTGTCCCATATACAAAATTGAGGAAGATGGGCACAGATGTTAGCTCACAGCTAATCTTCCTCAGCAAAAAGAGGAGGATTGACAGAGGTTAGTTCAGGGCCAATCTTCCTCACCAAAACAACAACAATGCATTATGGTAAAATTTTAAGTTATGCCATTATTTGTAAGGTAAATTTGCTCATATAAATAGGTTTCAAATAAAAGCACAGATATTTTAACATAAAAAATCTTTTCATCTTTGGTATTGACGTTTGTTTAAAGTTTAATTACATAGGATAGTAAACCAAGAGTCAGTATAGGTAACTCTCTCAGAGTGTTTAAATGTGACCGACAGGAAGAAATACATTTTACACTATGATCCAGTAAACACCTACATTTTTTATTTATACAACTGAAACCAAAATTTTGTGAAACAATATTTACTTTATCACGTGCTGCACTTTGCTGTCTTACATTCTATCACTTTTAAAAGTTAATGCTGGCCATGACCTATTAAATTGGTTTCTTAAGCCGCTAATGGGTTGTGATCCACAGTTTAAAAAACACTCATTTATGGGCCAGCCCAGTGGCGTAGTGGTTAAGTTCGTGTGCTCCACTTCGGCAGCCAGGGTTCACTGGTTTGAATCTTGGGCATGGACCTATGCACCACTCATCAAGCCATGCTGTGGTGGCATCCCACATACAAAATACAGGAAGATTGGCACAGATGTTAGCTCAGGGACAATCTTCTTGAAGCGAAAAGAGGAGGATTGGCAACAGATGTTAGCTCAGGGCCAATTTTCCTCATCAAAATAAATAATTAATTAAAATTTAAAATATATATTATAAAAAACACTCATTTAGACAATGATGGTTTAAACAGCTATGCCTGCTTCTTTTTAGCTCCTATGTATAATTGGATTCTCCAATTATTAACATCAACTGAAAGAAAAAAGCAAAACAACCTAAAGCCCCCACTCTAGAAGGTTGTAGTCAGGATTCACTCTTCTTGACAAAGGAAGTGGTAGTGGCAGCACCTTACAAGTACTGCTCCCTCAAATAATCTTTCTCCTCACTCAACCTTCCTTAGCCAGCTGAGATCCCAGATCTTTCTCCCCTCTTGTCTGGAAGGTAACAAGTCTTTTGCTACTTACACTGTACGTCAACATCCAATCTTAACCAAGTTCCCAACTTCTATCCAGTGGAAGTGGAAGTTACAAAATGGGGGAGGGAGACAGGGCTAGAACAAAATATGACAAAAGTATGTCAGAAAACTCCAGAAAAAAACGGCAGTAAATACATCGGCTCCTATATGTCTCAGATCACTAGTGTCAACAGCAGACTATGATTATTAGGTAGCTGTTGTACTGGGGAAATTATAGATATAAGTAAGTATGGGTCAATCTGGTTAGCCTATGATTTTCTTAATATCTTGATGGACTTCCTACAATTTTCTCTTTTAAAATTTTCATGAAGGCAGAACCAAAGCTAATTAATATTACAACTTTTTGATTAAGCCTTCCAAATGTCATATGCTAAAAATAAATGGTGGCCAGTTCAGTCTAACAATTTTTCCTACTATTTGCAGCCACTTTGTCATACTTTGGTGTTAACTTGTTTTATTTTATTAAACATAAACCACAACAATTGTTGGGAGATAAACTGAAGATATTGGAGATATTTCTGGTTGGTGGCTTATCCAATAGACGTTTTTCTTGTTCTCCTTTCCAATTCTACCTTCCCTAGATTGCTCTTCAGCCTGTAAAATAAAATATGACTAATGATAAATTATTAATATTTGATTCACCTTATGAATTTTACTGTTTTTCTTCCAAATCATTATTTTATTCCATTTTTAAAATATGGGTATCATGTCTGAAAACATATTTATAAAAATACTAAATTGTTTTAAAGAAAAAGATTCTGGACATTTGTTTTCTGGAGAATAGTTGGAGTAATAATGCTATATTGACTTTTAGCATATAACAATATTTAATAAAGGGCTTACATAGACCATGAGCGTCATATACTTAACCTTGTAAATACAAATAAGCAAACACCAAAGACTTTCTGGAAGACAATGATTTTATTGCACTGAAAGCTAGACACTGTACACATGTGAAAGATTACTTTTAATGATGTGAAAAGAAAAGGAAGTGAACCTCCATTTCATAAACACTAAACTTTGCCAAGTGTAATACAAAAATGATCAGTCTTAGTTCTTCCCTAGAATTAATTTTCAAAGAAGAAAAAACAGACAAATTGAGGCTTAACTGTAAGAATTTCCTCAAATCTTTATTTGGCCTTGAACTTTTACCCCTTATACTACACTCTCTTCCTGTAGCAAAGTACACACGTAAGGAAAAAAGAGATTCATTAGCCTCTTAGCCACACAAATCTGACAAAAGTCCCTAAGGAATCCTATATAAAACAAGAGAATAGTTATATAAATCATTTATATAAATAAATGTCCACTCTCATTTCCCATTCCAGGAAGCCTTGCACTGTTGACTGAGGTTCTGAATAAAGAAAAGAGGCGTACTAATCCCTTTCTACACGGCAATATCCATTGCTTCTAATGTAAAGAGAATTACCAACTCATTTAATGAAGATGTTCTAGTTTTATTTGTCGGAGAATAAGGACTCATTATTTCCCCTCATGGGATATGACACCTTCTGCTGTTGGCAGCTGCCAGCTTACGTGAGCACCTGCCAATATTGGTTAGTGAATTGGAGAAATATTGACAACTTTATCAACATCTGTGATTGCTATCACTTGTCCTAAGACATGTACTCAAAAATTCCTCAAATCCATGACAAAGCAATATAAAATGCATTTAGTGACTTGCTTGTTGTTATTCTGATTTTCTAAATCTGACTCTTCCTAGATCCTTAGAGGTTCTTTTCTTAGCTCCTGGGGACATTTTTTTTTTTAAATAAACTTTATTTTAAAATAGTTTTTTGATTTACAGAATTCTGACAAAGATAGTACAAAGAGTTCCTGTATCCTCCCCACACAGACTCCTCTATTGCTAGCACCTTACATCAGAATGGTACGTTTGTTACAATTAATGAACCAATATTGAACATTTTTATCAATTAATATCCAACCTTTATTCAGATTCCCTTAGTTTTCCTCTACTGTCTTTTTCTGTTCCAGGACCCCATCCAGGATTCCACGTTACGTTTAGTTCTCACATCTCCTTAGGCTTCTCTTGACTGTGACAATGTCTCAGATTTTCCTTTTTTTTTTTTATTGTTGGCCTTGACCATTTTGAGGAGTATTGGTCAGATATTTTGTAGACTGTCCACCAATTGGGATTTGTCTGATTTCTTTATTTTTATTATTAGACTGGGGATATATGTTTTCAATTGGAAGACCACAGAGGTAAAGTACATTGATCATCATATCACATCAAGGATACATACTATCAATGTGACTCAGCACAGTTGATGCTAACTTGATCACCTGGCTTAACATAGTCTTTCTCAGATTTCTCCACTGCCAAGTTAACTTTTTTCTCTCCCTTTCCATACTGTACTCCTTGTAATCAAGTCACTATGCACAGCCCACACTTAAGGAGTGGGGACTTACAGTCTATGTCCTTAAAGGTGGAATATCTACGTAAAGTATTTGGAATTCTTTTACATGAGAGATTTGCCTATTCTCCCCCTGTATTTATTTACTCAATTATTTATTTATACCAGTATGAATTCATGGATCTTTATTTTACACTTGGAGGTTGATGTTGCTCAAAAATCTTTTAGTTTTACCTATTGAGAGCTCATTCAGTTGGCTCCTGTGTAACTTTGAGTACTCCCCACAGTCATCAATGTGGTTTTCTTTTCTTTTCTTTTTTTTTTTTTTTTTTGAGAACATCCTTAGTTAGGTACTACAAGTGGCTCCACGATCACCTTTATATTTTCTGCCCCAGTCCTATATTCAGCTATTTCTCCAAGAAGTCTTGTTCCTTTTATTGGGGAATGGTCTTGGAAACCAAAATCTGTGTGTGCTCATTGCTACTGGGCACTCTTAGCTGACAGAGCAAGGAAATATATGTGTGTATACTAATAATATTATAGTGCACATATCTATACATATCTGTATATGCATTCATCTGTATCTGTATAAAACTACTGATGTCTCCATCATCATACTGATATCTCCAACTCTAATCCATTACCACTTGGATCATTTTAGACTCCTCCCTTGCTTATCTGTAAATTCCCACTCAAACAGTGAGACCCCTGACTCCCACCATCAACTGTCCATTTACCGAATTGTTAAATTCCAGTATACATGTATTGGAGTGCCAGAATTGATAAATCATATCCTGATGGGAAAACTCTTAATCAAGTACAATACAGTCTTTATGTGCAGTTCCTTTTGCCTTTAGTCTTACAGACTCCACTCATTTCCAAAGTTACTTAGGTCAGCAATTTATTCCCCCACCCCCCTTAGTGAGCTTTTAAATTACATTTGTAATACGTTCAGATTCTTTTGCCACATTTTGCGTTCCATCCTGGAATGCATATGTTAAGAATTACTCTTTGTGCTGTAAAAATTGATTAGTTTTGACAAACGCTTAATGTCTTGTATTCACCATGACAGTATCAAACAAAATAGTTTTATTGCCCTAAAAATATCCTGTGCTTCGCCTAATCAATATGTCCAAACTCCTAGCGACCAAGGACTTGTTTACTATCTCTATAGTTTTGACTTTTCCAGAATCTCATCAAATTGTAATCGTATACTATGTAGCTTTTTCAGACTGGCTTCTTTCACTTAGCAATATGCATTTAATAGTCATCCATGTTTTTTCATGTTCTGATGGCTCATTTCTTTTTATCACTGAAAAGTATTCCCATGTATGGGTGGATCAGAGTGTGTTGTCCATTCACCTACTGAAGAACTTCTTTGTTGCTTCCAGTTTTTGGTGATTATGAATAAATCTACTATAAACATTTGTGTGCAGGTATTTTGTGGACATACGTTTTTGAATCAATCTGGTAAATACCTAAGAGTGCAATTGCTGGATCGTATGGTAAGATTATGTTTAGCTTGGGAAGAAACTGACAAATTGTTTTCCAAAGCAGCGGTATCATTTTGCATTCCCACCAGCAAGGAATGGCGGCTCTTGTTGCTCCACATCCTCAGCAGCAGTTGTTATTGTCAGGTTTTGGATTTTAACCATTCTAATAGGCTAGTAATGTTATCTCATTATCTTAATTTGTGATTCCTCAGTGACAAATGATGTGGATGATGTGGAGAAATGATCTCTTCATATGCTTATGTTCCTTCTGCATATCTCCCTTTCTTGTAATGTCTTTATCTGGATTCAGTGTTAGGATAATAGTGATCCCATAGAATGAGCTAGGAAATGTTCCCTCTGCTTTTATTTTATAACATATGTTGTGGAAAGTTGGTATTATTTGTTAAATGTTTGATAGAATTCACAGGTGAAATCAACTGACCCTGGTGATTATGTTTTTAGAAGTTTATTAATTATTGATTTACTTTCTTTACTAGATATAGAGCTATTCAGATTATCTATTTCTCCTTGTGTGAGTTGTAGTTTGTGTCTCTTGAGGAATTTGTTTCATTTAATTATCAGATTTGTGGACAAAAATCAAATTTATAGTATTACTTTATTATCCTTTTAATGTCCATTTGTGCTTTCTCTCTTTTTTTCTTGGTTAGCCTGGCTAGAGGTTTACCAATTTTATTGATAGTTTCAAAAAACTAGTTGTTATTTCACTGATTTTCTCTGTTGTTTTCCTGTTTTCAATTTCATTGATTTCTGCTCTCAATTTTATTATTTTCTTTTTTCTCCTTGCTTTAGGCTTAAATTGCTTTTCTTTTTCTAGATTTCCTAACATAGAAAATTGCATAATTAATTTTAGATATTTGTTCTTTTCTAATATATGCATTCAATGCTATAAACTTCCCTCTAAATACTGATTTTACTGGATCTCCCCAATTTTAATGAGGTACATCTTAATTATCATCCAGTTAAAATATTTCTTAATCTCTTGAGATTTCTTTTTTGCCCTATGTGTAGTACTAGAAGTGTTATTTTTTTATTTTAATATGATTTATTTTAATATTGTATTAAGCACACAATTTCACCACATAACCAATATAAAAAATTGTTAATAATATAATTTACCTTCTTTTCTTGAACTACTCTATCTATGAAATCAAATCTGGTGTATACTTTTGTACTTATAGCACATCTTAATTTGGACAAGCCACAATTCAAGTTCTCAATAGTCACATGCATCTAGTGTCTAACATATTGTATGGCACAGAACTAGAGTCTTGGTTAGATTAAAGCTGAACATTCTGGGCAATAATATTTCATAGGTGAGGTTGTGTTCTTTATATTCAATTATGCCAGGAGACCCATAATGTCAGACTGTCTTACTATTCATGGTGTGAAGTATGGTCATTTTATGTAGGAAGTAACTGCAATCCTTTCCATTGTAAAGGATTTTTCCTCCCTTCAATAGTAAATGATATGTGAGAAGATGCATTGGTTCTATTCAAATATTCAGTTACTTGATAAACTGGTGACAAATAATTCTAACATCCATTGATGATCTTTGACCTGAATCAATAATTAATTACATTACATGTTGCAAAATAGGAATTTTCTAATACTATTCTCCTTTCTTCTTTTATTTATTTATCTTTTTATCCCTTCTTCTTTCTTCTTTTCTTCATTTTTGAAGTGTGTTAAGTTTCAAATATTTGGGGATTTTCCAGCTATCTTTCTGTTATTGATTTCTAGTTTAATTCCAGTATGGTCTGATAACATTTTGCATTATTTCAATTCTTTTAAACTTGGTTAAGATGTGTTTTATGGCCCAGAATATGGTCTATCTTCGTGAATGTTCTATGCAAGTTCAAGAAGAATGTATATTCTCTTGTTGGATGAAATATTTTGTAAATATCAAATAGGTGCAGCTTATTGATAGTGCTATTCAGGTAAACTATATCTTTAACAATTTATTGCCTGCTTGATCTATCAATTACTGAAAGAGGGATGTTGAATTTAACTATAATAATGGATTTCTTTCTTCCTCCTTGCAATTCTCTCTC
The DNA here is from genome assembly GCA_031878705.1 of Tapirus indicus. Taxonomy (NCBI): domain Eukaryota; kingdom Metazoa; phylum Chordata; class Mammalia; order Perissodactyla; family Tapiridae; genus Tapirus; species Tapirus indicus. The sequence goes on along the minus strand of CM062942.1, from coordinate 82,671,350 downwards.
ACTTGTTGCCTCATGTGTTCTTAGGCTCAAACACATTAATATTGTTATGTTTTCTTAGAGAAAATCCATATATAATGTCCCTCTTTTTCTCTGATAAATTTCCTTGTTCTAAAGTCTGCTTTCTCTGAAATTAATATAGCTGTTCCATTTTTCTTTTGAATTGTGTTAGCGTGGCTTATTTTTCTCCATTGCTTTACTTTTAACCTATCAGAGTATTTATATTTAAAGTTTGTTTCTTATAGACAAAATATAGTTGGTTTTGTTTTTATAGCCATTCTAACAATCTCTGTCTTTTAATTGATATATTTAGACCACTCGTATTTAAAGTGATGATTGATATACTTGGATTAATATTAACTATGTTTGTAACTGTTTTCTATTTGTTGCCAGAGACTAATTTTCTGCCTTCTCCGATTTTAATTGACAATTTTCTGTAATTCTATTTTCTCTCCCTTCTTAACATGTCAATCATACTTCTTTAAAAAATTATTTTAGTGGTTTCCCCAGTGTTTACAATACATATTTTTAACTAATATAAGTCCACCTTCAAATAACAGTATTCTGCTTCACAGGTAGTACAAATGCCTTATAATAGAGTATTAGCAATTCTCTTGGCCCTTATGACATTTGTTGTCATTCGTTTCACTTATCTATATGCTATAATCACCCAATACATTGTTGCTATTATTACATTAAATAGTTATCTTTTAGATCAATTAAATATTTTATATTGCCTTCAATTATTTCTCTAATACTTCCTTTTTTAAAGTACAAAGTATCCAAATTAATGACCTATACCAATTTTCTTATGCTTGAAGAAAATCTTTTACTGCTTCTTGCACAGCAGGACTACTGCAACGAATTCCATTAGTTATTGTTTGTTTCTTTAGAAATTCTTTATTTCTCCTTCAGTTATAAAGGAAAATTTTGCTGGATGTAGAATTCAAAGTTGATGGGGTTTTTTCTTTCAACGCTTTAAATATTTCACTCTAAAATCTTCCTGCTAGCATGGTTTCTGAGGAGTAGACAACTGTAATTCTTATCCTTGTTTCTCTATAGAAAGGTATGTTTTTCCTCTGGCTCCTTCCAAGATTTTTTCCTTGTCTTTGGTTTTCTGAAGTTTGAATATTATATGCTTACATGTAGTAATTTTTGATATTTCTCTTGCTTGGTGTTCTCTGAGCTTCCTGAATCTGTGGTTTAGTGTCTGTCATTTACTTTGGAAAGTTCTCAGGCATTATTACTTCAGGTATTTGTTCTACTCCATTCTCTCTTTCTTTTCCTTCTGCTATTCCAATTATCTGTATGCTACATCTTTTGTAATTGTCCTACAATCTCTGGATATTCTGTCCATTTTTTTTCATTCTTTTTCTCTTTGCTTCTCCGTTTGGGAAGTTTCTATTGATCCATGTTCAGGCTCACTGATTTTTTTCCTTGGCCACATTGAGTCTACTTTTGAGCCCATCAAGGTATTCTTCACATCTATGATGACTTGATTTCTACCATTTCTTTTCGATTTTTTGGTTAGAATTTCTTTTTCACTAGGAAATACCCATCTCTTCTTGCATTTGTCTACTCTTCTCACTAGAGTCCCTAAATTATTAATCATAGTTATTTTAAATTTCCTGTCTGATATTTTCAATATCTGTGTCATATCTGCATCTTTTTCTGATGCTTGCTTTGTCTTCCCAGCCTGTGTTTTTTTCTTGTCTTTTGTTGAGCCTTGTAATTTTTGTTGAAAGCCAGACAAGTTGTATTAGGTAATAGGAACTGAAGTCAATAGGCATCTAGTGTGAGGATTTCTGTTAATCTGGCTGGAGTTGGCCTTTCTTAAATGTTTGCTATACCTATAAACACCAGAGACTTCAAACTCTCTGGTGTCCTTATTTTTGTCTCTCCTCTTGACTTTGGGTTTCCTTAATTATTTCTGTCACTGAATAGTGCCCCGAGAAACTCAAGGGTGGGTTTGGAAGCATTTAACTGTTTTTCCAAGTTGTTTTTTTATGTTAAGGAGACACATCCAGCAACCACCCTGAAGCTAACCAAGCCTCCCTACAAGAACTACACCCATGACATTGCCTTATTTTTAATGCAAAGATCTCTTCAAGAGGAGATTAAACCTCATTAATATAATCTGCAGTGTACCCACCTCCCCCTTTTGAAATTCATTCCCCAACCAAAATACAATTTCCTGCTTCCCTTTGTTCGGGGAAGCCATGACTTTGGAAATGATTCCTCTAGGCCTCCTATTTGCTGTAAATACACTTTACTTTGTGAGATAACTTCCACTGGTGTAGAGTCTTATTTAACTCACCAGGAGGTGAGCCCACTTGGTTCAGTATCACTTCTTCTCAGAGAGAGTCTATGTCTTGCAGCTCTTTCATTTGTAATTTACTGTTATTATATTAGAGCCCTGTTGGTGAGGTGGCAAGAGGTGGGAGAGGAAGAGCATTCTATATTCTTTCAATTAAATCTCAGTCTGTTAGTGGGCCAGTATCTCTGGCTGTGACCTTCACAAGTGTTTCTTCCTGTATAACTTTTGTTCCTACTGATAAAGTAAGGAAAGATAGAGGCAGCTAAAGTGAGAAGAATGTCCTTCCCCACTGGCTTTGAGATAACACTCTGGTAAAGCCATTTCCCCTGGAGTGTAGTCCTTTGTTATGGAGAAAGTCTGGTGCATTTCACAAGGAGTACTTTTCTTCTCTCATTGCCAGGGCCAAGAAGCAATCTCTCTCCTTTCTTGACTGTAAGAACTTGGTAGGATTCCTGGAGGTATAACCCCCCAAAATATGACTACTGCTCCAAAAAGTTTCTCACTCTTATGATAGTCTGCATTCAGCTTCCAGTAATTTATTAAAATTGCTAAGTGATCCTATAAGTTTATGGCTCTAGTGGCTTTTGTTCTAGGCAAACCGATCTTGGTTCTGACTCTCTGAATTCAACTGTGTCTCCAGATTTGAGGGTTGTGGTTTTCCCTGCTACCTCAGTTCTATAATATGTCCAAAAAAAGTCTTTGTCCAGCTTTCTCTTATTGTAAAGACAGGAGTGATGACTTCCAAGCTCTTTACATGTCAAAGATGAAACTGGAAGTCCTCCTTGGGACAGACTTTACAAATTGTTTATATTTTGCAAATCTAAATTACAAAACATGTTTACATACATCTAAAAGCATGCTCTAAGCCAATAGCAAATCTCTTCCTGCTAGAAAGAATGCGGTTCCTATTTCAAAATGCCGGATAAAATATAGGGTATTTTTACATCCATAGCTCTGGAAATCATAAGGAAGAATTTTACCGTTTTAGCATTATAGAATTGGTAAGCAAACTAATTTATTCCCTAGGCTTCTATGTAGTGGCACACAATGTCAATTGTAGATAAGTAATGCCCTTACATTTCAAACAGAATAATATTTAAGCTTTACATTTCTGTTTAAAGTTCCATTCCCATATTAAACTTCTTAGAATGAATTACTTTAGGGAACATGGCTACCCAGTCTGAGGCATGTATTTTAATCATTAAGGTAAGTTTTCCCCTCATTAAACTCCCTTGCTAAATAAGCTATATATGATTTTGACAGCAACCACGAGAGGGTATTTTTTAACTTATAAACTGTCATAGAGGATAAAATTAATTTAAATTTGGTTTAAGAAAAACACTGTTGCTGATTGTTAAAATCTGGGAAGAGACAATACATTTTAGAAAGCCAAAATCAGTACTATTTACTTAATAGGAAATAAAATAAAATCACTAGGAAATACCCTGTGGAGCATTTGTTTTCTTCTTTCAACAATTGATTAACTGTGGCAATATATGTAACTGGATACTTCTCCCATGATAAAAGAGCTTGGTTGGAAGAATCAGTAGGCAATTTTTCTGTATTTTGTTATTTAAAATCCGTATTACATGTGCATAGCTAGTTATTTTATACTGTTTGACATAAATGAAAAACTTTTCCCTATTTTTTTTCTTCATTAAATTTGAAGCATAAGCTAAGTTACTTAACCTTATGTATTTTGTTGCAATATTAAAATAGAAAAATATAGGAATTTGGAGTGAAAAAAGCCTTACTTTATACCAACCTCCTCATTTTATTGTGGTGAAAACTAAGGTCCAGTGATATTAAATGATTCTTTTTATAAAGAGAACTATTACTCAATCGTGAATCAATTGTAATCAATATCACATAGAAGAGACTGACTTTAGTGAAACTGGTAAAAACTATTTAAAAAATCTAACCATTTAAAACCTCTGGAAATGGTCCTATGGATGAACAGGAAATAAAAATTTATTTGTATCAAGACTACTACCTCCCTCTCCCACCTCCCAGCTCAACAAGGCAGAAACGCCACTCCAGACTACTGCAGCCAAGAACATAGAGCTCCTTCTCCCACTAGCATCCAGATGGAGGGTTTTCTTCCTAGAAGGAGCAAGGTGTCAGCATTTTTCTTCCTGCCCCCAGCTACCTGTTGCTGAGGCTAAGTTGTAGGTGGGTGCAATTAAGAGAGGGTCTTCCTTCTTCTACCCAGCCCTGATCCATGGAACAGAGTCTCTACATTGCACACAGCACTTCTAAGAATAGTGAAACCTGATCACACTTGCTCCAGCTTGGGAGGTGGTGGTCTCAAGCCAGGAGAGGCAAACAGAGAGTACTCTAGGCTGCTGCCCATCCAGTTGAGTGCTCATCCAATGAGTGTGGGAAACGGAGATTCAAGATATAGGCTAAAGTGCAGGCCAGCTAGTTTGAAGAAGAGAACCAGAAATGAGACAGCTGGGAAAAGTCCTCCTGGGGTCACAACAAAAATCAAATACCAACAGCAGAAACTATTTATTCAAAGGAGCCAGAATATGATTGGATTAGTTTGTAGAACAATTTACGCCCCAGGGCATTGTTGAAAACAATAGAGCAATCATAGGGCAATTATTGGAGTTTAACAGCTGAGTGTGGTCAGGGAAAGAAGAAAAGAGCCCTTCAAAAAACACTATCATCCCAGCATGACTGAGATTATATCCAAAGCCATGCCTCTCTGAGCAACAATATCAGAGGCTGAACACTTTGGTGGTGGGGGGGGGCAATAGATTTCGCTAAAATAAAACAGTCAACCACTAAACAAATAAACAAACAATAAAAAATAACAAGGTCCTGGGGGGTAATATTACCTAAAATTGCCACAATATATTATCTAAAATGTCCAGTTTACAATAACAAATGATAAGGCATGCAAAAAGACAGGACAGTAGGCCCCATCCACTGGGAGAAAAAACAGGCAACAGAAAGTGCCTGTCACAGTGACAAGATGTCAGATTTATCAGAAAAAGACTTTACAGTAGCCATTATAAACATGTTCACAGAACTAAAGGAGAGCAAACTTGAAGATATATCCATAGAGATTACATAAGCTAGAAAACAGAAGAAAAAATGAAGAAAAATGAGAGAAATGTGTACACCATCAAGTGAATCAAATGATTCATTATGGGACTACCAAAAAGAGACAAGAGAGAGAAAGGAGCAGAAAAAATATTTGAAGAAATGATGGCTGAAAACAGAAAATTTGTCGAAAAACAATAACCTACATATCCAAAAAAGTTCAACAAACTCTAAGTAGGATAAACACAAAGAGATCCACAAATAGATACAGAGTAAAAATTCTGAAAGTCAAAGACAAGGAGAAAATCTTGAAAGAAGCAAGAGAAAAGTGACTCATTACTTACAAGGAACCTCAAGAAGTTTAGTAGCTGACTTCTCAGTAGAAACAATGGAGGCCAGAAGGCAAAGTGCTCAAAGAACAAAACTGTCAACCAAGAATCCTATATCCAGCAAAGCTATCTTTCAAAAATGAATGTTAAATAGACTTTCCCAGATATATGAAAACTTAGAGAATTTGTTGCTGGCAGAACTGCCTTACAAGAAATACTAAAGGAGGGTCTTCAGGCTGAAAGCAAGTGACCTCAGACAGTATTCAAATCCACACTAAAAAAGAAAAAAAAACCAAAAAAGGTAATTATTCAATTATAAAAGACAGTAGAAATGCATTTTTTTCTCTTAGTAGATTTAAAAAGTAATTGTATAAAATAGTATATATATGAAATATCATTGTTGGGCCTATAACATACAAAAATGTAATATATGTGTAATATATTTGCCTACAACAGCACAAAGGAAGAAGGATGGTGAAAAGCTGATTTAGGCTAAGAAAATGACCACAAATGTTAAAGTAGTAATTATAACAATGTATTATTAGGTTTTTAACATTAATAGGTGTCATATGCATAACAGTAATACCACAGAAGGGGAAAAAAGGAGTAGAGCTATGTAGAAGTGACATTTTTATATATCACTAGAATTAAGGTAATAAATTGAAAGCTGAATCAGATAAGTTAAGATGTATATGTTAAACCCCAGACCAACCACTCAAAAATAAATACAATTTAAAAAGCTATTAAAGAAAATAAAATCATACATTAGAAAATATTCACTTAATGCAAAACAAAGTAAAGGAGGAATAGAGGAACAAAAAATACATGTGATATATATAAAACAAAAAAGTAAGATGGTAAACATAAATTCAACTATATCAATAATAACAATAAATGTTAATGAATTAAATGATTGAATCAAAAGGCAGAGATTGTTAGATTGGATTAAAAAAACATGACTCAAACATATGCTCTCCATAGGAGACACACTCAAGATTCAAAGATACAAATAGATTGAAGGTAAAATGACCGAAAAAGATATATCAAGTCAATCCATCAGGAATGTATAACAATTATAAATATATTGGCATCTGATAACAGGGTACCACAATACAAGAAGTAAAAACTGAGAGTTGAAGGGATAGACAATTCAAATATAATAGTTGTAGACTTGAATAGCACACTTTCAATAATGGATAGAACAACTAGACAGAAGGTCAACAAGGAAATAGAAGACTTCAACAGAGCTAATCAGACATATATAGAATATTCTACTCAACAACAACAAAATATATCCTTCTTAATTCACACAGGACATTCTTCAGGATAGAGCATACGCTAGGCCATAAAACAAACCTCAATAAAATGAAAAGGTTATAAATAATACAAAGTATATTCTTTGACCACATAGAATGTAATTAGAAATCAATAGCAGAAAAACTGGAATTCACAAATGTGGAAATTAAACACTGTACTCTTATATAACCAATGAGGCAAAGAAGAAATCAAAAGGGAAATTAGAGCATACTTTGACATGAATGAAAATGAAGACACAATCTAAAACAATTATGGGATGCAGCTAACATAGTACTTAGAGAGAAATTTATAGCTATAAATGCCAGTATTAAGGAAGAAGAAAGGTTCAAAATCAAAAACCTAATTTTCTGCCTTAAAACACTGGAAAAAGAGAATAAAATCTGAGAAGTAAACTCTGGAGAAAGAAAAGTAAAAAAGAAGTAAACACACAAAAAGAGTGTTCAACATCTTTATTTATCAGGAAAATGCAAATCAAAACCACAATGAGATACCATTTCACATACTAGGACGTCTACAATCAAAAAGCCAGAAACAGGGGCCAACCAAGCAGTGTAGTGGTTAAGTTCAAATGCTTTGCTTCAGTGGCCCAGGGTTCACAGGTTCGGATCCCAGGCGTGGACGTACACATTGCTCATCAAGCCATGCTTGGCAGGTGTCCCACATAAAACAGAGGAAGTTGGGTACAGATGCTAGCTCAGGGGCAATTTTGCTTAAGCAAAAAGAGTGAGATTAGCAACAGATGTTAGCTCAGGGGCAATCTTTCTCACCGAAAAAAAATAAGTCAGAAACAAGTGTTGGTGAGGATGTGGAGAAATCAGAACCTTCATACAGTGCTGTTAGGGATGTAAAATGGGGCAGCTGCTTTGGAAAACATTCTGGCAGATCCTCAAATGATTGATCATGCAGTTATCACATGACCCAGCAATTCTGCTCCTAGGTATTTACCCAAGAGAAGCGAGAGCATATGTCCACACAAAGCCCTGTACATCAATGTCCAAAAAGCATTGTTCATAATACTTAAAAATGGAAATGATTCAAATGTCCATCAACTGATGAATAGATAAGCAAAATGTAGTATATTCATATGATAAAAATTATTTGGAAATTAAAAGGAATAATGTACGATACATTCTATAACATGGATAAACCCTAAAAATGTTATGATAATGACAGGAGCCAGTCACAAAAGACCATATATCATATCATCTCACATATGAAATGTCCAGAACCTGGAAATCTGTAGAGACAGAAAGTGGATTGGTTGCTTAGGCCTGGGGGAGGGACAGGGGCTAGGGGGTGATCATTAAAAGGTACAGGGTTTCTTTTCTAGGTAATAAAGATGTTCTAAACTTGACTGTGGTGATGGTTGCACATATCTGAATACACTAAAAACCATTGAACTGTACAGTTTAAGTGAGTGAACTATATGGTATGTGAATTAATTATATCTCGATAAAGCTGCTAAAATGACCACATAGGAGTTATTTTTAATATTAAGATGGGCAGGTGCTAATCCTCTCAATTATTGTCAGAAAACCTCTGAGTCTTAGCCAAGTGCTTTCTCAGGCATAGAGGTGGTAGCAATCAGCGCTGTTGTTTTCAGAAAATTTGGCCCACTCCCAGTCACACCTGTGACCCAATTCAGTGCCTGTAGCCCTCCCACAGGCAGAGAATACAAGTCATATTCTTAGATTTTCATAGCACACGCTTCCTGCTCGACTGCTCTTCCAAACTCTCAGGGTTAAAACTAATGACACCCAGGTTCTGTCAAAAGCCTACTGAAGCCAGTTGATAATTAAGGCTAACAGTCTAAGGCAGGGTTGGCAAACTTTTTCTATAAAGGGCCACACTGTAAATGTTTTAGGCTTTGTAGGCAATAGTCTCTGTTGCAAGGACTCAGCTCTCTCAATCATAGCATGAAAATGGGCAATGACAGTATGTAAAAAAATGAGCCTGGCTGTACTCAAATCGAACTTTATTTATTGACACTGAAATTCTAATTTCATAAAATTTTCATACATCATGAAATATTATTCCTCTTTTGGTTTTTTTAAACCATTTAAAAAATGTAAAAATCATTCTTAGCTCATGGGCTATACAAAAACAGGCGGTAGGCTAGATTTGGCCTTTGGCTTGTGGTTTGTTGACCCCTGACTAAGGAACTTGTTATCTATCCACACTAGCTATTTTAAATTTTAACTTAGCCGCTATTTAATCACCAGGAATTTTTGCACCTTAATATCATTAACTTAAACTCTGAAAAATGTCTCATTAAATTACATTTATTTATATTGGCCATATAAAAAGCTAAGAAAGGGTCTTTTAAGAGAAGTTGCTGGGGGCCAGCCTTGTGGTGTAGTGGTTAAGTTCGGCATGCTCCACTTCGGCTGCCTGGGTTCACAGGTTTGGATCCCAGGTGCAGACCTACACCACTCATCAACCATGTTGTGGCAGTGACCCACATACAAAATAGAGGAAGATTGACACAGATGTTAGCTCAGGGCTAATCTTCCTCAAGTGAAAAAAGAGGAAGATTGACAATGGATGTTAGCTCACAGTGAATCTTCCTCAGCAAATAAATAAATTAAATTAAAAATAAAAAGAAGTTTCTGTATGTTCTATAAAATATAAAGATGTCACTCATTATGTGATGACCCTTGTAAGAATACAAATACATTAAATTAATTTGGGAATCTAGTATAGTGAAGAGTTTAACAGTATCATTAAAATCTAATGTTTCTTTTTATCAAATAATGAGGATTAGGTGTTCCATTGTGTCTTCAATTTTGGCCTTTGCTTCCAGAGTTGAATTTAATATTCAAACTCACCAATTATATTAACCTAGATTTTGTTAGACTTATTACTCCATATATCTGTATTCTTATTTTAATGATTCCATTGTATATCCATCTTTAATTGTGAAGCTCTTTATCTCATTTTGGAGGTAATTGAAGTAAATAATTCAAAAATCATGAGAAAAATATTATTGTTATGTTAAAATTTGGCAGCAGAATTCTTCAGGGAGAGAATTTTTTTTTTATTCAACAAAATATATTAATAGATTGTTGGATATTAAAAGTTTGATCCCCAGGGAATGGCCTTTCTGGGTGGGGAGGCAGCAGGTGAGGGGTAAGTAAATAGCTGAATTTATTTGGGCAGAATTTGTCAAGAGATGTAGTGGGTTAGTAACAATGAGAGACAGAATAAAACAGAGAGAGGGACTGAGTACATGGCAATAAACCAGTGAGAACTTTCTAGTGGCAAGAATGACAAAAGAATGCCTGGTATTTCATTTTAAGTACACTGTTCTACCCTGTATTTTGCCATGCTCCCAATGCTTCAAACCTTCAATAAATGGCTGCTACAACCAAATTTTGCATCAGTGCTACACTGAAGGAGTGCTAGAGTAAGTCCAGTGTTCAGCATAGAGTTGTATGGTGACTGCAGATTTAGAATATGTGAGAAGCATAATGGGAATCAAGAATATGGCAATGTCAGGAAATCAAAGACAGAGGTGTCTAGGAGAAATGTAGATTAGAGCTATTGGGAAGGACCCTGGACCTCCCACCACATATGGGTGGGGATCTGAGTCAATTTTATTCAAATATTTTTTTCCAAGTGTAATGTCAAGTAATTTATTATTTTTCCAGCTTTAAGTACAAATGACAAATAAAATTGTATTTATATATAAAGTGCACAACATGATATATTGCGAAATGATTACCACAATCAAGTTAATTAACACATCCAGCACCTCACATAGCTACCTTTTTATTTATTTATTTATTTGGTGTGGTAAGAACACAATATCTACCCTCTTAGCAAATTTCAAGTGTACAATACAGTATTATTAACTATTATCACCATGCTGTCCATTAGATTCCCAGAACTTATTTATCTTATACTTAAAGTTTGTACTCTTTGAACAACATCTCCCCATTTCTGCTCCTCCTCAGCCCCTGGTAACCACCATTCTACTCTCTGGTTCTATGAGTTTAGCTTTTTTAAATTCCAACATATAAGTGAGATCATACAGAATTTTTCTTTCTCTGTCTGGCTTATTTCACTTAGCATAAAGTCCTCCAGATTCATCTATGTTGTCAAAAATGACAGGATTTCCTTCAGTTTTATGACTGAATAATATACACACTATAACTTCTTTATCCCTTCATTTGCAAATGGACACTTAGCTTGTTTCCACGTCTTGGCTATTGTGAATAATGCTTCAATAAACATGGAGGTGCCAATATCTCTTTGAGATACTGATTTCATGTCCTTGGATATGTACTCAGAAGCAGGATTGCTGTATTATGTGGTAGTTCTATTTTTAATTTTTGAGGAACCTCCATACTGTTTTCCATAATGGCCATACCAACTTACATTTGTACCAACAGTGCAGAAGGGTTTCCTTTTCTACACATCCTCACCAACACTTGTTACCTCTTGTCTTTGATAACAGCCAGACATACATGTTATCATGTTTGATAACATCCTAAGAAGTGGTTGGTAATATCTCATTGTGGTTTTGATTTGCATTTCCCTCACGGTTAGTGATGTTGAGTACCTTTTCATATACCCGTTGACCATTTGTATGTCTTCTTTGGAAGAATGTCTGTTCAGGTCCTTTGTTCATTTTTTAATCGAGTTATTTGGTTTTTTGCTGTTGAGTTGTATGTATAAGGCAACCTACAGAATGAGAGAAAAAAATTGCGAATCGTATATCTGATTAGGGGCTAATATTGAAAATATATAAGGAACTCAATTTTATTTAAATCTTAAAAGACAGGTTGACTTTAGTTCATCAAAGGACTTAGGCATAATCTAGGTGGCTATATTAATTTATTTGCCTAATAGTATATGTTTAGTAAGTGACAGAACCAAGATTAGAACCTCAGACCCCTAACTTTAATCTAGCATTCTGTTATTTGTCATACATTTTCAAGGAAGGAGGAAAAGATATTCCATCATTTGTGCATCTTGAAATTCAAAGGTTTAAAAAGTAGAAATGTATAAAAAATTCACATGCACAAGCTTCTGAATAATTTTATCTTTGCGACAGAGAAATTTCCTGAAAAATCTAGTCACTGCCCCTATTTCTTACTAGTCATTTGTGTGAATTGCAGTAATTGCTTTATCCAATATCAATCAAAAAAGGAGCACTCTCCCCCCTTCGTTCCTACTCCCTGACTAGAAAGCACTAGTGAGACGGCATGTTGATGATTTCAGGAGAAAGTAGTGTGGATTTGGTGACTTGGCAAGTTTTCCTAGTAATGGCATTATTGACTTCAGAGGAGGCAATGGTTAAAAAATCTGGAGATAGTTCACTGTGTGACAAAGGAGCCACGTCAACAAAAAACAAAGCAAATAGACTTAGCTGCTCCTTCTTCTAATTCCCTTTATAATGAGGTTGGGAGGAGGGATTGCCATTTGTCTCAAATGCTACTACTGCTTTTAGTACAAGACTTCCAAAACTGATGTTCAGAGGAGCATAGTTACTATATCTTAATTAGGAGGATCCATTTACAAATAAGTTTGGGAGATGCTGGCTTTTTGTTTTGTTTATTCCTGCAGAACATCTCAGACCCTTGAATGACATGTCATGCATTGTGAATTTCCAGTGGGAAAGCGAGGATGCTGTTTTCTCATACTTTATTTGGAAACTCTTTTAAGTAGTGCATCTATCAAATCACAGTTTTGAAACTGAACCATTTTTTCTCTCACAAACTTTCGATAATCTCTCTTTATTGAAAGTCTGCAATATCAATTGGTGTACCACCTCCTTCCATAATAACACTTGTCTAATATTTTACAGTTTAGGAAGTACTTTCACTTCCCAACTCATTTCAAATTGACTTCTTGGCACTTATTAATATAATCTGGGTTTATAGATTCATAATTTTGTGTTATCGTATCATTAATATTTTTAAACATAAAACTCCAAGAGTATATTTGCCTTTTGTCTTGAATTTTCTAGCTATCTATATTTCTAGCTACCTATAATATCTAGCTATTAATGATTATTTCTACTTCATTCCATATATTTAACTTCAAAATTCATTTCCAATGCTTCTATACTACAGTGTTAACATCGCTGAGTTCTTGATTTTTATTCCCCTTCAGTTGTCTGTAACACCTAACACCTGTTAAAGTAACTTTTTCAGAATGGGCACAAGAGTAAGATCTTTTCTAAACACTTGCATATATGCAAATACCTTTATTGCATTATTAGTATTACTCTGTGTATTAGTTCTCGAAGGCGGTGTAAAGTATTGCCACAAAGCTAGTGGCTTAAAACAACAAAAATTTATTGTCACAGTTCTGGAGGCCATAAGTCTGAAAGCAAGAAGTTTGCAGGGCTGTGCTCCCTACAGAGGCTCTAGGGGAAATTTTCTTCCTCGCCTCTTCCAGCTCCTGGTGGCTCTAGGCATTTGACTCCATCACTCTAATCTCTGCCTTCATCTTCATATCAGCTTTCGTCTTCTCTGTACCCCTCTCAGAACTCCCTGTGTCTCTCTTTTATAAGGATACATGTGATTGCATTTAGGGTCCACCTGGATAATCCAGGTTAAGCTCCACCTTTCAAGATCTTTAATCTCATCTTTAGCCATATAAGGTAACATTCATAAATTCCAGGGATTTGATGTGGATATTTGGGGGTGATCACTTTTCAGTTTAATACAGTCATTTATTTTGGAGGGTCCGTTCTAATTCTTACTTCCTTCAAGGTGAGTATTAATTTTACCATTGTGTTTTCTTACATTTGTCTACCCCCATATATCTTGTTTTTTTTTTCTCAAACTATTTTGCCTTGCAATAGTCAGGTTTTACAGCATAGAAAAATGCATTTTTGTAAAATGAGAAACTGAAACATGTAGTTTCTAAATTTTCTTCTGTTTCCTTTAGTAATTTTTTCAGAGATGTACTTTACCTCTTAGCCTTCTCTTGAGCTATAGCATTTTTTCATAAACCTTATATATATTTCTTTTGAAAAATTTGTCAAAGTACAGAAATATAGGTCTTTACTTTAGCCCTCCTCACTGTCTATTCAAATGCTAATAAAATCCTTTCACATCTAAAGCTGGAGAGGGGGGTGCTATGCAAATGTCTGAGGCCCATTTCTAGAAAATTTTGTGTTGTGCTCTCTCTTCCTTCCAGTCCTTTGTACACATTGCTTCTTTTGGAATACTGAGCCTCCTTTGCTTCTACTAGACAACTACTATTTATTCTTCACATCTAAGCTTAAATAACATTTTCTTCAAGACGTCTTTCTTGGTCTCCCAATTTTGAGTGAGATGCCTTGCCTAAATGTACCTAGGACACATCGTACTTATCCCATCACAGCAGGTATCATACTACGTTATAATTGTCTGTTTCCCCAATAGTCAATAAGCAACTTCAGGGAATAAACTGTGATTTGTTTGCATTATATCCTTAAAACTTAGCATAATACCTAGTACCAGTAAGAAATTAATAAAAAATTGTTGAATTGGGACCTTAGAACATGTCACCTGCAGAAATTCTTTCCTGATCCACCAAGATGTAGATTGCTACCTCTATTCTGGGTTCACATAATACCTTATGCTGACCTTTATCATAAAACATATCACAATGTATCGTGATTTTATAATAACAATAATTAGGATTTATTAGGCATTTACCACATGCTAGGTATTTTGCTAACTAATTTACCTGTTTGTTGTCGTTAGTGCTGTCAAGTCAGAATCCTAGCAACCCTGTATACAGCAGTGCTGAACCCTGCCTGCCCACAGTGTGACAACCAACAGATGGGTGGTGTGGTTCCCTGACCAGTAAATGAACCCAGGCCGTGAAGGTGAGAGGCCATGGCAGCCAAATCTTAACTACTAGACCACCAGGGCTGGCTGATTTACCTATACTATCTCCTTTAATTGAGCCCTCACAATGACCCTGGAAGTTAGCACTATTTTTATTCCATTTTAAGATGAAGAAATAGGCATAAAGAGATTAAGCATATTGTCCAAAGTTGCACAATTAAATGCAGAAGCTTGTTTTTTAACCCAGACAATTTGACTCCAGATGTCATCCTATTAACCAGTGTACTATACTTCTCCCATGTTTGCTTCTGTTTCTAACACCAAACTGTCAGAAAAGTCTTAGGAGTGGGTATTGCATCTTCTTCCCATTGTTTACCGTGATATATAATGCATGGTAGCTGCTCAATAAATTTTCTGTATGAATAAGGGAATGACACGGAGTGAAGTTCAGATTACTGCTTTATATGAGTTTAAATATATTATTATTATCTCAGAAAATGAAAATATAGGGGCCAGCCCAGTGGCGCAGTGGTTTAGTTCGCACTTGGCAGCCCGGGGTTCACGGGTTTGGATCCCGGGCGCCCACCGACGCACTGCCTGTCAGCCATGCCGTGGCGGCGTCCCATATAAAGTAGAGGAAGATGGGCACGGATGTTAGCCCAGGGCCGGTCTTCCTCAGCAAAAAGAGGAGGATCGGCAACAGATGTTAGCTCAGGGCTGGTCTTCCTCACTAAATAAATAAATAAATAAATAAAAGACTTTCTTCCTTAACAACAACAAAAAAAGAAAATGAAAATATAGCCTATGACTTTTACATTCTGTACTCACAGAATTAAAAAAAATCTATATATAGATAAACATCATTAAAAATATAGCTCAGATATGCAGCTTAGATCCCTAAAGAGTTACTAAATATGTTTACTTCCATCCAGTATATAAGGAATATTTACTACTTCTACATACATTTTGATAGAATTTACTAATAATGGGCCAAAACTTTTCACAATAATTTGAATCCTCAAAAATTGTATCAGTTAGACCACATGTCTTTCAGAACTGGATTTTCTTAGTCTTGGATATCTTTTTATCCTTTTCGTAAATTTTCAAACATTCTCTTACCAGCTTATCTTATTAAGGGCCTGGCACTCAGATGACCAAAACCCTTGTCTTCAAAGATTCAGTTGTTGTAATGTAGGTGCTATTTGAGCCTTTCACCTCTTTCACAGAACATCACCAACACAACACTGGCTTTCCTCATGGCCCCAACCAGTTACTGTGTCCGACCAAAAGTAATCATTACCCAGATTTCTAATGCCGTAAAGTAGTTTTGTTAAGCTGTTTTTTAATTCTATAGAAATGTAACCTTGCAGTAATTACTTCTTATATCTAGCACCTTTCAGTCAATATTGTTTCTGAGACTCATCCTAAATGTTACGTGCAATAATGATTTTTTTCATTTTTATTGCTGTGTAATAATACATTATATTTATTGTAGTGTAGCAATACACTACATTATTTATTTATCCTACTGTTGATAAATATTTGGATTGTTTCCAGTTTGGGGCTATTCTATACAAAGCTGTTATGGACATTCTTCTATATTATATTGGTGGATATACACACTCATTTCTCTTGGGCATGTACCTAAGAGTGGAAATTGTTGGGCTACATGATTAGTATATGTTCAGCTTTTAAAGATATTGCAGGGTGAATGGGCACACGTGTATGGTGATAGATGGTAATTAGTCTTTGGGTGTTAACATGCTATAATCTACACAGAAATTGAAATATAATGATGTACACCTGAAATTTATATAATGTTATAGACCAAAGATACCTCAATAAAAAAAAAGAAGAAAAAGGAAGAGAAAAAAATAACAAAATACATTGCAAAATTTTCCCCAAAGTGTTTGTACCTATTTACATTTCCATCAACAGTGTAAAAGTTCTAATTGTTCTCTATCCTTTCCAGCATGTAGTATTTTCAGTCTTTTAAAAGGATTCATTCTAGTGAATGTGCAGCAGTACCTCATTGCTGTTTTAATTTGCATTGTCTTGATGATATTTGTATATGTGTATTGGCAATTTGGATATACGTATATATTTTTTTGGAAGAGCTTATTCAATTCTTTTGCCCATTTTATTTTCTTGGGTCTTCTTTTACTTTTCTTATTGCTTTGGATGCGTGTCTTTTGCTGTATATAAAACATTGCAAATATCTTTTCTTACTCCATAATTCTCCTTTTTACTCTTTAATTATGTCTTCTGATGAAAATATACTTTTAATTTAAATGCAGTCCAATTTATTGTTTATTTTCTTTATGGATATTGCTCCTTGTGTACTGTTTAGGAGATCTTTGTGTATTCCAAAGTTAAAAATTTCTTCTCCTCGAGCTTTACATTTTACCTTTTATATAGGTCACAATACATCTGGAATTGATTTTTTTATGTAGTAGGAGGGAGGGGTCAAGGTTTAATTTGGATATCCAATTAACACAGCACCATTTATTGAAAGTGTTATTCTTCCCTTCACTGAATTTTAGTGGAGACTTGATCACATAACTTTATTTCTGAACGCTCCTGTTTCTTTGGTCTATTAGTCTATTCTTGTACAATTAACAGTGTCTTAATTACTGTAGCTTTAAAATAAGTCATGATATCTGGTAGGGTAAATCCTCCAGCTTTGTTCTTGCTCTTCAAGATTGTCTTCGCTATTCTGGGCCTTTATAATTCCTCATAAATTTCAGAGTGAGCTTGTCAAATCACACATGCACACACAAACTGGCTGATATTTTCCTTGAGATTGCACTAAATCTACAGATGAATTTGGGAAGAACTGATGTAATTACAATATAAAGTCTTCCAATTCATTAGCCTAGTTTATCCCTTCAGTTATTTAGTTTTCTTTAATTACTCACAGCAGTGCTTTGCAGTTTTCTGTTTAATTGCTGCTGTTTTGAAGGTGGTGAGTCTTTTTCTCTAGATATTTTTAAAGTTTTCTTTTTGACGTTAGTTTTCTGCAGATTCACTATGATGTGTCTATGCGTGGTTTTCTTTTTATATTATTCTGCTTGGGGTTCATCACAATTCTTGAATTGTGATTTAATGTCTTTCATTTATTTGGGAAAATTCAAACTTACTCTTGCCATCTATTTTCTTGAAGGTATTGATCACAATAATTTTAAAGTCAAAGTCTGACAACTAAATAGCTGGACTCCCAGCAGGCCTTCTGTTGTCCACAATCTTCTCTTGAAATTGATTTTTGTTATGTTGGTTAATTTTTTATTGAATGCCAGACATTGTCTATGAAAAATTATGGAAGCTTTACATGAGGTTATCTTCTTCCAGAAAAGATTTACTCTATCTCCTATCTAGGCTGCAAAGGGGCAGATACCTGAATCCGATTCTGGACTTGAGTGGTCCAAGCCTACTTGGCAGTCTCTATCAACTCCTCTCCTGATGTTTTGCCTACCTTCCTAACATTTAATCCTTCCTGGATTCCAACCGAGAGCCTATAGTGTCACTTAGTGATGCTACCTAATGAGGGATCTTGAACTCCAATTTTTTGCTCCCAGCACATGAAACTGTGGAAAACTCCACTTTGCTTTTCAGCTGTTTTCTGCTTGGTTTCTTACCATCTTCCCTTGCACAGCTCAGTGAGAAAAGGCCTTAAGGAGGAAACTGGTGCCAAGTGTCTAGCTCGTGTATTTGTGCCCTCTTTCTCTCTTGGCTTCTCATGCTATGATCCCTTTGAATACCACAAATTCAATATCTGTCCCCCTATCCTGTGAGATTGACTAAAGCTATCCTGGTTTCTCTGCTTCTTTCTTGGTATCAAGAATCAGCAAATGGACCAAGAGGAAAAGCAGCATATAAAAGGCTGGGCTTACCTCAATGACTTTCCTTTCTCTCTATGTTCTGGACCTTCAAATCCTAGTTGTCTTTGAAACTGTCCTGAGACCTTCAAAATAAATCCTGAATTTTGTCCAGGTTTTCTGTTTGTTCTCAGTGGGAGTACCGGGCTGCTGCAAGCTACTCTATCAAAGCTCATGACGTATACTTACTTTTTAGTTAACTCTACTGTGGGAGTCGATCATAAGTTGAAAATTCCACAAAATTCTCATAGAATACTTACAATATTTATCATGTACTACATCACAAAAAAACTCAAAAAAAAATACAAAAACAGAAAATGTAGCGGTTACTTTAGTTTTTTTCAACTTCAGTGTCATCAACTAGAAATAAATCAAAATATTAGCCAAAAGCTGCAAAAGATAACTTGAAATATTTTTAAAAAACTGTCCTAATTAACTTGCTTTAAGAAGAAATCAAAACTGAAATATAGAAAATTTAGAAAGAAGGAACCATGAGATGATTACATCTCAAAGTCTTAGTCTAGAAACAAAGCAGTTCAGAGAGGAATATATATAGCTTTAACAGCATTTATTGAAAACAAGAAAAATAGAAGAGACATTAATTTCAAATTTATCTTAAGAGACAAGAAAACAACAAAATAATCTGAAGTAAATTAAATAATATACACAAATTGAGAAAAATTAGAATGCTTGAAAAATATATAAGCCAAACCTTTAGAAATAACAGTAAAATGGACAGATATTTGGCAATTCTTGCCAAGAAGCAAATTTTAAAAAATTAAGAATGATAAAATATCATAACTACTGATACAAAAAAATGAGCTATTTTCAAGATATAAAATATAGTGTTTTACCAATAAATTTGTATATTTTGATGAAACAGACCATTTTCTAGAAAATTATAAATGAAAAAAATTGACCCAAATAGAGGAGAGAATATTAATAGCCCAATAGGCATAGAAAAGTTTAAAAGTTACTCAAACCTATACTCCACAAAAGATCCTAGGTGAAATTGGAATATACTAAATTGGAATATACTAAACTTCAACAAAAAAAGATAAAAAGATAAGAAACTGGGAGCTGGAGAGGTTAACCAAATGGCCCAATGTTGCACAGCTAGAAACTAATGGAGCTTTTTTTCCCTAGATTTTCTGGTGCATAGAAGCTAGAATAACATTTGTACCAAATCAACAATGATTAAAAAATGCAAAATAAAAAGTATAGACCAACCTCACACATGAGCATAGATGCCAAAATCCCAGCTAAACTATTAGCAAAATAATTTCAGAAAAGTCTTAATATATTATGACCAAGTAGGGACAATTCTAATATTGCAATGATGGTTTAATTAAAGAAAAAAATATAATTGATGGCTTAAAGAAAAACAATCATATGATCACCTAAACCAATACTGAAAAAATAATGAAATGGAAAATAAAACAAATTCCTGAGAGAGAAAGATTAAAAACTATTAGTAGCCTGGGAATAGAAGGATATGTTTCCAATTTAACAGTTAGCTATCAAAAATAGAACGAGACCATCATACTTGGTAGTGAAACACTGAAGGCAAACCAAGTAAAGTTGAGAACAACACAAGGATGCCTAGTATCACAGCTATTATTCAACATTGATCCAAAATTCCTAGAAAATGTAATTTTGCAGCACAAATAAGTAAAAGGTATAAATATTGGAAAGAAAAATGATCATATGTTGTGACTTATATGGTTGTCTACTTGGAATATGTAATAGAAAAAAATTGAAATCTTTAGAACTAATAAGAGAAATTACAAAAGACACCATAAACAAAGTGAAAAGAGAAACAGCAGGCTGAGAGACAGCATCTGAAACATTTACAGAAGTAAAGGTTTAGTATTCACTTTGAACTTAGTATTCACTTAGAACTCCACTTTGATATTAAAAAATCAAACACCCAATTAGAAATATGGGCAAAGTATACCTACTGACAATTCACAGAGTACAAATGAGAAAATTCAATAGATATTTTTTGAAATTTATTTAACTTCACCAATTGTCCAAATGAAAATTAAGAAAACATTAAAATACCATTTCCCTTTCAGTAGACTGGCATAAACAACAAAAAAAGTGAGACTGATAATATTCTATTAGTAAGAGCTTTAGAGAATCAGCATCTATACACTCTTGGGGGTAGTGCAAAATAGTACTGTCCATCATTAAGGGAGCAATTTGACAGTTTTTATCAAAATTGTAAATATGTGCACCTGGAAGAATGAAACCACCCTTTTTCCTCTCCCTAGACAAATATTATGAAGGAGGACAGGTACTGTCAAAAAACTTAAACAAGCAGAGCTTTGAAATTTTACTTGGAGAAAGGAAAGTCTCTTCAATAAATGGTGTTGGGAAAACTGGGCAGCCACATGCAAGAAAAATGAAAGTAGACCTTTATCTCACACCACACACAAAACTTAACTCAAAATGGATTAAAGACTTGAATGTAAGATCTGAAACCATAAAACTCCTAGAAGAAAACATAGGCAGTACTCTCTTTGATGTCACCTGAACAGTATCTTTTTGAATATCATGTCTTCTCAGGCGAGGCTAACAAAAGAAAAAATAAACAAATGGGACTACATCAAACTAAAAACCTTTTGCACAGCAAAGGAAACCATCAACAAAATTAAAAGACAACCTACCAATTGGAAGAAGATATTCACAGATCATATATCTGATAAGGGGCTAGTATCCAAAATATGCCAAGAACTCATACAACTCAACAGCAACAAAGCAACTCAGTTAAAAAATGGGCAGAAGATCTGAATAGACATTTTGCCAAAGAAGATATACAGATGGTCAAAAGCCAAATGAAAAGATGTTCAATATCACTAATTATTAAAGAAATGAAAATCAAAACTACAATAAGATATCACCTCATGCCTGTCAGAATGGCTGTTATTAAAAAGACAAGAAATAGCAAGTGTTGGAGAGGATGTGGAGAAAAGGGAACCCTCATACACTGCTGGTGGGAATGCAAACTGGTGCAGCCACTAAGGAAAACAGTATGGAGAGTCCTCAAAAAATTAAGAAAAGAGCTACCATATAATCCAGCTATTCCACTTCAGGGTATTTATCCAAAGAACACAAAAACACTAATTTGAAAAGATATATACACCCCTATGTTCATTGCAGCATTATTCACAATAGCCAAGACTTGGAAACAACCTAAGTGCCTATCAATAGATGAATGGGTAAAGAAATGTGGTGTATATGTATACAATGGAATGCTACTTGACCATAAAAAGTGATGAAATCTTGCCATTTGTGACAATGTGGATGGATTTTGAAGGCATTATGCTAAGTGAAATAAATCAGACAGAGAAAGACAAATACCACATGATTTCACTCATATGTGGAAGATAAACAACAACAAGAAACAAACACATAGAACAGATTCATGGTTACCAGAGGCGAAGGGGAGAGGTGGAAGGGCAAAAAGGGTAAAAGGGCACATGTGTATGGTGACAGGTGGTAAACACGATGTAATTTAAAAAGAAGAAAAAAAACTTTTACTTTTAAAGTTATGGCCAAGATCTTTGAAAGTTAAAAACAAAAACAAAAAAGAGAATTTGGGGAGTAAGACTGAAGAAATTAGAATATTTCTGCACAAGAAAATAGGAAGAATTAGGTTTTCCTTGCTTCTGAGAAAAAGAGAGGAGGGAAAAGAAATATAGTTACGGGAAGGGATGGGGGCAGAGAAGGAAGATCCTAGCATCATGTTACAGTGACCAAAGGACTTTTAAGAATGGGAAATTATCATAGTAAATTCTGAGTGGTTTGTGTTTTTGACATGAAAACCTACTTCACCTTTCCAAATCTTGAGTAAAGTTAGCTCACACACATACACAAAGCCTTTTGTGAAAGGATATACTTATCTTGTTTGCTAATTATGTATGTTAGAGCTAAAGACCACATATTGGCTATAGCCAACATTAGCCATAAAGGTCTGGAAAATCTCAGTAGCTCTATAAATAACCAATTTAAAAAAAAGTCAAATGTAAAGGAAGCACTGCCTTGTTTGAGTGTTTTTGCTGTAAAAGTGACGAGAGAAAGCAGAGTTCTATATTTAACACAATGCAGTACAGAATAGAGGCCACATGTGTTAGATGGCAAGGTTATCCATAAACTCAATGAATTGACAGGGAGGAGGAGCTGAGAAGCAGAGATGTCCATGAAAATATGAGGTTCCTATGAATTTCCGAGGGACTAGAAGTGGAATTAATCTTATCTACCTATCTAGATATAAAAAGGCAAGATAAACTCACCTGACATTTGGTTTACCTCTGCGTACTCTTCAAAAACTCAGTTCCAATTTCTGGGCACCATCCTAAGGAAATACTAGCACTAAAGCTCAAACATTCATGTACAAATGTGTTTGTTGCAGCCTCTTCTGTGTTCAAAAATTTGGAAATCACCTAAATGTCCATCAGTGTGAGAATGGTTAGGAGATGAGGAAAAATATGTACCAAATATATGAAAGATATTAATGATGCACTATTAAATGAATAAGGTTCGTGGTAGAAAATGTGTTGTATAATCAAATTTTTATAGAAAACTAAATATAAATGTATTTTTGTGTGTGCATAAGAGACCAACAGTATTAGAGTTCACAAGACAAAATACCAGAAAGAAAAGAGTTGCACAGAGAGCAAACACCAGAGATCTGCAGAAGGGTCCCCTTGAGTATTATATTAAGTACTGATCAGCAAATGCATGTAAGGAAACTCCTCAAGGCCTGGGAAAGAACAGGGCCAGAAATAGTGCCTGTTTCCACCAGCCAGGCTAGAAAACCTCATGATTCACAGGTCATTGAGTAAGAGGGTCTTGACTTATTAGTGGGAAATAATTAGCCCTAGATTAAATAATGCTTCAGTCCTACCCAATAAATGTACACCATAAGTCCCAAAAGGTTGAGTCTATTCCCAAACAATTCAACTACATCCCAGAACAAATCTCAAAAATATTTTTTGGATTGGAAAAATATGCAGCACTCAGCAACATAAAATTCACAATATCTGATATCCAATCAAAAATTAAGAGTCATGCAAACAGGCAGGGAAATATAACCAACAATGAGGACAAAAACCAATCAATCATAATGGACTCAGAACTTACACAGATGTTAAAATTAACAGGCAAGGTCCTTAAAAGAGTTATTATAATTGTATTACATATGCCCAAAATTTAGGTAGAGAAATGAAAGATATAAAATTGATCCAAATCAAATATCTAATGATGAAGACTACAATGTATGAGATAAAAAATACAGTGGATGACAGAAAATTAAATGTTGCAGAGAAAATATTAGTAAAATTTGAAGATATAGCAATAAGAACTAATTAAAATGAAATATGGAGAGGAAAAGTAAAGGAAGAAAGGAAGGAAGGAGAAAGAGAGAAAAATAACACAGCATCAGTGAGCTATGAGACAACTTTAGATGACCTAACATACATGTAATTGGAGTCCTTGAAAGAGAGAGAGAGAAAAGGAGGATAAAGAGAGAGCACACATATAACAATATCAGCAATAAGAGAGGTGATCTCCCCAGAGATTCTACAATTACTGAAAGAATAATATGAACAACTTTATGTCAATAAAGTCTACAACATAGATGAAATGAGAAAAGTCCTTGAAAGACATAAATTACCAAAGCTCACTTAGAAGGAAATAGATGTCCTAAATAGCCCTACATCTATTAAAGAAATAGATTTTGTAGTTAAAAAGCTTTCAGACTTACTGGCTACAGAGGGACTAACTTTATAATCCTTCCAGTCACTAAGTCTGAAAGGTGAGAGCCATTCTAGGTTTGTTGTTCTTTTGTATTACTAATATTTATTCTCCAAATCATTTATTTTGATTTCAACTCTGAAACAGATCTTGAAATAGTCTTCTACTTTCCAACACCCACTACTACTGTCTTATTCCAGGCACTAAAAATCTTTTATTTGAAGTACTGCAAGCCTCCAAAGTTGCTTTCCAGAATAAAATCTATGGTCTACACTTTCCAGGGTGAAATATTGGACAAATTCCAGTTCCTTCAAATTAACCACTTGATAAAATCTAAATTCTTATCATTTCATACATGATTCTTGGTGATATCGCTCATTTCCTGTCCCTCCTCACTTCTCATTCTATGCTCCAGCAAGAAGAAATCAGATATAATTCTTCCAACACACATCCTCATTTATGTTTCTGTGAATTTGCATAAACCCTTCCCTTGACATGGACTGTTTTTTTTTTTTTGCTGTGTGGTGAAAACCAGTCATTCCCTAAAACCCTACCCCACCAAAACTCGACAGATAGTAGTGTCTTAAACCTTTGTTGTGACATGAAATCTGAAACCATATTAATGAACTGTCTCTATTCTGTTACATTAAGAACTATTGACATATTTTGTACTGTCAATGGATGATTTTATATCATCAAGTATTGATCATTTGGAAAATATTCATTCACTAAGTTATACAGATCTTCCAAATACTGACCTATTTCATTATACAATATCACAGTCACCTTCATTATTATCAACACTAATCTTATCAGAAAAGTCTTCAAGTATTGGGAAGCTGTCAATCTCACGCTAGTAATAATAGTAACAAGTTTTCCAAAATTCTAATTTCCACTTGAAATCTTAAATATTATCACTATTGGCAAAAAAATACTGCCAGTTATTTTCCTTGAATTAACAGACAATTAATTTTTGAGAAAATACCTGCCAAATATCCAAATCTGAATAAAAAGTTTATCTACCATTAATCCTTTCTAGTAAAAATGATGTTCCATAAAAAAATGGCCTGTTGAGCACATACCTTAAGCAGTTGCACAAGGGCTTTTCCTTGAGAGAGCCATCATACTTCACCATGCAGAAGTACTTTATATGCACTTCCATTTCATCAGAAACTGTTAAGAAAACATGTAGACAAGTGTCAAGCTTTAATAAAATTAATAAATTTTACTGCTTCATTGAGGACATTCTTAAGAGAAACTGGGGTTTTTTTTTTAACTGCAAGTGCATGGTGGTGAAGAATGCATGACTAATCCTACTGTTTGGTGCCACTGCCTTGTTTTATGCCAAAACCTCTGCAGCCTTACCCATCATTGCTTTTGCACCATCAATGTGAATGTCAACATAATGAAAAAAGGTCACCATTTTAGGATTATTACAAAAATAGTGCTAACATTGTGGACCCCCTGAAGGGATCTTGCAGACGACACTTTGAGAATCTCTGAGATAGAAAACCATGATGGAGTGGAGAGAATTTGGAAGATGGCAGCATAGGAGGATCCTGAACTCACCTCCTCCCACAGACACAACAAACCTACTACTACCTGTGGAGCAATTTTCTGTGAGAGAGATCTGGAAACTGGATGAAAAGAGCCTCCACAAAAAGGGACAACACAGAGATGGGTGGGAGACATAGAGATATAGTCCTGCTGAGGAAAAAAACCACACCCTAGCCATAGTGCTTTACATTCAGGAGCGATCTCAAAGATACAGAGCCTTTCCTGGAGGAGCAGTCTATTTGAGCTCCACATTGGGCACCCCAGTCCTTAGCTCCAGTACAAGAGAGGTGAGATCCCCAAATACCTGGCTTTGAAAACCAATGGGGTAAATGCCCAGGAAAACTATAGAACTTCAAGGGAAGGAAAATTTGCTCTTAAAGGGCCCACACACAGACTCACTCAATCCAGAAACCAGCACAAAAACACCAGATAGAAAAAAGTGCATAGTCCATTGGTAAAATAGAGTCACTTACTAAGCTCAGAGCATATCCCAGAGAGATAGGATGTAGCTGGGTCCAACCCACAGGACTGAGACACCGGGGGCAACCAATACTGTGACCTAGTTCAGCTATGCTGATGTAGATGATGGCAGGAGCCATTAGAATCCTTCCTCTAACCTGTTAGAACAGGGGCCTGCCTCACCCACCAGAGCACCCAAGGCAATTGAAACCGGCTAGGCAGTACAGGCAGCCCACCCTGGGGACTAGCCATGACCACCAGTGAGCCTGCAGCAGACCTTGCTGCTGGGCTGCAAATAGACATACAGGGTATGTGTGCCACCTACCAATGCCTGACATGGTTGCACATTGCCATGCCAGGGGCCTGCCCAGCCCATCAGTGCACCTGAGGCAGCTGTGCACTGCAGAGCCACATAGCCAGTTCATGTTGGATGCTTGCCCTGCCCAAGAACAAGCTGCAACAGCTGTGTGCCATGCAGATAGACTCACCAGAAGCCTGCCCTGACCACCAGCACATCTGGACTGTGCAACCAGCCACTCTGGGGGTCTGCAGCAGTTGCATGCCCTCAAGCCTAGCACCCAGCCACACTGGGGGTCTGACTTGCTCAGCCCCAAACCACAGTAGTTGTGTGCTACCAGACCTCACAGCCAGACATGCCAAGGGCTTGGCCCACCCAATAACATGCCTATAGCAGCCACACATTGCTGGGCCTTGCAACCACCCAGCCCAGGAGCCAGCCCAGCCTATCCACATTCCCACATAAATAACAGCCTCACCACAATAGAAAGGCACATGCAGCCCACATAGGGGATAACTTTGGAGAATTTGGCATGGATCATGAGAGGGAAGCACACTGCTGGGCCCCGTAAAATGTCTCCTACATAAGGCCACATTTCCAGCATTGGGAGACATAGTTGATCTACCTAATACAAAGAAATAAGCACAAAGAAGTAGGCAAAATGAGGATACAAAGGAATATGCTCCAAAAAAAAGAACAGGATAAATCCTCAGAAAAAGAACTAAACAAAACAGAGGTAAACAATCTACCTGATACAGAATATAAATTAATGGTCATAAGGGTGCTCATTGAACAAGGGAGAAGAATAGATGAACACAGTGAGAACTTCAATAAAGAATTAGAAAATATAAAAAAGAACCAATCAGAGCTGAAGAATACAATAATGGAAATTAAAAATTCACTAGAGGGAATCAACAGCAGGGTAGATGACACAGAAGAACAGATCAGCAATCTGGATGAAAGAGTAGAGGAAATCACCCAAACTGAACAGAAAAAAGAATTTAAAAGGACAAGGACAGCCTAAGGGACTGCTGGTATAACATCAAGCATACTAACATATGCATTATAGGTGTCCCAGAAAGGGAAGAGAGAGACAAAGGGGCAAAGAACTTATTTGAAGAAATAATAGCTGAAAACTTCCCTAACCTGGGTAAGGAAATAGACATTCAGGTACAAGAATCACAGAGAATACCAAACAAGGTGAACCCAAAAAGGCCACACCAAGACATATTACAATTAAAGTGTCAGAATTAAAGGTAAAGGGAGAATCCTAAAAAGCTGCAAGAGAAAAGCAATGTTACATGCAAAGGAAACCCCATAAGGCTATCAGCTAACTTTTCAGCAGAAACCTTACAGGCTAGAAGGGAGTGGCATGATACATTCAACGAGCTGAAAGGATTAAACCTACAGCCAAGAATACTGTACCTGGCAAGGTTATCATTCAGAATGCAAGGAGAGATAAAGAGCTTTCCAAACAAATAAAAACTAAAGGAGTTCATCACCACAAAACTGGCCTAACAAGAAATGTTAAAGGGACTTATTTAAGTAGAAAAGAAAAGGCCATAAATAGGAATAAGAGAATTATCAAGGAAAAAAATCACTGGTAAAGGCAAATATACAGTAAAGGTAGTGGGTCAGCCACCTATAAACTAGTATGAAGGTCAAAGACAAAAGTACTGAAGTCATCTATATCCATGATAAAAGGTTAAAGGATACACAAAAATAAAAGAGGTAAAATATGATATCAAAAACAAAACATTGTGAGAGGAGAGTGAAAGTATAGGGCTTTTAGTAAGAAGTCAAACTTAAGAGAACATCAACTTAAAATAGATTGCTATTTACATAGATTATTATATATGAATGTCAAGGTAACAACAAATCAAAAACATATAATACATACAGAGAAAATAAAGAGAGGAATGTAAAAATAATATAAAAGAAAGCCATCAAATCACAGGGGAAGAGAACAAGAAAAGAAGAAAGGAACAGAGAAGAGCTACAAAAACATCCAGAAAAAAAGTAACAAAATGGCAATAAGTTCATACTTATCCATAGTTATGTTAAGTGTAAATGGACTAAATGCTCCAATCAAAAGACATAGGGTGGCTGAATGGATAAAAAAATAAGACCCATATATATGCTGCATACAAGAGATGCACTTCAGACCTAAAGACACAAACTGAAAGAAAGGGGATGGAAAAAGATATTCCATGCAAATAGAAATGTAATAAAAGCTGGGGTTGCAGTACTTATATCAGACAAAATAGACTTTAAAAGAAAACCTGCAATGAGAGACAAAGAAGGGCATTACACAATGAGAAAAGGAACAATCCAACAAGAGGATATAACAGTTGTAAATATCTATGCACCCAACATAGGAACACCTAAATACATAAAGCAAATATTAACAAACATGAAAGGAGAAATTGACAGAAACACAATAATACTAGGGAACTTTAACATTCCACTTACATCAATGGATAGATCATCTAGACAGAAGATCAAAAAGGAAACATTGGCCTTAAATGACACATTCGACCACATGAGCTTAATAGATATATATAGAATACTCCATTCCAAAACTGCAGAATATACTTTGTTTTCAAATGTACATGGAACATTCTCCAAGATAGATCACATATTAGGCCACAAAACAAGTCTTAATAAATTTAAGAAGATTGAAATTAATATCAATCTTCTTTTCTGACCACAATGGTATGAAACTAGAAGTAAACTACAAAAAGAAAACTGGAAAAGTCACAAATATGTGGAACAAAATGCTACTGAACTACTATTGAGTCAATGAAGAAATCAAAGGAGAAATCAAAACACCCAGAGACAAACAAAAATGAAAATATGACATACCAAAATCTATGCAATACAGAAAAAGTGGTACTAAGAGGAAAGTTTGTTTATAGTACTACAGGCATACCTTAAGAAATAAGAAAAATCTCAAATAAACAATCTAACATTACACCTAAAGGAAGTAGAAAAAGAACAGACGAAGCCCAAAATCAGTTGAAGGAAGGAAATAATAAAAATCAGAGCAGAAACAAATGAAATAGAAACTAAAAAGACAATACAAAAGATAAATGAAACTAAGAGATGGTTCTTTGAAAATATAAACAAAATTGAGAAACCTTTAGCTAGGCTCACCAAGAAAAAAAGAGAGAAGGCTCAATTAAATAAAATGAGAAATGAAAGAGGGGAAATTACAACAGACAACACAGCAATACAATGGATTATCAAGAATACTATGAAAAGCTGTATACCAACAAATTGGATAATCTAGAAGAAATGGATAAATTCTTAGAATCATACAACCTTCCAAAACTGAATCAAGAACAAGTAGAGAATCTGAATAGACCTATCATGAGTAAGGAGGTCAAAACAGTAATCAAAAACCTCCACAAAACAAAAGTTCAGAGGACCGTAGGGCTTCTCTGGTTAATTCTACCAAGCATTCAAAGAAGATTTAATACCTACCCTTCTCAAACTCTTCCAAAAAATTGTAGAGGAGGTGATACTTTGTAACTCATTCTACAAGGCCAACATTACCCTGATACCAAAACCAGACAAGAATAACACAAAAAAAGAAAACTAATGGCCAATATCACTGATGAACATAGATGCAGAAGTCCTCCACAAAATATTAGCAAATCAAATATAACAATAGATTGAAAGGATCATACACCATGATCAAGTGAGATTTATTCCAGGGGTGCAAGGATGGTTCAATATCCACTAATCAATGAAGAATAAAAATCACATGATCATCTTAATATATGCAGAGAAAGCATTTGAGAAGACATAGCAACCATTTATGATAAAACACTCTGAACAAAATGGGTATAGAAGGAAAGTACCTCAACATAATAAAGGCCATATACGACAAACGCACAGCTAACATCATACTCAATGGTGAAAAATTGAAAGCTATACCTCTAAGAACAGGAACAAGACACAGATGCCCATTTTTGCCACTCTTATTCTACATAGTATTGGAAGTCCTAGCCAGAACAATTAGGCAAGAAAAAGAAATAAAGTGGTCAAAATTGGAAAGGAAGAAGCAAACTGTCACAAGTTTTGGATGACATGATTTTATGTATAGAAAACTGTAAAGAATCCACCAAAAAACTATTAGAAATAATAAATGAATACAGTAAAGTTGCAGGGTACAAAATTAATATACAAAATTCAGTTGCATTTCTATACAATAACAGTGAAGTGGTAGAAAGAGAAATGCAGAATACAATCCCATTCACAATTGCAACAAAAAGAGTAAAATACACAGGAAGAAGCTTAACCAAGGAGGTGAAAGACCTATACACTGAAAACTATAAAACACCATTGAAAGAAATTGAAGAAGACATAAAGAAATGGAAAGATATTCCATGCTCATGGACTGGAAGAATTAACATAGTTAGAATGTCCATACTTCCTAAAGCAATCTACAGTCTCAATGCAATCCCTATCAAAGTCTCAATGACATTTTTCACACAGAAATAGAACAAAGAATCCTAAAATTTATATGGGATGACAAAGACCCTGACTAGCTAAAGCAATCCCGAGAAAAAAAGAACAAAGCTGGAGATATCACACTTGCTGATTTCAAAATATACTATAAAGCTATGGTAATCAAAACAGCATGGTACTGGCACAAACACAAACTCACAGATCAATGGAACAGAATCAGAGCCCAGATATAAACCCACACATCTATGGGCAGCTAATCTTCAACAAAGGAGCCAAGAACATAACAATAGAGAAAGGAAACTCTCTTCGATAAATGGTGTTGGGAAAACTGGACAGCCACATGCAAAAGAATGAAAGTAGACCATTGTCTTACATCATACACAAAAATTAACTCAAAATGGATTCAAGACTTGAATGTAATACCTGAAACTACAAAAATGCTAGAGAAAAAATAGGCAGTATGTTCTTCAACCTTGGTCTTAGCAATATCTTTTTGAATACATCTCCTCAGGCAAGGGAAACAAAAGAAAAAATAAACAAATGTGACTACATCAAACTAAAAAGCTTCTGCAAGGCAAAGAAAACCATCAACAAAATGAAAAGACAACCTACTAATTGGGAGAAGATATTTGCAAATCATATATCTGATAAGGGGTTAATATTCAAAACATATAAAGAACTCATACAACTCAACAACAACAAAAAAACAAACAACCTGATTAAAAGTGGGCAGAGGATCTGAACAGACATTTTTCCAAAGAAGATATACAGAAGGCTAACAGGCATATGAAAAGATGTTCAACATCGCTAATTATTAAAGAAATGCAAATCAAAACTACAGTGAGACATCACCTCATGCCCATCAGAATGGCCATTACTAAAAAGACAAGAAGGGGCCATCCTGGTGGCATAGTGGTTAAGTTTGCACGTTCCGCTTCGGTGGCCTGGGGTTTCGCAGGTTCGGATTCCGGGCTCGGACAGATGCACCGCTTGTCAAGCCATGGTGTGACGGTGTCCCATATAAAGTAGAGGAAGATGGGCACAGATGTTAGCCCAGGGCCAGTCTCCCTCAGCAAAAAAGAGGAGGATTGTCAAAGTATGTTAGCTCAGGGCTAGTCTTCCTCACACACACACACAAAAAAGACAAGAATTAACAAGTGTTGGAAAGGATGTAGAGAAAAGGAAACTCTCATACAGTGCTGGTGGGAATGTAAATTGGTGCAGCCTCCATGGAAAACAGTATGGAGATTCCTCAAAAAATTAAGAATAGAACTACCACATGATCCAGCTATTCCACTTCAGGTTATTTATCCAAAGAACACAAAAACACGAACTTGAAAAGATATATGCACCCCTATGTTCACTGCAGCATCATTCACAATAGCCAAAACTTGGAAACAACCTAAGTGCCCATCAATAGATGAATGGATATATATATATATATACACACACACACACAATGGAATACTACTCAGCCATAAAAAGCAATGAAATCTCACCATTTGCGAAAACATGGATGGACTTTGAAGGCATTATGCTAAGTGAAGTAAGTCAGACAGAGAAAGCCAAATACCGTATGATTTCACTCATTTGTGGAAGATAAAACAATAACAAACAAACAAATAGATACGGAGTATAGATTTGTGGTAACCAGAGAGGAATGGGGTGGGGAGAGGGCAAAAATGGTAAAGGGAAACATGTGCATAGTTATGGATGGCAATTAGTCTTTCAGTGGTGAATGTGATGTGGTCTATACTTCTGAAGTTGAAATATAGTGATATACACATGAAATTTATATAATGTTATAAACCAAAGTTACCTCAGTAATAAATAAATTAAAAATTGAAAAAAAAAAGAATATCATGACAGAGAAATATGGTACCTACCAGTGCCACAATAATTGGGGTTTAGGAAAATTTCCAAAAATTAACTGAGATTTATTGAGTGCTTACTATATTCTCGTTACTGTGCTAAGCATTGAGGATATATCAGTTTATGAAACAGAAATTTCCAAAAATTATTTAGCTAATATTTATCCCTGTCCTGATGCAGTTTACATACTAATGGGAATAAGTCAGTTGAGAAGAAGGAAGTATGTATAAATTTGAGCTGTACAGTAACTTAGGACAAATGGTTGCAAAATTCTCCCTACTGTGACTCTGATTTGGGATTCAGATAAACAATATATTAGCTACATCTTTTAATTCATCGTAATTCAATGATATTTGTTTTGCATAATAAGCCACAAGTGAACAGTTGTGAATCCTTTCAAACTGTTTTGTGTTCACGCCTATATTCACTGTAGCCTTTTAGATCTAGATTTCAGGACGCAATATTGTTTACATTTTCGTTTCCTCCTTTTACTTTTCATTTTTCTGTGAGACTGGGAGGATGACTTCCAACAGAAGATTAACTGGAGATGTAGTGATTACAGAGACAAGCAGCCATCAGCCTCACTAGGACCTAAAATGGTAAAGGTCCTATAGAACTTGCTGATAACCTTAGGCCATAAATGTCTCCCCTTGTCACCTGGGGCTGTTTGTCAGTGTCACTCTCCTCTCTACACAGCCAAGGTCTTTTTCAGATTCAGTTACAGTCATGAACTCAGTGCTCTAGCAACTTCTCCCTCCTCTGCTGTCAAAATCTAGGGAAATGATATCCACAAATGGAAACTCAAATGTGATTTTAGCAGAGGGTCTGGGAAGACTCATTAACAAGAAAAGTTTCAACTAGAAAACAGTGTCACTGAGTTGAAACACATTGCCAAATTGATTCCATCTAAATTGATTTGCCCTGTCCAGATGGCGTAAGTCATTTAGACTATTTACAAGAACAAGTCAATGATTTTAAAGGTGATTCAAAGGGGTGTGGTTGACAATGGCAAATGAGCTGAGCTTTAGTCCTGAGGGATAAGAATCTCGGTTCTGAATTACATTAAACTCTGCTGTTGAAGTAATTTAATTAAACTCTATGGGCCTCTGTTTTCTCTTCTAATAAAATGGGACTATAAACACTTCCAACAAATGTCACAGAGTTTCAAAATGGAAGAATATATCGGAAAGTATGTTGTACATATGAAATTTTAAAATATTTTAAAATAATAATCACTGGAATAAAGATGCACTATAAAGTTGAGTATTTCTAGAAACAGCCATCACTCTTAGAAGTAAATGTTGATCTTTAAATAGCTATAAAGTTATCTTTCCATTTTTAGTCCTCTTGGACTATTTATTTCTCCAGTGAGAAATAATATATTTCACCAGTGGTAGGAAAAAAAAAGTGCTGTCAATCCTTCCCTCAATTAAAGAAACATTTTTATTCTCATTCATTCTTCCCTAACCACCCATAATCAGAATGTAGTGAATACTCTAGCCATACAGAACTTTCTTCTAGAAAACACACACACAAATGCTCTTTTGTGCTTCTATGTTTTTGCACCTTCCGTACAACTTTTTCTTCTGATTAATTCCTTCTCACCTGTAAAAACCGAGTTGAAAGGCCATTTTCTCTGTGAAGCCTGTCCTAACTCCCTAAGACAGAGCTAGGAGAACCTCCTCTGTCTTCTCATTAGATTGTGTACTAATTTTGTACAATTACAGAGTAGATATACCATCATTCGTCACATTTTATCGTAAATTTTGATCTGTCTTCCCCCCACTAGACTGTGAGATCATTAAAGGCATTGATCATCTCTTCTTCCCACTCTCTCTACCCAGCACAGTTCCAACTGCATAACTGTTAAGTAGAAATGCATGAAACCAGGAATATACCCTTCCAGATAAGCCTGCTTTTACATATAGATATGTGACAGATGGGGACGGCTCCGTGCTATCTCAGTTCTGACCCGTCACTGCCTGTGTAATCTCTATGTGACTTTCATGTAGATGTGTTTCTATTATCCTCACCTCTCTTTTCGCCCTAGCACTCCAGAGAATATCTTAAATATGCCTCAGATACTCTTATCCATAGCATTTTTTAAATAAAATATAAGTTAGCATTTAAAAACAGCATATAAGCAAGCAGGAAGTCAGTCACGTGAAATGAAAACTGCACTTCCTTGTACTGACAAAACCCACATCAAAACCCGAGCATGGGGGGAAAAGGAGATTTTGTTTGTTTGAGAATTCCCATAGAAGGACTCAATTATGGGCATCTGCTCCAAATTTTTAATGAGATAGATATTTGAATCTCTCACATCTTTTTGCTATTGTTTGGCCACTTGAGTTATTTAAAATCTATAGCATATGATTCCTAACATTTTAGTGAAGGGAAAAGGAAACACAAGCAAACAAAAAATCTTTAGTTATGGCTTGCAGACTACGGGATTACTTCCAATATTTCTTGATTCTTTTCTTCAGTAAGTTCTTCAACACTCTATGGCAAAGAGTGGCAATATTTTTCTGTAAAGGGGCAGATAGTAAATGTTTTAGACTTTGTAGGCCAAGAGGCATAATCGAGGCTATTGTGAAGGTACTTACATAAAAAAAGAGAAAACAAACTTCCTCAATATTTTTATTGACAAAATTCAAAATATAATAATAACAATTGGGAACAATGTTTTTGGAATACAAATCTACTAATGAGAAAAATAGAATTCTTTTTGGGGGAAGGAACGATAACATTTCATTTAATTGCGGTTCAAAGTTAGTGTTCCCTATCGTTAAAATTGACTGCAAATTTCATTTGTTAATGCAGATCTGTAATGAGATTTTAAGCGTTTCATTTTTGAAAATGTCTTTTCACACAGATAGGTAATGCATGTGGCATTTAAAATGCTGATAACTGCATCATTGTGATTTATAGTAGCAGTGAGAAATGATAAGAGCACCTTATACAGTCTCTGTTGCAACTGCTCAACTCTGCTGTTGTAGCACGAAATCATCCATAGAAAATGGATGAATGAGGGTGGCTGTTTCAATAAAACTTTATTTATGGAACTGAAATTTGAATTTCATAGAATTTTCACATCACAAAATATTACGCTTCTTTTGAATTTTTTAGCCCTTTAAAGGTATAAAAATAATTCTCAGCTCATGGACTGAACAAAAGCAGGTGGTAGGCTGAATTTGGCCCATTGACTGTGGTTTGCTGATCTTGGCTCTATGCTATGCCCCTATATTACAGAAATGATTACAGTTGACTTTGGAAGGGGTTGGTGGTAGAATGTGGAGGACAAAGAGACAGAAGAGAAAAAAGGGATGTAGGCTCTTTCTTTCTACTAGGCCCTCTCTTCCCTACCCCGTTCCCATACTTCCACTCCCAGATTCCCATTCTCCTTCCCCTACTCCACTATCCCCAGACTGGGTATACTCATCATCTGCAGTGTAATGAATATGCTATCGCTGTCTGGCAGGCAATTCACTCTTTTATGATGCAGTATTTCTACTGTTTCAAACCCCATTGACTCCACTGTCAGGCAAGCAAAGAGCCCTGCAAAAGGACCCTGAGGCCTCTCATAAAGTGTGTATATGCGTGTGTGTGTGTGTGTGTGTATGTGTTTTGGAAAGTGATGAGAGTGTAAGCAAGTGAGCATGAATATGGAACTAAATAGACCAATGGGTATACATGAGAAGAAAACAGGGCACTACAGTCCTGGAGCATGCAAGAATAGAATTATAGTCTTTCATTGTGAATAGATGAATATCAATGTGTCTCCATATGGTGATTAAGACGTAAAATGTTTGAATCTTCCCCAGTATCTGTAGAAACTGTTAGCATTTGTGCTTTTTTCCCTGTTGGAAAACTAATGAGAAGAACGGAATTCTTCTTTTGGGGAAGGTGAGGGAGTAACATTTCACTTAATTGGCGTTCAAAGTTCGTATACCCTAGCATTAAAATTGATTGCAAATTTTATTTGTTAATGCTGATCTATAATGATATTTTATGTATTTGTAAGTCAGAAAAGAAAAATTAAAAGGTGTAAAAATTAAATGAATTTTAGACATGTACACAAACTGGTAAATGTTTTAGGCCTCATTACCATGAAGCACAATGGAAAAAGCCATAGTCAAGCAGAAAGAGAATATATTTAGTAGTCACATAACCCTGGTTCTAAACTCCATTTCTGTCTCTTACTAATTAAATGAGCTTAAGTAAGTTGTTCTCTCTCTCTAAGCATCACGTTTTCCTATTTGAATCCTCACAAGGTAGGCATAATTATCTCCAGTTTACAGATATGCAAGCTATGTAACACACATAGTTCTATAACTAGAACTCAAAAAGAACCATTTTAATCTTTATAAATAATTTACATCATTAAATGTGTTCTATTAACTTTATACTGGTCACTGATAGTAACAGCACATTAATCACATCCAGTCGCATTATAGAATTCCTTTTCACCCAACCCCTAATAGCCTACACTATCCTTCAAGGATCCACTCAGATTGCCACAAAATGCTATAAAGAATTTCAGATATCTCCAGATCAAAACAATGTCTCATTGTCTCTCTCCTCTGAAGTCTCACGGTTTGTACCTCTTTTCTTTTGGTATTTATTGCCTGTTGTCAATTACACCTACATTTATTCAAGTTATACATGTGCTTGAAATCATAGAATATTGGGACTGGGAGGGACATAAGATACTCTGTCACCCAATCTTCTCATGTCACATGGGGGGAAAGAGATACTGAAAGGTGAAATGAATTGTCAAGAGTCACACAGAGATTAAAGACAACTTGGGTTTCTCAACTCCAAATTTAATGTTTTTCTCACTATATTCTTTTATATTATATTATTTGTCTCCCATTTCTGCATTTTCTTCTACTTCCCTTGTCTTCACCAGGACCAGTCAACCAGTCTTGCCATCTTTATGCAGCTTTCATTTCCTTTCAAATTCTACTCTTAACAATATATTCTACGTCATAATAACCATAGACCTGCAACTGTTATTGTTTAATCTCCAAATTTGTCTTCTCATTACAATTCTCTTTTTGGTCCAAGTCACACTGTATCTGCTGCCAGATTAACCTTTAGAAAC
This sequence comes from Tapirus indicus, assembly GCA_031878705.1. Taxonomy (NCBI): domain Eukaryota; kingdom Metazoa; phylum Chordata; class Mammalia; order Perissodactyla; family Tapiridae; genus Tapirus; species Tapirus indicus. The sequence goes on along the minus strand of CM062942.1, from coordinate 82,633,142 downwards.
CATCAATTGTCCTTCTGCTACTAAAAAAATATACATGACTCCATATTGCATGTAATACTTCCTGGAATTAGAGGCTCTCCACAACATATGCTTGCTTTGCTGCTGATTATACTGGAGAACTAGCTTAGGTAAAAGTGAAAAACTCAAAATTCCTATCTTTCTCATTTCTTCTCCAAGTGATTCCTCTGCCCCAGAGATGTGATCTCTTCATCTATCTGTATTTTTACTCACTTGATTCCCTTTGCTTTGAGTGCTTTCCTTCATTCTTATTTATTTAACAACCATTCATTCTTCTAGATCCAGCTTTAATACCAGTTTATTGATGAAGACTTTCCTTACCACCCCAGTCCATGGGAATTACATCTTCCCTTGTCTTCCTAGATATATATCTTATTATTAATAGTATATTTTACTTTGTATTATTGTTGCTCGTATATATATATATCTCCATACAGATTTTAGAAAATTTGTGAGAAGGATCATAACTTGTATATATTTTTATCTCATTATCTGACAATCAATAATGTTTATTGATCATGATAATTATATGTACCTCTTGATAAGTAAAAAAAGTCCTCAAGAGAAAATATGACTCTTCTTTTGGTTGATTCAATAGCATTTTCCATAGCCAGGTGTACATTTTTTCTCTGATGGCTTCTTAGAACTTGATTGCATTAGGTAACTTCTAGCTCTTGTTTATTTCCAATTAAGAAATAACTTTGTCTCCACAGTTCGCTTCCAAAATTATAGTCTTCAAAACCAAATGAAAAGTGTGCTTGAATGACTTTCATATTTCAGCAAGTTGTTGGCATCATGTAGCTCTCAATTTGGTTTTCATAAACTTTGAATATAATATACTGTCCCTTCATAAACAAATGACAGGAACAATCAGCTTTGTGATATATAAAAAGGATGTTATATAGCGAGTAATTATGGCTTGATTCACATTTGGCAAGTGGATTTGACTAAAAGAGTTCAACTATAATGTCCAGACAGATTTAAATAAATAAAATCACCTCTTAGAAACTTGGTTAAATAGCCAAAAGTCTACACAAATGACTTTTTCTCTTCATTGCAAATCACATTGCATAGGATCTGAAATGAATTGATAAAATATAATATGGTTTAATGTAAATCGAACTTGTAGTTTTCTGAATGAAATACATAACGTGGATTTCAGATGCATGATATAGAATTAAATGTCCCTAACTTAAAAAAAACAAAAAGAAGAAGCTTTGCTAAAATTTTAAATGATCTCTCACGTCTTATTTTCTGTTTTAGAAGTAAATTCTGTGGTATCAACATGTGAGTCAGTAATATTCGTAAAGTGCACATTCAAATGTGAAACACAAATATCAGAGGGATTCACCAGCAGGGAGCACATATTTTAATTTCATTCCCAGTGTGGACCTGCTCTTTGACTTTGGAAAATGTCATTTTAAAGCAGCACTCATGGGGCCCTGGCTGAACACAAAGCTTTGCACATTTACATAAAGGTAAACATCTGGCCCAGGGTGACAGAATACCATCTCCCCTTCCTGCCACTAGACTCAAGATTTATGTCCAGGTTCAAAGGTCATCTGATAGGCCAGTTATGCCAAGGTATTTTCAATAAAGCATTTGGAAACACAAAAGAAGAAAAGGTAAAAACTAAAATGATTTTCTACATAGTATATGCTTGTCATAAATCACAAATAAGAAAACTGTAATATGTAGTACCATTTTATTAAATGTCACTCAGCATTCATGATTTCATCATTCTGGTAGTTTGGAGAGGATACAAAGTGGCCAATAGTCTAAGAATCAGTATGCATACCCAAAGCAGTACAGTGTGGAAGCTATGGAAAACGTGAAGAAGGAAGGTAAAAATGCAGAAAGAAAATGAATTCACATATAGAAAGCAAGCAACGCCACCACCTCAATAACACTGGAAGTGTTATTGAAATTAAAATAAATTACATTTTTTGCACAGGTAGCCTAAGATTATTTGTTTACTTTTCCATTTAACTTTGTGTGTGGGGTGTGTGTGTGTGCACGTGTGTGTGTCTTTTCTCCTGTGTGTGTGTATACATACAAAGAGAGAGAGAGAGATACAATTAAATCAAACAAAATTCTAATATAGATACTTGAATAAAATAAGTGCTTGATTTAAGTCCATGATAGTTGGAGGTGAAATGAATCAAGAAAAAAAGAATTGATATAGCAGCCACAATTTACCATGGCACATTTACAAAAAGTTGGATCTGGGGAAAGGTCTTGAGACTGATTACACTGAACACTAAAGAAACAAACAGACACACACATTCCCAGTTCTATGTATAGATTGGAAGAACTAATTTAGCTTTAAGATTCAGGAAACAGAATTTGCTGTAAGATTTTATTCTGTCCCCAGGAAGAATACAAAGCAATCTGTTATTAGAACTGAAAGGATATAGATAATTTCTTGATAACTCTATATACTTATGACTTAAAAAATGATAGTCCAAACCAAAATCTTGGAGTCAATTTGTGGATTTTGTTTTCTTGTTTTTCGTGTCAAAATATTCAATTGGACTTACACTTTCATCTAGAATGGAATGAGAAGGAACATATTTACCCTCTTGCCTTAAACAACTGAAAATCAAGCAAAATATTTAAACAATGGTTTTCAGACATTGGACAAGAGGCAGTGCAAAATAGTTATTTTTGAAAGAAAAGGAAAAAAATTAGGTAAGCCTTATGATTGCCCTAGCTTGCTGTCTGGAGAGTTTCTAGGCTGTAGCACAGGGATGGAGGACCCAAACAGAGCTTGACAATTTCCCAGAGTTGAGATAAAATACAGCATTCAGAGAAATAAAGGCAGATAGAATTCATGGGGCAGAGTACCACAGAGGAGAGGGCTGCCCAGAAAGAGAAAGTGCTGAAGATTTGCAGAAGGTTTCTCTTGAGTTTTTGGCTATATACTAATCTGCATATGTTTGTCGGGAAACTACTGAGGTCAGGGGGAAAGCTACGTAAAAAGAGCAAGCAGAAAAGGCCATGGAGCTCACATAGGGTTGGCATAGTCATGTTTTATTAAACCAGAGTGGCAAGACCTTCCAAAATCTGGGAAATCAAATGGAGTCCTCAGAAGGGTTTTTGCACCTGTAGTAGGGCCAAATTAGCCCTAAGCTGAAGGCTGTCTGGACTTGCTTAATAAAACTTAAAACTAAGATACAAAACTAAGTTCCCAAGTAACTTAGCTACATCCCAGAACCACGTTCCAAACTTATTTAAAGTAATACCAAAAAATCTAGCACCAATGATGTAGATTTCACAATGTCTAGCATCCAATCAAAAATTAGCAAGCAGACAAAGAAGCAGAAAAATATGATTCTTAATGATAAAAACAACCAGTGAAAGGAAAAATACCAACATGTGAGGCAGATAATATACTTAGCAGACAAGGACATTAAAATAAATATTATAAATATAGTACATATGTTCAAGGAGGTAGAGGAAAGCATATGCATAATACAGACATGGAAGATATAAAAATGACCTAAATTAAATTTCTAGAGGGGAAAAATACAAGATGTGAATTAAAAAATACACTTGGTATTAATAACAGATTAGACACTGCAAAAGAAAATATTAGTAAATTGAAGATAGTAGTAGTAGAAACTATCAAAACTGAAAAACAAAGAGGTAACATGACTGTAAGGAAAATGCACAGAACCTCAGAAAGCTGTGGAACAACATCAGGTATGACAAAGGTAAGATTTTCCACTCTCACTACTTCTATTTACCATTTTACTAGAGGTCTTTGCCAGTACAATAATGAAAGAAAAAGAAATGAAAGAAAAGAAGGAAAGGAAGAAGTTAAACTATCTTTAATCTGCAAATTCCATGATCATCTATGTAGAAAACCTTAAGGAATCTACAAAAGTGGTTAGGAGGTAGACATCTCTTTTTGGGGACCACCAATCAACCCCCTATACTAGTTGTCAATTTCTTTAAAAATTTAAACATACACCTACCAAATGATCCAGCCGTTCCTCTCCTAGGTATTTTCTAAGAGATAACACATATTCACATAAAGATCTGTACATGGATGCTCATTTGTAATAGTAAAAACAACAAAAAAAGAAACAACCCAAATGTCCATCAGTATGTGAAAGGGATAAACCCTTGTGGTATATTCATACAGTGGAATACTACCCAGCAGCTAAAGCAACAACGTAGAAGAATCTTAAAATGATTATGCCGAAAACGGAAGTCAGACAAAAGAGAGAACTTACTATATAATGTCATTTATTTGAAATTTCAGAAAATTTCAACTAATATATAATGATGAAAAGCAGATCAATGGTGGCCTGTGGATAGGAGAGGAAGGAGGGGGGATTACAAAGAGGAGCGAGGAAACTTTGGGATACAATGTATTTGTACATCATCTTGATTGTGGCGATAGTTTCATGGGTGCATACATAAGTCAAAACTCATCAAATTGTACAGTTTTAATACTTTTAGTTTCTTTTACATACCTTTATAAAACTATAAAAAATAAAAACTAAAAGCTTCAATGATAATTCTTGACTATTGCAATCAAGCTGCTCTCTCAGGCTATGAATGAAAAGGATGGCACATGTTGATTTGGTCTTGCCATTAAGGAATGTCTACTCCTTCTTTCCTCTTCTTTTAGAGTCAGTCAGGCATCTGTCTCAGTGATTAGACCATTGGACTCACTCAATTCTCTGAGGCCCTCATCCTATTCCTCCCCTGCAGGCTTCCCTTCCAACACTGGGTATGGATACCATTTCACTCATACCTGCTCTCTTCAAGGCTAAGACTCTTAGTAAGTTCAATGGGAAGCTACCAGGTTGGTGAGATTTGTGGGCAATCTACCCACAAATATCTTCCCCTTGGAACTTTGTCTTGTCTTCCTTTTTCCTCTAAGATTCTCAGCATGCTAAACACTTGCAGTTAGGTAATGCAAGTTTCAGCATTTGCTTCAAGAAAACACTATTAAAATGCTCCTGATGTGCCTAATTCTCTCAAGTGAACACATTAGCACACATTGTTAATTAGATTAGCTAGCTGTCCTTTTGCAAAGCACAGAGAATTTCCCTTTGAGGAAATGAGGTATAGTACACAGAAGTTTCAAGGGGGAGAAGAACAGAAATGACAAGTACAAAGTACAAGCAGTGGTGGGTAGGGGAAGACCGTCTTGGGAATGCACATGGGTCACTGAGAGGGTTGGGCCAGAGGGTTGTTTGGAAAGAGGGAAGCTCTTGCCAAAGGGAAACTCTGCTCTGTTCATAAATTTGCCTAGAGCAGATCTTAACAAAATCTTTTTTGTTGTTGTTTTTTTGAGAAAGAGAGAGAGCTGAAAAAAATATAGCAGAAAGTAGAACTAGCTCAGAGTGCCGGCAGTAATGAGGGTGACCCAACATGATCTGATGCTAGATCTTTTTTTGCTGCATACTTTGCATGTGAGTTTTGCATGCATATTTCTCTCTGAATTTCTGAATTGAGCGGGAGCTCAGAGAATGAATTACATAGATACAACGTTAGGGGAAAAGACTATAGTCTTCTAATTGTGTATATTCCCTACATATGCATGTCCCTAAACATTGAAATTTAGTAAATATTTGGAGAATAATTTTTGTATACCTGTAAGCATGAATGCTTCTGCATTTATATATCCATCAGTATGCAGATACATGTATTGGTTTTTTTCTAGTTTTATTGAGATATAATTGATATACAGCACTATGTAAGTTTAAGGTATACAGCATAATGGTTTGATGTACAAATATTGTGAAATGATTACCACAATAAGTCTAGTTAACATTTATTATCTCATATAGATACAAAAAGAAAAGACAAGGAAAAAAAGTGTTCAACTTTCAAATATACCATAAGCAGTGTTAACTGTAGTCATCATGTTGTACATTACATCCCTAGTGTGTATTTGTCTTATAACTGGAATTTTGTACCTTTTGACCACTTTTACCTAATTTCCCCTCTCCCCACCCTCCACCTCTGGTAACTACAAATCTGATCTCTTTCTCTGTGGTTTGTTTTTTCTTTATTTAGATTCCAGATATAAGTGATACAGTATTTCTTTTTCTCTGACTTATTTCACTTAGCATAGTGCCCTCAAGGTCCATCCATGTTGTTGCAAATGGCAGGATTCCCTTATTTTTCATGGCTGAATAAAATTCCATTACATATGTTACAACTTCTTTATCCATTCATCCCTTGATGGACACTTAGGTTGTTTCTATGTCCTAGCTATTGTAAATAATGCTGCTATGAGCATGAGAGTGCATATATCTCTTAGACATAGTGTTTCATTTCCTTCAGGTATATTCCCAGAAGTAGAATTGCTGTATCTTATGATAGTTCCATTTTTAATTTTTGAGGAACCACCATACTGTTTTCCATAGTGGCTGAGGTACCTGTATTTGTAACATCATATGAATAGATTGAACTTGGGTCTAAGGATCATATTGGTGGGATAAAAAAGGGAAGCCTCCCCAGCTTAAGCTCTACTTGGGTAACCCAGAATTTTGAATATTGGGAGCTTTTGCTCTTCAAAGCACACTCCTCATGGCTTTCTTCCTAATTCACTGACCACTTCTGAGTTTCCCTTGCCAATTCTTCCTCATCCCCTCAATATCCACATGTTGCAAAGCCCCCAAGGCTCAGTTCTCCACTGATTCTATATTTATACCCTCAGCAATCTAATCCAGTCTCATGGTTTTAATTTCAGCTATATGCATATGATTAACAAATTTGTATCTCAAACCTTTTGCCTGCACATCAGACTCATACACAATTGCCCATTCAACATCACCACACAAATGTTTTATAGGCAGTTCAAACTGAATATGCTCAAAACAGAACTGCTGGAGCCCATCTCTAAATCTCCTCCTCCCCAAATCTTACCCTTCTGCATAAAAGGCTTCTCCTTTTTGCTATTGATCAAGACAGGCACCCCGAAGTCATTCGTGATTCCTTTCTTTCTCATCTACATCTAATCCATCTGCAAATCTTATTTGCAAAGACTGATTTACCATGAAACTATTGGAGCTTAACTTTCACTCGCATGAGCCCCTTCCAAGCCTTAGGAAGAATTCTAACAATGTGATAGCTTCAGAAGATAACCACTACTCACCTCCTCTTCCACCACCACCCTTTTTGAAGATACCATCCTCTGTCTTGGATTGTTATGACAGCTTCCTAACTGTTCTTACTGATTCTACCCTTATCTTCGCTATAGTTTTTTCTACCCACACTGAGGAGTAATTTTTTTTAAAATAAGGTCTAACCATGTAACTCCTCTGCTCAATCCATTCAATGACTTTTCATCTCAATCAAAATAAAAATTAAAGTCCGTGTTATAGTCTATAACAGGGGATGGCCCATGGGACAAATCAGGCTGGTAGCCTGTTTTAGCATGGTCCACAAGCTCAGAATGTTTGTTTTTGTTTATTTTTACATTTTTAAAAGGTTGAAAACTAAAACAGAAGAATAATATTTTGTAACATATGAAAATGATATGAAATTCAAAGTTCAATGTCCATAAATGAAGTTTTATTGGGACACTCTCATTCATTTATATATTATCTACGGCTGCTTTTGTACTACAATGGCTCAGTAATTGCAACAAAAGCCACATTTAGCACTCTCATTGCTTCACGTTCCTGCCCAGTGCACTACAAATCACAGTGACACAGTTATAACTCGAGCATATTTCAAGTGCCACACATATCACCATACATACATTTTACTTATTTTTCATTGCCGGTGAATATTTATAATGTCAAAATAAGAAAAAGATAGAAAAGTTGACTTTGAATATCATTCTTTTAAGGCACAATGGAGCATGGATTATTTTGTTACTGAGTCAGATGATGAAGCATTGTTTATTTTGCAGTGATAGTATAACTGTGCTAAAAGAATACAATATCTGCTGACATCACCAGACAAAGTACTCACCCCAGTATTCCCAAATCATAGCAAAGCAACAATCAGAAAAATAAGGAAATTTAAAATGGCATATCTCATCACAGAAGAATCTCTTCACAAAAACAAAAATGAAAATGAGGCTACTACCAAAGTAAGTTTCTGAGTGGTTCACGTGTTAGCCAAGCAAGGAAAGCCATTTACTGATGTTAAGTAAATTAAATTGTGTTTGATTACAGTCTTTCAGTTAGGACAGTTGCTTGAAGAGTTGAGGACATTGGTAGTAACATCAACAGTCAATTGAGAAACAAAGCAAACAATTTCAAGTGGTTTTCCTTGGCTTTTGATACATCAACAGATGTTACCAACATTGCTCCATTGTTATTTATTTCAGGAGGCAATGCCAAGTTTGAGGTGACTGAAGAATTAACCTATATCAACAGTTTACATGGAACAACTACAGGCAAGAAAATTTTCAAAGAAGTTGAGAAAACACTAATTCAGTACAACCTGAAGTGGAAATCTACTAAGATGTGTCAAACTGATGCATGGAGCAGAAAAAGGATTAGTTGAACAAATTTTCAAAGCTCATGGAAACATGAAGTGTTTAAAGCCTATGGTTATTCACTGCATTATTCATCATCAGGTACATTGTGGAAAATATTTGAAACTGTCCTGTGTTATTGAACCAGTCGAGTCAATGGTAAATTTCACTCACTCTTGTGTGTGGAACCCCTGTCAGCATTAAAAGCTGAATATCCTGACTTGCCCTACCAGACAACAAACAGTTCAATGACTTCCCAGTCATATAGCTTTATTATGATTTTTTGAGCTCACAGTTGACATTGAAATTTTTTGAATGAGAAGAATTGTTCTTAACCACTATTTTTGAACACTAAAAGACTTTTGGAATTAGCTTTTGTTGCAGATTTGATAATGTTTCTTAATGAATTCAACCTACAAGCCAAGGCAAAACAGCTCTGATATGTGAAACTCACACTGTGACAACCATTTCTTTGACAATTAACATTTGAATCACAAGTGACCTCAAGATGCTCTATACACTTCCCATCCTGTAAAAAGTGAAAATAAGAAACAAAGTTTAGGGGCCGCCCGGTGGCGCAGCAGTTTAGTCCGCGCTTGGCAGCCCGGGGTTCGCGGGTTCGGATCCCGGGCGCCCGCCGACGCACTGCCTGTCAGCCATGCCGTGGCGGCGTCCCGTATAAAGTGGAGGAAGATGGGCACGGATGTTAGCCCAGGGCCAGTCTTCCTCAGCAAAGAGAGGAGGATTGGCAACGGATGTTAGCTCAGGGCTGGTCTTCCTCACACACACACACAAAAAACAAAGTTTGCATTTCCCCATAAATTTGCATGGATACATTTACTGAGCTCAACACGCAGTTCCAGAGGGATTTTCTCGACCTTGATGCCAGTGCAAAAAATATTTAAATTTTTCAAAATCCAAACTGTGCCACTGAGGAACTTCCACCCAACCCTCAATTGGAAGTGATTAATCTGCAACGTAATGACATACTAAAAGGCAAATATCAAGAGAATAATAGAATAGAATTCTTCATAAATGTCTTCCAAGCAAAGAATATGCTAATTTAAAACCATAGGCTCGGTGTTTGGAAGTACCTACCTGTGTGAAAAAATAAACCTTTCAATGATGAAATACGTAAAATCTCATTGCAGATCAGCATTAAGAGATGAAGATTTGCAATTGATTTTGATGATAGGGAACGCTACCTTTGAACTCCAATTAAGCTAAATTTTAAACCTCTACACAGAAAGAATGCCATTCTTCTGGGTAGTAGACCTGTATTACAAAAAATGGTACTCGGTTATTATTAGTATATTTTGAATTTCATCAATAAAAATAGTGGAAATTTGTTTTCTCTGTCGTGATGTAAATACCTATACAGTATATTCAATTTCGCCTTTGGCCCACAAGGCCTAAAATATTTGCTACCTGGCCCTTTACAGTAAAAGTTTGCCAACCTCTTGCTGTCAGGTCCTATGTGGTCTGATCTCTCTCTACCTCCCTAACTCCACGTGCTATTAATCTCTCCCTCTCTTACTTCAACCGCCCTGACTTTCTTGCTGTCTTTCAAATATCCGAGGCATTTCCCACTTCCACGTATTTGCTTTTGCTCTTCCTTTGACCTGGAACACTCATCCTCTAAATGTAAACATTTAGACATGATGTACTATATTGCTTATACATGATATACTATATTGTTGATTTTCTTCTTTGTTTATTGCTTGTCTCTATTGACTAGAAAGTAAACTATTCTTCCTTTCTGTTCTGTTCACTAATTAACCCACAGTACCTTGAACAATGTCTGGCACAGGATATATCCTCAACAAATATGTATTTAACATGTAAAATGTTCTGAATTGATTCTTAGAATTTTTTTTAAAGTTTTTAAAAAAGAAGTACATCCCCTCACAAATATCCATGCCTTGCATTCATCATCTATTCTCTTTTTAATCTCTCTGTTTTGTTCAAAATAGCCCTGTTTTTCTCTTGTATTAGCCTACAAAGTTGCTGTTTATACATGGAAAGCAAGAGGTGCACACTAGCATTTTAGGTCATCACCCTGTATTTTCCTATTTCATAACAAAATATTAATAATAATAACTAATGTTATAGGTTTTAGAATGTTCCAAGCACTTTGCTAAACCCCTTTAGTGAGTGTCTATTTTTGGTGGCTTTCCATCACCCTTTTCTCTTCTGGCCAAAACAAACAAAGAAAACCCTTTTTATTTTGTCTTTTGGGAACTACCCCTCTCATATGCTATTTCCATGGTCTTCACTCTTTCTGCGCATTATTTTCACCTATTTTAATGGCTACAACCCAGGAGCCTCTATTTTTTAAGAAAGAGTTTGCCAGGTGTTTCTAAGGTTTAGCCAGAGTGCCATGCAATTGTGCTGTGCAATTCTCAAAGACCTGAAAATGATGAGGTCCTTTCTATTCTTCCCAAATGGTGGGTACATGACCCAGGCTGTCCAATCAGAGTACTCAACACCCCTGGACACAAAGGTTGGTCCATAGTCAGAACAATCAGGATATTTTATGAGGGTAGGTATGGACTTGGAGGCAGACAGGATCTTTCTTTCTTTCTGAAAACCCGGGCATTGAGGACAATGTCATCCTAGAGTTGCTAAAGACAGTATATTTTACAATATGGAATGAATCTGCCTCAGAATGTCAAAAACAAAGGAAAGGAAAGCTCAGAGACCAAGTTAGAGAAATAGAGGGAGAGAGGGGGAGAAATGGAGAGACAGAGAGGGAGAGAAAGGGAGAGATAAAGATCTGAAGCCCTGATGACATAATTTGAAATCTTAGATCCAGCCGATCCTGTAATAATTTAGCCCTGTTCTTCTCACCCAAATTACATTAATCAATACAGTCATGTACTGCATAACAATGTTTCAGTCAATGACAAACTGCATATACGATGGTGGTCCCATAAGATTAGTGCCATATAGCCTAGTGTGCAGTAGGCTATACAATCTAGGTTTGTGTAAGTACTATAAGTAGGGAGCATTTTATTCTACTTCTAGGTTCTTCTGGCTGGTCTAAGAATTAAATTCACATGAGACAGATTAACAGGAGAAAAACAAACAAAAGTTTAATAACATGTTTACATGGGAGAAACCCAGGAAAAATGAGTAACTCCCAAAATGGCCGAAGCCCTCACATTAAATGCCACCCTCAACTAAACACAAAAGAAGATATTGTAGGTGGGACGAGTCAGGGACTTCAAAGGAAAGAAGGCAATTCACAGGTAGATGAAAATAAGAAAACATTTGTAAAACAAGTGTTTGGCCACACAGAAACAGAAGAACACAGAGGGGAACCCAACAAATAGGCCTTTCTACGTTCCTCCCTATCTACCACCTAGTTCATGTTATGCTAAGGTAAGAGCTGACTTCCTGAGACAGGTTTTTTATCTGAATTCTTTTAGGCAGTCATGGGGGAGGTAATAAGAAGAACTTTCTGGGTCTTTTGTTTCTTGAAAATAATCAGCCTAAAATAATCCTCACGTTAAAGAGACACATTTTGGGGTGGCATCTTTTGTTCCCCTCCAGTACATTTTATGATGTTTACACAATGGTGAAGTCTTCTAAAGACACATTTCTCAGAAGGTATCCCTGTTGTTAAGTGATGCATTCCTTCTTTGTTTTGGCTACTTTAGGAGTCTGCCACTTGCAACCAAGAATCCTAAATAACACAGTATAACACTTTATATACATTAACTTATTTATTTTTTCCCAGCTTTATTGAGATAAAATTGACAAATAAAATTGTATATGTTTAAAGGATGCAACATGATTAATATATGTGTACATTGTGAAATGATTATCACAGTCAAATTAACACATCCATCACTTCACATAGCTTCCGTTTTGTGTGCATGTGTGGTAAGAATGCTTAAGACCTACTCTCTTAGCAAATTTCAAGTATACAATACAGTCTTATTAACTATAGCCATCATGCTGTACATTAGACCTCTAGAACTTATTCATCTTATAAATGAAAGTTTGTACCCTTGGACCAACATCTGACCATTTCCCCCAACCCCCCAGCAACCACCATTCTACTCTCTGGTTCTAAGAGTTCAAAGCTTTTTTTTTTAAGACTCTGCATATAAATGAGATTGTACAGTATTTGTTCTTTTCTATCTGTCATGTTTCACTTAGCATAATGTTCTCCAGTATTATCCATGTTGTTGCAAATGGCAGACTCTCCTTCTTTTTTAAGGCTGAATGATATTTTATATATGTTATAGATATTTTATATATATTATATATATATATCACATTTTCTTTATCCATTCATCCATTGATGGACACTTAGGTTGTTTCCATATCTTGGCTATTGTGAGTATGCACTAGCTTATTTAAAGCACACAAGAGCTCCTGAAATATATATTTTCTTCACTTTTTAGATGAGGAAACTGAGAGTCAGAGTAATTAAATAACATATACAAGGTCATATAGTTAGTACATGGTGTAGGTGACATTCAAACTCAAGTTTCTTTACACTGGACTCAATACCCCTTGATTAACTTATCACACCTACTGTTAGCTGACCTCAGATCACACTTCTGCCCTAACAGGTTTTGACAACAAAGTTGGTATTTGATTTTTACACCCTGAGATTTTTCTTTGGGTTTGTAAAAAAATCCTGGAGCTTCAATACTGTTCACAGACACCACATAAGGACACTCTTGATCATAGAACAGACCTTTTTGCATCAAACAAACCTTGTTGAAACACACTGCATTACATGAGAAGGAAGTTCATTTTCCTGTGTACGGGCTCACATAAAAACCTAGAGTGACACGCCACCTCGGCAGTACAGTTGTACACAATGCATACACAATTGTACACAAGAAAGATTGTTCCCTCACTGGCTTTAGAGAAAATGCTGCTCCTAAATGTCATTTTTTATCTTTAACTCAGTTACTTGCCTATGGAGGTAATAATAGCAAAGTTTCCTTAAAATTTTATCCAGAATAAATGTCCTTCTGAAAAACATCCTGTTTAGACACAAGCCCTTTCCAGTTTCCAAATATTACATAGCAGTGAGTCCCCAGCTGAATGTTATACTTTCAAATATAAAGGCCTACCATGACAACTAACCCTATGACACCTACTGTAATCTTAGCTTGTTCTTAAATTTCATTGGCTGCTCACAGGTTAAATTGAGCATTAAATACTTAAAAATTTCTTCTCATAGTATTTTTCCCAAATGTAGTATCATATCTCTTAAGAGGAAAACAAAAGTCAACTATTCCGGGAGATAACAATGCCTGGGAGTGGTGCTGGGGGTGGCTGTGGGGGGAGTGGCAGGGTGTGTGGGAGGCAGTGGTGTCTGGGGAAAGCCAGCTCCAGTACTCCCCACATTCCTGCAGATGCATCTCCTCCTGGTCCTCTCAGGCAAGTGCCACCACCCTCACCTGCCCAAAGTTCAGTGCCCAGAGAAGGGAGAATGGTTCAAGGAGAGTTGTCCCCCGTCATCTTCTTTTCTTGGTGAGGCCAAGACAAAATGGGGGAGGGCGTCTTCCATAGACCCCAACAGTCAAAATCAGAGTAGCCAACTCTGAGCTGATGTCACAGCAGGTCTCCAGCCTGTTTTTATTCCACGAGACAGGAATAATTAATGAGAAGCAGAGGGGCAGAGAGGGAAGGGTGAAGGGAGGGAGCTGCTTGTCTATCAGCCCTGTGCCCCCACCCCCAAGCTGGAACACTATTCCATTCCTTGACTGTACTGATCAGTGCCTTCAGCACCTGTGGCCTTGCTCCCTTCTTCCTTCTCCTTTCTCCTCTTAAAAAAAAAAAGGCAATTCTTTTCAGTGCAATTTCAATTTTTTCTTAAGCATAGGCCAATTACAGTTTCAAACCTAAGCAGCATTATGAAAAGACAGGTGTTGCTATTAAAATGATTTCATCTGAATTAACAAATGGCATTTTTTATGAATTTAGTGCTATGCGTGTTCGAAACAAACAAAAATCTGGACAATCAGACTACAATAATCGATTTTCTTCCTTGAAACTAGTATTTTGTATCTATCTAAAATCCTCATAATTATCTATAGCATAATAAGTTAAGGAATGCAGTTAAAAATACTGATTATGAGTACTAAAAAGCAGGCAACCCACTCTGCCTTACCTTATTGTCACTTATTTGGGGCATTGAAAAGGGCTGATTGTTCTGTTTCTCCACTTAACTCTTCCTCTGTGGCCTACACCTGAGGCACGCCTTTGCTTGGCAAACTATCAATAAAGAAAAAAGAATGCATGTATTACTGATCAGCTTGCTTCTGAATTAAAAATCAAGGTATATACATGTATGTATATAAATACCCTACCTTTACCTGCAGGGATGGCACTGTTTTAATGAAAAAGGAAAAACTGGTGTGATTATTTGTAGAGTTATATTGCTCCAAATTTAATTGCAACATAAATTGGGAGAATGAATATAAACTTCACAGTGTGCAATGAAGAAGGAATCTTTTTTTATATATCTTTGGCTTCTGTTTGGGTAGTAATTCTAGTGGGGAAGAGACAATCCAAAGTGAACAAAGGCTTGCACATAGTTCATTGACTTTTAGGTGTCCCGCACCGTCATTGACTTTTGAGTAGTCAGCTCATTTTCTATCATGTGGTTTGCTGTAAGTCTAAAGAGGAATTCCTCTATAGAGCAAAGTAACTACTTCTTTGTCCCTTCCAGGAATGCTTCTCAGAGTTTATTAGAAAATAAAGCTACAAGCTGAACATCAGTGAACAATTCACTTTCTGCATTGTTCACAAACCAGGGTTCAAAGAAAGATAAAGAGGGGACCAGAGGAAAAGGGTTATTGCATTTACTCCTTTTTTTGAGGGAGGCTAGATTTGCCTATTTGTGGTTTTCCTGTTTGTTTTCTCCTGCCCACAAATTATGTCAATACAGGAGAGAGAATTTTGTTCAATAGTTGAACAGTTGCAAGAGTTAGAGTGACGTGGAGACATTTTCATAAATTTGTGGAAAATAGCATTGTGACTTTTATAAAATACTTTGAGAACTTTACTAGCATAAGTGTTAATAACATTTCTCAAAAGATAGAAGAAGGGAAATAAGTCAGAGAGAGAAAGACAAATGCTGTATGATGTCACTTATATGTAGAATCTAAAAAAACCAAACTCATAGAAACAGAGAGTAGAATGGTGGTAGCCAGGAGCTAGGGGTTGGGGTAAATGGGCAGATGTTGGTCAAAGGGCACAAACTTCCAGTTATAAGATGAATACTTTCTGGGTATCTGATGTACAGTGTAGGAGAGGAAGAACAATTCCTCTGCCCTGTAGGTCCATCTGGCTGGTCTAAGAATTAAATGAGACAAAATAACAAAAGAAAATCAAACAAGGTTTAATAACATGTATACATGGGAGAAACCCAGGAAAACTGAGTAACTCGCCAAAATGTCTGAAGCCACCCCCTTAACTAACATCTTCAGCTAAAGACAAAGGAGGATGTTGGGGATAGTGGTATGGGTCTTCAAAGGGGAGGGAAGGCAATTTATGTGGAGATGGAAAAGTAAATGTTTGATAAACAAGTGTTTGCTGGGCCATCTATAGACAATGGGACCCAAAAGAGATCTTTTGATAAAATGGCCCTTGCTAGATGTCTTCCTATCTACCACATCTAGAATTATCTATGGTGACAGCTCCCTCCTTGGACAGGCCTTCTATCTTAAAATTCTTTTAGGCAGTTAAGGGGAAGGTCAAAGTTTCTTTCAAAGATTCAGAGTCTTTTGTCCTTAAGAATAATCAAGGCAAAAAGACACATTTTGGGGTGGCCAATTCTGATTCCCCACAACAGCATGGTGACTATAGTTAACAGTACTGTATTATATACTTGAAAGTTGCAGAGAATAAATCTTACATGTTCTTACCACACACATACACAAAAATGGTAATTATGTGAGGTGATGGAAGTGTTAACTAACCCTATTTTAGTCATCATTTTACAATATATACATGTATCAAATCATCATGTTGTACATCTTAAACTTACACAATGTTATATGTCAATTTATTTCAATCAAGCTGGAAAGAAAAAGATAGTAGAAAGATTCAGGAATAAAAATTTGCTACCTTTTAGTGGTATGAAGTGAATACTGGAACTATCTAGAACATGCTTAGAAGATCTCAAAGGAAGATACCAGGAACTCAGAGCGGGATTCCTCCGCAGCTCTGGCTGACTTGTATGAATTGTTTTAATTCTTGAGCAAAGAACATGACTATGACTAAAAGGAAAGGAACTTAACACAAAAATATCAAGATTACATGGTATTTAGTAAAATGACTCATTTTCTTTTTGTTATTGTTACTCTAGCATAAGTCCAAAAGTGCTCGATGTGAGAGCCTTGTAGATGACAGACAGCCTAACAGTAAAATGCTCCTTGTCACATTATTCCTGAGGAACGTTGACAATCCACCAGTGAAAGAATTTTGCTCGCCATAGCAGTTCATTCTGATAGGCAACTTCTTCTTTGATTCAGAATATCTTAACAGACAAAAATCACTACAGTTATGCATCAAGGACTCACTGGTCTCTCAGATCTGCTTGAACTCTGAATCAGCCATGGGAAACCACAGCATAGGCATAATTTCAACAGCGTACCCATTACTTCAAATAGTTAATATATGGTTTGCCCCACGCTTGAATCAAACAAATAGCACAGAGGACAATCAGCATTTTTGAAGCATTTTGAAGTTTTTTCTCATATAGCTTGAAATGAGCTATTTAGATTCCATAGTGGAGCATAAGACTTTAACCATATCTTCATTTTCTATTAAGTTTTGCATTGCTAAATTAGGATGTTGAATGCCAGGAAAACTTACCACAACTTTCAGCAGTGGTTGTAGTTAATAACTGATAATTTTTGCACTTTAAATATTTTTCTCTAAGAATCACAGAATGCTTCTAACCACTCTGATAATATGTAAGGAATTAAGGAGAGTTATACACTTTGTGAATACGCTCAGTTGCATGGAATCAGAGCACCACAATTCAAACTCAATTTGACAAACTTTCTTAAATGCTTACTTACAAACATTTGGCTAGGTGCTGTGGTGGGATTCCAAAACGAATGAAACACATGCTCTGCCCTCAAAAATGTACGATTTAGACAGGAAAATAAGGTATATTCACAAATAACTTCTTTACTACAAATGCATTCGAGTACAAACATATTCTCTAGCATCTGATTAACTTTCTCAGACACAAGTCTTAATATTCTTCAATTGCTTCCATTTCACCTTCATGGCAAAAATTAATAATATTCTGCAAGACCGTTTATCTGACTTCTGCCTGCCCCTCCAGCCTCATTGTTTCCTTGAACTCTCTCCATTATCTCTATAATCCAGTAGTAATAACAAGTTAATTGGTCAACATTGTTGTTTTGTTGTAATTGTTATTTATAGGCTAAGTTTTAATTAAACAAGTAACAAATGAATATGTTCCCTTGGCAAAATTCTTCAGTTGAATAGGATTTATTCTGTGGGTTTTCTGTCAGGTTCCTGAGTCAAAAGTCTGTTTCATTTATTTTGTATTTTTCCTGTTTTCTAATAAATTCATGTAAGAGCTATATATATCTCCCTAAATCTCCCTTTGGTCACATTCCACCAGTTTGATGTGGTGTCATTCAGTTCTAAATAAATTGTAATTTTCATTTCTATTTCTTTTTTAATCCAAGATATGTTCCAAAGTGTGCTTTTAAATTTGCAGGTGTACAGGACTTTTATTTGTTTTGTCTTGGAACATTTTGATCATTGCTTTCTAATTTTATTACATGGTGGTCAGTAACTGTGAAGTGGCCTATAAGATTTTAATTTTTTAATTTGTTGAGTTTTTTTTCTTCAGGCTTAGTATATGGTCAGTTTTTGAGAATATTTCATATGTGTTTGAAAATAATCTGTATTCTTTTACAAGTACAAATATGTATGGGTGTGTTTATAATATACATATATTTAATTGAGTTTGCTGACTGTAAATTTCAAATCCTCTATATTCTTTCCCACTTTTTTAGTGTACTTAACCTAGAAACTTAGTGAAGTATGAAAATTCTCACTAGAGATTGCCCCTTGAAAGTCTATCAGTTTTTGTTGATATATTTTGAAATTACATAATTAGGCAGTAAAAGTTTATGACTGTTATATATTTTGATGAATTATTTTTTCAATGTGAAATACTCTCTGTGTGCCCTTTTGATACTTTTTGCTTTGAAGGAAATAACCAATAACCATTCCATAGATAAGAGAAATAAGGTGAATTTACTTGAGCCAAAGTGAGGATTATAACCGGGAAGGCCTTAGAAAGCATTCCAGAGAAGCATGGTTTTCAGTATAGTCTTATAGCTTTTTAGAACAAAGAATGTACATTAAACACACCCAGGATACATTTTCATCAAAATTTCAAAGAGGTATTCAGTTGCAAATTAGCAGGTCAAGGTGACTGTGATATCAGGAAAGGGACTAATTTGCATTACCAATAGGGCATAGGAGGGGAAGTATGCATTCTTATCTTAAGAGAGTATATTCTTAACTTTAATGGTTAAGCAGATGTGCAATGTATGTTCAATAGACCATTAAGTCAGGCTTTTTAGTTCAAGCTGAATCAGTTTTGAACCCGAGTAGTTACCCCATATACCTCAATATGTGAGAATCTTGTGTCAAATGGATGGAAAATATTTCCCTTCTAGGTTGTCTGGCTGATCTAATAATTAAACTGATATAAGACAGATTAACAGAAGAAAAACAAACAAATTTCATACATAAGGAGCCCCATAAAAATATGAGACTCAAAGGACAGCCAGATAATTGAGGTTTATATAACATCTTGAGCTATGGCAAGTGGTAGAGGTCTGGGGATACAAAGGGAAGGAAGGCCTTTCACAGGAGGGGTAAGAGATGTCTGGAAAACAAAGCTTGCCCTGTTATGCAGATAAGGTAAAAAGGTACCTCTGGTAATAGCTCTCTTCCTGGTACAGGCCCCCTTTCTAATATAAATTTAACCAGTTGATGAGCAGGTAAAGAACTTTTCCTAAATCTGCTGGGCTTTGATTGCCTTTAGTTCAAAATAATCCTCATGCCAAAGTGGCATATTTTGGGTTAACAAATTCTGCTCCCCTTCAGCTTTGAATTCCATTTTTCTGATATTAATAATGCCATACCTGCATTTCTTTATTTGCATTTTCCTAGTATATTTTTCATCTCTTATTCTCAAACTTCTTGTGTCTCATGTAAATAACACTTAGGTGGTTTTTTAGCCAATCTGAGAGAGTTTAGCCTCCTTATATTTAGCCTCAAAATATTCATATATTTGGTTTTATTCTCAATGTATAATTTTGTCTTTTCTATTATTCATGCATTTAATTTTCTTAATTCATGTCTTTTCCTTTAATTTTTTGAAATGTATGTGAGTATATGCTTGTATTTATGTTTATGTGTGTCTCTGTATGCGTATTCTACTAGTGGTTATTCTTAAATTTTAATACAAAGATTTAAACCTATATTTTCTAAAGTATTCAATGGTATTTATTTTCTGTCCCTCAACCCAAAACAAGAAATTTAGTACATATTTACATCCCTCTTTTCCTCCTACCTCCCATCTCCCTCTTCCCCTTTTAAAATGTGGAATTTCAGTTCCAGTTTTGAATTTAACATTTTTTTTTTTTTTTACCATCAACAGTGTTCAGTTTTAACAACTTTTATTAGTTCCTGTAGGGGAGGAAGAATAACTTTCCCTCTACCCTTCTGAGTTCTTGGCTGGGACCTCTGTAATAAAAGACAAATTAACAAGAGAAAAATAAACAGAAGTTTTTTAACATGTATACCTCATGTATACATGGGAGATACCCATAAAGAAATGAATACTTGAAGTGGCTTAGAATTTCAGCTTATACAGCATCTTCAACAAAGAAGAAATTTGTGGAGAAATGATAAGACAAAGGAAAGTAGTTTTAGACTTCCAAGGGCAGAGATAAAAGCTAGGTAGCAAAGTTTGTTATGTAGATTCCTCTGGGGTTGCCCCCTTGCTGTTAAGAGTCTAAAGTTTTCTCTGGTGATTAACTTTCGTCCTTCCTAGTAGAGAGGGGAGGAGGGATATGTTTGTGAATTTATGTCCTCCTTTTAGGCGAATAGGGGGAGGTCAGGGAGCATTTCTTATAACTGCTTCTTCTCAATTGCCCTCAGATCAAAATAATCCTTATGCCAAAGTGGCATATTTTGGGATGGCATATCTTGCTACCCTTCAGTCCTTTATTTATCATTGCTTCTTATATTTGACTCTTTCTTTTTGAATTCATTTTTCTTCTTGCTGTAATACATAGTCTAGTACAATATTTCCCAAACTTCAGCCATTTTTAAAATCATATTCACAATTTTTATATCTGAATACCACTATAATTTTATTTCATTAATAATTTATTTAAATTAATTCAATTTTAGTTCAAATTAATTTAAACTCACCCTAAGTAATTATATCCATGAAATCATGGGTAAATATGACAGTACATATAGCTGTTAATAAAAAAAATTATCAGTGTACTATAAAAAAAAATCTCATGTATCATGCAGTAAGAATACCACATTTGAAGAATACATCTCTAGTAATTCTTTTAGAAAGTTCTGAAGTCAAGAAATTTTTTTCTTACATGTCTGAAAAAGCCAAGACACACTGCTTAGTCTTAGGTTTCAACCTGTTCAGAGTAAAAGTTGGAGGGGCCGCCCGGTGGCGCAGCGGTTTAGTCCGCGCTTGGCAGCCCGGAGTTCGCGAGTTCGGATCCCGGGCGCCCGCCGACGCACTGCCTGTCAGCCATGCCGTGGCGGCGTCCCATATAAAGGTAGAGGAAGATGGGCACGGATGTTAGCACAGGGCCAGTCTTCCTCAGCAAAAAGGGGAGGAGTGGCAACAGATGTTAGCTCAGGGCTGGTCTTCCCCACAAAAAAAAAAAAAAAAAAAAAAAAAGTTGGGGAATGGCAGGGTCTGTGACAACATAGTTACCTCTGCTTCTAATCTCAACATTGATGCTTCTGGTCTGTTCCTGGGAGTCACAGCCATATGGGGAAATGTCCCACCTCTCAAACTCAAGTTCTTGCCAAAAAATAGACACTGAAGGAGCTACTGCTTACTTCAAATGTCGGGTGAAATGTAACTTGCTGTGGCCAAACTGACCAGTTTCCCATTCTATGGTGCTCCAAACATCCTTGCCATCAGTTGCCCTTGAGTTTCCTCTTACTCCCGGTATTCCCTTTCTACAGGTATGGACATCTCTTGATGGTTACTCCCATGTTTTATAGAATAGCCCCTCATACATTTTGGGGCTGTTTTTCTTTTTTTGGGCTGATCATCTATTGACCTTCTCCCTCTTTCAAGGTTTTCTCACAGTGTCCAGTCCACCTTTACTGTTCTTTAGGATAATCACAGCTTTACTACTTATTTATATATATATTATATATCACTATAGTCATGCATAGCTTAAGGACAGGGATACATTCTGAGCAATGCATAGTTAGGCAATTTTGTCATTGTGCAAACATTATAGAGTATACATACACAAATCTAGATGGTATAGCCTACTACACACCTAGGCTGCATAGTATTAATCTTATGGGATCACCATTGTATATGCAATCCATCATTGACTGAAACGGCATTGTGCGGTGCATGACTGAACTTTAAATGTGGGAGTTGAAAGGGAAAACTATAAAATAAGCTTAGGCTTTTATCCTAAAATGAAAGCCACTGGAAGGATTTTGATAAGTGGCAATGGAACAGAGAGGTATTCCAGATGGAAACAGTAGTATGATGTTGTCTTTGAAGGTTAGTGAATAGTCCAGTCTGATTCACAAAGGGGTGACAGATATGTTGGGAGATGCTGCAGGAAAGATGGCCATGAGAAGGAAATCAGAGAACTTAGAGGTAAGTTCCATGAAAGCAAGGACTGTATCTGAGGTTTTCACCACTATTGCACCAGCATCTAGCACAGTGGCTAACATACAGTAAATTACTGTATATCAGTAAAAAATACAATAGAAAAATGGAATGAATGAATGAGTGTGTGAATGAGTTAATGAAACAGATTTTTCCACAACACAAGGGTAGGAATAAAGATGATAGATTTTCAGAGTCTGTTATTTAGGAGAAGATGTGGATTGAGGGAAGTGAATTAATATGTATCTATTTATAGTAAACAGCATATAGGGGCCTACCTGTTATAAAATGAATACTTCTTAATGCAAATCTTGACACATGAATAATCACAACAGAACTCAAGATGATGATGGTTTGTTACATTAGATAAGAGGTCAGCAAACTTTTTTCTGTAAAGGGCCAATTAGTAAATATTTTAGACTTTACAGATCATACAGTTTGTTGCAACTACTCAACTCTGTTGTAGTGTAAAAGCAGCAATAGACAATATGCAAACAAATGAGTGTAACTGTGTTCCAATAAAACTTTATCTACAAGAACTTGTCGCAGGGTAGCTTTGGCCTGTGGGCCAGAGTTTGGTGACTCCTACTTCGGGTGACAACATTATAATCTAAGAGGATTTTTCTTACTACAATCTTGACTAAGTATTTTACTTTCTTAAGGCAGAAAGATGTGGATTATTATGTGTTCTAAATAGAAAGTAGCTTTCACAACTTTCCAAGTATTTCACAAGCATTATACTTGTTAAATCACTTGAGAGGAAGGTACCAGATTTTATAAAGGTATAAACTCACACAAAAAGAAAGTAAATGGCCACAAACCTGCACAGTTAGAAAAGGCAAAATAGCAAACACTGTCCATTCAAGATGAGAGTGAACTTCCTAAGTAACACTTTTGTTAGGACAGATGAGCAGTTACATACACTTGCCCTCCATGCCCTGAGAGAGCCTCTTTTTAGGACCCCTGGTTTGCATTATTGCCAGGGATGCAATAGTGCCACCATATGGGAAAACTGAAAAAAATGGAAAAGAGCTTATTTTTTCACAGATGTTTTTCCCTAATGGACTTTGACAATATTTAATTTAATAATCATTCATTTTTCTCTTGTTTGAATTCCTATACGGGTGTAGGGATGGCAAATTTTTACTTTTACCCTCTTAGGGTTTTTCAGCTGGGTCTGAGAATTAAGAGGGATCAACAGGAGAAAAGTATACAAATTTGTATTAAGCTTTACATGACATGGGCCCTCATAAGGAAAGAAGACCCAAAGAAACATCAAAACCTATGTGCTTTTGATAAATAAATGACAAGCAATAGGATATATTGGAGTATATGAGGAAGCTATTTGGTGTAAAACTAATTTGGCCTGAACTTGTTTTTCCAAAAGGGCCTGACATGGCCATTGAGCATGCATTGCATATCTGCTTTGAGTATTTACTATGTCCCAAAGACAAGGACAATGTCCTTAAAGATAAGAATGTAACTTCCTCTACATCAGCATTTTCTTAAGGATAAGCATCTCTCCCTAGGCTAGAGATTGATTACCGACCTGCTTTGTTCAAGGAATTGTGAAAATGCTGTGCCAGAAAAGCAATCTCGTGACTCTTGTAAAAGGGGCATTCCAATCATATGTGATGCATGCTGTTTGACGGTATATATCCACTCTGTGCACCACCACTTCTTTGGATGTCTCCATTCCTTTGTGAAGGGACTCTCCCAGGCTATGTGGTCCTCAGATCTGGCTCATAATAAACTCATCTCAATTTTGATTTATAGATTGGTTATGGATTATTTGCATCAACTCTTTTATAGTAAGTTGAAGAAAGGGAGACAATTGTGGAAAAGTAACTAAACTATGTGGGGCAGTTAAAGGAAGATAATATTTATTTTAACACATTCTGTTTGCATAGAATTCTCTAGGTCTCAACTTCTCATCCTTGATAAGAATGTTACTTTCCTTCTGGTATAGGGAGGACATTTTTCATATAGGAATTTCCTGTCCTCCTTTGTGGAATCAAAAGGAGGATCAGAGCATCCTTCTTGCATCTACTGTTTCTTGAATGCTTTTAACTCAAAATAATCAATATGCTAAAGCAGAATATTTTGGGGTGATATACTCTGAACTCCTTCATAGCCAAAAATTAAGAAAACATCAAAAGGATTGTGGTAATATTGATAGACTTGTCATCTCTACTAATTTTTTTCTCTATTTCCCTGGAAAGTCCTTAAAATGTCCTTAATTTTCTCTTGAAACACATATATGTAAAAATAGGAAGATTTTTCAGGAAGATTCACCAAAAAAAAAAACAAACAACAAAACAAAAGCAGAATATTTGTGACCTCCATTTTGAAAACATTTGACCAGGGAAACTTAAAAGTAAGTGTGGTGCCAGAGCTGTGGAGTTGAATGGATATCAGGAATGCCAAGCCCTTTGTCATTATAAAAAAGAGGTCAGGCCTGTTTGTCCAGTTATTTTTAGAAAAGAGATGTTGTAAAAGTATTTTTTTCTTTTCTCTAATTCTGTTCACAAGATCCAAAGAATTATTCTACTCTTACTCTCAGCTGTGAGTTTTCAAAGGGTTTGTTTATCAGAATGCCACTTTGAACAGTATTTGAAGGAAAGTTTGAAAGTATATTAATTATAGAGTAGTATGGTTGCCTTTAAATTTCCAAGTTAGTAAGTGTTGCGTCACTGATTTGGGGTGACATCTTTTCCTTCTAGAATACTTTTAAAAATACAAACGTAAGAACAGAAAACTCGCACTTCAAAGTGAAATAGAGCTGTTTTGAAAGACAACCTTTGAATGCAATCTTATTCAAAAAGAAGCCAATTTAGAGAAAATGGAATCCAAAAATGTCAACACCTGTATTCTGCCTGAGAATATGCCTTCTTTTTGACAACAGCACTGATAAGCTAAGAGTATTTTTAAAAACAAACACATTTCCTTTATTTGGTTATAGAAAAAGATAGTGGATATGTTATGGTGCTCACACGCTTATAATATATTTTCATTAAAAAGCAATACATTTCACAAATTTGATATGGGCAATTGCCTAAACCCACATGGTGCATACTGGAAGACTCAACCTCATTTAAAAAAATAAGTCAGAAGATGTGTGTATGTGTGTGTGTGTGTGTGTGTGTGTATGCTTTTCCAAAATATCTACTCAAACCTGAAAAAATGATTTCTTTGCTATAATTTTGATCAATTTTTAAAGTTGGAATATAATGGAAAAATATGTTCTCACGTTACTGAGTTGATTTTGCTCTTTTGTTTTTATAGAAGATTATTATAAATACTCCTTGATCTAAAAGAAAATAACCTTCCTCATTGGTTGCACAAAAGATATTGAATATGACAAAGTTGTTTTTTATAAGAGTTTAAGTAAAAACATTATGGATAACAATGCTTGCATTCCTACAGACTAGGAAAAGATAAATGCTGCTGTCACTGTCAGTTAAATAAAGGTGATGCAGAAGTTGCAAGGAAGATGTTGGTCTGCCAGGGATTTCTGGTGGCCATTTTTAATAATGCATGCAGTCTTGCTTCAGGGGTTTACACCAATAAGGCATAATGAGACAAAATGGTTGTTTAAACCCCTAAAGAAAAAAAAAATGCATGTTTTATTTAAAACATCTTGTTTCATAATTTTGCTTACAATTCTCATAAAAAGTTTTATCATTTATTTTCCAGAAGAATGTAATCACAAGTAGAGATAATGTTCTTAGGTGGAACCTAATGATGTTATTTTGATTAACATATTTTTTGTCTATGTAATTCATTTTCTTCCAGAAACATCTTTTATCATGCCTCAATTAAAACTTACCCTCACATTGAATAAGTACTGCAGATGGTTATATAAACTAAATGGTTCCCTTAAGTGACTCACAATATAAGTGCCACATACTTCTCTAAGTTGCCTGACAAATTTTTAATTTTACAATTTAAATGTAAACTCTATATTTTGCATCTAACTTCTAAAATGATTTGTTAGGAATTTATTTGTCCTTCTAGGCTGTTCCACTTGTGACCTAATCAAGAAAAAAATTCTAATCTAATGATAATTGTGTTTTAGCCTTGAGAATGTCTTACAAATACACTGAGAAAAAGGGAAATATTGGGTTTTCTGTTTGTGGTTTTTAATAAATGTTGGCATCATACAGTTTCTTCTTTTTTATCTGACTTGCTCTTCTGTGTTTCTAACGTGAAGATCTACCAAGCATTGCAGAAATGGTTCACAGGTCTCTACAGTTCCAACAACTCAAACAAAATCATTTCTAAAGACCAGATCTTTTAGGATAATATAATGAAGAAGATAAAGAAGTGTGGACATTTAGAAGGTTTCTTTTTTTTTTTCTTTTTAACAGCATACTCATACATGCAGCAATCAGTATTAAGACCAGAAAAATATCCACTTTGGCCACTAACTTTGTCAAAGTTAGGAATCAGATTGTAGTCAAGAGAAGCCATACTAGGAAAGAGTGAGGTAAAACTGCAAGATAGATGGAAAAAAAATCCAGATCATATAATAATATTAGGGTTTGGTTACTTCAATGGTGAGCACATGGGATTATGAATCTAAAGGAAGATATAAAATGTGGAAATCAGGCCAGCATGGAAAGCACAGGATAATTAAGTAATGAGAACTCGGGCAGACGATAGTATTGAAAAAATTCTCGTTTAGGTGTTTTGGAAGCACCTACAAGGCAACAAGTCCCTTGACAGGAGACTTAGGCACTGAGGAACTTGTATTCCAGGCAGTAAACCCAGTGATTGGGAATATTGAGATGCAAGGAGTGAAAAAATGATTCAAAGTGAAAAAATGATTCAAACTTTGATTCAAAGCATCAAAGTTAGAAGAGGGCAAGAAGCAAGATTCTGGGTCTTATTATATCCTTCCCCTTCCCAACCCAACCACCACCTCAACACACACACACACACACACACACCTCACTCACAACAACCTCTGTAGTAGTCTTGAGTCTGAGATATGGCAGATCCTGAAAGGGGGTGAGGTGGGAATAAGTAAGAATCATACACTGCCATAACTATTAGGTGTCTTAGAAGTATCTAACTTTTTTTTCAGACAGGGACTATGAAGCTTAGAAAAGTCACTCAACTGCTCATCTTCTCTGAGACTGTTTCTTCACCGAACACAGAACTTTGGGGAGGATTAAATATGGGATAACAAGGGAAGGTCCCTAACCATTTGCATCTGCTCCTTCCATAAAACCACCCCTAATCTTCCTATCTAGAAATATTGTAGGCTCTTAGCATATGACCAGGAGTCCTGAAAATCATGTATACCATCACTTTTAGCCCCATTTGCTTATTCTTCAATTGCATCACATTTTGAGAGGAAGTATTTTCTCAGAGGAATAAAGTCTGTCTCACCTCTGAATTGTTATAGCAGATAGAATAATGACTAGAGAAATACAGGCTACATGCTAAATTAACTCCCTCCTCTAAAGCAGGGATGTTGAATGTAATTATAAAACATAAATCACCACATAGCATGGATTTTCAAGGTCATTTGTGATTAGTGGGATCACAATTGTTAAATCTGTGTATGATAATACTTTCTTTCCGCAAGGAACAAAACTAATCTGTAGTATACATACCCTATGTCCAGAAGATCTCAAATTAGTTATAATTTGGGGTATTGTCACATTTGAAGACAGGATTGTATTTCTCCAGTCTCACGCTCACTATCTGATGTTAGAAATCACTCTAAGATCTAGCTGTAATGTAACTGACGCTGGGTTCTTCTCAAAGAAAATGAAACCAATAATGATAAATTTATGTGGAGCCATTTTTCTCCAGAGAGCCAAAGAGCTTTTCAATGGAAAAATGGGGCTGGTGTTCATGACAATATGATAAGGTATTTGGGCATCCCCGGAGTGTAACTTTGGCTGATATACAGGTGTCAGAGCAACACATCTTTATGGTGTGCACTAATGGAGGAAACATGATGAATGCCCTTGAGCTGGGTGTGAGGAGGAGAGAAGAAGCAGAACCCGGGGACAGATGGTGCTGATTTAGTACTTTGAAATGTCAGAGGGTAAGTGTTTTCTGCATATTGAGTTAGAGTTAATGCAGAGGTAATGTTTGAGATTATTGTGTTGGGCTTGATATTTTGATACTGAATTTGAATCATCATCATCTCCTCTCTCAAGCAGGTTTACTGGCAAAAGAGCTGGCTGGATTTGAAAAGGTCTGACATCTTCTGGGATATGTTCAGGAAAACAATGCACTGGGTCTACGGCTCATGAATGTATTTGAAATGAATACAGACTTTTTTTCATTGTCTTCATTTTCTGTGACAATGAGAGTCTAAGTGACACAACCAAAATTCATTATAACCAAAGCAGCTACTGTATTGTGGTTTGCTAATGAGATTAAATCTAAAAGGGAATATTGTGGATAGAACATCCACAAAGCACAGATATTCTCTTGACGGTTGCTTTACTGATCAATTTTGTAGAACATGGATTTGGTCTCAAAGAAACAGCTACCAGAGGATTTTTTTGACATCTTCATTGCTTTGATATCATTTATAATAATAGATCTTTAAAATTGTTTAATAGGTTATACAACTGTATTTGATTTTTGAGACATCCAAACTACAATGAGTTTATGTAAATTGCTTACTGATTGAATTTAAGATAGAAAAGAACTCTTAATTTCATATAATCTGTATTCTACTATCTGAAAAGGGTGCAAGATTCTGTACTACACTATATAGATGATCACATTTTAAATTAAGCTTCCTCAGTTATGAACTCTGAACTGGTATGTACACTGTTGGAGAAGATGTGTTTGCCTATCAGTGAGATTACTATATGGTTTCACAAACTGTACAGCTGAATATTCTATAACTTGTTATTTTCATTCCATTATTCATTAAGACATTTTCATTGATATTTACAGTTTTCAAAAACAGGTGAAAAGGAAGACAGTCTACTGCATAAAAATATCAGGTTGAGAAGGAGACTGAAATTCTATTCTCAGTTTCTCCTCCTCCCTCATTTCTGTGACTAAATTTCCTCACCTATAAAAATTGTAATTATTCACACTTATTGTACATATATGAATATTGTGTGGAATGTCTACAAAGAACTTTGACCTCAGCATAATATGAAATCTTTAGAAATAAGCGAGTAGCTAATATATTTAGATATATATAACACATTTGTATAGCACTTTAAAATCTTGATACTTTTTTTTTTTCTGCTGAGGAAGATTCACCATGAGCTAACGCCTGTGCCAATCTTCCTCTACGTTGTATATGGTTCGCTGCCACAGCATGGCTGACGAGTGATGTAGGTCTGTGCCTGGGATCTGAATTCGCTAACCTGGGCCACCAGAGCAGAGTGTGCCAGACTCAACCACTATGCCACAGGGCTGGCCCCGACATATATTTTTTAAAATGTTGTATAGATTATTATGTGTAACAATTCTATAAGATAGTCAATGTCTGTAGCAATGAGTCCATTTTTCTACATGAGCTGAGATTCGAAAGAAATAAGTGATTGATTTATGGTCATTCAGCTAGAATGTGGAGCAGGCTGGATAATAACATGGGTCTTCAAAGACAAGTGTTCATTACCCTACACCAAACTACTTCATTTTATGCACAATAGATATAAGTGTCTTATCATCATATTTCTACATTACGAGTAATGATACATGTCTAGTCTGCTCTTCATAAAAAATAGCAGAAAAAATAATGAACTGAATATACACTATGCAGCCAATATAATATTTGTTGAATTAAAACATTTGTTGAATTAAAAAATAAATTAAATAGCATAGAGGACATTTCTTTTTTCTAGAAATTTTAATCAGGGGACAGATGGGAATATTTGTTGAACATCTACTAAATACCAGACCCTGTAAAGAATTTTACATGTACTCACAGAATATTTTGCCCTGCCTATGTACTTTGAACCAATCCTAATTCATTTTAAAGGTTCAAAAAGTTTTAAATGATATGATACTGTGAGGGGAAGAAAGAAAGAGATGAAATGGCACCATCTATCTTTTAACAGAGCCCCCCAAAATAGGAAAGTGAATTAAGAGCACTTAAGATTCAATATAATATCGTAGAAAGATGGGGAAAAAAAGAAAGAGAGCTGACCACTCAGCATGCGAGCCTAAGGGCTGACTAGTAGGGGGGCAGAAAAGCAAAGATCAAAGAAGCTGCCTCAGGTTCACATGCCCTTGACTGACCAGCTAACGCAGGGGTCTTTGTGGATCTAACACCGAATCCGTATTTACCCTACAGGAACTTGATAAGGACTAATTAGGGTGTTAGGTTCCAAAAGATAATATTGAAGGAGGCAGAAGAAGCTTATTCCTTGGGGATTTCTAAAGATATGGTACTTTTCTGTCTGGCGATATAATTCCACAGCAGTGTTTCTGACATTTTCTACCAGTAACTACCATAAGAATTCTTAGCACCTTCCCATCAACACCCTGTATCATTCCCTCAAACCTCTTCAGCATTTCTGTTTACAGGTTTCTTCACCATCTAACACAAGACTAAGAAATCCAGCCAAACTCGGTTTCTTTTTTCAAATACATTGTAAATTAAACACTTCTTTTATTAACATTGGTTGTCCTCATTTAACCACAATTATGGGAGAGAAAATATTTGCATGTTTGTTCATTACAGGCATCCGCACCAAGAAGAGCACAGGGTAATGACCACAACAGGTTAAAAAATTAGCAAATTAATTAATGGTACTTTCATATACAGATTTATTCTCAAAAGTTAATTATTTGTTTAATTAAAATAATTTTCACTTAATTGAGTGGATATCTGGCATATTCAATAAGCCTAGCTTTCTAGTGAGAAATGTAAGCTTCAAAAGAAAAAGATTTATGGTTTTACCTGACTATAAAAACAGTTCACACTTATTGTAGGAAATTTGGATAATAATGAAAAGTATAAAAAAAGTAGTATAAAACTATCCATAATTTCACCACTCAGAGATGCGCGTTGTTAACATTTTTCTGTAAATCAAGCAAGCCCTTCTCTGAATATACACACACACACACACACACACAGAAGCAATGAATTATAAATGACAGTAACCAATAACCCATGACGATGACTTCAGACCTTCAAAAAGTTTAGATATTGTAATTATAAGACAGAGATTATAAAATATGTTTAATATTTTTAAACCAATAAAATAAAGAACTGAAAGCAAAATGATGGTAGTTAAAGTATTTTATGTCCTTGCAATGTTTGGGAGAAGAGTAAATCTATTTATTAATTTAAGATTTTGATAACATGAGTAAAACATTCTAGAGCTACCACCAAGATGCAGTAGCTATATTCCTTCCAGGTCCTCCCTCTTACAACTGAAATTACACTGGACGGAACAAAACAAACCAGCATAGGAAATCTCTGACAGGTGGAAAGAAGAAGACAGGCTGCCTAGGAACTTCAGAACATGAGGAAGGACATGGTGATGAGTTCCCTGGGTTTCCTTATTATCTCCCATATATCCCAGACAGGGTGCTACAGAAGCCCCCAACCTGGAAATGCCAACAGGCACAGAAGAAGAAAAGCTCCAAGAAAAACCTGCACCCCCTAACCAAAGGACCAGAAAATGATGGCTTAACAACAGAAAAACATTTTGGCTGTACCCACCTATAAAATCTGCTCAGGCTGCCATAACAAAATACCACAGACTGGGTGGCTTAAATAACAGAAATTTATTTTCTCACAGTCTGGAGGCTAAAAATCCAAGATCATGGGTCAGGATTGGTTTCTAGTAAAGCCTCTCTTCCTGGCTTGTAGAAAACTGCCTTCTGGCTATGTCCTCACGTGGCCTTTCCTCTGTGCTCGTGGAAAGAGAGAGAGAGATCTCTGGCATCTCTTCTTCTTATAAGGACACCCATCCTATCAGATTAGGGCCTCACCCTTATGACCTCATTCAAACTTAATTACTTCCTTCAAGGCCCTATCTCCAAATACAGTTACATTTGGAGAGGTTAGAGCTTCAACATATGAATTTGCGGGGGGGGGGGGCACAATTCAGTTCATAACACTGCCCTACTCCAGTCAAACATCAGTAGAAACCACTCCTCCATCCCCCGCACCTACTGTAGCTTCAGCAGGACCAAATGAGGAGTTGATCTTTATCCCATCCTCCAGCCCTGTTGAAGCAAAGAGTGTGCTCTAATTCCCCTGCTGGGTGGTGGTGGTGGAGCCTAGCAAGGAGCTAATCTTCCCTATCTTGTTAAGTAGAGTGGTGCTCTATTCCCCCTGACAGGGGGTATTGGCAGGCCATACAGGGAAATGATCTTCCATCCCCTCTCAGGGGAACAAGGCAGTGCTCCCAATCTCCTTAAGGGTAGTCTCCATGTGCTCTAATGGTGAGCTGTGCCTACACTGCTATCCAGTAGCCATGAGATTGAACAAAGTGCTGTAAGTCAGTGCTAGTAAGCACTCTACTTTCCCCCCAGCCCAGAGGTCAGTGAGGTCCCCTGGGGAGCTGAACCACCACATTCATCCAGCAGCAAGACTGAAGGAGGGAATGTAAAGCAGGGGTAGTTGACACACCACCTGCCCCTCCGTTGTCACTGGGGTTTCCATTTCTGCCCTGTACTGACAAGGTGGTATGATGTTGGGAAATTGGCTTGGTGCCATTCTGCTGTCTCGTTGCCCTGGTGTCAGGGAGGCTTCATGGGGAGTTGAGCCTCCACCCAATATTGCATCAAGTCACTGGAGGTTATGAAGGGTAGAGCTCATTGGTGCTCTGCTTCCCCTCACTCCCCTCCCCTGGTGTTATTGGGGTTGAGTGGGTGGCTGAGCTTCTGCTGCCCACTCTTCAGCAGCAAAACGGTGTGAGTTAGTCCTGCATTTTCACATTCCCTGATGTCAGTGTGACCCAGCAGGGAGCTGATCTTATATATCCACTTGGAGGCAACATATATGATATATGATAAGTATATTGTAACAACTAAGAAAATGATACAAAGTAGTATATTCAAGAAAACTATAAATAAATCAAGATGGAATCCTAAAACAAATGTTCAAATAACCCACGGGAAGGTAAAAACAGAGAAGCCAAATGTAAAACAAACAAGAAAATGGCAGAGGTAAGCCCTAACATGTCAATAATCACCTTAAATAAAAATGATCTAAACACACCAAGTGAAAGAAAGAGATTGGCTAAGTGGATTAAAAACATAATGCAACAATATGATGACTATATGAAACTCACTTTAAATATGACATAGGTAGGTTGAATTTAAAAGGATGGAAAGAATATACTATGTAAAATTAATCAAAAGAAAGCAGGAATGTCTATATTATATCTGATAAAGTAGGCTTCAAAACAAACAAATATTTCTAGAGGGGTCATAATGGTAAAAGAATCAATTCCTCAGGAAACATTGCATCCTAAATGTGTACGCATCTAACAAGAGAGCCTCAAAACACATGAAACAAAAACTGATAGCACTGAAAGGAGAAAAAGACGAATCTACAATTATAGTTGGGAACTTCAACACCCTAACTGATAGAACTATCAGACAGAAAATCAGCAAGCACATAGGAGAACTGAACAATATAAACAATGAACAGGATTTAATTGAAATATCTAGAACACTCCACCCAACAGCAGCAGAACAGACATTTTTCAAGCACCCATGTAACATTCCTGAAGATAAAACATATCTTGGGCCATAAGACAAACCTCAAAAAATATAAAATAGCTGAAATTACACAGACTATGTTCTCTGAACATAATGGAGCCAAACCAGAAACCAATAACAGAAGGACAACAGGAAAATCTCCAAACATTTGGAAATTAAACAACACATTTCTAAATAATCCATGAGTCAAGAAGGAAATTTCAAAGGAAATTGAAAAAACATAGAGCAGAATGGAAATGAAAATACAATATACCAAAATATGTTAGATGCCACAAAAGCAGTGTTAAGGGGGAAATTTATAGCACTAAATGCTTACATTACACACAAAAAAGAAATGCCTCAGATCAATAATCTAAATTCTTACCTCAAGATCCTAGAAGAAAAGTGCAAAATAAACCCTAAATAAGCAGAAGGAAGAAAATAACAAAGATAAGAGCAGAAACCAATGAAACTGAAAAAAAGAAAATAATAGAGATAATCAATGAAACCAAAAGCTAATTCTTAAAAAAATTTTTGTTTAATTGATAAGCCTTTACCAAGACTGATAAAGATAAAAAGAGAGAAGACACAAATCACCAATATCATGAATGAAACAGGGAATACAACTACAGATAAAACATTCCTTAAAAGGATCATAAAGGAATACTACGAATAACTTTATGCTCAGAAATTTGACAACCTAAAAGAAATGGACAAATTCCTTGCAAACCCCAAACTACCAAAACTCAACCAAGATGAAATGGATAATCTGAATAGTCATATAATTATGAAATAAATTAGTTGTGTAATTAAAAAGCTCCAGAAAAAGAATTCTCCAGACACAGGTGGCTTCACTAGAGAATTCCACCTAAAATTTAAAGAATTAACACCAATTTTACACAATCACTTCCATAATACTGAAGAAGAGGGACCTCTCCCCAATTCATTTTTATGAGGCTAGTATTACCCTCATAAAATTGAGGGTCCAAAAAGAAAAAGGGAACACTTCAGACCAACATCCCTTATGAGCATAGATGCAAAAATTATCAATAAAATATTAGAAATAGAATCCAGTGGTACATAAAAGAATTAGACACCATGATCAATTGGAGCTTATTGCACGTAATGCGAAGGTGGGTTAGCACTTGAAAATCAATGTAATTCATCATGTCAAGAGTCTAAAGAAGAAAAATCACATGATCACACTGACATATATGAAAAGCACTTGATAAAATTCAACCCTAAAAACTCTCAGAAAACTAGGAACAAAGGGGAACTCTTAATTTGATAAACAGCATCTAGAAAAAACCTACAGCTAACATCATAGTTCATGGTGAAAGATTGAAAGCTTTCCCTTGAAGATCAGGATCAAGGCAAGGATGTCCACTCCTACTCAACATCTTACCGAAAGTTCTAGCCACTGCGATAAGGCAAGAAACAAAAGGCATACAGATTGGAAAGAAGAAATAAAACTGCTCCTATTTGCAATGGCATGATTGTCTATGTAAATAATCACCAAAAAACCCTCCTAGAACTTATAAGTGAGCACAAGAAATTAGCAACAAATGAGATCAACACAAAAAATCAATCACATTTGTGTATACTAACAATAAAGGTGGAAACTAAAATTAAAAACACAATACCATTTATAATAACTCCAAAGAAAATGAAATACCTTGGTATGAAATTACCAAAATATTGTACAGGGTATGCTTAAAATTTATGTATGCTTAAAATTACAAAATGCTGATGAGAGAAATTAAAGAAGACCTAAATAAATGGAGACATATATGTACATAAATTGAAAAACTTGCAGTAAAAAATGTGAATTCTTCCTTAATTGATCTATAACTTTAACACAATTCCCATCAAAATCTAAGCGGTTTATTGTAAACATAGACAAGCTTATACTAAAATTTATATGGAAATGCACAGGACCTAGACTAGCTTAAAAAAATATTTAAAAGAAAACAAATTATAAAGAATCATTCTTCCTAATAGTAAGGCCTACTTAATAGCTATATATATATATATATATATATATATAGTGTATATATACAGACAGTCTCTGACTTACAATTTTTTGACTTTACGATGGTGCAAAAGTGATACGCATTCAGTAGAAACCGTACTTCAAATTTTGAATTTTGATCTTTTCCTGGGCTAGTGACATGCGGTAGATACTCTCTGGTGATGCTGGGCAGAGGCAGCAAGCCACAGCTCCCAGTGAGCCATGCGATCAAGAGGGTAAATGACAGATACACGTACAACCATTCTGTTCCCAGACAACCATTCTGTTTTTCACTTTCAGGATAGTATTCAATAAATTATGAGATATTCAACATTTTATCATAAAATAGGCTTTGCTTCACATGATTTTGGCCAACTGTAGGCTAATGTAAGTGTTCTGAGCACATTTAAGGTCGGCTCAGCTAAGCTATGATGTTCTGTAGGTTAGATGTATTTTTAAATGCATTTTCAACTTAATGATATTTTCATCTTATGATGGATTTATTGGGACATAACCTCATCATAAGTCGAGGAAGATCTGTATATGTGATATAAATATATCTATATATATCTATGTGATATCTGTATCTACCTGTCTACCTATTTATATACTGTGATTTATGTGTTTACCTTTCTGCCAACACTGCATGGTCTTGATTACTATACACACACACACATATATATATCTAGAGAGAGAGTAGACACACTGTATATATGTGCATATATATACTATATATACATACATATACACTATATATACTATATATATATGTATATATATAGTAATCAAGACCATGCAGTGTGGTAGAAAGATAAACACATAGATCAATGGATCAGAATAGAGAACCCAGAAATAGAACCACACGAATATGCCCATATGATTCTTTACAAAGATTAAAAGAAATGCAATGGAGGAAGGATGGCCTTTTCAACAAATTGTGCCAGAGCAATTGGACATCCATAGGCAAAAAGATGAACATTGATCTAAACCTCACACCTTATACAAAAATTAGCACAAGATAAATCACAGACTTATATGTAAAACATCAAACTATAAAAATTTTAGAAAAATTATAGGAGAATATCTTCAGGATCCAGGATAAAACAAAGTTCTTAGACTTAACATCAAAAGTATAATCCATTAAAAAAAATCAACAAATTGGACTTCACCCAAATTAAAAATGTTTCCTCTGCAAAAGACTCTGTTAAGAAGACAAGCAGGGGCCAGGTGGGTGGCCTAGTGGTTAAGTTTGCGATGCTCCACTTCAATGGCCTGGGTTCAATTCTTGGGCACAGACCTACACCACTCATCAGTGGCCATGCCGTGGCAGCAACTCACGTACAAAAAAAAAAATAGAGGAAGACTGGTGACAGATGTTAGCTCAGGGCAAATCTTCCTCAGCAAAAAAAAAAAAAAAGCCATAAAGACAAGCTACAGAATGGGAGTATTTACAAACCACATTTTCAACAAAGGACTACTACCTCGAATATATGAAGAACTCTCAAAACTCAACAGTAAAAAAAAAAAAACCTATTAGAGTAGGCAAAAGACATGAACAGACATTTCACTGAAGAGGATATAGGGATGGCAAATAAGCATATAAAAAACTGACATCTCACCAAAGAAGATACACAGATGGCAAATAAGCATATGAAAAGATGTTTCACATTAAATGTCATCAGGGAAATGTAAATTAAAACAACAAGGAGATACCACTACACATCTATTGGAATGGGCAAAACCTAGAACACTGACACCACCAAATGCTGGTGAGGATGTGGAGGAACATGAACTCTCATTCTTTGCTGGTGGGAATGCAAAATAGTACAGCCACTTTGGAAGACAGTTTGGCAATTTCTTATAAAACTAAATATGCTCTTACCATATGATCCAGCAATTGTACTCCTTGGTATTTACTCAAAGGAGTTGAAAATTATGTCCACACAAAAACCTGCAAACAGATGTTTGTAGTAGACTTACTCATAATTGCCAAAACTTGGAAGCAACCACACTGTCCCTCAGTAAGTGAAAGGGTAAATAAAGTGTAGTACATCCAGACAATGGAATATTATTTAGCATTGAAAAGAAATGAGCTATCAAGCCATGAAAAGACATGGAGAAAAATTAAAGGCATATTACTAAGTGAAAGAAGCCAATCTGAAAAGGCTACATACTGTATGATTCCAACTCTATGACATTCTGGAAAATGCAAAACTATGGAGACAGTAAAATGATCAGTGGTTGCCAGGGGTTGGAGGGGGAGAAAGGATGTATAAGTGGAGCACAGAGGATGTTTATAGCAGTGAAACTATTCTGTACGATCCTACAATGGTGGCTACATATCATTATACCTTTGTCAAAACCCATAGAATATGCAACACTGAGTGAACCCTAATGTAAACGATGGACCTTAGATGATAACGATGTGCCAATGTAGGTTCATCAATTGTAATAAATGCACCACTCTGATGGAGGATGTTCATAGTGGGGGAGGCTATGCATGCGTGGAGCCAGGGATATATGGGAAATCTCTCTACCTTCCACTTAATTTTGCTGTGAACCTAAAACTGCTCTAAAAAAATTGTCTATTAATAAGAAAAAAACGATGCTCACCACCATTAGCTGTTAAGGAAGTGCAAATTAAAGTCACAATGATATATCATCACACACTTGTAAATATGGGTAAAATAAAAAATAGTGACAACACCTAATGCTGGCTAGAATATGAAGAAAATGTATATGACGGGGAATATAAAATGGCACAAGCACTGAGGAAAACAGTTCAGCTGTTTCTTATAAAACTAAATATGCAACTACTACACAACTTAGCAAGTGTACTCTTAGGCATTAATTCTAGATGAATGAAAACTTAGGTTAACACAAAAACGTGTACACAAATGTTCATCACAGCTTTATTCCTAATAATCGAAAACTGGAAACAACTCAGATGTCCTTCAACAGGCGAATGATTAAACTGTGGAACATTCATACAATGAAATTCTACTCAGCAATATGACGAAATTAACTAGTCATACATTCAACAACTTGGATGAATCTGCAGG
Organism: Tapirus indicus; assembly: GCA_031878705.1. Taxonomy (NCBI): domain Eukaryota; kingdom Metazoa; phylum Chordata; class Mammalia; order Perissodactyla; family Tapiridae; genus Tapirus; species Tapirus indicus. The sequence goes on along the minus strand of CM062942.1, from coordinate 82,593,990 downwards.
GAATTATGCTGAGTGTAAAAAGCCAATCCTGAAAAGTCACATTTTGTAATTCCATGTATATAACATTCTTGAAATGATAATATTATTTACATAGATAACAGGTTGTTGCCCGGGGCCAGGGATGGAGGCAAGGGGGAAGGGAGGTGGATGTTGCTATAAAAGGACAACAGGAAGGATCCTTGTGGTGATGAACTGCTCTATATCTTGACTGTGTCAATGTCAATATCTTGGTTTTGATACTCTACTATAGTTTTTCAAGACGCTACCTTTGGGGGTAAATGGGTAAAGTGAACATGGAATATCTTATTATTTCTTACAATCTGTGCATTATTTCTTACAATTATCTCAAAATAATTACATTTAATAAAAACTCTAGGGTAAACACTGAAAGAACAAAAATAGAATATATATATATATTTCAAGATGGTGATGAAAAAATGGAGAAAAAATAAATCTAAAAGAGGCAAATGAGGAGGGAAAAAGAAACAAATAGAAAGTACAAAACAAAATGCTGCAAATCAATCCAGTGAAAATATTTAAGTAATTATTCCCTTAATTCTGATGGATGTTGCTCTATTGTTTTATAATATTTAGTGTTGTAGAGAAGTGTGCATAGAACCTGATTTTATTCTTTTGAAAGTAAGCTCTTTCCCTCTAGAAGTTTATGGACTCACTTTGAATGTTTTACCAGGATACATCTAGGAATGTGTCTCTTTTTAATTAATTTTTTTTTAATATAATCTCTCGTTTTCTCTCTCTCTCTCTTTCTCTCTCTAATCTCTCTCAGATGTGATGGTCATTATATTGCTTACAAATAGTTATGTTTCCTTCTCTTTCCGGGCATATGGTAGGATAGCATTCGCCCACCTTCCGTGAAGTTAGGCATGGGTGTATGACTTGCTTTGGCCAAAGAAATGTGAACAGCAGTGGCTGTGTGTAACTGTTTCTCAGTGAATTCCTTAGTGCTAACATTTAGGAAATTTATTATTTTAACTTCTTAACTCTTTAAAAGCTAAAACTATCCCATCTATTGAAATTCCCAAGTTGATGACTATATATTATTTTTACTTCTAGACTTCTAATTATTGGTTCTTTATCATATCCACAAAGATATTTTCAGATATGCAAAGACTTGCGGTATACATTCTCTAAGTATTCTTCTTGAAAAGTAACTTAAGCTGTTCTATTATTTATAAAGAAAGGAAACAATACATCTTGATAACAAGAAGTTATAATAAGGATAGATAATGAATGCTGAAAGAAGTCATGCAGATTTGTCTAAACAAATATTATAAATTTTGGTATAACGTAAATATCAACAATTAGTATTAAAAATGAATATTATGTTTAAAATAATAGTAATGGCAGTCATTCGTCTTTATAATTTTATTTCTTTGTATTTTGAAGCCTTCCTATGCAAAAGAGTTCTATTTGAAAGGCAAATTCTATTGGAGAGGGTCACTCCTTAAAATCAGTTAGCATGTTAATATATAGATAGAACTATAGCATAAGAATGCTACATTGATGGAAACTGGATATGGGAGTGGCCAAAGACATAGGGCTCTGACATGAGAGGTAGAAGGATCAGCAAAAGCAAATTTCACATTTGTGTCTAAGGTCTAAATCATACCACTTAAAATTGCATTAAAAGTATGGCCCCACAATGATATGTGAATGCTACATGGAATTTTCAGTGGAAATCAGAGCAAATTCACATAACAGCACCAGTGGATATGACTCAATATATCATAAATATGATCTGAGTGATCTAAGGACAAAAAGCATGCTCTTAATGGGTGCCCATGAAAACAACTGCCCTTCATGCCTTTTTTGGCTCTTTCCTATGTGCATATCCTGTATCTTGAGGTAAACGGAAAATAAAGGAATTGCACCCTGATTTAGTTATGATATCTGTCATGTCTACAAATGACATGGAGGCAAAACCTTGAAAATTATCTAGAAAGTACATATACCTTGTGTTTTTCAAATGGATACACTTGAGTCATACTCTGTTGGTCAGCTGTGTCTGATTGACTATTGAGACACTGCAGTTAAAGAAAAAATGTGGTATTTGTCAAAGTGCAATATCTGAGGTAACTTAAATGATGTCACTTCACTGTAAAGCATTCAAGATTCGTTCAATAAAAATATATATTAAGCAGTTTACTATGTACGTGGTGTTTGACTGGCACTTGGGAATATGACAGTGAATAAGAGACAAGTGGTACTGGCCTTCCTGGAACTTACACTCCTGTGGGAAAGACAGATAAACTACTTCCAAAATTAACTATTTAATTATAATTTTAACAAATACTCTGGAGGTGTTTAGAGAGCGTGTAACAGGGGCATCCGCCCTAGACTGCTATTTGAAAAAAGGAAAGAGAGAAAGAGAATTCCAAGCAGAGGGAAGAGCATGTGGGAAGGTCCCGAGATGGGGAGGAACAGAATTCATTGCAGGAACTGAAAGAAAGTCTGTGTTGGTGCAATTCAGAGAGTGAATGGAAAGTGGTGTGAAACAGCCTTATAAGGGCCATATTAAGGGTTTTAGTCTTCATCCTGAGAGCAATGGGAAGCAATTCCAGTTTTCTAAGAAAGAGACTAGCAAAATCAAAAGGCATTTTAAAAGATCATTCTGATTAGAAAGAGATAACTAGTTAGGCGAGTATTTCCACAGTTTAGGTAAGAAATCATGGTAGGCAGGACTAATTGTGGCAGTGAGAATGAGAGAAACAGACATATTTGAAAGATTTGAGAGATATTTTAGACATAAAATCAACAGGACTTTTATAATTAATTAGCTGTGGGGTGTGAGGGAAAAGAGAGGAGTCAAGGATGACTCCCAGGTTTCTCGCTTGCATAATTGGATATATAAACCACTGAAGGAGGACCAGATTTGAGGAAGGTGATGATTCGTTCTGTTTTACCCATACTGAATTTGAGTGGTTCGTGAAATGCACAAGTGAAAATGCTGAGGACAGTCATACATATGAGTCTGAGGTTTACTGTGACCTTTCACAGTGGTCTATGTTAAAATGGATTTAATTTTCAATTAATTTGTGTAAGCAAGTAGCTTTGTCCTCCTTTTACAAGTATTATGTCACTGTATGTCTCCAGTCAATTGTTTTTAATCTTTTTTTACCAGCAGCTTCTCACAAGATTATGCTCACAACATTCCTGGTAATCCAAAATTTTTGAGTTAATGTCATACACAGGAAACAATCACCTAAAAATTAGCAGGCTAAAACTTAAAGAGCTGGAGAGTAAATGTTTCCATATTTCCTTACCTACTGCTGACTCATCTATAATTTTTCATTTCTGGTTGGTCTCTTTACCAGCTGTGTAAATGAAAATGTTGATATGACCACAAATTCTAAAAATACCTTTGTCCACAGTCAAATCACTTTAGCATTCAGATCTTATGAAGAAAATGAATTAAGAGGGGATAGAAATATCCCACGCAGGGATGTGTATTTTTTGAAACTAACGAAGAGCTGGCCTCATTATCATCAAGTTGAAACGAAAGCCACTGTTGAACAAAACAAATTTTACAGATGTTGACTAGAATATACAGCTTTTCCATGTATTTCGAAGGCAAATGTGCTAGTTCTTTCCTACGCCTAAAATAGGTAGCACAACCTATCTTAGAATGCCGGGGGGACTGCTGCAAACACACACACTGTGGGGGAGTCACATGAATCACATTCGTGCATAACAAGCTGGCAAACTGACACACAAAGGCAGGAACGTGCTTGCTGAGTGTTCACTTTACTTGATGCCGTACTTCACAAAATGTTTTTCTAACACTCTTGATTCTTTGATTGCTGATGCAGCATCCTCCAGGCCTTCAGAAAATGATTTGCAGTTAAAATAAGGAAGATACACTTTCAGAAAAATGAACGCTTGGTGTTATGTTTTTCCATTTCCAAGAAGTAGCATTAAGAGAAGCTGAAGAGGGTGGGGGCAGAGGGTTGCAGAGATTCAGGAGGGCTGGGAATATCATTTAGTATGAGGTAGAATCAACTTTGGTTTCCCAAATGGTTCTTGTTTCTAAGAACGTTTTTCTTAATGAAAAGTGAACATTAAATAGAAACATCGTAACGTTAAAATGCTTGAATGGAATATAAATTTTGCCCGTATAACTTGAAATGGCTGACATTTTTAGTTGCAGTTGTTCATCCTCATGATCGTTCTTTTATATACCCTGTTAGAAGGTTCATGCGGTGTACATTTTTCTAATTAAAAAAAAAGAATAGGTAAGTATTATTATAAAGATGAGCCATATTATTTTTATCTGCATATAAAAATTCAAAGAAACAGAAAAGAAGAAAGAAATTAACGCAGAACCTAACCCTGACTTTTGGGTTCTCACCATCATCAATAAATTTGAGGAAGGGAAGGTATGAATGCTTACAGTCTTTGGATCACCATAGAAAACATCCTCCTCCTTCCACATCGTCCTCTCTCTTCTACTGCCAACGTGTTTCACCACACTTTGCCTTTACTCCCTTCATCTTCTACTGCCCCATCCCCTACACATAGGATCTGTTCCAGAGGTCTCTTCACTCTGAGGAACCAAAACACAGCTCCTTTTCTCAAAAAAGTTGTCATCCTGAAGAATTCTTCCTGCGATACACCTACTGCACCAGATTACTGCTGATATCAATTCCCCACAGTTCACCCATTGATTCTTTCAAATCTTCATTAGAAGCAAGGAGAAAGAGACAAGAGAGAAATGGGACAACTCTACATTTGCTGATGTAATCTCTCCAAACTTAAGAAATTTGCTCACACGTGGTCTCACTAATGGTGAACTTAACTTGCATCTGCTTACAGTAACTCTCCTCTTCCGAACAGTTCATCCCTAACAGCATTCTGGAACATACTTGCCTTTGCCAGAAGGCATCTGGAAGAGAGAATGTTATTGTGGGGACTATTACCTTTTACACACCATTCTCAGCTAGAAAGACCTCGAAGTAGAGAAGGAAAGTAGTTTTATGACAGTTAGGATGGAATCCTGTTTTCCAATCTCGCTCTGACTCAGTCACCTCGGCCTCTCTGCTTTTCATCTAACCTGGAGGCACACGCCTGCCTCAGGGCCTTTGCATTACTGTTCCCCCTGCATCAGAAGTTCTTCCTTCACAAGCCTCTCTTCCTTATCTCATCTCTTCTCTAGTCAAGTGTCAACTTATTAGAGAAGCCTTCTCTGCCCCCCTATTTAAGACTGCAGACTCCTCTCCCCAGTGCCAACTCCTATTCCCAGTTTTACCTCTCTTCATAAAGCTTGTCATTCTATATCTTATTGGTTTGTTTTTATTTTTTGTGTCACTAGAATATAAGCCCCATGAAAGCAAGTATTTTTGTCTGTTTTATTAATTGGTAAATCCTCAGCTCCTAGAAGAGTAGGAACTCAAATATTTGTCAAATAAATGAAACAGTGAATGAGTGAATAAATGAGTGAATGAGTAAATGAATATTGGGCTAAAAGAGCACTAGATATAAACCTCCACCCTAAGTATCCTGTACAAATAAGAAGAATCAAATCGTACCACAAATGACTCACCATCATCCTCAACTTAATCTTACTTTCACTTATAGGCAACATCATATACTTTGTGCAGGGCAATAATTTAAGTCATTCATTGACTTCTTATTTGTCAATGGCATCATGAACACGAAGAATATTTCCAATTGTATGCTAGTAAGTTAGCTAGGCATTGAAATGCTGACGGATTTGTCAGGCCCTGATCATGGTTATTGCGTTGTTTCCTACCACTATTACATGTTAATGGGTCTCCTGTCATTCCTTTTTGGTGCCATTAGATTTGCTGTCTGCCATGGCAGTAATGGACAGCTCTAGAGCAGATGTTTCTGAAGTATCATTGATAACAGTGTCACAAAGATTGTGTGGAGTCAAAGGCCAACAAGCTTGACTGATGAGGAGGAGGTTTGGGCAGCTGATATATTGCCTCAGTGAGGGAAGTTTTATACTTCCAATGCCTCAACAGCTTCTGGAAGCAGCCAGCCATTTTTAAACAGAAGCCACAGTTGTGTAGCAATACCTGGTCTCTCGATTTTTACCACTTTGACACCATTCATCATTCTCCAACTTAGCTATCTTTGCATTATTTAGTTGCACGGCTGCTAAATTTGTGCCCTCCTACATTCTCTTCATTAAAGTTGCTTCTCAGCACCTGTGGTTTATGGTGCAGAAATCTGACTTACAGTATCACCTGACTAGGCTTCTTTTGCCATTCTGTATGCTGTCAAGTTAGACTACTAGGAGAATTTTTAAATAGAAAGCTCTTAGCCTATCTGAATAATCAAAACCCTGCCCTCCCCACCAAAACACTCTATTGCACTATTATGAAATACTCAGTGTTGATGTTTTTGTAGTTAGAACTCTTTCTGAGGAATATCAACATACTTGTGATTTCATATAATCGTAGATCACATGGAACATTAGAGATCGTCCATTTCAATGATCTTATTTTTTTAGATGAGGAAATTAATGTCCTGAAAAGATAAGTTTCTTGTGCAAGATCACAAAGCATTTAACTGCCTACATGAATATAGTTCTATAATAGAGCCTGTGCAAACCTGGTCCCTGATCCTTATTAACTAAAACTTGGATGTGTTAATACCAAAACATAAGAATACATGTAAAATTTATCACTATAATCTTAATTTCCTTTACTGTTCTAAAACATAGTCATAAAAAATATCACACTGGGAAATTTTCATTCTGTCAGTCAATATATATTATGTATCTACATTGTGCTTGGGATTGTGCTGGGGTGCTGGGGATATGAGAGTTATCAAAAGAGTCATAATCCCTGTCATCACAGAATTTACAATATAGTGGAAAAGACAGATGATTAAACAGATATAATTACACTAAAGTATAATAAGTGGTAATACAGGAGAAATACAGCAAGCTATGGGAGCATAGAAGAGCTGTACATAACCTAGACCATAATGGCAGTGGGGATAAGGAAAAGCTCTCTAGAAGAAGTGATTGAGATTGAAATTGAGATATGGGCAATGAACAGGAATTAGCTAGGTGAAGAGTGGGTGGAGGGTACTGCAGGCAGAGGAGAAGAAGATCATGAATGAAAATCTTGAGATGAGAGAATGCATGACATGTTAGCATATGGAAAGGAAGCTCAGCATGGCTGGAAAATCAAATGCCAGTAGATTAAGGCAAGAGATGCAGCTCAAGAAATAGGAAAGATCTTCTAAATTCTGCAAAGGAGCTATGCTTTATCCTAAGACCAATGAGGAAATATTTCAAACAAGGAAGTAGCATGATAAAATGTAGGGTTAAATAAAATGACTCTAGTTATAAAAAAAAGGAGAATGAATGAAAGAGGGTAAAACTGGCATCAGGAAGAACAGTTAGGATGCTTGTTCAGTAATTTGGGCACAACCGGTGGTGGCCTGAACTAGGGTAGTGGTAGTGGAGATGGAGAGAAATGCATGAGGACAGCAGGGAATTCAACAGATATATCTGGCAGGGTCTGGGTACTGACTTGATGTGTTAGAAGACAAAATGGAGAAATCATATATGACTACCATTTTCTAACTTAATAAACCGGGTGGATGACAGTGTCATTCGTTGAGATGGGAAACACCAAAGAGCAAATTTGAGTGTGGAAGGCAAAGAGATCAATTTTAGACATGTTACATTTAAAATGCATATAAGACATTCAGGTAAATTTGTATAGTAAGTCATGGGATATACAAGTCCAAAAGTCAGGGAAGGGATCTGGGTTGAAGGTGTGGATTTGGGAGTCATCAGAACATATATGTTAATTGCAGCAATGAGACCAGATGATATCATCCAGTGAGAAAATATAAATTACTAGTGAAAAAGACAAAGAAAAGAATCCTGTAGATCATGAATGCTTAAGTAAGGAACAGAAGAAGAATAGTTAGGTAAAGGCCCCGAAAATGAATAATCTTAGAAATCCAAGACAATCATTGTCTTGGAAAACAAAGGGAGAAACTTTTTCAGGAAGCACAGGTTAAAAAAAAAAAAAATTCTCTCCTGCTGAGCAACCAAGTGAAATAAGAATTTTAAGATATCAGATTTAACAAGGTTATTAGCATCTTTAAGAATACTTTCAGCCATGTAATGGGAGTATAATCCCGATTGGCATCCATTCACCCTTTCAGTCAATAGATGTATTTATTGAGCACCTACTTTTAGCCTGGCACTGTGTTAGATGTTGCAGATGCACTGGTAAGCACGAACATCATCCTTATTCTCAAGAAGCTTGCAATCTAGTGAGGGAGACAGGTATTAACAAAACAGTCATATAAATAAATGTTAGGTTGCTGCTCTGACAAAACAAAGTGTTATGTATGATTATACATGAAATAGAGGGGCTGTGACCGGGAAGTTTTCTCTGTGGAAATGACATATGAACTAAAATGTAACAGATATGTATAAATCAACTGAGCATAGGAGACTGAAGATACTGTGATGAATTGGGTTCTGGGTGGAGGACAGAGCATTTGCAAAGACCTGGGACAGGAAGAAACATGGCATATCCATGGAATTAAAAGAAGGTCAGTGTGTCTGGGGAATGGAGAATGAGAGGGAGTGTGGTAAGAAATGAGGCTAAGAGAAGGGGGACAGGCTCAGATCGTGCAGCTAAGGATTTGGTTTTTATCTGAAGAGTGGTGGGAAACCATTGAAGGGGTTTAATTGTAGGCGTCTATTTTGGGGGAGAGGGCAGGGTTGACGTGATCAGATTTGCAATTAAACAGGTTGTTCTGGCTTCTTTTAGTAGAAAGCGTTTGAAAGAGAGGCAGAGTAGATGCAGGGAGAACTGTTAGGGTCCAAGTCTGCAGTGGTCCAGGCAAGAGATGGCGATGGTACGAACTAAAATAGTAAAAATGAAGAGAAGTAAATGGACTCAAGAGTTATTTAGATGGTAAAATTGATAATACTTTCTGACCGATTAGATATGAGCTTGCAGAAGAGAAGGTGTCAAAAACAAAAATACAAAGAAACTTTCCAAGTTTCTGTTTTGAGTAGTTAAGACAACTGCAACATAGTTTCTAAAAAATTTGGCTAAGAAATTGGAGGTAGAAGTGGGAGTAGCTGGGGATAGATATGAGGTTAACAAAGGAGTTTTTTCCATTTGTTTTTGTTTTTTAAAATGGTAAATATTTAAATATGATGAAGTGTTGATGGTAAGGATCTAGAGAGAGGGAAGAAAAGTTCATATACAGGAGAGAGAAGAAATAATCAAAGAATGTGTTCTGTGAAAATGCAGAAGGATGTAGACTCTAGAACACTTAGGAAAGAAGGAAATAAGGGGTGGGGTTACAGGTAACTCATCGAGCTGGTGATGGGATGATGAGGACGTCCCCTTCTGATGGCTGCTGTTTTCTCTGTCGACTCATCTACTTAAAGTGAAATGGGATGTGATGATGTCAAAGTTGGTCACCACATCATTTATATTAATGAAATATTAAAAGCAATAAAAATGCTTACCATGGGGGATTGGTAAAACAAATGATGATATGTGTCTACACTGTTCTAGTGTGTAGTATTTAAACATCATGTTGTAGAAGAGTATCTTAGATCAAAGGGAACCATTTACTTTATGTTTCACATGAAAATAGTTTACAAAAGAATATGCATGGTATACTCCCAATTGACAAAAATAAATATTGAATATATGCAAACTCAAAAAGACTAGAACAATATGTATCAAAATATTAATTATATATATTATATATACAAATATAGAGAGATATATACATATATCACCTGTGTGTGTGAATACACATGTATATCTATATTAGTAGATGGACTTGTAATTTTCATTTTTATCTTTGCCTTTCTGTGGATTTTACTAATTCTCTAAAAAAATATGAATTGATGTATGCTCACCTACATACAGTAATTAGAAACAAATAAATATTTTTAAATAAAAATAAGCTATTTTATTCAGTAGTAATTCATTGTACTATCATTCAATTGTATATAATTTTTGTAGTTCATTTGTAATTTCCTTGCTGCAGCCCCAGTGCCTGGCTCATTGTAAATGCTCCATAATTGTTGTTAAAATAATATAAATTGGTGCTTCAACTTTATTTCAAAATAACAGCATATTGTATGATATATATAAAAGTTGTTAAGAGAGTAAATTCTAAAAGTTCCATCACAAGGAAAAAAAATGTTCTTTTTCTTTTTAAAAAAAATCTATATAAGATGATGGAGGTTAATTAAACTTATTGTGGCAATCATTTGGCAGTATATGTAAGTCAAATCATTATGCTGTACACCCTAAACTTATACACTGCTGCATGTTGATTATATCTCAATAAACTGGAACAAATTTTTGCTACTGTGATTAAATAATGTCACAATTTTTGCACTCCCTTTAACATCTAGCTCCTTGGTAATATGGGCTGTCTTAATAAACAGAAAATGTTAATAAGAAATAAATTCCTGTATGGCAAAAAAAAGATAACAGCATAACTTATTCTATGTTCAGTATAGAAAATCTAAAAAAATGGTTGTAGAATTACATTTCCATTGAAAAAGCATGAGGCTGAATCATGCGTTAATCAAACCAGCTACCGTGCTTTTAAGCTCTCAGTGCATGCCAGACACTGTGTATTCGTGCTTCACCCTTAGAGCGGTTCAGTGGGTAGGGTGTCAATATGATTGCCACTTCATAGATGAGAAAACTGAGGCCTCGAGAGGTCATTTGGTCAAAGCCATTCACAGGGGAGTGGCAGAGGCAGGTTTGGAGCCCGGGTCTGTCTGACCCTGGAGGCACGTGCTGCACTACACCGAGACCGGAGGAAAAACCAGCTTCTACCAGCCTGCCTCGCAAACCTACACCTCTGCTGGCAAATATCACCGCTTCAGCTGAAATAAAACATCAAATGAACCAATAAAATAAAAAAACCCTCCACTTTGATTAATAAGTAATCACTATTCATTGTACAAAAGATATTTCCTGCCAGTTTTTCCGGCAGGAAAATTAATATTGCCAGTGCTACAGAAACAGTCAGAAGCCCTGTCTCATTCCTTAAATAATTAACAGTAGTTAAAAAGGTTTTGAAAGGACAAAAATAAAAATCAAGTGAAAATGGAAAATGACACAGATGGAACTTTTTTGTCGAAAAAGCTTTCAAGAACTGTAGATTTGGTCCAAGGATATTTGCTAATTGTGCTGCTGTTTCAGCCATTACTGTCACCGGCTTTTATTCACACTTAGGATCAGGAAGAGTAAGCAAGCTGGAAACAATATTGTTTTCTACATGTAAGCAAAGCCCTAAACCCGTTCCCCTAATCCAGCTCCGCTTCATACTCCCAAAAGATACCTATTGAGCTCTTACCCTGTGCTTGTTTTCAGAACTGCCAAATGGGACGTCTTTCTGACACAATTTGATTGAAGTGATAACTCCCAGTTGATAAAGTAAAAAAGTAAATTAATTTTTATCATGAAGATATTTGTAAGAGGATATTATTTTAATTAATGCTGTAGAATGTCTTTCAAGGTCCTGTCTCCCACATTAACCAACCAACCAAATAAGTAATTAAGAGAGAAGTGAAATATACGTTGCAGCAGCAAGAGGCAAGAGGTATCTTCCCGCCTTAGATATTCTTAGCTGGTGCTATTTGAAAGAGTTTGTTTGTCTTGTTTTTTTTTTTTCTTGAATCCGTTAAAATAGTACTGAAAATATTTTACATCTTGCTCTTTCCAGCTGAGGAGCTCGAAGGATTTACAAAATTAAATTCATCCACACAACCTCTATAAAAGAAGGAAAAAATGAAAAAGAAATATCTATCATATTGAAACAGAACTTATGCTATAGGTAAGTAGTTTCATGAATGACAGTTTTTATTTTAATACAGTACATCAAATTATGCTGTATTTTAACTCTGATGGCAAATTAATTAATTAGAATTTTTTTATTCAATAACTAGGAGAGTTAAAATGTAACTGCCTTGGTTGGCTGTGCCGGATGTCTGATGTACGATATGACACTGATGTATCTGTGCCCTTTAAATATAGAGGAAGAATGGATGACTATCATCCCTTGTTTTAGCGTGGGTTTTCTCTAAAAGCGGAGGCTGAGACAAAGACAGAGGCTGATGGAGGTAGTTGAATCTCAGAGGGCGGGAGCGAGGGACAGAGAAGGAAACGGGAAAGAGGGAGAGCTGATGTGGATAACTGTGATATAAAGTGATGTGGAGAACTGTAGAATTCTCTGCTCTGAACATTCATGGACTCCTTTGCTCTCTGGGACCAAGAGACTCACTCAGTCCCTTCAAATTCCTTCTTTTAGTCAACACTTCTGAGACCAGGACTTAATGGCCTGAAATGAGCCACTTCACAAAGAAAAACAACTTCTTTCGGCAAGATTGCAACACGTGCCTGACCAAATCAGGCCACCAATCATGTAACTGCTCTCTGCTGCTTTTGTCCCTTTTCCCTGTAAAACCCTTGTTATCCCCACGTTCCGGGAGACACTTCCTTTGTCTCTCCGTTGTAACTGCCTGAATAAAGTACCAATTACCTTGCAGTTTGCCAGTTGGAAAATTTTTTGAAAACTCAACAGTGTATTTCCCACCATTACAGAGTGAGTGCTCGATCTTGGAGAGAACTTCTGAGGAGACTTCAGAAATGCATCTCAGACTCTACCTAGGGAAAGAAAGAGATAAACTTTATCCCCCATGATCAAGAGTTGGTCCACACAGTTTTAGTTCCCCCCCACAACTGTATGGTGCCAGCTTGAGCATGAACAGGTCTCAACGGGTGTCTCGTGCCTCAGCCTCAGAGAAGACCTGGGGTAGGAAGCCCAAGACTCACGGTGCGGCCCAGGGGAAGGCACTGTCGGGCTCCAACTGTGAGGAACCGAGAGCACCTGTTCCAGCGTGAACTGGTCATTCTGGTGGAGGTGGCAATGAGAGGTGAGGCTGAGAGGATTTGAAGAGGTGCCAAAGAGGTGCCCGCCTGTGTACAACTTGTTGGGCGGTATTCTCACCTTCCTGTCTTCTCAGAGAGAGATGCTTGATCTTCACAAAATTTCTCCCACCACTGTGTGGCTCACTTTTTCTATCTTCATTTGAAGGACTCTTGTGAACTTGATCAACCTGCCTCTCTCCCCAAATGGAAGATGATGGTGGTAGATGGTGTTAATGGCCCGCCCACCTCGATCCCCTTTGCCATATTCCAGTTGATGTGAGTACTGGCTGCTAAGTGCTCACAACAGCATCCTTCTCTGAAAAATCATCCTAGGATGGGAGTCTTCTCGCCCAAGAGGTTATGTCTCCCGACCCAGGTAGCAGCCTGCAGCCAATGACTGACTGACCAACCGATCTAGGGGGCTGCTAAAGTCAAGACTTATTCTCCGGTGAGGTTCATGCAGTGGTTTTCTGGTAAACTGCCTCTTAGAGAAAAGAATTAGAAAAGGCCCTCCTGTGTAGTGTTTGCTGATTTCTGTGGTGCAAATTTTCCCACTATGGTTGATGTCAGTCTACCAATCCGACATCACTGAAAGCAGAGTCGAGATAAGATGCGCACAGTCTGCTCTCACAAGCTTGCTCCAGCACACTGCTCATTCATGCTCCAGAGCTCCCTGTGGGAAGCACAGGGTAGGGGCTCAATAAACATCTGTTGAAAGCTGTATTTTTTCCTCAGCAACTTTCTCTGCCCTAGCCTGATTCCCTCACTTTTCTACAGACCCCTCCAGAGAGTCTTCCCTCCATGAAGCACTTGAACAAGAATTCTGGCCTCAGGCTGTCCTTCTAGGCAACCCAACCTAAGACAAAGACCAGGAGAATCAACTGCTGAGGAACACTGCGCTCCCTTAACCATCTCTATAGTGCTCTGTGGGTCAGGCCCCTGGCTACCACTCCAACCCTGCCTCTTGTTACGATAACTGTGATTGTGCCCAACTTGTTTCTGATGGTTAAGCAAACAACCTGACCTCTATCATTTCAGGATCCCTTCATCCACCATTATTTTCAGAGGATTCAGTTCTATAACAGTATCTCTTACCATCAGCCTTTGCCTACAGAGGATGGCCGCCACTCTGCTTCTCAGTGATGATAGTGCCTGTCTCACCAACACATTCCCTATCACTTTTGTAAATGGGGTATCCTTCAGACCCTACAGGAGAAACATAGCTGGTGCATCTTCTGGTCATACAGAATCTATCCTCTCTAGCATGCCCACTTCACTAAACTTTGGATCTCTTCTTCCTTCATCCTCTTATGACAGTTCTGAAATCTTTACCTCCCTTACTTTGGGCCATCACTTTATCCAAAGTTCCAAGTGTCATCCTAGCAACATAGTAGCACTATCATCCAGGGACCCTGCCAGGGTGTTTAAATTGCAAGAGAGTGCATTGATATTGATACATCCTCATTTATCTAACTGAGAATTAAGATGTTGCCTACACTCTCGCTTGATCCAGCACCCTCAGGATACAGTCCCATACATACTGTGTCAGATCCTGGTGCATGTTGGCTAGGTTCTTCAGACCTTTGCCTTAGTCTTATTCCTCCCTTGCCACTCTCTACACTTCCACATCCAGGTTATGTGTGACACGACTGTAAGTATTGGTTTGGTGGCCAGGAGCTGGGCTGAGGATAGAACATGAGGGGCCAGAGGTTTTCTTGCAAGAGAGGCCTCTGCATCATTATCAAGCAAGGTGGTAGCTCTAGTCTTTAAAAGGGAGGAGCAGACTACTTCTGCAAGTCCAGAGGATTCAGGGGAACCAGAAAATTGAAGAATTTTTTAAACAGCTTTATTGAGATATAATATACATACCATACAGTTTACCCATTTAAAGTGCACAAGTCGATGGTTTTTAGTATATTCATAGATATGTGCTACTGTCACTGCAGTCTATTTTAGAATATCTTCATCATTCAAAAAGGAACCCCACATCATTTAGCTATTCCCCTCGCCATCCCTATGAATAGGGGCCATATAATATGCTGTCTTTTGTGGATGGCTTCTTTCACTTAGCATAATGTTTTCAAGGTTCATGGATGTTGTAGAAATCAAGGGTAGCTACCAGATGTCCTCATCCCACATCTCCGGCGTTTTCTCTTTCTCAACCAGGGCCTCTACCTTGGTGTAACAAACATGCCAGATGTTGGAACATAACCCTTCCCTGGACCTGCACTGTCCTTATAACTAAGTGCTGGGCCTGATCCTCTGGTTGCAGAAAGTGAAAGTCTCTTTACATGCTTCCAAGTCCTTCTGACTTTCACACTTTACCTTAAATTAGTGATTAATCACCCTCAGCCTTTCATTGTTTCTCTGTTGCATCTGTCACACTCAGCAACAGCCATCCATTGTCCATTGTCCTTATCATTACTTATCAATACTACTTGTCCTGAACTTCTCAAACTCCTGAGATATTGCCACTGCCAGTGCATTCCCTTGCACCTTGAGAAATTTAACAGTTGCATTGCTGTAACATGCCAAAGCCTATCCAGACACCACCTACCACCAGTGATAGCATTCTTATTCCCAGCCAGTTTACTAGTGATCCAGCTCCAATATCCCATTTTAAAGTCTGCTTTCTCAGAGCATGCCTAGCTCCAACTATCCCGTATCAGCTTCTCCATGAAACAGACTCTGAGATGGATATTTGCATGCAGGAAGTAAATTGAGGAGTGCTCTCTGAAGCAGCACATATGAGGCAATGAAAGAAGCAGGATTGGGCAGAGAAAGAAGGTCAAGTGCAGACCAGTAGCAACAAAGGCCTTTTCTGATCCCACAGGGAGCTCTAGAGCTGAGATATCCTGTCAGATTTTTAAACTGACCAATCACTGACCATGGGCTGCCCCCAGGTAGGGGCATAAACCTTGTCCAAGGCAGCTGCCTTCAGTGGAGGGCAGTGCCCAGGGAGGGACTCAGCTGTTTGAGCTCTCATCAGACAACACTTCCAGAAGCTAGGAAAATGAGTGTCTTGTTCTGAAAGGAGGTTTGGGGCAACACATCCACTGCAAGATCATAATTCAGAACTTGTCATCGCCAATAAATGCCATGCCCTCAAAATCTGTTTCAACTCTCTATTCTCCAACCACCACCTCCTATTTTTTCATTTTATACCCCAAAATACCTTAACTCCAACAATCTTTGAACTAAAACTTCCAATCCATTGATTGTACTCTGTATTTTTTGATCCTCATTCCTTTGAATTCCTCTCTCCCTTTACTTGTCTTAAGTCCATGATCAACTAATGTAATCATAGACTTGCATATAGTATAGGGCAATACTGCCCTCTCTCACACCTTCTCCTTCTTTTGGCAAAAGTATAACGCTACCTGTATCCAGCTGCTATGAACTGAATTGTGTCCCCCCAAATTCATATGTTGAAGTTCTAACCCCCAATGTGACTGTATTTGGAGATGGGGGTCTTTAGGAGGTAACTAAGGTTAAATGAGGTCATAAGGATGAGACCCTAATCCAATAGGATTGGTGGTCTTAGAAGAAGAGGAAGAAAAGAGATCTCTCTTTCTCTCTCCACATATACTCAGAGGAAAGGCCATGTGAGGATATCTTAAGCCAAAGATTCCTTACCAGAGACTGAACCCTGCTGAACCTTGATCTGGTACTTCCAGCCTCCAGAATTGTGGGAAAATTAATTTCTGTTGTTTAAGCCACCCAATCCATGGTATTTTCTTGTGGTAGCCTGAGCAGACTAATACACGAACTCCCTGCCTAGTCTGCATCTGCACCTTTGCAGCTGAACTTACCTAAAGAAAAATATCCAATCACACTAACTCACTTTAAATTCATGACCATGAATCTCAAGTACAAACTTAGTGATGCCTGTCAATCATAATAAACTTCCCAACTTTATTTAATTGGCGAACTATCTTAGATGAATATTTCATACCTTTTCTCACTCCTCAAACTCCCAGCACTTCACTCCCCATCCTCATGACAGCTGATGACTTTGCTTACTCATCATTGAGAAAATTGAAGCAATGAGAAACAAATTTCCACAGATCCCACCAAAACTATATCTACCCTCCTGCCAGAATCTACAACCATATTCCTTGCCTTCCTACTCACTACCAC
The DNA here is from genome assembly GCA_031878705.1 of Tapirus indicus. Classification (NCBI taxonomy): domain Eukaryota; kingdom Metazoa; phylum Chordata; class Mammalia; order Perissodactyla; family Tapiridae; genus Tapirus; species Tapirus indicus. The sequence continues at coordinate 82,576,909 of CM062942.1, read as the reverse complement.
AGATGAAGTATCCATGTTATCATCTAAAACCTCTCCCTCCTCTGGTATACCAGATCACATGCCCTCTCCACTACTCAAGGGGATCCTCTCAACAGTTCTCTTCCATATTATTCATTTTTTCTTCTGTCCTGGATCATTGCATCAGCATACAAGCATGATTATTTTTCTCATCTTAAAAAAAATCACTTTAATCCCCATCTCTCCACTAAACAATGCCTTATTTATTTCCTCCCTCTTTCAGTAAAACTCTTTAAGGAGTTGTTTATACATTGCCGTTTCCAATTCTTCTCTTCCCATTCTCTCTTAAGCCCACTCTATTTTGGCTTTTACCCCCTGCTACTCCACTGAAAGTGCTCAAGGACATGAATGACCTCTGTGTCATTAATTTCAGCAGTTAATTCTCAGTCCTCAGTTTACTTTATCTAACAGAGGTTCTCAAACAGAGGGGATTTTGTACAACAGGTGCTAAATGCCTGGAGACATTTTTGGTTGTCATAACTCAAGGGAGGAGGGAGTGGGTGTGTGTGGGGGGGTGGACCCAACTGGCATCTAGATAATAGAGTCTAGGGAACTTACAAAAGTCAGTTGCATTTCTATACTCTAATAATGAACTAACAGAAAGAGAACTCAAGAATATAATCCCATTTACAATCGCAACAAAAAGAATAAAATGTCTAGGAATAAATTTAACCAAGGAGGTGAAAGACCTATACAATGAAAACTATAAGACATTACTGAAATCAATTGATGAGGACATAAAGAAATGGAAAGATATTCCATGCTCATGGATTGGAAGAATAAATATAGTTAAAATGTCCATATTACCTAAAGTAATCTGCAGATGCAATGCAATCCCAATCAGAATCCCAATGACATTCTTCACAGAAATAGAACAAAGAATCCTAAAATTCATATGGAACAACAAAAGACCCTGAATAGCTAAAGCAATACTGAGACAAAGGAACAAAGCTGGAGGCATCACAATCCCTGACTTCAAAATATACTACAAAGCTATAGTAATCAAAACAGCATGGTACTGGTACAAAAACAGACACACAGATCAATGGAACTGAGTTGAAAGCCCAGAAATAAAACCTCACATCTATGGGCAGCTAATTTTCAACAAAGGAGCCAAGAACATATAAGGGAAAAAGGGAAGTCTCTTCAATAAATGGTGTTGGGAAAACTGGACAGCCACATGCAAAAGAATGAAAGTACACCTTTATCTTATGCCACACACAAAAATTAACTCAAAATGAATTAAAGACTTGAAGGTAAGATATGAAACCATAAGACTCCTAGAAGAAAATGTAGGCAGTACACTCTTTGACATCAGTCTTAGCAGCATCTTTTTGAATACCACGTCTACTCAGGCAAGGGAAACAAAAGAAAAAATAAACAAATAGGACTACCTCAGACTAGAGAGTTTCTGCAAGGCAAAGGAAACCAGGAACAAAGCGAAAAGACAACCCACCAATTGGGAGAAAATATTTGCAAATCATGTATCTAACAAGGGGTTAATCTCCAAAATATGTCAAGAACTCATACAACTCAACGACAGAAAAACAAACAACCTGATCAAAATATGGGCAGAGGATATGAACAGGCATTTCTCCAAAGAAGATATATGGATGGCCAACAGGCACATGAAAAGATGTTCAACATCACTAATCATCAGTGAAATCAAAATCAAAACTACAATGAGATATCACCTTACACTTGTTAGACTGGCTATAATTACCAAGACAGAAAATTACAAGTGTCAGAGAGGATGTGAAGAAAAGGGAACCCTCGTACACTGCTGGTGGGAATGCAAACTGGTGCAGCCACTATGGAAAACAGTATGGAGAATTCTCAAAAAATTAAAAATAGAAATACCATATGACCCAGCTATCCCACTACTGGATATTTATCCAAAAAACTTGAAGTCAACAATTCAAAGAGACTTATCCACCCCTATGTTCATTGCAGCATTATTCACAATGGCCAAGATGTGGAAGCAACCCAAGTGCCCATCAACTGATGATTGGATGAAGATGTGGTATATATATATACAAAGGAACACTAGTCAACCATAAAAAAAGACAAAATTGTCCCATTTGCAACAACATGGATGGACCTTGAGGGCATTACGTTAAAGTGAAATAAGCCAGACAGAGAAAGACAAACACCACATGATTTCACTCATGTGTGGAAGATAAACAGACACATGGACAGAGAGAACAGATTAGTTACCAGAGGGGAAGGGGGTTGGGGGTGGGCAAAAGGGGTAAAGGGCACATATATATGGTGACTGACAATAATATACACCTGAAATTTCACAATATTATAAACTATTATGACCTCAATAAAATAAAAAAAAAATTCTTAAAAAAAAAAAAAGAAAATAGAGTCTAGGGATGCTGTTAAACCCACAATGCATTAGACCCTCCCTCCTCCATCAGCACCAAAGAATTCTCTTGCCCCAAATGTCAATAGTGCTAAGGTTGAGAAACCCTGACCAGTATCATCTGACACACTTAATAGATTTTCTGCACTTGAATTTCAGGGTACCACACTTTCCTGATTTTTCTCCTACCTCGCTGGGTGCTCCTTCTGAGTATCTGTTGCTAGTTTCTCCTCTTCTCCTCAACCTCCTAATGTTGGAGTGTGCCAGGGCTTGGTATTGTACTTTTTGCTTCTCTATTTATACTCACTCCTTAGGTGGTCTCCCCTCTTCTTGTGGATTTAAATGCCATCTATGGGCTGTTAACTTCCAAAGTTGTACTTCCATCAGTCCTTTCTCCAGATTTCTGTAGATTTCTGTACAACCGCCTACTCACACCTCTACTTGACATCTAGTAGACATTTCAAAACCTAATATATCTAAAATGAAATTCCTTACCTTCCTCTGCAAACCTGCTCCTCCCACAATCTTCTCTATCGTAGAAAATGGAAACTATTCTTCTAGTGGCTTAGGCCCCAAATCATAGACTCCTTCTTGACTTCTCTTTTTCTCTCATACCCTATATCCAATCTCTCATCTGGGTCTACATTTACAATATATCAAAATCTGACCACTTCTTACTATATCTTCTTTTGCTTCCCTGGTCTAAGCCATCATCAGCTCTCATGTGAATGACTCAAATATTGTCCTAATTGGCCTCTCTGTGTCTACTCTTTTTTGTACTACAGTCTATTCTTACAAAGAAGCTAAAGTGATCTTTTCGAAAGTCATATCATGGTACTCCTCTGTTCAAAACCTTCTAATGGCTCTCCATTTTGCTCTGAGTAAAAATCAGCCTCCTTATGATGGCCTACAAGGTGCAATATGAACTCTTTCCCCTTTACCTTTCGGACTTCATCTCCTCCCACTCTCCCCTTCACTCACTCTGCTCCAGTTGCACTAATCCCCTGCTCTTCATTGAATCCACCAGGCACATTCCTTTTTTCGGGCCGTGGATATCTACATACTTGCTGCCTCTTCCCTGCAAGTCTTTGATCAAATGTCACTTTTTCAATGAAGCCTACCCAAGTCACCCTATTTACAATTCCAACCAATATGCACACTCCCTATAGCTCTTACTGCACTCTGTTTTCTTCCCCCAGTGCAATTATCACTTTGTAACATACTGTGTAATTTTCATATTACTTATTATCTATTGTCTTCTCCCCCCAAGGGCAGGGATCATTGTCTGTTTTGTTCACTGCCACATCTCAAGTATCTAGAAGAATGTCTAGCACATAATACATGCCCCCAAAATATTTGTTGAATGAATGAACTTTGACTAGAGGGAGATTTGGTGTCAGTTTCTGCCACTAGTTTTGCAATAAATTAATTTTTGATGGCAGTGGAAAATTTCTTTCTGAGCTTTTTTTCCTATGTCTGTCATAGGAATTGTGATTAGAAGTTCAAAAAATCTGTATTTTCAACTGAAATTCAACTTTCTCTTATGTATGATGACTCCAGGCATCAACCCTGTTCCTCTTGGGTTTGGGTGCATCATCCTTCTTTTTTGTCCACTCCCAGCTGCTTTAAAGTTTGAGAAGTATCAAGCTTTTATATTTCTTTTGCAGTTTATCACACAGGATACACTAATTGAGTTCATCTGCATCCCTAATTAGTTCTGAAGCAGCACTTTAGGTCTAGTCCTACTATACCTCTCCCACTCTCATCCCCCACCTCACTTTTTTAGAGAAAAGAAACTGGCTTAGTACACCAAAGCTTTCTTTGCAATATGTTCTTTCCTTTTCCTTTCTTAATCAGAATGTGGAAAAACCTTTGCTTGTTTTCTTCCATTTAGAACAAAAAAAAAATCTTGGAAAGCACATTCCATGACTCTAGGTACTGAGCAACTCCCATGGACAGTTTCATTTGAATCTTTGAAGAGGGCAACTGAATCCATTCACTTGTCTGAATCCCATCTTCCTTTCTTATTAATGCTTATTTTGCATCAAATACTAAACATAAGTCATTTAGTTAGCTACCAAACTCCTAGCATTTTATTTTCAACCTAATTCATTTCCAGATACTTCTTATAGGTGCCAACTCCCTTGCCTATTTTTTGGCTTTTCTCTTCTAAACATTTAAATAAAAACTCAATGGCACATAGCAAATTTAAACAAAGGTACATAGTCATTCCTTCACAGTGGATAAGCCAACTAGATCTGTAAACCTAAGAATTGAAAAGCTAAATGACTTATTGAGGTCTTATATGAAGCTTATTATAGAGCAAAGCATGGAGCAGCTGTCCTAAATCACAAGGCTTGGAATGGCACCACAAGAACGTTTGCATTTTCTGCCCTCCTGTGCTTTGAAGCTATAAGTCTCTTTCTTGACTGCTTATGTTCATCTTTATGTTTGCCTTTCTTTGTGTAAGGAAATATTTAAAACCAATGCATTCTGGTGATGTAGGTTTTGTATTATGTTCAACTGAATTTGTGTGATTTATAACGTGATATAATTTTTCTATGTATTGGCAGAAAGCAGTGTAGAGTTAGTGTTCTAAATTTTTTCTTAACTGTCTTGATATGAATGGAAGCCATATGAAAACATTATGTATTGGCAGCGTTCTGTCTAATATCTACAACTGACCGAATCTGGGCCAGTGTCAGTTTACTGTAGTCACTCCTCTCGTCCTGAACATTAACTGGTACTGAGTGATTCTGTTGGCCACTGCCAACTGATATTCCCTCTCTGTTCTCCAACCTGAATCCAGATTACTTGGATTTAGAATTGGCAGTTGAAAACAAGCTTATTCATATACATGTGTATTTTGCTGATAGCAATTAAGAATTTTGCTCAGCTTTCAGTCTCTGAGGTATGTGGGTGAGAAAGGCAACAGCAAAATAGTCAATGGAACTGGAGGCTCACTGGGACTTGGTGACACATCGGGTGTGGGTGGTAGTCACTTGTAGAAAGCTAGATAGGAAGTGCCTCCTGAGTCACTGGGCTAACTATCAAGATGTATCATGTTTACAAACAAATAGTAAGATAATGGCAAACTAGTAATTTATTTTTCCTACTGCAATTTAAACAAGATAGAACCAATTTTAATCGTTCCATTCCTAGCCTTTCTCTGGATATTTGCTGGTCACATTTCAGGCATTTTGTTAACATCCCAGTTGCAGCTTCATGAGAAGCTAGCTTTGATTAAGAGAATTTTGGATACTTAGAACTGAAGTGGAGTTCAGAAATTATTTTGCCCATCCCTCTGGTTTATACAGATAGAAAACTGAGGTGCTGAGACTTGAAGGACCTGTCCAATCTGTACATCAAATTGGAGACAGAATAGAATCTAGAGGTCCTGACCCACATCACTGTGTTTTCCTCTTTACTACATTGCCTGACCTAGAAATTATTAATAATTTTAAAGCCTTCTTTTTCAGAAACTGAAAATGTGTTATCAGCTAGTCTTGCAAGTATATCTGAGTTATGATATTTGGTCACTTGCAAAATCATTTTTAGATATCATCACAATGTTATAGAATTGGTTAAAATCATGAGTGGAATTTGTTAACATTTTCCAAACATGGGACAACTTCAATTTGTACTAAACAGAAACCATAGAAAATTTTCTCCACTGCTAAGGTTGATCACATATTAACCTAAGAGTTAAAAATGGCTATTAAAATAATGGTGCTTAATCGTAAGGCATTTGTATGTGTTTTTCCTGAGCAGCCTACATAAGATCTGCTAGATGCTGCTAAAGGAACATCCAAAAGGCTTCTCACGGGTGAAATCAACTGACCTCACTAGCTTGAGGGCTCCATCAGGGGTCACACCAAAGTGCAAATGGTTCCACACTGTTGCACTATGTTACCCAGTTAGCTGATTTGCTTGTCACCAATTAGAGCAATAGCCCTGACTTTCTGTAATGCACTCTCCATATTCTTGCTCTCCATGGCAATTAATACTTGCAAGAAGCTGAGGTGAAGATGAGAAAATAAATCCCAGTAAATCACATTTAATCAGCTTCCAATTTTTGCTTGCCATTGACTGCTTTGTCCCTCCCACCCCTCACAGCTTTCCAGGACTGCATTCGAAATAATGCTTGCAGTTGCTTCTTTCCATGGTTTTGTGATTGATTGGCAAGCTGTAAAGCAGCACATTGTTCTGCTCTTCCATTTTCCCAGTGGGCGGTACTGCACAATAGTGATGGGGAACTGTAATGACACTGCATCAAAAGTCACTGAAATATAAATATGACACGAACTTCTTCATTGCATGAAGCTGGATTCCTTTATCCGTTTACTCGAGTCACTTTGTATGTAGCAGTGATGGAAAATGTTAACCCTCTGCTTTCCAAACCTCCTCGAATAGCATTTGAATCTAAATGCTCTTTGGAGACACACACTTTAATATCAGTGTATTCTAGGACTTAAAGCACGGTCAGTCTTTATATTTATGCAATCTCCTTTCTAAGCACTTCCTATCAGAGGAGATTTAAAGCTGATGGAGATTATTCAATGGAGTTATGAATTGAAAGCTCATAAGCTAGTTGCTCTTCAAAGTGCTCAGAACACCTGGGCCACCAGAATTGCTGAAGTAGACAACGGCATTTATACTGAGATTACAGCATCATCTTATTCTAAATGGTATTTTTGTCTTTAGAGTGCATGAGGGATGCCAGCACTTCTCAGTGCTTAATTGGTTTTCTCCCTTGACTTTAATTAAACTCACCCTAAGCTTGCAAACCCCCAAGGCTGCTGCTTAAGGGTGAGAAGCCCCAGTGTTTCCAGCTTTGAATACAGGATGATAAAGAATCAATTGTACTGTTTAACTGAATATGCAACTATTTTACATTTTTAGACAGCAACATTGTTGCATAATCAACAGCATTCTAAAAATCGCTCTATTGTGGGTGAAAAGACATCATTTTTATAAATCTCCAACAGGATTTTAGAAAATATTTAACTTACCAAGCTGTAATGCATATGTTCACTGCCCGGCAATGCATCATATATATTATGCCCAATTATAAAGCCTCATTATTTACTATTATGACATTATCTACATCATTTACAGAGAATGTCGGCTTTGGTATTTGTTTCATTTAGTGGTATGGCAAAGATCAAGGTCTTAAGCACTCTGAACATAACCCAATTTCCATCTGCTTACTCAACCCTTTATCGGAAGGTCATTTGAATTGACTGAGTCAGTTGCACCTGAACTGGGAAAGAGTCTTGTCTTTTCTGGGATGAGTCAGCACTCAGTTTTAATATTGTACCTGTACCTAGGGATTGGACAATAGAAACATGGATCTTTACAGTGGGTTTCAGAGTTATACAGTGCTGGAAGCCATCCCTACCAGCAGACGTTGATTAAATACTGAGTCAGAAAAAGAGGACAGAACAGAAACCTATCTAAAGTGCTCCCATGTAACCTACATTTAATGACTGAAACTCTAGAACAGCATTTCAAGAATGCAGATTTCCTGGAGGTATGTTTTCTTAATAGTAAGGGCTACTGTTTCTTTAGGACTTAATATTTGCCAGGCACTCTGCTGGACACTTGACATGTATTAGCTTATTTAACCTCTACATCAACACTATGAGGTAAAGCATATTATTATCCCCACCATCTAGACACAGAAACTGAGGCACAAAGGTATAAAGTAATAAACCTAAGGTCACATAGGTTGGTTTTCCCCAGAGGGAAAACCCTGGCAGTCTGGTGCCAAAGTCCCTGTTGTTAACCACTACATCACAGTGAGACACAGAGTTAGCAGCTGAACAGATCTCAGTATACTGACTTGCAGAGGAGGGTGAAAGATTGCTGTTAGGCTCAATGACCCTGAAGATTAAAAAGCTATTCTGGGAACATGATTAGTAATGTTTTAATAGCCCAATTAGAATTCAAGTAAATGTCCCCAGAAGCCTTATAGGCTGAAGACTGTGCTAATATTCTCATTATGTACTGTTCTCCCAAGAACATGACTGGGAAGAGGCACCACAGAATCAAAATTGAAGACCAGGTTCCTCTTGTCAAAACTTAATTCAATCATTTATACATCCAGCAAATATTGATTTGGCTACTCACTATGTGCCGGGTCCTGAGCTAGGCGATAGAATTTGCATTCCTCTCCTTTGAAGGGGAAACAAGATCATGCACTAGAAGTTCATGCAAGTTGAAACATGGAATCAAAACACAGCACGGGAACCAAAGCATTAGGTTCCATCAGGGTTATTAAGAGGAATAAGACCCGCTTGCTGCTTTTAGGAAGATTTTATTCCGAGAAGACAAGACATGCCCATGAAAAACTAGTTTAATTTGGTGAAAATGTCAAGTACCTATAAAGGCAATAACTCTTGTGGAAATCTGAAATAAATGAGAGATCACTATGGAGTGGAGAAGAAGTCTTAAGTGCTAATTTACATGCAAAAATCTGGGGAATCTTGTGAAAACGCAGATTCTGATTCAGTAGGTGTGTGGGGGGGCCCAGGATTCTGCGTTTCTAACAAGCTCCCTAGTGATATTGGTTTGTTAATCCACAGATCACATCTGAAGTAAGGAAGGGCTAAAATTAGGAAAATGCTTATAGAGAAGGGAGGCTTGAGCTGGACCGTGAAGGGCAGGCAAGATATGCATAAGGGACGAAATAGAGAGAGGACAGAGGCAGTGGCACGAGAGAAAAGTATCAGACTGGATCAGAGAATTTACGTTGCCACATACTAATAGACAATAGTGGGAAATAGGTTAGAACTAGATCTTGGGGAAGACGGGAGACAGAGGGATGCATTCCAGGCTCAGGAATTGGAGCCTAGAGAAATGGGGATGATAAATGATATTGTTTTAGATTTTTAAAAAATCCATAAAATAAACTGCAAAAGTTTCTACTTAATTTGTATAGCTACGCCTCAATTTATTTCCTTGAGAAATGGCTTGAATTTATTTGCCACGCTAAAGCATTGAGTTCTTACTTTATGGAAATGTATGTGACATAAAACATCCAGATACTAATTTTGCAAAAATTAGTAAAATTGATCCATCATTATATTGTTTAAACAACCATGTTAATTGTCAATATAGAGATAGTGGCCAGTTGAAGATGATTTGAGAAATTAATCAATTTATAATGCTTCATTGATGCATTTCCTGAAATTCCTACAAGCAATATTTTGTTTGCTTTTAGCTGTTGCAGCCTTCTGTTTCAAATGAGACCCTATGTACTGTGGTTGGAATAGTGTATTGAGAAGGAATTACACAAAGAAAGCTTAAAAAATTAGGAAGGTTGATGCAAAGATGATGTGAATGATTGACTGTGTTTCCATGCCTGACAGGCTAGCCTACATCTTGTTCAAAATGTTAGCGGTGATTAGAATTCAACAAAAGTCATTGAACGTTTTGGTTTTATTTCTCCTAAAAAATAAAATGGATGAGCTAGCGTCTATATGATGACAAAATATGTCATCAATTCACTGAAAATGAGTCAATTTGATATTTTTAAAAGAATTTACTTTCACTTTTCTACCATAGTTTTGGCCTTGAAGATATAGCTTTACAGTATTTTTGAAACACAGAATATTGTGCCGTTCATCCATCATTCAAATGGTAAAATTCTAGATGGTAGTTTTTACTTGATTCTGCGACCTAGAGATAAGCAGCACTGTAGAGTATTGGATTTTCTTTCTTGTATACAATGAATAAATAGCCGTTCCTCTCATGTAGAGAAGCTCAAGGATCTCAATACATTCTCTTCATTAGAAAAATGCAGATTTTGTGAAAAGTCAATATAAAACACAAACCCTTGTGGCTGTCCTTGGATTCAGAAGTCAGATCACATCAGCTCTTCAATGAACAAGAACCATCTACTTCAGACACTGGAAACACTAGGGAAAGGCAGAAACAAAACTTTTCAACATTGCAAACATGGGCAAGTCCTAGCTTTAGAACAACTATGACAACCTTAAGAAATGCTCATTTTATACTTGTATATACATAGACACATTTCTCAAAAAATTACTCCAAATGATCAGACTTATACTACTACGCAGGCACCAATCAAAACAGTAAACCTGCAGGTGGTCAAACTTCATTAAAGATGCAAATTACAATCTAAACTTCAAGACAGTAGAATTCTCGTGGCCCGTTTACAACACTGCAGATTATTATTGTACTTAAATGTCAGCCTTGCTGCTTTATTCCCAAGTCTCAAATGGAAGAGACACTCTGGGAAACACCAAGTTAGTCGCTACTATAATTTAAAATGAAATTATTCCTGTATGTATCTTAATAGAGCTAGTAGACCTGTCTTGATTTCTGTGGTCCTTATAAGAACTTACTCTGTGTTTAAGAATATTAGGGCCTTTAAGAAATGTTAATCTGAATTTATTTTCTGCATATAGCCAACTACTGAATTGCTATGAAAATTATAAATATTTCCCAGTGTATCTGGAACAAATTTGAAATTTTCCAGATTCAGGTCATTAGTAACAGCTTTCCTTCCCATTAAAAGTATTTTAATCAGTACTAGTAGAATAATGTGTGCAACACAAGGTGAGAAGTATGATATTCTATGTTTAGAGATTTGAAAAATATTGACCGTCTTTTTGACAAGCAAAGTCAGGAATATAAATTTTGTACCATGTTCAAAGGGTAAACCAGAATTGTAACCTCTGGCCAAGATGTAGTAATAGGGACCAGATTTACCTTCCTGCCTGAAACATAAGAAAGCCAGACAAAATATATATGAAAAAACAATTTTTAAGACACTCTGCATCAGACAACAGAAGAGAGTGATCACTGATCGATGGGAAAGAGACCAAGTGTGCCCTAGGATTGTCTCAGATAGCTGGGTTGAGAGAGTTTCTAAGCCATGGTACACGGAGGGGAACCGTGTACCCTCAACCGTCTGGCTGAGTTGGGCAGATAACCTGAGTTCAGAAGATGGAACTAGAGAGACCATAGCAGCTTGAATTTGTAGGACACAGTACTGGAGAGGAGAGAGCGGCATAGAGAGAGAAATCCAGAGATCTACAGAAGATCCCTCCTGGAGTATTCAGCAGTTGCTGATCAGTACATGCACGTGGGAAGACTCAGAAAAAGAACCACATGAAAAGATTAGAGGGAATAGTATCCAGCACTCTTACAGGGCCAGGAATAGTGCCGTTCCCCCCAGCCAGACTGGCAAACCTCATAGTTCATGGGTAGAATACTCAGAAGGTTATTGCTTCAGTTAGTGGGGAATAATTGGCCTTAGACTAAACATGGCTCTGGTTGTGCCTAACAAATCTTAAAAGCCAGACAAGAGAGGATCAAGCTATTCCCAATTAACTTGACCGTATCCCAAATCATAGCTCCCAAGTTTTATAGGAATACGAAAATATCCAGCACCCAGCACTGAGATGTGCTACTTAGATGTCCTCCAAGAAAAACTGCTGTGAAGTGCCTAGTTAACTGACAGCCTCCAAATGTGTTCCTTTGTGAAGGGTAAGGCCATACATACTCCCTCAGTTCCCCCAGTTGATGGTGGAGCATGGTAAGAGTACTAGTGCGGCCTCATTACTGCCCAACAAGGAATTCCTCTAGCAGGCAAGTATGGTTCAGGGCCTCCCAGTTTGCCTGGCCAAGGCTTTCTCAAAACAGAGCTGCAGTCTGAGTCTCTTGCTGCCCAATCATCCTTTATTCCCTCTCTTCTTTCACAAGTGTCAGACCTGTACTGCCTTCTGAAGGCTCTCCCTGCCTACTCTAGCTCCCTCTACCTTTATCCTTCATAAGTGTTTTCTGCAATTAATCTCTTGCTTTTCTAATCCTATCTTGGCATTAGCTTCTTGTAGGATCCAAAGTGACACAATCTAGGAATTCCTTAAGTGAAAGTATTCTTTAACACTTCAAGGATATTTTATGAAGTTATATATACACTTATGCTTATTATTATTACCAGTGATAATAACTATGATGATGATAACAGTAACGACCATAAATATTTATTATGCACTCACCATGTTCCATGTACTCTTATCTCTTTTAGCTCTCCATAATAATCCTATGAGGTATACACTATTAATTTCTCCCTTTTACAAATGATGAAACAGACTTAGAGAAATCAAACAACTTGCCCATGTCCATACAGGTAGTAAATGGTTCAACTAGATTACAAACCCAGGCAGTCTGCCATTAGAGACCACACTTTTCATTATTAATCATTCAGTCTACATGCCTCAGTTGGCTTCTTCAACTCCATAACCCCCACCAGCTTCAGACATCTCAACCAGGCTTCACAGGTCATCAGTTCCCAGACTGACTCTTGATCCCAGATAGGCTCTGACCCAGAGCCAGGGGCCTATACAGTAAAATGTGTCTCTGCCCTAGCCCTCTGACCTCAAAGCTGAGAGAACGTCAGAATCCTATAAGACCAAGGACGTTATCCTCTGGATAGCAAGGGAAGACAGCCTATTGGAAAACACAGCTCCCAGGAATAGATGATCACTCCGTGTGGAATGCTGTCTAAAAGAGAGAGTAAGAATTCAGAATACTTTTGTGCACAAAAAGAAAACTGATTAGAATAACTTTTGCTTTATTACTCAAATTACAAATGTTCACAAAGATCAATTACTTTAGAAAGTATCAATGGAATTTGATAAGGTTAAATTAACTTGTTGATGATTCTCTGAAGGCAGTGACTTAAATTTCTGCAGAACTCTGACGCTCATGTTGATCCAAGAAGTTGGCTTCTAGGAGCCATACATTTATCAACATCAGTCTGAGAGGGTAAATATTCATGTTGAAATGTTTAGTAAGATGTGGCTATATGGTATTTGCTTTATATATACAAATGCCAGAGTGTTTAGTTGAGGCCGAGTGGAAAACACCAGACCAGATTACTCTGGTATTGGTATATTCACATAGTACCTAGGGCTCCCTTCTGAATTATGCAAAGTTTAAAGCAATCTGATTCTTAAGATATAACTGGAAGAAAGAAAGCCTTAAAAAATGTCACAGAATGGACTTTTGAGTTCTTTGCAAATTCATATGGAATCACAAATGGGTTATAAATGTTGGGAAGCTATAAGAAATCAGTATGAATCTATAACAAAGACGGGCAAACCTGTTCAGATAAAATTGGAATGAACAGTCTGAAACCTAGAAATCTTGAACCAAATCAGAACCTCATTAAATTTGGAAAAGTTTCATTGACTATTTTTAGAAATATGCTTCTCCACATTTTCAAGTCTATTTCAAAGCAGGAATAAGAAATAAATAAGCTCATTGTGAGTGGGCTAGGTCTACTGTTACTTTTGCAAATGCTTGACAAGTTCAATAAATATTAAACAATAGTAATTGTCTAGGAAAGTCAAGTCTCAAAGCAGTTCTTAACCAACAGAAGTCAGGAATGATTAACCAATCAAGATAAAATCAGAAATCTTTTGAGCTTCTGTTCACTTGTGTATAAATGGATGTGCTGAATGTAATTCATTGTTACCATAGCTTATAATAAACTACAACTGTGTCACTAATAAACAGGTCATCTTCAGTTTGATTTTTAATTGCTCTTTTTCTACATTGAAAATAATTTGAGCACTGTTAACTTGGAAGAACTGAACACACAAATGAAAGGGTATGGTAGTATTACCCTACTTTTTGGATTTGCTGATCCTAAGCTCAACTGCATTAACCAGCTTGCATTAAAATTCATTTACTACACCACTTTACATGGTGTTGATCATGGAACAAGTTTGTATAGCTGGAATATCCTCACATCTGATAGTAATTTCCGTCCCATTCATGGAATCATCTTTAAATGTATGTGAATTTCTCTGGGCATCTAAACTTAGTTATATCCTCTCACTGCTGAGCCCCACTACTGGGTTAAAATGCACCAGAGAAATTTTACATAGGAAATTTTTGTTTATTTGCCAAGAATTTTCTTTGGCAATGCCAAATTTTACTATTATTAAATTCTTTGGGGCTGGCCTGGTGGCGGAGTGGTTAAGTTTGGCGCACTCCACTTCGGTGGCCTGGGGTTCACGGGTTTGGATCCTGGGCACGGACTTATACCACTCATCAAGCCGCTGTGGTGGTGACCCACATATGAAAAATAGAGGAAGATGGGCACAGATATCAGCTCAGGGCCAGTCTTCCTCAAGCAAAAAGAGGAGGATTGGCAACAGATGTTAGCTCAGGGCAAATCTTCCTCACTAAAAAAAAAAGGGGAAAAAAATTCTTTGATGACCAAATGTCAATGGTACCTTCAATTTGTAAGATGATTCACAAAGCCTTTACAGGCACACTAAATTGATTTTCTCATCAATGAATAAGCAGAATAGGTACCCTGTTTTACTGATGTAGAAACTGAGACTTTTAATTGACTACCTGACATAACGTTCTCAATTCAGATGTTGTCCAAACAAATGTCCTAAAGAGCTCAGACTCAGCAAATATAAGGTAAATAGTGGTGCATGAAAGCACAAGTGTAAATATGATGGCAAATCTGAGAAAACACAGACAAAAGCAAGCTACAAATAAAGACTGAGTCTTTTATAAGCAAAGGTATTATATGGCTTGTTAAACATCTGAATACCTACTACAATACCATGGATGTAGCAAGTGCTCAGTACACAGGAAGATGAAGGGAGTGTTATAAAATAAACAGACCATAGGCCCTATAGACAATCATTCCTGGGTTCACATCCAGCCTGTGTCATTTATCAACTGTTTGATATCACCTGGCCTCATCACCTCTCTAATCCTGAGTCTTCATCAGCAAAATGGGGATGGTGATAATAATGCTTACCTTTTAAAGGGTGGTTTGAAAATTAAATTCAATTAAATAAATAGGTTAAGTGACTGGCACTTAATAAGATCAAAAATGTTAGCTCTTGTTTCCATTCAGTGAAGCTAAAGTAAGTAACATGTACAAAACAGAAGAATCTGTAAACAGTGGACAGTTGTAAACAACAAAAAGAGACTTTCCTGTATCCAGAATGGATGAATAGGTTTTCCAGGCACCCTCTGGAATTTTCCGCCAAACATAGAAGCATTATAATGTTGTCAGAAACATTTCCTTTAATACTGAGAAAAGTAATATTAATATTTCAAGAAAAAAATTTCAATTAACAAATCCACACATATTTTCTAATTAAACTATTCAGTTGCCTTTGTTTCAAACTGCCCATAGGTAATATGTGTGTGTGTGTGTGTGTGTGTGTGTGTGTGTGTGAGGAAGATTAGTCCTGACCTAACATCCATTGCCAATCCTCCTCTTTTTGCTGATGAAGATTGGCCCTGGGCTAACATCCATGCCCATCTTCCTCTACTTTATATGGGATGCCACCACAGCATGGCTTGACAAGCGGTGTGTCCATCCGCGCCCGGGATCTGAACCTGCAAACCCTGGGCCACCAAAGAGAAGCATGCGAATTTAACCACTGGGTCACTGGGCTGGCCCCTGCCCATAGGTAATTTTGTGTGGGTTCATTTTACTACTCATATCATGCCTTAAAGTGAAGTCATTGAAAGTTCTTCTTAATATGCAAGCATAGCTAATGTTCTCTTTTGACCCATCATGGTCCATTATCAAAAATTATTAGAGCCTGCTTAATTTTGAGACATAATATACTCCCCCATCATGTTTAAAGACTTATCCATAAAATGTAGAATATAGTTTCTTACTCTTTTCCAGTCATACAGCAAACACATGTACATACAGTGAATGATAAACTGAGGTCAGGATGAGTAAGTACCAGAGACTGCAACATAAAAATCTTCTCATTGGCACATCAATATTTTTGTTTTAATTTAATCAATGGCCCAATTTCATTAAATATGTTTACTTTAAATCACAGAGTCATTTGGTTAATCTTAGAAGATCAAAACTAAAATGGTGACAATAGTCAATAAGTCTTGAAATTGTGATAGTTTGAACTGGCGATTTAGATCAAAAACTATATGGACTATAGATATATCTTATTAAATACCAATATGTCTGATATATAACTCATTATACAAGGGGGTGCATTTTTAAAATAATGATGATCAGTCTGGCAAACAGCTTTCTTTTGTAAACAGTCTGACATCTAGGTAAGTTGATGTGACATAGCGTTTTTATTCATTATTTGGTTTTTAAAGCACCACATGATACAACTAAGATATCAACGTTCACATTTAAACGGCTTTTGACGTTAAATGTACAACCTTTGAGTGCTTTTAAGGCATGATCTATGTTTAAAAAAAAGGCAGAGTTAAAAAAAAAACGGTAATTTCAACAATTCAAGCCATTTTAGTGCCTGAATCTAAGTTCTTAGAGAACTGCTTCATAAATGCTTTGACATTCAACGTGGTGGTCAGGCTGGATGAAGAGGATTCCTCCTGAACACGCTCCTGCTCTTCCTAGCCAAGAAGAAGAGGGTCCTTGACTTAATCGACCTTATCTTCCGCAAGTGACAATCTATGCCTGCTAGAACTCGGTGTGAGATGGTCTAGCAAGGCTACACTGGTCTCACCACGCCAAACCTAGCCTGAAGATTGATTCATTTCGTGGGAGAACTTTATTTCTTTATACTTTATTTTCTAAAACCTCCAATCACTTTACCCAGTTACATCAGGTGGGCATCACTTTACAGTGATTAAAACGTAAATATCTTGCTATTCACTTCTAACTTCAGATACATAACAATCGGAAATGAGGTAAAGTAAGGGGGATTAAAATGGAACTTTGAGCTGAGAAGCAATAACCACTCAGTAATGAGTTGTGATTTATCTTTTTTAGGATACCAGCTCTTCTCCTTATTTCCTAGACAACTGTTAGCTTTGAAGGGTAAATGCTTCTATTCTCTTGCCTTCTAACTTTTTGACTGCCTTCTGACTGTCTATGTTTCAAGGCATCTTCTCTCTATAATGAAAGGATAAAATTATGTTTTCTCAACTATTAAATTTTCATTGGGTCTGAAAACTGAAAGAGAATCGTATCTGGGAATAGGAACTCCTGAGATTTATTTCCAGTTTCATTTCTGCTTGTGACACTTAAGACAACTCATTTACATTCTTTTATACTCTCATTTACAATGTGTTCATGCACTGCAGTCTCTGTCACCAAAGTACAGGCAGTGAGAGATTTTCAACTAAAGAAGATAAAAATTGGAAATGAATTATGTCGCCAGAGACAAACATGGGCATCTAGATACAAAGACTAGCTCAGGTCTTTGGGTCCCCACGGAACACCTCACCTAGTCTATAAGGATGATGAAACTCTCAACCACCGAGTTGGCTCTCCACTCCTTGCACTCATAGCAGAGACCAAGAACAATGTAGCAACAATTAGCGATAAATACGCTCTTTCCTAAAACCAGCAATAAATACACTGACTCAATATTAAAAATTGGGGGGCCGGCCCGGTGGCATAGGGGTTAAGTTCGTGCACTCTGTTTCAGCGGCCCAGGGTGTGAGGGTTCAGATCCTGGGCGCAGACCTACACACCGCTCATCAAGCCATGCTGTCGCAGTGTCCCATATACAAAATAGAGGAATATGGGCACAGATGTTAGCTCAGGGACAATCTTCCACACCAAAATATATATATATATATAAACTATAATCTTTCCTTCTATGATGTAGTTATTTGAGTGGGGTTCAAAGGCACTGAATATTTGGTACCTTGCTTCAAGTGTCCTTCCTCATTGTCAGAGTGCACACATATCTTATTCTTATATATAGATAAGTGGTCAACCAGCCAGATAGATGCACTGCAGGTAATAGGTAAGTTCACAAATGAAAAACACCAAATAGAAATTACGCTTTGCTCTCATCAGGCAATTTTATTATTATTATTTTTTTTTTTTTGCAGCTTAATGTAGCTCATAAAAGCATGCCCATGAACTATATGTTTGGGTAAAGGAACAAAATAACTCACAATTCAACAGGGAGGCAAGATGAGAACCAAGTCCTTCCTACCAGATGTACAATGCCCTGTCCACCTAATAGTCAATGTTTTTAGTACTTATCGTATGCTAAACGCTTTGTTGAGATCATCCCTTGATCTTCATAAAAACTCTATTAAGCAGATAATATTATCATCCTCATTTTACAGCTGAGGGAACTGAATTTAAGCTACATTAAGTAACTTGCTCAGGATAAACCAGCTGAACCAGGGCAACTAAACGCCACACCCTATCTTTGTAACCACACTATTGCCTCCTATCCATTCTTAGCTTTCTGGCCCCATGCCTTAGCTTGGGGGTTGGCAAACATTTTCTGTGAAGTGCGAGATAGTGAATACTTTAGGCTTTTACCTGCATGGTCTCTGTTGAAACTACTCAACTCTGCTCTTGTAAAACAAAATCAGCCATAGACAATACTGAAACAAATGGGCGTGCCTATGGGCCAGTTAGACTTTACTTATGGACATTAAAATTTGAAATTTATGTAATTTTCTGTTTAAAAAATCATTATTCTTCTTTTGATTTTTTCAATCATTTAAAAGTACAAAAACCATAGTTAACTTGCGGGACCTATAAAAACAGGCAGCTGGCCAGTGAGGCCCAAAGACTGTGGTTTGTTGACCCCTGACTTAGCTGACGCAGAATTGGGCTCCGTAACTTATAACTTTGTGTGTGCCCCATTTGCCCTGAGACCTTCTTTCTTACTCCTGTGCCAAGGATGTCATTTGGGTTGGCCTCCAAAGGCATTTATTTCTCAAAGCTCCTTCTCTGACCAATCTCACCTCCTCTTTGACACACAAACCTGAGTTTCTTAAATTAATCCCCTCTCTCTCATCAATAACATTAGGAAATAGCTAAAACTTTTGATAATAAACTTTTCAAAGGATTTTGCGTGCTTTTCTGAGGCAGTGAATAGTAACTCTATTAATGAGGTGATCAAGAGGGAAAAATAAACCCATTATTCCAACTCTGTGCTTCAAGGGTGGACATACCATAGTCAACCTGCCATCATTCTGCCATCATTGCTCTTTGAGGCCAATATCATTAGAATCACAATATATTGAGCTTAAAGAACTTTACATTCGGTTTCCAGAATGTCTTCCATATATATTATGAGTAGTAACTTTGTTTTCATAAGTAATGATTTAAGCCCAGGCCATTTCAATGGTAAAAGCTATGAATAAGGAGCATGAATGCCGCTTGGGAAGAACTGGCTGGGTCCACTGTCTCCATCCCTCACCATCATTGAGATCTACTTATTTTGTCTTCTATGTTTTATCCCTTTGAACTGTTTTCTCTTGACCTCTTTCTTTTTCTCTTCTTCTACATCTCTATTTTGTAATTTTGCTTCTATTATTACCTGCTAGACTCAGTAAGGGGTAGTGGAAGGAGTCCTAAAGTTGTATTGAGAAGAATGCATGTGTCACAACATTTTCAATTGTAAGAGACAAAAATCAAACTAAAACTAGCTGAAAACAAGAGAGGGGATGGAGGAAAGATTGAAGGGGGAGAGAGAGAGAGAATTAATTGATTTATATAACTAAGAAGTTCTGGGAGGCAGAAATGTTTTTATGCCCAGTTAGATCCAGTCCAAACAGTAGCATTAAGACTGTTTCTTTTTCCAACTCTTGACTACAGCACTGCTTGTTTCTACTTGCTTTCTTTCACAGGAGGCTTTTTCTATGTAGCAACAAGATAGTTGCCAGTACCC
Organism: Tapirus indicus; assembly: GCA_031878705.1. Taxonomy (NCBI): domain Eukaryota; kingdom Metazoa; phylum Chordata; class Mammalia; order Perissodactyla; family Tapiridae; genus Tapirus; species Tapirus indicus. The sequence continues at coordinate 82,556,842 of CM062942.1, read as the reverse complement.
CCAAACCCATGTCATTCTTACAGCTCCCAACTCCGGAAAAAATAATAGTATATTTCCTAATAGCTCTTGAAAAGTTCCAGGGTAGGTTTGGATTGGGTTGTGTTGGGTCACATGGCTATCATTGAGCTAATGACTCTGGCCAAAGTCATGAGACACATTTTTTGGCTAGGTCTGGGAATGTTCCCATTCCAAGGCAATATGGGGGACCGATGTGAATGGAACCATGTAAACTTAGAATTATAATGTGATGTGGAGGAGTGGTTCTCCAAAGTAAGGTATGTTGAGAACACTAATACATGTCCATAAACTAGGTTCATGTATGCCTTCTACTAAAGCAACTATATGATGCCAAATTATTCTAGGTCCACTATAAAATGGGGGAGACTCTACATATTCAGTGGCTCTGAAATATTTGTATCTACAAAAAATACAAGGCATTACTGTGATTTAGGCCTGTCAGTGAATTCTGAGGTTACCCTAAGTGTTCTTTCGCCCCTAGCGAGTATAAGAAGTGAACCTTTATTGATTGCTTTCTTAGACTGTCTAAGAGGTGTACTATCACCATCTACAAAATTCTGTCTAGAGCTTGTCTCTTTTATGGTATCCTATGAGACTGTTGTTATATTAGCATCTCAATTTTATACATAAAGAAATGAGACACAGAGAGCTAAGCAAGCAGTAAAGCCAGGATTCAAACTCATTTTTGTTGTTGTTGTTGTTTTCCCTGTGTCTGATTCCAAAATCTATGTTTCTTCCCTGCTATCATGCTGTCCTGTAACCCCTGGGGCTAAGGGAGGATTGGTTCCTCCAGATGCATTCTTACAGTATTTACAGACACATAATGAAGTGTGTTCTACAGAGTAACTCCCACAAACATGTTCCTATAGTTTATTTGGACAGTAATATAGACATTTCATCAGGACAGTGATTTGTGGTTTAAAGGCTGGGGAGGTTTCAGAGGGTGGGTTCTTGGAGTCTACCCATAGTGTTCCCTTTCTCCTATGCAGGGAAGGTTTTCTGAGAAAGTATAAATAATCAAAAATCTCATTCAGCAACAATATCCTGCTAGATGCTTATTTTAATCAGATGAGATGTGTGTGGTAATACTCTATTTACACTATATAACAATTCTCTCTTGATTTCCAGTTAACTTAAACTCAGTACTTAGAATTTTCTCTCATGGATCACCAGAGAAAACATTCCACATAAATAAAAATGTTGAGAAAGCAAAATATCCTGTAAAGCTCTTCCTTGGCCTTAGAAACTGGCAATATTTTTAAAGGGTGCTTCTTTAGTTGAGACTTCTATAATTGGTATTCTTAAACTAGCAGAAAGTTCTCTTTAAGGGCTCTTTTTGCAGCCTGTTAAGAATATAACCATACTTTATTTGCAGATAACATGATCTTCTATATAGAAAATTCTAGACAATCCTCTAAAAAACTATTAGAACTAATAAACGAGTTCAGCAAGGTTGCAAAATACAAGATCAATATACAAAAAATAATTGTATTTCTGTACACTAGCAATGAAAAATCCAAAACTGAAATTAAGAAAGCAATTTCAATTATAACAGCATCAAAAATAATGCAATACTCAGGAGTAAATTGCACAAAAAAAGGTACAAGATTTCTACACTGAAAACTATAAAACATGATTGAAAGAAATAAAAGACCAAAATAAATGGAAAACCTTCCCATGCTCATGGATTGGAAGACTTAATATTTTAAGATAGCAATACTCCCCAAATTGATCTCCAGATTTAACACAATCTCTATCAAAATCTCAGCTGCCTTTTTTGCAGATATTGATGAGGTTATCCTAAAATTCGTATAGAAATGAAAAGGACACAGAAGAGACAAAATGATCTTGATAAAGAAGAACAAAGTTGGAGAACTCACACTATATAGTCCCTATTTCAAAATTTATTAAAAGGCTACAGTAATGAAGACTGTGTGGTATTGGCATAAAATAGACATACAAATCAATGGAATAGAATTAACAGTCCAAATATAAACCCTCATATTTAGGGTTAATTGATTTTTGACAAAAGTGCCAAGACAATTTAATAGGGAAAGAATACTCTTATCAATAAATGGTACCAGGGCAACTGGATATCCATATGTCAGAGAATAAAGATGGATCCTTGCCTTACACCATATATGAAACTCAACTCAAAATGGATCCAAGACATAAATGTAAGAACTAAAAGCATAAAACTCTTAGAAGAAAACGTAGCTGTAAATCTTTGAGACTTTGGATTAGGCAATGTTTTTTTAGATGTGACACTCAAAGCACAGGCAACAAAAGAAAAAACAGATAGATTGGACTTCATCAAAATTAAAAACTATTGTGCACCAAAGAAGTGAGAAGATGACCAAAGAATGGGAAAAAATATTCACAAATCATATATCTGATATGGGAATACTATCCAGATTATAAGAACTCTTGCAACTCAGTAACATAAAGATGAATAGCCCAATTTAAGAATGGACAAAGGAGCTGAATAGACATTTCTCCAAAGAAGATATACAAATGGCCAATAAGCACATGAAGAGATGTTCAACATCATTAGTCATCAGAGAAATGCAAATCAAAACCACAGTGAGATACCACTTTACACGAACTACAACGGCTGTAATAAAAAAGATGGACAGTAACAAGTGTTGGTGAGGATGTGGAGAAATTGGAACCATCAGACATTGCTGTTGAAAATGTAAATGGCACAGAGGCTTTGGAAAACAGCTTGACAGTTCTTCAAAGTTAAAATGTATAGTTGCCACATAACCTAGAAATTCCACTCTTAGGCATATATCCAAGAGAGATGAAAACATATGTCCACACAAAACATGCACACAACAGTTCATAATAATATTATTCATAAGAGCCAAAAAACAGAAAAACCCAAATGTCCATCAGTGAATGAATGGGTAAACAAAAAGTGGTATATCCATACAATGGAATATTTTTTTGCAATAAAAAGACATGAAGTACTGATATATGCTAGAACAAGGATGAGCCTTAAAAACATTATGCTGATTGAAAGAAGCCAGACACAAAATGTCATATATTACATGATTCCATTTATATCAAATGTCCGGAAAAGGCAAATCTATAAAGACAGAAAATAAATTAGTGATTGCCTACGGCTGAGAGGAGAGGTGGGTTGGAGGGAAATGTGGAGTAGCTGCTAATGGGTAGGGAGTTTCTTTTTGGGGTGATGAAAATATTCTAAAATTGATTTGGTGATATGCACAACTGTGTGCATATATGAAAAACCATACACTTTTAATGGGTGAATTGCATGGTACATGAATTATATCTCTATAAAGCTGCTATTTAAAAAAAGAATATAATCATAACTAACTTGCATAAGCCATCCTTGAGTTATTTTGAATTAAACTTTCTTGGCACTCTGAGGTTTCATTCAATTCAATGCATATTTATTGAGTACCCCTGCCATTGGGGCTACAAAAATGAGTAAGACCAAGTATTTGCCCTCAGGGTAATCTTAATCTAATCGTGAGACAAGACAGGCAAACAAATATCTCTAATATAAGACAATATGTGGTAAGTTAGATAAGGTCATACTAGCTGCTTTAACAAACAAATCCCAAAATTCCAGTGGCTTCACACGTTTATTTCTGCTCATATAATAATCCAGTGCAGGTGTTGGCCTTCCATATGATGATTCAGGCACCCAAGTACCTCTGTAGTTCTAGCATCCTCTAGGGCCCCGAAATCATCTGTATCCAGCTGACAAAGGATAAGAGAGAGCAAGCAAAGAAGGCACACCTGCTTCTTTACTTCCTTGGCCCTGCTGCATCCCTTCCATTGGCAATAACTGGTCCCAAGGCCCCATCTAGATGCCAGAGTAGCTAGGAAATATAGTCTCTGGCTGGGCAGCCACTCCCGGGTGATAACTGTATGTAGTGGAAAAGTTTAACCCTGCTGAAACTAAAAAGGGAATTCACTGACTCATGTAACTAGAATTTATGAGAATAAGTCTTGCTTCAGGTATGGCTTGATCCCGGGTGCTCCAGCAATGAAATTAAGATTCAATCTCTGTATTTTTCACCTCTGATTAGCTCTGTATTAGATTCATTTTGAGACAGATTGTCTTCACAATATGGCAAAGATGTCCTCTCCCAGCTCCTGACTTACATAGTTTTTAGTACTTACTATCTTGGAAGGCTAGAGATCCATTTTAGAGACCCATTTTCTATCAAAGTCCATACCAATCCCTATAAAGAACTCTGATTGATCTGGTTTGTGCTACATGACCAACCTTGAATTGATCACTTTTTCTATGGTGATGAAGGGCTCTGATTGGCCAGGTCTGGCTCATGTGTCCACCCCCATGACAGGAAAGGAGAGGACCTCTGGATTGACAGTTCTACCAGAAGAACTTTTTATGAATTCATAAAATTCATATTTATTCATAAAATTTAAAGAGGATTTCTTTACCAGGATAGAGGGGGAAAGAATGTGGGCAGATAAAAATTTGTATCCACCTCAGGTCAATATTCTGAAACAGGAGGTGAGGACCCTGGCAAGATTAACTGGACTCTGTCTTTTAAACCCAAGTAAAATACAAAGATGTGACTTTCAAGATGTAGCAATTTACAAAGTAGACCATGAAATGGTTTTGAGGTTTGCAAGAGACAAAGACCATCTAGACTAATTCTAGAAATATTACTATAGTCTCTGGCTCAGAGAAAAGTCATTGCCTTTCTATGCAACCGTGGTCTCCAAAGTGAAGAATGGAAAAAAATCCTTTGGGGTGTGAGAAGAAAAATAATTTGTTTATAATTTATAGAATGTCCTTGATATAGTTAATTTTACAAAATCAGACCATCAAATAGTGGAATGTCTTCAATATAGATATGGTGAGTGATCCAGAAACTATTTTGTATTATACAGAGGTTCTTTGATTATCCCATGACAAAGTACTTAAGGAGTTGTAGAAGATGCATTAGACATTTTTCTTTTACTAAAAGTTAAATGTTCCAAGTGTGCGGACCTTTACTCTGAAGACAAAAGCCTCTCAGTAATGTGATACCTAGAATGTACTTTAAAAAGAATAAACATTTCATTAACACCTTCAAAGGAAATGTGATCGTTTAACAATAATGGAAAGGACATCTCATTTTCAAAAGAAACTTGCGCTGTGGAAAGATCTTCACCTTAAAAGCAATGTTTGGAAATATTTCCAACATTATGTGACTTTATGGCTGAAACGATGTGAGTCACCTATAAAAACAAAACACATATATTTGCACCCTCAGAAATTTGAAAACACAATAGAAAAAGATAACAAAAGACAAACTATTTGCAGAGAAACAAATGGTCCTTAAACATGTGAAAAATACTCTCACATTTAATAAAGTATTAAAATTAGAACTAGACTGAGATAGCATTTCTCATATATGCTGACAATCAAGTCTGTTAACTTGGTGTGGAGAAATAGGGACTCTCTTAAATTTCCAGTGGCTGTGCAAAATGTCACAACCCCCATGGAGGGCTGTTTGGCAATATCTAACAAAATTACATGTTTTTACTTTTTGATGCAGCGATTCAACTTCTAGGAATCCGCCTTGAAGAAATAAGTCCAACAATATGAAACACATGCACAAGGTTATTCATTGCAGCATTATGTGTAATAACAAAAAATTGGAAACAACCTAGCTATCCATTCACAGGAGACTGGTTGAATAAACTATGAGACATTCACACAGTGAGGTACATGAAACTATCAAAATAAAGAAAGGGAAGAAAATTTGCTTTCTTTGCAAAAAGAAGTACAGAAAGGATGGAAAGACTCGCCAGAAACTTATCCTAAACTAATAAAAACGGGGGAATGAGGTGGAGGAGATGGAGACAGGAGCAAGTCTTCTTCTCAAGTATACCTTTTTATATAGTGTTAACTTTTGAACTATACAAATGCTTTATTTAAAAAATAAAATTAAATCAAAAAGTATAAAACATAAACCTTTAAACACAGATAGAAACAAGAGCATAAATGTATATGAAACATAACCATACAGAGAAAATGATTAAAGTGTTTTTAACACAGTACTCTGACTGTACATCCTTAATTGGATATATTGCAAAGACAAAAAGAACCACAAAAGAAAACTTAGTAGGTTTCTTGTCTTTAGTAATATTGATTGTGATTTTGAAACTAATTTAGGTACAGTGTAGGATAGAGTAAATAAGCGTACATGTATGTATATATGTGGTTAGGCATCAATATTTTCAAAGTAAGAAAAAGAGATGCAAGAGAAAACTCTGCAATTAAAAAAAAAAATGAACTGAAAGCTGCTATGGAGAACAGTACGGAGGTTCCTCCAAAAACTAAACATAAAATTACCATATGATCAAGCAATCCCACTTCTGGGTATACACCCAAAAGTATTGAAAGCAGGATCTCTAAGAGATATTTGACACCCACGTTCATTGCAGCATTATTCACAGTAACAAAGAGCTGGAAGCAACCCAAATGTCCACCAGCAGATGGAAGGATTAAAAAAATGTGGTATATCCATACAATGGAATATTATTCAGCTTTAAAAAGAAGGAAATCCTGTAATATGCTACAAGATGGATGAACTTTGATGACATTATGCTGAATAAAATAACCCAGACACAAAAGGACAAATACTGTATGATTCTACTTATATGAGATATCTAGAGTAGTTGAAATCACAGAAATAGAAAGTAGAATGGTGGTTGCCAGGGGCTATGGAGAGGAGTCAATGGGGAGATGTTGTTGAATGGGTACCATAGAGTTTCAGTTTTGCAAGATGAAAAAGTTGCACAACCGAGATCCATTACACAACAATGTGAATATAGTTAACACAATTGAACTGTGCACTTAAAAATGGGTAAGAGGGTAAATTCTATATTATGTGTTTTTTATCACAATTAAAATGTTTTTAAAATGGAATGAGCTGGAAGTGCCACTACGAGCTCATAATTTTAAAAAGCATTTTTTCTAGCTCTGCCTATAGATAGTCCTAGAAGCAACGACACCCCAGGAGCGTGAACAGACTTAATGCACTTCTAAATTCAATTCCCCAATAAAAAGAACCAGGGCTCCTTTGAGAAACAGTGATTCCAGGTCTGAAGCAGAAAATGTGCAAGGTTGAGACTGAGACATCTTGTGCCACAGAGGGCAAGGAAGAGCTCAAAGACTAACAGGGACCTGTCACCTCACAAGCATGCAGGATCCAGTTCAAAGAAGCTCCCACTGGCCACATTTGCAACAATTTGAGTATTCAAAAGAATAATAACTGTAATTAATTGTAGCACACTGAATAAATTAAAACCCATTAGTCCATAGTGATACTTATTTCTGCAAAAAAAGACAAAAAAGAAAAAGGTGGATAATAGGAGAGCTCTTCTTTATAAAATGTCAGTTAATAAATTAAATACAAAATAAATGATGGATTTGAAAACCACTGTTTGGTAACTTCCAAAATAGTAGTTGATCAAGGCAAGGATCATTGATGAACACTAACACAATCAGGTGAAAGGTTGTTGTAGAAACGGATAGTGGCCCTGTAGAAGTGCACCTACGGGAAAGTACCTTTACAAAGGCAGGATCTGAAGGTCACCACCTTAAGCAAATGATCAAACTTAGGGGCACTAGTATAGGTGCAGTCAGACCTAACGTGCCTACCAATATGATGCAAATTGAACAATATTGCTTTCGAAATATTCTGCCGAGATATTTAATTTTAATCTAATCAAGCCTCTAGAGGCCTTACTTTTAGTTTGTAAGGAATATATGAGATTTCTACAGTTAAACAATACCAGGAGGAAACAACCAGACAAATTCAGAATCCAAGACATTCTACAGGACAACAGCCCTGGACTTTTACAAAAAGTAAATATGAAAAATATATGAGGCGAGGGAGACGTATTCTTTTCTTAACCTAGATTGCACATTAGTTAAAAAAAAAAAAAAAACAGCTATAAAAGACATTCTTGGGTCAAATGAGGAAATTTTAATATGGACTACTTTTTATATGATATTAGGAGATTATTGCCATTTTCCTTAGGTATGATGGTACAGTGATTATTTAAGAGAAGGTCTTTATACTTATGCAAGCTGAATATACAGGAGCAAGGCACTATGTTTGCAATTTACATCCAAATGATTAAAAACAAAACCAAATGTATCAACCTAATTTAACCAAAACCTTTACAAAATTGATGGTTGGAACTCAGTATTGAGCATCAGTATTTAGTAAACGTAGCCAACAGTACACTCTTTTCATTTGGATCTACATATTTTTGTGAAGTACCTTTCTGACTAGGACAGCCATTAAAACCAAGTACGAAAATACACTGAATTTAGAACCAGACCATTAAATCACTGTATCATAAACTATTAAACCAAGAATTTAAAGTAATGAACTTCATCCAGTGACATTACCCTCACTAAAATATAATTATGTATAACGTTTATAATAACATATGAGTGAGAACAAAAAGAATTTTTGTACCACTAAAAATAAAACGGACTATTTTCAGGTATTTTGTGTGTGTGTGTGAGGAAGACCAGCCCTGAGCTAACATCTGTTGCCAATCTTCCTCTTTTTTATTTTTGCTGAGGAAGACTGGCCCTGGGCTAACATCCGTGCCCATCTTCCTCTACTTTATATGGGACGCCGCCACGGCATGGCTTAACAAGTGATGCATCCGTCCGCGCCCAGGATCCGAACCTGAGAACCCAGGCCGCCGAAGCAGACCGCTCAAACTTAACTGCTATGCCACCAGGCCGGCCCCTATTTTCAGGTATTTTTATTTCAACTTTATCTCCTTTTTTATTTCTATTTGGAGAGTGTGCATTAGAATGTGCATAAACTGTTATTACACCAGCACATGTACATTCTAGAGAATCATTCCAATAAATACCCATCTAATCTAGTCATGATTTTTCTTTTCTTTTTTTTTATTTTTTATTTTTTATTTTTTTTGTGGGAAAGACCAGCCCTGAGCTAACATCTGTTGCCAATCTTTCCCTTTTTTGCTGAGGAAGACTGGCCCTGGGCTAACATCCATGCCCATCTTCCTCTACTTTATATTGGACACCGCCACGGCATGGCTGACAGGCAGTGCGTCGGCGGGCGCCCAGGATCCGAACTCGCGAACTCCTGGCTGCCAAGCACGAACTAAACTGCTGCGCCACCAGGCGGCCCCATGATTTTTATTTTCATTAAAGGTTTTGACTGGCTTGAGTGGTGCAATATGAGTCAATGTGTCAGGAATGCTCAGCCCTTTGTGTGAACAAATCTTGAAAATACAGAGTTTTGAGAAGGAACCTGTATCGGTTTCCTATGGCTGCTGTAACACAGTGCCACAAACTGGGTGGCTTAATGCAACAGAAACTTATTCCCTCCAAGTTCTGGAGGCTAGAAGTCCAAAATCAAGGTGTCAGCAGGAGTGGTTCCTTCTGAGGGCTCTGAGGGAAAATCTGTTCCAGGCCTCTCTCCTAGCTTCTGGTGATGGTGGGCAATCCTTGGCATTCCCTGGCTAGTAGATGCGTCACTCCAATCCCTGCCTCTGTCTTCACATGGCTTCTCCTTATGTGGCTGTGTCTTTTCTCTTCTTAGAAGGACACCAGTCATATTGGATTAAAGGCCCACCCTAACCCAGTATGACCACATCTTAATTGCATCTGCAATAAACCTATTTCCAAATAAGGTCACGATCTGAAGAACTAGAAGTTACAACTTCAACATATCTTTTTGGGGGACAAAATTCAACCCGTAAGATAACCTAACTGATATTTTTTCCATCTTGTTCTATGTGGTGATTGTCTCTTCTTCCATAATTTTTACATTGGCACATTTGGTAGAGAGAGATCAGAAGAGAAAGGAAGAAAAAAGTCCAATATGTCTGAAGACATATTTTGTGTCGTGATTCATTTTATAATATTTGAACTAGAAATAATTATTTTGAGACTGCTAGAATTGTTATGTCTTATCATGAAATAGATTTTTCCTTTTTCCAAATACCAGAAATAAGGACAATGAGTTCTATCCTTGCAGTTTCCTAATCCACGTTATAAAGCATGACTCTTTTTTATTAAATTTTCTGTAGTCTTTAAATTCTCAGCTTCACCCTTTAGCACTATTATAATTCTTGTTCTCTTCAAGTTATCCGATCCAACATGTACAGTGTCTCTTTAAAATGACTTTTCTGCAGATTATTACCTTCAAGGTCTGATTTATCTTCCTTCAAACTATGGATCCTACTTCCTTTGACATGATATGTTTCTACATTTCACTTCTAACCAATAAATCTTAAGACTCATCAGTGTGTGACCTGTTTAATTGATTGGATACATTGCAACTGCATCCCTAATAGATACATTAGGCTCAAGCTAAAAGGAGGGAATGTTTGGTTTGTTGTTCTTGCTTTTACTAAATACAGAAATGTGGGCATTGATTCCTATACCCCAGTCTGCTTCAAGTCATTCTCTGTTGTTTACCATGGTTTCAGTTTGATGGGCAGCAGGAAAATCCTACTTAGCACACAAATGTACAGAAGAAAACCTCTTCTGTAAGAATAAAGCCACTATAGTGGCTACTTAATAATATTAAGTAATAACAGCAGTACTCGTGGGGGAAATAGCGCAAAATAGCCTCTTATTGTTGGACAAAAAAAAAGCAATCACACTTTTTAAAGGCCAAATGATTTGGAAAAGCATGCTGTATTTATAAACTGTTAAATAAGCATTTATCCCATTTGTTGAAATTCCTCTTTTAAGGTATAAAGAATATTGTATTTAGAAAGTCCTATTTTCTACTCCCAAGGTAAGGGCACTGTGCCAATTCTACAACTACACATTACATTTTGAAGATTTCTGCTCACTAGTTCAAGTCTTCAGAAAATGTGTAAAGTGTAGCTTGTCTTAGAGCTGTTCTTATTCTCCCTTCTTCTTTCTTCTCTCCTCCTTTCATGCTCTTCTGCTCTCTTTAGCCCTCAAAATCTGTCCTCAGGAGATGACCTGATAAGCTCATTTACTCTGAGCTGGTGGTTCTCAAAAACACTGTGATCCCCAGACCAGCCCCATCAGCAACAGCTGGGAACTTGCTAGGAATGCACATTCTCAGGCCCCACTCAGATGGACTGAATCAGAAACTCTGGGGGTGGGGCCAAGCAGTCTGTGTTGTAACATGACCTCCAGGCTATTCTGATGCAGCCTGATGTTTAAGAACCACTGCACTTATCCATAAATGACTGATGGGTTTCTATATGCTAGTCACACCAGGAATACTTGCAATTTTTTTTAAAAAAGGGAAAGAACTGAATTTCTGATTAAGAGATTTTAGTCACTGGCTGTCTTAGTCTGTCTGGGCTGCTATAACAAACTATTATAGACTAGGTGACTTATAAACAACAGAAATTTATACTTCTAGAGGCTGGAAGTCTGAGACCAGGGAGCCAGCATGGTCGGGTTCTGGTGAGGGCCCTCTTTCAGGCTGCAGACTGCCAACTTCTCATTGTATCCTTACAAGGCAGAGAGCAGAGAGAGGAAGCAAGCTCTCCTGTGACTCTTAAAAGGGCACTAATGCCGTTCATGAGGGCTTCGCCCTCATGACCTCTTCTAATCCTAATTATCTCCCAAAGGCCCCACCTCCTAATAGTATCATGTTGAGGGGTAGAGTTTCAATGTATGAATTTGGAGGGGGGCTGGCTCACACATTTAGCCCGTAACACCAGCCAATCAGTGGGGAAGGCAAAGTTTAAAAAATCTTCTTACTGATTCCCATCTCTAAGGTCTCAGCTCTGCCTAACATATGCAAATTGTTCATTCATTCAGTCAGTCAGTCATCAAATAGTTATTTAAGAATTCAGCCAGACACTATGCTACTTCCTAGGAACATAAGGACTCAGCCCTTGCCCTAAAGACATATCTCATTTAGTGGCAGAAATTGGCAATTAGATAATCAGAATGTGAAAACATGAGTACACTTATGGAGGTATACAGAAGGTGCTATGCACACCTCCTAACACCATCACATTGGAGGGTATGGTTTCAATATATGACTTTGTGGGGGACACAAACATTTAGTCCGTAACACCAGCCAATCAGTGGAGAAGGTAAAGTTTACCTACATCAGGGATGATCAGGGGTGGAATGAATTGAAGGCCAACGACAGCAACACTTTGGTGACAGCCCTGCTGCCTACCTGGCTACATGAGAGTTGCCCATCTCTAGAATTCCTGACTGGTTTTGCCAGGGTCCCTGGGTCTAGAGATCCTGAAATCAGCAAACTTCACATGAAATTTTATGATGCTTTTTATGGTTCATTTTGATGGAGTGGTAGGGATTATCCCAGATAATCTAGAAGAGCAGTTCTCAAAGTAATGAAGATTGTTTAGGCTCAAAGACAGGACTTATCTTAAAAATACTATTCTTTTTACTTGGCTGCCTGTGTGGTATTGTTTTTATAATTTGTACATATCACACTAGAGCTCCACTAATTTCTGTCAGAGAGCTAGATTTGTCTTTTGTGCCATTAGAATTAACGTTTTAATGGCAAGAGTAAACTCTCCGGGCCCATATACCATTTCACTGCAGCAGTAAAATTAATTAGGAGCATTTTCTATGCTGAGTATGGCTGATTTAATCTTGAGACCCTGATTCTATAATATACAAATTTTGGAGGAAACATTCGTCCAGAATGTATAACTGTTCCCCCATTCATGGATTTTTTTAAAAAACAGGTTTAATAAATAAAACGATATTTAAAATGTTTTAAAGTATCTGTTATTATCAACTTTCATTAAATTTATGGTGTCTTAAGCTTCCTTGCGGATTATAAACATTAAATGAATCCTATCAACCTTTGTATTCACCTTGAGGTCCTTTTAAATATAAACATTTCTTTTTACTTAAAAACTTATTCATTTCAATAGAGACAAATAAATATAGCAATTATGATTAACACTCATTCAACAAATGTTTGAAGGCTTCCTGTGTGTACTTACTGTATTCCATGTTCTGTCCATGAACTCAGGCACCATCTCTCTTTTGTTTCCTGCTGTTGAATAAATAAATGACTTGATGAAGGAACAAAGACTCCAAGCCAGCGGGATATAAAGATAAATGCCGAGTGGTCCTTGCCCTCAAAAGGTGTATAATCTTATTATGAAGTAGATAAAACATGGCTCATTAACTGCAAAGTAATCATTGATATGTACCATAAGAGGAAAACAGATCATTTCTATTGGATTGCGGAGGAGTGACAGGTTACATTAGGCTAAGGAATCAGAAAAGTCTTCCTGGAGAAGATGAGTTTGCATTTGGACTTGAAGAATGTGAATATGTAGAAGTCGGAGGGGGGCATTTTGGGCAGCGGAAACAGTTTAGACAAAGAAACTGAAGCAGGAAATGCAGAATATGTGTGGAATGTGGGCTGTTGAAAAGGGAAAAATGAGAAATAAAACAGAAAGAGGTGGTTGCAGCCAAGCAAAGTACTTTAGAATGCTTTCAATCATCAGCAGGAAGCAGGTGAAGTTATCTGACCAGAAAATGGGAACTATTACAATAACCTGATGAGAGATAATGGCCCAGACTAGAATGAAAATGGGAAAGGAAAAAGACAAAACAAAAAAAAAGACTGATTGTATTAATCTTTCTCTGATGAAGATTTCTCAAGGTCCTCATGTCCCTAAATTCTCAACTAGCTTTCTATTAGAGCCAGTTTTCTGAAGTTTAAATGTATAGAGAACACTCCAACCAAATGCATGCACATCTCCTAGGCGGAGTTTTGACCCCCAAACTCCTTCCCTGGTGTCAGGAATGGGCCATTTGTGACTCTTAAAAGGCTTAGTTTTGTCCCTAAGAGAATCTATCTCACCCTAGCCCTCTAGATCTTTCCACTTCATCTGTGAGAAGCACAAAATGGCAAAGAAAAATCCCTCCTTTCTACAGCCTCCTTTCTATTTCCTTCTCTCCTGCCCCTGTGCCCCACCCAAACCAGAATCAGCCCAATGTACCACAGAAAAGCTGTCAAGTCCCAAGGAAAATTAGAAGGTGAGCCTTCTAGGTGGGCCAGTTAGGGGAAGAAAGGGTTATCTATCAAGGAGAGAGAGAGAGAGTGGATCCCAAAGAAGACAGAGCTTTTACTATGCCCTTCACTCCTCCTAGGAAAAGCACCACCCCCTACTAATCTTACTAAAGAGTTTGGAGCAATGGTGAAAATTATGGGATATTGATGCCACTTTCACTGGATTTGAATCCTGTTTCTGACACTTATATGTGACTTAGGACAAAATACTTAAAGCTCTGTCTGCCTTAGTTTCTCCATCTTTAAAATGGGGACTATAATAATATACGAAGCTTGGTGTCATTGTTATCGTTAAACAAGACAATATTGGTAACATGTTTAGAACGGTACTTAGCCCTATCCTTGCTTACTTGATGTGAGCTGTTGTTTTTTTAACTGTGAGTCTTTAACCCATGTCAGGAGCTACTGCTTCTTGGAAAGGGGTAGGGGTGAGAGACCTGAGCACCACTGAAAATTAGAACATATGCCTTTTAAAAAGTTTATTGGTACAGAATTATAATTAATAAAGGAATGGTGGGTGGACATGGGGGAAAAGAAAAAATTATATCAAGATATCACACCTGGAAATCTAAAGAGACAGAAAGTTGGACATCAGGAGAAGGAGCAGGTATTACAGCATGTGTGTTGTTCACTTTTAGGTTCATGATGCCATACTAAGTACCACTGGCAAATTACAGATAATGAGCACAGCTACCAAGTATATCAGTCAGTTTAGGTGACATTGTGTTGCAGTAACAAACAATCACAAAATCTCACTGGCTCAAAACAACCAACGTTTATTTTTTCACTCAAACTACAGGTCTATTGACGTTCAGTTACACTCCATGATGTATTTACTCCAAGACTCAGATTGATCGATCAGTCCCTTCCTAAGACAGTTCTGATCTCATGGTAGAGAGAGAAGATGAGCATAGAATAGTACATGCTGGCTCATAACCATCTTCTTGGAAGAGACTTATACTTCATTGGCCAAAGCAAGTCACATGGCCAATTCTGGACTCAATGGAGCAAGGAACTCCCTCATGGAAAGCTCCCAGAGGGGCAGGCCAAAATATTTTTGACAGAAATGCAATTTACCACACCAGGACTTTATTGTCTATAATAAAAGAAAGAATAGATAAATCTAGTCTACTCTGGTATATGATTATGGCCTCTGTTTATGAGATAGGAGTCAGCAATAAAATGTTCTAAGATGGTTAAAAACTGGAAATAAACTTAGGTACATGACAGGAAAAAAAAACATAAGCAAACAATTGGTGAATAAGAGGTTACCTGAGCAGAATTGAAGTTGAGAAGCAAAGAATTGATGTAGATCTCAAAGGTCATATTATGCATTCAAGTTTGAGTGGGAACCAAGAGGTCGATGTCCCTGTTAATATAATGTCAGTAAAAGTTGAAGAAGAGATTAAGGATTGAGAAGAAGGTATGATAGTAAATGAAATGCCCAAAAAGTAAGTTTCTCTGAAGGCAGAGAGAATGGAAAACACAGGATGTGAGTGATGTGTGTGTGTGTGTATGAATAAGAGACAGAGGGAGAGAGGGAGAAAGGAGACGGAGAAAGAGCGAGGGAAACGGAAAAGAGATAGCATCATTTGGCAGTTCAGTTAGTAAGGGAAATAAAAAACAGTAGAGTTAAAAATCACAGAGAGGGGCTGACCCCATGGCCCAGTGGTTAAGTTCAGCACACTCTGCTTCAATGGCCTGGGGTTCATTGATTTGGGTCCCAGGCACAGACCTACATTCGTCAGCCATGCTGTGGTAGCAACCCACATACAAAATAGAGGAAGACTGGCAACAGATGTTAGCTCAGGGCTAATCTTCCTCATACACACACACACACACACACACACACACACACACACACACAAATCACAGGGAATTTGCAAGATTGGAGATAAAATGAATTGTTATTATAGCCAGTACATTTGGAAATGTTGACATATGGAGAAGATAGAAAGGTATCCCACTTAACTTTTCTTGAGATGGAGCTTCATAACAGGTCTATGGAACAGAAGCTGAGGTTAGAGAATGCTCTTCAAGACTAAATTCTTATGTACTTAATCCTACACCTTCCATTTGCATTTAATCACTTTCTCCCTTAAAATGTTAATATATTATTATCTATAAATGTATTTAACTTAAATTTGTTCTATGCCTCTAGAAACAGTAATTTTACACAAGTATGATAAAACATACCTGTTTGTGACACCCTAAGAAACTTTAAGGTAATCATTATCAAACAGAACTTTAAGAACTAAGAGTGTGTTCTGCTTCCCTGTATCATTCACAATTACAGTGCTTCACTCGTAAAAAGCAATCAGTTGAAAACTACTGAGTGAATAAAGGAATCATAGTTTTATTCCTGTTGTTTACTATTGGCTAGTCATTTGAATGACTGGTGACTCCAGCAATTCTATCTCTTTGAGCCTCAGGCCCCTCACACATTAAATGTAAGGTGGATTATCCAGGATCTTCTTTTCAGGACTGTTGAGAAATAAGAAACGTAAATGTCAAATAATTTGCATCCATAACATTCAATGACTTGTTTGGAAGTAAATTGATGCAGTGATATTTTAAGTGAATCTTCCGTGTTTTTTAAATGTTGGTGATTACTCTTTAAATAAAGATCTAAAACATAATCTTTCTAGAATCACACTAGATCTGTGTGATACAAAATGCTCCAATGAAAACTGAAAATTTTGAGCAATATCTAGATATTTTCATCTGCTCAGAAAACCACTACCACACACACAAAATAACTGGATGTTTAACCACAGGAAATCTGACTTCCAATTATATGTCCTGAAACTGATAGGTGAAATATAAAAGAAGTTCTTGAACTTGGCAGAACATTTCGGTTTTCATATAGGGCCTTGACATAATAAAAGTTTAACCATAGAAGGCAAAGATGCCCACTCTGGATTCTAAAGAAGTTATTTCTCCATGACTTAGCAAATATCATTTCCTGCATTCAAATAATGTATTTATTTCTTCATACTAGGCAAAATCAAAAAGACCAAAGCAATTCCATATTTTTAAACTGCAATTTCACACATGTATAGGAAAGCATAACTATTTCTGACAGTTTTAGAAGTTTTGAAAGCATCATTATCAAACAAAGCTCTAAGAAATGAGAAGAACGTTTTTGGTTTTAGTCTTTTGTTTCTGTATTTGTTGTTGTTTATCCAAATCACAGCAGTTAACTGAGAACAACATTTAACAAGGTCCCTAGCACATTCAAACATACGCTTTTGGAATATCGAACAACTTATATACACTCGCAGAAAGTAACAACCAAAGGCTAAGAAGAGCGGTGGTAAAGGGTTGCGGTTAAAATTAGACTCTCCACTTACATTAAAATTGTTAATTTTACCACAACATAATTTCCTGGCTATCAAAAGGTTAATTGACTTTCTTTTAACAAGATTCCTTAAATTATGTATGCATCACTAAAAATAGTAGTGATGTTCAATATATTTGGAAAATTATCATCTAACATGAACAAATCTGATAAGATGTTTAATGGATAGGAAGATGCCATCACCTATTGAACTATCAAATCAGAGACAGCCAAATGGGATTCTTTCTTGGACCTTTTAAATCGTTTAAATTCAAACGTTTTTGGTCATAGAGTTTAATATGCACAGCTTATGGTAGGTAGGAATATATTTAAAATGTTTAAGGCATTGAGTATACTGTATCACAAAGCCATTTTCTTCAAATGAATAATACAAAGCTTTCAACTTTGTTTAATTTGGCATGTAGACAAAAATACTGAGGGATAGCATAAGGCACTCTAACTATGATCCTTTCTCCACCCTTCAGGCCAGGCAAACTTGCAAACCATTCTGAGGCTCTTGGAACTAATTGTTCAGCAGCATAGATTCCACTTAATTAGAGAAAACTAGGAGGAAGCAGTAATCTAGAAACCACAATTTGATTGGAAGTAGGAACATCATTAATGGACACAATTCCCTTACTGCACGTTACTAAGGCATGGTAAAGCAAAGGGAGAGGAAGTGCTTCTGAAAGAGGAATCTCTGTGCTTCCTTTGAGAAAGGAAGCCAACGCAACATGAGTTTATTATAAAGTTTAGCAGCATATTACTCCTTTCCATCTTAAGTAGTATATTAGTTACAGAGTCATGATTTTCTCTTGGCTATCCTTTATGTTTTGTGTGAAGAAGTCTCCTGTGTGTCTGCTCTAGCTGTTTTTCAGTGTGTTCATTAAAAATGCTCTTTAGTGGTAAAGAACAAGCAATTTTGTTTGCCTAGAGGACTGACTTTCTACCCCTATCAGCTCTGGCTCTTTACTTTTTTCCTGCAGTATCTCCTGATAATGTGCTTGAAAGAAACCCCCAAATACCCTTGGTACTAGATTGTCTGTCTCGTCTAGCCAGAGATATGTGGTTTTTCAAGATAAACTATAACATAATAGCATTGTCAAATTTAAATCTCAGCTTGTGGAGTCTGGGGGCAAAATTATATCAAATCTGGGCATTATACAAGATGTTGGCAATGTATAAGATGTTATCTTGCTTCCATCTGGGAAGCAGTGTACAGGCTGGTGGGACTTGGGATAAATAACCAAATGACGGTTGGGCATGGAGGGTGAACGTGTGTGTGCAGAATCAACACAATCCGTGAACAAAGCTCTGCTCTCATCAACCGGTGTCTGTACCAGTGTTTCAATGCAAGTTGGTTAAAAACACTGTCAGGATTGATTCTCTAGGGACACATTCGTTCAAAGTGGTGTTTGCCAATAAATGTGCAGCTGTCAAGTTCTACAGTTTATTATTGGTTTTGATAGCACAAGAAATATTTACAGATAAAAAAAATCTTGGGGGAGAATGGGAAACACACAGGTGAAGCGAATGCTTTTATTCCTGTTGCTACCTTATTCGGTTATGAGTACATTATCGGAAAAATAGAAAAGCTCATTTCCTTATCTTCAAAATGGCACCCATGATAAAGCAGCCATATTACAGATCAGACAGCAGGACAAGAATGAGGGCAGAGGCTAAAGATGAAGGAAAGAAAATTGACACCATCAAAAGAGGAAAGAAGTAAAAGAAATGAGGAAAAGCTAAATAAAAACCCTGTTTCTGTTTGCCTTGGAAAACCACGTGAAATGGCGATAAGCCTGCAATTCAGTTTAAAGGCACAGGGCTGGAACAGACTGGCAAGTAGGTCTTGGACTAGAAGAATGGCAAGCTGAGAATTACTATCACCGTTCAGCTATTCGTTCAGAGAAGCCCTACAATTTATGTCTCAGAGGGATCCACACAATAGCTACCTGCAAGCTAACTAAGAGCTGGAAACCTATTCTGGTCTCTTTGATCATCATTCTTGAAATTAGAGGGAAAGGAGTATTCCTGGCAGTAGGTTTAACTTTTGTTTCCCCAGCTTGGGGGTCTCCAATGAAGAGGTGTTTGAGTTACAATGACGGTAAAGGGGAGCAAAATATACCACCCCAAAATATGCCTCTTTGACATTGATTATTTTAAGTTGGTTATTTTTAAGAAACAGCAGACACAAGAGAAGCTCTGAAAACTGAGTAGAAGTACCCTCCATAAGAAACATTCACATTTATAAGGGAAATCTCCACTCGTAATGGTGTCTCCCTTTGCACCAGGAAGAGAAGGATGACTCTGAATCTCTAGAAACTCATCAATGGAGAAGGCAAGGACTTATATCTGCATAACAACCTTACCCTCCTTTACAGTGCTTTCCTTGGTAACCTCCCAAAACTGGCGTCCGCCCACCCCCAACATCTTTTGTCTTTAGCTGGAGATGATAGTTAAGGTGGTGGCCTTGGCCATTTCAGGGAGTTACTCGGTTTTCCTGGATCTCTCCCATGTATACAGGAGGTATACATTTTATTAAACTTCTGTTTGTTTTTTTCCTGTTAATCTGTCTTTTTATTAGAGGAGTATCTCAGCCAAGAACCTAGAAGGGTAGAGGGAAAATTCTTTCTCCTCTCCAACAACAATCTCTGATGCTGAGCTCAATAAAAATTGCCAAAACCCCATCTCTTCGAGTCCTTCCATTACCACCTAGCAAAGTCCCTCAGTGACCTATGCCTTTTCAGAGATCAGCACTATAACTGTCCTGAGCAGCTGCTAGTGCTCATTTATCTGCTCCACCCCAATAAAGCCTCTGCTTCAATGATGTCAGCTGACCTTGGTATAATCTGGTCATTTGTCTTTGCCTCATTGTCATGACTCCTCCCATAATCATATGGCCCTTGTTACTATTAATTAGGGTCACCATACATCCTAGTTAGCCTGAGACAATCTGGGATTAATTCTATTGACCCAGCATAATTCTTTATAGTGCCCTCTTTCACTCTCAAAAGTGCTCCATCTTATTGGAGATGGGCTCTCTTCCATCAGTTTATCATTCATGTTTAATGAGAGTCCCAGATAGAAGAGTCTAACTCAGTTTCTTACTGCTCTTATAATTTTAGAATTCTTTTGTTTGTTTTGCTCTTTCAGATTCTTCCACCCCCTGATATAGCAGAAAGAGCATAGCTTTGGGAGCACAATTGATTTGTGTTCAAATCTCAGCTCTGGTACTTACTAGCTGAGTAGAGCAGGGCAAAATCTCAGTTTTCTCACCATAAAAGTGGGGGTAACAATATGACTTAGTTCATATGATTGCCTTGAGGATTAATCAAGCATAAAATAAGGATAAAACCTAGCACAGTATCTAACTTTGGGGAGAAGGAATTTTCCTCTACCCTTCAAAGGTTCTTTTGGCTGGTCTAATAATCAAATCAACATGAGACAGATTAACAGGAGAAAAATCAAATTCAATTTTGTATGTACAGGAACCCCACATACATGAAAGGGTCAGAAACAGAAAGGTAAAATGAGGTGTATATGTCATCTTGAGCTAAGGAATGGGAGAGGGGCCTAGGACTTCACGGGGGAGGAGGGTAATTCACAGGGTGATAAGAAAAGCAGATGTTTAGTAATTAGAGGTTTCCCCTGCCATACAGGTAGGTCATAAAAGTTATTTCTGGTAATAACTCTTATTATGGGCAAAACCCCCAATTTAAATTCTTTAAGGGAGAGGTAAAAGTTTCTCTTGAGCTCACAGGGTGCCAATTGCCTTCAGCTCAAAACAATACACATGCCAAAGTGGCACATCTTAGGGAGGCCTGTTCTGAACCCCTTCACTGACATATTGTAGAGAATGAATAAATGTTGGTGCCCCCTTTTCACTCCCTCCCTCTACAGCTAGAAATGTAAAACAGTTTCTCCAGGGTTTGTGTCAGAAAACATTTCACGTGATGACATTTCACGACTTACTCAAAATTCTCTCTTCTTACTGACAGTTTCTCCTACCAGATAGTGAATAAATTCCTTACCCACTGAATTATTCCCTGAGTGGTTAGAAGTGACCCCTACCCCGGCTCTCTGCCTATACTTCAGTTCCTAGTCTTAAATAGAACTATAAATTTCAAGGAGCCCATTTTTATCTCCCTAGAAAACCAATAGGAAGCTTAAACAAAAAGAGTTCTTAAGAGTCACCTGTTTTAGTTAGACCAGAGGTCAGCAAACTTTTTCTATAAAGGGCCAAATTGCAAATATTTTAGGCTTTGTAGGCCATAAAAATCTCTGTCACAACTACTCATCTCTGCCATTGTAGCACAAAAGCAGACACAGATGGTTCATAAATGAATGAGCATAGCTGTGTTCTAATGACACTTCATTTATGGACACCGAAATTTGAATTTCACATAATTTGCATGTGTCACGAAAAAATACTCTTCTTTTGTTTTTTTTCAATCATTTAAAAATGAATAAAACCATTCTTAGCTCTTAGCAATACAAAAATAGGCAGTAAGCTGGATTTTGCCCATGAGTTATAGATTGCCAATCACTGCATTTGCCTCTTCTGGTTATAAATGGCAGGAAACCAAGCTCAGACCAACTTAGTCAAAAAAGAATTTATTGGTTCACTTAATCAAAAGTCCAGGAACATATGCATCAGGTACAGCTTGATCCAGGGGTTCCAAACAATGTCACCAGACTCTGTTTCTCAGTTTCTCAATCCTCCTCTCCTTCATGTTGACTTCATTCTCATGTCCTGATTGTATAAAGATGGCTGCCCACATTTTCAGGGATTTTTCTTCTATGTTCAAATCTAGCAGAAAAGAAAGTGAGCATTCCTCTTTCTTAAAATGTTAACAAAATACTGAGCCTGGTAATCAGTACTTGAACTGGGTCATATGTCCATCTGTAATCCAATCACTGTGACCAGAGGCACGGGATGTCCTGACTGGCTTAGGCCAATAACATTGCTGTCCCTGGGGCTTGGGTGAGGTCAATGCCAACCAAACTATACAGAATATCAAGGATTCCCCAAGGCTATTTTAAGACACTGCTACCAAAGAATAGGAAAAGAGTAGGGGTGGTGGTGGGGTATGTGATAAAATGTAACAAATGTGTACTACATATCATGGAACACGCCTGACTTTCAACGGCATTCAAGTTTGGCCCTTCTTGATTCCCTCAAAAAAAGATCAACTTAAGGGGCCGCCTGGTGGCACTGTGGTTGAGTTTGTGCATTCTGCTTTGGCGGCCGGGGGTTCGCTGGTTTGGATCCTGGGTACGGACCTACTCACCGCTCATCAAGCCATGCTGAGGCAGCGTCCCACACAGAAGAAATAGAAGGACCTACCTCTGGTATATGCAACTATGTCCTGGGGCTTTGGGGAGAAAAAAGAAAAAGAGGAAGAATGGCAACAGATGTTAGCTCAGGGCCAATCTTCCTAAAAGAAATTTGAAGAAAAAGAAACAAATACTTTGGAAATAGAATCAGTTCAGTGGCATAAGGTTGAATCTTCAGGGAAGGCCATTATATATGTATGTATGTATCTGATGAATAAATAGGCCTCAGTTTTCCACTATAACATGAAGAGGTTAAATTAGACCATGGCAAACTTTTTCTGTATAGGACCAGTAGAAAGTATGTTAGGCTTTGTGGGCCACATACTTAGTCACATATTTTTCTTCTTTTTCCTTATTTTTCCCTTTTACAACCCTTTTAAAATATAAAAACCATCCTTAGCTCAAGGGCCGTATAAAAGTATAGGCCAGGTTTGGCCTACAGGCCATAGTTTGCCTACCTCTGAATTAGATGATCATTACGACCCCTTCCAGCTCTGCTAATCGGTGGTTCTAGGCTTAGATCTTTAGCAGCTGATTCCTACTGCCTCTGTCCAGGAAGGTCTCATCCTTTCATGCGAGTATTCAAATGCCAATGTCACTATTATCCCCTGCCCCAGGAAGTGTGATGAAAATATCTAAATGGTCCTTTGCTCACCTGCATCATTTTTGGCCCTCGAATACCCAGGTAGCTGTATTTTATTGTTCCCACAAGTTACTCTCCTCTTGTGGTTTTCTTTCTTTCTTGTGGGAAGGACCTTCTGCCAGGCCAGAGGCAAGAGGTGGCAGCTAAGAATTACCTTTCTAAAATACAAATATGATAATATCACTCTCCTGTTTAAAAGCCCTCAGTGACTGCCACCACCTACAAGGCAGAGGCTATACGACAGTCCCGCATTATTTGCAGTTTTGCCTTCCACGGCTTCGGTTATACTTGGTCAACCGTGGTCCAAAAATATTAAATGGAAAATCCCAGAAATAAACAATTCATAAGTTTTAAGTTGCATGCCATTCTGAGTAGTGTGATGAAATCTTGAACCATGCCACTCTGTCCCACCGGGGACACGAATCATCCCTTTGTCCTGTGTATCCACACTGCATACATCACCCGCCTGTAGTCACTTAGTAGCCATCTTAGTTATCAGATCCACTGTTGTGGCATCACAGTGCTGTGCTTGAGTAACCCTTCTTTTACTTAATAATGGCCCCAAACCACAAGAGTTGTGATGCTGGCAACTTCGATATTCTCCTACTGTGCCTAATTTATAAATTAAACTTTATCACAGGTGTGTATGTACAGGAAAAAGCATAGTGTGTATAGGGTTCAGTACTAGCCATGGTTTCAGGTATCTGCTGAGAGTCTAGGCACATATCCCTCACAGGTAAGGGGGGACTACTGTACTTCTTAAGCTTGGCATTCAAGGACCATCATACTCTAACTCCACCTCGCTTTTCAGCATTACCTCTCCTGATTCTCTTCAGATGCTTTGTTCACTCCCTACCCAGGTCTATTCACATCCTCCCAAATTGCCGTGCCTTGGATGCTTTACCCTTTTGCATAGTAGTAGACCACTCACTTTGCCTATGAAGGAGTTCAGAACATGCTACCCCCAAATATGGCACCTTGGTGCATTGAATATTTTAAGCTGAAGGAATTTGAGAAATGGCAAGTGCAGGAAGGACTATCTGACCTCCCCCTTCTCCCCTGAAGTGGGTCACAAGATGCTCACAGAATGAGGGGCCTTACCTATACCTGGAGGAAAGGAGAATCCTTATCTTGGAAGATGGAGGGACTCCAAGAGGAATCTGAACAAACAGGCCTGGCTAAGTTTCCCCTACTTTACTACCCTTACCTTATACCCTTTTGTGCCACCACGTTTTTCTATAACTTTCCACTTTTCATCAAATCTAGTATAAAAATGCTTAGGTTTAACTGTTTCTTTGGGTCTTCATTTCCTTATGAAGGCTCCCGTATCACATAAAACTTATATTAAATAAATTTGGTTGCTTTTCTCCTGTTGATCTGTCTTTGTCAGTTTAGTTTTCAGGTCCAGCCAGGGACTAAGAGGGGCAAGGAAGAATTTTTCCTCCCCTACACCTACAGCATGCTTCCTTTTTATCAAACACTTGAGATCTTTCTTTCATAGGCCATATCCTCTTTGAAGACTTCATTGCCCCCACCCCCGGGAAGAATTTACTCCCTCTGTGTGCTCCTTTATGATCACCTTCCTACTTAGTTATACAATGAAATCATACCTTACATGGAGAGTGAGGTTCTTAAGATATGGGGGAAAAAAGAACAAGAAACCTCACATAGTTTCAAATTAACCTTGAAAGTAACTGTCTTAAGAGGGTCATCCCTTAAGTAATGTAGGTAAAACAGTTGCCTTGTACGTAGGGACTAAGTCGTATAAAAAATATAAACCATAAACCTGAGAATCACAGGCAGCAGAGGGACATGTTCATACTGTGAGAGGTAAGTGGGAGCTGAGACTGAGGGAATTGCAGTTTCCTGTCTTCCACTATCACGCTGCTACTTGTAGGGCGTTGCTCACTAAATGGATTGGGGGCAAGCCAAATTCTCTCTCTCCATTTATCTAGTTAAGTAGGATTCCTTTAAATGCGCACTCTGTGGTCGGCTTTCTCCTTCCAACTTGACATAAGGTTCTTGTGGGCAGAAATCACGTCGTCTTCACTTTGGGTCCAGTACTTATTCACTATGGCATCTCATAGGTACTCATAGGTGGAGCATTATAGATGTTCGTTAAATGTGAAATTGGATTGAATTTCATGTTCTTTTAGTGTTTTCTTCTTATTTCTTTTACTGCTTAACAAATTAATTGAAAATAATTTGCTAATGGCGTGGCGGACAATCTTGAGTAGATAAAAGGACATTCAGGTCAGTAGGCCTTTCCAAAGAAGCCCAGGGACAGTTCAGTTTTGCAAAATGTAAATGACATAATGCTGCTTTCCTTCCAACCACAGGCCACATCAAATGATTAGATGAGGAATTAGATGAGACCAAAGTGAATTCATTTTAATTTGTCAATGAGTTCATGATTGCAGTCAAGCACTAAAACTGCTGAATATTCTTACACTTCCTGGCAGTCCAATAACAAAGCTTTGTAAATATTTTGAGCCTCATTTTTTAAAAATTCATCCAGATATTCATGTTACTCTTCTAATGAAATTAACCCCAACTAGATAAAACTTTTGATAGTTTCTCTATACCTTTCCAGATAGCAGAAGAACTAGAAGGTTATTTTTTCTTCTAGTACTAAAATGAAGTACTTTCTGATACGGAATCATCTACTAAACTTCTCAGAGAAGGAATTGCATGTTGATATTTTTAAGTAGGGCAAAGTATTCTGTCCTCTTACCTATTTTAAGTGCTTTGACTTCAAAAACACCCCAAGGGATTCAGGAGATGGAGACTCTATCATGTTTCTATGATTCTTGGCCAGCTGGTTATACTTGAGAATGTATTTTGGCTGCCAAAGAATATTCTCCCATAAACAATGTTCAAAAACAGTTTAATAATTAAAGCACTAAATATTAAATAAATAGATGAATATGTATGAAAGATATAAATATATAAACATGACTTAATAATTAATTCCTAGTATTTTCAGTTGGTTTCTCCCTTGTGCAACTCAATCAGAGGGATGCGATAGATCTGAGTCAAAGCTCATATAACAAACTAAAGGACTCCTTTCATGCGTAGCCTAGAAATTGACTTAGCTTTGCCTATATCCCCACTCTTCTATTTCTAATCCTGTTGGACTAGTAGACTGTGTGACAAACGATGAGTCAGTTAACATTTGTTCTGTGATCAAGTCTCACATAACTGCAGGTGTTATGGCTTTCTCAGTCTAAGGTCACTCAGCAAGTAGATGAAGAGAAGGGATGCAAACCCAGGTTCCTCTGATTACAAAGCCTGACCTCTTAGATGCACTATACTGTCTTCCCATGTAGCCTATCTCCCTTTGTTTCCTGGTTCTCTAAGGTAGAGTCAAGCCTAAATAGAAAGCATGATGATTCTAATCTGCCATGATATATAAAGATAACATACAAGTGACTGTTTTGATCCCTGTCTGTTCTGGAATTAGGTCAATGAGTCACAGGGAATTGGACTGACAAATAGTCTTTCACATTTGACTAAGCTGCATGTACTAGCCGATGTAGGCAATAAAAGGATGATGTTAAGACATATTTTTGTTTCCCCTTTGTTAAGGATTTGACAGACTAGCATCCAAATAGACAGAATACAGAGCAAAAGCATGGAGTAGTAAGTGCCTAAGAAATGTAAAATCATAATGATGGAATGCTTCATGCACAGTTCAAAGGCAAAGGCATGTTAGAAGGTTCGTAGGGAGAATTAGCACCTAAAAAGGCATTGCGAAAAGGAAAAGTGTTTCTTTTGAATGCTTTTGGAGTTTGTGATAAGAAAAGCTGAGGAACAAGTTACCATGACTCTTCCTTTCTGTGACAGGGAACACATACTCTCATTCCAAGAATAGCAAGGAGTGGATCATCTTTTGCCAGTGCTTCAGGGATCTCCCTAGACCTATTGTTTAACCCAGTGGTTAGAGAATCTGCTTCATTGCTATTTAAGTCCATTTCCTACAGAGCCACTCTATAGAAAAATGGGTCTACCAAATGCAAACCTTGTTTTCCTTTTCTACACACAATCACATCAGAGAATTCTATTAACTGTCAGAGAAAACAAAATGACTATGCTGATTGCGCTGTAGTTTTCAGACACAAACGTAGTGTTCAAATCTGCAGGCCCTGATGATTTTTATTCCAAGATTCTATAAAAATTGGGTCAAAGTTATTGTGAGACCACACCAGGGATATATTTATATATTTTCCCCAAGAGGAAAGTGACAATACTAGAAATGATAGGCATCTCAGCTTAGCTTAACTTTACCTATATATACAAAAAAATTTTTTGAAAATGTGTCCCCAAATCTATTTGCAGGCAAATTGAATGGAAAAAGAAGTTAACTAATGCCATGGTAACTTTTTGAAAACCAAATGCTATCAGAGCAAACTTATCTCTTTCTGCAGCAGACCCAGTAGACTGAAGTAGGGACTTGTTTGCAGACTCAATTCCTCCCTGCTGACACAATCATCATTGAAATGGGAAAGTGTGGTATGAACCACATAGCTACTAAACTGGACCACAGTTGGCTGAAGCATGATATTTAGAAAGTGTCATCAAACTAGATAATATAACAATTAGGGATTCAAAGCTTCCAGTCCCAGAATTTTAGAAAAATGACTTCTGAGATTTTTTAACACCATCGCTACTAGTCAAGCTGGAAATTAAAAGATTATACCTATGCTTTCTATTAGGTCAGAACTTTGACACGCATAAACAAAAATAATCAAAGAATAATAGAGAGGAATGGATAAGCAAAACAAACGGACTTTCAGATTTTGTGCCTTGCATTGAACGGAAATTCAACAGACATTTGCTGACAGATTTAATTTCTGTATTTTTTTTGTGATAGCCTTCAATTCATTCGTTTCACATATATTTAGAGAGGGCTTACTATGCACCAAACACTATTCTAGGTGCTGGGGATCCAGAGTTATCTATTAGAAAGTGGAATTTGTCTTCATTAGTTTTTTTCTCCATCTCTTTGATGTTAGATGTTGCAGGACTTTGCTAATATCTTTACGTAGTATTATTTCTAGTTTGTTATTCAAGTCCTAAAAACCCAGAACACAGACAAAAATCAATTATTTCTAGTATTCAACCTTAAGATAGCCACTGGGATTATTTATTGACATTGATATATCTGAAGATGTTTAAAAATTATTTTGGACTGAATAATTCTTGGTATTTTTAGCTGAGCCAGTACTATACCTTCAGCCTATGATAAACTTATATCATATCAGGTGCGTACAAAGATGTCAAAGATTCCTTCCAATCCTGTTGCCATTTCTACATGATACATGTAGCACTTTCCAAGTATACTAAATTGTTTGACCCCAAATCATGGTCTTTTCTTACTCCTTTTCTCTTGCCTCCTGGGCAAGTCAGAGGCTGAGAGAAGTATTCATTTAAGATCTCAAATACAGACAATACATTTTATGGAGTATAACATGGCCTCAAACATATCCATGGATCTGTAGACTCATCCCTAGAGATGTTTTCCTGCTCAGAGACAGAAAAGAGGTCCTCAGACTGAGGGTGACCAGGCATCCCAGATCACCCAGGACTGTCCCACTTTTAGCACTGAAAGTCCCAAGTGTCAGGAAACCTTTCAATCCCAGGCAAAACAGGACAGTCGGTCATACTAAACTTCACTTAGTCTTATCTTGCCAAAAATTTTTTGTCAGAGTATGAGATAGGACTTCACAGGTTAGGACCACATTTTCCCATTAGTGTGCTAGCTGGATTTACTGGGATGGCAGGAGGGAGGGAGGCGATCTCACTCTGATAATTTATTTTTGTAATTGCCCTAATCACCCTTATCAATGAGTTTGAGTGTCTTTTAGTGTATACATACCATTATTATAGTCATTGTAAACTCTTTTTTCAATTCTTGTATATAGGCCAGTTCACAACAAATTTACAGTTGAAATCTTTTCATGGAAAGTTCCGTTTTGCCATTAAGAACCTGATTTCTGCAATTTAGGATCTATTTTAATTCTTCATAAATCACACACACATACAGTTATGTAACTATAATATATATATGAGGTAGGTTTCATATATTTATCTAGTATATATATTCATTTATAGTATCAATCAACTCTTCTTTACATTTTCACCTGCTTTTTCATGGGGTAAAAGAAAATATGGGGAGCTGTCCACTAGACCAAGTGGAAAACCTAATCAAAATTGGAAGTTTGGTACACACCTGGACATTGATAGCAAGGCATTTCCAGGTCAAATGTGTCTGCTTCTAAGTGAACAAAACCTTAGACTTTGTCCCAGCATTGATTAACAGGAGGAGTTAGAAATAGAATGGATTTTTGTCTTCTACGTAACTAACAGCAAAAAGTTTTTGAGTGTTTTTATGGCAGAATGCCATGCTTAGAAACTAGGGTGTCCTAAAGGCCCTATTAACTGATAATTGATTTTTCAAAGTTATGAACCACTCTGAAAGTTCTTCAATCCACCATTTCCCAGCAACTGATGACATCGGAGATCCACCAGGCACAGAAGCTTCCTGTGTAGAATATTGTGGCATAGTTGCAGAGCCAGATTAACTCTACTGGTACTTATAGCCTTGACTTTCACAGTGATCATGGGAAATCAAGGAAAACTAGGCTCTGTTTAGAGAAATGTCTTAATACTTTATCATATTCTCAGTGTGCTCTAACTCTCAGGACACAGCAAAGAAAAAAAGGATGACCAATGGTCAAGACACCAAATATATTTGACTTATCCTTAAAAAAAGTTTTTGGCAAAAGTATAAGTGCAGCAATAACGAAGAGTTCATTTTGTTCCTTTTATAAATTCTCTTCACATTAGCTTACTTTCAGAATCCTAGAATTCAAAGTCAACATCAGTGTTAAAGAAACGTGAAAGAAATTTCGAGCAAAATTTTGAAGCAGCTTGGGAGCCAAGAGAACCAAAGAAAGTCTATTTCACTCTAGGAACTTTACAGGTAAAATGTAATTTATTGACTTGAGATGCATTCGAACAATTCCATTGTTACCTTGACCTACAAATGCAGAGAAACGCTGAAGGCTGGTGGGGTGAGGGGTGTGGGGGTCAGTATTGTAGGAATTACACCATGTATCTACTATACATACCCGTGATCTCAAAACGGATTACTGAACTACTGGCAGGTAATAGAAAATTCTACTTTTTGTCCAAAACTTTAAAAATCTGCTAACTTAAATAGCATCTACCTCCAAGTTTTAGACAGATGACCAGGACACTTTATTAGTACATTTACCAATCACCATAAATTAACCAGAATACCAGGTACAAGAACAAATTAAAAGGACAACTTTAACAACTTAATGATCCATTCATATGTCTAATTTTGATGACACATCATTATACAAGAAGTAAAATTGAGCTGCTTCATTTCAGATTGCATTTATACCTCTGAAATTTGTAAGCATTACCTTCAGTTGCCACACTGAAATCATTAAAAGAGTTCTAAAAATCAATGAGACTATTTGATTTGTATATCAACCTACTCTGTAGTGGAAGAAAGATAATATTCGGTAATCTCAAAATTCTTTAAATCAGTTGATTTAAAGGTAGTCAAACTATATCTTAGCAACCTATGGTTGGGTCTTCAAAAATTTTTATCAGACTGAAAAACTTTCATTTGCACTTCCATTGTTGCTCATTTTTGCTTTAATATGGGTAATCTCAAAGGTTTCTTATCTTCCATAATAAATCATTATGGATTTATTCTCTACAATTTATTAAAATTCTTCTTGAACCTATTTATGTTTTGGAGTTAATCATTTATCATTCTAATTACTTTGGTAGATTTACTACCTGCTTCATGAAAAGATCTTCATTTGCTCTTAAATTAGCTCTCTTTAACTGCAATATTGCCCATGGCTCTAATTTTTACGGGATTTGTTTCAACAAGCCCAAATTCACCAACCTGTATATTTCATGATGTTAAAAACTGTGGCCATGCCCTTATATTCAGAAGCTTTTGTTTTGGTAAACACAGCCAAAATGTAGTATAACTTTTAAATTCTGCATGATGCTTCTTAGGCCCAGAGTAATAAGATGGTTGTTTTTAGCAATATCTTCTCACATCGGGATGGAGAAGTGAAGAAGGGTTGTGAGCATGGACACCAAATCAGTTTTGCTGCCAAGAATAGGATCTGAGCTTAGATGTTCAATCTAAAGCAGACAAATTCTCAAGCATGGATCTTTCTGGCTGTGTCAGAATCATTGAGGATTGAGAGTGCTGGAGAAAATACAGATTCCATGCACACAACACCAAAGATTCTGATTCAATAAGTCTGGGGTGAAGTCCAGAAATTCTTATCTTTAATGCACTCATATTAATTCTGATGGTCATCCAAGAGTGGGAAACCATGGGTATAATGTATCACCAGTGTCAACTGAAATACAGTAAGGGGGGATGGTGCTGTGCTATTTTCCAGGACAGTCCCAACTATATTGTCTCTAGCATGCAGAACCATTCTCTGAGAGGTTAAAAATAATTGAATAACATTATTGTGCTTTTACTGATCTTTCACATAATGCTTTAAGATATGTAATGTACAGCATGAGTTATATCTAGCCTTTCAAAGAGTGGATCCCATTTTTTACAGAAGATTAATCTTTTGCATTGGAAGCTGCCTTGTAATACATATCTCAGTATTTTATTTTCATGAAATGTCTGTGTCAGCCGAAGACATGTAAATCAGCACATACTGTGTTTCAGTACAGCTGAATTAGAAACAAATTAAGGGCTGGAATCACGGAAGTGATGGCCTAGTCTTCGGTGTAGCTCCACCATGCCATACCTCCAGCTGTTGTGTATCCAAGCTACGAGAGGAACATTTAAGTCTGATCTTGGGAGAGCTTCAAAAAGCTTAAGAAAGCATTCGCCCAAATAATGTAGTTTGGTTTTAACTTGTTGTGTAGGGTGTGTGTGTGTGTGTTAAGGGAGAGCGGAGTAGAAAAAGAGAGAGGGAAAGAGACTCAGAATGGAGCACTGTAAAATTTTCTTTGAGCCAACATCCTGAATAACAATGAATGAAGAACAGCATAATTCATTGGTGAAATCAAGTTTTATTTAATTCAGTTATGTACCCATGACCCATGCTTTTGAATTTTTGTTTGTTTTTAAAAGGTTGTGATTATCAATGCACTGATTTTTAACTTATCAGAAAAAAACTATTGTGTTATAGAATTGATGATCTCGTTGGGAAAAACCTCCCTTGACAACATAAGCTAAGAGGGTGTGAAGCCGCCAGGCCAGTGCATGTTGTCATTGTTGTTACAAAAGAGAAAACTGTTCTTTCAGCTGTAGCAATAGTGCATAACAGCAACTGCTTCCTGCGAGATTGTTCCAAGCTCATTTCCATAAAGAAGGGTTCTATTCTACTCGCATCCTGCTTATATTCCAACTCCATCTACATTCTACTCCAGGCTTTGGTGTGTTTCTCCCCCCAACAATTTGGCCATTTAATGCCTGTACAGGCCTATAATTGTGCTGATGTCATCTAGCCAATCAATCATAGAACTATTTATTAGGATATTTGCAATCAGGGATTGTCAAAGTGAACTACATTCATTTCACTGCTAAATATTAAATGATGGCAAACTCTTATTGTAATGATGGTATTAAAGTGAATGGTGTGCAATTATATTTTTTTCTCATCGTTATGTTATTTTTACTAGAGAACATAGTAAACAAGGGTTTTACTGAATTTGAAACTGGAGTGTGGCTGAAAGAAAGAGGGCAGGGGGATTGGTATTTCCATGTGAAAAGCCCCTTCCATTGCATTGATGGAAAACAAGTCACCAAACACTATATTTTAGCAAAACAAGAATGCATGAGCATATTTTCCATATATAGTGCAGTCTGTGACCATGTGTCCGTCAGCAGGAAAAATAGATGATTGTAGGTGCACTGAGTACTCCAACAGCAGCACAAGTCCCACAGTAACAGATTGCTAGTTATAACCAAAGAAAACTAATTCACAGGCTTACATATTTCCCTCCTGCAAAAAATGTGCTCTTTTCAAAATTAAGGTTAATATAATATTTTATCATTGAAAAACTACATCATAACCTCTCATAAATTTACCTTCTATAAAAGGTCATTAGTGGAAAGTGGAAAATTGAATAGCATTGATAAGAATAATTATATAGTGTTTTCTCCTGTTTTCCAAGCACCTAAAAGTCAAATGTTAATTAAAATAGTTAAATAAATAAGAGACAAATTTTAAAGTAAGTTAAATTTATCCTTTGTAGCTGTCCTTGCTTTGAATTCCTTCAAGATATACTAAGAGCTCTCGTATTAGAATCATTAAGGATAGTTTAAAGCAGATTTTCCCAGCAAGAGGTATTAACATTTTAGTAAAATTTTAATGGGGGATTTTTGCATGAGGCAAAACTGAAGAGAAAGAATGTTTAAAGATGAAACTATTAATTAACCAATAATTTTCTGTTGTTTCTCTCTTAGTCACGTTCTCTTTTTTCTAGATTCGGCAGTAAGGTCAAAATAACCCTTCACTTATCTCATTCTTTCAGTGTCCCAGTTTCTGGATGTGATTTCACTATAGAATGGAATAGAAGAAGATCACTTAGACTACGGAGAATATTTTATTTATCAAAATACACTCCGGCAAGAGCCAAATTCACAAGTACGGCTATGAAAATCTTGGCATTAAAAAAAGACTTTTAAATACATTCTGAAACATCTTCTGGCACCTCACAGTATGGCAGTGCTTCTTTAGTTCTGAAAATAATTTTATAAAATGATTGTATCTTAAGAATGCAGTTAAGAGTATCACAAATTTATTAGGCACCTATTTAGCCAGTAATGAATCAAATTCAATTTTCTCAAACACGAGAAATAAAACTTTGTAATTCCATAAAGGTAAACATCTTCTCAAGCAATATGTTTTTTCTAATCACATTTACTCAAATGAAAAATACATTATTAATTCTAAAATATTCATTAAGTTAAGCAACTGAAATATATTACAGGCCGGTGATCTGAACTGTAAGTAACAAAAAAGACTTTTGTCTAAATAAAACTATTTCTATTAAAAGATAATACAAATAAAAATATATTTATAATTTGTTCAGTATCTCTGGAGGGGCCTAAAAACTGGATGTGTGTACTGTTCAAGGAACAAAAATGCCCTTAATCACAGTACAGAGTTGGTTGAATGAAGACATCACTGCTGGCGCAAAAGGGGACAGACAGCATAGTGTGTACTACTGATGGAGACACTGAGATGTTGCTCTTGGAAACACCTACTGCCTCTAGGCCTCTAGAGACTGGGCATAGCTGCCATCACTTCACTCTTGCCAAAATGATTTCTACCCAGCTCCTTTTCTGCATCATTTGTTTCCTATTCAAAGACTAGGGGAGGGTCATTTGATTAGCAAAGTCTAAGTTATGTGCCCAAGTCCTGGCTACACTGAGGCTGGGAAAGCAGGTACCTGGACTTTTCAGCTTCTATACATGGGAGGTTAGCTTTGCCTCCTGTGGTGGAGGATTCCCCCAAAACGAAGGGAAGGTTAGATCCTGAGTGACCAAAACACAATGACAAATGGCCACCACAGTTGACTCCTTCAGCTACCTAACATCAGCATACAGTGTTCTTCCCATACCTTATTGTATCTAGCCTGACATAGCTCTTACTTTGTGTTAGGCATTTGTCTAAGCACTTCACATATAGCCATTTAATCCTCAAGAAATCCTACAAGGTAAGTACTACATGCTTCCCATTTTACCACTGAGAAAACTGAGACCAAAAAAAGATTAAATAACTTTCTCAAGGAACCAAACCACTGCATAATACCACATTCTTATGTTATACAACGTAATTGTTCCTTATACAACCAAAACTACACTATCGCTACAAAAGGTATGAAATGGACTGAAGGTCTATGTCTCCTCAAAATTCATATGTTGAAATTCTAACCTCCAAGGTGATGGCATTAGGAGGTGGGGCCTTGGGAGGGGATAGGTCACCAGAGCAAAGTCCTTATAAAAGAGGCCCAAGATAGTGCCCTTGCCCCTTCCATCATGTGAGGACACAGTGGGAAGACAGGCATCTGCAAACCAGGAAATAGGTTCTCACCAGATACCAAATCTGCCGGTACCTTGATTTTAGACTTCTCAGCCTCCAGAACTGTGAGAAGTATATTTTCATTGTTTATAAAGCTACCCAGTTTAATGGTATTTTGGTATAGCAGCCTGAATGGACTATGACGAGGTATCTTATCACTTACTTTATCCAGCTCTAAATCCATTATGTCTCGGTAATGGCCAATGTTCCTATTTTTGCATCACAACCCTTTCTCAATATTCTAATTGATAAATTTAATGATAAGCAACACACCTCATCATTTTAATGATTATCAACACACCTGAAAAATACTTGGAAAGGTAAAGGAAAATTAGTTAAAATATGCAAAGGCATATAGCACAGTAAGGAAAATGATACGGATGGATGCTGCAAAGAGGATGCTGGTCCTCTTTTCTGCATCTAATCACAAGGCTACAGTGAATATTAATGAATTCTTTCCTCTACTGCCCATTGATCTTCCCTTTTCTCTTAGCTAGCACCTCTGCTTGCTAGAGCTCTTTACCAGGTCAGGTGAAGGGTCTAAACTTAGTGGTTCTGCCTGATTAGGGCTCCTATATCTCCTTTTACTGCTGATTGCTGGGCATAACATTACTAGGAGCACCCCCAGGGATGCTAATTCTCTCTACCTCAATTGTGTAATTCGAGTTAATAATGTGACCCCATTTTTGCCTATTTATCTAATGTAAATAAGGCACCTGAAATGGCCAGATGAGATTTCATTTTTCAATTCAGTGTAACCATTATTGTATACCCTGGTGGAAATTTTCCTCCATTGAGTACTAAGATCTTTCATTCAACAAACCCTAATGGTGCCATGGGAGTGCTTTGTTAGGTGGAATAGTGAGAAAGAAGACTACCATTTTCTCCCATTGGTTCCCAGATATATGTAATATGACTATGGGAGAAGCTGTACCGTGTGTTGATCACTGGTTCAGATCAAATATATCTATGCGTCCCGTAGAAGAATACCTGAACTTCACACGATCAGCTGTCAGTTGCCACAGTGACTGTGCCTTCAATAAGGCACACTGTTCCATAAATCAATCTACTTCTGAGTGATGGAGTTCATGGAAAGACCAGTGAATCACGTGGGAATCAGCCAGCATTCATTCCCTTACTTGTTTTGCTAGCAGGTGAGCTCTTTGGTTGAAGGCACTATTGTGTGGAATACTATGACTGTTTAAATGGCATTCGGTATATGGATGATGGTGCTAGCAGAAGCATGATGGGCAAGGAAAGAATATCAAAATATTTTACTCCAGCAAGGAAAAATGCAGCCCTCTTTATGACAGAGTCCACTGTAATCACTTGTCACTAGGTGGCTGACTGTATTGGGGCTCAGAGTCAAGTGTTATTATAGGTAAATAAGCCACTCAGTAAGACCAACCTTGGTGAGAGAGATTTCATATTATTGATGCCAGGCAGAAACTCCATTCCTATCACCATGGCCATCACCTTTTAATAACCCATTGAGCAAGCACTAGGGAGACTAGGGAAAGAATCTCTACTGTTAAAATACGGGAAGATAATTTTTCTATGATTATTGAAAACCTGTTTGGCCAAGGGTGACTTTTGATGAATGTTCACACAGGACACAAATATTCTCACACTTGGTATCCATTCTTAGAGATCCATGGGGAAACCTCTTATTCAAATTTCCTTATTACCAGTCCTCCAATCTTATTCTTTTAAGCTCTCTGATCACCCAGCCAAACCATTAGCCACTACCCATGAATAAGTAATGATCCATACCTCAGGCCATATACCCTTCCAGGCAAAGTGGACAATGAGATATACAACTTGAGTTTCAGCCAATTGGAAAAAAATTCCCTTCATCAGTGTCTTTCAGGGTAACCTCTAAGTGAGCCTGTAACACTGCAGTAGTCCACTTTTTGCCTGGTGTCAGCACATCGTTCAGAGCCATCTATAAACCAGGCTCAATATTTTTTTCCTTAGTTAGCTGGTCATCAGGAAATCTCCAGGAATTCAAAGGTGTCATTTATAACAAGGATGACAGTGCAACCAAAATAGGCATATTGGGAGTGTGACTCATCTGCTCATACAAATTACTACGCCTACAGGATCTGTTCAAGTCCAACCTGTGTACACTACTTCCTCTGAATGATGGTATGCTGTTGTATGTCCAAGTTTATGACTTAGTGGATCAAATAACATCTTAGCTCAGGTCGTATAGGTACTTGATGTCCACGGTCAGGATTTCAGTCTCCACCAGAGCCCAGATCAGTAAGATAGGAGGCATTTCTCAAAAGAAGAAAGATGATTTGCTGGAGAAAACATAGTTTTATTCTAAAACCCTTTGGATCTGCATTGTGTTTCTCCTTGCTACAGGAGGCTCATTCCAGGATCCATCGTGCATCCCAACTTGCTGTGGGTACTTTTTGTACTCATGGATCTACTGAGTCATATGTTCCAAGTGATAGAGCAACTTGCCTTGCAGCCTTCATTTGCTCTGGCCCCTTTATAAAGTTTTTCCTCCCAGCCCTACAACTCTGGTCTCTGCTGATGTAGAGATCTTAAAACCCAATGGAAGAATAATTCTACCGTTGGGAACAACAATGGATCCCATCTCTTAATACCATTTGAACTTTCACTGCCTTCAGTTGCAACCAAACTAGAAACCAATTCCAGATTTCCCATACTTTCTGGAAGATATGTTGATAAAACTAATCCATGCTGGAATAATCCTAAAGTCTATACCAGTTAGCATTCTTAGATGCAAGCAACAGAAACCAACTTTGGCTAGTTAAGCACAAAAGGAGTTTATTCAAGGATATTGAGCAGCTTTCAGACTCCCCAAAAGGGTCAGAGAATCCGGCATGAAAAATGTGTAGCCAAAAAAATATCAAAATTGTGCCACAGAATTGGTCCAGTGATGATTCCACTACTGCTATCAATGCTATTGCCTGTGCCACTGGAAACAAACACAGCAATTTACAAACTCTGGACACTGGATTATGCCACCAGACTCCCTGACACTATTGCCTCTAGAAATTGAATTCCTTCATGCCATAAATATGTAATAAGTTCCTCCCCTATGCCATGCAATGTTCTCAGTGCTGAAAATATAGCAGTGTAAAAAAGAGAAAAAATACCTGCTTCTATGGAATTTACTGTGCAGTGAAGGGAGAGAAACAATAAGCAGATTAATTAAATATATAGTATATTAGATTCTGATAATTGCTAAGGAGAAAAGTAAAGCAGAGGAAGACAGATAATCAAAGTGAGAGAGGAATTGCAATTTTAACTAAGATGACCAGAAAAAGTCTTCCCAAAAAGGCGACATTTCAGTAAAAACCCAAAGAAGGTGAGGCAGCAGAAAGGCCTCCAACTATCATGGGCAAGAGCATTTCAGGGAGAGAGAACATCAAGTCCAAAGGCTCTAAGTTCGGAGCAGACCTGAATGTTCAAAGAACAGCAAGTAGGCCAGTGTGACAGAAAAAGGGTAAGCAAGGGAAGTTAGACCAGATCATGTAGGGCTCTGTACACTAAGAACAAGACTTTAGCTTTCACTCTAAGATGAAAAATCACTGAAGCGTTTTGAGCAAAGGAGTGGCCTAATCTCACGTATGCTAACAGGGTAACTCTGGCTGCCATACAGGCAGCCCAAAAGAATGACAAATGCATACATTCATTCATTCAGCAAATACGTATTGAATACATAATATTCCAGACATTTTTTAGGTGCTAAAATACAATAGTAAACAAGACAAACAAAAATCCTTGTGCTTCTAGAGCTTATCATGTGATAAGAGAAAACAGAATGTCAACAAGCAAATAAAGATATAATACATAAGCTGGTGATAACTGCTCTGAAGAAATGTAAGGCAGGATTAAGGAAATATTGCTTAGCATGGACGGGAAGTACCTTTTTAGCTAAGGTGGCCAGGCAATCCCTCTCTGATATGGAGACATTTGATCAGAGATATGAATGAGGTAATAGAGTAAGCCATGCAGATGCCTGGAGGAATAATGCTCTGGAAAAATTGTACAGTAAGTCCAAACACCCTGATATAGGAGCATGAGTAGTATATTCGAAGAACAGCACGGAAGCCTGTGTGGCTAGAACAGAGTGCTAGAGGACAGTGGTTTCAAATGAAGGCAGAGATACATGAAAGTACCAGATCATATGGGGCCTTGTACATCATTGCAGTGACTTTGGGTTTTATTTTGAGTGACATGGGAAGCCACTAAAGGGTTTTTAGCAGAGAAGTGGCATAATTTGACATACTGTTAAAGACTTTCTTTAGCAGCCATGTGGAGAACAGACTAATGAAGCTTGTGGTCAGATGCTGTGTCTCTACCCCAGCCCAGTACCTCACAGCCCAGTTTCTCACCTGAGGATGCGTTTTGAAAGGTGTGTGTGCATCCAAAACTACCCATCATAACCTAGGTTCTCTCAGATCAACCAAGTCTTAAGGTTAGGCAGGACCAAGACCAGTCCATCATTACTTGGAGGCAATACATCCAGGATCAAGTGCTAGCAGAACCAGAAGTCACATGTAAGCTGCATGAGCAGGTGATCCATAGGCCCAAATCATCAACCACTGTTACACCAGTCCCTCTCCCTAAGTCCATACCTATGGTCTGATGGGGATGGTACCTTATGATCAGCTGTTCAAGAAAGAAAAAGGTTGAGCTTAGCTCATGGCTGGACCAGCTTAGTATATGGGTGGAAGCTTAAATGAACTCTGGCTATACTAGAGCCTACTCAGGGATGGCTTTGAAAGACAGCCATGAAGGGAAATTCTCTCAATGTCCAGAATTTCATGTGATGTACCAGATTATTCACCTCATGAGAAAAGAGAAGTAGTCTGAGATTAGAATATACATGAACTCATGGACAGTGGAAAATAGCTTGGCTGATTGGTCCATGGCCTAGAAGTAAAAAGATTGAAAGATTAAGGAAATTTGTGAAAGAAACATACTGGATGGACCTATGGAAGTTGTCATGCAATGAGAAGATATTTATTTTGCATTTTAACACCTGCCAGAGAGCATCTAATATGGAAAAGTTGTTACATAACAAAAGAGAAAGCATGACTAGACAAATTAGGCTACTCCAGTCTGGTACAATGGGCACATGAATGGAGAAACATTAGTTGCAAGTATGGAGGCTAAGCATGGGCTAAATAGCGTGGAGTCTCACTAACCAAGGCTAGTCTAGTTACTGCTGCTGCTGAATGTATAACCAGTTGGCAACAGAGATCAAATTTGAGTCAGTATTGTGGTACCTTCCCTCAATGAAACCAATCAGCCACTTGATGGCAAAGGGATTGCATTGGATGCCCTCCACCCTAGAAGGAGCAGCAATTCATAATGAGTAGAATTGACCTTCATCTCAGGAATGGGCTTGCTTTTCTTCCCTTAGCCAGCATGATTACCTGAGAACTTAGAGTGTTTACTGCACTAATAGGGTTACCACATTGCATTGCAGCAGATGAAGGGACCAACTTTCCAAAAAACAAGGTTCAATAGTGGGCCCATATTCATGGTATCCACTGATCCTATAATATACTGTACAGTCTAAATGCTGCTGACTTGTAGGGTGATAGAACAGCTCTTAACAAATCAACTGAGGCACCAGCTTGAGATCATTTATTATGAGGATGGGATGCCATTCTCTAGGACATGGTATATAAGCTAAACCAATGACCATTATATGGTACTATGCTCCTCTTAGAACCGAGGGGTGAAAGTAAGAATTGCTCTGCTTAAAGGATCAATGAAACAAAGAGCTGGTTCTTTGAGAAGATAAATAAAATTGACAAACCCTTAGCCAGACTCACTAAGAAAAAAAGGGAGAAGACTCAAATAAATAAAATTAGAAATGAAAGAGGAGAAATTACAACAGACACCACAGAAATACAAGGGATTATTAGGGAATACTATGAAAAACTTTATGCCAACAAATTGGACAACCTAGAGGAAATGGACAAATTCTTGGACGCGTACAACCTCCCAAAACTGAATCAAGAAGAAATAGAGAATCTGAACAGACCAATCACAAGTAAAGAGATTGAAACAGTCATCAAAAACCTCCCAAAAAATAAAAGCCCAGGACCAGATGGCTTCCCTGGAGAATTTTATCAAACGTTCAAAGAAGATTTAGCACCTATCCTTCTCAAACTATTCCAAAAACTAGAGGAAGATGGAATACTTCCCAACACATTCTATGAGGCCAACATCATCCTGATACCAAAGCCAGACAAGGACAATACAAAGAAGGAAAACTACAGGCCAATATCGCTGATGAACATAGACGCAAAAATCCTCAACAAAATATTGGCAAACCGAATACAGCAATACATCAAAAAGATCATACACCACGATCAAGTGGGATTTATACCAGGGACACAGGGATGGTTCAACATCCGCAAATCAATCAACGTGATACACCACATTAACAAAATGAAGAATAAAAACCACATGATCATCTCAATCGATGCAGAGAAGGCATTCGACAAGATCCAGCATCCATTTATGATAAAAACTCTCAACAAAATGGGTATAGAAGGAAAGTACCTCAACATAATAAGGGCCATATATGACAAACCTACAGCAAACATCCTACTCAACGGGGAAAAACTGAAAGCCATTCCTTTGAGGACAGGAACAAGACAAGGGTGCCCACTCTCACCGCTCTTATTCAACATAGTACTGGAAGTTCTGGCCAGAGCAATTAGGCAAGAAAAAGGAATAAAAGGACTCCAAATAGGCAATGAAGAAGTGAAACTCTCACTATTTGCAGACGACATGATCCTATACATAGAAAACCCCAAAAATTCCATTGGAAAGCTACTAGAAACAATCAACAACTACAGTAAAGTGGCAGGGTATAAAATCAACTTACAAAAATCAATTGCATTTCTATACACTAACGATGAAAAAACAGAAAGAGAACTCAAAAAGACAATCCCATTTACAATTGCAACAAAAAGAATAAAATATCTGGGAATAAATTTAACCAAGGAGGTCAAAGACCTATACAATGAAAACTATAAGACACTATTGAAAGTAATCGAGGAGGACATAAAGAAATGGAAAAATATTCCATGCACATGGATTGGAAGAATAAATATAGTTAAAATGTCCATTCTACCTAAAGCAATCTACAGATTCAATGCAATCCCAATCAGAATCCCAATGTCATTCTTCACGGTAATAGAACAAAAACTACTGAAATTCGTATGGGGCAACAAAAGAGCCCGAATAGCTAAAGCAATCCTGAAAAAAAAGAACAAAGCTGGAGGCATCACAATCCCTGATTTCAAAATATACTATAAAGCTACAGTAATCAAAACAGCATGGTACTGGTACAAGAATAGACACACAGATCAATGGAACAGAATTGAAAGCCCAGAAATAAAACCACACACCTATGGACAGCTAATCTTTGACAAAGGAGCAAAGAACATACAATGGAGAGAGGGAAGTCTCTTCAATAAATGGTGCTGGGAAAATTGGACAGCAACATGCAAAAGAATGAAAGTAGACCATCTCCTATCGCCATATACAAAAATCAATTCAAAATGGATCAAAGACCTGAAAGTGAGACCTGAAACTATAAAAATCCTGGAAGAAAATATAGGCAGTACACTAATTGCGATTGGACATAAAGGGATCCTTTCAGATTCCATGTCTACCCAGACAAGGGAAACAAAAGAAAAAATAAACAAGTGGGACCTCATCAGACTAAAGAGCTTCTACAAGGCAAATGAAACCAGGATCAAAATGAATAAACAACCCACCAGCTGGGAGAAAATATTTGCAAATCGTTTGTCTGACAAGGGATTAATCTCAGTAATATACAAAGATCTCATACAACTGAGCAACAAAAAAACAAACAACCCGATCAAAAAATGGGCAGAGGATATGAACAGACATTTTTCCAAGGAAGAGATACAGATGGCCAATAGACACATGAAAA
The DNA here is from genome assembly GCA_031878705.1 of Tapirus indicus. Lineage (NCBI taxonomy): Eukaryota > Metazoa > Chordata > Mammalia > Perissodactyla > Tapiridae > Tapirus > Tapirus indicus. The sequence continues at coordinate 82,513,341 of CM062942.1, read as the reverse complement.
GATGTTCAACATCACTAATCATCAGGGAAATGCAAATCAAAACTACACTGAGATATCACCTTACACCGGTTAGAACAGCTATAATCACCAAGACAAATAACAACAAATGCTGGAGAGGTTGTGGAGAAACGGGGACCCTCATTCACTGCTGGTGGGAATGCAAACTGGTGCAGCCTCTATGGAAAACAGTATGGAGAGTCCTCAAAAAATTAAAAATAGAAATACCGTATGATCCAGCAATACCACTCTTGGGCATCTACCCAATGGACGTGAAATCAACCATCACAAGAGGCGTATGCACCCCTATGTTCATTGCAGCATTATTCACTATAGCCAAGAAGTGGAAGCAACCCAAGTGTCCCTCAACTGAAGATTGGTTAAAGAAGATGTGGTATATACATACAATGGAATACTACTCAGCCATAAGAAAAGACACAATTGTCCCATTTGCAACAACATGGAAGGACCTAGAGGGTATTATGTTAAGTGAAATAAGCCAGAGAGAGAAGGACAGACACTGCATGAACTCACTCATATATGGAATATAAGTGAACACACGGACAGAGAGAACTGATTGGTGGTTACCAAGGGGAAGGGGGGTGGGGGGGACACAAGGGGTGAAGGGTTACATCCACAAGGTGACGGACAAAAATGTACAACTAAAACCCCACAGTGTTATAAACTAAGACATCAATAAAAAAAAATAAAAAAAATAAAAAAAATAAAAAAAAAAAAAAGAATTGCTCTGCTTACCATCATCCTCAATAACCCACTTGAGCAATGTGTGATTCCTATTTCCATAACTTCAGACTCTGTGGATACATTCATTTTCTACCGTTGCTGTAAAAATTACTGCAAACATGGCAGCTTAGAACAACACAAATTATTATCTCATAGTTTTGTAGGTAAGAAGTCTTGTTTGGCTTTCTCTGCCTAGGGTCTTGCAAAGCCGAAATCAAGGTGTCAGCCAACCTGGGGTCTCATACGGAGTTTCTGGGGTAGTTTCAAATCCACTGCTGAGCTTGTCGGGTTGTTGGCAGAATTCAGCTCTTTATGGGTGTAGGGTCGAGGTCCCCTTTTCATTGCTGGCTGTCAGTAGGAAACCTCTTTTGACTCCTCAAGGCTGCCTGCATTCTTTATCATGTTGCCTCTTCCATCTTAAAACCAACAACAGCATGAGTCCTTTTCATGCTTCAAATCTTTCTGACTTTCTGCAACATCTCTTCTGATTTCCTCTTCTTCCTCCATCTAGAGAACATTTTCCCACTTCTAAGGGCTCACGTGATTAGTTTTCACCCACTGGGATATCCAGGATAATTTCCCTATTTTAAGAGTAACTGATTAGTAACCTTAGTTGTATCTGCAAAGTCCCATTTGTCATGTTATGTAACATAGTCACAGGTACTAAGGATTAGGACATAGACATTTTTAGGGGTCTAGAAGTCCTGGTTCCCAGGGACAAAGTAAAAACCTCATTGAACTTTAAGCTACAGCTGCCTGTCAGTTACTGTAGGCTCCTTGAACCAAGAGACCAGCAGGCAAGAAATTAGTTACCATACTGGCAGGAGAATTCAACCTTGATCATATGGAGGAGGTAGGGTTGCTGTTACTAATGGGGACAGGGAAGAATACATTTGGCACCCTGTTGATCCACTGCTTCATAGTACTCCCCTGATAATTTTTATAACAAATGGACAAGAGCAGAAGCCACGGCCTGAGAAACTCAGACCCCTCAGTGATAATGGTGTATTAGTCTGCTCAGGCTGCCATAACGAAATATCACAGGTTGAGTGACTTAAACAACAGAGATTAATTTCTCATAGTTCTAGAGGTTAGAAGTCCAAATCAAGGTCTAGCAGGTTTCAATTTCTAGTGAGAACTCTCCTTCTGGCTTACAGATTGCCACTTTATCCTCATTTGGCCTTTGCTTGGTGCATGCACACAGAGTGAACTCTCTCTCCCCCTTCTTATAAGGCCACCAATCCTATCAGGTTAGGCCCCCACCCTATAACCTCATTTAACCTTCACTACCTCCTAAAGGTCCTAATCTCCAAATATAGTCACATTGGGGTCAGGGTTTTAACATGTGAATTTGGGGGGACAAAATTAAATCCATAGCAGAGGGTATGAGTCATCTCACCAGTTGCCCCCTGGACCAGCAGGGGAATTAGCTGAGGGCAAGGGGGCTCTAGAAAAGACAGAAGAGGAGGAGGATAAGGAGTATCAATTATGGCCTCAAGACAGCTACTGCAACAAGAGCTCATACCATTAACCTTCCCTTTTTAAGTTTTTTGAGAAAAGGAGACTGTGGTGGTGTTTTCTCTGACACGACTTCTGATACCAAATACATGGTTTTTTCTAGCACCAACAACCAATTCTCTGACAGGAACTGGGTGTCCAACAATTCAATTCAATTCTGACACTAACACTGGAAGTTAGCACAGATGCCACAGGTTAAGGGCTCAGTGCCACAAGACTGCCCCCACTTCAGATGTCATTCACAAGTCCCAGGGGCCACCCATACGTCTGACCAACTAGCTATAAATTCAAGGGCTCCCCAACCACCTCCTGAAGTTCAACAATTTGCTAGATCAACTCACAGAACTTGGGAAAACACTTCACTAATGTTTATCAGTTTATTATAAAGGATACAACTTGGGAACAGGCAAATGGAAGAAATGCATAGGGCAAGGTATGGCAGTAGAGGGCACAGAGCTTCCATGCCATCTCCATGCATGTCACTCTCCCAGCACTTTAATATGTTCACCAGTCCAGAAACTCTCTGAATCTCATTGGTCAAGAATTTTGATAAAACTCAATCTCCAGCACCCTGTCCTCTATCCAGATGTCAGAAGATGGGGCTGAAAGTTCCAACCTTCTAACCCTGTTTGATCTTTCTGATGACTGGTCCCCATCCTGAAATTATCTAGGGGTCCCACCCTGGCTCACCTTATTAGCATAATCTCCAATGCGGTCTGTGGTTGAAAGGGGCTCCTTATGAATAACAAAAGATATACCTATCACTCAGGAAATTCCAAGAGTTTTAGAAGCCCTGTGCCAGGAACTGGGGACAAAGACCAAATATATTTTATATTATCCCAAGGAGACCAACTGGAATCCTGGAGGAGCTTTACCCAGATGGGCAAACATCATATGAAACAAGTGAATTCAAGTAGCACAAGGGATAGACTGTAGTGAGCCATCAGATCCCTTCCCACCCATCCTCCTAGCTGCCGGGAGTGTTGCTACTGATGGCCCACAGCTGAGTCCCTCTCTAAGAATTGCCCTCATGTTGGTGGTATAGTAGTGAGCATAGCTGCCTTCCAAGAATTGCCCTCAACCAAGAAGAGCTATCTTGCCTAGGTTATACCCCTCACCAGGGGCAACCTGCATACAATGATCGGTCTATTCAGGGTCCAAAGCCCTGACCCCTTTGTCTCCATTAGAGACAACTCTGAAGGACATCCTAGTTATAGAGCTCCCCAGAAAATCATCTGATACCGGTAGGGAATCTGCATTGCAGTTCAAATTCTCCCTCTGCCCAATTCTGCTTCTCTCACAGCCTTTTCGTGCCATTCCTGAAAGCACTCCGCAAGAAATCTCCTGCATACACATCTCTGTCCCACAGTCCACTTACTGAGGAGCCCAACCTAAGACAGGATGTGATCACAGGAAGCACCAAGTGGAATGTGGAGAAATGAAATGAGACAGGAAAGAGAGGAAAGTCAATACAGGGTACATTAATTAGCAGAGTACTTCTGTGTGCAACTGAGGTGCAATTCAGCTGAAGGAGAATTCCAAAGAATTGTAGAACATGCTTTAATGCCACCCCGCCCAAGGCATGAGAAAGCTGGGGCGTTTATTTACTGATCCCTATCAGTTATTGGTTAAAGGCTACTCCCAGGGATGTTAGCTTCCAGGCGCAGCCTGCTGAAGTTACAGGTGGAACACACTCCTATGGCCAGAGAAAGTCCTCAAGCAGAAAGTCACCTGCCTTACAGCAAGAAGACATGGGGAAGAAATTCTAACACTGAGCCCTGAGTCACTCCAACACTTAGGATGTCTGGAAAGTAAGGATGATCCAGCAAAGTAGGCCAAGAAAGAGCAGTTAATGAAGTAGGGAGATGTAAAGAAGAAAGCAGTTTTTTTCCTTTTACCCTTCTAGGCTGTTGGCTAGGTCTCTGAAACAAAAGATAGATTAACAAGAGAAAACCAAACAGAAGTTTATTAACATATATATCTCATATATGTGGGAGAAATTCAGGGATGAGTAATTTAAAGGAGTGGCTAGAGCTTGGGTTCATATAGCATCTTAACAAAGGAACAATAAGTTTTTAGAGAAGTGACAAGACAAAGGAAAAGGACCTTGAATTCCTAGGGGAGGCAAATTGTGGAAAGGCAAATATATGGGAAACTAATTGTAGATGAAGTCTAGTTAGTAAAGGTTGCTATGTGGATTCCTCTGGTGCCTTCTCCAGACTAAGGGTCTTAAGTTTTCTCCAGTGATTAACTTTTGTCCTTCTTGGTAGAGAGGGGAGGAGGGATACCTTTGTGAATTTATGTTCTTCTTTAGGCAAATAGTGGGGAGACAGAGTTTTTCCTGTATCTGCTCCTTCTCAGTTACCTTCAGCTCAAAATAATCTTTGTGTTACCGAACCAGGTTCATTTTGCCCACCACATGATTATGCCACTGAGACAAAAAGTTTGTAAAGAGAAAGGATGTAATCACAAGTCAACCAAATGAGGAAGCAGGAAAGCTAATCTTAAATCCACCACCCCGAAAAATGGGAGTTAGGCATATTTATGGGATAAGGGGGCAAGGAGGTCTGAAGTGTGGGAATACATGATTGGAGGAGAGGAGATGTGCGGCAACTGCTGATCTGTGCAAGTGCAGTCAAGCTTCATGGCTCTCCATAGGATGCACATTCACAAAATGGCGGCAATACCATGACCTGAGGGTGGAGTTTTCAGCTCCTTAACATCAAAGGGTCACCTATCGGTCATCTGTGCAGGCCCAGTTGATGAGTCAGTGGTCTTAACCAGCCTGAACTCGACAAGGAGCCAACTCTGAGTTCCTGAAAAACTGAAGTACCCCACCCGTTACCATGGTGACCCAAGCCTCAGAGATGTTATTTATAGGGTGAGTTTTAGTAATGCATTATCTAACTACTTTTGCAAACAGACAACTAACAGTATAGTTAAAGCAAGTTGACCCCTGGTTTTATTTATGTCAAAGTGGCATATTTTGGGGTGGCAAATTCTGCTACCCTTCAGAGACAACAGAGAGAATATTTCCCCAGAAGCCAAGGAGAAAGTGATCAAATTATGTCAAATACAGCTCATAGGTGAGTAATATGAGGTCTGAGAATTGAGTGTAGGAATTAGAAACATGGAGATCATTGGTAAACTTGTCAAGAGCTACTTCAGTGGGGTGGTGGGGATCAAAACCTGGCTGGAGTGAATTCAAGAAAGAACAGAAGGTGATGAAGTAGAATCAGTGTGGACTGACAATTTTAAGGTAGTTTTGCTAAAGGGTGAGCAAAGAAAGGTAATAGAAGCACGAAGGGATACAGCATCAAGAGAGAATGTGTTGAGGTGGGAAATATTGCCATATGTGTGCATACTGATGAGAACGATCCAGCAGTGATGGAGAAAGAGATTAAAAAAAGGAGAAAAGGGACTTCTACGTAGTCCTTGAGCTGATAAGGAGTAATGAAAGTGAGTGTGTGAGTGAAGGGGCTGTCCTCTACAAATGTTCACTGCATCCACATCTTTTTCATGAAATACCTGATAATGAAATCCAACAAATTAAGGGCACTTTTACTTGACATTACTCTGAATTCTTGATGAGTGTTTATTTCCTGGTTCTGAATGTCAGACTCGACCTGGTCCCACTTTTTTTGGCCTTAATTTCCTAACAACTGCACCAATTAACTCTTATAGCCTATAGCAGAGGACCAATCCCATCCTTAATCAGGAGGTAATGAAGGCTCTCTGGCCCATCACTCAGCTGTGAGTAATCTTTCAGCTAGTCCAGCCTAAACCTGATGCCGCTGTTCTGAAAACAGGTTTCTGCTGTTTCCCTGAGTTCCCGTCTGGTTAATATGCCTAATACTTAGATCTCTATAGGACTGGGGCCTTCTTTTTCTTACCAGTAATGCTTATTCTTGAGATTTGCCTGCTGCCCCTGAACCCTAGCTTAGTATCTAGAACCCTCCCACATTGTGGCAGATTTCCTAGAACGCTGCCCACCTTTTCACTTCTTTGATCTTCCAATATAACTCACATCAATGTGCTTTGATCATCTGTTGGTATATCACATTATTTCACATTGGAATCTTCTCCCCATTCTCTCTCTCCCTGTCTCTTTCTCTCTCTCTCTCTCTCCATTACTGATTCCTTCTCTGGGCAGACAATGCAGTATTCTGTAGTTACAGCTCTGCCTGGAGGTCTGGCAGAAACCGAAGTTGGCTCAGTCACCTGAAGGTCTAGGACCCCCACAATCTGTCCTAAGCCACCATAGTTACCTGAGTCATTCTTGGCTGTGTCATGAAAAATTACACTGAAGTTATTGTGATGTACTAATAAAATATATTAATTGGCACATTTTGGTAGGAAAACTAAACCTGAAACTACCACTCAAATCCTGCTATCATTTTCATTTTTCTGTCAAAACAGTTAAACCTAACCCAAACTATTTCTTTCCCATGAAGCTGTTGGCTTTGTTCTGTGCATATGAAATACATCCAGTAATCTCTTGTAGGTGGGGGAAGAAATTTCCTCTACGCTTCTAAGTCCTTCTGGCTGGTCTAACAATTAAATGGACATGTGACAGAATAACAGGAGAAACATCAAAGTTTAATAACATGTACACATGGTAGAAACCCAGGAAAAATGAGTAACTCACCAAAAATGCCAAAGCCACTACCTTAAATATCATCTTCACCTAAAGACAAAAGAGGATGTTGCAGGGGGGTGGTTTGGGACTAAGGAGAGGAAGGCAAGTCACAGGAAGATGGAAAAGCAAATGTTTGGTAAACAAATGTTTATCATGCCTTGCAAAGACAATGGGACATGGAGAGGACTTTGACCAAATGGGCCTTGTTAGATTCCTCCCTGTCTCCCACACTCAGTTCATATTATACTATAGTTATCTATGGGGATAGCTCCTTCCTGGGACAGGCCTTCTATCTTAAATTCTTTTAGGCAGTTAGGGGGAAGGTCAAAGTTTCTTCCTGAGTCTTTTGTTCCTAAAAATAATCAAGCCAAAGAGACACATTTTAGGGTAGCAAATTCTGCTCCCCTATGCTCTATCATCTTGCTCATGTGGAAATAAACAATGGTTGCATAACTGGATTAGCAGTCAGGTAAACAGTCTCAGCTGTGATTATAAATACAGTGTAGGGCTTCCTGTGACTCTCCTCTCTCCCTGCCCTTTAATTGGGCTGTATTTAAATTTGCCATGTCTACTAGGAATCCAATTAAAAAAGTGAACACTATGCTTCTTGAAATTGACTTGACCATCACATTGAATAATTCTAGTTCCTATCCTTTGTACTGTTTAAATTACAAAGTATTGTCACTCCACTTGTGTGTAAATCTTTTACATCATTTCAGTTTTGAGTACCTTCCAAACAGGAATGTCTTTCTTTTTCTCCAAATTGAGATATTCCTTTCCTGTTCAGCAACACTGCTCTCATTTAACAATTAAAATGTGAATGAACTGAAACTATGAACAATTGAGCAAAGTTGCTGCTATGCTCAAGATATTTTAAAAGTTTATACACAGCAATAAAGGTCTTCACAATGAAAAAGTATGCAAATGTGATTAGCTCTCTTAAAAAGAGAGCTGAAAGCCAGCATATCAACACAAAAAGATCTTGCCTGTAGCAAGTCATCTACATTGTTAATTACCAAGCTCACTCTGGAAACTGAGCCATGATATCAATGAGATCAATGAGCTTAGTGGGCTGTTAAATACTCTGCAAATAGCTCTTTACCTTAAATATAATCTTTGGGATTAATTTAAATAGTTTACCAAAGTGTACAGTTAAGTGTGAGTCTATTCTACTGGGAAATGATAGAAAATAAAACATTTATCTTTTTGGCTTACTTTTTAAATCCACAATTAAAAACATCTTCTAATTAATTAAAAGAAACAACAACAAACTACATCTCAAAACAGAAATCTTCAAATTATTTCTTTTGAAAATGACCAAGGATCTTGAAGGAAATCAGAATATGCCTCCCCAAAATATGCCACTTTGGCAAATGGATTATTTTGAGTTGAAGGTAATTGAGAAACAGATGATGCAGGAAACACTCTCTGGCCTCCCCCTATCTGCCTAAAAGCAGGGCATAAATTTCCCCGTGAGAAAGGTGCCCTCCCTGTACCAGGAAGTGAAGAGCCACCCATCACCACGGATGGGGAGCTGATGCCAAGATGAATCTACATAAACAGACCTTACTAAAATAACCCTTATCTTCTGTCAGTTACCCCATATATTTCCTAGCCACTGTCCCACAATTTTATTACCCTGGAAGCCCAAATTCCACTTTCTTTGTCTAGTCACTTCTCCACAATTTATTGCTCTTTGTTAAAATGGTATATAAGCCCTGAATCTAATTACTTCCTTGGGTTTTCATTTCTTTTCTGTGAAGTCACCATGTACATAAAAATATTAACATCAATAAAAATTATATGTCTTTTATCCTGTTAACCTGTTTTTTGTCAGTTTAATTTGCAGGCCTAGCTACTGAACCTAAGAGAGTAGAGAAAGGTTTTTTTCTCTCCTACAATCTACAATAGGAAGTTTCATATTTCTACAAGGAAGGGGGGAAGGTAATATTGCTAGTCTCTCATCATCTTTAGTAACCTAAGTAGCCAACCTTTCTCAGAGGAAATTACTGGCAACATTACTTATTCCCTGTCCCCTTGAAAACTTTCAGTTGATAACAGAGTCAATATACAGAACCAAATCCTATAACTCTGTTTAAAATATTTGTAATTATACATACATTCTTAATACAGCATCTGCTCATGTACTCTTGTGTCAACAAATATTTATTGAGTTCCTATTTGATACTACCTGCTGGGTAACAGACATAGTCTTTGCCCTTATGGAGTGCACAGTAACACATACATGAAACAGGTAATCACAAGATAATAAGTGTCAGAGTGCTACGGTATCAAGTAAAATAACAAATCTTGACTTAGGAAAGAAGAGACATTATTTGAAAAAAATTATTGCGGTGGGGTGGGGGCTATCGCAATAAAGAGAGGAGGGCAATTACAATAGGGAGGATGCTCTGACCTCTGCAAGTATCTCAAAGGTCAGGCAGAAAAGGGCTTTTCTTTTATGGGAGAAGTGAACTAGGCTAGAAAGAAGTGGATGAGGGGGAGTGGAATGAGTGGATGGAAGCAGCATGATCAGAGAGTAGATCATGACCAAGACTCTCTCCTTGACCAAACTTTAGTCAAGCTCCTCTGAGCACTCTTCTCAACTAGGCCTCAACCTTGGCCTATGAGAGCTGCAGACTCTCTGCACAAATGGTTTCATCTAGTCCCCACACTAAGAGACTGGAACAAACACTGGCATCATTTCTAACAGCTCAAGGCAGCTCCCCTAGGATGATGACCCCAGCCTTCTTAAGTTCCTGCCTGAGAAAGCTAAAAAATGTACTGTTTGTTCCAGGTAAAACCTGACTACAGATCCTCCCTCCACCCCCAACTTCTCTTTTCTTAGAAGCATTTACTTAAAAAACACTTACAATTATAAATCCTTTCTCTGTCCCTTTAAGATATGTATGTATCTTCTATGACCCAGAAGTGTCTTTCTCAAGGACCTGGAGAGCCATTCCTCTGAAATGTAATCCTCAGGAAGAATAGGGCCCCTGTCTCCTAGTCTCTGCGGGAGGGTAGGAGCCTAACTTTAATAAGTACCAGTTAACAGACACAAATGGCCTAATCACATTGAAATGGACCAATGCCCTTACCTGCTTTTTGCAATTTTTTCACTTCCCTGACTCTGCTCGAGCTCCTACTTCCTCATTCTCCCTTTGAAATGCCCAGTCACCTCTGCACAGATCAGATTTGAGCTCAGGATAAAATTGGGTCTCTCCCCTACTTCAGTGGGACTATTAAATAAAATCCATCTTTACTGCCTTTTACTGGTACGCGGCATTATTTTTCTTTAGTAATCCGAGACTGTTTTACTCTGAGGTCAGACTATTCTCAGGAAGGGCCACTAAGAGGGGGTTGTATGCTGGCTTGGGCTGAGGGTGAGTCAAAGTTGAGGGGCCTGGGGAAAAGAGAGAGGACTAACCAAAGTTTGATCAAGCAAGATTAATGGGCATTTTGTTCCAATTGATCAGTGGGGACAAATAGTTTAGCTAATCATTTATGAGACAAAGAATGGGAATTTGGAGGGCCTCTGTGTTGTCATAGGTAAATAATAGGGACATCCGTGTGTCTTGTCTAAATCGTGTAGGAAGGGTGGCCCTTTGCAATAAGCCAATTCTGGGAACACAACAGGCTAGGGCGAATTTCTTAATTGTTGCTCTTTTCCAGGAGCACAGGGCTCAGGTAACATTTGCCATTGTCAGTGGGAATACGTTGCGGGACACCGATCTTTGTTCAGGGGATAGAAAAAAACCACCCAGTTCAGTGATATATAAGTTGCTTGCTGAATGATGGGTTGGAACAAGCCAGATAAATGATGCTTGGGATGAAAATATTAGCCTGTGATGATACCGATTAATGCCTGTGTGAGGAATTTCAAGTTTAGCCTTCTTGTAACAAAAAGAGTGAAAAAAAGTGACAGAACTGGGGCCAGCCCCGTGGCATGGCAGTTAGGTTCATGTGCTCCCACTGCAGTGGCCTGGGGTTCACAGGTTCGGAACCCGGGCACAGATTGACACACCGCTTGTCCAGTCGTGCTGTGGCAGCGTCCCATATAAAGTAGAGGAGGATTGGCAACGGATGTTAGCCCAGGGCCAGTCTTCCTCACACACACACACACACACACACACACACACAGTGACAGAACTGAATAATGTGATGACAATGGTGAATTTTACCTGAGCCCCACGCTCCTGGAAAACAGGGAAGGTTAAGAAATGCCCCCATCCTTTATGTTCCAGGAAATGGCTTACTGCAAAGAATTTCCCTTTGCTACATGACTTAGATAAGACTCACTGACCACTTTTACTTACCAAAGACAAGGCCAGACATTTTCCCTCCGAATTCCTATTCTTTGCCTCATAATTGATTAGCTGAACTGTTTTGTCCCCAATGATTGATGGGAACAAAACGCTTATTAACCGAACTTTGTTAGGATTCTGTCTTTCCCTCAGATTCCTGAACTTGACCCATCCTCAGACTGAACCATCATACGGCCTTTTCAGCCTTCTAACAACAGGCTGGCCTCAGGATAAAACATTCTCTGATCAACCTACTGTCAGACACTGTTCATCCCACTTGCCCACACCTGGTTCTATCTAACTCTGTTTACTCCTGTATAACAGAAAAATCCTTCCTGCCTAACTCTTGGGACTTGCAGATCTTATGGTCACAGCCTTCTCTCTATTGCAGCAGTTCCTCTCTCCCTTGCAATAATCCTTTTGAATAAAGTCTCTCCTTACTAAGTGCAGGTTTGATTTTTATTGGACAGTGGCTAGAGAGGTAGGCAGGGGACAGATCACAGAGCCTTGCTATCCCAAGGCCATGGCAAAGCACTGAAGGTTTACAAAAGAGAGTGATGAGATCAGATTTGCATTATGAACAATCTTTCAGGATTAAGGGAGGGGAAGGGATTTCTGCCTTGGCCATTTGTGTGGTTGGTGGAACTTTCACTGAGGAGAGAGAGAAGATTGGGGAGGGAGGAGGTGATACATTCATAGTGAACATGCTGAATTTGAGGTGACCAGGCTCTACATTTAGCTAGAGCAGGATGTGATTCTGAAGCTTAGGGGAAAGATGTATATCAAAAGTAACAGCGTTACATGATCATCAAAGCCCTGGGGTGGATTTGGTCTTCAACTTCAAACTGTAACATAGAGGTTCTCTTCTTTTAGTCCCAGCCTTCCCTGGATCATCTCACCCCAATTTTAACCTCTATTTTTGTTTCTTTTTGCCTGTTCTTCCTTCTTTAAAATATATGGACACTGATGTATAAGCTATAAAAGTAAACTCTGCATCAATGAAAAACTAGACGAATGTTTGTTATTCCTCTCAGGCCACATAGCTTCATTTAACACCTTTAAGTAGCTGCTAATTGCTGTCTTCATAATGAAATTGAATAAGTATCAAATTCTCTTTGAAGCCTATTTACCATACAATAGTATCTAACAGGGGTGGGCAACATCTTTAGTCCTAAGCATGATGGTGGGTAGAGGAACTAAGAAATTCCTAAGGGCTTTACTAGATACTACATTGGATGTCATGAGGCATAGGAAAGCCAGAAAGATGAGAAGGGGAGATGAAGAAAAAGTAACAATTTAGGAGAAAATATAGAGGGAAAATAAAGTAGGAGCGAAAAGCAGTGTCAGGGCGGGGAAAATCCCCTTTCTTTCCTTCTTGTGTTCTTGTGGCTGGACTGATAGTAAAATTGACACCAGACCAGATTAACAGGAGGAAAACCCAGTTTAATACGTACTTACTGGAGACCATAAAGAAATGATGCTCGCAGAGCAAACAAAACACTCACTATATACATCTTTTACACAGAGAAACATAAATTTGTGAGGAATTGACAGGACAAAGAAACTTAGGTTTGGGGTACATAGTTAGTGTGGAATTTAAGCAGAGTTTAGGCTTGAGGTAGTAAATTAGCAAGGTTTGTTTATGGAAGCTTCTCAGTCTGGAGTTCCCTAGCTCTGGTGATGAGGATGCAGGGAGAGCACCTTTCACACGGGAGATTTACTTCCTGCTTTCAGGGGAAACAGAGACAGGAGGGTCAGAATGTCATTTTTGCTTCTCAAGTAACTTTAATTCAAAATACTACATATGCTATTGTGGGATATTTGGGGGTGGCCTACCCTGGGCTCCAACAGCAGAAATCATTAAAGTACCCCTAATGGGGAAGTTTAAAGGACAGGGTGCTTGATGATACATACCACTGTTCATGTCAAGGAGCTCCCAGCACCTTTATAATGGTAAAAGTTCAATTTTAAAACAATTTAGTAAATATTGGAAAATGACTTTGTTACGGTAGACCAATTTGACAATAAAGTCACTGCTTATTCTAGATCTTCACCATTTTGTGGCTTCAAAATAAGGCCCAGTTTACCTTAAGAACCAAATTATGGAAGCTCCAACCAGTTAGCTGAAACATAACCCTTCACAAAAACTTCCCCAGTGATTTTAAGAGGTTCCATAAATGAATCTATCAACTCTAATCCCTCCCGTTCTCTGACATCCACTGTCAACACCATGTACCCAGTAATCCACCAGATAAAGCCCCACCACTGCAACTGCTCATCAAGAGCACCCTCATGTACATGCCATGGCAGCTGATTCCAGATCCTTCCAACGCTTGCAATGAGCCACACAAAACTGCCGGTGCTGAAAGCACCTTCTCCTTCTCAAGTGTCTGCCACGGTTTTCGCCTGAAACTATTCCTTTGTGCCAGAATCTTACATAGGCTCTTTTAAACAGGTCTGTCTTTTTCTAGCTCTCTCTCCTTTAACCATTCAACTATTCATTCAATCTATTATGTGCCCAGTACCATGCTAGGTGCCAGGGATGCAACAGTGAAGAAGACAGACATGGTCCTTGGCCTCTGTGGAGCTTATAGTCTAGTGATGATGAACACACAAATAACAAAAGTGAAGTGCCTTACAGGCATTATTTTTCTAGTTCTCACTATTACTCTGCCAGGTAAGGACTATTATTATCCTCATTTTACAGACCTGAACTCATCAAGTTGCTTGCTCAGAATCACAGAGCTGGTGAAGGCAGAACCAGGATTTAGACCCTGGCCTGTCTGACTATATGGCCCACGCTCTTGATGTCTAATAGTCTCCCTCAAAATGAGCCCACAGAACTGGATAGTTCATAGAGGCCAGATCTACCCACCTCCTCACCCACCTCACTCTTCCATCCTCCTCTTTGCACCAATTCAGTGTCCCTCTCTGAGGCCTGCTTCCCACCTCCCACCAGGAGCTTAGGTACATATCAATAGGTGTAAACATAAGTCAGGGTAGAGGAAGTAGGCAGAAAGGAGGTAACCTGTGCACTAAAAGCTCTGTGGGCCAAAAGTGCTTTTATACCAGTCAGAACAAAAACTTTCTGATGATATTCACATAATGAAACACCTTTGAGACTGGTGCCTACAAATCTGTCATATCTTTTAACTAAATAATGATAATCAATCTAGTCTAAAGAGGACTCTTCTTGCCCACTGGAAATCTCTTTGGTCATAAAGAAGATCTAAAATGAAAGGGTTACAGCACTAAGGCAGTAGGCTTAGGGACTGAGTTTGGGATGTCCCTGGCAATAGGGATTCTCAGCAAGTCACCACACAAGCTCTTGCTGGAAGTGGAGCTGTCCTCCACATTCAAAGGAACCACTGGGCTCCACTCACTATGCTGTGGCTTTTGAATTGTTTCTCTGATTGTGAGGATTGGTGTGTGCTGAGCCACCCCTGCTTTTTCATTTGGGCTTCTCTGTGATAAGCAGTACACTTCTGAGAGGTGGATGACACATAAAACACTCTAGCTGTGTCTCTGTGTAACAGACACTGAAGCAATGAATTCTACCCTACTGAGTAAACCTTGAGCCAGTTCAGGGTTCTAGCCAGTGCTGCATTTTTAATGACAATTTACTTCCCAGAATGTTGAGTAAAATATTTTTAAAATCTTAAATGTTCTAATGCCTTTAGATTATACTCTCCTCCATGAAATGCCAATCTGTTTGGAGCCAGGGTCTAGGGCTTCTTCTTTTTGTTGTTATTCTTCAAATATTGCTCAGCATAGATTGTCCACACAGTGTTGACGAAAGGTCTCTCTGCACAGTGTAAAACCAGCCAGGTGAAACAAGAAAAACCTGCCAGTCAACTGATTGTTTAGATTCTACTTGACAATACAAGACTAATTGATACTTCACAGAATTGACTGAATCACACATCTGCTAAGTTGCTGCATATTCATAGTCTGTGTTGTCCAATATCATAGCCATGTGGCTATTTAAAATTTAAATTAAAGTTAAATAAAACTAAAATTTCAGTCCCTCAATCACACTGGCCACATTTCAAGTGTTCAGTGGCCACATGTAGCTAGTGGCTACTGTATATTGGACAGTGTAGATATAGAATATATCCACTGTCACAGAAAGTTCTATTGGACAGTGCTGGTTTCGATGATGAAAATAGTTATTTTATTGGGATAATTTAATTCAGTACAAATTTGGCAAACACCTACTCTGGGCAAATGATAGTTTCTACTCTTAAGGAACTAATATTCTCTTGAAACAGATATGTGTACAATCACAAACTATAACATGGGGCAAATGTGCTAAGTGTTCTAATTATGGGAGCAAAGAAAGAAAGAGTCATTGGATTCAGGGGATTTGGGAAAGGCTTATTGTTTCAGGTGGCATCTAAGCTGGTTTTTCAAAAAGGGTAAGATGAAAATAGTCAGAATTTGACCTGTGGCTGGTGGGAGGACTAGGGAAGTATAGAAGAACCATTTCAGTGGAATGTGAGCAAAGGATACCAAGGTGGAAAGTTTTAGAGCTGCATGGGAGTTGTAAGTGTTGTCTTGGTTGCTGGCATGTGCTTATAGAGCTCACATTTCAAAGTCCAACTCTTAATTCCTTTATAAAACTCTGCAGTTCAGGTTATTTTAATATTCATGATGAAAATGCCTTTTTGACTTTCCTCGTGATTTGCAATCTAACTATTGCTGCCAGGCTAATATTTGTTTATACATATAAATCAGAGATTCAATTTGTGAATTTGTAAGATATATAACTATCAACTATCCAGGTGTTTGTGTCCAATGAGCAGTATGCTCTATCCTTGTAGGCAAATTTATAAGAGAAGTTAAATTATAAGCACAAGATTGCTTGGAGAGTCTGGAATCTAAGCAAGAGGAGCCAGTTAGATGTTCCTAGTAGCTATTGTCATCCAGCTATGACAGCCTAATGCATCTATCGCCACTATCAGAATTTACTTAGACGATTCTTTCTTAAGTACAATGTGCATCATGCCATTCCTGTACTCAGCATCTGCAAGTTTCTTGCTTAAATTAGTACATCCAAACTCCTCTACCTGGCATTTAAGGTCCTACTTAATCAAATGACATCTTAGTTGAATTTATCCCCCATTAGTGTACATAACATAACAAAACAATATAATGCAGCCATTTTGATGTGACCATTTTAACACAGTCATTTTGATGCTAAGACCTTTTGATGATGCTGCCTGAGCAAGATGGTTTTAACATAGACATATTTGACAGATTCTAAAACACAAACTATTAAACTGTCAGCTTTTTTTAAATGATCAAAAATGGAATGCAACATCTGTGACCCTCAACCTATTCCCAACTCTCTCCCGTATCCACCTAAGCACATTCTACTCGGTGTCCCTGTGACTTGCTCAGCAAATGCCCAGTAAGTAATTGTTAAATCAGTTCACGAGTGAATGTTAGCTAGTCACTGTGTTGTTCTGTACAGTTGCTATAACTCTATCATTTCACAGTGAAGAGACTTTTCCTTAACTTGGATCTTTTTGTAAGTGGCATCTTAAGGTGTTTTCTCTCTGCTTGCCCTGTTTAGATTTCTTGTGGTCATTTTTAATCCCTGTAGTATGCAGTGCAGTAAATAATCTATCAAACAGTCTTATTTCCAGCAGGAAAAAATATGTGTGTATATATATATATATATATATAGAGAGAGAGAGAGAGATAGATTTGGCTGACTACTCTGGGGACCACTAGTGGCATCCAAGTCTTTTTTATAGCAGTACTAATGTTTAAAACATGGCAATGCTTAGCTTATATTGTTCCTGGCATGAATTAAGACTCATGACATTTAATAAAATGGCATTACCACCATGGTATTTCACTCTTAAAACAACTTTCTTCCTTTTATTCATTTTGATGAGGTCTTATTGTAGATGGGAGCAAGTAGTCTTCATTAAGATCATCAATGGCTTGCTACTTCCTGAATCCAATGCAATCTTCTTGGTGTGTATCCTCCTTTGCCCTCATACAGTATTTGAAACTTTCTTGTATCTCTCCTCTCCTGGATTTCATGTCATTATGTTCTACTAGTTTTCCTCCATCCTCTATGATTTTTCTTTCTTTGTCCTCTCTACTGCCTTCTATTTTTCAACCCACTCTTTCCATAAAAGTGACTCCAAGGGTCTCAAAGGTACCTCACACTCCTCATGCTGAAAACTACACTCATGATCTCCATCCCACTTCCATAATCCTGATCTTCATTCAGTATTCTTTAACCCAGGAAATGTTATCACTTTCATCTAGTTTTCCAAGACAAGGAATTGGAAGCCATTCTTGACTCCTCTCTCTTCTTCACTTTTATATGTAATCCACCATCAAATCCACCAATTATACTTCCTAAATGCCCATTTTTCTCTATTTTTGCCATTACCAACCTAATTCACTTCATCATGATCTCTCACCTGTAATAGCCTCCATTGGGTCTCCTTAAATCTAGTCTTGCCCTCTTCTAACTTATTCCTTAAATTTTGTAAAATGGTTATTTTTCAATTAAAATCTGATCACGTTACTCCCCTATTTAAGACCCTTCAATGGTTTCTCATTGCTCTTAGAATAAAGACCCAAATCCTTAAGATAGCTAGAAAACCTATGATCTGGGTTTTGTCTCACTCTCCAGCTTCCTCTCAGGCCATTCTTTCCCTTGCTTTTACTAGGCTCTTTAAATATGAGGATACATATCTTCCATCACTTCTGGATATTCTTAACCATCATTGCTTTGAATATTGCATCTTCCCATACTCATTATTCTTTCCTGCTATGATTTCTATTAAACATACCTCGGGCATTCTCAATTTATCCTTAACCTCTCCTAATATGATCTCTGCCTCATTAGGCTGTGCTCTGGATTATTTCTTCTGGGTCTGGCTGTTTATTAATTCTGTTAACTTTTGTTCACGATGGTGTGTATATTAATGTGCTTTGTAATTTTGGATTGCAAATTTGTATTTGGTAAGGGTTTTATTGTTGCAATCCTGTGTGGCAATTCTGAGATGAGGGTGTGTCCTTCTGGAGATGTTTGAAATTTGTGTTTGCTTCTGACAGCTTCTTCAGAAATGTCACCAGAATGGGGTCACTCCTTATGTTAATTTATTGGCTTTGGTGTTCTTAGAATATGCAGGTAGTGGAAGACTCATGTGAGGGAAAATCTGTGGTAATTAATTTTCAAGGAGGAAAATATTTTTACAATCTAGAACCCAGGTATAGACAGACTTCCTTTGCTGGTGGCTTTAATTTTCTCTAGTCCCTCCTTACCCTTAGAGTGTAGATTATAGAGGATCTTGGCTTTTTAAGAAGGTCTCAGTTTTAAATTTTCACTTCTCCCAGACCCAAGACCTTCCTGTCCCTATGTGGCCATTAAACTCCAAGTTCCATTGATGGAAAACAGCAAATGCCCTCAGATCCACTAAGGTGTAAATTTATTCATTTATTTATTCAACAAATATTTATTAAATGCCTGCTATGCTAAGCACTATTACAGGTACTGGAGATACAGCAGTAAATAAAACAAAGTCCCTGCCTTCATTGAATTTATGTTTACCACTCCTGTTTTGAGGTTTCTATTTGTTTGGGGCCTATTAAGAAAAATAAATATAAAGAACTTAAAAATTAATTGATAGAATAGCTATTTTCCCATTCAATATCATACTGGAGCATTGGATAAAGGGCTCACCCAAAGAGTATTTAATTCTTTAGGGAAAGGTATTTAGTTTGACCTGCTATTTGCTATTGACTAGGGCCCAGAATGAGAAGTTACACATTAACATTTTGGGTTTTGTCTAATAGATCTACAAATGATTCCTATCAGGTAAAACAAACAAAAACCTAAAGATTATGGTCTTATTGCTTTATAGGGCATTAACCAATTCTGTGTCAAATTCAACAAACCTTTCAGTATACCTTTCCTAGTGGACTATAAAAACTCTGTTCCTCTAATTCTCCTTGACCCAATTTTACCAGCCTGCTCATTCTCTTCTTAATGAATTAAATAAATCTTTGACACATCCTCACTTTACATTTGTATGAGAATCACATCTATAACTTTTTATAAATCATAAATTGACAAGCCCCCAAATTTCCTTTACTGCAAATTCTGATATGAACCTAAAAGAATGTTTGTTATCTTTTATCCAGCATTACTATATGTTTAATAGTAGGAGGTTTTCTTTCCATCTAATCTCCCACATCTCTAGAAAAGGAACATACCTCTTCTCTATGCTTCAAGCACATTGTTTTCTTTCAGTTCTACAAAGTTCTACATTCCTCTGCCCTCTGAAACCTTGCAGAAACTTACTCCCTGCCTAGAATTCCCCATATGACCTCCATTTCCTTTTGCTTGGTTAACGTCTACCCTTCCTTCAAATCTTGAAAGTTATTTCCTTAGAAATCTTTCCTTGACTACCTTCAGCCTCTAGAAACGATTTCAGGTCCCTTTGCTATAGGATTTTTTTTTTAGGACCATGTACTGTTTCTTCACAGGCACTTAACAAAATTGTAATTCATTAAGTAATTTGTTGTTTGACATCTGCCTCCCCATACAAGATTGCAACACAGCTTCCGATTAATAAGAACAGAGACTGTGTCTCTTTTCTCACAATTTTATTCTCAGTTCCTATCACACCTCTTTGTTAGGTACCTCTTTGTTAGTAATTTGTTTAATGAGTTAACAAATCTTTATTATCTTCTTTCTCCCTGGGGACCCAATCATGCCCATGACTTCAATTAACATACATGCTGATAATTATCAAATTTGTATTTATAGGTTATGCCTCACTCCTTAGTTCCAGGTTCATATTTCCAGTTGTCTCTTATAGACCTGTAGCTGAATATAATATGGATACTTATACTCAACTGATTCAAAACTTAATCCACTGTCTCTTCCCACAGATTTGTGTCTTTTTCTCTATTTCCTATTGCACCACCGTCTACACAGTCATCAATGTTGGAACCTCAGAATCAACTTTTATGCCTACTTTTCCTTCACTAACTATATGCAATTAGTCACTACATCTTGTCAACTCTACCTCCAAGAATCTTGATCACACTTGTCCTTTCTCCACCACATTGTCACTCTCTTAGTTTGGTTCTTCATTTTCTCTTACTCAACTATTCCAATAGTTCTCATTTCTCTCCCTATCTGTCATCTACACAGTAATCAGTTAGTTTTCCTAAAATAGAGATTTAATAATGCAATTCCCCAGCTCAACAATCTTAAATGAAAACTTAAAAATTAAGAAAAACTTCAGGGCCAGCCCCAATGGCCTAGTGGTTAAAGTTCAGCACGCTCCACTTTGGCGGCCCAGGTTCAGTTCCTGGGCATGGAACCACACCACTCGCTGTCAGTGGCCATGATGTGGTGGTGGCTCACATTAAAAAAAGAGAGAGAGAGAGAGAGAGAGAGGAAGATTGGCAACAGATGTTAGCTCGGGGAAAATCTTCCCCAGCAAAAAAAAAACTTCAATGCCCTCATTACCTATGGAATAAAATTTGAGCCTCTTAGCACAATGTAAGAAGCTCTTCACAATCTGACTAGACCTATTTTTCTATTTTCGTTACATTGGTCAACTGTCCTCTCACAATAAGGTTATTTGCTTACTCTTGAACATATCGCATGCTCTCATGCCTCTGTGCTTTTCTTCATGTACCCCATACCTACAATGCCCTCCTTGTCCATTTTCCTCATTTGGCAAAATCACGAGTCTTTCAAGGTCAGAGCTTTTCTGTGAAGATTTTCCTATTGCCTAAGTTTCCATCTTTCCCCATTCCTCCCAGGCAAAATTATTTCCTCTGTTCTCTCTGTTTTCTTACAGCACTGTTTCTATTTTATTTTGTACATACCTTGGCAGAAAATGTAATCTAGATCGTAGGTGCATAGCCAGAAAGAGATAGGGGTTCAGACATGTTTGGACATGTTCTGATGAACTGATGAGACAAGCTCAACTGAAGTCTATTTGCTGAGGAGTCTTCTGAAAAATAACTCCAGCTGTGTCTACTGCTGGGGTTCAAACATATCTGGGCATGTCAAGCAAGTCTAAGGATCAACCAAACAAAAACCTATTTGGAGGAAAGAATGAAGAGGCTTCACAAGGGAATTTTTCTTTAAAGAGGAAATAGGAAGGCACAATGGACATAACTTACTAATACAGAAATAGTTTGCAAAGAGAAATAGAGTTTTTGAATACAGCACAACTCCTGTTACTCAAATCTGCAGGGGGCTAGAAGTCTAGCATCAGAAGATGTAAAGGCAACAAGCTTATAAAATTTATGTACTAATGTTATCTTGATCTAATTTGCTGCCACAGGCTGGGAAATCCTGAGAAACTTCAATTTTTTAATATTGGTTACAGTTTATGATAGTTATTTGCACTCATTGTCCCTGTTCTATAACAGCGATCTTACATGGAGATTTATTTTCTTCACTTGGCTTCAGGGAGACCATTCTTTATTTTCTGTCAACCATCTTAGCTGTTTCTTCTTAATCCCCTTTGTTGGATTTTTCTCATCTCCCAGACCTCTACATACTGTAGTTTTCCAAGTTTAAATCTTGAGACCTCTTCCCTTCTCTTCTCTTCTGTTTACATTCATGTCTTGGGTGATCTAATTCAGGCTCGTGGCTTTAAAATACCATCTCTACACAGGTAACTCTTAAAATTAAATCTTCAGACTTGGCCTCTGCCCTGAACTCCAGACTCAATCTAATTTCCTGCTCAACATTTCCACTTGGATGCATAACAGACAACTCAAACAAACCACATCCCAAACTGCACTCTTGATTCTTAACATCCCCTAACCAGCTTGGCCCACAGACTTCTCCGTCTCAGTTAATGGCAACTTCATCCTGGTTGCTTGGGACAAAATCCTTGTTGTCAGCCTGATTTTCCCTGATAACCCACCTCATACATATCAGCAAATCTTGTTGGTCTTATATTCAAAATATAGATTATCCAGAATCCAGCCACTTCTTACCACCTCCACTGCTACCACCCTGGCCTAAAATCATCATCAAGCAATAACTTTCTAATTAGTCTCTCGGCTTCCACCCCTACTTCCATCTCCCCAGCTGTCAATTCTCCACACAAAAGCCAGAGTGAACCTTTTAAAATGTAAATTAGATCATGTCACTCCTCTACTCCAAACACTTTAGTGGTTTTTCATGTCATTCGAAATAAAATCTAATTTCTTGGCCTCGTCTACAAGGCACACATTATCTGGTCCCTGGCTTCCTTTCTGAGCTCATATCCAACACTCTCCTCCTCTCTCACTTAGTGCTAGCCACATTGACCTCCTACTCTCCCTGAAATTTGGCAAGCAGGTTCTTGCTTCAGGATCTCTGTATGAATTCTTCTGCCTGGGTTTCTCTTCCTCTAGACACTGCATATCTTACTCCCCTATTTTATTCAAGTTTTGCTCAAATGTTACCATCTCAGAAATAGTTTCCCTGACCACCTTACTTAAAAAAGCCACCTTCCCATCTCCTGTCACACTCTAGTCCCTTATCCTGCTTTATTTTTCTTCATGTATTTCTTTAAACTTTCAATTTATTATTTTCTGTCTCTCCCATTATAACGTAAGCTTCAGAGTCATAGGGACTCTGGATTTGTGTTCAGTACTAATTTTCCCACATCTAGAATAGTGCCTGGCACATAGTAAAGGCAGAAAGAATGTCTGTTGAATGAGTCAACTAATGAGTAATGCTAGAAATGACCAATAGGACTAAAAAATGTGTTATTAAGCATCAAAACCTTAAAGAAAGCTGATAGTGCTTCAGAATATTTTTGTAGAGCAGTCATTAAATAATTTGGGTATATGCTGCCTTTTCTAAGTCACAAATTAAAGAAATTATTTAATTGTTCTCCCTAAAATGGAGTAATTTAAGAACATCTGATGGCATATTGTGTAAAAACATGTAACAGTTGGTAGATATCTGATTAGCATGTTCATGAATCAGTCACTTAGTTTGGAAGATATTGTAGTAATTTTGACCATGTTACTAATTTATATTATTTATGTTCTAAGTTATGTATCAGCCAACCCTGGCAGTCTAGTGGTTAAGATTTGGTGCTCTCACTGCTGGGCCTGGTTTCATTTTCCAGTCAGGGAACCACACCATTCGTCTCTTGGTTGTCATGTTGTGGTGGCTGTGTGTTGCTGTGAGGCTGAAAGCTATGCCATTGGTATTTCAAATACCAGCAGGGTCACCCATGTTGGACAGGTTTCAGTGGAGCTTCCAGACTAAGGCAGACAAGGAAGAAGGACCTGACCTTCCACTTCTGAAAAAATTGCCTTGAAAATCCTATGAACAGCAGTGGAGCACTGTCTCATATAGTCCCGGAAGGTGAGAGGATGGTGCAAAAAGACGGGGCAGGGTTCCACTGTGCTGCACAGAGGGTCACTAGGAGTCAGAAACGGGAGTTTATATATACTTTGTTCCCCCTAACTCATGAAATTTTCAGTTGCATTTCAACTCATGCTTCCTTCTTTCAACTATTTATACCACGATGGACATAAAGTATATCTACCACTGTATTAGCTATCTAATGTGTGCTTGGTAAATACTTTTGAATAAAAGCATAAATATGGCAATAATTTTATATATTTGCCTCAATATGATCTCATCTTGATACAGAAGTTGCTAAAGTTAAAGCTTATGTACTATAGAGACAAAAAGCAGATCAGTGGCTATCTAGGGCCAGGGATAGGTGTCGGGGGTGACTGCAAACAGACATGAGAAAGGTTTTTGAGATGATGAAAATCTTCTAAAACTGGATTGTGGGAAGATTGCAGAATTCTATACAAGTACTAAAAATCATCTAATTGAACACTTACAATGGGTGTATTTTGTGGCATGCAAATTATATCTCAAGAGAACTGTTTTTTAAAAAGCTCAGGATATCACAAGTACTTCAAAGACCAATGCATAAAAAAGAAAATTTAGGGACAAATATATCCTTAGTATATATTTGGAACAAATGTTACATAGAGTAAGAATATGTCTTTTGTAGAATAGTGCTAGCAAATGGAGACCTTTAAATATTATGATAATAGGTGGTAAAGGGGAGCAGAATATGCCACACCCAAAATATGCCTCTTTGTCATATTGATTATTTTGCTCTGGTTATTTTTGAGAGGCTGCAGACATGGGAGAATTTCTGAAAACAGCGGAAGTTGCCATTTTGTGAGGGACATTGATTTTTATAAGGGAAATCTCCTTTTGTAAGGATGTCTTCCTCTCTGTACCAGGAAGAGAAAGATGAATAAATCTCTAGAAACTCTTATCAATGGAGAAAGCAGGGATGTAAATCTACATAACAACCTTACCCTTGGTTACTAACCTTTCCTGGTAACCCCCCAAAACTTCCCCCCCCAATATCTTCTTTTGTCTTTAGCTGGAGTTTGTATTTAAGCTTGGACCAAGTTACACAGTTTTCCTGGGTCTCTCCCATGTATACAGGAGGTACAAATGTTATTAAACTACTGTTTGTTTTCCTCCTGTTAATCTGTCTTTTATTATGGGGGGGGGTCTCAGCCAAGAACCTAGAAGGGGAGAGGGAACATTATTTTTCCTCCCCTACAGTGAGGAGTAATTATAACAACAAACTATTTGATTTCTATAAGCAAAACACACAGGAATTCTGAATATGATTTTATAAAAACATTTTTGTCTATTTTGATTCTATGTTACATGTCAATTTACATTTTAATATACATTTAGTCCTCAAGTACAAATATAATATATGCCATTTATATATTAGCAAATCATACTTTTTCTCACATAATTGATTAAAATTGAATAGCACTTCAAATGGGAAAAATAAAGGTCTATATTTTATGAATATCTAAGACGTACAATAGAATGTACTTAAACTGCATAATGCAATATTTTATAATGCAGTGATCTAAAATAACTTTTTACTGAAAATTGTTTTTACATAACTATCAGTCAGGGTTCTTCACAGAAGCAGAACCAGTAGAAGATATGTATCTATTTAGGGAGAGAAAGAGAGATTTTAAGGAATTGGCTCACTCAACTGTGGGGCTGGCAAGTCCAAAATTCGGAAGGCAGACTGGCAGGCTGGAGATTCAGGCAGGAGTTGATGCTCCAGTCTTGAGGCAAAATTTCTTCCTCTCCAGGAAACCTCGGTTTTTGCTCCTAAGGCCTTCAATGGATTGGATGAGGCCCACCCACATTTTGAGGTTATCTCTTTTGCTTAAAGTCAACTGATTATAGATGTTAACCTCATCTACAAAATACCTTCACAGAAGCACCTAGATTAATGTTTCATTAAATAACTGGGTACTACAGCCTAGCCAAGTTGGCACACAGAACCACATCATAATAACTATGCAGGCAAAAATCACAGATATATTTTTATATTCCCAACAGAATTTTTCAATTATCAATTTCTATGAAAAGGGTTCAATAATAATATATAAATGAATAAAAAATGCTGGAAGCCACTGGTCAAGAGCAATGAATTTTCCAAATTGTCTTTTTATATTCATAGAAATATTTGTTCAAAAAAAAAATCATGAACAGAAACCCTAATATCTAAAAGAGGTAAAAACACAGGTTTTATGGCGAAGATGTAGAGACTCCCAGAGCCCACTCATTCAGCTTCCTGTCAAAGTTGACAGCAAGCATTGCCATGGAATGCTAGGATATTTCAGTGCACTTTTGAATACTGTTGATATGCCCAAATCATAAACTCAAATGCCTCCAGGAATAAGGCAAATAATAGAAATGAGTGAAACCTATGAGGACCCGGCACTTGGCTGCACTGCCATGGAGACAGTGGGGAGCAGTGGGGAGTGTGGTATACTGCAACAAGCAGATCCTGTATGAAACATAGCTGCTCCTCACCTCTTGCAATTGTTACCCTAAAGGAATGCAGGCCCCCTATTGGCAGATCTTCTAATTTTTTAATTGCTGAAAAATCAGGAATTTTGTCTGATCTCTTGATTTCAAAATTTGGTTTTTTATGTAAGATCTCTTAATTTTGAAATGTTTAATTAGTTTTAAGAGAGGTTTAACACTTTATAGAGCAAACGCATCATGTTGCAGATGAAGGGGAGCAGAATATGCCACCCCAAAATGTGTCACTTTGGCATGTGGATTATTTTGAGCTAAAGGCAATCAAGACCCAACAGACTCAAGAAAAACTTTCACCTCTCCCTTAGCTGCCTAAAAGAATTTAGATAGGGGGCCTGGCCCAGAAAGAGGGCTATTACCAGAGATAACTTTTTATCTGAAAGACTTACTTGCATGGCAGGACAAACATCTGATTACCAAACATCAGTTCTTCTATGTTCCTGTTAATTGCCCTCCTTCCATTTGAAGCCCAAGGCCCCTATTCCATTCCTCAGCTCAAGATGCCATATAAGCCTCAATTGCCTTACTGCCTTTGAGTCTCATATTTTTATGGGGCTCCGGTACATATGAAATTAAATTTGCTTTTCTCCTGTTAATCTGTCTCATGCCAATTCAATTATTAGACCAGCCAAAGAACCTAGAAGAGTAGAAGGGAAATGTTTTCTGCCCCAACAGGGGCCATATTTCACTACCTGTTTTCAGTGCCTGGTTTTTAGCATCAATTTCATGTCCTTTTTAGATTGGTCAAATATCAGTGCCACTTCTGTTTTTAATATTTTCCATTGCCAATTCATTCTTAAAATATATAAAATTTAGATTTTTTTTAAATTATGAGGCAAAGGCCCAAAATAAATGCTCTATTCCTAGTCGTATATTTGCATTTGGTAGTTGAAAATATTTCCCTACACTGAAAGCTACTATCCGTCTTACCAAATTAAATTTTACCATGTGCTTTTTCTAATACAAAAAAAAAATTACTTAAGTAGTTAGGAGAAAGAAATTTCCAGATTTCACAGTTATTAGATAATTAGCAACTTGATTTAACATTAAAAATTTTTAGATAATTAAATATGGTATAATTTTTTAGAAATAAATCAGTGTCTGATATTATTTCCTTACTTTCTCCTACACACAAACACACACACACATATACACACTCTTGCAGTTGTACTCCATTAAATAATTCTAGTTTTCACAATTTTCTCTCTTCCCTTTCAGGAATACACACTTTCAAATCCAACTGTGGAATAAACTTGTATTTTGGTAATTTACAGAGAATATAAAAAAGTTGCTTACTTACAAGGAAGATATAAACAATTATCATTGAACATTTCTAGAGAAAAGATTGTTCACACTTCAACAGTTGTTTTTTCCTAGTGAGGCAGTTGTTGTTAGTTTCCTTTCTTTATTTACTCTAACAAGGCATATTTAATTTTCTCTCCCACTCAAAAGAAAATATACAGCATTGTGATTACTTGAAACATAATAGAGTAATTAGATAGCAAAGGTGCACAGAATTTTTATAGAGCTCTCACTTGGTCACGTGAACATGTTCAAGGTTGCTTTGCATTGGCCAAATTCCAACCACTGCAGCAGCATCTGTTACTAACCAGGTTTATCTACCCCTTGAATTCAAATTGCATAACAGAGCACAATTGTGTCGGATTTTTGGCAAATATTTTCTATTTTTCTACTGGACAGGAAACAGGACTAAACATGTCAAAATAATTTCGGAAAGAAAGATATAATTTGAAACAGAACGAAAAGCTTTTGATCTCTGCTCTTTGCATTTCTGTATTAAGTTAAAAGGATGGAAATGATGAAATTTTGCACAGTTCTCAGCACGTCATACCCAGCACAGCATGCCTGAAATGTGATCTTTGTTTCAGCTTGGCCACCCAGAGAAGTAGACGTGAATAAGAGATGTCTTTATGCAGTGCATGCTATTTAACATACACCTCCAGACAAAGGCTTTTGCAAACAAATCCATGAAAGGGTTTGTATTCCAAAGGATTTGCCTTGTTTTGCATTCGTGTTTGGGGTAGCAAAATAGGGTAAGGTACATAGGTCCTGTCAGAGGCTTGAGGGAAATGGTGAAATTGGTTTGCTCTGACATATCATCTAGAGTCTTTCATTCTTCAAACAAGAATATAAGTAGCTAAATTACTTAAAAAAAAACAACAATAATTTTGAGTTGCAATTGTGATGACAACCTCTAAATCTATTGATTAGTCAGCAACTTAGATTTTTCATCCCATTTAGAATTTTTCATTCCTTTATGCAAATTATTGTGTGTAAATTTCATCAATATTCTTACAGGGAGAGTTAACATACCTCAGAAAATGCAGCTTACATTTTTTGCAATAATGGGAAAAGAGAATAGCATAGATATTTGGACTGTTAGACTTCCTTGTATTATCTTTGCTGAAGTAATGCCAGGTTCCCCGGTCCTAACACTTACTCAGTCTTATAGGAACCATTCCCAAACCTAATTATTACCAAGATAAAATGTGAATTGGTCAGAATGACTTCTGATTATTGATGGACTGCATCAAGAAACAGTCCATGACCAGAGTCAATCTTAATCCAAATACATAACTAAAGCATGCCAGTTTTGCATGAAATTCAAAGTTACCTAAATCAAGTCTATGGTTTAATGCCCTGTGATCATGCAAATCCACAGGGATGCTCTTAAAGGTATTAATTTCCAGGCCTTACCTCAGGACTACTGAATCAGAATCTCCAAGTGAGGGATCTAAACTTTTAAATTTTTAAACAAGATGTTTGGGAAATACTGTTATAGCACAAAAGAGATTGTGCCAAGAAAAGACTGCATGATAATTGGAGGGGCAGGCATACATTTTTTTGTACCAGCCAGGACACTTTGAGAGAGAAAGGGGGCATCATTAAAAATTATGCCAGAACAAGAGGCATAAATGGGATCACTCTGGGTGAAGTGGGATCATTTGTTAATCTAATATTACTTCACACTTGAATATTACTTAAAAAAAATTAACTTCTAGGGGCTGGCCCAGTGGCATTGTAGTTAAGTTTGCGCACTCCACTTTGGCAGCCTGGGGTTTGCAGGTTCGGATCCCAGACGTGGACCTATGCACTGCTCATCGAGCCATGCTGTGGGGGTGTCCCATATACAAAATAGAAGAGGATGGGTACAGATGTAAGCTTGGGGCCAATCTTCCTGACAATAAATAAATAAATAAATAAAATTCTTTTTTAGACCAGTTTTAGATTCACAGCAAAACTGAGTGGAAGGTACAGAGTTCCCATATACCCCCGTCCCCACACGCACAACATCCCCCATAAATAACATGTGGTACATTTGTTACAATCAATTAACCTACGTTGACACACCATTATCATTCAAAGTTCATAGTTTACATTAAGGTTCACTCTTGGTGTTGTACATTCTATGTACAAATGTATAATGAAATGTATTTACCATTATAGTATCATACTGAGGAGTTTCACTGCCCTGAAAATCCTCTGTGCTCTGCCTGTTCATACCCCCCTCCTCCCTGAGCCCGGGCAATCACTGATCTTTTTACTACCTCCATAGTTTTGCCTTTATCAGAATGTCATATAGTTGGAAACATACAGTATGTAGCCTTTTCAGACTGGCTTCCTTCACCTAATATGCCTTTCCATGCCTCCCTGTCTTTTCATGGCTTGTTGGCATATTTCTTTTTGACTCTGAATAATATTCTGTTGTCTGGATGTACCACAGTTTTTGTATCCATTCACCTACTGAGGGACATCTTAGTTGCTTCCACGTTTTGGGAATTGTGAATAAAGCTGCTATAAACATCTGTGTGCAGCTTTTTGAATGGACATAAGTTTTCAGTTAATTTGGGTAAAGACCAAGGAGCGCAATTGCTGGATCACAGGGTAAGAGTATGTTTAGCTTTATAGGAAACTTCCAAACTGTCTTCTAACACGGCTGTAATTTTTGCACTCCCACCAGCAGTGAGTGAGAGTTCCTGCTGCTCCACATCCTCGCCAGCATTTGGTGGTGTCAGTGCTTTGGTTTGGGCCATTCTAATAGGTGTGTAGTGGTGTCTCATTGTTGTTTGAATTTGCAATTCTCTAATTACATATGATCTTGAACTTCTTTTCATATGCTTACTTGCCATCTGTACATGTTCTTTGGTGACATGTCTGTTCAGATCTTTGGCTTATTATTTAAGTAGATTGTTCATTCTCCTATTGTTGAGTGTTGAGTTCTTTGCAAATATTGGATACAGGTCCTTTATCAGATGTGTCTTTTGCAAATATTTTCTCCTAGTCCATAGCTTGTCTTATTATTCTCTTGACATTGTCTTTTGCAGATCAGAAGATCTTAATTTTAATGAAGTCCAGCTTATCAATCATTTCTGTCATAGATCATGTCATGGTGTTATATCTAAAAAGCTATTACCACATCCAAGGTCATCTAGGTTTTCTTCTACGTTATAGTTTAGGAATTTTATAGTTTTGCATTTTACGTATATGTCTATGATCTGTTTTGAATTTATTTTGTGAAGGGTGCAAGGTCTGAGTCTATACTCATTACGTGTATGTGGATGACCAGTTTTTCCAGCCACCACCATTTATTGAAAAGACTATCTTGAGTCTCTTGTATTGCCTTTGCTCCTCTGTCAAAGATAAGTTGACTACATTTATGTGGGTCTATTTCTGGGCTTTCTATTCTATTCCATTGATCTATTTGTCTATTTTTTCACCAATACCCCATTGTCTTGATGACTATAGCTTTGTCGTAAGTCTTGAACTCAGGCAGTGTCAGCCCTCCAACTTTGTGCTTCTTCAATATTGAGTTGACTATGCTGGGTCTTTAGCTTCTCCATATAACTTTAGAATTCGTTTCAATGTCCACAAAATAACTTGCTGGGATTTTGATTGGGATTTCATTGAATCTATATATCAAGCTGGAAAGAACTGACATCTTCACAACATTGAGTCCACCTCTCCACGAACATGGATTATCTCTCCATTTCATTACGTCTTCTTTGATGTTTTTCATCAGACTTTGTAGTTTTCGTCATATAAATCTTATACATATTTTATTAGATTGATACCTAAGCATTTCATTATTTTTGGTTGCTAATATAAATAGTAATGTGTTTTTAATTTCAAATTCCACTTGTTCAGCTGGTATATAGAAAAACAACTGATTTTTTTTTTCCCAAGAGTTTTTTTGTTGATTCTTTGGGATTTTCTACATAGATGAGCATGTCATCTGTGAATAAAGATAGTTTTATTTCTTCTTTCCAAACCTGTATACATTTTATTTCCTTTTTTTGTCTTATTACATTAGCTAGGACGTCATGATGAGAAAATCAACTTTTGAGAAAAACAACTGGTCCACCTCCACCAGTGCAATGTCAGCTGCTGTATTTCAGAAAGCTCCCAAGCCCCAAGAATGTAGCACCAGCGATTTGGCAAGTTGATATGCCACTGCACTTAGTAAAACACAAGCCATTTGAGGAGGGGTCTTCCAAGCATCTAGCAGTTTTTTGACTTCCTCTGGGGACTTGGGAGAAGCTGGTACCATGTGCTCAGAGGCCCCGCTTTTAGCAAGAATTTGTTTTGCTGCATCACTCCAGGGGTGAGACTCCCTATATCCCATGGGGTCAGGGAATGATTTGCGACAGTGGCAAGGAATGCAGCAACATAGGAGGCACTTGTCTCTGCAACATTTGCCTGCCTGGGGTGCCACGATGTCCTTCTTAGAGTTGCCTCTGTCATGGTTTAGGGCTGATTCCCCAAGCTCAACACTCTGGTCCTGACCACTGACATAGTGGGCCCAGCAGCCCGCCTCCCTTTTGGCACTAATCTAGGGGAACTCTCCTTGGGTCCCATGACCTGATAGCCCACGCC
Source organism: Tapirus indicus (assembly GCA_031878705.1). Taxonomy (NCBI): domain Eukaryota; kingdom Metazoa; phylum Chordata; class Mammalia; order Perissodactyla; family Tapiridae; genus Tapirus; species Tapirus indicus. Next base: position 82,481,333 of record CM062942.1, on the reverse strand, counting down.
CCTAGTCTCTGCCTGGGGGAAAGAGGCAGAACGCTACTGTCTCAGTTAGCTCACCTTGGCTCAACATGGAGACTTTTGCATGTGATTATAGCTGATCACCTCCAGACCCAACACCTAGTGGGGTCTCATTCAGAGACTAATGGGAAACACATCCACCTCAGACTGGGCCTGCTGATTGTTCTCTACGGGGGAGTCGACCTTGTACAGCACTGACAATTCAGTGTGGGGATCTGCGGCAAAACCTAGCAGCAGCAGCGGCAGACCACCAGCAAGCAGTGGTTTCCTCCCAGAAAGAATGAGCAGTCTGGGAGAGGAAGTTAGTAAGCCATTTGCAGCTCCAAGGCATTCTACAGAGGTATAAACTGCACCCACAATCCCATCCTTCTTGTCGCCAATCGTGTTGAGGCAGACCTTGACCCCTCAGAAGTTGATTGGGACACTGCAGAATGGGAGGCGGCGGCATGTGAGGCAACCTCTGTTCCAGGTGTTCCCTGTTACTATCCATCATACCAAGATGTCCAGTAATGACCAGCATGAATGAAAAATGGAAGCATATAATTATATCATGATAAAAATGCAATGTTTCCTAGAAAAATTTGTCCAAATGGAGGGGGAGAAGGGCACTGATTGGCTCTTCTGGGTCTTTGGAACTGGCTCCGAGATGTTGCTTCCAGCAGCTGAGATGCACCAGCTGGCCAGACTGGCCAAAGACCCCCAAATTCATAATTCGTTAAAAAACCCCAAGGTATTGAGGACTCATTTTATTAGAGACACCCTAGAGGAGCCCCTGGACTTGTCGCTGCAGCAAGAGTGCTCCCAAACGCATCGAGCCACCAGGGCAGGAGACGCAGACAAAATAAAAAAGAGGATGGACTCTGAGGAAGAGACCTCCTCTAAGCCTCCAGAGTTTACAGGGATAAGGAGGAATAAGCTGTGCCTCTCCTGACTTGGATTTTTATGGCTTGGCACCGGGCCCATGCATCCACTGAGCTTATTACAGCTAAGGCTCACTGTGAGTGGACAACCCCAGATGAAGCATGCCTCCTCTTACGTAAAATTGGAATGGTTCAAAGGGCAGATCGTTTTGCTGAGCGTCACGCTCCCACAGACTCTCTGACCATTTTTGACCCAGAGGAGGCACCCTTGGTGCCAGAATTTAAAGAGTTCTTAAAGGGTGCCCCCCCCGCCAATTATAAGGTCATGCTGTTACATTTCATAGAAATACCAGATACAATACAACAGGCATTAGACCACATCAATGTTGTAGCTAGACATGAAAAAGAGAATTTTCCTGAAGCCCAAATCTTGTTTGCTGGTACCTGCAAACAGGCCCCGGCTGCCCCCTCAGCCAGGAACCCAATGGAGGGGCCCTAGGTGATATGGAGGCTTCCAGGCCCATTATCAGTCCTCACTGAGGAGTGGTGTCTCGACCCGGCTCCCTCACGCACGAGATGACCAACATGGCCTCTCTGAATTGGCATCTCCAGAGATCAGGGGTCCCTAATGACTGAATTCAGGGACAGCCCAAACACAAGTTGGAAGCCTTCGCTCAGGCACTGCAGGCTCTTTGAGAGACCACTGGCCCCGCCCCGAGGGTGGATGCCATCACCTCTCTGAATGTCCCAGCCTCGGCAGTAGGATCCAGATCCCGTGTACACTGACCTCCAAGAGTGGCAGCTGCCAAGCTTCCTGCCCTAGGGACCCGGCAGTTCCCCAGAGCTTGTCTCTCCTCTGAGAGACAATCACCTGTATACTTCTCTAATTATCCATTGAGACACACATAATAGATAACACTTTACTACTCTCATTGACACTGTAGCCCAAATTATAGTGCTTCCTGGGAACCCCTCCAAACATAAGCAAGGGGAACTCTTTAAACTATAAAGCATAACAGGCAGGATAGTAGAAGGAAGTTGAATGTCACATTGAAACAATATTAAAAATCTTTTAGTGGTGGTGGCCCCTCTGGCCTTAACCTTTCCTGTTATAGGTATGGATGCTTTGACATGCTGCCACGCCATCTGGAACAAGCCCAAATTCCTGGCATTCCTGGTGGGACCTTCACATTAGGAGCCATAAGACTGCCACTTGTGATTCAGACTGTAAATGCTCCCCAGTATTGCTTGCAACAAGGGACTAAGGGACTGTGGCCCATAATTCAAGATTTATAAAAGGAAGGAGTCATTAAATGCACCATTTCTCTTCTCAATCCCCCCATTTGGCCGATATTAAAGCCCACTACTAATGAGCAGCGCCTTACAGTCTACTATCGAAATTTAAACACTCAGGTGCCCCCATTAAGGTTCCCATCCCCAACGTTGTCCAGTTAATTGAAAACATCCAAAGGGCTCCAGGGGACTACTTTGCTGTGATAGATCTGGCCAATATGTTCTATTCAGTATTGATCACTGAGGAGTCCCAGCCACAGTTCGCCTTCACATTCAAAGGCACCTAATGTACGTTTACCTGGCTGCCTATGGGCTATCTTTACAGCCCAGCTATTGCCTACAGTCTTTGCCGGCAAGACCTGGATGCCTTTATGTGTCCCGTTGTACTGTCTGGCACTATATTGATAGGGTTATAATCTGGGGCCCTTCAGAGGATCAGTGCATGAGGCCCTAACATGGCTAGTGATCCATCTCCAACACAGAGTTTGGGCTATGACTGTCCCACAAAATGCAAGGGCTAGCCACAACTTCTAAATTTCTGGGCATTAATTGGTCTTCTAAAAGCTGAGAAGTTCCACTTGTGGTTAAACATCAATTGTTAACTATTTAGCCTCCCATCATGCTATGGCAAGCCCAACATGTCTTAGGTTTCTTCACATTGTGGAGGCAACTCATACCACACTTATCCATCATTCTTAGACCCACTTAGGTAGTCACATACAAATCCTCCACATTTTATTGGGGAGAAGCTCAACAACAAGCCTTATAGCCGGCCCAAAGGTCAATTCATCATGCCCTCCCCTTGGTTCCCCCGGCTCTTCCTTCCAGGTTGAGTCACTGGACACTATAGACTATGCATCCTGGAGCCTATGGACTAAACATTGCTCCTCCTGGCTGCCTGTGAGCTTCTGGACCAGATGGCTGCCTTCCACAGCTGCCTGCTACACCCCCCCAGAGCGTCAAATTCTGGCCACTTATTGGGCTTAGTTAGAAACAGAGGTACTCACAGGAATGGAGCCTGTTCTCCTGCATACCCACATTCCCATTTTGCCATGGATAAGGAATGCTTTCCAACAATGGCTCAGCATGGCTACAAATGCCTCTTTGCTAAAATGGAAATGGTACCTTCAGGAATGGGCTAAACCTGACATGGCAGGTCTTTCCAAATTGCAGGACCATGTGGCTTTCCCACTCCTCGGCCCCCTGCCCACAGACCTTGAGAAACTAGCGCAGATGACCCTGTTTCCTAAGCCTCTGGTGACCTAGGGTAGCCCCTGGGAAGAGCTAATGGAGTGAGAAAGGGAGTCTGTGTACTTCATGGATGGCAGCATCACCACTCTAAGCAGTGGAACCTGTTGGAGAGTGGCAGTGTACTATCTTGCCAGCAGCACCATGCTTATTCAAAGATGACAAGTCAGGGTCAGCTGGCAGTACAAATGTCTGTGCAGAGTGATGTTGCCCATGACAAGCCTCTTGTCCATATTTTTACTGACTCATATGAGGGTGCTAATGGGCTAGTGATTGGTCGATCCAATGGCAGCAGGATGATTTTCACATTTAAGGCCATCCCCTTTGGGGTGCCCCAATTTGGAGGGATATTGCCCAGGCACCGGTCACAGTTAAGGTAACCTATGTTTTAGCACATACAAATGCTACCACATCAAAGGCTGTCTTTAACTGCAAGGCCGATTCCTTGCTCGAATCCAGGTCATCAGCTGTTCAGGGCTGCCAACCACCAAATCTTTACCAACAACTCTGCCCAGCTCCACCCCCTACCACAAAACTGCAGCTCTCCCACCCCCCACCCTGTCAATCAATCCTTAGCTCCGCCATTCTGACCTTTCTTAGTCACCACTTCCATACTCCTTATTCCCTGGCCAAATGGTCCCATATCTCTTCAAGTCATGGAGGAGCTGCTGCCACAGTGGCCTGGGCCGGCTGCAGAGGTGTTCTGGTGATAACATCCCTTGCAAAATGTATTGTTTTGAATTGCAAATTATGTTCCCAAACCAAACATTGGAAACTGCTCCATCACGCTTCAGTTCCAAGAGGGGATCACTCCTTTTAGCCACTGGCAGGCTTCCTGCATCAGTGGGCACTACCCACTTTGCTCTTACATGTGTGAACACTTTTGCAGGCCTACTGCTTGCTACACCTACCAGGAACACCTCTGCGGAGCAGGTAATCTCTTTTCTAAGTATATCCTGCCCCCATTCAGCCTTCCTGACATCAGTGACTCAGATCAAGGACCTCATTTTACTGCCCATATAACACAGCACTGGGTTCTCCAACAGGGCATCCAATGGAACTTTCATCTCTCATATTGGCCGCAGGCCTGTGGCATTATTGCATGCTACAGTGGTCTTTTAAAATCCTCGCTCCTTAAGTTACAGGTTGGTAAATGGACTTCTAAATGGACTTTCTTGCTGCCAGGGGCACTTACCACTTCAAGCTCTAGGCCACATGGCCACCACTCTCCTCACACCAACTGGGCTCACCTGGCCATACTGCCTATGATTATTATCACGGGGGAATCTGATGCCTTCATCTTACAGGACAATATTATTTACATTTTCCCCAACAATTTTGAGTCCCCTTACAGATTTAAAATGTTGCTTGTCTTGTTTTCCAATATTCATTGATGACCTGATCAGGGAGGGGTGGTTAGCTACGACTCCTGATCATAGACAGTCCTGGCCCATTAGAAAAACACAGACCCACTATGCTGCTCCTGGACCACACTTACCTGCTTGACATGCAAATTCCAGCTGAAATTCCAATGTATAGTGGCTTCAGTGGATGGCTTATTTCTCCTAACCATACCTCCCCACAGGAAGTGGAAATATGTGCACTTGGACCCACCGAGGGAACGGTGCGGATCTCTGAAAGGGGAGAAGAGGCACTCAGGTTAGTTGACACCAGTAACATTAGAAGATGACACCATGGCGATACAATCACAACACTTGGCTCTACCCCACTTTGGAGGAGGCCACCAATGAGCTGCTGACCCACAACAGCTCCATAATAAATCTTCACATGGGACAGTCAGTGCGCAGATGCAAAACTATAAAATGCAGATGCTCGCTGCTGCTCGCCTTACCCTGTGCCTTTTATGCCATCTGGGTCATGGGACTTCTTCTTGATCCCAGAGAGGCAACACTAGAAAGTTGCTAGAACCACGCAGCACTTGGCCACAACTGAACCCTGGGATGGGGGAAGAGCAAGTGTTGGAAGTCAGCCCTAGCAGAGCTATGCCTGAAATGCCACCAGGTGTGGATACTAGTCAGGTGATTCAAATCCTCTACCTTAAATGGACCAATGGCGCAAATGCTTGAAGGACACTAGTCCTGCCCAAACAGTCATTGACATCCTGACCTCCGGGCACTGGCCATTACATTGCCCTAACTTCAACCCTAATTGGCTGATAGCCTTGTGCAGTTCAGACCCATCTCTGGTAATACAGGGCCAAACATTAAATTGTCAGGAGCATACAACTAAATTTTCTTTAAACCAATGGTATATATATGCCTCCAACCTTTACTATTTATGGATGGAGACCCCCCCTATGCCTTAGAGGAGAACACTACCCAATCATTTGCAAGGTGTGCCTCTGAGGACTCCCAAAATTTACTGAGAATTTGTGATACCAGTAGACACACGCAATGGTGCAAGCAAACCTTAATCAGGGCATCCCAAATCTGTGTGACCCTGTTAGACCCCTTAGCCCCTCAGTTCCCCTCCTGGATGGCTACCTGGGAGAACCACTCCTCTCTGGGATGGCTCCCTCCACCTGCGACAACACTGGGGATGACAACACTCCAGTCCATGACAATGATGTGGGACACAGCCTCATCCTGAATGCTGCCTCCACAACCTTCCACTATAGCAGCGATGAGGAAGACACTAAGGAAGACACGGCGGCTGATGATGGCGAGCGCTCCCCAGAACTTGGTTGCTGAACAGAATGCTTGTTTATCTAAATTCCCTGTTGATGACCTCCTGACTGCCAAGCTGCTCTCTGCTGCACCTTTGAGCTTTGGAAGGCCAAGGCATGGGTCAAGTCTCACAGTCTTACTGGGGTCCCTTTAAATACTTCACTTAGTATGCTTGACTTCACCACACTTATTAGATTGACCCACATTATGCATCCTACTGGGAGTTAGTGAATTTAATTTCTGTTGGGAGAATCCTTCCCAGGCTGCACATGTTGCCACCACCACAGCATCCCCCTCTACACTCTCAAGGACCACAGGCACAGGGTCACCTCTCTATACCACCCTGAGGGGACCCTTCCCCACAGTCACCATTCAGGGCTCCACAATTCCGCTGTTCAAGTTCTCTAATAGTCTTAATATTTCTATACAAGGGGCAGAAATCAGAGCTCATTTTTCGGTCTACCATAATTGTTGGGCATGTCACTGGAGTCAACAAAGGCTTTGTTCTGAATTAGTGGCCTACCCAGCTGATTTATTGACCCTGACCTCCTTTGCCCAACAGAAGGCACCCCACACATTCCTGTGGCTTGCCCAGCCACTCTCTATGGTGTTCAACTGCTCCCAAGCAGGACACTTTGCAACACAGTACGTGGCACCTGGCAGGAGCCCTCATGTGCCCATTGTAATCCTCCATATCTACCCAGCGCCAACACCACATTGATGAATGTGATGTACACCTCATCCCAAGGAGCACAATACCTATGGTCTTGTGCCTTGTAGCCCAGCCCTCTGGAGGGAATCCCAACTTATTTCAGCCTCCCAATCAAGCAGTTGGTGTCCACTGTGGGTCCACTACCCTGGGGCCGTCACACATACATAGTTCTCTATATGTGCACTTCTCCTTTCCTCAACCTCCAATGCATTTGCCTCCATGCTGGCCCCTGGGGAGTCCTGTCTGTTCATACTAATGTACTTTAGTCTCCCTGGGACTATCCTTACAAACCACGAACAGGATCCTCAACAGTCTCTCTTTCTGCCCCTGCACGTCAAAAGTGTATGGCACTCATTCCTATTATGTTGGGAGTAGGTCTGCTACTATCCCTCATGGAGCCCAGGCTAGGCTCCACCCCACTGGACATGCAACAACAAATCATTAATGCAAACTCCAACATGTCAGCCATCCTAGCTATACACATTGGACTGACACCCCAAAGCTGAGCCTTAACGCAGCAACAGCATGATTCTTTAGCACAGATGGTTTTGGATAATCATTTAGCTTTAGATTACTTATTGGCCCAGGAAAGAGGTGTATGCTCTGTAAAGGACACCGCCTGTTGCATGTAGATTAATAATTCTGGACAAATGCAGACAAATTTACAAAATATGACCCAAAAGGTACAAGTATTCCATAATCTCACCCAAGTTTTTAATCAAATACCTACCTTAACCTTATCCAAGTGCTTTGATTTATTTTCTTGGCTGGACCCCAGCAAATGGGGGGATGGTTATGGACAGGATTTCAAACTGTCTTTGGTCTATTGACATTGTTGATTGGCGTTTTTGCTTTGCTCAAATGTTTCACGCACTGGGTGACCAACACCATCCAGACAGTGCCTATGATTTCCCTAAAGATTAATGCCTAGGCATCATGGGGTCAATTGTGATAAGAAAAACAACTTTTGAGAAAAACAACTTTATTTCTCTGAGTTACTGCCTGGGCATTTTACAGTATGATAACCCTGCTCACACCGAGTCTGGACATTTAGATAAGGACTTGAGTTTAGGATGCCCACCATAAGTTCCCCCTTTGCATTTTCCAGGGCACCTTTTAAAATAACCACTTAGAGTGAAGCCCACAAAAAGTTAGTGACCTCTTCCCCAACCGCCTTATAAGTAATAGGTACTTGCTACTCTGCTCTCTATCTCCTGCTTGCCCGTGACCTGGGACCGAGGACTGCCTTTCCTCTAGCTCAATTGCGTCCCCTTGCTTCTGGGATCTGTAAGTAATAAATCTCGTGACCACGTACTTCTTTTGTGTAGGTGTATTGACACTGTGCCTTCAATCAAAAGGACCCTGTGGGTTTCACTTCCCCAACATGGAAGTTCGGATCCTGAGGGAGCTATCTGCTGATGCCATGTGAGTGGCTGTGCCTCCCATTCAGCAGGTCACAATCTGCATATTCTTGATTCAATACACCAGCTCCGGTTTCTCAACAGACTTCCAGTACGGTGTTGAAAAGGAGGGGTGAGAGGAGACATCTTTCTCTTATTCCTGATCATAGTGGGAAAGCTTCAAGTTCCTCACCATTGTCATGTTAGCTATAGAGTTTTTTGTAGATGTTCTTTATCAAGTTGAGGCAGTTGGCTTCTATTCCTAGTTTACTGAGAGCTTTCATCATGAATGAGTTTTGGATTTTGTCAAACACATTTTTTGCATCTATTGATATGATTGTGTAGTTTCTCTTCTTTAGTCTGTTGCTTTGATGGATTACATTGATTTTTGAATGTTGAACCAGCCATGTATACCTGGGATTATCTCATTTGGCTGTGGTAAATAATTCTTTTTATACATATTTAAATTTTATTTGCTAATATTTTGTTGAGAGTTTTTAGTTCAATGTTCCTGAGAGATATTGGTCTATAGTTTTCTTTTCTTGTAATTTGTCAGGGTGGAGAAAATCCCCTTTCTTCCCTTCTTATGTTCCTATGGCTGGACTAATAATAAAATTGACACAAGACTAGATTACAGGAGAAAAACCCAGTTTAATACATACGTACTGGAGATCATAAAAAATGATGTTCAGAGAGTGAACAAAGCAGGCAGTATATATATCTTTTACACAAAGAAACAAAGTTGTGAAAAATTGACAGGACAAAGAAAATTAAATTTGGAGTACGTAATTAGTGAGGAATTTAAGCAGATTTTAGGCTTGAGGTAGTAAATTAGCAAGGTTTGTTTATCTAGGATTCTTGGCCTTGAATTCCCTAGCTCTGGTGATGAGGATGCAGGGAGAGCACCTTTCACATGAGAGATTTATTTCCTGCTTTCAGGGGGAAGAGAGACAGGAGGGTCAGAAAGCCCTTTTTGCTTTTTAAGTAACTTTAATTCAAAATAGTCAATATGCCATTGTTGAACATTTTGAAGCAGCCTGTCCTGAGCCCCAACAAATGTCTTTTTCTGGTTTTGGTATTAGAGTGATGCTCCTTATAGAATGACTTAAGAAGTATTTCCTCTACTTCTATCACCTGGAAGACATTGTAGAGAATTGGTATAATTTATTCCTTAAATGTTTGGTAGAATTCTTCAGTGAACCTCTCTGGGCTTGGTGCTTTCTGTTTTGGAAGGTTGTTAATTTACTGGTTCAATTTCCTTGATAGTTATAGGCCAGTTCAGATTGTCTATTTCTTTTTTCATAAGCTTTGGCAGATTGTGTCTTTTAGGAATTGGTCCATTTCATCCAGGTTATCAAATTTGTGGGCATAGAGGTTATTTATAATATTCTTTTATTATCCTTCTAAAATCCATGAGATCTGTAATGGTGTCCTTTCTTTCATTTCTGATATTAGTAAATTGTTTCTTTTCTGTTTTTTTCTTGGTTAGCCTGGCTAGAGGCTTATTGATTTTATTGATTTTTTTCAAAGAACCAGCTTTTGGTTTTGTTGATTTTCTCTATTGATTTCTTGCTTTCAATTTCATTGATTTCTGCTCTGATTCTTATTATTTATTTTCTTCTGCTTTGGATTTAATTTGCTCTTCTTTTCCTAGTTTATTAAGGTACGTTCTAGCTTCCCCCAGCTGTGACGAGCTCTGTTAAAGCCCAAGCAGATTAGGCTCTGGTAAAATAGTTTTTCCTAAGGGCAGGCCTTGATAAGAAGCACAGAATGCTCTGGTGTATTTCAAAAATAGTTACTTTTCCTCTCCCCCTGCAGGAAGCCTGAGGGGATTTTTCTCCAGTATTCACTCTGAGGACCTGGTAGAGCTTCTGGAGGTAAAACTCACAAAACATGGGAACTCCTCTGACTAGGTCCCTTTGGTGATTTTAACTTTCAGATTTGTCCACACTGAGCCTCCAGTAATTTATCAATTACAGTTCAAGTTTTCCTACCATGGTACTGGCTCCCATGGAGGTTTCTACTGGTGGGTTTCTGCTCTGGTAAGTTATGATTCTCTGTATCCACCTGCCTGTCTCTCTAATTTTGGGGGCAGTGGTTTGCCCTTTGACCTCACTTTTCTGACTGATCAAAGAGGAGGAATTGATTTTTCATTTTGTCCAGGTTTTTCCTTGTCATTAGGATCTAGTGGCAATTTCTACACTCCTTGTATACCAAACTGAAAACTGGAAGTCTGGATATTACTTTTCATTTCCATTTTCAAAGTACTTTCCAATGGAATTTTTGGTTGGTTTCATTCTACTATGCTATGGATTGCACTAAACATTGTAAATCACACTTAGAATCTGAGGAGAGATAATTCACTAGAAGGCATAGATTCTCTTCTTACCCAGTGAAGGTTAGCTCCTGAAACTGTGGAATAGGGTGCTTTCAACACCCAGCATCATAGCCTTTTTGGAGAAACTCTTGTAGTCTCCAGAGATTTAGCAAATGATTCACAGGTGTAGCTGATTTGAAGAAACAGATGTGTTCTTAAAGAGTTGTGTGCAAATTGAATTTTTGTTAATTGAATCTTATTTAGAATTCATTTTAGGAGACCTAGCCATTTAAAGTAGTCCTTTGGTGAATTCTTTTGTAAAATGAATCATTGCTCTCTACTTTATCTTTTGCAAATGCAAATTTTTATATGTGGCACTTTCTTAAAGCTATGTACCAATTCTAGGCCTGTGTAGGAAACATAGCATACTTGGGCTCTTGGTAACAATATAACTCACTTTTCTATAATTAAGGAAAATGCTGTGTATAAATAACTGAATATATCCTACATGTAGTGTTATGTTTGGAAATAGAAGTAGCCTATGGGCTTGAAGAATACCAGAAATTTGAAGTAAAATAAATTGGGTATTCAGTCAGCATTGACTAATATAATGATAATAATACAGATTCAAATGACGCTGTACTGGTGATTATGATTCTGTAGGTCTAGTATAGGGCCCAGGGATGTGTATTTTTAATAACATTCTGCATGGTCTAATATAGTAGTCACTAGCTACATATGTGTATTTAAATTTATATTAATTAAAATTCAATTCAATTCCTCTGTGGCACTAGTCACATTTCAAGTGCTCAACAACACACATGGCTAGTGGCTACCATATTAGATAGCACAGATTATAAAGTATTTTCATCATCTTGGAATGTTCTATTTAACAGCACTGCAGTGATTCTAATAACAGGCAATATTGGAAAACATAGGTTTAATTATAAGAGGATTCTCCTGAGTCAGGACCCTAAGGTTTTAGGCTCTACCAAAGAAGTAACTTTCTGTGGTATTAGTTGATTTGTTGTTACAGGTGCCATCGGGAGTCATTGTGCTGAAAATTAAAAAGGTCTTGTCTCTTTCTCAATGTTAACCTTTATCACATGGTTAATAATTTCAAGCTTCTGCCTTATAGGTATGACTAGGAAATGAAAAGAAGGGTTTTCATTGACCACAAGTGAAAATCAGTTTCATTACTTTAGAGGCACACCTCAAAGACTACATGAGCAACCATATAATTTCTGAAGAGGGTGCAAATAAAATTGAAAAATTCCAAGTGAAGTAATAAATTTTGGCTGGTGATATTTTCCTAGGGTAAATTTAGTAGAAGACAGGAAATGCGTTATTGGATTCATATGTTGTATTAAAAAATATTATAGAACCTCAGAAAGTGTTCAGTATTTATATCTAGAAGAACTTTGGTTCAAAGACAGAACTGGTATCCCTACTTTCCTTTTATTATAGATAAGTAAGTTGAAACATAAAAGCCTCTGATCTAACTGCTCTGTGCCTCAGTTTCTCACTCCTTAAGATAGGGATGATAATAGTTCTCACTTCATTCGTGTGCTGTGAGGATTAAATAATACATGAAAAGCTCTTGGAACAGTACTATCTACACACATCAAGGGCTTATTACTTTTGTTGTTAACTGTTGTTAACATTCTCATTACCTGCATCACAGAGTTATTCACATACCTGGGAATAGAACCGGCTTTGCTAACATTTTAATCCTTCTGTCCGTACCTTGTTGTTTTAAAATACAGGCTACCGTGTTCCTCTATGTTAGTAGACTCACTCAGGGTGCCTGGGGTCTGGGCTATCTGGCAAGAGAGGGGCTGCTTGGAAAGTCTGTTTTTGTCCTGAGCTGACTTTTTCTTCTCCAGATCAGCTGACCTAAATCTTAAGAGAACCTGAGAACCCTGGAGACCCAAGAATGAATCAGGCCTTGGGGCTCTGGAGGAATTTATCAGCATTTAAAAAAAAGTCAAAATATTTCTGTTTGTATTTATTTTGGAAAAAAAATATATTTAAAGGACTTTATTTGCAGTAAACATCTAGATATGAAATGACAAAGTTCATATCTTTTTTCTTCTCTTAGTGCAGTCGGCTGATGATCCCTGATGAGTAGGACTACAGACAAAATGTCACTTTCCTAGTTCAAGTGTTTACCAGACATTTCAGTGTTTCTGACAAGGATTACATTTTCAGTATGGTTATTCTTTGACTTGTTTTCCAAGCCTCCAGCTAGTAGTTGGTCTTGCACTTGCGTGTTATGGTCATCTTTCCTTGGTGAGGTCAGTGATTCTGACAGGATGTGTATTTTTCACTCTGTAGTATATAAATTTACACAGCACCATATCCGACTGGAAAGAAGTATCATGTGTTGTTATGGTTTTGACAGGTAAACCTTTGTGAAGAGTCAAGCTCCTCAAATCCAGACTGGAGCCCAGTCCACCACAAGATTTCCAGTAAAATAGATCAAAAACCGAAGGATAATAACCATATTATAGACTAGATTGTCATTTAGTCGTCTTTTAAAATCAAACCCCCACACTCAAAATACGTTTAAGGATCAGGTAACTCAAAACAGCACATTTTGAATAACCTCCCAAGGAACTATTTTGTTGGATATATAAAAAGACTGCTTTGTTTCAAACATTTCTCATCTTCTATGGAGTCATAACCGAAGACTTTGATTTTTCATGTTGTCTGAGAGCTGCCTCCCACTTATCACTTAGCCGATCTTATGGTCCCCTTTCCCACCCACCTCACTTGCTGCATGGGCTTTCCCGACTGCTTTTCATGCCTCTCTTCTGTTCCTTCACAAAGCCCATGCCTCATTGCTTGCTCTGCTAAAGGCCTAATGCCTCCTTTGTCCCAGCCAATTACTGAGGAAGCAAGTCAACTAGGGATGTGAAAGAAAAGGGACACAGATTTTTTTTCCTAAGCTTTCCTCTACCCCACAACTACTGTTTTACCAGTAATAGCCTCGTTGGAAATCCCTGTTCTCCTTCTTTCTTTGTGAACAAGTTAGAATCGCGTGTTTTTGCCTTTCTAGCATTATCTTGTCTCAGGCTGAAACAATATGAAGAATTTTAAAGGGGTCCATTTAGAGAGTAATGTTGAAATAAATTTCTAGGCCCAAGATGGAGCTTCTCCCACCTGGGGTGCCACATCAGCAAACCAAAACTTAGATAACTGTCATGTCCCTGTAAATGCTCCCCTTGACCAGAAACACAGTATATTTAATCAGCAAATCCCCAAACACCAAGCCAGTTCTGGGCCTTCTCACCCCAAACAAGGTTGACTATGTGGCCCCAGCCAATCAGATATTTTATATTTGTCTCTTCTTTGTTCTTTATCGTATAAAATATTCTTGTCTTCAGCCGCATTTTGCAGTTCTCCACAGGAGACTGTTCACTTCATGAAGTGTTAAATAAAGTTTGTATCCCCTAAATTGTCTTCTTTATTTTATTATTTTTTTGTGAGGAAGATTGCCCCTGATCTAACATCTGTTTTGTATATGGGACTCTGCCACAGCATGGCTTAGGCCGTGTGTATGTCCCTGCTCGGGATCCGAACCTGTGAACCCTGGGCCACAGAAGTGGAGTGTGTGAACTTAATCACTATGCCACCGGGCCAGCCCCTTCTTTAATTATTTTTTAACAGTAGTCCTCAAAGAAAGATCAATTTAAATTGATTCTATTACCTGCAGTATTCTCAAACTGGGCTTGGGAGGAGAATTACTTGGAAGCTTGTTAAAAATACAAATTCTTGGACTCTCTACTCCAGAATCAGAGTCTGTAGAGTGGGGCCCTGGGAATCTAATTTTCTTCAGTGTCCCAAGTGGACTTGATGGTGAATGGACAGATATTTGCAAACTCACGGGTGCCTGCCTTCTAGATCTCCTCTTCATATACGGTGGTTGGTAGGAGAGAAAGTCCTGGGCTGATTACCAACACTTTCGTGTGCTGATACTCCTCTGGGTCAGCACAGATAATTGAGAGTTGATCTATTAACTTTTGAAAATTATCATAGAATAACATAAAAGGCCCCAAGCAAGAAAGGAAGATGGGATTGTTGTTTAACAGGAGATCTGTTTGTATCTTATACAGTTTAGCAATGAAAAAAGGAAGGAAAAAAACCACTGTTTACTGCAACAGCAAAAAGGTGACAACAATCAGACAGCTCATGAAAACAGGTTGCTATTGTTCTTAGCCTAATTCAGATTGCTTTCACCCTATAACCACTTATATAATTTTTTCTTTTCCTTGTCTTCCCTTTAAGTAGTCAGTTTGCCTTCTCTTTAAGTCATCAGGCAGGCACCCATTGGGGAAGTTTGCCTGTATGTTACATCTGCAATAAAAACATTGCTCTCATCATGTACACTTGCCTACTGTTAAAAGATAGTTTTCATAAAAAAGATAAAATCATGGGGCCAGCCCCATGGCCTAGTGGTTAAGTTTGGTGTGCTCCGCTTTGGTAGCCCAGGTTTGGTTCCCTGGTGTGGACCAACACCACTTGTCGGCAGCCATGCTGTGGCAGTGACCCACATACAAAATAGAGGAAGATTGGCACAGATGTTAGCTCAGGGTGAAACTTCATCAACAAAAACAATGAAAAAAGGTAAAATCATGACTCTTACACATATATAAAATGAATGTGTATTAATGATTTTATTTAAGTCATTATTTATGAGGGAACTCGGCAGCTTTTTTACAACCAATCCAAACAACAAACATATTTATAGATCTGGAATATTGAAATAGATTCGCAAATGGAGGCAAACTGCCTTCTTTTTTTTTTTTTAAGGACCTCCCTTACGATAAAAGTCATAGACAAGAATCATTCTCATTATTGCCATCAGTTCTTTACAATTTACAGAATTATGAAATACCTCAAAAGCAATGAAAGGCTAGAACCAGATAAACTGGAAGGGTGTGCCCTAAACAATGCATAGTTTGCCACCGAAGCACAAATGTTTCCCTCCACTACTGAAGACTACATAATAGCTCCCTATTGCTATTAAATCCTGACTTTGCATGACTTTCAAATCTCTCCTTAACCTTGTTTGCTTTATGCTGTTCCCTTGATTTGTCATGTCCTGGTTTCTGTCTTCCAATTTTTAAAAAAATTCCTATTTTTAGATGACTTCAATTTTATTATAAAATTAGTGCATATTCATTTTGGAAATTTTGTAAAATACAGAAAAAAATGTAAAGAAGAGAATGAAAATCATTAATAACCCTAATAACCCTATCTCATCTGGAGGAGGAGTTACACTAAAACACTATTAATGGTCAAGGAAGTTTGAAGGCTTTTTCACCTCTTGTTCCATGGCTCTCAACACCTAATTTGCTAACGGTTCTGTCTGCCTACCAGATGAAGACTTTTACCCTTGCTGTTGCTTGGATTTCAGAAAGCCAGCACATGCCAATTCAGTGTACTCTTTTTTCACTCCCATCTATATTTCTGCCAGGCAGACTCAGTCCTTGTGCTCCTTCTTAACAAAGAAGAACATCCCTTTTTCTTCTAAAGCCACCAATCAGTGGCATTCCCATGTGCCTCTCCATGAGACTGCAGCCGATCTTCTACATAAAGGTCATCAGCGGCATTTGGGAATTAGGAACGTTGAGCCAGTCTTTCTCCATTTGCTTGGGTTTGGAAAGAGTAGGTCAATGCAGGGCGAGATGTTCCAGGAGGGTTTTACACCAAGCTATTGCTGATGCTCAAAGTCCTGCATCACATCCAATATGTCTTCCTTGCCCTAGGGTTCAGGCTGCTAGTATTGTCATGATCTTTAATCTTCAGAGCCAGAGCCTTAGAGATGCCATGGGCCAGTAGACTTGCCCCACTTAACTTCTTCAAGACTTTCAATGTACAGCCCAACAGTAACAAAAGTGGAGAGACCTCCTCCTGCAAAAGCAGGAGCCAATGGCACGTTGATTGCCAACACTCAAATACACACATGAATCACATGCTTGGCCCCTGTTGGCTGTCACATGTGTGTGCTCACATTAAACATTTAACCACCAACTCTCTGAAAACAAAAGCCTTGATTTGTACCATTTGCCAATTTCCATGATGTAAACACTCCCACTCTGGTTGATTTTAAGCTACTGCCATGATGTCACTGAACATGGAGTTGGGAAGAGATTGTGTTCAATAGGTTATTGCAAGGCAGTAAGGGCCAGCTCTAGCACAACACTGCCTCCTGCACCCTACGCCCCATACAGAGGTCTGTACATGGAGAACACTTGGCCAGAGCCAACTTCAGAGACAGCCATGCTAACAGCAGCTGGCTGAGGATGATCTCACCAAGTGACTTGCAAGCCTTTTGTGGCTAGCTGGGCCTTAAGTCCTCACATCCCCTCTCCTTCTTTCTGCCCTTAGAGTCAGGCCTAGGTCATCTTGTACAGGTTTTCTGGCCCAGGTATATGATGACTCAAGTTGGCCAGAGGCAATCTCCCTCCACACCACTCACAAAATTCGTCAGACCTCTGCTTTAGAGTGAACACAGGTCAGATAGAAAAATTCCACTCCAAGGGGACCCTTGTGGTCTGAGGTCCTCTGAAATAACATTATCTATTCCACTAGGCATAAAAACCCAGTATCAGGGTTCAAATTTTCTTAGTTGAGGGCCAGGTGGGCATGGACTTATCATGGAGGCCCAGAACATGGTCTTAATAAGCTGCTTTTTTATTTTTTACAGCTTTATAATGGTATGATTTATAAACCATAAAATTTACTCATTTTAAGTTTACAATTCAATGGTTTTTTTAGTAAATTTACAGAGTTGTGCAACCATTACCACAATCTAATTTTTGGACACTTTTATCACTTCAGATAGAATATCCATACTCATAAGCAGTCAATCCCCATTCCCACTACCCTCTGCGCTCAGCCCTAAGCAACCATTTTCTGTGTCTATAGATTAGCCTATTCTGGACATTTGATATGAGTGGAATCATACAATATGTGGCCTTTTGCATCTGGCTTCTTTTGCCTACCATAATGTTTTTAAGGTCCATCCATGTTGTAGCATATACGATGACTTGTTTTTTTATTGCTGAACAACATTCCATTTTATGGATATATCACATTTTATCTATTCAAAAATTTAGGAACACTGGGTTTTTTCCACTCCTTGGCTGTTATGAATAATGCCACTATGAACATTTGTGTGCAAGGTTTTGTGTGGACATATTTTTTCATTTCTCTTAAGTATACGCCAAGATAGCTAGGAGTGAACTTGTTGGATCTTAAACTGCTTTTATATCTGTCTGAGCTGAGACCAAGATTACCTGCAGACTGATCTCAGAAAATGGTAGAAATACCAGATTGATGATGTTTCCTTATCAATATCAGGCTCTCAAGCACCTCTCCCTCCATCTGCTCATATCCCTCTACTACTCCCCTCCTCTCTCACTGCGTTTCTCCTGACCATCCAAGCAAGAGTAGTTACGCCTTCAGAATCTCACACCTGGCACTCGTTTTAGAGTCTGGTGCATTTCCTGGTAGAGTCTGGTGTATTTTCATCTGTTCTATATTTTCCCTGCCCTAATTCACATTATCCTAGATAAACTGAGCCTGCCATATTCCATGGAGTGGGTAGTGACAAGACTCTACCCTAAGCTATCTTCCTACAGGGTCTCTTAGATTTAAGGAGTCTTAGGGGAAAGGTGGAGGAGCTAGAAGAGCCAGCAGCTACCGAAGGTACTTTCTCAGGAAGCAAGACAGCTTCTGCCCTGGCCTTTGTTGTCTCCGAAGCAAGCGTCTATCTTACTCTTTTTCTACTAGAAGAATAATGACTTTTATTGACTTTGAAAGAAGATTCACTGTTGAAATAATAAATCTTTATGAATACAGTATAAACAGTTTTGTATTATCCTTTTTATTGGCTTAACAATATAACATAAGTATTTTTCAATCACAAGTAATTCTTCAAAAACACAATTTCAATAGCCATATACTATTCCCTCATATTGCTGTACCATAATTTATCTAACCATTTCTCTATCTGGTAGACATTCAGAATTTTTCATTGCTATAAGGTGCACTAAGATGTATTTTGCTGCATTTTAAATTCCTTTGGCTAGATTCTTATTAGTGGACTTGCTGGGTCAAAGGGTGTGAATATTTTTAGATTGTATTACTGATACAAAGGCCAGATTTAACTCTATGTCTACCATAAAGCCTTCTCTAGCCACTGTAGCCCAGGAAGTCTCCTCTTTCTCTGAACCAATTGCACTTACAACTATCACCACACAGAGATTTTATTTAATTTCCCCCTAATAATGACTTTTCTTTTGTTTTTGTTTTTTTTGCATTAAATGGTTAGACTGCAAACTCCACAAGAATGGAGACCATGCCCTTTATTTTATTTGAATTATTCACCAAATTTTCTTTTAGTTGCATGAAAAACAGGAATAGTATTCTCAATTTCTCAGAAAAACAAGTGTTTCAAAGGACAAGTGGCACTCTTCTAAACACAGGAATTATGAATTTGTTGACATTATAGCTCATTTGAGTCTGCTCCCTTAACCTTCTAAGTTTGATAACCCTGTTTCTTCAATTACTTGATTTGCATATTCTAATAACCCTAGAAAAGCTTAGATTTTATGTTATAACCACTTCTTCCCTAGCCTGTGACCTTTTGTACTTGAATTAGTAGAAAATATCTAGCTAATCCTTCCTGCAGCTAAAACACACACCCTTCCAAACGTCCTGAGTTCTTTCCATTAACCCTAAGAAAGGGTCAGAAGACTAGACAGTAGAATAAGCCCATATTGACTGCAGTCCTCGATTTACTAAACAGCCAAACATAAGATTATTTTTTCAGTCAAGCATAATAGAAATAGCAGAGACCTAGAAATCAGGAAACGCGGGCTTTAGTTCCAAATATGCGCTGAGTTTGTGAACGTTAGAATGTAACTTAGCCTCCCTGGGCCTCGGTTTCTTTACCTGTTGTGGTAGGCAAAATAATAGTTCCCAAAGATGTCCATATGCTAATTTTCTGAGCCTGTGAATATGTTAGGTGACATGGCAAAGGGGGCTTTGCAGATGTGGGAGTATCTTGAAGAGTATCCTAGATTAACCAGGTGAGTCTAATATAATCACAAAGGTCCTTAAAAGTGGAAGAAGGAAGAAGAGAAGAGTCAGAAGGAAATGGGACTTTGAAGATGGAGGAAGGGCCATGAGCCAATGAATGCAGGCAATGTCTAGAAGCTAGAAAAGGTAAGGAGGTGGATTCTCCCGTAGGTCCTCCAGAAAGAAATAGCCCTGCCAGCTCCTTGATTTTAGCCCAGTGAGACCCATTTCAGACTTCTGACCTACAGAAGTGTAAGATGATAAATTTCTTTTGTTTTAAGCCGCTAAATTTGTGGTTATTTGTTACAGCAGCAATAGAAAACTGATACACCTGTAAGTGGATGGGATGCATGATATAAGTCGTCACAGGCCTGTCAGATATGAATCATCTAATTTCACACCTCATAGAGTAGTACTTAGATATCTGTGAGAAGGAATGAGGCAGTCGTTATTAGAAATACTTGAATTATTCCCCAAACATATGAAATAGTGTTTAATATCCGCGTGCAGTAAAGGAAAATAATTCAAAGGCTATAAATATGCTTATATTTAGTGAGTGAATACTTGGTAAGATTATTAATACTCCTTAGTTTTCAGATGAGGAAATTGAGGCCTAGGGTGGTTCGGTGACTTGCCCAAGGTTACAAAGGTGAAGACAGGATTCAAACCTAGGCAGTGTGACTCCAAAACCCAAGCTCACTATGCTCACCTCACTATACGGCCTCCCAGGACTAGTGTACGTGTGTGATGGTAGGGAAGCTTTTAGTGAGGAGCAAGGCCTGGAAGAATTACTGGGGCCCCTGGCATCTACTTAGAGACTCCAAAGTCACAATCCTGCCCATCTTCTTCTTACAGATTTTGAACAAATTGAGGAATGAGCACAGAAGTCAGATAGGAATCAATATGTCACCTGTGATGCTTGTAAATCTGGCTTCAACTTGCAGTCACAATTGGGCTTTCTAACTCCAGTCCCCTGAATCGACCTGACTTTTTCACCAAACAGCAGAACCAAGAAGCCAGACATTTCTCCAAATTTCACCAATTAGATAAGGCACTCCTCACTCCAAGAGGAGGAGGGAAACAAAGTCCTATCAGAGAAGTATATTTCTGGTACCCACCCAACTTCTAGCAACGTGTCATAATTCTCCAAATCTTTTCTTTTACTTCAACATCTGGATTTTTTCTGTGCCTGGCAATTTTTTGGCTCAAACTTGTTTTAGAGATAAATGTTCTAATTATCTGTTCAGGGGTATAAATATTACTTATTTATCAATGCAACATTACTCTTCTTGTCTCTCCTCTTCCCTTGGGAAATATAGACAAAAGTATCTGAGAGGTTACCTTCTTTCCTGAACACTGAAGCAACTAATTTTTTCCAAAACTCAGCAGTTTCAATCAACCACTATAATTTTATGGTCAATAATAACACTTATTATTATCTATATTAAGATAAGGATAATCAAACTTATGCCTCAGGTCATATACTGATTGACACAAGAGTCAGGAATTTTTTTTTAACATCCCATGTTCAGAATGCCTATATTTAAAGCTATAATTCTCTTTAGTTTTGGCTTCTGGAGAATTCTGGAAGTTAGAAAGAGAGTCATTGTTAATGGTGCTATTGTGAACAAAATACACCTGCAGGGAACATGTGGAATTGTTCACAAACACACATCCCTAGACATTGGCTTGGCCAAGCCTATTCTCTGCTTCCAGATTCTACAGACTATTCTTCACGATGTTGAAAGTCATCGTTCCAAGGCAGTAAATGGTTCTTTACTTTAAACAAAGTGCCAGGACCTAGCCATTTTCTGAAGCTGGAAGCCCCATTTGACTCATCATATTTCTTACATCTCAGAAAATCTGCTACTGCCTATTACCAGCTCTGAATGCACTTCCTCCCAATTCTTTACCTGTAGTACTTTCAAAGTTGCTGGTTGTTTAAAAAAGTCTTCATGAAAGGTTAGTCTGTACGTAGGAACAGATTTAACATTCTTAATTATGTGTTTCCGCTCTGAATGCCAACCCTAGTCTTCTTTCAATTCCAGGTTAACCTTATAACTAAGGCTAATTTTAAGCATTTTTTTCTTGATTAAATGAGCTTTACTGTGGTCATAAGGATCATAGAAGCTCCCTACTGGTTTTCTATATAAAACCTTAGAATATTATTGAACAGAACAATGTACTGGAAATGAAGAAAATAGATTCTTGTTTCTATTAGGAGTAGGGCTGTGACTGATCTTGGCTGTAATATAGACAGAAACAATCTTCCAAGGAATATACCCTGATGGGTTGAATCTCCTACATTGAACAGCATTGCAGCATGTAAGTACAAAGCATTTATGAATGCAGAGTAACTCTTTGATCACCAAATGATCTGAACAATATTTCTGCTTAAATTATCAGGTATTATGTTTACCAAATATAACATATTATACAGATGATGGAAAAGAATGCAAAATTGTATTAATTAGCAAGTATCCATACTGATAGTAATACATTGGTCATATGTTTTTTCCAACTTAATCCTTCCATGATAAACAAAATGAACAAATTATATTGATTCATTTATTATGCTGTTTCTAGATGGGCTTATTTGATTTGTCTCTTCTTTTGGTACTTCACATACCTTGAATCTGTGAATATTTTGTGTGTTCTCTTGCCTTCTCTTTACATCATATTTTATTTTTATAGAGAGAACAATTAAATATGTTTAAAAATGAGAAAAATACACTTTAGATTCTGACCAAAGGCAAATAGGTATAATTTGAATGTATATAAAATCTTTGAACATGTTTATTTTGTATCATTGTAATTCATCCATCAGTTTCTGAATTCAGTGTCTTCCAAAGAGAGCCTGAAACCTACATGCTACTCGTGAGGTAAAGTTGGACACTGAGATTTCTAATTTAGTTTCTTTGACAGGTGAAATCACATGTATCCAGAAATTGCTAGTACTTACTCAGCTGTAACCACAAATGAGACCAGGAAGATTTCTTGCCAATGCTGGCATTCATTTGCTTTGAGGATTCTTCTTGCACTTCTCTTTTTATCAGCCTACAATAGATGGCCTAGTTGTTTTAGATGGATTACACCTGTTTCCGAGCAAATCAAAAATGTTTAAAGCCTTCCCAACATGTGGAATTTGTGAGCTGCCAAGAAATTCACTGTTTTCTAGAAAGTATACATCTCTAAGGCATAGTTGGACAATGCCTATCTTCTTAGTCTTGGCCATGCTCAGGGTTCCTCTCTTACGTTTGTTTTGTGTTGTTCGTGGCTTGATGAATTGATCTCTTCATTAGGCATGGTTCCCACAGTTCCTGGCCGGTATCTTAGCTCTCAGCCAGTGAGTCCCAGAAGAGCTATGACCTTTCTCTCTCCGTTCACTCCAGATGTGATAATCCTTCTTTTCCTTCTCATTAAAGAGCAGTGATTCCCCTGCCCACACACATGCACATGATAGATTTCTTTAAATAAATATAAGAAACCAAAGAATTAGCAAGGCAATTTGGTAGTCCGTAATCATCATTTGCCTGTCCCTCTGATTTTTCTTCTTTTAAAATATTGCATATTTATTTTAATCCTAGTTTCCTGTTTAGTCACAGTGGCTCCAATACCCTTTCTCATTAATTTTCTATGCTTGTATGTGCTCCTTTCTCTTACTACTTCTCTATCTGTAAAGACTGTTATCTTTATCTTTCTTGATGCTAGATGTGTCAAAAGCTGGCCACTGGTCCTGCATCTGACCGTTCTCATCACCGCATTCTAAACTCTTCTGTTCATCTGCTCAGTATCTCTTTTTTTTAAATAAACCAGGTGTTAGAGGCCACTCCTATTCACCACTAGAAAGGTTGCCACTAAAACACAACGCCCTTCAAGGCATTTGTAGGTGTTCAGCCATATGTTACTTAACATCGTGCTTACCTTAGTGGGCGACATACATATTAAGTCAAAAAGCAATCATGTTCCAAAGCCATAAAAATCTCCTACTCCTGTGTCTTCTACTTAATGCTGCCAGTCTATCCCTGGATAGTTAAAATCTCTTATTACTACTTCCACTCTGGCCTCTTTACAAGCCTTTTTTATATGCTCAAGTCATTTCACAGTCTGCTTGTTCCCTTTTGTCTGGTGGTCTACAACACACAGTACTCCAATAGCTAGTATACTAAAATACGTCCCAACACGTCCAACGTCAAGTCCTAACAGCTCTGTGCTATTACTAGGTTCTTCTCTATCCTCTATCATTACAATAATAAATCCTTCAGGTATACAGTTTCTATTCTATATTGCTTCATACTCATCTGAAACAGGGTTATGGTAAGTATGATTAGAAGGACCTTCCAAATTCTATTCCTCATCCATTTTAGTCAAGAACATTTTAACCAGGTATCTCACCTGGTATCAACTAAAAGAGGTTTATGATAAATGATGAATGTTCATGTAAATCCTTTCTCTAGAAAAAATGTTATAGCCCTCCCTGAAATTCTTGAAACAAATTTAAGATATGTACAGCATGGCTATAGTAACCATGAATTCATAGCTTAAAGACGAACAGCATTCCCACTGATTCCATTCTAGCCATGCCCTTATCGCGTCGTGTCTGTATCGTGGCCATGGCTGTGTAGTCAAGCTGCCTAACTACAGGGTTGTTCTGGTGCAATCTGTCCAGAAAATTACTGGCTGAATGATCTTCCTAAGATACCACTTACAACAAGCTATTGCCTTATGAGGATCTTACTAAATGCCCTCAATAAGTTTATATTCCCTGACCTTGTTTTTTGAAGTTTGCCGTGATCTGGCCCATGATATGTATCCGAACTTATTTCTCACTAACACACAGCCTCTGCTCTGGTCATACCAGCTTCTACATTCTATGGCCATTCCTTTCAATTCTATTAAATGAGCCATTGCTCCCTGTGACTCCCCCCTGCAGACAATGACGGTTCTTTTCCATTAGACAATAAGAATGTTTCCCACACTGCAAGACCCACTTAAGTTTACACTCCCTCCATGAACTCTGTTTTCCAACATGCAGGAAAGTGGAAAGTGCATACCCATAAATCACCACCTAGATGCTACAAATAATTAACATTTTATTCTGTTTGTTTTATCACATATCTATCCATCTGCCCATCCTTCCACCCATCACCCATTAACCCAACTCATTTTTGGATGCATTTCAAAGTAAGTTTTAGACTTCACCCCTACAAACTTCAGTATGTATATCATTAACTAGAGTTCAATATTTGGTTTTGGCTCTTTTTGGTAGGTAAAACTTATATACAATGAAACTCACAAATGGTAATTGTGTCATTGGATGAGTTTTGACAAATGTATATGCCTGTGTAACCCAAAGTCTTATCAAGATATAGAATATTACCATCACTTGAAAGAGTTCTCTCATGCCTCTTCATAGTCAGTCCCCATCCCCAGCTCCAGCAGAGGCAAATTTGTTCTGATGATTTCTACCATAAATTAGTTTTCTTTTTTAGAATTTGAATAGATGGGATCCTACAGTTTGATGCTCTTCCATGTAAATCTATTTCATTCTGCATAATGCATTTGAGATTAATCCATGTTGTTTTTATTGCTGAGTAATATTGCATTGTTTATACATTTTCCTCTTGATGAATACCTTGGACTGTTTCCAGGTTTTGGCTAGTATAAATAAAGCTTTCTCGTACAACTGTTTTTGTAGACATATGTTTTTATTTCTCTTAGATAAATACCTAGAATTGAAATGGCTGTGTAACTGAGGTGGTACAAGTTTAGGGTTTTGTTTTTGGTTTTTTGGTGGTGTGCTCTGCTTTTTTTAAATTCCATTCTTCTTGTGCATGTGCTTTTTTTTATCGTGGTAAAATATACAGAACATAAAATTTACCATTTTAACTATTTTTCAATGTACAATTAAGTGGAATTAAGGACATTCACAATGTTGTGCAACCATCACCACTATCCATTTCCAGAACTTTTTTCATCAACTCAAACAGAAGGACTGTACCCAGTAAACAATAACTCTCCATCCCCTCCTCCCACCCCCAGCCCCTAGTAACCTCTATTCTATTTTCTGTCTCCATGAATTTGCCTATTCTAGGTACCTCATATAAGTGGAATCACACAATATTTATCCTTTTGTGTCTGGCTTATTTCACTTAGCATAATGTTTTCAAGGTCCATCCATTATGTTTAGTTTCCTGAGAAACTACCAGGCTTTTCTCCAAAGTGTTTGTACCATTTTATGCTCCCACCAGCAATGGATGAGAGTTCTGGTTGCTTCACATCCTTGCCAACATTTAGTGCTGTCAGTCGTCCTGATTTTTATCCATTTTGGCTAATTAAGCTCAGTTTGACTATATGCTTTTCAGAACTCCTCTTGCTTTGATAGTCTGCACCACACAATTTAGATCTGAAGAAAAGGAACACACAACAGGTAGATTTGTATTTGTCTGGGTGGGTAGGAGTGGGTAGGGAGTAAAGTGGATGGAAAAAATTATCTAGAGTAGTGGCGGAAAATTGGCTAACATTTAAACACTGGGGGGCCAGCCCTGTGGTGAAATGGTTAAGTTTGGGGCACTCTGCTTCAGCAGCCTGGATTCATGGGTTTGGATCCTGGGCATGGACCTACATCACTCATCAGCCATGCTGTGGTGGTGACCCACGTACAAAATAGAGGAAGATCGGCACAGATATTAGCTCAGGGCGAATCTTCCTCAGCAATCAATCAATCAATCAATAAAAACGTGAGAGAATTCACATGAAGGTGTAGATTTTTAGTTTCTCTTGAAAAAGCAGATCTAGAAGCACTTGGCTAGCATTCTTGCATAGCAATAGCCACCTGGAGCGACATGCTAGCGCCCCTTTAAAATGGCATTTGCTCTGTCTTTTGCCACAGTCCCAACCTTCCCCACATCTCTTACACCAGGTGTTACTTCGTTGTGGTATTGGCAAGCTTCTGTAGGGTTTTCAGTTTGTGACCCCCAGCCTAAGGCCTAGGAGGGTAGAGCTAAATATGGCAATGACTGGGGATGAGGGGGCCTCTGGGCAGCTAAGAGTGAGAGAGATGTTGAACACAGAAAGAAATGATGATAGGAGCGAGACTGCTCAGGAAGGTGACATGGCTTGCCTATGTAAAGTAAATGCAAGTGAGACACACGGAACTTTACAATCTGAGCCTTCATTTTCTGGAATGCCTCCTACCTGTTTTCCATAAACCTCTAAAACATTTATTAGCTGACCATATGATGCAATGATTGCCATAGTCACTTCCAGTTGAGCATTGCATTTCCAATTTCTTCTATGAATCTGAAAATAATCTATAGTTACCATTATGAATATTTTTATTGTGCAAGATGATGAAGGTCACTCAAATTTCTTTTGTTAATCTACCACATTTGTTGTATCATTTTGAATAATCCATTTTCTTAGGAGTCCCCACTTTCAGATGATTTCCACACTTTCAAATTATATTAACCTGAGAAATATAAAATCCTGTGTGTGAGGTTACAAAGATGCATTAATGTTATCAAGAGTGATGACACACACACCCGAATTTATTTTAAGGGTGTCTTAGTTTTCCTGCTTTAAAACCCCAAAAAGGTGGTTCCATTTCTTCAAGCTTGACAATCTCCTTGTGATGAATAAAGAGTATTATTATTAGCTGACATAAGGAAATCGCTTAGCATAGAGTCTGAACAAAGTTAATACTCAGTAAATGTGACTTTTCTTCCCAGATCCATTGTCCTCCTTCCTGCAGCTTTCTTACTATTATTTTAGACAAGGAAATTGAATTAGAATGAAACTAACCACACTTTACAGATAGATAACCACACTTTACTTTAAGGATAGAGCCCCTCACCAGTCTATATAAAACTTTGCTGAGAAGCTAAGAATATTAGAGGGATGGTCAAATAGGACAGCAGCTAGTCGTTCACATTAAACATCAGTTCGATCTCAGAAAGAAATATAGAAAATGGACAAAGACAATAAAAATCCCTTTCTTTCTCGCGCAAGCATCGTCATTCCTTGTGTGGAGTTGTGGGTCAAGACCTTTGCTCACTGGCAGGTACTTTGTGGAAGATGCCGTGGCCAATAATGAGGGAAGGAATTTTTGTCTTTTCTATTCACTGCTGTGTCCTACAAGCCAGCAAAATGCCCATCAGACAGTAGACACTCCTCAGAACACGTGAATGCAGTAATCCACTATAAAGCATAGTCCCTGCCCTTGAAGAGTTTGAAGGTGAAACAAAGAAATAACAAAGTATGATGCAGGACACAACTGACTTAGAAAATTATGTGAGTATGAATGAATATATCCCTTTCATCTCCCTAGTTTCTCTTGTCTCCACTCCCCCGCATACTTTCCCATTAAAGTGCATGTATAGAGGTGGAATTAAGTAAACAACAAGGAATGTGCAATCTTCACTGACGTGTATTTCTCATCTCAGCTCACACCCATCAGCTAAGATAGTGCTGATCCACAGTTGGAAGGCCATAGGTTGCAAAGCTTTTTTTGAATCTAGATTTTCCTGATGCTTCTTTCTTATTTTCTCCTTAGTCAAATACTTTCATCTAGATTTTTGTTCTTAAAGCATGAGACTTGTGTGTGGGTGGGTGGGCAGGGTCAGACATGATGCTTAAGTAGATTCATAATGTTCCAAACCATAATGTTTGTGACAACCATGTATATACGTTGCTTCCTTTGAACTCCAGAAAGAGGATCATACTTTTGCAATGCAGTCCTCAGGATACAGGCCCCCAGTGCTACAGCTGCCAGCAGCCTGGAGCTCCCTACTGAGACCCTCAATACTCGGCCTACTCGGCAGCACTTTCAAATCACAACAGTTGCCAGATCCTGTCTGTGTACTCAGAAGGGGAACTTAGAGATGGAAGGGACCGTATTTCCATTTTCCCTCATCTATTTTTCAACATAGTGGGATACCAGAGAGAAGACAATGAGCAAAGAGAGTAAATGTGTGAGCAAATACAGTCGTACTCACCACATACCTGAGTGCTGAAGGGATTTTTCGTATAGGAGCTCCATGTTAGCAGAAACCTTGTCCGTCCTGTTCCTGCTCTAACTCCAGCACTTAGAGCAGTGCTCAGCACAGAGCAGCATTCGCCAAATATTTGTTGAACGAATGAATTCTATGTGAAGGAGTGCTTAGAAGAGACACAGTATACAAAGGCAATGCGAAGTTACATGATATCAGTTTTTGTATCGGAGGACAATGAGTGGATTAGCCTGTAGGAGGCAGAGGAATTGTGGCTGAGAGATATGAAGTAAGGTATGTGGAAGTAATGAGTTAAATGGAGGGAAACCATCTAATTTATTATCCCAACCTGAACATTTTGAAGAGTGAAAAGGCACTTAATAATTATTCCAGGATGACATGTATAAATTAGGACTGTCCTGGGCAAACTGGGATATATAGTCACCCTCTTTATATGACACCGGGTAAACTGAGTAAGGGGTTGGGCTGATGAAAATAAAGCTTGAGAAGGATTATTTTAGTTTCTACAATAGATGTAGACTTTAATTCTGAAAGAGAGAGACTAGAAGACAGAAGACGTGCTAGAATTGTAATAGTTATAATCCAGGGATGATAGCTTTGAGAGTAGAGAGGAAGGGGTAGATCTGAAGGATTTTGTGAAGAATCAAGCAGAATTGATTAACCAAGGAATATAAACGTTCAGTCATAATATTGCCTGCAGTGTTATTTCAAAAACATAAAATACAAGCTTGGATAAACTCTGCACTCAACTGAAGCTGTCTCAACACCTTCCACCTCTGTAATATTGGAACATTTACTTAACCTCTCTGACCTTCAGTTACCTAATGTACCTAAAGTAAGTCATCCAAATAAGCCTTCTCAGATTTTCAGACCATATTGGAATTCAAATTTGTTCCCCTAAAACTAGTATTCTTTTTCATTATTCTTAGCTAAGAAAGTTCTTAAGTAAAATAATTTCTCAGAATTATTGAAAGTATCTTAAAACAAAACAAAACAAAAAAGTAAGCTCCAACTATACAATCAGGATTTTAAAAAATCCTGCAGGAAGAAGCAGTAAGATGACTCAATTTACGCCTAGGGTTTGTTTTCAAGGGATATTTCTACCAATTACATCTTGTGTCTTTCCTATATCAGAAAACATTTCTGCCGGGAATCACAACAAAAATGGTTAGATTTGGAAGATTTTGAGTTCCACCTGGTAACATTTGACTTTCAGAAAGAAAATTATTGAACAAAATCTTTGAGCAGGAGAAACCCCAGTTCGACCAGATAACTTTATTGTCCCTTTCCTCCAACTCTGAGATTTCCTCTCCCCTTGCCTCATGGCAAACTGCTATGGGCCTTACAACCTTTAGCTACCAGTCACCCACGTGAACACTACCTTGTCCAGAAGGCTCTGGTCCCTCTGATTTTCTACGTTATTTCTCATGCAGAGTCCTGGTTTCAACTGCAATCCAGTTGGCAGGTCAAAGCTCTATCCTCTTCCCTTTCTACAGAAATAGACATTTTGCCAAAACTTCAGAAACAGAGAAATTATTTTCTAATCTTTCCCTCTCACTTTTGTGCTTACACACTTGACTTAAGGGAGAATTTGTTCCATAATTCTCTTTAGTGAATCTTTATCTACAATAATTCCACTGGTACAGGGATCGGTGAAAAGAGTAGTGAAAATTCTTGATAGCACCTAAATGTCATGAGACTCATATTTCCCACTGTAGAAATTGAACCACTTCTGAGTTGTTGAAATTATTGCTAAATATATTTACAGTCTTTTTTACAATAAAAAGCTTTATTACTCTTATTATGGGCTGAAGAAATGCTTTAAATCTTGAGTTCTGAAGTAATATCTCCTGTCCTAAAAGCAATGAAGCCTTTCAAGAGAGAGGGAGAAAGAAAGTGCATTCTGAAAAGGTAGTTTATGATTTTAGGATTTTGTTGCAATTTTGGTTCATATATTTTTACTAAGTGTAACCTTTGTATGTAAATTAAATGATTATATAAGAGAGAGCACTGTTTTCATAAAGTGAGAAATGGTTTTATATCCTAAAAGACTGAAGAGTATAAACCAGTAAGGCAGCTCTGCATGTGTTTGATGGCTGTGAAATGACCTGTTTGATTTTCTATTACAGACCAGCAGACTATGCTGCCCTGGCCCACCAGACCCAGACTGTGGGGTAGCCGACTTCTCATTAGGAAGTCCTGTGGTACAGAGCACATTCATAGCCTGTAATAAATAAAGTGCATTTAAAACCTCATGTATAGAAACTGCCCTCCATTGTGTAAGCAGTACCATAAAAAAATTTTTATCCTTTGAAACACTATTGGAGAGAGAGAAAAAAGACTATTTTCTGGCTAAGCCCTGACAAATGAGTTTATCATTTGGCCATATGGGATAGTATATGCACACATGTCCAGATAGTCAAATTCATTCCAATTGGTCCGGACAGACTAATTCATCAGTTCTTTGGAGGGAAAGCCCAAGCTGAGTTAAATAAAATGTTAAACCAAAAGCAGTTTAATCACCTCAAGGGAGAAGTAGAGAGAACTTGGCCTCGAGTCTTAGCAGAATTCCATAATGGCTTTAGTGACTAGATAATCATCTGTGATTAAGACTTTCATTGTATACAAAAGCTTCAGCAAAATAGGGATCCTTTTAATCTTCGTACTTCGTCTTATTTATCTATTTGCTAAGCAGACTCTGTGTCTCCACAGTACGGACGTACATTTAGGTCGGGCAGGTGGAGATGATCACAGATTACACACTAATGGAGTTTGGGTTAATGAGGTTTTATTGTCTGTGTACACATGACAGACACAGGCAGTAAAGAACAAAGTGTGCCACCTGTACCTCAGATTTTAACTCATTCTGTTTGTTTTCCTCACTTCCAGGGCCATAAATTCTACCTGTGATATGAGAGCCAACCGATTTTTCTCTGTTTCTGGCATCGTCCTCTGTGATACAAAATTTTGTGATCAGAATTTGCCCGAGAATTTGTAAATATGTGAAGCAAGATATACATGGTTATAATTTTCTTTCTTGGGATGGTTATCTGCTGTAATTATTTCTTTATTGAACACCAGTAACTCAGAAGAGGTGGGACAAATTATATTTATGATACTTTCCTAGCTACCTTAAAGTCTATAAGTGAAATGATGCAGAAAAGGCCAATGACTAGGGAGGCATATATAGATGAGGCATGTTTGAAAGGGAAAGAAAGATTGAGAGAAACTAGTAAGAGACCAAAATAAAATTTAATTGATTGGGGGGATTCTGGGAAGATAGCAGAGTAGGAAGCACCAGGAATCTGTCTCCCCACCTAGACAACAAGTGCACTGGGAGAGTCTGTCTGATGTAACTATTTTGGAACTCTGGAGTCTCCTGAAGGGTTGCAACTTCCAGGGGAAGGCTTGGATGGCAAATTGTGGTCAATTTCAGTTCTTAGCTCAGCAGCCATTACCCATCCCCCATCCTCAGCGCTATGGAAGGCAGCCGTGCTTGTGTTTCTGGAGCAGCTTGCACACGGCTTATGGGAACCAGGGTGGGCAATAAGGACCCTGTCCTCCAGATATTTGGGATCCGTGTTCTGGCCACTGATTGCTGACTCAGATAATGAAGGTGAAGACACAGAGGCAGGCAGCCACTGTTGCACACCTCTCCCCATTGTTGCAAACCCCTCCACCTCCAACTCAAGTGACTTCCAGGGGATTCAAAGGGCCAGTACCTTTTCCTTCCCTTCATTTTTCTCTTTTTCCTTCATTGAAGGCCAGACATTAAAGAATAGGGCATTTGAAAACAATTGCACATATAGAAGAAACTAGAAAGTCACTACACATGCCCAGGGAAAGGTGCAGAATCAGAAAATACCTGAGAAGACCTTAAGTTTCCACTTCAGCCTGATGTTCAGTACAAAGACAGCCTACGATAAAAAAAAAAAAAACCTCGGTAGAAGGAGAACCTGGTTTCCAGAGTTACCACATCACTGGATTCAAATGTATATTTTCAACAAAAAGAATCACAAGGGACACAAAGAAATAGGAAAGTATGGCCTATTCAAAGGAAAAAAATAAACCAATAGAAACTGTCCCAGAGAAAGGCCAGATGGTAGACCTACTAAATAAGTCTTTAAAACAGTCTTAACGATACTCAAAGAATAAAGGGAGATATGGAGAAAGTCAAAAAATTATGTATGAACAAAATGGAAATATCAATAAAGAGATAGAAAACCTAAAAAGAAACCAAAAAGAAATTCTAGAACTGAAAAGTACAGTAACTAAAATGAAAAATTCACTAGAGAAATTCAAAGGCAGATCTGAGCAAGTAGAAGAAAGAATCAGCAAAGTTGAAGACAAGAAAATTGAAATAATGGAGTCTGAGGAACAGAAAGAAACAAGATTAAAGAAAAGTAAACAGAGCCTAAGGGACCTGTGGGACACCATCAAGTGGACCAACATATGATTGTAGGATTCCCAAAAGGAGAAGGGAAAGAAAGGGACAGAGAGAATATTTGAAGAAAAAAATGGCCAAAAACTTCCCAAATTTGATGAAAACATGAATGTAAACATCCAAGAAGTTCAACAAATTCCAAATAGGATGAACTCAAAGAGACTCAAACTGAGACACATTATAATGAAACTGTTGAAATACAAAGACAAAGAGAACCTTTAAAGCAGCAAGAGAGCCAGAAATAACCCACTCACATATGGTCAAATGGTTTTAGACAAGGGTGCCAAGACCATCCAATGGGAAAAGGACAGTCTTTTAAACAAATGGTGCTGGGACAACTGGATATCCACATGCCAAACCTATATTATATACAAAAATTAACTCAAAATTGATCAAAGACCTAAAACCTAAGAGCTAAAACTATAAAACTCTTAGAAGAAGACATAGGGGAAAAACCTCACAATACTGGGTTTGGCAGTGATTTCTTGGATATGACACCAAAGGCACAGGCAGCAAAAGAAAAAGTAGACTTCATCAAAATGAGAAACTTTTGTGCATCAAAGGACACTATCAACAGAGTGAAAAGGCAGCCCATGGGACAGGAGAAAATATTTGCAAATCATATATTTGATAAGGGATTAATATTCATACTATATAGAGAACTCCTAAAACTCAGCAACAAAAAAATCAAACAATCTGATTTAAAAATGAGAAAGGAATAGATATTTCTCCAAAAAGGATATTCAAATGGCCAATAAGCACATGAAAAGATGTTCAACATCACTAATCGTTAGGGAAATCAAAACCACAATGAGATATCACCTCACACCCATTTAGGATAGTTACTATCAAAAAAAAAAGAGAAAATAACAAGTGTTGGCAAAGATGTGGAGAAATCGGAACCCTTGTGCACTGTCGGTGGGAATATATAAAGTGGTACAGCCACTGTGAAAAACAGTATGGTGGCTCCTTAAAAAATTAAAAATATATTTACCATATAATCCAGCAATTCTATTTCTGGATTTATGCCCAAAGGAATTGAAAACAGGATCTCAAAGACATATTTGTACACCCAGGTTCATAGCAGCATTATTCACAGTAGCTAAAACGTAGAAGAAACCCAGGTGTTCATCTGTCCATTGACACATGAATGGATAATCAAAATGTGGCATATACACACAAGGGAATATTATTCGGCCATAAAAAGGAGGGAAATTCTGACATTCTGAAACATGGATGAACTTTGAGGACATTATGCTAAAATGAAATAAGGCAGTCACAAAAAGACAAGTACTGCATGATTCCACTTACATCAAGTATCTAGAGTAGTTCAATTCCTAGAGAGAGAAAATAGAATGGTAGTTCCTAGAGGCTGGAGGGATGGGGAAATGACAGTTACCGTTTAATGGGTGTAAGAGTTTCAGTTTTGTAAGATGAAAACAGTTCTAGAGATGGATGGTCATGATGGTTGCATAGCAATATGAATGTACTAATACCACCAAACTAGGGGCCGGCCTGGTGGCACAGCAGTTTACATTGCGCTTTGGCAGCCCGGGGTTCGTGGGTTCGGATCCCGGGCGCCCGCCGACGCACTGCCTGTCAGCCATGCTGTGGCAGCGTCCCATATAAAGTGGAGGAAGATGGGCACGGATGTTAGCCCAGGGCCAGTCTTCCTCAGCAAACAGGGGAGGATTGGCGACGGATGTTAGCTCAGGGCTGGTCTTCCTCACAAAAAATAAAAATAAATAAATACCACCGAACTACACACTTAAAAATAGTTAAGATGGTAAATTTTATGTTATGTGGCATTTACCACAAAAAAAAAAATGAGAAGAAAAAACCTTAATGGATTGTTCCTCCATTATTAGAGACTTGTAGAACGGGAAAAGTATGAGGAAGGAGAACATTGGAGCTGAATGGAGAGTTAGATATCGTCTAGCAAAATCCAACCACCTCCTTTTCAGATGAACCTAAGAGAGAAGTCGAGCGTCCTTTACAAGTTACTTGTTAATAGCTGAGCTAAGCCTTCTGACTCCAACCTGGCTCTTCCTAATACGCTGTTGTTCTTGTTTTAACCTCAGATGCAGAGGCTTGAATTAATCCTACCCCTCAGATCATAGCATATTATCTTAATTGGTCCTTGTAAGCTCCCTCTCATTAATTAATTAATTAATTCTCCTCTTATCCCTATTCCTCACACCCATTTCGCACCTTCTGTCAACATCATTCCATTGTGTTTACTATGTATGTGTTCTTGCAATATGTGAATATTTGGTTCATCCTTTTTAACTTATTTGATAATATTGTGTTATATGTCCCTGTGCTTCTTACTTTTTTCACTCAGCACTGTTTTAAAACCCATCCATGTTGCTATGTGTACATTAATCCGCTGCTTCTGACTGCTACATGGTTCTTCATGTTCTGTACTCACCGCCTTTGACCTCTCTGCTTTCCCAGCAGTTAAACAGAATTCCCCCACACTCCTTCCATCACAAATAGTGCCTGAATGAATATTCTTGTGCATGGTTCTTGTGGACTTGAGAAAGAATTTATTTGAGAGATAAATTACATTTATGTATATTTAATCGAGTATATTTAATTTGAATAAAAATTGGCAGATTGGCTCTGTCAGTTTATAATTCCACTAGCTGAGGAAGTTTTTTTATCCCCACATCCATACCAATGTTTGACATTATCTAGCTTCTAAATTTTTTCCAATCTAATAGAAGCAAAGTGATTTTATGTACATTTCTCAGATTATTAATGATTTTGAGCATGTTTTCATATACTTATTGGGGTTTGGGGACTTATCTTCTGTACATTTCCTGTTCTCAACCTTTGTCTGTTTTTTCTACTGAGGTTTCTGTTTTTCTCTTGTTGACTCATGAGTTCCCTGTATATTTTAGATATTAACCCCTTATTGATTTTAGACACTGCTAACATCTTCTCTCATCTGTCACCTATGAACTTTTAAATTGTATCTTCATTGAATAGATATCCTTAATTTTGATGTAATCAAGTAAGTTTTTTAGGTTATTTGTGTTTTTGAAGTTTTAAGACATTCTTGCATACCCCTAGGTCACGAAGACATTCTCCTACATTTTCTTCTAATGACTTTATAGTTTAACTTTTTACATTGGAGTCTAGTGTACTTGGTGTTGGCCTTTGATATAATGTTAGGTAAGGATCTCGATTTGTTTGTTTCTTTGTTTTGTTTTGCTTTTAAAGTTTTTTAAGTTTTAATTTTGAAAAAATGATAGATTCACAGGTAGCTGCAAAAATAGTAGAGAGATCCTATGTATTTTCACTCAGTTTTCCCTAGTCAACATCTTGTATAATCATAGTACAATATCGAAAACAGGAAATTGATATTGGTACAATCCACAGACCTTATTCAGACCAGTTTTACACGTACACGGGTATGTGTGTGTCTGTGTGTATAATTCTATGCAACTTTATGACATGTAGATTGTTGTAACCACCACCAGCACAATCAAAATATAGAACTGTTCCATCACCACACAAATCCCTCATGCTACCCCTTCATAGTTACACCTACTCTGCCCTTCACCCACCTATCACCATAACCCCTAGCAGCTACTACTTCTCTGTTCTCCATCTCTCTAATTTTGTCATTTTGCTTGTTTGCATTATATAAATAGAAAAATACAATATGTAATCTTCTGAGATTGGCTTTTTATCACTCGGTATAACACCCTTCAGTTGTATTTATCAATAGCTTCTTCTTTTTTATTGCTGAGTATTATTCCTTAGTACAGATATATACCAGTTTGTTTAATTATTTACCTGTTGAAGGACATTTGGATTGTTTACAGTTTTTTTACTATTATTAGTAAAAGCTTCTCTGAACATTTTTGTACGGTCATATGTTTTGAATTTCTTGGCTATACACCTAGGAGTGGGACTTCTGGGTCATATGGTTTAACTTTCTGTGTTAACTTTTTTAAGAATTGCCAAACTCTTTTCCAAAGCAGCTGCACCATTTTACTGTCCCACCAGCAATATATAAAAGATCTAGTTTCTTCACATCCTTGTTAGCATTTGGTATTGTCAATATTTTTTCTGTTAGCTGTTCTGATAAGTGTATGGTAATATCTCATCATGGTCTTCATTTGATTTTCCTGATGGATAGTGATGCTGAACACCTTTTCATGTGCTTATTTGCCATTCATATTTTCTCTTTGGTGAACTGTCTCTTCATGTCTTTTGTTCATATTCTTTGTGTGTGTGTGTGTGTGAGGAAGATCAGCCCTGAGCTAACAATCCATTGCTAATCCTCCTCTTTTTGCTGAGGAAGACTGGCCCTGGGCTAACATCCGTGCCCATCTTCCTCTACTTTATATGGGATGCCGCCACGGCATGGCTGACAAGCAGTGCGTTGGCTGGTGCCTGGGATCTGAACCCTGGGATGCCAAAGCACGAACTAAACCGCTGTGCCACCGGGTCGGCCCCCTGTTCATTTTCTAATTGGATTGCTCATTTTCTTTTTCTTTTGAGTTTTGAGAGTTGCTTATATACTATAGGTAATAGTCCTCTGTTGGATAATAGTTCGCAAATATTTTCTTCTAGGCTGTAACTGTCTTTTTATTCTCTTCACGGGGTTTTCCAGTGAAAAACTTTTAGATTTTGATGAAATCCAATTTATTAATATATATATTTTTTATGGATCACACTTTTGGCATCTATGAAATAGTTCTTCTTGTGGTAATTTCGGCATTTTATGTCTTTCTACAAATATATCTATTTCATCTGGATTATTACATTTTAGCACATATTCATAATACTTTAAACAATTTTATCTACAGTTAATTTAAAGTATTTTATTTATTCATGTTTTTTCTCTTTTTTCTCGATCATCTTGCCCAAGTTCTGTCTATATAATTCATCTTTTCAAATAATTAGATTTTAATTATGCTAATATCTCTATCATTTGTTGTTTTTGGTGTTGTGCCTCTGTTTCATTTATTTTGTCATCATTGCCATTATATTCTTCCTTCTCGTTTGTTTTGTGTGGTTTTTTTCTTGTTATTTTCCCAATCTCTTGAGTTGAATACTTAGTTCACTTCTTTTTATTTTGTAATAAAATCTTAGTACATACAAAGGATATGCAAAACATAAATGTAATAAATGTAACTTTTCTACCCTAGGCATACTTCAACCAAATTTTATGCACAGATGGGTATTTCAACAATTCTTAAGCCCTAGGGAAAGAGATTCCTCAGCTTCCCTGAAAAACTGTGCTTAATATAGCTGTATTGGTGATAATTCTTAGCTAAACTCAGAGTCTGGAAGAAAGAGATATGTTACGAGAAAAATGCAAATATGTATTGAAGATATTGATGAGACTACTGCTGGTCGATACATCATATTGAGAAGTCTGTCTTTGTTTATGATTCTTATCATTACTCTCATATGTCACTCTTGAGAATTATTATTGATTTACTTTATTTCATGTTCAAAATGGGTATAATATTTATTATCATTATGATCTGATGACAGTTTAAACAGTGCCGGTAAGTATTCTCAGATGGAATTTGCTCTTAAAAAAGAAATCCATAATTTTTCATAAAGGTTTTGTTTAAATTCATTATGCTAATTTTAATTGCTACCTTAATATTGTTTATCACTTAATACATATAACATTAATAATTATGAGAAAGATATTCTTCTTTAAAGTTTTTTAATCTTCCCTTTTTTGCCACTTCACTTTGATATTTTATTTGAAAGGAAATGACTTTTTGTTAACAATATGTGCAAAATATATCATAACTCAGTCAGATAATTCTTTTCAATATGCAGCATGGCCCACATTCCTCTCCACCACCCCTGCACACTATAACTCCCTTCTGTCTCATCTGCCACAAACTGTAATTGCAGTAGCATATGCATTATTCCTTATAATCCAACTCAATCAAGAAATCCTTATGGAACTCCTACTATGTGTGTGATTGATTTTGGTCACAAGGGTGAATGTTATATTGAAATGCTCACAGGAATACCCCTATGGATGTTTTCATCTCTAAATATGTAATATTAATAGCCTTATCTTCATTTTTCATCCTTATCTCCTGGTTATAAAAATTAAAATGTTAAATATAGTTTAAAAGTATAAATTTTTGATAGACTATGAGCAAAGCTATGCTGTTTGCATTGTCTTCTGCATGCACATATGGATTTCATATGACAATACGGATTGTCAACTTGCATATATTAGAGATATATGTCACTTTACTTAATATGTGGTTATGGCAATTTTAACTAAAAGTTTATCTAAACCCTTTGAACCTTTAAAAACAATATTTTCAACCTATGCCACCAACTGAGAAATGGATTTTTTTATGCATTTACTATCTACTATTTTACTCTATTTTGTAAAATCACTGCATTTTAAACTACTGCAATAGTTTCCTTACTTGTTATTTTCCTGGCCTCCTAACCATTCTACATTCCTGAAATGCCACTTTGTGCACTTTACTTCAATGCTCAAAACCTTCAGTGGCTCCATATTTTCCATGGAATACAAATGATTTTATTTGTCTTGCACTACATTAATTCTCCCAAGAGAACTTATACACTTGCTGTCCTACACAGATTATCTTTTGTTAGTAAAAATTCTATATATTTACCAAGGCTGTAGATTCCTTAAGGAAATAAATATATCTTTTCCTCTCTTTAATCTATCCCCCAGAACATCTTGAATTATGGCATTTTCTCAGGAGACACTTGATAAATGTTTATTAAATGATTGATTGAGTTCATCTGAACCTTATCTATGTTTTTGGTTTCTTCATGTTCTGACTCAGGATTCTTTCACTATTTATCTTTCCTTAGTAGAAAAAAGGTGATGGGGAGAAGAGAACCAATGGCCATGCTTATTGGCCTCTAAAGGCCTGGAGTCTCTATATACTCTGATTCTAAGGACCTTATCCTCACTCTAAAAGTCCCCAAACTGTTCAGCCTTTCCAAGACTAAATGCTCTTTCCAAATTCCTCCAGACATCCATTATCTTCATTCCCTCAAAAGAATCCTACAGTTGACTTCACCTTGTGCTTTTTATTTTATTTTTATTTTATTTTATTTATTTATTTTTTTTGTGGGGAAGACCAGCCCTGAGCTAACATCTGCTGCCAATCCTCCCCTTTTTGCCGAGGAAGACTGGCCCTGGGCTAACATCTGTGCCCATCTTCCTCTACTTTATATGGGACACCACCACAGCATGGCTGACAAGCAGTGCGTCGGCGGGCGCCCAGGATCCGAACTCGCGAACCCCGGGCCGCCAAGCGCGGACTAAACCGCTGCGCCACCGGGTGGCCCCACCTTGTGCTTTTTAATAGTCATGATTTACCTTGGGAAACTACTGAAATAAAACTTTAAAGCATTAATCATCGTTCTTACATTCTATACATTGTTATCAAGTCCATGTCCAACTCTTAATATACCCTGAATATGTGATAGACATGTAGCCTATTCTCCATCGTTCAGGCTTTGCCTTTCCAAATTGAAAAAAAAGTCATGTATGTATATGTGTGTACATATGTATGTATGTATGTGTATGTAGGTATATGTAGGTATGTATACATATGTATGTGTATGTCTTCTTGTGGATAACTCATTGACTCTCACAGTTTGGGAGAAAACTTAAAAGTCAACCATTCCCAACCGGTCACCCAATACTTGAATCCTAATGGTTTTTCTTAGCTTTCTCTTCAGATTTTCTCTCTGTCTCTTCATTTGAGATGATCAGAACTACATACAATGATTGAGGTACAGCCATGTCATCATTTTCATTCAACAGATGCTGCAGCATTTTTGGTCAAGACTTTCAAGGTAGAGTCGATGATTCCTAGTTCTCATTCTTGGAACATGACCACTTAGAGAGATGCTAGCTCAACTTATGTAATGCTAATGAAAATGTGGCTTATGTGGTTTAGTCTTGAGTGGTGTCATATCCAAGAGGCACACTTAAAAAGCAAAAAAAAATTAATTCATAAACTCAAACAATGTTTCACATGTCCCCTTTCTTTGCCTCCCTAATTTCTTATACATCACACCTCACGTTCTTTGGAGACTGAACATTCCTCCCACCCCAGCTCTCCCTCTTCAGCTTGCGGAGCCTCTACTCTATCTGCTCTCTTATCTCTTTATTTTGTAGATTCGTTTAACTTCTTTCACGTAGTCTTTTCCTTCTTTTGCATCCTCTTTTGTCCTGCCACCCTGTCCTTCTCTGCCTATTCTTTGATTCTTCATCGTAGAAATATGGCTGATATCAGACAGGTTGAGGAATAGGGTTAGTAGACAGAGGAAACTGAGTATGCAAGATAAGATTCTTTTTTGCGACAAAAGTCCACTAAAACTTTCCTGTTAATAATTGCACTCCATTATGTATA
Source organism: Tapirus indicus (assembly GCA_031878705.1). NCBI lineage: Eukaryota > Metazoa > Chordata > Mammalia > Perissodactyla > Tapiridae > Tapirus > Tapirus indicus. The sequence goes on along the minus strand of CM062942.1, from coordinate 82,439,845 downwards.
GTTAGGATTATGTTTCCAAAGAATATTATCTTCTAGTCATTTACTTTATAGGTCATCTGCCGTTTTCTACCCTCTCTCACTCTCACATGATTTCCTTACAATTGTCCACTTAGGGTTTTTTTGTTTTTGTTTTGTTTTTGTGACCTGGCAAAACTTAATGCTAGCAGTAAAAAGAAAGCTCTGCTGTGTATTATCTTTTCCAAATGTATTCACGTTTCCAACTGTATTTTCATTTACATGTCTTTTCTACGATTTTTCTTTCTTTCTAGGTTATTAGGTCCTAGAAGCCAAGGAACATTTCTATTAACAGAGGAATTGATGTCAAGGCACAAACACTTTCTAATATTGATCAGTGCCAATGTTTATGAAATGTAGGGGTTTCATATATACAAACTATTTAGTGGTTGAGAGCAGACATAGGGCTAATCCCGGCAATCAGGGATCCCTTTCCGGAGCGAATTTCATCTCTTCTTCCCTAACCCCACCAATTCCATCAGCTCTTCCCATTCATCTATTCTCTTCTTAAATCTCTGGAGTCTGAATTCTTGCTCTCACCACTCAAATGGAAAGTACTTCCCCAAAGGTCATCAAGATCCTCAAATATTTACTGAGTGCTACTACATGTTAAGGATACTACAAGTTAGGGAATGTTTCTGTAGTGGTGGACAAAACAAACAGAATCTCTGTCCTCACAGATATAAAAACTAGAGAGGAATGTAGAAACTAACCAAAGAATTACACAAATAAGAATTAAATATTTAAGTGCTATGAAGGAAAATAATGTGACCCTATGAAGAGAATAAAAATGATCACCTTATTTTGATTGAAGAATAAAGAATATTTATCTGAAAACCCCATGTTTAGACCAAGGCCTGAAGAATGAGAAGAGTTAGATAGATGACTTAAAGAGGAGAGAAGGTTCCAGACAGTGGGAAAAGCACGTGTGAAAACCCTGAGGAAGAAGAATATTGGTGCACAGAAAAATTGGAAGACATTCTGTGCAACTACAGTACAGAGAGCAAGGGGGGAAAGTGGTGAGAGAAAAAATCAGAAGGGTAAGCCTAGGAAATATTATGCTAGGCTTTTTTAGGCCATATTAATGATTTTATTTTAGCCCTAGGTGCAACAGGAAGCTGTTGCATGTTTAAAAAGTAGCGATAAAATATCACTTATAGTTTTTTAATGTGGAGGAAGATGGATTGGAAGGGTACAATTGGTAAGATATTACATGATTTCAGGTAAGAAGTGATGGCAATTTTGATAAGGTATAATTAAAGGTGTATTTTTATGTAAATTGACAGAATTTGATGATGGATTAATGGATTGAATGTAAAAGGTGAAGGAGAAAAAGGAAGTCTCAGTTTTGGGCAGCTGGAGGGATGAGGTGCTTTTATTGAAATGGGGCAGTCAGAAGGAAGAGCAGACTTTCTTCTGGAGAGTGTGGGGTGACTCAAGTGTCCACTTTTTGATATACTGAGTTTGAGATGCCTATGAGACATCCAAGTGGCAATATCAAGTAAGTTAGAAGGGTGAGCTGGTCTGGAGATATACATTTGGGAATTATAGGCATATAGATAGTATTTAAAGCCATAAGAACAGATGGAGGAGGACAAATGAGAGTGAACAGGAGTGACTCACTAGTCATATCCTTCTGGTTCATTTACAATTACGAATCATAACAAAAGAAGAAATTCTGCCTTCCTGTAGATGCTGTAACATTGTACTCTCCTTTCCAATCTTGATTTGTTCCTCTTCATACCCTTTACATGAAGATAGTCCCAAAGGCTGCCTTTAGCCTTCTCTTCTCCAACCTCCTCCCTCCACCACACATGCATTCCCTCCTTCAACAAAATCATCCTCTGTATTATTTAGGGTCTGTGACAATCAATTTTATGTGTCAACTTGACTGCATCACGGGATGCCTAGATATTTGGCTGAACATTATTTCTGGGTGTGACTGTAAGGGTGTTTCCTGATAAAATTAGCATTTGAATTTGTGGACTCAGTGAAGTAGTTTGCTCTTTCCAATGTGGGTGGTCATCATCCAATCCATCAAGGGACTGAATAGGACAAAAGGGCAGAGGAAGGAAGATGTCAGCCCTTGCAGCCTTTGCTTGAGCTAGGATATCAATCTTCTGCCCTTGGCACTCCTGGTTCCCAGGTCTTTGGACTTGGACTGAATTACATCACCAGCTTTCCTGAGTCTCCAGCTTGCAGACAGCAGATCAGGGGACTTCTTAACCTCCATAGTTGCATGAGCCAATTTATTATAATAAATCCCTCCCTGTATATATCCTATTGGTTCTGTTTCTCTGGAGGCCCCTGACTAATACAGGATCATAATAGCTACTATAACATAAAGGTTCCGGAATGCAATGACTCAAACAAGATGCGTGTTTAGTTCTCATGTAACAGTCCAAATTCCAGATGAGTGAGATGCTTTCCTGCACAGCGTAACTTTGAAGTCCAATTTCCTTCCATTTTATTTCTCTGCCATTTCCTCGGGTGTTGTCTTTATATGCATGGTCAAAGTGTGGTCGCAGTCACAGCTGTGTTCTATTTTACTGGATAGTGAAAGAGAATGTGAAGAAAGCAGGTCTATTACCTTAAAGGTTCCAGCCTTGATATCATGCATGTTGAACAGGAAGATCCAGATACCAATCCCAGGTGAGAATACCCACTGTGCATGGAGGATGGCAATCATAACGATGCCAACCACCAGAATTAGGATCCCACTCGACCCACTGCATCTTCTATGGGTTTGGAGTTTCTGAGGAGGACTCAACACACAAGATGTTGGTTGGAATAACGCTTACTCACAGAAAGAAGAGACGCAGCAAGATCAGCATCTGTAGTGGGTGCTGGTCTCCCATGGCCAGTGGGTCCCTCCTGCTAGCTGAAGCAGGGCGATGGACTGCATGCACCCCTCTTGTGCTGTAGTTGAAGACCCTGTTCCTTTCACATGGGGATAGATATACCGGTGGGGCTGGCCAGGTGCCGTGTGATTCACATGCTTACGTAGTACAAGGAAGTTCACTCCGTACCCAGAACAGGGAAAGGTTTCTTCCAACAAGGAAGAATCTGGACCCAAGTGGCATCTTGGTTCACAGCCTCCATATAAGGGAATGTTCCAGGCCCAGGGCACTGACTGGGCAATCCTCGGGAGAACTGACAGGTTGTGCAATAGGTGCTTCCCCCAAAGTACACATCACTATATCTATCATTTCATTGGTGAAAATTTAGTCACATGGTCATAGCTGACTATAAGAACAGGTAGGAAATGTCATATAGTGAGCCAGTTGTATTAGTTTCTTACTGCTGCTGTAACAAATTACCACAAACTTGGTTGCTTTAAACAACACAAATTTATTATCTTACACTTCTGGAGATCAGAAGTCTGTAATGAGTCTCTCTGGGTTAAAATCAAGGTAGGGCTACATTCTTTCTGGAGACATTAGGGAAGAGTCTGTTTCCTTTACTTTCTCAACTTCTAGAGGATTTCCACATTCCTTGACTTGTGGCTCCTTCTTCCACATTCAAAGCCAACAGCATACCATTTTCAAATCTCTCTCTGACTGACCTCCTCTTCTGCCTCCCTCTTCCATTTTAAGGGAAGGAAGGACCCTGTGATTACATTGGGCTCACCCAGATAATCTAGAATAACCTTCCTATTTGGAGATCAGCTGATTAGCTACTTTAATTCAATCTGCAACCTTAATCTCCTCTTGCCATGTAACCTAATACAGTCCTGTGTCGCTTAATGGTGAGGATACATTCTGACAAATGAGTTGTTAGGCAGCATTGTCATTGTACAAACATCATGGAGTGTACTTACACAAACCTAGATGGCATAGCTTACTATACACCTAAATTGTAGGGTACTAATCTTATGGGATTAGTATCATCATATATGTGATCTGTCGTCGACTGAAACATTGTTATGTCATGCATGACTGCATATTCACAGGTTCTGAAGATTAGGATGTGGACATCTTTGGGGGCCATTGTTTGCCTTACCATACCAGCCATGTATATGCCAGGCTGCAGTTCTATTTCTATGGAAATAAAGGTGAATGGAGTCTAACAGTCTTTACCACATGAACTTTCATGGTTTTAGCCATTCAAGTAAAAGCTATTTTGATATTTGGATCAAAATTTTGTGGGTTTAAGTGGTGGTGGTTGAAGTGTCCTGCTTTAATCAATTCTGTGGTGATGACTCCCCAAAGTACCTGTCAAATATTGTCCTACCTGTAGTTCAATCTCATGTATAAATCAGAACTCATCACATAATTTTACCCCAGTGGTGCCATCACTTCTTGTCATAGCTAAAAACCTTGAGGTCTTCTTTAACTCTTCCTTCTCCTTCGTCTCCTATACCCAATCTGTCATAAAAGACACAGAAGACAGTTTGATATTTCTTTATTTTATTTGCCCTTTTGATTTGCCCCTCCTTGTTCATTTTCACTTCCATTTCCTTTGCTCAGTTGCTCGTCTCTTCACTTGCCTGTTACTAAAATACCCTTCTTCACTTTGACTCCATTCTCTTTTGTACTATCAAGTGTCCTAAGTTTGAAACTGTTTCATCTATTGTTTTCTCTATTTTGTTAATTGGCTTAATTCTGTCATCTTTTGGCCCAGGAACCTCTCTGTTTTCTACCTCATTATATCCCAGCCCCTTTGCTGGGCTTATTAAACTATCAATGACCTTACTCAACTCTTCTCTGGTACACGCGATAACTTCTATTATCAGTTTTATTCTTTCTTCTCATACACAGGTACATCTCTGCGCCTTTCTCTATGTTAAACCCCTCCTCTGGTGGTGATGCCCTCCCTTCCTTACCACCCCACATCCTAAACATCCCTCAAGATTCCACCTCTAGCTTGTCCATGAAGTCTTTTGCTACCACTCCCTCTTTGTGGATCTCTCATTTCTTGGCTACTGCCTTTCAGCATAATATTGTACATCCGCATTTAGTTGATCTGTAATTGATTTGTAAATGAGACTTTTGATGCCCCAAATACATAGTAAAATTCTTCAAGGCAGGGGGTCATGTCTGGTACTAAAACATTGTTTTTGCTTACTTTATAGTGCCTAGCATAGGGCTGGAGGTATATAACTTCAATAAATACAGTTTTTTAACTCTGCCATCATCATTCCTTCACTCTCCCTTCTTTATCATGGTAGTCTTAAGTCATTCTTGAGGATAAATACTTGACAGCAGGACGGAGGGTAGGTGATTAAATATAACAGGGTTAGGTGGAGTCCCCAGACAAAGAGCAATGCAGGCCAACCATTGCATTATGCATTTTCACGTGTTGTGATTAAATTCTCACCGACATTAACATATGACAACCTGTTGAAATGATTTGTAAGTCTTTTAGGGTTTTACAAACAGCTTTATCTCTCAATTCTACATGATGAAATGGCAAAGAATTATTTATTATGTCTCTCCACCACTGGCATATGGAATTTTTAAAAGATTTATTTTAACTTTGGGGTTCTCTTGAGACTAGAGAACTGGCAAGAAAAAGAATGAACTCTTTGTCTCCTCAGGCCCACAGCGTTATAAACTCTACCATGTTATTTCGGCAAGGATCTTCCTCTTATCCATGCAAAGGAAGTGCTTTCTTTTTATTGTAATATAGTTGTAAAACTCAAACAGCCATCATAATTTCATTAAATCATGCTGAACTTCATAGAATTGCTGAAAAGGATCCATAATATGCAATATTTGTTCTGCAAACTGACTGAATATTTATAATATTTAGTCTATACCATGCCATTTATTCTAAAAAATGACATATTTGTTTTTGTTTTCTTAGTGGAGCATAAGGCAAATTATATTAATTAGGCTATTTACATGATTTCCTAACTTAGAGCAGTGAAACTTGCCTTCAGCTAGCAAATAATTGGAATTACAATTGCTAGAGATATCACAAGTTTGTTAATTATATCAGGCTTCATCAAGCTCTGATGGGTCGCTAAATGATCTTTTTTCTCTCCTCCTCCCTTCTTTCTTTTTCTTCTTTACCCCAACCCCTGTCCCCTTCATTCCCTATGTAAACTAAAGTTGCCATAAAGTTAATATACAATACATGATCATCTGAGCTACCATTTCCACTTCAGATTTGGGAGTCTATAATTTCTAAAGATGAATGGATTAGTCATTGTTTCCTTTTGAAGAAAATTAGGCCTCAACGTCGAAAGAGGCCCAGGCCTTGTTCTCTCTGCTTTTCAAAAGTACTGGAAATTTTAAAAAGAGACATTAAAGTCAGAAACCAAAATAATGAAGTCTACAAAATTTAGCACTAATGTAGTACCTCTGCAAAACTATTTTAGTGTTTACTATTGAGATGTATTTAGATGTTTTCCTAGGCCTTTTTACAATTTGGGGATAGAAGCCAGTTGGGGAGGGGGTGGGGGCAACAGAACAACATGATTCAAAACAAATGGCTAATTAGTGAAAGAAAACATAACTCTAGCATTATCTGTTCATATCACTGTTGCTTAAAAACTTACAATGCCTTCCCATTGTTCTTAGAAGGGCACTTTCCAGAATGTGTTTTGTGAACACTAGGTCCCTAGCTCCCCACTCCTGAGATATAATCCTAAAAATAAATGGGAGGTGTTCCACGGTCAAATAATTCCAGGAAACGGTGTGTACTATACCTCACTCTGGGAGTCGCACTGTGTATCAATAGATTAAAGACTGAGAAATCCTATAGTGAGGACAACTATTTTGCATTGATTAACTAGTATTTCCAAAACATTTTGGAGTGTAATTTTTTCTTTTTCCTTTTCCATACACCTCTTGGCATTTTGTGGACTTACGGGAGGAAATCGTGCCATAGGCTAAAGTCCAAACTACTTAACCCATCCTAGGAGGCTGGTCACAGGCTATCCCTCCCTATGTCTCCAGCCTCACCTCTTACTACTCTCCCTCCTGCTCGTACTTTTTTCAATTCCCTAAAAGAAGCCATCTAATCTCACCTCCTGGCCTTCCTTCACTTAATGAACTCCTTCTCATGCTTCTGGTCTCCAAGTAAATGTTATTTCTTTGGGAAGGTTTTCTTGCCCCATCTTTAAGACTGGGTTAGGGGGTCATTTGGGGGCCACCTTTGTCTTTCTATCTACTTTCCCAAGCACACTCTATTTGCTTGTGTACTTGTTTGTCAGTAAGCCCTGGAAAGACAGAGAACATTTCCAAGGTCTTCACTGATATATCCTCAGACAGTTGTGTGCTGGAGCTGACTTTTGCCGGAGCCAGCTTGTACGGGCTCACAAGAGCCCATTGTTACATTTTCAGGAATTTTGTGAGCCGATTGATGTCCCCTTAGTAGCTTGAAATCTGCCATGGTGGGATTATTTCCACCACAGAAACTAGCAAACACGAGAAAACAGGCCTGTTTTTAGCTGGTGGTTAAATAGTCACCAGCACACCACTGACTCAGTACCTAGCATAGCGCCCGGTACCTGGTGCATAGTGGGCATTTAATTAGTGGGGTTTTTTTGCATGAATGAATGAACTAGTTGTATTTTTAAAATATTTTCTGTTGCCTTAATTTTTCTACTTCTTAGGCTCTGGGAACAACCCTCTCCATATTGCAAAAGTCTTTCTCCTGTCTTAGTCTTTTAAAAAACCTATTTTGCCTGAAGGAAGGGACTGTGTCGTTTATTTCTACATATCCTACAGTGCCTTACAGAGAGTAGGCACATCATAATTTTTAAATGACAGCTATATCTGTGAATTGAATTTGTGCTGTCCCACACCTTTAGTCAGTCAATCATGCCTCCTCTAACTCTTACTCCGCTGGTAGTAGCAGTCACTGTGGCCAGGGCTTTTTCTAAAATATACTGAGTGTAGAGTCACCACGATGCAGACATAGAAATTGGTTGTGTTACAGAAGGCCCAATTCTGCTCATCAGATTTTCCAGGTGAGGTTAAGAGATATATATGAATATTGTTCTTGCGAAGCTTAGACTCTTACCTAATTCACTTGAGTAATTAGATTACCTTCTTGGGTTAGGTTCCCCAGAAGCTGACCTGGCAATGAGGATTTGTGTACAAGTGATTTATTAAGGAAGTGCTCCCAGCAGAAACTGGTAAGAGAGTGAGGGAAGCAGGACAGAGACAGGAAGCCAACAAGGGTATAATCTTGGCAAAAGCTCTGGGAAGCAAAGGCTCCAGCTGGTTTCCACAGATGAATGCTGGGGTGTTACATGTCAGAATCATCGCAACCTGAGGCAAAGGTGCTGGGCTTTCATACTCCTAGGCCCAATGGCTGTGGTAGTCAGGAACAAAAGTACACGTGAGGAAGGGCATACCGATATTATAGGAGGAATCTGAGGAGATCTGGAAGGGGCACTGTTAGGTCTAAAATGGGATTGTCAACAAATTCACAGTTAAGTTGTTTGCCATTTGGATATGCTTTAATTACCTTTAGTCTTGGTTCTATTGTTAATCACCTCTGATCTTAGAGAGGTAAATTAAATTCTGGGTCTCATTTTCCTCATTTTATAAAATAGAGAGGGTTGGACTATATATCTAATGTCCCTTTTAGATCTTACATTCTATCGTTTGCTAAGAATTGTGAAGTATCTGAGGTTTTACCCTACTTGCAAGCTAACGAGTTAGCCTTGTAGAAGACGTGAGACTCCTTGGTCAGAGGCAAAAGACAGTTTATTACTCATAGTGATAGCAGAACCCAGAGTATTAGCATTTGTTTAAGTGTCCTGAGCCCCAGTTCCCAAGGGTGATATGAAGAGGGCCAGGTGACATCTGCATAGGCAGTGGGTTGCATTATATAGGAGAGAAACTTTAGGCTTAACCTAAATACTTAATAGGCAGTGAGCGTGTTTGATCCTTTTCCTGGAGGGAGACATTATTTCTAGTATATTTACAGAAGCAAATCTGCCCTTTATTCCAGCAGGAGGCACTGTCTCTCTCTAGCAAGGCTATTTGCCCTATACATATCCTTAAAAAGATAGTCCAGGACAAAGACAGTGCCTCTGCTTGCTCATTGTGTAGAAATGCCTGATATCTATGTACAACTATTTCTTTACATTGTTCTAGAGTCTGTTTCACCAATTGTTTACGTTAATATCATAGCTAAGACATGTAAGCTGGGAATGGGTAAGCATTTTCTCAAAATTTGAGTACATGTAATCCTTTCTTATCAGATCATCTCTGAAAACAGTGGGAGCAGGTGAACTTAGTAGGCAGGTTCTCACCCACAGGGTGTGATCTCATAATACACATGGTGTATCTTCCTTTCTTCTTGCTTTCCTTCCTTCCTTCCTTCTTCCTTTCCCTGTTTATTCAAACTTCCCTCCTTTTCCTCCTTCTTGACAATACTAACTGCCTAGTAGTTACTAGGATTAGGCACACTATTTTCAATCTGTACTGTGACCACACTATTTGCTTTAAGAAATATAGTAAAATTTGAGAATGAATAGTAGGTATTATTCACCAACTTCCTAGCAAATCCATCCAGGTAATTTCCTCATCTAAGGAAAGTTTCTCACCTTGGAGCACCTTCAGAGAGAATATAATCAAACCAGGCAGATAAGTATACCCTCACAGGCCCAGGGCAAATCATAATTTTAATAAAAATTGGAAATATGACCCATAATGTAGGGACCGTCCCTCTCTAGGCTGTTCAAATGCATCATTTCCAAGGCATGGTATGGAGCAGGCTCCAGACATCCTCGAGTGCTAGGAACATGCATTACATTTTCCTCAATTTATTTTCCTACATGCCAAGGTAGGTACCTTGGATATTTTCTGGAAGTGGAAAATGTATACATTATCAATACACAAAATGAAATATTTGAAAAATTCATTTCTATTCCAAATAACAGAACCATGCCAACCAAAATACTAAAAAATGATCAATTGAATTGATTCGTCTGAGAATCTATACCAAATATCAATTTTCTCTGAATTTTAAGTAACGTGGCCAATGTCCATATCCTATGAGAAGTTAATGATCATGAAACTCTCAGATTATCTTAGTCTTTCCCTGGAATGAATCTTCCGGTCAAGGTGTCCCAGCACTTTTCACATGGGTCTAGCACAGATTCTTCAGCCCAAACAGAAATATATTAGCTAACGTTTTCAGGTGATTGTGCCGTACAGTTCAAAGCCTGTCTCTCTGTTTTCAAAGCAGAACAGGTATAAATGTATAATTTGTCATCCACAAGCATAAGAAAGTGAGAATGCTTCCCGTGTGTGGGTCGTGGAATGAGTCGCATTTCTTTTTCCCTACATCTCAGTGATATACACACATTGCTGCGTTATTAACCTCAGCCCATAGGACACAATCAATAGCATTCAAGAATTCTGCAAATGCTAAGTGAAGGAAATCTCAAGCAGTGCGCTGGATCCTGCACTTCCTCTGGGAATGGGTTGATGACTGAAATTTGAGAATCGCATACTTGAAATTACAGCGTTTGGCCTCACCTGTGTGTACGTGTTGTCATTATCAGAATAATGGAAAATAATATTTCAATATGGTTTATTTTCTCTCCTTCTGAGCAAGTCTCCCTAGGAATCAGTTTTATTAATGAGACCAAATTACAAGCAGCTCCAGTTGCTTGTCCTCGCTATAATGAATTTAAACAAATAGCCAGAAATAGTCCCTGGTAATTATGTTTTATAGGTATGTATTCTATGTCATTTTTCAAGTTGCTAGCAGGGTGTTATGTACCCAGTAGGTGCTCAATAAATATTAATTGATGTTGCTGTAACAATTTCCTTCTGGAAGGAGTCAATTTCTCTTATTTGTGCATTCTTTGTTTTCCTCTCTGCTTCCCTGATTACGAGGCCATGATCAAAGACTTCCCCACCTCCTCATGCTTAGAAAAGCACATGCTTAAAAAATTGCTAAATTCCTTTTTTATAACAAAGGAAACTATTGTCAAAATGATTTCCTCACCACATTTAGCATTTCTCTCTTAAAAAATGCACAGAACACCATATAATATTTTGGATAGTATTTATGATGGGAAAAAAGTGCCCTTTATAATAAAATCAACCACAAAACAGGAGTCCTTCCTTAAGCAAGGCCAGGGCTAAAGGTCGTTGAAGTAGGTGACTGTGCATTTGAGGCTCGGATATGTTATTCCAAACAGTCACGCTTGAAATTCCCAACTTCAGGAGAGGATTAAATTCTATTTAAACTGGGTTAAGGGAGTGTGGTACCAAAGTGGGAAAGCACATTAATTTACGCATGACCTGGGATTGCTTTTTCTGATTAACCTGTTTTTACTCACTAGCAGGAAAGAAAAAAAGGGCTCATAGGGGATGGGACACAAGTGCTTCTGATGAAGGGAGAAAGCCAGGATATGGTACGGTGAGGTCAATGAGTCACCATGATAGGCACACCAGGGTAATTCGTGCCCTGGGCAGGAAAATTGCTCATGACAAGGGCCCAGAAAGGAGAGATGACAAAGACAGACTCTATTAACTCCACTATTTCTACTTAGATCAACTGTATTCCTAAGTTTAAATAAAAAGGCAATTTGTGCTTTAGCAGTGGTTCTCAGCCCCAGCTGTACATTAGAATTACCTAGGGAGATTTTTAAAAATACAGATGCCTGGAGCCCACCCCCAGAGATTCCGATTTAATTGGTATGGGATAGGACCAGACCAGTGGTAAGTTTTACCTCTCCCCAGGTGATTCTAATGTGTTGCCAGGTTGGTGAACCACTGATCTCTAGTAAATCGAGGAATTCAAGCTTGCTTCACACATGTGAATGATTTCTAGTCACCGTTTTTCTGAGAGCAGTGGTTTTCAAACTTCAGTGTGCATCGAAATCACTTGGGGACATTTGCATATTTAATTAGCACCTTCAGACAATTCTGATTCCTGTGGCACACTTTGATGAAAGGAGCCTGAGATGAATGAAAATGATGAAAGTCTGATATATAAATAGAAAACAAGTTTGGGAATGCACACTATGGACCACAGCCTTGCTACTTAAGGTGAGGTTCTCAGGCCAGTAGCATCATAGCATTAGCATCACCTAGAAGCTTATTTGAAATGCAGAATCTTAGGCACCTACCCCAAACCTATTGAATGAATCAGAATCTGTAATTTAACAAGATCCCCAGGTGATTCAGATGCACGTAAAAGTTTGAGAAGCTTTGCACTGTAGGACACTTGAACTTGACTATTCCCTGACTACTTACTTAAATCACTAGGTGAGTGGCCCTCAAACTTTGGTATGTATTAGAATCACCTGGAAAACTAATAAAGCACACAGAGGCCCAGACTCCTTGAAGTAGGAGAGGATCTGAACTGTTGTATTCGTTCCAGGATCTCAGGTGATTCTGACACTCAACGAAGTTTGAGTACGGCATAATGTGATTATTGGTAGTAATTTCTGTCTGTTTGCTTGTTGTCTGTGTTCTCTACTAGATAATAAATTCCATGAATCTATTTTGTTCATCACTGTCTGTCTAGCATCTAGTATAACACCTGTTACAGGATATGCAGTCAATAAATATTTGAACGAATGGTTGAATCAATTTATTGTCTACCTTTAAGTATCAAATACTGGAGAGAACATGTCCTAAATGATTCTTTTTCCCACCCTTAAGTTTTGTACATGGAGCCTTTATAAACCTGCAGGATATGGTGGCTTTCCAGAGGTTAACTAGAGGAGAACAATATGTCTCTTACTTCTGGCCACACACCCCTTCCCACATAGAGTTCATTAGCTCTATTCAAGGTAATTCTCCTCTGACCTCCTGTGCGTTTCAGAAGGGTCTGTGTATGCTCTGAGGCGATGTTTGTACTTTGCATCATCTCTTTTCTGTGTGTCTGGAGGCATGTGTGTGCATGTGTGTTCCGACTCAGGCATGCGCTTATGTGCGTACATTCACTAGCATGCGTGGTGCTGCATTGGGAATACGATGAAGAGAGTTGCTTTCTATATTATTAATATTCTTGCTAATCTCATGATCATATCTGTAATGTGATTGAGTGATGATCAAGACTCAGATTTATATTTTTGATTGACATATTTGTGATGCTGTTGATTCAGATGGCCAGAAAGCTGCATCTGTTCAGAATGCAAAGGGTACTTAGTCATTTCTTTTTATTGCTACTGCTAGAAAATAACATTAAATTTTTACCTTTCTTGTTTAACTACACCAAACCTTCCAGCTATGAACTGAATAACCTTGAGCATAAGAAATGCTGTCATTGCATTTTTAATAAGCACCCCAGGTGATTCTGATAAAGGTGTCTTCTTGACCACAAGTTGAGAAAACCTGGTCCAGAGCAGCAAGTAGGAAGGGGAAGGAAAAGCAAATACTTATTGAGCCTTTACTACTGGCCAGGCACTGTGCTGCCAGGTGCCTTTCTGCATATCACATCATGTGATTCACACCACAACCCTCTATTTTCACACATGAGGAGAATGAGACTTAGAAAAGTAAATCACGCACTCCAGGTCACACAGCTTCTACATGACGGAGGTCAGAAATGAACCTAGATTTATGTGAGATTACACCTTCTGGAGTCAGACCACCTGGGTCAGAAGCCTAATTCAGCTCCTTACTGCATGACCTTGGGAAATTGCTTAAACACTCTATGCCTCAGTTTCCACATCTATAAAATAGAGATAATGTAATTCGTACTTCACAGGGTTGGTGAAGGCTTAATTGAGATAATAGATGTAAAGTGCTCAGAAGAGCAGCTAACACATAGCAGGCACTCAGTAAATGAGAGCTGCTGCTGCTGTTATTATTATTACCATTATCATTATCATCATCATCACATTATCTGACTCGAAAGAATTTGCTGTTTTCTGCATCATGTTACCTCCCTACAGTTGTGATTGTAATATATTCTGCAGAACACAAAATTGCCCTCTGGAGAGAAGAGAATAAATATTGTGTAAGAGTGTATTCAACATCTTGAATCAGTCACACCATCCTCTCCCCTTTTCAATCTCTTTCTCTTTATTTGCTCTCTTCCCTCTACCTTCACAACTCACAGGTCTCTCTGGGATTCAGTGTGGGCCTCACTGAAGGTGGTTGTCGAGTATGGAGATATGCAAGAAGCTGCAATCGAGAAAAAACACAGACATCAGGGGCCTAGGCAAGGTATCTGCACAATATTAAAAGTGGATGAACATTTGTTTCAAAAAACAATCCATTTGCCAATTAAACATTTGAGTGACAAGGGGAGCCTCAGTAAATAGTGGCATCAATTACATCTTACGGTTTAGATGGGTTATTCTAAGATTTAAGTCTGTTAGAAAAATCTTTAGGCCACAAATATTATTCTGGGGTCAAAAATTCACCTTGACTTTAATCACATCTGCGTAGGTCCGACACTTGTAGTTCTTCCCTAGTCAGGAGGGCAAAGACAGCACATGAACAAAGATTTTAGAGTTAGAGAAGGCCTGACACTGCCACTTATTAGCACTGTGTCTTTGGGAAAATTATTTTACTTCTTTGAGCCTTTTCTTCGGTGGTAAAACAAAGATAATAAGAATTCTAATTTTAAAGGGTTGTTGTGAAGATTAGATAAAATATTGTCAGTCAAGGACCTGGCATAGTGTCCAGCACCAACTGCTAAAAAATATTTGCTAATATAGCAGCAATTATTCTGCCACCCTATGTTCGACTGTTCCTAGTAAGCCTTTAATGCCTCCTTATAGCATCTGGGCACTAGCTGTGACACCTTACAACAGTGCACAGATTATTTATTAAGTATCCAAGAGCTCAAATTAGGTTTCTTTGGGTCCCCGGAGAGCTCAACTTGGTAAGGCCCATGGATATTGGGTATCGAAATAGAAACCAAAAGTAATTTTTTAACAATAAATGTTGCTTCACATATATAAGAACATAAAATAGGATTATAGTGTACTTCATAAGATTTAATAAAAGATTTTTAACACGTTTTAAATTCTTATATTACTTGATATTCTTTCCACTGGGAAATCAAAGCCAAAAATGATACACTTGTTCAACCGCCCACAAATTTTATTCTCATTAAATAGAGAATACAGTATTCCAAGCATGAATCTTTCTGGAATGAGACTTTTTGGAAGCTGTGACCTTTCTTTCTGTTATCATTGGAAGAAACATCAATGTATTTTCTACCTTAATCCATGCATGCTAGGGAGAAGTCAGCAACTCAGATATTCTGGTGTAATTATTTCATTATAAGAGGTAAAACCTAAATATAGGGTCTTTCTAGTTTAAATAACTAAAGCTTAAAAAATCCCCCATTGAAAAACCCTAGTGAGCCAAATTCATATGTGATTACTACAAATTTAATGTTTCTGCTCCTTTAGGACTTTTATTAAAAACAAATTCCCAAGTTACAGCACTTAACACAGGACATCTCTTTGAGCCCCTCAGCACAGAAAGAGTCCCCAAACTCTGTGTTCTACTTTCTGTACTCTTTGGGGAAGAATGAAGGAAAACCTATTTGGGGCAAGGAAAAAATCATAGGCAAAAACTTGAAAAATGCATTCCAATGAATTTGGAAACTTAAATGGACCTTTTTCTAGTAAAAATAGATAACCTACCCAAAATATAACTTATCAAACTGACTCAGAAATGGAAAACTCGAATGGACCTATAAATGCTAAAAACAAATTGAATCAGAATTTAAAAATCTACACACACACACACAGAGCAGGCTTAAAACGTTGTACAACCTTTTTTCTAGTAACATTCAAGGAACAGATAGTCTCCACTTTATACAAAATAGTCCAGAGCATTAAGTATGTTTAATCTCAGTGATATGTACATGAGTGTTCATGAAATTATTCTCTAGCTTTTCTGCACATTTGAAATATTTCCTAATTTAAAGTTATAAAAAAGAAAAAAGTTTTAAAGAGAGACATAGCAAGGAGCTTTTCAGGGAAGAGATAAGTTGTGCAAAGTCAGAGGAGGAAGCAAGAAAGAGAATGAGAAATGGTGAAGAAGACAGAAGAGTAAATGAGCATGGGTCAAATTTGGGGTCAGAGAATGGAGTCAGAGACTGAGGAGAGATTTTTGAGTAACTGGCATGGAGATAGATAGAAAAAAATATTTAGGATGTTCTGCTTTGTGTTGCATGGCCAATAAAAAAGAAAAATCTACGTATGCTTAAATGTTCTCTGAGTCAGAGTTATTCTTCTTTGGAAGTGACACTGTGTTAAGATTGTCCTAAACACCAGTCCAAGGAGACCAAGCTTTATTTAGGTTACATATGTATATCATCCAGTTAGATTTAAATTCCTCAATATTATATCACCACCCAGAGAAAAACACCATCAGCATAGGAGAGGCAAGATCAAACTGAAAGCATATGAAAATGAAAACTCAGAATATTCAGGTTTGCCTTTTGGCCACAGTCAAAATTATAGACACCTATCTGCTCTTACAGATTCACAAAGGAAGACAGAAACTTGCAACAACAAACAAATATAAACGATGGCTCGTCCTTCTCAAGACGCAAAGAAACAGGATGAGGCAACTTGTTCAAATGTTATGATTTAGGTTTCCCTTCTACAAGCAGTTAGAGCTTCTAGTCTCCCAATAGTCAGCCTCTAAATAGACGAGAGAAGGAAGAATGTGCTGAGAGAGAAATTTTTGTGGAATCTCAATAAGGGCAGGAATTCTGTAAATATTTAGTGTCGTAAACCCCTAATGAATGAATTAAAATCACCGCAGATCAACTCCTCAGCATGGCAGCTACTCTTCTGGGGTGCAGTAGCCAAAAACATGCCTGAAAGATGATGGGCTGTGTTTGTGAAGATACACAACGTCGGTCTTGTTACACCTCGGCATCACAGGAGACCAGCCTCCAGAAAAATACACCTTTAGAAGCCTGTGTTCTATTTTCACTGAATGAAGTGAGCCTGTTCTAGAGGATTAGACCTTCATCAGCGAGTAGGAGTAAGAGGTGGGCCATTCCAGAAAAATATCTTCAGAATTTTTTAAAAAGTAAGAGATAGTATAACAGCATTATCAAAAACCTAAAAAGATTAGCTTAGCTCTTCTCAAATAGGAAGTAAAAATGGCACACATGCAAAGCGTATCTAAAGTGCTGTAACTACAACAAAATGAAATTCTCTGGGTAGCTGTTACATAAGTTACCTAGACATGTCTTGAACTGGTGCAGTGGAAATTGCATAAACAAAAAAGGCTGCATGAGCATCAGCTATTGTGTTATGGCTTTACCCCACTAATTTATTCTCCCTGGCCCTGACCTGGATGTTAGCAGCCAATAATAGCACTTAAAACAACAACGACAACAAAACTTAGCTTTTTATGTATTTCTTTTCTTTCGGTTTTCACTCCGATACTTCAACGAGCAGCTGCATTGGTCATGAACTACTTGCATTTTATTGTACCTACAATGATTTTTAAACAGAGAGAAACTACTCATGGGAACTCTAATCCTTCCATTATGGAAATAATTAAGCTTTTATTTGCAAGAGGAAAAGTCTTTGGGGAAGGTAGGAAAACTATCAAATGGCAAAAGAAAAAAAAGACAAGATATAAACAGACCCTGGATATTGAAATTTCAGTTAGTGTTGCATATTGAAAGGTGCAAAGGAACTTGGAAAAATCAACATGTGCAGGATTTCTCCTCTGTCCTTTGTTGCAATTGTTCGGTGTAATCGGTGATTTAAAAACTCCTAGACACATAGATATGCAACCACAGAAATATACACCTCATTTTCTGCTATAAATAAATATAAGGGAATGTGAATTCCAACCCACTTTATGGCTCTTTGTCGCTGCCACCCCCCTTCCTCCCCCCAATACTTAAAAATCAGGAGGAAGGAGGATACCTGTCAGGGCTCCTTTCCTACTACAGGACTATCTGTTTCACCATCAAACACGATGACCAAGTGGATCATTTTCTGAGATATCTGGCTAATTAGAATCCTTGCTAGGAGTGAAATCTGCTTGTCCCATTGTAGAAACCTGCAGTGTCAGCAGGGCCAGATTAGGACCTTAGGAAAATTATGTATTTTGTAATTCGAAATAGAACTTTATTTTTTGAAACAATACTTATATGTGTATTGAAATTAAAATAACTGCTCCATATCATTTCTGATTGCGAAACACCAGATAAGTTTGTTCCAGCTGTACGTTTCTCTCTGTTGCCTGTGATGCGCTGGGGCCTTAGGCATGCACTCAGACTACCTATTGGGGAAACCAGCATTGCAAGTGTTCCTACTGACTGTATAGTTTTATTTATTTATTTTTGTTTTATATTTTCCCCCTGCTTCAGTAATGATTCTTTTAGAATTATACCTCTGAGTGTCCCTAAACTCTCCAACTTGACCAACATGGCCGTTATGTTGATTCCAAAACTGGAAATCTGGAACAAAAATCTCAGAGCAGAAATTCTCATAAACGCTTTTGGATTCTTTCTTAAGAAAGATGCTTCTCAGAAAGAAATATTGGTGCTAGAGGAAAGGAGCATTCTCTTCATTTATTCATTATCCATCCATTCATTCATTCACTCATTCAACAAATGAAGTGCCTATTATGTGCTATATACTCTGTTGGGCAATAAAAAAAAAAGAGAGAAGAACAAGACACCCTTCTATTCTAAAGGAGATTTCCTTTTTTTTCTTTTTTAAGATTGGCCCTGCACTAACATCTGTTGCCAATCTTCCTCTTTTTTTCTTTTTTCTCCCCAAAGCCCCAGTACATAGTACTGTATCATAGTTGTAGCTCTTCTATGTGGGACACCGCCTCAGCATGGCTTGATGAGCGGTGAGTAGGTCCGCGCCCAGGATCCGAACCAGCGAAACCCCGGGCCACCGAAGTAGAATGTACAAACTTAACGGCTTCACCACCAGGCTGGCCCCCTAAAGGAGATTTCAATCCACTTTTAAAAAATGATAACCTTGTGGGCCACAGTTCTTATCTAAAATCATGGAAAGGAAATCCATTTGGAAGAAGATAGAAGAAGGGCTTTTATCAGGCCTTATCAAATGTGACTATTGAGTGTTCCTACCTGATAAATATAATCATATTGTAAGCTCTACATGCCCGGGGATGCCTTTGCCTTCTTTGGAATTTGCCCACAGTGCCTAGAAATATAACCTCTGTGCACATATCAGGCACGCAGTATTTATGTGTTTAAGTACTAATTGTCACAAAGCAATTGTGTCTGTGTTAATGCATTTGTTATTTATATGTACTTGTGAAACATTTAGCATCATTTCAAGTGGAACTGCTTTCTTTAATTTTCACTCGAGATATAATCAGTAAAATACAAATAACTCTACGTAAGATTAATATATGAATAGAATCATATGTTTGTTTGAGTTTCAAATTTAAAGTTCACATTTTTAGCAGTCAAAGATTCAAATAAGCTGTTCTATACTCAGAATCAGTCTTCAAAGAAGAGGAGACATGAATAGCATGATAAAAAAACTGAGATTTTTGAACAGAAAATATATCTTACTCATCTTCCACTCCCCAGCTTCTTGCATAGAGCCTGGGCCAGTAAGTGCTCAACAAATGTTTGGAAAAGAAGGAAAGGGAGATTTCTGAAGACAGACTAAGCAGTAGGTGGTCTGAGGATGTTGTAGTAATCCCCAGAGGAAGGGGGCAAAGAGGCATTTCACGCATTGGATAGCATATACAAAGCTTTGCAAGTGTCAGAAAGCAAGGTGTATTTAGAGGTAGGGTGGAAGATCTGTAGACGTGGAGAATCTGATATGCCGAGAGAATTGTCAGAGATAAAAGGCTGAACAGATGGACAGAAAACAGGCAAAAGAATTTGTATTTTATTCTGAACTCATTGAGGAGCCACTATCAAATTTTAAGCAGAGGGAGTAACACAGCAAGATATTTTTATTTTTAGAGGGATCATTTGGTGGCAGTGGGGAAGATATATTAGAATTGGAGGCCAAGTGAAGTCAGGTAGACCACTTTAGGAAGTTGTGGCAATAATTATTCAAACCCTGACAATTATTTCCTAAACTTGTCATCGCTCTCCCCCAGTCCCAAGTCATCTTGTTTCTCTTGTGTCACAAAGCTTGTTTCTCTCCTCCCTGTTTAGTCCTCTTTCCACTCTGTCATTTACACTCAACCCTACCTGATACAGCAGTCCCCCATTAGCCTCAATTTCACTTTCCGCAGTTTCAGTTACGTGCAGTAAACCTTGGACCGAAAATATTAAATGGAAAACTCCAGAAATAAACAATTCATAAGTTTTAAATTGCTTGTGTTCTGAGTAGTATGATGAAATCTCAAGCCGTCTGGCTCCATCCTTCCCTGGACGTGAATCATCCTTTAGTCCAGCGTATCCACGCCGTATACACTCCGCACCCGTGAGTCACTTCGAAGCCATCTTGGTTATCAGATTGACTGTTGTGGTATCGAAGTGCTTGTGTCCAAGTCACTCTTATTTTACTTAATAATGCTTCCAAAGCACAAGAATAGTGATGCTGGCAATTCGAACATGTTAAAGAGAAGCTGTAAAACGCTTCCTTGAAGTGAAAAGGTGAAAGTGGAAAGAAAAAAATCATATGCTAAGATTGCTAAGATCTAGGTAAGAACGAATCTTCCATCTGTGAAATTGTGAAAAAGGAAAAAGAGGGGCCGCCCGGTGGCGCAGCGGTTTAGTCCGCGCTTGGCAGCCCGGGGTTCGCCAGTTCGGATCCCGGGCGCCCGCCGACGCACCGCCTGTCAGCCATGCCGTGGCGGCGTCCCATATAAAGTGGAGGAAGATGGGCACGGATGTTAGCCCAGGGCCAGTCTTCCTCAGCAAAAAGGGGAAGATCGGCAACAGATGTTAGCTCAGGGCTGGTCTTCCCCACAAAAAAAGGAAAAAGAAATTTGTGCTAGTTTTGCTGTCGCACCTCAAACTGCAAAAGTTAGGCCACAATACGTGATAAGTGCTTAGTACAGGAAAAAACATGCTATATATAGAGATCAGTACTATCTGGGGTTTCAGGCATCCTTGGGGGGTCTCAGAAGGCATCCTCTGCAGATAAGGTGGAATTACTGCACCATTAATTTCTCTGCTTACTTTCCTTAGATAGTTTTTTCACTTCTCTCTGCTAAATCCCTAACTTGGTGCCCAAAGTAGAAATCAGGAGGAAATGCACATGTAGATGGGGTAGAGGATGATTTAAACTTAGGTCTGTCCACACTCTATCACCGTGCCCGATCGCCTAACCAGGCATAGTATTGGTTAACGATATTTTTTCAAAATCCGAAGAGTAGGAAATATTCACATTGTTTAATATACTTCAGAACTTATGCATTTTTATTATTTTTTTGAACACATAAGTGCTATACTTTACTCTTGGCTTTCCTTGAGGTAATAATTTAATGGGAGAGGATAAGAGAAGAATGTTATAATCTTCTATTTAATTTAGCACTTTGCATTTTACCCAGAAGCACTTTGCTCAGAGAAGAGCCCGTGAAGTCTTAAGTACCTACAGGATCCACAGCCCCTTCCTGAGCAAAGTGGCCCCAAGCTGTTCTTTCTGCATTAAAATGCCAAAGCTTATGCCCAGGGATTCTCCCCATGCACTAAATTGATAGGGGAGGCCATTTTCCTCCGCAGTGGCTTCACAGAAAAATGTCCAAGAGGCCTGCTCCATGTTGGATGACTGCAGACTAAGTTGGAGGAAAGACGGGAGCATTCAGAAGAGCCTGATGCTCGGAATATATCCTAAATGATGATAAACTATTTTGCCAATTTTCTGCAAGGTCTGTTGTATATTCCAGGCTAGAAAGTTCCTGAGACCCAGAATGATGGGAGAGATGATCATTTTTTCTATGTCATTTCCCTGTGTATAGCTAGAAAAAGCCCATCACTGAAGATAATCTGTGCCTCTCTGTTCCTTGCCATCCTATATATTTTTATATACTTCATGTATGCTATTGCTCTGCTGTGAAGATCACGTAGGTGTTATCTTAGTTCCGTAGACAGGTGAATGGTGGCTGAGAGACATTTGCGGCCAGCTGCAACTAGCAATGGGTTGGGAGTCAGAGGCTTCTAAATGCAAGTCACAGGTCTTGACCTTGAAAAGGTCATTTAATCTCTCTAAGGCTCAGTTTCTTTATCTTTGAAATGGAAATTAATGGTACTTTGGTCATAGGATTATTGTGAGGAATAAATGGGAAAATACCGTGGGAACTGTATCCCCAAGTGCTGGGAACGTTGTTTACTGACACCGAAGTGCTTAATAAATGCCGGCTATTGTTTTAGAAGTTATAGGTACATGAATTAGCCACTCTCAAACAGCTAGTAAGAGATGGAACCGGGATTATTTCTATTGTTTATTTCTAGTCCAGCACCTTTTTCCCCACAATATCATAGTGTTAATGTCTTAGTAAACCTCTGTTATGAGAGTACCGAAAGGCATTCACAGTATCTGTGATAATATTAACGTAAACAACAATTCAACTATCTAAATCCCCACAGCAACAAAATAAATCTGAAACAAACTATAGAATAACAATATAACTACTTACAGAAGGGTTAACTAAATTGATGGTTGATAGAATATTAAGTTATTTAAGAAAAGGTTGAGATATTCAATATACATAGCTAACTTTTGAGCATAATGTCTTAGAAAATAAGCTAATAACTTTCTCTCTTTCTCATAAAAATAATACCAGGTTAAATAGAACCTGGATCTGTTCCAGGCTGACATTTCTAAAAAAGTTTATTAGCATGGTGTATGCTACAGTTTTTGTTAGTATCTTTATGTTCCTGCACAAATGTCACTCAATAGACTTAGTTAAAATTTGAGATGTGAATAAATAAAATGTTGTGTATCCATACAATGGAATATTACTTGTCCATAGAAAGAAATGAGGTACTGACACATCCTACAATGTGGATGAACCTTGAAAGTATTTTTCTAAGTAAAATAAGCCAGTCAGAGAAGACCACATATTGTATGATTCCATCTGTATGAAAAGTCCATAACAGGCCAATTTATAGAGATAGAAATTAGAATAGTGGTTGCCCAGAGCAGGGGTTGGGGTGAGAAGTGACTGCTAATGGGTATAGGGATTCGTTTTAGGGTGATGAAAATATTCTAAATTTAAATTGGAATGATGGTCACACAACTCTAAAACCACTGAACTGTACACTTTAAAGTGATGAACTGTATGTTATATGAATTACATCTCAAAGACATTTAAAAAATTACAGGTAACGCTTGTATTCATCAGCTATTGCCACATAATGCTGCATAACAAGCCACTCCCAATCTCTGTGATTGACAACAATTAGCATTTATTTCTTGCTACTGGGTGGACAATTTGTTTGGAGTGGCTCTGCTTTAAGCTTTGAGTCAAGGTTAGGTCTGCACTACATTTTTTACCTGAGGTCCAGGCTGGACAGTTGGCAGCTATCTGGGGAATGTTTTTCTCCCTTTAGAAGTTAGAAGTTTCCAGAAGGCCAGATAGAAACATATGATGCTTCTTAAGGCTAAACCCAGAGCCAGCACACTGTCACTTCAAGTCACATTCCATTAACCAAAGAAAGTTACTGGCCAAATCTGGCATTAATGGGGTGAGGAAATATTCTTCCCTCAGAAGAGTAGAAATGAGGGAAAGAATATTTGCTTAAAATTAATCAAATCTACCACATCATTCAACATTATGTTTGCAATGAAACTCAATGTAGTTACTGAGATATATATATAATATTATTATATAATATAGTATATATTTACATTATAATATGTTACAAATATATGTATAAAATGACTGCCAGTCTGACTGCCTAAAGGAAAAAAATAATAAAATAAAGAAAGGAAACTTCATTAAAAACAATAAAAAGGACAACAATGTCACTCTCCTTTGCTTTATCAGTAAAGATGTCACATTGACAAAAAGCTATCCAGAAAATGTTCTCTCATCGTTGCGATACTGTGTAGTTGAACTATGGATTCGCATCAACTACAACAGCAAAATGGAGCCAACACGACAAGCCTTGCAGGGTTGCAGGTGGTGCTTGGTATCAGAGCTTTTTAGAGTTCGCCACAGTGGTGGGGCCCTAAGGCCTAGCAGAGGGGCAGGTGGCATGTGGGGGCTGGCCCAGCCAGAAGCCAAACAGGATATTGTCCTGATTTACAAAACTAGCACTGAGGCACCACACTGATTTCGAAGCCATCGGGGAGGTCAGAAGAAGCCAGAGCTTCAAGCCAATCTCTATCTTCTCAAACTGAATGGTTCATCCAAATCCAAACCTGTTCTCAACTTCAGAATTAATATTTGTAGTTAGCTAGAGGCCTCCATATTTCCCTTACAAACATGCCTATGTTTGTGCCAGAAACAATTCAGTGCTCAAAATCTCAGAGGTTTACGTTTTCCAGATTAGTTTGAACGTGACATGTCCGTGAATGTGATATTGAGCTAGCTGCAACTGCCGAATTACAAACCTCTCTGAGCAGGTGCTGATCCAGCTAATGGCAACTTTACACCGAGGGCAAAAGTTGTCTGCTTTCAACAGCACAGACTTTCCACAGATGGCCTTCAAGCTAGCAAGTCCGGAAGCTGCAAAAAAGCACTCTTTTCAGCTATGTCACACTGGACAGGATATAGACTTTTGAACAGTTTGCTGTCCAAATGCTAAGTGGTGATATGTTGTCCAATCCTACAGCTGGGTGGCTTACAAAATAAAGAACTGTCCTTTATGCTCTAACACTGTGGTGGAAATCCATCTCTCTTTGCCTCTGCTGAGTCCCAAGAGGACTGTTGTCTACATATAATTATATACAGTTGGGCACAGTCAGGGGCTTCATTCGGGAGAGACCCGGCTCTGATCTTTGCTGGCTCTCCAATGACTCCTGAACCATGAAGGAGGTGGTCATGCCAGGTCAGGGTTTATTATGGAAACAGAGAGTTTGAAGGGACTGACATTGGAGCTGACAGCAAGGCGGTTGACTTGCAGAGGAAGGACTTCATCCACGGAAGCCTGCATGTCTGGAATGCAGAGAACATACCTGAATGGTTTCTTATACTACCCAAAGTGAAGGAGAACAAAAAAAGAATTCCTTGACTTTGCCAGCAACCTTCCTTTTCTTTAATATTCAGTGTAAGCCGTTCAGAAATTCTATTCTGTTCTTTACAGGGATACACTAAGGAAAAGATTGTGAATTCTAATAAAATCAGATGGTAAGATACTTGAGCTTTTACAAAGCAGCATTACTTTACTAGGCTGAATGTTTATACAATTCACTGTAGACCTAGACAATTTAGCCTGCTAATACATTTTACTGGTGGGTTATGTTCGGCCATAAAGATACCTTCTGTGGCACCCCTTACCCTTGTAAGAAACATTATTATATGCCAAGACACCAAGATAACATAGCAAGAAACTGTGGAGTTTTTCATAAAATTGAAAGGAAGTACAGTCTGTGTATTATGATAAAGGATGGGCATGTAAACTGCAGAAAAATTCATAGATTCATGTTATCACCTTTCTACATCCCCCACAAGAAGCTGAAAAATGATGTTCATGAAGCTAAGTTCAAATTCTAAAATGCAATCCTAAGATGGAGGTGATTTTTATTTCATTGTTTTAAACCAGAAATTGGAAACATGAAAAAGAACACATAAAAAACATCTACTCTGCAAAAGACAATGTCAAGAGAATGAGATGACAAGACACAAATTGGGAGAAAATATTTGCAAAAAACACATCTGATAAAGAATTGTTATCCAAAACTTACAAAGAACACTTAAAACTCAGCAATAAGAAAACAAACAACTCAATTAGAAAATGGAAAAAGAAAAACCTGAACAGACATCTCATCAGAAAAGATATACACATGGCAAGTAAGCATAGGAAAAGATGCTCAACATCATATGTCACTAGGGAATTGAAAATTAAAACAACAATAAGATACTACTACACACCTATTAGAATGGCCAAAACCCAAAACGCTGAGAACACCAAATGCTGGCGAGGGTGTGGAGCAACAAGAACTCTCATGCATTGCTGGTGGGAATGCAAAATGGTGCAGCCACTTTGGAAGACAGTTTGGCAGCTTCTTACAAAACTAAACATACTCTTACCATACGATCCAGGAATTGCACTCCTTGGTATTTACTCAAAGGAGTTCAAAACTTATGTCCACACAAAACCCGCACACAAATGTTTATAGAAGCTTTATTCATAATTGCCAAAACTTGAAAGCAACCAAGATGTCCTTCAGTAAGTGAACAGGTAAACTGTGGTACATCCAGACAATGGAATATTATCCAGTGCTAAAAAGGAATGAGCTACCAAGCCATGAAAGGACATAGGGGAATCTTAAATGCATATTACTAAGTGAAAGAAGCCAATCTGTAAAGGCTACATACTGTGTGATTCCAACTTTATGACATTCTGGAAAAGGCAAAACTATGGAGACAGTGAAAAGATCAATGGTTGCCAGGGGTTGAGGGCAGGAGGGAGGGATGAACAGACAGAGCAGAGAGGATTTTTAAGGCAGTAAAACTATTCCGTATACTATAATGATGGATATATGCCATTATACATTTGTCAAAACCCACGGAACATACAATGTCACAATTGAACCTTAATGTAAACTGAGGACTCTGGGTGATAATGACATGTCCATGTAGGTTCATTGATTATAACAAATGTATCACTGTAATTCAGCATGTCATCAGTGGGGAGGTGGCACATGTGTGGGGACAGTGGGTGTATGGGAACCTTCTGTACTTCCCACTCAATTTTGCTTGAACCTAAAACTGCTCTAAAAATAAAGTCTATTAATTTATAAAGGTAATAGATGCACACACATACACACACAGACACGCATACATCAGCCTGTTTACTCACTATCTAGCTTACGAAATAGAAAATTGATGTGAAGCTCCCTGTTATGCCCCTGCCCAGTCCCATTCTCCCCAATCCCCATCCTTCTCCCTTACACGGATTTTTGTTTTCATTCCAATGACTTTCTTTACCACATTTCTTTGTATCCCTCATTAATATGTGGCTTAATTTTGCATGCTTTTGAACTTTATGTAAATGAAATCATGCTGTAGATAATCCTTTGAGATTTGTTTTCGTTTTGTTTTGTTTTGTATTTTATTTTTTGTTTTTGCTCGACCTTATAGTAGTATAATTATTTTGTGTTGGTGTCTGTAGCAGCGGTTCATTCTTTTTACAGCTGTATACCATTTCCTTTTATAGTATGCTCACTGTGTTTTTCTCTTCCAGTCTTCTCCTGTTTTATGAACATTTGGTTTGTACCTGTTCCTTTTTTTCTTTCTTCTTATTTTGCTATTACAAACTTTCTTTACACGTCTTGTGAACAGGGATAAGAGATTTCTCTAAGGAGTGTTCACAGAGGTAGAATCGCTAAGTCCTATGGTATGTACAGCTTCACCTTTACAAAACAGTGCCAAATTGTTTTTCAGTTGTACCACTTTATACTCCTATCAACAGGTATAAAAGCTCTGATTGCTCCACATCCTTTGCAATGTCAGATTTTCTTTCTTTCTTTCTTTCACCAGTATGGTGGGTTTAAAGCGATATCCCATTTAATTTGCATTTCCCTGATTACTAATGAGATTGCTCTTGCATTTTTCATATATTTATTGGTCTTTTGTATGCCTCTTCTGTGAAATGCATGTTTAATTTGTTGGCTTATTTTTCATTAGATTGTTTATCCTTTTCTTATTGTTATATCTTCTCCCAATTTATGTCTTCTCATTTCGCCTCATTTATGCTTAATTTTCATATAGTCAAATATATCAATTTTTCCTTGCCATTTGCATTGTTGGTATCTTATTTAAGCAGTCTTTTCATATAACAAAGACATAAAGATATTCTTCTATGCTGTCTTATCAAAGTTTTCAAATTTTGCTTTATACATTTGTCTTGAATCAATCTGAAGTGATTTTGTGTATGGATATAGTTTATGTCTTCCTGTGTGGGTAGTCAATTGTCCAAGCATAATTTGTTGGATATTCCATACTTTACCCATTGAAGAATACCAGCCCTATCATAAATCATGTCTATATAAATGATGATCTGTTCCTGGAAGATTTTTATTATTTCATAGGCCTATTTGTCTATCCCTAAACAAATGCTACACTATCCTATTGACTATTGCTTTATTATGATCTTCATATCTTCAGTACAAGACTTCCCCAAACTCTTGTTCTTTGCCTTGAGTTTTTTGGCCATGGCTGCCCTTTCCTCTTCCGTATAAATTTGTATTAGTCAAGGTTCTCCAGACACACAGAACCAACAGGAGATAGATGATATATATATACAGAGAGAGAGAGAGATGATAGATATCCATCCATACATGTAGATATATATATATATATCTCTCTAAAGAAATTTATTATTAAGAATTGGCTCACGTGATTATAGAGGCTGAGAAGTCCCACAATCTTCCATCTGCAAGCTGGAAAACCAGGAAAGCTAGTGGTGTAATTCTGATCTGAGTCTGAAGGCCTCAGAACCAGGAGCACCAATGGTGTAAATCCCAGTTCAGGAGAAGACCAATGTGTCAGCTCAAGCAGTCATGCAGAGAGTGAGAATTCTCTTTCCTCCACCTTTTTTTTCTATTTAGACCCTCAATGGATTGGATGATCCCCGCCAATATTGGGGAGGTCAATCTGCTTTACTTAGTCTACTAAATCAAATGCTAATCTTTTCCAGCAACACTCTCACAGACACACCCAGAAGTAATGCTTAACCAAATATCTGTGCACCTCATGGCCCAGTCAAGTTGACACATAAAATTAACCATCATGAAATCTTAGACTCAAATCCTCAAGTTACACACACACACACGTGTACACATACATGCCTTTTGAATTTTGATTGGAATTGCATCAAATCTAACGTTATGTTTAGAAAGAATTGGCATATATAGGATACTGAGCCTTTCTATCCATATCCATTTATTTAGACTTTTAATGCCTTCTAGTTTCAACTTTAATTCAGTTATGATGAAATGATACAATCTACATGATACCTGTTCTGTGAAATTTAGGACTTGTTTTATGACCTAGTACATGGTCAATTTTTGTAACTTTCTATGTGTGGTTGAAAATAATGTGTATTATACAATTGCTAAGTCCATTAGATCAAGATTGTTAATTATGCTGTTCAAATACTTACATACTTATTGATTTTTTTTGTCAGCTTAGATATACTGGCTTTCATTTGGTTAGTATTTGCCTAATATATCTTTTCTCATTTATTAATTTTGGCCTTCCTGTGTCATTATGTTTCTCATATGTCTTTCCAAGGAGCATATAGCTGCATTTTATTTTTTTTATGCAGTCTGACAATCTTTGCCTTTTAACTAGATCTGCTAATCCATTTAAATTTACAGTGATCACAGGTTTAATTAGGATTTATTTCTACCACCTTAATTACTGGTTTCTATTTATCCTGCTTTTTCTATTGGTTTTTTTTTTTTTTTTTTTTTTTTTGCTTCTTTATTGTCTTATTTTGGATTGATTGGGACTGTTTGGGTCTCATTTCATATTTCCCCCAGATGTTAACATGTATCT
Organism: Tapirus indicus; assembly: GCA_031878705.1. NCBI lineage: Eukaryota > Metazoa > Chordata > Mammalia > Perissodactyla > Tapiridae > Tapirus > Tapirus indicus. The sequence continues at coordinate 82,410,335 of CM062942.1, read as the reverse complement.
TTAACAAAGGCTAAAGTTAATCAATTTCTTCACTCCCCTCCAAAAAATGTAAGAGAACATTTAACTCATATTACCTCCTGAAAAATGACATGCTATACTTCTAGATTTTAGATCTACTTTGATTTTGCTAGCCCTATAAATTGGCCATTGTTATTAATGTTTATGTAGTCAATGTCTGTTTAGATATGTACACAGATTTACTGATTCCTTGACTCACCATTCCTACTGGCGCCTCAGCACCTCTTTCTGGAATGATTTCCCTTTGGCCTAAGTACAACCTTCAGACTCTTTGGTGGAGTTCTGTTGCTGGCTAAGTGTCTCAGTTTTTGTTTTCTGAAAACATCCATTTTGATGGTCTCCTTTGTCTTCATCATGCTCTCAATTTCATATCCCTTTCCTAAACATAATAATTTTACGTATTTTATAGCCTCTACTTGATAATTCCAGTAACTGTAGTCTGAATCAGGTTTTATTCTGCTGCCTATTGTTTTTGCTGAGCAGATTGATAAATAAAACAAGTGAGTGGCCAAAGGAGACAACACATCATCTTTATTACTGATAGGCATGAATTTAGGTCTGTTAACTAAGAGAATTTGTTAATCTTGACTCTTAGGCACAATTAGCCAGTTTCAGGACATGCTGAACCAGAAGAAGACTGACTTCACGTTTGTCAGGAGGACCGGCCATTGGAGAAGCAGAGCAAAACACCTGCTCTCTGTGAGCAGGTCACTCCCACAAGGAAGAGGGAAGTGGCTGAGCTAAGCATGCCTCAGTGTTTTCCCCAAGTATTCCAATCCGGTAAGTTACTCCATTAACCCTACTCTCCAGTTGAGAATAAGTATAGGGGCAGAGAGACATCAGCAGTGTAACATCAGTGAAGATCTCTTAACCTAGCGGTAAACATTGGGACTGGGGAAGATGTGTTGACCCTAAAAGTCCTTTGTGTCTATACTAGTTTGCTAGGGCGGCTGTAACAAAGTAGCACAAAACTGAGTGGCTTAAACAACAGAAATCTATTGTCTCACAGTTCTGGAGGCTAGAAGTCTGATATTAAGGTGTTGACAGAGTTGGTTCTTTCTGAGAGCTGTGAGGGAAAATCTATTTTGTGCCTCTCTCCTAGCTTCTGCTAGTTTGCTGGCAATCTTTGACATTCTTTGTAGATGGCATTGTGCCTGTGTCTTCACATCGCCTTTCCTTTGTATGCATCTCTTTCTCTTCACATGGAGTTCTTTTTGTAAGGACCCCCCAATCCAATATGACCTCATGTTAACTTGGCTAATTATATCTGCAATGATCCTCTTTCCAAATAAGGTCACATTCTGAGGTACTGGGGGTTAGAACTTCAACATATGAATTTGAGGGGGACACAATTCAACCCGAACTGTGTCCTTATGTGTTTTACGGGTTTTAACTATAAGTGCATGCTCCTTGGAACTTCATCTGTGGAAAATCTTTGAGACCAGGGTTGAAGATGCACTTCTCCAGAGGTTTGAGTTTGACTTTGCCAAGTGCCTGGAACACATCCAACCTGCAAAAGTTATGAAATAAACTCTCACTGGGAGGCTTTTCAGGCCACATAGGTGGTATGAATTCAGACTCCAAACTTGCCCAAGGTCCAATTTTTGTTTAAAAATTCTTAAGAAAAATTGTTTTCCTATTCAACCCTGTGCTGAGACTAAGATGAGCAAGTTTCCTTTCTGCCCTTTTCTGTGCGGTGGGAATTGTTTTTGAGCTCACCCTTACAATGAGGGTCCTAAATTCTTGCAATGACGTCAAAAGTTTTTGCCAGGGTCTCCTACATATCGCCCCTCCCCACCCCCCAACTCTCGCATGAGTGTTAGGCTTTGCCTCCAAGCCTCTGGACCAAGTGGTCTTAAACACTGATGCTCAAGGTCACCAGGATTTACAGATGTGTCCAGGGTGAAAGCTAGTTTTGTATTTATTTAGATTTTTGTTTTATCTTCATTTTTGGCTTTTAAGGGTTTTTCTTCTTTTCTTGCCAATAAAGATACACAGACAGAAAGAATTTATTTAGTATGTTTTATTCAACATGTTCAATTGTTTTGCCCAAAAGATTTATTCACGTTATCTACCCTGCTTTATCACCCAAAAGAGATGTGTAGGTGGGGTCTTTATAGAAAGAGCTGCATCAAAAAATCAACAGCTAATATTTATGGAATGCTTACTATATGCATGCTAATATTATTTTAAGTGCTTTGCATGAATCACCTCATTTAATCTTCATGAAAACTACATGAGGTAAGTACTTAGTTTTCAAGTACAGAAATTTAGTCTTAGAACAGATGATATACTTGCCCAAGATCCCAGAGTTGGAAATTGACAGAGATGGAATTCAAGTTCGTCTCTGTCTGATGCCAAGGTTAGTGCTCCTAAGCACTATCGTATACTGCTTCCTAAGCTAACACGTTACTGAAATGAGTATGCATTGATTATGTGCGAGGATTTAATAAAAACACTGTGATGGCAGATACAGTTATCATTTTAGCCATTATTGCACCCTCAGTGCCCATCATGTTGCCTAGAACATAAGAGGAGTTTAATAAATGTGCTGAGCAAATTCAAGAATAAAGGCATATAGGGACTCTTATTCATATATATGTATTGATGCTGAGTCAGATTACCTGTTGGTAGTTGGCTGACAATTTGATAATGCCAAGTCTTTGAGTGGATTTCTGAGGCTCAGTGTTTCCAATGTTTTTATTTCAAATTGTCTGGTCTTCAGTAGCTAAATTTGTCCCAGCTCTGGAACCCATGACATGCTTGTATTCCTGAATACATTTTGTTTCCATTTCATATGTTCAGGGATTGGGAACCAGTGATTTTCTCATTTCTTCCTATTCTTTCTTCTTTTATGCTATTGAGATGGAATCCCAATCACTATTAGAATGTTGAGTTCATACTACTATTACTAGTAATAATAACTACTGCATGCCTACTTTTACTTTATACTTGTTTCCAAAACAATTCTGCAAGTTATTGTTGTCCCCATTTAACAAATGAAGAACATAGGAGGATCACACGGTTAATTAGCAGAACAGCAAGTCATGAAACCATCCGTAACCACAAAATTCCCTGTGCTTCACCTACCGCAGATTATTCCCCATGCACCCCAAACCCACTGTGCACTTTTAGACCCCTAGGCCTTATCTTATACTGTCCTCTCTTCCCAAAGGCCCTTCCTCCCTTAGTCCTATCTTACAGATGAAGAAATTGAGAACCAGATCACATGCTCAGGAAGCATTAGAGCCAAGAGCTGGTCTCTTGTCTTCTGGCATCTAGCTCAGAGCTTTCCACTCTGTTCTTGGGGCTAAAACTATCATTGGAAGATGGAAACCTCAGTAATTAGAATCATGTTAAGTTTAAGTAAATGATCATTGGATGATGTGATTCTCCAATTTGTGTGTAATCACAAGAAAGCTTGTTTAAATTGTAGATTGTCAGGCTCCATCCTCAAGGATTCTGATCTAGAAGTCTAGGGTGGAGCCTAAGAATAAACAAGCACCCCAGGTGATTCTTCTGCAGATGTTTCTTAGGCCACCATTTGTGAAGCACTTGGATAAAGGCTGGGCTCAATTTGCTGTTTTATGGTATATTCAGAGTAAAATGTGGTCTTGAGCGGAATCCGCATCTGTTAAGAGGAAGAGTAAGAAGTAGGGAGGGGGGATGAAAAAGCCAACTCGGGGACAGAGAAGGAAAAGCCAAGGTGCACATGATGCCTGAATTGCCTCTTGGTGTTTTTTATAAGGTATAGAAAGAAAATCAGAGAACTTATTCTGTCGAGTTTATAATATTTGCTGCAAGTTTCCAAGGCATTTTTGCATTGGAAAAAGAACTGTGTTGATGCAATCCCATATCTAGCGTTGCCATTTGTTCTTTTTCTTCCACAGAAGGTGTTACTTTCTATTTTTTCCCTTTCTGCTCTCTAAACTAGGTAACCATTTGGTTGTTTTTAATTGTCACATTTGTTCTCATACTAACGTGTTAAATGTAACTTGAGCAAAAGCCAAACCTGCAAATCCCTTTTTCCCTCTTTCTGAAAATTCACACAAAATTGAAGCTAGAAATCTTTATGTTTCTTTCTGACTTTGGGTTCCTCATTACATTTCTAAAGTTATCAACTTACTACTGCCCAGGAGTAAGAGAATCCAGATTCACTTTCGGCTATTCATCCTATTCTGAATATTCTGAGATAAACAATGCAGATGGAGAAAGAAAATGTAGTATTTTAGACATCAAAATTTACCTGTAAAGTAATATTTGTCCTGCAAATCCTATTTTCTTATTGGCTTCCATATAAAATTGACAACATCTTCTCCAAAATAGGATTTTGCTTCCAAGCCCTGATAAAATCATGAGAAAGAGAGCAACAAACCCTTTAAAAATCACATTTAAAGGAGAACAAATATTTGATAGGTTAATAGCAGTCAAAATAAGCCACAACATATGCATGTAAAGCAGCAGAGTTATTTTTTTTTATATAAAATAAACTTAAAGCTCTAAAGGGGTAAAAAAAAACCAAAAAACAAAAACTAACAGCTTAAGGGTACAGAACTCACTGAACCAGATTGTCAAGAGTTTATATCAACCCCCCATTCTCATATTCAACTCCCTCACTCATACTCCATAACAGAAGAATATTCTTTGGGGTGATCAAACATTAGTGGGAACTGAGAGGGCAGGTGAACAATTATTTCAAGCCTACTATGTGACAGCCTCTATGCTCAGAATATTTTATTTCATTCCAATAAAACCTTATAAGACTATGCCCAATTTACAAATCAGGAACTGAGTCGCAGATGTTAAGCAACTTGTTTAGAGTTACATAGTTAGTAAATGACAGATTATACTCAAATATGTCTGATTCCAAAGTTTATGCTTTTCAAAGAGATTAACGTGTTCCCAAGTGTTTTAGGTATGATAACTCATTTTCCCCCTAAATGATAATTATTTTATTACAAAATAAGAACAAAGAGAGTCTAGAATGACAGCCTATCACATCTTCCTATTTTTCAGTCTAACTCTGAAACGTTATACCTTGTAGAGGGTGTACATTAGGTTTCAAAGGTGGAAGGAGTATTTGAAATAACTAGCACTTAACACAGCTTTCAGATAATACGGTTTCAGTTACTCTGCACTGGAAAATGAAAATCTGCCTTGTAAAATCATGTTTATTATGTATTAGTATAATGTGGAAAAGCAAAACTCAATAAAAAAACACAGAGGAAATATATATTTCTGGTAAAAGCCTATGCACATCGACTACAGATAAGCTTTTGGAAAGAATGTGCTTTGCGCATCTCCAAGTGGACATCAGTGACAGACAGGCAGGTAAATAGATACGTCTGAACGTCAGAGCTGGAGAGTCAGGGTTGGAGATGTAAATTCGAGGCGTCATCAACATGTAGATCATATTTAAAGCGATGAAACAGGATAAATCACCTCAGGAGAAACTGGCGAAAAAGAGGAATGGACAAAAGACAGAAGCCTGAAACACAAACAAATGATAATTCATTTTAACGCCCCAAATTTCTCGGACTGCCTCCCCAACACACACAGACACACACGCAATGATAGTAGTTGTACTTTTAGTATCTAGCTGAATTTTAGACATCGCATATACTTATAATATGTAACATCACTGGTAAAAGTGAGGCTATTCATAGGCACAAGGTCTTGGGAAGGGCTGTTTGGAAACATTTAGGGTCACACAGAACCAATGCACCACTCAGTTTGAACAGAGCTGAAGTGAAGCAGCTTTGACTGTGGCACCAAGTTATTTGGGTTTGAATCCCAAACCCACTATATCTATCAACTGTTCTTGGGCAAATTACTTAATTTCATTGCCCCTCGGTTTCCTTGTTAATATAATAATATTATCTACTTCTTAAGGTTTTCATGAGGATTAAAGGAGCTAAAATATGTAAAACGTATGGGAGCTCAATACACGTTCACAATTATTATCCAGGAATTGTGTAACTCTGAAGGGATCCTAGCAGTTTTCTTTCCCAATCATCTCAGCCCCCAGGAATCCTCTCTAGGAGCTCACCGCCTCACCAGGCAGCCGTTTCGATGTTGGCAAGCTCTCAGTGTTGCACAGCTGCTTTCTACATGGAAACCAAACCTCCAGAACAAGTTTCCTCTTCTAAGTGATGAGTCTCAAACCCCTGGAGCAGCTCTCATGCGCTCTTTCATCTTTCCTTCACTCAGGAAAGCATACCCTGCTCCTGCTCCTTCAACTGCTCTATAAACAGAGTGAATTCCAGATGTCTCACACTCCTGGACTCCCTCAACTGTAGATGTTGCCATTTGCCAAAGTTCCTTAAAATTTGCCCATGAAATGTGTATATCAAGACACACAAGACCTTGTAATAGTGCAAGTGTTAAGCCACATCTAATTGGAACTGAGAGGGACAAAGCAAAGCAATGAGCCCATTAGGTATTTGTGAGGCTTTTAGGATTGACAACTTTAAAAGGAATAAAGGAAAACTAGCTTAATTATTCTGCTAAGTGCAAAGCTAAGTAACTTCCCCAAAGTGTTTTTCTAACTTGAGCAGAACTCACCTGGCCTTTTGATGATAGGCACACCTATTTATAAATGAGCGATTTCAACGTGTGGGTCATAACATATATATGAGGAATATTCTTTCAATTTTGGAGTGGCTTTTCATTAAAGGTATCCTAGCTGGACACTTGTGAAGATTCATAATCCATTATTTATCTTCTGCATTTCTATAGTGCGTATTGCCATAGTAACCAACTCAGACCGAGATGTGAGACAATAAACAAATAAGCTTAGAAAGACCACTAGAGTAGCAGATAACTTGAATCATGATTATTGTACTATGATGAATAGGACAGTTGATGATGTTCTATTGAAACAAATGATGAATCAAGATTATACAGGCCTCTGGAACAACATACAGTGAGGAAAGACAGCTGAGCTGCATGTGAAAAAACCTGGGTTCAACAACTGACTCCATCATTCACTAGCTGTGCAACCTTGCCAGATTATTTAAACTGAGATTTACTTTCCATATTGGAAAACCTGAGATGATAATGTCTGTTGTCCACCTACTGCCTTTATGAAAACCAAATGAGTGAGCTCTGCAAACAGTGTGTCGTAAGGCTGGGCAGATGGGACGTAGCATTCTAAAATAAACTGACCTGCATTATCGTGCTTCATTTTAAGAACATTTGCCTATAAAATGAGACGAAAAATAGGCCTAAGTTTCCAGAATTGATACATCATGACATGATTATCCCTCTTTGACAGTACTGGCGAAGAACAAAGTCTCCTTGTAGAGTTAACTTAGTTTTACGGAAACTTCCTTTTAAATGTTGGTTCCTGCATTTACGATCTGGAGACACTTCCTGAGCTTTTCAGTAAAACAAATAATTTCCAACCATTATTTGTTGCAACAAATAATTTCTGAGCTCCCTTTCCATTCTAGCAGTGGTGGTAGAGACAGCTGGACTATATAAGCAAACAGGGAAGCTCATCTGGATACGGACCTGTGACACCAAGCTTGTTTCTATTGCTCAGGTATAAGGTGCACAGTCTTAAACCAATCGATGCAGTGTTAACATTTAGGACTCCCTTCTTGGCAGCATGATGTAGTTGAAAAAGTACAGCATTGGGGGTCAAATCCAAGTCTTATTACATACTAACTCTGTGGCCTTGGGTGAGTCATTTAATGTCTTTGTAAGAAAACTCCATCTCTAAAATGGAAATGAGAAGATTGCCTTTGCAGAGCTCTATAAGGCTTAGCTTAATGTGTGCAAAGCAAACGGCGTGCAATAAATGGTAGCTGTTATAACTAATCTTGATCTAGTTTCTATTGACATATCCTCTATTTCCAGTGAACATAAATTTGATTTGAAATTTATTCCGGACACAGAAGCAAACCTTGATCTTATTGCAAAAATTGAAACAAAAATCTAGACTAGTAATGATTAAGGATATTACCAGCTACAATAGTCATAGCTTTTTGACCATGTGTATAGCTCATCAGATTTGAAACATTAGACCACATTTCTGTATATTCCTCTGCAGCAAGATTCAGATCACAGAAGGAGTATGTTCCCCAAAGTAGATTTTTGGAACTGTTTTTGACACATACTATTCAGGAAACTGCCACAGAGTCACTTGTTTACTGTGTGGCTGGGCAAGCATGTCTGGCGGACTGAAGGAGAAAGTTATCACCTTCAAAATAAGGATGGTGGTTACAACTGCTCGTTCATAAGGATGCCAAGTCCTCCATGAAGACTTCCAGTAAGGATGAATCTTTGTTTCCTCTCTATTCCCAGGAGCTATCTTTGCATTTCTATTATAGAACTCAGGAAATTCTGTCATGTACTGTACTTCGTTGTAGACATGATGTTTTTATTCACAGGACTATGACAGGTCCCTCCATTTCCCACACTTCCACCCACAGGAGGAAGGGGGGAGCTCAGGAACTCTAGATACTTCAGATAAGACCCCTCTTCTCTGGCCTCCACATCACCCTTGTCGCTATGAACGGGCTGAGGTAGGAGCAGGTCTCTGCTTGTTTCTAGAAAGATAGAGATCTCTCACTCCCTGGGAATGCTCACAGTTTTGTCACTCTGATTTGCCTTGAGATCATCCAGATTCATCTCATTATACCTTCACCTCTGTTTATTCCGTAAGAAGCCCAGGTCTCCTAGGTTATCCTGTAACTCCCAATTCTAATCTCGTAAGAGTCTATGGGTAGTGATTAAACCTCCTCCCTCCAATACTTTTCACTATCACTACATATCCCTCTTTCCTGTTTTATCCTTCTACATAGCACTTACCAACACCTAAATATTTTTCTTATTTCTTTATTGTTTGTCTCCCTCCACAGACTGTAAGCTTCCTGAGGGCAGGTATTTTTCAGTGTTTTACTTAGTACGTTTATCCCCAATGCCTGGAACTTTGTCTGTCACATAATAGGTGCTCAATACACATTTGTTGAATGAATATTGAATCATCCATAAATTTCTTGAGCTCAGAGGTTGTCTCATATTTGTAGCTGTCTCTGTCTCACTGTATTGTATATTAGACATTCAGTGAATGTGCATTGAATTGAATGAAGTTGAACATCTCTACTCACCTAAGTCTTTGGATTCTTCCAACTGTGCTGACATTGCAGACTGGGGAACAGAGGCTAACTGAAACATTGTGGTTCATATAACTTAAAAGTAGACTCTGAACACTAATATAGACCTCACACAATTTTATAATGAAGAATTGGAAAGAGAAAAAACTTCAAAGTGTATAGCATCTATTTTTATACTTGTTTATAAGTCCATAACTAAACTGACTTATACCAGAACCACTTCTCAACATTAATAAAAATATAATACAATATACTTCTGGCCCATGAGTAAATAAAAAATGATGAGAAGTCAATAGCAACAGGAATCTTCATACTTACACTATGTATTAGCAACAGTCTAATATCTACTCTTAGAACCCAAGCTACCCAATGAGTATGGTCCTAACAAATGTGTCCATGGCCCTGATTATCCTGAAAAATGAGGGCTTGCCTGACTGGGAGAGAGTAAAAGATGGCTGCAGGGAGAAATTGTTATAAGTGCTACAGGGCCACATATTAGGCAAAGGTAAAAAAAAAAAGGAAAAACTGTTTTCTTTGGACAATCTTCCCAGGACCATCAGGACCATTTGGAGCTGAAAGCGGTAATCAGATAAAGGTTAAATAAAAATAAAACATACCACTGATTAAAATGAGAAAATTATAATATGTTGATAAAAATATGAACATTTAAGTTTCATTATGGGCCCTTCTGAAAAACTAGAGAATAACAGAGGTATTTACCAAAAGTATTTAAGGTCTATAAATATATAGCACAATTTGGTGTCTATACCACCCTTTACTTTGATTAAGTTTTAAGGTAAAATTTTTTGTTGTCATTTTTTGCTCTTTCCTATTTGACTCCATTTTCTCTATTTTTTTTTTTTAGCTAATTCTTTTGTCCAAAAATGTGCAATAAAAATATCATTGTACATGTTAGCAGTTCCTAGATTTATGTACTTTGGGTGTCTATGGGCATTTAAAGATAAATTACAAAGCTAAAAAGGTAGAAGTAACTTTAGAATGGTGCTTAACATGATGGATTTGAAACTTTCTCAAATCTATAGAAAATTACTCTTAGGTCACAGTCACACTATTATAAGCTAAAATTAATACAAACCCCAAAACTCATGTGAGGAGGGAGTCGTGCTCATTGGTCTGAGCTCGGAATTGGGTCTCTTCTCCTGGGCTTTAATCCCAGCACTGTGACTAGGAGTAAGTCAGATCCATTTTAACCCCATGGTGCCTCAGTTTCCGAATTTGTTATAAGGAAAAAATACTGACCTACCTTGCTGAGCCTTAGAGATTTAAGCATGAAATATTACCTCTCTTGGAAAATATGAGCCGTGATAATGCTAATTATTATTACAAAAATAAATGCATGTTCATCATATGGTAATTTAGGCAGAATGAGTTTGGGGAAGGGAGACTCCCAGAGCTCTTTTGTATCAGTTAAATGAGTTCTCTCTGGTTAGTGGGTTCCCTAATAACGGTCGGCTAAACGTAGAATTTGCAAACAGTACAGTGATGATGGGGTTAGCAGAATGAAAGAAGATTTAAAAAAAAAATCTCAGTTCTATGACTCATCTAGATTATGAAGCAGCAGTCCAGCTCACTGTAGCACCTGGATACCAAAGACCTGTACATCCATATCCAGAATTCATAAACTGCCAAAAAACCTGCAGAGAGTCAATCCAACCAAATGTGTCAGTCCCACAGCCAGCTAGTCACACTGATACAGCCTCTATCAGCATCCCACAAAATCTAAGACACATAACAAGGCCAAAGAACTTATCGCAATTACAAAAAAAATTGAATTTCTTCTTGCATAACTTCTTGCTAATTAGAATTATTATGCCAATCTTTTAATTATACATTCAGCCCTTTCCACATGACAGTGACCCAAGATAGACAGAGGCGGCATATCAAACTGGCACTTGAGAATTTCATGGGTTCTGCCTCGCTTATCTTCCCTGCTTCAGTCAAATAAATATTTATATCCTCGTCATTATTGTGTTGTGTGGTAGATGTACATAGAGCTTTTTAGGCACTAGGATAAGGATTATATTGTTTTCTGGCAGGGTCATCAAACAGGCTGGTCAAGGAACAGTGGAGAATTTAAGTGGGTATCAGTTTTAAAGAGCATAGAGGGAAGCAAGCTGTCAGACCAATTTCAGAGCATGAGGAGGTGACTTAGAAAACAGTAACTCAAGAATTTCCCCCAAATTAATGGGCAACAGAAAAGAAAGAAGTGAGGCAGAATTGTATTAAGGAGACATGGGGGCAATTATGAGAAAATATTTGTTGGATATACATAACAGGCAATAACATAGAGACAAAACATTTGATTCATCTGTTTCAAGGGGCCATTTTGACGTTATCTTCAAAAATTGTCTGATTGCTGAGTTTTTGTTTTTTTTTAAATCAGTGGCTGAAATCACATGAGATTGGTTTTGCCTCCAGCTTTGCTCCTTGCTACACATCCTTCACTGGGTTGCCAGAATGACCTTTTACCTAAAATGCAAATTGATCATGTTGCTCTCCACCTTAAAATCCTTCAATGGCTCATCTTTTCCTAAAGCATAAAGTCCAAACTCCTTTTAACTGTGATTCCAAACGACTCTAAGATCTGGTTCCTGCCTCATTACTCAACATGTGCTGCTTTGAACTTTATTTCATTTCCATGACCTTCAGGATCAAGTCCAAGGTCCTCAGCATGGCATCTATGCCTACCTTCCAGCTTCCTACGCTACTGCTCTTCATCCCGGTGCAGCAGGATTTTCAAGAATTTTCACATCTCTATGCCTTTGCAAGTGTAACTGTCTGTTTCTAAAACTCCCGATCACAGCAGTCCATCTTATATGATTCCTTTTCAAAACATCACTTTTTCTGCAAAACTTTTTCTAGCCATCTATTCCATGAGCAACCCCTGCACTCCCCCACCATCTCCACCACAAAACCAGGAAAAGGTAGTCACTCCCTTCCTATTGCACCTAAAATAATTTGTATAGGCACATATATCACATTGCATAGAATATTAAGTGGTAGGTATTTACTTGCATGTCTACTTCTCTCTTTGGATCGGGTTCTCCAATCATTTTTCATAACACACACCTATCAGTTATAAGTTTTAATGATGTACCCCAAATAATATCTGCATTTATTGATATATAAATTACATATACTCACTACTGTACCAATATTTTGTGTACATAAAAAACACAAAAATAGAAATTAAAAAAGAAGAATGAAATATGAATAGAAGTTCTAACAGTCTCTTCCCTGCAGCCTAATGGATTGCTTTGGACAGCCCTCGCTGGAGTGTGAGCACCCCTCTTTGAATTAGCTTATAATAACAATAATGATAATAGCAAAATAAGTTTTGGTGTATATATTACATTAATTCAACAAATGCTAGTAACTGTCAACTATATGCATATACTGATCTAGACGCTGGAGATACAGCAATGAGTAAGACAGATTCCCATTCTTGAACTCACATGCTAGGGGGAGGAGTAAACAAGATAATTACATAACTTGATTCTAAGCAACTTGAAGGTATGATGTGTTGTATAGTAAGAAATAGCAGGTTTTAGAACTAGGCAAACATGGTTCAAATTCATGGTTGACTATTTACAAGTTCCGCAACCTTAGGCAAATAATTTATTTACTCTGAACTTTAATTTCCTGTAAAATGAGGGTAAGTTGCATCTCAATAGCCTGCTTTAAGAATTTAAAAAGATAATGATTAACGTTTCTGAGATAAATGCCTAACTGGCAATACTTTTATAAAGCCTTTGCTGCCCCCAACAACTCCCCCCCTCATTGCTAATACCTCCCCTCCAATGTGTTTCACATTCCGCTTGGTAGAGCAATCCTCTATCTAGGCTATAGGCATCTCTAGGTCAGAAAACATATCATCTGGTATCTCTAGTGCCACTGTGCTTGGACTATGGTAAGCATTTCTGAAATGCTTGTCAAATAAATAAATAATTAAATGTGTTTAGTCAATCATTGATGGAAAACCAGTTCAGCCATTTCCCCATCCATCTTCCCAAACATTGGTTTCAAGTCATATTGATGCCCCTTAAAATTAGGCAGAAGCATTTTTGAAAGAGGAAACTTGAGGATTTTTGGCTTGTATTTTTCTAAAACAGATAACATCTCAAGAGTCGTTTTGAAGTTACCACTCTATAAACCAGGCGCACCATGAAACACCAAAATTTAACACTTTCACTTTCTCAACGTTACTATTGATGTTTCCTTTCTCACTGACCTCAGTTTATACATCTAATTCTTTTTCTTTCAGAAACACAGGTCTTTTTCAATAATAAAATGATTGTTCATAGTTTAATGGGTAATTGCTGATGGGGAGGAAATGGCCCATACAGGGGTCATAAAGAAAGTCAAATGCTTGAATGGATATTCTGCTTCCCTTGTTCTCCTGCTGTTTCCTTGGAATTTCTGCTGTTTCCTTCTTGTCATGTATTTTAGGTAGCATGTAACTGGGTATCTTCAAAACTGAAGTGAAAATATAAAATAATAACAGAGACTTCCAAATACTTACATAATCAGAACCCTAATTGGTGGCCTGATGACAAAGAGCCCATTAGCCCTCCTTAGTTTAGGAGTTACTATTTCTCTGAGCACACGGGTAAATTGGGCCTTTGCTGATCCTGTTCAACAATCTGATTTCTTCAAAATATATGCCAGTTAGTGCTTCCAAAAGAAGTAAGAGTCCAGAACTATCTATAACATCATGATTTTACAATATAACTGTCACAATATTAATCCAGTTTCCATTTTAGACTTTGGAAACTTTAATTTTTCAATTAAGTTTTTTCATTTTAAGGTAATAATGGACTTACATGCAGTTGTAAGAAATAATACTGAGGGATTCCATACTCTACCTAGTTTCCTCTAATAGTATAATTTTTTAAGTTGATATTATACTTTAAAACAAAATGTGATTTGATAAAATTTCAAAGGACATTATTACACTTGAGAGCTTATTTTTGTCTATTGTAAATGTTTAGTAACAGTTTTGAAAGGGTATTTCGTGAGAAGAATGAGAGCCTGATCGTCTTCTGCTCTTCTTTCGTCTATATGCTCACATTGGCCTGCTTCTTATCCCCTGTCCATGCCTCAGACTGTTCCACTTGTACATCACTGCTTACGTTGCTCCCACCATCATCTTCACACCGCCTCACACCAATTACAAATACTACGTCCTCTTCAGGGTCTAGACAAAGTTCTTTCCCCTGACTTAACAGAGCTTATTAATTATAGCCCTATTTTAGCCAATTCAAATCTCTTTGGGAGCAGGCAGGGTAAAATGTATAAATAACTAAACAGCATTTTAAATGACCAAAAGCATTGTCTGAGTCTGCTCAGGCCGCCATAACAAAATACCGTAGAGTGGATGACTTAACAGAAATTTATTTTCTCACAGTTCTGGAGGCTGGATGTCCGAGATCAGGGTGCCGGTATGGTCGGGTTCTGGTAAGGTCTCTCTTCCATATTTGTAGACAGCTGCCTTCTCACTATGTGCCCACATGACCTTTCCTCCACGAGTGTGGATGGCAAGAGAGAGATCTCTCTCTCTCTCTCCCTCTTCTTATAAGGCCACCAACCCTATTAGATTAGGATCCCACCCTTGTGACCTCATTTAACCTTAATTACCTCCTAAAAGCCCTATCTCCAAATACAGTTGCATTGCGAGTTAAGGCTTCAACATGTAAATTTGGAGGGGACGTAATTCAGTCCATAGCAGTATGTCTTTGGTTTGAAAAGCAATCGTGTGCTGCCTAGTAACGTCTTTTTGTCTTAGACACATCTTTTAAAAATAACTATTTTTTCCATTACAAGAAAACTTATGTTCCTATAACTTATCTAAAAATATGTAAAATGAAGGTAAATCGAAAGAAGAAAAAAACAATAATAATCTCACTGCCCAAATAGATCAACTGCTGTTATCTTGCTGCATATATTTCCCGGCATTTTTCAATGCATACGTTCATACTTTTAAAACTGGAATAATATTGCGTATGCTATGCATATGTTTTTATAATCTGACTTCTTATTGTTTAATATTCACATGCAACTTTTAAAGGCTGCATAGTATTTCGTTGCATGAATAAACCATAACATCGAACAACTTCCTATTTTTTGACATTAATTTATAATTATTATAAACATGAGTATCCTTGTACATCCATCATTGTCCACTTAGCCAATAATATCCTTAAGATAAATTCCTAGGAATTGAATTATTGAGAAAAAGAAAATGCATTTTTTTTCATAAGATTGACAAATTGACCTACAGAAATTACCAATGTCTGCAAACACCAGCTGTATGGAAAGTGTCTATCCCACTAATTCTAAAATTATTTTTAAATATTTGACAATTTAGTAGGCAAAAAAATGTTCTCATTTTAATTTTCATGATATTGATTACTAGTATAATTAAACATTTTTTCATATCCTATCGGGAGTTCATATGCATATCTTCTTTTGAACTTCCCTGTTCACATCCTTTGCTTACTTTTTAAAATATTGGCATGTTTGTCCTTTCGTTTTTGCTGTGTTACGCGTTGAGTAATTTCTTGAATTGCCACTGGAATTTTACAGAGTATTTCTGGGAAACTAAAGCCTTCCTTTCCTGACTAAATGGTGAAGTCACTAATAAAATGTTTGCACTTCTTCTGTGACCTAAAAGATCATGTTATTCTATCTTGTTTATCCAGTATCAAGTTCATTTATAGAGATTCTAGTTAAAAAGGGGTGACTATTGAAAGTCTCACTGCATTATGTCCTTGATTCTAAAGCCACCCCTGTGTAACAAACTCAAATTATTTAATCAGAAATCCTATTTCCTATCATAAAAAATAGTTTCCACTGAATTTGAGAGCATTGTTCAGAAACTAATTTATGATATAATCTCACTGGAAGACGTTAAGTATTCCTAGTAGAAAAAAATGCAAATTCTTACAAATAACGCATCTTAATATTACTTGATTTGTGAAATAAGTAAATGTGAGTTAAGCAAAATTTATTTTATATATAAATTAATAGACATTTTTATTAAAATAGAATTGTGAGCGGGAGGTAAAATAAAAAATGACTTAGTGGCCTTTAGTCATTCAATTTATAAAACAGCTCAACAATATTTCCATGTGTTTCAAATATTTTAGTTTGGTTTTTAAGACTTACAAATGTATCAGTTAATTTACTATGTGTATCCTGGTAACAGCATTCAGCCAATCCATGTAATATATCCTTTAATAAATTGCTCTTAACACTCTCAGGATAATCTTTCCAAATTAATCACAACCATAAGAAATTCCATGATTAACATGGACCTATAATCCTTCCACAAATATAGTGGTACACACCAAAGTTTGTGATTGATGAGAACTCTCAGTCTGGAATGAATAGATTTGGATACTAATTCTACTCAGATCCCTCATGTATGAAATTAGTTGAGTTTGTTTAGAAGATCACTGTGGTGGTTAGTTTTGTGTGTCAACATGTCTAGACTATAGTACTCACTCATTTAGTTAAACATTAACCTCAGTGTTGCTATGAAAGTATTTTGTGGATGTGGTTAACATCTATAATCATTTGGTTTTAAATAAAAGAGACTATCCTCAATAATGTGGGTGGGCCTCATCTAATCAGTTGAAGACTTTAAGAACAAAAGCTGAGGTTTCCCAGAGAAGAAGAAATTCCTAAAGACTGCAGCATCAATTCCAGCCTGAATTTTCAGCCTCAGGCCTGACTTACAGATTTTGGGCTTGCAAGCCCCCACAATCATGTGAGTGAATTTCTTTAAAGAAAAAATCCTTAAAATAAGGCGCTCTCTCTCCTTCCATCTCTCCCTTTCTTTCTCTTTCTATACATAGATATAGATATCCTACATACATCCTATATATGCACATATACATATATATATACATCCTATATATATATATAGCCTATGATATATGATGTATAGGCTATATATATATCCTATTGGTTTTGTTTCTCTGGAGAACCTTGACTGATTTAATCACTAATATCACTTTTAGTTCCAGCATTCCATGATTCTATCAATGTGAATTAAAAAGGCCACTACAACTGCTTGCTTATGGGAGACAAATAATTAAAAAGTCACTTCTCATTAGTCCACCAAGTTAGGAAAAAATATGTGAAATGGGTTACTTTTCTAAAGAGAAAATGTGTGTGTGTGTGTGTGTGTGTGTGTGTGTGTGTGTGTGTAGAGATAGATAGTGTTTATGTGTGTGGAGAGACAGAGACAGAATTCTGTTACACCAACGTTGAAGAATGATTTCTTGCATCTTCATTGTTGAAAGTAAATTTAGCTCTGAGGGAAGATGTCGAAGTGACAGCTGGGCTCTGAGGTTCTCTGTCAGCGGCTGTCTAGTGAGGTAAGACGGAGAGTGCACATTGCTCATTCAAGGCACTGCACTGTTATAGAGCTCTAAATATTTCAACCCCTTCTGAAAAATGATGGATTAGTCACTGTTGAGTACACAGTGTCTGACTCAATATCAATGTGCTAATAATATTATTGAATATGGCAAAACGCACATTCTCGTAAAAGGCTATTAACTATGCTAATTTGGATCATGTGCACAAACATATAATTACCAATTTAGCAGCAATGAAGTCAGCACCATAGAACAGTACTATTAGTAGAGCAGTCAATACAGGAGCATACAGTGCACTTGGATATTATAATGTACATCCCTCTCTGCAGCCTCTACACATAATAGGAAAAAGATGACTGGAAGGCCCCTTTCTGTTAGAGGACTTCTTATTTTGTGTTAACAGAGGTGTTAAAGACAGCCAGCCAAAGATTACCAGAGGCACAACAGTAGCCAAAGTCAGGTTTATTAGGCTTGCTGCAGCAGGGGAGAATGTGCACCAGGGGAACATGGGGTGTCTCAAAATGAGGGAGTTGGGGAGGAGGACTAAGGAGATTTTGGAGACTGAAGTTAGTAATAGGATGGTCTTGGCAGAAGTTGGACCAAATCTGTAAACTAAGGAGTAGTTGGAACAGTGAACTCCTCTAGAACACATGCATCTGTGCAGAGTTACAACTGTTCATGTTACATCAGTTTATCTGTGGTCTTCTCTAGAAAATGTGGGTCTGAAGGTGCCGGTGTTAAAGCTTTTCTAGTTTGTGATTACGGTTTGGTTTGGTTTGGTTTGGTTTAGTTTGTTCTGTGAGTCATCGTACAGTTTTTCAGGTGTGGTTTCTCTTTCGTTTCTCAGTTCCCCCTCACAGCCTACCTGCCAGCAGGACTATTTTTCATTTTAATCTCCCCCCTCCTTCTGGTCATTCTTCAACCTAAGCCGAAGGATAGACGATTATCTTCTGTGAACTTGATCAATCCAGATCTGTACCAGTATTTGATGGGTCATGATGATGTAACGTGTTTTTGATGGTAGTTGTTTTGATCTCTACAGGCGTCAGGCCTTCTTATTCTTTGTGTTGGATGATCAATTGTTGTAACATCAGACGTGACAGCAGCAGCACAACAGCATTTAAAACTCTGGAGTTCACATATCTGGCCACCGCAACACAGACAAATACTAAGACAGGGATTGTTATTAAAGTTTGAAAGGGACTTCAAAGCCACAATCCTAGGCTTCCGAATACAGGCCATGAAAATATGTCCAAAATCTATTTGAATTTTCCTTAAATGTGTGGCCTTTTTTTCCTTTGATTTGCATATGTATTGCTCAACTTTTCCAGTTCAAATCTCCAGAATTACAATGTCTAAACAAAATCTGTGATGCTGAATTAAGAGATGTCCGATTTGAAAAGAAGAGAACCAACTATAGAACTTAATCCAAAAGGTTCTGGCTGAACATTTTACAGTGCCCAGTTTCTAATTCTTATTTCAATACCAGTTTTAAATTTTTGCTTTTGTTGATTTGTTTTTTGCGTGATGCAGTGACACCGAGTGCATAACGATCAGAGGTTCAAACAATATTGGAACAATTTAGATGTTGTAAAATGTTTGTAGAAGAAAGCAGTAAATGTGGACTCTGGTGTTTCCTAGACATGGTTCACTAGCTATGTGAACTTGGGCAAGTTTCTCTTTTTTTAATTTTAGGGGTTTTTTTGTTTTTTTGAGGAAGATTGGTCCTGCACTAACATCTGTTGCCAATCTTCCTCTTTTTTCTCCCCAAAGCCCCCAGTACATAGTTGTGTGTCATAGTTGTTGTAGAGTTGCAGTTCTTCTATATGGGACACCACCTCAGCATGGCTTGATGAGCAGTGAGTAGGTCCACGCCCGGGATCTGAACTGGCAAACCCCGGGCTGCCGAGGTGGAACGAGAGAACTTAACTGCTACACCACCAGGCCGGCCCCCTGGCTTTTTGTATGTAAACAACTCTATGTCTCAGTTTCCTTATCTGTAAAATGGAAAGATAAATAGTACCCACCTTAAAGAGTTGCTACGGAGATTAAATGCGTTTGTAAAGTACTTGGTCAGTGACTGGTACAAAGTAAGCACATTAGGAATACTTGTTAATTTTTTTAAAAAAAGAATATACACCAAATATGATGTCTTCCCATCAGGTCACTAAGGAAAAAAAATTGAAAACCAATGGTTCCCCAATTTTAATGGCCATTAAAATTCCCTGAGAAGATTTTTAAACGTTCCTAAACATCAATCCAGACCTACTGAAACAGAATGTCTGGGAGTGGAGCCTAACAACCTGCAGTTGAAACAAGCATCTCAGGTGTTCTCTGTACCATCTTTGGTAAGCACTGTAGTACAGCCTTGTTTGGCAACAAGGATTCATAAAACATCATCACAAATACCTGGATTTATGATATCATGATATTTTCCCTTATTAACTACAATAAAGAGTAACTGAAAAAAAGAAACTAACCATATGTATATAATGACAAAAAAATATGAGCAAAGTTATGTATAAAACTAGAAACAAAAATTGTGCCTTTAAAAGAAAAGGTACATACTATGTCACATCATAACCATAGCACTAACAATTTTCATGCATTCATTCTATAGATACTTACTGTTTACTATGTGCTATGCAATCTCAATGAATTCCATGGAGATTAAGCCAGAACGTAGTCCCAGCTCTGGCAGAACTCACCCATAGTGATAGCTATGAATAATGATGATTCCTACCTGTGATGGTTCATTTTATGTGTCAGCTTGACTGGGTCAAGGAATGCCCAGATAGTGGGTAAAACATTATTTCTGGTTGTGTCTGTGAGGATGTCTCCAGAAGAGATTAATTAGCATTTGAATCTGTAGACTGAGAAAATCGCCCTTACCAATGTGGGTGGGCATCACCCAGTGCCTTGAGAGCCTGAAGAGAACAAAAAAGCAGAGAAAGGGAGAATTTGCTCTTTTGCTTGAGCTGGGACATCCGTCTCCTGCCCTCAGAAATCAGAGCTCCTGGTTCTCAGACTTTCCAGCTTGGACCGGGACTTATACCACAGGCCCCTCGATTCTCGGGCCCTCAGACTCTGATTGGGACTTACAGCATTGGCTCCCCTCGTACTCAGGCCTTTGGGTTTGCACTGGAACTACACCATCAGCTTTCCTGGGCCGTCAGCTTGCAGATGACAGATCATGGGACTTCTCAGCCTCCATAATCATGTGAGCCAATCTCTCATAATAAATTTCTTTCTGTATCTCTGTGTATGTCCTATTGGTTCTGTTTCTCTGGAGACCCTGAGTAACATACTACCATCTAGCAGATGTATCATGAGTGAAGATGATGAAATGTACTATATGAAAGCCTTTTCAACATTTAAGTTGTATCTTTCACTCAGTTTACACATTTTGCATTTGCTGAAGCACTCCCTAAAACCTTCTCATAATCTTCCTGTCATTGATTCCAGCGACTGCTGAATTTGACCCCCGCAAGAAAAACACATGCTACAAAGGGTATATATTTAAAACAAAACGCACAAAAAAAACCTGTCCTTTACTAATCTGATCTCTTCCCCATTCTTTTCTGTGTCCTTCCAAAAGTGTTCTATACGTAGATCTGCATTTATCTTTCTGTGCATATGGGTCTTTCACACAATAGTAATATACTGTACATACTACTCCGTACCCTTTTATCTCTTTGATACTATATCTGGGTGATTCTACCACTCAGTCCTGAAAAATATGCTTTGTTTTTTACTGATGATGTCATAGTAGCCCATTGTATGGACAAACAATCATTTATGAAACAATTTTCTACTAATAAACATTTAGATTGTTTCAAATTTTTTGCTATTGAGAATAATGATACAATGAATATCTTAGTGTATATGTGTACAAGGATGCGTGAGGAATAAATTCTTCAAAGTAGAATTGCTGGGTAAAAGGATATCTGCATTTGAAATTTGGATATAAATTGTCAAATGTCTTTTAAAAAATTCATACTAATGTACCCTCCTACTAAATATATGAATGTCATACAGTGTTGCTATGCCAATCTGAAGGTGAAAATTTCTCTCTCTTTGAAGTTTGAATTTGCATTTATTTGTAAAGAGTGAAGTTGAGTATATTTTCACATCTTTAAAAGACATTTTTATTTCTCTTCTGTGAAGCTTCTCTTTGTGATTTTTGCCTATTTTCTATTGAATCGTTGTTCTTTTTCCTATTGATTTGTTCTTTATATGTTACAAAAAAAATCCC
Organism: Tapirus indicus; assembly: GCA_031878705.1. NCBI lineage: Eukaryota > Metazoa > Chordata > Mammalia > Perissodactyla > Tapiridae > Tapirus > Tapirus indicus. The sequence continues at coordinate 82,388,532 of CM062942.1, read as the reverse complement.
TTTTTCATATGTCACAAATATTTCATTGCCAATATATTATTTGCTTTATATTTGCTTTATCTTGTAGAAAAATTTTAGTGAATCCATTCAAATTTGCATGTTTCATTTCCTATGGTTTCTGTATTCTGTGTCATGTTTTCGAAGTCCTTCCCTGTACCAAGATTATTTTTTAAACTATACCATACTTTTTCCTAGTACTTTTATGACTTCATTTTAATGTTTAATTTTTTTTTATCTATCAATTTGCAGTGTCACCTTTATTGTGTACTAAATTTCCATATGTACTTGGGTCTATTTCTGGCTTCTCTATTCTGTTCCATTAATCTGTCTCTTGAGATTTATGTGTATCTCGTTCTATAATTACCGTAGCTATATAATATGTGGTGGTATCTGGTAGTGCTACGCTTCCCTCATTCATCCTCTTTTCTAGAATTTTTCTAGCTCTTCTTACACATTTATTTCTACATATACAGTTTTGAGTCAGCAGACCTAGTTTAAAAAATTCTGAATTTTATTGGGAATTTATAGATTTATTTTTTAGAGCATTGACGTCTTTAAAATGTTGAGTCTTCTTAGCCAAGAATATGGTGTCCTCCCATTTATTCAATTCTGTTAAGGCTGACAGTGGCAAAGAGACCAACAACAAAGTCTTACTGAGATGCAGATACAGGGCTGTTGAGTGGGCTCATTCACTAGGAAAATGACTGATTCCAACACAGAAACCTGTCCAGCATTATGTTCATTTCATATTGGGCCTTTAGCAAAATTTTAAGTGACTATAGACCATGGACCTGTTAAATTTGTGAATGCTTAGGGTCTAGTGAAAAATCAGTCACACGTTTTCCTTTTCATCCAGGAAAACTACTGAATCATAAGCATATACAGTAAATCATCATCATAAATATAAACAGTGAAACAATTCACGTTGCTTGTGACATGTGAACATCATTTCAAATTTCATTGTCAAATACCACCAGTAAAGACCCCCCAAATTAGCTTTATAGGTGTCTCTGCCAGTTAATTAGTAATTGTTAATGAATTATATCACAGTTAATGAATTATATTCACAGTAGGTGAATGAATGATGTGTTGTGGGCTGGCTTTCTCTTTGACCTTAATGCTCAAATTGACATTGTGGTCAATGCAACACATGACTTCCATTTATGGCTATTGTGTTACAGGTGACAGCAGATGAAACAATTGTCATAATCTATTTTACCTTCCTTTCCCATCTGTTAGAGCACACACAATCACAATATGCTGTGGGAGTAAATCTGCCCCAAATATACTCTTGTCATATTGAGAACGCTTTTCCTATATTTTTCAAATTACTTCATGTCCTTCAACTTGTTTCTGAGAAAGTACACATGATATTCATCCAAAACGTTCTCCACACTACTGTCACATTTTGCATTTAAAAATGCAAACAGAATCAGGACTTTCTCTCTTTAAAACTCTTCGTTGCTTTCCTTTCCTCATTCTGACAAATTCCAAATTCCTTATCACGGATTACAAGGTCTGCCAAGATCTGGCTCCTACTTGCTTTTCCAGCCTCATTTGTTACCACTCCAGCAATCTAGACTACTTTCAGTTCCTTAATTGACTATGTTCTCACTCACTTCCAGTGGAGTGCTGCTAAATTAGCCTGGGGCTGGGGACCTAGGAAAGGAAGGCCCTGATTTGTAGCATTGCTGATTTCTACAGGATAACTACTCCCACTGTGGCCGGTTTCAAGCTACAAATGGTTTAATAATTGGCTTGCAAAATTCCTCCAGTACACTATTTCTCTGCCTAGAATGTTCCTTCTAGCCCCAATATCTTGTAACCATCCTTCAGGTCTCAGTTTTGATGTCATTCCTGCAGGAAGTCATCTCTGACCATCTCATGGGTGGTTGAGAGGCCCGTCCAATGTGTTCTTATAGCACCTTTGCTTCTCTTCATGGCCTTTATTATCTTATGTTGTAACTGTCTATTTACTCTTCTATATCCCCCAATTGCCTGAAAGCTTAATGAGAGCAGGAATTACTATATTTCTAGCACTTTATTCACAGAGTTCCTGGCATATAGTAAGTCAATAAATACTTTTTCAATTAATGAGTGAAAATTTATTCATAAATATGTTTCATTACCTTAAATTAATATCTTTTGTTTTTTATTTATTTGTTTTTTTATCGAGGTAACATTGGTTTATAACATTGTATAAATTTCAGATGTACATGATTAGATTTTGATTTCTGTGTAGACTACATCATGTTCACCACCCATAGAGTAATAACCATCTGTCATCATACATATCGTTTCATTACACTATGACAGGAAAGAAATTAGTAA